>OY998184.1:907109-5707109 GCA_963921935.1 Galeruca laticollis | reverse complement strand
TAATATATAATCTTCTTTAGGTAATGCTATTACCGTATTTCCTTTATCTGCTTTTGTGAAAATAAGACTATTTGACTTTAATTTTTGTTGAATTGATTTGGCGACTGATAATTCAAAATTGGGTTTGTTAAACTCGACGAATTCTTTTTTAATAATTTCTGAAGCTTTATGTTTTAAATTCGAATTATTTGGAATATTATACAAGTTAATTTCTGTTTCTATACCTAGTTTGTTGAAGTTATCCAATGAACATGTGGGTTGAATATTATGTTTAAAACCTTTTTGTAATAATTCAATTTCTTTATCTGAAAAAATTGTATTTGAAAGATTGACGAATCTATTAAAAAATTTATGTTCTGAGAATTTGGTTTGTGGGTTTCTTGATACTGGTTTGTTGGTTAATAATGACTTTAATTTACGTTTTTGTCCTTGGTACTTTTTGTGAATAATTTTATCTCTTATGTCCCTATCTAAAATGTCAAACTTTATGGGATGTAGTATATGTGATAGTTGTGAATGAATTACCTTAACATAAATACTAAAAATATATATCTCTTACTATACTGAATGTTCTATTCTTCTTTTAACCATTTTTCTTTGCCATAGATACAGGCTTTGTTGGCTGGACTGCTCTTGTTGTCTGTTTTTAATTTCATGTATCTAGGGAATACATGATTTCTGGAACACTGCCCGAAGAACCACAAATTTTGCGTACACACTGCACTTTTTAAAAGTAATTTAAAATACCATATAGCCAAATAGCTGATATCAGCTTTCTTCAAAAATGGAATAGATGAGGCTTTTACTTGATGAAGATCCATACTGAACGATGAAATAAAACAATATAGTTTGTTTAAATCTTCATTTATTTGAACTTGTTCAATTTAAACTTGTTGACGCGTTTCACTAACACAGTAGCTTTGTCAAAACGAATGAAGGTAAAATATAAAAATGTCTTAATATATACAGTGATAAATCTATTTACTAAGGTTAACAATGGTATTGAAAGAAATTACCTGGAAATTCATTCACTACATTAGATTCTAACTATTCAAATCATTTATTAGAAAACCAACACATTTTCGACCCAAATTTTGAAATTCTCCATGTAGTCGGTAAATTCTTTAGTTTATTTCATAAACCATCACATACAGATATTACCATTCATAATAGTTCGGTCCACCCATTCAGTCATAAACTAGCAGCTTTCAATAGTATGATACACAGACTCTTAACAGTCCCATTAAATATTAATAATTATAACAAAGAATTAAATATCCTAAAACAAATAGCAGTTAATAATAATTACGATACAAAGTTTAATTGACAATCTCATAAATAAAAAGATAAAAACAGACTTTAGAACAAGTATTCCTTTCAGATAAAAATAATAAACAATTTAAAAGCTTAACATACTTTGGAACACCATCCTTAAAAATTAAATCATTTTTAGAAACTTTAGACATGAATATTTCCTTTAAAACTGATTACAATTTATCCAAATTCATTAAAAATAATAAATCTAAATCTTCAAAATTAAACAAATCAGAAGTTTATAAATTAAAATGTGGTAATGACAACTGTGATAAAATTTATATCGGTAGAACTTTTAGAAACTTTAAAACTAGAATTTCGGAACACAAACGTAGCTATGACAACAAAAAATTAGATTATAACTATTCAAATCATTTATTAGAAAACCAACACATTTTCGACCCAAGTTTTGAAATTCTCCATCTAGTCGGTAAATCCTTTAGTTTAAATTTATTAGAGGCCCTAGAGATTAACAAAAATAAATATTCAGGTAATCTCCTTAACGACCAAATAGATATCAATCAGTCTCCTTTATTGAACCTCTTTACCTAGAAGATAGCTTAGGAATGTTTGTAGTGAATGAATTTCCAGGTAATTTCTTTCAATACCATTGTTAACCTTAGTAAATAGATTTAGCACTGTATATATTAAGACATTTTTATATTTTACCTTCATTCGTTTTGACAAAGCTACTGTGTTAGTGAAACGCGTCAACAAGTTTAAATTGAACATTAGTTCAAATAAATGAAGATTTTAACAACTATATTGTTATATTTCATCGTTAAACAAATTTAATTTTCACTCATACTAATGCTTCGACATACCCACCCTCTCGTTAAATACACTTAATCGTTCTATTGGAAAATTCACGTAATACATTCCTTATCATTTGTAGAGAAATTTCTTGACATGTTTCTAAAATTATCCTCTCCAAGTGATCAAAATATCTTGAAACGACGCTTTCTGTTAAACTTTTTGTTTCAGGTAACCCCATAAAAAGTAATCAAACAGGCCAAAAGAGATCAAAATATCTGTGAATAACTTTTCCATGAAACAAGTTTTCAAGATATTTCCTAACATTTATTGTACTGTGGCATGCGGCACCGTCTTGCTGGTATCAAATACATTGACGTTCTATTAAGGGTAGTTCGTCCTCGAATTCATTGATATGAGCTGTAAGTGTAAATAACGTTCGGCATTCATAGATTCGCGAAAAAAAACGTCCTATTAATTTGTTATTATAAATGCCATACCATACGTTCATCTTAAACGAATATTGGTCATGAGATTTTAATACAAAATTGGGATTTTCCTCAGATCACCAGCGACAATGTTGCGACGAAATAGTTCCATTCGACGAAAATGTCGCCTCATCGGAAAACATATGCCTCGTTAAAAAAGGGTCCTCCTCTAACTCTCCTTGGATGAGAGAATAAAAATCAAAGCACCTATCGTAATCCCTTTCTTTTAATGTGTGTACGATTTTTGGATTGTATTTATTTAGTTTTAAAATTCTCGCCACTGTATTTTTACTTACATTTTGTTGTAACAATGACTTTCTTTTGCGCAATGCCAATTTTGGATTTGCTACAACAGACAGCATTACATCAAACTGCGTATTCTCATCATGAACCTTTTTTCGGCGTTTTCCATTAAAATAACTTTTAATACTTCCAGTTCTTCTACATTTATTTACTGTTTTCGTTACAGTTGATTGGGTTATATTTTTATTGGGATGTATATTTAATTTTATTTATTTTATTTTTTTATTTTTATTTTGTTATTAGCAGTAGATACAAATTTACAGTCTAATAGGGTGATACTTAGGAATACAATCTACAATAAATGCTAGAATCTCTAGTTACACAATAATACTCTCTTTGGTTAATGATTAGTAAGGTAATTTTTACTTCACTCTTATAAACTTAATCTTAATAAGCTATCATCACAGTCCTGCTATGGTTTTAAGTGCACAATGGTATTTATAATACTGTGTGTGCACTCATTTATCTATTTTACAGTTACTTTTGAGGTTTTGTATGTTAGTTAACAAGTAATTGCATTGTATCACATTTTGCCAGCTTATAAAATTATTATCAATATATTATTAGAATTAATTCTATTATTGCATTATTTTGTAACTTGATTTCCTTTCTTGTATGCGATTATATTACATAGTTTATTTTATATTTGCTTTCGACAATCCATTCTGTTAAGGTTTTTTTAATTCTGTAATAGTCCTTTAGCTTAAAGCGGTCAGGTAAGTCATTGTAAATTTTCGGACCCACACAGTAAATGTGCTTTTGACATGATTTGTGTTTAGGGTTTTGTAGCTCAACCATACCTCTCGTGACATTTCTTGTATTTTGGCAATGTTTTAAGTTTACTTTGGAGTCGTTATTTTTTATCATGAATCTTATGACTGATTTCAGATGGAGTTGTTCTATGTTTAGTATCTTACTTTCATTGTATACCCTATCACTAGGATATCTTCTTTTTTTGAAAAGCATAATTTTTATGATCCATTTTTGGGTTACCTGTAATTTTGTTAAGATTATTGAGCCAGCAGCTCCCCACACCACCAAGCCATAGTTCAATAGTGACTCTGCCACAGCAAGATAAATTGTTTTTAGAGTTTTGAAAGGTACCATATTGCTTAGTTCATAAAATTTATAAATTAGTTTTCTGAGTTTAGTTGTTACATACTCCACATGCTCTTTCCAAGTGAGCTTTTCATCTAAAATAACTCCTAGATATTTTAGACTGGTTTTTCTTTTTATGGTCATACCACATTTACATTGATGATTCCGTTTGCATTTTGATTCATGGATTTTGATCGATTCAAGGTTTGGTAAATTTCTTGCGGCTAGTGCAAATGCCACAAAGTTTGTTTTTTCCACATTAAGCGAGAGTAAGCTATCATCTAACCAGTTTTTTAATTTCTGAAGAGTGTTTTCTGCTTTTGCTTTGGTAGCTTCCCAGGTATCTTCACTTATTAGGACACTAGTATCATCGGCGAAGCAATAGATTTTGATATTTTCATCGTCAAATAGGTCCATTATGCCATTGATGTAGATATTGAACAGCAAGGTTGAGAGAACCGTACCCTGTGGAACACCAAAGTTTACTTGTAATGCATCACTCTCATGTCCGGATACCAATGTGGTTTGGTTACGGTTAGTGAGGTATGACCTGATAAGGTTATTTGGGATTCCTCTGATTCCAGCATTTTCTAAACGTTTTAATAAAGTTTGGTGTTCCACAGTGTCAAAGGCTTTCCTGAGATCCAGGAAGATGCCCATTACTTTTTTTCCCCTGTCTAAGTTTTTTAGAATCCCTTCAGTTACCTTTACAAGTGCTTTATCAGTGTTTGAGTTTTTCCTAAAAGCAAACTGGTTTGCATTAAGTAGGTGGTGTTTTTCCAAAAAAGTGATTAATTTGCTTTTGAGGCATTTTTCGATAATTTTACTTATGGTACTTGTTAGTGCTATTGGTCTATAATTGTTCATTGATTTTTTATCACCTTGTTTGTATAAAGGTATGATTGTAGTGATTTTTAATATGTTGGGAAAGATACCTGAGCTAAAAACCAGATTTGTTATATGCTTTAGTGGTATACTGAGATTATCTTTGTATTTTTTAATTATATTTGATGAAATGGCGTCCTCCCCTCCCTTAATGTCATTCTTTAGGTTGTTTATTTCTCTAATTATGTCTTCACTTGACACAGGACTCAAAAAGAACGATGTAGCACTTCTTTTTTCCTTCATAGCCCTATTTTGTGTGCATCTAGTAATCTCGTTTGCCAAATGTTTTCCAATGTTACAAAAGTATGAGTTGAACTCATTTGCCATCAGATTTTTGTCTGTTATTTCAGTATTTTTTTGGTTAGTAATGCATTTTATTTCTGACTCACAGACCTGGTCATTGGTGGCCTCTCTGATCACTTTCCATAGTTTTTTTGGGTCATTTATGTTTTTTTGGGTCTTAGATTTGTAATAAGCATACTTTGCGTTTTTTATTAGTTTACTTAGCATTTTTCTATATTCTTGATACCTATTCAAGATAGTGGGGTTGCGAGGGTTTAGGGTACAATTCTTTTTAAGGCTGTTTCTATATCTAATTGATGTCAAGAGCCCACCAGTGATCCAAGGTTTCAATTTCATTTTTTTGTTTGTTATTGATTTTGTAATTGTTGCTTCTTTTATTATATTTTTTAATTTATTCGTAAACATGGTTGTGCATATTTCTACATTATTTTCTAGGAGAACATCATCCCATCCCTCAGCATCCAGTTTCCTTGTTATATTTTGATAATTTAATGTTTTGAAAGTGTTAATTTCATTTTTATTTACAGAACATGTTTTTAACTGGAGGCTGAGCAAAATGGGGTGGTGATCTGTAAGATCACTTTCCAAGATTAAAGCCCTAGTATTGTTAAAAATGTTACTTTTACATTTGATAAAAAAGTGGTCCAAGCAGGTACCTCCACTTTCACTTTCTCTTGTTGGTTTGTTTATTGCGCTCATAAAGCCATATCCCTGTAATACTGTCAGGTAATTGTTCGTTGTGTCAGAATCTTTGGATAGCAGATCAATATTAATGTCACCGGCAAACACATACACTTTGCTTTGATCCGTAGCTTCTCGTTGTAGTACTCTTTCCAAGTTTTCGATGAGTTCTTCTTTTGACATGGCAAAACACCTGTATGTGGCTAGTATATCTACAGTTTTCTGGTTTTTTAGTAAAGTAACCTTGATAATTTTCAGGTTATTTTCTTGGATTATCCGATCCTCCACGTGAAATTCATTTTTGACAAGGATTATGCATCCATCACATCTATTTAGATTGCTTTCATTAAAAAACAAATTATATCCCGGTATATTGAAATCACTTTTGCACTGCACATTGTGGGTTTCAGACATCACTATCACATCAAATGATTTACCCAGTGATTCAAGATACACTACAAATTGATCGAAATTTTGGTATATACTACGTATGTTGACGTGGATAATGTTGATGTCCCTATTACTATTGTCGAGATAGTTTATTTGGTCTATGTTTTCACAAACATGTGTTTCTATGGTCATATAATCGTCCAAGATATTATTTAGTTCCTTAAGTTAATATTTTTTTAAGTTACGTATATTTATGTGTAATACAAAGTTTTTATTGGTATTTCTCGAGATCCGCTTCACATCTTATTTTTATTGCCTGTTCGTTTTCATTGATTCTAAGAAAAATCGTTCCATTTACATAAAAAGCTGCCTTATAATTCTTCTGTTTTCTCAGATCACGTGTCGCTTTGAAAAGGACCCTTTTGGCCAAAGACATGTCTTCATTGAAGTAAATTTTTTTGTCATCCCCATCTAAGCCACATTTCTTAGAAGTTATACCTTTCATGTCTTTTATTCTCTTTAGTGCATCCTTCTTTGCCTGTTCATTATTCATTTTCACCAGGATTGGTCCCTCACCACTCTTGTTGACCCTGAAACTCTCCAATATTTCATTGTTCACAGTTTGTAATTGCATGCTTGTAAAAATTTTTTTAATAGTGACCACTGTGTCTATATTGGGTTGTTTTGGGACCCCTGCAACTATCAGGTTCTTTGATTTTTCTGTGGCTTCAAGCGCCTCCATTCTTACTTCTAACGTTTGCATTCTCATCTTCAGGTTTTCATTTTCCTTCTTTAGAGTTTTATTGTCCTCCAGCACGATTTCAAAGACTCGTTTTTGTTCCTCAAACGACTCTGACATGAACTGAATTGAGTGACCAAGTTCATTAATTTTTTTTTCTATTTTCTGCTCCACTGGGTTTAGAAATCGTATGAAAGATTCTTTAATGATTTCTTTCAGCCGATTTTCATCCATATCCAGAAAATTGTCTGATTTTTCACTGTTTTTTCGTGTCGAATTTGTTGTTCTAACCTCACTTTTGTCTGTTTCACAACAGATGAATTTTTCGCTTTTACTTTGGATTTCTACTCTGGTTGAACAGCTACTATGGTAGCATGCCTTACAATTATCACACTGAATGTATTCATTCACTTTCTTTTTGCAATATTTGCACTTAATTTCACTATTTATCTTTTGGCGGAATTTTTGTGCGTCAGTCATTCCTAACCTCAAAATCAATTGAAAATATTTACTGCTTCTCTATGCGTTTTACAGTAATCTCCCACAATCAAAACAATTTCTATTTTCTCTTTGTTGAGCCTTTTTTGACAAGCCGACAAGAGTGCCGTTACGACGTTGATCTGAGAGCCGACGTCAAGAAAAGAGAAGGGAAGGGGGAAAACGTTAATTCAAAAGACATACATTTTGTGATTAATACGAGTATTTTTGTTAAGTTCATTATAATAAAGTTTAACCAAATGTGCTCAAAATATTCATTATACAACATATGGTCCTTCGAGCGCAGGGATATTGAGCAAAATTGAGAATTATTGAGAGCGAGTCGAGACCCGAGAACTGCAAGAAATTGTGGCGAAGAAAAAAGTGTGAGGCTTGTAACCTGGTATTTATCCTTTATTTTTCTAAATTTTCCCTCTTGTTGAGATCGAGAATTGTTTCGAGTTTAATTCTGAGCTAGAAAAATAAATATTTCCCTTAGCATTCCCACAAATGTTGAAGTAAAATGTCAAAAGCACAGAATGCTGTCAAATAAAAGAGTTTGATTAAAACAAGGGGTATTTTGAAATTGAGACAAACGCATTTTAAAAAATACTTAGATAATATTTTACAAGAGAATCGAGATAGAGATATAAAAAATTACGATCGCCAGCAGATTTTAGAACTTGAGAGTAGAATAGAAAGACAGCAAACAATTTTGAGCGACTTTGACAATGTACAGGGTGAAACAGAAAACTTATCAGATGAAGTAGATGTAGAAGTAGAAGCTAGGGAGGAATTTGAGAATGTTTGCCACAAGGTAGTAGCCGCGGCCAAAGATATAATAACAGAATTTTATAGACCACCAGAACAGATAAATTCTTACTCAAATTCTGACATTTCCGTCAATGTGGGTAATAACAGCAATAGTAGGAAAATAAAATTACCGAATATTGAATTACCTAAATTTGGGAGAGATTGCGGCAATTTTTTAAAATTTAGAGATTTATTTGATAGTTTAATAAATTCAGATAAAAGCTTAGCGGACATTCAGAAATTTCACTATCTGAGGGCATCATTTTTTGGGGGAGCCGCGCAGGTTATACGTAGCATAGAGTTCACATCAGATAATTATGGACTTGCGTGGAATACTTTGTGTAACAGATATTATAATCGAGCAATACTTGTCGATAATCATGTGCGAGCTTTGTTTGACTTACCGGTATTAACACAAGAGTCTAGTATTGAGTTGAGGAAAATGCTCGATAACATTACCAAATATTTAAAGCCGTTAGAGAGCTTAATGCAACCGGTAGCTCATTGGGATACTTATTCATATATTCAGTTCTAAATTAGATCAGAAAACCGCAAGAGAATAGGAAGAAAAATGTGCGAAAATGCTTGTTAGGTGTGCAGAAGCTGACAATGAGGAACAGTATTTGTTGACTGGATAATTTTAAGATTTTCATAAAGAGAAAGGCTGATCTAATCGAGACTTTAGAGTTAGCAAGAAACATTAAGGAGAGAGTTTAGATTACGGAGGCAAACGGTGGAAAATCACGAATAAATAGTGTACGAAGTAGCTCCCATTCTCTCGTAGTGAATGAGAATGTTTGTGTAGTATGCAAGGGGGTACACACTAACCACAACTGTCCAGTGTTTCAAAGATTGAGTGTGGATGAAGGAGTACGCAAGGTTAAAGATTTACGCTTGTGTTTCAATTGCTTGAGGCATAGTCACTCAGGGAAAACCTGCAAAGCTAGCGCGTGTAGAAAATGTCGGGGTAAACACCCTACATCAATTCATTTCGAGAAATCTGAGAGGGTAGTAAAATCAGGGACTTCGAGCGAATCGAATCAAGAATTTCAGCAGCAGGTGGCATTGCCAGTTGCTGATGGTGGTGTCATACTTAGTAGCGCGAGTCTTAGCAATAATCCCGTGATCTTATAAACAGCTATGGTACAAATTTTGGATTCTAATGGAATTCCGAGGAGATGTAGAGTGTTACTTTATGGGGGTAGCCTAAGTAACCTCACCACTTCCAAGTGTGCGGAGAAATTACGTCTTCAAAGGCATGAGTTACCATTAACGATTTTAGGGGTAGGTGGAAATTCAGTCAACTTGAGCCATCGTTGTGAGGTTAGGGTACAATTCTGTGTGAACGCCTTCGAAGTATATTTGTCGTGTATCATAATTCCATCTATTTGTGCCCACCAGCCAAGTCATCACATTGACATAGCTGAGTGGAATGTGCTCAAACATATTATTTTGGCTGATGCAGACTTCTATAGATCTGCGGAAATCGACTTGTTAGGGGCTGGAGTTTATCTAAGTTTATTATGCATCGGATAAATATCCTAACCGTCCTACCCTCCAAAAAACGAGATTTGGTTGGGTTTTGAGTGGTGAATACCCTTCCAAAGGCCATTCTTCTATTAGTCGGTGTCATGTGAATACGAATCTGGATATTCAAGCATAGTTATCGAAATTCTGGGAGATTGAAGAGCCTTATCATTCTAAGCCATCTTGATCGACTGAAGAGAAGGAGTGTGAGGATATTTTTGCGAAAACCACTGGCCGATACTCTGAAGGCAAGTTTATAGTGCAGATTCGCTTTAAACAACCCATATCTTGCTGGGCGATTCTAGAGTTCAAGCGTTGAGGAGGTTTCACTCTCTAGAGTGGAAACTACAGAGAAATCCAAAGCTAAAGGAAATGTACAGTTAGTTTATTAGAGAATACATTCAGTTAGGTCATATATGCCTGGTGAATGAGTTAAAGGAGATAAAGTTGTCATACTATTTTCCACACCACAGTGTAATTAACGAAAAGAACCAGACGACCAAACTTAGAGTTGTTTTTGACGGTTCTGCAAAGTCGGACACTGGGAAATCCTTGAATGATCTTCAGTATGTGGGTTCCACAACTCAGGACGATTTGGTATCCATACTTTTGAGATTTAGGCTGTACAACATAGTGGTATGTGGAGATATTGTCAAAATGTATCGCCCAATTTGGATACATCCCGAACAGAGATGCCTACAGAGGATACTGAGATTTGATCCATCTGATGCTATTCAGGAGTACGAGCTTAAGACGGTCACCTATGGTAACGCGTCTTCTCCCTTCTTAGCAGTGCGTTGCCTGCAACAGTTGTCTAAAGAGAGTGTAATTTCTTACCCGAAGGTTTCGAAGATAATCGAGAGATTTTTATACGGACGATATAATTTCGGGTACAGATACGGTTCAGGAAGCCATTTCTTTGTGTAATAACTTACGAGCAGTTTTAAAATCAGGTGGATTCGAACTACAGAAATGGGCATCTAATAGTGAGGAGGTATTGCAGTATCTTAAGGAGAGTAGTGATTCCGTAATCATAAAAATAGGTGAAAAGGATAAAACCAAAACCTTAGGTTTGGATAAGGTATGTACGCAAGATGTCTTGACGTATCATATTTCAGAACCGAAATTCCAAAAGGATACTAAACGCGTGATACTGTCAGAAATATCACTTACATTTGATCCTTTAGGTCTTTTGGCACCTACCGTTATTCTGACGAAAATTATTCTTCAAAAACTGTGGATGAATTAGCTTTCTTGGGACGAAGGGGTTCCAATGGATATTAATTAATACCCGGTGGAGAGTATTTCGGCAACATATAGGCAACCTCAATTCCCTCCGCATTGCGAGACAAATAACTTGTAGAGATGCCATTCACATCGAAATTCATGGTTTTGCTGACACTTCATTGGAAGCATACGGAGCATGTTCGTAGTGTGAAGAGAGAGGAGAAGCTAAAGTGCAACTTTTGTTAGCGAAGTGTAAAGTTGCTCCTTTGAAAACAATAAAAATTCCCAAATTAGAGTTGTGTGGAGCTTTAATTTTAGCCCAGTTAATTAAAAAAAAAAAGGTTTTAAAGATTAAAACTAACTTTTCCGCATCTGTGAGATGCCCTGAACAATATTCTATATGTCACTTGTATACACTTCGGGGGGTGTATCGTGATAACAAATCGAAATTTCTCCAAAAATATAGTATATCTAGATTGATAGGACCCGAAGTACTCGCTCTAGTCAGCTGAAAATCAATAGAGTACATCTGTGAAATACCTTGAACAATATTCAATCATTAAATTGGTCACTTGTATACACTCCGGAGGCTGTATCGTGCTAACAAAATGATATTTCTCCAAAAATTACACAAATGTGGTACTTCAAGTACTATAGCACCCGTTGTACTGGCTCTGGTGAGCTTAAAATCAATAGTGTTCATCTGTGAGATATCCTGAACAATATTCAATCATAAAATGGTTGACTTTTTGCACTCGGGATGCTGTATTGTGCTAACAAGACATGTAACGAAAAGTGGCAGACGACAACAACGACGACGACGATGACATACACACAGGATTTTTTTCTAAAAACTGTTTTTTCGTATTATTGTTGAAAAACGTAAAAAAATTTTTTCAAAATTCCAAATTTTTGGGGTAGACCAATACTTTTCTCGCATATTAGATAGGTTGGGCGGAAAAGTAATAAATATTTCTACGATAAGGAACGTTGACAGCTATTTTCTTTGGTGTGATTCAACAGTGTGTTTGAGCTAGATCAAAACCCAACCAAATCTTCGTGAGTAATCGAGTATCTCAAATACAGAGTTTAACAAATCCTTCAGATTGATATTATATTCGGACCAAGGAGAATCCAGCAGACTTATTATCCCGGGGAGTTATTCCAAGTTTACTCTAGAGTTCAAAGCTTTGGTGGGGAGGACCAACTTGGGTCTCAGTCACGTGACTTTTGGCCAGTTAGTGCAATTTGAGTTTGAATTCAATCTTCCAGAATGAAAAAAATAGCTACAGTGTTAAAGATACAGGAGATAGAATATTTTCCGTTTCACAGATTTTCTACTTTAATCAGACTAAACCGTGTTACATCTTATAGCCTGAGATTCTTGAGTAATTGCCGTAGTGGAGAAAAGCTGAAGGGTTCTTTGAGCGTGAGAGAGTTGAATGAGTCGACGAAACTCTTAGTTAGATTGTCCCAGAGCGTTTGTTTCGAGAATGAGTTAGGGTTTATAAAAAAGGGGAAAGAGCTTCCAAGGGAAAACTTAAATTAAACCCGTTCCTTGACTATGAAGGAATTTTGCGTGTTGGAGATAGATTGGAAGTTTTAAATTTCAGTTTTGAGAAGAAACATCCGGCGTTACTTGATGGAAATAATTATTTAACCACACTAGTTATCAAATCAGAGCATTTGAGATTATTGCCTGCTGGTCCCCAATTGTCACTAGCTTGTATTAGAGACAATTATTGGCCGATTAGAGGTAGAGTTTTAGTACGAAAAATTGTTCATGAGTGTATCTGATGTTTCCGAAATAAACCTAGCCAAAAATTCCCAATTAAGGGAATGTTACCTGAAGCTCGTGTAACCTGCACCCGCAGGTCCGTATATTCTCAAAGATAGGAAAGGCAGGCGAAGTAAGACGTCAAAATGTTACGTTGCAGTATTTATATGCTTTTCTACGAAATGTGTCCATCTAGAGTTGGTTTCCGACTTAACGTCGGAAGCTTTTTTGGCGGCATTTCGACGTTTTGTTTCTTGGAGAGCTGTGCCTTCACATATTTATTCTGACAACGGAAAGACGTTTGTTGGAGCTAGAAACGATTTATCGGAGTTCGGAAAATTTCTAATAAAAAATAAACAAACTGTGATCGAGTCGTGTACAAATGAGGAAGTACAGTAGCATTTCATTCTGGCATATTCGCCACATATGGGAGGCTTGTGGGAAGCAGGAGTTAAATCTTGCAAAAAACATTTGAAGAGTATTTTAGGTATTGCAACAGTTACCTTTGAGGAGATGTATACCATAATAACACAGATGGAGGCAATTCTCAATTCTCGTCTTCTCTTTCCTCTGACCCCAATGATCGGACCACACTTACACTCTCACACTTTTTGATTGGTAAACCGCTGATCACTATACCAAGTGCTGACTTTGAGGAGGTTCCGGAGAATAGGCTGTCTACTTTTCAACGACTCCAGAAAAGGCAGCAGCAATTCTGGTCTCGGTGGTCCCGAGAATATCTCTCCCAACTTCAAACCAGGGTAAAGTGGAGAAGTCAACAATACAGTGTGAAAGTTGGTGATTTAGTTTTATCAAGAGATGACAACGCGTCGCCTCTTCGATGGGAGCTGGGTAGAGTGATAGACGTTCATCCTGGAGCAGACGGCATAATTCGAGTAGTTTCAGTGAAAACTCAGAGGGGTAATGTTCGACGTGCGTTGTCGAAAGTTTGCGTTTTACCTCTGCTGCGACACAGTGTTGACACCAGCCAGTGTAAATAATCGATTGAAAGGGTCACCCTGTCAAGGTGAGGGCTATGTTGAGACTTTTTTGACAAGCCGGCAAGTGTGCCGTTAGGAGGTTGATCTGACAGCCGACGTCAATTAAAGAGAAGAGAAAAGAAAACGTCAATTCAAGAGACATACATAATAAAGTTTAACCAAATGTGCTCAAAATATTCATTATACATCACTCTTCATCAGTTAATAACGCTACCATTTTTATGTATCTTATAAATTCTAACGCGGTTTGAAATTTACTGTCAACATTTCCATCTATCAACAAATTATTTGTTTGTCAGTGTATCATAGATTACATGTAACTACAGTTAAATTTGCATTATTGTAGACATACGTTTTAAAAATAATTTGAATGTAATTACATATTTAAACGTAATTTTTAATTCGGATCAATTTTTTTCAGTAACATTTTTCGATATTGTCAAATTTAAAGGTACTTTACTCTTGAGTAAAACTCATATTTTTTGACAAACCTCGTATACGACGAAAAAATTGATATTTGATGACTGTATTTTAGGTTTTAGATAACGCAGAACTTTTTATTAATCACTTTTTTCCCTGGATATTTACGTTTTGAGGTCTGGAAATCGTTAGTAGAGCGGTTTTCAATATTTGTGCCATTAGTAATCGTTATATATTAACTGATTTCTGCATTCAATACCAAAGATAATTACTATTCCGATATGTGATGTAATTAAAAAAACTGTTCTAATTGTAGTTTGTCTAAACTATAGTTCTAAGTAATTCATATTTAATAAATAAATACTAATAAACATAAGTAGTATAGCCATGTAAATGTAAATTTTTAATATATTGTTATTATTATTAACGTTTATAGTGTAATATTTAATACAAATAAAAGTGTTATCTGGCTTTATTCCGTCTGTAAAAAATATATATGTTAACAATTAAAAAAATTACTTTTCAAAATAGTAATTTATGCACAAGTGCATAAAGTGGTACTTTTTTTTACGAATGGAAAAAGTTGACCCAGGCGAGTGCGGCAATTCCATGAGTGAAAAAAAGACACTTTATGCACATGTTGCATACATTATTTTTTCTACAGCCCTATATAAAAAAATAAAGTTCGAATAGAAATTTGGGATATTTTAATAATTTTAAGTTCCTGCGGGAAATTGGATCTAACCACAGATTAGTAGTGACAACTTGTCTAGTAAAATTACTCAGGAAAGAATTTACTACAGACTACAGTAAACTAGCAACACATAAACTCAAAAATAAAGATATCGAGAAAAAATACCAAAATGAGACGAATAAAGAATTCTATAAACTAGAAATAGAAAAAACAGACTGGACACTTGAAGAACGATGGGTCGCCTTTAAAGAAACGCTATTAACAGCAACAGAGAAGATATGTGGAAAAATTAAATATAATAAGAATATAAAAAGGACTAACTGGTGGAATAACGAAATTAAAATAGCGGTCAAAGAAAAGAAAACGGCATGGAAAAAATATATCACATCAAAATCACATGTGGACAAAGAAGAATATGACAGGAAGAAAACTATTGTAAAAAGAGCCGTCAAAAAATCAAAACGTGAGTCATGGAAGAAATTCGGAGAAGAAATAACAGATCTACATAAGATGGATAACAAGAAATTTTGGACAAGAATAAAAAGATTGAGAGGAAATAAATATAAAGATATTAGAGCAATAAAAAATCGACAAGGACAAGTACAAACGGAAATGGAAGAAGTATTGAAAACATGGAAGGAATACTATACAGAACAATTCCATACATTAACACCGGAAGAGAGTATAACAACCGCAGAAAAGGAAATTGACCAACTACAAGGAATCCATAAAGAAGAAATAGATCAAGTAATACAAAAAATCAAAATAGGCAAGGCTAACGGAGAAGATGAGATAGCGCCAGAGATGATTAAGTCATTAGGAGAAAGAGGAAAAGAATGGATATGGAATGTATGCAAAGAAGCCTGGGTACAACAAAAAATTCCAAGGGAATGGGAAAATAACTTAATAGTACCCATCTATAAAAAGGGAGAACAGACACAATGTGAGAATTACAGAGCAATATGTTTGGCCCAAACTAGCTATAAAGTGTACACAAAAATAATAGAAAAAAGATTAAGAGAATATGTAGAACCAAAATTAGGAGAACAGGGAGCTTTTAGACCTGAAAGACAAACAAATGACAATATCTATATACTAAGGAATATAATCGAAAGAAAAATAGAAGAGGGAGAAGAAATGTACCTTACATTTATAGATCTAAAAGCAGCCTTTGATACAGTAGATAGAAGAGAAGTATGGAGAACCTTGGAGGAAATGGAAGTACCACCCACCTTAATAAATATAATTAAAAGTGTATACGAGACAGTTAGAGCCAAGGTACAGATTGCAGGCCAAAGGTCTGAAGAATTCAAAATGTGTAAGGGAATAAAACAAGGAGACAGTTTAAGCCCACTACTGTTTATAATAATCATGGATAAGATTGTGAAACGAATCAAAGAAAAGTATGAGCAACTGAATACTATAATTGGACACAGAAATTTAGAACCAATAAAACTGAGTAGTCTACTATATGCAGATGATGTGGTTTTAGTGGCGAATACAAAGAACAAAATGCAAAGACTAGTGAATATTTGGACTAAAGAAGTAGAGAACATGAATATGGAGGTGAACATAAATAAAACAAAAGTGATGATAATAAATGAAAAACAACCAGGTGATCAAAATAATAGAGATATTAAATGCAAAAACCAGACTCTAGAAAGAGTAACAACATTTGAATATTTAGGAAGTATAGTAACAGCAGATGGAAAAATAGATGCAGAAATAACAAACAGAGCAAATAAATCAACAAAAATATACTACTCTCTAAATAAAACAATTCTTGGACATAAAGATATAGACTTAGAAGTAAAAATGAAAATTCATAATATGATAACAGTTCCTACAATAATATACGCAAGTGAAAATTGGACTGTGCGAAAAAAGGACGAAACTAAAATAAATGCCATAGAAATGAAGCATCTAAGAAGAATTTCAGGGAAAACTAAATGGGATAGGATTAGAAATGACGTTATTAGAGAGACAACTAAGCAGGAAGCGATAATTGGTAAAATAAAAAAGAGACAACTTAGCTGGTATGGTCATATGGTAAGAATGGAACAAAATAGATTAACTAGGAAAATAATGGAGATTGGAAAGCCGATCAAAAAACAAAGGGGTAGGCCTAGAAGGATATGGTTAGATCAAATACAAGAGATAGGTTTAGAAAGAGGAAAGACCATAGCAGAAATGAAAAATCTAGCAAGAGACAGAAAGGCATGGAAGAAATGGGTACAGGACACGGAATCCACATCCGACGCCTGAAAGGGCAAAAGGATTTAGAAAAGAAGAAGAAGAAGTTCCTGCGGTAAATTACAATTATATGTATGCCAAGTTTCATGAAAGTTCATCCTCGATGCCCAGCCAAGTTTCATTGTGTTATCTTATGGAAAGCGTGAAATAAAGTTAACGTTATGGCACTTGTTTTAACGCTTTTTTACTTTTTTTCACTCTAACCATAAACAACCACTTTAAGCGCTACAAACCAATGAAATATAAGGTAGTTTAAAGATAGGGCGTAGAAAAATGTTAGAGTACTCTCTACCAGAGATATGAAAAACATTAGAGACTGGACATACATGCAGTAGAGGACAGAGAAGCGCTTTCTATGGTTATCGCCAATCTTTAGTAGAAGAGGCCTTTATAAGTTTGAAATCACAATTAATATTTTTAAAAACTTTTATTTTAAATTAATTTACACTATTTTGATGTTTTCACTATGAAATATAAAGTCATTCTCTCTGATTTAATTGTGATTAACAATAACGAAATTCGTATTGCTGAAACAGCAGCATAACGACCTCATTGAAATAAAACAATAAAACATAACAACTTCGCTTATACAGGTAAATTCACATTCCATAACTAGGCACTATATTATAAGGTGTCCCAAAAATCTGTACCGTAAATTAAAGGCATGATAAATGATAGATCGTTAAGAAATATTTAAAATACCCAAATGCAACTTTCCTCTAATCTTCTTAGTTTGTAAGATACAGGCTGTTAAAAGGCGCAGAAGAAATATATATTTTATTTCATATTATCTCGGTGATGGAAGTACAAGTTTAAAATTTTTAGATATTGTCTCGTCAAAACGCATCAACAGTATTAATTCTGGCAAATTTTATTAAGCCTGTGGCGTGGTACGAGGGGTTCGTAAACTTTTATTTACCATATTTTTGAAACACCCTGTATTTAGAGCTAATTCTGCAATTCTGTATTAAATTTATTACATAAAAGGTACTTGTTGTTGAACTCGACACAATACTCCATTTTCAATATTTTTAACTTTTTATTGCAATAAGACACTTTTTTATGCTGTACATCTTAAACAATAAATTTGTAGTACCTACTTGCAGATCATTTCCAAACAATTTAAACACAAATGTTTTTTATGGGTTTGTTATTCATAGTTCTTCAATTAAGAAGAGTAATTTGAAATAACCTCATGAATAAACGTATTATTGGAACTATTTTGTATGTAGTAGTTAACTACATTATCAAACGTTGCTATTTCATTAAATGTTCAATATGAGGTCCTTCAGCTTCAATACGTTTTTTCATTTGGTTGGTTATCTTCGCCACCAAAAATTTATTAAGAGACAACACTCTGCAAGCCGTTTTTATTCTTTCTCTGAGTTCACCCACCGTATTGACTTGACTGGTGTCGAATATACTTTTTGTTTTAATATTCCCCAAACGGCATAATACATTGGATTACATTACGAGCTGGTCATTTGACCGGTGCATCTAATCCACGCCCTATCTATTTTCCCGTAAAGTTTTCATTTAGCCATTCCCTAGCTCGCAGTGTAAACTGTGGCGAGGCCCCATCATGCATACACCACATTGACAGTCTACATTGATAAGGTGGTACATGATCAGATTCTATTAAATTATTCCTAAGAAAATTTAAATATTCCGGTTGAATAAAATGCCCGATAAACTAGTCCCCAATTATTCCAGCCAAACGTTAATTTTAAACCTGTGCTGATGATGTGTAACTTTCACGGCGTGCGGGTTTTCGTCAGACCAAATGTGTTCATTGGTGCATATTAAAAATACCACTTCGTGTAAACAAAAATCCTTATCCCTTCTTATTCTTCGAAGAAACCATTCACGGAATTGAACTCTATGTTCATAATTAGTATCTAAAAGATCTTGCACATTTTGCAAATGATAAGGGTGCAGCTGCATTTCTTTTAAAACTCTCCATGTTGATATTCTGGAAATTCCAGTTTGCAATGCATATCTGCGAACATTGATAGAAGGAGTGGCTTCAACTGAATTGAGGACATTTACCTCATTTCTAACATTCCGAGCTCTTCTGATTCTTCCATGGTTATGAGCTGCATGTTTAAAACTTCCAGTTTCTCTTAAACGTCGATCCACAGCAATGAATGTTCGTCGATTACTAATACTGCGGCCAGGATATTTTTTATATACCGCCTTACTGCACGTTCAGAATTACCCAGAACTACCCTGTACTAATCTAGTACTTAATGCATGTCGGTATATTCCACAGAACTGTAAAGCACCATATTAATTACCAGTAATACTATGTATAATAATAACGGAAAGTATGTATACTCGTTAAATATTTTCACAAGTAATTATTCATTAGATGACATTGACAAGACAATGAATAGGTAACTGTGGGAACCTCTGAATCAGCTACCGCTGGGCGATGAGTGGTTGAGAATGTTATAGATAAGATTTTATAGTCGAGTTTGAATGTGAGTCAGTATATATTTGTACGTTGCAATAATAAGATATACATGTAATTATTGATTGACATATAGTGAAATAAATAAGTTATTGTTTCTGGAATTTGGGACTTCGATTTATCTCCCTTTGGATTACCACAAGTGGCGACGAGGTAAACACTATTTATATCATAATATTATTAATTAAAATTACTAATCATGCAAGCAGCTTATTGTTTTAATAGTTAACAAAGAAATACTTATACCTAGATATGTATTTCCAAACAGAAATACTATTTTTAAAAAGATATTATATTTAATTATTACAAAGAGAGATGTTATTCTCGGAGTGATTATACAAAAACTGATTTACAAATATAAAGCAACTAAAGAACTATGATAACAAGTATACATGAATTCTAACTAATGATATATGATACGGTGCAGGTGCAGCGAATTATGACCTCCTAACTCCTCCGTCCCTAGGAGGCAAAAATAACGGAGTGATTTTCGCGAACTGTCTCCAAGGGAATTTCTTCGATGATTTTGACTTTTCTTTCTTGTTTTTTGATTTTTCGCGTCTTCGTCTAATTACGTAGAATGTTACGACGATACATCCAATGATTAAGATTGTTGGAAATATTGATAGGACTCGGATTTCGTGTGTATTATGCTGTTCTTCTATCGGTGTTAGTTGTTTTGCGATTCTATGGATTTCGTATAACTCATCGAATTTTATATCTGACATATTCGGCGTTTGATAGTTTCTTCTGATCTTAATTTGTTCTAATTCGATCTTTGGTAAAATTAATGGCTTTCCTTCGCTAATTCCTTTGACTCTGGAGAATTTTAATTCTTTCGAGGAGATTTCGCATCCTTCTGGTATGTTAATAAGGGTTGGTTTTGTTACTTCGAATATTCTGTTGTTTCGGCAGTTTGATTTTATTTCTACTTGTTTCCCAGGGATTATTAGAACTTCATTAGCTGTTATCTTTTGGATATGGACCTCGGTGGCGTAGCAGCTGTCTGGTAGTTTTCCGCTTCTTATCAGTTCGTCGGTACAGTTATCAATGGGGATTGATTCTTGGGTACAATAGTAAATTTCCTCCAGTTTTTCGCATTATTGGTTTGCAACCTGGACGTCTTCTTCGTTACGTGCCAAGTAAGGGTGTGAAGGGACAAATATTTTATTAGCTTGGATAATAGGGTAAATACGGTAAAAGTCTAAGGATATAGTTTTCAGAATAGGAATATGGACAGCAAAGATTAGTTTTGATTCGGTAAAGGTTGCTTGCGTTCCAAGAAAGGTGTAGTATGTTAAGACATTCTTGAATTTGGGAATTGATTTTTATCATAAATGCTATGCAGATGTTCTATCATGTTAAGAATTTCCTTACTTGATATCATGGACGGGTGAAGAATATTCAGTTTTGAAAATAGCAAGGCGTTCTTGAGATTTTCTACGAATAATATTAAATTTTGACAATCGAGATTGATTTGACTAATTGTTCCTTGAAAAGTTATATATTTGCTTAGAGAATCTATTTGATTCAATATTGCGGCTTCAAATTTTACTAGATTATTTTTGAGAAGTTTTTGATTTTGTAAAAGAACTGTTATTGATTGATTATAATGATCGATTAGTTTCTTAAATAAAGTGGTATGTAGATTAACTTCGGTAATGATATTTTTCTGATTTGTTTGCAGTAACCTAATAGCATTATCGTATCGAATGCCTGTATGTACTAAAATATTTTCGCTAAGACCCTGATATGAAATGGGATTTGAACTATTAGAATCTACAATTAATTTTCTTACTGTTAAAAAGTGTGTTTTAACGATATTTATTTGATTAACCACTTCTCTTACATCTAAGTAATGAATAAAATTATGTTTTGAGTAAATTAACCTAGCTTTACCTAAATCTATCGGAAGAATAAGATTTTCTAAAGGCGTTACAGTTATTTCTTCCGTGAAACAATTAATAACAATTAATACTGACTATGCCTAGGACCAGGTAAATCGGGATGGCTACCGTTTTCATCTTTTCGATGCTGGCCCTGTATAATATTTGAATTAGGTTTCGGTTTTCTAACGATACTTTCTTAGTTTTTAAAACTACGTTATCATCTACAACTATTTCGGCTTTTGTGAATTTGGGCATTTTTTTATCTCGATGTTTCGTTCGAATATAAGCTATATGTTGGTTGGAAAAATCTGGTGGTTCATCGCGTTTCTCGTTAGCTTTGTTTATATTCCGTTCTTTCACTTTTTCATTCCGTTCTTTTATCATTTCATATAGTTGTTTACTGATATTTTTGTGGTTTTGAACATAGTAAGAAAGAACAAGATGATCGTCTAGATCGAAGGGGTCTGGACTTCCAATATGCCCTTTAATGATTTCAAATGGGGTAAATTTGGTAACAGAATGTATGGAGTTGTTATAGCTTAAAATCGAATGCTTCATTTGTTGAATAGGGGTTAGTTCCGGGTTTTGCTCTCGCAGGCATCTAAAATGCTCAATGAGGCTCGAATGGAATCTTTGTACAGGTGAATTTGAGTTGCTATTTTTTGCTGTTGTGAGATGTAGTTCGATTCTGTGTAATTTACAAAAGTCGTCTAGATCTTTGTTTTTAAATTCGCTACCACAGTCGGCTGTAATTTTATAAGGTAACCCGTGATGGTTACAAAATTAAGGGTGTCTACTACTGATATGCCGGTAACGGTTTCGATCGGATAGGCTTGGCCGTATCGAGAGAAAGAATCAATTATTGTGAGGAAAGGGGTATTTGAGATTCGAAAAACATCGATGTGAATGTGTTCAAATGGTTTAGAAGCTGTTGGGGTGAGATTAAATTTGATGACGGGTGGATTTCGGTCGTACTTATTTTTTAAACAAGTTTCGCAACTATTAACAAATTCCTCTATCTCCTCAGACATTTTGGGCCAATAGTAATTTTTTGTAAGAGACATTTTTAACTCATTGATTCCTCTATGAGCCTTCTTGTAAACATGGTAATACTCTAATTTTTCGCATTGCTCTTCTGACGTTACTAAATCTTTAAGAAATTTTGTACAGTGAATTAATTTAAAAGCTGAATTTTTAAAGAATTTTTGCAAAGTTGTAACAAATATTTCGGGTAATTTAGTCTGTCTAAAATATAAAGCATACGTAATTCTAGGATTTAAAAAATAATATGTTATATTCTAGATTTCTAGAGGGAAGAGTGACATTGAATCTAGTGTTATCGAATATTTTCTCCTGTTTGCAAATGTAAGAGTTTATTTCTCCTGTTGTTAATATTATTTGATTTTTATGCTGATTTACAGATTTTTCGGAAATTGGTATGGATAAAATCGGATTCTCTACGGAAGTATGAACCGTGTCTAGATCAGTGTCTTGAGTAATTCTGATATCAGGGGGGGCGGATTTGAATATCCTGAAGAATTTTTATTTTACTGCTATCGTTAATTAAATTTTCTATGTCTAACTCAAGGAGATCGGGTAGGTTCTGATTGACTAAGGGAGGATTATCAATTTTTTTGATTTCCCTTTCTATTATTTCATCTATATCGTCGATATTAACATCTAAGGAACTAGTTTCTAATACATTTACATCTAGTTTAGGAGGTGAACGAGAAAGTGCGTCCGCTACCTTGTTAAGCTTTCCTTTTTGGTATTTTATTGTATATTCGAACTCTTCTAGTTTTAATCGCCAACGCATCAGGCGAGAGTTTGGTTCCTTAAAGGAAAACAACCATTCTAACGGTTTGTGATCGGTTAAAATTTTAAATTGTCGTCCGAAAAGGTAGGGGCGGAAGTATTTGCATCCCCACACAATTGCTAGGAGCTCCTTCTCTATAGTAGAGTAGTTGATCTCCGCAGAATTTAAAGTTCTGGATGCATAGCAAATGGGGTGACTGTCTTGACTTAAGGCAGCTCCAATGGCGTACATTAATGCGTCCGTCATTATTTCGAAGGGTTTCTCGAAATTTGGATATGCTAAGATAGGCTCGGAAATTAATAGATTTTTACAGTGATTGAAACAGTTAATAAACTCCTGTGAGTGTTCTATTTTGTTATTCTTTTTGAGACAATTTGTTAACGGCTTTGTAATCCTAGCAAAATTGCGAATAAATTAGCGCCGGTATTCACTGACGAAAAAAAAGTTTTGCTGTGGTATGGGCAGTTGAGAGATTCCATTTTTACCTGGTCGGAATACGGTTCGAACTAGTCATGGACCACAAACCGCTATAAGCTATATTCAAGCCCACGTCAAAGCCTCCTGTGAGAATAGACCGATGGTTATTGAGGTTACAAGCTTTCAGATTCATGATCAAATACAAATCCGGAAAATCAGATATTGCTGATCCTCTATCAAGATTATGAAAATTGGTATCAGACGAAACCTTCGATGAAGTGAATGAGCACCACATACAAATGATCATAAATGAAACCATTCCCAAGGCACTTTCTATCTCCAAAGTAATATCTGAAAGTGAAGACGATGTCCAGATAGCGGAAGCGATCAAAAAGGTATCAGACAATTCATGGTCAGCTAACGACGATAGTCCATTCTATCCGTTTCGCTTGTAATTAACCAGCATGAGCCCTTTGTTCTTAGAGGAAATCAAATAGTAATACCCACCAACCTTTGATGTCAAACACTACAATTAGCACATGAATGCCACCCGGCAGAGACTGTTATGAAACGTCACCTACGTTCCAAGGTATGGTGGCCGCACATAGACAAAGAAACTGAGAAACATGTGAAGACATGTAGGGAGTGTATCTTAGTCTCTCAACCCAGTAAACCCTCGCCAATGATGAGAAAAAAGCTACCATCTGAACCATGGAGGTATGTAGCACTCGACTATATGTCAGGCGAACCAAACCAGGACTACCTATTGGCGATTATCGAAGCTGTGTTCACAAAAATTACCAGTTCCGCAACGGTAATTGGAGCTTTGGAAGAAATTTTCTGTCGGTTGGGACTTCCACAAACCATAAAGGTAGATACCAACTTCAATAGCGATGAATTTAAGAACTATTGTTCAACAAATGGAATTGAGATTGTAAATTCTCCTCCATACTGGCCTCAAGCGAATGGAGTGGAAAATATAAACAGATCCTTGAAGAAACGGCTTCAAATAGCTTATCAGAAGAGCGATAAAGACTACAAGAAGGAAATATTGACATACCTGATGATGTATAATGTAGGACCACATGGGACAACCGGAAAATCTCCTTCAGAATTACTCATGAATCGGAGCATTCGAGACAAAATACTCTGTATCGAATATATAGTTATGGAAACACTGGACGAAGAGGTGTATGATAGGGATTTGACAAATAAAGAAAGGGGGAAAAGGAAGGAAGACTGTAGAAGAGGAGCTACTTCCAGCGAAATTGAACCCGGAAGTAAGCTGAAGAACATTGTATATCAAAAGAAATTTTGATCCTACGGTATATGATGTACAACACAGGAATGGAAATGAGCTGACACTTCATGGAAATGGAAAAATCATTAAACGTAATATTGCTCACATAAAAAAAATTACCATCAGATGCCGCATCCCTAACTGCTCCTCAACATTCTCAAATTCTTTCCACAAATTCCTCATAGCTACAACTACCACCAGAGGACAAACATAAAAATAAAGATAGAGAAGACCTAAACACAACTCCTCGGATACAACCTCTCAAGCTCGTGAAAAAAGGAGGGATGTGGGAACCTCTGAATCAGCTACCGCTGGACGATGAGTGGTTGGGAATGTTTTAGATAAGATTTGATAGTCTAGTTTGAATGTGATTTGTACGTTGCAATAATAAGATATACACATGTAATTATTGATTGATATATAGTGAAATAAATAAGTTATTGTTTCTGGAATTTGGGACTTTGATTTATCTCCCTTTGGATTGCCACAAGTAACAATGCTTATGAACAAAATAAAATTGTCTGCGCGTGTATTAAAATGTTTGCCATATTTAACGATTTAAACAAGTACGAATTAATTTAAGGGAAGATAAAGCGTTAAGAAAATATTTACGACTACTTCAAATTTATTGTTTAAAAAATTTTACAACATAAAAAACTGTCTTATTGCAATAAAAAGTAAAAAATCTTGAAAATGGACTATTGTAACGAGTTTAACAAAGAATACTTTCTATGTTTTTATGTAAGAAATTTAATAAATAATTGCAGACAAAAGTCTTTAGCTCTAAATACAGGTTGTTTCAAAAATATGGTACAATAAATGTTTACGCCCTAGGGCTTATTAAAATTTTACAGAATTAATACTTTTGATGTGTTTTGAAAAGACAATAACCTACAAAAAAAATTAAATTTGTACTTTCATCCCCCGACAAGATATGCAGTAAAATGTGTATTTCTTCTGCACCATTCAACAGCCTGTATCTCACAAACTAAGAAGGTTAGAGGAAAGTTACAATTGGATATTTTAAATATTTCTTAACGATCTATCGTGCCTCTAATTTACGGTACTTATTTATAGGACACCTTGTATAAGAAGAGGAAGAGTCTCTACCTAAAGCAATCGATAGTCCTATAAAAATATATAGCAACTATAGACGCTGAAAAACGAAATCGATGTATAGGACAAGATTTTTTTTTCTGAAGAATTTTTTAAAAATTTATTTTTTTATATAGAAAATAGAACTAACCAGGAAGTTGCTGGATACTTATTCAACATTTGTAGGAGACAATATCAAAGGATTGATGGAGCTAGTTAGTTTGGACGGTGTCAAAAAAGCTGTACATAAAAATGATCAATAAACAGAGTGATCAAAAAATTTGTTTACATCAGAAATACTCAATTTCAAAGAAGCACATAAAGAACATGCAATAATTTGGTGTATCTCTTTATATCAACCGAAATGTCGTCATATCAACTATCAGGCAGTAGGTACATAATGAAATTTGTTATTATGATGGTTTCCATTCATGAGAAAAAATTTGCAGGATAAAACTTTATCTACGAAACTTTCTAATGTCCCCTTTTTTTTCAAAAAATTATGTTTTTCACACATCATAGAAATAAGGATACAAATATTCTCAAATAAATGAACACCTATCGGAGTACAACTTTATGAAACAAACACACTTCTCTTTGCTTGTCTTGATATATAAATAATACTTTCCTTTACTGTGTTAGAAACTATTGTGGGCGTATCTATTAGCATCTAGGTAGCGGACGGATTATGTACTGCTCAAGATTGGAACTTATGCATACGTCATCCTAATTCAGCATTACGTTGGATAGTGATAAAAAGGGCAATTTATTGTTATTGGGTCACAACAAACTAGCCTGACAGTATAAGCATCAATTACAGAATGACCGTTTTACTGTTTGACACCTGACCCAGACCGAACCGAAAAAGAGATGGGGTTCATGCAAGGTATTATACTTTGCGCAGCCGTTGCATTTACAATTCGCTGATCCATGATTCAACAAACATTTGTATATTGAGCTGATAGAGCAAGAGACCGCGACGGCCAGATCAGATAGTAAAGGTGTATAAAATAGTACCTCAATTCGTTAAAGTATAAAGCTCAATTTTTTTTTACTTTCTTCGGAATAACATTAGAAATCACATCATCCATTGCCAGACACCCCTAAACTTTAACAAATTATAATTATACTTACGTTACAGTATAAAAGCTGCATTTTATACATGATTCTTGGGGACCTATAAAAAATGTGACCTCAGTAGCCCGACAGTTTTAATAGTTTTTACATTTCGCCAAACACATTAAAAGTCTGTTGTAGGTGCGAGCGCGAGGTAACAACAGTTCAAACGGGTGGGAGTGAGATAGGAAGTTTAGTCTATTACGGTCGTTTAAGAAATACAATGAAAAAATAGTTTTAATACGTTTTATTATTATAAAGTACAAAAAAGTATTATTACATGTATAAAAATATTTAATCATTTCTATTATTTTCATCCTTGTCGTCGATATTTTCATTATCCTCGTCACTACTACTCCAGTCCGTTGGTTGATCGTCGTCAATATCACCTTCTCCATCAGTTTTTGATAAAAATGTAACTGAGTTAATGCAATTCTGAATAATTTAAAGATTATGTACAATAATTTGACATAATAGTTATATATCTGATTGTGTTTTGAGACAATCACTGACATAACTAGGTAGCTGCTCCCCTTCAAAGCATTTAAAATTATATTTGTCATTTTCTCCGTATCTCATCCGCATGAACAGTTGTGTCTGGCAAGATGTAAAAACTAAAAACTATCCGACTACTGAGGTAACATTTTTTTATAGGTCCCCAAGTATCATATATAAAAATAAGCTTTTATACTATAACGTAAGTAGAATCATAATTCATTAAAGTGTCCGGTAATGGATGGCGTGATTTCTAATGATATTCCAAAGAAAATATGAAAAAATTAAGCTTTACACATTAACGAATTTACTATTTTATACACCTTTACTTTATGTTATCTGCCCAAGTAACCATAATCCAAACTCCATAGTCGCTGATCCTTACCTGTGTTGGGGACATGCACAGAGCAACTTTCAGCTTTTATAAAATAACAAAGATCTGGCCGTCGCGGGATTTTGAGCTATGATAATTATACAGAAGTGTATAATTGCATATTTTTAGTTTTAATTGCATTGATTTTTAGTACATAAAATCGATTAATTAATGATATTTAAATAGTGAATGTAGTTAATAAATAGTGTCGTGATAAAGTATCTTATAAAAATGTGACTTAGGGCAAAAACTCTCAATTCACTTGTGGCACGGACGTCATATACTGTATTACACATGACATAATTGTGTATCAAAATCGTGATATTATGACAATTCTCAAACCAATTCGATAGAATTTATTATACCGCGAACTTATTGAGGATTTTAAAGAAATATCAAATTCGCTTGATATTTACCTACTATACGCGTCTTCTAACATGACATATACATCTAAAGATTTGTTTTCAATTGATACAGTTTTTCTACTTCCTGATTTGGGTAAATCTTTTATTGCAACAGTTTGGTTAAATTTTTTCAACGATTTACTCAAAGGATACATTGTTATGGGACAGCATATTATTAATATAGATATTACAAGTTTATTGTTGACTTTTTCGCGTATCACCACCAACTTTCGTTTGCCTTGCCAGCATCCGGATCATTTAATATAAAACATCAATCCTATCTTAACGCTTTCAATAGTTTAAGTAGCATCGGATTAAATTAGATGGTAACATCATGTTAGTATTTTTAGGTTAATGACGAAATGTAGTACATAGTTGCCAGCTTTCCTGTATGTACCTATTACAAAGAAAAACACAAATGTGTTCGAGTACAAGCCGAGGTGCGAATACAAGACGCAGGCCAATTTTCAAGATTTTATAAAAAAGGTGCGTCATATATTTTTCGTTCCCGGTAGTCTTAGCATATTTTTTGTTTTCTTGTCTCCTCTCGGCAATTTATTCCATATGTAATTATGGGTTTGATACATGTTTTGTAAATTGTAATTTTGCTGTCTGGACACATGTGTTGTTCGTCCAAACTATTTACCTCAAACATCCCGATATGGTCTCTGCTTTATTTATTTGACTTAAGATCTCTTTCTGGGTCATGTTATTAAGACAGGTATATATCTAGGTATTTAAATTATGAGACTTGTTCGATGATTTTGTTGTCTACCACTAGTGCGCATCTTATGGGATACTTGGCAAATGTTGCACATTTAGTTTTTTCTATGAAGATGGAGACATCTGTTCACGTAATATGAATACTTTAAAAACGATCACGTTTAGGTACAGTTAAGTGAACATCGATTCCAACTTAATCGATATCAATTTGTCAATGAATATCTTTGACGCTTTGACCTTCGCAGCATAATATTTATTATGTCCATATAGAATTTTCAATTTACTGTTCAGCAATTGTTAAAAATAATATGTAGATTTTTGATACATTCCGACACAGTGACCTAACATTTTACGTGAAGCCGTAAATGTAACATAATACATACAGTTGAACAAAAACTTTTCCACAGTGCAAAAATATAAATTAAAAGAAAACTGCTTCTGTAGTGAAATAAAAGTCGAATAAAGTTTAAAGACGCAAAAGTTATTGATATTTTCTGAAACAGCTGATTGCAGATAATTGGATAAAACAGTATACTGTATACAGGAAGGAAGTTTCGTTGAGGCGAGATTTAGTTGACTATTTTGTTTGTCGACAATAATGAAACACCACACTGTGTAATACTAAAATGTTTACCTTATTGGTCTCTTCAATGAAAGAATCGCATGAAATTGCCATGATGTCCACGTATTCTCCATATTTTTGAAACCAACTCTCTTTAATCAACGATCCATTCGATACAACAGTCACAGATTCTAGTTTTAGATCATTTTTACAATATTTTACCATTTCTCCTAAATGTTTTCCTCGTTCTGGCAAAAAAGGTTCTCCACCACTAAAGTTAATCTTTTTCATACCTAAAATAATATTTACTGAATTTCTGAACAGTATTATTATTGATATTAAAACAATACATTTATTAAAAGGACTAGAAGGAAAAAGCATATGTACTTAATAGGAATGTAGTGTTGTTATTACATTTCCGTACTTGAAAAACTGATTTTTATTCGTTGCCGTGCACAGGCAACTTTTGTTTCGATCGCGTCTTGTTTTTGAGACAGACTGATAAATTGACCCCCATTTTGTGAGTACTATTAAACGTTATCGTTATTGACAGAATAGGTTTATTCCATGTTGGTATGTTTTGTGATAAACTGTTTGTGAGTATAATCTATAATTTTCTATATTCAATGTAAAATTATCCAAAAAAGTTTTGTTATGTATGTGATAGCCTCAAGAAAAAGGTATCGAAAAAAGTGCGTAGAGCTTATTTTATACTTTTTGGATCTATCGTGCATCAGGATAAAGAAATATTGTAGAACTATTTTGTATATCATGTTATGCTACATTTCTCTCTTGGCTGTATGGAAACAAAACGTCAATGCATATACCGACAACGGCAATACGGAGTGTGAGGCGCGAACCTAGCAAAGAGAAAGTTCAATCTGTATATTTATTCCAAACTTCCAAAAGAATCGCTCCTAGCAAGGTATCTCAGTAAGTTTTATGCTTGCAGGTATATCATTATAGTATCTTCTTTCGTTATAAGGGAGTTGACAAGTTGTAAAAGCCTTTCAGCTTTTCTTTTATCCATTAGAACATGGTTGCAGTATGAATCAGGATCTTCATCCGCTAACTCTTTTAACAATGCATCTGAAGTTCCAAACTCATTTCTCCTAGCAATCCATCATCGCACCCACCAACGTCGTCGCTTCTTTTTTCTAATTCTTAGATCAACTGATCGCAATTTAAACGGCGCACAACTTCGTTGGACAACATATTCGAGAAAATCAGCGATTACCGTTCATTGTTTCTAATTTTCTGTGCTGTGTAAGCGTGGAATGAAAAAAGTGAACATAGAGTGATCATTCATCTGAGAGAACCTTTACTTGGATCTAGACTAAACCCGTGTTTTCAAATAGAAGTAAATCATCAAGTTAACAGAATTAAAACATTTTGTTCAACAACAAGTGCTATTTATAGTAATCAATGCTTTTTAAATGAGTTTGCAGATAAATTTGGGACATATACATGGGCATACACAGATGGTTCATTAAATCCAATAAATCAAAGTATAGGATGTGCGGTTTACATTCCGGAAATTAAATATAATTTTTCAACAAGATTATTCGACCATACACAGATATGTTCAGCCGAAATCATTACTATTAATAAAGCTGTAGGGGTATGCATGGAAAAAAACCTAATGAAATGTGTAATCTTTACAGATTCACTGAGTGCTATTAATAAGACAGAAAATACAAAGTATGGTAACAATAACTATAATGCATTAAAAACCAAAAGATTAATTTTAGATGCCAGTAAAGTCAATTTTGAATTTATCCTAGCATGGATTCCCGGACATAAGGGTGTAATCGGAAATAAACAAGTAGATACACTAGCCAATGTAGGTAGGATATTAAAAGTGTCAGCAGATATTAAAATTGAGAAATATGACTACTGACCATTTTTAAAAAAGCAAATTTTAAACTTACATAATAATAACTGGGCTGGAGTCCTTTAAGGTAAAAGGGAAATGGTATACTAACCTGGATAGTTTCCCTCATGAACTTTGGTTTTTGAAATTCCCTTATACAGATCGTAGACATATACCAACAATAATGAGGCTCAAAACCGGGCATACCCTTAGTAAAGCTTATCTTTTTATAATCAGAGTTATTGATGATGAATACTGAGGATCTACATCATATATTTTTCGAATGTCCCTTGAATTAAACCGCAAATTTTGGTACATACAAAGAATTAATAAAAATAGGCTGTCCAACCCCCATTTCAGTATACTAAACCAAATTAACGTAAAAATAATTAAAGTGATTATGAAATTTATTAATACTTTCCAAATTAAAATTTAGATAATAAAAAAAATTAGATGTTACATCCTGAGAAACCCTATCTGTTAATCCTGGGTTCCTTATCCTAAATCCGAGGCAACATTCCGGGGTTGTGTAATGCTCGGCAGTTGCCCCCGAGCGAGAAAAGTTCTTTACCTGTGTTGTTTTGTATTATAATATGTCTAGCCTTATACAGAAGAATTTATCAAAGGGAAGATGGACAGTACTAGACATTACGAAAGGAATATTCCCGAAAATAAATAAAAGAAACCTGCGCTGGCTAAATACCTAATGGGTGGAGGCCAAAAAACTTAAAGAAGAAGACCTCGACGTAATAGCTAGGTTAATTGGTTTGCAACTAAATTTTAATTATACATTGTTTGTTTTGCATGTAGAACAACAGAGCAACTACCCTTCTTGATTAACGATTAACCGAAACGAAACGGAATTTGTGTGTGGAAAGTCAAATGTAAAATACTCATATTTAATTGACAAGACGTTTTTCTACCTCCCTTACATATAAATCTCTTCTTAATGAAGAATTTTGTGAATGAAATGGATATAAACGGAGGAGGATTTTTATATTTAGAATACATTTTTTCAAAATTAAGTGACGCAAAGTTAAGATAAGGTATTTTTATCGATTCACAAATTCCTTTATTAAAGAATACCAAAATTTCAATCAAAAACTAAATAAAAAAGAACGATGCACATCGTTGGTTTGATCCTCAGATTAACAAATAAAATAGATATGTTTGTTTTGACTTTTTCCTGCCCCAAACATTGAGTCACATTCTAAGCTCACTTGCGGGACACTTCCACTGCTTTGCCATATTTATAAATCCTCTTAAGTTGCGGGAAAAAAGAAATTAGAAGTTTGATTGAAAAATTGTTAAAAAGTTATGCAAATAAAAAAAAGTCATACTAATTTCTGCATTTTAGTCGCTGCTTTTAAAATTAATTAATAATACTTGAATTTTATTTAATAAAGGCATATTCTTACATAAATTTTAAACAAGAATTTGTTGTATCCTTAGATACCTTTATGGTTATAACTAAACGTGGCAACAATGCTCAAAATTACAGTACCTGTTAATGTGTCAATAGTAATCTATTTAGTAGTTTTGTCCTTTTTTAATTACCATATAAAGAGAGATGCAAATATCGTCGGAGTGTGATCGACGATCATTTTAAATACGCCGTAGTATTGTAGTAAATAATGTCAAACGTGGTTTGTTTATACGAGCGCCATTACGACTAGAGACTAGAGAGTAAACATTTAGTTCTTTCGTTTTGATGTGTTTTTCGATACTTTTTAGTGTGAAAATAAACTTTTAAGTTAAATAATTTAATGTTTTTGGATTATCATGGTTCGTCGGTGCCAAGTTTGTCAGAAAAAAAGCCGAAATTAGCAATGCCATGTATCTACAATACCATCCCCATTTTTTGTAATTAATTCATTATTTCACTACTGGCGTTTAGAATTGTTGGCCGCAAGAATAAACGTGTTTATGAATGAACAGCCCTCTCTATATTTATTATTACTCTAAGGACTGTTCCATGTGCCAGGATACTGTATATCTCATAAAACTGGTCATTATTAAAAGGTTTTGTTTACATAAATACGTTGAAACGTTGATGTTGTTGACGCACCATCAGTTAACGCATTTAAGAACAGAAATGATAGACTTCTATTTAATAGTTAATTGTGCGCATTGTTGCATTTATTATTTATCTGAATTTGTTTTATTTATATCCTTTCTCACTGCATCGTTGTTGCGGTTATTGTTGATAACTACGATTTTGTTTATTATTGTTAATTTGTCATTGATTATGTTTAGGCGTTTAAGGACTTATTTATGTTTTCATATCATGGGCATCATAGGTTCTTACCTCAGCCCTTATTTCTATTGTTATAATAATAATAATAATAATAATAATAATAATAATAATAATAATAATAAAGGGTCTAAAGGGTAGTGAAGCGATTCTTATAGCCTCTCCTACCAATTCCTGCTCGCACCTCTACGTCGGTAGACCCTAGTAACCATCTCTGGAAGTGAAAGAAGTATCTAACGCAGCTTGAAATCGATACTCTGCGAAGGGAGGCAGGAGCCCAAATAAACAACGAGGGAATACACCAACAAATAGAAGACGTACCACAAAGGGCACCAATGGATCGCAATACACCTCATGAAGAAGAGCTCCAGAATCAAAATAACAGGGAAGAAGTAGAAAAGATACGCCAGAAACTTTTGAGCAATCTGTTGCTATTTCGCGATTCGAACCCTCTTACCAGGCCAATAATACCGAAGCTAAAAGTCAATAAATATACGCAGCAGTACATAAAATCTGTAGATACAGAATTGAAGGTTAGGATGGAGGAACAACTAGATCCTGACTTATCATATATACATACAGCTCTATATGCAGCAGCTGCTACTGTCATAGAACTAAATGGGCAGAAGATTCAAGCCCACAACCAAAAAAGAAACATTCAGAAACAGAGATAGCCGGCCTGGAAGATGCGACTTGAAAAGCAAATAGATCTACTGAGAACTGAGGCGAACATTATCAAAGAGTACCTAGACGGCAATAACAGCAAGGAGGTCAAAAACAAAATTCGTAAAATATGCCGAACAAAACAAGTGGACTTAAATGGCCCCCAGTTGAAAGAAACCCTCATGAACTACTACGACGATGCTAGACAAAAAAGCAAAGTCAAGGGAGCGAGACTACGGCGATACAAGGAGGCTACGAAACGCAAGGAGCAAAACTACATATTTTCTAGTAACCAGAAGATATTTTATCGCAATCTTGAAAACAATCACCAAGGCAACAAGAAACCGGAGACAATTGATCAGAACCGCTTTAGACAATTTTGGCAAGGGATATGGTCAAATACCGTGAGATTCAACCAAGCCGCTACGTGGCTCCAAATAGCGGAGCGCAATGCAAGTGATATTCCAGATATGTCAGATAGTGATATTACCCCTACAGATGTCGAAGAGTGCATAAAGAACACTTTAAGTTGGAAAGCGCCTGGTCCGGACAACATACAGAACTTTTGGTTGAAATCATTCCCAGCCCTATTTCTACATGTTGCCAAAGCATTCAACAAAATTCTTGAAGATCCAACAAGATTTCCCGAATTTCTGGGTCAAGGAGTAACTTACCTTCTACCCCAAAAAGGAGACCTGGAAGACCCGAAAAACTACAGACCAATCACCTGCTTGTCTGTGATCTACAAACTTCTCACGTCATTAATACATATGCGAATCAATGAACATTGTGAGATAAACAATATAATTGGCCCAGAACAGCGGGGATGCGTAAATAGATCACTTGGATGCAAGGAGAAATTAACTATAGATGCGGTAACAATCAAGCAAGCTGAAATAAAACGTCGAAACATTAGCATGGCCTACATAGACTACAAAAAGGCATTCGACTCGGTACCTCATGACTGGCTGGTAAAAGTTCTAGAGATCTACAAAGTTAGTCTTACCATCATCCGGTTACTAACACATGCAATGACGACATGGGAAACTCAGACGAGAACTGGAGGAAGCACTATTTCGAACATCAAGATTAGAAGAGGGATATATCAGGGGGATTCGCTGAGTCCATTATGGTTTTTCCTCGCTATCAATCCGCTTTCTGCAATACTGAATGACACCACCTACGGTTTCCGAATAGATCCCATGCAACCAAATTCGAGGCTCAGCCATTTGCTGTTTATGGATGACATCAAGCTGTATGCTGAGAATCCAAGACAATTGGAATCACTAGTGGCTAATGTTAAAACATTCAGCGACGATATTAAAATGGAATTTGGGCTGGAGAAATGTGCCGAAATTCAGGTCACAAAAGGAAGATTAACACAGCAGATGGAAAATACACGTTATTTTGCGCAAATTCGTCCAGAAGAAACGTACAAGTACCTCGGAATTTTGCAGAATAGAAGGATAGACCACACACAACTAAAGAAGGAGTTCAGAGAAAAATACAAACAGCGCTTAAATAAGCTCCTGAATACTAAACTCAACTCTAGGAACATGATTACAGCAATCAACACATATGCTGTCCCTAGTCTGGCGTATTCATTTGGAATACTAAAGTATTCAGATACAGACCTGGAAGACCTAGACAGAATGACGAGGACTACACTTACAAAGTTTCGAATGCATCACCCAAAGAGCGCAGTTGAAAGACTATATATGCCTAGAACGCAAGGGGGCAGGGGATTAAGCAGCGTCAAAAGAATGTGTCGAACCCAAGAGAAGAACATGAGACTCTACTTCTATAACTCGAACAGGCCTCTCATTAGGAAAATAGTGGAGAGTGACAACAGATATACACCGCTTAACCTCAAAGATCGACAACATACTGTAACGATCCTAACGAACGAGGATATCCAAACAGCATGGCAAGACAAGATGCTCCACGGAAAGTATCCCAATGCGTTAAACAACCCAGAGATTGATAAGGAAACCTCGCTTCTATGGCTGAAGGAAGGAACGTTACACCCAGAGACCGAGGGATTTATAACAGCCATTCAGGATAGCATCATCCGAACTAGAAATTATGAGAAATACATTCTTAAAGTCCCCAACGTTAAGGATGTCTGCAGAAAGTGTAAAGCAGTGGGAGAAACTATCGAACATGTCACTGGGGGCTGCCCTGCTTTGGCTACGGGAATGTATCTGGGAAGACACAACGAAGTGGCGAAGATCATCCACAGAGAACTAGCACTTGACTTAGGACTTGTTACTAACCCACCACCCTCCTATACATATGTACCTCAAGCTGTTTTAGAAAGCGAAGAAACAGTACTGTACTGGGATAGACCAATCCACTCCGATAGGACTTTAGATCACAACCGCCCTGATATCCTGGTGATCAAAAAGAAAGATAAGAAGGCCACCATTATTGATATAGGATGCCCCCTAAGCAGCAACCTGCAGAAAACGGAGATTGAAAAGAGAAATAAATACCAAAACTTGGCTATCGAACTTAAACACGTATGGAGATTAGAAGAAGTGAGAACAATCCCAGTCATAATATCGGCTACAGGCGTGGTGACGAAAAGGTTCTTGAAATATTTGGAGCAACTCAACCTACCTAAAGGCCTCGCAAAAATTATCCAGAGGACGGTGATTCTCCAGATATGTCATATAACCAGAAAATTTTTGAACGACGAAGGATAGGCCATCGAAACATCCACCGGACTAATGGAACATGATGAACTTCATCCCCATTAACCGTGCCGAGTCCTACCAGCGATGGGCTCGGGCCCTAGCCTAACACCATCTAATCCAACTTAGAAAACCCTAACCCATTTGGCCCGAGCTCCCACAGAGCCAAACCCCAATGGCGCGCGCGAGGGGTCGGTGAATGTTTTCCGGCTACGGCCGGGAAAGTGAGTCGCTTAAGTCATAATAATAATAATAATAATAATAATAATAATAATAATAATAATAATAATAATAATAATAATAATAATAATAATAATAATAATAATAATAATAATAATAATAATAATAATAATAATAATAATAATAATAATAACTCAGATGAAAATCCCACTAACAATTCGGAATAGCGACAGAAAAAGAATTGATCAGATAACACCAGCATGGAAACGGAGAATCGAGAATAAAATCAATCAATTCAGAAGTGACCTATCAAAAATACTTACCTGGAAAACTCGAAGAAATGACACCAAACAGAAACTCAGAGACAAAGTATATAATATTCTTAAGAATAACAATATTAACATAAATAGTCGAGAGTTTGAAGAAAAACTAGACTTATATGTTGATACTTTAAAACAAAAAGTTGCTGCATTGGGAAAAAGACTACGACGTTATAACATATCAAACAAAAGGAAAGAAGATAACAAAAAATTCACATTAAACCAATAGCAATTCTACAATAACCTCACAGAAGAACGGATACAAAACGAACCCCCAAGTCACCATGAAATTGATCAGTACTGGAGAACATTATGGTCAACACCAGCCCAATTCAACAACGAAGCTAAATGGATTGAAGATGAGGACAACAAATATAACATCAAAATGAATGAACCAGTCATCACAATCGAAGACATTCAAGACACAACAACGAAACTGCACAACTGGAAAGCAGCCGGACCCGATGGTGTCCACAACTTCTGGTGGAAATACTTAACAGCGCTACATTCATCACTAGCAACAATAATAAACGAAATACTCGATAACCCTGCCAAATGCCCAATCTTTTTAAGCCAAGCTGTTACTTACTTGAAACCAAAAAATCAAAACACCCAAGACCCGAAAAATTATAGGCCTATAACATGTTTGAATACCATCTACAAAATTATATCATCTTTAATAAATAAAAAAATAAATGATCATATAGTATAACATAATATAATCGCGGAAGAACAAAAAGGTTGCCGTAGAAACTCCAGAGGTTGTAAAGAACAACTGACCATCGACGCAGTCATTACAGGCCAAGCCAAAAAAAGTAAAAGAAATCTATCACTTGCCTGGATCGACTATCAAAAAGCATATGATTCGGTACCACATCAATGGCTCCAAAGGGTGCTTGAAATTTATAAAATACACCCAAAAATAATATCTTTATTAAAGACCCTAATGTTATCCTGGCGGACAGAAGTAGTTTTAAGAACGGACAAATGTGCAATCAAAACGGACCATATCTCTATCCAACGTGGAATATTCCAGGGGGATACATTCAGCCCACTGTGGTTTTGCATGGCCCTGAATCCCTTGTCCAGTATGCTGAATCACACTAATGCAGGCTATAAGATCACAGCAAAGAGGGAATTACTATATGAAATAAATCATTTATTGTATATGGATGACCTCAAGCTGTATGCCAGTAACAAAACTGAGCTAACAACACTACTCAATATCACAACACAATTCAGCACTGATATACAAATGAATTTTGGTCTGGACAAATGTGCCTGTCTGAACATCATCCGTGGAGAAGTATCGGAACCAGAGACCATAACCATAATGCTCAACGAAATGAATTTTCCTGCGATTGACCCTGAAAATACTTACAAATACCTTGGTTACGGTCAATTGCTGACAAAAAATAATAAAGAATTGAAACAGCAAGTGCAGGCAAAATTTAAGAACCGGTTGCATAAGATTCTCAGAACAGAACTCATAGCCAAGAATAAAATAAAAGCAATCAACACCTGGTCCATTCCAGCTTTGACTTATTCCTTTGGAATACTAAGCTGGTCACAAACAGAATTAGACGCCATAAACAGACTTGTCAGAACAACTTTGACCAAATACAGGATGCATCATCCCAAAGCAGCTATGGAACGACTGTACTTATCCCGAAAAGAAGGTGGCAGAGGATCATTAGACATAAAGAATCTATGCAACAGACAGGTGGTTGCAATGAAGAAATTCTTCACCGTAAGAGCACGACATTCTCCGCTACACGACGCCATTCTTAAAAGCGATATATCGTACACTCCTCTTAACCTCTCTAAAGCTGAAGTCTTACCGACAATCATAACAACTAAAGACCGAGTTGTAGCCTGGAGATCGAAAGCACTCCATGGAAGATTTCCCCAATCCCTGGACAATGCCGATAAGGAAGCGTCAGTTCGCTGGCTAAGGGATGGGTTTCTTTTTGGAGAAACTGAGGGCTTCATACAGGCCATCCAAGATCAAGTTATAGCGACCAACAACTATAAGAAATATATAGAAAAACTAGATGTGGTTGACCGATGCAGGAGGTGTCATAGAGAGTCTGAGACAATAGATCACCTAATATCAAGCTGCCCAAGTCTCGCGAATACAGAATACATCCATAGGCACAACCTTACAGCGAACATTCTGCATCAAGCACTAGCCGTAAAGTATAACCTCCTTTCAGAAAAAGACATGGTACCATACTACGATTATAAAGCAAGACCGGTATTAGAAAACGATTCTTATAAACTGTATTATGACCTCTCGATACATACAGACAAAACAATAACAGCGAATACACCAGACCTTGTACTGCACAATATGAAAGACAAAACAGCAATTTTCGTAGATATAACCCACCCTAATGACCACAACATCAATAAGGCAGAAGAGGAAAAAATAAAAAAATATATTCCGTTATCAATAGAATATAAAGAAATTCATAGATTAAAATCAGTACAAATCGTTCCCATTGTAATAACGGCAACTGGCTTGGTCAACAAAAATCTTTCACAATTAATACTGAAAATGCAGCTCGACCCAAACACACTTATCCCAAAAATGCAGAAGAATGTTATCCTCGAAACGTGTCGCATCGTACGAACAGTCCTGAACATGCCTAATCAGGAATTTGAGTAAGGTTTGCTTGGGCCCCTTACTTCTTGAACCAGATGTTTAACAACTCTGAGACTAATACATGAAATAATAATAATAATAATAATAATAATAATAATAAGGGGTTCAAATGGGGTAGTGAAGCGCCTCCTAAAGCCTCTCCTACCCAATTCCTATTCGCACCTCCAAGTTGGCGAACCTCGGGAACCAGTCAATGTCGAGTCGAGATCGGGTTCTAACCCCGGTGGAGATGAAACAGTGGCTGGGCAGAAGCGAAAGGGAGAAATACCATTTGTCGGGCCAACCCCCCGGTGAATGAGAAGTCAAGGTTCCTAATAATAATATGGACAAACTAGGCGGCACAGGAGAGCGAGCTGCTCCTGCTCGGAACCGTCGTGATGTTCAGCTCGCAACGGATGACGACCCGGCAACGAATAGGCATGACAGCAATATACGAACCATCAGTGTGAGAGATTCGAAAGAACCAATGACTCTCACGGAAGAATCCGAAATGACCACTCAAACAACCAGCTCAAGACCTAGGAGCACAGAAGTCAAACTGTCAACAACTCAAGTTAGTCAGCCTCAGGTACCTAACACCAGGGGCCCTAACAAGACTTCTGTAAAATCCCGCTTCAAATGGAAACATGAAGATAATTGCGATATTCTGCGGGCATATCAAATTGCAACCAGCTGCGGTGCTCACAAAACAGGATACTGTTCCAAGATGTACCAAGAACTGAAGAAAATAAGACCTGATCTAACCAACTTCACCGAACAGAATATCACAGACAGGTATAGGTACATAATTAGTAAATCAGTTATATCAGTCATCGAGCAAAACATAATTAAGGAAGAAATATATCGTTCCCAAATTCAAAATACACAACATACCAATCAACAGAACAATCCATCAACGTCACACGATTATACACCGAATGATTTGGAAAATACAAAGACAGCCGACAGCGAGACCAACAAAGTCCTAGAAGAGATAGATATTGACTAAGACAATACCTTGTTTGACGAATTGAACCATGAATTGGAGGCTAATCTCATTAAATATATTGGTACTGATCCAAACTCTCGACCACCACTACCCAAAATCCATCCTAATAAATACGCTTTCCAGCTCCTGAAAGTAATAAACCAGATTATTCAGAGTAAAACAATAAACACATTAGAAGATTGTCAAATTTATGTATACTGTTCAGCAATGACAATACTCGCTCAGATGAAAATCCCACTAACAATTCGGAATAGCGACAGAAAAAGAATTGATCAGATAACACCAGCATGGAAACGGAGAATCGAGAATAAAATCAATCAATTCAGAAGTGACCTATCAAAAATACTTACCTGGAAAACTCGAAGAAATGACACCAAACAGAAACTCAGAGACAAAGTATATAATATTCTTAAGAATAACAATATTAACATAAATAGTCGAGAGTTTGAAGAAAAACTAGACTTATATGTTGATACTTTAAAACAAAAAGTTGCTGCATTGGGAAAAAGACTACGACGTTATAACATATCAAACAAAAGGAAAGAAGATAACAAAAAATTCACATTAAACCAATAGCAATTCTACAATAACCTCACAGAAGAACGGATACAAAACGAACCCCCAAGTCACCATGAAATTGATCAGTACTGGAGAACATTATGGTCAACACCAGCCCAATTCAACAACGAAGCTAAATGGATTGAAGATGAGGACAACAAATATAACATCAAAATGAATGAACCAGTCATCACAATCGAAGACATTCAAGACACAACAACGAAACTGCACAACTGGAAAGCAGCCGGACCCGATGGTGTCCACAACTTCTGGTGGAAATACTTAACAGCGCTACATTCATCACTAGCAACAATAATAAACGAAATACTCGATAACCCTGCCAAATGCCCAATCTTTTTAAGCCAAGCTGTTACTTACTTGAAACCAAAAAATCAAAACACCCAAGACCCGAAAAATTATAGGCCTATAACATGTTTGAATACCATCTACAAAATTATATCATCTTTAATAAATAAAAAAATAAATGATCATATAGTAGAACATAATATAATCGCGGAAGAACAAAAAGGTTGTCGTAGAAACTCCAGAGGTTGTAAAGAACAACTGACCATCGACGCAGTCATTACAGGCCAAGCCAAAAAAAGTAAAAGAAATCTATCACTTGCCTGGATCGACTATCAAAAAGCATATGATTCGGTACCACATCAATGGCTCCAAAGGGTGCTTGAAATTTATAAAATACACCCAAAAATAATATCTTTATTAAAGACCCTAATGTTATCCTGGCGGACAGAAGTAGTTTTAAGAACGGACAAATGTGCAATCAAAACGGACCATATCTCTATCCAACGTGGAATATTCCAGGGGGATACATTCAGCCCACTGTGGTTTTGCATGGCCCTGAATCCCTTGTCCAGTATGCTGAATCACACTAATGCAGGCTATAAGATCACAGCAAAGAGGGAATTACTATATGAAATAAATCATTTATTGTATATGGATGACCTCAAGCTGTATGCCAGTAACAAAACTGAGCTAACAACACTACTCAATATCACAACACAATTCAGCACTGATATACAAATGAATTTTGGTCTGGACAAATGTGCCTGTCTGAACATCATCCGTGGAGAAGTATCGGAACCAGAGACCATAACCATAATGCTCAACGAAATGAATTTTCCTGCGATTGACCCTGAAAATACTTACAAATACCTTGGTTACGGTCAATTGCTGACAAAAAATAATAAAGAATTGAAACAGCAAGTGCAGGCAAAATTTAAGAACCGGTTGCATAAGATTCTCAGAACAGAACTCATAGCCAAGAATAAAATAAAAGCAATCAACACCTGGTCCATTCCAGCTTTGACTTATTCCTTTGGAATACTAAGCTGGTCACAAACAGAATTAGACGCCATAAACAGACTTGTCAGAACAACTTTGACCAAATACAGGATGCATCATCCCAAAGCAGCTATGGAACGACTGTACTTATCCCGAAAAGAAGGTGGCAGAGGATTATTAGACATAAAGAATCTATGCAACAGACAGGTGGTTGCAATGAAGAAATTCTTCACCGTAAGAGCACGACATTCTCCGCTACACGACGCCATTCTTAAAAGCGATATATCGTACACTCCTCTTAACCTCTCTAAAGCTGAAGTCTTACCGACAATCATAACAACTAAAGACCGAGTTGTAGCCTGGAGATCGAAAGCACTCCATGGAAGATTTCCCCAATCCCTGGACAATGCCGATAAGGAAGCGTCAGTTCGCTGGCTAAGGGATGGGTTTCTTTTTGGAGAAACTGAGGGCTTCATACAGGCCATCCAAGATCAAGTTATAGCGACCAACAACTATAAGAAATATATAGAAAAACTAGATGTGGTTGACCGATGCAGGAGGTGCCATAGAGAGTCTGAGACAATAGATCACCTAATATCAAGCTGCCCAAGTCTCGCGAATACAGAATACATCCATAGGCACAACCTTACAGCGAACATTCTGCATCAAGCACTAGCCGTAAAGTATAACCTCCTTTCAGAAAAAGACATGGTACCATACTACGATTATAAAGCAAGACCGGTATTAGAAAACGATTCTTATAAACTGTATTATGACCTCTCGATACATACAGACAAAACAATAACAGCGAATAAACCAGACCTTGTACTGCACAATATGAAAGACAAAACAGCAATTTTCGTAGATATAACCCACCCTAATGACCACAACATCAATAAGGCAGAAGAGGAAAAAATATATTCCGTTATCAATAGAATATAAAGAAATTCATAGATTAAAATCAGTACAAATCGTTCCCATTGTAATAACGGCAACTGGCTTGGTCAACAAAAATCTTTCACAATTAATACTGAAAATGCAGCTCGACCCAAACACACTTATCCCAAAAATGCAGAAGAATGTTATCCTCGAAACGTGTCGCATCGTACGAACAGTCCTGAACATGCCTAATCAGGAATTTGAGTAAGGTTTGCTTGGGCCCCTTACTTCTTGAACCAGATGTTTAACAACTCTGAGACTAATACATATAATAATAATAATAATAATAATAATAATAATAATTGGAGAGAAAATTGAAAAATACATCCGTCTCTCAGAAGAAATTAAAGACATGTGGCACCAGGACAGAGTGATTATAATACCCATAATATTATCTAACACAGGAGTTATACCAAGAAATCTACACGACAGCATTCAGAAATTACAACTTCATCCAACAACATACATACCACTACAGAAGTCCGTCATAATAGATACTTGCTCTATAACTAGAAAATTTTTAAATGAGAACTACAGGGAATAATAAAAACAGAATGGAAACTATGCTTGACCTGACGTCCGCATATATTCCTAAACTAACCAGAGCATATCTGAGAAAGGAAGAAGATAATAATAATAATAACGTCAAGATTTATTCATATAAGAAACATGTGAGCCTAAAGAATAAGTTTCGCATTAATTTACCTCACTAAACGTAAATTATGTTACAGGTTGATCGCATGAAACTCAAGGTGGCTCCTAAAAAGAAAAAATTATCGCCAGAGGAATTATTACAAAAGAAAAGACAAACAGAGAGACTAAGATATCAAAGTAGAAAAAATGATCCTGTAAAGAGAGAAGTGATGAAAGAAAATGAGAGGTTGAAATATCAGAAAAAGAAAGAAAAAGTTTTGAGAAAATTAGTAATAGATATGACACAGGGCTGCCTTAAAGACGTGGAAAGAACACTGCACTGTATACCGATGTGAACGAAAGAGACTGAACGGCGTTACTAATACGTGAAAATACACCATTATCAGATCCTGAAATAGCTACTTCCCCTACAAGGCAGCTTACTTCAATTCCAATTCAGCTTTCTGCAGTTCCAAGTCCAGCAATATCCAGTACAAAGGAAAAAACTAAAGTATAACAAAGAAAGAAATGAGAAGATCGCGTATCTACAGAATCAAATTGAGAAATACAAAAGAAGATTGGGAATGCATGAAAAAAAGAAATGTTAGGGACACACCTAAAACGAAGATATTCAAAATGTTAGCTTGACACGAGAAAGAAGTAGTCAAAAAATTATTATTTTGCGATGTGCTTAGTAAACAGTTGAATGAAAACTATTCAACATTAAAACGTACGAAAGATAAACAAATATTTTAAAAGGTCGTATCTGGTAGTCTCGTTCAAAAGTATTGGCATTGGATACCTAAAGAAACCGCGGCATTTTATAATAGAAACAACAAAAAATATAATCTCAATGGCTTGGATGTATCTGTAACTCGCCAAATTTGAAAATAAGTTATCAAACATTCTGCCGATTGCGCCCATTCTGGATAGTCAAGCCAAACGCTTAAAATCGCGATATATACTTATGTATATAATTCACAGCAACCTAGCCCTGAAACTCTGCGCTCTATATAAAGCGATAATTATGTCCTACAACAATTATCAGAAGGCTATTTATCGAGAATCTGTTCTACTTGCAGCAATAAAAATTCCAAATATAAAGAGTTTGACAAAAGCAAAGTAATTAAATATAAGATGGGGATTTCTGAGAGGCAATAAATCCAAGATTTCAAAACTAAACAGCCTCGAATAGTTACAAAATATTTGAAAAAACATTTGACTTCCAAGACAGCTCATAATACATTTGCAGGAAGATTTAATAAACGTTTTTTGACCATCAAAGAAACATTGCACATCAAAATAATGCCATGAATGATTTAATGCTAAATCTACAAGACGGAGATGCCCTGCTCCGCATGTATTTTAGTGAAAATTATTGCACGAAGTACGCGGAGGAAATACAATAATTTCATTTGGATAGATCACGAGTCCAAATGAGTGTGCATACCGTCGTAGTTTAGCTACAGGATTCAATCCGATCTTTTTGCAAAGTCTCTGAGAACATAGTCCATTCCTTAGATTATATATCGCACAAAAGATGGATAACCAGGGCAAATTGTTTGTAACCAACATTTCCTCCCTTCCTCTATACCCCCATAGGGGAAAGTAAACACAGAAAACGGACCTCCGTAATTTGTGAAACTAAATATTTACGTTGGTTTGCATCCTATTGGTCAAATCAAATACGAGCGCGATAGAAACCCCAGCGATGTCATTTCGAATAAGAGGCCATTAAAAATTAATTCATTTGATCATTTGAGTATTGTTACGAAACAGCACACTGGTATAGTCCCTAAATCCGACTCTGTCTAAGCCAGGTATGAAAGTTAAAATTATGGCGGACGCGCAGGGTTTCTTAGAATTGTTTACGAATTGTGACTATCTTATCTAGAGATATTTTTGTGACCAGTCTTATCTAGAAAATGCCAGAGCCAATTGTTTTTGTGTAAGCCGCAGTCCGGAATTTTCTAGTAAAAAAGGCTTTAATATATAAGGGACCGATCAGGAAGAGTTAGTTTAGTTGATAAAGTGATCGCGACAAATAAACAAGTAAATAAAAATTAGTGAACTGTTTATATAAATTAGTTTAAGTGAATATACTGTGTATATATATAAGTGATTAGTTAAGTATATATAAATTAAGTGTTAGTGAGTGGTGTAGTGAATAAATAAATTAAGTAAGTGAACCTACAGTGTGTTTAAAATTTATCCCACCCGTTTACTGTTTAAAAAATAACAAAAACATTACAGTATATTTTTTCCAAATTTTCGTGATTTAAAGTATGTAAACAAGTACTTTTGTGAGTTTCGTTCATATTTCGGTCGTTTAAATTACTAATAAGTGGTTAATTTGTGGGTATAGGATCAGAGCTAGAATTTGTTTACCAGTTCATAGTAGTAAATAAAATAACCACCTTATTCCATAGGCGGCACATACATTTATTGCCGATTAGAAGAATTTAATTAATTTGTCAATATTTTTAGATTTCCTCATGATATTCAGATGGAGCAACAACGATTAAATGTATTCAATTTGAAAAGGGCTAACAAATGTATATTATGGTGATTTTTTTGATAATTATCAAATTTACTTGATAAAGTTAATCTTTTCGAGATATTTTACTAATAGAATTCACCACGAAACAAGGAAAGAGTGATTCTATTAAAATTAGAGTGAGAAGTGTCTCATTTTGTATCAAATTCTATAGTAACTGCAAACACAACACTACTGCCAATATAATAAATGTTTGTATTTTCATTCTGAATTCTTCTGTTACTGTACGTCCAAAGTTTTAAGGAAACGCATTTATTTTATTCGCAATGCTTGAGTTGGGAGCACGTACATCTTATGTTTACCAAAATAGAAGTGTTCGTAATAATCAACCATAATTGACATCTCGTCAAATATGGGCCATTTTATTAAAAGCTAATTCAATATTAGGACAATAATGAATTGCTAAAAATAAACTTGCAAACATTTGGATTATAAGACAACTTCCTAATAGTGATCCAAAGTTTCATATATATGAAATATTAGAAAGAGATGGAAAAACAATTAATGAATTTTTAATAATTTTAAATAAAGGTATACTTTTATATATAAAAAATTAGTAATCTTAACTGTAGCAATAATAAGTAATAAATAAGTATTATAATTATAATTAAATCATTTGGAAAATTAAAATATTTTATTATTGATAAATGATTTTGATTAAAGTTTAAATATTTAATAGCAAGTATTTGATTTATTATATTAAAATAAAGTTGATCTAAAAATAATGAAAAAATATTGAAATTAATCTTATTATTAAAATAACTATAATTTTAAAATAAAATTCAAATTTTTCATTCGATGCAATTCTAGTTATATAGATAAATAAAATTAATATTCATCCAATTATAATTAAAAATAAAATGTGTGAATATCAATAATTTAATCTTAATAGTCTGCGTATAAAAGAAATTAAAATCGTTTGTATTAATGATATTAATCCACTAATTTAAGGATGGCTTATAAAAATAAATATTAAAGAGATTTATCGCAAGAGTAATAGAAACATCGTAAAATGAAAAGTCATGCCACCACTGGTAATTGTTGTAGTTTTTAAGAACACACACCTCCCACTACCGTTTTGTCCGATAATTACATCCAGGCAATTATCGATAAATTTGAAGAGGATGCATCTGGTCAGAAGTCTTTCAAAGGTACCTTAAATGTGCATTAGGTCGCAGGTCTCTATTCCAGTTCCATCCTCGGCCTACCGATAAAATGTAAAACCCTAACAATGAAAAGTCTCAGCTAATTTTGCAATAGCGGATCTTGTGAGCATAATGAGATAGGCGCTATCAACTTAAAGCTAAAATCCAGACTGAAAGTAGAAGTGTTTCGGATTCTGAAACGGGACAAAACTTAGAATCAGCTGAAACATCAAACATGCTTCCTAAAAAGTGTGTTGATGAAATCGCCACAACAAGTGGCACTCGGAATTCATGTTACAATACTGGAGACTACGTTCTTGTGAAATTTTCATCTAAAAATGTATCGTTATGCCGCTGTTATTTAATGAAATTGATGAAATTTGAACAAGTTATCCAATAGACGGATAATCCTAATTTTATTCTAAAAGGAGAGAGAATTCTTTGTAAGTTCTCTTCTCAAGTATCATACATAGAGGTTTTCGAATGCTAGGGTCAAGTTTTCTAATGTTAAACTAAGTTCATTGTGATTATATATATAGTTTTAAGAAAGTCTTAAGACTTTTTTGCTAATTTCATTTCAAGTTACTTTAATTATAATTACTAATACATACTATTGTTGTTTAGAGGAAAGACTACTATTGTGATATAATTTTATTAATAGTATTTTATAAAAGACTGAATACAGAATTTAATAAGAATAAGTGACATTAGTAATTCATCTAAATTGATCTAAGGTAGATACAAAATGATTTTAGTATCATACTTTTGACATGAAAGTTTTTATTTTGTTAGAGTTACCTATGTTTTTGGTTATGTTTTTTCTTAAGAATCTTTTGAAATATATTTGTTTTCTGTTTTTTGTTGATACGTAGATAAGGTATAAAAATAATAAATTATTGATCCTAATAATATGACCTATTCTACATAACAGTCCTCTCTCTTATCGAACTGTCCCCTGTCGCGATTTATCAGAAAATATAAAATATCTTTAAAAATACACTTAAATTCAATTGGCTCTCTTATGTACAAAAAATAATAGTTACTTTCCTAAGAAATACGGTTATATTTTTATGAAAATGCTAAAAAAATATGCCAGGACAGATTTTGTATGAGCCTATAAGAGTTTTCAGAGAAGCACCCGTAAATATAGAGTTGAATGTACTGTTACGCTGCTAATAATCCTTTGGAGTTGGTGCTGGTTAACGTAAAATTATGTTTTTGATATTTAAAAATTGAATTTATTTGTTACTTTTTAGATGTGGTAAGGTAAACTGAGAAAGTTTTTTTGTAAGAAAGACCCGATAAAATTGTATACTTGCAATCACCATGAATTATGAATTATATACAATAGTGTTAATTTCCCCGTTGCCAGACATTTAAAGTAGAAAGAAAAAAATACTTACCAGCTTCTTCTAACATTTTCAATCCTATTTTAGCATCTTCTAAATTTAACATAAAAGATGTTTTCGCAGTATGGAAACAAAAGCCGCACTCATAATTACATAACCTTGTGAAATGATAATTCACACTTGTAGGAATCACATCTTGATTTTTGAAATTATTTTTAATAACAGTGTTCGATATTTTTTGTTTATTATTTTGTTTTTTTTGTTTATTATTATTTCTAAATCCAATCCAAATACTTTTCTCTTTAAATATAAGAAATATTAGAATTATTGTGATTATGAAATAAATTAGAGAAATTAAAAACATTTTAAATTTTTCTTTGCCTGCAATCGACAAATAATAAATATATTCTGAATGCCGCGTATTCGTTTCGTCTATTATATACATGAACAATCAGTGAATACCGCACGATCAATATAAGTAATTTTAAACTCAGCTGTGTGAATCCCGAAAAGCGTTTCACTTTTGAGAGAAGCTAGTAAGCACAATTTATATATGAACTCATTGGTGGAACTTATGGGTTATATAAGGATATTTGTAACTCTGTTGTTTATGTTTTATCTAACTTCACTAGAAATGTTTCTATATGACAAAATCATATCATACAGGATGAGTCATGAGTAATAATTAAAAATTTACTTCAAAACAAACCTGCGCATACCTATCAGTACTGTTCATCATATCAATGTGTACATCCTTAACCTTAAAACTTTTTATTTTGTCAGATACAGAGGGTTTACCTGCACCTTGATTACCAAGCATTCATTTTAGGCTTCCTCATTTCGAACCCCCCATCTTAATAGAAGATTCGGGTTGTTTACCTTTATTATAGCTGTAATTAAACAAATATAAGTGATAAAATGAAAAACATTAACTTAAATTTATTGATGTTCGACCTCGGGGATTCCGCATCCCATGGAATACACTAAACTAGAATATTTAATTCATGAAGACTTGGACAATCAGAAAAAAATCAATTTCAAAAGAATTCCTAACACCAAGAAAACTTCTGAAAGTAATAGACTTTAAAATATGTGGGTAATGCCCAAATCTAAAGCTTCTCCCTGTTGGATCGATTCAAACTACAAATGTGGCTGTAAAGAGATTGACCTAACACTGAAGAACCATTAGCACTAGAATTCTCAACAACGGAAAATTCACCTTCGTGAACACAAATTACTCAAATAAATATAAAGGGAATAAAGAGGTCTGAAAGCTAAAAACGCCAATTATTTACAATGAACTTACATAGAAGACACAGATAGGTCAAGATAATTTTTATATACCCTCGAATTGTCAGATGAACACGCTGGTACCATATCCAATAAAATTGTCAAGTGTACCTATATGAAATCCTACAAAGTATCCAGGAAGCAATAAATGATCAAAATTAAACATTCTAGGAAGTACCGTATCAGACAGTGAGAAAAACTGTCTAGAAATACTCGGAGAATTATCACCGAAAAAGAAGCTCTACAGAGAGACACCCTAAACAGTTTTGTCGCACTAGAGCAAACACCAGTAGTAAGTGTCTATAAAAATGCATCTATATAAAACTGTGCAGTACTACAGACAGGTAACTGGTAACTGACATCCAGTGTTCAGCAAAGAATAAACATGTGTATATAAAACAAAATCTTGACCTCCTGACACTTCTAAAGAATCCAATAACCAAAGGACAATAATTCCACAAAAAGTTGGAGCCGTTCTAATAAAATCTGTCACCACTCTAATAATCGCTAGATCTTATTTTTTTTAACATGTAAATGTAATAACTCTAGACCATATTTTTTACACTCTTATAATCGCTGTCACCAGATGTACAACTCTACCCTTTGTTACCGAGTTGTCTCTCAACAAAAAAACCGCTGTCACCAGATGTACAATATCTTGATCAAAATACCAAAATACCCCTACCTTTTTTTGGTCACTCTGTATCGATCCCGTCCTTCGATTCCACCAATTTCTGTCTTCAATGAGCGGCTGAGCGTGCAAGGCAAATCCAGTCCGATTTTTGAGCTAAGTTCGCCTGATCTTAAAACGGATTAATCTTGCTTTGCCAGGACAGGGTTGTCCTCCTCGTTTCTGTCACACTTCCACGATTGTTACACTCTCCAGAGGGGAAATTATGGAGTAGGTAAAATAAGGTAGAACCACCACGTTATACAAAAATTATATAATAAAAAAATTATTTCTCTGATTACACATATACAGATATATATAACCTTAACCCAAAAATACAATCCCGTATGACCCAATCAACTAAGATTCCCTGGTATAAGTCTACCTATACATATATCTATCTATAATTGGTTTTTTTAATCCTACCCCTGTATATCATATAACTATTCAAAAAAAAACAAATTTATGAACACAGTTCTCGTTTGTGCGATGGTGCGGCAATACTATCCCTCTTATCGTCTTGGTCTTTTTCAAAGTGCGTGAGAGGCGTATGGTTTATTATATTCGTTTCCCAACTTTCTAGTCCCCGGTGTCGAGAAAATAAATAAATATTATGTGTAAATACCTTTAATCGCAACAATGTTTCAGCTTACGTCGTTTCAGGTCGCCATTGACCTTCAGGGAACGAAAGTGAAATTTTTGTTCTATAAAATTCTGCTGAGCTAAGGAAAACAATTAAATTATTTATCGACACTGGCGTTACAAGTTGCGAAATTCCCCAATAATTAAATTACCTACGATAATTTATGCATTTACACTGGCAAAATAAGAAAAAGTTTTATTTTAAAATCACGGCTGAACAAAAGACTGATAACAATGTTTCTCTATAATAAATTTACTTATCAGCGCAAGTTCGCTGAAACCCACGAAAAATGGAAAACATACGCTCCGGCCTTTGTGTTACCAAGTACAAAATTAACCTCAAGGAATAATCTCAGTGTCCCTATCACCTCCTAACACAACGGAGAGAATTTTTACCTCTCGTACCGCTAACACTAAAAAACACTAGTACCGTTACCGTGGCAAGGGAAAAACATTTCCCTTCGCGTGTTCGACCCCCGGTACACACTGCTGCTCCTGGTCTGTGTACACCCGTTTTTGCTTGCAAAAACAACTTTTTGTTTTTTAAATCGTGCTAGTTTTCGTTATCGAAATAATTGTATTCAAAACAATTATTTTGCTTTGACCCAGTAAGATGTTTTATTTTTTCTATTCTGTTTTGACTTCGTATTATTTTATTAGACATAATGTGGGTCGCATTCCAGTTAATATTATGATTTAAAATAAAATTTGTTTTACCGTGTGTTCTGAAATTTTCTACAATAAAATTATCTTTTAGGTATTCGTATTTATTACACCGTCTTAAGCGAAGATATTCAAACCCAAGCTGGTGAGAAATGGTCGAACAAGAAGAGAAAAATTTGTCGAATCAGGAAGCAAATAAAAATAAGTTAGACCAGACTATCGCAAAACATGAGTTTGTCTCAATATGAGGCACTTTGTCCATCAGGCATCAAAATAGTTGATACAGAACTTGACTTTGGAAATAAGTCAAATAGACAAACAACAAAAGTGGAATATGGCCAAATAATTAAATGTACAAGAGCCCATGGACACAAAGGATATGACCGTACCAGAGGTATTCCAATCTTCAAAGAAAACCGTAACACCAATACGCAAAAACGACAGCGAGATAATGATCTGCAAAGATACCAATCCCTTAGCGAAGAATGCGAAAATGAGGTTCCTACCTATCATAGAAATAAAAAGGTTAAATAGAAAAGGAAATCTTGTAGATCGCACAGACAAAATCAATCATAAGTATAATGTCCCATCACATCACGTCAGAAGTCAAATGCCTTTAATGTGCAGCTGATTGCTTTACTATGGAATGTCCCAAAAGCTGTTCTTTATCAGATACCCGTGTGAATTGCAGATTCGACCATTCAGCAAACGATAAGGTCTGTCCAATATGCATGAAAAAAAAGGAATTGATGGAAAAGAAAGAATAATACCAATAGAAAACAAGCTCAAATGAAATGTGTGCCTGCACCAACAAGAAATTTACGGCAAGAGCCAAACACAGTTATTAACTTCTAGCAGCGTTCATAGTTCAGTGTCCTACCTTAATCAAAACCCAACAACTTAAAATATTTTGTGAATTTAGTTAATGTGGACGAACTATCTCGGATCCAATCAAAGAAATGAAGAAAGCCACTGGCAAGATTGTAAAATTCATTATATACAATAATTTTGTCACCACCATAGACAGACATGATATCTATAGATGTGGAAAATTTGGATTTCACAAACGGGACACATTATTGTCTGTAATGGACGAGAAGTATTCAACAAACACCACATTAAAAGATATTTTCTAGTTCCCATAAACCTGATATCATATAATTAATTGAAACACTTCTTAAACTCCCCTGGCATCTATCACTGATACAGATAAATTGTCAGCTCTTAACAAATTAATATTTAAACATTGGTCTATCGTGTTTTAAAACCTATACTGCATTTAATATACAACATATTAGTGTACCTAACCATATACGTAAGTACGTTTTTCGATATCTAAACGTAAACATCAATTTGAATCACCTAACCTGCAAGTTTCTTTTGGAACTATCTCGAACAAAAAAGAGTCAAACCTCTACTCTTATCAGTACCGATATGTTCGACGAAACTCGAAGAACAGGTCCGTATTCAGGTTCATGAGTGAAAATTCGTACAAAAATATGAATATGTCAACACTATCTGCTGTGACTTCTGACTACAGGGGTTCTCAGAATAACACCTTAAAAACTTACTCAGATGTAACTTCTCAACAACACTTATCAAAGAAAGAACAAGCAATAATCTTTCCTGCTATAGAAAACGCAACACTCCAAGATTACCTTATACCTCTAGGAACAATTATTAAACCCAAAAATGTATTATTCACTTCAAGACTATCGAACAAAAGAATTTGCATGTATCTTACAGTCCTAGCATAGTAGAAAAGTTCATTACTAATCACAAAGGAAAGATTAAAGTTAACAATGAAATTGTGCAGGCCCATAAATATGTAACACCCTCAGAAAGGCTTGTACTTTCTAAAGTTTGCCCCACAATGCCACACGCCATATTAGTGAATGAATTAAGCAAACTGGGCGATACCACCCTTTCTACGATGTCATTACTTAGAATCAGCCCAAATATCCCCGAATTTAATCACATTTACAGCTTCAGACGTCAAGTTTTCATAACTCCACCAGCACACACACTTCCAGAGAATCCTTTTTGATAAGTTATGAGGATATAACTTACAGAATTTTCCTCTCCCAAGACTCACTCTGCTTTTCTTGTAAAAAGCCAGGTCACACCGCAGCAAATTGCGAAACAACATCACACTCTCCACCTCCCATTACTAGTACCCCTACCGCTCCACTTGAGACCACTTCCCACAACGAACAACCAATATACATAAATACTGAAGCACCTACATCCTCCGAGCGAAATTCTACAATAGAAACGGACACTGACAATCAAAAATTAACAAAACGTACTTTTAAGGAAATAGAGACACCTTCTCCTCAACCAGAAGAAGAAACAAACGAAGCCAAGAAAGACCCTTTCACTAAACCGCAACCAAAAGTAAACATAAAGAAAATCAAAACAAACAACAAAAAAGATCTTCCAATCGAAGTTCTTATGGAGCCAGTGAGAAAAATTATCAACGAACACAATCCATCCTTTATTCTCAACTTCACCCAAATATCAGATCTTTTCGTGAACGTTTACGGATCAGCCGACCCAGTAAGCATCATTCAAGACTACACAACCGACCTCACAGCACTAATATATATGTTAACCAAAATTTTTCCGCATTTTACCCACCGGGCTATCAAAATAAGATGTACAAAAATTGAGAAAAAACTCTTAATAAATACACCTGCAATTAACCTATTCAGATACAGAACAGAAGAGCGATTGTTCACAAACGTCAACCTATTAAAATACTTATCCATTCTTTCTCATCTATTTTACAATGGAACCAAAATGGTTTCATTGATAAACTTCCAATACTACAAAAGATCATAAACGAATTTAAATCTGACATAATTTGTTTGCAAGAAACCAACCTAAAACAAAGCAATGTCCAAACATTAAATCAATTCCAAAAATTTTATAAACATCGAGATACTGCTCAGAAAGCTAGTGGAGGAGTAGCAATCCTCACTAAAAATAATATCGACGCCGTGAAAATTCCCTTAAATAGTAATCTTGAAGCCATTGCTATTAAGATCCATGACAAACAAGACTTACATATCTGCAAACTATATCTTCCTCCAGGATCGCAAATAAACCAGCAGGACTTAGGCAATTTGATACAACAAATCCCCCAGCCTAGAATCATACTAGGAGATTTCAATGCTCACAACTTTCTTTGGGGCTCAACATCTCAAAACACAAAGGGTCACCTTGTAGAACAAATATTAGACGACTTTAACCTTTCTGTTCTCAACGACGGCAGAGCCACAAGATTTAATATGCAGACCGGAGAATCCTCATGTATTGACCTTACAATCTGCGATCCAACCCTAACTCCTTCGTTAACATGGGACAGACTAGATTATACGTACAGTAGTGACCATTACCCCATTATTATATGCAACAATACAAAGAATAATACCAAACAAAGCTTCCATCCTAAATGGAAACTTAAAACTGCTGACTGGCAACTCTACTCCACTATCATTGAAGGAAAAATTGAATCTTGTGCTATCTTACCTAATATAGACGAATCGTTAGAACAATTTATAGAAACCATAAAACATGCAGCAAATATATCAATTGGAAAAACATCTTACACCAAACAGCACACTCCGGTCCCATGGTGGAATAACGATTGCGAAGCAGCTCTAAGAGCTAGCAAAAAAGCTTTCAATAGATACAAACGATATAAGACTCCGGAAAACAAACTTCAATTTTTAAACTTACGTGCAAAATCAAGGCACATGATCAAAAGTGCAAAGCACAAATCTTGGACTGAATATGTCTCATCATTAAACCCAGATACACCAATGACAGAGGTCTGGCAGAAGGTACGCAAAATATCTGGCATTCATTCAAGTAATAATATAAAAATACTCAACATGGGAGGAACTATACTGACAACTGACTCAACTATTGCAGATGCGCTTGCTGTAACGTACGAGAACCGTTCCATCGATTGCAATTATACGAACACTTGTTTAGCTCAAACAACACTAGAAGAACAAAACCGCCTGGAAGTGACTACAGAAAATGACGATCCTATAAATGTACCGCTCACCATGTCAGAATATGAAGACGCTTTATCCAACCTTAAAGATACTTGTCCGGGTCCTGACCAAATTCCATCTACCTTTTTAAAACATCTTCCTTCCAATGCCCACGAACATCTCCTAAATCTCTACAATGTGATCTGGTTGCTACACACCTTTCCAAAAGCATGGCGAGAATCCCTAATAATACCTATTCTAAAACCCCGAAGCCAAAAATCAAATCCTCAATCATATCGACCAATTTCTCTTACTTCAGTGATTTGTAAGCTACTAGAAAAAATCATTAACAGAAGACTATTGTGGACATTAGAGCAACATAATTTAATAATACCTGAACAAAGTGGCTTCAGACAAGAAAGATCAACTAGCGACAATATTATAGACGTGGAAAGTAACATCAATGAGGTATTTGCACAAAAACAAAAATGTTTAGCAGTTTTCTTCGATATCAACAAAGCATTCGATACTGCCTGGCGTGATTACATTATCAAAAAACTTCTGAGCTGGAATATAACAAGTAACTGTCTACACTTTATCCAAAACTTTTTATAAGAACAAAATTTTAGAGTATTAGCAAACGGAACCACGTCAGATTTAAAACAAGCAAAAAGCTCGTTTGTATGCAGATGACTTAGTTATCTATTGCAAAAGCAAAACGTGAACAATCTAAAATCTCTTACGCAAGAATTCATATCTCATCTAGAGGAATGGCTTCATGTTTTCTACTAGCAAAACTCGCTTTATGTTATTCTCCAAAAGGAAAACAGTAAACAACCCAGATATTCATTTATATGGACAGAACATAAAAGCCGAAAAGTCACTAAACTTTTTGGGTACAACCTTGGATGAAACGCTCAATTGGAATACACACATTAATAACTTAATATCTACGTGTCAAAAGAGAGTTAACCTCCTGAAAACACTATGCAATAAAAACTGGGGCGCTGATCGAGACACTCTTCTAACATTATACAGGGCGTTAATTAGATCGAAATTGGATTATGCAGCAGTCGTATACTCGTCAGCCAAAAAACGAACCCTAAAACGGTTAGATATAATACAAAATACGGCTTTACGGACAATAACGGGAGCCTTTAGTACATCTCCAGTTGTAAGCTTATACGCTGAAGTTAATGAACCTTCCTTAGAAGATAGGCGTATGTACTTGAGCCTGACATATGCAGCTAAAACGATATACAATCCGTTCAACCCTACAAGGCATAAATGCTCTCCTCAAAAACTCCCCAATTCTTTCACAATTAAACCTCATGCTCCCAAACCCTTTTATGCTAGAATAAAAATGTACCTTGAAAAACTAAGCTTCTCTTTTCCCAAATGTTTCCCTCGACTGACTACATCTACTCCCCCTTGGCAAATCAAAAAACCAAAATGTATAACCACTCTCTAGATAAATATTCGATTCCCAATTTCAGTATTAGATCAACCTTCAAAATAATACTAGAAGATTATACAGACTATCACCAAATCTATACCGATGCTTCGAAATCTGTAGCTGGCATTGGAGCCGCGGTGGTAACTACAAACTCAACTTATAAGTTCACATTTCCAGATACATATTCCATCTTTTCAGCCGAATTATATGCCCTATATGAAGCCTTAGCTAATATCAATTCATCTTCAAACACTCAAAACCATCTTATTCCCACACTCTCCCTTAGCTTAATAAAATCCACACAAAAAATATTCACAAATCACCCCCTTGTCTTGAAAATTAGAGAAGAATTCAAAATAGCTCAACAAAACAATAAAGATATCATCTTTATGTGGATCCCATCACACGTAGGAATAGATGGCAACGAGGAAGCTGATCAAAAAGTAAAAGACGCCACGACCAACGAAGATGCTCTAGTAGTGCAGTTTTCAGTAAGTGCGGATATTAAATCTATAATTCAGTCTAAAGTGAACAGTGTCTGTGCAGCTAAATGGAAAACAGCGGGAACCAAACTTAACGAGGTAAAAAAGTCTATTAAACCGTGGTCAGTCCTACCAAAAAATCGTCGCGATCAAGTGCTACTAACACGGCTACGTTTAGGTCATACCCGGCTAACTCATAGCTATCTATTCGACAAAGGTCCAGAACCAAAATGTAATTATTGTGACACAAAACTAAGTATTAAGCACCTACTTGTTGAATGTCTTCAACTAACACAACAGCGACAACTGGCACAACTCTCCAACAATGGATTATCCGACGTATTAAGAGCAAACTACAATTTACGTAACCTCAAGACATTTCTTAAATTAATAAATGTTATAAATTCTTTATAAAATACCAAATGTGAATAAACTATATATATGTATACACCAAATATCGCTAATTACCCCTCGAGGTCGATGCGCTATAATAAAAAAAACTTCTTAAACTAAATAAAAGACGGCCCGGTAATGCCAACAGTGGTAGTATCGCAGTATTTATAAAAAGGTGAAAATTTCCTACCCTTGTATGAAAATAATTAGTGTTTGTAATTGTTGGTGTGCATAATCCACTGAACAATAAATGAAAAGATGTATGTACACTTTTTCAATAGTGTTAAGACTCATAACAGAGTTTTCAATATAGGTAATTTGAATTGTACATCCACAATAGAATACTCAAGCTAAATCTCTTAATGTCAAAGGAAATACTCTCCTGCGATTTTGTAACAACCCCGATTTTAATGTTTTCAGTACTGATTCCCCCACCCTGTACTATTGACATTGCGATCGGGTACAACATAGACAAAAATGAGGATAATGTCCAGCTTAAGCCCCAACTTAAAATCTCTCACAATATTGGAATATTACTTCAAAAATACATGATTCTAGAACTACAAACTATGTGTTATTGAGAGAAATAATTAGTGTAAAATTAATAATTAGAAAATTCAAACTTTGAAAACACCAACAACACCGAAGACACAATACATAGTTTTACAATGCATAGAAACGCATTTAAATAATTTTAAATAATACAGTTCTATTATTAAAAATTAATACATCCATGACAGAATACTGACATCTAAGGTGAAGAGCTCGTACAGCGAACTCTTTGTATTGTTTCTTAATATCAACGGGCAGGTAATAGGTATGTTGACTGTATCCAAATAAAAACATATTAATGTAAGGTGGTAGTTTTTATCATAGAAATACTAAAAAACACAATAGTTCCCCTTATTTTTAAGCCAGTTAATTAATATTTAAATAAATTAGTCTCAAGTAACGTAACATTGAACACCACTCAGAGTTTATGACGTCATTTGTTCCCAAACTAAAGAGGTATTCAAGCGAGACATTGGTAAATACCACGGTCGTGCTCTTGGTTGTCCTTGGTCATAGCCCTTTGACAGACGTTGGTTAACACCATTGGAACGCGCGTGAATGGAATCGGTTATTCGTTTGTTGATTTCTAATTCCTAACCTACAGCTTTTGCCCTTTTTGTGTTTCGGTACAGTAATTAGTCGTTTTAATATTCCAAGGATGGATCAAAATGCATGGTATTGACTGAAGGTTTTTTAGATTATTTGTTGACATACCTTTAATCGTGAAAGAGAACATTTTCCAACAAATGTTTCACAAAACATTTGGGTGCAATACTTTTTTCTTTCGTAAAACTTAGGTACTTAGGTATTAAAAAATATATTTGTACCAACCGTTTAATAGCAGATAAGCTGTTTCCATGTCGTCGACAATAGCTTTTACGTTTCTGCCTTCATGATTTAACGAAAATTTGAGTCTCTTTCCATACATTGTTGAATGAAGATACCAATCAACAACAACCAAAAGCGAATAAACATCACTCACAAAGTGGGGGTTATAAAACAGCTTATGACCTGTGTAAATACCGCGGTCAGTCAAACGTCAAGTGGTGACGTCGAAGGGCTATATAATGACGTCACGACTAGATGACCAAATATGACCGAAGGCCCTTGAATGAGGATGGTATTGACCAACGTCTAGTGGTATTTTGCGGCATTCGCTTGTACACCTCTATAATCTGACGCTGTCAAAGGTCTTCATTGTTTGGTTGATGTCTTTATTGGTTTCTAATTAACTTAATCGAAATTAGCATGGATTTATATTAAGGCAAACAGTGAGCAAATTATGTCACAGCGATGACGTGACAAGTATTGACGTTTTGAAACGATATTTAAAATTCATTATTTTTAAGGCTTTAGTCATATTTAAAAAAATAATAAATATTTGCAGCTATATTAGGCACTAATGCACGATTTATAACAATTTCCCAAAAATAGTCAACAAACCTATTCCACCAAATGCAGCGAAATAATTGGCATACACATTAATATGTGAAAGTTGTAATCTTCCGCAGACAACAAAATATTACTATAGAAACAGATCTTCAGACCTACACTAACTTAAGATGCACCTGTTTAGTACAATAAATTCACGCGGAGTTTTAGCGCATTCTGTAATTTAGTATGTTCCAGCTCTCCATTTTCTCAGTTCATCTCAAGTGCGTTTCGCGATTTTCACAATGGATATCAAATAGTAAGACTGCCTAGTACAGCCTCTCAACATAGACGTTCGGATCCGTCGTTAAACTGTAGGTCCCTTCTATCTGTGGTAACTGGAGAGCACAACACAGGTAGAAGTGAGAGGTCGCCTACGTCCGATCACGGATATGGCACTGTAAGAAGAAGAAGACTTTCAAACTCTGTCAAGATGGAGTTAAAGATTTGCCTCCCTTAGGCCAATCATCAATCTCTTCAACTGAAGTTCACATGTGTGTGTGTGTGTGTGAGTACTCCCAATTTTTGCCAGAAGGCGAGACAGTAAATAGAAAATATTGCATGAGCATTATGGGGAATTTGCGATTCTGATAACGTCGGCCACTTTTCATTACATGTCTTGTTAGCACGATACAGCCTCCGGAGTGCAACAAGTCACCAATTTTATGATTGAATATTGTTCAGGACATCTCACATATGAACCCTATTGATTTTAAGCTCACCAGAGCTAGTACAGCGAGTGCTATGGTACTCGAAGTACGAGATTTTTGTTATTTTTAGAGAAACTTCAGTTTGTTAGCACGATACAGCCTCAGCCTCCGGACTGCAAGAAGTCACCAATTTTATGATTGAATATTATTCAAAACATCTTACAAATGAACCCTATTAATTTTCAGCTCACCAGAGTCAGAGCAACAGGTGTTATAGTTCTTTAAGTACGAAACTTTTGTCATTTTTTGAGAAATTTCAGTTTGTTAGCACGATACAGCCTTCGGAGTATATACAAGTGACCAAATTTATGATTGGATATTATTCAGGGCGTCTCAAATCTGAACCGTGTTGATATTCAGCTCACTAAAGCCAGTACAACGAGTGCTCTGGTACTTGAAGTACCAAATTTTTGTCATTTTTGGGGAATTTTCAGTTTGTTACCACGATACAGTCTATACAGTGTATAACATTGACTTTTATGAGTGAATATTATTCAGGACGTCTTGTAGACGAATCTTACTGATTCTTAGCTCACCAGAGCTTGTACAACGGGTGCTATGGTACCTGAGGTGCCACATTTTTGTTCCCTTTTGGAGAAATTTCGGGTTGTTAGTACGATACAGCCTCCGGAGTGTACACAAGTGACCAATTTTACAATTGGATATATTTCAAGGTGCCTCACAGATGTACTCTATTGATTTTCAGCTGACTAGAGCGAGTACAGCGGGTCCTATAAATCCAGATATACTACATTTTTGGTTAGTGTTGGGGAAATTTCGGTTTGTTAGCACGATACATCCCCCGAAGTGTATACAAGTGACCAATTTTATGATAGAATATTGTTCAGGGCATCTCACAGATACGGAAAAGTAAGTTTTAATCAATAAAACCGTCTATTTTAGTTCTGTTCCGTTCTACGATACAAAGAGTCCATTGTTTTTTAGCTTTAGTTTTCCTTTTTTATTTCCACGTGTGCCTTAATAAGAGCCACAGCTAACTATTGATGTTGGAAACATTAGATATTAGGGTGAAGAGCAGTTTCTTGAAACTACAAAAAGTATACTGAGTCTTTCAATAAAAACTGTGTTAAATTTAATTCTTTTTTGTTTTATAATGTTGTTTATAAACGTCCCGGCTGAAATTGGAGCTTCTTAACTTTTTTCGTTACGTTTTTGTATTTCTTGAAGTTTTACTTGTTTATCTGCTTCTTGGAGTAACTTATTATGTTACTTATTGTAAATGGGAGAGGGGTGAAAATAATACTGCATAAATAAATATGTACTGTGTTTATTTATAGTCTAACTTTGTACTAAATATATATAATATATAAGTACCCTATATAAAAATACATCACTCTACACACAGTTCAATTATAGACATCATTATATGAGTAGTCTAGAATATGTTACCTGGTTGAATACTAAACCATAGAAATTTTAATATACAAATACAGTTAGTTATATTATCGAAAAATACATTCAAAATTTCAACGGTTTAATCAAGATTTAGAAGACCTTTCATATCAAATCAACCAACACTTCACACATGTGACAAAAAATACGAATTTAAAGGAAGTTCTGCATAGTGAACTGTTGTCTATACAAAGATATTTCTTTTGATTGCTTACAATTAGTTTAGAAGTATATTAATTACTATTACAATAATTGTAAGAGAACGAATTTGAAGTGTAAAGTATGTAAATACGTTATATTTCTTCAAATTTACATAGGTATTTACAAAAATTTTGGTTTGATATTTTGAAATTTTTGAGTGTTGAAACTTTCAAACTAATAAAGTTAGGCCATTTTGAATGTCTGAAGTTGATGACACTTATGTTTTTACCATAAAATGTGACATTTTAAGCGTAATGTCATAAGGAACTATTTGAAGTTTGGGAAAATTTACTTCGGACAAAAAATAAAATTCAACAAGTTGTACCCGGTACAAGAGGACCTAATATTTGAAAAAACATAAAACACCTTTTTGCTAGCTTATTTTAACTAAAGAATAGAAAGAGCTCAGGTCAGGATAACATCACCAACGAGTTACTTAAATATGGAGGAAAGAAGCTAAGCCAACAATTAACAACTTTAATAAAAAAAAAAGAGTATTAGAGACCACAGAAATGAACATAGTTCGAAGAGTAGCTGGAAAAAATTGATGAATGAAGGAAGAATCGAAAATAGACGAACATACGGAATAGATAACATCAATGACTGGGTATTGGGAAAGATAAAATGGAATGAGCACATTGATCGTATGGCAGAAGAAATAATCGCAAAAATCACCAGTAGGACGGAGCTTTGGAAGACCTAGAAAAAGGTGGAGCGACAATCTCCCAAACGACTGAGTATGGGTAGTAAGAAGACGAAGATACCATTTTTATAAAATATGCTTACTTGAGCTTTGCCTTAAATAAGTAAATCAGAATAACGCCCAAATTCTTCAACAATTTCCACTTTTTCCATGTTTTCAAATGAAGGTCGGGATGGCGTAGAAAAGATTTTATGAATAAATACCTATTCTGGTTTGAATTAACCAAGTTTAACGATATTATCCACACTACAAAAATCCTGCATGAGCCAATAAAAAATTAATTCAATTTTAATTGTCGTAGGTAAGAGACATTTTCATATAACAAATATTAAAGCTAGATTTTCGAAAAAATACTGAATGCAATGGATCAATGTGACATTTTAAACGAATCATAAATGTTCGATAAAATTAGTTCATAAGGAGCTTTATAAAATGTACAAAATAATCATTAAACATAAAGTACCCATATGTGGAACATTTGCAAACTGTATATATATAGCCATACCAGTTAGTTTTGTAACATTCAGTTGAAACGTTTTTTCATGTCTGCAGTTCAACTGAGTAACCTAATAAGTATCATTCACTTTATTTTGCTTAGAATATAATATGTGTAATTTACACTATATAATCATTTAAAGTGTTTAACAAAAATGAGATTGTCTTTCGAAAGTGACCTCTGCAGACGACGTTCAAAGTATTTCTTTTACAAAATGTATAAATTGTTTATCTCTGCTTTTCCAAATGAGGCTATTTTTCATAAAATCAGTTGATCCAAAAAATTATTCTTTAACAGAGCTGCATTATTAAACAAAATGAATGCAGTTCTTACTCTGGATTATATATTCGAAATATACAACTGGAAAATCCGTTTTTCGATATACCCTGTACAACATGTTGGAACTTTATTTTGTCTTGTAGCATAATTATTTATTATCTACCAAATATTTTGCAGTCAAATGATCCACAGTAAAACGCATCTGATGCAATAATCAAAATATTTTCAACGATAATGTTAATTGCACTTGTTATGAATACAAACTAACATAATTTGCTGAATAATGAATTAAGCGACTAATAGAACCCGTCTGATGGTTCCCACACTGATATTAAATAACCAAAGTGTTGTTTATATAAGAAAATGGCATTCAGCAAAGTTTATATAAATAATAAGAAGGATAATTTACATAGGGTATTAAAAACATGATTTTAGATTACAATGTAAATGAAAGTAAAATTTATAATCTTATTTTAACTGCTGCCGTTTATTTTTATATTACTCAAAAAATCGCAATAAATTTGAATTTTTTCAGGCGCTTTTTGGGCCCCAGCCGTAAATATAATGTTTGATTTATTATCTGTCTCTATATTGTAGTTTTAAAAAAAGTTGCTGAATGTATAATATAGTTTTCAATACCTTTTCAGTGGCATCACATTAAGGCAATCACCATATGCTGATGGCAGGGCCCTCTTTTCTACTGGGCGTTCTGAGCACGTGCGGATAACCGATATTTTTAACCCAAAGCCTCAAAACCATATTTATCAAGGTCATAAGGGCCCAATAAAAAACAAAGGAAGGCGGAGAGTAATTAATATAATAAATATAAAATATTCTGTGAGATAAGTAGAAAACTAGAGAAAAAGTAAAATGGAGGTCGTATTATTCAATTTTGTACAAGAGAATTCAACATTTGATAGATAGCGAATAGTTTATAACATGTAGCATTAGGTTTACCATATAGAAATGAAGTAATTATAAAAATTGAAATTGTGCAAATCACATAACCAATCACAGATTAGCCTACAAATTAAAAAAAAGTTATACTAGCAGGCTAAAAAAATACAAGACCGCATAATGGTGGAAAATCACTGTATATAAGCATTAATTAAATCCTTAGGGATGAAATAATTTCACGTGGATTGAAATTATAATGTAAAAAATAATTGTGAGACCGACAGTAACATGCTTATGTAAAGTATAGACGTTAGGTCCTGAAACTAAAATGCTGAGTGTTAAGTATTTTTGAAGAAGTACAGGACATATGACAGAAAAAAAACGGTTCAATAGTTAAGGCAAATAAATATTCACAGTATGATTTAGTCATATTGGCATTATTATAGTCCTGATTCAAACCTAATTGATGTATTTTCAAGTTTATCACTCAAAAACGTTTTCAATAACAATACTCAGAAGACATAAAATATTTTCAATGCTGTCAATAAAAGAGTGCGGGACATTAATTAATATTGCCATATTTTCATACTTAAATAATGTTAATATTGGTAATATAGAGATACATTTAAATTGGTTGATTAGATATGTAAATGGCTGAAATAGGCAATTTCTTTGAAATAGAACGCCTCTAAACACACCGTATAAACCTTTATTTCCTCTATTATGAATGACTTTCAATTATTACAAAAGTAGGACAAGATGTAAAGTATTTAAATAAATAAAAGTTAATACTGTGTAGAAGATGATCGATTCAGATTTTGTTGAAATAAGTACAGATAAAATTCGTAAATACATTAAATTATTTTCCATTTTGGTCTTTAATTGTTAGAAAGAATACGTTTCTATCAAATCTGGGATTAGCCCAAAAATGTTATTAGAAATTGTTGCCTTCAAAGTTTTTAATATTATAGAATAATATATTGATATACTTTGGTAGCAAATTACGTAATATAAGGTCACAAAGTATTCATTAATTTGGTTTCTGGAATAAATTAAAATAATGTGTTAAGCTTATGTTATACGAAAATTGTTTGAATAAAATTCTGTTTAATTATTTGTAGTAGTAATGTTACAATTTCTAATTAGGATCTCTCTGGAATTCTCACCGTAATGTAAACTCAAATAATGGATAATGGAGCTTTCAATTTATCCCAAGTTCCTGTTACGACGTATCTAATTCGTACTTACGAAGTTACCTACACTTTTCAATAAGATATATCCTAAATTGTTAGGAAAACTAACGAAACTTTCTAATATTTTCATATCACATTGTACATACACTGTACCACTAATAATTCGTTTGATTTTCATAAAGTTTTTTAGTGGAGACACCTAAAAAAACATTCTGGAAGTTTACAATAATTTCATCGAAAAAGTTGTCTTTGAGCTAGTTTTTCCATACAAAATTATCAAACAGTAAATATATTATCAATATTCGAAAAGCAAAGTTTCACCTAGTGAAATTTACTTTTAGAGTTAGAGCGAGATTAGTACAACGTATAGTGTTAGTTTATACTAGTTTTTCGCATTTTGCAATAGGAAGCATCTCAAGCGTCTTCCCACCTCATACATGAGGTTACGACGATCGGGACTAGGCGGTATAACCTTAATTAGATGGGTAATAGAAAGTTGTGAAGTATACAATTTAAAAACGGCAGAACATCACGCAAAAGACAATGGAAAACCACTGCTTCAAGCCAGATATTTTCTCGAGTTAGCTTCACTAAAGCTAAATATAATAACATCTTCAATAGATACATTTTACTGAGTTATGATAGTTTCCCAATCGAATCTGCGGATGAGGTCAGCTCAAAACTATTAAAGATGGCATCAGGAGGGAGATGTACAAATAACTACAAATAATGTAGATGAGCTGGCGAAGGAATTTTGGGAAAAGAGTTAGATTGTATGAAGTGAAAGTTGACAGACAATAATATATATATATATATATATATATATATATATATAATATATATATATATATATATATATATATATATATATATATATAAATTCACTTATGTTCTTCAACCTTCCGATAATATTTAGAATTATATCTTCTTGGGTTCAAAGGTTGTGGAATGAAACAAATATATTAGTTAAAATATATTTTCGAATAAAGACTTATCAAACTGTTTGACGTTTCGCTCTTATTTTAGGAGCATTTTCAAAAGAATATGTATAAATATTAAAATTAAATTACATAAAATACAGTTATTGTAAAAATTATTTTGAAAAAGTCAATAAAATGTCATGAATGAAGTGTCAATAGTAATAGAATACCTGCCTTAGATATTTACGCAACGATATTATGTTGGGAGTGATAAAAATAAATTAATTAATTAATTTGTAATAAATTTGACTCAAGTTTTTTATGTCTTGTTTGTCATTTACTGATAATTTATCTTGTTTTATATATATCAAATTATCAAAAACTCAAAATCAAGGAAATGATATATATAAAACAAGATAAATTATCAGTAAATGACAAACAAGACATAAAAAACTTGAGTCAAATTTATTACAAATTAATTAATTAATTTATTTTTATCACTCCCAACATAATATCGTTGCGTAAATATCTAAGGCAGGTATTCTATTACTATTGACACTTCATTCATGACATTTTATTGACTTTTTCAAAATAATTTTTACAATAACTGTATTTTAATGTAATTTAATTTTAATATTTATACATATTCTTTTGAAAATGCTCCTAAAATAAGAGCGAAACGTCAAGCAAGTTGATAAGTCTTTATTCGAAAATATATTTTAACTAATATATTGTTTCATTCCACAACCTTTGAACCCAAGAAGATATAATTCTATATATATATATATATATATATATATATATATATATATATATATATATATAGAATTATTTAAGTTGAAATAACGACTGTTCTATGTTAAAGGAAACGAAAGGTAAATATTGGGTAATCGGTCTGTAACAATACTCAAACTCTTTTGTTCAAAGTGCCTCTATATTTCGTTGTTAATTTTCAACTTCTTCAGGAGGTTATTGCTAAGAACATCAATTAATGAAACATAAGGATTTAAAAAATAAAAGTTACTTACAACGTGAGTAATTAAAATACGTGAAAACACATGACGTGAAGTCCACCAGTCAAAACGGAAAAAACGAACACATTGGCAATTTAATTTTAAACTGTACAAATACACATCAAACTATCTTTCTAAAACTTGCCACACCAAAAAATACATTTATATAAGCGAGAATAAAAAGTGAAGTTGGAATTTACAACTAATTATAAAAACATAAAAATACAAATGTGAAAGTAGTATAGTCCAGTAAAATTATTTCACAAACACCACAAAGGTTGAATCATACTTATTTACATTCAAGAATATTGCAATAGATCACACTTAGTTGGTCAATGTCTGATCTAAAATTGATACAGTTTTTACAGCTATTTACCTGAACCATCTCCAAAAACAATCGACGTCTATAATTGCTTTCAAATTCAAGGATTTTAACCCTATCGTAATCAAATGTATGGTTCATATTTTTAACATGTGATGCCAAAGCACATGAATTCTTCCCTATACGGCAGTCACTCCTGTGCTGTACTAACCTTTGTTTTAGACTCTGCGAAGTCTGACCTATATAACAACCATGACATGCTGAACAGGGAACACAGTAAATGACATCACTATTACGAAACAATTCGTCTCTATCTTTCATTTTTGTGAAAAGTGATTGAATCGTAGTGACATTATATTTCGATATCTTTAAGTTATTAAATGATTTGAAATGTGAGACAACTTTATTAGTCAGAGGTGGAATATAAGATAACTTTTTATATTTAAAAGGAACTCTAGCCTCGTTATCAATAGGACCATCATAAAAGTTAGAGCTTTAAATTAACTTATTTAATACACGTTTGGGATAACCGATTACCCAATATTTACCTTTCGTTTCCTTTTATATTTACATATATATATATATATATATATATATATATATATATATATATATATATATATAGACATGGACACTCTTTTTACCAGGACACCTGATAACGGGATTATAATTGATTGGTATAGAAAGTTAAGTAGTTCTGGGAGATATCTCAATTACAATTCTTACCATAAATTTAGCATGAAGGTAAACTTGGTTAGACAAATGACAACAAGGGTTATGAGTCTTTCTGATCCCATTTTTAAGAATAAGAACCGTGATATACTCTTCAATTTGTTCCTTGATCATTCATATCCCAAACCATTACTAAGGAAGATATAAACTTGGTTGCAATAGCTGTGATCTTACATATATTGGCCAGACCTCTCAAAAGCTGTCTAGTCGTGTATCTCTCCATAGAAGTGATATAAGACTACATCCGGAAAGATGTTCTCTTGCCAATCATGTCTCCTCCTTAGATCATGAAATAGATTTTGAAGGGGTTAAGATTCTATCACGTGAAAGAAACCACAGTAAAAGATTATTTTTGGAAATGGCCTTCATTTTTCAGGAGGATTGCCGTATTAATAAGAAAACAGACATTCAAAATTTAAGCAATTTGTACTCTCTCCTCTTAACTCCAGACAAGAAAAATTCTTGTAAGCAGATTGGTAATAATTCTAACAATATTTCTACATAGTATCGACCGAATTATTGTACCTCCCTCGTATTCTATTCAAATTCATATATTATTTCGATTGTTTTCAGTTTAGGTCATTATGGTCGTGGTAATTAATTTTTTCTTTACTATTTCATAGGAAATAAGAACCTGTCCTTATCCTTTTATCCTTAACCTGTTTTCAAATTTCGATACAAATTAAAATAGATCCATGTGCTTGTGTGAATTCTCGCTGTTTTAATGTTTCAATGATTTTACAATATTTTAATATGTGACTGTTAGTGCTTGTAATGCAATCTGTACTTGTTTCTTTCTTTGATTTTAACTGTGTAGCAATTGTCCTTATGTTAAGATCAAGGATACATTCTCGATTAGCGTAAGTTATGAAACTGTTGTAGCGGACTGTTTTGTAAATTATGTTTTTTTTTCTCTCTTTGTAGTTCCCTGAAGATGTAAATAAATATTTACGAAAGCTTGGAAATCTAAAAAGAGTACACTTTTCCTTTTGTTGCTAACCTCAATAGTATTTGTATATATATATATATATATATATATATATATATATATATATATTGCCTACATCAGATTATGAAAACTAAGAGAGAGAAAAGGACTAAGATATAGGAAAGATTATGTCTCCTATTAAGGGAGACAAAAACATTATTTTGTGTGTTATTGGAATTTTTTGAAAAGTTTAATATTCCCAATAGCAAAAAAAAGTGATGAATTTGAAAAATGGAAATTAGGAGTAATTGGGATTTCGTAAGTAATCGGGGTAACGCGAAGCCATAATGGTATTACGGCTAATAATGGAGAGTACAGGCGTCAGTATAATAATGTGATATTTCTATGAGGCAAAGTGTTACTTTTCAAAAGTGAGATATACACTATTTTAACAATTAACATTAAAAAACTAGCTCAACACTTTAATTTCATTAAGACTTGTTTTTGATTTATTAAATATGCAAGTATACCGACTCCACTAATTAATATACGAAATGTTTTATTTTCGAAAACAAAAAAATATTACTTATATGTACAGTCTTATTCACTAAGCTCGATCTAATTCTAACGAAACATTATTATTTGTCTTTGATGATAAATTTTGATAATAAATAATTTACAAATATTCTCTCTCAGTTGAGTTTGTAAAAATGTACATATACACAAGAAGAAAAATAAATACTTACATAATACTACTACTAGAATGTCTTCGGAAAAACCCAGCAATACTTTTTCAGGTAATTGGAAAAGTTATAAGCAGTAAATTCGAAAACCAGTCAATATATCGAATGCCTTTTAAACTGTAATATTTTTGCAATAGTTGGGCACGATTGGAACCATTTTTTAAAAACAGATTGCGAATTGTTGAAGAAAATAAAGAAAGATATTACTTTCCAGTTTATGTATATAAAGATTATGCATAACAAAACAATATTTCCAGTAGTCCCTTTTTTACTTCTGACTTTTTCATAATTTTTATGTGATGCAAAATTGATTATTTTTTTATTGATTAGTGTTAATTTGAATCTTAAATTTTGATTTTATATGTTTTAAGTTAAGCATTTTTTTTTCTAATTGGATTAGAGAGATTGTATGGTGCTTAAGCTTAGAGTTACAATGTAACAAAATCTATCTGCTATATACTATAGTTAACAAATTGCAAGTTTAAGGCCCAGTTTCACCACCTTCTGATAAGTGTCGAGTAGGTTATTCATAACTTTTGTCTTTGTCACTTGGCATAAAGTAAGAAAGGACAAAACTTCCGTTTAGCTATCCAACACTTATCAGAAGAAGGTGAAACTGGCCCTAAAGATAGTTCAAATCATTACTAACCCCCGCAAAAAGCATTATGCAGATCGGTTGTATGACTTTATACAGTGTGTTCCATTCAAAGTGGGTACTGCTTGATATGTTGAACGGTTTCAAAGTTTGGTTTCTGGAAATATATAAAAATTTAAATGATCACCCTGTATTTTAAGACACAATAAATATACAAGAAAATTGAATGAACAAATTGAATAATGATTGAAATTGTGATATCTTGCTTTCTTCAGTCATCCCATTCAGTGTTAAAGTGATTTGCCAAGTTCATGTGGAGCACCAGGGATAAAATGATATTACAAATATTTCTGAGCATTCGCAATTTACAAAGTTTGTTTCAACAGTATCTTATATTTGAATATCTAAAGAGGTATTTCAGTTTACATTATTTTTGTTTGCGTTTAGAAATACTCTTAGTAGTTTTAGACTATCAGTAGGTATAATATTTGTTTTGTAGAATATATTATTCATATATGAACTGTATATATTTCTGTTACTGAGATATGTTACAAACGTGAGTTATTTTTATACATCACGATGTTTGAAACACCATTTTTGCTTGAAATGCAACCCCAGAAGGTATCAAATGAACAGAGTATATTTTTTAAAGGAGTGTGGTCAATTTACTATTTATTGTTGTTACTTTTCCAGGCCCACACAAGCATACGTTTTACCAAATTGCTAAAGTTATGGATTTCTCATGAAAACTATGTTTGTTGTGAAATATAACAAAATGCACGTGTCGAGGTTCTTACTTGCTTTAAGAACAAAATTGACAGCAACATTAAAAGTACTGGGATAGCATCAATAGTGAAAATACGACAGCGGAAAGAAGAAATTTGTTTTTTCTTTTTCTTGTATAAAAAATCAAAATTTTACACATTAATAAGTTTTTTCTTCAAAAAAATGTTGCATATTATAAGCAAAATGATATTTTTGAGATTGTATCCATGTTGGATTCAAAAAAGCTTGATTCTCATTATCCTGAACTGTCCTCAAATTGAGTTTTTAACTTTCTTCTTCCATAAATTAAGTCGTGGCTATGCGTTGAAGCTAGAGACTGATTAAATGTGTGTGTAAATTGAATTGAACGAAGTTGACTTTAACAATTATACAGACCTAGTTATCCGAAGATATTAAATTTTGGCATCAAGTGCAAAAAATTTGATATCCACAAGTCAACTCACATTTTTTGAGGTAGTAGTGCCATTTCTGGGATGACTCTAATGCTAGTTGACTCCCGGAAGGGATTAAAATTAAATTTTATTTGTAATGTGTTGCCAATTTTATAGCTTGAGTTAAATTGATCCATCTACCTGTTTATTCTCTAACTTTAAACTTATTCATCTGACCGCTTTAGTTCCCTTTGTAGTAGAAAGTCTGGGATGTATGAAGAAAGAGAGTTTATTTGTTGCTTCGAATGTTTTAAAACTAAATGATTCGGATATTAATAAGAGGTAGAAATTTATAAGAAATTTAAAGTATTATAATTACAAAAGTTTGTGATAATTCATTAATAATGTTTCGATAAATAAATAAAAGCCTATAATTACTTTGGTGATCATTTTTCATACTTTTTGGAGTCCAAAGAAAGTGAAATTTTGCGATAACTAGAACTGAGAACTGGATTTTCCACAAGAAATTTGAATAGAATTATTAAAAAAAATCAGATCCTTGTATGTCACATTCTTTTAATAATATTTTAACAGGATGTCTTCCCAAGTTTCTACTGAAAACAATACATATTTGCCATCGTGATTTATAGTAAACACTTGTTTTGGAAACCATGCACGTTTTTTTTAAAAAATAGTGATTGAAATTATTGATACAATAATTAGGTACAAAAAATTTGATTGTGTATTAAATAAATAAAAACAAATATTTTCATCTTCAGCATATTGTTTTCTAGTAACATAAGAAATTTGATTTCATAACTGCATAAGAAAACCTGTCTTCTTCAATTAAAGTGAATTTATTTCATCGATAGACTCAAACAAAACTATACCCAACGTGTGATCACGTGTTAGCAGCTGGACAACGAGACCCATATTGATTGTCTGACAGAGTTGTACTTGGACTGCATTGCGTTTATATATTATGTGATTGATTTTCCTAAATTCGACATTATTATTTAACGTTCTTCTTGATATCATTAAATAAAAGTATTATTGACGTAGTTTAATTGTATGGTTAAAAAAACTGTTCAGTACTGACAGAGGCATAGCTAGAAATATCAGCGCCGAACGGCAAAACTATCAACGGGCGCCTAAATGAACCCATATTTTGGGTGATACCTAAACTAATCAAAAAATTATACAACATAGTTTTAAACGTATACTTTCATTCTTATATTATTACAAAATAAAATATATAACGGTGGTAACACAATTAAATTTAATGCTATAAACGTAAACTAAATTTTTTATAAAACATTAAAAGTTTTTCTGTTAAATTGTCAGCACATTTTTCATGTAGTATATTAGCTTGCTTGTGAAGCTTTCAATCAGGGAGTAGGGACACTAAATGGGAAGGCACACAAAAATAAAACTTAGATATATTTTGAAAACTTAGCAGTCTGTATCTTAAATGCAAGGAGATGGAGTCAAAAATACTGTTAAATTTAATTTCTTTAAATGTTTCTTCTGAAAATTTTATATCTGCACTCATTTCATCGAAAAAAAAATTGTAACTTTAATTCTATTTTCTACGAAACTTTGATTGTAATATAATTTAGGTGTATAGTTTAAAAGAATAGTTGAGCTCATTAACTAACATTAATTAACAAAAAGAGAAAATAGGAAACGGAACGGCGCCTATTCTACCATGGCGGATTGCCTTCAGGCCCTCCCGGTAGCTACGCCACTGAGTACGGACCTAATGGATGAAATTGAAAAAAATGAAGCTCGGTGAAAATAGTAGGAAAAATTATATTTTAGTGTGGAGATCAAGAAAATAATTTTGAATGTGTACTAAAAAGAGAGCGAATGAAATCAGGCATTGACTGCCGATGAAGTTTTTTCGAAAGGATCAAAAATAGCTCGATTGAACCTAACTTCTTCTCCTTGTACCATGTCCGTGACCGGCGGTAACCACCTCTCACTTCTACTGGTGCTGTGCTCTCCAGTTATTACATATAGAAGGGCCCTACAGTTTAACGATGGATCCGAATGCATATGTTACTAGACATAATACTGTCCGTGGTTTGCCATTGCCTTCAGACAGGTGGTGTGGACCCCGGTTTGAGCTCGGTTCTTCTTGGTTAGCAGAGAGAGCACCCTTCAGTTCGACCAGGGTGGCAATCTTACCTTAGTGCAAATGTGCAAAAGTGGAAAGGACCTCTAGATGCATCAGGGCCCCTTCAAATCCAGCATCCAGGATATAGCTCGTCAGTGTAATGTGTTTGAGCGTCATAATCCATCATGTACCTAATATCACATATTTTGCTTACTTCTGGTGGAAATGAAGCTGTATCTCAATAAATTCTGATATTCCAGAGAAGCACCATGTGTCAAAAAGTTATTGGTTTACTCTTATCATAATATACTGTGACGTTTATGTATGATTCAATTTGTAAGTATAAAAAGTCACTCTTTTCTGAGGGATAGGGTAATAAGAATCAGAAAAGAATAATTACAGCAATAAAAACGTACCACGGATCAAAATGTGGAAGCTGGACAACATTATGGAAGTAAAGTCGAACCGTTCGTCGAAAATATTTGTGACAAGGATGATGGAAGTGAAGAAGATGTTAGCATAACTTCATGCTTTTAAATAAAGACTTTAGTTATTAAAATAGTTTTTAATTTCTCATGCTCAAAGCATGTCACATGTCTTGTGATGGTGACAATTGCGTTCAACATACAAATTACTAACAGAATAATTAATTAACATTACCTACAAGTACAGTGATCACGATGCGATGATTGTGTTTTCTTGTAGTCTATTTGTAGTTTATATGTAAAATAAATACACTTTAATTATGATTTAAGAAATATTTCAATTTTAATAACAATTGTATTTTTTGTAAATAAATTATCAATCAATAGAGATTCAGTAGGACGTTTTATATAGGTCTTTGTTGACATATACGGTAGCAATATTGGGCATACATTTGGAATTAAAAATAAAAATAAATAGTACTAGGTACTTGCATGCATTTCAAAAATTTACAACCAGTATAAGAAATAAAACAAATATATTTCTAATATTTATTAGAAATAAACTATATACATAAACTATCAGATTGAGTTTGGCAAGCGTTTGCAAATAAATTTTAAGATTATAAAAATGTGATTAAAAACATTATTGTTATTCGAGTTCATTTCTAAATTTCGACAAATTACGATTGTGAATAAATTAAAATTTCTTTTGGATGATGCAATCTCGCTGTTTTTACGTGGCTTTATGATAAGTATATTGAAAAAGACTAATAGTGTGCAATGATATACAGAGTATCATCGAAATTAAAGCTATGTTTACGTATTAAATTTTGTTGAATGTAACCAAAACATTTTGACAGCTTTGGATTTCATTTAAAATTTTTGGAGTCGCTTTATGCACAATACATCTAGCTAGAATGTATATATTTTCAAATTTTTTGGAATTTCGTAAACCATAAGATTAAAAATTTCAAATATGAACATCACTAACCTAGCAATAAATACCTTTCTGTAACTATAGCGGTTAATAAGGTCAGAAGTAAGATATATTGGAAACTTCTTTATTGTAGACAAGGTTTGTAAAAATTAATTCAAAGTTGAACAAATATATCAACATTTTTTAAAAGGGAATATGAGCTCGATTTCTGTATTTGTTTTTGATATATTAACAGGAATTAAAGAAAATTCATTATTTCTGTCGAGTTCTTTCTTAACTTATGATGATAGTCTTACGTTTTAATACACGTTGTATCTAAAGACAATTCGGCATAGTGACAAATATAACTCGTTGAGAATAAAATTACATGATGGTGAGAGTAAATTTATAAAAAAAATCATCCATAAATAGATAAAAAAAGTGAGTTCTAAATTATTCGAACATATCTGAAGTGTGCAAGTGAGATAAATTGGATATAAGTTATAAATAATGCCTTTTCTACAGAGCTTATTCTTATACTTTGTTCGTACGGATCACAATTCCTAAGATTTCATAAAAAAAGTGGACGTCTAACTATCAAGCAACCAATGAGTTACAAAGTTAGAAGTTATTGGGGGTATTGCAAACCAAGTAATGTGGACATAATATTTGGTAGTAGATATGAAACCGTGACCTTTATCAGGGTGCAACAATCCAATTAAAAAAAGCAGCAGCTATTAAATATTGCAACAAATGGGAGAAGGAAACCATTACAAGAGCTTTTAAAAATATAGGTAAAACAATTAGTCACCGGAATCTCAAATCAGACTAAATATTCCCTAGTCATGGACTGAACGTATAAATAAGAAGAAATAGAAACTGATAATGATGGGTATGTCCTCATATTTGTATCAGTAATATAAGAATATAATAAAGCAAATATAACTGTAGATTATGAAGATAAATAAAAGAGAAGAACTATCTTTCTCCAACATCTGCTTTTCAGGAGTCTTATATCAATGAGGACTCAATGGATGTATCTTTGTATTTATAATAATTTACACAATAAGAAGAAAATACAGTTGGAACATTATATCACACTAAAATTTCCCCGACATTAATATTATTATTTTTCATTTGAGAGGATGTTGTCCAATAATAGCAATGAACCGTAGAAACCATTAAAATGCGTCTAATAAATGATGCGGAGATGTGTTCTTAATCTATAAGATACGAAGTGTCCATTTTTTGGAATCGCCATATCTCAGGAATGGTGATTCGTAAAAAAAAGTCGCCATTTACGAAAAAAGTGAAAGATTTTTTTTATATTTGATCCTGAATTCCTTTTTTAGCTCTACGCACAAATTAAATATCAATGCCATATTCGTGACAAAATTAGTATACATATGATGTCGAATATTTGATCTTTTAATAAAAATTGTGAGCAAAGCGAAGTTTTTATATAACAACTTTGCCTTCCTACTCACCATCACAGAAAGATATTTTCTATTCAGTCTAAATGTTGAGCTATTTCTATTTTTACTATGAGCAAAATAAAATTCGAAATTTTGGAATATATGCCAAAATATTTTTAAATTTACTACAATTTAATATTTATAATTTACTTAGTTTAAGTTTCCAAATTTGAAATGTTTTTCAACTAAAATATTCATAAAACTCAATTATATATATATATATATATATATATATATATATATTTGTTCCATAATTTATTATGAATAATTTGAAACGTTTTTGATAACCCTTTTTTTACGAAATGTTGAAATTAATTAAATTTTAAATACACATGACATTAGAGACACTGATCTCCCACTAATGCAAAGCAAACTGACAATAATGCAATAGACTTGTACAGGAAATGAGCTCGATTGCAAATCAAAATTCTAATATTTCAAACTGAACTGATTGGTTTTATTTCGCGAGAGCTAAGCTTCTCTTAAACAAATTCAGCTACACTTAGTTGGTATTTGGCGTTTGAAAGCGTTGGCAATATTCAATGGCATCAACAAACCTCAATGAGGCACCTCTAGACAAACTGCCCTATCACTTACAGAATATACAGAGATCGGACTACAAAGAGTATATATGAGAAGCGAGAATAAGAAGGTATTTCATTAAGGTGGTTTTACAGAATAATGATACAATTTTATGGACTGTTTCAAGTAAAATTGGGAACAGAAAGACTTCTATTAGCTTTCAGAGAATCATTAAAAAAGTCGTTGTTATAGCTATAGCTATCTTAACTTCTAATATCAAAATTCTAGTGGACACATTTTGAGTGAAGCGACTATATAGGAAGATTTTTAAAATCTCAACGCCTCAAAGATGGAAAAGAAATTAATACATTTATCCAAATTAGTTAAATCACTGATAATTGACCGGGATAGAATATTTTTAGTTGAAATGGCAATTTTTATATTTTCAAAGGAAATTATTCGATTGGTTTTTGTTAGTGATGAATACATTAGGTTAGATTCAATTAATATTACGAATATTCTGTAAACAGTACATTTTGGATTTTCTTTTAAAATGAAATCGCAAAGAAAAACTAATAGATTTATAACCATTGCATAAGACCATCAGCATATTTAGAAGATTAGTGGGAGATATTGGAGACAGTTTTCAATAAAAACTTAATTATTTCGGAGATATAAAGTACCAAGTAAATTATGAGGAATTATTTATATAAATTAAAACAGAATTCAGAAATACCATTCAACTGCTATTGAGTATTATTAGAAATGTAACATAATCGCATAAAATAACAAAATACTTTTCTACAACCAATCATTCATTAAAGCGAGATTACATCAACTTCAAAAATCTGTTTATAAAATCAAACCTCGCTCACTTTACACATGATCACGCTTTTCTCACCTTGACCCTTAACTTCGTGAATTTTGACTTCCTCATCGGGAGTGTCTTCCATTGAACAGCTCAACGAACTGCTTGTCGTACTGAATTCATCCAAAAAATCGAAGGACGCAACTGCTTCTCTCTCTTTGGTGCCGTATCGGACAAAGAAATCCGGTCTGCCAATAATTGTGGGTCTGTGGATGGGAACACCACCCCTGACGACGGCTAGTTCAGGTCTGGTGGCGTTGGCTACAAGCATTTTTTCACACTGTAGTCTCCGTCATTGGGGTGCATGGTGCCGAAGTGGAAGCTTTAAAATCCCCAACATTTTTACTGAGGTACCCTTGCTTTTTGCTTGGGTGCAGTCAGTTTGGGAGTTTTGCTTACTGATGTTTGTATAACGTTTAAAACCAAATGAAACGTTCTATTGTGGCTGGATAGATTATTTTGGATACAATAAGATTATAAAAATAAATGTAAAACAATGAAGACTTCGGCGACCATAGTCGATTTGAGAAGAAAAGTTTCTGGATTGAGATAGTGACCGAAAATCTATATTAGAATGCTTGAAGCTGCTGAACTTTCTCCTGGAGAAGTCACTAGCCGGCGAAATGTAGAGTTTACTTTTAAATAATGATGCATTTCCAATCCAGAAGCTTTCATCTCATAACAATATGCGTTTTTTTAGCCGAAAATTGCAGCATTAATCAGGTTTGAACTGTATCCAAAATAACCCAGTCAAAACCGATGATTAGATGATTTTTTAATGATTGAAGGCAATAAAAAATGTTTAAAAAGAGCCTTGAAATAATGAGAAGAGAATGAATCCAAAATACATTTTGTCACTATTTACAAAGTTTGACAAACGTGTTTAGCTTGTTAATAAATAGTTACACATCTATGTCGATTATCTGATTTGGCATTGAAATTGAAATAATATAAAGATATCACGTGACTGAGTGATACTGTTATTTAAAATCCCCTCCATTCTATACGCAACAAAAGTCAATTACAAATCACAAGACTCAAAAAGTAACACAAATTCTTTGGCGTATAAATATTGCTTTTCATTATAATTTGTAGGGACAATATACAATCCCAAAGTACGTTGAAAATTGAATAGAAAAATCAAACAATGAAGTTCGTTTTCTTGTTCAATCCAGTGTAAATTATTCTCTTCTATCACTTTGAAATTAATAGAATGTATTTATGCATGTTATTTATTTTTTAACAATAAACAAATAATTCGGATAACCATTTTTTCAATAAATTTTATACCTAAAACCCAATGTAACTTGTTGGTGACTTATTTTATAGCCCTGTTTATTTTTGACGATTCAGTTGACGTTAATGTTTCTTTAAAAGCAACAATTATTGAAATTTTGCATTAACTATAAAAATATCGGGAGGGGTTGGATCCGTTAGTAACAATTGCTTATCGACTTCATTTGAAAAAATTCAGAAGATGGAAGTGATTTGTGAGACCGAGTTTATTCCTAAAGAAATACTTGAAGAAGCTCAGGAAGCAACTCATCAAATGAATTGAAAACAACGGAAAGTATTCAAAAAGAGACTGCCGAAGGAGTTGCAATGAACCATACCGGTGAAACTTCTTGTGAGAGTTGAATTTTATTGAAGTTAATTTGTCGATAAAACAATAAAAAAAAGAAAAAAAAAAGTTTTGTCTATTATCCTCAATATTGATGTAAATCTTAACATTCATTTGAGTGTTTTATGACTTATGAAACACTAAAGTTTAATAGATCACAGAAAGGGCGCCAAACAGTTGAATTATTATGCCCATACAATATAATAATTATGGATAAATGTCATTAGTTTTTTAGAAGACATTCATGATTGAAGACAAAATATCTATGTTATACCGCCCTCAAATAAGTACAGAGATAATTTTTTTAATTAAATATGTGCATTTATTTTGAATGAGGGCACTCCAATTTTCGAAACACATGAGGTTTTTTTTTATACAAAATAAAAAGAGTACAAAGACTATGATAGTTGTTGCTAAACGAATGCATATAAATAAATATTGTTTTTCAAAAAACGGACTGTAAATAATACTGGATTTTCATACTACTTGGCAACCTAGTACATTTATGACAAAAACATTTTGTGATGATCTGCAATGGAAAAGATACAGGAGAAAAGGAACATCTGAAGAACAAGTACATTTTATTACAGAAACGGTGTTGAATAATGAAGAAACTACCTATGTCTAAAGTTCTTTTTATCTGCGACTTGTCTGTATCAGGTGACTGATTAAGCGAGATAATCTAAGAAATTATTGATCCTATAACTTAGAAGAAAAATGTGTATAAAAAAGTCGCATACGAGATACTGCTGGAAATTATTTTCAAATTTATTACTTCGCCGCTAGAGGGCGTAGTTGATAATAAAACTTAAAAACATTATTTATTTATATTAAATGCACTGTAATAATGCCGCAAAATTCAAATATTCATAATATTCGGATTACGTAAGTTTGCTTCAGTACCTTTTCCTCTATCTTGTAAAATACGGGTAGGGGTGAGCCGGAAAGCTGACTCAATAAAATAGTAATAAATTTTGTACCGCTTTATGGATTTTAACAAACAGTTCTAAAGAGAGTTCAATTCTCAATAAAATATTGTATCATATGTGGATTTCAGTTTTTTGTAACGATCGTTTGGGGGCGTTGTTTGAACAATTGTTTTTTTTTTCTAGTTTTTTTTTGGGAAATTTCAAATGTGATTCAAGATTTTTAACCATTTACTTGAAAGAGCACATAGAAAATTATTAAAAAATTGTTAAATCCGCATCTCAATATCTATTTTCTAAGTGGATACGAGAAAAAATAAGTATACTAGAGATCGAGCTTTATACTTGAGTAAACTGAAAGTTTTAAAATCTTGTCCAGATGTCATAAATGCTTAAATGTAAGTATGTAATACATTTGTAGGTAATTGCGCCTTCACATCAAAATATCTAGTAAATTTATAAAGGTTCGATTCCCTAGTATATAACTTACAAATAAAGACAAGAAAATGTTAATAAAAATAAACAAATGAATTTCCAATTACACCATTACCGCCTCGATATATTCACACCCTCTTTCTAAGTCACCGACTTGATTTTGTAATACTCTCAAGGAAAATGATTATCGAAAAAATGTGTTCGATTAATCTATTTCTGTGAATAACACACAACAGGTTCGTTATAAACGAATATTGATTACGACTATTTACTGGAATGTTTGGATTAGTGTAAGGCCACCAGCGTAAAACGGGAGTTTTCCTTGAACGAGAGAGCAAAATTCCCGTCTATAGTAATCCAATCCTTGCTTAGAATGTGTGTACGAAATGCCGATTGTATTGACAATGAATTGACAATAGTGTTATTCAACTCGTCAATCGATTACAATCATTTCCTGTCATTTAAAAAACAACATGTTCAACAATACATTTTCGATATCAATCGATCACTCTGATTATAATCGGTATAAAATTATGATGCTATTGAAAACAATCGTAAATCGGAAGCATGTGATTGGTCGAAAAATTTAAATAAACTACCGTTTGTCTATGGGTTATGTGACGTGAGTGATATTTTGCAATTGTATATTACATTTTTAGGTAACAGAACAGCTTCTATAAAATTAAACGTGATTAAACTAAATGAACTTGTGAACAGTGTGAAATACACGTGAAATGAACTAAAATAATGATGAGGTTATGTCACTATTGATTTATTTGATTTGTAAAATGACATGACATTTTTTTTGTTGTTCAACAAACATCAATCCGTTTTCGATTTCGATTATAAACAAAATCGGAATCAAGATCGAAGTGTTGAATAGCACTAATGTATCTTTAATTACTGTAGAATTTTGTATCAAAGCACCCTTTTGCGCAATAACATTTTTGTATTTTCTGCAGCAGATAGCAAGATAGCATCACTTCAAACTCTGTGTCCAAGATGTAAACCAGCTTTCAGCATTTTTCATTAATTGTATTTACTACTTTTGTCAATATGATAACCCAATATTTCTATGCGGATGTTTATTATTAAAAATAACTCCGTATTCGAGCTTGTGAACTTGACGAGTTAACATCGCTGTGCGTAGGCTGTCGAATATTTGTAAATAAGTAAAGCTTTAAAGTGATTAACGTGTGGTTCCCGTTGTGTATAATAACATCGAGGAAACAAATCCTTCAACATCCGCAAACTCATTTCACCGACCAAACGAATATTAATTTCTAATATTAGTCCATGCATTCAACATGATCTAGCTGAAATCGCTCTTAAAAATCTAGGACTGAATCTAGCCTCTCCCATCTCTTTTCTAAAGGCCGGCATCCCTGGGGGCGAGTATAGTCATATTCTCAGCTTCAGATGACAAGTTTTTGTTTTCCTACCATATGACAATTTTGAACTGCAAACATCTACAAAAATCCACTTCGACAACAACGATCACCGAATATGTCTTTCCACTGACCGAATGGAATGCTTCTTATGCAAAGAAACAGGTCATATTGCAACAAACTGTCCAAACCCGCCCACACATAATTCTTCCCAAACTATTACTGATAACGAAAATCAACAGCTACCCCCATGCCAAATAGACACAAACACCAAAGTGAATGACCAAGAAAATAAACTACCGGTACTTCAAACAGCATTGAAGAGAGTTCATTCAGATACAACACCCACCGATAACGATGTTCCTGGAGATGTATCTCCGGTAATTTTAAGTGAATCATCTATTATGCTACCTCCTAATAATACCACCGATGCCATCAAACCCAGTAGATCTGCAAGGAAAAAGCTAAAGAAAGAAACTACTCAAAAATCAGAGCCCCAATCATATCTAACTGAGGAAACAATATCCATCATCAAAGAAGCGTACCTTCAAGACAACCCTGAAAACTATGTCATGCCCGTGGAAAATTTCATCGCTTTCATCGAAAACACATACAATATGCTAATCCCTATGCAGAAGCTCTAAAATCCACGGCCCATATTGAAGGCCTCCTAACTAATATGCAAGATATATATCCCTATCTAAAAGATCGATCAATAAAAAATAGATTTTCTCGCCTGCGGAAAAAAATCAAAGGTAGCATAGCCCTCGAAGAAACCGACACGGAGAGCATCTCTAGCGCAACAACGCAATCATTAGTAGGGCAAAGTGATAATGAAGATCACAGAATTATCACAGAAATCCTCTTAATAGCATCTAATCACTTTTTTTCTTTTTTTAACTACTTTAATCATGTTCCATTTAATCCAATGGAACTGCGATGGGTTTTCTCCTCACATTGAACGAATACAACAACTAATTTCTGAATATCAGCCTAATATACTGTGTCTCCAAAAAACAAACTTCAAAAATTCCCATAAGCCATATCTGAAAAACTTTGTAGGCTACCACTTTATCAGAACAACATTCACAAGGGCCAGTGGAGGGGCTTCAATATTTATTTCTAATGATCTTTTCTCTTCCAAACTACCACTTACCACCAGCCTTGAAGCCGTTGCTGTAAATGTCTGGTGTCCACACAAGATTACAATATGCAGCATTTACATACCTCCAAATTATGACTTACGAGAATCCGATATTGCAGATCTCACTTCACAATTACCCAAGCCATTCATTCTTGCTGGCGACTTCAATGCCCACAACGTAATGTGTGGCTCAGAACCCACCTTCGGTAGAGTTTCAGCGACCCTAGAACAGCATCCAAGAACTCACATAAGCTATTTCTCTTTCCAAAACTCCGCTGCCGGACCAGATGGCGTCCCTTTCATCTTCCCAAAACACCTTTCTACATCCAGTCTAAACAAACTACTGGAACTGTATAATAAAATTTGGATTAACCATAAATTTCTGAAAATATGGAGAGAGTCTGTTATACTACCATTTATGAAAAATGATGCCGATTCCCAAAAACCAGAATCCTTTAGACCTATTTCATTAACATGTACAATGTGTAAGCTGCTAGAGAAAATGGTGAACAAACGGCTACTCTGGTACCTCGAAACTAATAAACTGCTGAATCCAGCCCAATCTGGTTTCCATTCCCAAAGATGTACGACTGATAGTTTCGTATCTATGTATGCAGATATTTCCAACGCTTTTGCAAAGAAACAAGAAGTGGTAGCAGTGACGATTGATATACAAAGTGCGTTTGATAAAGTATGGAGACCCGCTATTACCAATAAATTAAAAGAAATAAATCTAGAAGGTAATATCCTAAACTTTTTAACACATTTTCTGAGTAATCGATCTTCCAAGTATCCGTCAACGGTCATTTTTCCAAACCATTTAACCTAGAAAATGGGGTCCCCCAAGGCTCGGTATTAAGCCCAACCTTATTCATTTTAGTCTTAAATGACGTATGCTCCTCTATTAGACCCCCAATAAAATATTCTATTTATGCCGACGATCTTTTCTTGTACTGTCCCGGTAAATCCTCATTAACAACATCAACATTACTCCAAAATGCCGTAGACAAAATCTCCGATTGGGCTGTTACAGTAGGATTCAATTTCTCTCCAACAAAATCGAAAGTAATGAAATTCAGCAGAAAACGGAAAGAACAAATTCCACCTGATATTAAACTGAACGAGAGAAGTTTAGATGTAGTAGACCACTATAAATTCCTGGGAATAACCTTCGATAGTAAACTCACGTGGAAGCACCACATAGACGATGTCAAGGGTAATTGTTTAAAACGCATAAATCTGATCCAGACATTATCACATCGCACATGGGGAGCTGATGAATTACAACTACTAAAAATCTATAGAGCTTTAATCAGATCAAACCTAGAATATGGCAGTATTGTGTATGGTAATGCAAGCAGATCTACTTTAAATAAGTTAAACTCAATACAGAATACTTCACTCCGCATCTGTTTAGGAGCCTTTAGATCCAGTCCTGTGGAATCATTCTGCTGCGAAGCGAATGAAATACCCTTATATCTCCGTAGACAACAGCTTCTACTGTCATACTCAGCACGGGTATCATCTAACCCTACAAATCCAGTAAATGATATCATAAACTCAAACCAAACCGAAATCCAAAACACCGTAACTAGCTATCATACAAAACAACACCTTTTACAACCTTTACTCGAAAATACAGACCTCAAACAAACGGCCAACAGTTTTCTCTCGGACTCACCACCCTGGATTAGAATAGCTCCATATGCGAACACAACTTTAAGTAAATACAATAAACATGAAGTATCGAGCTCTTTTCTTCACCAAGCCTTCCTAGAACTGATAGATCTGGAAAATCCTGACGAAATTTTATACACCGACGCATCAAAGCAGGAGAATGGAGTAGGCTGCTCTGCTACTACAACAAATTATTCAATCATCGCACATCAACTCCCTCCCTATTGTAGTGTACATACAGGCGAACTTTTCAGTATACTCTCAGCTGTCAAATGTATTGAGGACACCCATAAAAAGCTGCAATATGCACCGATTCTCTGTCATCCATCCTCTCAATAAGGGACATATACCTACTCCAAAAATTATTTAACCCAACAAATTCCAGAAAGCATCCAATGCCTTCACTTGAAAGGAATTCACGTCTTCCTTATCTGGGTCCCTTCACATGTTGGTATTACCGGAAATGAAACTGCTGATAAGTCCGCTAAAGCTGCGGCATCGTCAGAGTTACCCAAACAACGTATTCAGCTCTAGAGTGATCTTAAAACTTTCTTTAAAAGGACCATCAGAAATAAATGGGCAAATATGTTAAGCACATCCACTAGCAAATTGTCAGAAGTTCAACGAACACCTAACTCCAGCATATTGCCATTAGTCAAGAGGGAAGAAAAACTCGTGTTTAGAAGATTGAGAATTGGACATAATCGCGCAACACATGGATACTTAATGGAATCTGATAAGCAACGACCATACTGTGCCCACTGTCATAATACCTTTCTTATGGTGAAACACATCTTGATAGACTGCCCTCACCATGTCACAGCAAGACAACGCCATCATCTGAATGACGATCTTAAGAATATTATGTGTCCGGACAATAGCACCTCAGTGATTGATTTCTTAAAAGACATTCAATTGTTTCATTTGATGTAAATTTATATTGATATATTACGGTTGTAAAGTAAATGTATCAATGACCATCAGATGTCGAGACACTAAATAAATAAAAAAAATAAAAATAACTCCTGCTTGTCTGTACTTTATAACTAACTAGTTAAAATGCTGTCACTAATATATTTTAAAGACAAAACATAGAATACAACGCATTTTGACGTTCTTCGCGAAACATTTCCTGTCAGAAATCCAAGATTATGGGAAATTTAAATTATTATTAAGAAGTAACTTTCTAGAAAGTTGAAGAAGCCTCGATTTTGACCGCATTTGAATATAATTGCATATATTTTCCAATGTTGATCAACGTACTTTTGAGAAAAAAATTGTATATACGTCTGTTGCTAAAATGGAAAATAAAAAAGTTTTCAGCCGACACACTGATGTATATTATAAAATCCCATGACAGCTTTTAGACTTGTAATTGTATAGTGTCAAAATGTTATATTTCGCACATTTGATGTAGGCAGGCAAAAATAATCAGTAAACAAACTCAAAAACTATAAAAAAATGATGTATATGTGAGAAAAGTGAGATGGATATTATATAATAGATTATGGAGGAAATAAAACTGATATTTTTTCTAGAGCCGAACGTAGGTGCACAAAAAAATAAAATAATGACCAATCAGAACCAACGGTAGTATATAGTAATATAACGTACTTCAGTAAAATGTTCGGGATTGCCGTGTTATATTGGTCATGTTGAAAAATTATGTTTTACGTGCAGTTAGTTGACAAAAAAACTAGCTCAATCAATTTTTATACAAAACAGTATATAAGTATATATAATAATATAAAATTGCACTTTTTTATAGTCAAAATAAATTCTTGTATATACCGATCAGGTCACTAAAATTTTTTTTAGGAGCACCATTCATACTTCCCACTGCTAATATTTGCAGAAAATATTAATTGAAACCAAAAGCGCTCCATTCTCGGAATATTAGGGCGACCACTCACGATCCGACTGTCTGACAGACCTAGGCCAGACACTGACGGAGCACACACACGCCCAGACTTAGGTCTGTCTCAGTCGCCAGTATACCATGGATCTTCCAGTAGATGATTTACTTTTTCTCGCGTTCTTTTTCTTAACAATAGTACGTAGAAAACAAAAACATGTTATTGACTAAGGAATCAATTTTCTGCCATATTTTTAGGAGCTTTTGGTACGCAGCATTCCTCTTGTCTCGATCGAGATACTCTTTTCTTTTGACCTTCCATAAGCATGGATGGTTTTTGCACACCTCAATAAAATCACTTTCGGTGACATTGTTAAATTTTTAAAATTTAAATGTTGAAAAATAATTATATCTTCAATATACGTTTTTTAAATAAAAAAACTTGTCCCCCCCCAAAGTATATATTTGAAAAAATAAAATAATTCAAAAACTGAGAAGTCTGACCGCCATACACGGTCCGACCGCAGTCTGTCAGACCTAGGTCTGTCCGACCTCGGTCTCAAAAATTATTGATTTTTCATCAGGCAGAAGCTTTGTCCGCTACACACGTTCCGTCGGTCTGACAGACTTAGATCGGACGGACCTAAGTCGGCCAGACAGTCGGATCGTGGCCGCCCTTAAGTCATTCGGTGCTGAATCGACAGAATATGGGCATTGAGTATTGAAATCGATTTTACCCAATTGGTCTCAAACTCGCTCCTTTGCCATGCTGTATGAGAGCTTGCAGTGAATGATTCGCAGGTTCATGTTTAGTTATAAAAATAGTATATTATGCACTTAGGTTGAGAAGTGATCTATTATATACCGAGCACTTTTATATCCTCAGGCGCGTAAATGAAAGGAATCTCAACCTAGGTATACATACATTTTTTTTACTACTAACATTGATATATTAGCAATTTTAATTTTGACATTATTAACTTCCTAACAATTTGTTAAATATTTTGAAATGTAAAGCAGAGTGGAGCGTGTTTATAATCAGTGCGGCTTTTTTATGTAAAAATTTGGTATGTGTCAAATTTTGAAATGCTTCTAGAAAATATACTACTATATACTATACATTTCTTGATATTATAGTTACATGGATTTATTGGTAATTGCTTAAATAAGCATAACAAATTAAGTATCTTGCCAAACTATGGATTTTGGAAGTATATGCATATATTGAAAATTTGACACTCGCCATTATTTACCTAGGGTGAGAAATATTACTTCTCGTTAGGGGTATGGAGTAAATGATAACAATTTCTAAGGTTAGTAGTGGAAAAAAATCGTATACTGCACAGCATTAACTGTTCAGTGATCCTCTAATGCAATATTTATTATATGACTTGAAGGTCTGTATAATACTTTCGTATTTACTCGCGATACAATTATTATTAAATTCTAAAGACCAAACTCCTCATCTTTGAATCAAACTCTCTATATGACTGGTATTCCGAGAAGAGCTTAATTGTTAAGATATTGATAAACTAAAAGTATCTTTCAATTGGTGATACTAATAAATAAACTTTGAGAAATGTCACTATGCCGATTTTTTAAAATAGTTATCTGTTTTTATTTTTGATTTGGGGATTCTATCAAGTTTTATTTGGCTATAAAAACTGCAATTTTATTTAAATACACAATGTTACCCATCTATTCAAATATAATTAATGGGCGATAGATTTGAACCAAATTTACTTTAGTACACCACTTCAATAAGTTAATTAAACATATTTCCAAACAAACGTTGATTAATTAATCAGTTTCCAAAAAAGCAAACTGGCTATAGTATATTTAATCGAAATCTTAGGAGAATATTTTTTTACAATTACATAAAGTGGCGGATTTTCAAATTAATAGAAAATCACAAATCAAGTTCTGTACATAAATTGATTGAAGCCAGTTCTTTTTTAAAAACACTAAAGTAATGCTTTGAATTAATTAAAAAAATCGTTGTTAATCAAAATATTTAATTGGAAATATTAAATCTTTGTAGGATACTAATAATATAAGCTGTTTGAAATACTACTACTAATATTAAATATAATACCAGAAACTAATATTACATTTCATAACTGAAGACTTTTCATTTACATACAAACTTTACCGTGTTAGTCACTATAAATTACCCGCCCTTTAACAGCGTTGTTATTGCCCGTATAAAAAAGTTTTATACAAAAGTTGTGTGGCTATGGCTGAATTTTGTTAATTGGCTATTAAAAGTTAAGTAGCGTACAAATTGGATACCTGTGCATTTTAAAATTTTTGAAATGGCCTTTTTTTCTGATTCCAAAAATATATAATTTGTTACCTCTATGTTATACCGTTTTTAAATTATTAAATGTTGACAATTTTCGTTTAAACTAGTTACTGGAAATTAACATTTTTAAAATAAGCTGACTGCCCATATATCATTATGATGGGTCTTTCCTATAACAAAATTCCCTCAGCCCACCGCCTTCGGAGATATCACCTCTACAAGGTGGTGAGTGAAATTGAATATTTTTTTGAAATTTAAATGAATGTAGTAACTTGAAATTTTGTAATTTCCGTCTACTCGTAAAGGACTAACCACCGGTATTTTTACAACATTCCTGTTACATTATAAGGGGGTCTAATTAGAATTTAAATAAAACTACTATTTTCTTGTATCCTCTAAATTTTTCAATCTACCGTACTTTTAAAGAATTTTTACAAAATTTAGTTATAACCACACAATTTTTATTTAAACCTCTTCTTTCTATAGGCAATAACAACGATAAAAAGGGATGGGTAATTTATAATGAATAGCCCTGTACATTATGGTGGAGAGTACAACATTTTTTTTAAATTCAAATTTCCTGAGTCTTTTAATTGTGATATATGCTTGAAAACAAATAATCACCAAATTTTGGCCCAAAATATGGTCATCTTGAGGTTCCACATGTCATGTGAATATTTATATTGACTATTATATCAGTTTTATAACTTTTTATGATTTTATTTTACAAAAAACAACATAATTAAAACTGTTTAAACTTCCTGAATCTTTAAATTGTGTTATGTGCTTGAAAACAAATAATCTCCAAATTTTGGCCCAAAATGTTGTCATTTTGAGGTTCCACATATCAAGTGAATATTTTTATTGACAGTTTATCACTTAATAATTAGTTCCAGCTTCCAGAGAACACTAATAGATGACAGCACGGGTTTCATTTTGATCAGTATTATGTAGTGCGCCTGCGCCGCTTCACAAACAACATCGTGTTAAGCAAAAGCAAGTTAATTTAGTCGTGTTGTAATCTGATAAGTTATGTTTTGCTGTACATATGGTGGAGTGAGAGAGGGAGATGAATATAAGAATCTGATACAATGATGAAGTTAATGACATGCTGCAAAATTGAGTCATTGGCTTCATCAAAGCACAAAGACTCTCCAATGGTTTGAGCATATTCAACATATTGTATAACTCCCTAATGCCAAAGTTTACAACACGAGGAGAAGAGGGAAATCAAAAATGAGATGGATGGACAATATCACCGATGATTTCTGAACCATGCAAGTCACAATATGGAGTTCAAAGGCAAAAAACACAGCGCTGTGGAGGTTTTATAGTTGAGGAGGCCAAGGCCCACCCAAGGCTATAGCACCTTTGGTAAGGTAAGGTAAGTAATCCTGTACATTCTTTGATAATATACATGAAAACTATATTTAATTTAAATTTTTTTAGATCTAAAGAGTCTGTTGCTCCATTCAACGATATGTCAGAGTTTAATAGATCTGAAACTGAAGAAAAATTAAGCAAGGATCACATAGATGTAAGCAAAGCCAGAAGATCAAAGTACAACAAAACATCTGCCTTCTATAGGAAGCCGACACCGCTTGGTATATGAGGAACAAACAACTGTATGGTTCACATACGAGATATAGTGCGAAATTTAAAGTTTCTGCTTATCCTTTGATTTGAATACTGTCATAGTCCAGTCAATGTTATAATTTAAAATGCTTATTAGACGATATATTCATTTAATATTATAACTTCAACTAACAATCGTTAAAATGTATTTAATAATTTTATAATTATTAAATACATCCTAAACATAACACCAGACGATTAACACTACCTTATATCTCGTTTTATTAACAAGAATTAGTAATATAATTTTCAAATAACATATTATTTTCACTGAACTATAAGCATATTTGGAGATAGCAGTTTTTTCAAATACGAACGTGTCCACAAGCGATAAGGATCGCTCAGTATTTAGTTGGTGCGCTAGCATCAATATAGAGTGTAGTGTGTAAGTAGTATTGGTAAAAATAAACAAAATATTAATACCTTTCAGTGTCTAGCTCCGCAACATAAATTAAAGGGGATATGTCATTACATTTCTGCACTATATGTTTTGCGCGTACTATACCAATAAATTAACCAAAAGAAGATACTCGAAGTGATGGAAGCTACTGCACGAAGGCGATTCAAAAGAGATGATGGCTCATCCTAATGTAGAACTGAGGGAACTAATGAACCCAAGAAGGCTACCGCAAGCAACCGGGGTCTTTATCCAGCAGTAAAGATAGTGGAGAAAAATATGAAGATGAATACAGGAGAGGAACCGCTCATGACAAGATGGACAAGATTTTGAATAAGGACAGCTGTGGCAAGTGAATCTACTCTAAGGTCATTTTTAGCCAGGGTACGTTTGTAGACACGAAGAATTTCACACATGACATAAAGAGAGTAAATCATCTAAGAAGTCTAATAAAGGTCTAAGAAACATGCACAGTGCTACCTCGAAGAAAGAAGAGGACCATGAGTATCAAAAAGGAAGGAACCAAGAAGAATAGATTGAGGCCCTATCGTGATAAGTTAACTTTAGGGGAGGTGGAAGGTGTTGTGGAATTTCACGCACTTCATATTCTGGAAGGAACGGGCCGAGCGATTGTGTTTTTGTTATTAATACGGTGATCAAATCAAATATTCTAACAATGTAAATAAAAATTTTAGTCACAAGTCTAGCGTCATTGACAATTTGTGCATGTATATTGAACATTTTATTTCAGATTGTTGGAATGAATGGTAACAATTATGTTTTTAAATGGAATATAGGTATACTTTTAACAGCTTATATTAAATAGCATTAAAAATAAACAAAGAAACTACCCTAGGGAGATACTATACCTTTTTTCTGTCGATGATATTTATGAATTCTATGTAAATGTCCATAGTCTGGAGGGTCTTCTGTCGAATCACTAGCCACACTCCCTCCACACGAAGATGTTGGAGAAGAATCACTTGATACTGAAGCCATCATTACGTCTAATAAATTAGCTCTAGCCTAAAAATACACATAATATTTGTTTTTCATCATCCTTCTCATATCTTCATTTTTTAATGTGAAATGGTTAAATTTGTATCACAGAATGTTAGATAAATATAGTGTGGAACAGGTAAATGTGGTTATTATATTAATTCAATGATTGTGCATGCTTATAAAAACAGTTGGAGGTAAATTTCACATAAGTGGCAGGTACTTCTGATACATTATTTAGAATTCTTTCCATTCTTAACTAAATAATATTATTTTTAAGAAGACCTTTAATAGCGTTCAGACTTTTTTCAATTGGTCCAGAGATATTTCTTTAATGAAGAGCACAGAAATTTGGTTTTGCAGTGCCGATAGTCGGCAAAAAATCCAGAGTAGTGAAGGTGAACGGAACATATCATTTTTATCACAGACCTTATTCCGTTAAAGGCCGATCAGTGATATGATTAGGGGTCAGAAATACACAAACAAGAAATAAAAATGATTTGGGAATATCGTTAGATAAAATGTATACACCAGTGTGTGTTCCCAAAGTTTTGCGTGTCGTGGCCAATAGACATAAATACCTTAGGATCTGCCAAGTCGATGTCCTTTTCAACATGGATCCAACCAGTAGGTCGACAAGCTTGATCCAATTTGTTATTAGTTCCTTCGCTCCCCTCTTGACTAGCAACCGTCTCATCGCCGCTCTTGATCATCCTGTTCAGTTCGTCGATGACGTCTTTGGAGGTGGCTCTTTCGTGAAAACTTAATGCCCGATGGGGTGGTCCTTCGATTATATGACTTACTACACCGGATGTGCTTTGAGGTAGTTTCTCCGATGTTACAATGTGTTGAGGTGAATTGGTTTGTTGTTGAACGTGAATTGTTTTCTAAAAGATGAATATTAGAATTATGACTTATTTCTATACACCACGACGATGTTCAAGTTACCATTTATGTAAACAATGACAATAATTATGACGTTTAGATGTAAATAGTCCCAATATTGCTGTGTATTAGTATCGACAAACAAATGTTTGTCCATTTGGATAGATCAAACCTCTATTTATCATTATCATAGAAACATTTTTTACAATCAGTAATAATTTTTAAAAATGTCGAATTGAGACTAAACGATGTTTTAAAAAGAATAAAAGAACGGCAAGGGCTACAAACTCAATTATCAAGTAAGTAATTAGTAACAAATCAGTACGAAGATATACCTTAATCAAAGTGAATTAAACTTGCCCTAAAATTGATAGCAAACATATTTTTACTTGACATATTCAAGTTGAGTATGCTATTTATCTCATCTAATCTTAAAGGCATTCAAGAGAGAATTCTTTTATATTGACGGATATCAGAGGAATTACAGGAAATACATATATTTCAACTAGTGCTCTGGAAGGATTGATGCAGTGTTTTTCAACCTTTTTGAAGATGCGACCCCTTTACAAGCTAAAAAATCCCAATGGCACAGGACCAATTGGACAGGCTTATTTCAGTAACATTTTTGAATCAAATTCAAAATAAAAAAAGTTATAGAATGTTTTGAGATGTACAAAAAACGAAAGTAACATTTTGGCATCAAATCAAAAATAAAAAAATTCTGGTAGATTTGTGAATTTTCTTAAATAAATATTTTAATGTACGTTTTACAGAAAAATGTTAACTACAAAAGTTGTAGAACGTAATAAGCAATAAGTAACTTTTTTGCGTCAAATGACAAACAAAGCAAATACGATTTTTTTTCAACTTTGACAGACCGCCATTTTGTTTCTACTGTGCCGATTTGGTTCATTAACGAACTCGTCCAAGATTTTGGCGCAACCGATTTTTGTAGCGAGTTTGGTTTCGATCCGTCAAAAAATACGCCCTCTATCGTGGTTACAGATACCGTTATAACACATACAAATATATATAATATATATATGTATATATATATTTATTTATTTATTTATTTATTTATTGAATAAAGATCCAAACCGGCTTAATAGCCTTATTACATGGATTGTATATTATAAAAAAAATATTTTTACATGTGATCTAAGGGAATACCTTATTTTCTTCTAACTGCAGAGGAGAGGCACTTTAAATGGTAGAATTCAAATTTGTCTATTATGAAATGTTTTAAATTCTTATCAGAAGTTCATACTTGTGTTTTAATCATAGAAGTATTAAATCTCAAACGTTTCAAAATATGATACTATTAATCTTTTCAACTGTCCTAAAGGTAGAGACCAGTCCAAGTTTATCAGTGCATTAATAGAGTTGGACAATCGACAAATATAATACAAAATATAATTTTTTGAAGTATTTTATAATAATGGTTCAAGAACATTCCTCCAATATATATATATATATATATATATATATATATATATATATATATATATATATATATATATATATATATATTGTTATTTTGGCATCAGGGAACAGCAAAAGGAAAAACTGCATTGAACTTTTTGCTAAGTCACGTCATGCTACTTTCTACAATAGTCCTATTTCATTCTGAAATAAGCCTAAAAATTCTGGCGATCGCCAGTGCCATATGTAAGTGATCTTAAAAGCAACATTTTTTCTGTTGAAACCTAAATATCAATTGAAAAACTAAAAATAGAACCACGTTTCGACAAATTATTAAAAAATAAAGAAGCACAGCCTACTCACTGAAATCGTAATGTAGTGACCTAGAAGCACTTGTCTTTACTACTCGTCATATAAGGCTTTGCGCCCCCTTGGGGTCTCGACCCACAGTTTGAAAAACACTGGGCTAATGAAACAATTACTGAATCTGTTTTCAATTAACTGATACACGCTAAGACGAATTTTTAACAGTGCGAATCGACGGAGAAAATTGAAAAAGATATGAAATGAGTAGGATAATGGTATTGACACAAATTATGAATTAATTTTTAAATAAAATGTTATATTACCTTTTGTTTTGGTTTATTGCTCTTATGTGGTATTTTGCTCTTTGGTATCTTCGCATCCTTAACATTTTCTTTATTGTTATTGTTATTCACAGCTATTACCTTCGCAGGACTAACAGGTATTCTAGAAGCCGTTCGTCTTCTTGGTATTTTCGAAACGACAGTATCTGGAGTACTAACACTGGAAGTCAAAGATTCACTTGTACAATTGTTTGTAGAAATATCACTAAAAGTATCACTAGATTTTGTTAAATCACTAATTAAACTATCACTTTTTTCTCTATATTTATCACTGTCTTTTAATACGCAACTTTGGTATTCGGTGGAAGTTATTTCGACGCTGACGCTACTGCAAATGTCTACAGGGTGTTCGCTGATATTGGAACAGTTTTCACTTTCCTGATCGATGGGTGTTACTAAACACACTTCGTTAGCGTGTTTCAAGTTTTCTTCGACGATTATTTTGTTGTCTTTTGCTGAAAACGATAGAAAAATTGATAAAGTAACACGAGTTAAATACAAAAATAATAATAAAGTCCCGGATAATTTTACAAATATCAGTAGTTTTATAAATATCACTGTCTGGCAGTAATTTCTGGCTCTACTCTAAAAATAATAAGGTTAGAACATCACAATGAATGATCCAGTGGGAATTTTACACTTAATATTTATGAAATTATTGGTAGTTTATTTTTCATTTGAATATTCCAAAACAATTCAATCAGTTATGATCCGTTTATAAGTAGTTCCTTAACGTAATTTAATTTTAAATTTGGCAATTTTCTTCATGCAAAAATCGAACCAGACGTCTAGTTCTAGTCATCCATTAAACAAAAAGGTAGAAATATGTGATGCTGTTATAAGCAACTAAATCGATTAGAAATTTACCTTCGCATTCTTTAATTTTTGTTTATTTCTACACGTTTTGACACAGTGCCAACTAATGGTTGATATTCATTTGAAGTCCTTAATTTCTTGGAGACCACCACGAAGATCTGAAACTGTTGTTTCACATTGTATTCCAACTACTTTTTCAAGTTATGCGTCGACTTTTCTATCCGCAGCTTATTGGAATTTCTCAATATCCACTTTATTTTAATTAGGTACTCTCTTAATTAAAACGCATTCTCTAAAAGTTTCAAATTATTTTGAACGATGTTGATGCATGTATGGATTACCAGAAAAAATGTTAAAAACGACTTCATTCTAAATTCTAAGTCAGTGTAAAATGTTTTTTTTTTCTATAACTTTCATGACATTTATCTGAATTCAACTGCTTCTGAGCGATATGTGCTCATGTGTTCACAGAAGTATGTTTCTCTGGCAGTAAAATTTTTTGCTTATAGAATATAAAATCGAGAACAGTCAAAAACATTAACATTTGAGTTCTGAAACCAAATTATCCAATAATAAGAATACAGTGCCAATAAAAATTAAGCTAGTATTTGTAAATAGTAAATGTAAATTAACATCTGAAACTACCCCGCTGAATCCCTTCGTTCTTTATTGCTATCCCATTATTTGTAGTTCCCTGAACAAATGGATAATGAACTCCACACAACAAACATCCAATTACCTTTTTGGACTCACATTAAGAAAATCACTGTCACGTTTATTGTTTTAGCTGGCTAATGACGTCACGACTAGATTTTTTACTCCATTCATCTTTTCTCAAATTATTTGGAATATTTTTTGATTCCATCCCATTATGAGGTTAACTAATGTTAAAATAATGTTCTCCTTCTACTACAGTGATAACCTTTAGTAAACTACATTTTTTATTATCAAAGCCTTAAAACTATAGTTCTCAAGACCCTAGCAGTGTATCTAGGTACGATCAACTGTGATTCTATTATTAAATCAACCCATTGAATATTTGCAAAATGATGTGACGACTACCTTATTGCTTCGACCTTTTTCACGACTAGGTACTTTTATTAAAATACTTCTCATCATCAAAGCCTCAAAATCGTATATTTCAGGAAAGTAGCACTTTATCCAAATTCGATCACCTGTGATTTTTCGGATAAATTAATCCAGTGAAGATTTGCACCACGTTGTATTGTTTTTGTTTGAAATTGCAGTCAAATTGTTGCGTATCCGTGAGAAAATGTGAAGATAGATAGAAATTTGTGAAAAATTGATAATAGCATAACTGTGTATATTCTCCTATTAAGTACAATGAAGTTGAAATTTTAAAAAGTGCAACAGAGTGATTGAAAATAGTCGATACATCAATAATCCTTATCACAGTGAGGTATTTATATCTTATTGTAATTCAAACAAATTAGAAAAACTGGTAAGCCAATTATAGTAGAAAACAAATTATAGACCAGGCATTAAAGAAGTAAAATACATTGATGAATAATTCGGAGGAATTGAAAAAAAAGATTTGCAAACAAAATAATGCCTTTTGACAACGACACTAATAAAAAATATATCAATTAATACTCTATTATGCTACGAGCGGGTAATAATGGCTATTGTTCAAGAGGTTGAAGTTTGCCCTACTCGCCTGCGGTTGGTAGCATAATCATCCAAGTGAGGAGTAATAGCCGTTATACGTTATAGTATATCTAATGTCAATGTGAAAACAGAAAAAAGCAATGTGTTCTCCTTATTCAGTAAACAGTTAGTTCGTGACGTTCTTTGAAAACTAGTTTGGAAATATTTAAAAAAATATGTTATAAATTAGTTAGCAATAATAAGGCGTTTCAAATTGTGAAAAAAATAATTAATTAAAACAACTTTATTACCATACTTAAGACAATTTTGAAGAGCTAACAACTTACCGACATTCTCCAACTGGTAACACGCTGGCATTCACCAGCTAGCTTCTAAGAGAGAAGCAATAAAATGGTCTGAAATATAGGGCATTTACACAAACTGGTACAGTCCCTAGTCATTTAATTACTATGGCCTTTTGGAGACCATTTGAAATGACAGTTTGAGATGATCTATTATAGGAATCTTTTGATTTGGCGCAACATTCAAATGAATTGACAAGAGGTACTTTTAGCTTGTCTTAAATTTCTCAAGTGTCCGTATCCGTAACGAACTGCGCGTGTGTAGGCCCGTTAGGGCTCAGCCGATACGATGCGTTGAACGGATTGTTACGTCCCTTCTCCGTATACGTATCCGTATCCCGACCAAAATCAGTATTCTGTGCTATTAGTACTATTTTACAGGTCTTCTTTGATATTGGTTTGGTTTGATAATAACCATAAATTTCAATTTTAGTTTTATTTTTCATTATTTTTTTACTTTTACCAAAGAATAGTGCTTTGACCATCCTGGTTTTAGTACGAAACGATACGTTATCTGCTAAAACGTCTTCTTGACAACTTCTTTACGTCAACGTAACTCCAATACGGATACGTGTATAAACTTATGACAAGCTAAAAGTGTCTAATAAATGATAGTGATGATAGGGCCTAATTTAAAAACCAATAATTACATGGTCGGTGTCAGCGCGTTGTTTTCAATATGTATGTGAAAAGACAAGTCTGAAATTTCTGAAACTTAGTTTGATACGCATGATGTTTTCAAGTACGATTTTTGTCCATATTTGTGTTGTGGGGGTGTTTATCGTGAATGATGATACATAATTTTGACAGGAGGCTTTTTTGCTGTTTTTAATTATGAATAGAGAGGTAGAGGTAGCGGGTAGATATTCGTCTATGGTCCCGATAGACGACAGATCTACTTCAGGGACGCCAGCCTTGGTTTATCTCCCAATACCAAACGGGGGAAACATCATTTTAAAACTGAGCAAAACGTTTAGAATACAGATCATACACGTACCATCTATGTACCTACAACTATCCCAACGGAAGAAGAAATCGAACAACGAGGATATAACCAGATCCAAACAACTAGAAAATACAGAATTAATTATAATAACCGGCGATTTCAATGCAAAACTCGGACAACGAAAAGAAGGAGATCCAACAAATATTGGAAATTTTGGATTGGGGCGTCGAAATGAAAGAGGTGAGAAATTGATAGGAGATTTACAAAGTGAACAACTCTACTGTATGAACTCGTTCTTCAAAAAAACAACCCCAAAGAAGATGGACATGGAAAAGTCCTGACGGTTGCACAAAAAATGAGATCGATTTTATCCTCACAAACAAGAAAACATCTTGCAAAAACGTATCCATACTAAGTAAGTTTGACACAGACAGCTACCATAGATTAGTAAGAGCCACCTTCCAAATAAACTTAAGAAAAGAAAGGAAAAACATGGTGAATGGGCCAAAAAACAAAATACCTACTTTAGACATTCTCGAGAACCAACAACAAATTCAGAAAACACTAAAAAATAAACTGGAGCCATCGGATTCCCTGAATACCATGGATATAGGCCAACTAAATGAAAAGATCTTATCTAGTATACATACTGCTACTAAAAAGGTATTATTCCAACAGCAACAAACAAACAAATTCAGTCCCAATACAATAAAATGTATCGAGGAAAGAAGAACTACAGAAAGAAACTCGCAGAAAGATAAAGAGCTAACAAAGAAAATAAAAAAAGAGACCAGAAAAGATGTAAGAAAATACAATATAAAATTAATCAACACCATAGAAGAAAATAGAGGTATGAAGGTACTGACATCCAAATTGTCACAAGAAAAGCTAAAATAAGAGAATTGCTTACCACAGAAAAAGAGGATATAGCGGGAGTAGTAGAACAATTTTACGACCTTTACTCGACCACCATTCAAAACCCAGTCAAACAAAAAAGACAAATTCTAAACATAGGCTCCGAGGAAATTCCAGAAATAACTCAAAACGAACTAGAAATGGCCTTAAAACAAATGAAAAGCAAAAAATGTCCAAGGGAAGACGGAATAACCACTGAAATCCTAAAAATAGCAGGGAGTGAGGGAAGCAATAAGAAGTCTACTTAATAAGTGCTTCGAAGAGCAAAGGATAACCAAACGATGGCAAAGAAGCGAGGTAATCCTTCTTTTTAAAAAATGCGACCAAGCTGATCTTGATAACTACAGACCACTCAGTCTACTCTCGCACCCATACAAGCTCCTCACTAATATTATAACAAACCATGTAACTAATAAACTCGACTCCTACCAGGCCGGCTTCCGCAAAGGCTACAGCACGACCGACCATATACAAACTCTTCGTTTACTGATTGCAAAAGCAAACGAATACAATATCAATATCCACTTAGCATTTGTCGACTATAAGGAAGCTTTAGACTGAGTAGAACATTGGGCAATTATGCATTCCTTAGATAACGCCAGGATAGACTCAAGATATACGGGACTTCTCAAGTCTATATATGAAACATCAGTAATTCGTAAATTAGATGAGGACCTGAAAACGGAACAAATAGAAGTAAAAAGATGAATAAGACAAGGTGATACCATATCACCCAAATTATTTACGCTGGCGTTAGAAGACCTATTCAAAAGACTAAACTGGGAAAGAAAAGGAAATAAAATTCATGGCGAATATCTCCACCACATACGATTTGCAGACGAAGTGATTCTAATAAGCGAAGACCCATTAGAACTGTGAATACTATGATCGAACAATCACACCATGCTTCTCAAAAAAAGGACTCTAGGTTAACATCACAAAAACAAAAATCCTCAGCACGCAAAACATTCAACTTTCAATCGGCGGGAAAGAGATCGAGAATGTAGACGAATATATATATGTATATACATATATGTATATACATATATATATATATATATATATATATATATATATATATATATATATATATATTATTGTGGATAGAATTGGTATAAGAGAATATTTAAAAAGTCTAAATACTATGAATTATTAATTTTAGTTTAGTTGAGTTGATATTTAATTTTTATTTGCCCGGTATATTTTAATATTTAAGATTTATTTGTAAAATAATTATTTCTTTGCATGAGAAACTCTCTGATCTCAGAGTAGGGTTCAGATGTAGAAAAACAAAACTATTTCAAATTTCTAATATGAGCGCCGACATTCAAATAATATTCCTATCTTTCAATAAAAATTTTGTTAATCAAAATATACTTGCTTTATCATTATTTCCAAATAAACTCTAAATACGGTCCTGTGTTTAATGTTGAACTTCTCCACGATTCATAGAAGTCAGTTTAAAACTACCAAATGTTTAAACTAGATGGAGCAATCACCATAGAGAAATGAAAAATCTCAAGAAAATAATTTCACAATGTTCTTCAAATAGAAAAAACGTTATTTAATGCTGTAGAAACAAATACATTATTCTTTTACAGGACATAAATTAGTGAAAACCTATTATCTATTATGATCATTCATTCAAATAAAGTCATCCACTCGAATGAAGTACAATTTCTATATATATAATTCAAAATAGGCAACTTTTAACACAAATCTTATAACACGGAATCCGTTATATAAACGTCTATGATAGAAAGATGGCGGAAGATGAAACTTATAAGTGTCTGTTTAATATCAAAGTTGAATTCTTTGCACTAAATGGGTAAGTTTACTCTACCTTCTTTATATATAATTAAATAGTTTTAAATACCTTTTTTCACTGTATAGTTCAATTAATTCACATCAATAAATGGTTCATATTTTGTTTTAGGTTACCTCTTGGAAAATACCATACAATTCGTCCAGCTTGCATAATATCCAGAAACGGTGCTACATTTCGTCCACATCAATACATTTTAATCAAATCACATAATCCAAAGCTTTCTAAAAGGTATGGTGGAGACACCGTTCCACCATACAATATTTTACTTAATTACATCTATAAGTTTTATGGTTAGTATTCAAATATAATTACCAATTTTCCTCTTATAATGTGTACTTCTGCTTGCTTAAATATATTACTGACTAGCTTTCAAGTATAATGTATTCCTTTCACTAATTTTTAATGCCAAATTGTTGTTTTTTCAAAAGTTTAAAAACTTTTCTCAATAAATTTTGCTTCTTAAAAATTTCTACCCAAAAAAGAAAAGACCTAGTCGATAGACTGTATAATCAACAAACTGTTCCCATTCAATTTTTTTATTATTAGCAATCTACTTGTCGCTGATAAAAATATCTTAAATGCATTCCACCAATCAAAATTGGTTATCAAAATTCTTATTTGAAAGATTTCATTTCAAATAGTGGATTGTCCATCCATCATTTTAAAACATTCTGTTTTGAGCCTCTTAAACGATTATAACCCATATATTTCTCCCTTAAATTGTATTTCAATAAATTTACTAAATGACAGTTCTTATTTTCTACATTATTGATTCAAAATGTCAAATCGTTCAACAAATGTCATATTCCATAGAGTTAATGTTTTTCATTTTACTTCCTACATTCACATATTTTAAATACTTATATAATCTTATTGAAAACTTCCTTCAAACCCTAATATTCACTTCTTTAAAACAAACCACAATATTAATTTACTTTGACAATAAGAACAATGGGTTATTATTTTCATTCATATGTAACAAACGTTCTAAAATTCTCTCTTTTACATATGGAAATTTTGTTGTTTTTATTTCACCTATATTCTTATAAAGCTTATTTGAATTCTTCTCTATAATCATACAGTTAGATCCTTTATATGCTTTCTCTATTGAATAGTAAATAGTACAGATTGTCTCCTTTTTAGATCATTTTAAAAAAAAATTCAAATTCCAAAAAATTTTAATTACTTGAAGTATGTAGTTTATTATTCATAACTCTGTATACAGGGTGTTGCAGGTTTCACTCTATGTTAATATATATATATATATATATATATATATATATATATATATATATATATATATATATATAAATTATTTACTTTCTTGACCACTTAAGTTATATTTTGGTTACTTTCTTGGATTAAAGGTCAAATATACTTAAAAAACATTTAAAAACGACGTACGTTTCGACTTATGAAGTCATCTTCTCGTTAATAAAATAATCTAAAATTATTACATGTATAAGTTCAAATTATGTCAATACTTATAAAATCAAATTACACGAAAACAATATAAATTATTACCTTTCTTTCATTATTTCAGATATCACATGAAAGACATAAAACATTTTCTGAACAGGTACATATTTATTACTCATTGCTTGGACATTGAACTTAATACAAATTGGTTTCTCTATAGATTAGTTGTTATTTTTTTATCATAATTAATATTTTTACTCTTTATACTTTATCGTTAGTATGGACAAATTATTATTTTAATGTTGTTAAATTGTATAGCAAAGTGCAAGAGATCAGAGCTAATATCATTCTCTCAAAATACCATCATAGATGATGTTCAAATTACTAATATCGCTTCTATTATTTATGCTATTAGGATCTTTTTTAATGTTAATCATTTCTAAAAACGTTCTACTTTTTCATTTTTTTCCCTGGCCAATATTTTCACATCGTTAAAGTTAAAACTATGTCCAGTATTTTTACAATGATTTGATAATGCTGTGACATCGGTTTTTGCATATTTGTGTGGGTCGATCGGTCGGTCTGTCTTCACGATAAGTCATAAACGCGACTGAATTTTTTAATGAAATTTTATATGTAGGTTCAGAACGTAAAAACTGAGGTTAAATTCGTAAATGAGCTAAATATGATGTACAGTTTTCCAGAAAATCCCATTTCCATAAATTTTTCTCAATTTTCCAGTCGAAATATTTTTTTAAGAATAACTGACAAATTTATTGGAATCCTCGTATAAATCCCCCCCTTCGAAATCGGAATTTAAAAAACTTTGATGTTTTATGTTATACCTCGGTTTGCATTATCGATGGGAAGTTGTTGTATTTGTACTTTTCCGCCCAACCTATCTAATATGCGAGAAAAGTATTGGTTTACCCCAAAAAAGTTGGGATTTTGAAAAAAAATCGGTTATTAGAAAAAAATCCTGTGTGTACGTCGTCGTCGTTGTCTACGGCCATTTTTCGTTACATGTCTTATTAGCATGATAAAGCCTCCGGAGTGCAACAAGTTACCAATTTTATAATTGAATATTATTCAGGACATCTCACAGATGAACCCTATTGATATTCAGCTCGATAAAGCAATTACAACGGGTGCTATGGTACTTAAAGTACCAAATTTTTTTCATTTTTGGAGAATTAGTTTGTTACAGCTTCCAGAGTGTCTACAAGTGGCCAATTTTATGATTGAATCTTGTTCAGGGCATCTTATAGATGAACCTTATTGATTTTTAGCTCACCAGAGCAAGTACAACGGGTACTAAGGTACCTGAAGTGCCATTTTTGGTCCTGTTTGGAGAAATTTCGGGTTGTTAGCACGATACATCAGCCTCCGGAGTGTATAAAAGTGACCAGTAATTGGATACTTTTCAAGGTGTCTCACAGATGTACCCTATTGATTTTCAGCTGACTAGAGCAAGTACAGCGGGTCCTATAAATCCAGATATACTACATTTTTGGAGAAATTTCGGTTTGTTAGCACGATGCATCCCCCGAAGTGTATACAAATGCCAATTTTATGATAGTTTACTGTTCAGGGCATCTCACAGATGCGGAAAAGTTAGTTTTAATATTTAAAAACGTTTATTTTATAATAGTATGAACACTCCTATTTCGATTTTCACCAATTTCAGTCTTTCCATTGCATAGACGTAGTCAGAACAAATTTTTTTAAGGTAATTTTTTTTACAAAAATTTCTACTTCAGATTTAATCCCGTATATTGTCTACAAATATAAAATGGAAGGCTTTAGATAATTGAGATGCATCTTTCCCCTATAGAATTGCGTAAGAAATGAATCGATATATAACATAGTTTCATAATTACAGAATTTTTTATGAAAGCGTGTTAAAAAAATTTCACAAATTTCTGACCGAAAAATTTTGGTTTACAGTGAATGTAGGAAAATTGATGCAGTACCATGTATTTTAATACGAAGAATCCATTTTTTGTAGAGTTTTATGAAATTTTTGTTATTAAAGAAAGATTTTTTTTCAAGTGAAGTATTAGAAAAAAAAATGTTGGTTGAAAACTGACAGCCTCCTTACGTAAGGTGAAGTCATATGCTAGGTACATCAACTGGTAAATTGTAAGATAATAAAGTGTACCTTTTCAATATAAAAATGCCGGATAATAGCAATACACCTATGACTTTGCCAAACCCAAATACAGTGTATATGGGTCCTGCTGGAGTCCCTCGCATTGAGAAAAAGAAGAAATTATGATAACTGGAAATTTCAAATAAACATGATACTAATTGTTTTAAATGAAACTAACTATTTCTAGATAATTCCACAATATATTGAAGAAAAAGTTTAGAATTCTAAGAAATTGACAATTGTTTCGATATTAAATATCATCGTCGATGATATTTAATATCGAAACTACAGTACCAAGAATGGATAAATCTAATGTGGTTTACAAGATCCCTTGTTCTTCGTGTAATAAAATCTATATTGGCAACACTTCGCGTTGCTTAAAAGACCGTATCCCTTCACACAAATCTGATTGCAAAAATTTAAAAAAATCTTGTGCTTTAGCAGAACATGTAATATTAAATGATCACATTATTGATTATAATAATGCAAGTGGTCCTTAGAGTAGAAAAGAACCTACAAAAAAGAACTTTTTTGGAAATGATAACTGTATGAATAAAAGAAGTGACGTTGATGAGTTACGTTCCATATACTCCTACATTCTAAAAATTTCGAATCACAATTAAGTTAACTCACATTTAGTTTCACCTTTTATTTATATACTTTTGAAAAAATTATTTTCTTGATAATACTTTTACATTCTAAATAAATTTATGGTTTCAATATCTTAATACAGTTTTAACGTTTTTATTAACGACAATTTTTGTGCATAACTTATTCATTCTCCAAAACTTAATACCTTATACGTCTTCACGTTCATAATTTTAACCGTTTTACTTTGAACTTTTAAAGAATTTTTCTATTACTTTAGTCACTAACTTGTATAAGATCTTTGTTGATAAAGATAAAGAGGTAAGCTCAATTTTTACTCAAGTTACTCCTTTTGAAAACTTAACACGGTACGCCCTTATCCAGTTGGCCTTTCCTGGTCTTTGAGAAAGAAATGAAAATTGAAAAATGTGTAGTTTGAAGAATTAAAATAGACCGCCTAGTATCCAGATGTTCAATATTTCTTATGTTTCGAATGCTGTTTTAAATAATCTCAGTATTAGTAAGTAAGTAATCGATATATATATATATATATATATATATATATATATATATATATTAATTGTGTGAATTAAATTGTATAATATTATTTCAATTGTCTTGAAAAACTAACGAACTGTTTCGAAAGCATGACATTAATAAAATAGTCCACACAATCTTCGCATAGTCTGATTGCTGGCCCCTGACTGCATCCCCAATATTTAGGAGTTTTCTTCTATATATATATATATATATATATATTATTGTATATTATATTATAGGAATTTAATTTGCCCTACGTTGGGCTGACATTTTATTGTGTATTTATAAATAATGCCTCTACGTTAGGAGCTATTTTATTATATATTTTTAATTAATTCTATTATATGTTTATTATTAATGATTGTATGGGCGCCAGAATTGGTTCGCTTTCTGCGAATTCCCAATTCAAAAATACTACACAAATTAGAAAATATTATAAATTTGTTTAATTTTTAACATTGTATCTCAGGGATGAGTTTCGGCACTTGGCGATTGTCAGCAACAGGTAACTAAGTTACTTTCAAAATCGTTGAAATTATTTATATTTACATCATTACATGTGAACCAAAGTAATGTTTGACCCTGCAAATGAGATCTAATTGTCTCTTTCAAATCTTCTATCTCTCTGATACCTTTTAATTTATTTTTAAGATATCTCAAGAAAATTTTTGGATGCATTTTCCTCGTATCCCCGTCAAATTTAAGATTATTTTCTCCATGGTTATAGATGTAATTTACTCCTTGAGTATTGATGCTTGGATTCGTCTTGTTTTTTATGGTTTCAAATTCTTTTTCTAATTCCATTATTTTCTTCTTAAAGTCTTCTTTAATTTCCCTCTCCAATTTTGTAAAATCTTGTGCATTCCTATCTTCCTTGATTTGTTTTAACTTCTTGTCCATTTCCCATATTAGTTCTTTCTGAGTCTTTAAATTCATCTCCTCCGCAATCGATAAATTCAGCTGGATGCCTTGTTCTACATCATCTATCCTGGCATTGGTTTTCATGATGTTTCTCTCCATTTTGTCTATCTGTTCCTTTCCTTCTTCTCGTAGTTTATTTCCCATGTCTTCTATCTCTTGTTTCCGGATGGTGCCTTCTTGTATTAAATGTCCATATAGTTTATTCATTTTCTCTTCCTGTTCTTTTTTATGTTCTTCGAACTGCTTCTTCATTTCCACCATATGTTCTGAAAATGTTTCTTCTTGTTTGTCTAGCCTTCTGTTAATTTCTTCCTGTGTACCTTTCATCTCTTCTTTTGTGCTTTTTATTATATCTTCTCTGGTGTTTTTGATGTCTTCTTTGGTGCTTTTGATGTCTTCTTTGGTGCTCTTGATGTCTTCTTTGGTGCTTTTGATGTCAGCCATCATTATTTTCATCATATCCAATAGTTGTTCATTTTCATTTGGTTTTGGTTTTGTATAGTGGTGAACTTCTTCCACCATACTATCTCCTTTTTCCAGTTCCGCTGCTTCTTCAGCTTGGATAGCTAGCGTCAAACGTTCCCTTAGTGTTTGTTTGTTTCCCTTCGTGTCCATGTTCCTAGATTTCAAAAGTTCCTTCAAGTCTTCTACTGTCAGTTCGTCGATGTTTATTGTTTTGTCTGCCATTATAGTTTGCAAAATTTCCTTTAGATATCTCAAAAATATTATAACCTGTTCCTGTTACTAGTTTGTTGAACGAGCGTTATTCCGGTCGTTTAACAATCGCCATACGTTGGGCTTGCCATTTTATTGTATATTATATTATAGGAATTTAATTTGCCCTACGTTGGGCTGACATTTTATTGTGTATTTATAAATAATGCCTCTACGTTAGGAGCTATTTTATTATATATTTTTAATTAATTCTATTATATGTTTATTATTAATGATTGTATGGGCGCCAGAATTGGTTCGCTTTCTGCGAATTCCCAATTCAAAAATACTACACAAATTAGAAAATATTATAAATTTGTTTAATTTTTAACATTGTATCTCAGGGATGAGATTCGGCACTTGGCGATTGTCAGCAACAGGAAACTATAGGTAAGATATCAAAGAAACGCAAGACGAACATAGACAAATGATTTTAATTGAACATATTTATGTAAATAACGAAATTATTATGATTTAAAAGTTTATAATTCATATCAAAATTGAATAGAAAATTATTGACGGAAATATTCACACAAAACGCTTTTCATAGATTATTATATTATTAAATTCCAACGTACCAAGTAAGTTTCGCTTGGTTACTTATTATTAAAAGTTCTGAATGCATTCACAACGACTCAACCTCTACTCTCGCTATTTTTAACCTTGGCGTTGTGTTGTGGTACTCTGTGATGACTATTATTTAGTTTACAAAATGGAAGAAAGCAAAGTGTTTGGGATGTATTGTCATAATTTAATGTGAGAATTTGGTGAGTATTAATTTTTTTAAATATGTGTTTAGTGTTCTGTGTCCGATATTTAGTAGAGATTGAATATCTAATACTAATATTTTTACTAATTAATAGATATCAAACAATATAACCTAACATATAAATATATCAAAATGTTTTATAGGAGAAATACACTATATACATGGGTAATAGAGTTTATGGTTGGTTCTTCTTGACCCTGAATGTGGTGCATCAGAGAAAAAACGATCGCCTATGATCGAATAAGCGAAATTCAGATGTGGAAAATGATGTGATGTGAATTATTTCATCAGTAGAAATATCTTATCCACAACAAGATATGTGAATAGTTATCGAAGATTATATTAATAAAGGTAATTGTTCATCTTACCATATCTAGACGCTATCACCATTTTACACTTATTTACTTATTTACGAGTGATAAATTTTTGTTAGTTTATTGTTCAAAACTTCACTAAACACTTTAGTTAATTTTTTAACTTGATATATTTTAAATCATTATAGTTTTTTACAAAAATTTAGAGGAAATAAATTCAACACGTCCTCCATTTATTAAACTTACACCGCGTCTCCCAAGCTTAAAATCAACAACCTTCCAATGTTTTTTACTTTTTGTTTCCAACGTTCATTTGTTGATAAATAAACACCGTTGTTATTGAATCAAAATATCTGTTTCTGCGTTATAGTAGACAAATTCACTTTGTTTTTATGCACTTCCACTGTCACTCCGAAATACTCTATTCGAACTAATAACAGAACGTTATTTCGCGTTGATATTTGACCTTGAAGTTTTATACAAATAATTGAATAGTTTATGCAATATACAGGGTTTCTGAAAGTGTCTACAAAATATTAAATTATAATAATTGAATTTTATTTCAAAATTCATGTGATACCATATACAGTGATGATCATAGTTATGTATAAAATTTATGTTTGACGTAATTTACTTGTTACTATTGTATTTTCAATATCTTGAATTATACTTTAAAGAAAAATAGTTACAAAATTAAATAGTAATCTTCTACATAATTTTATCAATTGTATTCGATTTGTAAATATTTCTTGTCATATTTAAGCTATGTTTTTATGGATTATTTCCTTTTATCGAATATTCACTACTATTATTACTTAGATTCACATTTCTGAGTGATGTTAATGATTCAACATGACCTAGTAGATATATTTCACTTTAATATATATATATATATATATATATACAGATAATGGGTACCATGTCGCCTCAAAAAGTGTTATAAAGTGTATAATGTCGCCTCATATATAACGTTGTCGCCTCACTTTGGTGAGGCGACAACGTTTTCACATGAAACTTTCACAGAATGTTTCTGGTACCTTCTTTAGTCGATCTGTGAAATTTCGTTTTGAGGCCACAATGATACCCCAGTTACTATTTTTTCCTCTCGTAGTTTGGCTATATATCACTGGCGCTAGTATCGTTGTTTCTGGTGCTACTCGCTGAACGATGTGACTTCAGCATATAACTGATGCTTTCGCGTTACGTTTCGTACATTCTTACCTCAGAAATCTGACAACGCGGGAAATCGGTGATGAACAGACATTTTCTATTGAGACAAAATGTAAAACTGCCTACTATTGAAGTTCTGTCTTAAATTTAAGTCAAAAGAGTTGTTCTAGTTAAAGATTGCTGAGTATTTTTTGAAGTTGTAGTTTTGTGGCTATATCACAACACAAAAATAAGAGTAATGGAATATGTCTTCAAGAAGCAGAAGAATACTAGCTTTAGTTAAGGTATATATAAATATTTACTAGTAATAATAAATATCATTTTGTGTAGAAAATGTTTTTTTGGATTTTGTTTAATATAAGGTTTTAAATTTAGCATATAAAAATTGAAATTTTTTTTATCTACCTTTAGATTTAAACAAATATATCGTCAAACAAGAGGGGCATATTTTTTTATATTAAGATTGACCTAATTCATCTTTTATCAAAATCTTATATGACTGTAAAAAGGTAATTCTTTTTTTCACTGATATTTTTATACAGAGTATTACATTGTTCAGATATCTTAGAAGAATGTTTGTTAAAAGATTTATTTTTGAAATTAGGTCAAATATAGTATTAAACTACATTTAAAATGTCCATCTTTCTGGATGTTCAAATAATATATACCTATACACACATAATTTTTTGATTGTGTTACAGTTATTTTATACAGAAGAGAAGATTTTGAAAATATCCAGTTGTTCAGGGTTTTGAGAATGATACATAATTTGTTACTGTATACTATACCGAGTTGCCGGCATATAAGGGTAATCTAAATTCTAAAAAACATTTTTTATATAAGCTATTTCTGATTTGATGCGAAAGATTTTACCGGGAAATTGTTCAGTCAAAATTAATGGGTTTTTCATGTAACTTTCGGTTCAAACCGCTTCACCTCCATGTTACAGCCCTTTAAAATTTATTTAACTAAACTATCGAATTTTAAATATTGTAATTTAGCAGATAATAATTGATGTTAAAAAAATATCATTTTACACTAGCCGTCTTAATTTTACGCAATAAATAATCCGTGGTTTTAGGTAGTGCAGGCTATTATTTTATTTGTGTGTGATTGAACTAGAACAAGATACAAAAAATATATATACCGTAAATAAGTACCATAAATTAGAGGATCGGTAGCTCGCTTCAAAATATTGCAAATCCTTGAAAACAATTTTTCTCTAACCTTGTTAGTTTGTGAGATACAGGGTGATAAAGGCTGCAGACGAAATAAACATTTTGTTGCATATCTTCTCGGGGGATATAAATATTAATTTAAATTTTTTCACACGTCATAGTCTCCTCAAAACACATCGACAGTATTGATTTTGTCAAGTTCCAATTAGTCAGTGGCCTGGTATCAGGGGTTCGTAAACTTTTATTACCCGATATTCCTGAAATACCAGCAAAAGTATATCGAGTTGAAAATTCTTGTCTGCAATTCTTGACTGAAGTTTCTACATAAAAGAAAACTATGACGTTTAAAAAAATTTGACGTTATATTTCTATCCCCCGAGAAGATATGCAATAATATTTGTATTCCATCTGTACCCTTTATCACCCTGTATCTCACAAACAAACCAGGTTAGAGAAGAATTGTACCTATTTAATATTTTAAATGTTTTGTATCGAGTTACCAACCCTCAAATTTACGGGACACCCTGAATGAGTCTTTCCAAAAAATATGCTTAAAAAATAGTTTTAAACAAATTGTTTGTGAACTATTGTTTACAATTACCTACATGGCATTGTGGATAAAAATAATAATTCTGTTCGTTAATCCCGATGCTCGCGGTAAAAATGTAGATGGTTTGTTTCTTTCCTTTTTGTGTGAAAACCAGTTATATTTTAAACTTATAAAATGTAGATTCATTTTGTTGAAAAATTGTATGTTATCAATTTATAGTACACATCGATAGGCAAAATTGGCGTAACACTTTATTCTAGGCTCAATTAGGACGTTTATGAAAAATTAACCTAATAAAGGTTATTATACGTGTGGAAATGGAAATGGAACGGAATAAATTCATTGAATCGTTTATTGTACATATTTGCTAAAAATCCCGAAACACGTCAAATTTAAATTATAAATTGATATTCTTCAACGTTTACATGTGATATCTAACTTCAACTCCGAAACTACCAAAATTCCTTACAATACAATTTGTTGCAAACTAATGTCACGGACACTATTAAATGTACACATTTTTAATAGATACAATCTTATTAGTTATTGTTATTTTGATGCGTTACTATTATTTCTTTTAAAACTATGCTTTGTCATTTTTAATGTATTACTATTATATACCTACTTTGGGTTTCCATCCTTTAATTGGTTTCAGCTGTTGGATAGGGGGTATAAAAAATCCAAAAGAAATATAATAATAATTTTTTTATTTCATTTTATATGAAACACTGTGCCTTTTCATAATTTTTTGCGATAGCTCAAATATTTCAGTATCTGAAAATAATTAATTGTGGTAGTGGAATAAAATATTATTATAAGTTTATTCATTTTACCAAACAAATTAAAAATTAACGTTGAACTTTTAATATTTAACTTAATGTATTACCTCAAAGTGTTATCGAAGCAAATGTTCAAAATGAAAATGCTCAGATAGCTGACAATATTCTACTAATTTATCAATAGATGATCGTAATTGCGGTGTTAGAGTAAGGCAATATTAGGTATTTTCTCCGAAGTGACCATTCACCAGATTTATCAACGTTAGTTTTTTTTCTTTGGGATTATTTAAACCGTGTAGTTCACAAGGAACGAATGAACTCTTTAAAAAAATTAGAAACTAGAAATGGAATTGCAGTTTAAAAAATAACTGTAGAGGTTATTCAAAAGGTTAGGATATTATCAGGAAGCTGAAGGTTTTCATTTTGAACACTTGCTTTAAATAAAACCATAGGTAATACATTAAGTTAACTGTTGAAGTTAAATAACACCTTTTATTGTATTTTATTTTTCAGTGACCATATTCATAGATCTTTTCATATTCATAAATATTCGAGCTATCACAAAAATATTGAAAATATTAATGGAATTTGTTGAATGACAAAAAAAATAGCATATATCGAAAAAATTCAGTATTAAACCGATAACTAATAAAAAAAATTAATAATACCTTTTATTAGGTCAGTTTTTCATACACCTCATAATTAAACTACAATTAAAGTGTTCTGTCAATTTTACCGGATTTTACTAGTCACTGAAATTTCTGCCAATATACTCTTTCTTCATCCTGGTTTACTATGTGAAGCATTTCCTCATGATAATAACTTTACTCTGTCTCTCCCTCTCTCATATTTCAGGATCGAAAGGAGATTAAGTCAAACTCCTTTAATGAAACAGAAACCGATTGTAGTCATATATCAGACACACCCGAAAAATCGTTATCACTGAAAGAATCTAATCAGGATTCCTCAAATAAATCACTATCGTTTGAAATTCCCCTACAAGATTCTTTAAATATCTCTTTATTTAATAATTTGGGTATTCAGAATCCATTCAAAATACTCAATGAAAGTTTTTTAACGCCAGGTTCGAGTGAATTGTCAGATAATGTTGTATCCAATCTGTCCCAGGAAACTAACAGCGCCCAAAACGACAGTGCGACTCTGGAATGTAAATCAAAAGATAAGCTTACCAATATCGTATGTTGTAATGGTGACAATACTCCAAATCAAAACGATGTTAGTTGGGAAAATGTTATTAAATCAGTTTATGGTAACCAAGAAAATTCAGAAAATACAATAAATTTAACTGTATCCGATACTGGTGGAGTATCCAGCTTCGAGATTGATCCTTGTATCCGTCGTGATAGTAATGATGTACACAATTCCACAAATACAACTAATTCCGAAAGTAATAATTCTGATGATGAAAAAGATGTGGATTTTGACATTTCAAAATACAAAAATCAATCTCATTCTAGTAGTGATACCAGTTCTGAGGAAAATGAAGAAACAGGAACTCATGTATTGATTCAAAATACAGAAGAAAAAAAAGAAGCTAAAAATCTTATTACAAAGAAAATATTCTGTAATTATTGTAAAAATGACTTGCTGTCTAAAAATTTTGCAAACTTTTCATGGAGACGAAAAAGAAATTTTGAAAATAATGCAACTTCCAAAAAACTCTAAGACTAGACGAGAAGCTTTTGTTTTACTAAGAAACCAAATTAAATTTGACTTATATATAAAAGGAGATGTACGTCCTGTTAGAAGCCAAAATATCGAAGGATTTAATTTTTACCCTTGCGTTCATTGCCAGGGCGTATTTAAAAAATCTTACCTTAAAAGACACGCCAGACGTTGTAAGCAAAACCAAAATAAAGGTGCTAGGAGTAATTATGTCTCAGAATCGCAAACGTTAACAGCTTGTTTAATGGACTCAACAAATGCAATATCTAAATTAAATGTCAAGGAAAAAGTTTTGGACAAAATGAAAGGAGATACCATATCTTTTGAAGCAAAAAAAGATCTATTGATAGTTAATTTTGGAAACTCTTATTTAAAAATACACAAAAGAGAGGGTATTGATTACGCATGCAGCAGTAGGATGGGTGACCTCTCCAAATTACTCATCGAGTATAGAAACATTGTTAGAGACAATGAGATATCTTTAAAAGATATTCTTAGGCCAACAAATTTCGACATGATTTTAACTGCAGCAAGAACTGTATCTGGATACAACGCAACAGAAAAAATATTCAACGCTCCTAGTCTAGCGATGCATTTGGGAACGTATTTGAAACTGTGTTGTGATGAACTTCATCATTTGATATTGAAAGAATCTACTGGTTTTACCTGCAGAAACGATGAAGAATCCAGAAACTGGCTGAGAGATATAAAAATTTTTAAACATTTACTTACTTCTCGCTGGAGTATTGAAATTGCCTCCCTTGCAAATAAAAACCTACAAGAAAAGAAGTGGAATAAACCACTACTTGTACCCTTGGTTAATGATATTAAAATATTTAGAGAAAAAACCATTGCAATTGCTTCTGAGTGCCAAAAGCAATTTGAGGATAATACCGACACTGTTGAAACATATAAGAACCTAGTGAACTCGGCTTTAGCGTTGGTGATTCTTTTTAATAGAAGAAGAATTGGAGATGTCCAATATTTAAAATTGACAGAATATGCCATTAACAGGAAAACTGACTTCAGCGATTTTGAAAATGTATTAACCGAAGGAGAAAAAGCACTTACAAGAGAATATAGAAGAATTGTATGTTCTGGCAAGGGTTCGCGAGCTGTTGTAATTTTAATGCCAAAAATGTTACAAAATTTTATAGACACTCTAATCATATATCGACAAAAATATATCTCTGATGACAATCAATATGTTTTTGCCACTCCTGGGAGCACAATAAAATGGGGAAAAGGAGATGTCGCTATTCGCCAGTTAAAAAAAATGAACTTACAAAATCCAGATACAATTTCAAGCAATAAATTACGAAAGCATATTGCAACTGTCGCACAAATTTTAGATATGTCAAAACAGGATACGAAACAATTTTCAAAATTTATGGGACACAAAGTTTTTATTAGTTATGGAAAGGGGAAAACTACCTCTAGAGTACAAAGGAAAATCTTTTGATGAGATTGACTTCGATGCAAATTTAGAAATACCGGAAGAGAATAATGATGATGTGCATCCCATGCCAAAAGATGAACAGCCAAGTACATCAAATATTCCAAAATATCAAGAAGAAAAAAAAGCTGTCGAGGAAAATGCAGAGACAAATAAAAAAAGGAAACCATTGGAAGAATTAGACAATATGTTAGAATATGAAAATAGGGATGATACAATGCGTGGGAAAAGAAAAATAAGAAAAAAGCAAACTTGGACCAATCAAGAAATAAATCAACTTAAAAATGAATTTTCATCATACATGAAAACGAAAAAATATCCGCCAACCAAAGAAATAAAAGCATTCCTAATTAAACATGGTATGAATAGGTCTGTTCCGATTGTAAAAGCTAAACTGCAGCATTTATTTAAATCATAATAATATTATTATTACATTATGTTGCTAAAATTTTATATTATTATTATTCTTCTTATAATTATATTAAATCTTAGATTTCATACAATAAACAATAAAATGTAGATGGTATTCATTTTTAAACCAAATCGTTTATTCACCCTTAAAAAAATATGATGACATCCGACTAAGTACATGCTAATATTTTACCCACTATTTTACTAAATATAAGTCAGTCATTAATTGTATTATATTATTAGATTCAAAGTAAACGTGGCAACACCCGGAGAGGCAACATCGTTATACATTTAACAATCTTCCATATATGGCTTTGAGGTGACAAGGGATTTAATTTAACCGCGCACATATATATAAAAAAAAATTCAAAAACCTTTTCCCCTCTTTTCAGTTTCTGACTAAGTATGCTCCCCTCATGCCATATATGCAAACATTTTAGAAAAAATATTACTGTAAATAGGTGAGGCCAGGTCGTCCTGTTCGTAACCGTGAGGCGACAAGGATACGTTCATCGATGTATATATATATATATATATATATATATATATATATATATATATATATATTTGTATTTATAACCATAATTCTATGATCTATGTTGTGAGAGAAGAATTTTTATTTTTGTCATATTAGTACCGGCCCCGTATATTCTTCTCATTTCAATTTTATTATTGTAAAACTAATTATAACATTTTCAAATAAGGTTTGAAAGAAGTAAATAACTACAATAATTGAGAAGAAATATAATTTTTGATTATTTGGAATTTTTATTAGAAAAGTGTCTAGGAGACATTTTTGAAACGTTTATTGAATTGGTTTAAGATGGTAGCCGAGGACTTAATTGTGTTCATGAAGACGAGTTTGAAAAATTTGTACTCGGTACGGTGTTCAAAGAATAATAACAACGACGATGAAGCAAATGGAAGCGGGTACAGCTGTATTATTCCCTATCCCCGGTCCATTTGGCTAGTGAATAAATGCACCATGCTACAGGGAAACCGCAGAAAACCTGTAACACCGACGGGATCTTTTGCTTGCGATAAGGTCCTATTTAAAATGATTGGTCACAATGACACTATTGCGTCATCTATGACGATTACTTTACCTATCATCACCAGTTGGCCAGTTTACAACTGATAATATTCAGATTCCAAATTTCACTAGTTTATGTGACCATTCCAAAAATACTAGGCGGAGAGGGGACTTTCGAATAGCACTGTATATTTATTTACAATTTTCTTCATGTATATTCGAATATTTGTATATTATATCCATTACATAAATATTATTATTGTTATTGGTAATTTGCGTAAAATGTAGTAATACCAGTTTTTATTACTAATTATTGGTCATTTGAACACATTTAAATTCATTGTACCTATAAAATTTTATGTGAAATATCAAACACTAGATTTATTTCTTTAAAAACATTGTTTTGGAAGGAAACAACTAATAAGAAAAAGCTTGGTTGAAACATAAAGCAAAATTTGATTCTCAAACAGCTAACAGGATGAATCAAAACAGAACAAACAAAGTACTTACCGTTTTCTTCTTTTTCCCTCTCTTTTAAGCAGTATTCCTCGCAAAGCTGTTTCAAAGTGACATAATTTTCATTATCGCCAGATTTAGATTCGCTCTTAGTTATTCTGGAATCACTATCATTGTTCTTGATATCATCGACATGCTGTGGAGGAGCTTCAATATTAAATTCTTTGGCCACTTCGTTAACCGAGCAAGGTCTTGTGGTAGGTTCTCTGGAATGGACGTATTTTTGTTGTTCTGCTATAAAAGTGAGTACGTTTTGTAAAGTAGCTTCTCGATTGTCGCCATTTTCACTTAAGGCTCCTCCCAGGCTTCGCGACGAAGTCGATGCGAGGCTTTTAGTGCTTTCAAATTTCACCAACCTAAAATATGGAAAATGATAACATAGCATCATATTTTTAAATGCAATTAATCACTTTTTGTTTTACCTGTAAAAATCTCTAGTAAAATCAGTTCCAATATTAGGCAAATCGCCTGTGTCACTGCTAGCTATCGATGATCTTTTGGAACAAGTTTCAGGTTCATGAGAATTACAACAGTCGGAAGCCCCGCTGGACCAACTATTATCGGGGGAAATTTGTTGTCGTGGAATTCCATTAGAAATCGCGTAAGGCCAATGTTTCTCGCCATTGGGACCATCCATCAAAAGTGTCACTAATTCTCTGCCTTCTTTATCCATCATGTAACTAAAACATAAATTTAAGATAGTTAAAGATACCTAAAGGAAAGAACTATAGGCAAAAAATAGATTGAAACAATATCAAAATTTAACAACTGCAAGTTTCTAAATGTAGCAAAGTAAATGCGAAAAAGGTAAAAATAGGTGATTATGAAAATAACGTAATTCTGGCTAGGTAATCAAAATGTTTGAATATTTATTATGAAGCAAGAACGTTAAGGAGAGTTTACCGATAGATGACAATGTTTCGCTTAGCCCAGTCGCCAATATTGTAGAGAACAGAAGAATGTGCTTGAGTCTTATGTATGCTGGAAAATAAAAACCCAATCATTTTAATCCTACCCTCCAAATAAATTTAGAACTGCTAAACCTATCTATGCAAGATAAATACAAATATTTTGTACATATTTACAATGATGCCTCCAAATATCAAGATACTGCAGGTGCCGACATTATCACACCAACCTCTAACTATATGTTTATAGAGCCCCTCCAACCTCATACGCTCTCTCCTGAATTATATGCAATATATCGAGCTACTCACATCGTTGGTTTTTCATATGAATCTAATTATCTTTAATCACATATTCTCTTAGCTCAGTTCAAAATACTAAAAAAAAATACAGCACAAATTCTCTGGCAGGCATAATTAAGCGGGAACTACAATTTATACAAGCTAACAACAAAGAAATAGCAGTTTGTTTTATCCCCTCCCAAATTGGAATAAAAGGAATCAAAGAGGCAGATCAGGTAGCTAAGGAAGCTATAAATAGTACTAGGGCGGAGTGAGTGAACTTTCTAACAAGCGCCGATATCATGACAACCATAAACATGAAGTGCTCAGTGAGTGGGAAACATTTACAAACAAGCTTCGAGAAGTGAAAGACGCTGTGAAATCGTGGTCAGTGCTACCCAAAAATCGTAAAGAAGTTTTCCTAACGCGTCTCCGCCTCAGTCACACACGACTGACCCAAAGTAACATATTCGATATTATACTAGAACCCAAATGTAAAAACTGTACCTAACTGCAAATTTACTATAAAACACATAATCGCAGACTGTCCATCGTAAAATGCACAAAGATCATCATCCGACCTACTACCTGGAAAAATATTTGATGTCTTAGGATCTAACTACAACATAGTCAACCTTAAAAATTATCTACCAACAATCTCTATCATAAACTCTATTTAGTGAATACCTAAGTAAAATACCAGTTTCAACTTGTACTATTATCCAGAAAACTGCTTTGTAACTCATATAAATGTAACAATTTATATTAGTGGCTAATAAACAATTTTATTTGAAGCGAATTTTGCATTAAAAAATATATATATATATTGCAGATGTTCGAGATTATTATACTATTTTGTATACGACCACGCTGTAATATAAATTGCAAAATATCTCGAAAATGTTGAAATTACTTACCGTTCCGTCCTGTCAACACAGAACAGTAAGTAATTAGTAAAGACCGGGTACACATCAGTAGATATATATGAGGAGGAGGTCTGCAGGGAAATACCTGGGGGCTTGTGTGTAAAAACTCAACTGCCACGGACAAACTTTACCTGTATCAGCTGGAGTACCGGGGCTACGATGCCGGGTGAAATTTCGAGATTACCTCGAAATCACCTGTTATACCAATGTCTCCTGGCTGTCTGTGGTCATGTCTCGCGGGCCAGCGGGATGGGGTATTGGCTTGACTGTCAGGACCAAGAGGAGACAACCTCATTCAAAACCTAAATTCAAGGTGGGAAACCAGGCCGATGAATGCGTGGCTATATAGAAGAGTAGTCCTTACTGGTTTCGATCTTGGAGCACCGGGAGACCTCCATTGTACTAAACCCCCTACCTCTGCATGCGGGACTCTGCAGCGGTGGTAATGACCCTAGCTTCTCGTGGGACCGTATATGGACAGAGAAAGGAACATGAAACACCACCAGAAAAGTAGTGGAGAGAACCATCCTGGCACCCCACAGAGGGAAAAGAGGCCAAACGGCACAAAGGTCGTATGCTGTTCGACCTGTAAAAATTGGAAGAACCGGGCGGCATAGACGACCCACTGAGAAAGGGCCTTAGTGGAGCAGGGGTGCGGAAATACCTGCGACTCTTCAATCAGGTAATGTCCCCTGAAGAGGCCAGGAAGCAGGTTCTTCAGCCCCCCCCCACGAAGGAATCACGAACGGGGAAACGCCTACCCGATAAAGAAAATCCAAAGGGGGAGACGTCGCAGAAAAAAGGCCCGGAGCACATAACTCCTCCGCAGCGCCCACTTAGTAAAAAATAAAAAACAGCTGCAACAGTAACCGGGCAAGTCACTGGTTACGCGACAGCTGTTAAATCAGAGAGAGGCCATTCAGGGTGGGAATAATACCCAAGGATTACCCTAGGATCATCCTGAAAGCAGAGCAGCTCTCTACCCTGGAATACACTCTGTTGGAAGAGTTGTGCCAGAGTAATGAGAAGGGGATTTACTTTTCAGGCAATTCCTTTCTGCTGTGGAACGATCCTACTGAACTGTGGGTCCCAAGTATCGGCAGACTGGCTCATGAGGTCAGGACCGAAATTAAACTCTTGGGAAGGACCCGAATTGGTGGCTCGAAGTGGAGACGTTTCATGACATTGGAGAAGATCCTCCAAATTGTCGACGTTCAGAACTCCAGCCCCAATATTTAGGCTTGGAAAATCTTGACCACGAAAAAAGAGGGAAACGGTACTATTCTCACGATTGGGATCGATCACTCCACATCTGGAAACTCCGAAAAAGGGGGAAAAGGCGAAAGCTTGACCTTGGGTCAGCCCGAGATCTCCTCCGACTCTGCTGGGGCACCTGGGAATGCGGAGATCACCTCTGTATCCCGAGAAACTGGGCGGAGCTGCCTGGAAGTCGAGGTCAAGAAACCTGTTCGAATTCCGGGGAAGATATTGCCATGGTGGTCGAGGAGGGACAGGGAGAGATGAAGGAGGCGGATGAATAGAGGCTGAATAACTCGCCCTCTCTCATTCATAACAATTCACATTCACGAATGTAGCGCAGATTAACCTGCATTACGCGAAGGGACCTTCAGCTGTGACAGCAAGGGTGTTCGCTAAATTACAACTGGGAATTGTACTGAACTAAGAACCAAGTATCAACAAAGAAGGCCAAATCAAATGTTTGGCATGCAGGGATTCTAAATTTATTTATGATCAAAGACAAGTATCTCCGCGTGCCTTCATAAGAAAAACATAAAATATATATGTGTTTCAGAATACGTGTCACGGGACCTTGTTCCGATCATGGTTCACCTCAACATTGGGGGTATCGACCGAGACATCGTCATTTCCTCTGCCTACTTCGCTGGAGATGGGCCGATGACACCGCCAGAGGAAGTACAAGAGGCTGGCTGATGAGACACTGCTACAGCAGACGGCTGCCTATCATAATTGGTTGTGATGCCAACGCACACAATACCGTGTAAACTAGAGTCAACTAGAGAACTCTGAACAAAGAAAACATAATGTTCGCATTCTTGGATATATCTGGGGCCTTTGACAATACAACTCACGTGTCTGCCAAAGAAGCACTAAAAAGGCGAGGTTTAAATGAAACCATCGTAACTTGGATGTGTGTTTGTTGACGACGAGAATAGCTGAGACATAGGTGGGGAATCAAACCACCGCAGTTAAAACCATACGCGGGACACCTCAAGAGGGAGTGATATCTCCCCTTCTATGGATTCTCGTAGTAGATGAGTTGCTCTACAGGCTAAAGACAAGTTCGAGAGCACATTGTGTTATTTATTAGAAAATGGCCTCATAATAATTGAGTAATGGTGCTTGTCAGTGGGGCTAAATATTAACCCAAAAAAGACCACAGTAATTCTATTCACCCGGAAAAGAACACTTCCAGCTATGAAACCCATATCATTAAACGGGGAAATCATAGAATGGAAATTTGAAGTTAAATATCTAGGGATAACTTTACATAGTCAACTTCTGTGGAATAAGCACGTTGAAATAACTGCTAGTAAAGCAATAAAAGCTTTGATGGTGTGTAGAAGTCTAGCTGGTCAGTACAGTACGAGGAAGACCCTCGACAAAGTTCAAAGGTTTGCCTGTGTGTGCATTACTGGGGCTATGATAACGTGTCCAACTAGGGCACTTGGGATCATTACAGACCTCACACCTCTACATCTGGTGATAGAAATATCAACCCAGAAGGCAATTCTTAGAATATCTAGGGAAGGTTCAGGCAATGAGAGTATTACAAATCAGGGAGCCTGGTCCTCTCTAACAAAATACTCATCAGCGAATCTTCCCAGTGACGAAGTGATCAAGAAATTAAGTATCGAATTTAACTACGATGCTAAGAAGAGGAGAGACTGGGAAAGGGAATACACCACCCAAACTCTCAAAGAGAACACCATTAGATGGTACACAGGTGGTTTAAAACCACAGGAGCTGGCGCTGAAGTATTTGGCCTATCACCAGATACTTATTATCGTTAGGCTCCTGCTTGCGAGTCTTTCAGGCAGAAATACTTGAGATCGAAAAATGCGTGGAAATGAACCTAGAAATAAACTATCAGAAATGTGATATATCGATTCATTCCGATGGTCAAGCAGCTCTCAAATCATTGAGCTCCTGTGTCATTGACTCAAAGTTGGTATGGGAGTGCCGAAGAAAACTTGATGAACTAGGTAAGAATAACAAGGTCTCTTTGGTCTGGGTTCCTGGTCGCTCGGGAATCACAGGAATTGAAGAGGCCAACACACTTGCCAGGAAAGGAGCACAAACGCTCTTTATTGGCCCTGAGCCTTTCTGTGGTGTAAGAAAATGCTCGTATAAGAGTTTCGGAAGAATAGTAAACCGAAATTGAAGCAGTGCTTCACTGGGTTGGGACATTCCAAAAAGTTCCAGCGGAACTTTGACACTGCTAGATCCAAAAAATATTTGGCCCTCAGTAAAAATGAGCTACATTTCCTCACGGGCTTTCTTACAGAACACTGTCGCCTTAGGAAGCATCTAATGAGAATAGGTCTAGCAGAAATTGACGAGTGTATACTCTGTGGGGAGGAGGAAGAAACTCCGGATCACCTAGTTCTAGAATGGCTCGCCATTGTTAGCCAATGCAAAACAAAAAAAGCATCGGACAAGAGACTTGTAAGAGTGAGGATCTAACCTCCTTGAAGCCGTCCCATATACTAGAGTTCATTAGAACCTTGGAACTGGAAGGCAAGCTGTAGCGAGAATAGCCCTGATAGGGGAGATAATAAACCTTAAGTTTCAGTGTACTGTAACCCCGTTAAAATCTAATCTAATCTAATTAGTGAAGACTTATCAACGTTTTTGGCTTGGTAACCAGTGAGTATAACATATTATTCTAAACCTAAGTATGGTAAACAATAGCATAGTCAGATTAAAATAAATACGACTTATTATGATTCAGCAGTTTTACCTGGAGTTGTTCCAAAGACATTCGTTTGAATCTTCCTCCAATTCCAAAGTATTATTTTCTTGGATACTCGGTAAAGTTGATATAGAAATCTGCCCAGGAGTCGTGACATCGCCCTTTTTCCATTGTTCCCTTAAATCGTCGTTAGATAAGCTCAAACTCCAATCTTCCAATTCTGCACGATCATAGTCTAGTTCTAGCATATCTCGGTGGTGTTGCTGTAGCGTAGAACGTGTTTCGTCCAGTTTTAACCAATGTTGAATGTACTCTGCATCCCAAGTAGTGCATTCCAAACGATCATCTGCTCCGCTAGACCAAGACAATGGTGATTTATTTTCTTCAGTGCAGATTTCCAGGTTATTGGAATTGCCTGTAAGAGGCAAAGTTGTTTACATAATTATTAAGTGTAATTTTGACTGATATTTAAATGAAAAATGTGGAGAAAATTGACGTTTATAAAGAAATTACGGACAGTTTGAACCCTCTGGGGTTGCGTTCAGAAACTAGAGACTGGGACACCCAATCACCGAATGTATACAGTTTTATTGTGTAGTGAAATCACTGTATTCTAAAGGTGCATTCACATTATGCCGCAATTTGCCGTTGGCAATGTCAATTGCCAAAGTCAGTGACTGTAAAAACGTCTACATATGTGTTGGAATTCATTTAGTTTAGTCACACAATGTTCACTGACGAGGATTTACTAATTGCTTTAGCTGCGGTTATCATAGTCGAGAATGAAAAAAAGACGGCGCAAACGATGGTTTTGATTTTTCTTTCCACTTCCTCTTTCTCCACTCCAAAAGTGACCGCATTTTCCAATAGGGCGTCCTAATTTTTTCCTGAATTTGTAATCTCTTGAACGACAGTTCCACAGAAAATGATGATCTCGGTATATATTTATCAAATTAATAACTTTCTAGTTCATAAATTCCATTGGAAAGCACGTACTAACTGGCATGAATCACTGAAGCCGCGAGAGGCTAGTGGTTGGCACGTCCCCACTCTCCGTTCTCATTGCCTTGAAGGAGACCGACGCTCGATAGCGAATTTTATTGGCACACGGCTGGCTTATTGGCACGTGGAGTTAACTAGAAACAGTAAGTTTCATTTAAAACACTAATAGCAAATGATAAACTGAAACTCATCAACGCACATATAAGTCATTCTATATAAATCAATGCAATTCAAGCTTTGAAATCAGTATTTGTTAAACCGAAGAATGAAATCTTTGCCAGGTATTTTTTCCTAATAGTAAACAACAAAATGCTGAATCTATAAACCACTATATACAAGCTCTGAAGCTATTGAATAAAACTTGTAATTTCAAAGCAACTACAGCAGACCAAAATAGAGATGAATACATAAGGGATTATTTTATAAATGGATTACAGTCACAACAAATTCGACAACGGCTTCTGGAAAATATCTCACTTTCTCTTGAAGAAGCTGAGCCCGAAGCGCGAACCTTAGAATTAGCACAAAAATACTGAAACAGTGCTTACACAGCATTACCAAAATATTCCGGGGGAGGGACAAAAAATTACGTCAATTACATTTTTCTTAAATAAAAACTCTTATTGATAGGAAATATAAACATGAAAAGAAATACACAACGCCGCAAAATTAACGTATATTTTGTAAAATGGAACAATTCACTTGGGAACAATATTTGAATGCAAGCTAACAACTTAAAATGATAGTTTTTAACTGTAACCAATAACTTTTTGGATTTTTAGTGAAAACGTAATTGTTTTTGAATAAAATAATGAAAGAATGCTGTGTACACAAACACGCGAGAGATTGAATGATTGTTTATTGATTACAGTTTGTTGTTGTTCTGCTGCTATTGTTGATTTCTAACGTTATTAAGAGCGATGTAACGTGAGATGAGAAAATATTTTACGCGAAGAATGTGATGGTGCAATGGCACTCATGGAAATGGGTGTTACACAAGTTCGTGACATGCCGCCATGGCGTGACCCAATCTACGATCTCCAGTGCACTGGTACGGCATCGAGAGACTGGCAGGAACCAAACAAGCACTGGACAGGGATACCACAAAGTGACAAATAATAATCAAGATTGATTTTTGAGAATGCATGTACTACGAAATCGATTCACTACAATTACAGCACTACAGTAAGAATTTGTTCATCGATATAATTACCGCATAAGTCAATAATCGCAATAATAAGTAAATAATCGCATACAACGTCTTCAATTTGCCCAAGAGCATCAAATTTAGGGCAACCGTGAATGGAGCAATGTACTGTTTACGGACGAGTCATCTATTTAGTGATGAACGCAATGTAATATTGCAGAAAATGTCAGCTATGGTGGTAGGTCTGTTATGATATGAGATGGCATTAGTTTGGAAACTCATACGGACCTAGTTGTCATTCGGGGCGGTCGTTTGACAGCCGACTCTACATAACAGACATTTTAGAACCTCATGTAATGCCATGTGCCCCATTAATAGGGAACGAAATGCTATTAATGCATGATGATGCAAAATTATCCATACTTTGGATTGGCCAGCACGAAGTCCAGATCTTATCCCGATTGAAAACTTATGAGACAATTTGAGTCAGCATGTTTGAGCTTTACAGCATCCACATAGAGATCTAGCTGAACTGTCATTCAGACTAACCGAATTATGGGGTCAAATGGATAAATCTGCAATCAGAGCTTTAATTTCAAGTATGCCAAGAAAATGAGCAGCAATAATCCAAGCAAGTGGAGGTAGCAGTTAAAGGCTATTATATAGCCATCATGTCAGACCACTAACGAGCCTTCTAATTGGTTTTCTCATGTATATTAATTCATTTTACAAAATATGCGTTAATTTTACGGCGCAGTGTATTTATGTAGTACAGTTGTATTCATAAAAAAAGGGCACACGCTAACGTCATCCTATTTTCGTAAAACCGGCTGGGATTATTGGAGGTTAACAAATGTCATAGGTTGTCAAAAATGGAAATCACTGGTGTCAAGCGTCAGTTAAAGTTGTATAAAGATCAATTATATTATATTTTTGACAACCTATGACATATCATAACCTCCAATAATCCCAGCCGGTTTTAAGGAAATAGGATTACGTTAGCGTCTCTTTCTAATACTTGTACCTTTTTTTTAAATACGACTGTACTGGATATCAAACAAAAACTAAAAGTATTTTACATTTTATCTAAAAAACCCAACTATAAATGTAAATTTGCTCTCAATAGATAGCGAATGTTTTAATGCGTAAAAGAAAAATAGAATTATTTATAGTGTTGTGATATGACATGCTGTATATATCATGATGTCAAATCAATCACAAGAACTTTCACATTTCTATGAATTCTCGGACAAGTTTGAATGTCTATTGTAACGTTAAGCCCTTAGTCTTTACTTTAATGGTCGTAAACGCCCCGTAATGAAAGAAAAGTTAGTTTCTATAAGTGACTTCTCAACACAAGACCAAACAATTGAAATTTTAAATGGTTTAAATGCTCTTTATGATCTTTTTATAAAATAGAGATTATGGAACTTTCCAAAACCATTAATATTTTACAACAAATAACGTTGAGTGATCTACGATCCTCCAATTAGCACTGTGAACAATATTTCAAACCCTTACACAATAAATAGAGAAATCTCAAGTATTCGAAATAAATGTTTTATGAATATACATGAAATAACTAAAAGGACCCAATTTATCGCTTCACGGTAATTGGGCAATTAACTCTACGTCAAAAATATCACCATTCAACTGAAAGAGGAAGTTCTACCCCCAAAACTTGCAACCCAATATATCTATAGAAATTAACATTAATTTAGAAGGCAGCCAGTTTTTCAGCATCAATCAGCTCACAACTAAGCACCACTCTCGATCGGTCGACATAAAATAGTGTGACAATTCCTCGCGTTCGAAACATACAGTGCGTGAAAACTATATCTATATCAACGAATCTCTCTCAACTAGTATCAAATTATATCAATTTTAAATTTAAAAACGGGAAAAATCGCGATATATCTGAAGTATTAAAATATCTCTCGCGTTACGACGCAATATAAAAACGAGCAAATTTCTGTGACTTCGTTCGAGAATTAGCGGAAAAATATACGTATCTACCTCACGAGCATTTAGTATATTTTAGAAAACTGTAACCAACTATCAACTCGCCGTGGACATTCTTGTTGCTCTATATTGGTAGTATTTTTTTGTAAAGTGATTTACGTGCTTAACATTGTAGTATTAAAGTGTTTTATTAAACGTTATTTAAAATTACAACTGGTCCTTCTTTCCAGAACCTTATCGAAGAAAACCAAACAACACCTAAGTAGGTGCAGTAGTGAATGACAAGCTCAACAGTCCACTCCACTAATCTAGTTGATTACAAACCCTAAGATATAGAGTAGGTACTTAGATAACACTTAAAAACTAAAAGTATTATACTCTATCTAAAAAACACAAGTCATTTTTTTTATTAAATCAACAACTCTAGTTCTTAAAAAATATGTACCTAGAACTTTAACAAAAAAAAACTAAAAGTATTCCACTTTTTTGCTTATAAAAGACAAATTTTAACCTTCTTCAGTCTTGAGAAAATTGATCAAGTATTGTTTCGATAAATTGTGCCTTTTCAGTTTCTATTTTGTTTCTATGTACACTAATTAAGCATAAACCTGCTCTCGGCCATAGTTGACCTTAATCAAGTTTTGACCCTTCCAAAGGAACGTTCAGTTGAGCAAGTCGTGGAGGGTAGGGAAAGAAAAAGATTTTGAAATTAGTGTAAGAAATCAAAAAGACTGGTTATGATGTAGAAAAATAACTGATTTGCTGTTTGTCTAGTCTGGCTATTAAAGTTCTGATCTGTTGATATGCTTTTGTAAAGTTTCCTTTATACCAATATAATTTTCATGACATATTATTATTGATTTTTACTTGGCTGACCATCTGGTCTCTGATAGAAGTGGAATATTGGTAACAAGTGACCTCAGATTTCGACTGCCTCTAAAAAATTAATTACTTCTTCGATTACACCAATACTGTTTTGAATTTGCGTAACTGAATTAAGATCATTAACAACAATATTTAGCCGATGTTATGAACAGAAAAAAAAACGTTGCTCTAGGATATACGTTTCTTATTAGTTTTTGGACTCCGTTTTACTTTCCCGTCATAGCAGAGCAGTTATCACAACCTAATAATACCAGTGTTTCTAAATGTAGACCACATTCCCTCCATAGTTCAAAATAGCGTCATATATGGATTGAGCTGTCATTGATTTTAACTCCACGAATCCTAGACATTCTTCTTTCACAATTTTTCTTTTATACGCATATCTGACCCCCGATAATTGTTCGTGTTAAGCAATATCTGCGGTATCATCCGCCAATGGGGAAAACGCGTTACAGTCGTTTACTTCGCTTACAATCATATTTCTTAACACTTCACCATATATTTCTATAATTTAACTTTGACACATGTGGGATGCATATTTGGCATTTTTGTACAGCTATTCGGATGTTCTTCTAATACTTTATCACCGATGTCTTGCATTTCGCAAAAGAATATAGATGAAATAATAGCCACCAGTTTTTTTTATGTTACTAGTACACGATCCTACGTATTTACTCGTTCTGCCACGGTACCATCCAGTTGTATTTCATCGTCCTAGTTCAATTTCTTAATTAGGGAGTTCCTATATTATGCGCTGCATGGCTGACGGTATATGGATATCACTCAATGTTTTATAACTAGAGATCAGAAAAAACATTTCAATATTGTTTTAAAGTTGATATTATTATTATGATTTTAATCCACAATATCTGTTTATGGAGTTAACTAAAATTGTATTGAAATCTAGCTAATAATATATCACGTATGGTTTTCCAAGGGGGGGGGGAACTGCCCCCCTCTTGCCGGCGCTCATGACTACAGAGAGCGTTATGTATGATCTCACACTACTCTACATGGATTCCATGATTTTCTCAAAAAATCCATAATCACTCAATGTTTTATAACTAGATATCAGAAAAACATTTCAATAATGTCTGAAAGTTGATATTATTATGATTATTATCCACAATGTATCTTTATGGAGTCAACTCAAATTATGTTGAAATGTAGCTAATAATATATCAAGTATGATTTTCTAGGGGGGGGGGCGGCGAAAATGACTACAGAGAGCGTTACGTATGTTCACACCACTCTAGATGGAATCCTCGATTTTCTCAAAAAATCCAAAATTGGGTGAACACTAAAACATTTCCTAGGTCATCTTCGGCTAAATCTGATTTTGAAAACATAAGAAAGGTAACATTCAGTCTATTGTGATGTCTATTGATCCTGCTATATCTTTCGTGGTGGAAACTGATGCATCTGATCATGCTATTTATAGCTGCCTGCATTAGCCAATTTGTTGGTATTCTATGAATAATAATATGTCATCCCATACGTTGGTGTCACTTGTAGCTTGTTTTTGGTTGTCAGTTTTTAATATGTTGGTATTCTATGAATAATAATATGTCATCCCATACGTTGGTGTCACTTGTCAGTTTGTTTTTGGTTGTCAGTTTTTAATATGTTGTAAAATCATACTTCTGTTTAAAAATTGTAAAAAAAACATATTGTTCCAGTCATATTAAAGTTAGCGTTTTTTGTGTTTCTGTGTTATTGATTCTAAATCAACCCCTAGCATATAAAACAACAGGTTATATGCCTAGAAGCTAACACATGGTCTCTGTATTAAAAAATTAATCTGTCATTAAATATGGTTGAAAATACAGTACAGATTTTACCAGCTCAAAAGCTAAAAGGTAGAGAAAACTATCACGATTGGAAATTTCAACTGCAAAATATTTTAATCTTGGACAACTTATGGACTGCAGTAGTGGGTTATAGTTCAGATGATTTAACGGCTGATGATGTTCGCAAACGTCGTGATGAAAAAGCGTTAGCAAAGATCAATATAAGTGTTGACAGATGTGTGTTTCCATTAGTCATAAAAGCAAAAAATGCCAAAGAAGCTTGGGATGTACTTTCAAATGCATATGAAGACAAAAGTTTATATAGTCGTTTAAAGTTGCTGAGACGTCTGTGCAACATAAATTTGATTAAATTTAAATCCATGGGAGATTATGTGAATGAAATATTAAACTTATCACAACAACTTTCTGCCATGAATAAACCATTAGATGATGAGTTTCTCGCTGCAATTATGTTATCCGTTTAACCGAAGAGTATGATCCAATGGTTATGGCATTAGAAAATTCTACACATACAATAACTTGTGATCTTGTAAAACAGAAGCTCCTTCAAGATGATAAATATAAAGAACAAAAATCATTAGATTCGGCATATTTCACTTCAAACAATGTAAAGAAAAAGCCTTGGTGTTCATACTGTAAGAAATCATCTCACTGGAAAAATGAATGTAGGAAACTTGCTGCTAAAAACACAAATTCCAAACAAATAGGAGAAACAAGTAAGGAACAGAAATTTAATAAAAATCAACCTGGAAATCAAGTTAAACCTTCAAGAAATAAAGCACTAAAAATTTCTTTAAAATTTCTTTAAAATCCAGTCTTTGGTACGTAGATAGTGGTGCAAGCTCTCATATGATGGGCAACAAAAATTTGCTAATAAATTTTACTGATAAGCACAATGGTCAAAACATATATGTTGCTAACAACAATGAATTGAGATGTGGTGGTACAGGTGATGCAACTGTTAAATTGTTACACAATAATCAAACAAAGACAATCTCAGACATTATGTATGTTGAAAACCTAACTGCCAATTTACTTTCTGTTAGTGCAATAGTTCAAAAAGACTATAGTGTTATATTTGATAAGCAAGGTTGCCGCATAGTTGACAAAGAGATATATCCAGTCCAGGGAGAGATTGTGGCTACAGGTACAAATGTTGGAGGGTTGTTTATTCTGAATACTAAACAAACTGAAAAGGCAAACTTGGCAGATGCAGCAAACTCTGCGGAATTGTGGCACAAGAGGCTTGGCCATTTAAATTATGTCAGTATGAACCTTTTAAAAAATAGTCATGCTAATGGGATTAATTACCCTTCAAATTCAAAGCCAGATAAATGTGTCCTATGTGTTCAAGGAAAACAGTGTCGAAAAAGCTTCAAATATATTAATTCAAAACTTTCTAAAAATAAACTGGATCTAATTCACACAGATTTATGTGGACCAATGCAAGTAGAGTCATGGGGTGGAGCCAAATATATGTTTACTTTAATAGATAACCATACCCGTAAAGTATTTGTCTATTTCCTTAAGACAAAAAGTCAAGTTCCAGATATTTTTCAAGAATCCAAAAATATGGTTGAAAATGAATGTGAAAAGAAAATTAAAGCTGTCCGTTCAGATAACGGTAAAGAATATTGTAATAAAAAGTTAATCAATATTTTCAAGACATCTGGAATAAAGCATCAGGTAACAGTTCCATATAACCCTGAGCAAAATGGATTGGCTGAAAGATATAATCGAACAATCATGGAGAAGGTACGTTGCATGCTCCTTGATTCAAAATCTGATCAGAAAATGTGGGCAGAAGCAGCAAATACAGCTGTCTATATTGTCAATAGATCTCCAGCCAAGAAAATTCCAGGGCAGACTCCAGAAGAACAGTGGTCTAACAAAAAAGTGGATCTTTCTCAACTAAAAATTTTTGGGTGTCCAGCATATGTCCATGTACCATCTGAAAACCGCAAAAAATTGGATGCTAAGGGCAGAATGTATATATTCAACTAATTCTGACAATAATGTTCAATCTACTGAAGAAATAATTCTTATGCCTAATGAAGATATGACAACGGAAATTGGTGATCTTGGTGAAGAATCCCTTCCAGATGATGATGCTTTGATGGAATCAGATCCAGATGAAGAAAATCGTCGCTATCCAGTAAGATTAAGAAATCCTAAGGTCTTTCCTGATTTTGTAACTTATTTATGTAAAGATACTGAACCTTTAACTTATGAAGAAGCTTTGTCTTCTCCTAATCATAAGAGCTGTCGCTTGTCAGTTTGTTTTTGGTTGTCAGTTTTCAATATGTTGTAAAATCATACTTCTGTTTAAAAATTGTAAAAAAAACATATTGTTCCAGTCATATTAAAGTTAGTGTTTCTGTGTTATTGATTCTAAATCAACCCCTAGCATATAAAACAACACAATTGAAAAGACCAGATGCTTTCTTCTCAAGAACTTTGTCAATTAGCGAACAGCGACATTCAGCAGTTGAAAAAGAAGCCTACGCAATAGTATAATCTCTAAAGAATTGGCAGCATTACCTTATTGGAAAGAAGTTGACTTTGATTACAGATCAGAAACCTGTTTCCTTCATGTTCGACATGCAGCATACAAGAAAAATTAAAAACGTGAAAATCTTGAGATGGCGTCTCGAACTTTCTTGTTATAATTTCGATATCGTTTATAGACCAGGAGTTAGTAACACTTTTGCAGAAACACTCTCTAGAATATGTGGACTTACGAGCAATAACTATTTATTGGAGCTTCATCAAGCTTTATGCCATCCTGATATAACACGTACGTATCATTGGATAAAATCCGAAAATAGATAGAATAGATAGAAATTCGATAGATGATGCTGGAAAAATAAGAATTTCATGTCCATGTTGTACGCAAAATAAAACCAAAATTTTTAAACAGACAAGTTAAACTTATCAAAGTCACTCAACCATTTGACAGATTGAACATGGATTTCAAAGGCACTCTACCTTCATCCACCAGAAATATGTATCTTTTGACAATAGTTGATGAATTTTCAAGATTTCCTTTCACATTTCCTTGTAGAATCATAGCCTATTTAAACGAATTATTCTCAATATTTGGAATGCCCAAAGATACATACAGGGGGGCAATTCTTGACTTTTCGCAACCTTACAAAATACTCGCTAATATCATTGTTGCCACAGTAATACTGTATGCGAATTGGTTCAAGGATCTTACTTTATCTCTAAAGAACTCATATCATTTTTATATGACAGAGGAGTAGCGACAAGTCGTAGGACTCCATACAACCCAGAAGTAAACAGAAAAATAGAACGTTACAACGGTATTATTTGGAAGACTATATTATTAGCCCTGAATACAAAAGGTCTCAGAATCAATCAATGGGAAAAAGTATTACCTGAAGCACTAGCACATGAAAGGTTATTCAATTATACCAGAAAAACATAATTTGGAAATTCATTCCCTATTTGGCTTGCGGAATCAGAAAGAGTTTTAGTAAGAAAACATGTTAGAAAAAGCAAATATGAACCACTCGTGGAGGAGGCAAGACAAATCGAAGCAAACCCTGAATATACATTGGTAAGATTATCTAATGGTAGAGAAAGGAACGTGTCCATAAAACATTTGGCTCCTCGTCTTCAACACACGGCAAAAGTAAGACCTGATATCCAAATCGAGAGTCCAGAAATGCATTGTGACATTAGAAATGTTCTAGAAGAACAGAGTCTGATGAATCAACCTTTCTCCACTCAAAGCTCTATGAATGATAATCATCAAATTACCTACTGGGGATCTAGCTGAAGAAAGAGATTCAGCGGAAGAAACCTGATATAATTCGTCGTAGAACCAGATATTTGAAGGATTATGTCTCGAAATGATACAGGAGGTAAATGTAGTGAAATCACTCTGTATTCCTAGATTTAATATTATTTTATTATCGTTGATATTTAAACGCCATTAGTATAGTCATGTCATGTTTATGTCAAGTTATTTTTGCTTAATAAATCCTAGGTTCGTAAGGTAATCATAATACAGTACTAGAAATATTCTTTGGTCACATATGCTTAAACGACAATGTGTTCGAAAGAAACAAATATAAATTAAGTGTATTAGTATTTTTTTCTAACATGATATCATAAAGTGGAAAACGTGCCAAAGTACATGTCTGTAAGGGACTACAAAACAAGTATAAATTCATTGTAGGTATTAACAGGATATCAGAAACAGTGAAATAATTACTAACTGAACGATTTGAAGTAAACTTATATGTTGCCGGCTTTCATTGAATATTTATATTGATTGTAAAATGCATTATTCTAACACGAGAGTAAGTTATAAGAAGCTTTTCATTATGATAATTCGAGAGGTTGTAACAGATCAAGATTATTAATCCGATCTATTTGTTGAACATTTTATTGTAATGCTGGATTGTTCTAGTTTTCAGTTTGAAAGCGGTTAAAACGTTTACTTTTTTCACATTTGGCAACGTTAAATATGTCGCTGAACACTTGGATTGTTTTTTGTTTCAATAAAAATGGTTTCACTGTTTTTACGTTTATTTTCAAATAAGAAACGAACTCTTTGTGTAAATACACACGGTATAAATTAAAAAACGCTTTCGATAATAAACATAAAATCGAATTCTAATGAAAATACCTATTACTTATTTTTAAATAAAAGTAATATTCTGATAGGTAATAAGTAAAAAAATAAAAAAACTTCAATGGATTTCAATCAAATGTTCGAATAAACCCCCGTTTTGAGCTAAACAGTAAACGAGCCGGTAATAAAATTCTTGATGTGTTCATCATGAATGGGTGATTATTTGAGGTGTTATCTGCATACAAGCTTGTAGAATTTGTTCCCTAAGCTCATTCAGAGAACTGGCCCTGTTCTCCTAGAATCCATTAATTCTCGATTTCACATAATCCCAGAAAAAGAAAGCGGGGGCCATCTAATGTTATCATTCATGTAGATTATCGGATAGGGAAATTGTGAATTTAAAAATTTATTGCTAATTGATAATTATGCGATGCACAACCATCATGTTCTTACCAAATATCATTGAAGTTGACACCTAATTGTATGAGGACATGAGTAATTTGATTTTGCAGAATATTCAAATATTTTTGTTCGGTTAAATTGCCGTTAATAAAAAATGGTCCAATTAAATGTTTACCTAATAATCCAGCCCAAACATTTAACTTTTGGGGTTATTGAGTTCTACTATTGTAGTGTTTGTGTAGGTTTGTCCTGAACCAATATCGCATAACGGATGAATTATGTGTACGGGAAAAGTCGTTTCATCTGTGAACAAAATCTTTTTTTAAAAGTTTGCAGCCAATTGATCGTCTGGAAATATTTCATGGCTCGTTTTCAGTTTAAAACTATGATAGCCATTTTTATTAGTACAGTCCGAATCGTTTTCGGATCAACATTACAATCCTTGACTACATGAATGGACGACTGTGGAGGATTATTTTCCACACTTGCACAGATTAAAATATCTCATTCTCATTGATCCGGGAAACCCTTAAGTTCCAGCGAATACGATATGGTTCTGGCAAGATGGGCACCATCACATTACCAACCGCAATGTTCGGCAGTATCTCGACGCCATATTTCCAAATCGGTGGATAGGGCGACGAGGATTGATAGAATGACGAGTGCGATTATCTGATCTTAGGTTATTAGATTTCTTTTTATGGGATATACGAAGAGTATTGTGTACAAAACTAAACTTATTTTATTTATGTTACTTAAAAGAACTAATATCGCTTGCGTTTAGGTCAATCACGCGTGATAGGTTAAATAACGTTGCCAAGACGTTTGCAGTGAGCATTTTAAATATCTACTTCATTTACATTCATAGTTTATTTTTTTATTTTGCACAATTAAGTATTAAATTTACTGTATGAACCCTTACCTTGTGGTATCATTACATGATATTGAAATTATTTAGAAACTGTTTCATTTATAACGATAACTAAAAATTACATTTTAGATTTTGCAATGAAGATATCGATATATCACAAGCCTATACTTCCCATTTAAAAAATTAGGTGTTGTACCTGTCATTTGAAGGAGGTTGAAGGTAGGGATTACATTTTCACGTTGAATAATGTCAGTTTATAATTTAAATTTGACGTGTTTCGGCTTTTTTTATAATTATGTACAGTAATAGAAATAATTAATTTTCTCCTTTTGGCTTTTCCGTTACAGCAGCAGGACTAGCTGTCTTTGATTTGGAGGAGTGAGCAAAGTAAATAACTTTCTTCACAGTCCTATATTGTTAGTGACCCTAAGTGGAAGTATCACACTGTAGGTGAGACAGCAAATGGCTGTTTCTATCCCTGTCGCAGAACTCGACTCGTTGTGCGCAAGTGTCACGACTCTTGACTCGCGTGGAGTTCAGTTAGAGTATAATAGTATATTGTAAAACAAGTATTGCAATGACTCATTTCGTAGTACGAGTGTGGTTTGCGTAACGAACCGCGAAGTGGTGAGTTATGGAAAGCACGTGTGTTCATAAAATTTAATCTCTAACAAAAAATAACTTATTCTTTATTCGTTTACATTACATGAAAGTACACGTCATTTGTTTCTAAATAAAATCAGTTTGGTATATTTTTGCCACACGGAATAGTATATTGTGCAACAAGTGGGAAAAGTTCAACTTTTCTCACGAGTGTGGAAGTTTGTGGCACGAGTCAAGGGCGAGTGCCGCAAACACACGAGTGAGAAAAGTACTTTTCCCACATATTGCACACTATACTTTTTCAAAAACTGCACAAATTTAAAGAATACAAGTAAATAGTTTAGTAGAAAAAGTCTAAGCATCGAGGACCACCCACCGAAAACGGCTGGGCATCGAGTATACGTTTCTGAAATTGGCTGGGCATCGAGTGTCCCCTACTGGATTCTCCATCTAAATGTATGTAGTGTGGGCAAAGTGCCGTGAGAAATGATATTTCTCACAGTGTGAGTAATATATGGTTTTGAAATTAAGTAACCTATGAGAAATACGCTACTTTTCATAGCAGTTGTAGATAAACATCTTTTTCATACATTTTCTTAGCTTCTTAACATACTTACAAAGCTGTGTGCGATGATTATCTAAAATATCTTGGGTTAGAATATAATTATTCGTTTCTCTATTATCAAATCTCATTCCAATGTGATAAAATTTTTTATTATCTTTATTTTTGATTGAGTTAGTTCCGTTTGCTCCGTTCTCGGACATACGTATAAGGCTCGCTTTTTCGCGAGAAGGATACATGGATATATGTGTGCACCATAGTGGTTTCGCCCAACTTCAGACCTTACTACATTGAGGTAGTATCCGAAGGAGACGTCATCACGTGATCAAAAGCAGACACAGTCGGCCATATTGATTCGACTCTTACGTCAAACAGCTGTTGCGGTTTTCAGTTGAAGAGTTTTATTTGTTTTCTGTGATTTTATTAGTTTTTAACTGATATTTAGCTGTTCTATCGAAAGACAATAATGGTTTCATGTGCTTATCGTAGTTGCAGCAGTAGGGATAGCGTCGATAAAAAGAAATTAACAGGAATAACATTTCACAGGTTAGTAATCGAAAAGATAACAATATGCAGAGCCGTACTTGAAAAATATATGCGCAATATTTTACCAGTACAAAACTTACAATACTTAAAAACACATAAAGATCGAGATGAAACGGACTTTTTTTTCAGATTTCCCAAAGATCCTACACGTCGGAAGATTTGGATGCAATTTGTAAATAGAGGTGCCTGGAATGCTACAAAATATAGTGTACTATGTTCAAAGCATTTTTCTGAGATATACATTGATCGAACTTCAAATAGTTATGTTCGTTTAAAAGATAGTGCTATCCCTACTCTTTATCCCTGCGAGGTAGATAAATATGTTTGTATATAATTTATTTTATTTATAGAGATACTTTGTTTATTATTTATATTTCATTTTCTACTGTTAGAAAATTAATAATTTAATGTATAATTTGATTGCAGGAGCGAGCGAACATTGAAGTAACAGAACCACCTACCAAAGTTCGAATAATATCAAATATTTTAATTCAATCACCATTCTGTCAAACAAATTACGAGGAGCAAGCAATTAATATTGCTTCAACAAGTAGTGGGGGGGTTACAACCATATTAAAATCAAAAGAAGACTCAGAACAAGGGGTATACACTTCGAAGATGGATAAAACAGTGACTCCTAGAAAAAGAAAATTATTAAATAAACTGGATAAAGCAGTGCGTGTTAACATGGAGAGAAAAAGAGAGGTTTTGTCTTTACGAAGGAAACTTTTCAGAAGAGAAAGACGCATTGGCAATATGCTCGAGATTATTAATGAACTACAAACCAAGAAATTAATGCTAGCTGAATATTTGGATGTAATTTGCAAATTAGGAGGACCTAAAGAGTTATTTATAAGAGAATATAAAAAGGCGACAAAGAAAGCATTACCGAGACAGTATTCTGAAGAACTAAAAGTTTTTGCTTTAACTCTTCATTATTATTCCCCTGCTGCTTACAATTATGTAAGGGATTCATTTAATGTATGTTTACCGCACACAAGAACGTTAAGTAGGTGGTACCAAAGTATTGATGGTGAGCCTGGATTTACAAGTGAATCATTTAAAGCTCTACAGCTAAAAACTTCTGCTGAGAAAAATAGAGTGATATGCAGTCTCATTATTGACGAGATGTCAATTCGGCAACATGAAGAATGGGATGCTCAACAAGACAAGTGTTATGGGTATGTTGATATGGGAACAGGATCTCAAGAAGCAACTCTTGCTAAGGATGCTTTGGTGTTTCTTCTAAATTGTGTGAATGGTTACTGGAAAATTCCAGTTGGTTTTTTTCTCATTAGCGGCATGAACTCAGAACAAAAGAAAGGGCTAGTGTTACAGTGTTTGGAAAAGTGTCATGAAGTGGGTATACAGGTTATCAGTTTGACATGTGATGGTCCTCCTGTAAATTTGACCATGGCAAATCTTTTGGGGTGTAGATTGGATCACAAAAATTTAAAAACTGTTTTTAAACATCCTTCGACCAACGATGATGTTGTTTTCTTTTTAGATCCTTGTCATATGATAAAGTTGGTACGAAATACATTGGGTGAAAAGGGATTACTTGTGGACGATAATAACGAAATAGTTTATTGGAACTATATAAAAGAATTAAATAACCTACAAAAAAACGAATCATTTCATATGGCAAACAAATTAAGGGAACGACATATATCTTTTGGCAAGCAAAAAATGAATGTGAAACTTGCAACTCAAGTGTTTAGTGAGAGTGTTGCAACTGCTTTAGCCTTTTGTGAAGATGAACTCCATATAAAACAATTTGTTGGAGTTGGGGCCACTGTAAGATTTATATTAATTATAAACAATTTGTTTGATGTTTTAAACTCAAGAAATTTGGCACAATGTTTTTTCAAAAAACCTTTATCTCTAAAGAATTACGAAAGTATTGATTTTTTTCTAAATTCTACAGATAAATATTTAAGTTCCTTAAAAACACATATTGGTGGTACTTTACTATTGGATTCTTTAAGACATACCGGATTTTTGGGGCTGAAAATATGTATAGCCAGCATTAAAATTTTATTTAAAAATTTAATTGCCACGAATATTTTGCAGTTTTTGCCACTCTACAAGTTTTCTCAAGACCATTTAGAGTTGTTCTTTGGGTCTATTCGCTCCCAAGGAGGTTACAACAATAACCCCACCGCTCGTCAATTTCAATCTGCGTATAAAAAAGTACTTGTTCATGTGGAATTGCGCCACAGCTTTCGTGGAAATTGTGTTCCTTTAGAGCAACTTCATATTTTGAAATGTGACCCTGTACATCAAATTAATGTATCGTCAAGAGACTATAGGGCATTTCAACTTGATGAAAATATTGACAGTGAGATAGATGAATTAGTTAACCAAGATCATGATTATCTGCCAGATTCTCTGTCAGAATTTTCAAAACATATTATGGCCTATATAGCAGGGTATGTTGTACATTCTTTAAAGAAAAAAATTATGTGTGTTGAATGCACATCTGCTTTGACAAGCGTGACGAGGGATATGTATTTATTTTCTTTTATAAATAAAAAAAATAAAGGTGGATTAGAATATCCCTCAACAGATGTTTTAGAGATATGTATCCAAGCTGAAAAGGTTATAAAATGTGCTGTGTTGTGCAATCCAAAAAAACAAATATCAACGGTATCTGTTGTAAATAAAACTCTCAAAATATTTGTAAACAGAAATATATTTTCAAATTTACTTGTTCATGGTTATGATCAGTCAGCATTCGATAACCATCGAATTTTGCTAATAAAAGCTGTGGTAAATAGATATACAAATGTTAGGCTATACCATTTTGCCAAACAAAAAACGAACAAATCTGAAAGCATAAGGCACCATAGCAATAAAATCGTTTTATTTAAAGGACAATAAATGATTTTTCTATGAACGTGTTTAATTTTTTATTTGCCTACATATATCGTATTATTTTGTTCAAGACATTAACAAATGTATAAGATCCAAAAGAGTCAGGTGAAACAAATAAATAATATTTATAATTTGAATAGTCCGGGCCTGCTAAGGAATCCACATTGTTACCACACTTTGCCACGCCTACTGCTACTATTACCTCGGTGAGAACTTAATGATTATAGCGCCTCTTTTCGATACTACCTCAATGCCTTACTAGCAATATAGGAGTATTAAATATATAGTTCGAACAAACAACAGCAGTTCAAGAACGGTGAAAACAGTTCTTGATTCAATTGGGAATTGCAAAGGTCAGTATGTTTGGGCATGCGCTGTTAAATTTTCGTATTATTAAAACTTATTACCAGGTTATAAAGTATTTACAGAAACTTGAACAGGTTAGTGATCTACAACCGAGTTTTATAATTTTTCGTTCGTTTACTTGATCCGATGGAACTAACCTCTTTCGAAAAGTTGAATAGGTTATGGAACGAGTTAATTCCATTTAACCCTACTAGGGTAACTTAGGTAATTGTGTGATTACTATAAACAAAAGTTCGAATTTTGTTATATACACAAACTCCTGCCTTACCCAACACGACTTAAAAGTGATGTGTAAAACCGGCTGTGATCTGAAAAATCAGGAATCTATATACAATTGCCAACTTAAATTCAAATCACGTCTAGTGTGAATGAGTCATTAGAGAGATTAAACACGTCCTTTTTCGTATATTTAAACGTGGGTTTTGAACCTTGCACATGCGCACCAACGGAAAATTTGCGTTCACGTACGCACGTGCTCCGTGAGCTTACGTATCTTTGCGTACAGATAAAATGTTATACGTATCGAGACGAATACGCAGATCGGGACTAATCGGGATCGGAAAGGGAAGAAATATTACCGACATAACCAAAACAATACTATTTTCTTGGTTTAAATTAAATGAAATAATTATGGCTCTGCCTAAAAATAAAATAAGAGTTTCGCCAGAAGATGATTTACAATTTGTTGTTACGGGAAGTGTATGGATAAAATCCATACGAGGATTCAAAAAGGTGGTAGATTATTCAGGTTCATATTTTGCAAATTACTGGTAAGAACAGGGACAGGGTGGCAAATTTAGTAAAAAAATTCCAAATAAATGCAGAAATAAACCGGACTAGTAATTACCTACTTATTTGTCAATTTTTGTTTTTCATATTTACTAGTGTTTCCCCTCACGTATTTTCGTATTTAAACTGTGGTAGTTTACGTTACTGGTACGTACGTAAATACACGTTTACGTGATTGTAAAACTTCTCGTAAAAAGGTACGTGTTGAATCTCTCTATTATTTGCCGGCTGTGGCTGCGAAAACATTCAAAAATTAAATTACCTCTGAAACATGCCGACTATTTATACAACCGCAGAGAAAGTACAGATCGTTAAATGGTACTTTGGCGGTAATTCTGTGAATGATACTATATATCTCTACGGAAGTGAATGGTTTTTGACCTTTATGAAAATTTAAAAAAGAATTTAAGTTGTCTAATAAACTGCTGTCATCTGCTTGACAATTTGTGTTGTAGTTCTTGTCTATCATTCTTAAAAAAATAAGCTTTCTTTTTACAGACAATACTGTACTTAAAAATCTTGAGTATTATGTTCAACTACTTTTGGTGGTGTATGATGTAAGGGTTGAAAATTATCTTCACACAACCTTTGATCATTGGATGTATGACGTTCTAAAATTTTGTACCACGGTTCCCTTTGATTAATGTCAGATGGAAATTTGCAAATTGTTTTGCTCTTAAATTCCAAATTGGGAACGGCCAACAATATTTACTATTACAATTACAATTACGAAATATACCTGGTGATGACATTTTAAAGGATCATTTACTTTTATTTACTTTATTAGAACTAAAATCCTAAATAAATTAAAATAATCCTATTCACCCTTGTCAGACCCTAACCATATTGTTAGCAATTTTTATTTTTGACACCTTGACTTGACGAATACAAGCCAGATACACACAAACCAATGTAAAATTTGTTAACCTGTCTTGGCTACGAGTCTCGGTGTAGTCACATCGAGCGTATCCTCTTTTTGAGCGATTCGAGGGGAAGTTTAAATCTAGATCTTTAAGCAGGCCATCCTTTATGCACTCATTAAAACGCAAGATCTACCCAAGATATATTATTTCCAATACTGTATGATCTAACATTCCACTACAAATTAATAAATCAGATAATTATCGCTCGTGCGGCCAATTTCTGGACGCGCGAGAAAAAGACATACTTTGCTAACTTGTACTAAAAATAGCTATTTTTGACTCAATGTCCGACATATAGTAGGGTAAAGACAGTCTATGTTTAAGAGTTTTCTAGATTTGTCAGTTCATTAAGTAGATACTTCATATTGAGGATCTCTGAGAAATTTCCTAAATTGGAATTCTTTCAAAAAATCAATGATCTCACTACGAATATAAAGGGTTCCTGTAATTATATTCGATGTTGGTGAGTGGCATGTGATACATACATAACTGATTGAATCATGTTTTTGTTTTGACATTTATTATATCTGTTTTCTACAAGCATTTAGTTATTAAATATCTACATCCCATTTTATTATGAGTTTCATAATACAATGAGTTACATAATGATACATCTTCTTAAACAATTAAAATCAACTATTTTCATGATGCAACGGGTGATTTTCATAACGATACACCATCCAATACGTCATCCAATCAAAATCAAGTAAATAACACGAACTGCAATTGACCAATAAGATCATGCGAATTGCGCACTAAGACAAACGAACGCAACTCTGAATTAATTCTGAATTCAATACTTAAATATACTTTTAGTATTTCATTTACGTGTAAAATTGAAATAATAATTTTAAAATTAATAAAATGGCTAGTACTAGCGACAGTAAAAGTGATATGGAAATGCAGTTAACTCCACCAGATATTACAGAAAATGCAAAAGTTACCCGCTAGGGCTTCCTGATATTTTAAATCTAGAATCCCCAGTTTTAGTATCTTTCCCGATCATTCTTTTTACTAAGCTTTCTGATATTAGTTCCGTTCTTTGATACCTTTTCCGATTTTTAGGGAGAATCTTGATTGAAATCTCCGGGAACGCCAGGCATACATAAACGCTAGGGCTTTCTGATATTTTGAATCTAGAGTCCCCGTTCTTTAATACCTTTCCCGATTTTGTAGGGAGAATCTTGATTGAAATCTCCGGGAGCGCCAGGCATACATAAACGCTAGGGCTTCCTGATATTTTAAATCTTGAATTCCGAGTTTTAGTATCTTACCCGACCTTTCTTTTAGTGAGCTTCCTGATATTAGTTCCGTTCTTTGATACCTTTCCCGATTTTGTAGGGAGAATCTTGATTGAATTCTCCGGGAGCGCCAGGCATACATAAACGCTAGGGCTTCCTGATATTTTAAATCTAGAATCCCCAGTTTTAGTATCTTTCCCGACTTTTCTTTTTAGTAAGCTTCCTGATATTAGTTCCGTTCTTTGATACCTTTTCCGATTTTTAGAGAGAATCTTGATTGAAATCTCCGGGAGCGCCAGGCATACATAAACGCTAGGGTTTCCTGATATTTCAAATCTAGAATCCCCAGTTTTACTATATTTCCCGATCTTTCTTTTAGTAAGCTTCCTGGTATTAGTTCCGTTCTTTGATACCTTTTCCGATTTTTAGGGAGAATCTTGATTGAAATCTCCGGGAGCGCCAGGCATACATAAACGCTAGGGCTTCCTGATATTTTAAATATAGTGTCCCCGATCTTTAGTACCTTTCCCGATCTGATAGTTTTTTTATAGGAGTAACACCTAACCCGTTCCATTCATGAAAGCTTATAAAATATTTGAATGAAAAGACCACCAAACTTTGAATAGTTGTTGTTTGCTTGATAGAAAATATAATTATAATAAAACCTAAATAAACCTTTGTGTTTTGTTGACCTACTATAGATTAGATTAGATGGTAGAGTAGTTATTTGGCAGCACGTATTTTAGCTTCCCCGTAGTGTGGATCAGGATAATATTATTTATTTCAGGACTAGCGAGAACGTTTCTATATTTAGCAATAACCTCCCGGATTTTGACGACAGTGACCCCTGGAATTTACCGTATCTCCATCTGAGGCTACCTGGAACTCTCGACGAGTGAAGTCGAGGGGCCGTGGAGACAACCACGTTAAACATCTGGCGCCCGAGAAAATGTAAGGTGTCAGAAGTGACGTTCCGAGGCCTTAAGAGGTAGAGCAAGAGGCTGCTACCGATACACAGCACCTCCGAATCGCGTCACAAGGTGAATATGTTTTTTATTTATATTTCACACTTTTTAAATAAAATTATATTCCTAATCTTTATAAGGGTTTCATTTATGGTTTATTTAATTTTAGCTTGTAGAAAAAGTACTGTATGGAACTTGTAGGTACATAATAGTTATGATGCACTCTTATGAATTACTTGATACTTTTCAAACTCGTGCATTATAACCATCATTATGTACTCGTTGCACAATGTACTATTGTTGTTGTTTTAAATAGCATATTCATACAAAAATGTTTGAACACGAGAGCTTTCATCCATTTGGAATTAGAACCTCCAAAATGCATCTAATGTCATAAAAAAATCACTTGACATTCACTCTGACAGTGACTGTTATCTAAAAAATAATTATATGTATTGCATTAACTAAAAAAATATCGGGAGGTGTTGGATCGGTTACTATGTATTTTCGATTGTTTATGGACATTTGAAAAAATTAATTTTTGAAAAGTGGGAAAGTTGAAAGAGATTTGTGAGAACGCACACATTTACTCCTAGCACATTTTTAAAATGTTAATAAAAAGTTTGCGACATTATCATCAAAATACTCTATGTTGAAGACGACATTAGAAGTGCTCGGAAATATAGATATCTCAAAATACAACAAGTTTATCGCCTTTTTCAAAAGCAACAAACGTCACAGTGGATGGAGGTCGTCCGATGTCGCAGGAAGCTACGTTGAGAATTATTTATCAAATAAATTGAAAACAGCGGAAATTATCCAGAAAGAGATTGCCAAATAAGTTCGAATCAATCATACCAGTAAAACATCTTGTGAAAGCTTAGTTCCTGCCACTGTTGAAGTTAATTTGTCTTCGTGAATAAAATAAAAAAATGAACGGTTTTAAAGATTGAAACTAACTTTTCCGCATATGTGGCCCTGAACAATATTCTATCATAAAATTGTTACTTGTATACACTTCAGGAATGTATCGTGCTAACAAACCGAAATTTCTCCTAAAATGTAGTATATCTGGATTTATAGGACCCGCTGTACTCGCTCTAGTCAACTGAAAATCAATAGGGTGCATCTGTGAGACACCTTGAACAATATTCAATCATAAAATTGATCAATCGTATACTCTCTGGAGGCTGTATCGTGCTAACAAACTGAAAATTCTCCTAAAATGACAAAAATTTGGTACTTCAAGTACCATAGCACCCGTTGTACTGGCTTTGGTGAGCTGAATATCAATAGGATTCATCTTTGATACGCTCTAAATAATATCCAATCATAAAATTAGTCACTTGTATATACTCCGAAGGCTGTATCGTACTAACAAACTAAAACTTCTTCAAAAATGACAAAAATATCGTACTTAAAGTACTGTAGCACCTTAGCACCTGTTGTATGGGCCCTGGTGAGCTGAAAATCAATAGGGTTCATCTGTGAGATGTCCTGAAAAATATTCAATCATAAAATTGTTGACTTGTTGAACTCCGGAGGCTGTATCGTGCTAACAAACTGAAATTTCTCAAAAAATGACAAAATGTCGTACTTCAAGTACCATAGCACCCGTTGTACTGGCTCTGGTGATCTGAAAATCAATAGGGTTCATCTGTGACATATCCATAACAATATTCAATCATAAAATCGGTGACTTATTGCATTCCGGAGGCTGTATCGTGCTAACAAGAAAGAAGAAGAAACAGTGGCCGACGACAACAACGACGACGACGACGACGATGACATACACACAGGATTTTTTTTCTAAAAACCGTTTTTTCGTGTTGTTGTTGATGGAAAACGTAAAAATAACTCAAACAAACTTTTCAAAATTCCAACGGTTTTTGGGGTAAACCAATACTTTTCTCGCATATTAGATAGGTTGGGCGGAAAAGTAATAACAATGCTTATTAGCATGAATTCTTAACAAATGAATATACTTATTCTGAGTGTTTTATAACAAACTGCAATTTTACATACAGCATTTAATGAAGTCAAGCAGTTGAGTTATGACTTTATGATATAGTGACTGTGGATTAAAGTGTATTATCATTGATTTTTTCATACAAATCCAAACTATGTAAATGTGTTTTATGTTGTAGTATCTTTGTGTTAAAACAATATATTGGAGAAGGGCAATAGTCACCTTTATTCCTAAAGCAGAAAAGAGGGATACAACAAATCCAAAATCCTTTATACCCCAATCAGGCTCACATCGTTTTTGCTTAAAAATATTGAGAAAGTGGTTTATAACTATATCAGAACGGAAATCTTAGAAAGAAAACCTCTCCATCCATGTCAACATGCCTACCGGGCAGGCAGATCTACAGAGACTGCACTGGTTCATTTGACCGAAGATATCCGAGATGCATTAAATAACAGAGAAACAGTTGTATGTGAGTTTTTAGACATAGAAGGAGCTTTTGACAGTACTTCACACGAAGCTGTCAAAAGACCACTCAATAACAGATGTGTAGATAGTACAACATCCAGGTGGATGTCAGAGCTACTCACCACTAGAGTAGCAGAGGCAAAGATAGGAGAAGATAACATCTACATTAGTTCAACCAGAGGATGCTCACAGGGGCAGTAACATCTCCATTAATGTGGAGTCTAACGGTTGACGAACTTCTAGATGGACTGACGGACCTCGGAATAGCCTGTCAATGTTACGCCGATTACATAGTCATAACTGGTAGAGGGAAGTTTGAGAATACTCTCTGTGACATAGTACAAAGGGGCCTCAGCTACACGAATAACTGATGCAGGCAAGTGGGACTCAACACCAACCCTACCAAAACTATTCTTATTGCCTTCACTAGGAAAAATAAACTCAACCTCAAATCCATTAGAATTAATAGAAAAGAGGGTGAATGGAGACAAGAGGTCAAGTACCTAGGCATGACACTGTACAGTAAACTCCTATGGAATAAACACGAAAACGAGATAACACATGAAGCAAAACTGGCTCTGATGGTGTGTAGAAAACTTGCGGGCAAAAATTGGGGTTGTATCCTGATGTGGATGTACACCGCCATTGTGAGACCTATCATTACGTACGGAGCCATTGTTTGGAGCAGTAGAGTCAGTCTAAGGACAATAAAAGACAACCTAACTATAATTCAAAGGCTAGCCTGTATATGTATAACAGGGGCAATGAAGACATGCGCTACAGCGGCTATGGAAGTAATTCTGAATCTCAAACCACTACATGTAGTAGTGGAAAGTGTAGCAGAGAGAACGAGATACAGATTAGAGATGAAATTTTGCGGAAAAATACCTCCCCCCTCTAGTTATAGAATAAGAATCCTGGAACATGCCAGAGGACGAAATGTCATAAAGTTTCATAAATAATTTAAATACCGAATATAGTAACAAAAAATAGTGGGATCAAAACACCATTACTAAACAGGGTAAGAATACCATTAAATGGTGTACAGCCGGTTTAAAAACAAAGGAAGGAACTGGGATAGGAGAGTATGCGTCTGGAACAAATCACTCCGAAAGCTTGGGAGGTACCCCAAGAATATTTCAAGCAGAAATTTACGTCATTGCGAGATGCGCCCAGTTCAACATTAACACGAAATATAGAAGGCAGAGAATAATCATCATGTCGGATAGCCCGGCAGCCATTAAGGCGCTGAGCTCTTCTGTAATCAAATCTAATATGGTTTGGGAATGTGTATGCATACTCAATGAACTAGGCTGGAATAACATGGTTACCCTGCTGTGGGTACCAGGGCATACTGGAGTAAAAGTGAATGAGATAGCTGATTAACTTGCAAAGAAAGGGGCACTAACACCCTCCTGGAACCAGAACCCTTTTGTGGAATCAGCGCCAATACAATATTGGAAGAAATGGAAATAAAAGAAACAAGGAAATATTGGACTATAGGGGCAGCATAGTAGGACAAAGACAAGCAAAGGTACTACTGGGAAACTATGGCCAGAAGAGATCGGAAGAATGCACTAACCAGAGCAAGCACTGGTAGAGAGAGATGACTGCAGATTCTGTGGGATAGAGAATCATCCATCCACATACTTTTACATACTGGATGGAACATGAATATTTACTCAAACTGAAGCCAGCGGAACTACTAGCTTCAGAGACAGTCCTCGGAAACTCAGTAGAGAAAGGGCCACAATAGACCTTCTAAGTCTCAGTTGATCGTAACCCCTCAACCATACATCAAGATATATAGAATACGAATTGCTGTTTGCCGTCAAAAACAGAACAATACCTTGTATCAAAACATTATACAAAATATAGAGACGATTCCAATGTGTTTAGTTGTCTTTTTGTGAAATATCCTGATGGGTTAGGATAAATTCATTTGAATTTTTAAAGTTCAAAGAAGTCGGATATCAATATTATCAATTTTACTGTTACTTGTTGCTCCCATTATAGACATATTACGTACACTTAAAATTTTATTATTCTGATCTTTTTTTGTTTAGATAAATGGTTGTTGGTTGGTCATTATTAACACGGATTGATTTATATGCGATATATGTAGAGCTTTGCATTGAAGGTATAATAATTGCAGATTAGTTTTGTACGGTATTATAAGTCGAAATGGCTGTAAGTAAAATGAACTGGCATGTGACATTTAGTACAAACAGATTTGAGAAACAAACGATTATTATGAACTCACCCCACAATGTACTTGTTCCTCTAGTCCTTCTCAACGGATTTATCGACTTTTCCGTTATGTCCACTAAAAAAATAGATGGACTACTCGAAATCGGTGAACTAAAGGAATAGCAAGGAGATGGTGCTGTGGTAATTTTTATACACAAGTGCGAATCTGAAAAGCTTCGCATTATGTGTTGAAATGGCAGCATGTCTTTGCTAGGCGGATAGCTATTCCTAAAACAAAAACATATAAGTAACTATTTTACCTATAAAATGAAATACCGTGAAGAATCTACCTTTGATTGAGAGTCAACAAATTCAGCGGAATGTACAGTATATCAGGATCTTTGTTATCGCTTACTAACAATCTGTTATCGGATACGTCAGTTTCGTCACTAGCTTCTTTCAAATCTTCTAATCCTCTTCTTGGCAATGTCGTATCTCCAGAACCTCTTGTCACGTCTGCTTGGACATCGGAAGACATGGTCGAATAACCTGAAAAATATTTGATGAATAAAAACAAACTATATGAGAATTATTATTTTATTCTTAATTTGGGCTGTATTTAGTTATAGTTCCGTGGATAAGTATTACCCCGAATTAGAGTAATGATGGATCGTTAACACGTGTTTGAAGTAACTGATTATATTTTTTTCCTTAACCTGGTTAGTTTGTTAGATCCATAGGAATAGAATTTTTCATAGGCCATAGTCTCTTCAAAACTCATCAATAGTATTAATTTTTTGTCTAATTCACTAAATTTTCTACATTGAAGGTATCCTCTGCTGATCCAGATTTTAAAGATTTTTAATTTTCTTTTTTACATTGTGAGTTTTTTCAAACAATACATTTGTAGTAGGTAGTTGTTAATATTTTCCAGTTCATCTTGAAATCGTTGAATAAAGTTAACTTTTTAATGGCAAATGCAGACAATTTACTTTTGTTCAAAAGCGTAGTAGGTACTAGAGGAGACCAACGAAATGAAAAAATACAAAAATGTATTGAAGCTGACGTAAACTTTCACAATAAATGGAATAGCAACGTTTGTTATTGTAGTTCACTATAGACTTAGTCGGAAGAGCTTTATTTTAGGAGCAACCAAATATGAAAGTGTAACTAAATGCGACGTTTACAACATTGTTTCATACATATTTCTACACTTAAAATGCAATATGAACATTTTTTAATGGTCAAGACAAAAAAACGAGCAAAAAATATAAAAATCACCATATTTTAACTTCATTGCCTTGCGACTCGTTTTCTAAAACAGGTAGAATGTTCGTTTTTTTAGATGAAAGCTCTATCTTTTCTCTACACAATAGCAGTTCCAATTATTTATTACAATGATACGAAAAACTTTTAGAGAAAAAGTGAGAATACTGTTTCATTTTTATATCCTTTACACGCCCTTATGTCTTATTTGTCAGATAAAGTACAATAATTTCCTTGTCAACTTTTTCACTTGACTATGTTAGGGTTTAGTTCAAATGGTTTGAAACAGGTGAGCGCGCGAATTTGGCGATTAGTTTATTTACCACACCAGCGGCGTCCACCCGTGTTTCCGAATAGTTTCGATGTAATATTGATACTAAATCTCAATACACTATTGTGAGAAATAAGTGAAAAGTTGATTTGTGCAATTCATTATTTTTGTGGCTTATTTGGTTTTTAGAATTATTTGCTCAAATGGAATTCTGTTTAATTTGACGAAAGAATTTTAAGAATTCTAGAGTCTTATGTAAAAAAACCTAAACTAGATGGCATAACCTCAATTTTGAATGCAGCACGGAACAGAAATGATTCTATTAGGGATGGAGGCCGAGATCTTACAAAATGTGTAGAAAAACATTTTGCAGCGAAAATAATATAAAAAATAAGAAAGTATATTATTCTTCAAGTACATCTAATAATTTGCCTACTATACGAAATACCGATACAAATTTTAATATTAAGATGGATTGCTTAATTTGTGGAAAAAGTGGGACAATAAAAAAAGCGGGACTAATTGAAATTTCTACTGGAACGGGAGACGAAACTAGACATACAATTTTGCAAGCGGCTAAAGAACGTGGGGATAATGTAATAAAGGGACGTTTGGAATTTTTCACAGATTTATTTGCAGTAGATGCTAGGTACCACAAAATATGTTATGCAAAATATATAAATGCAAGACATACCTATACAAGTTATGAAACGTGGATCTACTATTCAAGATTAGAATAGTAATTAAAATGAAGAGTTTCAAGAGTTATGCAATGAAATTAAACCATCAATAATTGTAAATAATACCCGTATCGAATTAAAACATCTAAACAACCGTTTTAACGCACTTAAAACCGAAAATATATAAAACAATCGTCGAATTCAGGAAATTTGCGTAAAAGAGTAGAAACTTAATTCAAAGGTGAAATTCTATTTAAATAGCAAGTAGGGAAACCAATACTTGTGTATTCCAAAAATAGACGAGTACTACTGAAAGTGATAAAATTAATATTCAACTAAGTGAACTCTCAATACTTCATCAGGTAGCTGCAATATTAAGAAAAAAAATTGAGAATACTTCAAGTAAATCTAAGCGATTTGAAGAATACGTTGACCCTGATATAATAAACGAACTAGAATTTAAAAAAAGCAATATCGAATGAATTATTTCAGTTTATTTCGTGGATTTTGTACAAAAAAGAATTACAAAATGTGCAAAACGAAAACACATTCAATGTTAAAGTTATGTCTATTTGTTGGAATATATTAAATAGTTTTGATAAGCATAAACATTACACATCTTTTGGATTTACTTTTTCTTTATATGTATACCAAATTATTAGAAGTAAGAAATTAATAAACCTTTTACACCAGTTTGGTTATGGATGTTCCTACGATAATAAGAACATTCTTAACGTTCTTACTGCCAAACATGCAAATGAAGACATTTTTAGTGTTTTAAACGAAACTTACTGTTTCTAGTTAACTACACATAAAATATATTGAAAAAATGTTAAAAATTCTAAAAAATTGACAATTGTTTCGATATTACCTAAATATCATCATCAGAATGACAGAAGTTACATTTCATTTGGTGCGTACCTGATGATTAATTATTTTGGCTAGTCCAAGAAGTGACCTAACCTACCTTGTGATTGACTTAATATATGTTAATAGAAAAAAGAATATATGATATTACAAATATTAATGCTTAGATATTATTAGCCCTATGGGGATATCCTGGATATCATTTTTCCCAATTAAGATCAGTATAACTGTGCAATGATATAGAAAACCAGAAAAACTATATCAGCATTTAAGCCGGATGCACAGTTGAAGATCAAACTTCTGCACTAAAAGGACTGACCCAAAATGAAATTGAAACAGTAAGTTTTTGGGAGAAGGTACCACGAATGCCCCTGAAAACGTTCAACCAGGATAAAGTGACTTACAAGAATGCCAAGAGAAGCAAAAATATCAGTCCTGAATTTATGTTTAGACGGATTATCAGTACTGCTGAATTTCAAAATATATATTTCAAAGATATACTCTCCTACGAACTAACTCAAGTTCCTCTTTCTTTGTTTCATGAAGTTGGAACAATGAGAAAAACCCCAAAATTAGAACTAGTTTATAAGCTTCATTCCTATTATCATTTATTATTTCAAACTCCCGAAAACTGTACAGCCTAAGATTTATATGGAATGGCAATTCTTCACTCTCTGAACCCTACATTATTCAAGACGTTCGAAAATTTAGCAAATGTGGTATTTGACATAATTTTACGGATTTTTCAAAATAATTCTTTCGAGAGAATTTTTTTAAAATTTGATAGATAAAATTGAAAATTCCACTAAAAATATAGAAAGAAAGAGACGAGGACATCAACTTGGAGTGACATTTAGTATAACAGGAAGTCGGACATTTCCGAATTATAAAACTTACTGAAAACAAAAAGGCACTTATACAATACTTATCCCAATTTTTATCTAAAAATTCAGAAAATATTCGTGATGCGAAATAACACTTCTTTGCAGAAGGTTATCAGAACGATGAAGAATGTTTTAAGGTAAGATATTAAAAATATGAAATCACCGTAAAGTCAAGAACATTTGAAATGTAATCACGAGGAAGCGCATAAAAATTCATCTATCCAATTCTATTAACAAAAATAGTACAATTGTTATAAAACCTGATGATACAGATATAATAGTTTTATTGATTTATTATTACTGGAACAATAAAACAATGAATAGCTGTCAATTGTTTATGGAAATTGGTCACGTTATTAATAATGTCAATAAAAAGAAATATGTTCTTGTCCACGAAATAGCACAAAAATTAGGAAAAACAGTCTCAGATAACCTACCAGCATATCATTGCCTCACCGGTTGTGATTTCCTTTGATGATTTTTAGATGCTACTATCAATTACACATATGGTTAAACAGTCATATTGGAATTGTACAATTATTTCATGTCTTGGATTATGGATGGCAAAAAGAAAATAAATCATTAATTCCGAAACTAATGTATTCTCCAGCAGTTCCAGATAATATTGGAAATATTATTTCATTACACCGTAAAAGTAGCCGCATTTTGTATTTTTCTCCAGAGTTCGTCTCGTGAATTAATTTCATGTACCGGGTGGGCAAATAAGCGAGGTAAGCGGCTGTATCTCAGAAACTAATGATCGTAGAGAGTTACGGTAAAACTTTTATAGGTAAAGTGGGCAAGGAAAAATGCTGGATATGATTTTCAAGTTTTCTAGATAGCCGCCGGTGATACCAAATTTATCCAAATCCATTAAGCCGTTTCGAAGTTACAGGGGTTTATTTAAAACAACATTCAAATACCCCCCACCACTTTATTTCGAAAGATAGAGAAAAATTTATTTTTACAAAAATTTTTTGACTTTAAGTTAACATTAAAACGCAAATACTTATTTGTTATATTCATTGGGGAAAATCGCGAGAAACGTAACTTTGTGGAATTCAAGATGGTGGAAACGCCCACTAGCGGCCATCTTGGAAACATGAAAATAATTTCCAGCAATTTCCCTTGCCCACTTTACCTATAGCATTTTGTACCGTAACTCTCTACGATCATTAGTTTCTGAGATACAGCCGCTTACCTCGCTTATTTGCCAGCCTTGTACATAAACTAAGAACTTCATATGCCTCCAAACATGAATATCAAAAGGCTTATACTCAGGACTTCTTGATGGCCATTCAAAATCGCGTCCTTTTCCAATCCATCGTTGAGTAAATGTACCAATTTCTATCAACTAATGGGAAATGAGGTGGAGCTCCATCTGGCATAAATCACATTTTCCTTCTACATTTAGTGACATATCATCCAAAATATCACTGAAAGTATTTTGCGAAAATAATAAATATCTTCGTTTAAATTTGGAGGAAGAACATATGGCCCTAGTAGTTGGTCGTCTATAATACCACACCAAATATTCAATTTGAACTGATACTGAAAATGTCACTTTAACTATATTCGGGTTTTCTTCTTCCCAGTAATGACTGTTTCGTCAATTAAAAATCCCTCGTCTGGTAAAAGTCACTTTATATTATATTTGAAATCCTCCTCTGAGGCTCTTAAAATCACTAAAAAGTTTCGTCAAAAAATCTACTACTTAATCAGAAATCATTCACGTAGCTCCCCCCGTAACAAAATGAAGAAATTATACATAAAATGATATTAGTTGTCCAAAGCTCCGCTTTTGTGTCGATTTTGATAAATATAGTGATATTATCACATGAAAAAGAAAAAAATCCAACTTTAACATCCTGTATCTTGTTCCACAGCAATATTTTATTGAGATTTATTTGGTTCTGTCGCCATACTTTGGTCCAAATAATCTGTCCCAATACTTATCAAACACCCTGTATAGGTTGTCACATGCGTATGGAATTATACAAATCTTCTAAGCGCACTAAAAAATGAATGAACTAAGTAATAATAAGTACTATCTAACCTTCATCTCGGTTTCCACTTTCAGGAGACTCATTTCCTGTAGTTTCTTCTTCACTTTTAGATGTTGATTGTGTTAGAATGGGTCTCGATCTTCGATATTTTGTCGATTGTAATATGGGTAAATGTAGATTAAGAGATACGGGTCGCTTTGGCGGTACCCATAAAGCTGAATCTACAGCGCTTAGAGCTTCTAAAAGTCGTTTCGGTGTTACTTCGCTACCCTTCAATTCAGTCCATAGTTTAGTAAGGATTTGATGACGTTTTTTATCTTCTAATGATAATCGTGTATCTGAAAATATTTATTAAAAAATCAATAAAAAGCAATAATATCGAAAACTGTTGGCCATAGTGATGATTTACTTGAATGACAAGTTTTTAGAAAATTAGTATTCGTTTTTAAAAATCCGTCAAAAATTTAGAGGTGCACAAAAAAACCGTTGATTCTTGTTTATAGAAACTAATATACACTTGATTTTTTCAAGATACAAAAAATCTTAATATGAATAATTTAAAAATATATACTTAAGGTAAGTTCATTCGCGACAGTGGTAGACAAAAGTATCGCTTTATAGTAAGTACCAAAAGTAGAAGTTCTCAATGCTTGAAAAAATTATTTTTGTAGGTTATACCCAGGCAGCAAGCGTACGCCATGCTGACGTACTTAATTAGTGGTTTTCTGACGTTGCACGTCATCGACGAAAAATTACGTCTTATGGACGTCATTAAGTGGACGTTACTAATGTCATTTGTCATATAACGTCATTGTGGACGTAATTTTTCGGTCAGTAATGTAATACAAAAAAAATTGAAAAACTATAAAATATCTGTCATTATATCTCTCATAAAATGCTGACTTGAGTTACTTTAAAAATACCCTAAAATAATCACTATATATCGTTGATAATAAGTTCTATTATTCCGTGGGATACTCTCAGACTACCCAATACTATGGTAACTCCTGTCTAATATGTAAACTCGCATAATTTGCAAATTATACAAATGCTAAAGTAATTATTTACCTAAAATCTTCTAACTACTATTAAATCAATTCAAAATACCTCTACATGTCAAGAATTCAAATTGGTAATTATCTCATTTTATAATTCCCGCGAAAGTCATACTGGTCCAACATCGACACATGGCGTCGGATTGGTTAGAATTAAGCGGCATATGCCTGTTTCCGCGAATTTGTTTGTGCATTTTAGTACAGCGTGGGTGAGGTGCATGATTTTATGTGCTTCTAATTCACTTTGCTCTGGTTGTTGGAGGGAATTTTATTATTTTACATAAAAATAGTTGTGCGTATGATTATAGTGTTCAGAATGTTTTCGGTTATGGAGTTAATTCAACAATCTGTAGGTGACCTTGCTGTGGTGAACTCTAACTAGTTTACTCGACTGAAAAGGGAAGTATTTTGACCGCCATACAAAGACAATAAAGCTTATATTGAAGCGGTAAAACAAGGAAAATAAGTCTTCGATAAGTGGACATTATATTCCATAACAAAATGTTATTAAAAAATAAAAATTTGAAAAAGTGTTTTTTAATAGAACTATTATATAGTCATAATATTTCCAATGCAGTGGTTTCATAAGTTATCTGTATTTGTAAATGTTACGTTTTTATTTTTGTTTTAATTTCCATATGAACAACAACATTACCACGAAAAAAATATTTACTACTTTATAATTGAATAACATTTTTACAACTTCAGCAACTTTTCCGAATAATCTGCATAATTAAGTTTTCTCAAGGTTTGATACTGTAACTAAGTTGTTTTGTGTTGTAATAAATAGAAATTTTTCCATAATAACGAGTTTCTTATTATTAACCAAATCAACAAAAAAGGACGTCTTAATGACGATGTCTACAACATATAAGTGATGTCATACATCCTACGTTATAATCACGCCATAAACTAACGTAATAATGACGCTGACATTTGGCCGTCCGAAAGACGTCAATTGCGAGGTTAATATGACGTCTGACCTGTAAGGTTCGTCATTATGACGTACGCTTGCTGCCTGGGTATGTAAGCACATATAAACTTATATACTGGGTGTTCCAAGTAAAATTTGCACTCCCCAATCTCGAGTTATGGAAAAATGCCCAAACAGGTTAATTTTAACACATCATTTTGAAGCTGCTTTCATTATTTATGTAACCCTGTTCTTTTTTTATTTTGATAATTTTAATAAATGGACTGTTCAAAGTCCCTACCTTCAACTTCCATGCAATGGTACAACCAATCTCTAACTTTTTGCAACATTTCTGGTGTAATTAAACGGTAATCTGTCACGATTCTTTGTCGAAGATCTTGAAGAGATTCAGTAGCATAAAGTTTGGACATTAAGTACCGACAATCAAGGAAGAAAAATGTTTTCGCAAAGATATTACAGAACTACTCTATCATGGTTCTATGATGTAAGATATCAAAAAGTTTAATCTGAAGTGTTGAAACTTTGTATCGGTAAAAATATTTTGTATACATAAAGAAAATGAGCTATATGTTACTTTACAATCCTACTGTATAAATTAAAACTATTGCCTTACCTAAAATATTAGCTGTATCGGCAGACAGCCTCTTATCGTTATTAGTAATTAATTCTTTATTATAATTGTCAGTAGGACTTTCTTCTAAAAATTCCGAATTAAAAGAATTACAATGTTTGACGTTGAAACTGTTTTGCATAAGGGACATCGGCGAAGTGGCTTCAACGGAGCTATCGCCACTAATCCTCTGTTTTCTTCCTTCAAACAAACATTGTCTTGGTTGGTCTAAGAAGCATTGTTTAGAGAGGGCTTCCAAATCAGGAGTTTCTGGACTATCGCTACGGAGCTGGTGGACTAACATGGAGGCTAATGCTTGATTTTGTGTTTCCAGATCTTGTATTTTTGTGTTTAAGCAATTCACTTCTTCTCTTAAACCCTAAAATTTGGAGTTTATCAGGGTGGTTTGAAAATGATATGTTCGACACATTGTTTGATTTTGACAATAAATACTTTTGTTTTAATATGATATAAACTAGTATTGGTATGTTAATTTGACAGTTTTTGATTTAGTGCCAGGTTATTAAAGAACTTTTTTGAGTTGCACTTATTGACTTTTGACGTGTGTAGTTTAAAATCAAAATCAACAAACGACAACAGCATTTAGTCAAGAATATGAATATGTAAGATTTGTTAAAATAAAATCGTGATATATGTGCTCAAAATGCTGAAACTTCGATTCAAGTTAATACCTAAAACAAAACCTTATACGGTCTTGATTACGTTGAATTGATATAATTAATTAAAATGTGAGAAGATAAACTTTTATTTTCGGTTGAAAAAATGAAATAATTCTTGAAATTCTTAACCCCTTACTGCATCCCGTGTCAAATATGGCACACGCCAAATCTTATTGTAAGTATTGACACACTCGCTTATTGGTTTGTGGCGACGCGGTAGCCAATTCCTTCCAAAATAGACGTACACGATTTAGTTTCATTATGTCTGTTTGAGTACAGGTGTTGTTGTTATTTATTGAAAGTTCTGTTGTTGTTGTATGGAATATTGGCTAAAATTTTACGAAACTAAAGGTAAGAGTTTATATTACAAGTTCTTGAACATATAAACATATTCAACATATTGTTTGCTGAAAAAAATGACTTTGTTTACATGTCCCATATTTGTCACAGGCCGAAGTAAGCGGAAAAATAAATAGGGTTCATTTTTATTTTCAGATGGATACAAAAACTTTTTATGGCTTGAAAAGGGCCATAATTCCGGTTACTGACGAAAACTTATCTGACGGCGATGAAAATGACTTAGAAATAAGAGTGTGCTATGAATCTGAGAGTGACACTGACTTCTCAGTGACAGGAGAAGTTATTGACGAAACTGATGACACTGATGATGACGTTTCTTTGGTTTCCCGTCTTGAGTCTGCTAGGGCTCAATATATCAAAAGGGCATCTCAGAACCAGAAAGAATATGAATCTTCTACACCTTCCACTTCGTTTGGCAGAAATCACGGGGGAAAAAATCTGAAAAAGAGAAAATCAAATGGGAAGAAAAAAAATTGCCATTCCTTGAAGATGGCATCAAATTCAAAGGTTCTGAATCACTACCCAACAATATACAGGATCTTGATGGATTCATCCAATTCTTCAATGTTTTATTTACGGATGAAATTGTTACTTATATAACGGAACATTCGAATCTTTTTGGTGTACAATGTAGGCCAGAAAAGCCACCTAATATCACGAAGGAAGAAATAAAAGTTTTTGTTGGCATATACATTTATATGTCAATTGTTCAATTGCCACCTACTAGAAATTATTGGAACAGTTCTTTAGATATTCTTTCTGTTTCTAATGCTGAGTTGCAATAGATTTGAACAAATTAGAAGGTTTCTCCATTTCAACGATAATATGAATCAACCAAGACTTGGAGAACCTAAATATGACAAACTTTATAAAATTTGATCTCTGTTGAACAAAATTAGGGAAAGACTTTTGCTTTGAGTGGGGTGTCTGGATTTAGCTATGATTTCGATTTTTATAGTGGACCTACTGAACTAGAAGACGGCCTACCCAATTTAGGCGCGATAACTAGTTCACTAGTATTTCTCTTTTAGTATACCTATCAAAACAGGGTATTTTACCTCTTGGAACCGTAAGATCTAATTGAGTGCCAGATTTCCAGTTTCCTAAGGAAGCAGAAATGAAGAAGAAAGGTCGAGGTGCTGTCACATTGATGGTGTAGATATTTCTGTAGTATCTTGGTACGATAATAAAATAGTGAATACCATATCAACTTATGTCCGACGTAAAACGGTTCTGTAGAAAAACAAAGTGCCATATAGAGATTCCCCGTCCAAAGTGTATTGGGATATACAATAACTATATGGGTGGTGTTGATCTCTTAGATTCAATGTTGGGTTATTACAGAATCCAGATCAGGTCGAAGAAGTGGTATATGAGAGTATTTTACCATTTTATAGATATGTTGTGTGTCAATAGTTGGATTTTATGGCGACGCTCTCAAACTGACGATATGTACTTGCCTCTAGCAGAATTCAAACTGGCACTAGCAGTAATTCTAACCAGGGCTAATGTTCTACAAAAAAAAAGGGAAAGTCAAGCAATGACTTACAAACTCAATTGCAATTAAAAAAGAAAAAATACCCATTTGCGCAAATACCAGCTCAAGAAATTAGAACTGATAACTTGGGTCACTTACCGGAATGGTCTCCTACTGAGCGCCAACGCTGCAAGTATATAGACTGCAAGGGAAAATCACACATTTATTGTGCAAAATGTATGTTTTTGTTGTGTCTTAATAAGGACCGTAACTGTTTTTATCGGTTTCATACTGAATAAGGAATATTTTTTATATTTTCATTACTAAAATTAAAATGTATATTTTTTATTATTAATGTTACCTAAAGTTGTTCAATATCTAGCACATGTCAAAATTTTTGAATATAAGAAAAAAAACATGCCGTAGAATCTTTTTAATATTTTTCCAGATCTTCTGAGGTCATAATACATTACATAAATTAAAATGATATTAATAAAAAAAATCATGCAGTAAGGGGTTAAGCAAGTATCATATTGTACATTTCACCTTTCTTGGCATAAACCTGCAATAATATATGACTAGCTTTGGAAGTTTATAAGATAGACGCCTGAGCGTATGTTAATTATGCACTTGACAGTGCAACGAATATATTTTTAATTTCATCTCTGAAACGTTATCGGTTTTGTTAAATAAACAAATACAGTAACATACCATTGAACTAAATTTTTGAAATTTTGTGAATTTGTAACAAAACTGTCAAATTAGATATTATCAATCAATGCAATTTTTTTGTTAATTTGTTAATATAGCAACTATTTTTTTTGTTAACGATTTAACATTTTTATAATTGTGCAATGATTTCAGGCTGAATTCATAGAAATAAAATAAGTGGAAAAAGGTCGAGTGTTTGTACTGAATTTGTAGAAATATTTCAAAATAAGATAGAAGATAATGGACCTTTAATACCTTTATCAGCAGTTCTTGAACTAAAGATTAATGTTGGTAGTGTGACACGAATAAAATGTGATCAGAACGCGTAATTGCGAACCATAACGCCCGGACAGCCTCATAATCAAACGATGCTAGTGTTACTATTAAATGAGTAATTGTTATACCTATACGTGAGGAGACAGGAAGATACTTGTAAAAAGATAAAGATGAAGAGCAAGGTGTAACTAATAGGTAGGATACAAATAAACCACATATTTTGGAGCCAACTTGCATCAGTACAAATGAGCATACAAAACAATTACAGCCCTTTGAAGTTAGTAAAAATGCCAATTGATATTTTCAAATATTTCTAGAGTTGTTCAACATATAATGAAAATTTATAAGCGGCTTTCTTATGATCAGAGCATTTCCCAGAATAAAAATGACAGTGAAAATTGAGTTGAGGTCATCTAAACAACCCCAAATTTTTACGTCACGATTTAATGATTCTTTTGTTACCATTAATTGCACACTTTTTACGAGGGGGCAGCACCGACCCAGGATCATTCCAAAGATCCTCTCATACTGATAGCTTCTCTCAGATGTCGCAACGACAGTGTATATGTGGATGGTGAAGTGAATGGCAAGAAACAGACTCCGCTGGTAGACACTGGGGCAACTAGAACCATTATATGGCCAGCGATAATAAACTCCAAAAAGAAGCTTCTACCAACGAGACTGCGATTGCGGACCACCACAGACGAGGGTGCCAACGTTTACACAAATTCAATTGGGAATTGGTGCAGACAAGTTCACGCATACGGCGAAGAAGTGATTCTGAGAATGGACGTAATGAATATTCTTGGTTCCATTCAGTAATGGCCGCAACCAACCGACAAACATAAAAAAATTTTTCGCCCATTAGTGCTTTTTAGAAATATCAGTTTTTATAGCGATACGATTTTCAACGAACGGGACAAAATATGGTTGCACAATCCGATGAGGAGAATAGGTTTCGCTCCAAAATTACAGATGGTCCTTACTGAGTCAAGAAAAAGATCCATGACGCCATCTATCGCATAAGCAAGATCGCCAATGGAAAACCGAAAGTAGTCCACCAAAACCGACTAGCACCATTCGAATGAGACAATGACCTAGAGGAAGGAAGACCATATCCCAGAAGAGCCTGCCCTGCCTTCGAAGAAGTTATTTAGGTATCGGGAAAGCTACATATGGAGTCACTACAGAACAACGATGAGATTTGTTCACGCTCCCAGAAGAGTATTCACTGGCACACAACATCTCCGCCAGTAACAAACACGCACGAGGGTTGGCAACCGTCTTCAGAAAGAAGTTCGGGCAATTAGAAAAACTTGAAGATCAGATTACAGCCTCTGGCAGGACACTTAGACTCAAATACAATTCGCGGTATATCTGCTACTTGGTAAGCAAAAATGAATTTCAAGATCGAACTACCTACCGGGATGTGTGAGAAGCGCTACGAAGCTTTCGAGATCATGTGCTGGAATCCAATGTGAAGAAACTAGCAATGCCTAGGATAGAGAGCAACCAGTTCGTTTGGCGAGTCATCAGGGATATGATAGAGGTGCTCCTCCAAGATACTTGTGTCCACATATTAATTTGCAGCTATACTACCCGATATCAGTACCCGATGAAGACGGTGCCCTGTTATCTCCATACGACCGGAAAGTGTAGAAATGGGTGTAGTTGCCAATTTGAACATCAAGTGCCGGCTACACAGAAGTAACTTCCTTTTAAGGAGAGGGTTATGTTACGAAATCGCACACTGGTGTAGTCTCCGAATCCGTCTCTGTCTAATATATTTAAAACTTAAAATTTTGGCGGAAGCGCGCCGATTTCTGTGAAGGACTTTTTTTGTGATTGTTTTTATAGACATTTCTAAGAAGGTCGATTGTTTGTTGGGAGCCGCATACTAGGAATTTCAAGAATTCGAAGGTTCCAGAAAGTGGTTCTAATATATTAGCGACTACCTACGAGCGGTGAGTTTAGTCTACAGTTTGATTTCATAACGGACACAGCAAAACAGTGAACAAGTGAATATAAATAGTGAGCTGTGTTTAATATAAGTTGAGCAAATAGTGATAAGTCTATTTAAAATAAATAAGAAAAACATTACAGTATGATTCGGGCAAATTGTTAGTACATAAGATAAGGTATTTTTGCGTGTAATTTAATTTGGTTGTATTAAGCCGAAATATTTCATGTTACATATTATGTTTATATTTGATACGCCAGCGAGAAAATTAAATTAAATGTGTACAGGGTTATTGGTTATAATTTGACCACCTCTTTATTTCTCTTATGCATACAGATCAGTTTCAAATGAAAGTTGTAGGAGTATAAATGAATTTTAATAAAATATACTTTGTACACCAGTAACGTTTTTGTATTAGGGGGTATAAAATAAGAATATATATTTTTAAATAGAACACCCTATATATTATGACATATTAGGAGAGGCCTTTTTTTCTCATAAGAAAAATATATACTTTTATAGGTCTAGCTTTTATACTTTTCATAATAATGGACAGTAAATTCCTAAAGTATTCAAGTTAGTATCTAACTAAAAAACGTAGTTGGCTATGCATGTCTTACTGCAATATTGTTGATGTTATATGTAAAAATTATAAACTAACGTAACAAATACAACTAATTGCTAGGTATATTTTTCGAAAATGGATTACACGGCTTCTGAAAAAGTAGAAATAATTTATGTATATGTCAAAAATAACAATAATAAACGTGCTGCAAGACGAGAATATCTATAGTTGTATCCAAATCGACGAAGTCATAGTCTAAACACATTTGTAAATATTTACCATCACGTCTATATCTATCATAACTTTTTGAGAAAGAAACGTATTGCCATAGTAAATGAAGAACAGTTGAATATACTGTGAAGGTAAAATAATACTTTTATTCAATTGATATTAAATTACCTAAACATATATTCTTAGAATAAGACACATCAAAATATCAATTATTTTTATTTTAGAGAATGCAGAGAGTAGTATGAAAAAAGCGGTGAATTACAGACAAGTTACTATAAAGTTCAAAAAGCACTAAAAAATAATAACTATCGTCTTTACAAAATTTTAGCAGTACAGTAATTATGTGAAGAAGATAAGCGAAAACGATTGGAATTCTGTCAACAAATGATAAGAAATTTAGACGACAACGAAACTTACTTTAAACAAATTATTTCGACGGATTAATCAAGTTTCTCTACATCAGGTCTGTTTAACAGAAAAAAATAGATGTTCGTGGGAACGAAAGAGTTTTAGGAAATAGAAAATTAAACAAATTAAAAAATCAGGTCGAAAATCTATTCATGTCTGGTGTGGAATTTTTCGGGGTAAAGTAGTTGGGCCAATATTCTATAATTTCACTTTAACGGGTCAATTATATTTCGATGATATTCTTCCACAAGTTGACGATTTACTTCAGGAATTTCCAGAAGATGTGCTTAATGTCATAATATGGCAACAAGACGGACGCATAATCTAAGAGAAGTGCGAGAACACTTAAATAATGAGTTCGCAACTTGGATAGGTAATGGTGGCACGATTCAATGGACGCCAAATAGTCCTGATTTAACGCCTTTAGATGGCTTTTTATGGGGCTATTTAAAAGAAAAAGTTTATTCCGATACCCTTAACAGTATTGCAATAATTAGAGAGAAAATTGAAGCTGAAATTGAACTTATTAACCATCGAAATAGTAATAAAATTTTAAAATGTATAGAAAATTTAAGGAGAAGGTGAGCTTTGTATTGAAACTAACGGCAGTCATTTTGAGCACTTGCTTTGGTTTGCTTAAAATTTATGAAAATATCAAATCGGTTTCTATTTCGTAATAAACACTGTATTGTTTTTTATGTTCTTTGTTAATATCACACCCAGTCGCTTATTTTTTAAACATTTACTGTCTATTAGAAGTTACTTAGTTTTGATAGATAATATCAACAAGTGCAGTAAGCCATGCTACTACCCCTGTAGGCTAGCTCATTGGAATATTATTTTAGTCGGGTAGAGTAGGGGTGGGTAAATATAGAGTTGATTGTACTTTATAATATAAAACTGATTTAATATTACTGTTTAGACTGGTAATTGTGATTAAACAAATTTTATTGATAACCCCAAATGGTACCAGTTGGTTTCCAAAAAGAATTATAAGTAAGCAGTCTTAAATTAATATTGTATTATACATAATATATCGATAGTGTTATTTCAGCTGCCTAGTTTGTGAGGTCATCCTGGAGTTTGTTATTAATTGGAACGATCTTACTTGGCTGGTTTTGTGTATTCCTCCAATTGAAGTTATATTTGACGCCAGTATTTTAATCGGACAATCTTACTGCAGTGGTGGTGAACTACAACCACCATCCAGGAGGTAACAGTTAATAAGATGCCTTGATCACTACACAGTTGAGGTCTTAGAAGTTTATATTTAACTATAATATTGTAGAGACAATTAGAAAGTAGATAGGGAAATAATGAGATAAAGAAAAAGGCCTGAAACAATAAAATTCTCTGTCACATACTGTGAATCCGTTAATCAATAACAATGTGTGCTCTCACCGATGATCTTGTGTGGCCCAGACGGATTATATTAATTGCTCAAATGTTTAAATCCTCTTCTTAGAGATTGTTTTCAAAAACTAAATACAATTTGAAAGCAACTAATAGCATTTCTTTTCTTTTTCGGTAAAAATCCTAGAGATTCTAGAAAGCTAAGCTTATGCTTAAAAACCGAAGACCAAAAGAAAGAAAAGGTATGAAAAAGATCATCAAAAAAAAAGGAAATGACATGATTGAAGTTGAGTTTCATGCTAAGGAATTTTAAGTATATCACTTGCTTAACCTTGAACCTGCTCAATCATAGAAATGCAGATTTATATATGACATGGAACCAGATTGGATTCTCAGAATTAATTAAGATATAATTATAAGTTCCATGGAAATTTTAATGTCAATTACTATAACCTATACTCATAAACAACACTTGAAGAATATTAAAAGACTTTATTTAGAATAATCAATGTTCTTATTAATTTATTTTGTTTAAAAGTAAAATTTGAAATTATTTGGAGTTCATCCTTTTAAAAGACTGCATTGTTCATACCTATTAAATAAGTGCAAACTATTCAAACCCGCAACAATGCATAGCCAACTACTTTTTTTAGCTGAAAATTAACTTAAATACTTTAGGAGTTTACTGCCCATTATTTTGGAAAGTAGACCTATAAAAATTTATATTTTTGTTATGAGAAAAAAGGCCCTATCCGAATATGTCATAATATACAGGGCGTTCTATTTAAAAAAAATGTATTTTTATATTATACCCCGTAATTCAAAACCGCTATGAGTGTGCAAAGTACATTTTATTAAAATTCGTTTATACTCCTACAACTTTTATCTGTAACTTTTTGTTGTATATGTACGCACAAGAGAAATAAAGGGGTGGTCAAATTATAACCAATAACCCTGTACCTATTAATGGGCAGGGCATTGATTTGATTGCCAAACATGCTAAAATTGTTTTTTTTTCATAATGTGTTCTATGTGCCATCGCCCTTAGCATGCCATATGATTTGAGTGTCATTTTATGCTCCATTTGATTGAAAAGCGGTAGACATGCCAGTTCAATCAAAGTGATCTAAATACCAAAATTCTATTTGACCTGCCAGTCATTTTCCCATCAAAACGCAAACAGACATCTTACTTGTATGTCATGGAATTTTCGATGTAGTTGACCATAAGTTTCTTGTATCCGGCTACTCATTCTCAGTATCTAATCGGGCTTTTGCGCTTATTGAAAAGAGAACGAAGCGATCTAAACTGTACAAACTTCAAGATGCGATAAATGCTATAGTCACTGCGAGGCCGTCCCATCCTTTTAATGTGGTCAATATGGGGGACGTTTTTTGACTTTGATGTATTCCTTATAGTCAAAACTAATGTGTTTTACTGACTAATAAGGCCAAGCACTTCGATAACGCAAATTGTGTAACTTAAAAAAATGTGTCCAAGACTTAAAAAAAACATTTTATTGGATCGTCAGTTGCATATTTTTGCCGTTTATAATTGAAACTATTATAATTAGTCTATAAATAAGCAAATTATCTCTTGACTTGGTCTGTTAGGAAATGAGTAACAAAAATGTATGATATACATGAAGAATGGAAAATAAAATTACTTTCTGAGTTAGTAATGCCCTAACCACCTGGTTGGCAACATCGTCCAAACATCTTTCGTATTGTTTCCTGGATTCTTCTGCTTGTCTATGCAAAGCTGCAGCGTGCGCTTGCAGAATTCCTTCAGGATTATTGTCTCTGCCCGCTTGCTCAAGTTGTTGGCGCAATGTGGCTATTTCTGTATTCAAACGGCTTATCGTACTTTGATATTGTTGGCAACGGTTCTGAAACAAACAAATCAAATATTTTGAAAAATTCCCGACATTTTCAAACTGTTATTAATAGTAGATGTTTATATATGGTGTTCAGGTAGAAACAAAACATTGTTATTATTAGAAACTGTGTTACTGTTTCCTATAACGTTCTTACATTTTGAAATTTGGATCTATATTGTTAAAAAATTGACATTTAAATACAGCTGTGAGTGATTTGGAATTTGAAATTTCCATGCACTGTACTATCCAAACGCTCGTGCAGACATATTTTTTACTAATTGTAAAACTTACAAAACTGACTTGAGATTATATGATAAAATAATGCACTATAAAGAAACTAAATGAGAGTTGACGCTCATACTCCGCGTAATAGGAGATACAACGTATTTCATTTATTATATAAACAGTAATTTACCATGGAAACATTTAAAACTTCAACTGAAGGATAACGTAATGGAGGGATTAAAATTCAGTCAACAAAATAAAGACCGACTGAACCCTCTCAAGAACTAAAATAAATCCTGCACCTGATATAGAATATTTGAAGTAGCACTGGATATGTAATTCCCCTCCCCTTTGTATAAAACGTAATTCTGCATCTACAGACCCTTTTCCAGGCCCTAAATACTTCGCAATAGCAGTTTAATACCCAGCTATTACGAAACACCCAGTGGCATCAACATTTAATAGATATAAGGAAAACAGAGACCCTCATATACAGAAATTATTTTACAACCCCCAGTACCATTTGGAGGCAGTTAATTACCGCCCTTGTCAAGATGTCATTCATTTTGTCGGCGTATGGGGTTGTGGAAGTACATAAGAGTGGAATCGTGCTTTATGGATTACTACGAAAGCTTTTTAATGTTTTTATGAGGGAGAGCATTTACCGGCTCTAATTTTCTAATCCTAGCGTGTATGGTATCTAGAAGATTATCTTATAGGTACAAATGGCTTTTGATATCAATAATCGTTGACACATTGATACAATACTTTTTCTACGCAAATAACTCTAAACTCATTTCATTTGTTACCAATATGCTCACTAAAATTCCTCCTAATGAATGTCTAACACTTGTAAGAAAATTACTAGAAGATAAAAATATTAATCCAGGAATAATATCAGATATACTTAATTTATTTGATGTCTGTATTAATCAGAATTATTTCACTTTTGACACAGTGAGTTTTATGTATGGAACGCCTCAATTATTTCGGAAACGGCTTGTACGATTTTTATAAATTTTTGTGCGCAAGGGTCTTGTGATACGGCCAGTATTATGGTGGTATCTACATTGTTGTCAGATTTTTCCTTTTTCCGGAAAAATATTGAACTTTGTTATTTCAAATGGATAACCCTGTATATTTTGTGCTTTTAGAAATCTTTTAGAAATACTGAATATTTTTCATGTATTATTCTTTATACCTAAATGCCATAATTTCAGAGTTATAGCTACATTTACAGTATCTCCACCAAAGTTATAATAAATATTGTACATTTTGACATTTAGATGACTAGGGTTGAATAAACTCGTTTAATTTGAATATACTTTAATAATTTATGTGCTACTAGAAATCTCGTAACAAGGTCTAGTATCAGTAAATTATTAAAAAGTTTAACAAAACTGGTGCAGTAAAATATTTATCCAAATGATGGCGCGGAAAACCTACAACTGAAGACAAATCTTTAAATGTTTGTGTCATGTTAGAAGTAGATCCACATTTGTGAAGTAGAAATAGTATATTATATACCGCGGGACTGAAGTAGTACATTTAATCCTGAAGGTAAAGTTTATAATATATAATTTACCTGAAGGATTAAATGTACTTCAGTCGCAAGGTATATACGATACTTTTCGTACTTCCGGTATGATTTTATTAATTATTTCAATAATTTCAATCAGTTTTTTCTCTCTTCAACTCATTTAATAAACTGTCTTTAAAATAAGTTACCATAGTAACATTGCGTTGTGACAGTTATAATTTAGAAACATTGTCATTACTAGTGTCATTGTAAATTTGAATATTAACGTTAATTACCATTCTAATTAATTATATTTTTCAATAAAATATCCCTTAAATTCGTTTGTTTGTGATTTAATCGTTCCGGGAGTTTCGTCAATATTTAATCCCGGAGGGATTAAATGTGACACTTTAGTACCTGTCACAAGGGAGTGAAGTTGTCACTTTAGGCCCGGAAGTACGAAAAAAAACTTACGAATTTTAGAAAACATACAGTAAACGCGATTACATCAGATGCTCAAAATGTTGTCCATTTACTTCAACACAACAAGCCATGCGATTTTCAAAACTTTGCAATACATTTTGCAACATCCCTGACTGCTCAATTCTTCTTATCTCTGTGGTATTCTCCTCTTTTAATTCCTGAATATTGGCAGGTTTGGTTTAATAAACGATGTTTTTTTGAGTGACCCCACAGGAAATAGTCTAAAAGATTCATATCGGGTTATCGCGGAGGACATTCGATAAAACCACGCCCTCCAATCCATCTTTTGAGAAACACATTATTTAGGTATTGCCTCACCACACACGCATAGTGAGGTGGGGCACCATCTTGTTGTAGCCAAATATTGTCGTTTGGGATATTGTTATTGTCTGAAAATTTCTAATAATGAAGTTTTTTTTAAATGTAATTAAAAATACTTACTTGGATTTGGAAATATCCGAGCCAACTCAGGTATAATACTATTTTCCAATAAATCGAAATACGCCGGACAATTTAAGATACCCTCAATGAAAAAGGGACCAATTATTTTGTGGCCTATTATTCCAGCCCATACATTCAGTTTTTCGGGATGTTGGGTGTGGGAAGTTCAAATCGTAGTTTAAAACTGAAAAAGAGGCAAGAAATATTTCCAGACGATCAATTTCGTAAAATGGAATTTTGTGAAATAGTTATGGAAAAAATACAATTGGATGCAAAGTTTTCAACAAATATTTTGTTCACAGATAAATGGACCACGGTGCACATAATTCATTCGTTATGTGATATTGGTCCAGGACAAACCTACGCAAATACTACAATAGTAGAACTCAATATCCCCAAAAATAAATGTGTGGGCTGGAATATTAGGTGAACTTTTAATTGCACCATTTTTTATTGACGGCAATTTAACCGGACAAAAATGTTTTAATATGTTGCAAAACCAAATTACTCCTGCCCTTCTACAATTAGTTATCAACTTCAATGATATTTGGTACCAACGTGACGGTTGTGCATCGCATAATTATCGATAAGGATTAAATTTTTTAAATACACTATTTCCCAATCGGATAATCTCCACGAATGGTAACATTAGATGACCTCCTAGATCTCCAGATTTGACACCCAACGATTTCTTTTTCTGGGGTTATGTGAAATCGAGAATTTATGGATTCCAGGAGAACATGGCCAGTTCTCTGAATGAACTTAGGGAACACATTCTACAAGCCTGTATGGAAATAACACCTCAAATGCTCACACATGTTCGTCAAGAATTTTATAACCGTCTCGGCTACTGCTTAGCGCAAAACGGGGATTTATTCGAACCTTTGATTTAAGCTCATTGAAGAATTAAGTTTTATTTTTTAATTTATTACATATCATAATATTACTTTTATTTAAAAATTGTAGGCGTTAGAATTCGATTTTAGTTTTATTTTCGTTTTTTTTTTAATTTGCACTGTGTGTGTGTTTACACAGAGAATTCGTTCTCATTTGCATACAAACGATAAAGATACCAATTTTTTTTACTAACATTCGAAACACAGCAGATGTTTGGAGACCAATTTCACGTTGCCAAATCTGAAAAAAATTAAAGGTTTTAACCGCTTTCAAACTGAAAACTAGAACAATTTCCAGCATTACAATAAAATATTTAACGAATAGATGGAATTAATTATATCTTGATCTGTTACAACCTCTTGAATTATCATAATTAAAATCTTCTTATAACTTGTTCTCGTGTTAGAACAATGCATTTTACAATTAATATAAATATTATTATATTATAATCGGCTCGGTTACTGTTTAGCTCGAAACGGGGGTTTGTTCAAAGATTTGATTTAAATTCATTGAAGAATTAAGAATTTTTTTTTATTTTTTTATTTATTACCTATCAGAATATTACTTTTATTTAAAAATAATAGAAATTTTCATTAGAATTCTCTGTTTTATGTTTATTATCGGAAGCGTTTTTTAATTTGAACTGTGTGTACACAAAAAGTTCGTTACTCATTTGAAAACAATCGTAAAAACAGAAAAAACCATTTTTATTTATACATACAAAAAACAATCCAAGTGTTCAGCGACATATTTAACGTTGCCAAATGTGAAAAAAGTAAACGTTTTAACCGCTTTCAAACTGAAAACTATAACAATTTCCAGCATTACAATAAAATGTTCAACAAATAGATCGGATTAATTATCTTGATCTGTTACAACCTCTCGATTTATCATAATTAAAAGCTTCTTATAACTTGTATTCGTGTTAGATCAATGCATTTTACAATTAATATAAATATACAATGAAAGTTGGGAACAGAACATTCACTGTTTCTGATATCCAGTTAATACAATGAATTTATACTTGGTTTGTAACACATTGTCTTCGCTTATGGACAAGTTTTGCACGTTTTCCCCTCTATGACATCCTGCTAGAGAAAGAGAGTAATATACTGAATTTATATTTGTTTCTTTCTAACATATTGTCGCTTAAACATATGTGACCACAGAATATTCCTTTACTGCATATTTTTTAAATCGCGAAAAAAGACCATTTCAAAAATATACACGGTATACAATTTAACAATAGTATTGTAACGATAGATTATCTATCGTTATTTTTAGCATTATTTTTAGTATTAAATTCCAGATAATTTATTTTCATAACCCTTTTTCTACGCTTCTTTCAACAAACATTATTTCAAAATATCTCTTTCCTGCGTTCATATAATAAAAAAAACAATCCATATTTTCAAGTTTTTTTCGTTCCAGTTAGGAACAGAGTCTGTATTTTTTGTCGATACGAAATTCATGCAGGTGTTCAGACGTAAACAACTTTTTCGCCCGGCACCCACAGAATATTCTAGAAAATTGTAACGGTCAAGGCTTTAGGCCCTCCCCTATTTTCAAAATGAACCAATAATCATCAATTATTTTAGCGGCGTTCGACAAGTCGGCAATTTTTCCCTAAAAAATAGAGTCTAGCAGTGGTCATCGGACCGAGTAGACGTACCTATCTCTGACATAAAAATAGTTTTTTAAGCAGTCCTATGATATGTTTAGTTATGATACCGTATAAAATAAGTGATTTGTACAAATAAATCTGTGGTGGGGTTTTTGGGCAAGTTTGCTATCGTTCTGCATTAGCTGAGAGGCCTTATAAATGATCTGCTAAAAAGTGTAAATCCATACTCTGTTTACTTATTCAGAGGTCAATAAAAAATAAGTTGGCGCCCAGAAGATATTTTCTTTACCTTTTTTCCTGAGGATGATGGTGTTCTGTAATTCCAATTAAGGTGAAGATTCACCCCTGAGAATCTTTAGAGTTCCGGCTATAGCTCTTATAAGAGGAGCTACCTAACGAGGGAGAATATATCGTGAATGGATCCTGCGTTCTGGTTATGACCAGAGATAGTCATGATTTCATCCTACCAGGGAGCAGCTAGGAAAGGGGTTACAGTATATTGTGCAACAAGTGGGGAAAGTTCAACTTCTCGAGTGTGTACATGCAAACACACGAGTGGGAAAAGTACTTTTTCCACATGTCGCACTCTATACTTTTTCTGCAGCGGCACATATTTACAGAATACAAGTAAATAGTTGTGTAGAAAAAGTCTTGGCATCGAGGAACCTCTGCTGAACGTCTAGGCATCGAGGATACCCTTACTTGAGAAATAATATTTCTCACAGTATGAGCAATATATGGTTTTGAAATTAAGTAAGCTATGAAAAATACGCTACTTTTCATAGCAGTTGTAGAAAAAAACTATTATTTTCTTGTATCGCCTAAAATTTGCACGCTACTGAACATTTAATAGCAGATTAACAAAATTCAGACATAACTACACAACTTTCATTTAAAACTTTTTTTCTACGGGCAATAGTAACGATGATAAGGGGTAAGTAATTTATACTGAATAACCCTGTACATCAGAAATTAAAGCGAACCTAATTTCTATTGATAACACATTAAAATGCTTATCAGGTATCTCCGTTTAGACCAAGCTCTTTGACCACCGAATTTATGGTATACATGTTTATAATTACTGCGTGTCTACCCTTCGCCCTTACCGAGGGTTCTCCTGTAATCAATTCCACCGCGTCTGTTGGAGCTGAAAAGGCGAGACCACTTTTTAGCAAGAATTTCGGAGCAAATTAGTGGACACGTGGCTTTAATCCATTCCTGGAAAATTCTGAATTTTATGCGGATCGTTTTGTTATGTAGGTCTATAGCTGGGATTTTTAGATGGTGGAAAGGCAAAATAATGAGTCGTCAAATAAAGAATTGAATTAATTAAAATCATTATTATAGAAACTCGCTTCATTGTATGTGATTTTGTACAAGATGTCTCAATACTGTACCAAACTAACGGAATCGCTATATTTGGTGGGTTGAATATGTTTTTCTAAATATTAATTCTATATATTGTTATGAGAATCAGTGATAAATTTGTGAGGTTTTTACTAGGTTACAACTAGTTTAGGTGTTTAATGTGCACAGGAGAGTAGAACAAAGGCACCTCATTACTGAAGACAACACACAGCTTGCTGAGAAACGAACTATACAGTTGTCGGCCAGGACACGTTTGCTAACTTCAATAGCGCTGACACCATCCGCCATTTTGTTTATTTATTTTGTTTGTTTTGAAATCAGTTTATAAGCGATATTTGCGATATCATCACCAAAAATTTATTCAATCTCTTCTTCATCATTCACTACGTTCTTTAATATTTTATTCATAATTGATAATTTTTTAATAGGTATGAAATACTCTACAAACATATATTTAAGTTAGGTTAGATATCCCGATTAAAGCTAACTTAGCGTCCTAGAGGAAAATAGCTATTTAGTAGTTGACAGCACTTATCACTTAGCAATCGCAATTTTGCTTACAAGCGCTTCCTAGCATTTTTTTCTGCCAAACACACCCATTAGCTCACCCTATCTCAATTTCTCTGTTATTTTACAGTCGTAATTACTGAACATGTAACCCTTGTTTTCAGTATTTCCAAAAAATCTTTCTCCCTGTACACTTTCGAAAGCTACTTCCATAAATCCGAAGAACGCTTTTTACCTAGTCCTGTTTTCTGTATATTATCTGTTCTACTATGGTGAATGTATGCTTCTGTACTTTCGGAAACCAATTTTGATTTTTCATTGGTTACCTATATCTAGTCCTAATATTTTCTCTGCAATTCTTCCATATAACATCAGTCATATACTCTTAATAAACATAAAAAGGGCATCTAATTTTTCCTAAAAAAATCGAAAAAACACGTTGCTAAGTAATATTTTAACAAGAAACATGAGTGCTGGTGGCAACAAAAATCCGAGTCGAATACGAGGATTTTTACACCTGCGCGAATGCTTCTTGTTAAAGAAATATTACTTTGCATTGTGTTTTTTCGATTTTTTTTCACATGAAAAATTAGATACTATCTTCTTCTATCAATATAAATCCAACATAACAACGTATGACCGATTCTTTTTCACAAGACCAACTACAAGACATAATAATTTCTTCCAATTTGCTGTAGTAATCGTAAAAAGAGACAACTATATAATTGACGTAACGTGAATAACTGATCATACTAAAAGTTGAATTTGACATTACCACATTTATATAACATGTATGAACAAAGTAAGTAAACAAACATGTCAAACAAAAATACAACACCTTCCATGTTCTTTACCCTTAGATTACAGTCAGCTTACACTTTAAATAAAAGAGAAGTAAGATCATAGTACCTTGAAAATATAGATTACACGTGCATGTAGTATTGTCTATACAGTGTGATTTTTCACCAACAGCTTATAGTGTGGTATATGAAAATCTTATTATAGAGGTTCTGAGTAATAAAAGTTTTAGAATACAGAAAGTTGTGCATATTTTTAATTTAAATGTGATAAATTATAGCTTCTACATGTGCTGATTTCTAAGTTGAGTACTGTCCGTAAATGTTCACCAATTTGTTCGGTCAGAGTGTAGATTGTGCTTTTCATAATTTAGTTTTCCAATTAAAATTTTATGATTCCACGGGTTGTTCAATACATTGTTTGGTACAAATAATAAAAAATCTGAATATCAAAAATGTGTGTTCAAATTTAGTATGAAGTAAAACTTTTGTTTTGTTTGAGATAATGATAATTTAAAACTTTTTATTTTTTTAGGGAAACATGTTACTGTGAAAACCATAAATGACGAACTAAAAAATAATGAAATTCTTTCTGTTGGAAATACCTCCTCTTTATTGATGCTAATGAAACATTTTGGATTTGAATATAAAAAGGAAGACAGCAGAAGAGCATTAATAGAACGAACAAATATTGCTACCCAAAGAGCGAAAATATAGAGAAAATTGTGATAGTGTATTTTCATGACAAATTATATTTTTAGATGAAACATGGGTATATGCCAAAGGAACCAAATTAATTTCTTGGCAGGACAGTAATGTTAAAAGTGTACGTAAACCAAGAGGTTACGATGGTAAACGTTTTATTATTGTTCACGCTGGTTTATCCAAAGGATCTGTGGAAGATGCCAGTTTAGTGTTTTCCTCTGAATCATCGTCGTCCGATTACCACGGTGATATGAACGGTGAAATATTTACAAAGTGGGTTGCGACACAGTTAATTCCGAATTTAGAAAAACCGTCGTTAATTGTAACGGACAATGCGCCTTATCATACTATACTAGCAGAAAAGTAACCTTCCACTTCGTCATAAAAATATGAAATTATCATTTGGTTAAAAGCCAACAATGTTGACTTTAATGAAAACCTCTCAAGACCTGAACTATTACAAATTGATAAAATGAACCAGAAAGAAAATGTGTATGTCGTTGATGAATTGTTCCGAAAACATGGTCATGAAGTCTTAAGGCTACCGCCCTACCATTGCGAATTTAATACCACTGAGCTTATTTGGGCCCACTGCAAAACATATTATAATAAGTATATTGGCAGAGACGGATACGGTGATGAAAGGGTTTTGAGTATGTTTATATTTCAATAAAAGTTTCTGATAACGGTCCTTTTTGTCCCTTGTATTTCAACATTCTAGTCTTACGTTATAGTATTCTAGAGCTTTAACATTTTCCATGAATTGCATACCTTTCAAAAGTACTTAAACCTTTATTTCTCAATCTCCCTTTCCATTATCTGTCTTGCCTGCAATATTTTGTGTCATATACTCTTATGATCATCTTCTGAGTTTAGTATCGTTATATTTCCAGTATCTCTTATTCCTACGTAATCATGTGGTTATGTGTATCCTCAATTGCTATTGACAGCTGTGGGTTTCCTTCTCTAATGTTTTTCAGTATATTATAACATAGATTGTCTTTGCTCTATTTCATGTCCTAAATATATTATTATCATGTTTTGTCTGCAACACATTTTCTCCATTTTCATTTCTCAAACTTGATGTGTTCCTCTATTTTATCAGTGCAACATGGTGTGAGATTTTTATCCTGGTTTGTTTCATTTACTGTACTACACTTTTACTTTCACCGATTTCGTGTCTATCTAATTTATCCTCTTTCAATACTTCATAATTAAACTTCATAAACTATTTGCAACAAACAACTTAGTAATTATTTTAAAAGAATAATGTGTCGATTTAGTTCTTTGTTCAAAAACTACAACAATAAAATAACCAACGGTATTTTCATATACTATTTTTTTTAACATCCGATAGATTGCCTTCAACACCAACAGACAATTATTCAGAAAATTACAGTATTTCATAGAGCCATCTGTTCCCAGACACAAAAATTAAATTATCAAGATGTCAGTTAGTTCGCGAAAGGCCAGGTGGCGCTGTACAGAACGATTTTTTAAAACGGGGTGAGTGATGGATTATATTTGGTTGATTCACGATTTTAATTAAATTTATAACGCAGGGGCGAGAAGTGGCATCGGTTGTTATTCGTCTTAGTCAAGAGATTGAAAAGTAGAGAAGCTATGTTACAAAATGATAATAATCGTCGTAAATGTGTTCGGTTATTATTAATCAATTAGTTCACTGCTCGGCTTCCAAGGCAGTAACGGAAAAATAATTTGAAAAAAAAGTTAAGAAATGCAGTAATTCAAAATTTTGAAATAAACAGAACTTTTCCTACTAATAATTCTTATGGAAAAAATTACATACAAAATATGAAAAGTTCCTAGAGGAAAAGTTTTGTTAAATACATTATCATTTACCGTAAGATACTGCTCGAAGAGATCGTCGAAATTGTTTTTGTCGCTTTTGGCACAACTGTTCTCTATACTCATGAGGAGTTTCAGCGTCATCTGTCATTTAGTTTGCATACCGTGTCCATTTCTTCAGTTTGTCTCAATACGAAGAGAGGAGGTAGCAAAGAAGATTTATAGGATAATGCTACTAATTGTCTTGATGGAAGCCAGATCTTTACTGATTGTAGTCTGCTACTAGTTAATCCAAGTATCGTCCGCAAACAAATTAATTTTTTCTCTGACCTTTAGCTAACGATTTCTTAAATATATTAGCATTACATGCTGTTGAATTGAATTTCAAGAATAGCTTAAAATATGGTCTGATTCATATATTCATGGTTGATTTTGAATGCCTTTATTGGTTGGGCGTTACATAACAACACCACTTTGTATGTCCGTAAATTGGATAGAGATGAGATGTTTCGAAGTGAACTCAACACATCCACTTTGAGGAAGCTGAATGTAACTCGAAACGATTTGGGTTGAGAATATCAAGTGTATTTCAAGTTACATCTGGCTGAACTCAAATCATCTGGGCCTAGAGTTGTATTAATTGTATTTAATAGATGAATTAGCAAAGATGATTCGAAAGCATAAGGAAAACTCCAAATTCGTAATAAATGTGAATATAGCAGAGTTAAAAAGCGGTTTTTAATTTCTGATCATCATGATTAAATTTTGAATACAGGATAATTCCAATTTAAATTTTTACTTGTCCTTATTGATAATAATTATAATTGTTACCGGTTATTAAAATCATTTTTTTTATTACTTCAAAAGATTTCGAAGATAGATTCAAATCAATTAAATTTTGTTTTCCGTTTTCGCCTATCATGTTCCCATTATATCATCCCTTGATAACGTTATTCAAAGCTCATCACATCTTAGTGAAAGCGTTCCACTTGCTGTTCTGTATATGCTTTATAGCTTTAAACTGATTTAAATGAGCATGTAGGATGTGTACTATAAGAGACATTTTACGTTTGAAGTAGTTATCCAGCATATCAGAAATACGTTTTTTCAATTATCAGATTTTTTATTACCAAGGAAACCTTGTATCACTTCAAGTCAGTTTACTGTCCATTATTTTTTTACTTCTGCACCGGCGAAAATTCCATTTCAGCCTCTGTCGAATTAGAGAAAAAAACTTATATTGCAAAGCTTCAGAATCTTGTCAAAGAGACTTTATAAATTGCTTTATCAAATAGTATACTACGTAACAAGGGAGGAAAGTGCTATATTTCGCACGAGTGTTAGTTTAGTACGAGCGGTGAGTGCGGAAACATAAAGAGTGCTTGAAATGCACTTTCCAACGAGTTATGTACACTATTTTCCCTGGGATCGCTCTTTTAAGAAATAGTCTCTCAATAATTAAATTGTTTATGATATAGAAAAAATAACATATTTTCATAGTTTTTATACATTTATTAAATTGATTTCTGGTATAATTAGAAGTAAATTTGAATTAGTTGTCCTTTATGCTTGTGAATAAATTTTCATATGATAGACACGTTAACGTATATGGTTAGCCAGAGCGATCATCAAACATGAAATAAGTAGTGTAAAATGTATTGTCTATGTCCAAGGTAATTTAAACTGATTATTGTTTTTTCGTTTTTATAAAAATTACACATTTAAATTATTGTACAAATGTATTTGATTAAGAAGTGAATTAATAACAAGAAATATATAAAACAGGGGACAAATATTATTTATTCTATTTAATAGATTTGTTTTTAGTAATAGTGCGGCTAATTACCTCCAACATATTTTTTTTAAATTATTTAGTCAGTTATTGCAGTGGTTTCATACAGGGATTGAAATGAGTATTAAGGGAACAATAGTCCGGTTCACTGATATCAAGGGTAAAGTGGTACGCGGGGGTAGAAAGGGGTGAAAAATGTTTTTTTTCGATTCGCGGCGAAAGTATTGGTTTCGCTGAAAAAGTTGAATGTAAAAGATGTAGTTAAAAAAAAATTAACAAATTTTCTCTAGAGACTTTTTGCACATACTCTCAAATTTACCGTAACACGTAATAAATGCTTTTTTCCTATTTTGATTTTTCGTACTTGTAAAAAAAATCGTGGGAATCTGAAATTTCGGGAAAATGTTCCTCTTTCCTTGTCAAATAAGTGGTAATTTTTTAATGGGGATGAAACATCCTTTTTTGATCATCTAAAGAAAATCGTGAAAGTGAATAATGAAAAAATAGTCATCAATCCTTAATAATTAATAATTCAAATAAATACTTTGCAGATTGATAAGAGAGAAGAAATGGAAGATTTTTTAAAATTTGAATTAGATCCATATCCGCTTTCACTTTTCAATGAAAATGGCTTTTAAAAATGACAAAACTGAAGTATACAAAGATGTTTCTGGTGAAAACAATTTAATAATATGTAACCCAGTGGTTTATGTTGTTGACGGTGGGCTTTTATTGAGAAAAGTAATTTGGCAGAAAAACGATACTATTGAAAAAGTTTTTTAAGCCAGGTTCAGGAAAAGTGAGAGATACTTATTACTCATCGGACTGCTACAAAAGTACTTTATATACAAAATATATCGCATTTTTGCACTGCTTTCCCGGTTGTGACACGAACTCTGGTTTCGTGAGAAAAGGAAAAAGAAAAACAGTCAATTCGGTGCAAGAATTGAGAATTTCAATGATCATTCATATTTTTTATAGTAATGATGCTGATAAAAAATCACTCGCAAATAATGGGAAACAATGGATCGTGTATTTATACCGTGGAAAAATGATTTAAGATACCAACTATATCGAAACGTTTCAAAAAAATTTCCGTTTAAATTAATTCATTTACCCTTAACTGAAGGAGTAGCCACGCAGCATGCTCTGAGGACTTATTATCAACTGCAAAAATGGTTTGAAAATGAAATGAACCCTACAGACAGAGGCTTGAAAAAATTAAAATACGGTATTTTATTTCCAAAATATACAGATGATAAACTCATTCCGGATAATCTACTGGACAAAATTTATTCCAAATGTGAAAAAGGATGTGCAACTTCAAGATGCAGTTTTAGAAAGTATGGATTAAAATTTATGAATCTATGCACGAATGCTGAAGAGATTTTTTATGAGCAAGGTGATGATTTAGAGGAAGAAGATTTTGAACAGCCAAATACTTTAGCATTTTCTAATGAAAATAATGAAAAAGAAATGACAATAAAACCTGAAACAATAATGGATGAAGAAGTTGCTGAAGAAGAAAAAGAAGAAGAAACCGAACCAAACAGAACGAGAAAATAAAAAGCGCGCATATAGATAGAATATAGTGTTTATACATTCATTTAGATCCTGTGTTAAATATATATTAATGTCTCTTAACTAGTGAAAATACTTAAAAAATGTATTAAAAATTATTTTGCCTATACAGTATTAATAAAGTTTTATTTTATGTTTTAAAAATATACGAAATTCATTACAGATGACCATGTTAAGAAATGCTTCACACATGGCTGTCGAATATATTTATATATATATATATATATATATATATATATATATATATATATATATATATATATATATATATTAATATGTATTACCACGTTGGGATGCCTTTTATATTATAGTTATTATTTGACTTTGTTATTATTTATGTTTATTTTATTCTCAGATTAACTTTCTATCTATGATATAACTAATTATTTTTAATAGCTATGAAATCTTTATTAATGTGTTATTATTTAATTGTTAGGCTGCCAATTTAATTTATTTATTAATAATGTTTCAAATTTTTTTTAAAATGTTCTGCTCACATGAATAAATTAATTTCATTCCTTATCTCTCATTCCAATATTTGTGAAACATAAATTTATCTCAGGGCGATTAGTCTCAAAACGGAAATTAGATATATTAGCAATCAAACAAATTTTTGACTAAAATCCTTTATGTAAATTTTTATACAAATGTTTACAAATAATAAAATGTGACGCCTATGAAACTCATTTGTATAATCTTCATATTGTCTAACCTTGAAAGCTTATAAAAAAACTGCTGATACAAAACTTTTTTTTGTTAACACAACTTTTATGAGGAAAAGGATTTATATTTTAAGCTTTGAAACAATATGTTTAAAATCATTTCAAGTGGTGGATCGTTTTAAATTATTACAAATATTTTAGCAAAGTGAAGTTTGATATTTATATAATATATGTGTATGTAAAATGATAAATTTTGTGACTTATCAAAATTATAATTTCTTATGAACTATAAACATGCAATTTACATTTTTCAACAACATATCAGGTAAGTTGTAAATATTATACCATTATCATTTAATATTTCACTTATATAGTTATTCTTAATGTTACATTCAATTTATTTATTAATTTTAGGCCTTTTAAAATTTTAAGTAAGTTTATAATGATCATTTGTTTAATTCAGTAAGTTTGTTATATTATTTTGGACCAAAATATATTCAAATATCACCAACCTGGTGAGAACTAGCTTCTCCAATATGTCCGCGTTTAAACACTTTACACATCTCTTGGCAGCGACTCATCATTTCTTGATAACTCGTTCAAATCTCACTCTCTTATTAAAAACATGTTTATGCGTATTGTTGTATTGTTAACTTAATCACAGTATCTTTTTAATTAGACTTAATTATTGATATTTATCACTTTTAATTTAAAATTTTTAACTCCGCTATTCACAGATGTTACCTCACGCATCCCTTTTTAACTTCCCTCTTCACTGTCCCAGTTTTCTTTTTTATCAACAGCCCTTTGTTGTTGACCGGAAGTTTTACACTCTCTAGAATGTTCTATTCATAATCCTATTGTCTGATTGGTCAGCTCTAATTTTGATATATCGCAATTTTAATTTATTTCATATTTGTTTTCTGTTCACCACATTTTAAACATAACATTTATTAGTTTTCCTTTTTTTATAAAATTTTATCCTCATCATTTGTCAATAATCATAGTATTTATCAATTGTCGATAATCATAGTATTATCGACGGGAAGTAGCTGAATTTTTTTATAATAATATGAACACTCCTATTTTGATTTTCACCATTTTGAGTCTTTGCATTGCATAGTCGTAGTCACTACAAATTTTTGTATGGTAATTTTTGACAAAAATTTCTACTCCAGCTTTAGTCTCGTATATTGTCTACAAATTTAAAATGAAATAATTCAAATATGGTAAGTAATTGAGATGTATCTTTCCTCTATCGAATTAGGTAAGAAAGGAATCGATATATAACATAGTTTCGTAGATATAGAATTTTGTATAGAAGCATGTTAAAAATTTATCAAAAATTTTGCGGTCCTGGCCAAAAAATTGTAAATTTTGGTTTACAGTGAATGTATGGACAAAATTATGCAGTACCATGTATTTTAATACGAGGAATCCATTTTTTTGTTCAGTGTTATGAAATTTTTGTTATAGACATATGTGTATTTAGAGCGTAAAGTAACAAATTGCCGCTTGAGAAAAACAGCGCGGCGATCTTTTGAAAGCGGCAATTTTACTTTACGCTCGAAAAACACATACTTTTTTCTACAGTCGCACTTTTAATAATTAAAACAGTTTTTTATATTATCTTAGGTTATAATAGGAGTGGATTATGATTTAAGATAGTACTCTGACATTTTAGTTGTAATATTATTTATTAATGTTAAATGTGAGAGTACAATTATTTATTGCAATTTTTGATTCAGAAGAAATTTCTTCTATTACTGAAGATTGAAAATTCGGCTTAACAACCGATATAGATGGACATGATGAACCCAAAATCTTCTAGGCTATGTCAATTTTGTTAGAGGAGATGGTCCGAATATGGGCCAGGCATTTAATATGAGCCCCCTTGTCATCTCAAAACTAAGTGTCGCCATCTGCCAGATCGTATGGTCTGAAAAATGCACCTTCAATATTCCAGAGGGTCCAGAACAATGTCCTTGCTGGAATTCAAAACGAGCGATGTCTGGTCTATATGGACGACATCATCGTTTATTCACCAACAATTCAAGAACATATTACCCGCTTAACAGAAGTATTTAAGAGACTTCAAAAAGCTAACTTAAAACTGCAACCAGACAAGTGCGAATTCTTGAGAAAAGAAGTCGCCTACCTTGGACATTTAATCACGGAAGATGGCGTTAAGCCGTTTCCGGCAAAAATTGAACGCGTCCAAAAATTCCCTCAACCTACGAACCAAAAGGAAATAAAATGCTTTTTGGGACTCGCTGGTTACTACAGAAGATTTATACCGAACTTCGCTGAAATTTCCAAACCAATGACAAAACTTTTACAAAAATTGGTCCCATTTAATTTTGACTCCGGATGTCAAAAGTCATTCCAAGAATTACCACTACTCTGATTTTGATATACCCAAACTTTGAAGAACGATTTCTTTCAACTACCGATGCTAGCGCATTTGCAATCGGTGCGGTTTTGTCGCAAGGCCCAATAGGCCCGATAGCCTATGCGTCTAGGAAATTGTGCAAAGCAGAAACAAAATACTCTACGAAATAGAGAGAACTTTTGGCCTTTGTGTGGGCAGTTAAACACTTTAGACCCTATTTATATGGCCGAAAATTTACCCTGATAACTGACCACCGACCACTTACTTGGTTATTCTCGATAAAAGACCCCGGTAGTCGTCTAGCACGATAGTGACTCAAACTAGAGGAATATGATTATCAAATTGAATTCATATCTGGCAAATCCAATAAAAATGCTGATGCCCTTTCTCGAATAAAAATTAACCACATAAATGACTTTGATTCATTTCTTCAAAATTAGGAAACTAAATATTCACCTTACCCAATTTATCCCGCTCTTGAAGAAGCAGAGTCATCCCAACAAACTGAAAATAAACCTGAAATTGACTGGGATGCTGCTGCAGAAGAATTTTTGTCTTGTGAGGAACTTTATAAAACAAAATCACTGATGGACTATTCTAAAATAAAATATTCCAATAATTATCTACTAGACAAACAAAATAAAAACCTTCTAACCTTTTTTCAACAAAATAATCTACAAGATTTTCATGAAAAAATAATTGAGGATATATTTGAGGAAAACCCCGACTTTTCTTGTGCAAGAATTAATGTTCTACTGCAGTAAAACCGTCAAAAATAGAAAATACCTTATTATTGCTATACCATGGGAACCAGATAGTATTAGTGAATACTTATTTGCAGCAATTTATAGAAATCGAGATTTATTTCAGAAAAATATTTTATTAAAAATAATCCTGACCTACCAATATTAGAAACACCATCATTTCTACTTTCGGAAGTTGACGTAAAATTCACTACTTGTCAATATGTTACTAAAGAGCCAGAACAAAACCAAATACCTATTATCTTAGATCAATTTCATAATGGCAAAAGCCACCTTCACCGCGGAATTAATGAAACTATTAGGCGAATACGACAAAAATATAATTGGGCCGGCCTCACTCGAGATGTCGAAAATTATATTAAGTCATGCCGGGCATTCCAAGAGGCAAAAATATGTCGCAAAAATTTGGACAGTCCCCTCGTTATAACTGAAACGGCTAAAACACCTTTTGAACGTATTAATATTGATATTTTAGAGGTACCTCAAAGAAATTACTCTCTTACGATAAGAGACGAACTAACAAAATTTTCTCAAGCATATCCGCTTGAAGATAAAAGTGCCAGATCCGTTGTTACTTCATTACTAGTTTATTTTCAGCATTTTGGTGCACCACTTCGCATTCATTGCGATGCCGGTCGCGAATTCAATAATGCGTTAATGAACGACCTTTGTAATATGTTCGATATTAAGTTAACATATTCAAGTGTCGGTCATCCGCAAAGTAACGGATGTCTAGAAAGATTACATGTTACTCTGTTAGAAATGATTCGAATAAATTCAGCAGACCACCCCAATGAACACCCCTTCAGTATTTTACCATTTGCAATTATTGCTTATAATAACTCTATAAACAAAACACACGGATTCACACCATACGAACTTGTATTCGGACACACATCCAGTAGACCTCCCGAAAAATTATACAACGAACAAGAATTAATTACTAAATATATTAGAGATCTAAATAACCGCATATCTTATTATTATAAAATAGCGAGAGAAAAAAACCCTAAAGCAAAAAGAAAAAGCTAAAGACCGATTTGACAAACATGTCTCCGAAAACAAACCAAAATATGAAGTAGGTGACAAAGTTTACGTAAAAGAAACTCAAATTAAAAACAAATTAGAAAATAAGTTTAATGGCCCTTTTTAAATACTAGAGATACACAGAAATTCCGCAACAGTATTAAATTTAGAAACAAATAACAAATCTAAAATAAATTTCGATCTTATGAAACCCTATGTTGAAAATTAACTTATTTTCAGTTTTCTGCTGCTGATCGGAACAGCAACATGTCAATATAAAATTGAACCCATAAACAATACAGTTCGAATCTACTACCACGACGAAACCAAAATAATGGTTTCGAACGACGAATGGACTTTATTAGTGCATAAAAATATATCAGCTTTTAAACAAACTTTTGAAAGAATTAATAGAATTCTAGACACAATTCAAAATACCTTCACTTCAAACTACTCCACTATGAAGTCCTTCCGATCCGAAGTAAGATCACATTTTGCATTATTGCAACAAATTAGAAAATCTATTGGCGATAAATTTAGTGGAATATCTTGCGATGTTAAAAGACAAAAACGAGGGTTAATTAATGGAATTGGTACTATATTTGGAAATCTCGTTGTGTTTGACGGTGAATATTATACAGACTGCATTAATAAATTAAAAACTAATCAAAACCAGTTAGAAAACTTATTAAAAAATCAAATGTCAATAACAAGCTCAGTCATAACAAATCTCAACAGTACTATAGGACAACTAAAATTAAATGAAAAAATATTTAATTCAGATATAGAAAAAATTGAAACCACTATTTGACAATCAACAAACGAAATTGCGCTTATCGAAGCCAAATTAAATTCCTTTGAAATTTGCGAACAACTAATGGAGAGTTATTCGTATCTTGAAAATACTATTAATGATATTCTAAACTCCATCACTTTTGCACAGCTTCAAATAATTCATACTTCCATTATTGAACCAGAAAATTTGATCACTTCTCTTAAGAAAATATCGGAAAATACAGTAAGAAAAGGTTTACCGCTACCAATAAAATATTCTGAAATTTCACAGAATTTGGAAATAATCGATCTCGAAGCATACCAAACAAATTCAGATCTTGTATTTGTTCTTAAAATACCTAGGATTGAACCACAAATATTTACTATATTTCCCCTTTACCCAATACCAATTTATGATAATAGAACTGGATTTCACCACATTTTATCATTTTCACAAAAGTATTTAGCGCGGAATAATGATTATTTATCCTACATTCCAATCCACGATTTATAAAAATGTAAACAGTTATCTACGCATCAAAAGTTGTGTCGCGATGTTTACGCGTACCCTATAGACGATAACGCGATATGGGAAGCCCGTTTGTTAAGACAATATAAGACATTTCCTGGAAATTGTAGAAGTGCGGTAGTCAATGGACAAGGTTATAATGTGCAAAAACTCGAAGAAAAAACGTGTGGCTAGAGTCAATCGCCGAACCGGTACACGTAACCATAAGTCTTCCGGAAACAAAAACAAAAACATTAACCGTAAACGAAAATTCTATTTTACAGTTATACTCAGGATGTTCCGCTTTTGTTGGCATTACTAAAATACAGGCTAGTACTAGAAAACATTCCTCATGTACTTCATCCCGTAATGGTTGACTACAACTGTTGTCTGGACATTCCAAGCAAACTAGAAGTACCCAAAATAGAACCGCTAGATCTTAATAACATTAACTTGAATGATCTGCTAGTGACAAAACACAAACTAGATCAATACTCAAAAAATGTAGATGAACTTATAAACAAACCGTTTGTTGAGAAAAATATTTCTTGGTTTACATACACTACGATCTCACGCATCGTTGCCTTTATCGTCCTCTACACCTGTTACAAGTGTAGAAATATCAAATTCAAGAATTCCTCAGGAAAGCCTGTTCCGGACCAATCGAATGGTGTTTTTATTAAAATTCATAATATTCTTCCAAAAAGAAGACCCAAACTTGAAACCGAAGCCCCTGAAGAAGTGGAAACCGAAAATTGACAATTTTATGGTTTACTTTATACCCTTTATTTTTTTGTGATTTTTGTATTTTCCTTTTTAATCTTGAAATCTCTGTATATATTGTATTGTTTATTTTATATTTTATCTTTTTCTTGTTAATCTCAAAATTGTTGTTATATTTAACAATTGTAATTAAGGTTACGCAATGTCAAACATCAGGTTACGATTTCCGTATTTTCATGTGAACGACGCTACGTTGCGTTTTTTATAAAATAAATACCTTAAGTAACACAAATATCAGGTTACAGAAGAATAATGATTTCTGCATTTTCATGGGAACGACGCTACATCGTGTTCTCCATGAAATAAACGCTGACGTTGTTTTAACCAAATCTATAAATTCTTTTATTTTATGTAGAATAGTTCAGTTACATTTATTATTTCAAACTAATAATTCTTTTATACAACATATAAAACTATGTAACTCAATAATAACTAATAAAAATTGGTTTTAAAAAACTTAAGTGTGAATTTGTGAATATATATATATATATATATATATATATATATATATATATATATATATATATATATATATACTAATGAAACAATGATCGATTGAAAACACACTTAGAAGATCTTCCAAATCTGACAATGGACCCAGAGAAGGGTTTGATGCAAATTTTCCGTCACGATGGTCCCTCCATTCACAAATTACCTTAACATCTTTATTTACAGTTTTGAAGACCATGAATGTAAATCGTTTGCAAAAACTACTTTACAGGGTTCAGGGTACTAGTTTTTTATAATGTCCACTGAATAATTAAAAATATACTCAGTAATCATTTATGTTCAGTTTTACGTTAATTTTAATGTGTCTATTTCCATTTTATTGAATTATTAACCCAACACGAAGTTCCCTTCTACAACCTTAATTGTATTTTCTCAGATATGCACCTGACAACGCTTAATCACCTCAACAAATAATTATTAAGTTTGCACAACAGCTTAGAGCAGATGGCAGGTATCATATTTCCGGTAATTGATAAACTTCCTCAGGCGAGAAATACATAAACTTTCTGTATACATAACCTCAATCTATTTACCTGTCACTTCATATAATAATGCCGAAGTGCGAAAGCGTGGATATGCATGCATTATGTAGTATTTCGGTCGGGACAATTGAGAATCAGGAATTGGGTTGCGTAGGTAATCTTTCCTACGGGATGGTTCCGTAAGATGTAACATATGCTTCAATATACTCGCAACTTTTGTCGATAAAAAATGTGATATTTATAATATATGTGAAATTTATATATATACAGTGATGGGCAATTGGTTTGGTGAATGGTGAAAGAAGCGGAGAGTTCTCATCAGGTGGGATGTGTACATGTGGACTTCGAGTGATATTTCGAGTCATGAGGTCGGTTTCGACGGCAAAGTCCCTGAGAAATTGGGGGTTATCGAGTGGTGAAAAGACAGTTTGTAGGTTATTTTTGAAGGCGGTGGCTTTGTCTTCGGATGTGTAGATCTTCTGTCCTTGCACTTCGAGATGTGATTCAACCTTTCTCTTGAGGCCGACGAGGCGGTTGAATTTTTGCCAAAACACGCGCCCTTGTCTGAAGTCCAGTCCGGCTATTTCGGCCTTCCATTTTCTCTGCTTTTCAGCATTGATTTCTTGTCGAACCTGGGCGTTGAGACGGTTCCATTGTGTTTTGACTGCGGGATCTCGAGTGCGGACGTATAACCTGTATAACTGTCTTTTCTGACGTATCTTTTGCAAAATTCTTTGCGGAAGTGCATGAAAATTGGTGTGTACGGTGGTGAGTGGGACGGCGATGTCTTGCGCATCGATTAAGAGGGATTGGAATTCTTCTGCGTGATTATCTATGTCATCAGTATTCTGATGAATGACGGGTGGTGGTAAATTAGTAGAGACGTGATTAGCAAAGGAATTCCAATCGGCTTTTTTGAAATCGCGAAAGGTGAAATTTGTTGCTGGTGGTGGTATGGGGTTGTGTAGTGCGGTTTTGACCAGTAGTGGGACATGGTCGGAGGTGATGGGGTCGCCTATAAAGCATTCGTCGTCCACGAGAGTGATTAATCTGTATCTGCAGATTATATGGTCGACTATGGAGGAGCCGAGGTGACTTATTAGGGTTGGATTGTTATTTCTAATCCGTAAGATGGGAAGTGAGACAAGTTGGTCGGCGAGTAGTCTGCCGCTGAGGTTGGAGTGTGTATCTCCGAAAAGAGTGTTGCGTGAGTTTAAGTCGCCCATTATTATGGCTCGTGGAAGTGAGGATGCATATTCGAGGAGGTCGGTTGATAATGGTTGATTGGGGTGTTTGTAATAAGAAGAGAGTGTCGTCGTGGTGTTATCCCACGATATGTCGATGGCTATGCAGACCAGGTTCTGTTGAGACAGATTAGCGGGGAGAGGGTGTGGTGACGCGGGGAGTCCGTTGCGGACGAGAAGTCCGTTGCCGTGACAGTAGAAGTTCCTGTCTGAGTGGAAAGTGGTATAGCCAGTGAAGCGAGGTTTTTTTTTAACAAAGTGTCAGTGATTGAAAGAATTTGAATGTTTTGGGAATGCAAAAGGTGTTTAAGAAGATGTCGCTTCCTGGCTAGACCTTGGCAATTCACGGTCCCGATAACGAATTCCATGACTTAATTTTGGCGTTTGGGGGTGAAAGCAAAGTGGACGCGGTTGCCCGCGCCACTTGTTACGGTACAATTGTAGCCGTAGAACGAAGGAACGAGGTGTGAGAGAGTGTCAGCCACTAGGCCTCGTGCTGTGGGGACGGAGTTCATGATTGTTGTTGCTAAAATTTCGATTAAAATTTTAGCGTCGGTCGTAAGGTCGTAGGGGGTAGGTGGTTTTTCGAGCGTAACCGGGGCGGTTTCAAATGAATATCTCGGGAGTTGTTCGAGGTATCGAAGTGAAATTTGGAGTTTTTAACAATTTTTGAGATTATTAATATTTCGAATCTAACGTAGGTGTCTAGTAGAAAACCGCAATTTATATATCATTGTAGACACACCTCGTATTTTATGAAATTTTATTTTATTTCATACGAATTTTTCTACGGTCTAATATATAATTCTCTGAAGTGGTGGTTCGTAGTTGGAAGTCGAGATAGCGCCAGCTAACAACTTCTGGTAAGTATGTAACTCCACGAGCCAAATAGAGGTTATTGGAAGGTGGAATCTTCAGTTTGAATTCGAGACTCCGAACTAGAGGGCATTGCGGCGCTCTTGAAGAGACCCAAGATGATCAAAACCGTTCAGCGTACTATGCCCCCCTCCTTACGGTTGCGAATCACCGCAATGTCTATCGACAAGGGTCGATCGACGTCACGTTCTTCGAAGGGAATGTAATTCAATATTCTGCGTGGTATTAGCCAGGAAAGTAGTTGTCCTCTTCGAAGAACGGTCAGACTGCTATTTCGAAATTATTAATATTTCGAATCAAACGTAGGTGTATATGTAAAAACCGCAATTTGTATATCATTATTGACACACCTCGTATTATATATATATATATATATATATATATATATATATATATATATATATATATATAGCCGAAAGTAGTTCGTTGCCGAAACTAGTTAGGGTAACTTTTTTATTGGGGAATGCGGCAAAGAATCTACAAAATAAATATTATATAAATTTAAAATAGTTTTTAAACTAAAAATATTTTTTATTTACACTAATTGAGGTTTTTTCACAATAATATAATATCTATTTATATGAAGAAACATCATTGTACAATTTAATCGTTAAAATATTTAAATTGGCATGTTATCAAATTGATGACAATTTGTGACAAGTTGATGTTGTCGTAGAAAACATTTTCTTATATATATAAATATATAAATATATATATATATATATATATATATATATATATATATATATTCAGTACATCAGTATAGTATATAATAAAATGTTTACTATACTCTTATTATATTTAAATGAAATATAAGTAAATCAATAAACAGAATTATCCTCTATAACGCCTTGATCTTCATTATTATCTTTTTTGTCGAATGATAATAAATAACTATAAATTGAATTTAGATTCTGAATATCAGTTCTTTTATTTAAACAATTATTCTCTTGAGCAATGAATGTCATTTCCAGGAAAATCCTTTTAGAGTAATTGTCTTCTTTACACAAAATTTTGAAGTTTTTATAATCAATTATATGTTTTGTTGAGAAAACGTGTTCTGCTAATGCTGAACGTTCTGGGTATAATCTTGAATCACTCTTATGTAGAGCTAAGCGCTTAGTAATTTTTTGAGAAGTCTGACCCACATATACAAATTCGCATGTAGAGCATGTTAATCTATATACAACATTAGAACATTCAGTATAAGGATCAATTTCTTTCAATTTACTAAATACACGATTAATTCTCAGAACATTTTTATTTGCAAGTTTTATGTTAGTTACTTCCTTTAAAATTTTGGAAATTCTAGGGATCTCTAAAATATGGTAAAGATGCAAAAAAGGTATTGGTTGAATTTGTATTCCTTATATTTTCTACGTTATCAGTTGATAAATTTGGTTCATTAGATAATTGTATTGGATGAGGATTGTTAAATAGTATTTTTCTTACTAATGTTTTTGGATATCCATTATTTATAAATAGATTCGATAATATATTTAAATTTTTATTGTGCATCGTATTATCTGAAATATTGATGATTCTATTTTTCATTTGCTTTATCAAATTAATTTTCGTTGAAAATTTATGATATGAAAAATAGTTTATATATCTTTCTGAGCTACAAGGTTTTCTATACCAGTCTACTGTAATTATATCATTACTTCTTATAAGTCTGGTGTCTAGAAATGGAACAGATTGTTCATTATCTTCTGTTTCAATAGTAAACTGGATGTAGTGATTATAATTATTAAATTTTTCTAATATTTCATTGATGCCTGTACTAGGTAATGCCAATATTATATCGTCTACATATTTTTTTATAAAAGAAAGACGAAAAGATAGTAAAGGAATAACACTATTTAACAATTCATCCATAACATATGTAGCTAAAATTGGAGATATATTTGCTCCCATTGGTGTACCAAAAGTTTGTTTATAATACTTATTATCAAAAGTGAAAAAAGTATTATTGAATAAATAAGTAATAATTTCGAAAAAAGTATTTTTGTTTATATCACAATATAAACGAATACGGTCCCAATTTTTTTCAATAGATTTTAAAGTGATTTCTAAGTATACGTTACTAAATAAAGATATTACATCTAGACTTGCCAAAACATAATTTGATGAAAGTTTCATTTTATTAAGTAATTGTGATATTTGAAAAGAATATTTTACAAAATATTCATTATTGCAATCATATTAGTATATTTGTTATATATGCTGATAAATGTTCTGTAGGAATTCCCATAGAAGCTACAATAGGTCTCACTGATAAATTAGGTTTATGTATTTTTGGTAAACTATAGTATTTAGCTATAGTACCATTATATGTGGTTAATTGTTTTTTTGTATTTATATCTATTTGATTGGAATCAAATAACTTCTTAACAAGTTTGTTACATGATGTTTGTAATGATAAAGTAGGATTAGAATTTATTCTTTTGTAAGAGTTATTATTTTCAATCAAATCTAATGATAATCTTGTATATTCTTCTCTAAACATTATTATAGTAATATTACCTTTATCAGACCTTGTTACAACTATTTCGGGATGTTCTTTTAAAAATTTTTTTGTTTTACATAATAAGTAACGAAAGATAGATGGTTGTGTTTTCTCTAATGTTGAATGAACATAATTTGTAATTACATTAATTATTCTTGCAGTAGTGATGGAACGAATGTTGGTATCTTTAATAGTATTTAGTGTATTTTCAACATCTGCTAAATATGATTTTACTGGAATATCAAAACCTTAATGAGGTTCTATTGAAAACTTTGGTCCTAGAGATAGGAATTTATTAATATCATCAGGAATGTCTAAATTTGTGAGATTTTTTATCCAATTAGGTTGTGTTATTAGACATTCTTTGATCATATTATCACTAAGTGCATTTAACTTTTTTATATTATTATATTTAATTCTATGAAACAATCTATTGTATTTTATATTTTGTCTATGATTAAATTCATCGAAAATTAATTCAGAAGTTGTATTTATAATGGTTGATTTCAATTTAACAATATCATTCTCAAGATTGTTAATAATTGAATAAGTATTATTGATTTCTATATTTAAAAGTTTAAAACCTAACCTGTTATTGTATTGATCGTTCTTGTTGGAATTGATTTCTTGTCTTAAAAGTAATCTATTTATAGGTTTGATGGCGTTATTAATGTGATTAGGTATAATACCAATTTTTCTACACTTCAATAGTAAAATTCTTCTATTGATTGCTTTAGCTAATTTAGTTTTAGTTTTTGTCCAATTCTTCAAGTTCTGTACAGCTATTTCTCCATATCTTTGTTTGATGTTGTAGTAGAACCCCATTTCTGAAACTTTAGACGAAAGTAGTTCGTTGCCGAAACTAGTTAGGGTAACTTTTTTATTGGGGAATGCGGCAATGTGATAAAGAAAACTCTGTTTAGTTAATCCTAAGCTTTCGATAATTTATTATTATCATTATCAAAGAATCTACAAAATATATATTATATAAATTTAAAATAGTTTTTAAAGTAGAAATATTTTTTACTTACACTAATTGAGGTTGTTCACAATAATATAATATCTATTTATATGAAGAAACATCATTGTACAATTTAATCGTTAAAATATTTAAATTGGCATGTTATCAAATTGATGACAATTTGTGACAAGTTGATGTTGTCATAGAAAACATTTTCTTATATATATATATATATATATATATATATATATATATATATATATATTCAGTACATCAGTATAGTATATAATAAAATGTTTACTATACTCTTATTATATTTAAATGAAATATAAGTAAATCAATAAACAGAATTATCCTCTATAACGCCTTGATCTTCATTAATATCTTTTTTGTCGAATGATAATAAATAACTATAAATTGAATTTAGATTCTGAATATCAGTTCTTTTATTTAAACAATTATTCTCTTGAGCAATGAATGTCATTCATGCTGCAGGATTGAGAACGTCTTCGTTACGGTGTTGTCTGGTGGTGGTGCCTGGTTTAATGAAACGGATATTCACGTTTGATGGTTCAAAGCCATTAGCAGGATCAGAATATCTGTCTTCACCAACAACTGCTACTTTGGAGCGAGAAGTGGCGTTTTCAATAGCACATCTCACCATTATCCAGTCTGCGTCTCATGTTGCTGTGCGTGTCTCTAACCCTTTTGTTGTTAGCGTATCCACCAATATTTCAATCAGCATGGTTTTGTTTAAGGCGTTGGTAAAAAATATTTTCTGTTGAACATTGGCTACCATATTGCCAGAAACGTTCACATGCACTAAAGTTTTGGATGCTTCTCTTCGCTTTTGTTAGGCACGTTTTATGAAATTATTGTTCTTGTACTCATCGAATACAACTGCTCAAGTAGTGGAAGAATAGCGATTTATTACATATGAAGCATTCACCACACACACCACTATAAGCACAGACAAATATGTTGATGAAGATTGACAATTTTGAGGAAGAGAAGGAATGTACTGCTGACTTGACTCGTATACCAGCCATCTCAAAAACATTTCGAATTATACTTTTTTATATTTGGAGAGCTCTTTAAATTTCGATGCTCTCCGTTCGAGATATCAAATCAGACTGACTCCTCTTTTTTCAATTAACAGACCATTATAACTTCGTTACATTACATCTGACCTCAACTTGAAATATATCTTTAATATTATGACATGACTTGCCTATTATTTATTATACTCTGTGTGAAATGTCATACGAAAATAAATCAATCAAAATTTGACATATACTGTGTAAATCAAACGTGTTCAATATCATATACAACACTGGGTATTCTAAAAGTATTGAATCTCGTATATAAATATATTTTTTTAAATTTTAAATAACAGAACTATATTAAATGCCCCTAATAAAAGAATAACAAATCAAGTTTCTCACACTCTTATAAATTCATCTTTTAAAACATTAATCCCAACACTACTCTATTAATTCCATAATGTATCCCATCATTTTCCAAATAGTTACTAATCTATTTATACCATACAATCTAAACTAATATTAATCAATGACCCTGAATCCGAATACACCACTATTAATTCTATAATATCTATTTCTAAAATTTAACGTGATATAACATAATTTTTATTATCTACATTTCCATACTTTCGTTCTTCATTTCTGTGATTTCTATTTTCATATCCAAAATTCCCATCTACATGTCTATAATTTCATCTATTATCAAAATCCCTGTTCCTATAATTTCTATTTTCATATGATTTCTATATTATTTGTTAATGATAAAAATTCTATTTATACTTCATTTCTATATCCTTCCCTTACCATGCAATTCCTTTTTTTTGTTTTCTAGATTTCGTTTCTATACTCTTGTTTTATTATTCAATTTGCTTTTCTTTTCCTATACTTCTTTTTATTCTCTTCTCTTACCGTTTGATTTTCTCTTCGTTTCCTAAATTTCTTTCTATTTTCCACTATGTCCTTTTTAAAATCTTTGCCCCATATCTCACTATTTTCATCATATAATTTTGTTTCAAAATTCTTCAAATCATTAGTTCTACTTTTTATTATTTTCTTATTTATCATACCCTCAATTCCCTTCATTCCATTTTTAATTATTTTAATTATAACTTTTGGATGAATTATATCCATATTTCCATCAAATTTTACTCCAAAATCCATATTTCCTATATACATTAATTCGCCTCCATTTCGTCTTATGTTGTCTTCCATTTCTTCCATATTTTCTTGTAATTTTCTGTTCATTTCTTCCAATTCTTTATGAAATATTCTGTTTATACTATTACTCCTTTTAGCATATGTCACTGTTCATCTTCCTATACTACCATCTAAGTCTTTTATTTGCCAATAAATTTTCTCTTCATAAATTTGCATAACTTCCTCGCTTCCTAGTTCCTGTAAATTAATATCTCCTCAATTGTTTGTCCTTGAATTTTTATAAAATGTATTTCTTCAGTTATATTCTTATTTTGTTTATTTACTTCCGTTTGAATAGCCCCAGATAAATTTTCCTCAAGACATCTATCTAATTCCTGAACTTCTTCTACTACTTGTTTTTCAAATTCTTCTCTGATTCTAATTCCATTTTCTTGGATTTCTATTTTCAAGTTCTTATTTTGTTCTTCCATATCAACTTTCACCTCGTCTATTTGTTTCCTAAATTACTCGTTTTCATCCCTAATTTTCTTAATTTCATTCAAAGTTTCCATATTTTTGCTTCTTCTATGTTATTTCCAACCTGTTCATGTTTCCCTTTATATCATTCATATTTCCATTCATCTTGCCCATTTTTCCATTCAAACTATTTATATCTTCGTTCACATCTCCATGTCCATTTAAATCTCCCCTCATGTTGTCCATTTTTACATTCATTTTCTTTACCATACTATTCATATCTCCCTTAGTTTCTCCCCGCATGCTAATAAAAAATTCCATTAACCGATCCTCTTTACTTGCTCTTCCTTGTGTCTCCTGTCTAATATCCTCTTGTTGTTCTTCTTCTCCTGTCAAGTCTCCTTCTGATCCTTGTCCTTCATGTTCCATGTACTGTACAAGTAATCTCCCATTCCATGATTCCTTTCTCCCCTTTCTTCATCAGATCCACTTTCTGTCCCAACTTCACTTTCTGCCCCAACTTGTTTTCAATCCCTTAATGTAATTTTCCTCTTCATTTTAAATTTATTTTAAATATTACTAACGTATCCAAAATTTTATAAGCCTTTTCAATTCATGCCCCGCGTTGGTTGCGACAATATTGTGCATGTAGCTTAACTACACGTATGTTATAGTTTTCAAACACTGACGCTTATTGTCAAAATATTTGCCGGCTACTAATAATCTCTCTTATCTCGAAGGTGTATTTATTTAATTATAAATTATTACTATTATTCTCTTATCTCACGGTGAGTTCAGTTAGTTATAAAAATTTTGTATAAATTTTATAAATTAAAATATTTAGTATTGTTATTATTCCGGATAATTTACCCAGCTGTTATCTGTGACTGTATACGCTCAATTATACAAGGATATTTAATAATATTCTGACATTTCTAATATATTTCACCAATAATCAAGAAATGTCACTGACACAAATTAAAATTTTCTCATTTAATTAAGTAAATTTGTTTTATATAGAACAATTCTAAATCATTCACAAAAAACCTCTACAGTATGGTAATTTCAAATATGTTTATATATCAAAACATACAAATCAACAAACAAACTCTAGTTTTTTTAACAAAATACAATACCTTCGCTATACGAACACAAAATTAAAATTAAATAGTATGGCAGTAATCTAATGGAATACATAATACATTCTTCAAAAAATGAAATTAACTGTCTCGACCCTTACTTCCTGGAATCTGCTCATAAGTAACGTTAGTACAAAATTGTTAAATGTACAAACAAAAATACCACTATTAAAGAGATATATAAACTCAAATGTCCAGAATGTAATGCTGTCTATTTCAGACCCTTAGGAATTTTGAAATCCGATACAATGAATACTTACGAGCATACATATTAAAACAACCAGATAAATCTCACTACGCAAAACATCTACTTGACACCAATCATTCATTGACACCTAACACAAAACTAGAAGTGCTGCATATTTGTGAAAAGAAACAAGAACTGGATTTCCTTGAAGAATTGGAAATAAGAAGACATTTAAGAAGCCCACAATATGAAGTTGTCAATGAACAGTTAAATCTAGGGAGTTCTCCACTAATAAACTGTCTTCTTAAGTGATAATTGTAAAGATTAGCAGATATAGTTTTCCTGGTTTTCTATATCATTGCACAGTTATACTGATCTTAATTGGGAAAATGATATCCAGGATATCACCATAGGGCTAATAATATCTAAGCTTCAATATTTGTTATATCACATCTTCTTCTTTTCTCTATAAACATATATTAAGTCAATCACAAGTTAGGTCACTTCTTGGTCTAGCCCAAAATAACTACTAAACATCAGGTAGGCATCAAATGAAATGTAACTTCTGTCATTCTGACGATGATATTGATTTATCGAAACAATTGTCAATTTTTTAGAATTTTCAATAACTTTTATTATATTGTGGAATTAACTAGAAACGGTGAGTTTCATTTAAAACACTAATATTCTTCAAAAAAATTATAAAATTTATCGTAATTGTCAAATATTCCGATAATTGTTACTCATTTTCACGAAATGCCAAAAACCCGATCACGGTCCTAACGTTATTCAATATAGTCCTTCAGAATTGTATGATCATTCAGTAAGTATACTTAAATTTCTTCTTTAATTTGAATTCAAATTTATAGATTTTAATATCTTTGATATACCTATAATTTATCTTATAAAGGTCTGATGCTTTTTTTGTAGAAATAATGCATTATTTAAAAAAATTAATAATTTATCTGGATCAACTCAGAATTCAGGATCTTTCCACTTTCCGAAAACACGCACAGAATTTGCAATAATTGGGAACCGAATAACAATTTATAAAATTTATAATACTATTCAAGACAATATGGACACATTTTTTATATTTGGAGAGCTCTTTAAATTTCGACGCTCTCTCCATTCGAGATATCCAATCAGACTGACTCCTGTTTTTTCAATTAACAAACCATTGTAACGTAGTTACAATATTGAATCTCATATATATATATATATATATATATATATATATATATATATAAAAAATAAAGTCAATAATAATAATCTACAATAATATATATATATATATATATATATATATATATATATATATATATATATATATATATATATATGATCTCAATATTTCGCAATTATTTTATTACTTCATCAGGAGTTAACTAAAATAATATATGATCACATGCAACTATAATGAAATGTCATGATAAAACACACTTACAGATCATAATATAAACGCTATCAGCACACAGTCAAAACTAAAGGTAATCACCAGCATATTACATTAGGTAGTCAAACAGCAAGTGAGGCATGAACCATTTTAAAACTTGAAATGCTTAATGAAAACAAAATACCTGACCACAATGAATTAAAACGATAATTATTTCTTTTGCAATTTTTTATAATTTTTCCTTTTTATAATAAAAACTTCTTTATAATTTATACAATAGTCCAGTGAAAGTCAACGACAGGTGACAATTAAAAAATAATTTGAACAATTCGGTAAATAGATATTAGATATTCTAGTTTAGAATTTATTTAATCTTAATTTGTATTTGGTTTTTAGTTATTTGTTAAAAAAAGGGAAAACTAAGATTTGTTTTTACGATTTGGTAATTAGTATTTTTATTTCAACTTACATTTATAATTATCTGAAGAAGTCTGATTAAAATTAAATTTATTTCACGCAATAAAAATTTTTGATTTATTTTAGAAGGTGACATTTGGTTGCATTTTAGCGACAGATAATTTCATTGAAATTTAGTGGATGTCAGAAAGAAATTAAATAGCCTTGTAAAATTTAGAATCAACAGTAACATTATATTACTGGTTAGAAATCAGGAACAAGTATTATAATAAATATTTAATTTGGACAAAGCTTGGAAATCATAAAGAATTTATTTTTTTGATAGCGCATTGAACCCAACCTGAGATAAGAGTAATTAGAAATTGTACATTGTTAGGCATTATTAAAAATCGATAAATTATAATATAGTATAAAATTTTATAATTCATAATTTTAGAAATCAATATAAATATATTAACAACCACAACGAATATACAATAATATATATGTAAATGATTTTGTTTCAAATTTTAAATAACAGAACTATATTAGTATGTATAGTTTCATTTCGCAAAAAATATTTTCAACGGTCTCCTTGTAGGAAAACTTCTCTTCTAATTTAACGGTGGATGGAGATAGTGTTGAAAAGGGAGAATTCTAACAAATTTTAACGAACTAAATCCCTCGCGGATAATTTGGGATTAGGTGGGACCTTTTATTGAAACCAGTAACAATGTTTTTTAATACGCAAGTTAATGCATTTCTTGTGTTACTTGGGTAAAACAGCTTTCATCAGCGAAAGTAAACAAATTTTATCGATGAGTTACTTTAATGATCATGATTTAGAAATATTTTCTGAAATATTAATAGTTATTGCTATTTTCCATCATCTCTAATGATAATACAAGCTTGAATCCCTAAATCGTTAATATCAACAGTGTATTGTAAACTAATGATTGGATTTAATTCTGGAGATCAAAAAGACCAGTTTTATTGTACTAGAGCACTATCGTGATCAAGCCAGATATTGTCTCAGAGGTTAATTTCATTTAAAGGCCGAGGTAGTAGTTGTCGATCAATTTTGTGGCCACCTATAAATCAAATCCATATATTGATGGAAAACACATTTTGAAAATGGTGTCGATTTTCGTTATAGAAATCTTTGATAGGAGTTCTTGAAAAGTATCAATCGTTGGTGAAGACATACTAATATGGAATTACCTATATGCCATTATTATCAGCGTGAAGGAAACTAGTTTCCAAGTTATTATTCTGAAAATTTCTTGTCTTTGACTTTTTAATTGATATAATATTCGTAAGATGGAGATTTGCTATTAAAATAAAAAATAATTTATACTGCATCTCCTAGTCACGCCCCAGGGTGGCTAAAGCGGTGCATTATTTTTATAGATTAGGTAAAACGAGGTTGACACATATTCCAACAAACTTTGTAAGAAACTAAACAGATTTTTGAAAGCCATTATTAACAAACGTTCTCGATTTTTAACTGAACTATTTCGGAGAATGGAGATAAGAGATTTTGCTTCCACTCTTTCCTATTCATTGGTATAATCTTTGCTTTGTTCCACTTTCTTCTCTCCTCACTCAGTATTCCTGCTATCGTCTTGTTCCATGATTGCTTTGCTCTTTCGTTTATTCTTTATTATTTTTGCTTCCCATATTCTTCTTGTTTGTCTCTTATTTTCCAATAAATGTCCCCGCCCTTCCAGCTGTCTTTATTCTATATATTGTAATAATGATTATATTTCCAGTTCTTTTCTTATCTTTGCGTTCCTTATTTTATCTATCTTTATGACACCAAACATTGTCTCTGTTGAGAAAATATGTATTTATATCTTTGTATACTCCGTTTTAAAAAGGCATGGAGTAATAAATCACTCATTTTGGCCGGAACCATAGGCGTACCACATTTGGTCATTTAAAAAAAGTTAAGGCTTCTAAAATTATCTCATTTCCGAAAATAACCGTTTTGTAATATTATTTAAAATGAAATTTCAAATTATCCATAATATAATAAACTGTGGATTATATCACTGACATCAATTTTCCAGAAAATTTATTATTATGTATAAAAGGGCGTGGACGAGTCCCTCCAGTAAGCTCCAGGTAGTTATAATCCTACATACAATAAATAATAAAATAAATGTTAATAATAATTTTATACAAATACATATATATATATATATATATATATATATATATATATATATATATATATATATATCCAAACCAACCCCATTTGCCGATTATTTCACCCAATTAGCAGGTAATTGAAGAAACTTGACAAACAGGTATCTCAAAAATGGTTTTATTATTGTGAAATATAGTCTTTTCAGTTCTAAGAAAATGTCCCCATAATACAATGTACTTACTAGAACTTTTCAACTATAAAAGTAGCGGAAAGGTTGATATTTTTAATTTACAGTTCATCTGTTCTGGAGAAACTGCTGTGTTGATTGATTTCCCCATTATTACTGTTATTTGTTATTATGTTTTACCGTTATTGTTAACTTTGTTAACTGGTGTTTATTTTTGTTTATCTATACAAGTTCTCTTCTCATCACACGAGACAAACACCTAACTACACCTTCCAACTATATAGTGTTCCAACCAAATTCGACCAGATATGGAGGATTTATCACCATCTAAGTGACCTAAAGTTGGCCCACTGTAGCTGAACTAAAAAAATATGATATTAAATTGCTATTCCTCGTTGAAGAACGAAGAAATTAGAAGAAAAATCATGAATTTGATAGGAAGTGTTGATGGAACTGTGGAGATTACTTCAACAATGATGGGTGTTTCAAAAACAACAATTTATAATTCAATGAAGGAGAAAAAAAAAATGGAAACATCACAGCCCCAGCAAAGTCCCCAGGCCGACCCAAACTTGAAATGGATGACGACTTGAAGAATGGAATAAGGCGTAAGGTGCATGCTTTTTTCTTTAGAAAAGAGATCCCAACTCTCTCCAAAATGATGGCTTCGGTTCAAGAAGATTCAGATTTTCCGAAAATGTCTCGAAGTACATTATGGAAAATTTTGAAGGAACTTGGATTTGAATATAAAAAATATTATCGAAACGCAATGTTGATTGATAGAGACGACATTGTCATTTGGAGGAGGAGTTATTTGCGCAATATTCGGAAAGCAAGACTAGATCAAAAACGAATTTATTATTTGGATGAGACTTGGTTAAATGAAGGTCATACTGTTTCAATGTTTTGGCAAGACACGAATGTCAAAAGTCGGAGGCAGGCAGCTCTTGAAGGGTGGTCAACAGGCCTCAATCCACCAGCAGGAAAAGGACGTCGACTCATCATTACCCATATCGGAAGTGCCGAAGGTTTTGTTAAAGGTGGATTGTTGTGCTTTGAGTCGAAGCAAACCGGAGATTATCATGAAGATATGGATGCAGACGTTTTCGAAGAATATTTCTCACAAATGTTAGATCTAATTCCAACGGGCTCAGTCATTGTTATGGATAACGCAAGTTATCACTCCAGGTTAGTGGAGAAATTACCTTCAACTGCATGGCGTAAACAAGATATCCACGATTGGCTACCCTCGCAAAATATTGAATGCCCAGATAGCCCGCTGAAAAATGAGCTCTTGCAACTGGCCAATTCACATAAACACAAATATAGTAGATACGTTGTAGATCAAATGGCATCAGCGCGTAGTATAACGGTGCTGAGGCTTCCTCCTTATCACTGTCAACTCAATCCCATAGAATTAATATGGGCCCAAGTAAAAGGGGAAGTTTCAAGAAAGAATACGACATTCAAAATGAGTGACGTAAAAGTTTTATTCGAAGACGCGTTAGGTAACGTAATCAAAGAAAACTGGAAGAAATGTGTTGAACACGTGATACAAGAAGAACTAAATATGTGGGAAATGGATCATATAAGTGAACACATGATTGAACCATTTATAATCAATGTTAATAATGGAAGCTCAACAGAATCGTCTGATTCTGATATATAGACTAGTTTTTGTGTTAGTTATTACTATTATTTGTTAGACTTTTTTTTATAAATATTACATTAATTCGTACTTCATTCCTGCATTTTTCTTTTTTCCTCTCCTATTGTAAACGGTATATTAGTAGTAAAGTTGATACCTACTGCAAAAAAATTTGCTATTTTTTATATAATATTTTATGTTTATTGTTTATTCATAGGAACACAAAAAAATGTGTTTTTATTGAATCGATATTGTGAACTCTTTTGAATAGTTTTCGTAATTATAATTTCATATATAGTGCCTTCATATTCATATACCAAGTTTGTTTTGTCCTGATTACACGCCTCTGAGGATTAAATTGTTTATTTGTTCATTCAAATACAATACAGCGACCCTTTCAATACAATAGGCGACCCAACCGAATACAGAGTTACGGGGTTGTCTACCTGAAATTCGTAACAAATGAGAAATTTTAGTACAAAATTAGATAAACTTCGGAGATATTTTATTATACACCCTGTATCGGTTTTGCATGCCTAATGAGCTTTTATTACTCCATGCCATTTAAAAACGTACTATAATGCACAAGAAATTTCCATATATTGCAACTTTTCTTCCAAATATTTTTTGATAGAAAATTTCTTGGCTCACAAAGGAAAAATGATTTATGCATCTTTAAAAACACCCTTGCATAATCAGTAGTGATCTAAACTTCTGCTCATTCTCAAGATAAAATTAAACTTTATAAACTTTCAATAATTGCTAGATTATAGATTATTTTACTCTCAGTACAATACTATAATACCCAGGAGCTCTACAAATAGTTCATACAAGGAAAGTTTGGTTTCTGTAAATTCACCCCTAGATATTGAATTCTAGGCTATTATGTGGAATATATTGGAATGTATTGTTTCTAAGCTAAATGTACCGCTTTGCTATTCTGTGTCAGGGTTTATATTAATAATGGAATTCAGTTTCGTTGTAAGTGTTAAAGCGAAGATAAGAGATATACAATAGATACGTTAATCGATACAAATTTGATGGAAAATGTAATGGCGATCCATACAAAATGTGCTATTATTGTTGGTGATTATTATGTTGAATCCAATTGAATCGTATGCATGGTAATGTTTCCTCAAACATAAATGATAGTATTAAGTCCGTAGGGCAAAATCCGGCAAACTGAATAATTGACGTAGAAGATTAAATAAGAGATGAAAGGTTTTCGTTACAGAAGTGTATAGGGTTATGTGATACAATTCTGTTGATAGTTGAGTACAGTAGAATGTAGAATCCTTTAAAAACTGTCAATATATACAACAGTCGTTATCAAATATTTAATAATGATACGAAATCGCACACTGGTGTGGTGCCTGAATACGACTCTGCCTACGCTATGTATGACAGTTAAAATTTTGGCGAATACGCCGGGATTTCTTCGAACTGTTTAACATTATGTTTTGCGACTATCTTATCTAGAAATTTCCAGTGAGGTACATTGTTTTTGTGACTAGTCTTATTTAGAGACTTCCAGGTAGACCGTTTGTGTGTGAGCCGCATTCTAGAATGATCTGAAATAAAAAGGAACTAATATATTGAAGACCGAACAGCGGGAGAAGTTAGTTGATAAATTGATCTCGTGAAATGAACAGTAAAGAAGTAAATATAAATTAAGTAGTGAAGTGTTTATATGAATTAATGTAAGTGAATATACTGTGTATCTAGTATAAATTAGTAAATAGTGTAGGGTATAAATAAATTAAGTGAGTAGACATACCCGTGTGTATAAATTTATCCCACCCGTCGAAATAAAAACTTTAAATAAATAAGAAATAAACGGTTTTAAAGATTAAAACTAACGTTTCCGCATCTGTGGCCCTGAACAATAGTCTATCATAAAATTGTTACTTGTATACACTTCGTGGGATGTATCGTGCTAACAAACCGAAATTTCTCCAAAAATAACCAAAAATTTAGTATATCTAGTTTTATAGGACCCGCTGTACTCGCTCTAGTCAACTGAAAATCAATAGGATACATCTGTGAGACACCTTGAACAATACTTATTCATAAAGTTGATCAATCGTATACTCTCTGGAGGCTGTATCGTGCTAACAAACTGAAAATTCTCCAAAAATGACAAAAAATTGGTACTTCAAGTACCACAGCACCCGTTGTACTGTAGTGAGCTCAATATCGATAGGGTTCATCTTTAAGACGCTCTGAATAATATCCAATCATAAAATTCATCACTTGTATATACTCCGGAGGCTGTATCGTGCTAACAAACTGAAACTTCTCCAAAAATGACAAAAATATCGTACTTAAAGTACTGTAGCACCGGTTGTATTGGCTCTGGTGAGCTGAAAATCAATAGGGTTCATCAGTGAGATGCCCTGAATAATATTCAATCATAAAATTGGTGACTTGTTGAACTCCGGAGGCTGTATCGTGCTAACAAACTGAAATGTCTCGAAAAACGACAAAATGTCGTACTTCAAGTACCATAGCACCCGTTGTACTGGCTCTGGTGAGCTGAAAATAAATAGGGTTCATCTGTGAAATGTCCTTAATAATATTCCATCATAAAATTGGTGACTTATTGCACTCCGGAGGCTGTATCGTGCTAACAAGACTTGCAAGGAAAAGTGACCGACGACAACGACGACGACGACGACGACATACACAAAGAATTTTTTTTCTAAAAACCGTTTTTTCGTGTTGTTGTTGATGGATAACGTAAAAATAACTCAAAAAAAAATTTTTGTGGGTAAACCAATACTTTTCTCGCATATTAGATAGGTTGGCGGAAAAGTAAAAATAATCCAATAATTATGATAAATTTCGAAACAGATATTGAATTAATAGAATCCTGAATATTTTTCTCATTCGAACAAATTCACTCCTACTCGTATGATTAGCGGTGGTAGAATAGGTTAACATTGAAGGATATTAAATTTTGTAGAAGAATATTGTTCTTTAAAATCTGTTCTTGGCATACGTTGCATAACAGAACAATGTCCTTATAAAAAGAATGTGTGAATTTGCAATGCCCTATTCTAAGTCTAGTAGTCTGAAAAGGATAAGTAGACTTTTACGCGGTGTGATTTTCCACAACATTACAATGGATCCTAAGATTGCTGTCAGTTTTGTTGCCAATTGTTAAAAACTTATTTTCGAAAAAACATTTTTAGGTAACTTAGGATTCACTTTGGTGTAAGTGCGACATTATCATTAACATCCGCACCACGTGCGCATTTACCCGCTTCTTCATTGCATTTAAAAGCGGTGTGTGAATCAACTGATTTGTTATCGTTTTGGCTTTTTGGGTTTTAAGAAATAAATGTTACTTAAGGAATCTGTTAGAATCAAGATTTTGGGATTAGAGAAAAAAATAGTTAGTTTGGGGGTATGAAATAGTCTGTAATAAATATGCTTGTTGCTCTATGTTTCATTTGCTGTTACTATTGCAGCTGATGGTTTCGAAGATTTTGCGTACTTACTGATTCTCATGTATCATGACATTTACGGCATTTTAGGAGTTATTCTTCTGCCTTGACTATCTCTCTCAATGTATCTCTCTCTTCGGAACCGCATTATCTATGTTATCGTTCCATATTCTTCTTAGACTTCCTCTTAAAAAAATTTCAGTGTTTTTGCATCACACACTCTTGTCAAGTTTTCATTTGCCGTACGACAGATATGGTTCTGTATTGGTTTTATTTTTGAGTAGCCCTAATTGTCTTATTGTTGATTCTATCCCTTTTTTTATTAACTATATTCCTTAAGAATCGCATATGTGCATCATTTGTTCTGGATTTACTGTTCTCTGTTAGGGTCCATGATTTGCAGCCGATTATTCGGATGTTATGTCTTATTCCCTCTTCTGCTATTATTATACTCTTGTTGTGTGTGTTTATTGGAGAAATGTTATTAAGAATTTAATACACAAAACGATAACACATGTACATTTATGTGAAAATCTTCAGTAGCATACATTTTCTTATTTCCATTTTATTAGACAGTAGATATGAAGTGAGAAATACTAAAGCAGTTGAAATATTTACAATTGCAAAAGAGTAAAAGGAACAAACATAATTTACTATTTATGTGACTCATGCCATAATAAGAAATAATATAACCATTATATACGCTCATCTGATGACTACTCTCATTATTTAAATGGTTTTTACTCCCTTCTCATGAATTTTTATATAACCAAACTGATTCTTCTACGAGAACGCCCCCTATACATCACCATCAGAATTAATCCAAGCGATGTTTAACCACATCAAATAAATTCTATGAAATTTCCCCATTATGGGTGAATGCAACTCGAGGCGACAGATAATGCGATAAAAGTCGTGTTTGGGGAAATCCACTTTTGGCCCCTTTTGCCTCTTAGGATACTTCAAAGACGAGAAATATCTCGTGAGTAATTTAATTTATGTGGTGGGCTACATTCTAACATATAACGATGATAGGCGTGAGAATGTTAAATACTGAATTTTGCTTATAGAGTATATGATATTTCAGATAATTGAATTATTAATTCATAGTACTGAAAAGAGCAAAACTTGTGATATGTTATGATAATAAATTGGCACTTAATTATTCGCATTAGAAATAGCAATTGGTGTATGTGAGGGTGTGTGTTGTGTGTGTGTGTGTGTGTGATGACCTGATAGCCCAATATAACTTCATTGAATATATGGTTGGTTCCAAAATTTGTAGGTGTTATTTTTTTGTTTAGTTCGACTTTTTTCTCCTTCGCTCTCTTTTCAAATTTATTCACCCATCCATTACAATAAAATTGCTTGGTGCTTGTTTATTACTTGTCCACAAATTCATTTCTTAGACTATTTCGTTTACCGAAACTATTTGAGTATTTGAGGAGAAATAGTGGAACATTATTTGGGAACTTGTGTAGCGTTATTATTTTACTGAGTTCTGTTGAATTCACATAGAAGGTGGTATTTGAAATTAAATATGAGATATTTAAACAAAACCAACAAGCGCGCTTATGTCCTAAGCTACGGCTTCATATTTTGATATCGAGCGCAAGCGACTCACTTTTGGCTCCAAAAGCTGATCGAGAAGGTGTCACCGAATTCTCTTTGACAAAGAAAGAATAATTTTGTAGAATTTAACGATACATTTTTTTATTTAAGCCTGAGGTATGCGACACATAAACACTGTTAATACAGTATGAATACTTTTTTAGATTTAAAATCTATTTAAATAACATTACTTCAGTTGTGGAAGTCTTTGATCCCTTGTTACGACTTCACTGCAGACAAGGTCTACCTTGTGTAAATAATTTTTTCATTTGTTTATCAAGTCTAACTTAGAACCAAAAGTCATTTTATTGAATGTGATTTTTCCTATACATTTTATACCCTTTTTATATTTTCTACTGCCTTATACAATTAACCACAATGTAAATACTGATTTTTGTTTATTATTGCTTGCGTAAGTGCTAATCACCGAACTGTGCACTGGTGGTTATTTCATTCTACGACATTAAACCAAGAAAATGTGGTACTTTTAAAATTTGGTTATAGTTCATGAGGGACTACAATCCTCTATGAATTTGGGAAAATCCAACTTACTCACCTGCTGTACAGACGAAATGCTGCCGTTCTCATATGTGGTAAGTTTCATGATAGGAATTTTGGTGTACTTTTAGTATAAATAACAAGCTACACAGTTTTTAGAAGTTTTACTATATCAGGAACACACCTAACCTAACCTAACCGAACTGTGCACTGGTGGTTATTTCATTCTACGACATTAAACCAAGAAAATGTGGTACCTTTAAAATTTGGTTATAGTTCATGAGGGACTACAATCCTCTATGAATTTGGGAAAATCCAACTTACTCACCTGCTGTACAGAGGAAATGCTACCGTTCTCATATGTGGTAAGTTTCATGATAGGAATTTTGGTGTACTTTTAGTATAAATAACAAGCTACACAGTTTTTAGAAGTTTTACTATATCAGGAAGTATCAGGAAACTTTCACCGCCTCCTTAAAACACCAAAGGAGTGTGTCAAGAGTAAAAAGAGGGGAAGGATATAAGACGATAAGGGTAATCAGATATAGAACCTTTCCACCTTCGTCACTACATTATGTAAACTCCTCCATGGATGAATTTACTACAAAATGTTTAATTTATACAGTGCTATTCAAAAGTCTTCTCCCCCCCTCGTATCTTTTGTACGGCTACACTTACATTAATAAAATTTGGAAGGTGAAAATAAAGTGTTGTAAACTTCTCTACGAATGGTAGCAGGTGACGTAATAGTAATAGATGACGTCACAGTGCCACTCTGGCCAATAATTTTAAATAGGACCTTATGGCAAGTGTTATCTCGTTTGAAAGACATTGGCATTGGCTACATAGCCATATTAATTTTGTTTGGGTTTAAATTAATTTTGACGGATAAATTAGATAAATACCAAAATTATTGAAATTATTTTCTAAATTTTATTTAATCAAATGTCAACAATGGATTCTTATAGCAAGTGTTCGGAATGTGCTCCGTCTACTTCCTGACAGTAATACATCCTATTAGTAAACTCTTGTCGTACTCGTTCGAATGTGTCAGCTGAAATAGCATTATATTCTTCAGTAATTATTTCTTTCAAAACGCCAATGCTATCTGGTGAAGTAGTATAAAACCTTGAATTTCAAATACCCCCATAGAAAAAAATCTAATGGTGTCAGATCTGGTGACCGAGGTGGCCATTCTATAGGACCTCGCCGGCCGATCCATCTACCTCGATATTCTTCATGCAGGTAACGTCTTACTGCACCGTAATAATGTGCAGGAGCACCATCTTGTTGAAATGTTATTTCCAGATGGCCGAATTCATCTTGATTATCTTCCAGAATTTCAAGAATTAACGGCTCAATTGCATTTTGTAACATCTCCCGATACACTTTTCATTTCGAACACTTGCTATAAGAATCCATTGTTGATATTTGATTAATTAAATTTAAAAAAACAATTTCAATAATTTTTGTATTTATTTAATTTATCCGTCAAAATTAATTTAAACCCAAACAAAATTAGTATGGCTATGTAGCCAATGTCAATGCCTTTCAAACAAGATATCACTTGCCATAAGGTCCTATTTAAAATTATTGGCCAGAGTGGCACTGTGACGTCATCTATTACTATTACGTCACCTGTTACCATTCGTAGAGAAGTTTACACTTTATTTTCACCCTCCAAATTTTTATCATGTAAGTGTAGCCGTTCAAAAGATACGAGGGGGGAGGGGACTTTTGAATAGCACTGTATACCTAGCTTTTTACACATATAGGTTTACTGCGCTTGTTTCCTGACTGGCTGGGGAATGTATCCAACCCCTAAGTGACTTTTCTTTAGACAATCAAGGGTGGAGGGATGTTTCCTATTCATCTGGGTTAGATGAATTTTGGGAATTTTGAATTTGAATAGAGATTTTTTAATTTTATCACATCTTAAACTTCACTTCTAAATTTAATATAAAAGTAATATATAAATGTTTCTCCAATTTTCAGTTCACTATATGAATATTTTCATCCTTTTAAACATACAGTTGATTCAATGTTCATCATACAAACACGTTGTATTATTATACATGTGTTGTTTTACTGCACGCTGGCTAATAAGCCACCATCTATTAACGTCAAACTTGTCATCAGATATCATTTAGTTTACAATTTTAAATGGGACGTTTTATTATGTAAAATATACTTGTAAACCCTCTTGAAAGGGTATTTTTAATGTTTTAATCATTTTATTCTAATAATGATGTAACATCATTCATTTCTACATTCTGTATTCATTGGATGTTTTTTGACACCTGTTGTAGGATTTTTTATGACGTAAGTTCAACTTTTTCAAATTTTTCTTTCAAATTTTACAAACATTATAATTTTATAGTACAGCTTTGAGAATGGCCTAATGGCCGAAAGCGCTTAGCTGAATTTTAATAATAAATACACACTGAGTACTCGTCGTTTCATTCACTCAATTTATATATAGTGTGTACACCATACCCAGACAGTTCTAATAAAATTAGTGCCGGTGTAAAATGGTAAGGTTGTAAATTTTCCATTTTTAAAATTAGCAAAACTGAAGCTTGGCTTACTCCAGTCATTGCTGCTAAACGCTGAGTACTTAGTTCCGGATTATGAGCAACTCGCACTAAAATATCATCCTCCTGATCTACAGTTATTATTTTTGGTCGTCCTATACCATTTTTACGCCTAAACTGTCGAGTTTCTCCTAATCAACGAAAAATATTGCGGAAAGTTTGCCGATTGGGTTGAACTCTGTTTGGATACATTTGTTGATATTTGTGAGCAGCAGCAACACAAGAATAATTTTCGTTTACATAAACACAAAGCATATCTCGCATTTCAAGATTAGTAAAATTGTTGTGTCGAGGAAGTTTCACTTAACCGACTTTAAATTTTACAACAATCACAATTTCAAGTGACATTAGCAACAACTAACAGCTATGACAGCATCGCACTAACAATTAATTCTCACCAGAGCCAACTACACAAAACAAATGATATTGAAAAAGTATTCATCAAATACCACTTATCTCATTGTAGTAAAAAATAGAGATCAGTTTATTTGTTTTAAAATATTTTTAAGTTATTTTGATGTTATTTTAAAGTTAGAAGATCTAATTTATTTTTTCCAATAAATTTCAATATCCTTATTGAATACGGATTAAAGTTTCATTTGCGTATTAAATGCAAGCAACTGGTCCAAAATATCGACATAGTTATTACACATCAAAATTAAAAAAAAATTGTAGCTTCATGTTTAACTTAAAATATCTCCAGAAATATTGACTTTAGGGTTATGTGGAAAGAGCGCATTACTTATGTAAAAAGTATAGAACAATAAAAATTGTGCTAAAATGTCTATTCCGCCAGTGGCGTAGAATTTGGGCAACGATTAACCAGTCACTTGCCTCTGTCGCACGACTCTGGTAGTAGCCCGAAACGTTTGTTTAACATAATTTAGCAAGGTGTACAGTATCCACATTTCTTGCCAAATATGAAATGGATACGTAAAATAGGTTGAATTTACTGAGCACAAATCGTTTTTAAATTTCTAAACAAAACACCCTGTAACTCAGTAAGCAGCTATATTTTACTTAGGTGAGTTAAATTTTGATAATTTGAAGTCAGGCTTCTACTGTTAACTTATTTCCAATTAGTAATGAATAGACCCTGTATAGACCCCTGAATAACAACTAGTTTGGAAAATAAAATTGATGCGGCTGGTGACATGATCTTGCAAGAAGATCTTATTCACTTCCAACAAGATGGAGTTCCACCACATTACTTTCTTCCAGTTAAATAGTGGCTAAATGATAGATTTCCTGGCAGATGGATTCGTCGAAGAGGAGCAATAGAATGGCCACCAAGGTTGCCCGACTTAGCACCTCAAGACTTCTTCCTATGGGGGCATCTAAAATCGATTGTTCATAAAATGCAGCCTCCAGATTTGGAAGATTTGAAAAGAAGAAAAACAGCTAGGTGTAGAGAGCTTCAGGCAAAAGTTTTTCAATATGTTCGACAGGCAGTTTTAGATCAGACTTTATAACTGCTTAGAAAATAATGGACAACATTCCGAAATTTTGATAAAATAACTAACTTTTTAATAATTTTCTATATTTTATTCCAAAACACTTAGTACATAAAGACCTTCACAGTTTTACTTGATTTCTCCAAAAGTACTAAAAAGAAAGATCAATTATTTGATATTTTTGAAAATTTAGCTTAAGATTTCAGTATTTGTGTCCGCCCCCACTAGAGGGTTGGTGTAATTTAATTGAAAACCAACATACAAACTATCTCCCTTAAAAATAAGTTGACGTGGCTTTGCATATTTTTTAATTTTCTATGGGGGCCTAAATATAGAGGGTGGTACGTTTTCAAATTGACATCCCATGTGTGAGTGAGCTTCTCCAAACGATATGACGCCGGTTCAATTTCCCTCGACCGTTTGGTGATTATAGATAATTGTATAGAAATAAACTGCCTCTAACTAAAAATTTGACGCTTCAAATAAAAAATGTCAGATTAAAATCATGTAGATTTTCCACACTTCTTTCTTGTTTTACTATTGAATCTAATGCTCAATCAACTGGTTCTTTAAAATAAAGAGAAACTGTACTGTACTGAATTTCGTTGTTACTACAAGAGTTTTGTGCTGTGTATTTTTATAAATGTTTTATCATTACATAATTAATCATGTTTTAAAAAATCGTCACATTGGATAATATAAATAAGGGAAAAAAGAGCGTAAATCACAAAATATATAAGAAAAGCTAACCTAAGAAATGTTTAACTTGGAATTATGAAAACTATTTTTCACTCCCAACGTTAAGAAACCATATAGTGGCAATTTGTAATCGTCTTTTTGGCAAATAGATACTAAGATTATATACACCACACTACAAATAGAATTCAGCCACTTAGACTTACTTGATAAAACGAGCCCCTCTATAATTTACTCGGCATTCCCTTCTGTTTGAAACGTTCCGCGTAGGATTTTTGTTTGTGATACTGAAACCAAACCGGAAGGGTTGTCGAAATTAAATGGTTTAGGAACAACTTTTAACAGGAAATAGATTTCAGACGATCCCTTTCCCTGTTTATTTTATCTCAAGGGAACTGTATTTTAACGCATTGTTAAATCAAGTGCATATCAATACATCTGGATATACGAGGATAATTATAGAATAGTTTCTTTTTCTTTTCAAAAAGTCAATCTCATAAAATTAAAAAAACGTTAGAAGAGTGTCCAAAGAGCCCTCCCAGATGTGCATCAGTTTTCTCAGAGGGATTTAAAGGATAAAAAACGTTTTCGTGTTATCCAAGGAGCTTAGTTTTCCTTGGTTATTTTTTTCTTTGCTTGATATGAGTACCGGGAGGTTTGAAAGTATATATTACTGTAATGTTTTTCTTATTTATTTAAATAGTTTTTAACACAACGGGTGGGATAAATTTATACACAAGATATATCTACTTACTTGATTTATTTATACACTATTGACTATACTAAATATACTGTTCACAGTTCACTATCATTGTTAATTTGATATGCTCTGTTGGCTATGAAATCAAACTGTAGACTGACCCATGGTTCGCAGGTAGTTGCTTATATATTAAAACGTTTTTATAGAACCTTTGGATTTCTGATCCTGGTGGGTGACCATTCTTCATTGACTGCCGTAATTCTGGATTCTGCAACTTCCGCCTTGTTGCAGTGAGAATAGTCTGCTGGGCATGACCGTCTCGGCAGAGAGTCGGCATTTCGGTGACTCACACCAGCTCGATGTTGGCTCCTGTCTAGTTCCCCTGTAAGTGGAGTTCTTGGGTTGCAGGAGTCCTGGGGCGCTTAGACGAACTGCGTACGTGATCTAGCTCGCTACATTTCCAGCATTTGATCTTCTTCTGCTATCATACTTATTATCAAGTTGACGATCTGGTTCAGTCTGTCTTCGTCACCTACTTCTTGCATGGTTCTAACTTTGTTTTACCCCGAAGCCTTCGTGACTGCTTCATATTTAAGAGGTTCGTGATTTGCAGGAGTCATAGGGCGCTTACGCGAACTACCTTCATGCTCTAGCTCCCCACAATTACAGCATCTAATCTTCTTCGGATTCTTGTTCACCATACCTTTTATCAAGTTGATGATCCGGTCAAGTCCATCATCGTCACCTTCTTCTTGCATGATCCTACCTTTGTTGCATCCCGAAGCCTTCGCGGCTGCTTCATATTCAAGAGCAGAGGTCAATACATTTACCACGGTTTCGGGATGAGCTAATAGAAGCGTCCTCTCCATATCGTGGTCACATAAGCCGTCAATAAAGGTCTGAATGCCCATGTTCTCTGGTGCTGATGGATAAGCAAATCGAACTAGTCGAGCAATATCCAGTTCATACTCTTGAAGGGTTTCGCCACGTATCCGCCTTCGGGATTTCAACTGGGATTGGTACAAATGTTCTAAATGTTCGTAACCATATCGCATGTCCAACCTCTTCTTGAGCTGCTCGAAGTCACCAGTTTCTTCAACGGGTATCGTCTGAAGTACATCTAAAGCGTCTCGCCGAATCGCGATGGTTAAGGTAACTGCTTATTCCTTATCGGACCAATGATTCACAGCGGTTGCTTCAAACTGTTTTACATAATTGGTCCACAACATCTTACCGTCCAACGTCGGTGCCTTAACTCTGGCAAAACTGCAAATGTCTTCCACCTTGTGAAGTATTTCTGGCCTGCAACGTTTTATTTGTTCGATCTTCTTTTCTTCTGCTGGCAGGTCTTGTGTTCTTAAATCTCTCATCTTTCTCTCTAATTCCATGATTTTCTCGTCCATCGTTGTCATCTTATTCTCGATATCCGATTTTAGAGACGAAATGTTATTTTTGACGTCAGCAGCAATGTCATTTTCAATGATACGATATCGGCAGAAAACCGTTCTTGATAGTGGAAATCTTCTCGTCCATACTAGCAGAAATATCGTTCTTCAGAGTTGACATCTTCACGTTTATGTGAGCAGAAATATCGTTCTTTACATCAGAGATTGACGAGAAAAAGAATAAAAATGTTTCTGGATCCAAGCCTTCACTTTCCAGTGCCACTTTGAGTCTTTCTACTGATTCACTTTTCCTTCCGGACGTTTCCAGCTCGTGATTTTCCAATTCTGCCTTTAGCTCTGTCACTTTCAGATCACTTCATCTCTTAACCATTTTTACGTACCTATTTATTCATATTACTCCACACCTGACTTCACAGTTCACTTTTTACGTACCTATTTATTCATATTACCCCACACCTGACTGTTCACAGTTCACTTTTATTGTTAACTTGTTCTGCTCCGTTGGCTATGAAATGAAACTGTAGACTGATTCCTGGTTCGCAGGTAGTTGCTTTTATATTAAAGCGTTTTTCTAGAACCTTTGGATTCCTGAAAGTTCCCAATAAACAATCGACTTCCCTAGAATGTCTCTATAAAAACAATGAAAAAAAAACCAGCCCTTCCCAGAAAACCATGCGCTCTCGCCGAAAATTCAACTTTAGATATCGAACTAGAACAGAGTCGGCTTCAGGGATTACTACAGTGCGCAGATTTGTAACATTACTATTATAATAAACATGGAAAAAATCCATAACATTTGAATTGTTGGACAAAGTTATATATTACTTCTCTCAAAGCCCAGAGGTAGGTATTACAATCTCCTACATTTTTTAATTTTTTGAAATTCATAATCTACAAGTAACAACTGTCAAATATTTGATGTGTTATTAATTGACTATGTTGTTATTATAATTGACAATAGTTATTATTCATATATTGTAAGGATAATTTGATACATATCTTGATATATTCGGGCTTTTAGATCGTTTACATTAATTGATATACTGATATTTATTCTCGATTTTGAGTATATTTATAAAACTTAAATTAAGATTTGCTGTGGGCAATTGGAAAACGAATTGCGAGCTCGTATTACGCTTGCTTAATGTTTCATCTTACTATATATTTTTATTAATTTCTAAGAGCTTAACATAAGCAGGAAAGAATTTCATAACTCAAGTACAAAACAAGAAATCCAAGTTATCAAGTTTTTGTTTTAACCGTTCAATTTTTTCAATAATGCTTGGGGAATATCAAGGATATGATTTATACTCGTTGATAATTGGGAAGTGTGGATCCTATTGGCATCCAGTTCTAACGAATTGGACGAACTGGATAATATTAATTTCGTTTCTACTCCAATCCAATGTTCTGAGAATGGTATGATTTTTTTAGAAGAGTCAGGAAAATTATCACGAGATATTCTACCTACAATTCAATTGTCAAGTTCTCTGGAAGGATCGTAAATAAAACTACACATAAGTGTTTTTCTAAATTAACTACAATTTCTTCATGTCTATATAGTAGACTGCCAAAATTTTCACTTCTCCAATGCTGATCTATTTTTTGGATATATTTTTTAATAAGTTTGTAAAAACATTGGCAAATAACATTCTTGTTTCTTGAATATAAATATAAGAAATATCAATATTCCCAAGTAGAAGAAAAACATAATTTTAATTGCAGTATCAAATGTCATTTCTTCTTAATTGAAAACAGTTCGGTGGGTAAGAGAACTAATATATTTTATTCGTCCAAAAACTTTTTATAAATCAACCTGTTAGGAAAATCTAAAAAATGAATTTATTCGTTGACTCGCCGTATATTAAATATGATAATATATTGATATTCATCTTCATTAAGTGTAAGACATTGATTTATTTATATATTATTCCTGTCAATACAAAATCTAATACTTAATATGCAACGCTCAATATAGTCAAAAATTAGCAAACGTGCTTTCAGGCTATCAAAATGGTTGTAGAATCTTATATTATCAACGTAATTTAATAGTAGCTATTCTTACATTATACTGGAAATACATAACTTTGCTATTTAATAGAATGTTGTTACAGATAAATAGATCTTTAATTTCCCAATCTATGCGTAAAATACTTTTTAACAAGTTGTATGAATTGCATTCTCATTTATAGAATAATCATGAAATCACACCTATTCATAGGGTGACAATGGATTTTATAACAAATCAGTTTTTCAATGACTATTTAGTATATAAATGGCTATTCCGTGAATCTGATATTATTACAGAAAAATTATACATGAATTATGTAGATGGTGCTACACGTATATTTATATTCTTTAAATTTTTTAATTCTTAGATCCTCTACCTCTAATTTTTATTTTAGTGAATGCATTTTCTTGAATTGGGCTTTAATAAAAAACGTATATTCTCATAGAAATGTTTCTGACGAATCAGTAAAGTTTTAGCCTAATTTGATAAGATAACATTGATGCGTAAATATCACTACTTAGCACGTAAACATCAAAACACTACTCTTTATACCAAAACTTTTTGATTTCAACTCTTGATTGAATTTTTAATGTACGAAGAAAGGAGAAATTGTTCAGGTCCTTTTTATCATTAATAACAACATTTATATGTATATATATAAATCATTTCTAAAAATTCTCTATTAGTATTTGATTATATGATTTTGTTTCAAGAAAATTTATATTTTTATAATTAACTGCATGTCTGTAGTTAGTGCTGTTCAATTTATTTATCGCGTAGGAGGAATTTTAATCTATTCACCAAATATTGTGATGTTTGTCCTATTATTCAAAGAGTTGAAGATTTCTGTTACTTGGGGAGCATCATTACCGTAAAAGGATGTACGGAGAAGGACATTAAGAATAGACTTACAAAAGCAAGACAAGCTTATGTAATGCTAACAGATGTATGGCGGCTTACACAACTTGGCACATAGACAACATAAAAACGGATCGATTATATGGATGCGAAACATGGACAATGATAAAACAAGGAAAAGAGATACAAACATTTATAATCAGATACCTAAGGAAAATACAAAAATAAACTGGCCAAATAGAATAACACATGAAGAATTATGGTAGAGAACAGGACTGAAACCAATTTTGAACGTCGTAAAAGAAAGAAAATAGAAATGAGTCGGTGACACTTTAAGAAAACCCACATAAGATATTACCAGAGACACGCTATTCAAATGGGCGCCAATAGGACACAGAAGTAGGGGAAGACCCACATATAGTTGGAGAAGGGTATGTCAACAAGAGCTAGAGCAATAAGGAAACACTTTGCTACAAATTAAAACTTATATAACTGGTTTTTGGAGGTCCTATGCTCCTACATAGTTAGCATTATTGTTATTACAAGGTGCTTCACATATAATATTCCTTTTTAGTTTTTGATTTTGGATTACTAAAATATTTTGATAGTGTGTTATATCATCGGTGACTTACTTTATTTTTATGTTTACAAAAATGATTTTATAATTGGTGGGATAGTTTCTCTAAATATGGTAAATATTGGTATTCCATATTTTTTTGTCCACTACTTACTTTGTTTATTAAGTGATTATAATACTTATGTTATTTTTTGTTTAATGCAGTTTTACCTTTTTCAATAGCTGTGTATCTAAATTCAGAATCTGATGGTTGGATAGCTGCAAACTAACAATTATTTATTTGTTTGGGAGATAGTATGGCATGAATTGAAGTTAAAACATCTTGAGGACTAAGTAGATTTTGTATTCTAGTTTTATGCAATTGTTGCTTTTATGTGACATTAACAAAATTGATTGCCTATTATGTTTCAAAACTCGCGTTTCGGTTAAGCATTTTTCATTAAACTAGACGAAAAATCATTAAAATTTATTCACTTTCATATGTATATTAAATAATTCAAATTCAAATCAAATTATTATTCAATTAATTCAGTTTAATAAAAGATAATGATTTTGATTAACCTTTTTATGAATTTTAATTTTTTGTTATTTTTAACTCAATCAGCAAACCATGTTCAATGAAACATCCCGGATTTCCCTACTTCTGATAACAATCGTAACTTGATGACTCACCGGTCTGTCACAGACACAACTCGACAAATTTACTACATACTATATACCTACAAGCCTCATACTATTTGCTGTGTATGTAGTGTATATGCAAGCAAGCAGCAGATTATGTGGCCTATATAAACATGAAAAGGGTGGATTCCAATCGTTAAGGACCCCTTCTAGTTATATTCAGCTGAAGCTATTGATTTCACAAAATGAATGAGTGAATTTACACCCACACATATACACTTCAATTTATCAGTTCTGAGACCTTTTTATAAACATTTTATATAATTTCTTGAAAAAGTTTCTTCAATTGGTGGTCTATTTCTAAGAATAGCGTGTTTTTTATAAAAATATCTCTTGGCGTTTCTGCTCAATTCCAGTCGTTATCAAAATATTATTAGACATTGTTAACACTGTTATATGAATACATTACTCACTAAATGGATGTCCAAACACAATCTGCATTCATTCTTGTGAGAACTTTTTGTTTTTAATTGTAATTAGTAATGGAAGATCTAGAAGAAACTATCAGTATCATTAGTAAAATTTACATCAATATTCCCTTCTTTTTCTGTCATGTAGATCAGTGCTCCGCAACCGGTGTGCCGCGGCACACTGGTGTGCCGTAAGCCGACTTGAGGTGTGCCGCTCTTTCAGACAATACGAATCTGATTCGTATTGTAGCGAGACCCGCGAAAAATAAAGCAATCTGACAACAGCGCCGATGGTAAACGTCTATCCGTCTATCGGCGCGGCGCGGCGGCTTGATTCTCGAAGGCGACTAAACTAGAAAGATCCGTGCCGTTCGAGGCGCGACTCGATGTTTTCCTGAACATCGCCGCTGCCTATATAAGCGCGCCTGTCGTCGCTCAGAGACTCAGAGAGAGTCGAATAGTCAAGTGAATCAGATAAATACGCGGGCAAACAAATAAATCGTAGAGTGAAATAAATAGTGAATTGCTATATAAATAAATTCTTGTGCCTTATAAATAAGTGAATATAAATTAGTTATAATTAGTTAAGTGTTATTTTTAGAGTTCCTGTTTCCTTTTTTACGTTGTTGGCCATATTGTGTCTAAATAAATTAAATTAAACTGGACTAAGTTTTATTGCAGTATCTACTTTTATAAATAACTATAGTGCTTCAAATATGGATAAATTTTTGCTGAAATCACGAGCAGATGACGAAGAACCTAGCACAAGCTCCAGCATAAGTGCTGCAAAAAGAGCAAAAAAGGTGCTGAAAAGGAAGTACAATCAAGACTACCTTCGATATGGATTCACTTGGTGTGGCGACGAAGCGGCTCCAAAGCCTGAATGCGTCATTTGCGGTGAACAGTTGTCAAATGAAGCAATGGTACCCAGCAAACTAAACCGTCATTTGATCACAAATCATCCCAGTTGCGTCAAAAAAGACATTCAATTTTTCCAACGGCGCTTGGATCAAAATAAGAAACAAAAGCAGTTTATGAAATCGGCGGTTACGGTTTCTGAAAAGGCATTAGAAGCAAGCTACCTTGTTGCAAAATTAATTGCACAACAAAAAAAACCGCACACTATCGGTGAAACGCTTATTAAACCAGCATGCATGGAAATTGTTAGACTTATGCTTGGGCCAAACGAAGTTAAGGACGTGAGTAAAGTTTCTTTGTCGGCCGATACTGTTAAAAGACGTATCCAAGATATGTCAAGTGATATTTTGGGAACACTAATTAAAAAAATCATTTCGGCTGGAATTTTTGCGCTTCAAATCGACGAATCAACCGATATTAAAAATAAAGCACAACTGATGGCTATTGTACGTTTCGTTGACGAGGACTCTATTAAAGAACATTATCTATTTTATAAGGAGGTTCCAGAGAGAACTACCGGTGAACAAATTTTCCAAGTAACTGATAATTTTTTTAAAATACATAATATTCAGTGGACCAATTGCGTTGCTATTTGTACAGATGGTGCTGCTGCAATGATGGGCAGTAAGAAAGGTTTTGTATCTTGTGTGGAACAAAAAAATCCGTCAATACAAATTACACATTGCTGCATACATCGAGAAGCATTGATGGTCAAAAATTTGCCCGAACAGCTTTCGATCACAATGAATGAATGTATTAACATCATATAAACATAATTAAATCGAGAGCCTTAAATTCGCGAATCTTTGGAATACTCTGTGAAGAAATGGGAAGCGAACATGAATCCTTACTGTTTTATACAGAAGTTCGTTGGTTATCCCGGGGAAAAGTTTTAGCTCGACTGTTTGAACTTCGCTACGAAGTGCGTGAGTTTCTTTCAAGTCAAGATATGTACGATCTATGCCAGCACCTTCATGATGAATACTGGATAGCCAAACTTGCATACATGGCTGATATATTCGAACATCTGAATGAACTTAATAAAAAAATGCAAGGACGGAATGAAAATATATTGACGTGCTCCGATAAATTACAAGGGTTCAAAAAGAAACTTGAACTTTGGCAGGAACAGTTGCAAAAAGGATGTCTAGAAATGTATCACAGGACCAACCACAGTACGATCGAAAACAAGCAGTTGATTGTGGATTTGGCTCAACAACATTTAAGTATGCTTCAACAAAAATTTGAATACTATTTCCATTCTATCAACACGGAACAATACAATTGGATTCGAAATCCTTTCGCAACCAATGCAATAAGTTCCACGGAAGCACTGCCATTGCAAACTCGAGAGGAGTTCACAGAATTAAGTAATGATATGACCCTAAAACTTAAATTCGACGAAGTTCCGTTAGATGTTTTCTGGATTTCCATCAAGACAGAATATCCACGCATCTCCGACAAGGCCATCTTCACACTACTTCCGTTTCCCACAACATATTTATGTGAGCAAAGTTTTTCAACGCTTGTATTCATTAAAAATGATAAACGGTCATGCTTAAAAGATCTTGACCAAGAAATAAGAGTTGCGCTGTCTAAAATTGAGCCGAATATAAAACTTTTGTGTTCAACGAAGCAAGCGCAGGTATCACATTAATCAGTCATCATAATGTCAAAATATTTATTACTATTGACGTGTCAACAGAAGTAAATTTAGTATACCTACCTGTCCTACCTAGTATTTAGTATAGTTCTCATGTATGTACCTATTTGTATTTTTCATTCTATCTGAATAATAAAAAAAAATAAAAAAAAATATGTATTATGTCCTGAGTGAAAATTTTGATGCCCCAAATCTGAAAGGGGCTTCTTCACATTTTAAAACAATAAAAAAAACTAAGGTAGTTTGGACATCCATAAATAATTAGTATACATGGAGTGAACTGACCCCCGACCTAGCTACGCCACTGCTATAAATATATTTTAGATTTTGGTGTGCCACGAAATTCTAGGGAGCAGTTTGGTGTGCCTCAGATGAGGAAAGGTTGCGGATCACTGATGTAGATTATTGCATTACTCGTAATGCTGCACCAAATAATGAATGGAAAACACTAGCCAAATGTTTAAAATCTCATCAATAAAAAAATCAGCTTTCAACCGCCTGACAATTTCTTCTGTCGAACCAGAAAACCAGCACTTTCATGCCTATGTACACAAATACACTTCCCGGCCTAGTTAGGGAAGTACATACTTCCCGGAATAGGCCGCGAAGAATCACATGGTATGTATGATTTTCATAAATGTAGTTGATCATTACAATAGCAGTGAAATAACGACTAAAAGCTATATGACACGAAATTAGTTGACATTTTGATTTTTGAAAGTTTCCTCTGCCATCCTCTTCCACTCTACCGGCCCTTTCAAATTACACATCAATCTCCCATACTGCCCTTACTATCGCCTTCTGTGTCGCCTTTACCAAATGAGTTTTGAAGGATAGTTGGCTATCCAGCTACACCCCTAGGTATTTCACAGACTCCACCATAGGAATTCTCTTACCCATCACCATCACCCCCACTTCCCTCGTCTTGCTCCGTCCCTTCACTACTAATCCCCCTGCCACATCCAGTCTGCACCGCTCAATCTTCTCCACAATATTTCTACACCGTCCTCTCCGCCTCTCCATTTGCCATGTATACCAGTCACACCTCATCCGCATACACCGTAATCTCACACCCTTCTTCACATACTATCCCTCGAACCTCATCAAACACACACTTCCAGAGCATTGGTCCCAGAACCGAGACCTGGGACACTCCAGCCTCTATCTCATACCTCCTCCCTCTAGAATCTATTATCACCCGCCTCTGTCAGGTAGTCCTCTACTAGGCTGATCAACCCCATCATTTCTCCTTCACAATGCCGTGCTAGATTTCCCTGTAACCCCCATTCCTACCAACTTATTACCCCATCAATTAGCCATACCACCCAACAGACTGATGGGACTGTACTCCCTCTTCCGCTTCCCTTCTTTACCCGCCTTCCTTACCAGTATCACCCTGGCCATCTTCTATCTTTCCGGGAACTCTTCCTGCTTCAGCAGCTTGTTGAATAGTTCCCTGAAGTACTCCCTATTGTCATCCAATAACCTCTTCACCACATCACCTCTTAGGTCGTCTATCCCTGTGGCTTTCCTCACTTTAATGTTTCTCCCCCCCCTCCACTACTTCCCACTTCTCAACCGACCTAATCCTCCTCTTTTTTCCTACCTCCTAGTTTCATCGACTTCCCGAATCCTTCCCTCCACTCCCCTTTCTATCGCCGTTAATAATTTCCCTGTAATCTTATTCTCCCAATCTTTCTCTAGCGCCTCGTTCCTATTTCCACTCATCCTTATCACCTTTCCCCATGGGTTGTTTTCCAATTTTCCCCCTCACTTCCCTAATTTCTCCCTCTCCACCTTACGCTCCAGCTCCTCCTTGTAACCCCCTTTTCCCCTACCGCCCTCAGTGTCCTTATGAAGAGGGTCCTGAATAGGGTATAGGGGTTGCGCAAAAATCACGAACTTGCCGTGAATCCTGCCAAGTCTGAGGTAATTGTTTTCACCAAGAAGAGAGGTATTGTATTAAGACTTGGGGGACTACACCTTGGTGGAGTACCAATTCCTGTAGTTGAACAAGTGAAATATCTGAGAGTGATCCTGGATAAGACACTGACATGGAAGGCTCACATTGATATTCGCCTAGGTAAGGTGATTAACAAGTATTGGGCCTGTGGAAGAGATATTGGTCCGAAACTGGGACTAACCCCTAAGACTATCTTATGGTTCTACAAGGTGATCATGCTGCCTATGCTCAGATACGCGGCCCTAGTCTGGTAGCCGACAGTGTCCTTGGCTGCGGCTAGATCGCCACTGGCACGCCTCTAAAGGGTGATCAGTTTGAAGGCAACTGGCTGCATGAAGACTACACCAACTCCTGCGTTGGAGGTGAATCTCAGACTTCGGCCTCTTCACCATGTGATCGAGGCTGAGGCGGAGAGGGCACTCCTGCGCTCGAAAAGTTTGGGATATATACGAAGCGAGAAAGAATGCAGGCACGTTAAGAAGCTCAACTCCTGGGAGATGTTCCAGTTTTGATTCGAGCGGCTGATGTATGACTGCGCAGGTACAGCTTCGTAACCACCTATAGGGTGAAGATCTGGAATAGAGAATTCTGGTAAAGATAGGGAAATCCACAACCTCATGGGATCGTCTGGTACGCAGATGGCTTATGCTCCAACGATGAGACGGGGACTAGAATTTACTCCAGGAACCCAAAGACACAAACTTATGTTTCTTTGGGAAAGGGTGTATCTGTATATCAGGCTGAGGTATACGCTACCATGGAATGTGCGCAGATTAACCTAGATAGAGGTTATGTGAATCGACATATAACCATTAGCTAAAATGGATTCCCGCTCACTCTGGGTTTTAAGGTAATGAAAGGGAGGACGCACTGGCTGTGGAAGGGGCGGCGGCTCCCTTAAGCGGCCTGGGCCCGACCTAGGGCCTTACAAAATAAACGGTTTTAAAGATTAAAACTAACTTTTCCGCATCTGTGGCCCTGAATAATATTCCTATCATGAAATTGTCTCTTGTGTACACTTCGGGGGATGTATAGGGACCGAGAAAGATGACGCTTTTGCCATCTGCAGAGAAAAAAACACAAACAAAGTGATCTAAACACTATTAGTTTTGTATAATGAACGTTTTGATATGTTCATTTTTTTAAACTGATATTAAATGTTTGTGAGGTCTTCATCAAAAGTATCTTTTGGTATTCATGACAATTCAAATATACCATATAAAAATACTACAAAGTTGAAATTTCATAGGTAGTTTCCCCGAAAGTTTATTAAACACTGCGTGGGTAACCTTAAAACGTCAAAAATGGATAAATGCAGTATAAAACCATATGCAAGTAAAATGTTCTAATTATAAATTTTTATTAACTATTATTTTGTGTGTAATCAGTATTATACTACAATTGGCAGCTATTAGAAAATTTCCAAATGTTTTCCACTTTGCAGTGCTCATTTTGTCAATAATTAAAAATCAGATAATCCCCTGCACCCATCTTACATACCAACAATTTTTCTTGGCAACGAAAATAAAAAGATCTATTCATTTTTTGCATTTTGTAAGTTATTTATTAGACTGTTTACATCACAATGTTTTTCTTATTTAACACCAGGGCGCTCTACTTTCGACAGAAGTGCTGCCTCTATAGTTCGGTCTCGATCCCTATCGTGCTAACAAACCGAAATGTGTCGAAAAATAACCAAAAATGTAGTATATCTGGATTTATAGGACCCGCTGTACTCGCTCTAGTCAGCTGAAAATCAATAGGGTACATATGTGAGACACCTTGAACGATATTCAATCATGAAATTGGTCACTTGTATACACTCTGGAGGCTGTACCTTGCTAACGAACTGAAACTTCTCCAAAAATTACAAAAATTTGGTACTTCAAGTACCATAGAACCTGTTGTACTGGCTTTAGTGAGATGAATTTCAATAGTATTAATCTTTGAGACGCTCTGAATAATATCCAATCATAAAATTGGTCACATGTATATACTCCGGCTGTATCGTGCTAACAAACTGAAATTTCTCCAAAAATGACAAAAATACCGTACTTAAAGTACTATAGCACCTGTTGTACTGACTCTGGTGAGCTGAAAATCAATAGGGTTCATCTGTGAGATGTCCTGAATAATATTCAATGATAAAATTGGTGACTTGTTGAACTCCGGAGTCTGTATCGTGCTAACAAACTGAAATTTCTGAAAAAATGGATAAAATGTCGTACTTCTAGTACCATAGCACCCGTTGTTCTGGCTCTGTTGAGCTGAAAATCAATATGGTTCATCTGTGACATGTCCTTAATAATATTCAATCATAAAATTGGTGACTTGTTGCACTGCGGAGGCTGTATCATGCTAGCAAGACATGTAACGAAAAGTAGCCGACGATGACGACGACGGCATACACACAGGATTTTTTTTCTAAAAACCGTTTTTTTGGGTTGTTGATGGAAAATGTAAAAATAACGCAAATTTTTTTTCAAATTTCCAACTTTTTTTGGGGTAAACCAATACTTTTCTCGCATATTAGATAGGTTGGGCGAAAAAGTAACAAGCAGTCAATGAGGAGACGAGGAATTGGTTGGTAAACCAACACCTCGCTCATTGGAATGCTCTACAGGGTCTAAGGCAGTCCAGGCTCCTACTTAGGAGTTGGACTGATGGACATGCTAGAGCAGCTGCAGAACTACAAAGGTGTAGGTTAAGAGAGATAGCAGGTCTCTTAACAGGGCTCTGCTGTCAGAGCTTGACTTGGACAAGTTTCGCCTGAACCTAGTATTAGTAGTATGCTCTCTAAAATAAATACTTTTGATGAGTTGTCCTACTTCTATTCTACAAATGGGCCAACAATATTGTTGTTGATTCACAAATTTAATTGTAATTCACTTGGGAGTGTATAATCCATATTTAAAAAAATATAAGAAATATAAAAAGCTGAATATGGATTTTACTTTTCCGCCCAACCTATCTAATACGCGAGAAAAGTATTGGTTTACCTCAAACAAAGTTGAAATTTTGAATTTTTTTTTTAGTCATTTTTACGTTTTTCATCAGGACCAACACGAATGAACGGTTTTTAGAAAAAAAAGTCCTGTGTGTACGAGTATGTCGTCGTCGTTGTCGTCGGCCACTTTTCGTTACATGTCTTGTTAGCACGATACAGCCTCCGGAGTGGAACAAGTCACCAATTTTATGATTGAGTATTATTCAGGACATCTCACAGATGAACCTTATTGATTTTCAGCTCACTAGAACCAGTACAACAAGCGCTACAGTACTTTAAGTACGACATTTGTCATTTTTGGAGAAATTTCAGTTTGTTAGCACGATACAGTCTCCGGAGTATATACAAGTGACCAATTTTATTATTGGATATTATTCAGGGCGGCTCAAAGATGAATTCTATCGATATTCAGCTCACTAAAACCAGTATAACGACTGCTATGGTACTTGAAGTACCAAATTTTTGTCATTTTTTGAGAATTTTCAGTTTGTCAGCACGATACAGCCTCCAGAGTGTATACAAGTGACCAATTTTATATTTGAATATTGTTCAGGGTATTTAATAGATGCACCTTATTGATTTTTAGCTCACCAAAGCTAGTAAAACGGGTGCTATGGTACCTGAAGTGCCACATTTTTGGTCCTTTTTGGAGAAATTTCAGGTTGTTAGCAAGATACAGCCTCCGGAGTGTATACAAGTGACCAATTTTATAAATGGTTATTTTGCAAGGTTTGTCACAGATGTACCTTATTGATTTTCAGCTGACTAGAGCGAGTACAGCGGGTCCTATAAATCCAGATATTTTTGGTTGTTTTGGAGAAATTTCGGTTTGTTAGCACCCTGAAGTGACAATTTTATGATAGAATATTGTTCAGGGCATCTCACAGATGATTTAATCTTTAAAACCGTTTATTTTGAAAGTACGTTGACCCAAAATCAAGCGTATAATCCAAAAAAGATAATATGCTGCCAAGATAATAATATAAATTAATTTTAACTCACCTTTTATAATATCTGAGAAATACTGTCGTGAAAAGCCCGGCCTCAAATTCCAATTTCTAGTTTTAATACTCTTACAAATATAAAAAAATAATTATTTATCTACCAAATCTCCTTCTAGTATTTCACACACAAAATGTCATTCCTTTTTTGTCGTTTATATTATGTTCACTTGAATTAAAAATTGTTAAAAATCAGCTGACAACGAACGGAACAGCACTTTCCCAACTAGTTAATGCGATTTCCGCCTTGGTCGTCGTCTTCTCAGTCGGCCTCGGTTCACGTCATAAAACCGATAAAGCTTAATTAGTGGAAGAAGAGATAGTGCGTGTAATGGCTTAGAAGGGTAAAGGGAAATCGACCTTAGTATGTTACGGCCCGTGAAGTCGATTATACCGGGGCTGTCACCCTGATAAAAAGAGTTGAATATTTCATCAAATTAAAAATAATTTTTAATAAATACGCTGTTAGTTTTAAAGCATTCATAATCTTATATCGTTTTTTTCAGAGCATATTGTTTTATAATGCCTACGTCTTAATATTTAAAAATGTGGAAAACCAATATTTATGGCACGTTTATAAACTTTGATTAATAAATTTTAAAGTGAATTTTGTAATATAATTTTAGAAACAAACGCGAAGCAATTGTTCTCGATCGTTAAGAAGTAGTAGCAATGATCAAGGTCAGAAATAAATGAGACATACTTTCTTTTCCTAATTTCGAGTATTTACACTGCTCAACTGTTTGGAATATCTACTCGAGATTTTAAATTTTCTAACTCCGGTCAGTCATATGCACAGATACATTGATCAACCCAATCTAAAACGTTTACACTGAACATCAGATCATTGGAGAAATACGAATGTCAACATTGCAGATGCGAACTTAGTGTCAAGCATGTCCTCGTAGAATGATCGATATTTTCACATTCCCGACAAAAACACACGTTAAAATTAAATTTAAGAGGAGACTTAAGTTCCATAATTCAACAAGTTTTAATGTTCCTGCAATATTTCGAACTATAATATTGATTTTAATACTTAATTGATTTATTTACCATGTACCATGTTGTAACTGTCCTTTAAAAAGTTAAGAATTAATTTATCGCTAAAAAGAACAAGAACACTCGCTTTTATGGCGGTTAAAATTCAAAATTATACAATATGTGGATATAATTTAATTTTGTTATAAGCTTGAAGCTAACAACATAAATAGCTTCAATGTATAGAAAAGTTAGTATCATGCAGACCACTTTTCTTTTACAATAATTGAATACATATATTTTTTCATAAGTAAATTTAATCTTATATAAATGATGAATTTTTTATTAAACCCACTTTCAAAATGGTTAACATGAGAGGTTATTGTTTAATCAAAATGCGTGTTAAACTATGTGGGCCCAGCGTATGTTGCATGTTGTCTATATATAAATTATTCAATAACTCGTTAAAATTATACTGTTTCAATCTTTCTCCATAGAAATGCCATATCAAAACAACCAAATTTGAAAACCATAATAGTTATGTTATCAGCTCTCTCTGCGGGAGTGTAATTGGAACACGTTTCGGGGTGAGGAGTTTTTTTCTTTTTGGGCTTGTTAGTTAATGTTAATTTATTCATCAATTGAACTCATGCGTTTTATGTATTCTACTTTAATTTCGAAGCAAATTACTAGAGGATATAGAAGACAGTGAATAGTCATTAAAATGGTATTTACTGGAAAAAGAAAAAAACTAGATTAATAAATATGAAATAACTTTGAGTATTTTCCACAATTTTCCAAATGTATTCATATTGTAATGTTTTTGTTATTTATTTAAACAATAAACGGGTGGGATAACTTTTAAACACACGGTAGGTTCACTTACTCAATTTATATAAACACTAAACTAATCACTAACACTTAATTTATATATACTCAGTACATTCACTTAAACTAATTTATATAATCACTTAATTTATATTCACTTATTTACTGTTTAACTCACTATGTCAAATTATAAACTAAACTCATCCGCTGATCGGTCCTTTATTTAGATCAAAGCTTTCTTTACTAGAACATTCCGGACTGCGGCTTACACAAAACAAATGCCTTTCGCGATATTTCTCGATTACCGGCTAAATCCTTAGAAGACCTTCCGAGAACATGTCTATAAAAACGGTCACAATAAATCCCAATAGACCTTCTCAGAAGCCGGCGCGCTCGCCATTTTTTTAACTCCGTTAACATAACGTTACAGGACCGTACTGAGTATCTGCTTCGGTGTGCGAGTTCGTAACATTACCCCCTCCTTAAATGAAAGTTCCTCCTGGAACTTTTGAGTAGCCGAGACTGGATGTTTGAATCTGCAACTGACTCCATTTCTACACTTTCCAATCTTATGGAAATAGCAGGGCACCGTCTTCATCGGATACTGATAACGGGGGTTGTAGCTGCAAATTAATATCTGGACACCGGTATCTCTAAAGATAACTTCTACCATGTTCCTAATGATTCGCCAATCCAACTGGTTACTCGCTATCTTAGGCATAGCCAGATTCTTCACGCTGGATTCTAAAACATGGTCCCGTAGGTTTCGAAGTGCTTCCCACAGATCGCGGTAGGTAGATCGATCTTGAAATTCATTTTTAGTTACCACGTAGAATACGTACCGCGAATTATGTTTCAGTTTCAGTGTCTTGCCAAGAGCTGGAATCTGGTCTTCAAGTTTCTCTAATTTCCCGAACTTCTCTCGAAACACGGATGCCAACCCTCGTGCGTTCTTGAGACGGCGGGCATGTTGTGTGCCAGTGAATAATCTTCCGGGAGAGTGAACAAATCTTGTCGTTGTTCTGAAGTGACTCCATATCTAGCTTTCCCGGTACCTCCATACGCGCCCATAAATTCATCGAAGGTAGGGTCAGGAACATCTTGAATAAGGTTTACTCCTTCCTCTAGGTCATGGACTCCTTCGAATGGCGCTAGTCGGTTTTGGTGAACTACTTTTGGTTTTCCGTTGGGGATCTTGCTTATGCGATATATAACGTCATTGATCCTTTTCTTGATTAAGTATGGACCTTCCCAGGATTTTTGTAATTTTGGAGAAAATCCTTTTCTCCTCGTCGGGTTGTGTAACCATACTTTGTCCCCTTCTTTGAAACCGCCTTCTGTGGCCTGCGTGTCGTACCGACTTTTCATTCTGTCGCTGGCAACTTGAAGATTTGTTCGAACTAATTCATGAATATCGTCCAGCCTTCTTCTCAATTGGATCGCGTAGTCTTCGCCTGCTAGATCTTCTCCAGGCCGACAGCCAAATTCCAGGTCACAAGGAAGCCTCATTTCACGTCCAAACAGGATTTTCGCCGGTGTTTCACCCGTGGACTCATTGACAGCAGATCGATAAGCCAATGCGAATAGGGGAAGATACTGGTCCCAATCTCTCTGATGGCTGGATACTACTTTGTACAGGTATTTTCCAATAATCCTGCTCATTCTCTCGACCATTCCGTCTGACTGTGGATGTAATGCTGTTGTCCTGGTCTTCTTCATTCCCAGCTTCTCGCAAATCTCCTGGAATAGATGACTTTCGAAATTTCTTCCCTGGTCGCTGTGGACTTCCAAGGGCACTCCATATCGGGTGATAAATTCTTTCACCAATACATTCGCTACAGTTGTGGCCTCTTGGTTCGGGATAGCGTAAATTTCCACCCACTTTGTGAAATAATCCATTACAACCAGTATATATTTGCTACCGTTTTCTGTCGTCGGAAATGGTCCAGCGATATCTAAAGCAATCCTTTCGAAAGGGCTTCCAACATTGTACTGTTTCATGGGTGCCTTTCTCTTGCGATGTGGTCCATTACTCGTAGCACAAGCCGTACATTTCTTACACCAGCCCTTCACATCGTCGGAGCTGTTCATCCAATAAAACCTTTCACGGACTCGCTGAAGGGTTTTATTCACTCCCAGATGACCTCCCGATGGACTGTCATGTAACTTCTTCAGTACCTCAGCTACTCTCGCTCTCGGGATAACTAGCTGTCTTCTCATCACAGAACCATAATCGTTTCAAGGACTCTTTACAACAGCCCTTCTTCCAGGACAAGGGAGTCCTACTGAGCCCAATCCGCCTTGAGTTTCGGTGAACATTTTGACACTTCTTGCCAGGTAGGTCGCCGATTTTCTTTCTTCCATTGCCGAATCATCTTCAGGTGAGGATCATTCTCCTGCTCTTCTCTGATCCTAGTGGGTGACCATTCCTCGTTGACTACAGTAGTTCTTGAAACTGCAGCTTCCCTAGATTCCACCTTATTGCAGTGGGAGCAGTCTGATGGGCACGGCCCTCTGGACAGGGACGCGGCATTTCGGTGACTCACACCAACTCGATGTTCGATGTTGAAATCATACTCTTGAAGTCGTTCAATCCATCTAGCGATCTGGCCCTCGGGATTCTTGAACTGCATCAACCACTTTAGTGCTGCATGATCAGTCCGTATTAAAAACTTCCTACCATAGAGATACTGGTAAAAGTGTTCCACGGACTTCACTACTGCCAAAAGTTCTCTTCTTGTGACGCAGTAGTTTCGTTCTGGTTTGGAGAGGACTTTACTGAAATATCCCAGCACTCTTTCTTGCCCTCCTTGGGTCTGTGAGAGCACTCCACCAATTCCTACGTTGCTTGCGTCAGTGTCAAGAATAAAGTCTCCCTCTGGTAATGGATATCCTTATATCGGCGCCGATGTTAAATGCCTCTTCAAGGTATCAAAAGCCGTTTGACAATCTTCGTCCCATTGGAAAGCTCTTGTTTCTTCTGTTAGTCGAGTTAGATGCTTAGCAATATCTCCAAACTTCCTGATAAATCTTCTATAATATGTGCGAAGTCCAAGGAAACTCCTAATTTGATGTTTGTCGGTTGGTTGCGGCCATTGCTGAATGGAAGCAATTTTCTCTGGATCCACCGCCACTCCTTCATTGCTCACTATATGACCTAGATAGTTGACACGGTTTTGGAACAGCTGACATTTCTTCGGGTCTAACATGAGCTGTGCAGCTTGGAGTCGTTTGAATACGTCTTCCAAATTCTTCAGATGTTCGTCAAATGTCTTCCCCAGTACTACGATGTCGTCCAAATAGACCAGGCATGTCTTCCAAGACAACCCTCTCAAGACATTTTCCATGACTTTTTCAAATGTCGCAGGCGCATTACAGAGCCCGAATGGCATGACGTTGTAACAAGCCGATCGCCTGTTACGATTTCTATCGGACTATGGTATTTTAATTTCGTCGTACTAATGTTTCGAAATTAAAAAAACTTGTTTCTTCAACAAAATTCGTGTATTTAAACGATATCGTACATTGGAAAAGTCTCTTCTCATCAATAAAATTCATAAGTTAGTACCTACATCGTTGTGGTTTCACATATTTGCTGGTGAGTTAGATTTTTGAAATATTTTTCCCGATGTTTTTACTGTTTGATTTAAAATTATAATATCGGCTGGCGTTTGATGAATTTTGTATGTTTAATTCTTTTTTATTGTAAAAAAGAAACATTTTAAATTCTTTTTGAAGCAAATTTTTTATAATATCTTTTCATTATTTTTTTTAGCTTTTTTATAATTCCGCATTTTCTGTTTATTTAGGGAACAAAGCGAATATGATAGAACAGACTTCTGTTAGTTTTATTTTAAAAACTAGATTCAGTTTTTTATGTGTTGAAGCATAAGCTTCCTATCTGTTCTATTTATTCCTTCCTTCCCAGAATTTTTCCTTGATTTTTACTCTATTTTCTTTCCTCAGTTCTGCAGCCCCTGGGTATGCCCTATGAAAATACCACCCATAGAAGACAACAGAAAACCGGCCGGGATGGATTGAAGACCATATCTCCATCGACTAGGACCTAGCTGAGAGCTGAATAATTCCAGAACCTCTCCAAAGATAAGTCCTTTGTCTTATATTCAATTCATGGAAATCTAGAATTGGAAATTTTTATTGTATAACGACGTTCGTATTCGTCTTGTATTTTGGATATGCAGTTAATGTGAATTATCTATTGAGTTATTAATAAATATAATTTGCTGAACATTTGATATTTGATTTTAAGCAATTTATATTAACTTGGACCATCGCGTTAAAATATTTTTAGTATTTCGTTTGTTAAGTTAAAGTAAATATAAGGTTTTCCAGCTTTTAACCTTTTTAGTATTTTGTTTAATTTAAGTATCGCTTAAAAAGCTGGTGGCGTCCAATTTAATATCGATTGTTCACCCCATCCCAGTGATTGCTATAAAGATACATTAACTGGAGTCGAATACCACAACCCGAGGAAGAGTCTCAAGCCGGGGGAGAACTTAAGTTACAACGTTGAATTGCCATAATCCAGATCCGGTGGTAAAAGCAGTCTTCTCTTTGTCTTCTGGGTCCATTTCCACTTGCCAATAACCAGACTTCAGGTCCAAGGTGGAAAACAGTTTGCTGCCGGCCAAAGTGTCTAGCGTATCGTCGATTCGAGGCAGAGGATAGCTGTCTTTCTTCGTCACGTTGTTCAGCTAGCGATAATCCACACATAATCTCGTAGTTCCATCCTTTTTCTTGACGAGCACTACTGGAGACACCCATGGACAAGTAGATGGTTCTGTTACTTTTTCTTCTGCCATCTCTCGAATTATTCTTTCAGCTTCCTCTCTCTTCGCTCGTGGAAGTCTTCGAGCTGATTGTCTAATTGGCTTAGCATTACCAGTATCGATTTTGTGTTTGACGGCTGATGTTCTGCCAGTCTTTCCTCCTTTTGGTATGAATAGGTCTCGATACTGCAAGGGAAATTCTCTCATTCTCTTTTTTTCTGCTCGATCTATATATTGACCAGCTACTGATAACATATGTTCGAATCTGGCATTAGAATTGTCAGTGGTCGTTGTTTGACGAACTATAGACGTCACTGGTACGCAGGATCCAATCTTGGTTTCCTTCTTGATGGTAATTGGGTAATCGTTCACGTTTATCAATCGGACAGGGATCTCCTTCGCCAACGTAACCAATCCTTTTCCAATAAGTACTCCTTTGCCAACCTCCTCGTCGTGGTTCCTTGGTTCCATCATAACCGGTGTACCTTCCTCCATGATTCCCTGTAGCCGTGCTACTATCATGATTTCGCTTCGTGCAGGTAGAACGGTATCTTCCTGTACAGCTGCCAACACCGCGCTGCCTTCATATGGATGCAGTAATACCTCCTCGGAACCCACTTTAATGGTTCTCTTTCTAAAGTCTAATTGGAAACCATGTACATTAATTACGTCCATCCCCAGAATCACGTCTTCTTCAATGTCAGCTACGATTACCGTATGCGTGAACTTTTCTGCGCCAATTCCCAATTGGATTTGTGTTTCCCCGTGAACGTTGGCACTCTCGCCTGTGGCGGTCCGCAGTCGCAGTCTCGTTGGTAGAAGCTTCTTCTTGGGGTTTATTATCTCTGGTCGTATTATGGTTCTAGTTACCCCAGTGTCAACCAGCAGAGCATATTTCTTGCCATTTACTTCGCCATCCACATATACACTGTCGTTGCGACATCTGAGAGAAGCTATCAATATGAGAGGGTCTTTGGAACGGTCATGGGTCGGTGCTGCCCCCTCGTAGCCGACCCGTTCTAGTTTTACTGTGACTGGGGTTCTTGGTTTGCAGGAGTCTTGGGGCGCTTACACGAACTACGTAAATGCCCTAGCTCGCCACAATTTCAGCATCTGATCTTTCTCGGCTTCTTGTCCATCATACTTTTTATTAAACTGACGAACTGGTCAAACCTGTCTTCGTCACCTTCTTCTTGGATGATCCTAATTTTGTTATATCCTGAATCCTTCGTTGCTGCTTCATATTCAAGAGTAGCTGTAAATGCGTCAACTAATGTTTTGGGATGGGCTAAGCGAAGCGTCCTCTGCATATCGGGGTCACGTAAGCCATCAATAAAGGCCTGGATGCCCAGACATTCCATCATGCTCTCTTGTGCTGACGGATAAGCAAACCGAACTAGTCGGGCAATGTCCACTTCATATTCTTGAAGGGATTCATCACGTTTCTGCCTTCGGTTCTTCAGCTGGGATTGGTACAAGTGTTCTAGATATTCGTGACCATATCGCATGTCCAATCTCTTCTTAAGCTGCTCGAAGTCATCCGTTTCTTCAAGTGGTATCGTCTGAAGTACGTCTAAGGCATCTCCCTGAAGTGCGATGGTCAAGTTCACTGCTTTCTCTTTATCGGACCAATTATTCACTCCAGCGGCGACTTCAAACTGTTTCACATAATTGGTCCACGACATTTTTCTGTCGAACGTTGGGGCCTTGACTCGGGCAAAACTGCCGATATCATCTGTCTTGGGTTGTGTTTCTGGCTTGCAGATCTCGATCTTCTTTTCTTCTGCTGAAGTCTCTTGGGTTCTTAAATCGGCAACCTTCGTCTCTAACTCCTTGATTTTCTCATCTATCTGATTTTCCATCGTTGTCATCTTATTCTCCATGTCTGATTTTATTTTCTCGTTCATCGTTGTCATCTTATTCTCAATATCCGATTTTAGAGACGTGATTTTATTCTCGACTTCAGCAGCAATATCATTTTTCAATGATAAGATATCTGCAGAAATATCGGTCTTGATAGCAGAAATCTTCTCTTCCATGTTAGCAGAGATGTCGTTCTTCATATCAGAAATGCACGAGATCAAGGTGGAAGTCTCGTCTTTAAATAAAAATGTTTCTGGATCTAATCCGTCATTTTTCAGTGCCACTTTAAGTCTTTCTACTAATTCACTTTTCTTACCGGATGATTCCAATTCACGATCTTCCAATTCTGCTCTTAATTCCGTGACTTTTAAATCACATAGTCTCTTGGCCACTTTTACGTAGAAATTTATTTCTATTATCCCACTTCTGACACCAATGTAATGTTTTTGTTATTTATTTAAACAATAAACGGGTGGGATAAATTTTAAACACACGGTAGGTTCACTTACTTAATTTATTTAAACACTAAACTAATCACTAACACTTAATTTATATACACTCAGTACATTCACTTAAACTAATTTATATAATGACTTAATTTATATTCACTTATTTATTGTTTAACTCACTATGTCAAATTATAAACTAAACTCATCCGCTGATCGGTCCTTTATTTATATCAAAGCTTTCTTTACTAGAACATTCCGGACTGCGGCTTACACAAAACAAATGCCTTTCGCGATATTTCTCGATTGCCGGCTTAATCCTTAAAAGACCTTCCGAGAACATGTCTATAAAAACGGTTACAATAAATCCCAATAGACCTTCTCAGAATAAGCGCGCTCGCCATTTTTTTAACTCCGTTAACATAACGTTACAGGACCGTACTGAGTATCTGCTTCGGTGTGCGAGTTCGTAACAATATCCTCAGGGTTGAGAACATTTTTCGAATTTTTAATAAACATTAATTTTTGAGAGGGAGTGGGTGTGGGGAAGGTCTTATTTTTTAATTATTTGTTGCGGAATACTTCAGTGATAAAAAAATAGTATTGAACAGGAGCAGTACGACTCTATTTCAGTTTATATAATAACAAAGATAGTATTCCAGAAGCCACTATGGAGGGGTGAAGTCTGATAAGGAAGGATGTAGTGGTTTCTAACAATCCTGCCCAAACATTAACCTGTTGAGGGCATTGCGCATGTACTCTTATCCGGGAGGATTTTTTGTTGACCAGCAGCGACAATTTTTACGATTAACATGACCGTTAAGTGAAAAAGTGCACTCACAAACATAACGTTTATTGTTACATCTCCATCATTGTTCACAAAAATCATCATCCCTGAGCTTCTGTGCAGGTATGATTTTATAGTTAAGCATTTCATTTTCTTTCAGTACTTTTAATAGATTTTTGGCGAACATTCAATGTTGCGGATGCTTGTGTACTCAATGTATGCATGTTATCCTCAGAATCAAGAATTCTATCTAATTTTGTCTCATCTTTCAGTGCATTGGCATCTGCATTTTCCTTTTGTGTCACATGTCCAAACTCGCGATTGTTTTTCTATTTTACTCATTATCGCTTGGGATATAGACGACAAATCCGGAAAGTTCTAATGAAATCGTTTGTGTTCGGGTATTGGGTTGTGCATTGTAACTAATATTGGTAATCAGATGATTTTTTAAATTGATTTTTGGAATAAATTTGAAAACGATAACATTTTTTAATAGACAATGAAGAGACCTTGCAAACGAAATATCACCACTACAAACTGTGAGAAAGTGGGGGTTGTAGCTTAGAGTAATACTATACAATAGATAGGGCTATTCATTCATAAACACGCTTATTTATGCGGCCAACAATCCTAAGCGCCAGTAGTAAAATAATGAATGAATTACAAAAAGTGGGGACGGTATTGTGGATACATGGCTGTTTTTCTTACAAACTTGGCACTGACGAACCATGATAATCCAAAAACACTAAATTGATTAACTTAAAAGGTTATTTTGTCTCAAAAAGTATTGAAAAACACATCAAAACGAAATAACTAAATTTTTACTCACTACTCGTTATGGCGCTCGTATTAACAAAACACGTTTGACATTATGTGCTACGAATACTACAGTGCATTCCAAATTATCATCGAGCACACTCTGACGATATTTGCATAAGCAAGGAGAAAACTAATAAATAGGTTACCCTAGACTCATAAAGCAAGTACTGAAGTTTGGAGTAATGTTGCCACTTTTAGTTACAACAAATACTGGTTTAAAATTTATATAAGAAAATGCTTTTATTAAATAGAATTAAAGTACTTTAAATTCTTTTTTAAAGCAGCGAATAATATATATATATATATATATATATATATATATATATATATGTATATATATATATATATATATACATATATAAATTATTATGACTTTTTATTTCTTTTTAACAAATTTTCAATTAAATTTCTAATTTCCTTTTTTCCGTAACTAAAGAGAATTTGTAAATATGGCAAAGCGGTGGAAGTGTCCGCAAGTGAGCTTAGAGTGTGACTCGATGTTTGGGGCATCAAAAATCAAAACAAACATATCTATTTTATGTGTTAATCTGAGGTTGTAACTGCCCTTCGAAGGGTAAAGTATCACATTTTCACGTTGAAAAATGTAAATTTATGATTTCAATTTTGTCGCGTTGTGAGATTTCCTATAAATACCGTAAGCGAAATAATGAACTCATTCCATTTGACTTTTTCATGACACAGTGCGCTGGAAGTGTTACCCCACCCCCCTCCCCCCCAACGATTAACTTCTTTATTTTCGTACCACTTTTTTAAATGGAATCCCCCAATTTTAATTACGGATTCTGAAAAAGCTTATGTTTTACGTACGATAGGCTAATTTTTGGTTCTACAGGATGTTCGAAACTGATTTAGGCGGGTTCTAGCTTTTAAACCGATTGCATTCAATGAAGTCGTGAATAAATTCGTTAAAATCAAAATACTTTTTGGGAAAAACGCTTCAATAAAATTTAAATATACAGGATGATTTGCGTAGGTAATATTATCGCTATTTTTTTAAATAGCATCTCACATTTTTTAATGGGAAATCTATGTATGGTAAAGTAATTGATAATTATACAGGGTGTCCCAAATCCCGGATTAACAGTTTGGCAATTAGGACCTGGCAAAAAAATACTCTATTCACAACTCATACAAAACCGGATAAAACGAAAAAAAAACAATGTAGTTGATTTTCTTGGAGACACTAATAACATTGTTGAGAGAAATTTTGAGAATATAATGTACCTAATCGTTGCTAAATAAGTTTTTATTTTCAAACTCAGTCACAACTTTCAACTAAACTTTGTCTTTTTTCGTTACTTGACAAAATCATCTTTTAATTATAGATGTCATCATAGAAGTTAAGTATTTTAAAATACATTTGCTTGTTGTGAATTTTAAAAACGGTACAACCTCGCGATTTAGTATAATAATGCGAAATTATTGTTATTTATATTTATTTATAGACAATATTTTAAATGTTTTATTGGTGAATTTTTTTATACGGGTGGTGTCCAAAATAAGAAACGGGCTGGTAGAAATCCTCTATCTGAAGTTAAGCAATTTCTGTTTTAAGAGAGTTCGTCGTTAGTCCATCATCTTCAACTAGAATTGTAGTACAAAATTGTGAAGTAGATTAGAAGACAGTTTTAAAGGTACTAAAGAAAAATAAATATCATCCTTATAAAATAAAAATGAACTCACAGATGATCCAGATAGACGCATATCATATTGTGAACTAATAACAAATAATATTGCACAGAATCCTGACTATTTCCGACATATCCCACATTTGTTCGAATCTGGCATTGTCAGTTGCCGTTGTTTGGCGAACTATAGATGTTACTAGTAGGCAGGATCCAATCCTGGTTTCTTCCTTGATGGTAATTGGGTAATCGTTCACGTTTATCACACGCACTGGGATCTCCTCGCCGACGTAACCAATCCTTTCCCAATTAGTACTTATTTGCCAACCTCTTCGTCGTTGTTCCTTAGTTCCATCATAACCGGTATACCTTCCTCCATGATTCCCTGTAGCCGCGCTATTATTATGGTTTCGCTTCATGCAGGTAGAACGGTATCGTCCTGAACAGCTGCCAAAACCGCGCTACCTTCATATGGATGAAGGGATACCTCCTCGGAACCCACTTTAATGGTTCTGTTTCTAAAGTCCAACTGGAAATCATGTAGATTCATTACGTCCATTCCCAGAATCACGTATTCTTCGATGTCAGCTACGATTACCGTATGCGTGAACTATTCTGCGCCTATTCCCAATTGGATTTGTGTTTCTCCGTTAATGTTGGCACTCTCACCTGTGGCGGTCCGCAGTCGCAGTCTCGTTGGTAGAAGAAAGATTCTTCTGAGAGCTTATTATCTCTGGCAGTATAATAGTTCTAGTTGCTTCAGTGTCTATCAGCAGAGTATATTTCTTGTCATTCACTTCGCCATCCACCTATACACTGTTGATGCGATATCTGAGAGAAACTATCAGTGTGAGAGGGTCTTTGGAACGATCATGGGTCGGTGCCGCCCCCTCGTAGCCGACCCGATCTAGTTTTCCTGTGACTGGGGTTCTTGGTTTGCAGGAGTCCTGGGGCGCTTACATGAACTGCGTATATGCTCTAACTCGCCGCAGTTCCAGCATCTGATCTTTCTCGGCTTCTTGTTTACCATATTCTTTATCAAGTTGACGACCTGATCAAATTTGTCTTTGTCACCTTCTTCTTGGATGGTCCTAATTTTGTTATATCCCGGAGCGTTCGTTGCTGCTTCATATTCAAGAGCAGCTGTCAATGCGTCGATTAATTTAAAGCATATAACTCTGCGCAACTATTTTTAATGATTTTTCTCATTCAATATAGCTTTCTGCATAGAATTAACTAATTTGGACTTTTCAGCTGATTTTTTTCTTTTATAAATTGCCCTTTACGTTGTAATTGTTCCGAATTATTTATGTCGTTTTCGATATTTTTATGAAAAATGTGATGATGAGTATACTTACTGAAGCAACGTTGCCAAATCACTGCAACCGAAAATATACTCAGTGACATAGAAACCCGAACACCCAGTAAATATGAATTTATGTCAAAAATATTTCAAGTAAAATGTTTATCATGAAAGTCTTAATACAAGATTAGAATTTGAGCGCTATCAGTTGAAGATTCCTGTTTTTATTCAATAATTTTTTTGCTGTAAGTACCGGACGAAATGGCCCATTCCGATATCAAAATACATAATTTATTCGAGTATAGTGGTCTTACACGTTGCCTTATAAGAATTCACAAGTGTTTATTATGTCTAGAGAGCAAAAAAATGCAAATTATCGGCAGCTAACTGAGTTGGAGAGAGATCGAATTGTTGATAATCGGGAAGCTGGGCTGTCGTTCCGAGAAATTGCTGGTAGAAAAAACAGAAGTGTGGATACCTACTGTTGTCAGATGTTATCATGCATGGCACCAATAAAGCCGAACACGAAGAGCCAGAGGTACAGGATGAATGAGCAGGACAACAGAGGGCCAAAATCATCGCCTAAGCTTATTTGCTCTAAGAGATCGTTTCTCATCGACAGGGACCATACCAACTCAGTGGTTTGCAGAACATAGAAGGGTCCTTGGAATGCGAAGTCTTTATAGACGGATTAGAAGGTTTGGACTTTTTTCATACCAACCTCAGCTTTAACTCTGGAACATAGAAGAAATCGACTTCAGTGGTGGCAAGAGCAACTAGTGTGGAGTCAAGAATGGAACAATATCGTCTTCAGTAATGAATCCCGCTCCTGCCTAGACGTGCTTGATGGTCGAGCAAGGGTGAGAAGGAGACGATGCGAACGTCACAAGCTTCAATTTGTTGTTGATCGGCATGTACATCGCACTATTGATGTTATGTTATGGGGTGCCATTGCTTATGGCTCAAGGTCACCTTTAGTTTTTATCAAGGGTAATATGAATGCACATCTATACACTCAAGAAATATTACAATCTCCTGAGACTTTACCCCAGGACACTTCAAAATCCAACTTTTCATCATGATAACGGTCGGCTACATATCGGCAGACAAACCTTGGACTACTTCCACCAGGCTCAAATTCATCTCCTACCTTGGCCCCCAAGATTTCTCCCCAATTGAACATGTGTGGGACATAAACGATAGAAGGTTAAGAAATTTGCAGCCTCTTCCTCAAACTATGATGTCTCTTCGACATGAGATAGAGATGGCTTGGAATTAGTTAGGCCTGGAGTATATTGATCCCCTGATTATGAGTATGCCTAGACGCATTAGGGAATGTGTAAGAAACCGTCGAGTTTCAACTCATTATTAAAGTTAGTGAGCGAGAAACTTAGATTATCCTCACCCAATTGGAGTGAAATTTTAATCATGTACATATTAAGAACTCCTTAATATGCATGGCAAATGTTACCTATATAGAATAATTTTTACTGAATATTCGGGTTTCTATGTCACTGTGTATATTTTACAGTAGTGTCAATATCAGGCTTACAACAGTAACGCTTTAATTATAACACGCTCGGTCTATTTTAATATTAATGCAAGACATTTGAAAACGATTAGATGAATGGAATTAATCAATAAATCAATGGAATTGCATAGATATTACACTAATAAAAATAATATTCATTGTCGAATATTCGTTACCATAATACTGAAGTGGCAAGCGGCAGCACTTGGCCGTAGTTACCAACCAGTTTATCCGACAATTACTCGCTAAACTTCGAAATCTCGACATGCAGTGGCAATAAAGTAATTCTGCGAGCCAGCGGGTGTTGCCCCGCCTTGCAGGAGCACCCCAGGACTAAAAGGGGGAGATCTACTCCTGCGGTTACATGCAAACAAAGGGAATTTAGTTTTCCCCTCTTGTTGGCCCTACCTTTACATCCACTGGTGTAGCCACTATATTTTACAGATAGCGAATTGCACTAAAATATTGCATATATACATATATATATATATATATATATATATATATATATATATATATATAAAACTGGTTAATATTGGGGAATTGCAGCAAGAAAAAGGAAAAGTGTACTCTTAACGGAAAATTTCCAAGCTTTCGAGGACGATTGTCCTCATCATCAGGGAGACTAGAATGAAAGAAACAACAGTTAAATACTGTGGTCATAGGAAGAATAATATTGTAACTAATTTCACAACCACGTGTGTACTTACCTCCGAAGTGAGGTTAGACTCCATTATGTTGTAATAAATTGAACTACGGATATTGAGATGTGTAATAGTTAAGTATGAAGATGTAGAGAGGGGGAACCTTTCTATTATAGGTTAGAAGAAAGGATGACAGTATTGGTGTATGTAGGGGTCAAATCCCTAACAAAACGTACACTGTGGGGGACATAAAAACACAGGAACAGCAATAATGATAATAACAATAATAATAATATAGTAATAATAAAATATAATAATTATGTGAAATTGTATTATTTGAGTGTATTTACCAACACCAAACACTCAAATTTGAAGGGTTTTTTCAAGTTATAGTAATAAGGGTGTTGTTGTTAGGAGCAATATGGTTGTTATTAGTGACAGATAGGTTACAGATAACATCTTAGGACAACAAAAAGGAATAAATGTCACTCAAGTGGTCAATGTCAGTTTTTTTATTTATAACATTGTTATACTATGAAATAAATATCATTTCTAAGAACGATGTTTTAGTTTTGTTTGACTCAGCCTCATATTTCACAGTATAACAATGTTATAAATAAAAAAACTGACATTGACCACTTGAGTGAGATTTATTCCTTTTTGTTGTCATTAGATGTTATCTGTAGCCTCCCTGTCACTAATAACAACTATATTGCTCCTAACAGCACTACCCTTATTACTATAACTTGAAAAAAACCTTAAAGTTTGAGTGTATTGATGTTGGTAAATACACTCAAATAATACAGTTTTACATAATTATTATATTACTACTGCTGCTCCTGTGTTTTTATGTCCTCCAAAGTGTACGTTTTGTTAGGGTTTTGACCCCTACATACACCAATACTGCCATCCTTTCTTCTAACCTATAATAGAAAGGTTCCCCCTCTCTAAATCTTCATACTAATTCATTTGTGTTGGCATTACAACAGAGTCCATTATCAAAGTGGGTACATCGTCCCATAATGGGCTGATTTTTGACCGTTGGTAACATTGTCTCTGTCTATTGTTCCATTCGATTTAGAGGGAAAAGTATATAATTTCCTTACCGGCGTTCAACACAACAACGCTTCAGGATTAATTAATTTTTTCAAGTTACAAAATGGTGTTATACTTTGATTTTTTATAGTTATGATGAAGTGGTTTTTCAATGTGAATTTCCTTCTTACTTAACTATTACACATTTCAATATCCGTAGTTCAATTTATTACAACATAATGGAATCTAACCTCACTTCGGAGGTATGTACACACGTAGTTGTGAAATTCGTTACAATATTATTCTTCCTATGACCACAGTATTTAACTGTTGTTTTTTTTTCATTTTAATCTCCCTGATGATGACAATCATCCTCGAAAGCTGGGAAATCTTCTGTTAAGTGTACACTTTCCCTTTTTGTTGCTGCAATTCCCCAACATTCACCAGTTTTATCCCTAACATTTTAGTAAAGACTATATTGTATATATATAAATATATATATATATATATATATATATATATATATATATATATAATATAGTCTTTGCTAAAATGTTAGGAATAGGTTAGGTTGTTAGTATATATATATATATATATATATATATATATATATATATATATATAATATAGTCTTTGCTAAAATGTTAGGAATAGGTTCATGCAAGTGAAATTGCAAATATATTCACTAAAAATCATCATTCTTTTTGTTTTAATCGCGAACGAGAGGCTAAAAAAGATAAGTGAGAGTACAGAACAGGCGGGACTAACTAACCTGTTTCGTAGCCAGAAAAATATATTAGAGAATAGAAAATTCTGATTGCTATTTATTAATTAGTTAGAGCGTCCTCTGTCATGTAGTTTTCTCACAGTGATCCAATTTCTCAATACATCTAAAGTGTGATTTGACATGCAAAACAGTCAATGGGCCGAAACCGGAAAAAAGAAGTGGATCACAAGTGAAGTCAATATTGACAATTTTTTTCTGTTGGGCAGTCGGATTACTGCCAGAAGGGTGAGTAGTTTTATTTGAAAATTGTGCGGCATTTGAAAGAAAACATAGTCGAAAAGCCCAGATTTGTAGAAGGAAAACTCTAGCGTCTCACAATGTGAATGAATTTCGGTCCAAAAACTCAACGAATCCTATGAAACCGTAGCGTATTTCCATACTATACCCGATCAGTACGCAGCCATAGGAAACTACTCAAGTATACATTGTTTTGCTATTTTTAATTTTGTGACTACAATATATACAACAGTAATACACAAAAACTCGTGTATACTTTGTAGTGACTTAGGTAAATAGCTTGTTCCATAATATACCGCACCAGTACCTACTTATGATGCGCACTAATCGTTTATAGAACGGAATATGCGCCGTCTCGATGCCAATTCCAGTCTATACACGCACAGTTGCAGATCGCCATTTCGTCTCGATTTGTTTTATTTTTCTACTCTCTATTCTAAACATTGCATCATCTTCGTGCTCATCGGTTTTTGTGGCATATTTAATAGATAATTACAAATAAGTGAAATAGGTAAATTATAGAAACTAATATTAATGTAAAAAATGATTACCAAAGACAGTTTAATACAGTTTTTACAAAGTGAATGTGGTGAAATCAAACAGCAACTTTTTGAATTTCATTCTTCTGAAAAATTTGAATTAATTGTTAAGTGTAAGTTGGGAGAACATAATGAAGACTATTCTGGATTTTGTAAGACATTCATTGAACATTTTTCTACTTTCTCAAACACGAATTGGATTGTACGTTCAACATTTCCAAAGTTACAAAGACTTGCTTTTCGTAAAATATTTAAATGTCAGCACTCTGCTTTCAATAAGAAGTCACAACGAACGTCAGGAGCAGGGCCCAGCCGAGTACGATCCCGTGGTTGTAATGCGACTATAGACTTTAAGTTCAAGAAAGTTAACCGAAACACTTGCCGGTATGATACAGATTTAAAAGAGGGCTATACAGTGCTGCTCAAAATTAATTATTCCCACTCTCATTTGATAAATGTAGCAGAGGCGTACAGCTATTTGCGGAGTACTGAAGAAACCGACGTTACTTTTCGGAAATATTTTGATTCTGGAATGAGTCCAGCAGCAGCAATGGCTTTACATGAAATGACCTTAATTGAGAAGTACGGGAAAGAAAGTTCCGTTTACTTGGCAAATTCTCAGATTAACCCAAGTGAAAGACATGTATATTATCTTTATGAAAATTGGCGTAAATTCACTTTGGGGACAAGTCCGGCTTAAATATCGATGAAGTACTAGAACGCAAATTAACACAATTGCAAGGAAAAGATTACATTATGGAATGCAGAAAAAATCCAAAAATTATTGTAGTGATAAGCCCAATTATGCAAAGAATATATAACTCAGACTTTATAGAGGACATGCTCTTTATTGATACTACGTCGTCTTGCGATCAAAACAATACAGCCATAACATTTGTCTTTGCCTCAAGTAAAATAGGCGCTCTTCCAGTGGCGTGCGCTTTCCACACGTCGCAAGATGAACCCAATTATACTCTTGTGTTTTCAATGATTAAAGAAGCGTTTGAGAAGAAATATAATGAAAAAAAAATGAATCCCTCTATTATAATGACCGACGACAGCGCCGCAGAACGAAATGCGTTAAAAACTATATTTCCAAATTCTCGACTTTTACTATGCTGCTTTCACGTGGCACAAGCGTTTTGGCGATGGCTCTCATCTGCAACACACCGAATTGATATATCAAAACGACAAAGTATAATGTCAAGATTTTCAAAATTAATGTTTGCAAAAACTGATTCTGAAGCAGAAAAAATATTCGAAGAATTAATTTTAGACGACTAAGTGAAATCCTGCACTAATTTGGTACAACACCTGAAAAAAATTTGGGAAAGAAAGATGGAGTGGTGCACAGCTTACAGGACAGACATTATGAGCAGAGGACACAATACAAACAATTACACAGAAGCTTCAATACGTATTTTTAAAGATGTTATTTTACAGAGATGCAAAGCGTTCAATGTTTGTGCTTTAATTGACTTTTTGTCTGAAATTTTTGAAAAGTATCAATACAGGCGACTCATGAAATTTGCGCATAGCCGCCAAACAAACAGTTCCGCTTACTTGAAGTTTTGTAACCGATCAAAGGACGTGACCAAGATTTCACGCATCAACTATACTGAATTTCTGGTAGAGTCTAGTTTAGATAAAAATCGCACATACGTCGTTGATATTTCAACAGCATGTTGCAACTGCGTTGATGGTCAAGGTGGTGCCTTCTGCAAGCATCAGTGTGCTGTTGAATTAAAATATGGATTAATTTTACAGACGTCTCCAAAAATATCTAGCGCAGATAGGGTAACTTGTGCAAAACTCGCCACCGATGATCCACTTCCTGATGAATTTTACCAAAGTATGGTGAACGACGATATTATCGTTGAAGAGAACGCTAACCTAATCCAAGATTCAGAGGCATCTGTAAACTTGGCCATTGACGACATTTGTACAACAACAGAACAGCCACCGAGTAATTTAATAAGCGAAGTTGATGATCCCGTTTTTACTGCTACTTACAATGAAGCACTGACCGAAATGAAAGAAAATTTCAACCAATTAAAAACTATTTTAGAAAAACATCCATCTACGACAAATTTAAAAGCCATTTATATGTTCAATAATTCGCTTAAAAATGTAACGACAGACCAACAAGCCCAAAATTTTATATTCAATAATTTTAAAAAAGGACTATCCTGCAAGATACGTGTGCAGCCAACATCGGCATCAAGACGTACCGCCAATAACAAGGGAACGAAGAATAGAATACAAGCAGGTCGACCTTCAGCAGAAGCAACCACAGCAAAAAAAAGTAGAAAAAGGAGGCATGATCTTGCATTTAATGTTTCAAAAAATATTAATAATGTCCGTTAATTTTCGTTGTTCTCACTATTTTATTTTATAAAAATATGTTTGATAACCTATTCTTATTTATTAAATTAAATCCTACACTAATTAGTTTACACCAATCCTAAAATTTACACTAATTCTACAATTAGGTTTACCTTTAAAATTAATTTTTATCAGGTGTAAGCGACTCAGTATAGTTTGGAACCAGGACTTGGCGCGTGCATGTAACAAAGTATACTTGAATAGTACGCAAAATTCGTGTATATATTGTAATTACAGAATTAAAAAAAGCAGAACAATGTATACTTGAGCAGTTTTCTATGGCTGCGTACTAGTCGAGTATAGAATGGAAATACGCGAAACCGTATTCCTTGATTTGGCTTCGGTCATATCTCAAATTAACACTTCAATGCACCTGTTTTCCGTGGGTGAAGTCTTAAAAGAGAATTCGCGACTAGTAATGGAGCTGATACCTAAACATGCGTCGAACAAATGTTTTGATGAATGGATTATTTGATGGCATTAGTATATTACTTCGAAATAGGCCTACTGTGAACGTAGTACAATACATTTGGATTAATAATATATATTTCCCGATTCTTCGTACTTTTTTGACATTGATATTGGAAGTGGAACATATTTCATGAGATTCACAACATAATGTTGATGTTGTGAATCTTATTTGGTTAATTCTGAGCTAAGTAAGTGTAGTAGATTTTTAGTTGTCTAATCTTACTAAAATTAGTTGCGCAAAGTTGTTTCCACAAATTTCTAGGCTTTGATAAGAAAATTTGTGATTTGCTAATGGTTAATTTATCACATTGTTATCACAGCTCTATTGCTGAGTGAATCTGTGAGAATTCTGTATATGAGAGTACATAAGAAATATGTTTATCAGTTAGTCTATAATAAATATGTATGAAATATTGCGGCGACAATCCAAAAAATATACACTACAATAGTTATAATGGATTGAAATAAATTTGGAAATGTAGATTTTCTTACTCTGTTAGCCACGCACACCACTGACTGTTGCCCCCATGCACCGCATCTTCTGTACTTTTCTTATTAATGCTATTCACAGGAGTTGATGATGCCTTGCCCTAAAACCTTGTTAGTAGTAACTTCTTTGTTCCGCTTGATTGAACGTTTATAAGGAAAATTTGATTTCAAGACTTTCACCGACATTGAAATCAAACGGCAAATACAGATAATTTTTCAGTATCAGAAAAAAAAATAGCATACATATAATTAACAAAAATTCAATCATTAACACAAATAATTGAAAAGTGAAAAACAATTGAATTCACAAAACAAATACCAAAATAAACAAAGATGATTAATATACCGCTTAAGCTGATTATTCCAGACCATTCCAAAGGTGTTTGATTCAATTCAAACGATGAGTTAGCATTGGCAACTCTAATATTTGAATATTATTGTCATTAAGTTATTATAACATCTTTTGGAATGTAAGGCCTTGCATCATCATGCAGCAAAATGAATAAATACATCTATTAATTTCAGTTCGTGTTTTAAAACCAATTTCCTTCCTTCAGGTCTCTGACATACTCTATCACGACTGTCTGGAGATTAATCTGTGAACCATAATCTTTTCTAATCACCAATAGTCCAATGTGCATAATCTGTGGCAAATCCAACGTGATATGTGATTTACGGTGAGCTCAGAGCAATAACCTCAGGCAGAGTAAACCTTCTTTGAATTTTATGGAGACATATTTCCGGCAGAAGAGTTTTTGCTAAAAAAAACTGGTTACCTGAAGTAGGTTTCTTGCTATATTTCTGCTTTTTTTACAATGAAGAGAGGCCCAATAGACTCCAGAAATTGGGTACTAGATGTTCACTTTTTATTGGTTGTTTATATAACGAGCCAAAAAAAATGAGATTCGTTACTTGTCAACACGGATTCTAGCAGAGTATTTGAGAGTTATGGCGCAGTGGTTCATTCTTAATTGATGATCCGTCTGAACGGGCAAGATTTTTCAGTATCTTTGGAAAATTCATCTATCTGCTTATATTCGAGTTTTTAGTCCATACTGTTGTTCGCACTGGTCGAATAAAGCTATTATCATTATATAATAATTGTTCCAAACATTTGGTGCTCACTGTATATTCGATGACTAATTTTATTATTTTTAATATTATTTCCATTGTGTGTAGGACAGAATTTGTAATCAATGCAGCTTTTTATTTTCATTAGCTTAATTATAGTATTTGGTGGAGATAAAATTCATTTAAGCGCGGAATTTAAATCTTTCCATAACACTAAATCCTTTGTTTGATCAAATGCAGCTTAATAGGATATGGATGCATAGCAAAATGAGATTTAGATGGATTTAGTTAAATTGCACTTTGAATAAAAGCATCAAATTATTATTCCGTTGAAAGTGAAACAGCAAATTTTTTAATAAGTGAATGTTTTTAAATGAAAATTGCAAAGCGGAGACTATAATCGACGGCTCTTTTTTCTTTTCATCTGGTCTAACACAAATCCACTTTTGGTTATACATTTTATTTTCAAAAATCGTGTTAATAGCAATTAATTTCATCAGGTAAAAAGTGGTGGTCTTCGTTAATTTCGAGTTTCTGCATCATCTTCTATTTTTGCGATCTATGCATAAAAACAGCATATTATGAGCATTGGTAGTGATCTTCTTCGGCTTGTACAGCTTTGCAGATATGTTCGTAGAATCATTCACTTTCTTTGTCTGGCTATTCGCTGGTTGGTGCGTAGGTTTGGAGAATTTTTTGGAAGTATGTTTATTTAGTTGGTAAATATGTTGACTCTTTCAATAGTTACAATATTATTAACGTGCGGCCTGTGGAATAAAAACCCATCTCTACTAATAAATGTTTCCGCCCCATGTAGTGTAAATATGGCTTACAGATTTTTATCCCAAAATGTCGAATTTTAAACAGATGGAGATATACCCCTCTGCCATTTTTCCGGATAGCTGGATAAACAATTAATTAATAACTGTCTTGAGTATGAAAACCATGAAAGCTAGTCTCATTAAATTTTATTCGTCCGGTGCAACTTACACCCAAAATCTGTTTTCTTCTCTTCTTTTTTGTCTCCAGTAATATAGTGTCTATTACTTCTCTACGGATAAAAGGGCTCCGATTATACAAGTTATCTATTCTGTATAGGATCGTTGACCTAACATTGTTTTAGTGCCGTTTTTATGTGTTAGTATTTGTCCTTTATGTAATTGTACTTTCAAAACTAGACCAATTCCACATATAGTTTTGGCGCCAAAACGCAATAATTCCAAATGATTGTTGGAAAATGTAAAACTTTACAACTGTATAAAATTTCAAATAAAGCCAAAATTGAATATCTGAATTATTTCTACTTTATTTAATTTCAAATGTAGCACATTTTCAATAGTTTGTTCTATTTTCTATTTATGTCAGTGTTTCCAAGAAGCTCTTTCTTTTTGCAAAGGCATCGTTTTTCTAATTATAATTGTTCACGGATATTAGTGTTTTAAATGAAACTTACTGTTTCCAGCTAATTCCACAATATATTGAAAAAATGTTGAAAATTCTAAAAAATTGACAATTGTTTCGATATTAAATATTATCGTCAGAATGACAGAAGTTACATTTCATGTGATGCCTACCTGATGTTTATTATTTATTTTTAGCTGGACCAAGAAGTGATAAAATAAAGTAAATTTTAAACCAACATACGTATGAGATATTTTCTCCCTTTATACAAGGTTTAATTACTTAGATGAAATGTGGCCTGTTACTAGTTACAGGGTGTTTTATTTAAAAATTATTTGTGCCCAGTGTCATACTTGTGATTCACTTAATATATGTTAATAGAAAAAAGAAGAAGATATGATATTACAAATATTAAAGCTTAGATATTATTAGCCCTATGAGGAGTGAAGTTGATATTCCATAAAATAATTGACGTCGTATTATCAAAAATATTAATTAATTTCGTGATATGGGATTATTAAGAGATGTTTCCAGAAATTAACTTAAATTATATGTATAAGGCTCTCTCAGAAGCAGTAATAATATTCAATAACGATTCTATTGATTCTAATGAATTTTTTTTCACTCAATTTTGTTACCAACTATTCCACTATTCTTGCGCACTGATTGAACAACACTATGTTTTTAGATTTAAACTAGTCTTCACTAACTCATGCGGTTATATCACCGCAGTTTTATTTAAAAATTATTTGTGCCGAGTACTATTTGAAGTATCATTGTCATACTTGGCGTAAAGTGTAGGTACTGTACACTGTAATATAGACTGTTGAATAAAAGTTTCTGGCTACAACCAGAGGCCATTTTAGCACAATTTTTCGAAACTTCTACACTCTCTATGTATAATTAATAGGGTGTACTGTACGTAAACTTCCTGCCAAGTATGACAAGGATATGTCAAACACTGTCTACTGGTCGTAAATAGTTTTTAAATTTTTAAATAAAACACCCTGTGACTCAGTAAGGAGCCACATTAAGATGTTTCCAATTATTAATGAAACACCCTGTATATATAGCGCGAATCAGCCAAATGGAATAATTTCCATAATGAATAAATATGACGTACATAGATAGATACTCTTAGGTGCGAGTTTTTCTCCAAAAATTCTCAATGTTATGTAACAGTGGACAATACCAACTTTCTTATTTTTAATACAACACCCATATTACTCAAGTTATCAAATCTTTAGAAAATTCAAGACATATTTCATAAACCATGCCCTTCAGCCGTTTTGTAAATATCAAATGTTTTCTGATTTATTTGGAAGAATTGACAAAATTTGATTGCAGGATAATAAGTATGAGTGAATAATAATTGTAATATTGATATTTACACAGTTGTGTAGATATATGGCAGGAATTGAGTTCATATCCACAATGATATTTTAGTTGTTTGTGGAGAGTACGTTCTTCTGATGACTACATAAAGGAGCTGCAGCAGTGTCCATCTTATTTTTGATACATTTCTAAATGTAGCCTTCAGCTACTGCTATCGATTTCCATCTACCAATTATGTTATAATCAACATCAACAAGGATGATCGCAGAAGATCTGCGGAAGCAATATCCAGAATACTTTTCTGGGTGTGGTAATTTAAAAAATGTGGGAATTGGGTAAATTTGTTAATGCCAATTCTTTGAATAGTGCACTTGCTATTCTGGTAATTTAAAAAAACACACATTTTATGTAACCAACTGAGGACGAAGATGAATATATTTTTTACACTATTGATATAAATTATCGGTTACCGTAAATATGCGACTAATTTTTGTCTTGGTATTTGGCACATTTACCAACAAAGCTGTTACCCCGTCCTGTAAGTCACTAAGTTTCATCGTATACTTTTGTTTAGACGGACAAGCACCTATTACTCCCATTATTAATGCTACTTAAAATATTCTGTATCACACAAGTATTTAAACAATATGAAGGAGTTTTCTTACCTTTGTCGCAAGATATTTATTGTCGGATGCCACTGTAAGGAGTTTTTTTCTATTTTCAGGTAAAAAAGTATTGTTTTTTTTTTGGTTGAAATAATTCAGAATGTCGTTTTAATAGTGCTCTTAGAATACTGTAACTATTAATATCAGTCCCGGTTTTTAAAATCTATTGTACTTCTTAGCGTTGATTAAGTTCTCCATAACGTGGATGGCTTATATTTCTTTGTCAATTCATTATAATATACCAATAAGACTGGACTGGAAAAATATCTGTTTTTTAGGCAATTCTCCAATGTACAAACAATTCCTACGTAGATATGTAAATATTTTTCGATTTCTTCGAAAATAAATTTAAAGCCACCAATTTTGCTCATTACTCAATACTTTCTGACATTTTTAATTTATATTCATAACGAATAAGCTTTGCTTTTCCACTAACATAACTTTAAAAATTCAAATTCAAATTACTTAAAGAAATTTGTTGTTTCAAATCTAAAAATGTATAACTTAAAGTATCTATAATCTAAAATCGCCAGAAATGTAATAGTCTATTGTTTTACGAGTGACGAAAGTAATATTTTTTGAAGCGAGGCTGGTAATGTTCAGGAGCGTCAAAAATGTTTTCGACGATTGAAACTGTATACTTTTTCTATAACCCTGTTTATATCATAATAATATATTAAAAATAACAATGAGCCTATTGAATAAAAATGAAGCAACTGCTTAAAGCATTTGCATACTAGCAAAAGCAATTGCTTAACTAACATTTGCTTTAAGAAAAAGCAATTGCTGGAGCTTGTTATGAATACATTTTTTAAGCGAATGCTGCTTTTCTGAAATCAACGTAGCAATTGCTTTCCCAACAGAAGTCCAGACTTGCCGGCGCAAGTTTACAAAGTCGTGATCCCTACTCATACTTTTTCCATATTAGTGTTTCGTAGACGTACTTATTTAGTTCAGTTACGTTTTTAAGAATATCTAAGTGTGTTACAGTTATTTTATTAAAATATGGCAGAGAGTGAAGATAATTTTTAATAAATCACAAATTCCGCATGTTAAGGCAGAAAAGGAGGCTGTTTTAACTGACTTGGTACTGGAATATAAAGATATTTATAATATCACACTTACAACAAAACAGTTATCAAAAAAAAATAGTAATATTGAAGTTGAGATGAAAAAGAAAAATTACTTTTGGAATTGTTGGAGGTGAAAAAGAATCCCATCTTTAAAAAAATACCAGGTAAAACATTTTTATAATATATTCTCTTTAAGTACAAAAAATTAACATTTTAAGGAGCTATGTCTGTTGGAGTTGATGAAGGAGTATTACTGGATAAGTCTTGTACATCATCGAGTAACCCTTTATAGCAACATCGACTATTCCTAAAAAAAAATAAACGGTTTTAAAGATTAAAACTAACTTTTCCGCATCTGTGGCCCTGAACAATATTCTATCATATAAGTGTTACTTGTATACACTTCGGGGGATGTATCGTGCTAACAAACCGAAACTTCTCCAAAAATTTAGTATATCTGGATTTATAAGTCTAGTCAACTGAAAATCAATAGGGTACATCTGTGAGACACCTTGAACAATATTCAATCATAAAATTGATCAATCGTATACTCTCTGGAGGCTAACAAACTGAAAATTCTCCAAAAATGACAAAAATTTGGTACTTCAAGTACCATAGCACCCGTTGTACTAGCTTTAATGAGCTGAATATCAATAGGGTTAATCTTTGAGACGCTCTGAATAATATCCAATCATAAAATTGGCCACTTGTATATACTCCGGAGGCTGTATCGTGCTAACAAACTGAAACTTCTCCAAAAATGACAAAAATATCGTACTTAAAGTACTGTAGCACCTGTTGTATTGGCTCTGGTGAGCTGAAAATCAATAGGGTTCATCAGTGAAATGTCCTGAATAATATTCAATCATAAAATTGGTGACTTGTTGAACTCCGGAAGCTGTATCGTGCTAACAAACTGAAATTTCTCAGAAAATGACAAAATGTCGTACTTCAAGTACCATAGCACCCGTTGTACTGGTTCTGGGGAATTTAAAATCAATAGGGTTCATCTGTGACATGTCCTTAACAATATTCAATCATAAAATTGCTGACTTATTACACTCCTGAGGCTGTATCGTGCTAACAAGGCATGTAAGGAAAAGTGGCCGACGACAACGACGACGACGACACACACAGGATTTTTTTTCTAAAAACCATTTTTTCGTGTTGTTGTTGATGGAAAACGTAAAAATAACTCGAAAAAATTTTTCAAAATTCCAACTTTTTTGGGGTAAACCAATACTTTTCTCGCATATAGAAAGGTTGGGCGGAAAAGTAAAATATCAAATAGTTTGCCTGAAACTGATGAGACCAAAGCATTATCAAATGCTTAACTGCTACGTTTAGTGTTATTAGAGCAACTGAAATTATGTCGTATGCAACAGGAAGAAATTTTAAAAAGAAAACAGGAGAATGATGACAAACACCAATTTAGTCAAGGGGAAAAATGCAAAATATTTTATAATCTATGATCTTTTAAGTTAAATTTGCATTTACTTATGTTCATTTTTTTGCTTATAGTTCGATTATGACAATAAATGTTTATTTACTAGAATCTGCTGTTTCTTTTTAAAATCGCAAATATCTATGAAATTTACATTAAGATTAATATTTTAATACTTACTCGATTATTGAAGAGAATTCGGGTTATTAATTCTCTCTTTTGTTGTCCTAATTGACGAATTATATTTGGTGTCAAATTATGATTAGTTGGTACGTTCATTTCAAAATTAGTTTTATCATCGGAATACTGAAAATCTTCATCATTTAAAAACTTGGCAATATTATGAAGAACGATGCCCGCAATTATTGTTGATGGTATTTTTTCTAATTTCCTCCTAACTTTGTATTGAAGGACAGGGAATCTTGCTTTTAATTGTCCAAAATATCGCTCGATAATTACCCGTTCTCGGCAAAAAACGTAAAATATTGTTACTCTTCGGTTGCTGGATTCCTCCACGGTATCATTATCCAAGGCGATATAGAATAATCATCATCTCCTAATAACAAACATTGTTCTGTGTAGTTTTTGAGAACGTTGTATGTATTAAAAATTTTAAAAATTCTGTTGTCATGTACAGAGCCTGGCCACTGGCAATCTACAATTGTAAATATTTCCTTAGCGTTACAAGTTAGCTGAACGTTTATGCTGAGGTATCCATATATACAGGATATCTCAACGAATATTTTACACGTTTTTAAGCATGAAAATCAAATCAAACTAACTTATAATTAGAGATTCACAATTAATAATATTTTAACGAAAACAAAATATAAGGATGAGGTATTGAAAAAATCTAATGTAGTATATAAGATCTCTTGTAACAATTGTGACAAAGTGTATTATGGACAGACATCTAGAGTATTAAAAGACAGGGTGACCCAACATAAAAGTGACATAAAACAACCATGTTAATCACACTTATGCGTATCTTCTTTCATTTAACCAACAACATAAGAACAATCAAATTCTAGATATTTATTTATATAAACATCTATATAACTAATGAGTTATAACGGAGTTGTTGTGTATATACTACATTCACTCTTGTTATCGTGAGATTTGAGTGGGGTAATTAGTGAGAGTAATATACCTTACAACTTTCGCTCGTTGACAAGGGAGAATATATGATATATAGGACTTCCTTTGTTCATAGGATCATGATTAAGTGACAAGTCATGCTACTAATAATGAAGACTGTCTCTTAAGTCATAAAGTTGAACACATCAACTAGGTTATGTCTCAACCAAAAAACTGTCACTCAAACTGTGACACTCTGACAAACATATAATGTTCCTTCAAATCGAAAAGATCCTTTTGAATTAGTACTTAAAAAGTATCTATACATAAAATATATTTTTTTGTTGTTCCGAGTATGAACTGTTTTAATAATTATTAACTCACTTTACACGTAAGTATAAAAAAATTGTTAATTAATGAAATGTACCAACATGTCCATATTTCAGACTTGGAAAAGAAAATAAAATTTTTCGAAACGTTGGGTAGTAAATAAGAGTTTAATTCAGCCCTACTTACGACGGAATCCCTAAGATATTGAGAGATTTATATATATATATATATATATATATATATATATATATATATATATATATATATATATATATATATATATATTATTAACATATACTGAATTATTTACTTACTTTTATTGTGAAATTTATATAACTATTATTTAAATTTAGAATTTTTTTGTTTAGTTTGGCTAGCTCAGTTATTGTTTTTTATATATTTGTTATATTTATTATATATTAATTATTTCGGGAGCATGAAATCCTTTTTCTCTTTGAGTCCTGGCATTTTATATTGTTGTAATTGTTTAAATAAAAAGAAAACACATTATTTTGAAATCAATTTAATTTTAAATTTAATATTTTATATATTTGATAAAAATAATATGAGACGCCACTGGTTGTATTGTATCTACTTATTTATTTTAATCATTTTATCAATGCGCATGCGTGAAAAACTAGTCATGCGCTTTAGCATAAAAAGAACAATTCTTACACTAAAGAAACATCTATATTTATACAAACATAGTTTGTTTGACGATGCAGACAAGTAAATGATTCAAACACATAAAAGAATTTATATATAAATCATACATATATATGATACAAATTGCTGTGGGAAGAAAATAGTTATATACATAGATAGAAATATAGGAATTATATACAGATGGGCATAGTTATTACATTATGAAATTTCAATCACCAGATTTATGCAATTACAAGATGGCGTAAGTACATATTTTAATTTATTTAAAATTCGGCCTTTTATTAATTTTAACGATTTATGCAATGAATTCACTATATAAAGTCTGTTTCTTTCTTTTTTAGATCGATCATATTTGCAAAAGTTTATCAATTTATGAAATTAAGTACTTATTTGAGTATTTTGAGTTTTTACTCTGATTATTGGCCAATAATGATTTAAAAACACTGACCTGTTGCTCTTGAATTGGGATGAAAGTCTCTGGATCCCAGGAACACTCCGCTGAAGCTCCAAAAAACCAAAATTGATGAAAATTTCGCAGATTCTTGCCGAAAAACTTGATACAATTGACTGTGAGTATTACTAAGATTGTATTTAATAGTACTTTATAGGTTTAAATGTCTTAATCCGGGAATTTCTTGAAATTTCAGGAACACCATCACACACACTCCTCGCTTCTTGACACCAGCTTCCCTTATTCCTTAAGCGTCCCCTCGATTCTCTACTTTTTTCAACAAACAGTCTTTTGTTCTTTTTCAGGTCACTATTTCAAAGTTTATTTGTTGATTCACAATTTGTTCTGTCATATTTTATAACCAATAAAATATCAGATTAATTGAAACTTCTTTCACTTATTAAAAAATTTCATACATACACTCTTTTACATTATTAGTTCATTTATAGAGTTCCTATGAGTTTTTTCATCATACAAATAAATTAAAATTGGTTATACATAGATACATTTACATGGTACAACATTCAATATTATTATTGATAATATATCACTGTTACACTCTTATTATTCATAAATATAAATTCTCTTATGTTATTAGTCTAAACTCTTTGCATTATATTATTTATAATAAACTTTAACAAATTACTATTTATTGATTCAATGTTTATTTTATTTACCATATATCATTTGTCTATACGTCATTATTTATTTATCTATGAAAATCTATTGAATTCTATTCTATTCAATATTTGTATTTGTTTTTATTCTTAAATTAATGATTATAATGAATTATCTATAATAATATTTGTATTCTAATGTAACTACTTATATCTAAAATTCTCTTGACTTGACTATATAATTATATCTTTTTAGGTGAACAGCTGGTTATGGTATGGAAATTATTCTTCGTCTTAGGCAACTTTATTTACATCATTACATTGGTTAGGCAATCTCTATATTGTGTATTATTATTGAGGTAATTCCTTTTTTATTATATTGTTATAGGCTATTATTTAATATATCTTTATTTGATATGTTGTTTAAATTGAGAAAAGTGTTTCCTTTTTACCTGTTTTCTTAAATTATATTATTTTCATATATTTTAATACTAGCAACATATTTTTATAATACTAATTCTCTTATTATCTATGATATCTGGTTCAATATATATATATATATATATATATATATATATATATATATATATATATATATATATATTTAGGCTGCAATCCCCGTGATATTTTCAATTTTGTTTTATATATATATATATATATATATATATATATATATATATATATATTGTGACGATATTTATTTCTATTGTAATATAAATTTGGAAAATTAAAATGAAATTTAGTTCAATGTCACTGTCAAATTATAAATTGTCACACTTGGGCTTTAACAAACAGTTTATTTTATCAAATTTGAATTTCTGGGCTCCGGCTATATAATAATTTTCACTAGATTTAAATTTTAGTTTTATGTAACTTTATCTTAATTGAGACTTCTTTGCTTCCGCACTCTGGGCGTACGGGTTCAATATCTCATTTTTCCAGACCTATGGCCTCCAACTGTGTCAGACATTCACTATATTATAACACACAATAAACTACTCGAAATAAAAAAAAACTAATCAATTCCAAAATACGTCTATTACTTTGTTAAGTTTGTAATTTTGAATAACGAATTACCAAATTTAAGTTAACAATAAATATACATGAAGAATTAAAGATTGTTATTATTGGACGTAATAGATGGAATGCATTCTCTCTGCTAAATAAAAGAGAAGAAACTTAACCTATAAATTTACAATGAAAAATACTGAACAATGATGATTTCTTGGACAAAATATTAATAAAGACTTGTTACCTTGCAGATCAATTGTCAAATACACTTAATAAAGGAAATCCTCTTCAATAATTATTGAACTCCTCACTAAACCAAAACATAAGGTATGTACCATTTAACTTTTATTATTCTTTTTATAAATTTTGGGAAATTATCCCCTTTACCATTCATATATCTTTCCAATATTTTCTTATCTCTTCAATTTACATATCATCCAGGAATGTTCATGAAAATTTTTTTTATGTAAAACGAATCCAATTCAGCCTTCTTTCTTTTTCTCTTTATATCTTATAGTGTATGTTCAAAAGACCTCCATTTCATCAATTATATCTCTTTTTTAAATCTCTGACCTCTTTTAAAATTATTTTTTTAACTCTTGACAGCTCATTCCAAATTTTCTTCCTGACACTATACTATTTATCTCTTAGTCACCTGGATTTGTATCTTTTGGTTACCGCAAACAATCAGAGAGTAGTCATTAGACAGAACAAGTATCCTTTCTCCTTACTCATCACTAACTTTCTTCTATAACCTTAAATTGTCACCATTTGTCACCCGCACTTGACAAATATAAATTTTATAACATACTCTGTATGTTCGGTAAATTACTCTACCTTCCTATAATTAAAATGCTACATAATATCTAAAATAATTTACAATCAATAAAATAATCTTCTATACTCCTGGACTTTGGTCAATGGCTTGTGAAGGTATGTTTCTATATTACACTGTACCATTTTGATTTCATTTCAATTTCAAAATTTTTACCTAACTTCTGATTAATTACTTAGGTACTTTTCAAATTTCTACAGTGTGTGCCAAATTTATCTAATATTTTATAAATCATTTATTGTTATTTGGTACATTATTCTAGCTAAAATTTTCTAAGACAATTTATTTGTCTTAACATTCCCCCTCAAGCCTTTGAGCAATTTATATGTTTACAGTAGAAATTCTCAAAGGATTGACCCATATTTGGTAACAAGTTGAACTAAGCAATAATAAATAACTTATAACTTCATATACTATTTCTATATTATGTTGATGAGCAACCATGATAATCAAATAACTGATCAATGTTGAATACACCACGTGTATTTCCCGTCTCTGGATGTACTAGTACATAACTATTCACTCCACCTTCATTATGAATTCTATAAGGACCTTCAAACAAACTATCCAGTTTCTTACATTTATCATGTCTGTGATCAGCAAATCTCAGTGCTCTCAATAATACTAAGTCTCCCTGATTAAAAACTTTACTATGTTTATTTTTTTTTAAATTGTTTTTCTCTATATCTCTTTTCTTTTATGGACTCTTTTACTCTGGCCTGTTCAATTATCTGATTATAATCAAAATCAATTATCCATGGTCTATCTGAATTTATTCCTTTGAATAGCATAATTGGTGAAAATCCTGTATTTATATTTGGACTATTATTTATGAAGAATTCTACATCTGACAATTTATCCTCCCATTCTCTATGATTATAAGAAACCAGTAGCCTTAAATGTTTAATGACCTCTTTAATTCCCCTCTCAGCTAAATTAGCTTGAGGATGTCTAATACTAGTATATCTATGATTTATTTTATTTTTAATAAACCAATTTTGTAATTGTTTACTTCTAAAATATGTAGCATTGTCCATTATACAAGTATCAAATTTTCCATGATCGTTGATAAATTTATTCAAGAAAAATTTTACCATCGTTTTATTTGTTTTAGAACATGCGTGTAAAGATATGTATTTCGAAAAAACATCTAGAATTACAAAAATATGGAGATTTCCGTGTGTGCTTGGAATTAAATTTGAAATAAAGTCTACAGTTATTAGCTCTAGTGGTTTACTAACTATTAAAGATCTTGGTAAGTTCGTATAATGCATATTTTTTTCTTTATTGAACTGACAAGTAGTACAATTTCTAATTTGTTTTTTTATTAATGATAAATCATTCTTACAATAATAATTCTCTCTAAAAATTAAATGAGTACGTCTAACTCCAGGATGATTAAAATTACTATGTATTTGATCTATTATTAAATTAGCCAACTCGTCTGTTATTGCATAAATTTCTATTCCATTCATTATTTTAAAATAAATATTTTCCTTATATTTTAGCCTAGCCTTATCCTTATCTGTTAAACTATTTTGGTTAATTTTAATAGCATCTAACGAAAATATTCCCTGTTCAAATTTTAATTGATTAAGTCCAACTTTATGAGTGTTTGGCCTACCAAGGCTTTTCCCTTCCATTCTTGTGATAGCATCTGATACAATATTCAAATGTCCAGGAATAAAAATTATTGTAAATGAATACTCTTGCAATAATAGACTCCATCTGTGAATACGAGAATTATTATACCTATTATCTAAGATAGTAGTTAGAGCCTGATTATCTGTCTCAATTATGATATGACCACCCAATAAGAAATATCGCAACTTATTTACACAGAAAATTATACTGAGAAGCTCTAGTTCACTTACTCCATAATTTTTTCTGCTTGACGAGTTAAGCGAGAAACAAAAGATATTGGAACTTCTACATTATTTTGTTCCTGTAAAAGCACACCAGCTATTCTTTGTATAGAGGCATCTGTTCTTAACTTAAAAACTTTTGAATAATCAGGATGATAAATTTTTACGTTTTCATGGAAATCTTCCTTTATGGACTTGAATGCTTCCTCCTGTTTATTCGTCCATTTCCAAGTTACATTTTTCCTTAACAATTCAACAAGTGGTAATTCCTTTTCTGAAAGATTTGGTACTAATCTTTTAAAATAATTTAAAGTTCCCAAGAAACCTCTTAAAGTTTTTAAATTTGTAGGCCTTTTATAGTCCTTAATCAATCTTATCCTTTGTGGATCCATTTCTATTCCCAATGGAGTTAGTTTGAAACCTAAATATATGACTTCTGTTTTAAAAAACGAGCATTTTCCTAAACTAAGCTTGAGACCTGCTGAATCAAGATCCTGTAAGACATATTTCAAATGAGTAAAATGTTGATCCTTGTTTTCTGAGAAAATCAAAATATCATCTACATAATGAATAGTGTAAGCTTCATGTCTTTCTAAGATTTTATTTGTGGCTTTTAGTAATGCTGATACTGAACTTTGTAAGCCGAATGAAACTACATTGAAATGATATACCCTACCATTTATTTTGAAACCTACCAAATGTCTACAATCTGGATGTAAAGGAATTAACCAAAAAGAATGTTTCAAATCTAGTTTTGAAAAAACTTTAGCATTTGTTACTATACCTAAAATTGATTCTACTGTAAGTATTGCTTCAAATTCTGGAACACAACATTTATTAAGATTTCTTGCATCAAGACAGATTCTCACTGAATTATCTTGTTTCCGAACAATCACTACTGGATTAATATATTGTGTGGTGCTATAACTAATTATGTTATCTCTCAATAAATTATTTAATGCATTATTAACATCCTCCCTATACTTATATGGTATTGGATAACTTTTTGCATGGAATTGTTTCATGTCTTTTATCTTTATTCTATGAACATAATCTTTAGCTATTCTTGATTCCTCATTTATTAAATCTTTATACTTTCCTATTAAATCTACCATTCTATCTCTCCACTCATTATCACAATCAAAACCTATATTCTCAAGTACCACTCCTTTTATTATGGCATCTTTGGCCTGAATCCTGCTTTCAAAAATCTCTCTTCCATTTGACCTACTAACATAATCATATTTATCCTCCCTATTACTTTCATTTAATATTTTATATTCATCATAATTATCATATTTATTCATTTCTTTATCATTCCATGTACAAAGAATTCTATCTATAAAAATCTTATAATTTTTTTTATTTTTGCAATTATTTTTATTTTCCGAATTATGTTCACAAAAATCCCATATACTAATTATATTCGAGTTTTTTACTACCCTTATACTTTCTTGTAATGAAAAATTTAATTCAAACTCTTTATTGATTTTAACAATTCCTTTTTCAAAATTTATTACAAAGTTATTTTTACTGAGTTCATCACTACCAATAAGTATATCGCATTCCAGATGGTTTACTATTAATAATTGAACTATAATCTCAAATTTTTCAAAGTGTATTTTAGTAACCACTGATCTATTTGTGTATCCTAAAGTTTTTTCAATTATGCCTACTAAGTTAGTTTTAGGAATTTTAATTATATCATTTTTCAAACATTGTACTTTATCAACAAATTTTTCTGATATTAAAGAAGCTGTAGATCCTGTATCTAAAATTATGCTAACATTATTGTCGTATATTTTACCATTTAAAATTATTAAACCTACATTTTTTTGTTCCAGGTGTACATTATTATAATCTCCGAGATCAAGAAAATCACGTGGGTGCATGTATTGACACCTAGTTGCAACATCATACACCCATTTTAAAAATGCGGTTCGGTATCATGTCTATTCCGATAATCTTCTGAGGAACGAGATCTTCCTGTAGATCTGAAATTTTTCTGAGAAGCAAAACTTTGTGAAGTACATCTTTCTGCACTTCTACCTCTGTGATTTTCATCTACCACATCCACTCGATTAACACGTCTCACATGTTCACCTGAGTCTCGAGAATTTATGTCTCTGTTATAACCATTATTGTTATTTTGGTTATCAAAATTTTGTTGGTTTCTTGTATTTTAGTTATAATTATGATTTAGATTGTGACTGTTTTGATTACCATTATTCCCCCGATTATAATTGTTATGATTATTTCTTTGGAAGTTATTATTTTGATTTTGGTAATCGCGGAAATTACTATTTTGATTATATCTATTAAAAATTCTATTTCCATTATTGTTTTCCTGATTATATTGACTGTTCCTATTTTGGAATCCTCTATTAATTTCATTAAAATTTTTGTAATTATAATTATTTTTAATCTGATTATTTCCATCAATTAATTCATTATAATTCCTATTATTTCGTGCACTATGTTGATAATTTCTATTCTGGTTACCATCCAAATTTTTATATTGAACACTGCCATCTAAGTTTCGTTCCACTCGAGTTAAATATGACAATAGCATATCAAACTGACTAATATTTTGTATGCTTATAGTTTCACAAATTTCACTTTTATAGTGCCTAGACAAAAACATAACGATTTCTGATTCAGGTATGCTTGGTACAAGGTATTGTGCTTGAGCATGTACCTGTAAAGCATAATTAGTTAAATTATTGCGTTGTGAGTCAAATTTACCAAAATATAATTTTTCACGAACTTTTCCCTGCTGTAACTCACCCCAAAAATTGTGTAAAAACAATTTTTCAAAATCATCCATATTCTGAATTTTATCTTCCTTACAATTCAACCAAAGTAAGGCCTGACCTGTTAAATTACTCCTCAAAAATTCGTGAAGATCTCCAGTGTTTTCAATTCTCCTGGCTCTACTTTTAATTGTTTTTATAAAATTTATAGGGTGTACCTTTCTAAAGTCACCACAAAATTTTGTAGACTCATCAACTTTACTATTACAACCAAAATACATAGAACCTGATGACTCACCAATAATACGATTATCTGATAAGTTTTTTACTTCTGCTGTAATATTTGTTAATTTTTGTTCTACCTGTCTCCTAAAATTTTCCATTAGTTCATTGTTGTTTGGATTGTTTCCTTGTATGCTTTTTTTTAACTCTTCTCTAAATCTTGCTTCTGTCTTTTTGTTTTCGTTTTCGGCCAGATCCAATGTTGTTTGTATTTTCTTTCGAACATCTTCTTCGGAATCTGTTATTCTCTTGTTAGTTTTTATATTTTCATTAGTTTGCCTTCTTTCTATCCGTTGCAGATCTTCTTTGAATATCTTTTCTTGTTGCTTGGCTTCTTCTCTTAAGCTCTTGGTCTCTTGTTTTAAGCTTTTCTCCATACCATATATTTTTGTTTCTTGTTCCCCCATTTTATCTTCTATCTTATCGATTCTTGCCTGATGAAACTCATATCTTCTATCAAAATTTTCTAAAATTGCTTGTATATCAGATTGTAACTCATTTTCCACATTTTTTATATCTCCTTTTACTCCTTGGATTTCACTTGTCACCCCTTGGATTTGACTTGTTACCCCATGGATTTCACTTGTCATCACTTGCATTTGACTTGTCATCATTTGCAAAAATCCTTTTAATTGTATAATATCAATATTTTCTTGAGGATTAGTCTGTTTTGGGCTTTCTTGAAGAACTCGAGTATCCTGTTTCTCTTTTTCTTGAGTTCTTCTGTCATCATTGTTACTCTCCTCCACATCATTTCCCAATATTTTGTCCTGTTCATCCAAATTTTTCAAAGTTTCTTGTTCCCCCTGTATATCTCCTTTTCCACATTCACAAGATTCCATTCTGATGGCTTCAATAAGTCTCTTTTGCAGCTCTGCTTTCTTTCCACTATCACTTAAATTCCTTTCCACCAAAAGTTCTTTCAATTGTGCTATCCTGTATTCTTTTATCTCTAATTCTTGCTTATCAGACATGTCGTTTTATTGTGTATATTATAAATTTACTCTACAATACTGATGATACAAAACAGCAAAAACACACCTGAGACGTACCAATCAAGCAAATAGCAAATGTTTCACAGAATCTGATAATTATTTTAATATTATTTGTATAAATAAATTGTTTCAAAATGACTACCTGTAATTATTAGTTTATCTGAAGTAGATATTGTTGTTACTAGGAAAAGGATAACCTTACGTCTGGAAAATTATTTAGCCCTGTTTTTGAAAAAATAAAAAATACCGCACCACGTTGGGCTGACAAAATTGTGACGATATTTATTTCTATTGTAATATAAATTTGGAAAATTAAAATGAAATTTAGTTTAATGTCACTGTCAAATTATAAATTGTCACACTTGGGCTTTAACAAACAGTTTATTTTATCAAATTTGAATTTCTGGGCTCCGGCTATATAATAATTTTCACTAGATTTAAATTTTAGTTTTATGTAACTTTATCTTAATTGAGACTTCTTTGCTTCCGCACTCTGGGCGTACGGGTTCAATATCTCATTTTTCCAGACCTATGGCCTCCAACTGTGTCAGACATTCACTATATTATAACACACAATAAACTACTCCAAATAAAAAAAAACTAATCAATTCCAAAATACGTCTATTACTTTGTTAAGTTTGTAATTTTGAATAACGAATTACCAAATTTAAGTTAACAATAAATATACATGAAGAATTAAAGATTGTTATTATTGGACGTAATAGATGGAATGCATTCTCTCTACTAAATAAAAGAGAAGAAACTTAACCTATAAATTTACAATGAAAAATACTGAACAATGATGATTTCTCGGACAAAATATTAATAAAGACTTGTTACCTTGCAGATCAATTGTCAAATACACTTAATAAAGGAAATCCTCTTCAATAATTATTGAACTCCTCACTAAACCAAAACATAAGGTATGTACCATTTAACTTTTATTATTCTTTTTATAAATTTTGGGAAATTATCCCCTTTACCATTCATATATCTTTCCAATATTTTCTTATCTCTTCAATTTACATATCATCCAGGAATGTTCATGAAAATTTTTTTTATGTAAAACGAATCCAATTCAGCCTTCTTTCTTTTTCTCTTTATATCTTATAGTGTATGTTCAAAAGACCTCCATTTCATCAATTATATCTCTTTTTTAAATCTCTGACCTCTTTTAAAATTATTTTTTTAACTCTTGACAGCTCATTCCAAATTTTCTTCCTGACATTATACTATTTATCTCTTAGTCACCTGGATTTGTATCTTTTGGTTACCGCAAACAATCAGAGAGTAGTCATTAGACAGAACAAGTATCCTTTCTCCTTACTCATCACTAACTTTCTTCTATAACCTTGAATTGTCACCATTTGTCACCCGCACTTGACAAATATAAATTTTATAACATACTCTGTATGTTCGGTAAATTACTCTACCTTCCTATAATTAAAATGCTACATAATATCTAAAATAATTTACAATCAATAAAATAATCTTCTATACTCCTGGACTTTGGTCAATGGCTTGTGAAGGTATGTTTCTATATTACACTGTACCATTTTGATTTCATTTCAATTTCAAAATTTTTACCTAACTTCTGATTAATTACTTAGGTACTTTTCAAATTTCTACAGTGTGTGCCAAATTTATCTAATATTTTATAAATCATTTATTGTTATTTGGTACATTATTCTAGCTAAAATTTTCTAAGACAATTTATTTGTCTTAATATATATATGTTAACGAAGATTTCGGGTTGGCGGTCATAAGAAATAAAAACTGTTTTTCTTATCTGCTCAATATTTCGCCATTATTTAATGGCTTCATCAGGAGCGGAAAGAAAATTGGTGTCAGTTAATTAAAATATGAAACAGCACAACACGTTCAACACATTTTTAGACTGTCTGCTCAATATTTCGCCATTATTTAATGGCTTCATCAGGAGCGGAAAGAAAATTGGTGTCAGTTAATTAAAATATGAAACAGCACAACACGTTCAACACATTTTTAGACTGTCTAAAAATGTGTTGAACGTGTTGTGCTGTTTCATATTTTAATTAACTGACACCAATTTTCTTTCCGCTCCTGATGAAGCCATTAAATAATGGCGAAATATTGAGCAGATAAGAAAAACAGTTTTTATTTCTTATGACCGCCAACCCGAAATCTTCGTTAACAAATAAATATTTCCCGGTCGAAAAAAGAAGAACTACTTCCTTTTTATTTATATATATATATATATATATATATATATATATATATATTTACGTACACTGTATATTTTTTCTTTACGTACTACGTACATTCATATATTCAGCCATATTTAGTACAAAATACACAAAGCTGTATGCAAAGAGAAACAAAGTCGACTACTATCAAGCAAATGATGCTGCGGTTACACTACCTTAAAAATTTGGAAGCAATTGCTAAACTAGAAAAGGCAATTACTTAATTTTTTCATCAGATTTTAAGCTAATGATAGCAATTGCTTCTGTTTTTTAAGAAAAAGCTTTGGCTGACAGCAATTGCTGCATTTCTTAGGAATTGCTTAAAGCAAAAGCATTTACTTCAGTTTTTATTCCTTGGATTCTAAGCAATTACTTCAATTTAATAAGAAAAAGCAATTGCTTCACTTTTATTCATTAGGCCAAATGAACAAATATTTTATTTTAAATTAAAAACAAAAGAATTTCTTTAAACACTACTAATGATTTAAATATTGGTTAATTGTTACATTCGAATAACTATTCAAAATTATAGGAGTGCTACAATCAAGATTTGTATGTATTGTTTATGGATTTCAGTGCAAACTGACAAGTCTAAACAATTAACGAGGAACGTCAAACTAATTAAACCAGGAAACTAGATATGGGGGAGAGGCGATAATTGTGCGCAGCGTGTAATAGTGCGCATACCTTTATTTCCACAACCAACCGAAATAATTTCAAAATCGACATTCATGCACCATCTCTTTACAGTAGGATGCACTATCAGCTGAGAGTCAGGTGATTGGCCTAACCGTACTTTCCAATATGGTCGTCGTGTTGTTCGCGTGTATATATTATGTTCTAATATGTGTCAGTGAGCGAATAAGCCTTAAGTATTTCTATTTTTTTCTGTAATCGCATGTACTTATGTATTGGTTAATGAATCTTATTGATACTGATATAGGTAGTTTCGACAATAAAACGTTTCATTAGTGATTTATAGAATTTAAAAGTAAATAAGGCACTGTCGCTTAACCGTGCGCGATGCTCACGATTAACATCAAGTGCGCACAGTTAACTGGCATGATCATTTACATTGTTGCAGTTACCGAAATACCAACGTAAAACAATGAAGGCACAATGGGATGCAGACACCATAATGCGAGCTATAAAATTTATTGAAAGTAAGGGATCAATACGGCAGGCTGGCAGACGGTTCAATATCCCAGAATCTTCGATTCGAAAACGAAAAAAGGCACATGATAATGGACGTGATGTAACATATCTACATATTGGTAAGTACTGTATGTTCTCAACCATCCAAGAAAAGGAGTTAAAAGTGCACGTTCTTAAGTTGGCAAAGCTTTATCATGGAATGGCAAAGGTTCAACTAAGAAAATTAGCATTTTCCTTTGCCGAAGCCAACCAAATAAAGCACAACGTCAAAGTTGAAACAAGAATGGCTGGAAAATATTGGTAGGTATTATGGATTTCTCCAGAGAAACACACAGACATCACTAAGGAAACCTTATGGATATAGCTTATATTCTACATTTTTATGGCAGTCTTCAAAAGCTAACGATGAGTTTTCACGATTTTCTGATTTTGTTGAAATGTGTTGTTGCACTTCATTATTTTCAGCTTCTGTGACATTTGCTATATCATTAGTGAATGTTAAATTGAACAAAAAACAAAGTAATTTTAACAGCATTATGCATTTATGCTTTAATCCGTACATTTAAAACCTCAACCAGTAACTACAGCTTTAATGCTCTGTCATAATATCTAACCTCATTACTCTGATGACGTTAGAATTTAGAATTGTAATGATCATGATGATCAACTGTTTTCTTGATTCATTTAAAGAACATTTCTTTTTTTCATACACCAAATAAACATTTTTCCCACAATCGTGAGCAAAATTCATTATTATTCAAATGAAAATAGTGAGCAAAATCGCATATTGAATCACAAGTGAGCAAAGTAAAGATTTGTTAGCGCTAATGTTAGAACTAGTTCGAAATTATACAACGCATGCTAGTCTGCAAAGTACTGTTCGAACTAACTCTGAACTGATAATGAATTAAAAAAGTATTCTGTTCGAACAAACAAACAGTTAAAACAGTTCTTGGTTCAAATGAGAACTGCAAAGTTTGGTTAGGTTAGTTTGGGCATGGGCTGTTAAATTTGCGTGTTATTAAAACTTTGTACCAGGTTATGTTTATATTCTACTACACATTAATACATTAGATAATTATCGCTAATAACAGTAACAAATCAAAGTGGATTTTATAAATGACGACGTTAAAAGAAGAGGATAACAATATTACTTTTCCGCCCAACCTTTCTATATGCGAGAAAAGTATTGGTTTACCCCAAAAAAAGATGGAATTTAGAAATTTTTTTTGGAGTTATTTTTACGTTTTCCATCAACAACAACACGAACAAACGGTTTTTAGAAAAAAATCCTGTGTGTATGTCGTCGTCGCCGTTGCCATCGGCCACTTTTCCTTACATGTCTTGTTAGCACGATACAGCATCCGGAGTGCAATAAGTCAGCAATTTTATGATTGAATATTGTTAAGGACATGGCACAGATGATCCCTATTGATTTTCAGTTCACCAGAGCCAGTAGTACGGGTGCTATGGTACTTGAAGTACAACATTTTGTAATTTTTTGAGAAATTTCAGTTTGTTAGCACGATACAGCCACCGGAGTTCAACAAGTCACCAATTTTATGATTGAATATTATTCAGGGCATATCACTGATGAACCCTATTGATATTCAGCTCACCGGAGCCAATACAACAGGTGCTACAGTACTTTATTATTGATTTTCAGTCGACTAGAGCGAGTACAGCGGGTCCTATAAATCCAGATATACTGAATTTTTGGTTATTTTTGGAGAAATTTCGATTTGTTAGCACGATACATCCTCCGAAGTGTATACAAGTAACAATTTTATAATAGAATATTGTTCAGGGCCACAGATGCGGAAAAGTTAGTTTTAATCCTTAAAACCGTTTATTTTTTGTTTGTTTTTCGAAAATGTATTTTACCTTGTATTATAATTAGAACCGTCCTTATTCTTATATTTGAATTGTTCCTACAATCACGATCAGTTTCTGATTCTTTTAGAAACAAACCAATTTTATTTATATTTCTATATCATTTTAATTGTTCTTCTTAAAAAACTGTACAAAACTAACTACCGTTCCAACAAATTTTCAAACCATAACAGAGCTGATTTCAAGTTGATACCTTTTTGACGCATGCGTATATGATAATTCCGAACATTCGGGAATCATCCGTGAATTATTTGTTCTAACAATCCTTTTCATTACCGTGAGCAAAATAAATACACAACAGTATTAATTGGTTGCATACTCTGAGCACCATGTTTTCATGGGATTCCTATTAGCACATAATTGGGCTAAAATTAAATTATGTAGTACTCGTTATTAGCACAACGAACCGCGAAGCGTACTACAAAACGAAGTCATTGTGACACTTGTTTTACAAATAACTATTGTAGCTCTTGCATTTAATTTATTCCAGTTCACCATCGCGGTTTAATTCTCGCGTAAAATTTAATATCCAAACCTAAATAAAACTCACAAAATGATAATAATTTCAATAATAGGTGTTCTATGAAATAATTGTGTGTCAACCTACCTGAGCAACACCATAAAAAATTAAAATTAACAGGAAGTCGTTGATATTCTCTATAAACAAAAGGATACAAAATAGTAATCATATCCCCGAAAAATTAAGGCAATAAATATCATTTGTTAAAGCGCAACTACTTTCAAATACCTCATATTTTTTAGTTTTTAGTAGGAAATACCTACTCTTTCATTTTTTTAATTAATAAAATATGCTTCGCCAAAACCAAAATGAGTGTAAATACGTTTTAACTACTCCGACACAAGTACTGACGGATATTTTAAAAACAACTGCATTTTAAAACACTTAGGTATTCAAATATTCATATTAATAAATTTCCTTTTTGAGAATCTGTTTTATTATATATCATCCTATCACCTCAAAAATAATATAATAACATGGTGTTCCATGAAATGGTGTCGTAAATGCCATTGAAAGAGCAGTAGTTTAAACGTTTCGTATTTTTTGTGCAGTATTGCCTGGGGAAACAATATTATCTCCACCAACAAATCCATCATTTGAACAAAGTATGGGTGGTGCTGTACTTGTTCACAATTCAGTTGAAGTGCATAATTGTGAGGAATTAAAAAGGTGGTTAAAGTGTCATGGGCGTTCAAAAATGCAAAAAAGTGAGCAGTTTGAGAGGTTAGATGTCAATACAATCTTATCTAAATAAAATGAAGTAAATGAATATTCATTAATTTTATTCTAATTAACAATGATAATTTATTGTTAGCACATGTAGAAACTCTGAAATTGACATAGAGGTTGATAATGAATTTTATTAATAATATTAAAATTTTAAAATATGTTCTAACGTTGTGTACATTACGTCTTTAATCATAGGATTAGGCGTATTATATTTCCGATGTAAATTTTTTCACGATATTGCAAGTAAGGTTTAGGAAAATTAATAAAATAATAGGTATTGGCTTTAAATGTTTTTTCACACAATCCGCATCGGAACTGCGAGTTTCATTATTCCCGATGACAGAAGACGATGATTCTCTACCTGCTGACTGAAGTTGCAGCCCTGTTTCCGATCCTGTCAGAGTATCTTTTGTTTATTTCAAACCTTTATAATTGTCATTTTAACTGTCAACTAAACTTACCTACATGATAGGGATCGAGACCAAACTGTAGAGGCAGCACTTTTATCGAAAGTAGAGCGCCCTGGTGTTAAATAATAAAAACATTGTGATGTAAACAGTGTAATAAACAACCTAAAAAAATGAATAATCTTTTTATTTTCTTTGCCAGGAAAAATTGTTGGTATGTAAGATGGGTGTACGGGATTATCTGATTTTTGATTATTGACAAAATAAGCACTGCAAATTCTAGTATTTTTATTTGGTTCCCAATCCTTCCGATGTTTTTTAGAATGTAATTAAAAAACTTGAAGTGATTCGTTTTGTACAAATGTTTACTTTCTTTCTCTTAATAGCATTTAATTATTTCAACTTATTATATAATATTAAAGTCAGCAAACACATAACAAAGCTTTTTATTTTATATAATCAATGAAATCGTACAGAAAACAACATTTTATTCTCTCGATAATAATCTTTTATTTATGCAAAAACAATTTAGAACTTTTCTAATAGGTGCCGATTGTAGTATCATACTGATCATACATAAAATAATAGTTAAAAAAAATGTTTAACACATTTTACTTGCATATAGTTTTTTACTGCATTTATACATTTTTGACGTTTCAAGGTTATCCACGCAGTGTTCAATGAACTCGGGGAAACTATAAAATTTCAACGGCGTAGTATTTTTAGCCGTCATATTTGAACAGCCATGAAATACAGAAAGATACTTTTGATGAAGACATCACAAACATTTAATATCAGTTTTCAGTTTAAAAAAATGAACATTTAAAAACGCTGATTATACAAAACTAATAGTGTTTACATCACTTTGTTTGTGTTTTTTCTCGGCAGATGGCATAATTGTCATCTTTCTCGGTCCCTATATTTCTGAAACTAAAGTAAATAATAAGTACAATTTTAATATAACTCATATGGATACAATAATTACAAGAACGCCATAACATCTCATTGACAAAGCAACAACTGGATTTATTACCCAAAAAATCCAAAATAAGGTATATTCGCTATTAATCTGAAATTCTTTATATATTTAAAAATAGTATACGCACCCGCGTGTTTGTCAATATTACACGTGGGTTGGAATGACATACTTTTTTCACTAGATGCGCAATATATTATATACCGTGTATCACTCTTGCATAGTCCATAACAACACCGTTTTGTAGTTGTTCTGTACAGATAACATAATTATCAAGAGTGACTGCTCGTCACTTGCGCCATGTCACGTCTCGACTCCGCCCTCTTTTATATATTTTTGCGCTAGACGACAGACTCTCTTATACCGAAAATTTCGTCTTTCTCCTCTCCCCGCAATTCTATTTTTTTTAATTAGTTAAAAAGTATATTATCTACGGGCAAAGTATGCATACATTTGCCATATAATTCATATATGATCTTCCATTTGCAGCATCAATGATAATTTTCCATGTATTTATTAAAAAGATATTCAGTTCTAAAAATAAAAGTTGTAACTTTTGTAAAAATATTTCTAAAGTTTAAGGTTTCTCATGTGTGATTTCGATATTTCGCTAAAAAAATCAATGTCGCTACCGGTGATTCATTTCTTGCAGGTGTGGTGGTCGATGATTGAGTTTCATCCGCACTGATGCCCTGAATCTGGAATCAGGGAGTTATACTTGACGTCGTTCCCAACGTCATGCATACGCAAGCCTGTGATTGCTCCATTTGCGAATAGTTCCTAAAATTGATATTCTCGAGCACCGTTCCTAAAATCATCGAATTGTATCGTCCTCACAACTGCGTCAGTTGACGTCACAACACAAATGTCATTTGCCATTTTATAACGTCAAATTTAAATAAGTTTTTCAAATATGTTATCAATTTCTCCTATAAAAATGAATTCTACAATCAGTTTTTTTTTAATTAAAATTAACGTGTCTCGGCATCTAGCGGCCACTGACACGGGATCTGTCATACATTTAGTTACAAATAAAATCAAATTAAATTAAACAATTGGCAGTGTTTGAGGAACTGAATCACAGCACTAAACTGGTTAGGTTGTCCGAGAATGTTTTTGAGACTTTCACTGAGCTTGTGTTTGCGACGAGTTGGGCTGTAGTGTTTGCAATCTGTAAGTATATGCTCTATTGTAAGTCTTACATTATCACAGGATTCACAGATAGGGGGATTCTCTGTAGACATCAGGTAACCATGGGTTAGCCGTGAGTCTTCTTATAACACTTTTGTCTTTTCTTGTCATGGGAGGCATCTTCTGGGCGATAACTGTTGGTTGTATTGTACGGAGTTTTGTGTTACATGTATTCCAATGTGTTTGCCATGTTTGAGTCATAATATGTCGAGCTGCTGATTTTAAATCTTGATGAAGTTGAATTTTCTCTACTGGCAAGTCGGCTGAACAAGTTTGTTTCGCTGCTTGGTCTGCACGTTCGTTGCCTGTGATTTCTACATGAGAACGGATCCAGATGATATTCACAACGATACCTCTAGTGTGATGGTCGTGGCAGGTGTCGAGGATATCATGGACTAAGGGATGTTGTGAACGGTTGTGTTTGATGGAGTATAATTATGAAAGGGAGTCTGTACATACGGCAAGTTTGCTGTTATCCTGTGTTGGAGTCCTCAAGGCTTGTAGTATTCCATATAGTTCGGCTGTATGTATACTACATACGTCAGGAAGTTTGTTTGTTGCTATTGTTGTATCTACTGTAGTAACAGCACATCCGGTACCATAGACTTCTTTGGAGGCATCAGTGTAAAGGATTTTGTCGAACTGCTGGTTATTTATCAGCTCACTGAATATTTGTCTAAGGACTATGTTAGGCGTTTCGTACTTGTTGTAGTTGTTTAGGCTTGTATTCAGTAGTGGCGATTTTTTGGTCCATGGAGGAGTATTCGAAAATTTTATGGGAGTTGTATCTCTAAGATTAATGTTTCTAGAAGTCGCCATTGAATTTTAGTTGTGGAGGAAGAGGATTTAGTCTTTTGCTGAACTGGATTACTTTGGATTTGTTTGTTGAAAAGTGAGAACCAGATTTGAGAGACCAATTGTGGATGTTATCTAGAGCCTTCTGAAGTAAAGTACAAGTACTAGTAGTGACTTTACCTTGGCAGTAGAGAATGAGGTCGTCGGCATATAGTACATATTTGATACGTTGATACTCATTAGAAATAGAGTGGAGCTAAGAACCGAGCCAGTTAAATTAAAGTCTGTGAATTTCTTAAAAATGGAAGTTTTACGGATTGTGTCAAAGACTCTGTCAATATCTAGACTCACGGCGATTATATCTTTTTTGCTTTCAATGGCTTGTGAGATGTCTGTGTGTAGAGTAACCAGATTATCCAATGTGCATCTGTTTGATCTAAAACCTGCCTGCGCTGTAGATAATAGGTTGTGCGATTCTAGGTACCAGTGTACGAGAATTTTACACAATGTACAGGTAAGAGAGATTGGCGTAAATGAGCTTGGAAAATTAGTATTGGAGTCGTTCTTTTTGATTGGTATAATAATTGATTCTTTCCATTGAGCCGGAAATTGTTGACTGCACCATATTTTGTTGTAAAGTTCGAGCAATTTGGTTTTTGTTGCTGGATGTAGGTGTTTTAGAAAGATCATAGGGATATCGTCCGGTCCTGCAGCTGTGTTCTTCAGTGAAAGTAGGACTGAATTTAATTCAGAAAGGGTGAAAAGGAAATTGATTGGGTGACAGTTGGAAGAGATTTGTTCAGGATGTGAGTTATTTGGTGAGTTTGGAGGTTCGGGGCTGGATTTGGTTTTATTTGGAAAGTGTTGGGCAAGGATATTAGCAATTTGTTGGTCATTGGTAATGACTTCACCCTCATGGGTTAAGCCAGGTATTTTAAAACTAGTGTTTTTTCCTTTCATCTGTCTTATCTTGGTCCAGATTTGAGATGGAGAGGTTTCAAAGGTTATAGTGCTTGTGTATTTATTCCACGACTCTCGTTTACTTTGTTTAAGAACCCTTTTGGATTTCGCTCTCATTCTTTTGAGGATTATCAAGTCTGAATCATTTCTGGGTCTTCGGTATTTATTAAGCGCCTTTTTGCACTCCTTTACTGCATTGTTACAGGATTCATTACACCAGGGAACGGTTCGTTTTGGAGGGTTGACGGAGTACTTTCCTATACATTTATTGGCTGCAGAAATTATGGAGTTAGTCAATTGGTCAATAGCTTCGTCTACATCATTAGAATAATTGATATTGTCTGTATTTTCCTTCAGCGTTTGGCTGTAAAGTTCCCAGTCTGCTTTTGCGATTTTCCACTTTCCTTTAATGTTAACTTGCTTTGGTTCGTTGTCTGAAATCAGGATAGGAAAATGATTGCTATCGTAGAGGCTATCAAGGGTTTGCCACGTTAGTAAGGGTGCTGTTCCTGGATCTGACATGCTGAGGTCTATTGAGGAGAAGGATCCGGATTGTACATGAAAATATGTGCTGCTGCCAGTATTTAGTAAATTAATGTTACTATTATTAATTACGGTTTCAATCATTTTGCCACGGGCAAACGTACGTTCTGAACCCCACATTGTGTTGTGAGCATTAAAGTCGCCTACTAAGATAAATGGTATAGGTAATTGACTTATGAGATCCATTATATATGTGTCTCTTACAGTGTAGTTTGGAGGGACATATACACTACAAATAGCAATTTTTTTAGGGCACCATGCGCTGATGGCAACTGCTTCTAAGTTTGTATTTAAATTTAATTTTTGGTGAAATATATCATTAGAGACAAAGACTGAGGATCCACCACTAGCACGTAAATGAGTAGTTCTTATAAAATGATAACCAACGTAACTTTTTAAGTGAGGGTTGTGAGACTTGGTGAAATTCGTTTCTTGTAAACAAAGGAAATTTGGCGAGTAATCGTTCCAAACGAGGGTAAAAACCGTCGCAGTTCCACTGTATTAAGGAGAGGGGCATGATAATAAGAAATTCAGTATGACGATTTATGCGACTGCTGTGAGCCTTCGGAACTATATTCTTCATCACTTGGTTCATTAGACATATCCAAACTCTCAGTTTCTTCAGTGTCAGATTTAAGCTTTTTTTTAACCTGTTCGTTTTACGGGTAATTCTGTTCTTTATGGACCTATTTGTGAGATCCGGGTAAATTAGGTTAAGGTTTGAGACTAGACCGATGATGTTCTCTGTGTGTTTTAGGGCTTCCGAGTATGGATTAGAGTTACCAAAAGTATTTTCTAAGAAGTCATATAGGTTTTCTATGGGAAGTATGAAGGCATCTGGCGTTTTCTGGTAGGTTTTTGCTATACAATCTTTTATGGACGTAGAAAGCTTTGGTTCCGTAGATACACTCACTTTGCGCTTCTTCTTTACTGCTTTATGAACTGCTGTGGAGAATGGAGGGGGAGGCATATCGTCCGTGTTAACTTCTGCTTCTGCAGGTACACTTGAGTTTTCACTGTGTGATGAAAGCTGGGAATATCCGCGTTTTTGGACTGGAGGCAGAGCGGCAGCAGGCTGGTTTTCTTGTGGGGTTATCGGGTCTTCGTTTGAACTCACTTCGTTGCTTTCTATTGGGTTTACAGAGTCTGTTTTTGAGGATACCTGTTCAGTTTGTGCAGTCAGAGTGGATTGGGACATTATATTGTTGGTTGGGGGATTTGGGAAATTTGTAGCGATGTGTCCGGGTTGCTTGCAAATGAAGCACTCCATTTTGTCCGTAGTTAGAAAGATTCTGTTTTCGTTGCCATCAAAAGGGATGATTATTGAGGTTTGCAATTCGAAGTCGTCTGATGGGGAAAGAACGTAGGCTTGTCGTCTAAAACTTAATATATGAGAATATTCGTCGCCTGGGATACCAGCTCGCAGAAACGAGACAGGGGAGGTTAATTGTAAATCAAGGCTTTTCATTGCATTCTCAGCAAGATCATGGGGTATGTAAGGAGATATGTTCGAGATGATTATCCTTTTTGTCGGAGATACGAGTCTGCGGATGTTTATGACATTATTGTTGATGGTTACGGATGGATGGGATTTTAACAGATCGTCAACAAGATTAGAGTTGGTTAGATATATGCAAATTCTGTTATTCGAGATCCTCGAAGCAGAAGAAATATGTTTGGGGCCTACAATATCGCCTATTGCCTTAACATAGTCAAATAATTTTAGGTTGTCTTCGGCGTGCATCACTATGGCTTGATCCTTTTTTGGGAAAGATGGTTTAGGTGCTGACTTAACGGCTGATACATAACTGTTGCTAGTCGTTGGGTTGTTGATATTTAAATTGTGCGACATTTTGGTTTCTGTGGGTTGAGGAAAAACTGTTTGATTTATTCTTGCCCTTGTACTCAAAAGCAAATTGTTAGGATGGCTTAGTTAATTACAACTTTATGGTTTTATTTTAGTGTTCAGCAATATATCCATAATGAAATGTTGCCTACGCCTCTGGTAATGAGGAGCAGGCAAAAACTGAATTTATCGAAACTCGGTTGATGAGTTGGCTATTATCAGTTTATTTAACGAAAAGAAACGAAAAAATGTAAACAATCAATCAGCGCAATGACAAAAACTTGATTGAAGATACTTAAAAATGTTCAATACATACGTCGGTTTTTGTAACACTGATTAACTATAAATTTAACTTGGTAGATCACTTAGTACTAGAAATAACTGAAGAGCAAAAATTCAAACGATGTTGACTCGTTTAAGCACACGCATCCTCTACAATCAGTTAATCAGTAGTATTAAACCCAAATTGAACATTAGTATCCCGAACAACTTATGAAAGCCAATTTGTTAATTTTAAATACTAAAAAATGTATGCCAGAGATGAACGAATTTACCTTAACATATGTTTTAGTAAATAAGAAAACACTATACCTAATTATACATAAAATCTATGAAGCGGATAGACATTGCAGAGAATGAAGAGATATTTCAGACGTTAATTTCACAAAACTTTTGGTTGTGTTAATAGGAAAAATTTGACATAAAGATTTTGTCATCATAGGAGCTTCATATTATTATTTTTGGATTCATATGTATGTGTAGGAACCTTAATTTTATTTTTCATAGTATGATATTTTACAGATGCACACAGAAAACAATTTCTTTAAGTCAAAGATTTTGTTTATATTATACAGTGCGTCACTAGGGCACATGCTGGAACTAGACATAATAATCTAAATAAAGCTTCTTTGTATAATCTCTAAAAGGGACCTATAAATGTTCTGGAAGCACATCCCCAAGAAAATAGGCCATACCTGAGATGGTTTTCCACTAGACCGTATTACAATATCTGCAAGTATTGAAACTTTTTTAAACACTTAAAGTTATAAAGCACAATCTCTAGTTTTTTTCTATAAAAAATATGTGAAGCTATTCTTATGGTCTCTAGAATTAAGAAATGACAAATTATGTTTTATTAAAATTTAGAGTAAGTAATTTATGATGAAACCAATCCTTAATTAATCTTAGATCATTTTCAACTATTTCAAATCATACCAATTATCGATTTCATAAATAATGGCTGTATTGTCTGCGACTCTAATTGTATATATCCAGTACTGCTCACTGAAAATAATTCATTTATACAAAGATTGAATAACACAGAATCCAAAATTGTTCCTTTGTTATAATTATTTATTTAATAACGTATATTTTGTTGTTTAGAATTTCAACAATATTAACAAGTTTGGTGTTTTTAAATGTGAAAAAATTTTAATTTCTGGGTTGTTGGTCTCGAATTTCATCTTCATGTATAGGTTAATAATCATATTTCAAAAATAGAAATCTGAATAGTTTTTTCAAAATTGAACAGAGGGTTTTCCACTTTAGTTATGGTTTTCTAGGTGAAATCAATAAATAATTCTATTATGAAGTCTTCGTAAAGTTCTTTTATTACCATTATTCAACCTTATTCTTCAAGTAATTGTTCGATAACTATTTACATTATTAAATAACGTATATTTTGTTGTTTATAGAATTTTTTGTAACAGTATTTGGGGTTTTTAAATGTGAAATATTTAGATTTCTGGGTTGTCGGTATCAATAGTTTTTTTCAAAATTGAAGAGAAGGTTTTCCATTTTAGTTGTGGTTTTCTAGGTGAAATCAATAAATAATTGTATTATGAAGTCTTCGGAAAGTTCTTTTATTACCATAATTGAACCTTATTCTTCAAGTAACTGTTCGATAACTGTTTACTATATCAAATAACGTATATTTTGTTGTTTAGAATGTTAACAATATTAACAAGTTTGGTGTTTTTAAATGTGAAAAAATTTTAATTTCTGGGTTGTTGGTCTCGAATTTCATCTTCATGTATAGGTTAATAATCATATTTCAAAAATAGAAATCTGAATAGTTTTTTCAAAATTGAACAGAGGGTTTTCCACTTTAGTTATGGTTTTCTAGGTGAAATCAATAAATAATTCTATTATGAAGTCTTCGTAAAGTTCTTTTATTACCATTATTCAACCTTATTCTTCAAGTAATTGTTCGATAACTATTTACATTATTAAATAACGTATATTTTGTTGTTTATAGAATTTTTTGTAACAGTATTTGGGGTTTTTAAATGTGAAATATTTAGATTCCTGGGTTGTCGGTATCAATAGTTTTTTTCAAAATTGAAGAGAAGGTTTTCCATTTTAGTTGTGGTTTTCTAGGTGAAATCAATAAATAATTGTATTATGAAGTCTTCGGAAAGTTCTTTTATTACCATTATTGATCATTATTCTTCAAGTAACTGTTCGATAACTGTTTACTATATCAAATAACGTATATTTTGTAGTTTATAGATTTTTGTTGTAACAATATTAGCAAGTTTGGGGTTTCTAAATGTGAAATATTTAAATTTCTGGGTTGTTGGTCTCGAATTTCATCTTTCAGTATTTAAATTTTTTTATGTATAGTTTGATAATTATATTTCAAAAACGTAAATCTGAATAGTCTTTCCAAAATTGAAGAGAAGGTTTTCCGTTTTAGTTGTAGTTTTCTAGGTGAAATCAATAAATAATTCTATTATGAAGTCTTCGGAAGGTTCTTTTATTACCATTATTCATCCTTTTCTTCAAGTAATTCTTCGATAACTGTTTACATTATTAAATAACGTATATTTTGTTGTTTATAAAAATTTTTGTAACAATATTAACAAGTTTCGGGTTTTTAAGTGTAAAATATTTAAATTTCTGGGTTGTCGGTCTCGAATTTCATCTTTCAGTATTTTAAATTTTTTTTTTGATGTATAGTTTAATAATCATACCTCAAAAATAGAAATCTTAATAGTCTTTTCAAAATTGATGAGAAGGTTTTCCATTTTAGGCTAGCCACACTTTATATAGTTTGATTAAACAATATTTAAACAAGTGAAGAAAATATTTTGTAGATAGTCTAGTCTTAGAAAAAAAATATTTTCGATTAAAAACTATAATCTTGTCACACGTTGAAGGAATGAAACTAAATGAACAATAGAACGAATTAAAAGATTAAACTACAAAAATAATTGAAATATTACCAAAACTGCTATCTACGGATATCAGTAAAACTTTGCGCCATGTACACGTCTCAAGTGACTCTAGAAAGAATAAGATTCCATTTAATAAACACTTCGAATACCTAATTACATTAAAATCTCAAAAAATTTTGAAATCACGTAAAATACCATGTCGTATATTAAATCTATCCACCTTTTTCTATTTTCAATTGATACTTACAAAGAAACATTCTTCCAAATAATTCTCAATTTATTGACTGAAATTTATTCAGATAAAATTTTTATATATACATAGTTATTTTCCAACTAATTTTAAGCTGATCTAAAAAATCATTTGGCAAGAAAAAAAATTTATAAGACTTGGCCCAATTTTTGCAGCCTTATACCAAACATAGGGCCAAGTCTTATAATTTTTTTCCTTGCCAAATGATTTTTTAGATCAGCTTAAAATTAAATGGAAAATAACTATGTATATATAAAAATTTTATCTGAATAAATTTCAGTCAATAAATTGAGAATTATTTGGAAGAATGTTTCTTTGTAAGTATCAATTGAAAATAGAAAAAGGTGGATAAATTTAATATACGACATGGTATTTTACGTGATTTCAAAATTTTTTGAGATTTTAATGTAATTAGGTATTCGAATTGTTTATTAAATGGAATCTTATTCTTTCTAGAGCCACTTGAGACGTGTACATGGCGCAAAGTTTTACTGATAATCGTAGATAGCAGTTTTGGTAGTATTATAATCTACTTAAAAAACTTATTTTTTAATTAACAGACTTATTATTTCAATTTTCTGTTAATTTTTTTATTTGTTTATGATTTTAACTATTTATACATAAGTATTTTAACATGCTTGTTTACAAAAAACAGAACGAAAAAGATGGCTGAAGTGATGCATGGACACAAAAGGACTATTCGTGAGACCTAGAAACTTTAGCTGCTACATCTCGCAGACATAATTAAACTAAGATTTGCTTCAAGGAAAGATGAATTAAAAGGTTGGATGATGTCTACTAAATATATGAAACATCCTACACAGAAGGATATGTCAAATTATAATGAAATTTGAATAAACATTCAATGGTATTTCTGAATTTGCCTGTTCTTATATATAATCTTCATACTGTGAGTGACTACATATAATTTTTGACTATTGAGTAAACATCTACGTTCCATAATAGTAAATGTTTGCTATCCTATTGAATGTATGTCACTCTCGATATGTTGTGATTCTCCTACATTGCATCCACTAAAACCAAAAACATTCAACCAAGGAAGTTGAATATTTTTATTGAGACGTATTGATTGTTGATGAATATTTCAAATATACTGACCTCAAAAGCTAATGTTAATGCTGCTTTTTCTTGCCGAAGTTGTTCTGCGTGTTTTTTGTATACCAGCATTGCTCGAACTGTATCTTCCATTCTGAAAAGAATTACAAAATGTAAGTGAAATTCAATATTCGAGTCAAAATTTCCAAATAATTAATTTGGCTTTATTATTTGTCTATATTTGTATTCTCATTACATCTTTGATTAAACTAATTCCAACCTCGCAAATTTCGAGCTGTCGTATTAATATATTTGTGCTATTTTTGTATTCAATTCCATAAAATAACCGAGATGTGGCATTTATTTGACTCTTCTAAATAATTGTACATTTTAGGTATTTAGCAGCATTACGAACATTGCGTGACACTACCTATTTTTATGATACTCGTATTTTGATATTTATTAAATTTCACCAAAGAAAGATATTGTCGGCATTAGATCTTTTTTATTCAAAAGCAGACCAACATAGTGTTTTCTTAAATATGCTTAGTTATGATAAGTACGCTTAGGATAATTATGAGTCTGAGTCTTCTGTAGATTCTCCTAGAAAATATCTGTATATACGATCCACCTTCCAAAGTTTTCATTCAAAAGAAATAAGTTTTCAATAACTTAAATAAAAGTGTTTCAGTAACTCCATGTCAATGTTATATCATGTTTGGTTTTGTTTTCGTCTAATGGTCTTGTCATTGAATCTTCTGTGTTTGTAATAGTCTCTGATAAATGATCAATTAGGTTTATTTCAAATCTCCTAGCTTATTAGTCCCGCTTTCCTCAAACAATATGTAATTCAACGTTACTTCTATCTTAATTAAGTATTTCTTACTACTGATATATGATATTTTGGGTTAAATTAAAAAGAAAATTCACCGCCAAATGAATTTTATGATTGTTGGTAACGTTTGGAGAATTAATCAATTTAAAATATCCCAATGGCACACGACGAACATTTCTGTTACATCATTCATTTGTCAACTTCATATTGACAATAATTTTAAAAAGTCTCAAGCATTAATCAATATTTTTACACTGTTTTTCTGGATTTTAATTAATATTTTTTACTCGTTTAATGTAAGTACCCATTTTATGATTTTTCATATTTAGTTGTACATTGTATTTTAAAGTGACTAACAAAGTTATAAAACTATTACGAAAGCTCTCACTAAATTAAAATAAGAGTTTAATTTCCAAGCCAATTGCTGCATCCTCACAAATAATTCTAAATTGTGAAATAAACAGCTGCTAATACGAATTATTCCTAATAAGTATGGGGTTTTACCAACATATTGCATCAACATATGGAATCATCTATATGCGTCATCTCTTGAAATGGGCAAATATCAACCTCAAATTGGCATCTCAGAATAACAGAAAAATATTTTTACTGCAATGAAGAACTTACGGCTTAACACCGAGACATATTCAAGACAGAACTAAGGATGTTTATGGTTCAATCGACATCCACGATGGAAGAACTGGACAATATATTAAAAATTTAGGTAAAAGGTTGAACCAAAAGGTTTTGAATTTAGAAATACAAATCACACATACACATATTAAGAGATTAATCAATGAAATGGTTAACTTAGAAGAATAGATCATTCAAGTTCTTCCACAAAATATTTGGAATACTTTCAAAAAAGAACAAACCAATAAATATAATAAAAAATTTAATGATGTGAAGAAAATAAATTTAAAAAAATCAAAGAATTGAAAGAGAATTCTAGGAAGAATATAAAAATAAAAGAGAATTGGTTTAAAAATTTAACAAATAATATAATTCCCAATGAAGTTAAAAATATTATACCTTCATTCGTTTTGACAAAGCTACTGTGTCAGTGAAACGCGTCAACCAGTTTAAATTGAACATTAGTTCAAATAAATGAAGTTTTATTTCATCGTTAAAAATATTTTATCATTAGGCCCTAAATTTAGTCTTTAACCTACTATTAAAGACATTTCTATAAAACATATTTTGGCAGATATTGAATTTTCAATAAATGTACTAATTGATCCTGAAAAAAGAATATTTACATTTCTAGAATAACCAATATTATCACAAATTTTTTACACAATTCATATTCCCAATATTCCGAATTCAATACATGGTTTGAGAAAACAAAATTTTTCCTAAAAGAACATCCTGAAATTTACATAACAAGATCTGATAAGGGTAACATCACAGTAGCTATCGATAGAGATAAATATATTGAATTAGCAGAAAATAGTGTTGATAATGAAATCTATTACAAATGAATTCCCAGAGATCCAACATCAGGCACACAACAAAGAGCTAATAAATTAGTTAGTCAATTGAAAGAAGATTTATATATTGACGAAAATGTTAGTAAAATACTAACAATTTATAACTCTATGTGTCCAAAATTCTATGGTTTACCTAAAATTCATAGACCAATATTATCACTAAGACCTATTATTGTATCTATTGATGCACCTACTGATAAATTAACATCTTTCCTCGCAGATATACTCACCAAAGCATATAACGTGGATAAGAATATTATATTGAAGACTCTTTAAAATTTTGAGAAATAATTAATGATTTTCAATGACCATTAAACTACGTTATCGTAAGTCTTGATGTCGTTTCACTTTTCACTAACATCTCTGAGGAATTAGTTATCAATAGTATCATCAATAATTGGAATTCTGTCAAAGATCATTGTTCTCTGGATAAATATAATTTCATTAAGATAATAAAATTCGTTTTTAACAATACTTTTTTCTCACCCAATGAGAAATTTTATAAACAGATTTTCGGAACTCCCATGGGATCAAAAATATCGCCTATTCTGACAGAAGTGTTCCATTTTTAGATACTAAATTCATAAGAACACCAGGAAATAAAATAATATTAGACTGGTATATTAAACGTACAAGTTCTGGGAGATATATGAACTATTTCTCCTATCATCCGGAAAAACCGAAATTAATTTAGTACTTGGGATGAAAAACAGAATAGACAAAATATGTCATGCAACTTTAAAAATGAAAAATTTCAAGATACTATTTAATTTACTCATTGAAAATTCCTATCCAAAACGACTACTCCGTAAATTAATATTTTCAATAAATAATATTATAAATGATAATGAAAACTATCAAGAAAATATCATTAAAAAATTTCGATCATTCCCATACATAAAAGAACGCACTCCCAAAATTAACAATGTATTAAAAGAAGAAAAAAACATAGTTCTGGCTAATAAACCTATTAAAACTGTTAATTCATTATTCACAAAATTAAAAGATAAAACACATATACTTGATCAGACTGGAGTTGTCTATAAAATCAGTTGTCAAGAATGGGATAAAAATATGTTGGTGACCATGTTTAGACTGTCCCAAAAAATATATAGGTATGACAACCCAACATCTTGAAAATAGACTTAATGGCCATAAATATACAAAAAACACCTCCACTGCACTTCATAAACATGTGAAAAAAGACATAAATTTGACTTTAATGATACTAAAATAATAAACCACGATTCCAATCACAAAAAACTAACAATAAAAGAAATGATACATATGAAAAAGGAGAACAATGCAGTAAACGATAAACAAGATATTAAAAATCTAAGCCAGATATATTATAATTTATTATAATAACAACATCAACTTATTGAATGTCCCTTGTATATTGTAAACCGTTGTTTCCAAGGCAGGTACTTTCGATTTTATTATTTTTGAAATTGTTTTATTAGTTACCACTTTTTGTCGTCTCTGTGTGTACATTTAATTTTCATAGTTAAATCGTTTTCAATTTATTGTTTTAATATCAATGTAAACATTTTTGATAATGCTCCGAACTCGGGAGCGAAACGTTAAATAAAAATATAATTTTATACATAATTTACAATTAACCTGATGCCCAAGAATAATGAAAGGAATTTATATACAAGGTTAAAGAAAAACAAATAATTTATATATATATATATCTGTATATATATATATATATATAGGATATATATATATATATATATATATATATATATATATAACAAAGAACAGATTAGTGGGTATTGCACGCAAATAGAAGAAGGGGCTACTGAAAAGAGTGGTAACCGCAGACATACATGTTTCTGGCTCATTAGCCTTCATCGGTACGGCATAACCAAGAAAAGGTGTACAACTTGGGAGCAAGTACAACTTGGGAGCAAGTTGTACACCTTTTCTTGGTTATGCCGTACCGATGAAGGCTAATGAGCCAGAAACATGCAAGCATGGGAGCAAGTACAACTTGGGAGCAAGTTGTACACCTTTTCTTGGTTATGCCGTACCGATGAAGGCTAATGAGCCAGAAACATGCATGTCTGCGGTTACCACTCTTTTCAGTAGCCCCTTCTTCTATTTGCGTGCAATACCCACTAATCTGTTCTTTGTTATTGTTCATATGTCACGCACTATTCGTACATCTTTATATATATATATATATATATATATATATATATATATATATATATATATATATACAGTGATGGGCAAATGTGTGGAACCAAGTAACTATCTCTGGAATTATTAGGAATATCAAAATAAAATTTGGATGGTGGATACTACAGTAGATTGCCTATTTGTTCTCATATTTTTTAACAATTTTGAACTTCCGGCTTTACCGGAAGTAATGTCGATTTTAAAATTTGCAATGGAACACCCTGTATATTATTATAGTTTCTGATGAAACATTTTATTACAAATACAAAAATATCGGGTCCGATATTTTTTATTTCAATGCCTACCGAGATAATAACAGAAAAGTAACTAAGGAAAGGAAAAATTTGATGGTAGCGAGTAGTCCATGAAATTCATTGTAGAAGTGACAGTAGTGGTCAAAATAAGTTATTAGTGTTTGTATTTGAACGTAAAAGATTGTATTGTTTTAATTTGATAGTAAAATGGCCGAATTAAGTGAAAGAGAAAGAATAGAAATATTAATGATGATTGGGTATGAGGAGAGGAAAAGAGCGCATCAAGAAGTTTGTGACCTTTTTAACATTGTTCATCCGAATGCACAAATATCCCGTTCAGTAGTGACGAAAACTTTGCGAAGGTACCACACAAGTGGAAAAGTTAGCAATTTACCAAAAAGTGGACGGTTAAAAAGTGCATGTAATGAAGATGTAGCTCAAAATGTTGCTATATCTTTGGAAGAAAATCTTCACTTATCCACTAGCAACCTCGCCAATGTGCATTGAATTAGCCGTCGTTCAGTAGGAAGGATATTATGGCGGGAAAAATATCATCCATACAAAAATCGCCTCGATCAAGAACTATCCGAAGACGATATAGACAGACGTTTACAATTTTGTGAAACGATGATGGATATTTGCAACCGTGATAATAATTTTATAAGAAATGTGGTGTTTTCAGACGAGGCTACATTTTCTTTGAACGGTACGGTTAATCGACATAACTGCCGCTACTGGTCGGAAAGTAACCCTCATTGGTTACAAGAGGCTCATACACAACATCCCCAAAAATTGAACGTTTGGGCCGGCATGTATAACAACAGAATCGTGGGACCCTTCTTCTTACAAGAAATTTTAAACGGAGATAGGTATTTACAGCTCTTAGAGACACAAGTGATTCCGGCATTGGAGGTAAATGTACAATTACCAAATAATATCTGGTTTCAGCAGGATGGAGCACCACCCCATTACGCTCGCATTGTTCGAGATCATTTAGATAGGACATTTCATCACAGATGGATTGAAAGAAGGGGTACTTATGAATGGCCTGCACGAAGTCCCGACCTTAATCCACTAGACTATTTTCTGTGGAGTTATTTAAAGTCTAAGGTTTATGTTGATAGACCAAATAATTTGCAAGAATTAGCTGCAACAATAACACAAGTGATCCAGAGAATTCCACCAGAAGTTATAGCTAATCTTACTAGAGAATTTACAAACCGACTTGCCTATCGTCAAGAAGTAAACGGTGCTCAGTTTGAACATCTAATACATTAATTTTAGTTTAATTTAGTTTAAATTTTTTGAAAATCACTTAGTGTCAGTTAATAATTATGATTATTTCTTTAATGGATATTAGATTTTTCTTTCCTTATTTACTTTTCTGTTAATATCTCGGTATGTATTGAAATAAAAAAAATCGAACCCGATATTTTTGTATTCGTAATAAAATGAAACTAAAATAATATACAGGGTATTCCATTACAAATTTTAAAATCCACATTACTTCCGGTTAGACCGGAAGTTTAAAATTGTTAAAAAATATGAAAACAAATAGGCAATCTACTGTAGTATCTACCTTCCAAATTTCATTTTGATATATCTAATAATTCCAGAGATATTTACTTGGTTCCACACATTTGCCCATCACTGTATATATATAGAGAAGATGTAGGAATATCCCGTGATATGTGAACAACAACAACAAAGAGATTCATGGGTGATACACGCAAAATAAAGGGCTACTGAAATCCGTTGTTTTGTGTTTTCCCATGTTTCGATTAACATCTTTGCTCCCAAATTTCACATCCTTATTTGGTTAGGTTATACCGTGCAGAAACATGCATGTCCGCGGTTACCACTCTGTTTCAGTAGCCCTTTATTTTGCGTGAAAAATCCATCAACCTCTTTGTCATATATATATATATATATATATATATATATATAAAATAAAACTTCAAAGAGTGGTCTTTGTTAAAAAACCCTCAAAATCGTGGGGATAGGAGCCAAAAAAACTTTACAGGTTAGAGATAAAGTGAATCAAATAGTACATTACCTAAGCTTTCGAAGAGCATTGTCTTCATTCTCAAAGGCTATAATGAACCAGAAAGAAAAAATCGGTTAACTTAATAAAGAAAACAACTTCTGAAACCATTACGACTTATTTGTAGTGTTGATTTAAAATTAAACTCACATTTCACAAATTGCAGGAAAACCTTCATCCACTAAAGATTAAAATGTCGACTAAATATAATTTCTCTCCTACATATAGTAATGAGAGCCAGGATTTTTTTCCTGTTTTTTAAAAACCAAAAGACGTACACAAGAAACGAACTGATATTGTTGAATATCTATTTCGACATGAAATCGACTGCTGTCGAAAGGTAAAGATACGGGGGGCAATTACAAGGTTGAAGTAAAAACATTTAATAAAAATCTAAATTTCTCAGCAATACTGTTGTGTTTTTTTGGTTGCTTTGGTGAAAACTTGAAAGAAAAACAATAATAGATTAATGTCCACACCTAGGATCACGTCAAGATTGAAAAATTACACCTTTAAATTTAACCAGACTATTGTCTGACAGCTGCCACCTGTCTTTTGTAAAATGTAAAAAATTGGGATGACGAAATAAGCAAACAGTCAGTGAACACTCAAACCTCTCACATTCGGTATTCCCCAACTGTCAACCCATTCCAGCATTACTATTATTAAATAAAAAAGCCAAACAAAACCCACCCGCAAATACTAACGATCTCCACTTTCGTCTGATGTTAATTTCCATGACAATCAGTATTGATAATTTAAAATACTCATAACTAAAATAATGTCAGTTAGGAAAAGTGATGTAAGATCTGTAACTTTTAACACATGGAAAGGACCTAACCTCTCACGTTAAGGCCCGACTGTTTGGAAATCATTTGCATTCGCAACTGAGCTGTGATAGCCATAATGTATAAAAATTGTTTTGTTTTTTAAATGAAATATTAAATAATGTTTGTATTGTCAACACTCGACTGACCTGTCACTTCAGCCAACCATTAACTCAAAACACTAATTTGGGAATCAATCTCCTCGCTACCGGAGTGAACATTATTAAAGTGCAACAAATATGTATAAATCTTACTAAGTGACTCAATGTCAGACCTTCTATTCATTGGTTCCTCAATGTTATTAATATGATACATTTCTAAAAATTTTCTTTTGTTATAGTTTCTTTCTACATCAAGAATCTTTACTTTATCAAAATCTATATGGTGGAACTCATCTATAACATGTTCTGATAATGCACATTTTCGCTTTTTTAACCTAGCATCGCTTTTATGTTGAGCACAACGTGATTTCAAATTCTGAGATGTCATTCCTACATACTTTTTGTTACAATTTTTACAAGAGATACTATATATTACGTTAGTTTTCATCATGGAATCCTCCGGTTGTTTTAACTTAGTAAAAAGAGACTGTAAAGGTTTGGCTGTTCTTTGAGCAATTTTGACATTGGTCCCCTTGAACTCTTTGATGATTTTTTCTGACAGATCTTTAACATAAGGAAATGAACCAAAAGTAACCTGCTGTGAATTATTGAAATTAGCATCCTGTTCATTTTCATTACTATTAATATGACTGACAGTATGCTCGCCAGGAGTGTTGTAAATCAACCTCTTGAGAAGTTTAATAGGATAACTATTTTTTTGAAGCGTATCAATCAATATTTTAAGGTTTTTATTAAGTAATGTTGGATGTGATATTTTTTTAATTCTGTTCTTCATCCCCAACACTAAATTAACCTTCATTTTGTAGGGGTGATTGGACTTAAAGTTGAGGTATCTACCTGAACTGGTAGGTTTCACGTACCAGTCAAGTATCACCTTGCCTTCATTGGTCCTTATTAACTTTGTGTCCAAAAATGGTACACATCTGTTAATTTCATTTTCAACTGTGAATTGGATGTATTGATTGTAACCATTAAAAATGTTAAGAATGGTTTCGATACCATCTTCAGGAACAGCTGTGATAATATCATCTACATATTTTTTTAAAAAAGGGATATCAAAAGGTAAATTCCCAACACACTCAGCGATCAAATCGTCCATGACATATTGTGCAAAAATGGGTGATACAGAACTACCCATTGGTGTACCAAAAACTTGTTTATAATATTCATCATTAAAAACAAAAACAGAAGTGTTATAAACAAAGTCTACTAATTCCAAAAATTGGTCAATATTTAATTTACAAGAATCCTGAATAGAGTTCCAATGTTTGGTAATACTATTTTTTATTAAATTGATCGGTATATTAGTGAAGAGTGACACAACATCTAAACTAATGATTACATAATTGGTAGGTAACTGATAATTTTGAATGAACGTTGCAAATTCAAAAGAGTCTTTGACAAAAAACCTGTTATTACTATTATAAGATATTGTAAGTTTATCAGTTATGAATTGTGCAATTTTCTCATTAGGTGATTCTATAGATGAGATAATTGGGCGTAAACTCAATGTTTCTTTGTGAATCTTTGGTAATCCATAAAACTTTGGAATAACTGAAGAGCTCATTTTTAATCGTTTTCTATCTTCGTCATCGAAAAATTCCGAAAATTTCCTAACCAATGTTTGCGATTTTTGTAATATTGTTGAATTAGGATTGTTATTAATTTTTTTATAGTAAGTATCATTGTTTAACAGTGAATTCGCCAGTTCAACATACTGATCTTTGTATAAAATTACTGTAACATTGCCTTTATCAGCTTTAGTGACAATTAATTCTGGATGATTTTTTAGAAATCTTCGACACCTTTCGTACAATGAATTTAAATATGACGTGTTCTTTTTGTTCTGATGTAAGAAATTAGTTATGTTATTAGTTATTTTTGCCCTGATTATGTCTTTTCGTAAATTGTCATTGATTCCATTTAAAAGATTCTCAACGTCTGCTAAAATGTTCTTAATTTCTATTTGAGTAATATCAGGAGGTATACCAAATTTATGACCCAATGAAAGAAATTTTCTGACTTCCATGGGTATATCAACATCTGTCAAATTTCTCAACCAATTATCCTGTACTAGAATTGTCTCAACAGTATTTTTCTCTAGATTTCTCAGTTTATTAATATTTCTTAATTTGATTTTTTTAAATTCTCTATTCAATTTTATTTGTTGTCTATGAAAAAATTCATTCCAAACTCCTGAAGGGATATTACTTTTTATATCTGATTCCTTACTTTTTAAGATTTTCGACAGCTTATTGACATACTCATGAGACAATTCTAGTACAGGATAATTGGTTGAGAAATTTGACAGATGTTGATATACCCATGGAACATTAGTGTTTTGAGTTAATGGTTGGCTGAAGTGACAGGTCAGTCGAGTGTTGACAATACAAACATTATTTAATATTTCATTTAAAAAACAAAACAATTTTTATACATTATGGCTATCACAGCTCAGTTGCGAATGCAAATGATTTCCAAACAGTCGGGCCTTAACGTGAGAGGTTAGGTCCTTTCCATGTGTTAAAAGTTACAGATCTTACATCACTTTTCCTAACTGACATTATTTTAGTTATGAGTATTTTAAATTATCAATACTGATTGTCATGGAAATTAACATCAGACGAAAGTGGAGATCGTTAGTATTTGCGGGTGGGTTTTGTTTGGCTTTTTTATTTAATAATAGTAATGCTGGAATGGGTTGACAGTTGGGGAATACCGAATGTGAGAGGTTTGAGTGTTCACTGACTGTTTGCTTATTTCGTCATCCCAATTTTTTACATTTTATAAAAGACAGGTGACAGCTGTCAGACAATAGTCTGGTTAAATTTAAAGGTGTAATTTTTCAATCTTGACGTGATCCTAGGTGTGGACATTAATCTATTATTGTTTTTCTTTTAAGTTTTCACCAAAGCAACCAAAAAAACACAACAGTATTGCTGAGAAATTTAGATTTTTATTAAATGTTTTTACTTCAACCTTGTAATTGCCCCCCGTATCTTTACCTTTCGACAGCAGACGATTTCATGTCGAAATAGATATTCAACAATATCAGTTCGTTTCTTGTGTACGTCTTTTGGTTTTTAAAAAACAGGAAAAAAATCCTGGCTCTCATTACTATATGTAGGAGAGAAATTATATTTAGTCGACATTTTAATCTTTAGTGGATGAAGGTTTTCCTGCAATTTGTGAAATGTGAGTTTAATTTTAAATCAACACTACAAGTAAGTCGTAATGATTTCAGAAGTTGTTTTCTTTATTAAGTTAACCGATTTTTTCTTTCTGGTTTATTATAGCCTTTGAGAATGAAGACAATGCTCTTCGAAAGCTTAGGTAATGTACTATTTGATTCACTTTATCTCTAACCTGTAAAGTTTTTTTGGCTGCTATCCCCACGATTTTGAGGGTTTTTTAACAAAGACCACTCTTTGAAGTTTTATTTTTTAACTAGTCAGCCGTGACTAACTGCCAACTTTTGGTTTTTGGTTATATATATATATATATATATATATATATATATTATATTAATATTTTTTTAATCTGTGTATTTAATAATTATATTTAATAAGTTTTTTCATTATATGCTAATTCGATTTACCTCGTATATTACTCTGGATCTTGCTTTTTTAAGGACAATTTAAATAAGCGTCGAACTCAAATTAGTGAACAGTTTAATAATTTTCACATATAAAAAATATAATGAAAGGACATAAAATGGGTGAATTTACATATGATAAATTTGAATCCTCATTTGGCTTGAAAATACCAGAATATTTGTGACTGTGCAAAGATAACAATTACTTGTTGTTGTAACGCAAATTTAGGTTATGTTATTTTATTTAAAAATCTGAAGAAGTTATGTAATTTCGAAGCCAATTGAGGATGAGTAAATGAAAAATGAAATGATTTAGAAACAATAATGAATGAACAATGAACAAGCATGTAAGTAATCCTTAAATCTAAATAAACACTTGAATACTATCTAATTTACAAAGAAGTAGTGTCTTACCACAGTTCAATAATTTTCTTCACTCTTTCAGCAAAGAATAAAGTTCGGGGTTGAAACTGATGTAGTCAGGTCAGGACTGCAATATAGTCGTTAAGAGATTTAAACCTTAAAACTCCAACAAGGTTTATTTATTAATCAAAATCTGCTACACACAGGATAGAGGAAACACTGCTGATATTATAATTGTTAACTGCAGGATGTATTTAAGTAGTTACAGATTCGGGAACCAGGAACAAAGTTTTTTGATGTAGTTAATTCAAAATATGTTTTGTTGCGAACAAGCAAAATATATAAATGGATAATTTACATTTGTAAGGTATGTTTATCTTTAAGTTTTAAATTATATTATTTATGATTTTGTCAATAATTCATAAAATCTCTCACCAAATTCAATATGGAGATCTCTTCCATTCAGCTCTGTACAACCAACCCTTTCTTTTTTTTCAAAATTTATTGATAGTCCTCCCTCTTAGCAACCAAAATCTGACTTCCTGGATACCAGAGTTATTTTCTTCTCTGATTGGTTTAAATCTTAAACAGTATATACTCAAACAATTCATTTCGATTGCTAAATTGGTGTCATCAATCAATATGACATTTCATTGGTTGGTTTTTATTAAACTTTGTACATAAGTAAAAATGATGAAAATAACTATGTTACAATATAAATAATAAATTTAAATTTTGTTATTATATTCGGAAATCATTGTACATAACTATAAAAGAATTTTTATTCGCAACAATATTAACAAATCCCTGAACTGTCATAGGATATTCTTCTATTTTGACTGATATAATTTCTATTTTGACATACAGGGTGTTCTTTTTATAAACGCATGTTTATGACAGGTGTATGCTTATTATGAATTAAAAAAATTTACTATAATATATATATATATATATATATATATATATATATATATATATATATATATATTATAATGCATTGTAGTGTAGAGAGTATTTTATTTAGAAATGCCTGTGGATATGGTGTACACACTATATGCAAATTGAGTGAATGAAAACGACGAATACTCAGTGTGTATTAATTTATTACTTTTAGGCTAAGCGCTTTCGGCTGTTAAGCCATTATCAAAGCCGTCCTATGAAAAAATACAAAGCTTGTGAAATTTTGAAAAAAAAACAATTTAAAAAAGTTGAACTTACGTCATTTAAAAAGTAATTGTCAAAGACATCAAGCTGATCAAAAACAATACTCAATACTCCAGATCTATCCAACCATCGTTATGATTGAGTCATTCAAATAAAAACATTAAATACCCTATTATAAGGGTGTAAAATTATATTCACAAGATGTAAATACACTCAAAATTAAAAAACTGAATTAAAACAGATGACAAGCTTGACATTAGAATTACGGTGGCTAATAAGCCAGCGCGCCGTAAAAACAAGTGCATGACAATACAACATATTTACACGACGAACACTGAATCATAAGCATGATTGTAAAGATGAAAAAACATTTTTCATAGTGAACTGAAAATTGTAGGGAACCCCTAATATTACATTTATTTTTAAATTTGAAAATGAAGTTAAAGATGTGAATAAAGCAAAAAAATTGAAAAATTCAATTCCCAACATTCATCCAATTTAGATGAATAGTAAAATCCACCTCATCCCTCAGCTGAATACTGAAACCGAATTAAGAGGTTGGATCCATTCCCCAGCCAGTCAGGAACAAGCGTAGTAACCTAAACGTGCGAAATGCTAGATAACATAAATCAAATATTTAGTTGTAAATGCATCCATGGAGGAGCTTATATAATCTATTGACTAAGGTGGAAGAAATACGCTGGCAAGGTGAACCCAACAACCGACGGTCTCACATATGAATTAGATGTAATGGCATAGTGATTGTGACCTAATGGACCAAACTATGTCCCATACATAGCCCGACGTCAAGAACACAATGTGATTATGAATTTAAGTCAGTTGTTACAAACCTAGACCCATACTAGGCATGTACAAGAAGAGAAGAAATCATAGGAGTATGTTAAGAGTGGAAGGGGTAGGACAAAATGTGAAAAGAGCTGCAAGATAAAGAAGTTGATGAACCCAACTATGACCCATACATAGCTAGGTTAAACGGGAACAATGAGGTTAAGAAATTTTGGTAAGTATGACAAACCTAGATCCATACTAGGCATGTACAGGAAGAAACGGGGTGGGGTGTAAGGAGAAGAAAGAGAAGGCGTGTAGTTATAACAAACCTAGATCCATACTAGGCATGCATAGAAGAGAAGAAACAAAGTTTATAAAGAGAAGAAAGGATAGCAGCCATGCCATGGCTGTGACAAACCTAGATCCATACTAAGACCGTCAAGAACCAGGCATGCTCAAAATAATAAGAAAATAAGGGAAAGTGAAAAGGAGGATGATTTGCTCAAGTTATTACGTAGCTTATATGCTTAACCAAACTATGACCCATACATAGCCTGGTGTCTAAAAATGTGAGAAGTGAATAAGGTTGAGCAAACTTAAAATAGAAGAAAGAAGAAATAGAGGTAAATAATTAATAGAAGATAGGAAAGACTCTTTCATTCGCCTTTTACGAATCAGTAGAGTGCTGGGCGATATATTCTTGGACCGGATCGCCACGGTGAGAATGTAAGTCGAACGCCGTAGAGGACCACAAGGTCTTGAACAGAGGTTGAAATTTACAATTAAGATGTACCTGTGTGTTGAGGCAGTTTTCTGAGTTAACATTCATTTCTCTGAGTATTTCTAGATCCTCAAGCAAGTCCATCTTTCTAAAGTTGTTCCTGGGAATGTTATGTAAGATTTTTGAGTTACGTGATGGAGAAAAGTTATGGTTATTGAACTTAATGTGGAAGCCGAAATTCGATGAAGTGGGTTTATTAACATTTTGTCCTACCCCTTCCACTCTTAACATACTCCTATGATTTCTTCTCTTCTTGTACATGCCTAGTATGGGTCTAGGTTTGTAACAACTGACTTAAATTCATAATCACATTGTGTTCTTGACGTCGGGCTATGTATGGGACATAGTTTGGTCCATTAGGTCACAATCACTATGCCATTACATCTAATTCATATGTGAGACCGTCGGTTGTTGGGTTCACCTTGCCAGCGTATTTCTTCCACCTTAGTCAATAGATTATATAAGCTCCTCCATGGATGCATTTACAACTAAATATTTGATTTATGTTATCTAGCATTTCGCACGTTTAGGTTACTACGCTTGTTCCTGACTGGCTGGGGAATGGATCCAACCTCTTAATTCGGTTTCAGTATTCAGCTGAGGGATGAGGTGGATTTTACTATTCATCTAAATTGGATGAATGTTGGGAATTGAATTTGAATAGAGTTTTTCAATTTTTTTGCTTTATTCACATCTTTAACTTCATTTTCAAATTTAAAAATAAATGTAATATTAGGGGTTCCCTACAATTTTCAGTTCACTAGGAAAAAAAAAATTTTTTTTTTATCTTTACAATCATGCTTATGATTCAGTGTTCGTCGTGTAAATATGTTGTATTGTCATGCACTTGTTTTTACGGCGCGCTGGCTTATTAGCCACCGTAATTCTAATGTCAAGCTTGTCATCTGTTTTAATTCAGTTTTTTAATTTTGAGTGTATTTACATCTTGTGAATATAATTTTACACCCTTATAATAGGGTATTTAATGTTTTTATTTGAATGACTCAATCATAACGATGGTTGGATAGATCTGGAGTATTGAGTATTGTTTTTGATCAGCTTGATGTCTTTGACAATTACTTTTTAAATGACGTAAGTTCAACTTTTTTAAATTGTTTTTTTTTTCAAAATTTCACAAGCTTTGTATTTTTTCATAGGACGGCTTTGATAATGGCTTAACAGCCGAAAGCGCTTAGCCTAAAAGTAATAAATTAATACACACTGAGTATTCGTCGTTTTCATTCACTCAATTAGTATTTTATTTGTCTACGTTGTTATAATATTATGGGAAATATTTTAATTTTAAGTTTATTAGGTTACGCCACTGGAAATGTATTACTGGTTGTCTAATTAAAACAGAGCAGAATGATTCCCAAATTTAATGCAAAATAATACATACATTCCTTCTCATTCCAAGGTGATAAGTCAAATAAAGAAAGTTATATTATGATGTGAATACGATTCTTAGACTAAATTATTACTTGATGATTTGATAGTTAACCTCACATTAATCTGATTTATGAAAATATTTTTAAGAATAAAAGAATGCATAGTGAAATAGTTTTATTAGATGTTTATTATATGAAGAAAGATTGGTGTAATTCGTTAAGTATTTTAAAGGTGATAAAAAATTTATTTAGTTATTAATAATATGGTTTCAAATCATCAAGAGTTCAAAGATATCTCTGAAGTGAATATCTACTACACAGGTGAGCTAATTACTATTTATGATGCTAGGATTAAATTGAATAAGTTTTTATTGTTACGTTTGAAAACGTTCAGACACACGCGAGTTTGTGAATTCAAGTTTTTCAAATGTTTATGGGGTGGTTGTTTTAGAAATTATAACGAAAATAGGTACTTATCGGTATTCTGTATATTCTGAAGATTCCATAATTACATTCCACGAATTGTTCTTGACGGCATCTCCATTCCTGGTATCACCTAGAAGTTTCTTTCAAAACTTTTAGTTACAATTTTCCAATATTATAAAGTTTTTTTATTGTTATTTCTATTTTAAAGTTCTCAAAATTTCTATCTCTCCGCTTTCTTTCAAAATTCAAATCAATCTCCTAAAATTGTTTTTCTCACACTGGTTGTCACGTCCGTTGCTATGTCACTTGTTTTTTTTTATAAAATAAATAAATAATAGGTATATCAGGTCAGGGTCTCGATTTCCGTATTGTTATGACATTATTCATTTTCATTTGCGCGCACTGTTAAAAATAATTATATGTACAGTTTTTTATGACAATTGGTCTTTTCATTTATAATTAACGACAATTTCAAATTGTTAGAGTTCTTTATTTGATTTATTTTTTGATATTGTTTTTATAACATTTGTAAGGTTTTGATTTATTCATGACAAGAATGTGTTATTACTTATATTGTGGTATGAAATTTTGAATGTCTAACTCTCCCTTTTGTTAATTATATTTCTATTAAAAGTGGAGCACCAATTACCTATAAAAATGATTCGTTTATTTCAATTGATGGGACCTTTTTGACTCAGGTATTTATGTGTCTTTCTATTTACCTACACTCAGGGAGTATGTGTGATCGTGCCACTTTTAACAACCTTTAACAGATCAGTTCAGATTAGATGTAAAAGAGAAATTACTTGTTACTTGTTAGATAATTATTTTCATATTAAATTGAACTTTAACAAATATATACATTTGTGGTAGGAATGAAACTGTTCCACGATAACTTGACATATTTTGATATAACTTAAAATATTCTGAAAAATATGTTTTTTCTTTGATAAGAAACTTACTTTGCTAATTCTATTGTGTTATAATATATATATATATATATATATATATATATATATATATATATTGAACCACATATCTTATATATAAAAGAACATCAGCTGACTGAGGATGTTTTGTTTAGTATTTAAAATGGATTGAAGCCATGTTAATAAAGAACACATTAATAAACCACAATCATAAGCAAAATTCATATAAACTCATAGTATATTAAATCATTTGTTTATAATAATTAAAAAGAGTAACCATAAATATAAAGAAATTACCTTAATAAGTGTCTTAAAATTTGAAAACCTTAACAGGTATTGAAGAATACATTAAATCTGCCTAATATGGATATATGTTTGTCACGAAGGAATCAGCTGTTTATCTGAAAATAAACAAGCTTTAGTTATCTAATTTTATATAACTATTATTTGAACAGTAAGAATAAACATAATATTCATATTTATTATAAAGATTTAGTCAAGTTAATAAAATATAAATATAAAATGACATAAATGTCATTATATGTCAAAATTTGGTATCAATTTTATGGAGGAAATGAATCATAAGATGGTGATAGATATAGGTAAATATTTGAAACTATAAAATTTGGATAGTTCAAATAACGAAAGCAAGATATATATGTCAGATAAAAGAATTTATGTTTATAAATGTAGATGTTATTTCAAAGTTATCACAAGTATCAAAACAAGAGTTTACATTGTCATATCAAAATATAACCATGAATTTAACTATTTGTTAAAGACCCATTGTATTGAAATTAGTTTAAATTAAAGAAAAAACAGACTTCTTCAAGTGAAATTCACAATCATATGCATTTTCAAAACTTTCATAAAGTGTTATAAATGTGAATAGAACTCTACAGCTCAAGAAAGAATATCATTGGTGTAATATGATAGAACAAATTTGTTTAATTATAAAGAAACAAGACTTTGTTAAAAAACAGTGAGCTGAGAAACAATAGTTTATTTATTTATTAAAAAATTGACGATCGAGGGGAAGCATTGGTAGATTGGATTTGGCGTTGTAGCAGAGAGGATGAGAAGAAATATTTTACAACAAATTTCAAGTTAAATCGCAACAAATAAGTATAAAAGCTAAAGATTCATCGTATATATAAAACTACGAACACTCACATGTGTGTATATCCAGTTTTTGCCTGAGAATACCTCAAATTCTTCAGAAATTATGCAGCGTGGATTTCAATAGGCGTATTCCTGTTACCAGACGTATTAGAATCCAGACTCCAGACTTCAGGTCAGTGTTTTTTAAATATTATTGGCCAACAATAATAATAATGACAAACTAATATAAATTCAGTGACTATTTTCATGTGTAAAATAATTCTTGCGTCTATATGATCGATCTAACTAAAAAAGAAAAAATGACTTTATGTAGTTTATTCAACAGATAAAATTTTGAGATTATTAAAAAAAGGCCTACATGCATGTTTTTAATTCTGTAAGAAAATAATGGTGGTACTTACTTCATTTCCAATCGTATAAGAAATGTGCGTTTAAATAAATAGATATAATATATCCAAATGTATGTATAGTTTGTAACCCATTTCTTCTGAACATTTTAATTATCTGTATATATATAATTTTCACACATAAATTCTTTTATGCTATGTTCATCACCAGCATTACCAAGAAACGAATTTTATGTATTATAGCGTTGTTTTGTGCAAGTTTTTTTTTTATCTTTTTTTTTTTTGATGTTGTGTTTGCCCTGCCAACTCAGACTGTAATACAGCTTTTCCGGCGGCTAGGATCGTGGGTAATAGAAGGCGCCAGATCCCAAAATTGGAACCAAGAAAACTAGATAATCGAAATATACAGATATACATATATTAATAATTCGAATTAACAATACGAGTCTATATAAAAATATATACAATTTTCATAAATGACCGAATCTATATAAAACTACTTTATCCTCAAACAAGATTAATTACTTATTAAAGATAATAAGGCGATACAAGCAAAACCTGATAGTAAAATAAACCTGACCCCAAAGTGATATTAACTAAAATACAATACTTATTTCCTGTAAGGAAGTGATCTAAGCAAAAAAAATGGACGCTACCCAACCAAGATTATTCCAAGTAAATAATCAATAAAGCTGCTCTAAACCAATAACAATAGTTATCACTAAGTAATGAGCCAATCACCTATTTGTGCAAATATTGAATAATATTAATTATTTAAGTATTAATGATCAAAACCAGAGAGGACTGATAAAAAAATCTTCAATTATACATTTAATGATCGTACGTTCATTAAAAGGTAGTTGCAGTAACAAGTACAAAGTTTTGATTTACTTTTAAGTAACTAGGTTGGAGTATTTATAATTAATCAGAAATAATCAACAAATGAAATCAGACACAAGATGATCTGATTCTTAAGCGTATATCACTAGTTGGGTGAAGATAACTTTTATGGCTCGGTGAAACCTATTGAGTAAGTAACATTACTTAAGGTCAAGAATAATTGCATACTTAATGAAACTGAAATTAATTTTGATGGTCTTCAGGTTATGCTCAATGATTTCAATTAACGAACTATCAATTTTCATTTTATTCCGAAATAAAAAAATAAAACCGATAATTTCAACAAATCAAACGAAAAAATTTTCACGTCAATGATACTTGGGTGAAATAAGTGGTATCTGAATGAAGAAAATTTTAAAATAAAAAATATTTCATTCTGGGAATACGAATACTGATTTACCACTGCTCCAACAATTGGTACTTAGAATTTCAAACAAGAAATAAGTAGACAATCTTACCATATGATGCTGAAATTAAGGTAAAAGTATAGAATTAAATAAACAACTGTCCCCTATAAAAACAAGTGGTCATAATACTTAAAGTCTAAAGTGATCAGTACTTCGAATTAAACAAATCAGCAAGCAAGAAACCTCACTTAATTTCAGTATTTACAAATTTAGGCATCTACAAAATAATTTCTACTTATTAAGTCCTACCAAACAATTTGAGACTATTTTCAATAAAAGTAGTTACGAAGATTATACTATATTACAAAAACCGGCATTACGCCGAAATTACTTAAAATTACTGGTTATAGTCAGAAAAGACACTTTATACATCAAATATCAAAATATTATTTACATCTATGAAGATTCTAGAAGGTTGGTTTGACAACAAAATTTATAATTAAGTTGATCTTCCTATATAAAAGTTCACTGTAAAGTGTTAACTTTGAAAGACACTTAAAACCATTTACTAGCGTGAAGATAAAAAATTGAATGGACTCTGCTAATGCTGATAAGGCATTTAATGAAAAAGTGAAGAGAATTACTTAACTTTGTATTACAGTACTCCTAGCAAGAACAGCATTACATCATAGGATAATTAAATATCCCAAATCCCGGTAGATACGGCTCCAACGCTAAATCCAAGTTGTACTGTAAGGTGCAAAATAGGACTTACTGGAACATCCAAACGATTCCCGATTCCGTAGGAGGATAGATTGACTTCCTTACCATATTAGTATATTTACAATTTGTTTGGAAAATCAATATCTGCGGCTTAAGAACTCGTAGCATTCCATTTTTTAACCATAAAAGTAAGACTCAAAAGAAACTCACAAAAACTCTGAGCCCAGAACCAAAAAACTTGTCTTCGACTTTCATGTGAATTCTATCCGGAGACCCGTTACTATATCAAAGTTATATTCACATTCACGGTCGAAAAGCCACTCTCCCGGCGAACACCAGTTATAACAATCCTAATCGAATTTATGTATATTGTAAATACGAGGGGCGGTAGACAACTATGTAAACCGAAATATCAAAAAATTTATAATTAAGTTTTATCTTGGAGTTGATTTGAGAATAAATTTACCTCAGCTATATTAAACATAATAATATGAACTACCATTATTAACAAAAAAATGTAACAATCGTGGGATTTTCTTATGTTTACTTCACAAAGATAAAAGTCAACCAACATTCGGAAAAATCTTCATCTAGTACAATATTACCATAATAAACTGCTACAAAAAAATTCGCAATAAAATAATAAGGTAACAATATATGTTTATTATTGCTTACCTAACAACAAAACTTAAGACTAGCGAGATTAACTGGTATCTTACTCATCATTAGAATCTGCATGTAGACTAGCTTTTAAATCTTTAATGTGAAAGCGACCAAGAGGTTTTCCTTCGTCGTCCAGAAGTTCATATATAATAGGTGAAATCTTTTTAGATATTTTGCATTTAATATACTTCTTGGCCAATTTACTCGAAAAATAATTTGCAGCATCTGACAAAACAAAGTTTCTTTTATAAACCACGTCACCCTCATTGAATTCAACAGCACGTTTCCTTAAATCATAATATTTTTTATTACGATCATATGAAGCTTTCATATTTTTATGAACATCTCTATATATATCAGGTAATTTTGAAAGTTCACCAACCAACTCATTCCTGTCAGCAAACTTATAAGGTGATAATTGTTTACTAGAAAGTAAGCCATAATATTCTCCCGATAGGGGTAAAATTCTACCGAATACTAGAAATGCTGGTGAAAAGTTAGTTACCTCGTGAGTGGCACTATTTATTGCATTGCAAATCTGGTGAACATTCTCATCCCAGTTACGTTGATTTTTATTGTCCTTAATGTATGATCTTATTGCAGTCGAAATTACCCGATTACTTCGTTCAACGTTATTGCACTGCGGATGATACCTTGCATTAAACCAAATATTTGAGATTTTATATTTATTTATAAGTGCTTTAAATTCCTTTGATTTAAACTGAGAACCGTTATCAGCTATAATAATACTTGGTGTGCCAAAATAGGTTATTACAATTTGCTCTAGAAATTTACAGATTTCAGAAGCTAAAGCTCTTTTCATTTTATGAATAAAAGTGAATTTGGTAAACCAGTCTACCACTACCAATAAATAACAAAAACCTGATTTTGAACGCGGAAATGGACCTTGTATATCCATAGATATTAGTTGGAATGGTAGTGAAATATTCTTAGGGGCACCCATTAACCCTGCTCTACCTAACTGAGATGCCTTTTGTTCGTGACAAATTTGACAGTTAGCTATATACTTCTTAATATCATGGCGCATGCCCGGCCACCAATATTGCTCTAGTATTTTATTGTACGTTTTTTTAAACCCAAAATGTGCCGCCAATGGAATATCATGACATTCATTTAATATGCTATTTCGATTAGATTTAGGTATGACAATTTTCCAAGGTTTCTGATTTATTAATATATTGTGTTTCGGCTCTACATGTTTTAAAATTAAATCATTCTCAATACAAAAAGTGGGATAATTACCAGGGGAGCTGTTGATATTATTATACAATTTTGTATACCATCTATCTGTTCTATCAATGTTCTCAATGGATATTTCATTAACTAAGGGGTCTGGCGGTGATCTACTAAGAAAATCCGCCACTATATTACATTTACCGGGTCGGAAAATCAAGTCATAATCGAATTGTGATAAAAATATTGACCATCTACAAAGTTTTCCAGTAGGATTTTCTAAACGTTTCAGCCAAAGTAAACTATGATGGTCAGTTATTATTTTAAATTTTGTACCTTCAACGTAACAACGAAACTTCTGGACTGCATGTACAATTGCTAAACATTCCTTAGTAGTCACATCATAATTTCTCTCAGCTTTATTTAAAACCCTAGAAGCATAGGCTACAACATACTCATCTTCTCCTTCACCTTGCGTAATCACTGCACCAAGAGCGTATTGGCTTGCATCAGTTTGGATGGTGAATGTCTTTGAAAAATCCGGGCTTCTTAACACAGGCGTGCTTACAAGACATTTTTTAATATTCTCAAACGCTTCATTGGCCTCTGCATTCCACGTGATGTTTTGGTATTTTTGTCGGCCTTTCATGATTGAATTAAGGGGTATTATCAAATCTGAATATGATTTAATAAAACGTGAATACCATCCTGCCATTCCTAAAAAACTTCTTAATTGACGAACCGTTTTCGGTTTCTTGTAATTACAGATGGCCTCTACCTTTTCAGGATTGGTGTGTAACCCATTTTTATCTACAATAAACCCAAGAAAAGCCAGACTTGGTTTACAAAACACAGACTTTTTAGCGTTTATGGTTAAACCTGCAAACTTTAATGTTTCATATACTTTAGTCAAGGTTTCGATATGACTTTCAAAAGAATTATTACATACAACCAGGTCATCTAAATATACAAAAATGTTATTTTCTATTGAAGGGGGGAAGAGTCTGTCCATCAGTTTCTGCATAGTTTGACTAGCATTCATTAAACCAAATGGCATGCGTACAAATTCAAAATGACCTAGTCCTACTACTGAGAATGCGGTATATTTGCAACTATTTTCAGAAAGTTTAATCTGCCAATAAGCATGTTTAAGATCAATGGATGTTAAGAATTTTGCATCTTTAACTTTATCAAGTATTCGTCTCAAATAAGGTAATGGATAAGGCTGTGGAACAGATATACTATTAAGAGGTCTACCATCATAACAGGCACGATATTCTCCTGAATCTTTTTTTACAAGTAAAACATTAGCAGAATAAGGAGAGGTAGAAGGCCTAATCACACCTAGCTTTAACATACGATCGATTTCTTTAGTTAAGTGCTCTTGCATATAAGGTGATAATAAAAATGGTCTCTTTCTAAAAGGTTCATTCGAAGTGACTTCAATTTTATGTTCTAATAGCTCAGTACAACCTAGAGTATCAGAGACTAATTCATTAAAATGTTCAACTACTCGATTTAATTGTATCTTCTGTTTACTTGTCAAATCCAGTTCGGTTTGAATCTTAACTTTTTTGAAGTGTTCTTTAACTATAATTTCATTTAAGTCGAGAGATGCAACATTATAAGTTCCCAATGAAAAATCTAGACTAACATTGAATAACTGACAAAAGTCTGCTCCCAGAATTAAGTTCTGTCTGATGCTGGGCACAATCAACACATTTAACTGTTCGGTTTTATTTTCTACTGTTATTGGCAGAACCACGCTTCCATGAACTGTTTGAGACTTTCCATCTGCCGTGGAAACGTTCATAATATCTGGACAATGAATTATTTTAAAATTCATTTTCAAAATTAACTCAAAACCTCCCTTCCCTAAAATTGTTTTCATAGCTCCAGTATCAAGCAAACTAGTTATTCGTTTATCATTAATGTATACATCTAAATAAGGTCTAGAATCTGAATTATTTTTACTTAGGTATAAAGGTGATATTTCATTATGCTTATAAAAATGTGAAACTGCATTTAACCAACCAGACCAGTTATCCTGCAAATAAAATTTATCGGTTTTTAATGTTGATTTTCGCCGACTTCGACCGATTGAAAAGCGGCGTTCTCTCCGTTTTTTGATTTACAAATATCACACTGGGGTTTTCTGACATTTTTAAGACCACAGCCAAAACAGAATACTCTCCTTCTTTGCTTACAATTGTAATAGTTGTGACCAACTTGTTCGCAATTCCAACATTTCAGGGATTGACTACGAACCGCCTCAATTTGGGTTCCTATTTCTGAATCTAACTTATTTACATTTTGAGAATATTGAGGTGAAGCAATCGGAATTGAAGAGATGGCATTATCAGGCAAGAAATTATTTGGCGCACAGTAACTATTTTTTGACAAAAAGGGACCCTGACTATTATCGTCAGCATTTACTATAAGGAGATCATTCTGAGCCGTCACTTCACTTACATGTGTGTTTTTATTCTGATAATGAGATCTCACAAATGGCTTTCTATAAGCTAACTCAGGCTCTAAGGTTGTAGAACTACGGGATGGAGGAGGTTGAAATTTTTCTGACATTATCTTAGAATTTTCTAAAACACGACAAATATTTTTCAATTCATTTAAACTATTTGGTTGGCTTAAAGCAAGATGTTGTTGATAATAAGGCAAAAGGTTATGAATAATTAATTTCAACTGAACTGATTCTTGTACTGGATTTGTAAAACGTTTAAAGAGGTTTTCCATGACAGCAATGTATATTAGAGGTCTTTCATGTATACCCTGAGTACGGGCACGTACTTCATCCCATAATACAATTTCAAAATCAAACGGCAAAAAGTCCAAACATAACAGACGTACTAATTCATCCCAAGATGATATTTGATGGCGATTGGCACGATACCAAATCAAGGCATCACCATCGAAAAATTCATGAGCAAAATTAAGTGCAGTATTTTTAGTAATCTTATGTGTAAGACAGAATTCATTTACTTTTTCTAAGAAACTATGCAAGCTTTGACCTGTACCATTAAATTTTAAATTAATTCTAGGTGGAGATCGATAACTATTTTCCTGAAAACTTGGTACAACAGTATTTGAAGAGGTATTTGGACCATTCAATGTTGGTACTGATTGAAGGAAATTAAAATTCTGCAAGTTACCCGATAAACCAAAATTATTACTTGAGTTATTGGGAACAGCCTGTTGTCCATTCATACTACCCGAATCTACATTAGGTATATTTTGATTTGCATTTAAGTAACTAGGCGAATTTCTAATTTGAGTTCGTTGATGATTAGGATTCTGACTCAACATATTACTAGTACTTAGATGGTTCACAAATGAGGCAGTTAGTTCTAGAGGATATCTTATTTGATTAGGAGAATGCTGAAAGGTCTGAATTGGTTGTAATAATTGGTTCAAATTCTGTGGCTGAGCATTTAGTGATCCATGAGATGGTATCGGCGGAACTGCTGAATTTATTTGTGAATTTTGTGATTCGATGCCATCTATTTGACCAGGCTGGCTAGTATGCTCCATTATTGAATTCATGTTTTGATTCAACCTATGTGCAAGTGGGTTCAAAATTGGTGAATGTAAAGGTAAGTTTCCAGCAGAGTTACGATTAATGTTTGATGTTGTTTGTACAATGCTAGACGGAGATGTACTTACTGAAACAGGACTATTTTCAAACCTAACACTTCTATTGATATGATTATTGTGTGGTAACTCATTCCTACTTTGACCTGTTAATTCTACTCTTGAGCTTTCTGTACCGTTTCTATCAGGGGATATATATGACTGATTATCCAGTTTCAAAATACTACTACTCACATTTAAAATTTCGTCAAAACCTTGCAGAATTTCAGACTGTGCAGTCGGATTAGGAGAGCTAACACGATTTAATTCATGATTTTCATCTTCAAGTTCTATAAAATTTACCTGATTTTCAGATTTTTTCTCTAACTTATCTATTAACAATAATGTCTGAGCTAATAATTGAGCTTTAGAATCTGCTAACGCAACCTCATGAGTTTTAATATAATTTATTCTATTAGTTAAGTGCAATAATCGAGCTTTCAACTTTTTATATTCGGGGTGACGTTTATCAGAAAAGAAATTTGATACTAAACCAGTAAGTAAAGTTATCTTACTCCGACATTTTTGCAACTCCGCTTCAAAGTCCATATGAACATCTGGATATGAAAAGCCTTTGGTTTCTTGTTCTACTGTTATATGTCCACGTAAGATACTTCGTTTCAAGTCCACATTAGCTATTTCCTTACTACAGATTCCACGAATTCTGAGCTCGAAATCAATCTCATCAGCCAACAAATATTTAAGGTTTAATCCCATTATTACCTAATGAAATTTCAACAATATTAGACAATAATATAAGCAAAATGTAAGAAATACCAGAAAAAAATCAGAAAAATATAAGAAATACCAATAAAATTCAATTGATAAGACTGCCTATATCTAGTTTTCTCTTTATTTATATTTTCTTTACCGAGGATCCAAACCACTTGCACTAAAATTCTGAATTTATTTTAATGTTCAATTTTTTAAATTTAATGGCCCCACATTGGTCGCCATTTATTATTTATAGCGTTGTTTTGTGCAAGTTTTTTTTTATCTTTTTTTTTTTGATGTTGTGTTTGCCCTGCCAACTCAGACTGTAATACAGCTTTTCCGGCGGCTAGGATCGTGGGTAATAGAAGGCGCCAGATCCCAAAATTGGAACCAAGAAAACTAGATAATCGAAATATACAGATATACATATATTAATAATTCGAATTAACAATACGAGTCTATATAAAAATATATACAATTTTCATAAATGACCGAATCTATATAAAACTACTTTATCCTCAAACAAGATTAATTACTTATTAAAGATAATAAGGCGATACAAGCAAAACCTGATAGTAAAATAAACCTGACCCCAAAGTGATATTAACTAAAATACAATACTTATTTCCTGTAAGGAAGTGATCTAAGCAAAAAAAATGGACGCTACCCAACCAAGATTATTCCAAGTAAATAATCAATAAAGCTGCTCTAAACCAATAACAATAGTTATCACTAAGTAATGAGCCAATCACCTATTTGTGCAAATATTGAATAATATTAATTATTTAAGTATTAATGATCAAAACCAGAGAGGACTGATAAAAAAATCTTCAATTATACATTTAATGATCGTACGTTCATTAAAAGGTAGTTGCAGTAACAAGTACAAAGTTTTGATTTACTTTTAAGTAACTAGGTTGGAGTATTTATAATTAATCAGAAATAATCAACAAATGAAATCAGACACAAGATGATCTGATTCCTAAGCGTATATCACTAGTTGGGTGAAGATAACTTTTATGGCTCGGTGAAACCTATTGAGTAAGTAACATTACTTAAGGTCAAGAATAATTGCATACTTAATGAAACTGAAATTAATTTTGATGGTCTTACATCAGGTTATGCTCAATGATTTCAATTAACGAACTATCAATTTTCATTTTATTCCGAAATAAAAAAATAAAACCGATAATTTCAACAAATCAAACGAAAAAATTTTCACGTCAATGATACTTGGGTGAAATAAGTGGTATCTGAATGAAGAAAATTTTAAAATAAAAAATATTTCATTCTGGGAATACGAATACTGATTTACCACTGCTCCAACAATTGGTACTTAGAATTTCAAACAAGAAATAAGTAGACAATCTTACCATATGATGCTGAAATTAAGGTAAAAGTATAGAATTAAATAAACAACTGTCCCCTATAAAAACAAGTGGTCATAATACTTAAAGTCTAAAGTGATCAGTACTTCGAATTAAACAAATCAGCAAGCAAGAAACCTCACTTAATTTCAGTATTTACAAATTTAGGCATCTACAAAATAATTTCTACTTATTAAGTCCTACCAAACAATTTGAGACTATTTTCAATAAAAGTAGTTACGAAGATTATACTATATTACAAAAACCGGCATTACGCCGAAATTACTTAAAATTACTGGTTATAGTCAGAAAAGACACTTTATACATCAAATATCAAAATATTATTTACATCTATGAAGATTCTAGAAGGTTGGTTTGACAACAAAATTTATAATTAAGTTGATCTTCCTATATAAAAGTTCACTGTAAAGTGTTAACTTTGAAAGACACTTAAAACCATTTACTAGCGTGAAGATAAAAAATTGAATGGACTCTGCTAATGCTGATAAGGCATTTAATGAAAAAGTGAAGAGAATTACTTAACTTTGTATTACAGTACTCCTAGCAAGAACAGCATTACATCATAGGATAATTAAATATCCCAAATCCCGGTAGATACGGCTCCAACGCTAAATCCAAGTTGTACTGTAAGGTGCAAAATAGGACTTACTGGAACATCCAAACGATTCCCGATTCCGTAGGAGGATAGATTGACTTCCTTACCATATTAGTATATTTACAATTTGTTTGGAAAATCAATATCTGCGGCTTAAGAACTCGTAGCATTCCATTTTTTAACCATAAAAGTAAGACTCAAAAGAAACTCACAAAAACTCTGAGCCCAGAACCAAAAAACTTGTCTTCGACTTTCATGTGAATTCTATCCGGAGACCCGTTACTATATCAAAGTTATATTCACATTCACGGTCGAAAAGCCACTCTCCCGGCGAACACCAGTTATAACAATCCTAATCGAATTTATGTATATTGTAAATACGAGGGGCGGTAGACAACTATGTAAACCGAAATATCAAAAAATTTATAATTAAGTTTTATCTTGGAGTTGATTTGAGAATAAATTTACCTCAGCTATATTAAACATAATAATATGAACTACCATTATTAACAAAAAAATGTAACAATCGTGAAAATGATTGTTACAGTATATAATACAAATATAACTGGTAAGCGTCTCTAGTCTCTAAGAAACGTTCGGTTTCTCTCGCATCAATCCGTATTTATTTGAGCATGCGCATAAGATGGCGGATGTTCTCATTTGTGACTGTGGCTTGATAATGTCATAGGCGCATTTGTTATATATATATATATATATATATATAGTAAAATAAAATTTTCTTTCAAAAAATTAAATCATTGGAATTAATGTGTTTCATTTTATTTACTCAAGCGGAATATATCAATCATTGCCTGAACTCGAAGGGTAGAATGAGTCTCATGCTCCCGAATATCATAATAATAATTAAATAACTGAGCTAGCCACAGAAGTAAAAACAAATATAAATAAAAAATCTATTTAACCCATAAATATAAATCATATATAATAAATTAATAATTAATAAAATAAAAACATAGTTTAATATATATATATATATATATATATATATATAATATATATATATATATATATATATATATATATATATATATATATATATATATATATATATATAAACATTAGAAACAGGGGGTTGCTTTGGCTTCAGGGAACACCAAAACAAAAAACTGCATTGAAGTCGCGTCATGCTACTCTCTATAATAGCACTATTTCATTCTGAAATAAGCCTAAAAAGCGCAGTATTGTCATGTAAACAACGTTTTCCAATTAATCACATCTCACTTAGTGTAAAGTGCAACTGACAACTAAATTAAATCGTAAAAGAGGACTGGCAAACAATAAATGTGTTTATAAACTTGTGTACGTGCAGCACACGAGAGCAGGCTGCATCTGATTAAAATAAAGAGGCAATTTGAATGATCAAAATCTAAATTAATACACATTGTTTGTGCTTAAATACAAATCCAGATTATTTATTTATCGCAGCAAAACTATCCATAAGCTAAGTATATATTTTGGAATATCTTATTTTATGGTTTGAATACAAATCTATACGATCTGTTGGCACAAAAATGTTCACAAGTCGATATAGTTTGATTGTGATATTATGGAATATAGAAACCACCAAAAACACCGCAAACATTTGGTAATAAATATTAGACTCGAATTCCGAACGTACATTAAGGTTTAACAAAAAATATGAGCAAAAACTCGATCCGTTTAACAACTGTTTCTTTGAACGAAATATTCAAAAGATAAACTAAAGTTGGCTCATCCCGATGTACAACATTCACTGTAATGACCCTTCCAAAACACTAATAATATTGAAGACAGTAGAAATTGAATCCTAAGAGAATCGCGGGAAAAACAATGAAGAATCAAGTAAGGAGCGACGAAATCCGTGCAACATGAAACATGGAAATTTTAAACAAGAGGATAATGAATAGTTGAAGAAGTAGAATGAAAGACGACAGGGTGATCAGGCTAACAAGAAATAGTCGCCAATAGGTAGCAGTGTGTGTGTCTCCTGACGAAATAGCGCAGCCCAATTATTAACTACCACCATAAGTGATGAAGTTGCGGTGGAAGACTCTCCTGCCGCCTGCCGGTCATCAATTTCCTCAACTGAACTTGAAATCACTAAATTATGTCTGAAAATGGATTATTTGTAGTCTTATGTGTATTATTGAAAATTGATCTTCTTTAAAGGCGATACAGTAATTATTACAATATATTACATTACTGATGTGTTGACCAATTTATAATGATATTCTGAAAAAGTCATCCCGATTGATTGAGCGCCATATATATTCGAAGGATTTAGATAGACAAAATGATCCAAGCATTTAATGGGTCCATGAGCAAATTTAAGAATATTTTAATAGACAGATAACAAGTAGTGTTAATGTACTGAAAAGTTGTTCCAAATGTGTTACAATGCAGCCCCCTGCATTATTGTCTTAATATTGTGTCCAATTTGTTATTCCTTCTTTTTCTAGTTATATCGTTATCAAAACATTTAATTGAAATAGGAATATTTCAATTGTATATCATTATTTGGTTATAAAATAATGGAAAACGTATAAAAAACACTAACATATGTATTAACATATTACCTTGAGAAATATACTTTCATCACCTATTAGTGCCTTGTTTGTCACTTCCTAATTATAAAATATTTCCTATGACTCAACATTTTATTTTTATTTTGAAGGAAGTCGAAGACATTTATGGAACGATATTTGAGGCATTTTCAGAACAACTTTCTAAACGATGCTTCGCAGCAAGACATCAATATCGAACTTAATTTGAATTTGAAATTGAACATAATAATACTTTTAAACTTACGAAGATTTACTAATTAACATACTGTACAAACAGATTGTAAAAACAAATTTCGTTGGAAAAGCAGCTTATGTATGGCTTCCAACCTTGCTTGTATTCAAAAATCATATTCGTTGAGTAAAACTTTGCTCTCCTGAACTTCTTGTTTGATATACTATTTTATTAGCATGTACACTGAGAAGGGTTAGAATAAAATAAATGGTTTTATAGATTCTAACTAACTTTTTCGCATATGTAACATGCCTTGAATAATATTCTACCATAAAATTGGTCACTTGCATACACTTCGGACGCTGTATCGTGCTAACGAACCAATTTTTTTCCAAAAATGACAAAAATTTAGTATATCTGGATTTATAGAACACGTTGTACTGGCTCTGGCTCAATAGAGTTCATTTGTGAGACACTCTGAACAATATCCAATCAAAAAATTGGTCAATTGTAGACACTACGGAGGCTGCATCGTGCTAACATACCGAAATTTTTCCAAAAATGACAAAAATGTGGTACTTTAAGTACCATAACACCCGTAGTACGGGCCCTGGTGAGCTCAATAGAGTTCACCTGTGAGATGTCCTGAACAATATTCAATGCTATCAATCAATCAAATTTGTGACTTGTTGCAGTCCGGAGGCTGTATCGTGTTAACAAGACAAGTTACGAAAAATGGACGACGACAACGACGACATACACATAGTATTTTTTTTCTTAAACCCGTTTTTCGTGATCTTCTTGCTGGAAATCGAAAAAATAAAACATTTTTTCAAAGTTCCAACTTTTTTTTGGGTAAACCAATATTTTTCTCTCATACTAGATAGATTTAGGCGGAAAAGTAATATTATGTAAAAGATCAGTTTTCACCCTTAGAATGCTAAATGAATCAAAATAGTTATTGAAAAGAAAAACATCCTGTACCTATAGTCTATTTGAAAATCAAGAGAGAGTAAATTCCCAGAAATGTTTTGCAGTTATCAGTGTTAAAGGCAGTAAACCATAGACGTGCGTTTTCAAAATTAAATTAATATGGAAATAGAAATATTTAATTTGTTTTAGTTATTTATACCTAGATTACCAATTTTAGATAGATAAACATAATTCGTAAGTAGTAATTTAATTTGGGTAAAATGAAGAAAAAGTGAATATTATTTTAGGCATTTTGTTTTAGGCATATGTTTATTTATAAAATATGTATATAATATGTACAGATAATTACAATTATTTATAAATTAATATGAGGAGCTAAAAAAACAATTAAGTAGGTATATGAGAAAAACAAAACCAACCGCAAGGATAAAATTTGACGAGCAACATGCAAAAAATACGACAATATTAAATCTTAAAAAATTAAAATCTAAAAATAAAATTAAAGTACATAAATTAATAATTTTAAAGTTATGGTTCCTCGCACTCTGTGTCAGAAGATTCACCATCTGATTCTAGAGAAATTACAATGGGCTCTATAGTAATATCAATTATGTTATCTAGCTCCCACATTATTTTTTCTATTTCTGTAACGTGTCTGATACATTTTTGCCAATTTTCACTTGTTACTTCAGATATTGCCTTATTGAAGAGATTTTTAACATCTGATAATTTAAAAGTCGTGTTATTTCTGGCAACATAACCTTTAACTTGAGCCCATATTAATTCTATCGGATTCATCTCACAATGGTAGGGTGGTAAACGAAGGATTTCAATTTCTCGTTTTTTGGCTATCTCCTCAATATTATATTTTTTATAATTTTGCTTATGTTTTTTAGCAATAGTTAACAATTCTGCCCTCAGCATTGTATTGTCAAAGGCTAAATTCTTAGAAGATAACCATTTTGCAATTTCATCCTTTTTCCATTTAGTGGTTGGTAAAGGTTCAAGTAATCTGGAGTGGTAACTTGCATTGTCCATTATAATAACCGATCCTTTTGGTATGAATTGAATCATCTGTTCAAAATATTCCTCAAACACGTCTCCATTCATTTCTTCGTGATAATCAACGGTTTTTTTTTATTCAAATAAGAGTAAACCATTCTCAAGAAAACCGTTTGTACTGCCTATATGACAAATAATTAATCTTTTACCTTTTCCTATAGGTTCCTTAAAACCAGTAGTATATCCTTCTAGAAAAGCTTGATGGGATGATTTTATATTTTTGTCTTTCCAAACTCTTCCTACACAATGTCCTTCATTAACCCATGTTTCATCTAAATAATAAATGTTTTTATTTTGAGCTTTAACTTGTTGTATTCTTCTGAGGTACTGTCTTCTCCAACATACAATTTCTTCAGAATCAATTATCATTGAGTGTCTGCCCATTTTTTCAAATTTAAAGTTTAACCCATGTAACACTTTCCATAGTTTATCCCGGCTTATTGTGGGTAAATCAACATCATTCGTAATGGCTTGCAAAACTTTATCTAAAGTTGGTATTTGCTTGTTTATAAAAAATGAGTGAACAAGCTTACGAATAGCATTTTTAAAAAACTCGTCCACGTTGACTTTTAATAGTTTTGGTCTACCTGGTTTCGGCTTTGGTGAGGTTACTCCACCTGATTTTTCCTCCTTTAGAACTCTATATATTGTAGATTTTCCATATCCCATTGCCTTAGATGTTGTTTCAACTACACTGTCAATAGTGTTTGAGGGATTTTGATGTTTAAAATAGTGGTACACATTCACTACAGCACTCTTTTCATTGAGCGATAAATGGTTTAGTTTTAATTTTTTCACTGGCGTATACTCACAAACTGCTTCCATTTTTAGTCACTACTATTTGTCACGTTTATCGAAAATCAAATAACTGCATTTCCAGAAACTTAAGCACTATTTAAGTCAAAATATCTGTCATTAGAAGCGGTCGGCGGGCGTAATTTCGGCCGGTAATCCCTTGGCCTACCTGCATAAATCAAAGGGTACCATTTATGACAGGGGTAATTTCGGCCGAGGGGTTGATGTTTACGATGAGATTAAAATATTGGTAATTACGCTTAATAGTTTCTGTAAAATATTAGTTGTGTATTTATTTGGAAATACCTAATCCTGTGTACCTGTCGGAAATACCTTTAATTTACTTATCTCTTTATTCTAATAACTATGTTGTACCTACTTAAGATTATTCCTTTAAATGTATAAAATTCACAAATAACAGGTATAAAATTATTATAGCTAGTCAGTATTATAACTTATCTTTAAGCTACTAGTCGATAGAAAGCATAAAATATATTATTTGTATACGATGGCATCAGTTTCAGTAATTAAGAGTTCACGCGGTTGTGACTTACTAGTTGTAGAAAAGTTTCAGTTTTGTAAACAGGACGTATTAAAAAGTGGTGAAGTACGTTGGAGGTGTATAAAGAAAAATTTAAGATGTTTAGCCAAACTGTACACTGTTGGTGCGGAATACACAGTTACTAGAAGTGAATTAATCCACAACCACGAGTCCGATGAAACTACGTTGGAGAGAAAAATAGTGACGACTTCATGCAAGCGCAAAGCTGAGGAAGACATATCGGAGAAACCTTCAAAAATTATTAAAAGCGTTCTTTAAAATCATTTGCCTGAGAATTTGTCATCGATAGATGTCAGTCTAATAAGAAGAAATTTGTACAACAGCCGCCGTAAGCTCTTACCAGCCCTGCCTAAGGATATTCACGATGTACATTCTGTACTCGATAGTTATGGACCGAAAACCACAACAGGTGAAAATTTTTTGTTTATTAACAGCACAGCTGATAATATCATTGTTTTTTCTTGCCATACAAATATAATAAGTTTATGTAAAATGAAAGATTTTTACATGGATGGCACATTTTCTTATTGTACAAAATATTTTTATCAGTTATTTACCATCCATGGACTGGAAAATGGGCATTATGTTCCTCTTTTGTATTGTCTGTTGCCCAATAAGACCAGTGACACATATATGAGACTTTTTCTGTTGGTAAAATCTAAAATTTTTGAACTTTATAATATTGTTTTTGAACCGAAGGAGGTATTTGTGGATTTTGAAATCGCAATTCATAACGCATTAAAAGTTGTCTTTCCCAAAACCAAACTAAATGGTTGTAGATTCCACTTGCACCAGGCGTGGTATAGGAAAATACAATCATTAGGGTTACCCCAAATGTATAAAGATAAAAACTGCGAGGAAAGCAAATGGCTTACTCATACTTTTGGGCTAACTTATTTAGACCCCTCTGAAGTTGAAGATTGTTTCATATTTGATCTCATGTCATACAAACCGGACCATAAACTTATAGATAAATACGCAGACTATTTATTAGAAAACTACATAGCGCCAGAATCTCATTTTCCACCAAATATATGGGCATATGAAAACCCATCAATTAAAAGAACCACAAATGCCTGCGAATCATTCCATTCGCACTTTAATTCTAGTTTTTATTCAAGTCACCCTTCTATATTTATTTTTATAGAAAAATTAAAAGATTGTCAGATCGATGCATATTTAAAAATAAAAAATTTAAATATTCCAGCAAAAATTAAAGACAAACAAGTAAAAAACAAACTAAAATTTATCGAAAACATGGTAAATATGCTTCGATCTGACAATATTTCTAGAATTAATTTCGTTAAATCTGTATCACATCAAAACGTTTTTTAAAAATTTATAGTTTACCTAAGTTATAGAAATAAGTTGATGTAATAATTTTATTGAAATAAGGAAATATTTTAATATAAAGCATTCTGTTATTTTATTTGATTTGCGGCCGAAAATACCTATGAGATAAGGAAGCAACTTAAAACCTCCGGCCGAATTTACCTACCGGCTTTTAGTACCTGCCCTTTTTCCGGCCGAAATTACATCCGCCCGAAGCGGTTGCCATTCTTGCCATTCGGAGGTCGTTAAATAACAATTATCCCTTTCTATTCTGGTTACGCCTATGACGCACGTTAATCCTCTTAGGCCTACTGTAGTAACAATGAAAGATCATAAAATAATGTGATAGTCCAAGAAATGTAATAAATTTTGTATTGAAATTAACAAAAACCATTTAGAATGCATTACAAATATTGAAGTTTTACCGCACGTACTGTACTATAGTTTTGCATACCGAATTAGTTTTTATTCTGGGAATTTACTCTCTCTTGATTTTCAAATAGACTATAGATGAATACGGCTTGACGTGACGCATAGTCGAGTAACATGATCCATGAGGAAGGCATACGAATATCAAAAAGGAAAAGGAAGACAGAAATAATTGTTCGGTTTTCAGTATTCGACAGGTAATTTATGAAAAGCTTCAGATGGCAAATGACGTAAAGAGATGCGTCGTCAGTCAGTAAACAGCGAGTTCAAGCTAGAAGATGATTTCCCCGAAGGGACTTGATCAAGATTGTAACGATTACTGTTTTTGTATCGTTTGTACTTTGAATAATCGTATGCGTAGAAGCAAAATCGATGTTAGTGTCAGACGTGGGTAGACTTGTTTTTTTATGATATTACGTTCTACGATTAGAACGATATTTTTAAAATATTGAAAACAAATGGAAATTAAGAAACTGATAACTGTCATTCCCAAAATAAATCACTGAGTATTGTAAATAATCTTTTCCTCCTACTCCTATAGAAAGTACACACTTTCCTCCCTCAAATCAGGGAGGAAACTCATACTTTTTCTCCCTAGGGAGGAAAAGTACTTTCCTCCCTAGGGAGGAAAGTGTTTTTCCTCCCACTCATTTCAAGTAAGTTGTAAACGATGAAACTTGTGAATTCATTATATTCATATTGTTTCCATAATTTCTAGAACATCCTGTAAATCCTGTTTTTTGGTAAAAATCAAACATTAATGTTACTTCAACGTAGTTCTTCAATACAAATTTCAACTTCAGGAATCTTAGATATACGTTTTTTGAGTTCAGAATAAGAAAAGCATAGTATACTGTGGCTCACTGACAGTAAACACGGCGATTGACTTTTGAGGTGCAAAGTCGCTACATTCATTAAACAGTTGAATTTTTGAAAAATGGAGAGCGATTCAAGTGATTTTGAATTTCCAAATACACCACCTAATATTAAGAAACAAGCCAACATAGCGTCATTAACCTTACTACCACAAAAATATGAAGACAGGTATGAAAAACAATATGCACAATATAAGCAATGGGCTGAAGACAACAAGATACATAAATATTCAGAGAATATTTTACTGGCATATTTTTCACTACAAGGGAATCAGTTTTCAAAACAGGTGGGTAGGAGGAAAAATCATATGTATCACATGGGAGTAAAGTGCCTTTTCCTTCCTTGGATGTTTACTGCCCTCCGCTTCGCGTAGGGATCCTGCGGGAGGAAAAGTGGCACTTTCCTCCCTAGTAATACAAATAGCTATTAAATTTATTCTCGACGAAAACAAAAAATTTTGGTTTTATGTAATGTAGAAGAATATTGTTTTAATCAACTACTTATATTTTATTTGATATGATGTCAGCATTCAAGTCTTTTTAAATGCTGATATGATATTGTCATTTTTGATAAATTATTATTATGTTATATTATTTTGTTATACCATTATTATATTCCTCTCATCATTCAAATTATTAGGTTTTGTTCTTTATGCATTATTTTTCAGTAAGCGAGCCTGGCAAAACTTTAAAACATTATGAAAAGGAAACCAAGACAAAGCAGGGGTTAGCCTGATTAGCACAAGCAGGTGGTTAGAATATTATAGAGAGCTCCCAACCGAGGACAGAGGAGATTCCTGGACATGAAAAACACATACCAAAATTATGCTATTACATACGAAGGAGCATCCGAAATCACAATTCAAGAGAACAAAAACGGAAAAGCTCCTGGTGCAGGTGGGGCCAACATAGAATTGGTAAAATCAGCCCCGAATGTGGTCTTGGAAATATTTTCTCGAAATGTTTAAACGGGGAAGACTCACTTGCTGAGTGGAAGCAAGCAGTGATAAGTTCAATTTTCAAAAAAAGATTTTAGAGTCGGCTGCACAAACTCTAGAGGAATACGCGTTAAGTGCTCGATTGCAAGACATTAAAGAATACGAAAAGTGGAGACTTACTATAAGTATGCAAAAACTGAGTATATATTAGTAGGATAAGAAGACGAAGGAGACCTAGATTTCGGAAACTACAGCACCAGCGGTAAATATTAAGGGATAACATCATCAAACGCAAAAAGTAAAGCCGACATAGGTACTGCACAATGCAAAAGAGCTATCAGACAGCTAAATTCAATTATCTGCAACAAGAATATCACCAAGAAAAACAAAAGTACTATCTATTACACAATAGTTGCTATCTGCACATATGGAGCAGAAAGCTGGGAATTGAACCAGAGGGATATACGGGTGCTTAAAAAAAGGTGACCCCCTTGTTAGGATAAATAGAACACTGCAAAACAAGTTGGGTTTGCCCAGTAAATAAAATCGTAACAGCATCCGTTTTCAAGATACAGGGTGCTGAAAAAAGAATTCTTATACACATTTTTTACGATGATGTTGAAACTACTGGCGACATTTTAAGGAAATGTTGGACGAATATGTTTTGGAAGGTGACGGATCGCTTGTATTTATTTATATATCTGCCTCTCACAGAGGGCGCTAGTTACACTGTTCATACCCAGTAGTTTCAAACATATCTTTTTTCAGGTTGAATTTTGTAACCCAAATTTAATGTGAACTCCAACATCATTCAATTTTACACCAAAAAGGTACTTTTTGTAAAACTCGATAATGTGTATTTTGATTTGAACATGATGAAGTAATAACTAAAGCGTTAAAGAAAACGCAGTCGCTTTTTTATTTTGAAGAGTGTACAAATGTAAACTTTCTATCGACAACTATCGTACTAAAACAGATTAATGGCTATAATTCCAGTGGGAATATTCGTGGTCGATGCGATGGTTTTTCCACTATATGGGTTCAATAAGGTGGAAAAATAATGATGCTGTTCTTGCACAAAACGGCTTTGTGCAGCTTGTTTCTAGCAAAATATCCCCACCGCACCGAATTCTATTCTTTTGTTAGCCAGATTCGTTTTTAACAGATTTTTACGGCTACGGGGGATTCTTGGAAGTTTAAAATAGTTCATATATATTTCGTGAGCTAATACCAGAGTCAGAATTCTTTTAAATGGGATTTAAAGAACACTTTATTTCAGTTATTATTTTCTTCGCAAAAATCTGAAAAAGGAAATGAAATTCACACTATATGTAATTCTTAAGATATAATTAACATATATTGGGTTTATATGAGTAAAAAGCTACCGGAAAATTTCAAGAATTTCTGAGTTATTTAGTCTTAATCACGAAAAGGGATTTCGAGTGTGGTGATAAAAAAATTTAAATGTGGTGTCGTATTTTTTGGTAAGTAAGTGAGTATTGACTATTCATCTATTTAAAAAATTATGCATCAGTCGAAAAATAACATCGTTAGAAGTGAACCTTTTTATGATACGCAATAAATGTTATGAGTGTGAAAAGAAAATTCTTAAAGAACAAAATCTTTAAAAGCATGGAAATAAAAAAATATTTCCAACAGAAAATAGTATATAAAAAACTATTTAGTGGTAACTACAGACATGCATGTTTCTGGCCCATTAGCCGTCCTCACTACGGTATAAGCAAGAATAAGAGTGTAAAACGTGGGAGCAAAGCTGTTGATCGGAACATGGAAAAACACAAAATAGCGTATTTGAACTGAAAAACTAAACGCAACATTTGTGCCTTTAATTGGAAGATCCTAAGTTTTCGAGACAACATCCAACACCGACACGGAGGCGCATATACCCCCCCCTGCCTGAAACATCCGATCCAGAATAAACAAGACTTAAGAATATTGCGTGATATGTGAACAACAACAACAAATATATCCTTGGGTCATGCACGCAGAGAGAAAAAAAGGATGCTGAAACGTAGTGGGGATCTTCCAAATGAATGCACAAATGTTGCGTCCGGTTTTCCTGTTGGAATCCGTTGTTTTGTGTTTTTCCATGTTTCGATCAACAGCTTTGCTCCCAAGTTTTACACCCTTTTGCTTTGTTATACCGTACAGAGGACGGCTAATGAGCCATAAACATTCATATCTGCGGTTACCACTACGTTTCAGTAGCCCTTTTTCTCTCTGCGTGCATTACCCAAGAATCTCTTTGTTGTTGATGTTGTTTATATATTGTTTTTGATTATATTTCTAGCTGAACTTCGTCGACATTCAACTAGATAAATAATATTAATTTCAGAAAATTAATGTCGAAATTAATAATTTATTATGTACAAATTTACAAAATGGTACAAAGTTATGAATGCTGAACTTCGGTGGTTTCAGATCGTAAGACACTTTTATGTTTCGATTTGATGAATATTCACTTGTCTCGTATATAAACTAAGTAACGATGTGTTAGGCTTACTATCTCCGATTGTTTGATTTGGGGTGAAGTTACTTCGATATGTAACGACGACTCGATGAACTCGATTGAGTGTTGAACTGATTTAGTTTTCGAGTTGTAAGCTCGCTTCGATGAGTATTAAAACTGACTTTGTTATTGAGAGTTGAGCTCGATTCGATGAGTTTAACAACTCGCGTCGATGAGTAGTAGAACTGATGAGTGTAAAAACTGACTTTGTTGTTGAGTATTAAACTTGTTTCGATGAGTGTAAAACTTTGTTATTGAGCGTTGAGCTCGATTCGATGAGTGTAAAAAAACTGATTTCTTTACGTTGTGAGACGTGTTAAATAGAAATCTGCAAGGGGCGTGTTTACACGTGGATTGGGTTGACCAAACGAAAATAAATATTTCCTATTGGCCAGTATCATTGGACTCGTCGGGTTCATTGACAAGAATCAACAATGGATGCCTCCAATAGATATTTCAATTTCTATGGAATGCTCCAATAGCAATTGTAACCTTTTTACTCAGAAAGGTTATTCAAACATTTCTTTCATATCTTCCGATCGTCGACCATAAAATTCACTCACAAATTGTCAATAAGTTTAGGGTTTTTACAATACAATAGATAATAGTGTGAAACGTAACATTTTCCTAACTTCTTAACTATAGGATTTCAAACACAATGCGACAATATGTCCACTTTCAAAAATGTGCTATTCCAATGCTCAAACAAAACTATTTACAATTATTGTTGCAAAACGTGATATCTTAAAGGTATATAACAAAAATTGGGAATAAAGTGTAACTACCCTTTGAGTTTACAACAATACAAAAGATCTTATCAATTCTGAAACATATTTTTACAACGCTAGCAACTAAAATGAATTTACGCTTCAAATATATACAATGACGAAAAGAAGTAACATACAAATATCTTACATGTTTTAAAAGCATCGTAAACAATAAAATTTAAGATTTTGTAATCTTGAACACATATTACGCGTTATTCGTACATCTTGTTTGTTGTTTACTCTGGGTCGTATGTTTCAGACAGGAGGGCTACATGCGTCTATGTGTCGATGTTGTCTCGAAAACTCGTGATCATCCAATTGAAGGCACAAATACTGCGTTTGGTTTTCCTGTTGAAATCCGTTGTTTTGGGTTTTTCTATGTTTGGATCAACAGCTTTGCTCCCAAATTTTAGACACTTATTCTTGGTTATACCGGACTGAGGACGGCTAATGAGCCAGAAACATGCATGTCTGCGGTTATCACTACGTTTCAGTAGCCCTTTTTTTGTCTCTGCGTGCATTACCCAAGTTTCTATTTGTTGTTGTCGTTTACATATCACGCGATATTCGTACATCTTGTTTGTTGTTTAGTCTGGGTTGGATGATTCAGACAGAGGGGATAACTCGGGATCTTCTAATTGGAGGGACCAATGTTGCGTTTGGTTTTTCCGTAGATATCCGCTGTTTTGTGTTTCTCCATATTTCGATCAACAGCTTTGCTCCCAAGTTTTACACCCTTATTCTTGGTTATAACGTACTGAGGACGGCTAATGAGCCAGAAACATGCATGTCTGCAGTTATTACTACGTTTCAGTAGCCCTTTTTTCTCTCTGCGTGCATTACCCAAGAATCTCTTTATTGTTTTTGTTTACACTTCATGCGATATTCGTATATCTTGTTTGTTGTTTACTTTGGGTCGGATGTTTCAGATAGGGGGCTATATGCACCTCCGTGTCGATCTTGGATGTTGTCTGGAAAATTCTTCCAATTAAAGGCACTAATGTTGCGTTTAGTTTTCCTGTTGAAATCCGTTGCTTTGTGTTTTTCCTATAATACAGCCGCAGCTGTACCGGCCTCCATTTACTTGATTATTATTATTTAAAACCACAGCGCCGATCACAAATACACCAAACTACCGCCAACTCGTCTCCTCGAACGCAATAAAGTCCATCGCCACCATCCATCATCAATTCTATACATCTGTCTCAAATGTCTCCTAGTCACTTTTCTAATAGAAATCCTAAGAATTCTAAACATCAAATTTCTTCTCAATCAATTCTTATGGCAAAGAGACACCCCAAATCCGGTAAATATAACATCTACCACTTAGATCATAATTATTTGTAACACCATCCAATCATATATGTATCCGCAACACAGAGTGGTTCGTCGTATCTCATAAGACCGTCAACACAACCAATTCTAGACACTTGTGTGGTTTGTCTCCCATTCTATACACCTGTTTAACCATGCTTCTCCCCAAACAACAACTCCCGTTTCTGACTGAGCTAGCTTTTCCTCCCGGTTATATTCTAGCGAAAAGCCCGCTTCATCAATATCAATACTATACACATTAAAAAAAAGAAATTCTAGACACCTTTTTACGACCCATTTCTAGACACTCTTTATCCACTTGGCCGTCTTCAGCCTATCCACTAAAAACACCCAACTTAGCTGCGAGCACCGCATAAACGAAACCCCCAACCAACACATCCAACCCCAGCCTTGCAGAAGAAATTAATCCTATATTAGGGACTTTCTAGATAAAATAACATTCCTCAACTTTTTAAATATAAATCGCAAACTCACACAATTCTTTCGAATTTATAAAAACACTAACCTAGTACGAACTAGGCGGTATGGATAAGATGATGAGATAAATGTGATAAATGAGTGCTTCGAATACTCCCTTGCCGTTATATTGTAAATATTTCTTAGTATTATTTTCAAAATAAACGTGAAAGAAAAATGAAATAATATCAAATACGTGAAATCTAGTGAAATGATTTAAAACAGAATTCGTGTTCTGATTTTTAATTACATTCAAGTATGACCTTATTTTTACTAATTCAACGCTCAGCAATATTCTCTTGAAATATTTCGTCTCTTGACACTTTTAGATCATCCCGAAAGGAAACGTTCGTCTCCAAAAATTAATTTAGAACGCAGCACGGTCATTTTCAAGCGTTCCTTCTTTTGTTTGGAACCACTAAATCTTTTTGGGTCTTCGCATTTCTGTCATCCATTTCATTAATACTGTTTAATGTAGTCTGCTCTTCAGGCACAAAGATTTAGTTTTTCTTTTTTCATTAAATTTTAAAAAGGAGAGAGGCCTGAAAATGTCTGTTGGTTGAATTTTTAGAACAAAGTAAGATTATGGTTTTACTTTCATTTAATAAATTTATGAAATCACGTTTGGATTATGTGAGTTATTGAAAGTGATGCGTTTGATTGTTTGATTAATACGATTTCACCCAAAAGCAGTGGTTCATAAGAAAAACTTATTTTATTCAGGATAGAAAATTGCATCCGAACAAATTTGAACAGTACAAATTTGGAAATATGAAACCTATAAAACAATGGTTTTCCCATAGCGATACTTATTTCCCCTTTTTATTTTGTAAACAAATTTTGAGGGTGTTTTGCAATGGATATAAATAACAAAAAACAGTCTCAATGGGTCATCTCTAATTCTTGTAGACCTTTCTCGTTCTGATCCAGTATTTGAGTGTCTCTTCGTATTGCTGCCATACTCATTGCACACTTGAGCTATGCTGACCGCAACCATCTTCTATAGCTGCCACTAATCGTGCCTCATCAACAGATTCATGCATGTGCTAGAAGAAGAGAATATAGAACAAAAGTCAACAAACGAAGCTGAGCACAGTCCTCAACTAGACGGACCGACGATGTATGTACTCGTAATAATTATCCTGAAGAAATGATGAATAAAATATTCAAAAAAAGAATAAGTACTATAATAATGTATTTAATTAACAAACGAAAGAGATCCTGAACATAAAAATGTACAAGACTATCCAAACCATTACCAAATGATTTCAGTTAACATGAAATTAATATACTTCACAAAGGATATTCACACTTGTAAAATAAAATTAACTGTCTCGACCTTACTTCGAGGAATCAACTCATATTACTGTTTTTAAACGAAACTTACCGTTTCTAAATAATTCCACAATATAATTAATAAAAAGTTAATTTAACAAATATCAGGTAGGCATCAACTGAAATATAACTTCTGTCATTCTGACGATGATATTTAATATCGAAACAATTGTCAAATTTCTTAGAATTTTCAACTTTTTATTCATTATAGTGTGGAATTATTTAGAAACAGTAAGTTTCATTTGAAAACAGTACTTGTGAAATATTTTAGTAATCTAAAATAAAAACGCCAAAGAACCAAACAAGTAACATTATATGAGATACCTTGTAATTATTGTGATGCTGTTTCACTAGGACACATGTTTATGTATTAATTTTTTAATGACAAATAATATTTTGATAAAGCTGAAAATATTGTCAGAAAGGCAAAAACATTTTTCTATAAAAAACACGGTTCCTTGAATTCGACCTACAATCCAGGAAGTAATAAAACATTCTCGTTATCCAAACTATGGAATCGATGCAATCACTATTAAAGCTGAGTAATTTATCAAGACAAACTTTAATTTTTATCTGTATTTCTAATTTCCAAAGTCCACAAAGTTTGCGATATGTTTCTTCTATTCTTACTGAAAAGAATAATGCATCCTATAAAGACGATATTATTTTCCCATCTCGTCTCATATAACTCTAAATCCTAACTCAAGCTTTCTGCGAGATTTAACATCAATTTTTCTTTAAGCGAGTAACTCTAGTAACCTAAGAAGAAAGCGGGCACAAATAACAAGCGGTCGTCGTAAAAAGACACTAAAAAGTGTTTATGCGTATACTAAAAGACGTAAATAGCGTAATAAAACAAAATAAAGTTAAATTTGGAAGTGGAAAAAGTGAAAAAAAAACATGATAATACCCTAGAGGAGGACCCATCATGTAAAATGTTTATTCATTTTATCCGTTCGGATCCCTAAATTAGCATACCAAACGGATTCCTACAAATTCTCCTTTATTGGTTGAAAGTTTAATTAATGTTCAACAGACAGTTGAAGAATGTGACTGACTCATTGCATATTACGGGAAAAGTTTGCTAACATACTAGCTTACACTTTCAAAGCTATTTATGAATTGCAAGTTTAGCCTTTCAGGTACTAGCGTTGCCGTGTGGCAACGCAAAATATATAGTTTTCTATCACCGCTTAAAATTGCATTTCAAAGTTTCGAAACAAGATGGCACGTTATAGGGTGGAAGTGAGATTAGAGCGAGTTTTTTTGCAGCCAATTATGGATATTCCGTTTACGTAAGTATTATTTTTTCATAGACTATTTGTTTTGAAAATGTCATAAATTGATAGTTAGCTTTTTATCATATTGGATTAGGCAGTAATAAAATAAAATTTGGTTATCAGTACAAGCGTAGTTTGTTTTTTGTAGCTAAACTTGGTCGTTGCCATATGGCAACGCTAGTGCTTTCACTGCATGTAACGACTAAACATTTTATTTGGTTTCAGGGGTGGTCTTACACTACAAGAGGCTCTAGAAATAGCTTTTTCTGAAGACGGTAACAATTTTACAGACATTTACATAACATCTCCTAATCCACATGTGTTAACTGACGAGGACTCCGGTGATGAAGCTGAATTGGACACAAATAATTTTACTGGAAAGCAGATACGCGCCGAAGCCGAGATCAAATTACAACAATCCGACAAAACAGACCTCAGCGATTCCGTCTTGGATATCGCAGATGATATACAGAATGCAGGTGATGTCACCGGAACAACGGGATCACACCTAACATATAATTTTTCAAACGTTCCACAGATGCAGTGGATTCAAGGTGACTTAGTTGAACAAAAACGAAATTTTCCGGCTAGTGATTATCGGTCCTATAAAGACAGACAGACTTATTCGAACTGTTTTTTGATAAAAGTGTTTTTAACTTGCTCCTTGAGAAAAGCCGATGTTATGCATTATTTAAAAACTGCCCGTATCCGAATATCACGGTTGAAGAGCTAAAATGTTTCTTGGAGATACTTACAGTATCTGGATATAGTGCACTCCCAGGAAAGAAATTCTACTGGGACTCGGCCCAACTAACAATTTGCTATTTATTAATAGTCGTAGAAATGTTTTGACGATAAATATTATAAAACAATGTTAGTCTCAGAAACGTTTTCAAAATGTCTATAAATCTATCTATCTATCTATAAACACAAAATGGGCACAATTTATAAAACATTTTGTTTATATATTATATTATATAAGTGCTATAGCAACCACTATAAAACAGATATACAATATTTATAAAAATACAATAAAATTGTTTTATAAAAGATTTATAAGTGTATTAAGTGTTTTTAATAAATGTGCTAGAATTTTTTTATGCGATACTTATTATATGCCACATTATTGCTATTGTAGCCAGATTAATAATTCAACTTTATTTTATTAAGATGTTTGTAAGAAGGTAAATTGTTTTCAAATAATTATATTCCAGAGTTGCTGGTGATAATAAATAAAAATGCATACAGTGGAAACACTGAATCTTTTCCGACACGTGGCTGATACGTCATCAATCATATGCATCTGAATCAAAACAATATGCCAAACGCTTGTATTGAGTTTCGTTCTTTTTCTGTTATTAGAAGAAGACAGTACCAACATAGTATGTGTTAAATAATATCGTCAACTAAGTCACGTGTCAGAAAAGCTTCAGCGATTAGACTTTATATGAACAGCACCAACTTTAGAAAGAAAATAAAAATGTCCGATTGTTGTAACTTAAATTTGATTTTTGAGCAAGTATTAGTTTCAGACAGAAAGAAAATGTTGATGCGAAACAAATTTTACTGTGATTTATGTGGTGTAAAGGAAGAGATATTTTATAAGTTAAAAAATTACAAATATAAGTTTTAGTAGTAATATTCAAAATTACTAGTTGTTTTCTTCTAAATTTGTTTATACTCGATGTTATTTTCACATATTTGAAATTTATTCTAATCTCTAGAGATATGATTAAAATGTTATCAAATTCTGATTATTAACGGCTGCCAGTAATATAACAGTTTAGTGGACAAAGTAGGTTTTATAAAATAATTTACCAACGTTTGTGATAATTTTAAAATTCTTATGAAATATACTTCATTTTCAAAAGAACCCTACAAAACAGGATCGTATTTTAAACATATAATGAATAAAGGAATTGATAAACAGATTTAACAGGATTATATATTTCTATAACATTTTAAAGTGTAAATACGACTAAACAAAAGGATACAAGCATCTGTCCTTAAATATTCACCTCCCAAATGTATTCATACATATGTAGGCTTATCTCAGCTGATAAGTTACATTTAAGAGGATGAGGGAGTTACTGACAACTTCGTGATCTGTCAAAGCTATGTACATACTTAACTATGCATTTTACGTCTCATCGAGGCATACGTTGGAGTTTGTAGAAGAGATAGAAAAGGATGATAGCTTGAAGAAAGGCATGTCGGGCTTGAATAAAGCCAATATTGAAATATGGCGAATAACATCCCAGACGTATGTCTCTTCTTAGCTCTAATCGCATTATTATATTCTCAAGAATCTGATGGAGACAAGAAGTAATAAATCCTTCTTGATGCAATAATGCTATAGTTTTGAATAACATTGTTGAAAACCGCATTCAATTCAGTGAATGAGACCGTGTTTTGGCCAAAAATGACAGCTCTCCTGGACCTCCTTAACAAAAATGCCAATCAATTTTATAGCGTGCCTACGACGTAGCGCGCGTCTTACGTCTCGTATGAAATGGGATTTAAATCAATTGACTAGTTCTCTCGAGCCTTTTGTAACAATTAACAGAACTAAAATTGTTGAATTCTGCTAAGGCCAAAGTTATCGACGTTTAAAGAAAACAAACATTTCCTCCATACATTTTTATACCCAAGCCGAAAAACGTGGATTTTTTTTTCCATTTAATCAAAGTTGTAGCCCCATTGTGCGACCATTTTAAAGCTCATATTTTCCATGTGTGCACACATATTTTCCATTAAATAGATAGGTTTTTGTAAATTAGCGATTTTGGTCAAGGGCCACTTTTATCTTGTCCCTGAATATTAGTAGACATTTTTTCTTAAAACACTTTTATTATAAGAAATACGCAGGTTTACAATTTAGAATTAATTGGTATTTTTAAAAATTAGAAAACAACAATCACTTTTTAAATCTAGTGCATTCTAATTATTATTATTTGAAATATCAACCTTGGTCATGTACAGATTATAAATATTATTGTGAATATTTTATTTAAATAGTATTAAAAATTTCCATTACGGTCCTGTTCGTCCTGTTGTTAATGTTAATATGGAGTGAATTATTTACTTTTCTGTAGTTTGCTACAGTTTAGTTTGCATTCGTAAATGTTAGGTTACTTTTAATAATTCTTGTTCTCTTTGTTCTAGACTGTTCAAAGTCGTTCAAACTACCGAAAAAGGTTCAGATATTTTAAGTATGGTTCCTGCTGCATCAGAAAGTATAATTGGTATGGCCAAAAAATGTTGCTGGTAAATCGGTTTTAAACGCCAATTCTTCTCCTGGGGTTTGATGGTTTACAATGCAATGTAAATCGAAACGAAATTTACCTAATTAATGACGAGGTTGCCGAGGAATAATGATCAAGAATGTTGGATGATGCGGACACAGATCTGGCCAAAACAGTTTTGTCACAAACGGACTCGCAAATGAATAATTTTAATAATACGGCAGCTTACTGTTTGCTAAGAATTTTTGTTATAGAATATTTAGTTGTTATATTACAATATGGAAAGTGAAACTAGAGTCTATGAGTCACTTTCATATGAGTGATATATACCAACATTTATTTTATTTGTTTCTTCTAATTCAGTTTTTGAATTAACTTTTTAAAACTTTAAAGTGAGGTAAAATATATTATAATATGGTGCTCTAAAAGAAATATATAATATTTTCTTTATTTTTTTCCGAAACTCTCCACTCCTTTTGATTTTCTTCCACTCCCTTAATCCCGACATTTTTATAGAGGTTCTACGCGCTAAATTTTATATTTTACATGGCGTTAACCCAATTACAAATGTTAAAAGATATTCCCAAGCCGATAAAAAAGCAAACTCTGTTCCTAGTCCCAACCCAATTGGTCAGTATAATAACAACATAAGCGGCACGGACCAGATGAACCAGAATATTGAAAGATACAGAATTTCGATCAGAGGAAAAAATGGTGGTGGTGGCTCATAGACGCTTCTATGAACAATGCGTGGATTTTACACAGGTATGCTACGAGTATGCAGAATGATCAGCTTTCTTTCCGGAGGGAGCTAGCGGAGACATACCTAAGAAGTTATGGGGTACCTCCAAAAATAGGCGGGAGACCGTCTACTTAAAAAAATAGTGCGTCTTGCAATAGGGTTAGCGATTCTTTGCGTTATAATGGAGTTAATCATTTGCTGACCTATACAACCGACAAAAAAACGCTGTCGTTGTGCGGGGGAAGGATGTTCCTCGATAGTTCGCACCATGTGTATGCAGTGTGAAGTTGGAATGTGTATTGACTGTAACGTTATATTTCACACATCCACCAAACAAATCGCCGATATTTTTTATGTTTGAATCCAAATACATAGTAGTTATTAGTTTAGGGTTAAGGCCTAGCGTTGCCATATAGGAACGGCATATTTTTTTGTATTCAAAAATATTAATAAAACCGGATATTTTCCTTTACGTGTTCTTATTTTAGAGCAAGTAAACATAGTATTCACTCCACATTTGAAAAGTAAATAACTCCGTCCTTATAGGGTTAATGAACATTTTCTAAGATATTCTGTTGATTATTCTGATGTCTAGAATAAATGAAAAAAGTTTGTCTGCTGCTTCTTATTTCAAATGAACTTTAAATGGTTTTTTGAGATTCTAGATTGTAAACCGTTTAATTACTGAAATTCTATTGCTTTGAAACTCACATCCTATCAAAATTTGGAACATGGTTGAAATAATTATCCTTTAATATTATGTCGCCTCAATGCAGAACTATTGTACCTCCAAATATAGCACATTTTCATTTTCAATGCCAAATAAAGTTAGGCGCCCCTCTCTCTCTATTATATCTTAATCTGCAATATTTTTCTTTTTTCTGCTTAGTAAATAAATATTGTATCTCCATTAGTCGGAAATCGATTGATGCAGAAGTAGGTTATGTGCACATGTATTGTATGTAGAAACGTATAAGTGGAGTTACAATATTTCTGATCTGAAAACAGGAGTTTCAGTTCATTGAAAGTGGACATAGAATAGTTCTGATGTGAACTGACAGTATTGAACATACTATTTATTAGCACTACACTTCACTGTCTGACGTGCATTTCTATAACAAAGCTATCGCCTCTAGAGACCAAGGTTTACCTTCAATAACGCTGTCAGAGACCACATTAATTCTATTCAGGCTATAGACCATCAAATGCTGTTTTTGATTTGCAGCAATTATGGCTGGTGCCAAAATTCGATGTCGGTTTAGCATATTAAGTACAAATTGAAACTCTCAGCATATAATTTTATAGTCTTTAATTTAGGAACCAAAGAATGCCAGTGCTTTATGTAACACGAATGTATTGCTAAAAGAGGCTCTTTGAAGATAGGAAGTTGAAGTTGCCTTCTACATTACGTTAAAATGCAGCTAAAAAAGGGTTAAACCGTTTTTTTCTGATATCTATGGCGGGACAAAATCGGAACAAATATGTTTTCTCGTTAGGTATATATACAACCCTAAAACGTTCAATTTCAATTCGTTATACTTATCTACTCCCACTTTAGAATTCTTAATACATAAAATGTACCAGCTAGAAGATTTTTGTCAGATTTTTCCTAATGAAGATCAAGGCTGTGAGATAATATTTTTAGAAAATGTTTTTAGAAGACCTTCTAGTCAATATTTTGTAGCCTTGCCATTTAAATCCGATCTTGACCGTTGGATGACTAACTCATTTTCTAAATCTCATTTGTTGTCGCTTGAACGAAAATTAAGTAATTTCCTAATCTTGAGATTAGTTTATTCTCAGATCTAGACCTAGATACTTAACTAGAACGGGTCATACTCAAAATGACGAACATTCTGTACACATTTTGATAGAATGAACAGCCAAAAATAGACCTGATTATACTCCCGATCGGTAGGTATCTATAGTTAGTTTAGCTAGTAGAGCTTTATGTTCTTAAATTGTTGCGAAACGACGTATATGATCTAAAAACTCTCCAGGACAAAAATGCTATTAATTTTGATAAATATGAAAATGGCGAAAAAGTATCTATTTCTCGTATGGGACTAATAGAAATCACTCCGGAATTTCCCAATCGCTGCTATTTAAAACATACTACCCCATGAGTAGTTCAACAAATTGAAGTAAATCCAAAATGGAAGAAATAAAATGGACATTGATAATACAGCGAAATTTACTATTCTATACACAACGTCAATACCACTCAAGAAAAAAAATACGATCATCTTCAATTTCTTTGCGAAAAAGTTGTGATAAAGCCCCATTAGTACTAATTTTTTAGGCGTTTTTACTCTTAACAGTCATGATGTAATGAACATTCTGACAGTGAATAGCAATTCTGACAATTACATTGCATTTTATACAAAGTTTTAGTTGTGATTTGTTTTCATATTATTATTTGAAAACTGTCAAACTAATCAGTCTTCAATTATTTTTGTATTATTACTTTTTGGGAAGTGTTGGATAGGACTCCAAATGTAGTTTTGTTCTATTATTTCTTATATGTTTGGGTTTATTTTATACTGTTTTTTTTATTAACTGCTATAAATAACGTGCAGTGTACTTTATAAATTAGAATAATTTTAACTCCACTATAATTAACTATTTTAACTCCAGATATTATAGTTGAATGCTATTTAAGTATTGCATGTCCACATTTTATTTATTTATTGAATAAGTATTTAGAATTTACTACTGAGCACTTACAATCATAAATTTAACGTTATAGTGATGATATTGTCATAAATCAACCTTTCATTTATTTCTGAAGAAAAAAAATATTCTCCTGAAAACTTTAGATTTTGTGACATACAATAATATTTCTGCATTGGCGACGAAATAAGATCATGTTTTCTTAACAAAATTCATCGTGATTTTCCTTTGCCAAATTCTGTGACACCTATTTTTACTTTGGTAATTTTACTTAGTTATAAAATCATTTCTTCCATATAAATAATAATAATCATGTAAATAATTGCGCCAGGCTTAACGTAAATACCTCTGTTTGATATATGTCTTATCGACATAATTCTATGTTGAGGGAAACATCCAATACTTATATTCTGCCTTCTGGCTTCTGGTATCTGTCCGTTTTAAGATTTAATGAACGAACGGTAAGTGCTAGATCTTAGTTATAAACGGATTCGCAATTACCATGGTCCGAAACCTCTCCAATAGAGGGTCAATCATTAAACTAAAATTACTGTTTAGAAGTTTATGTATACGCCACACTGTGGCGCTTCCCTACTTGTTCATTAATTTAGTGTACAATACAATAGAACAACAATCCATGAAACATACAAAGCTCATCAAATATATAATGTGCACAGAGTTGATCAATCACTTATCCACACAGTATATTTCCATATCAACTGAAAAGCAAACAAAGGAAAGTTCGAAAATCAGCTTATTACTATGGTCAATTATTTCAATAAAAACACAGTAATTTAGAACACACTAAAATATGTTTGTTTCCATTCAATAAATTTCAAGTTACTCAGTGGGTGTTCCATATTCGCAAATATGTTAAAAATACCTTCCAACGTCTTTGAACACAAACATGGCGTAACATAACTGTTTCCAATACCTTTCCAATTTCAAACTCTTAGGAAAACTTGTCAATCTGTTGAAAGTAAACATCAAATAAAATGCTTTTCTCTTTCAACTTTTACTCCTGCTATTATGACCCCATTTCCGGAAGCCGAAAAGGAATAAGATGAAAAAAGTCTCCTTTTCCAGAATTACCTTATTTACTTGCTCCAAAGCTCACGTATATATTTTACCATTTAAATTTCAAATATTTACCTACCTTGGTTGAGAGCTTAAAGAAGGACCGAATTCTTTCCGATGCAAGAGCGCAGTTGAGGGACAAATATAAAATAACTTCGCTAATAAAAACAAATTATTTGTAGTGGAAAAGATAGTGTAGAATTAATCTAAAATATTATGAATGACATAAAATCCCGTTGACATGAAACAATTAATTCTAAGAACTAATGATCTAATTACATTAAATTTTTTTATCCAAAACCACCGACGCAAGAAACAGATCAAGAGAACCGTCTAATGAGAACCTGATTCAAGCAACCGAGATAAGGAGTAACAACAAAACTTCATGAAGTATAAACTCAAACGAGAACTCCAACCTATTTAAACTATTAAGGCCGGTCTACTGAGAACCGATCCCAATAAGCTCAGAGATTCATCACAAAAGTATGTGAAGTTTAAATATTTAAAATGAAAAACATCAAAAAATCTGTTCTCAGCCATGAAATGCATTAACCAGAATAACGATACAAGTAAATTTATTTATTAATGAAACAAAACACAGAGAAATCGCTACTTAAAAACCAACGAATCAGGTGGATAGTCTATTGAGAACCGACTCCCGAATCGAATCAAACAAACTTTATAAGGAGCAACAAATTTGTTTTAATATGAAGTATAAATCCAAACGAGAACTCAAAACTAACACTCGTATTAATTCAAGTCTGAGAACGGAACGCTAAATTAAGTTAAGAGACTAGTCCAGAAATTTAGTATGAACAAATGAAAGTTCAGAAATAGGTATATATATATATATATATATATATATATATATATATATATATATATATATATACAAAAGTATTGGTACGTTTGACTGAAGAATATTAACAAAATATGTTCATCCAGAACTGGGTGTAGCAGTCAACAGTGGGGCTGGTGAGAAATCAAACAATTTTATATATATATATATATATATATATATATATATATATATATATATACATATATATACCGTTTATTCTATTTTCCAAGTATTGTGTTGTCATTCCTATATATTTTTTGGACAATTAAGACAAGAGACCGAGTATACCAAATTTGATTGTTTTTTAGTGGAGTTTTTGCATTTCAAACATGTAAAGGCTGTTGATATACGATAGTGTGACTTATACTTTAATATTTTGTTTTTTTAGAATGTATTTTAATTTTTCCGATAGTCCATTTGAGTAAGGCAATGCTATATATTTTTGTGGGGTAGTGTCTATTTTGTTGGTTTTAAATTTCAAATTATTGTAATATTTTATTGTTCGTTGCCTTTGAATTTTTTTAATGAGATTTTGTATTATATTATCGGACACCCTGTATATTGACAATACTCAAACAATGCCAAGACACAGTGTATAAAGTTAAATTAAACTCTAATTAGCTGTTATCAGTGAAAATAATAAAAAAAACCAAAAAAGTCTAAATACTTGAACTAAACATTGATGATCGATCAAAGAAGATGGTTGTCAAGGTACGTACTCTTTTATATTCTATATTCATATGTACTCTTACTTTTTGTGTGCTATTTTAAATGTAAACTGTTTGTCAGTGTTATCCAATGTGAATTTTTATTGTAGACTGAAATTAAAATCTTTTGATAAAGCCTTGTAATTAAGGCGAAACGTCAAGAATGACAGACAATTAGTAGTATATTAATGAACCTATCTCAAGAAAATTACATAAATGAATATATAGTAATGGTTCAAGAACATTTTTCCAATATATATATATATATATATATATATATATTATAAAAAGGAAGTAGTTCTTCTTTTTTCGACCGGGAAATATTTTTTTTTAACGAAGATTTCAGGTTTGCGGTCATAAGAAATAAAAACTGTTTTTCTTATCTGCTCAATATTTTGCCATTATTTAAAGGCTTCATCAGGAGCGGACCACAAGATTTATTGAATGAAAACAACACAATAATAAAACATTTTAAAATTACTACTTACAAAAAATTGGTGTCAGTTAATTAAAATATAAAACAGCACAACACGTTCAACACATTTTTAGACAGTAGGTACATTTTACAATTAAACATGCTGATAAAATTAACAACCAGTTTTTTTTTGTTATAGAAGTGTAGAACCAAACTAATTACAGGGAGATACAGGGAGATATAATTGAACTTATGGTTTATACAGAGGCTAAAATTCTAAAAACAGAGAATAATCTTAAAAAACGAGAGTTCTATGAAATGGTAGCTATTCAAAAATCCTCCTACTGTATAAACGACAAAAAAGATATAGACAAACTGAATACAACTACATTCCACTCCTATGATAAATTTAATTAGTCTCACACTAAAACGAAACCATGCCACCAAGTGATATTTATAACGATATATACGTTCTGTTATTGTCTTTTTAAAGTATATGTTTTTAAATAAAGGCTTAGCAAAAATATTTTAAAATTTGTGTTGTGGATGTTAAGAATACAATATGGGATAAATGTTAATGATGTTTCGGAATACTACACGTCGAGGTGAGTTTTTTTGTAATTTCAATTGTTTTTGTCCATTACAATTCACATTCTTTTAATTTGAAAAAGGTCTAACATTCAGACCGAAACGTCACAATTGCTGTACCAATTTTATTAAAATGACTTTTTAATCAGTTCAATACTGTTTTTATTTGACTAAAACCCAAGACATATTCTTGAAAAATATAACTATAGTCAAAGAACCTCAAAAAACTTAAATATATATATATATATATATATATATATATATATATGATGTGAGAGACTAGGACTTGTATCTGGTTTCAGTTCTAATGATGTTACCATGGTAGTAAAGTCTCCTGCTTTTGAAGGTGGTAAATATCTTTAGATCTTTCTTTACTTGTTTAAGCAACTTAATATATCACTTGGATTACCTGGAGTGTCTTTAAAATCCGTGCATATAGCCATTTAAGGATGAATACCATGTCAAATTCCGAAATATATATATATATATATATATATATATATATATATATATATATATATAATTATCCTTTATGAAATTTTTTATGTTCTAGTATATATTTATAGTCATAATCTATACTAAATCTCACAATCTCATCAAGCAATAAGAACTTTTTATCCATGTTCAAAAAAAGCTGACAACAACGACGAGCTAAACTGAGAATTGAAAATATTTATACTACCTCATCACAAGAAATCAAAATATCAGTGATACCTACTGAACAAACGAATGCATATTACCTCTGCTCTTCAAAAACTGACCACCTGACAGTGGGATGTTGCCGTATATCTTCTGGGAAATCATGGCTGCCCGAGAATGTTACAACTGATTTTTCGAAAATGAATCTCAAATATTTCCTAAAAAACCACGGTAACAAAATATAGTATTTTAATAAAAAAATTCTACAAAGCATACAGTTTTAAAAAATCAGTTTCTTCTTATTTGAGTTCAGTTAAACATATTTTTCGATTTTATTCTAAATAACACAGTTTTCATCAGAAATAACTCACAATCAAATGACAATTTTAATTCCAATTATTTCTTCTAAACCTACGGTTAAGGTAATTACTTACGTAATCATCAGGACATTACAGCAGATCTTTACGAAGAAAAGTTGTTAAAATATGGCATTGTCAATATTTGGAAACGTTTATTTGAAGTATAATGATTCTGCTACTTTTCTTTAGTGAAAATCCTCCTGCAGCGCTCGTGTTTGGAATTCCTTTTCAGATTATTACAAAACGGAATCCTGCCGTGATAGGGTGGAGTGATTTCAAATTCAGGAATTTTCCTCTAGGGATGGAAAGCCTCGGAAGTTAATCGATAAATCATAATACAGCTCATTCAAAATTTACAGTCGTCTATAGAAAATTGAATAGCTGTGAATACTTCAAGTCAGATAAAACGTTAATCCTAGTTATATAAAACTGGATCAATTGTGCGCAGTTTATCAAAATAATTGAGTTATAATTGCGGCTCTATCTTTATCTACAATATCGGAAAAATGAAGATCTCAACAAGGCGTAACAAAACTGCAGATGAACTTGAACAATATACAAGCGTGGGTAAAGAAATGGATAATGCAAGCCAATATAGTTGAATCGTGGCACGTCACAATTACGAACAGAAAAGCTTAACCTGCAAGAGAATATGAAACATTTAGGAATGCATGTAGACAGAAAATGTATCTGGAATTCCTTCACGAAAAGGGTGCAACTTGGAATGAAACTTCATATTGGCTCGAAAGTAAAAAATTAGAACATTCTCTACAAAACAAAATACTTATTTATTAAGCCATCCTGAAACCCATTTTGAGCTATGGAATACAACTCTGGGGAACTGTTTCCAACTCTAACCTAGAAATCTTGAAAGGTTCCTATGAAACTAACAAAGGTTACACCAACTTTCCAAGCTAGTAAAGGGCGTCACAAGATGAAAATTAGAGTGCCTCATCGTTGTTGGTGATTCACGAACCAAACTTAAATTTATATTTAAATTAATGTGCGTAATTCCATAGAGACAAATAGTTCTATGATTAGATTAGATTAAAAAGATCTTCATTCACAATTATTTGTACAATACATATCACAATTGGTGCTAAAAATAAAAATATAGTTCTATGTTTGACATGAAATTAGTTAATTATTGTATTTGGTTATAGGAATATACTTCTGCGTGGCAACGGGTTTATTGAAGAAACTATTAACCTACTCTTATTCTAATTCATAGATTGTAAATATATTGGGAACTTAGAGACGAGAAAAAAATTAAAACTGTCATCTATTTCCACTACGGCAGGTTTGGGAGCTGATCAAATTGCTATGAAAATTCTAGGGATATCTGTACATCCGCTGTCGCAAACAAATTTCCATGTTAAGTTAAGCGTATCGCATTGAAAATTGAGGCATAGGCTACCTGAGCTGCAGAAAAAATAGAAACGGGCGAGTAGGCAAATATGAAGTATATTGTAGAGCAAATTAGAGGCTAGAGTATATCAGGAAGTCTCACTCACATTTATATTAAATTTGTTAAAAAAGAGTTATCAATATGTATCATTCTAAAGGATAGTTACATCATCACGTTATTATGAACGACTTTCTGGCTAAAAACTCGGCAAATCTCATTTAACAACCACCTATTATCCTAATATGCTGCAGTCGACTAAAAGTACCACCTTGAAGCATTCATTTTCAGTCAATAGAAGACATAAAGGGAAATTCCTGGAACTACGTTTAAACAAGTTTTGACGACAGGATTATTCGTTAGCGAATCATGCAAATGGCCTACTTTAATGGCTATAAATTTAGGCGAATAATAGATCTTTTGTGTTTCTATTGATTTTTGGAAATATTTTAATATAGTAATACTTTAGATTGACTGAAGGTAACATTTGAATTTATTCAAATGAAATGTTTGAAAATTGTTATATTCTGATTATTTGAAATACTAGTTTTATATGTTTCAGCGGTCAAAGAAATTAATATTTTAAGTTATTTATTTTTTTTTATTTCACTATGTTCATAGTATTATTATAATTATTATTACTATTACTAGCTTTCCACATATGTTTTCTATGACTTCTAATGTTTATAAGTCTATCTATTTTTGCAGCACGTCGCATAATTTGGGATTTCATAGAACAAAAAGATCAGCAATAATTTGATTCCAACCGAAAATAAAGAGAGAGAAAAACATAAATTCACTAAATTCGTATACTCCTCGATCTTTTGAACTAATTGAAAGTTTTGTAGCAGAACGTAATATATAGTCTCATTAATCACCTCGCTCTTGTCAGAAGGAAATTGTACAATTTTTACGGAGGTTTTGAAAATCTTTTATCACAGGTTCGGCTAAAGCTAACACATTTTAAGATTGATGGCGTATGTAAGAAGAGTAAGAGGTTTAAGATACCGAAGCACTTCATTGCACCTACAAAAAGTTCGAGAAACTGACGTGCAAAAAACAAAGTCAATTAGTTACTCTGATAAAGATTCCGTCCCGATGTGTTTTAGGTCTTTTATTGGAATAATTTAGTATGGTATCAATCAGTCCGTCGTTTCGAAGATATTGGTTATTAACTGGTAAGAGACCGCCAAACTAATATGAATAATCACTGTCTTTATTTAGTACTGTATTCATAAAACGTTTTTCTTAAATTGATTTGACGTTTCAAACTAGTTTATAGCTATTTACAGACTCGGAATAATTTAATAATTTGGGATTAGGTTCACGTGTCCAGACAATACATACAAAATACTGTGGACTCATATCCTAATTGGGTTATAAAAAATGCTTAATTTTACAGGAAATAGTAGTATCTGTTGAAAGATGTGTTACATTAGCTTCTGCTGTACAGTACAAAGTACAAGGAAGACTCAGTTCCAAAATATCGCTTCATTTATTATAAATATAATTGTTATAGAACCTATATCCATCTTTCAATTTTAATTACAAATAAAACTAGTAAATACAGTTCCAAAGTTATTTAAAAATATGTAATATTCATACTTTTGCTTACTAACAGCTAATCAGTTTTTTTGTATTTTAACTTATCACACTCTTTCCAAACATATTACAATTTGAATAATCAAGAGTATAATAGTTTGATCTCGTCGCACTATTTATGTCACTATTTCACTCAAGACTGGTATAGGGGTTGTGTGATCCTACTCTTATACCGTCTCACTTCTAAAGCAACTCCCTTAGTAAGGACATTCGTTGCATCTGCTGCTCAACTTTCTACTTTAATTTTCCTTTTGACTATGTTTTATTTCCTTTTTAACTGACTAGTTATTATAGTGAGTGGAGTCGTTCATTTAAAGTTATGAATGACTACTTGTTATACTATTCCGTGATTATACGGAGATATTCTGTTCATATTCACATATTTTATACATGCGAATATCGATTATGTTAACATTTGCGAAATATATTTAGTATTCGGTGTCATTGTAAGCATTAATTGGGATAAAATATTAGACTGAGAGCTGGTGAACATTTCGTGTCATTACTCGAAGTAGGCTCAAAATTTGCAAAAAGGTTGCCATAGGGTTAATAAGTTGCCATCTCGAACTTTTCGATAGCCGGATAGGCAGAAGGGATGTAAGATAACTTACAATAATTGTCGAAATTTTCATTATTGCAAGTCGGTTGAAACTTCGTATTTTATTTGAATTAAAGTACATGAATAAATATAAAAATTGTCAGAAGAGGGTGTAAGAGCATGTAACATGTATTTTTTAAAATGAAATTTTTATTATTCGGTTTTGTCTGACATTTAAATATGTTATTCTAGGGATCTGTTTGACCGTGTAATTTAATTGCCAGACAAATATTCGGGACACCCTGTAAATACGTCGGAAACTTCTCCTCGCTCGGCTGCCAGTGACCTCAAGCGCGCCATTTAGGTATTTCAAAAATACATTGCAATTTCTATGGTGAAATAATTTTATATTTTTTTAAATTGTACAAATGATTTCAAACAAAAATAAAGTATAAAAGATATTGATGTAACGCTTCATTTATTAAAGAAATACACATATGCATTCACATTGGCAATTTAATTTTTAGACTTCTGAACAATAAAAAAAATTCGAAGAATTTCTTTAAAAAACGAAGTCTTATGATCTGGCTTTGACTGTCCATCCGTCGCGAGTTTCGTAATAGATAGACACAAACGGACAACGCCATTCGATTCAGCATGGTCCAAAACCTCTCCTGTTTTAAGGAATTTGACCTCATACCTTTATATATATCATGGACACTGCGAGCAATTTATTTTGTAGATCACGTTGGTTTGGAATAATAAAGGTGTTTCATCTTTCGAAAATAGGAGAGAGTTAGTTGTTAAATTGTATTTGGTAATTCTGAAATTGGTGAACTGTTTGAACAGTGGTAAATTCAATTGAGTTGAACTATTAATATACGGTAGTATTTTATATTGAGTAGCCTGTTGATTACATTTGTCAAACTGACCATCGTACTGTGTTATAAATAATTTTTTTTAAATGTGTTTGGGGTATCCGTTGTTAACAAAAATATCAAATAACGATCTCAAGTTATTATTAACAAATTTTTCATCACTAACGTGTAGGATTCTATTTTTCATTGTTAATACTAAGTTGTAATTCTGACTCTTAGGATGATCAGAGTAGAAATTCAAAAACCTACCAGATGATGTTGGCTTTTGATACCAATCTAACACGATAATGTTATTGTCGGATCTCATTACTCTGGTGTCCAAGAATGGTAAGCTGGCCCCAATATATATTAAATATTTAATAAATAAACATAGGATTATTGGGGAAGCGGCAAATAATTATTCGGCAAATATCAAGTTTAACTATATATGTCTCATACTTTATTCAATTGAAATAGAAAAAACGCAATATCTGTCTCGTATTTTAAGATATAACAGAAACAAATCTTATTTTTTGTAGATGATTTATATTACCTATTTCCACTTCTGGTATTATTACCACTCAAGTCTATTCCTTATAGCCTTAAATAACTCTTTTCCAGGCTTTTTCACATTTGATAAAGCACCACTTACAGAGAAACCCTTTGTTGGCATCGAAACAATTCTTTTCTAGAAACAATTCTTTTCTATATAACAGTTTTAGATAAAGAGTAATAAAAACGTCAAAAATCAAATTCGTCAAGAAAATAATTATTCTTGCCATGTTTATACAGTACAATAAGGGCATTACTGAGCAGAACATTTTTTGCGAATTTTCCTAGTACATGGCATCGGATCGGGTAAATAAGACAAATAATAGGTATGATGACTGTACTAAGGAATCAAAAAGTAAATGATTTTAGAGAAAAATGTGTGATAAAAGGATTCTGTAAAATGAACTAGATTTAATGTAAACATTTAGATTAGTTTCATGAAAATAAAAGTATAAAATACTGCAATCGGCCATGTTAACCGAAACAGCGCCTGACGTCACGGGTCACTAAATCAGTAATGGTAACCTTTTATAAGATATAAACATAAAAAATGCCTATATTATCCCTATTCATAAAATTAAATTCCGCTATTCTTCCCCTACACTGAAATTTGATAAATGAAAATGCGTTTTTCTTAAAATTTATTTTGACAAGCATGTAGTGTTAACGAGACTGCGACTGCGGACCGCCACAGGTGAGAGTGCCAACGTTCACCGAGAGACACAAATTCAATTGGAATTGGCACAGAAAAGTTCAAGCATAGGGTAATCGAAGAATACGTGATTCTGGGAATGGACGTAATGAATCTACTTGGTTTCCAGTTGGACTTTAGAAACATAACCATTAAAGTAGGTTCCGAAGAGGTATTCCTACATCCATATGAAGGCGGCACGGTGTTGGCAGCTGTACAGGAAGATACGGTTCTACCTGCATGAAGCAAAACGATTATACTAGTGCGGCTACAGGGAATCATGGAGGAAGGTACACCTGTTATGATGGAGCCATGGAACCACGACGAAGAGATTGACGGAGGAGTACTAATTGGAAAAGGATTGATTACATCGGCGAAGGAGATCCCAGTACGTGTGACAAACGTGAACGATTACCCAGTTACCATCAAGAAGGAAGCCGGGATTGAATCCTGCGTACCAGTAACGTCTGTAGTTCGTCAAACAACGACAACTGATAATTCCAATGCCAGATTCGTATATATGTTATCAGTAGCTGGTAAATCCTGGAATCGAGTTGAGTAAAAGAAAATGAGGGAATTTCTCTTGCAGTATCATGACCTATTCGCACCAAAAGGAGAAGAGAAGGCTGGTAGAACATCAGCCGTTAAACACAAAATCGATACTGGTGATGCCAAACCAATTAGGCAATCATCTCGAAGACTATAGTGAGCCAAGAGAATGAAAGCTGAAAGAATAATTCGAAAGATGGAAGAAGAGAAAGTAATAGAACAATCTACTAGTCCATGGGTGTCTCAAGTAGTGCCAGTCAAGAAAAAGGATGGAACTACGAGATTTTACGTGGACTGCAGTCAACTAAATTAGCCATCAAAGAATCCACGAAAATCCTGGACGCGAAATGAGGCTACCTTGTGGCCTAGAATTTGGTTGTCGACCGGGAGAAGATTAGGTGATTCATTTGAGAAGAAAGATGGACGATGTGCACGAATTCGTTCGAACGAATCTGCAAGTTGCCAGCGACAGTATAAAAAAACGGTACGACAAGCAGGCCACAGAAGGCAGTTTCAAAGAAAGGGACAAAGTAGGGTTCACAACCCGACGAGGTGAAAAAGCTATTCTCAAAAATTACAGGAAAGTCCGTACTTAATCCAGAAAAAGATCAATGACGTCATCTATCACAGAAGCAAGATCCCAATGAAAAATCGAGAGTAGTCCGCCAAAACCTACTAGTGTCATTCGAAGGAGACCATGGCAAAGAGGAAGGAGTGAACTATATCCGACAAGAGCATGACCTTTCCTTCGAATAATTTATGGGCGCATATGGAGGTACCGGGAAAGCTAGATATGGAGTCTCTACAGAACAACGACAATATTTATTCACGCTCCCGGAAGAGTAACGCAGATGTACATTTTAATATATGAGCAATATCAAGTACAATTAAAGTTTATATTCACGCAACTTTAAATGCAGATGTCGTCCGTTATTGTCAACACACTACGTTAATCTACTTCTGAAGTTTCTTTCAACTCTTTCCAGCATACCTGAAGAAAATGAGAACGTCGTCAGGTATTACAAGAAACGCTTATTCAGATGAATTTTCTTCACCTGCAAAATCCGCCTCACTGAACGAGCAGAAAACCCAACAGCAGCTGCATGTTTTCGAGCAGATTGCAAAACAGACTTACCAAGTCCATGTTTTTCGGTGTCCTTGCAATTCTTAGAAGTCCAGGATTCTTTTTGTTCTCATCAACAGTTTTTCTTACGTTATATGAAACACGGAATGCACGGCATTCAAATAAACAAGTTGCTCTGCCACACCATGTAATTTTTTACCAAGCGCATTATGTAGTAAAAGGGGGGTCATGCATTGTCCTCAAAATTGATCTCAACTGTTTTATGGAAATACGCGTTTGGAAGCATCAAGACACTGAATCAAATGTTATCTCGACGATGTCGGTCTGTCTGTCTGTCTGTTCGCTCATTTCCGTCCTATCTGCTGAACCGATTGGCGCTAAATTCGGAAAATATATTCTTAGGCATAAAAGCAAGAGTTGAAAAGCTTTTGGTAAAAATTGATCAACCCCTCTACAGGCGGTGAGCGAAAGAAAAATTAAGAATGCTGTTGGATTTTTTTTTCGGAACAAGTGTACATAAATAAAATTATTCAGTAGGCCAATATGCATAACTTTTATTTAAAACATTTTTCCATAAAATGATGCGTTTACGTTTTCACTTTAGGGTTGGGTTAAATAGTGCGAATATGCGAAATATTTCGGTTGGGGTACATTTTTTGGTAAAAATTTATATAAATGAAATTTCTCAGCAGGCCAAATTATACAACTTCTCTAAAACGATGGGTTTCAAACTTTAAATTTTAGGTGGAGTACGTACAGGTGTCCAGAAACTTTCCTGCCAAACGCAAACTAAAGATACTAGCGCCCTTTGAAGATGACGCTATTAAGTCAATTTTTTGAACATATCTCAAAAACCCGTTACCTATAGACTTCAAACTTGGTACATTGTATAAGCCACCAGTGATAAATTATTTACCACAAACCCGCGCAAGGGGTAAATTTGGTAAAAATTTTTGTGTATAAATTTCTGACAAATTTTACTGTAAATTGAAAAACTATGGGTACTTTAATACAATGGTGTGTTTGAATTCGCCATCATGCACCGTATTCGAGAAAAATCAATTTTAATTTTTTGTATTTTTGGCGTTCAATATCACTATAAATTGATTTTTCTCGTAAACGGTGCATAATACCGAATTCAAACTCGAGGCCATTTTTTTGGAAAATACCTCATGGGTTTTTGAATGCACTGTAAAATTTGTCACAAAACTGATTCAGAACAAATTTTACCTAATTTACCCGTTGCTCCACCCACGTTGAACGCTTGTGACGGCAATTAAAAACGCGGGTTTGTAGTAAACAATTTATCACTGGTGGCTCATACAATGTAGTTTAAAGTTTGTAGATAGCGGATTTTTTGAGATATGCTCAAAAAACTGACTTGACAGTGTCATCTTCAAAGGACTCTAGCTCACTTAGGAGGAACTTTTGGATATAGGTAAATTAGGTTAGACGGACATAAAATCACATCTAGTATCTGTAGTTTGCCTTTGGTAGGAGAGTTTCTGGACACCCTGTACATGGGTAGAAATGATCCAAAATGCTAATTAATATATCCGTTCAGAGCAGATTTACGGCAAAAATGTATATAAATAAAATTAATCTGCAGGTCAAAATACACAACTTTTGTTCCAAAAATTTTTGTCTAAAATTACCCGTTTACATTTTTTCCCCGTTTTTTAATTTAAGTTTGCCTCCAAAAGTTTATTACTTTATATAGGTTTTGTTTTCTACTCATGTTTGTGTTGCTATTTACTAGGGCTCCCGCTGCTCTAACATAAAACTGCCCCTATTCAGGTTTCGAATTCAAATTATTTTGCACAGTTGTACTAAATTGCGAGTGGTCTCGGTGCCGGCCACAGCAAATTTTTTATAATGAAGTGTGAGTTCTTCTTCTTCGGAGTTTTCCCATTATGAGTTCGCCGTTTTTTCTCTCCATATCTCCCTTAAGTTCCAATCTCCTCTCAAATCTTCATCTGCCATCGCTTGGCCGATGTACATTTCCCATTTTAGAGCTGGTCTTCCTCTTTGTCTCTTTCCCGGGTGATCCCATTTTAGAACATTTTTTAGCTATCTGTAATACGGCATTATTTATACGTGACCATACCATTTTAATGCCCTATTTTCTAGCGTCCTTGCCATAGGGCATTTAACATGCATCCTTTGTTATATTTGTTTTGTTCTTATTCTATCACTTCTTGTGAATACATCCTCTAAAATAGTCAAGTTCTAGAGTTCTTGTTTTGTTTCTGATGTTGGTTGTCATTGGGCATATTTCTGCTCCATATAAAATTATATTTTGAAAATTTTTGTGAATAATGTGCATAACCTTTTACAATAATGTTTCTTCCACGGTTGATTTCCTAAGATTTTTGTATTTCACAACAATAATATATCTTCTGACATAGGTCACAGTGCATTCTAGTGGCAATGATACAAAATTCAAGATAATCTTCTGGTATTCTCCAGTCAAGAGCCAAAGAATGTGTCTGGTTACACGAAAAAATCATGAATATTGTCCCAACTCTAGTTACATATAATTATTAAAGCCTCTAACGATTATAATAATATCCCCACATCCTATTTATGAAAATATGAATAATAAATATCCATATCTATTAACCAGACTATATAAGCGTATGCGTAGCAATAACTATGTAGATAATTATTTCCATTCTATTACTAAACAAATTCACTGTCTTAAAAATAAAACGAAATCAACATTCTAATTAAACATCATGTCTCCATGAAAGAAAAAAAGAACGCCAAATCAAAAATAGAACAGTCTTAATTACATACTATAGCGGATATTAATGTCGTAAATATAACGACATTTTTAATATCAGCACTTCTGATTAATGGATTTAAACGATCTTTATTCATACGGTTAACACGAATTGTTTTTTGCTAACAGAATGGTATATGAATACTTAAATAGTAAAAATGTGTATAATGCACGTATGCAGATATTATTCATAGGTAATATCTACTTTATCAATTTTTTAACAATAAAACTCAATTGATCACACATGTATGATTTGTGTGTATGTAAATAATATACTGAGTGACAGATCCGAACACCCAGTAAATATTATTTTATTTCAAAAATATTTAACGTGCTCCAACATTCCTGTTTTTATTCAATTATACTGAATTTATTGTGGTTTTCAACGTTGAACTTACAAGAACACACAAGTGTATATCATGTCTAGAGTGCGAAGATAAGATCATTATCGCCAGCTAACCGACTTCCAGAGAAGTCGAATTGATGGTCTTCGGGATGCTGAGATATGGTTCTCAGAAATTGCTGATAGAATTAACCTAACCTAACCTAATTTGTGTGATTCAAGTTTCCAAAAGTATATCGTTATTTATTCAAAGTTGTTTTTAGTACGTGAATGTTATTGTAATACAAATTAATGGAATTATGAAGATTTACAAACATATACGACACAAATTCATTTCCAACAAATATCCCATCCTATCCACTTTTATGCAAAGCGAATCGCGCTAATAAACTGTCTTTCCTCAACATGTCACAGACTGTTAAATTTATTGTTGTGACAATATTTCTCGCAGTTGATGTTTTAATTACTTATTATACTTTTTGTCACTTAATATACTCTTTGTCACGCCTTTTGATTAAATGTAATTAAATATTTGTCCGACATGCATAGGTACGACAGGAGCGAGTTTTGCACAATTTAGATGAAAAGATCACCAAAAAACTAATAACTCACAAGGATACTCTTTTATCCGAAATACTTTTTAATAATTATTATTAATTTACATATTTTATATAATATCTGATATTCACTACATATTAAGACAAATTCATATCGTCAAAAGGTTCAATAAAACTAATGAATTGTTCATTTGGAACATTCTTTCACTAATAGTTTCGGTCAGGCAAAACAACAATTTAAGAATCGAGAGGTTGACCTTAACATAACCATAACATCTCCGACATCTTGTGGTCTATATATAAGAAAATAAATCTAGCGCAAAAACGGCATTGTGCTTCCCCTTATTCCCATACATCATTACCGGGTAGTTCTCATTTTGGTAAGTATACGCATTTTGTGGAAAGTAGTTTCCACATTCCTTCATCTGGAAAATGTTTCTCTTTCTTCCTGTCGTAAGGACAAATGTAAGTTTCGCCTAGCAGAAGGGATTCCAATTATTACTTGAAGTAAAGGACATTCATTTAAAGGGTCAGCAAATAGTATCATAAAAAGTTTGAATGTAAATTAAAAGAATATAATGTAATCAATTAGACTTCAGTTTATATTATTTGAAACCTGACTCAATCGGCAAAATATGGTAGGTTCTTGCCAAACTAATTATAATATTATATCCAGTGAATGACAGAGTTTTCTTGGCAGTTAACTATTCCTTCCGACCGAACTTGGTAATTCTCAGAAAAAAATTATTGACTTTATCTCCTTAAATATTCAAACACAGCAAGTATCCTGAAAAAAATATTATCAATGTATACCTGTGATGCTCCCCATTCAGTTGTATAATGTCATTCGTTAGGGTATAACTAAACTCAAAATATGTAAGTCAAGAAGCATAGTAATTCAGCATTTAGTATTATTATTCGGATGATATAAAAACTTCATATTATGGGGAGAATTATATTATTGGTGTCACTCGACTATTAATTAGAACTCCTAGTAAACCTGAATCATAGAGATAGTCAGTCAAAACAATGATACACGCGTGATCAGTGCCATTACCTACTCTCATTCGTTGAATTTTCATCGACACCAATGTTTGCCACGAAGGTGAGCTCAATACAGGATTTATTTGAATAAATATTCAATTAAATTAACTGTCTCGACCCTTACTTCGTGGAATATGCTCATATTAGTGTTTTTAAATGAAACTCACGGTCTCTAGTTAATTCCACAATATAATAAAAGTTATTGAAAATTCTAAAAAATTGACAATTGTTTCTATAAATCAATATCATCGTCAGAATGACAGAAGTTACATTTCATTTTATGCCTACCTGATGTTTAGTAGTTATTTTTGGCTAGACCAAGAAGTAACCTAACTTGTGATTGGCTTAATATATGTTTATAGAAAAAAGAAGAAGATGTGATATTACAAATATTGAAGCTTAGATATTATTAGCCCTATGGTGATATCCTGGATATCATTTTTACAATTAAGATCAGTATAACTGTGCAATGATATAGAAAACCAGGAAAACTATATCTGCTGATCTTTACAATTATCACGTAAGAAGACAGTTTATTAGTGGAGAACTCCCTAGATTTAACTGTTCATTGACAACTTCATATTGTGGGTTTCTTAAATGTCTTCTAATTTCCAGTTCTTCAAGAAAATCCAGTTCTTGTTTCTTTTCACAAATATGCAGCATTTCTAGTTCTGTGTTAGGTGTCAATGAATGAATGGTGTCAAGTAGATGTTTTGCGTAGTGGGATTTATCTTGTGGTTTTAATCTGTATGCTCGTAAGTGCTCACTGTATCGTATTTCAAAATTCCTAAGGGTCTGACCCAAATAGACAGCATTACATTCTGGACATTTGAGTTTATATATACCTGACTTCTTTAATAGTGGTATTTTTGTTTTTACATTTAACAATTTTGTACTAACGTAACTTTCTGTTTTAAAAGAAATTGTTGTATTCGTTGCTGAAGATATTATCTTTGAAATATTATTAGAAATATTTCCTGCATATGTGATGGTTTTATAAGTTTTAATTTCATCAGCTTGTTTAGGATATATTAGTTGTAATGCCACTTTTTTTTCTTTTTTACTAATTAGCTTATTTATCATATCTAATGGATAACCGTTAGATGTTACTATTTGTCTAATTGTATTAATCTCTCTATCAAAATTACATTTGTTCATAGGAACTGAAAAAGCTCTATGTATCATTGAATTATATGCTGCTAGTCTGTGTGACATAGGGTGGTTAGAATTTAAAGGAATTGTCACATCAGTCTGTGTTGGTTTTCGGTAAATTGAATAATCAAGTACATTATTAACTCTTTGAATTTTTAAATCAAGAAAATTGATTGAGCTATTTTCTTCAATTTCTAATATAAATTTAATTTTCGGGTGTAAATCATTGATGTGGTTGAAAAATACATCTAATTGTCGTTCACTACCCATAAAACAAGCTAATATGTCATCTACATATCTATACCAAAATAAAATATTTTTCGAAATATTACTTTCAAAGATCTTTCTTTCTTGTCCATAAAAATGTTTGCTAAAATTGGTAAACCTTCATTTTGAATATATATCTTATTGTCAAAAGTGAAATAATTCTGATTAATGCATACATTAAATAAATTAAGTATATCTGATATTATTCCTGAATTAATATTTTTATCTTCTAATAATTTTCTCACAAGTATTAGACATTCTTTAGGAGGAATTTTAGTAAACATATTAGTTACATCGAACGAAATGAGTTTATAGTTATCTTGCAAGTGGATTGCTTTTAACTTTTTGATTAGTTCTATTGAATTTCTAATTGAGTATTGAGATTCATATCCATCAATAATTTACACCCGAAAATTAAATTTACATTAGAAATTGAAGAATATAGCTCAATCAATTTTCTTGATTTAAAAATTCGAAGAGTTAATAATGTACGTGATTATTCAATTTACCGAGAGCCAACACAGACTGATGTGACAATTCCTTTCAATTCTAACCACCCTATGTCACACAGACTAGCAGCATATACTTCAATGATACATAGAGCTTTTTCAGTTCCTATGAACAAATGTAATTTTGATAGAGAGATTAATACAATTGGACAAATAGCAACATCTAACGGTTATCCATTAGATATGATAAATAAGCTAATTAGTAAAAAAAGAAGAAAAAGTGGCATTACAACTAATATATCCTAAACACGCTGATGAAATTAAAACTTATAAAACCATCACATATGCAGGAAATATTTCTAATAATATTTCAAAGATAATATCTTCAGCAACGAATACAACAATTTCTTTTAAAACAGAAAGTAACGTTAGTACAAAATTGTTAAATGTGAAAACAAAAATACCACTATTAAAGAAGTCAGGTATATATAAACTCAAATGTCCAGAATGTAATGCTGTCTATTTGGGTCAGACCCTAAGGAATTTTGAAATACGATACAGTGAGCACTTACGAGCATACAGATTAAAACAACCAGATAAATCCCACTACGTAAAACATCTACTTGACACCAATCATTCATTGACACCTAACACAAAACTAGAAGTGCTGCATATTTGTGAAAAGAAACAAGAACTGGATTTTCTTGAAGAACTGGAAATTAGAAGACCTTTAATAAACCCACAATATGAAGTTGTCAATGAACAGTTAAATCTAGGGAGTTCTCCACTAATAAACTGTCTTCTTAAGTGATAATTGTAAAGATCAGCAGATATAGTTTTCCTGGTTTTCTATATCATTGCACAGTTATACTGATCTTAATTGTAAAAATGATATCCAGGATATCACCATAGGGCTAATAATATCTAAGCTTCAATATTTGTAATATCACATCTTCTTCTTTTTTCTATAAACATATATTAAGCCAATCGCAAGTTAGGTTACTTCTTGGTCTAGCCAAAAATAACTACTTAACATCAGGTAGGCATAAAATGAAATGTAACTTCTGTCATTCTGACGATGATATTGATTTATCGAAACAATTGTCAATTTTTTAGAATTTTCAATAACTTTTATTATATTGTGGAATTAACTAGAGACCGTGAGTTTCATTTAAAAACACAAATATTCAATTATCCGATGTGGGCATGACATTAATTAATAAGCACTTGCCTAAAGTAATTATTTTTTCTTCCTGTTTTCTTGTTTCACTTTTACCCATTATAAGGCGTCAAAGTTTGTTCTGCGTTAATTTGTTCATTTGGATGATAATTTTTTATTTATGTTTTCCTAATCCTGCTGCTTGTTCATTTCGTGTCTTTTTCTTTTACTTCTTCTTTTTGTCAATCTATCTTCTCTCATTCACACTAAATGTCCGAACCCCTTTTATCAAATGATTTATTTATTCTTGTGTCCATTATTATTGTTTATTCTATTCTTCTTTCAGTCACCCACATTTCACTTATGTATATTATTATTTATACCGTTACTGTTTTGTATACCCTCAGTTTCACTTGATTGCCATCTTCTTCTAATTAAATACGTTCTTTTCTCAAGGCTTGATATATTCCTTAATTCTTCCGTTACTTTTGTTATCTCAGCATCTATTTTCATTATTCACTATTGAATATGTATTTCAAAAATAAACTCGAAACAATTATAAATAGTGAACAGACTAAAAAGACGGTTGAGACTATTGAGGAAAAATCAACATTTTACGTGAAAAACTTTCAATGAGCTCGGTTATTCTTCAGAAGAAGTATGGATATCCAAGTGAACGAAGACATAAGGATAAATATAAATGATAAATTGAGTAAATTGTATTCAAATGTGTCTTAGATGATACATTTTCCACGGAGAAAACTGTAAAAGAATATTCAACAATCTATCAGGAAATGGCAAACGTAAAATCATCGACCTTGTTATAAAGGAACCACGTTCGGAGAGGTTTATGACAATATTTAATTTTAATAAAGTAACAATGATTCCGCAGTTATTTTACTGAAAAAATATTATAAATCACCAGAAAATTTGAAATTTATTGTAATTTATTGAATCTCTTTCCTCTTCATCAACAGAAAATCATGAACCTAACCCAATATTCTGTATTTAAATTTTAATATTCGTTTCTCTTGGAAAAATTTTATTGGAAATTTACATGAGTTGCCCTCCTTGATAGAATAACCAGAATATAATTCCCAAACTTGTTTTAAACAGAAGTTTATTAGGATATTTTATTCTATATGAGAAATACAATTGAGATATTAGTGTTTTTAAATGAAACTCAAGGTCTCTAGTTAATTCCACAATATAATACAAGTTATTGGAAATTCTAAAAAATTGACAATTGTTTCGATAAATCAATATGAGCATATTCCACGAAGTAAGGGTCGAGACAGTCAACAATTGAGATAGCTTAGGAAATAAGCAGTCGGAAAATGTTAGTTTTGTTCTTGAAATGAATTTTAACTTTCATTTCAAAATTCTCATTCTTTCTATCTGTTTTTTAAATAAGAGACACACTAGCCGTCATGATGTGACGTCTAACGGTTATGTAAAGTAAGAAGTGTCAACTGATCATATTTCCGTTATTTTTACACTTTCTTGATTCAGGAATCACCTATGATAAGGATTATAACGTATTGTAAAATATTTATTTCCAATAAAGACCAATATCATCGCATTTTTTCACATGACCAATTGCCATCATGACCACATAGTAACATGATATTAAGCGTTTTTGTCAAAATGTTAAATTTAAAAGCATTTATATAGCACTTGTCGATTGAATGGAAGTTTTTTAAAATGGTTTATTTAATCAATACACTTGAGGCAGTCTACCCGTTGAGTAGTTGTTTCTCATTCGTGAAATGATCAAAATATGAATAATTTTTTTTCAAAAGGTCAAAAATGAGTAGAATGGAAATAATTAGTTAGGGCGTTTTAAAAATTACATATCTTAAATAGTTAATGCAGTATCATAAAATCACTTGAAAACTAATTTTCATCTCACTGTCTTAACAAATTGAGTTGTTTCGTTTTTCATGAAACGTTTTGACACCAGATACGTTAATAGTTTCGCCAGTATTGCAGGAAAAAGTAGATGAATTCGTTTCGTATTCTGCAGAATATGGGATTTTTCTCGATATCATAATCAATAAATTATACATATTGAGCCATCTGTTCATAAAACTTACTTCTTCCTGCATCCCGGACCATATCCACTTGAGCTTTTCATCCTCAATTTCATAGTGACATTTATTTCCTCAGGATGAGAATAGAGATGCGAGTTATTTCACGAAATGTATAACGTCTGTTCCAAACAGATGCTTGATTGTGCAAAATAGTTTCCAATGAAAATTATATAATAATTCACCCTTATTACTACCTATTTACTATGCGATGACTCCGACTGTATGGACTATACTGACTGTGTTCTGCCATTGGGCAAGCGAATTTTCTAGAGCATGTTTTTAAAAGCTATTGCATAGCTTCTATCGCGGGCCTTGAGCGTGGAGACCGAATCCAGAAATTCCGTAACGAAAATAACCTAACACCCCCCACTCCGACCGGCACAGCGGTGATACTTTTTAGTTTTGCCATAGGTGTATAGGTGTTTATCATCTATGTACAACAGTGAATATCTGTACTCGTATAATTTGTGTACAAAGTGTTTTAAATATGAATAAACAAAGTGCATTTATAATTGAAGAAAGTCACGAAAAAATAGTGAAAGAAAATGAGTGAGTACTCTATATACATACATTTTATTATTATTATCACAAATGCAGTATTATTTTTTGTTTTGTTAATTTATATTTTTATGTATAGGTAATACACATTAATGCCGCGCAGAGAAAGTATATATGATATTATATCTATATAAATGTACATCGCGCGAAATTCGATGATCAAACTCTTGATATCGTTATCTTTGTTCAAATTTTTTGAATGAATAATTGTTTTGGTGTGTAATTACATTATTAATACCTAATTATGTATACCTATTATTTATACCTATATATTTTCTTTTTATAGAGAAGAAAAACATAAAGAGCTAAAAAGAAAAAGAAATTGTGAACGTCAAAGTGTAATAGCTTTACCGCGGCAGTCTCAGAGTGCCACACGTCTTTTTTTTGGAAAAGAATGTAGTAGAACATTTTCGGGCATTCAATCCTCAGAATGAAACATATAAGGAATATATGGAGTTTTTCTCATGCACTACTTCTAGAATTCCCACTAGAGGATGCGTTGATTAATTACAATAAGGAGAGACCCAATGTAGTTTGAACGCATTAATATTAATATCAACGTATACTCTGTTCAGAAATTTTTCCAATGTCCTATTAAGATCATAAAATAATGATTGCATCTTTGTACTCAGTCAACTCTTGAGGATAGAGATATAACAAATATTTGACAAGAGTTGACATATACTTAAAAATCTATTATATAAATCTACAGAAAGAAAGAATGAAAGCTGTAGCGAAATTGGTGTTTTGTTTAAGTGACTGCTGAATCAAATGTCAGTTTAAAACAAACCCTTGTTACGTTTTTTTTTTCAAGAGCCATCGTAATTACAGTTAGAGTGTTGTGTAATATAATTATCTTCGAGTATGACCCTGTATTTGTTCGTTGTATTTTGGTTGCTATATTTGAAGCTGCCGGTTACCTGGTACTTTGTTTTCGCCATATTGGAGTATGCTTAGATATAATAAATATTATTTTTATTTATGTTTGTTATTGAAAGTGACCCTTTTATTTGTTCTTTTACAATAATAAGAATAAAAACGTTATTCGAAAATATGATGTGTATTGTCGTCTAGCGTCGTCTAGGGGACGAGTTTCAAAGTACGTATCTAGTATTGTCGTTAGGTTTTCTGTGATAATACAGTTGGAATAGATTGAAGGAAACTGTATAGTTAGTTCGGTATTGGTACGTCGGTATTCTCTTAATCAGCTGATGTTTTAAAAGGACATGATACCTGATGGCCATAATGGACTGTGGTGTACAATTGTGGTACTGGAAATTCTGACTTTTATTTAGTCATCCTTAAGCGGGATTATTCTGTACCACATATTGTTGGAATCCAGTCGTATTGGTTAGTAGAAATAGATATTTTGGCGTTCTACTGGATTTCTGCACCTTATGGGATTTTTAAATTGCACCCAGTCGCCATTTTCTTGTGTTGGAAATTTGCCTATTACCGGTTCCAATTAATAAGAATATTTACCAAGACGCTACCGAGACCCCTGTCATTTTTCCTTCTGGGTGGTTATTGGTTTATGCACCCCTTTCGATACGACGGGATCAGGCTATAACCCCGTACTAGCATAGGGGTTTTTCCATCTGTTTTTTTGCCTGGTGTATCGAAACTCGCCTTGGTTTTTTTTGGTTATTCGTTGAAGTATGCATATGGTTACTACTGGGAACACAATCTATGGATCTGGGTTTGGTTGTCCCAGCACGTATACAAGGTGATTGATGCTGCGAGACTTTAACGGTGACAATTATTTAATTTAATATTTTGCGACTCATATTTCTTATTTAAAACGTATTAATGAAATTGGTTTAATAACAAATAATTTTGAGCTTTTGTGCAAAATATATGATACTCATTTCCTTGGTACTTGTTGAAATGTTGAACAACCCGTAATTATACAGGGTAAATCATTAATATCCGAAACATATTTGAATTTAGTCGGTCCTTCTTACTCATACTTTTGAATACAATAGTAATTGTTATTTTACATAATATGAATAATTAGTACGATATTCAAATACTTAAAATATAGTCACATATTTAGGAATATTGTTGTTTTGGTCCATTGTAACGTTTGAAGTAGATTTCACCATACAGTGTTTGTTAATGGATAGCTATTGCGCTGCACTTAAACTATTTCTGACTATTCGCATTTTCTCTTGGTTACCAGCGCATGAGCTCAAGCCCGGGATACTAATAAGTTGATTTTAATTTTTTTTTATATGTATTTGAGATATATTCCTCACCATTCATTTGCAAGATACAATAGCGTTCCTTATTTATTTAGGTATTAATTATTTTTTTTTGTACTTATTAATAATAATTTCTGTGCTACATTCATTATTGGGTGTTATGGCTTACCACTGTGCTATTGAATAAATTTAATCTGTTTACACCTTCTTCACGTTGATGTACTATTTGTTTATTAAAAAAAAAACTGAATAGAATCGTTTCTTGAATATTCTGTTTTAATTCAGTACCATTCCTTTTGCGTTGGTAGGTCGCGTGATTGGTAGTTCTTTGAGATATTTGGGTATCGACTTGCCTGGCGCCCAATTAAGATCTTTCCGATGTTTATGAGGTCTTTAACGAACCTCCCCATCTTCACTGAGTAAACCGGCAAATATCCTGTGAGGTACAATTCAGATTCGGTATTTAGTTTACACAAAAAAATGTACGTCACACCCTGACAAGATCGAAAAACATTACAAAGAGTCTAAAATGAGAACAAAGCGGTCCTCGAAACTCAACAGCTAAACAAAAATATTGATTGTCACCACTCTTGTTGCCATAAATAAAACAAAAAGTTGCATGTCGTAAATCATTCTTAGTAAGTTTCTACATATGTCGATCTACAGTATCTTCCACATATCTCTTCATGGGGTTTAAGTAAGGTTAATTCTTAATATTACCATTGCTGATCCACTCTTTTATTATCCAAACCCTATGAATTATCCAGTAATAAAAATTAATTATAAACATTTATGATAAACAAAGTAATTTCTGATGTATTTAAAGATAAATTCCACGCCCAAACATTATCGACCTCTATTAGATATTGAGTTTCTGAAGTCTATTGCTGGCAATGAAAGTTTATAATGTCTTCTGGTCAGATTGTACCAAGATATTATTTTAAATGGATTTGTGTTCTTATGAGAGACCCTGGAAATAATCACTTCCACTTTTTTATGAAAGACCTTCCCTACACAATGCCTGCCTTTGTAATCTCTGATAATTTTACCAGCTTTTTTACGTAAAACAGACAATGTTCTTCCATTTTTGCTATAACAATAAATTCATTCCGTAATCATGGGGGCCTGTAAAATTTTAATGTGAGAAACGACTATTGAACATAGTGTGAATCCCCTCATTTGGGTAGTACCAACTGCTCATCCAAGTATTTTCTTGTTATATTGTTATCCACTTCTTTATCAGAAAAATGTATAGAACGTTTGATAAACAGTATATTAAAGCTGTTCCACCTCTACACTGTATCCTCTCGGCATCAGTGGAGTCGTTTGGTCCCCTTCTATAAACTTCTTAAGATTTCACTTCCCTAAGCCCCAACGTCTTTTCTACACTCTCCCCATTCTTCCACCCCTGTCGGTAATTCGCGAGCCCCTTATTAACTTTATACAAAATTTCTATAATAACCTTTGAGTGGAATCTGCTATCTACAATCCGGAAGATAGCTCCTATATTTCGTGTTTTGAATAATATGTTTCACTTCCGGGTTTACGTGGAATTTTTGGTATTATATTCACAGAAAATTTGGCAAAGTGGCCGGTAGAGGAAATCGGAAGCTATTTTCAAAACATAATTTGGTTGGGATTTTAGTGTTATGGTTGGGTTATATGCAAAAGCTTTTATACTGAATATAATTTTCTGCATCTTAGGATAAGTTAATTTTAGAGGTCTTCTAAAAGTAACTGACCAGTTAAAACGAAATTTAAGATCATTCGGTCAATAATTTCAGATGATTTAATAAAAAATGGTAATAGCGATTATTATAGGGTGAACAAATTGAAGCAAGTAGAATAACTGGTAAACAAATTGTTGTTAACTGGAATTTCCTCTTTATTTCCTCATTCACTATTTTGCTTAAGGTGGAGAAGAAAGTGAAGGGGTACTATCGTTTAAGTCTTGAGAAAAGATTACCGTTAAAATTTTTTTGTCTCACAAATCAATGAATCAATTCGTATCATTTTGAAATATTCTTTGGACCCCTCCATAAAGGACCAACTCATATGGTTATCATGCAAACGAATTTCTGGACAAAAACACCGACCGTTTTTCTTGCCAAACCCAAATGACCACTTCCAGGTATACTTAAAATGTTTCCCTTCAACGAAACCCATCAAAATGTTTTGCTGCCGACTATCAGTTCCAAACCCAAATAGGGGCTCGTCCAAAAAAAGAACGTCATACATAAATTGTCTTAAAATTTTCATGCTCTTTCCCGGATACTCCCAAAAAGTGACATCGAATGGCTGTTACAGTTATCAATCGCTTCCTTGTCATGATACTATAGTCTCCTAGTTTTCTTCAATTAGTATGTTCGCACGACGGGAAACTGGATGATTTGATGAAACTATACAACGAGAGGTGACTATTTTGCTCAGTCGAAATGAAAAATCAACTTTTCCTTAATTTCACACATAAGTTTACTGAGTCCGTTTGCCTCGTTACATGCAAGTTTTACGCGAAGGGTATATGTTAGTCTATTGTAAGTAACTGTTCTGTTGTAATTTTTTGCCATCTAGTAAGAAAGTGACTCTTCCTGGAACTCTATAATATGGATGGTCTTCGTTTTCTGTAGGTCCAGCTCGAATTCGTTATCCTCATCTATTATTAATGCACTTTAGTGATCTGTTTACCTTTTTCTAGAGCTCAATATTATTGTCCGCTCCCGTTATTGTAAACTTATTGATTAGCAAAAGTTATGCTGATGAAAAATTTAGTAATTTTCGTCTCAGAATGCCGTCATATAAGATATTTCATAGGATCGTTGAACTTCAGCATTGATTTATTGTATCTGACGCTAGTTTGCTCCCAGACAAGTAACTACTCATAGTATGAATGATATGGTTGGAATTTTTTGCACTCTCTCACTCACAATATTTATTATATTTTTAATAAAAGGTTATTCACCAAATTCAAGAAATTGTTTCGTTGTTAATATTCAAACTTTTGTTTCAAGTAGTCCTCGTATATACAATGAAAACAGAGCAGACTTCTACAATGGTTAAATAAATAATACAGTGAATAAGCTAATCAAATGAGCAAATACTTGTAAATAACTCTCGTACTTTCCCTTTTATACACATAAATCCCTTTACCATCTGACCCCCTCATTCCTAGTGGTGGAACACAATTCCTGAAAGGAACTGTTCAACGTGCAATCGTTTGTAGGAGAGTAAATATTGTCAGTTATATATATATATATATATATATATATATATATATATATACCTTTTAATAACTTTACGATGAAATAAAACAATTTAAATAGTTTAAAACTTCATTATATTTGAACTATTGTTCAATTTAAACTAGTGATGCGTTTCGCTAACACAGTAGCTTGTCAAACGAATGAAGATATAATGTAAAAATGGTTTAATATATACAGTGCATAAATACAGAATTATACGAATATTAACAAATATATTGAAAAGTCACTCTCCTTTATTAAACCTTTTTACCTAGAAGATAGTTTAGGAATGTTTGTACTGAATGAATTTCCAGGTAAACTTTTTCAATACCTTCGTTGATATTCGTAGAATTCTGTATTTATGCACTGTATATATTAAAACATTTATTCATTATACCTTCATTCGTTTGACAAAGCTACTGTGTTAGCGAAACGTGTCACTAGTTTAAATTGATCATTAGTTCAAATATAAGTTAGGTTTAAACAATTCAAATTGTATGAAATTAACTGTCTCGACCCTTACTTCGTGGAATCTGCTCATAATAGTGTTTTAAATGAAACTCACGGTTTCTAGTTAATTCCACAATATAATAAAAATTGTTGAAAATTCTAAAAAATTGACAATTGTTTCGATAAATCAATATCATCGTCAGAATGACAGAAGTTACATTTCATTTGAAGCCTACCTGATGTTAGTAGTTATTTTTGGCTAGACCAAGAAGTGACCTAACTTGTGATTGACTTAATATATGTTTATAGAAAAAATAAGAAGATGTGATATTACAAATATTGAAGCTTAGATATTATTAGCCCACTACGCAAAACATCTACTTGATACCAATCATTCATTGACACCTAACACAAAACTAGAAGTGCTGCATATTTGTAAAAAGAAACAAGAACTCGATTTCCTTGAAGAATTGGAAATTAGGAGACATTCAAGAAAACCACAATATGAAGTTGTCAATGAACAGTTAAATCTAGGGAGTTCTCCACTAATAAACTGTCTTCTTAAGTGATAATTGTAAAGATCAGCAGATATAGTTTTCCTGGTTTTCTATATCATTGCACAGTTATACTGATCTTAATTGGAAAAATTATATCCAGGATATCACCATAGGGCTAATAATATCTAAGCTTCAATATTTGTAATATCACATCTTCTTCTTTTTTCTATAAACATATATTAAGTCAATCACAAGTTAGGTCACTTCTTGGTCTAGCCAAAAATAACTACTAACATCAGGTAGGCATCAAATGAAATGCAACTTCTGTCATTCTGACGATGATATTGATTTATCGAAACAATTGTCAATTTTTTTAGAATTTTCAATATTTTTTATTATATTGTGGAATTAACTAGAAACCGTGAGTTTCATTTAAAACACTATTAATTCAAATTGTTTTATTTCATCCTTAAGTATGGATCTTCATCAAGTAAATGCCTCATCTATTCAATTTTTTAATTAATTACTTTAATGGCCTACAGAATTTATTAACAATGAATATAATTTATAGTTCACAGTCAGTTCTACCAGAGTCAATTTGAGAAAAAAAGCTATCGGACTGATACTGCGTCATTATAATAAGTAGAAGACTATACCTAAGATCAACTTACAAAAGCGGAATTAGAAAATTAAAAGTCAAAAATCGCTCCCAACTGTTTCACACTCGCTTTCATTTGGCAGCCTATTTAAGTTTATTATGGTAGTTGCGCACTTTTAGGACATATTACATTGACAAATCGATATGTGAAATCAACTTACTTGCTCAATTCATGATTGAAATTAGATCATATATCACTTCTCAGTATCAAAGATGACGAGTGGTAAAATGAAACACTAAATTCATGTGTCGAGTAATGTTTTGGTGACAACGTCCCATGGTTATTCTCTTTTTCAAATAATTCAACAAATTACTTAGTAAAGCAGAACATTCAAAAAATCGAAATAAACCGTGCGTATCAAAAATACGTTATTTGAAGCACATTTGTTCGATTCAAAAAGTATTTGGTGCTATGCAACAATTTTCCATACAACAGTGCATACTTTCCCTATTCTCATGGAAAGCTCTATTGATACTGTTGATAATATTGTCTAGACTTAACTCAACTTACAAAAGCGGCTTTCACGCAATGGGAGGCGAAAAATAACTGCCACGCAGTGATCACACGTTTATCCGGCCGCCTCTGTAAGTTGAGTTTAGTATTATCAAGATCCAAATTGTTTTATTTATGGAAAAATGTTTTGAATGTTCATAATCGTCAGTAAACTCTCCATATCAACTGTATCAAATTGATACTTTGGAATGTATCACCTTTCTAAGACTTGAAAACGATTTAATCGGCGTTGATGAAAATTAATTTCATGATATAGAAGAGGATGAAGGTTATTTTTTCTTATGGTATATTGTTTTATCGGTACTTACTATCTAGCGGATTCTATTTTTGGTGTTCTTATTTTCATTGTCAATTTTTTGAAACAACAATACAATGTAAAATAACTAATCACGGCCCTGTCAAAGTGGCTGCTAGTATCTGGTAATAATTCGAGAGTCCAGGAATCAAGTGCTCTTACTCTCATCCTTCATCCATATTCCTCACCCGCTCCTTGATTCCAAAGACCGGAGTTGATTTTCTTTGTTGTCGACTAACGTAGTGAAACCACTTCACCATTCTTTTAGAGGGGACTTATATACAGGGTGAACTCAGATTACTTATATTTTCATTCAAATTTTTCAGTCAACCGAAGTGAATTGCGCAGAAAAACACAATCGGAAGTGTATAATAAATAATTTGCTTTGTTTTCCTTTTAGATTAATAACAATTAGGATAAATATGTATATAAATATTAGACGTTAATTCATACGAGGAAACGTTTACAATGTAAGTGTAAGTGAAATTGTGTTATTAATTTTAACTAATTAGACCAGGATGACGTTAGGTAAATGATTGAAGGAAACTTGATTGTGAAACACTTCTAGGAGCGTTTTTCAATTTCCAAATAAGTCAAAACAGAGAAAACTGTATAGAATTCATTATAGGGCTATAAGATTCTAGTTTTCAAAACATCATCATACTCTATTACTATGTTTAAAATTGCCATGAATTGATGCATAAAACACAAAAAATATACCTATTATTCTCAATTCATTGTATTTCAGTCTCCTTCCAAAAAAACTACATTTATGCCAACGAATTCGTTTATCCACTTATAACAACATTTTTTATATGCATTTCCAGGAATTAATCTTAGCATTGGCGAATTCTCTCTCATGTCTTTTATACACAAAAAAGCGAGTTCCTGGAAATGGTAACAAGAAATTTGAAAAGAGAAAATATCGATGGGTATCATATCAGGAAAATCTACATGGTTGTTGAGTTTTTGGTCAGCAATTTTTCATGATAATAGCCTTGCAAGATGGTGCGTTATCTTGGCGCCTAACCAATCGTTTAAAATAGTACAGCTTGATTTATGAGACTTAGAAATTCCAGCGACTACCTCTCTTAAGATGGTATGTGACAGTGCAGAAATTGGTAAAGGAAATGTGCTATTTTCTTGAAACAGATTGGTGTACAGAAATAATCGACAAGTGTTCTGTAAACAAACTTGTTCTGTGATACACGATTTTATTAATTCAACATAAACGCGTGCGCAAGTTAAGAATCCAAACACTTATCACGAAGATTTTAACCTAAAAAAGCATAGTAGGTAGAGTTTGTATGGTACCCTTGGTTTGGCACTTTTGGTAAACAAACAAGAATGCCTCCATCAAATAAGTCTTTCACCGTAGCAGCTTCTGCTTGCAGTACCATAATAATGTTTACGAAGAGATGTAATAGGAATAGAAGCAAAAAAGGACAACTCTGTATTTGCGAATGACTGAGAAGGAGAGATAATGGTAGAGGTGTCCTGAATATGGTCGAAGACGAACTTCTTGTTGAGGATACAAAAATTTCCTTCGCATGGATAATGCGCAGTTCAATGATATTTTGAATATAATCCAACACATCATAGCCAGAAAAGATACCAATATGAGAGAAGTGCGTGTCTCCCGAAAAAAGGATTGGATATTATGTTTATGTATTACACTTTTTTTAGGTTTGCAATTACATTAATACTTTTGGGTACCGGAGAAACATATATATCTCTCATGAATGTATCTCGAATACATGAGAGCACTATTGGAAACATTGTTCCTGATATATGTGAGGCATTATATTTATGTCTAAAAGACACTTATTTCAAGTTCATTAATACTCCAGAAGAGTGGATCAATGTAGCACAACAGTTTGAAATCAAATGGAACTTTCCTTTGTGCATTGGAGAATTAGATGGAAAACATGTCAAATTCAGACCACCTAGGAGTGCAGGGCCATACTATTATAATTACAAAGATACTCATAGCATCGTACTTCTTGATCTAGTTGATGCAAATTATTCTTTTCTGTATGTTGATATGGGTGTCAATAGGTGCATCTGTGATGTTGGTGATGTTAGGGAAAGCAGCCTACATAAATCTATACAGAATGGTTCCCTCAACTTTCCCCCAAATTGTGTACTTCTAGGAGGAAAAAGTCCAGTCGCTTATACCATGGCAGCAGATGGTGCCTTTCAACTATCTTGCAGATTAAGGAAACCATTTCCATTCAAAAATTTAAGTCTGTATAAACGTATTTTCAACTATCGCTTAGCAGGAACAAGAAATAATTCTGAAAATGCATTTGGAATTCTTAGCAACAGATTTCGGATATTTCTCTCAACAATAAATCTTATTCCTGAGAAAGTGGAAATTATAACATTGACTTGTTTGTTTACATAACTATTTAATTAACACAAATCCTGAATAAAGAAAAATTGAAGAATTTGTGAGGAGGAGACTGGGAATATGCAAAGTATTAAAAGACAACAAGCTGGCAATACCCTAAGAATGCTGCCCTTCAAATGAGGGAATAACTCATGGTTTATTCCAATTCTGAACATGGTGCATAAATATGTTTGAAAAAACTATAAGTGGAGTGTGGACAATTTTTGATTATGTACTAGTGTGTATATTTTAATTTCTATAAATTAAGGAATCAAAAAATTCTAAAAGCATTTTTGATATTTTAATGGAGAAAACATATGAACTCAACATACTTAGGTACTTGATATACATATCCAGTTGAAAAAATAATGGTAATCAGCCATTTAAATTCTATTGCATATGGAATACTAGTAGAGAACAACTTAACTTAGGCCACATATCACAATTATAACATATTTGGTATTCCTAGAACAAATCGCTAGTACATGAAATGATTTCCGTCTTCATTTCCCAAGTCCTGATACAGAGTACAAGCTGAACAAATAGATATTCTTGTGTTGATGGACTCTGTATAGCAGATCGTGCTATCATATTGATAGCACGATTTCAGTTAAGAAACCCTAAAACCGCAATAACCCATAGGCGGACATTGGCATTTAGGCAGGATAAAACAAATCAATTGTATCTCAATTCCCCAAAAGCGAATAAAGCTGGACAATACGTAGGATATTTAAACGTGGGAACCCAAAACCTAAACATTAAAATTACGCGCACATACTACCTACTTACACTAGAAAATAGTAGTACTCTCATAGGCCCCGCCCAATTGCATCTTGCGCCTTGATTGGATGACAACTTACTTGATTTAATAGGCGGAGGCTACGAGAATAGTACTTTCTAGTATAAATAGAAGTCGTTTTCATTTAGTGATTCCCCCAGTAGCGCCAGCCCATCGCCTGAGGAAGGTGATACAGAAAGAGCGGGTCACTGATACAAACCTGTTCACCGCGACTTCGCCGGCAACTTGGACGCCTCCACCAGAAGACCAACCAACCCCATGTTCTGCCGAACTTTTCAGTTCGACAGATCAATCACTACACTTGGAAGTGTAAACTGTTCCTCTCGAAACAACTACTATTTATGAAAATAATAAACAGTGTTAATCTTGTTTTTATTTCAGCCAACACACAAGCAAGCCAACCATCCGAAGAGGGAAGGACATTTAGCATCTAGGTAAATATAAAACTCCTGAAAGCTAATAAGTCAGGAAACCTTTAACTAGGGAGGCAACTCCCTCCGGCAGTGAGTCCGCTGTCGGTATTAGCTTTCGACCCCATTCCATAATACACTCAATCCTAAAATGTCCTCCAAACATCGTCGCAGCAGCAGAGCTGCAAAAGCACCTTCCAGAACAAACGACCATGAACTCCAACAATTCCTAGACGAAACCAGAAAATACCTCGATAACTCTCAGAGAACCCTTGACACACAATTCCCTCTTCTCTCACCGGTTACATCCAGCACAACCTCACACGCTTCCAACAAAACCCACCACTCCTCAACACCTTCCCTTCAGAACCCATCTAAAACAAACACATACGATAACACACAAACCCCATACACATCCTCACTACACAAACAAACCCCATACACATCCTCAAGAAGGTCTTACGCTTCCTCCGTAAGATCCAAATCCCCTACACCCACACTCACACGACAACCAACTGCCTCCGACGAGGATGGCTTCACCCTCGTCGGTAAAACCAAATCCCGACCTACAACACCGACACCTACCAACATGCCTACAACAACCCACACCAACAACAACACACCAATACAAACCCTTAACCTCAGAAATCTCCCTACACAATACGCCACACAAAAATCCCTCTACACTCTCCTCAACACCTTCGAACTCCTTCACGGCCACATCCTCTATTTGAAAGTAAATTTCAACCGAACCGCCTTACACAAAACGTCCTCCCCTAAGTCAGTCTCAACTATTCTGAGACAAATCCACTACTCCACTGGTGATAACAACACCATCATAAACGTTCTGAACTCCAACGAACGTCCACCCCGCCCGGCTAACCAAACCCTCATTCCCACCTACACCCTCGTTTGCAGAAACGTAGACGCCTCGAAGAATTCGAAGAAATTCTTCACGACCAACAAATCCCTTTCCTCAAAACTTGGCGAATCATCGCCAAGGCCACCAATAAACCAACATCGATGTTCCGCATCGTCACCACATCCGAAAACCATTATCACCAGGTCCTCACCTCCGGCATCACATTTCATGGCCTCCCACATCAGTGCGAGCCATCCAACACCAATCCACTGATCCCAGTCCCCAAATATTGCAGTCGTTGTACGCAAACCGGACACTTGTCGGTCTAAATCAATATGCCCTTCCTGCGGCCAAACTGGCCACCGAACCGAGAATTGCCCCACGTTCAAAACCCCTAAATGCACGAATTGCGGTGGTCCTCACCCCGCCTTCCATCCTCACTGCCCCCAAAGGCTATCGACACCCAAAACCCCCCAAGAGACTGCACCAGTCACTCTCGAAAAACCACCAACTCCGTACGACCTTTCAACCGACTCCAAAATCCTAATCGAAATACTCACCGTCACACTCATGAATGCCATCCCCAACTCAAGAGATGTCATAGCCGATACACTTCGTCATTTAATACCTTCCATTTATCGACACAACTGCTGTATAACAAATATAGGCAGGCGTGCTCACTTTGCTTTCACTCCCATCGGGAGCGAAAGCGATTCAAATTGATCCACGAGCCCCACCCACCCCGTCGGTGCTGCAGGTTTTTCACGTTTTTTCCTGTAGCATAGTGAATTTATTCGCTAGCCAAATGGGCCGACGTTCGACGATATTTTTGGATTTAAGATTATTATTACCCAACCCACACATACAACATATTAACCAGTCATTTTAAACTCCCCAATCCTCACCTCGAATTCGAGAAAAGCCAGTCACCACCACCCGACATCATCCACACATCTTTCAATGTCTCCTAGTCACTTTTCCAACAAATCTCAAATTCCCAAATTAAACTAAAATCTCAAAAAAATTCTCCAACCCTTCTTATTAATTCTCAAGACATGGGAGACACCAAAATCCCAAAAACATCTTATTTTCCAACAATCTCAAACACCCACCTCGCTCTATTAACTACCCGCAACACAACGTGGTTCGTCTTATTCATTTTTCTACCTTTACCAGACACTTCTTAATTTCCCATTCCATACACCATTAAAACCACGTTCGCTCAAAAACACCAGTTTCCCTGCTAATTGTTCCTGCCTCTCGCACCACCCCTCGACTTCGCATCAATGTATGCAAACCAACTATAAGAAATGGCCGACCTCAAGGCCCAGAACCAACGATTAATGGACAGACTCAACCAAGTACTCAACACAAACGAACAACTCCAAACCCAACTCAGCTCCCGAAGCTCCTCCAAAACTGTCCGCTCCGAAAAATCCAGCTCCCACGTTTCAATCCATCTCCACAAACCAATCGACAAACCAACCAACTAACCAACAGCCACCGATAACAAGAAGGGGACTTCACTCTCTTGGGAGCCAAACCCAAGAGAGTTCTACCCAACAATCTCACCCCACACAACTACCTCACTCTACCCAACAATAACATCAACCAACTTCCCAGCAATACCAACATATTCCTCTTCTCCTCTTCAGACACTCAACATCCGAAACCTGCCGCAAAGACTCGTCTCTCAGAGGGAGCTTTTCAATCTCTTCAACACAAACGAGTTGTTGAGAGGGGAAATCGCCTACTTAAAGGCGAATCTAAACTGCACCGCCCTTCTCAGGAGCCGCGCCAACCTCCCCCACGAGCTTTTTGCAAAAAAGCTTCGTAACACCCTCGGCGACGACCGAATCGTCGGCGTCCCACTCAGCCCATCTCCCCGCACCAGATCGCAATCACGCAATCGAAAACCTACCTTCTCGCTCGTCTGCAGGAATGTAGACACTTCCGTCTCTGAAGAAGAATTCGAGGAAATCCTCACCGACCTCAAATTCCCCCACAGCAGATCCTGGCGCATTCACTCCCGCCGTCGGGGCCGTCCCACCACAATGTTTCGATTCATAACCTATTCCGAAATGGACTACCACCGACACCTCACTCACGGCATCAAATTTCACGGCCTCTCACATCCGTGCGAGGCCTCCAACCCAACAAACCCCCTTCCCGCAGTACCCAAATACTGCAATAGATGCACCAGCACAAGCCACCTTGCCGAGTCATGCAAGGCCAAACCGGTCTGTCCCTCCTGCGGTGCATCCGACCACAAACATAACGATTGCCATAAGGCTAAAGAACCCACCTGTAAAAATTGTGGCGGCTCGCACGCCACCTACCACCCCAAATGTCCGAAGCGGCTGGAAACTCCAAAAACCCCACAAGAAACCGCTCCAGTAACCCTAGAAAAACCACCAACACCGTACGATCTCTCGACCGACGCTAAAATTTTAATTGAAATTTTAGCCACGACAATCATGAACGCCGTCCCCACAGCCCGTGGCCTAGTGGCTGACACTCTATCTCACCTCGTCCCTTCGTTTTACGGCTACAACTGTACCGTAACAAGTGGCGCGGGCAACCGCGTCCACTTTGCTTTCACCCCCAAACGCCAAAATTAAGTCATGGACTTCGTAATCGGGACCGTGAATTGCCAAGGTCTAGCCAGGAAGCGACATCTTCTTAGACACCTTTTGCATTCCCAAAACATTCAAATACTTTCAATCACTGACACTCTGTTAAAAAATTCCCCTCGCTTCACTGGCTATACCACTTTCCACTTAGACAGGAACTTCTACTGTCACGGCAACGGACTACTCGTCCGCAACGGACTCCCCGCGTCACCACACACACTCCCCGCACTTCTGTCTCAACAGAACCTGGATTGCGTAGCCATCGACATATCGTGTAATAATACCAAGACTTTCTTTTCTTATTACAAACATTCCAACCAACCATTATCAATCGACCTCCTCGAATATGCATCCTCTCTACCACGAGCCATAATAATGGGTGACTTAAACTCACGAAACATCCTTTTCGGTGACACATACACCAACCCCAACGGCAGATTACTCGCCGACCAACTTGTCTCACTTCCCATCTCTCGGATTAGAAACAATAATCCAACCCTAGTAAGCCACCTCGGCTCCTCCATTGTCGATCATATAATCTGTACTGACAGATTATTCACACGCATGGACGACGAGTGCTTTATAGGCGACCCTATCACATCAGACCACGTTCCACTACTGGTCAAAACCACATTAAATAACCCAATACCACCACCGTCAAAAAATTTTACATTTCGCGATTTCAAAAAAGCCGATTGGAATTCCTTCGCAAACCACGTCTCAACTAATTTACCACAACCCATCATTCATCAGAACACTGATGACATAGATAATCACGCAGAAGAATTCCAATCCCTCTTAATCGATGCCCAAGACATCGCCGTTCCTCTCACCACCATACACACCAACTTTCACGCCCTTCCGCAAAAAATTCGTCAAAAAAGACAGTTATACAGGTTATACGTCCGCACTCGAGACCCCGCTGTCAAGACACAATGGAACCGTCTAAACGCCCAGGTTCGATACGAAATCAATGCTGAAAAGCAGAGAAAATGGAAGGCCGAAACAGCCGGTCTGGACTTCAGACAAGGGCGCGTGTTTTGGCAAAAATTCCACCGCCTCGTCGGCCTCATGAGAAAGGTGGAATCACATCTTGAAGTGCAAGGACAGAAGATCTACACCTCCGAAGACAAAGCCACCGCCTTCAAAAATAGCCTACAAACTGTCTTTTCACCACCTGACAATCCAAGATTTCTTCGGGGCTTTGCCATCGAAACAGACCACCCTACCCGCAATATAACACGAAGCCCACATGTTCATATTCCGCTAAATGATAACTCTCCACTTCTAACACCCTTCACAATCGAAGGAGTTCAGCTGGCGTGCCGAGCGGGGAAAAACAGTGCCCCAGGGCACGACGGAATCTCAAAAACCTGCCAGAAGAGATTTTTCCACCGCTCTGCGCCCTGCTGAACGCCTGCCTGGCATTTTCTTACTTCCCTCGTTTTTGGAAATCAGCCAACGTAGTTCTCATCCCCAAACCCGGCAAAGACCCCACAAAGCCTTAATCATACCGGCCCATCTCATTAATCAGCGTCCTAGGTAAAGTCCTTGAGCGATTGTTAAAGGAAAGAGTCTGGACTTATGCACCGAAAATAATATAATTCCGGCATTTCAATTCGGATTCAGGCCGGGCCACTCTTGTCAGAACGCCACCACCAACCTTCAAACAATCGTTACCCGAGCTTTAAATCAACGACGCTGTTCTGCCGCCATCCTCATGGACGTTCAGAAGGCTTTCGATCAAGTCTGGCACGCCGGACTAGTGAGAAAGCTACTGAGCATCCGATTGTCAAACCAAATCGTCAAATCATTATACTCTTATCTCACTGACCGATCGATCAGCGTCAAAGTTGGTTATAGCATATCCGACTCTTTTACACCCCAAACTGGCGTTCCGCAGGGCTCGATACTCGCTCCTCTATTATACATAATTTATACGTATGATACACCAATTCCACGACATCCCCGTGATAACATCCAGCTATATGCGGACGACACCGCACTAATCATTTCTGCTACAGACATTCGCTCTCTCAACATTCGATCCCAAAATCTACTGTCTCAATTTTCTAATTGGTGCAGGAAATGGCGGGTGGCTTTCAACCCTCAAAAAACCCAATCCATTGTCTTCAAACACCCCGATACCATGAGCGAACGACTTGTACCCACAAACTTCCTTTTCGTACTCTGGGGAGATCGACTCGAAATCCGCAGGGAAGTCGTTTATTTGGGAGTGAGATTTACTCACACTCTCAACTTGATGGCCGACCTCATGGAGACTTTAAACAAAGTCCGACGTCGACTAAATCTTCTCAAGGCGCTCGCCGGCAGCTTCGGACGCACTCACCCCACCAACTTACTTCATACGTATAAGACATACATCTGCCCCATAATCGACTATAGAGCAAATGTCTATTGCACCCTTCCGACCAACTCGTCAAAAAACTCCGAACTTGTGAGCAGTCAATCCTTAGATACTGCCAATACAAAGCACCATACTCCCCCAGCGCTACCGTCTATGTCAATACCGACATCGAGCCAATTTCTCTACGTCTTAATAACTTACATGCCCGATACGTCAGTCGTACTATCGAATTGGGCAACGAAATCTCGACAAACACTCTACGTACACCGTAGACGACCCCTTGGTAGAAAACCCAAGAGGAAGCTCCCATTTCCTCCTCTACGCTTGTTAGCCATGGCCTACGACGACCTCCCAGACGAATACATAGACTATCTAGACGAATCCCCAATTTCAATTCGATAATCGAATAAAAACTTCACCATCCACATATTATTCTTTAGAACATCAACAAACTCTTCAATATCTCACTTAGCCCCTAAATAGCACCATCTCTAACATAATCATCCTATACTCAATAACCATCATTTCAACAACAATTTGTTTGACTTGTTGATAGTAGCTCGAGTGCCTGAATGAATTTTACAGTTATTTTTATTACAATAACTATCAAATTCATTAAGGCATTCTGATAGAAACTGCAAACTTAAACTTACCGTATCTTCATATTCAACCTCAATAATTTCAATATTGTTATTTGTTTGGAAAAACTCTCTTTGAGTTTTCATCATCATTTGATGCATTTTCTTCATTTTTCTATCACATATTTTTCAGCAGCTGGCAGCTTCTATATTAAATACCGATTGTCTGATAACAACATGTTCATTGAAAAATGCCAAAAAACATTCATTTGTCACACAACATCAAGGACAGTGAACTTGCAAAAACTTTACCAGCACCGCTTGTTTTGGCTTTTTCATATTTACGTTTTTCAGTCAAATATGTGATTCTCAAACTATTGAATTTAGATTTTATGTATTCAGTCTTCAAGCATGGCCGCAATACGAAAAGAGCTTTAATATATTCAAGAGCCTCTCCTCTGCCTATTCTATTGTGGTATAATGGATTCTTCACGGCATAATGAGATGGATATATTTGATATTCTTCTATCAGTGCCGAAACTTGTTCTGCTGTCCAAATCATGTCTGACTACGATATTGTAATGTATGCCGAATAATTAGGACAATGCTGTATTTCATTTCCGAGATTTTAATAACCTCCACAAAATATCTGTTTGATAACCTCAAAATAATCGCAACCTTGACAACTTGTTACAATGAACACTGCGCATCATCACATACCAGAAAAATCTCTGAAAATATAACCCATTTTATATTTCTTGGATAAAACTTTTACGTTCAGTTTTCGTGTATCACACGATGCGGAAATATTTACATTCACATTTCTATAGAGTTAATATAACAATTTCTGCACCGTGCCATTTCCTTTACTTTGGCGATGTTTAGTTTAGTTAATGGCTAGCCAGAGCGAAGCAAAACGTTCTACTACATCTCGACCGTTTTGACCAAGTCGATTCATTGTAAATCACATTTATAATACAACATGCGATGCAAATTATTTACATAATTGACAAAATGGCGCACTGTAAACAAATTGCCACATTATTCTCAAATTACCCGGTATAAAGTCAGAGAAAGAGAATTTCGATATTTCTGCAAGCGGCCTATGTAACTGATCAATTTCAGCTAACTGCATGTAATTAACTGTCTCGGTCCTTACTTTGTAGAATCTACTCATATTAATGTTTTAAATGAAACTTACTGTTTCTAGTTAACTCCACAATATATTGAAAAAATTTTTTAGAATTTTTAACTTTTTTTCAATATATTGTGGAGTTAACTAGAAACAGTAAGTTTAATTTGAAACACTAATTGCATATACAATTTATGACGGAACTTGACTTCACTGTTAACTCAAAAAATTCCTGAATAGCAAATAAATTAATAGAAAAAACTTTTTGAATTGTCCCATCCATTTATCGTTTATTTCATTGAACAAATTTGAAAACACAAAAATAGTTTGAAGGTTTGAACAATATATAAACACGTTTCTATCAATTCATAGATTATCACTTCTTAGACGCGGATTTGACAAAATTGAATTTCATAGCAAATTGATCTATATTTTTGATCTTCTAGTTCGAATACAACATGCAATTTTTTTAACAGGATTTTCAATTTGTTCGAGGTCTGGTGATTATATTGGCCCCCAAAAATAATACACATTTCACTTTAAAATAATTCTAAATTTTGGTAAGACTAATATTTCATGTTACTGTATTGTTGGAATACTAGTGCAAATGCATCATCAGCAAGTCTAGAAAAGTGTAGAGTTTTGGAATATGTGCAGTAAACTTATTTCTTTAGAATTGGCAATATTGGAAAAACTTACTCGTTATGGAAAACTTTCCACCACCCTGTTTAGTTCTGTGACTTAATGCTATTTCTAGAATTTGCATTATTGGCTTGACATCTACTATGAAGATTTTACAAAATTAATCTTTGCACTGACTTCCAGTTCAGGAATTCCAGCAAATACTTTTCAAGAAATCATTTTTGATTCTTCAATCCATCTATCCATTTCACCATTTTATCTAATTATGATGCGAAATTATTTTTTCTGATAAAAAACTTTCCTCCAAAATAGACATTTTCACTACCTTTTTTGTAGTTATGAAGTCTAATGTACCCACAAAATTAATTTTTATTTTGATCTTTGGTTTTCTCCTAAATTGTTGTCATTTGCAACAAATCAAACCATTACCTAAGTTTTCTCGTGGTAATAACGTGTATTTTTAGAATAAACTATTTTACAATAATTTCTTTGGCATTTGGAAAGCATGATAGTAGCCCAAGATGATCCCTTGAAATACATTAATTCCATTTTACACAGTTGCTCATTTCGTTTCATATGTTTATTTGTATTACAAAAGTGCCTCACTTTTGACAATGTGTACGGATAGCCGCTATACTTCGGATGTAATAATTGCTAATACAAATATTATGTAATTCTATTTCCACTTAAGTGATTCTAGAGTTTGGTGTATAAAATACTAGCTCCGTTTCAAATCACTTTTCCTCAGAGTTTACGATAATGCGTGATCTGAAATAAATTGGGATCCGTATCTGTTCAAAAAGTTTACAGCTCATGATATTATTCCCTCAGATCTCCCCAATTTGAGAGGGAAAAATAAACATGCATTGTTTTGTCGAAAACGGGGTTTATAATCCTCTTTTCCATCTCTTAGCGGAGGAGCGGTGTTTTTCTCCCCGAGGGGAGGGTTAATCTGCTGGGGGCGCGCGAGGCAGATGCGATCACCGACTGTCATGTATTTATATAACAGGTTTATTGAAGAATGTAATTTATTTCAGTTTGTTCATGTCGAACGGTATTTTACGGAATATAGGTTTGGTCAAAGAGATAATAGGATGACGATACACAAAAAGGTTTAATTTTGCCATTTGGGTTGTAGTAATGCTAATTCGGTTTAGAAATTTTGAAAGAGCAAGGGCAATTACTCGAAATTAGTTGGTTTCTCCTAGGGTATTAATTGTTTATCATTATTATATCGTTAAATTCATTTGGAGTAGAATAGAACTACTTTCTCGCGGTTTTATTTCCACATGTAGGACATTTAATTAGTTTGGTATACTCGTGAGTTCTGAAAAATTTTCTTGTTACAAACTTCTATAGTTTCAACAGCTTAAGAGAATGGGTTGACAATCACAGCATATAGTAATTTTACAAATATTTTTGCTCGTATCCCATTGAAGATGAGAGTGTTTTAGATTTACATGCACATTAATTGTAGTTAAGAACAATATATATTGAAAATGAAAACATCGATACAAAAGACACACAGATTATTACTAAGCCGGAAACGAAGTACCTAGTCTTCTTTGGCCAGGGCGAGAAAATGAAAAATCATATTGTAAATATATGCAGAAAGGCTGAAGCGGTGGTAATGGCTATTAGCCGACTGATGCCAAATAGAGAGGGACCATCATCAAGCAAGCGCAAACTACTGTCTGCGGTAACTCACTCAGTCATGATGTACGCTACACCGGTATGACAAGAAACTCTAAGATACCAAAATTATAAACATACGTTCCTCAAAATACAAAGAAAACTGGATATCCGCATATGCAGAGCGTTTTGCACTGTATCGACTGAAGCAATACCGGTATTGGCAGGTATAATACCCATAGACCTGTTGGTGCACGAGAGAACCACTACACATGGAAAACAGCAAGCAGCTAAAAAGGCAGAAATCGTGCTAACAAAATGACAAAAAGATAGTAAACAACATGTTATGGTGTGTGCGCTTGGACAAAAAGACTTACACAGGACCTCAAGTATGGCACAAGAGATGACATGGGGAGATGGCAAACGCATTGTCACCGCTGTTATATGGACATGGATGCTTTGCAGCCTATTTCTGTAGATTCAAATTAAAAGACTCTCCCCTGTGCCAGTATTGTGGACATGAACAAGATGGCGTTTATCATGCCTTCTTTGAATGTTCTAGGTAGCGAAACGAAAGAAGAAGACCAGAAACAGAAGCGAGTGTCAACCAAACTCCTGAAAACATAGTAGGAATCATATAACTGTCCCTAAAAATGTAGAATGTGCTCTCCACTATGGCGACAAACATTGTAAATAAAAAAGAAGAAGACAAAAGGAGAGGAGCTACAAGAAACAACTAGAGAAGAAAGAATAAGAGACATTCCGATGAAGTAATACCGTCAGTTGATTCCATCGTGATTCCATTCCGAATCTGGGAGATATTTTTAGTGGGTACACTAACTCCTACTCAAGAGCACTAAGGAGGTGTTTTTTTATTTTGGTCCCTCTTCTCCCGAGATTCCTGTGATTCTATTCATCTCAATAAACATATACGGTGGTTCTTTTGATTGATTGAAGTATATATACATATATAAAACCAGATATTGCTTTTACCTCAATATTTGTGGTTAAGTTAATTAGTCGGCAAATACTATCTTCTACATAAATAGTATTGAGTTTAATTTTAAATTTTGAAATTTTGTTCTTTATATTAATAAGATTTTTTGTTGTGTCAGTGATTAATAAGTTGATAGTTTTTTTAGTAAAACTGGTTATGTCTTTTGCGAATTTCTGTTCAAGGTTTTTACAATTGAAAGTGATGTGATTAATTTTAAATTTAAGAAAATTTGGTGTTATATTATCATTTTTACATCTTAAAAGGAAGATTCTTCTGTTTTTCTGTTTACATTATTGACGACAGGCCTTTGAGTATAACTTCATATATACCACATCTTCTTTTTCGTACTCATTATTATTGTTCATGTATGTTAGCATATTTTCACCATGCTTTATATATTGTTTCGGTTGTTTTGATTCTTGGTCTTTTCTTTTTCAATTATATATTGTTCATTTTGGATTCTTGGGTTTAAGGACCATTTGTAAAAACATTTAATTTGTAGTTTATACATTTATATTTAACGTTTCGGTCTTACTATGATATAATAAAATTTGTTAAAACTAAAAGTAATGGTACAAGTTACAATAGAATTTCAAAAACCAAACAATTAAATCTTACCTTCAACAGAACGTTCACTTGATCTTTTAACATACTTTATAAATATTTAGGACGTATCACATAATATAACAAAACTTACATCTAAACAAAACGAGCATTTTAAAAACATAACAGACATGATGAAAATTTGGATTCAAATATACGAGTATATGTTCTATATAATGAAAGCAGGCGTAACGAGGTTTTAATTTGTCTTTTTTTATTTTGATTGGTATTGAAATGAATTTTATATATATAGGGAGTGGTAATAAATTTATTGTATTTGAAATGTGCTCTGAGTTTTTCTGAATTTCTAAGTTTTCATAAAACAAACTATATATATATATATATATATATATATATATATATATATATATATATATATATATATTATGTTATATAACTGTATATTAAGGAACTAACATATATTTCATTTATAATAATGTAATATATAACAATGTAAACGAGACTAAATAATCCTACGTAAGTATTAAATTAAATGAACAAATGGCAAACCATTTGCCTCTTGACAATATGCAAGGTGATGTTGAAACTCTGATCAGGGTACCAGCGTTAATTGAATTAATTTCAGTACTAGTTCTCTCTTTTAGTTAATCAATATTATTAGGTCTGTTAATGTAAACTTTTCACTTAACGCATCCCCCAAAGAAATCTAATGGGGATAGATAAGGAGATCTAGCTGGCCATTCTAAAAATCCTCGTCTGCCGATCGATGTATGCTACCGGACAATTCACTATGGTATTAGCAAGATGGAGCGCCACTGAATTACGTAAGACATGTACGTGAATACTTAAATAATATTTTTCCCTAGATGGATGGGCAGACGCAGATTTTTAGAGTATTCAGCTAGATCTCCTGATCTAACCCCATTAGATTTTTTTAGGGATACCTTAACAAAGTGAAACGTTTACAGATATAATAATATTGATGAGCTAAAAGAGATAATTAGAATCGAAATTAATTTAATTTAAAACTGATACCCAATAATGTTATGCAAGAGTTTCCACATCGCCTTGTATATTGTCAAGAGGCAAATGGTTTGCCATATGAGAATTTATTTAGTCCCGTTTACATTTTTATAAGTTACATGAATGAAATGCCCTTTATTTCTCTAGTAAACGGTAATGTTAAATACAACAATACACAGAAAAATGCGTTCTCTTTGATGCTACTATTAAAATAGGGTATTCCCGACGTTATAGCTCCAACAGTGATGACGTTATTAGAAATATGAGTACACCAAAAAATGCGCAACTGAAAAATAAAATCGACATATATGAGCTTTTTTCCCCGATGACCCAATCAAGCTTTCAACGAATTTGTTCCAACCTTTACGTGTTCACTGTATACACTGAATATCTATATAGGGTAAACTTTTTCTTTTGGGGAATACGGCAAAGTGAGAAAGAAAACTCTGTTTAGTTAATTCTAGCTTTCGGTAATTTATTTTAACCATTTTCAAAGAAACTACAAGAAATAAATATTATAAGTAAATATATATATATATATAAAGATGTTTATATATATATATATATATATATATATATATATATATATATTGATATGGTTTCAATTTTAGCGCACCGAGAAATTATTAATACCCCTATTTGGGTTCCAACCATAATTTAATAAATTATTAATTTCATTTGCCCGGTATATTTGTACACAATGTTTTTAGCACCATTTAAAGTTACAATCAATATTATTTCATGAGAATTCAGCTTTTTAGGGTTCATGAATTCAATAAACTTAAACAATATTTAATAAGCGCCAAATTAGTTTATTTTTTCTACATTCATGCAAAAAACAACACTTTTGTGAGACACATTTAATGGAAAAAGTGGTTTTTTTGCCCTAGTCTGTCATTCTTGTCAGTTTTGTGATGATTTATGACCAACATAAACGTTTAAATAAAATAAAAATCCAGAGCAAGTGTCTGATCCGGATTTAATACAGCAATAATATATGTATATCTTACTACTTAGTCTCAACGAGTTACAATTATTGCAAAAATCTTTGAATATTTAAAATTTAAATGGTCAAAGCGAAAACCAGCTATGATTAAGTACCGACAAGGTGGAGGCCATAAAGATACAAAAAAAAGAAGAACGGTTAAGTTTGAGTTCCCAACATATTATATTCAAATTTTCCAGTTTTTGCATGAATGTAGAAAAAATATTGTATGAAACTCGTGCAAAATGTGTTTTTTGCACTCGACGTGATGTCCAACTCGGCCTAAAGGCCTCGTTGGACAATTTCACGTCGCATGCAAAAAACACTCACTTTTTGCACTTGTTGCATAAATAACTATTGAATAACTTTTTTAATGAGTATAACCAAATTTTTCTCCAAATTATAAAATTTTCTTGATTTCAAAGACATCTAAATTAGATTGAAATTTTAGATACGGTCCTGTATCCCTTGCTCAAGTGTATGCACCTCTGACGTCATCCAGTGTAATATTACCAACATAAAATTTGATATACCTGAGCAAATGACCAAGTAAGGTTAAGAAAACAAATCATAAATTTCAACCTCAATTCTACAAATTCGTTCTAAATTTTCCGTACACGATGCGTCCTTTGAACATGAATTAAATAATCTATAATGATTTTTCATTCATCCTCATACACACAAATGATTTGCTTCAAATGAAATTATATATAGGCAATTTATTATACTCAATTAGTCTCTGCTTTTTGTTCAGTTTCTGTAGATTGCAAAACTGCATAATTGTAATCTATCAATATAGATCAATGGGACATGAGTATAATATACCTATTTCTTTCAAAAAATGTATCCAATTATAATGAATTCAGGTAAGTTTCTTTTCTGTTTAAAATAATGTTTATACGAATACCTTTTTATTTCCCACTACCCAAGACGTGAAGTTTCACTTTTTCTTTATAATTCTTGTTTAAAGTTCGACGCCTTCTCTACCGCATATGTAGAATGGACCCCTTTGGCTACCACGGATCACAAATGAATCTTGTATCTTGATGAATTACGATTTGAAATTAACTCACTTACAGAGATCACTTGATGTTTATTTTCTTCCAAAAACGTTTCAGAAGGTTAGTTTCACTTTTTATACTATGTTTTACATACATTCTTCTTTAAATTTACCAAATTATTTCGAAATTAAAAGTGGCGCTATCATTGCTTCTTGCTTGCCTCTTGTGGCGTCACTCCCGACTCTTTCTCGTTTTTCTGTTGTTTTTTCAACAAAACAGTCTTCAGTTTCGAAAAACAAATTGCTTGTTTGTCATTAACCAAAGAAATTGAATCTCTTCTTTTATTTATCATAGAATTTGATAACTTCATTAAATAGATTCAATCTTTTTAAAAGGAAATGCTATTTATCTACTTTCTAAATAATTTATTGCTACATTCTCCTTTTATTGACAATATTTCTCATACTCAATTTATGTAGGCATTTCTAGCTTTTTTGTTATGAAAATTTTCATGCTTATACACCTGTTTGACATTACAGGAAACACTACAGGATGTTAAAGACTTAATAGTCGTATTAATAGATTTCTTATTACTGTGCTAGGTTTAGGAAAAAGAATCAATATACGAGTATGTAGCGTTTTCAAATAATTTCCAACACTACAGGAATTCGCTGTATACACAATATCCCTCAGTACGCAAACATGAACTAATTGTATGTATAATTTGAATCACCATAGGGCTAATAATATCTAAGCTTCAATATTTGTAATATCACATCTTCTTCTTTTTTCTATAAACATATATCAAGCCAATCACAAGTTAGGTTACTTCTGGGTCTAGCCAAAAATAACTACTAAACATCAGGTAGGCATAAAATGAAATGTAACTTCTGTCATTCTGACGATGATATTGATTTATCGAAACAATTGTCAATTTTTTAGAATTTTCAATAACTTTTATTATATTGTGGAGTTAACTAGAGACCGTGAGTTTCATTTAAAAACACTGAATCGATATTCAAAATGATCACCATAACGAAGCAAACAAGCTTAATATCTATTTTGTAAGGGATTCACCATATTTATTAAGAAAAAGTTTTGATAAATTATACTCATCGAATTATGATGAAGTCAACTATGTGTGCATTCAAAGATTACGTGTTCAGCAAAAGTTCTACAAATCTCTCACATCATGTAAAATAATGATTTATATCGTTCATTTTTATCCCAATATCAGCACGATCACATCTGGAGAAATGAGATGTTTGTCGATTAATATAGACGCTAAGATAAACACTACGTAACCACCAAATGATTTGAATATTTGACATTAAATGTCTGACTGATGTTAATCGTACATGCAGTTTTTCCAAGACTGATTTACGAAAGGCCAAAAATCTTCTCGTGTATATAATACATTAGTAGTGCAACGCAATTTCTTAACATAATATTATCACTGTTTTGTTAAACTATAGCTTACATTTTGCCGTCTTGTTCAGCTGCTAAAGTTTTTCTTGTTTTTCAATTACCATCATCCCATTCTGATACTTGTCCAAACTGACACTTCAATCGATTTATTAAACAAACCATAAAACTGAACAATGTAGGTAATAACGCCAATCACTCACTGATTTAGTTATTATAAAATATTTGTTGCCACAAATTTTCGCTAAAATCAATAAATGTCTCTCTCCAAAGTTATCGATACGAGGGTTCGGTCGAGGGATTTTACAGGAAGCGTCAGGTTTGCAAAGACCGCAGCCAACAATGGGTTGAAAGGTACTTATATAATAAAACGTAAATTTCACTTCGAATTTGCCTCCCCTGTATTTTAAGTAGAGTTTAAATCGGAAGATTTTTTTTCATTTTCCAAGAGTTTACATTTTTATGCCTAATTTTTGAAGAACTAATTGTCTAAAAAATATAGAAAATACACAATTCAGCAACTGAAATTCATTTTCAAACTATAAACTGCTTGTAGACTTAATAATGTAGTTCATAATATCTCAGAAGATATTACGTTTATATATTTGGTTGAAATATACACAAACTTTTTCATGAATATATTAAGGATTAATGAACTTTGAAACTGAATTGAGCTGACGTCCGTAGATAACAGGTTAATGGTGCATTTGCATAGTACAAGAGAGACATATAAATTATTATTTCTCAAAGCATTTAATAAAAATTAATGAATCAATTAAAAGATATAATATAACAATATGTGGAATATTGGGATATAAACTAGAGCTGCTTCATGGTCTTTATATAGAACGAAGATTGCTATTTATGTATTATTGAGAATAGAAGCTCCTTCTCCAGTCAGAAGATGATAGCTCTAAAACATATGCTTTTCCTAGGCGTCAACCGCTTCTTCGAGCGATGAAAATCGAGGTTTACGCAATTTATCTTTGATTATTGAGAACAAGAAAGAACCACTGGATGCCAAGCTAGGGCCGTATGTCTAAATACTCGCTTGTTTCTTGTGTGTGAGCTTATCGTGATACGAAATGATTCGTCGTTTTGAACTGGTTTCTCTCAATTTACCCCCCAAAACTTCTATAAAACAAATAGTAGTATATCACGCTAAATTAACTAAGTCTTTTCATTTTCGATAGACACGGTTTCAATGAAAAAACAATCTGCAATTTGCTTCTTAATGCTTTGAGAACGGGATACGTTTGTTGGCATCTAAATTAGCGATTGGCCTTTTCTGTCGGGCTTATATGCATAAATAAATTATCTGTCACCTGTTACGATGTTGTATAGGACGTTGCATATTTTAATCATTTTTAGGCTCCAGTCACACGAGTATTTTTTGAGTATCTGTCAACAAATTTGGAATCCAGCGCGCATATAGCTCCTGAACACCGAAAACCTTAGACATGTTGGTCATACTAATGCTTGATTCCACGTTATGTTACAAGATAATCTTCCTAAGGTTTCGTACAGCATCCTTATTTTTTAACACAACGACCTATTTTGGACGACGTACTCTAATTTTGTCGGTAAGTTAACTAACTACGGCAGCCTTCGAATTCAGTCTACCAGTGATAAACAGTGGTATTGGACGGTGCTTCATCGCTAAATAATAAATTAAGTTGACTAATGTTAATGTATCTAAGTTAGACCACGTCGAAAGTCAAAATAAATCATAACTTTGAAATCTTCGAGAGTCAATTCCAAACCTTCTGACTACGTATATTCTCAAAAATGTTAGAATTTGAATTGGCTATGACAGTTTCACCTAACGATATCAGTGTTGTCAGATTTCATAAATAAAGGACATGGTAGTAACCATGGAACCATTATAAACCATTTACATCGTTTTATTTTGATGATAACACAGTTTTATTCACCACATATATTGAAATACGCGAGTGATGCATTTTCAAATTATAACATACAATATAATAGTAATCAGAAACAATACTCTCATTTAGTCAAGTAAACATTTGAACTTGAATATTTAAACACTGTATACAATGGAAGGACAATATTTTGATATTAGTAGTGAGATTTGCTAGATGTTACTATTAATTTGTGTGTCACAAAATGTCAGTTACCATAGAAAGCTTAACGAACGCCTGACTGCGATCTTTCCTGGAAAACAAACTTAATACACGCACAATGTAGCCAAATAAGAATGCAAAGTGCTGGTCTCGGAAACTATTCGTCGCAGATACTTGCGGTAGAAAATTTTATTACTAAAGTGACCAAAAGAAGACCGTTGAAAATATTTTCAGATTTCCAAGATGGTCGCCAGGGGGCGTAACCGCCATCTTAAACTTTAAAGTAATTTTCACTGAAATCCACCTAGTAATGCCTTCTTCGAGAAATTTTTGTTCGACACTTTTTGACGTATCTATTAAAATGCAATGATTTTTAAATAAACAGCCGTAACTCCTAATTGACTAAACATATTTTAACAAACTTATTCTCATTGCTCCATTAAACCATCTTTCCTGTGATATGTCTAGTTCTTATTAATGCCGCTACAGCGCGTTTTTTATATAATAACAGAAAATTGCAAATTCTCTACTACAGAAGTATTTATTTATAGGTCCTTTTTCAAATAATAAAAATTAATAATTTTATAAATATATAGCACTTTGTATTATCTGGCCACCCAGAAAGATACTTTTTTTATAACTTAAATGATAGTGAATACACTTCAAATTTTAAAAAGCAGTTCTGAAGGTACATATCTCTAAATTTACAGTATCAACCCTTACTTTGTGGAATCTACTCATGTTAACGTTATAAATGAAACTAACTGTTTCTAAATAATTACACTATATAATGAAAAAATGATGATATTTTAAGATATCGAAATTATTGTCATTTTTTAGATTTTTCGTCATTTTCTCATTATATAGTGGAATTATTTAGAAAGGTAGGTATTTTTGCATATATCCTTATAATCCGTACACTTCATTACTTATCTTCACATCACAAATAAATAATATATAACAAATTTCTTTTTTAAAATCTTTCAGTACACCCCTGTGGGAAATGTATATTGTTTACTAAATTGGGTCTGGATATATGAAAATAACTGACAGCTCTGCCAGAAGCAGCCGAAGTGGATTCAGTTCAGACTCGTCGGGATAACACTTTCCATTTTGGATGAATATATTCCATCAGGAACAGCAATCGTTTGGATGAAATTTGAGACTGAGGGTTCTAGAACGATCTCAATTTAGGTTCCATCACTGATTGTTTAAAAACGTTAGAAAAATATTAGAAAGATAAAGTGAGATAAAAGGATTTAAGTTAATAAGTTAGGGAACGTTAGAAGATTGTCTATGAACTCACTGCAATTATATATTAGATTAGATATACTCAGTAAACATTGGACCAAATTGAATATATAGGTATAAAACTGTGGCTCTAAACTGAGTAAAACAATCAATAGAGCGAGTGTACCAGACATATTATCAGTTGATTATTTCACAATATAGATTCATTTTTTCTTGAAATTTATTTCATTTATTTGAATTAAAATTGAAGAGTGTCAGTCAATTGGAAAAATGATATGTGGATGTGAACAAAAATTAGGCAGATCTTAAAAAGAGAACGATGACAGAAAATTTATTATCCTAATTGTATTCGAATCTTAAAATGTTAAGTTGAACATTTTTTCTGTTCATCTTCCCCCCAAGTGAATCAATTAGAAATTCTGGTATTCTCAAATAGAGACTGAATTTAGTTCCAAATTATTTTTGTTCAAAATTTTTTGTAGCAATAAAATGAAAATGTATCAAGGTTATTGTTGCTGCTAGTTCCCTAAAATAAACTAGAACTTTGACAGTCAGATCTTAGGGCTGTTTCACATTACGATTCTAGAATCGCATTACGGAATCCGGTTCCGGTAGGGCTGTGCCATTCTACATATATTTAAATAAAAGCTCCACATACTTGTGATTCCAAAGACTGCGACTCGGCAACCGTGGGCGTGTTGAAGCACATGGCTCGGTTTATGATTAAAACTTGTTTAACTTGAGGGCTCCTTCACATTATGATTCTAGAATAATAATGTGAAAGAGCCCTTATCGTTTCTGGACGAAAATTAACTGTAGTGTTTATGGTATCGAATTAGTTGAAGCATGAAAAACAATTAACTAAGTTTTAAATCCTTAACATACTGAAATTGTACGCTTATGTATCAAGTAAATCCAGTAAATATTGTAGTTACCATTTTTAGACAATATCATGTTTGATATTAAAAGGTAGCTTTTGTCAGTTACAAGCGTTGTGGTGAAAACTTGTTTTTTAAATATGTCATTGTAGTCTAAGATCCCAAGTAAGATCGACATACACTCATCTGGTTACCAGTTGAAAATTATATTTTATCAAATAAAATATGTTTCTGAACATATTATGCCATAAAAATATGGTCATGGCTAGAATAAACCAGTTGATGTACCCAGCACACGACTTCACCTTATGTAATGGCTATTAATTTTCACCCTAATACTTTACTTGAAACCACTTAGAAAATATTTTTTAATTTCTTTAATAACAACAAAAAATTGGTCTCCACGTATTAAAATATAAGGTACAGCATAATTTTTTCCTTACATTCACTGTAAACCAAAGTTTACAATTTTTTGGTCAGGACCGCAAAATTTTTGAAAAATTTTAACATGCTCCCATGAAAAATTTTAACATGCTCCCATGAAAAATTCTATAATTAGGAAACTATGTTATATATCTATTTCTTTCTTTAAGCCATTCGATGGAGGAAAGATGCAACTCAATCACCAGGAACGCCCCGAAGGCGGGTGACCGGGGCAGTTGCCGCGACCTCCCTTGGTTAGGGCGCCCCCTTGTGCATCGGTCGTGTAAAGGAATAATGAAAAAAATATCGCCTCCGCGTTTTGGGGGCGCGAATATTTCACTGGAAAGAATTGTAAAAATTTTATCAACGACTATTTAAAAAATAGGTGATACTTATTGAAACGCATCCCAACGCCATTATATGGGAGGGCCACCGAACAAAAATTTATGTAACTGTCATTGGTCCTCAATAAAGCTCAAAAGTTTGCTACGTTGCTGGGTGAAAAAGTAATCTCATAGCGGGTGTTTTACCTTCTTGTTATGATCCATAATAAACCGAAAAAATATTTATAAAACTAAGTAACAAATTGATTGTAATTTTTATGCTTATTAGTAAATCGAATGTACTTCTTTGAACATAAAAATAGGTTTATTTAAGATTGGATAAAAGTTTTATTTCCAATTTAATTGACGGAATTTTTGAAGAATAATCTTAAATCTGAAAATATTTTAAAAAATTCTAAATTAATTAATTTAAATTGATCAGGTACCTATTGTATTTGGTTAATGTCCTTAGCGCGGCACATCTGGTAGGAAGTTCGTGTTAAAAATATGTTCCGGATTCGTTTAGCTACTTGTTATGATAACAGCTCCGGGTAACAATGGCGCAAAATTTCAATTTTGCAAAATAATACATTGTTTTCAGTAATATGAGAGCTTTGATGTGCACGCTAGTTGTAAATCAATTAGTACGGCATAATCATTCAAATATGTAATCCGTATATGCGATTTTACCAAATACTCAATCTTGCAATAGGTGTTGATGACTAATAACAAAACGAAAAAAGTACAGACGTACAATATTCTGCAGTTACAGGAAATTTGTAAAAATCACATAATCATACCAACTAGATTAATTAAGAATATTTTGAAATATTTTCAGAATTAAGGTTATACTTCAAAAATTCCAGTCTAATAATAATAATTAAGGAAGAATTTCGACAATCGTCAATTAAATTCGAAAATTTTAATAAAATCTTCTTAAATGTCTGCAAGACACGTGCTGTTCTGTTGTGCACGGCAACACTGCAAATATGCCCGCTCCTTAAGAGATATCAAATTTTTACTAAGCGAATGGCTGCCCGAAAAGCTTTTACTACTACCGTTGGTGGAGAAGTACTTCTCAATCAACGCTACTACTACAAAGCACCGGTCAGGTGCGTCAGTTGTTATCTTTGTATTAGAGTTTCATTGTGTTGATAGATATAAACAACGTACGTTTTTTGTTGAAATATAATTTATTCCTACTTTGACTACTCCACAAAATTTCTCGCCCTTGATGTGGTAAGTGAAATAGGTATTTTACTGTTTTAAATGAAACTTACTGTTTCTAGTTAATTCCACAATATATTGAAAAGATTTTAAAAATTCTAAGATAATTGACAATTGTTTCGATTTTAAATATAATCGAAACAGTTGTCAATTATCTTGAATTTTTAAAATATATTGTGGAATTAACTACAAACTGTAAGTTTCATTTAAAACAGTAAAATGAGTAGATTCCACGCAGTAAGGGTCGAGACAGTTAATTTCATCAAAATAGTGTAATGTTTTCCTTATTTATTTAAACAGTAAACGGGTGGGATAAACTTTAAACACACGGTATGGCTACTTACGAATTTATTTAAACACTAAATTACTCACTAACACTTAATTTATATACGCTATTCACTTAAATTTAATTTATATATACACAACCTTAATTATTAACTTATATCAACATTTTACTGTTCGCTATTTCGGTGTATTCTTGTTTATTTGTCGGGATCACTTTATCAACTGAACTAACTCTTGGTTGGTCCCTTATGTATTGTGCCTTTTTCACTAGATAATTCTAGATTGCGGCTTACTCAAAAACAATTGGCTTTCTGGCATTTTCTAGATAAGACTGGTCACAAAAACAATGTTTAGATAAGATAGTCACAATCGTAAACAATTCTAAGAATCCCTGCGCGCCCGTCATAATTTTAACTTTCATACCTGGCTTAGACAGAGTCGGATTTAGGGACTATACCAGTGTGCTGTTTCGTAACATTACCCCCTCCTTAAATGGAAGTTCCTCCTGGAAATTTTGTGTAGCCGAGACTGGATGTTTGAATCGGCAACTGGCCCAATTTCTACTGTAGCTGCAAATTAATATCTGGACACCGGTATCTTGAAAGATAATCTCTACCATGTTCCTGATGATTCGCCAATCCAACTAGTTACTCGCTATCTTAGGCATAGCAAGTTTCTTCACGCTGGATTACAACACATGGTGTCGTAGGTTTCGAAGTGCATCCCACACATCACGGTAGGTAGATCGATCTTGAAATTCATTTTTAGTTACCACGTAGAAGACGTACCGCGAATTATGTTTCAGTTTCAGTGTCTTGCCAGGGGCTGGAATTTGGTCTTCAACTTTTTCTAATTACCCGAACTTCTTTCGAGAGACGGATACCAGCCCTCGTGCGTTCTTGAGACGGGCGGGGATGTTGTATGCCAGTGAATAATCTTCCGGCAGAGTGAACAAATCTTGTCGTTGTTCTGAAGTAACTCCATATCTAGCTTTCCCGGTACCTCCATACGCGCCCATAAATTCATCGAAGGTAGGGTCAGATACATCTCGAATATGGTTTACTCCTTTCTCTAGGTCATGGTCTCCTTCGAATGGCGCTAGTCGGTTTTGGTGAACTACTTTTGGTTTTCCGTTGGGGATATTGCTTATGCGATATATAACATCATTGATCCTTTTCTTGATTAAGTATGGACCTTCCCAGGATTTTTGTAATTTTGGAGAAAATCCTTTTCTCCTCGTCGGGTTCTGTCACCATACTTTGTCCCTTTCTTTAAAACCGCCTTCTGTGGGCTGCGTGTCGTACCGACTTTTCATTCTGTCGCTGGCAACTTGAAGATTTGTTCGAACTAATTCATGAATATCGTCCAGCCTTCTTCTCCAAACAGGATTTTCGCAGGTGTTTCACCCGTGGACTCATTCACGGCAGATCGATAAGCCAATGCGAATAGGGAAAGATACTGGTCCCAATCTCTCTGATGGCTGGATACTACTTTGGACATATATTTTCCAATAGTCCTGTTCATTCTCTCGACCATTCCATCTGACTGTGGATGTAATGCTGTTGTCCTAGTCTTCTTCATTCCCAGCTTCTCGCAAATCTCCTGGAGTAGATGACTTTCGAAATTTCTTCCCTGGTTACTGTGGACTTCCAAGGGCACTCCATATCGGCTGATAAATTCTTTCACAATACATCCGCGACAGTTGTGGCCTCTTGGATAGGGATAGCGTAAATTTCCACCCACTTTGTGAAATAATTCATTACAACCAGTATGTATTTGCTACCATTTTATGTCGTCGGAAATGGTCCAGCGATATCTAAAGCAATTCTTTCAAAAGGGCTTCCAACATTGTACTATTTCATGGGTGCCTTTCTCTTGCGATGTGGTTCATTACTCGTAGCACAAGTCGTACATTTCTTACACCAGTCCTTCACATCGTCGGAGCTGATCATCCAATAAAACCTTTCACGGACTCGCTGAAGGGTTTTCTTCACTTCCAGATGACCTCCCGATGGACTGTCGTGTAACTTCTTTAGTACTTCAGCTACTCTTGTTCTCGGTATAACTAGCTGTCTCCTCATCTCGGAACCATCATCGTTTTCAAGGACTCTTTTCAACAGCCCTTTTTCCAGGACCAGGGAGTCCCACTGAGCCCAATACGCTTTGAGTTTCGGTAAAAATCTTGACAATTCTTGCCATGTAGGTCGCCGATTTTCTTCCTTCCATTGCCGGATCATCTTTAGGCAAGGATCATTCTCCTGATCTCCTCTGATCCTGGTGGGTGACCATTCTTCATTGACTACTGTAATTCTTGAAACTGCAACTTCCTTAGATTTCGACTTGTTGCATTGTGAATAGTCTACAGGGCATGACCGTCTAGGCAAAGAGTTGGCTTTTCGGTGATTCACATCAGCTGGATGTTCATCCCTGTCTGATTTCCCCTGTGACTGGAGTTCTTGGGTTACAGGAATCTTGGGGCGCTTAGACGGACTGCGTACGTGCTCTAGCTCACCACACTTCCGTCATTTGATCTTCTTCGGCATATTGTCTGCCACACCCTTCAACAAGCTGACGATCTGGTCAAGTTTGTCATCGTCATCTTCTTCCTGCATGGTCCTACCTTTGTTGTAGCGCGAGCCCTTCGTGGCTGCATTGCATTTAAGAGATTCTTGGTTTGCAGGAGTCGTAGGACGCTTACACGAACTGCGTGCATGCTCTAGCTCGCCACAATTACAGCACCTGATCTTCTTCGGCTTCACGTCTACCATAGCTTTCAACAGGCTGACGATCTGGTCAAGTTTGTCATCGTCACCTTTTTCCTGCATGGTTCTACCTTTGCTGTATTCCGAAGCCCTCGTGGCTGCTTCATATTCAAGAGCAGCAGTCAATGCTTCGACAAATGTTTTAGGATGGGCTAATCGAATCCATATCGTGGTCACATAAGCCGTCAATAAAGGCCTGGATGCCTAAACATTCCATCATGTTCTCTGGTGCTGATGGATAAGCAAATCGAACTAGTCGGGCTATATCCATTTCATACTCTTGAAGGGTTTCGTCACGTTTCCGCCTTCGGTTCTTCAGCTGGAATCTGTACAAATGTTCCAAATGTTCGTGACCGTATCGCATGTCCAGCTTTTTTCTCAGCTGCTCGAAGTCATCCGTTTCTTCCAGAGGTATCGTCTGAAGTACATCTAAGGCATCTCCCCGAAGCTCGATGGTTAAGTTCAATGCCTTCTCCTTATCGGACCAATTATTCACTCTAGAGGCTGCTTCAAACTGTTTCACATAATTGGTGCACGACATTTTTCAATCGAACGTTGGGGCCTTGACTCGGGTGAAACTGCCAATGTCTTCTAGCCTAGAGTGTGTTTCTGGCTTGCAAGGTTTTGTTTGCTCGGTCTTGTTTTCTTCCGCTTGCATGTCTTGAGTTCTTATATCTGTCATCTTTCTTTCTAACTACTTGATTTTCTCGTCCATCGTTGACAACTTATTCTCGATTTCAGATTTTAGAGACGAAATTTCATTTTCAATGTCAGCGGCAATGTCGTGTTTCATTAGTAAGATATCGGCAGATATATCGTTCTTCATAGCAGAAATATCGTTCATTATAGCAGAAATATCGCTTTTCACATTCGTTGAAATCTTGTCTTCCATGGCAGAAATCTTCTCGTCCATGTTCTCTTCCATGGCAGAGATCTTCTCGTCCATGTTAGCAGAAATATTAGCAGAAATTGACGAGATTAAGGTGGAAGCCTCGTCATTAAATAAAACTGTTTCTGGATCAAAGCCGTATTTTCCAGTGCCACTTTAAGTCTTTCTACTAATTCACTTTTCTTACCGGACGTTTCCAACTCGTGATCTTCCGTGATCTTCCAATTCTGCTCTTAACTATTAAGTCACATAATCTCTTGGCCACTTTTACATTACAATTTATTTATATTACCCCACACCTGACACCAATGTAATGTTTTCCTTATTTATTTAAACAGTAAACGGGTGGGATAAACTTTAAACACACCACGGTATGGCTACTTACGAATTTATTTAAACACTAAATTACTCACTAACACTTAATTTATATAAGCTATTCACTTAAATTTAATTTATATATACACAACCTTAATTATTAATTTATATCAACACTTTACTGTTCGCTATTTCGGTGTATTCTTGTTTATTTGTCGAGATCACTTTATCAACTGAACTAACTCTTCCTGGTCGGTCCCTTATATATTAATGCTTTTTTCACTAGATAATTCTAGATTGCGGCTTACTCAAAAACAATTGGCTTTCTGGAATTTTATAGATAAGACTGGTGACAAAAACAATGTTTAGATAAGAAAGTCATAATCGTAAACAATCCCTGCGCGTCCGCCATAATTTTAACTTTCATACCTGGCTTAGACAGAGTCGGATTTAGGGGCTATATCAGTGTGCTGTTTCGTAACAATAGTTATATTTCATTATGTTTTACCAACTCTGTCGCAAGCAGGAAAGTAAAAGGCGGCTACACACATAACTGTACACTTGACATGTATGCATGTACAAGTTTTTTGCGCATGGAAACTTGAAAGTGTGTATGGAAAAACTTGAGAAAGTATTTGCATGTACAAGTCACGTGAAAACGTTTGAATTTCTATACTGCATACTTGTACAAGCAGCGCTGGCTCAAGTGTACTACCAGAATATGTGTACGGTCAGGAAAGATTTGTGCAAACCCGAATGAACAACGTTTCTATTTGATCACTGTCTAAAGGACTGTATATATGGCGAGCAAGAAACAATATCGTGGTATTTTAGAAGAGTTTATTCAAATTTATCAAGACGAAACGTGTTTGTGGCGCATTAAATCAAAACATTACCATAATAAAGGGCATATAAAAAGTTAATTCTAAAATTTCAAGAAATAGAAGAAAATGCGGATCGTGAATCGTGATATGGTAGTGAAAAAAATTAACAGTTTAAGAACGAATATCAGAAAGGAGAAGAAAAAAGTTCAAGAGTCACAGTGGTCGGGATCAGGAAGTGAAGAGGTGTATAGACCCAGTTTATGGTACTATCACATGTTCGATTTTTTAGAAAGTCAATATATCCCCAGAAGTTCAACATGTAATTTGAGTGAAACAGAGGTAAGATTAATTTTTTGTTATATTGAAACAGTCAAGTTTACGTATTTAATGTCACAAATTAATGTCAAAAATTGTTTTGCCATGGTACTTGCCCTCATTCACAAAGTAGTTCATGAAATTTTCTCTTATGGTTTTTGAATTTGCAGTTGCATTTCCTACACGGGATCTTTGTAGGGCGTCCATATTTGAATCTTGTGATTGTATACCCAAAGTAGTTACTCATAGTAGTGGTACCATCTTCAATATTTTCAATATCGATACACTCCCTAGTAGAATAGTGATTGCCACGTGACATTAAAGCACAACAGGCTCTTACTACAGGTTCTATATGCTCTAATTCTAAATCTAATAGCTGTATAAAAAAATCGAAAACGTGCTTCAAGAATACCAAACACATTTTCGATAATGCACCTCGCTGTACATATACGGTAATTAAATATTTTTTTCACTGCACAGTTTAAGTCACCCTGTCTGTATGGTTTTAACATGTCGATTCTTAATGGGAAGGCATCATCCGCTACAAAAACATAGGGATGTTTTCTTGAATCTCCTACTTGACAGTCTTTGGGAATGTTCAGAAGGTTTTTCTGTAACTTATCAAAAAACACTATATTTTGAAGCACACCTCCATCTGAGACTCTTCCATTAGTGCCAAAGTCAAACAGTATAAATCGGTAATTAGCAGCTGCAATAGCAAGTGAAACCGTGCTATGTTTTTGCTTATAATTATAGAAGTACTAGCCACTTCCTGCTGGACGAATTATTTCAATATGTTTACCGTCCAACGCTCCGAGACAGTGTGGAAAGTTCCATTCCATTCCAAAATCATTAGATATATTCTCCCACACTTCATTTTTTGGAAACTGAAAAAGAGATATTATAATTAATTTCTTTTTAGGAGGCCAATCGAGATTATGAGGAAGATCAAGAAAGTCAATATGATGTCCAATCACCTAAAGAAAACCCGGAGCTAAATATGGAGCATTCTGTTGAAGAGTCTGCAGTAACTCAGCAAGATGCACCACAAAATAAAAACATCTAGCCAGATCTAATAAGCGTAAGGGAACAAATATGTGTGATAGTGTTTTACAATGCATAGATGAGCATTTAAAAAAAAACCAAAGTAAAAGAAGCTCGTCATGATATTGTTGAAAAAAATGTATCTATGAAACTGCGAGATATAACAAATAAAACTCAAATAGTATTAGCTGAGAAACTGATAAGTAATGTATTATTTTTGGCAGAAATGAACCAACTTACAATGTCACATACTGTTTCCTCATATTCATTTCCTGTAAATCGTTATCCTATACAAAATACAAATTTGGAACCTCAGTTTCCAACGCAAAACTTCGGTCCCGAACAAGCACAGTTCCGACCCCAAATAATTCTCCAGCAGGGACAATAAGCGATAATGAAGATTCCGATAATCAGTCGCTTATTTCTTTAACATATATATAATATCATATGTTACAAATTTCTCTGCATAATAATACTTTTTATAATTATTTTGTAGTTTGTGAAAGGTAGGTATTTAGTTTTATAGAATAATGAGATTATTTTTATACGATTTTCAAAATAAATGAATGGGTTTTCTATTATTAGTTTATTGCATACTTTCTTGCTTGCCTTAAAATAATCTTTTTTTAGCACATGATAAATTGCTTGGCATGTTTTCGGAATTATGTAGCTCAATGCCTGTGGTGAAATTATGGTAGAGTACTTTAAATCCTCATAGATTCTTCCTGTTGCGAGAAAGCGCAAAGTCACGGTTAACCTTTCATGGGGGGATATAGCCTTCCTCATAATTGTGTCTGTCTTTTTAATGATGGGGGTGACGAGAGACAACATGTTTAGATAGGTTTCTTCGTCCATTCTTAGATCATTGTGATAATCACGAGGATATACTTTGAATTCCTTTAAAAAGTTTGTATGTGAGTAAATATTCTTTTTCATCAACCATTGTTTACACCAGATGCTGCGTTTTTACTGGCTCTTATTTTTAACAATCAATATAAATTCAGCCAAGGCGAGCACGTCGTCGTCATTCACTGTTCATGAATTAACTGTACAAACACTTGTATTGTGTGGTGCCGACGCAGTTTTCAATTGTATATGCACAAAAAACTTGTACAAGCATACTTGTCAAATGTATAGTTATGTGTGTAGCCGCCTTAAGTTAGTTAACGTGGTCATTCTAACCTCAAAGTAAGTTTGGTTTCACGTCTACATGTATGTTTTTAATGGTGCATCTATAATCCGCAATGGAATAAAGACAAACCAATAGTTTGGGGGAGAGTTGAACCATATTTATATTTTTAGAAAAATGCCGACCGAGTATAATCGGAAGTGAACAACCAAATCTAGAGGGACATGAACATCTGAAAATCGAATTAAATCTGTAAAATCAGGAAATTTAGGAGGAAACGAAGCAGCTAGAACTTTTCAAATACCGCATGCTGACGAGAAAAATAAAAACAAATAATTTGGCGAAATCAAATTGGAATTTATTTCCTAGAAAGGACCTGGAAAAGTTTGCTTACTTTGGGATGGATGTACCTCCCACGTCACTAATGTTGAATTACTTGAATTTGCTGATTAGAACGATATAATTTTGAAATTTAAAACTTTTAATGGTTTCTCGCCAAACTTCTTTTATAATAAATAAAACATCAAAAATGTTTCAACGTTTCGGTTCCTTTATTTAGGACTATCATCAGGGCAATTAATACAATCTTTATAATAGTGTTATGCCATCGAAATCGTTACGTTACAATCTGCATGTTTATAACAATAAAATCTTTAGCAAAATGATATTAACATAATTTTCTTATAGTTAAAAATAGAAAAATTGACAGTTTACAATATACAAAGCTGAACTATTTCTTATTATAACATTTCAAAATTAGAAACAACTTACCAAATACATCAAAGTTTAGTTTTTTTTAGAAACAATTATTGGGATACTTATATACAAGACGAAGACATAATTTTAAAAGACCATCCAAATCATTCTCAAAACGAAGATGCAAACAATTTTCCATGGTATACATGTTTTCTTAATTCACATATTACGCCAGTAAAATGGTGCACAAAAAGGGGTCGAAGTGGAAAGTTTTGGAGTAATTGTTTTTATTGGTTAATTCTATGTTTTTTGGGGTGCTGAAACGAATCTGAAGTTGTCCAACAAAAATTAGCTCGGCAAATAAGAGAAATCATCAAAAAACACTCAAAATATTGTTTTTTAGTGGTTTTCAGCTTATAACTTGCAAAGTAAGCTATTTATGAAAAAAGATTATGTAGTAAAATAAAGAGGAGTTAATTTCCTACAATTTATGTCTCTTAACATTTTAACATTTTTTCTTACATCGTATGGTTTCCACGCAAAAGAGTGCTGAAATATGGGGCTAATCAGTATTTTTTGGAAAAAGCAAAACATAATGAATAAATCAATGCAACTTTCCCTTTAAGTGAAACAATTCATTTGCAGCACCTCGCCTTTCGATTTAAAAGCAAAGACAGTTCGGTTCGACTATCCTGACTGGAGGGGGTATCCGTCAAAATCACGTGACTGAAAAGGGTGAGCGTCAAGGGCACGTCTTCATGCATTCAGTACTGCTATTGCTGTGGTCGTCTCATTTGTCTCTTTCTGTGGCGGCGCGAAGTCCAGTTATTTTCGTTTCCGAGTGTTTTCGTTGAGATACAATACAACAACTCTTTACAATGTCCAGTGATAAGTATTTTATTTGTGAAAAACATTTAAGTGAGGGCCCAGTGAAAGTGGTAAAGGAAAAAGGAGTAGAAACTTTACGAGATGCTAGTAAAAAAGAAATGATAGGAAGGTAGTTGTATTGGCGGGTAAAACATCTGTAAACATACATGTTTAATGTCAGAAAAGTTACACAAATGAAAAAATTATAGCTGCTTACCTGAAGGATGCTGCTCAACCAAGCACATCTTCGGGAAAACTAAGATCATTCTCTGACTTTTGCTTCAAAACAGATTGTTTTGTGTGCGGAACACGAATTCCCGAAGATTGCACAAGGTCACAACAACGACTGCCAAACTCTCAAGAAAAACCCTGCCCTAACCAATACCATTCAAATTTTCAAAGATCCCACGGCACATGCTGACGCTGTTATTAATGCTGGTATTACCTTTTTCACAGCGCTGTACAAATTAAGGGACAAGGAAAGCGCGTTCTTGGACAAATTGAGGTATAAATGCTACCTTAGATCGGCATACAAAACATCAGCACAATTGGCGTCGCTACCTCCTACCGAAGCTGCAGCTCAGCAACATTCTTTGAGAGTGTACTTTCAAGTACAACAATGGCTTGGAAATGAAAAAGATCCTGAGCAATTGGAAGAAAACCAAAGGAGGTCTGCAACCTGTAACAACATTACAGCCACCAGCACCAGACGCAGTATTAAACCTAATTTCTTGCAAATGCATCAAGACCTTTCAGACTAACTGTGGATGTAGAAAAGCTGGCCTTAACTGTTCCAGTATCTGTCTCAACTGAGAGAACGGCTGCATTAATATGCCAATTGCAGAAATTGAAGAAGAAGCAGAGGATGATCCGGAGTTACTTGAAGGTAACTGTGCATGGATAATTCTATCTTACCATCATTTATCTGCTCACTAATTATTTGTGTGTCAAAATATGTGTCTACTGCTTTCATATCTATTCAATATGTTGACAAGTGTTTGAAATTTGGTCTCTTATTTATTTCAGACGTTGAAGAACTGGATGGCTGCCCTGAGGAAAACATGGAGCCGGTACCTAAAAGGGCTCGTACAAGTAAATAGATAGGTACTACTACTCATAAATTGATATTTTTCATATTTATTCAATAAATTGTTGAATATTTTGCAATTAAGTCGATGATTTTTGTTTCAGACCTAGAAGAACTGGAATGCTGCCCTGCTGGAATCCGGTGGGCTCGTATTAGGTCATAAATATTCAAGTGTGTTGAAATAATTAAATACCTTTGTTTTCTTTTGTTTAATAACCTTTTTTATTAATGTTTCAAATAAGTAATTCAAATCTTTTAGAAAACATCAAATAATGTTCAACTACATAAAATAAAAAATATAAACTAATGACGTATTCTGCTATTTTTTTGCAAATGCTAATTTCTCCCATATTTCAGGACTCTTTTGCGTGGAAACCATACGACGTACTAAAAAATACGAGGAAACATAAATTATAGGAAATTTTCTCTCCTTTATTTTATTATATAAACAATTTTTACATAAATAGCTTGCTTTGCAAGTTATGAGCCGAAATCCACTAAAAAACAAGCTTTTTAGAGTTTTTTTGATGATTTCTATTATTTGCCGAGCAAATATTTGTTGGACAACTTGAGATTCGTGTTCAGCACCCCAAAAAACATAGAATAAACCAATTAAAACAATTACTCCAAAACTTTCAACTTCACACTACCATTTGACTGGACTATATTATATTCCAAATCAGTAGAACATTTTATAGTATGTATTGTTGGCGATAGGGAATGATTTCTTTTTGAAGAGTAAAAATGGCAAATGATAATTTGTTTTAGTCCGGTTGTTGATGATACAAAAACTGAAAAGTGAGAGTGTCATAAATTTGAATTTTATTTATGAGATTGCAATATACTGTTACGAAACAGCACACTGGTATAGTCCCCAAAACCGACACTGTCTAAGCTAGGTATGGAAGTTAAAATTATGGCGGACGCGCAGGAATTCTTAGAATTGTTTACTATCTTATCTACATTGTTTTTGTGACCAGTCGTATCTAGAAAATGCCAGGAAACCAATTGTTTTTGAGTAAGCCGCAGTCCGGAATTTTCTAGTAAAAAAGGCACTAATATATATAATGGACCGATCAGCGGAGTAGTTCAGTTGATAATTTGACATCGTGGGATAAACAAGTAAATAATTGAATATAAATTAGTGAACTGTTTATATAAATTAGTTTAAGTGAATATACTGTGTATATAATTAAGTGATTAGTTGAGTATATATAAATTAAGTGTTAGTGATTACTTTAGTGTTTAAATAAATTAGTAAGTAGCCGTGTGTTTAAATTTTATCCCACCCGTTTGCTGTTTAAATAAATTAGAAAAACATTACATTGGTGTCAGAAGTGGGATAATATAACTAAATTGCTACGTAAAAATGGCCAAGAGACTATGTGATCTGAAAGTCACGGAATTAAGAGCAGAATTGGAAGATCGTGCGTTGGAAATGTCCGGTAAGAAAAGTGAATTAGTAGAAAGACTTAAAGTGGCACTGGAAAATGACGGCTTTGATCCAGAAACAGTTTTATTTAATGACAAGGCTTCCACCTTAATCTCGTCAATTTTTGCCATGGAAGAGAAGATTTCAACGAATGTGAAAAACGATATTTCTGCTATAAAGAACGATATTTCTACTATGAAGAATGATATTTCTATTATGAAGAATGATATTTCTACTAATATGGACGAGAAGATTTCCACTATGAAGAATGATATTTCTACTAATATGGACGAGAAGATTTCCCCTATGAATAATGATATTTCTACTAATATGGACGAGAAGATTTCCACTATGGAGAATGACATTTCTGCCGATATCTTATTGTTAGAAAATGACATTGCTGCTGACGTCGAGAATAAAATTTCGTCTCTAAAATCAGACATTGAAAACAAGATGACAACGATAGACGATAAAATCAAGGAATTGGAGAGAAATATGACAGATTTAAGAACACAAGACACGCCAGCAGAAGAAAAGAAGATTGAACATATAAAACCCTGCAAGCCAGAAATAAACTCCAGGATAGAGGACATTGGCAGTTTTGCACGAGTCAAGACCCCAACATTCGACGGAAAGACATCGTGGACCAATTATGTGAAACAGTTTGAAGCAGCCGCTAGAGTGAATAATTGGTCTCATAAGGGGAAAGCAGTGAACCTAACTATAGCGCTTCGGAGAGATGCCTTAGATGTACTTCAGACGATACCGCTTGAAGAAACGGATGACTTCGAGCTGCTGAAGAAGAGGTTGGACATGAGATACGATCACGAACATCTAGAACCTTTGTACCAATCCCAGCTGAAGAAACGAAGGCAGAAACGTGACGAAGCACTTCAAGAATATGAAGTGGATATTTCCCGACTCGTTCGATTTGCTTATCCATCAGCGGCAGAGAACATGATGGAATGTCTGGGCATACAGGCGTTTATTGGTGGCTTATGTGAACCCGATATGCAGAGGACGCTTCGCTTAGCCCATCCCAAAACATTAGTTGACGCATTGACAGCTGCTCTTTAATATGAATCAGCAACGAAGGCTTCGAGTTACAACAGAGTTAGGACCATCCAAGAAGAAGGCGACGAAGACAAGTTTAACCAGATCGTCAGCTTGATCAAAAGTATGATGGACAAGAAGCCGAGAAAGATCAGATGCTGAAATTGTGGCGAGATAGGGCATGTACGCAGTTCATGTAAGCGCCCCAGGACTCCTGCAAACCGAGAACCCCAGTCACAGGAAAACTAGAACGAGTCGGCTACGAGGGGCAGCACCGACCCATGATCGTTCCAAAGACCTTCTCATACTAATAGCTTCTCTCAGATGTCGCAATGACAGTGTATATGTGGATGGCGAGGTAAATGGCAAGAAATATGGTCTGCTGGTTGACACTGGAGCAACTAGAACCATTATACGACCAGAGATAATAAACCCCAAGAAGAAGCTTCTACCAACGAGACTGCGACTGCGGACTGCCACAGGCGAGAGTGCCAACGTTTACGGGGGAACACAAATCCAATTGGGAATTGGCGCAGAAAAGTTCACGCATACGGTAATCGTCGCTGACATTGAAGAAGACGTGATTCTGGGAATGGACGTAATTAATGTACATGGTTTCCAATTAGACTTTAGAAACAGAACCATTAAAGTGGGTTCCGAGGAGGTATTCCTTTATCCACATGAAGGCAGCGCGGTGTTGGCAGCTGTACAGGAAGATACAGTTCTACCTGCACGAAGCGAAATCATGATAGTAGCACGGCTACAGGGAATCATGGAGGAAGGTACACCGGTTATGATGGAACCAAGGAACCACGACGAGGAGGTTGGCAAAGGAGTACTAATTGGAAAAGGATTGGTTACGTCGGCGAAGGAGATCCCTGTACGATTGATAAACGTGAACGATTACCCAATTACCATCAAGAAGGAAACCAAGATTGGATCCTGCGTACCAGTGACGTCTATAGTTCGTCAAACAACGACCACTGACAATTCTAATGCCAGATTCGAACAAATGTTATTAGTAGCTGGTCAATCTTTGGAACGAGCTGAAAAAAAATGGGAGAATTTCTCTTGCAGTATCGAGACTTATTCGTACCAAAAGGAGGAAAGACTGGCAGAACATCAGCCGTCAAACACAAAATCGATACTGGTAATGCTAAGCCAATTAGGCAATCAGCTCGAAGTCTTCCACGAGCGAAGAGAGAGGAAGCTGAAAGAATAATTCGAGAGATGGCAGAAGAAAAAGTAATAGAACCATCTACTAGTCCATGGGTGTCTCGTGTCTCCAGTAGTGCTCGTCAAGAAAAAGGATGGAACTACGAGATTCTGCGTGGATTATCGCCAGCTTAACAATGTGACAAAGAAAGACAGCTATCCTCTACCTCGAATTGACGATACGCTAGACACTTTGGCCGGCAGCAAACAGTTTTCCACCTTGGACCTGAAGTCTGGTTATTGGCAAGTGGAAATGGACCCAGAAGATAAAGAGAAGACTGCTTTTACCACCGGATCTGGATTATGGCAATACAACGCCATGCCATTCGGGTTCTGTAATGCGCCTGCGACATTTGAAAGACTCATGGAAAATGTCTTGAGAGGGTTGTCTTGGAAGACATGCCTGGTCTATTTGGACGACAACGTAGTACTGGGGAAGACATTTGACGAACATCTGAAGAATTTGGAAGACGTATTCAAACGACTCGAAGCTTCCCAGCTCATGTTAAACCCGAAGAAATGTCAGCTGTTCCAAAACCGAGTCAACTATCTAGGTCATATAGTGAGCAATGAAGGAGTGGCGGATTATCCAGAGAAAATTGCTTCCATTCAGCAATGGCCGCAACCAACCGACAAACATCAAATCAGGAGTTTCCTTGGACAGTGCACGTATTATAGAAGATTTATCAGGAAGTTTGGAGATATTGCCAAGCCTCTAACGCGACTACAATACATTATCCAATTCATCCACATCTTCTCGAAAATTGAGTGAATTGCTATATGAATAATTTATTTTATACATATTTTATGAAAATTGTTTTCTGTATCTAAAATTTCAAAATTGTTGAAGTAGAATATATAGCCCGTTTCAAAAGAATGACGGGATAGAGCTATGTTATATTTTAAATTCTTAATATAATTTTGGTGGTTACGTAATCTATATTTCAAATATTGTGAGGATTGTCCCACATATGATTGCCCTCAATTGTTACAGTTAATTTTATAAATAGTGCTAGGAGTTTCTATTTTTGGAATAGCTGGTTTAAGTTTTGTGAAGAATTGTTTAGTTTGATTTAGTGGTTTGTTGGCAATTTGTATATTATAAGGTTTGAATGTATGGTAAAAATTATGCAGTACCTTGTATTTCAATACGGGGAATCCATTTTTTTGTTCAGTTTTATGAAATTTTTGTTATTTAAGAAATTAAGGTTTTTTCAAGTAAATTATTCGAATAAAAAATGTTGGGTGAAAACTAATAACCACGTTTCATAAGGTGAAATATGTACTGGGTACATCAACTGCTTCATTATATTGTGGAATTATTTAGAAACAGTCAGTTTCATTGAAAAAAAACTAATATTTGTGTTAGACTATATGTGCTGTTAGTAAGTTATACCCAGTTAACAGAAAAAAGTACAGTTGATCTAGAGATTTTGCATTATCACCACCACATCCGAATATTGACGAGAACTAAACCCCAAGAGCTCGTAGTGTGTCGTGCGAAAAGGAAAGCATAGAACCCCGGGGTAGTGAATAAATAATAAGAGATATTCTAAGGAAATTAACAAATGGTATTAGCTGAATAATCAAATCATTTATTTAACAAAATGTAGAGTCATTGAATATTCGTTACAACAACTGTTACAAACTTATTCCATATAAAATGATATCATTTCCTCATGTACCCAACATCAGATCAGATGTATACGTTGTTATAACAGGGGATAAGTTAAACTCTGAAATAAGTTTTCATTGCCTAATTTACATATATTAAATATAAATGATAGGACAAGGTTGTGAAAACGTGGATGAGAGAATTGGAAAATAGATAATATTTCTGTGACAATATACCAGTTAGAGGAGTTCGTACTAAGCTGAATGCAATTATCTTCTATCCCAGTTGCCAAACAGGAGTTATGTCAATTTAAACACCCTCCATGTCTTGTTTTGCTTGTTAGTGTTGATCGTAGATAGGATAGCGCCTCACATGAATCTGCGAGATGGATACTTGCGGATGGAGAAGTAACCAGTTATTTTATAACAGTTTTCATCGAACTAAACGGCCTCGTATAGCCCAAGAAAAACTGTGAAGTGTTTCTTTAGAGAATTACTTATATAATATCTGAATGGAATTTTACGACTAACAATTAGAATAAGCAACTAAATTCCACAAACATTTTGTAAAAAACGGAAACAAAACTAAGAACACGTAACATATTGTTGGAGCTCCTCAATACCTAAAGATCCACGAGGCTGTATCCGGTACAGTATAATATTCTAAAATATTAGTTAGATATATGTTATAGCTCCACTGAAATACTGTAAGACGTCAAGATTAAATGCACAGTCGTGTTTGATAGTACCACATCCGATTGCGCTGTGCCCGTTAGTATATTTAATTAAATTAATATTAATTGACTTTTTGGGAAAACTTTGATTTATCAGTTATTGATTATTATCCATTTCATACGTGAATTGAAAATTTGATTATATACTCGATAAACGTAGGCATTTTGCAGCCGGATCTTAGGCTATAAGGTCTATTTAACTCAAGAAGGTTGTCCATGTGCAGGTTAAGTCTAAATATATTCGATGAACCTTTGCAAATTTTCGGTCAACTTAAACTCGGTTATCTAGATCAGTCATTCTCTAAGTGTATTCCGCGGAACCATAGGGTTGCGCGATCCGCAATGATTCAGAAAAATATCAAAACACCTCTCTCTGGTCGAACGTTTTGACGCGGGCGTATCACGAGGCGCAGCCGAACTTAGTCGCCACCCACAACAATATTATTTCACTATTTCTGTTTTTTCTATTTCTATTTTTATTTCCGCTTTCTATTTATCAAAGGCGTTGTGAGCAAGCAGTTCCTTTGATAAAAGCCGCCTCTGAGATAAGACACGATAGTTGTGAACAAGCGACTTTAGGGTCTAACTTCAAAATATAAAGTCGAAATTGTTTACACCGCATTTTTTAATCTCTATTTTAATTTCGGCTTTTTATTTATCAAAAGCGCCGACTCGAGTATTTTTGAGATTATTCGAGATCGAGATTAGGACTATAAAAGTGACGATCGTGCCTCTACACTCATCCCCCCCTTTCCAGTAGCGCGTCCATTGCCTGAAGAAGGTGATTCAAGCTCCAATTGGTCACTAATACAAACCAATTCACCGCGACCTCGCCGGCACCGTGGCAGCCTCCACCGAAGGAACCCAACCATCCCACATGTTCTGCAGAACTTTTCAGTTCGACAGTTTATTCAAATACACTAGGAAGTGTAAATCTCAATTGTTTCTTCCGAAACAACATCTTATTTATGAAAATAAAATGTGTGTCATAACTTTGTTTTATTTTAGATCCAAACACGCAAGCCACACCAACCAGAAGAAGGAAGGACACTTGGCATCTAGGTAAATATAAAACTCCTGAAAGCTAATAAGTCAGGAAAGCTTTAACTAGTGAGGCAACTCCCTCCGGTAGTGAGTCTGCTGCCAGTGTTAACTTTTGTCCCCAATCTAACTCCACACTCAACCCAAAAATGTTCTCCAGACACCGCCGCAGCAGCAGAGCTGCTAAAGCCTCTTCAGCACAACCCCAACTCGAAGTCTCTCAGCGAATCCAAGAAATCCTCGACGCAATCGACCCTCACCGCACAAGGTACTCTCAAGAACTATACGATAGCTTCAACATTAACTCTCCCTCAAAACAAAAAACCTCAAACCTCTGTGAGAAAGAATTCCCTCTTCTCACACCCACCAAATCCAGCACAACCTCAACACACACTTCCAAAAAAAACCACTCTTCCTCAATACCATCCCCTCAAACTTCATCAAAATCATCCTCTTCGAAACACACCCGAACGACAATACACACACACACACACTTCATACACATTCCCAACCAGGACTTACGCTTCCCCTGTAAGATCCCAATCCCCCACAACCTCAGTCATCCGAAAACCCCCTGTCCCCGACGAGGATGGATTCACCCTCGTCGGTAAACCCAAAAGCCGACCTACCACACCTGACCCTATCAACCACCCTACAACAACCCCCACAAACAACATCAGATAAACCCTAAACCTCAGAAACCTTCCATCTCAGTATTCTACACAAAAATCCCTTTTCACCCTCTCAAATATTCTCGAGCTCCTCAACGGACAAATCCTTTATCTCAAAGTCAATTTCAACACCTGCGCTTCTGAAAACCTCCTCCCCCATGTTAGTCTCGACACTTCTGAGACGAATCCACAACTCAACTGGTGATTCTAACATCACCATCAACGTCCTCAACTCCACCGAATATCCACCCCGCCAAGCCAACAAAGCTCTACCCACCGTCTCTTTCGTCTGCAGGAATGTAGATACCACGATCAGCCTCGAAGAATTCGAAGGAATTTTTCACGATCAACACATTCCATTCCTCAAAACTTGACGAATCGTCGTCAAGGCCACCAACAAGCCCACATCAATGTTTCGCATCGTTACCACCACCGAAACCCATTACCACCAGGCCCTCACCCCCGGCCTCTCATTTCATGGTCTCCCACATCAGTGCGAGCCATACAACACCAATTCGCTACCCCCTGTTTCTAAATATTGCAGTCGATGCACGCAAACCGGACATTCCTCCGAATCTTGTCGGTCTAAACCGATATACCCTTCTTGCGGCCAAACAGGCCACCGACCAGAAAATTGCCCCAAGTCCGGAACTCCCACATGCACAAATTGCGGTGGTCCTCACCCCGCCTTCCACCCTCGCTGCCCTCACAGGCTTATGATACCCAAAACCCCACAAGAGACCGCCCCCGTCTCACTTGAAAAACCACGAGTTTCCTTCGAACTCTGTACCGACACAAAAATCCTAATCGAAGTCATCACAGTCACTCTCATGAACGCCATTCCCAACTCAAGGGATATCATAGCCGACACATAATTCCTTCCATCTATCGACACAACTGTTCTATAACAAATATAGGCAGGTGTGCTCACTTTGCTTTCACTCCCATCAGGAGCGAAAGCGATTCAACTTGATCTACGAGCCCCATCCACCCCGTCGGTGCTGCAGGTTTTTCACGTTTTTCCCTGTAGCATAGTGAATCTATTCGCTAGCCAAATGGGCCGACGTACGACCAGTTTTTGGATTTATTTGATTATTATACCAGCCATCCACTCAATTCCAACATTTTAACCAGTCATTGAAAAAAATTTATATTTCAACATTTTAACAAGTAATCACAAAATTTTATATTTCAACATTCAAACCACCTCCCACAGACAATATACACCTAACTAGCTTAATTCCTCTCCTCGAATTCGAAAAAAGCCAGTCGCCACCACCAGACATCTTCCACACATCTTTCAATGTCTCCTAGTCACTTTTCAAACAAATTCGAAACAAAATTGAAAAATCCTGAAATCATCCCTAACTTTTCTTATTAACTCTCATGACATCGGAGACACCCAATCCCAAAAACATTTTCAAATTTCCAATAATTTCAAACACCCACCTCATCTTCTCTTAACTATCCGCAACGCAATGTGGTTCGTCTTATTCATATTCGACCTTTACTAGTCACTCTAAAAATCCCATCCTATACACTTCTAAAACCACGTTCTCACAAAAATCACCCAATTTCGCTGCTGATTGTTCCTGCCTCTACCTCCGGTTGATTTCTAGCAAAAAACCACCAATCACCCACTAACAAAACAAAACTTCGAACTTTCTAGATTCTTTTTTCTCAAATATTCCATACACTTTTCCAAAACTGAATTTTCAGTCTCTCTTTTAATTCAAGCCAAAGTCAACTCGCGCACACAAACCATCAACAAAACATCCTCAACCAGCCCTGCAGAGGAAATATATCCTATATCAGGGCCAAATTCCAACACAAACTACCCCAAAATAAAACATTATAAACCTTAACTTAAAAAAATATTCTCTCTCTCTATACACATCAGTCGGCGATTAGCGTTCGAAGCGATAAGTACATACCTACGTACAAGCCAGCTAGCGAATTACGAATTTTAAGCAAAGTGTTTCGGCTATTTATTTATCAAAAGCGCCGACGCGAGTATTTTTGAGAATGTTAGGACTATAAAAGTGACGATCGCGCCTCAACATACATCAGTCGACGTTTAGCGTTCGGGGCGATAAGTACCTACCGACTTACAAGTAGCCAGCGAATTTTAAATGAAGTGTTTAGGTGTTGTTCTACTGCTGTATTCTGATTGTATCAGTTTTGTACATTTCTTCTTTGGACCAAACTCTTCTACGCAGTAACATTATTAATAAAGAAGAATGGAACGTTGGCTTAAAGGCGTTGAACGTGTTGCAACAACATCTTCTAACGAAGCCGAATGTTCAAAAGCAGTACGCGCGGAGTATGCAGCAATTACATGTTATGTAGTGAACTGCTTCCTAATAGTTCCATGGCACCTGCCAAGTGGCGCCGACAATTGGAAACTGTACAACCCCGAGTCTAAAGACAAGAATAAAGAATTTTTTGTACGTAAAAAAGAACAATTATTGGAAAGTCAAAACTATAATGCTTGTAAACCAAACTATCAATGAAAAGGCCACGGAGGCATCATATTTAGTTAGCTATCGCATTGCACAAGCAGGTGAAGCACACACTATGGCTGAGAATTTAATAGAGACATAATAAAATGTATGCTTGATGAAAAATCTGCAAAGCATCTTTCTACTATGCCGCTATCAAACGATACCTTTTCACGGCGAATTTATGATCTGGCAAGCTACGTCAAACAAGAACTAGTTACAAGTCTACAAAAAACTCGATTCGTCTTGCAAATAGATGAGTCGACTGATGTCGCTGGTCTGTCTATCTTGCTGGTTATCGTGAGATATCCATATGAAAGTTCTTTTGAAGAAGACATGCTTATGTGTTTATCGCTGCCCACAAACACTACCGGAGAAGAAATCTTTAATCAAATAAATATATTTTTTGGTGAAAATAATCTCAGTTGGAACGGTTGCATTGCAGATGAGGTCAAGGCGATGACGGGTAAAACAGCAGGAGCAGTGTCACTAATCAAAAAAATAAAGCGCCTAATTGTGGTTTCAGCCATAGTATCCTGCATAGACAAGCACTTGCTTGCTTCACATGGATGAAGCGGTAAAAATAATTAATTTGATCAAATCACGACCACTACAATCCCGAATGTTCTCATTATTGTGTGAAGAATATGCTATTTGAACTTAGAGCCGAGCTACAAATGCTTCTTTCAGATACTTCTTTTGATTTGAAAGATCGTTTGTATGACAAAAATTGGTTGTTTCGACTGTCTCTTATGGTGGATATCTTTTAAAAACTGAACTAATTAAATAACTGCCTTCAAAACAAAATTAAATTTTTGGAATATTTGCATTTGTATGAGAAAAATCGAAAGCTTTACGTCACTCAGTGAGTTTGTTAGCAATAACGACTCAGAAATGTTTCAAGGTGATGTATTGAAGAATTGGTCCTCACTTCGATGCGCGCATCTTTTGAGAATTATTTTCTCGAAGAACAGAAAACGAAAAGGATACTGAATTCACGGATTCATAATCCCTTTTTAACCAACTTGCAAAAGGCCGAAAGTATGTCAAAGGAGATATTTGAATCTCTTTTAGAAATGTCGTCAGATTCAAGTATGGAGTCACTGTTCAAAACGACGCCTCTCAACAATTTTTTGTGCAGAATTCGTGATGAATATCCAATGCTTGCGAAAATGGCTCTGAATATTTGTCTCTTGTTCCCAACAACATATTTGTGCGAAACAGGATTCTTAACCTATGCAGCCACGAAAACAAAATACCGCAATAGAGTGGACGCCGAAGCTGATATGAGACTTCAACTGTCTTCTATCAAACATGACATTAACCAGTTGATTTAAAATAAAAAAACAGATTCATATCTCCCATTTTTTTCTTCTTTAATATCTTCTATTATTTTACGTGTTATATAGTAATTTACTAAGTAAAATAAGTAATCAGTAGTAACTGTTACATTGTACTTTTATTATGCTTATTAATAAAGAATACATTTTGAAAAACAATTGTTTTATTGTAGGGTTCCGTCAAGAATTTCGCTTTCCAAAAGGGTTCCGTCACCAAAAAATTTGAGAATCGCTGTTCTAGATTAATCATTCATTAAACTAGACTGCTGCTCTAACTGAAACATGAAATAAACGCTTCCAACATATTATCTGGTGTCTAAGTCAAAAAAGTATTTAATTCATGTGCTAATATTCCACATTCGTCAATTTTAATAATAAAACATATCTGTACAATGGGATGTTAAACATATAACATACAATGTGTAACAGTTTGATCTGAATATTTCCCATCTCAGCGAAATAACAGTCATTTGAATTTACATAGATTGCTTGTTATTGCTGTACGCACAAAATACTTCGCAAAACATGATATATGACAGAGCAATTCGTCTTCGTCATATGGAAATTTCTGTAGCTCCACCTCTATCAATCAATGTTAAGAAGAAAATGAAGGAAAATTGAGAACATTGTATGGTAGGAGAAGATTTAAACGAATTGGATATACATGCATGCACAAGTACCGACAGATTTACAGTAAAATTTTCGAATGAAAAAAAATCGATTTCGATGTATAGTCGACACAGTAATTTATAATGGATAAATATTCCCCAACAGTAATATTCGGAGTCTTTCTGATTGATAGTATTTTGATTTTCCTGTGAACCTGTAGTAAGGCTCCTTCAGTGCCAGTTTCTATTGTTACCTTTGACCATATACGTTGTTTGGCAATAGTGTCTTTTTTTGGAACCAAATATGACGATACGATATGGACAAGAATTAGTTCTAATAATTTTGTTTTGATTTTTGGTTATCACTTGAGCAAACAGTTTTCCCATATTCTGAACCAAGATTTTCATTGTATTTTGTTCGATACAATAAGAGTATTTATTACGTTTTATACTACCATAATTTTTGCGCGATAGGCTATTGTTTCCATTATTTTCCCCCTTTTTAGAGTACCTGGCATTCCCCTACAGTTGGCAATACCTATCTCAATCAAGTCGCTTTTTACTTCATGGATCTAGTTTTATTTGCCCTTCCTCTTCTGCTCCTTATCCTTGATATGATATTCTCCTCATGGTTCTTTGCTCCGACATTCTAGCGATGTGCCCTAGCCACCTCACTTTATTTAGTTGTAATTTCTGCGCAATTTCAGGCTTATTGTATATGTTCATTACTTTTTTATTGGTACATCCCATTCAGTCACCTCCCGCAGTTTTAATTCCACCCATTATCCTCCTCTCCCTTCTTCCTTCCCCCATGTCTAGCGTTTGTTGATCCTTTTTTGAAACTATTCATCTTTGCTTGCTCACATTACTATCGGGTTATTGTTTTCGAAAGCTTCAATCTTGACTGATGTTTTATGTAATCAATTTTGTCGACTCTTTCAAATTGTTCTTCTTTTCGTGTATTGAATTTGACACATTCGTTCTCTTTTGTTAATTCGGTTCTTATCTCTATGTATCTTGTTTTCCGTTTATTTATCTGAAGAACCAACCATTCTACTTCTTAAAATCTGCAAGCTATCTGTGGAACCTAGTTACCTAGTTAATAAACCAGACATTGCAATTTAAACATATAAAACAATCCAGTTCTTTTAATCCTCCTTTTTCTGATTATTATTTCCAGCACTAGTTTGAATACACGAATCTTCCCGTCTCTACTATTTCAGCTTCAAACTATTTCGAGAAATTAACACCTCGCAAAATTTCATTACTTGTCTATGTTCTTATTATCAGTTTGATAATGTTTTTTGGAATATCTCATTTCACCAGTGTTTCTTACCTAAAGGTTTTCTCTGTATATTTAGTCGTAAGCCTGCTTAAAATCCATGAAGAACATGTTCAGATCCAAGTTTTTCTAGTGATTTTTGTTGTTTGTATCATTCTTATGGCGAAAATTGGGTGTATCTTCTTGGTCTAAACCTCGTAGATAGTCTCCACCACTAGATCTTAGGAAAATCAAGAGATTTTGTGTATTAATATCTACAACATGCAGAAACACTATTTTGTATGTCAAGAAATATTTCGGTGTTCTTGAAGAATATTCATCTAAACAACAATTTCAATTAAAATGTGTATATATACTGTTTTAATAACATTGTTAATTTATCGTTGCTGTGTTTTTTGGTTCAGTTTTCTCAGGATTTAATTTAATTTTGTTTAATTCCAAATATGGCAACAATAATACATTTGAATGAATATCAATCTTGATCTCCGCTGAGCCACCAACTACCAGCGTTAGATACCGTCAAAATAATTAAAAAATTAAGAAATCTTGTTATTCTTCTCCAACAGATTTGATAACAATTTAATAACTTCAATACACATCGTAATTGTCGTTTATTAAAGTCTCCCTTATATTTACTTTACTTTGTAAAACACTACGTAAAAACAAGACACTGCACAGCGTTAGGGCTAAAGCATTAGGTAAACAAAATCAAAATCTCTACCCGAAATGTTTCCGTTTAACCGGTAAACTTGAGGCCCTAATAAGATAAGCGACTTTAAAACAAACAATCAAATATTTGCTCTTCAGATACCTACCTACAAAGGAGACTCGATCTAGTAGGCTGAGGATAAACGGTTTGTGCTTCTAACTGTTGCAGTCGAGAAGCTAATACGTACGATTTTGTTTCGATTGTTGGCTTAGGATAGCGGAAAGAAAAATAAATAAACTCAAATGAGTAATAGGAAACCTACGATTGAAGTTTGTATTCGCATACAATGTTTATTAAAAATCTTCTATCTTTTATTTTCGGCAGCGTCATATAAACTGCAATAACAACAGTTTTGATGCTGTTGACGGATATCGCATTAGAGTAATCATAATGAGAAGGTTAATACAGTTTACCATAAATATAATATGGTTTAAATCCTATAAATTTCAAGTAAACATTTCGATTCCTTCTATTATTTTTTATAATGCGCCTTCAGGTTGCTCAATCAGCATTTTTGACGATAACTATACTGATGTACTTCGAGCAGCTGAAGAAGAGGTTGGACATGCGATATGGTCATAAACATGTAGAACATTTGTACCAATCTCAGCGGAAGAGGCGAAGGCAGAAACCTGATGAATCCCTTCAAGAATATGAAGTGGACATAGCCCGACTAGTTCGATTCGCTTATCCGTCAGCACCAGAGAACATGATGGAATGTCTGGGCATCCAGGCCTTCATTGATGCCTTACGTGACCCCGATATGCAGAGGACGCTTCGTTTAGCCCATCCGAAAACATTAGTCAACGCATTGACAGCTGCTCTTGAATATGAAGCAGCCACGATAGCTTCGGGATACAACAAATGTAGGACCATACAGGAAGAAGGTGACGATGACAGACTTGACCAGATCGTCAACTTATTGAACGGTTTGGTAGACAAGAAGCCGAAGAAAATATGGTGCTGTAATTGTAGCGAGCTAGAGCATGCACGCAGTTCGCGTGAGCGTCCTACGACTCCTGCAAACCAAGAACCTCTTAAATGTAAAGCAGCCACGAAGGATTCGCGGTACAACAAAATTAGGACCATACAGGAAGAAGGTGACGATGACAGACTTAACCAGATCGTCAACTTATTGAAAGGCATGGTAGACAAGAAGCCGAAGAACATCAAATGCCGGAAGTGTGGCGAGCTAGAGCACGTACGCAGTCCGTCTAAGCGCCCAACCTAAAAACTCCAGTCATAGGGGAAATCAGACAGAGGTGAACATCCAGCTGATATGAATAACCGAGAAGATCAGGAGAATGATCCTCACCTGAAGATGATCCGGCAATGGAAGGAAGAAAATCGGCGACCTACCTGGTAAGAAGTGTCCAGATATTCACCGAAACTAAAGTCGTATTGGGCTCAGTGGGACTCTCTTGTCCTGGAAGAAGGGCTGTTGAAAAGAGTCCTTGAAAACGATGATGGTTCCGAGATGAGAAGACAGCTAGTTATCCCTAGAACGAGAGTAGCTGAGGTACTGAAGAAGTTACACGACAGTCCATCGGGAGGTCATCTGGGAGTAAAGAAAACCCTTCAGCGAGTCCGTGAAAGGTTTTATTGGATGAACAGCTCCGACGATGTGTAGGACTGGTGTAAGAAATGTACGACTTGTGCTAAGAGTAATGGACCACATCGCAAAAGAAAGGCACCTATGAAACAGTACAATGTTGGAAGCCCTTTCGAAAGGATTGCTTTAGATATCGCTGGACCATTTCTGACGACCGAAAACGGTGGCAAATACATACTGGTTGTAATGGATTATTTCACAAAGTGGGTTGAAATTTACGCTATCCCCAACCAAGAGGCCACAACTGTTGCGGATGTATTGGTGAAAGAATTTATCAGACGATATGGAGTGCACTTGGAACTCCACAGTAACCAGGGAAGAAATTTCGAAAGTCATCTACTCCAGGAGATTTGCGAGAAGCTGGGAATGAAGAAGACAACAGCATTACATCTACAGTCAGACGGAATGGTCGAGAGAATGAACAAGACTATTGGAAAATACCTGTCCAAAGTAGTATCCAGCCATCAGAGAGATTGGGACCAGTATCTTTCCCTATTCGCATTGGCTTATCGATCTGCCGTCAATGACTCCACGGGTGAAACACCGGCGAAAATCCTGTTTGGACGAGAAAGGAGGCTTCTTTGTGACCTGGAATTTGGCTGTCGGCCTGGAGAAGATCTAGCAGGCGAAGACTACGTGATCCAATTGAGAGGAAGGCTGGACGATTTTCATGAATTAGTTCGAACAAATCTTCAAGTTGCCAGCGACAGAATGAAAAGTCGGTACGACACGCAGGCCACAGAAGGCGATTATAAAGAAGGGGACAAAGTATGGTTACACAACCCGACGAGGAGAAAAGGATTTTCTTCAAAATTACAAAAATCCTGAAAAGATCCATACTTAATCAAGAAACGGATCAATTATGTTATATATCGCATAAGCAAGATCACCAACGGAAAACCAAAAGTAGTTCACCAAAACCGACTAGCGCCATTCGAAGGAGACCATGACCTAGAGAAAGGAGTAAACCATATTCGAGATGTTTCTGACCCTACCTTCGATGAATTTATGGGCGCGTATGGAGGTACCGGGAAAGCTAGATATGGAGTCACTTCAGAACAACGGCAAGATTTGTTCACTCTCCCGGAAGATTATTCACTGGCATAGAACATCCCCGCCCGTCTCAAGAACGCACGAGGTTTGGCATTCGTCTTTCGAAATAAGTTCGTGCAATTAGAAAAACTTGAAGACCAGATTCTAGCCCCTGGCAAGACAGTGGAACTGAATCATAATTCGCGGTACGTCTTCTACGTAGTAACTAAAAATGAATTTCAAGCTCGATCTACCTACCGCGATGTGTGGGAAGCACTTCGAAACCTACGAGACCATGTGTTGGAATCCAGCGTGAAGAAACTGGCTACGCCTAAGATAGCGAGTAACCAGTTGGATTGGCGAATCATCAGGAACATAGTAGAGATTATCTTTCAAGATACCGGTGTACAGATATTAATTTGCAGCTACAACCCCCGTTATCAGTATCCGATGAAGACGATGCCCTGCTATTTTCATAAGATCGGAAAGTGTAGAAATTGGACCAGTTGCCAATTCAAACATCCAGTCTCGGCTACACAAAAGTTCCAGGAGGAACTTCCATTTAAGAAGGGGGTAATGTTACGAAACAGCACACTGGTATAGTCCCTAAATCCGACTCTGTCTAAGCCAGGTATGAAAGTTAAAATTATGGCGGATACGCAGGTTCTTTTATAACTGTTTATGATTGTGACTATCTTATCTAGACATTGTTTTTGTGACCAGTCTTATCTAGAAAATGCCAGAAAGCCAATTGTTTCTGAGTAAGCCGCAATCTAAAATTATCTAGTGAAAAAGGCACTAATATATAAGGGACCAATCAGGAAGAGTTTAGTTAGTTGATAAAGTGATCTCGAGAAATAAACAGGAATACACCGAAATAGCGGACACTAAAGTGTTGATATAAATTAATAATTAAGTTTGTGTGCATATAAATTAAATTTAAGTGATTAGTTGAGTATATATAAATTAAGTGTTAGTGATTAGTTTAGTGTTTAAATAAATTAGTATGTAGCCATACCGTGTGTTTATAATGTATCCCACCCGTTTACTGTTTAAATAAATAAGAAAAACATTACAATAACAACTGACTTCTCCAAGTTTCGAAGGATAGTTGTGCGTTGTACGTATAATTAACAAAGTGACTGGATAATAATGCTCTAATATAAGCACCATTTTCTCTTCATATTCTATCATCTTCTTGTGCTACTACTGGCCAAAAGCCAGGGTTAGATTTCACTAAATGACAACCCATGAACGTTTACATTCGACTAAACAATACTCGTTTTTACCTTTCAGACATTCTCATATCGCAAGTTATGTTGTAGCAAGGCAGCAGTGAGAAAAATTGAATTAAATCTCTGACGAAATATACAAGCGTTCAGCACCGTTGCTCTACTCAATGCAATATTTCTTTATACCAATTTACCGAAACCGTTATAACTCCCCCGAAACGTCTATTCAACTTTTATATAGCGATACATTCTTCTGCTTTTGACCACTATTAATCTTTTCCGTTTTTTCTTAAAGAGAAAAAAACCCTCTGGTTTTATCCGGAGAACATTTAATTTAATCTTGACAATAGAAGTACCTATTTATTCTGGAACGGTCAACCAATAGGGGCATTTGTTTATTTAATTCGATTCAAAAGAAACCCGTGTGTGTCTCTTCTATTATATGTAGAAGGTATACAAAGGAAATCGGAAGTTGGCTCCTTCCATTTATTATAAGGGGAAATGGACAGGCAAACAATGATTTGTGGAAAGCTGAATTTGAGATAATTTGTTTGCAAAATAGAACGCGAAAGTGAGTAGTTCTCAGTAAACAAAGAATATTAGAAATAGGTTTTGTGAATTCATTTGGGTCTGGGCAACAGAAACTAATGAAATATTTGCCAACTTATTGATAAATGATATTTTTGTGGGGATGTGACAATAAAACACCAGAGTGGACTCTTTTAGATATTTAATCCAAGCTTTAATAAATTATTATTCATTTTCAAAATAAATAATTTTAAATATAATTCAATAAAAAACTCAAACAATATGACATCAAACAAACTATTTGATTTTGAGCTACTATAATTTTGATTTTTTTGTTTTTAGTTTAAGAGTTGTTTTGAACACTAAGGTCTGTTTTTTTATGTATACAATCATTTTGTCCTCGTTTTTGTTTTGTTTTATCCTGATCATTTTTAAATATGTACGTTTTTTGTTTTTTTTTGTGTTTGTTTCTTTATCTAAGATTCTTATATCATCATAATTAAATATGTGATTTAGTTCCTGTTGGTGCTTTGTCAACACGATAACATCAGTTTTTTGAGTTGCGATGGGCTATTTTTATCATTAGTATTATATATTGTATGAATTATCTTTCTTATTATATTCTCATAAATTGATTGTGTATAGTTATTTTCTTCTAAAATTTCTCTTACTTTTTTTTAAGTTGTCTTTCCGAAATTTAGGATGTGCTAGTTTTATACCTCTATCTGTTAACGTTCTGACCGAATTTGCTTTGTGTTGTATTGGTGCATTTGGAAGTTTGTATATCTATTGGATGAAATTTCTGTTTCGTACCAGTTTATATATACAGGGTGTTTCCTAAGTAATCTAACATATTGTAATGGGCGCTTCGTCACTCCATTTTAAGATGGAAAATTATTATAAACATGTGTGATAAGTCTTGTCGTTAATGAGATACAGGGTGTTGTTTTATTATTTCAACTTTGATGTTGTATATATGGGTCAAAATTTTTATGAAAAATCACCCTAAAAAAATTCGTAGCGGCTACGTTTATGAATTGGAAAGAATAAAATTAGTTGAAAATCGAAAGAGGGGAGCAAGTACAATCATAAAAAAATACGGCACTTTTCTACCGGCATTACAAACAGAGTTATAAAAAATCAAAGATTGAATAATAAAACAATTCAACACCCTGTATCTCATTAACGACAAGACTTATCACACATGTTTATGAGAACTTTTCGTCTTAAAATGGAGTGACAAAGCGCACACTACAATATTTTAGATTACTTTGGAAACACCTTGTATTTATATATCTACACCTTGGACGGTTATAATATATTTTTTATAATTCGCGTACAAAAGAGACTTCATTATAACATTGTTTACAGTGTCACAATGAAGCTCTTTGAACACTGTTTCCGTAATTTTCAGTGTACAGTTGGTTATTGTATTTAGTTATATTTTTATTTGACATTTGACTTTAACCTTGACACAAATTATAGATAAAATGGTCTAGCGTTGTTCTAGCTAGCAAATTATTATATTAAAAGTTCCTAAAGGTAAATTAGAATGATTTATACATTAAAAATAATAATGAATAAAGTATGCTAACGTTTATTTATCAATGATTTGTCAATTGTTTATTTTTATATTGTATAGGATCAATATAAAGGTATACAAAACGTTCGATTTTTGGGATAAATTACCAGATATCTATGTGAAGATGTATTACAGAAATAATTTTGTTCATGATATAATATGAATAGATCGCAAGATCATATACGAGGAAGCTATTTTTTAAACAAATAATCATCCTCTGTTTGCTTAAATGAAAGTTTGTTTACAATTTACACATTTATTCGGTTATAATATGTCGAAAGTCAGAAGTGCTGAATAAAACACCTACAGAATTGCCAACTTAAATCCAAACCACTCCTCCTAGTTTAAAAACAGGGATTATATGTAATTCTATTTTACTTCAAAAATGAAATAAATGCGAATTATAAAAAATATTGTGTAAAACTTGTGCCACAATGACTTTATGTAGTACTCGTGAACTTCACTCGTACTACAAAACGAGTCATTGTGACACTTCTTTACAAATAATTATTATATAATTCGCGTATAAAAAAAAGAGACTTCATTATAACATTGTTTTTCTAAGCCATGTCTGTAAACATAAAAAATCGCACTGTCAACAATCCTTGTAAATGACATTTAACAATAACATGCACGTAATGAGATCTCATAACATACGAGCGAGATATATTTAGGATTGAAAGAGTGATGCCCCTAAATGTAGACAGCACATTATGCAAATTCTTTAAAAATAGGACAGGTTTTCTTAAGTAGCATGCTATGAAAATATATGTCATGTCATTTATATTATCAATTTCTTGAACAAAATATAATACAATTATGAATATACCGTTCTTCACAATTAAATAATAAGGCACAATCGATCTACAATAATTGTTCAATTATTATTAACAACTAATTTAATAAAGTTTAAATGATTGCGATATTTTTTATTTAATGGAAGAAAATTAATGGGCGTAGAAAAAGTATAGTACGTTACACGAGTTGTAAGCCCATTACGCACTCATGAAATTTATGCACTCACCGCTGCGCGGCTCCGTGCATAAACTTTTTCATTTTGTGCGTAATGGGTCACTTACAACGCTTGTTACGTTATATACTATTACAGTGTCACAATGAATCTCTTTGAACACTTTTTTAGTAATTTTTAGTGTCATACAGTTGGTTATTGTATGTATTTTTATTTGACATTTGACTTTAACCTTAACTTACAACAAATTATAAAATGGTCTGGCGTAGTTCAAGCGAACAAATTAATAGATTAAATGGTCTTAAAGGTAAATTGGAACAAATTATATATTAAAAATTTAATAAATAAAGTACGCTAACGTTTATACATCGATGATTTGTGAATGGTTTATTTTGTTATTTTATATGTATGATCAATACATAGGTAGGTATACATTACGTTCGAGTTTTGGGATAGATTACAACATATCTATGTGAAGATATCCTACAGAAATTATATGCCGCAATAAATTTAAACAAATAATCATCCGCTATTTGCTTAAATGAAAGTTTGTTTGGAGGACTTCGTGATAAACTGAGGGGGGATGAATGTAATATATTGATCTGATCTTCGTTGAGATTTTTCAGTTGATTTTGTCAATGTCAAGTTGTTAAAAGTCGAATAAAGCCTATTTCAGTTCAGGTTTATTTACTACAATTTATTCGACTTTTTTTTTGATTCTACATAAGATGGATAAACTACTCAGACCAGAAAGGTTAGAAGTTGAACCAAGCTCTAGTACTGCCGCTCAACAGTGGACACATTGGGTTCGGTCATTCGAGAATTTTATTGAAGCTGTCAATGCCACAGAAAGCAATAAGCAACTGAATATCCTAATTAAATATGTCAGTCCCACTATTTATGAATTTATCAGTGAATGTTCAACCTATGATGAAGCACTCGCAATCTTGAAAAAGATCTATGTCAAACCACGCAATGAAATTTTTGCTCGATACTTCCTTGCAACAAGGCGTCAACAAGTTAGTGAGTCTATTGACCAATACTTACAAGTTCTGAAGGAAATGAGCAAAGAATGTAATTTTAAATCTGTATCTGCAGACGAAAACAAAAATGATTCCATAAGAGATTCGTTCATCAGTGGTCTCAGTTCTCCTCACATCAGACAACGACTTCTGAAAAATAATACACTAACCTTACAAGATGCTTTCGACAAAGCCAGAGCTCTTGATATGGCTCATTATCATTCAGAGGCTTATGTATCTTCATATGGATCCTTCAATGCAGCAGCTAATATGAATACAGACAATCGCTCTGAACAAATTCAAGAATGTTCCGATCAACCAACTACTTCCACAATTTCTTCTAAGTGTTTCTTTTGCGGTTTTGATTATCATTCTCGTGATATGTGTCCAGCTAGAAATTGCAACTGCCATGGATGCGGGAAGAAGGGACATTTTTCAAAAGTCTGTAAATCTCGAGGCAATTCAGCAAAATCCACCAAATACTCAACCAAACAGACATCATCAACAATCCTGGCTACAATTTCAGCTGCATCCCCAGTTGCCTGTCAAGAGCAATCCTTCAAATTGACGTTAATGGAATTATGACGGATGCGTTGATTGATACAGGAAGTTCAGATAGGTTCATAAATAATAAAATAGTACGAGCAAGAAAAATGCAGATATTTCCTTCCTCATGTAATGTAGCCATGGCCTCTACGTCTAAAGTGTCTCAAGTGATCGGATGCTGTATCGTGACCATTAAAATGTTGCAGAATATATACGAAAACTTCAAATTACTGGTACTTGATGATTTGTGTGCAGATATGATAATAGGTCATGATTTACTCAAAGAGCACTCAGGTGTAAAAGTGACTTTTGGTGGACCAAGAGATTCTTTGGCAGTATGTGATCTAGCTTTGGCTAACGTTGATCCATTTCCTCTATTCTCACATTTGGCTCCAAATTATAAACCTATTGCAGTGAGATCTCGCCGATACACATCTGATGATTCTAAATTCATTGATAATGAAGTGAAGAGACTATTAGAAGAAAATATTATTGAGCCAAGTAACTCACCGTGGCGTGCACAAGTTTTAGTCACCTCAAACGAAACTCATAAAAAGCGAATGGTAATTGATTATTCACAAACAATCAATAGGTTTACATTACTTGATGCTTATCCATTACCGCGGATAGATGATATTGTTAATCAAATAGCAAAGTACGAAATATTCAGTACAATTGATCTACGCAATGCTTACCACCAGATTCCCATCAGAGATAACGAAAAAAAGTATACTGCTTTTGAAGCTTGCGGTAAACTTTACCAATTCCATAGAATTCCATTCGGAGTAACTAATGGAGTAGCCTGCTTCCAGAGGACAATCCAAATTATAATCGAAAGTGAGGGTTTGAAAGATACCTATGCTTACTTGGATGACGTAACCATTTGTGGATCGAACAAGATGGACGACGACCATAATTTACAACTATTCATGAATGCTGCAGAGAAGTATAGTTTAACGTTGAACAAGGAGAAATGTATGTTTTCCACTGACAAAATAAATATTCTTGGCTATACTATTACGGGGAAAACAATTAAACCAGACCCAGAGAGACTCAGACCACTTTTGGAACTTCCCGCACCAAATAGTTTACCTTCCCTTCGCCGTATAATGGGAATGTTTGCTCATTATTCGAAATGGGTGCCTAATTTCTCTGAGAAAATTCAACCACTGGTATAGTGTAAAACATTTCCCATATCTGAAAATGCTATTACAGCATTCGAACTATTGAAGAAAATTATTTCCAGTGCTGCCGTGAAATCTATTGACGAATCTGTTATGTTCACCGTAGAAACTGATGCGTCGGATTTTGCTATTGCTGCCCAACTCTCTCAGAATGGAAGACCTGTAGCGTTCTTTTCAAGAACTCTTTCAAGTACCGAACAGAGACATTCATCCGTTGAAACACAAGCATATTCTATTGTGGAAGCCCTCCGGAAATGGAGACATTTCCTTATTGGCCGACATTTTCAGTTGATTACTGATCAAAAATCGGAATCTTTCATGTTTGATCACAAAGTTTCCAGTAAAATCAAAAACGATAAAATCATGCGGTGGCGCCTAGAACTATCATGTTTCAGATATGATATTATATATAGACCTGGAATCGAAAATACAGTAGCAGACACCTTCTCGAGAATAACTTCATCATTGTTGAATGAAGATAACAAGAAGACTCTTTATAATCTACATAACTCTCTGTGTCATCCTGGAGTTACTCGAATGAACCATTGGATTCGCTGTAAAAATTTACCTTTCTCTATGGAAGACATTCGAAAACTAACTGCATCATGTCCCATTTGCGCTCATCGTATTGTATGTGTAATTTGGACTTGTCGCAAGAAACTACAATGAGCGGTGTGAATAAAAACGAGTACGACGAGTATTTACTTACAAGTAAAGTGTAACGAGTATTTAAACTCCAAGTAAACCGATGTGAATAAAGCGTCGAGTTTACTTGTGACCGTGTACTCGTCAACCTGAGGGTATACTAGCAAGTATTTACTCGAGAGACAACTGAATTCACAAAAAAGGCAAGTAAATACTTGTAGCGCCACACAGACTACGCATCATTTCCTGTTGTGACTTGTTCTGTTTTCGCCGCTAAACTAACTTGACTCCCCGTCATTACTCACAAGTCAGTTGTCGTTCCCGTTTGTTTTTGTCCTATATATATATATATATATATATATATATATATATATATATATATATATAAAGATGTACGAATAGTGCGTGACATATAACAAAGAACAGATTAGTGGGTATTGCACGCAAATAGAAGAAGGGGCTACTGAAAAGAATGGTAACCGCAGACATGCATGTTTCTGGATCATTAGCCTTCATCGGTACGGCATAATCAAGAAAAGGTGTACAACTTGGGAGCAAGGATGTTAATTGAAACATGAGAAAACACAAACAACGGATTTCAACAAGATAACCAAACGCACATTTGTGCCTTTAAATGGAAGATCCCGAGTTTTCAGGACAACAACCAACAGAAACACGGAGGCGTGTATAGCTCTCCCGTCTGAACCTTCCGACCCTGGAAATATATATATATATATATATATATATATATATAAAGATGTACGAATAGTGCGTGACATATGAACAATAACAAAGAACAGATTAGTGGGTATTGCACGCAAATAGAAGAAGGGGCTACTGAAAAGAATGGTAACCGCAGACATGCATGTTTCTGGCTCATTAGCCTTCATCTCATGTTTCAATTAACATCCTTGCTCCCAAGTTGTACACCTTTTCTTGGTTATGCCGTACCGATGAAGGCTAATGAGCCAGAAACATGCATGTCTGCGGTTACCATTCTTTTCAGTAGCCCCTTCTTCTATTTGCGTGCAATACCCACTAATCTGTTCTTTGTTATTGTTCATATGTCACGCACTATTCATACATCTTTTTATATATATATATATATATTTCCAGGGTCGGAAGGTTCAGACGGGAGAGCTATAGACGCCTCCGTGTCTCTGTTGGTTGTTGTCCTGAAAACTCGGGATCTTCCATTTGAAGGCACAAATGTGCGTTTGGTTATCTTGTTGAAATCCGTTGTTTGTGTTTTCTCATGTTTCAATTAACATCCTTGCTCCCAAGTTGTACACCTCTTCTTGGTTATGCCGTACCGATGAAGGCTAATGAGCCAGAAACATGCATGTCTGCGGTTACCATTCTTTTCAGAAGCCCCTTCTTCTATTTGCGTGCAATACCCACTAATCTGTTCTTTGTTATATATATATATATATATATATATATATATATATATATATATATAATATATATACATAATATATATATATATATATATATATATATATATATATATATATATATATATATATATATATATAACATATATATTTAATTTTTAGTTGAGAGTCATTTACTAACTTTTTCGTTTCACAAGGCCGTCTTCTTTTTGTTTTTCAAAAAAGAATAATACTTATTTACAAAATTCATTTCATGCTTTTTGGTGCTATAAACGACAACACAGTTCACATTTTATTGTTTTTAAAAGTTGAAGAAGTGAGTGGTTTCCATGCAATCGTATCCTTTGTGAATTTTTTTAAGGATTAACGTCGGTTACTTGTGAGTAATAATTTTAAATCAATGTTTTTGCCTATTTTACCTGTGTATATATTTTTGTAGTTGACTGATGAAGAAATAATCATATTTCGAAAGCTATCCACATAAAGTAAAAAGAGTTCACTTATTCCTGAGAAGGCTTATTCCCGAGAACTTTTTAACTATTCTGGTTTTAACTAGTTCAAGCCGACTACCTTTTACTCACTCTGTGTATATATATATATATATATATAATTAACTTTTTCAGTAGTATCGTTGTTCTAATAATAGTTATATCAAAGAACAAGTTTCATAACACGTTATTTTATCGCACGCGTCCAAGTCCGATGGAAGGCCGTATGAAATAAGGTTTTTATACTGTTTTTCTACTTTGCGTTTCTTTGTGTCCAAAAAGTAATAAAATTTTAAAAATAGGTTAATTAAATCGATTTAGGATATCGTGATGAAGCGGTTGGTAATGCTGACTGACATTAGCGTCAACTTGACACATTTCAAAATCGAATAATTGTGTCAATTTGTGGATTTTACTTTGTTCAATCGTCTACCAGCGGGAAAAATAATGGAAAATTATGAAAGGTGTACCCCACCTGAACTGTTCGTTCGAGTATTTATTGTTCAATGATGATGCTGTTACGATTAAAGTGTCCCTTGAATTAAAGTTGGGTTATGTTATTTGTGTGCTTGATCTTTTAGACGACGAACGTTAACGTTTCGGTGTTAGTATTAACAACCTTGATGAATAAAATATTGCGTTTCGAAAAATGCTCTCTTTTAAAACTCAACGGGGTTTCATAAAGTAATCATTACAATTGCTAAGTAGAAAATAGTTATTGGTAAAACAAGTGTCACAATGACTCGGTTTGTAGCACAAGTACTACAAAACGTCATTTTGACACAAGTTTTAAGCAATATCTTTTATAATTCGCATTTATTGAATTTTTTAAATAAAATAGAATTACATTATCCCTGTTTTCAAACTAGGTGGAGTGATTTGAATTTAAGTTGGCAATTCTGTAGATTCCTGATTGGTCAGATCATAGCCGGTTCTACTCAGCACTTTTGACATATATTATGATCGAACAATTGTGTAAATTGTAAATAAACTCTCATTTAAGCAAATAGAGGATGATTATTTGTTTAAATTTATTGCGGCATATCATTTCTGTAGTAAATCTTCACATAGATATATCTTGTAATTTATCCCAAAACTCGAACGTAATGTATACATACATATAAAATAACAAAATAAACCATTCACAAATCATCGATGAATAAACGTTAGCGTATTTTATTTATTAAAATTTCTAATATAAAATTTGTTCCAATTTACCTTTAAGACCATTTAATCTATTAACTTGTTAGCTTGAACTACGCCAGACCATTTTATAATTTGTTGTAAGTTAAGGTTAAAGTCAAATGTCAAATAAAAATACATACTATAACCAACTGTATGACATTAAAAATTACTAAAAAAGTGTTCAAAGAGATTCATTGTGATACTGTAAACAATGTTATATGCGAATTATAAAATAGTTATTTGTAACACAAGTGTCACAATGACTCGTTTTGTGGTACAAGTGAAGTTTGCGCAACGATCCGCGAAGCGCTGAGTTGCCCAAATCACGAGTATTACAGAAAGTCATTGTGGCACTAGTTTTACACAATATTTTTTATAATTCGTATTAATTTAATTTTTCAAATAAAATAGAATAACATATAATCCCTGTTTTTAAACTAGGAGGAGTGGTTTGAATTTAAGTTGGCAATTCTATAGATTCCTGATTGGTCAGATCACAGATGGTTTTATTCAGCACTTCTGACTTTTGACATATTATAACCGAATAATTGGGTAAAATGTAAACACACTTTCATTTAAGCAAACTGAGGATGATTATTTGTTTAAAAAAGATCTTCTTCGTATATGCTTTTGCGATCTATTTATATTATATCATGAATAGAATTATTTCTGTAATACATCATCACGTAGATATCCGGTCATTTATCCCAAAAATCGAAGGTTATGTATACCTTATATATTGATGCTATACAATATAAAAATAAACAATTGACAAATCATTGATATATAAACGTTAGCGTACTTTATTCATTAATATTTTTAATATATAAATCATTCTAATTTACCTTTAGGAACATTTAATATAATAATTTGCTAGCTAGAACAATGGTAGACCATTTTATTTATAATTTGTGTCAAATGTCAAATAAAAATATAACTAAATACAATAACCAACTGTACACTGAAAATTACTGAAACAGTGTTCAAAGAGCTTCATTGTGACACTGTAAACAATGTTATAATGAAGTCTCGTTTATACGCGAATTATAAAATAGTTATTTGTAAAACAAGTGTCACAATGACTCGTTTTGTAGTACGAGTGAAGTTTGCACAACGAACCGCGAAGCGGTGAGTTGTGCAAATCACGAGTACTACAGAAAGTCATTGTGGCACAAGCTTTACATAATATTTTTTATAATTCGCATTTATTTAATTATTTAAATAAAATATAATTTCATATAATCCCTGTTTTTAATCTAGGAGGGGTGGTTTGAATTTGAGTTGGCAATTCTGTAGATTCCTAATTGGTCAGATCACAGATTGTTTTATTCAGCACTTCTGACTTTTGACATATTATAACCGAATAATTGTGTAAATTGTAAACAAACTTTTATTCAAGCAATAAGAGGATGATTATTTGTTTCGTATATAACAAAATTATTTCTGTAATACATCTTCACATAGATATCTGGTAATTTATCCCAAAAATCGAAAGTTTTTTATACCTATTTATTGATCCTATACAATATAAAAATAAACAATTGACAAATCATTGATAAATAAACGTTAGCGTACTTTATTCATTAATATTTTTAATATATAAATCATTCTAATTTACCTTTAATATAATAATTTGCTAGCTAGAACAAAGCTAGACCATTTTATTTATAATTTGTGTCAAGGTTAAAGTGAAATGTCAAATAAAAATATAACTAAATACAATAACCAACTGTACACTAAAAATTACTATAACAGTGTTCAAAGAGCTTCATTGTGACACTGTCAACAATGTTATAATGAAGTCTCTTTTATACGCAAATTATAAAAAATATATTATAACCTCTCAAGGTGTAAGCTAAATATTTGTAAATAAAACAGTTTCTACTTCCTACTACTGATAAAATGATAAAATATTATATTTTCCTTAGGAAAACGGCTATTTATACCGACTGTGTGTGTATATTTTTTTCACATCATCTTTGGTATTATCTATTTATTAGATAGACAGTGTTGCAACTTGCGAGAACGAAAGGACAAAATACGGTAACAACCTGCCAAAAGCAAATCTCTTTAAGCCAGCTGATATCCCATTAATATCTTATTCGAAATAAAATAAATATTTCCGCACGAATAAAGTGATATGTGAGGCTTTTTCTCTTCCATTCCCACTTTCTAATATATCTCCCTCGTGTCATTCAGATATATATGCTGAACGCAGTTAATCCATTAGGAGTGATTCTTTCAGAATGTAAGTATTTTGGAAACGTTGAGGACGAATTCGGGCATTAAAATGTGAAAGTTAACCCAATATGAATATTCCGTTCAACTGACTAGTTAGTATGAATTACTTACAAATTTTCAGCTATTGAAAAAACCCTTCATCATAAAAGTGTCGTTTTATTAGAATGTTGATAAAAAGAGAGTACATTAATTGAAGCACTTAGGAGAAAAACATGAAAAAAAACCTGAAATAAATTAGGTGGCAGAAGTCTCAACCAAGACAATCAATGAGTAACCTTAGATGGAGTGTGGCCTTTGAGAGGCTTCGTGGTGTAACGTTGAAACATTCAAAATTATGAAATCTCAATTGAGCGACTAATTTAGTTTAAAAAATTCGCTGACAGCTCTTTCACGAATTTCCAACAAAATCCGCAAAAATCTTGACGAACTAAAAGAGGAAAAATAATGATTCTAAATAAAATATTTTCGCTAGTAGATTCATTTTTTGTGAAAGCTTGGATTGCAAACGGGAAGTTTGAAATTAATTATTTGATACTACTTACGACACACTATCTTCAAAGCAAAAAAATGCTCATTATTATCTTTGAAGTAGACATCTCAAAAGAAATTGTTATATTTATATGATGTTTATTTAGTAGAATTTTCAATTTTCATTTTTAGGTAACAACAATGAAACAGAACCAATAGTCCACTTGAAGATCATTTGAAAACGTCAGGAATATATGCACTGTTTATGTCTTGATCGTCGGCAGAGTAGTAACATTGATTTGCACGTCTTTTTGTGCAGTTTTTGGAAATCAAAAATATACCTTGTGGTAACTGAGGCTTTTAACACGTAACAGACTTGAAGTAGATATGAAATATGTCGAAATACCAGGATTTGCTGTATAGGAGAACTAAATTCGGAACTAAATATGAAATTTAGAACCGATACCGAATAAATGGCAGGAGCCGTTATCCAAAAGGAAACAAAAGCTATTGCAGAGTAACGATAATAAGCATAGCAATGATGTTTCATGAAAAAAATTACCGCTAGAAAAACTTCAAAATTGTGGGAAAGACATCAGTCGAGTAAAAAGTAGGTACATTTAGAAGCTGTAGGAGTGCAAAATGTTGACTTGACAAATTGTCAACAAGGCAAACAAGGATCTAAAGTATAATGTAATGTTATTCTAATTTATTTAAACAGTAAACTGGTGGGATAAATTTTAAACACAAGGTATGGCTACTTACTAATTTATTTAAACACTAAACTACTCACTAACACTTAATTTATATATACTTAACTAATCACTTAAATTTAATTTATATGCACACAAACTTAATTATTAATTTATGTCAACACTTTACTGTTCGCCATTTCGGTGTATTCTTGTTTATTTGTCGCGATCACTTTATCAACTATACTAACTCGCGCTCGTCGGCCCCTTATATATTAGTGCCTTTTTTACTAGTTCATTCTAGATTGCGGCCTACACAAAAACAATTGGCTCTGGCTTTTTCTAGATAAGACTGGTCACAAAAATTTTAACTATTATACCTGGCTTAGACAGAGTCAGGAACTATACCAGTGTGCTGTTTTTGTAACAATAATTTATTTTGCTAACCATTTGACATTGGAAGGGCATTCGACAAGGTAAGTAGGTATCTAGAAAAATAGTATTGGACATATAAGGAGTTAAGCGATATTGTAGAGTAAAAGAATCTCCAGAAAGAATGAACATTAGCTCATAATAATAAGTGTTTACAGATGAACGTGAACATAAGTTTGATTTTAATGGAATTGAAATCAACAAAAAACTGAAGTTATGATAGTACGAGACATGATTAATAGAACATTCAAGAATATAGCAAAACCTGAGCTGTTAGATGTATTTATTGGTTGGGGAATGAAATTCAGCAACAAAGAAACGCGAGATATGGGAAGCTGTACTATGCCATAAATGAAAAAGTATATAAAAAACAAACACATCTCAGAAATCTCTTCACATCTATGAACTACTAACATATAGATATCATGAGAAAGTGAGACTTTGTGATAAAACTAAATTATATATACCAAGAAAAGGAAAAATGACGAATTTGTACACAAAAGGGAACGCTTCAATAGCAGACATCAGATTGTGGGATAACGAGTGAAAAATAATGGCTAGAAGAATTATGAAGTCAAGAGCAACGAGAGATTGAAGAAAAAGAGATGGGAAAATAATAAGATCATCTAAAGAATAAGATAGATGACTGGTGGTGAATAGAAGTACAATAACGAGGTAGGCAGAATGTAATATATCAATAAAAACCCGAGGCGAATGGAAGAAGATAAAAATTCAGGAAAATATGATATTTTCACTATATATAATTATTTTTCCTTTATTTCCTTTTGTTTATAAACCAGCTCTTGATTAGTCCACCAAAGAAGGCAATACTAAATAATATAAGTCCCATGTTGTTAAATCGTATAAGCGACAATATCTTCATGTGAGATAAGTGACACGACAGTACTAATCCCATTTTTCTTTCCAAATGACGCAGGTAACCAATTGTCATTTCATGAAACTGATACACTTATTATTTTTTCATTTTATTTGATATTATAATTTGTTTGACATACTAATTATAAAAATAGTTATTTATGCAACAAGTAGGTGTTCATTGCATGCCACCTGAAATTGCAAATGTTTACAACACGTTGAGTGCAATAAACACTTTTTGCGTGAGATGCATACAATATTTTCTACGTTCACGGGCACTATGTGTAATAAAATAAAGAGCGTAATTTAAAAGAAAAATATTTCACGACTAATTAGCACTTTCGATTAACATTGAAGAAGTTAAGAACTACTGTTAGGAACAATGATTCAACTTAAACTTTAGCAACTACTCTCACCATTGAATACTCAGACCAAAGTGATGACGGTTTGATATCATTCGATAGTTTTGAAAAATATAAGAAGACCATTTTCTGAAAAATTAACAACTTCTTTTATCCAAGCACCATTCTCTGAAACGATTGTAACTTATTTCATATTGTTTTCTTGATTTACTAGATAATACGTTTAATGACGCTGTATGCTTATTCACTGGCTTCTGGTGGGGTCTCAACACATTTTCCTTCATCACTATCATCTATTTTTTCAATAATATAACCCATTTTCAATCTTTAAATTGTTTAATTGTCGGAATTGATTATTGACTGAAGTTTCTAGAACTGCAATTGCATTATTCAAATTTCAAATAATAGTAGCCGGGAGGGGATACCTATGATTGAGGCATTTATTTACGTTTGTATTGTTACGAGCTCGCACACCGAAGCAGATACTAAGTACGGTCCTGTAACCTCATGTTAACGGAGTTTAAAAAATGGCAAGCGCGCCGAATACTGGGAAGGTCTATTGGGATTTATTGTGACAGTTTTTATAGACATGTTCTCGGAAGGTCTTTTGAGAATTGAGCCGACAATCGAGAAATATCGCGAAAGGCATTTATTTTGTGTAAGCCGCAGTCCAGAATTCTTTAGTAAAAAAGGCACTACTATATAAAAAGGACCGATCAGCAGTTGATAAAGTGATCTTGACAAATAAACAGTGAATAAGTGAATATAATTAAGTTTGTGTGCATATAAATTAAAATTTAAGTGATTAGTTAAGTACATATAAATTAAGTGTTAGTGAGATAGTGTTTAAATAAATTAGTAAGTAGCCATACCGTGTGTTTAAAATTTATCCCACCCGTTTATTGTTTAAATAAATGAAAAACATTACATTGGTGTCAGGTGTGGGGTAATATAAATAAATTGCAACGTAAAAATGGCCAAGAGACTATGTGATCTGAAAGTGGCGGAATTAAGAGCAGAATTGGAAGATCATGAGTTGGAAACGTCCGGTAAGAAAAGTAAATTAGTAGAAAGACTTAAAGTGACACTGGAAAATGACGGCTTTGATCCAGAATCATTTTTATTCAATGACGAGGCTTCCACCTTAATCTCGTCAATTTCTGCTAATATTTCTGCTGATATGAACGAGAAGATTACCACAATGGAAAGCGATATTTCTGATAATATGAAGAATGATATTTCTGTAGATATCTTATCATTGAAAAATGACATTGCTGCTGAAGTCGAGAATAAAATTTCGTCTCTAAAATCAGACATGGAGAATAAGATGATAACGATGGACGAGGAAATTAAGGAGTTAAAGGCAAAGATTGCCGATTTAAGAACACAAGACACTTCAGCAGAAGAAAAGAAGATAGAGATGTACAAGTCAGAAACACAACCCAAGACAGATGATATTTGCAGTTTTACCCGAGTCAAGGCCCCAACGTTCGATGGAAAGATGTCGTGGACCAATTATGTAAAACAGTTTGAAGCAGCCGCTAGAGTGAATAATTGGTCCGACAAGGAGAAAGCAGTGAACTTAACTATCGCGCTTCGGGGAGACGCCTTAGATGTACTTCAGACGATACCTCTGGAAGAAACGGACGATTTCGAGCAGCTGAAGAAGAGGTTGGACATGCGATACGGTCACGAACATCTAAAACATTTGTACCAGTTCCAGCGAAAAGGCGAAAACGTGACGAAACCCTTCAAGAGTATGAAATGGATATTGCCCGACTAGTCCGATTTGCTTATCCATCAGCACCAGAGAACATGATTGAATGTTTAGGCATCCAGGCCTTTATTGGCGGCTTATGTGACCACAATATGGAGAAGACGCTTCGATTAGCCCATCCTAAAACATTGATCGATGCATTGACTGCTGCTCTTGAATATGAAGCAGCCACGTGGCTTCGGGATACAGCAAAGGTAGTACCATGCAGGAAGAAGATGACGATGACAAACTTGACCAGGTCATCAACTTGTTGAAAGGTGTGACAGACAAGAAACCGAAGAAGATCAAATGCCGGAAGCGTGGCGAGCTAGAGCACGTACGCAGTTCGTCTAAGCGCCCCAAGACTCTGTAACCCAAGAACTCCAGTCACAGGGGAAATCAGACAGGGGTGAATATCCAGCTGATTACCGAAAAGAAAACTCTTTGCCTAGGCGGTCATGCCCTGTAGATTATTCACAATGCAATAAGTTGAAATCTAAGGAAGTTGCAGTTTCAAGAACTACTGTAGTCGATGAAGAATGGTCACCCACCAGGATCATATAAGATCAGGCGAATGATCCTCATCTGAAGATGATCCGGCAATGGAAGAAAGAAAATCGGCGACCTACCTGGCAAGAAGTGTCACAATTTTCATCGAAACTCAAGGCGTATTGGGCTCAGTGGGACTCCCTTGTCCTGGAAGAAGGGCTGTTGAAAAGAGTCCTTGAAAACGATGATGGTTCCGAGATGAGGAGACAGCTAGTTATCCCTAGAACGAGAGTAACTGATGTACTAAAGAAGTTACACGACAGTCCATCGGGAGGTCATCTGGGAGTGAAGAAAACCCTTCAGCGAGTCCGTGAAAGGTTTTATTGGATGAACATCTCCGACGATGTGAAGGACTGGTGTAAGAAATGTACGATTTGTGCTACGAGTAATGGACCACATCGCGAAAGAAAGGCACCCATGAAACAGTACAATGTTGGAAGCCCTTTCGAAAGGATTGCTTTAGATATCGCTGGACCATTTCCGACGACAGAAAACGGTAGCAAATACATACTGGTTGTAATGGATTATTTCACAAAGTGGGTGGAAATTTACGCTATCCCGAACCAAGAGGCCACAACTGTAGCAGATGTATTGGTGAAAGAATTTATCAGCCGGTATGGAGTGCCCTTGGAAGTCCACAGCGACCAGGGAAGAAATTTCGAAAGTCATCTATTCCAGGAGATTTGCGAGAAGCTGGGAATGAAGAAGACCAGGACAACAGCATTACATCCACAGTCAGATGGAATGGTCGAAAGAATGAACAGGACTATTGGAAAATACCTGTCCAAAGTAGTATCCAGCCATAAGAGAGATTGGGACCAGTATCTTTCCCTATTCGCTTTGGCTTATCGATCTGCCGTCAATGAGTCCACGGGTGAAACACCAGCGAAAATCCTGTTTGGACGTGAAATGAGGCTTCCTTGTGACCTGGAATTTGGCTGTCGGCCTGGAGAAGATCTAGCAGGTGAAGACTACGTGATCCAATTGAGAAGAAGGCTGGACGATTCATTAATTAGTTCGAACAAATCTTTAAGTTGCCAGCGACAGAGTGAAAAGTCGGTAGGACACGAAGGTCACAGAAAGCGGTTTTAAAGAAGGGGACAAAGTATGGTTACACATCCCGACGAGGAGAAAAGGATCTTCTCCAAAATTACAAAAGTCCTGGGCAGATCCATACTTAATGAAGAAAAGGATTAATGATGTTATATATCGCATAAGCAAGATCCCCAACGGAAAAACAAAAGTAGTTCACCAAAACCGACTAGCCCCATTCGAAGGAGACCATGACCTAGAGGAAGGAGTAGATTTTATTCAAGATGTGTCTGACCCTACCTTCGATGAATTTATGGACGCGTATGGAGGTACCGGGAAAGCTAGATATGGAGTCACTTCAGAACAACGACAAGATTTGTTCACTCTCCCGGAAGATTATTCACTGGCACACAACATGCCCGCCCGTCTCAAGAACGCACGGGGGTTGGCATCCGTGTTTCGAAAGAAGTTCGGGCAATTAGAGAAACTTGAAGACCAGATTCCAGCCCCTGGCAAGACACTGAAACTGAAACATAATTCGCGGCACGTATTCTACGTAGTAACTGAAAATGAATTTCAAGATCGATCTACTTTCCGCGATCTGTGGGAAGCACTTCGAAACCTACGAGACCATGTGTTAGAATCCAGCGTGAAGAAACTGGCTATGCCTAAGATAGCGAGTAACCAGTTGGATTGGCGAGTCATCAGGAACATGGTAGAGGTTATCTTCCAAGATACCGGTGTCCAGATATTTTTTTGCAGCTACAACCCCAGTTATCAGTATCCGATGAAGACGGTGCCCTGTTATTTCCATAAGATTGGAAAGTGTAGAAATAGAGTCAGTTGTCGATTCAAACATCGAGTCTCGGCTACACCAAAGTTCCAGGAGGAGGGGGTAATGTTACGAACTCGCACACCGAAGCAGATACCAAGTACGGTCCTGTAACCTTATGTTAACGGAGTTAAAAAAATGGCGAGCACGCCGAATTCTGAGAAGGTCTATTGGGATTTATTGTGACAGTTTTTATAGACATGTTCTCGGAAGGTCTTTTGAGGATTGGGCCGGCAATCGAGAAATATCGCGAAAGGCATTTTTTTGTGAGCCGCAGTCCAGAATTCTCTAGTAAAAAAGGCACTAGTATATAAAAAGGACCGATGAGCGGACCAGGGCAGTTGATAAAGTGATCTTGACAAATAAACAGTGAATAAGTGAATATAAAAGTGTTGATATAAATTAATAATTAAGTTTGTGTGCATATAAATTAAAATTTAAGTGATTAGGTAAGTACATATAAATTAAGTGATAGTGAGTTAGTGTTTAAATAAATTAGTAAGTAGCCATACCGTGTGTTTAAAATTTATCCCACCCGTTTATTGTTTAAATAAATAAAAAAACATTACAGTATTCATAATTTGTAATGTCATTTGTAATAAAATGCATTTATCAGTAATTTCATAATATAGTATATAATAAGTACGATTGAAAATAATATAAAATATGCAATTGTTTAAAACGTAATACAATCTCGTAGAAAATTAACTAAATATTTGGCGTCAATCTGAATGTTTATGTTTGTCATGATTACAAAACACTATAGTAGAATGACAGATGAGCAATATAGAACTAGTTTTTCCACTAAATAGAGTTCAATAACAGTATATTATACGCCAAGGTGTTGAAGACTGTTATTATTGAACGGGTACCAGGATTATTTCGCGAAGGGCTTTGCCCCGAGCGGAGTAACATGCGAGGCCTCTAAATGTTTTCACCACCGTGGTGTAATTACAATTTTCTATACAACTAGCCAAATTTAAGACAAAAATTAAAAATAAATTTTTTTCTTGTAAAAATTAAGTTGCATGGCAATGCAAATTCGCCTTTCCACTAATAAAACAAAAATCAAGTAGTCTGATGCAGATTGACATTTCCAAATTATGCTGCACTCGTTTTTGTTAAACTACTGACCCTGGATTCTCAAAACATTTGAATTTGTCAATTATTAACCTAGGTTAATAATGACCAGTACTAGCGAAATTCAACTTCTCAGTTGGCTAGGAGACGCAATAATCGTCAACTTCATAGCTAGTAGTGGAAAAAAATTGTTTTTTGCATGAACGTAGAAAAATTCCCATTCAATAATATACTCGATATCAATCTTCATACTACTTTTCAATATTTACAGAATATGCGACACGTCGATAAAACTACTAAATTGGTATAAGTGATGGGTGTATAATGCTGCAAAACAGAATAAAATTATTTCACGTAGTATATTAGAATTAAAATGTATTGGCAGTTTATTTATATACCTGATACCAACGTTTATGTATTGTTTCAAGAAGTTGTCATTTATAAACCAAATATAGCACTTTTTCATTGGAATATCTGTATTTAATGATATTTTGCCGTGTTTTCCAAAAACCTTTCGCTCTGTATTACAACTAATTCGACCAACCGAATAATATAATACAGCCATTCTCTAAGTGTGTTCCGCGATACTCCTGTAGTGGTTCCGCAAGAATTCAGAAAAAAAATCAAAACACCTCTCTCTGGTCGAACGTTTTGACGCGGGCGTATCACGAGGCGCAGCCGAACTTAGTCGCCACCCACAACAGTACAATTTTACTATGTCGCCACCGCCAATATCTACTTGTGCGCGCTCACAAAGTAGAAATTGTTTACACCGCATTTTTTGTATATCTCTTTTGATTTCGGCTATTTATTTATCAAAAGCGCCGACGCGAGTATTTTTGAGAATGTTAGGACTATAAAAGTGACGATCGCGCCTCAACACACATCAGTCGACGTTTAGCGTTCGGAGCGATAAGTACCTACCGACTTACAAGTAGCTAGCGAATTTTAAATGAAGTGTTTAGGTGTTGTTCTACTGATGTATTCAGATTGTATCAGTTTTGTACATTTCTTCTTCGGACTAAACTCTTCTACGCAGTATCATTATTAATGAAGAAGAATGGAACGTTGGCTTAAATGCGTTAAACGTGTTGCAACAACATCTTCTAACGAAGCCGAATGTTCAAAAGCAGTACGCGCGGAGTATGCAGCAATTACATGTTATGTAGTAAACTGCTTCCTAATAGTTCCATGGCACCTACCAAGTTGCGCCGACATTTGGAAACTGTACACTCCGAATCTAAAGACAAGAATAAAGTATATTTGTACATAAAAAAGAACAATGATTGGAAAGTCGAAATACTATGATGCTTGTAACCCAAACTATCAATGAAAAGGCCACGGAGGCATCATATTTAGTTAGCTATCGCATTGCACAAGCAGGTGAAGCACACACTATCGCTGAGAATTTAATAAAGCCATGTGTGTTAGATATAATAAAATGTATGCTTGATGAAAAACCTGCAAAGCATTTATCTTTCTACTGTGCCGCTATCAAATGATATTGTTTCACAGCGAATTCATGATATGGCAAGCTACGTTGAACAAGAACTAGTTATACGTCTACAAAAAACAAGATACGAGTTACAGTTCGCTGACCCATGGTTCATGCATGGTATTAACCTTCGAGCTTCCGGCATAACTCACGACCGCTGATCCATGTTTGTACAACAAATGATGATTCTGCAGAATTGCATATTTTTAGTCTATAGCTGCATTTATTTTAGTATATAAGTTCGATTAATTGAATGTATTGGATATAGTGTATTTTGTGTTTAAGTTGTGTAGTTGTATTGTCAATAAAGTATCTTTTTAAAAAGTGACTTTTCGGGCAGCAACCCTTAATTTACGTCTTGCAAATGGATGAGTCGACTGATGTCGCTGGTCTGGCTATCTTGCTAGTTATCGTGAGATATACATATGAAAGTGATTCTAAAGAAGACATGCTTATGTGTTCAGAGCTTCCCACAAACACTACCGGAGAAGAAATTTTTAATAAAATGAATATATTTTTGGATGAAAATAATCTCAGTTGGAACGATTACATTGACATTTGTACAGATGGGGCCAATGCGATGACGGGTAAAACAGCAGAAGCAGTGTCACTAATAAAAAATAAAGCGCCAAATTGTAGTTCCAGAAATTGTATCCTGTATAGACAAGCACTTGCAATGAAGTAAATGCCGTGAAATTTAAAATTAGTTATGGATGAAGCGGTAAAAATAATTAATTTTATCAAATCACGACCACTGCCATCTCGATTGTTCTCATTATTGTGTGAAGGTTATGGCAGCAAACATAAAACACTGCTGCTCCATACAGAAATGCGATGGCTGTCTCGGGGTAAAACTTTAACAAGGCTATTTGAACTTAGAACCGAGTTATACATGTTTCTTTCAGATACTTCTTTTAATTTGAAAGATCGTTTGTATGATAAAACTTGGGTTTTCCGGCTTTCTTTTATGTCGGATATCTTTCAAAAACTGAACGAATTAAATTTATCATTGCAAGGTAAACAGACAACAGTGTTCCAGGCCTGTAACAAAATAACCGCCTTCAGAAGAAAATTAGATTTTTGGATTATGTGCCTTGGTAAAAGAAACATAGAAAGCTTCACGCCACTCAGTGAGTTTGTTAGCGATAACGAATTAGAAATGTTTCAAGATGCTGTATTTGAAGAATTGGTCCAATATCTCACTTCGATGCGCGCATCTTTTGAGAAGTATTTTCCCGAGGAACAGAAAACTAAATTCATGAATTCAAAATCCTTTTTTAACCAATTTGCAAAAGCCCTAAAGTATGTCAAACGAGATATATGACTCTCTTTTGGAAATGTCGTCAGATACAAGTATGGAGTCACTGTTCAAAATGACGCCTCTCAATGATTTTTGGTGCAGAATTCGTGATGAATATCCAATGTTTGCCAAAATGGCTCTAAATATTCTTCTCTCGTTCCCAACAACATATTTGTGCGAAACAGAATTCTCAACCTATGCAGCCACGATAACCAAATACCGCAATAGTATGGACGCCGAACCTGATATGAGACTTCAACTGTCTTTTATCAAACCTAACATCAACCAATACTAAGTAAAGTAAGTAATTGTACTTTTATCATGCTTATTAATAATGAATACATTTTTAAAACTATTTGTTTTATTGTAGGGTTCTGTCAAGAATTTCGCTTTCCAAAAGGGTTCCGTCACCAAAAAAGTTTAAGAGCCGCTGATATAATGCCTAAAACTTCCATTTTCCTTCCAACATCAACACATTTTTGTTATTAGTTCAATTTCCTCTTTAGGAAGAACAAAAATATACCTCGATTAAAACGTATGAAGACCCATCTTAATTCATAACAAAATATTCCAAACCGGATAATACAGTCACGGAAAAAATCTTTAAAACTTTATCGTGAGTAAATAATTTATTGATTGCGAGGAGCTTGGATAATAACGGTTCAATCATCGCATCGAGGTATCGTCTTTTTCACGATAATTCAGGAATTCTTGGGAATTGGATTGAAAAGTAATTTTCTAAAAAAAGGAACGTAGTCAGAAGGGGCTTCGTTTATTTCTACAAACATCGGAATATTGGTATATGTTCGCTATGCTACAGCAAGATACCTTGGAATTTACTTTTTTGAATGAAACTAATTAATTCTAAATAATTCCACAATATAATGTAAAAATGATAAAAATTGACAGTTCTTACGATATTACGATGATATTTAGTATGGTCAAACTTTCTGAAAGAACTTTCGAAAACCATAAACAGAGTGGGCCAGTAGACCACGATATTTGGCATTATTTATTTAGACTTTAAGCAAATTCTAAAACACGTCGACTTTTGTTTCAAGGGGGATATATTTTTACGTCAGCCCCATTCCTTCCACTTCTTAACCCCTTTATTTAAAATATGAAATGCACCTTCTGTTGCACATCATTGGAAAGGCATTTAGATATAGTATATAGTACCGACGGATTTATTATGTTCACTTCTTTGTATAGTCTGACATACTTAGATCACTTTGTTAACGATATTAGCAAAGTGATTGAAAAGGTCTGTACTCTACATGTAACAAGGCAGTTTCTTTGACTTAACGATTTCGATGATAATGGCTGGTTTGGGCATGCATATCTCCACATTGTTCGATTTAAGAATTATAGTGGTCCCTTCTATGAACGCATTGTTATTCAAAAAATAGTGAGCGTATTTAACAGTTCGCTTACAGACAACTAAAATTTTTGAGTGATTGCTAAATACAAACTCCCTTGCAATAACGTCGTCCTGTAGTGTGTGCTTTGTGAGCGATGTATTTTTTTCTTTCTAATTTTTTGTATTAGCTTCCATGTTGTGAATACAAATTTTTCTCATCATTTTTAGTGGCGTTCACTGCTATTTGTTTTTATTGTTTTAAGAATATTGCATTTTTTTAAAAAAGTGTTCCTATCCTTTCGAGTTTTTGCCATTTTTTATAATATTAATTAAAACAACCAGACAGATCCAATTTCGCAAATCACCTACTTAACACCAAACAACAATTAACACCTAAAAAGAACTAGAACTACCACATATTTGTGACAAGAAACAATAATGAGATTCCTTGAGTAATTCGAAATTAGAAGCCACTTAAGAGACCCACAATATGATGTCGTCAATGAACAAATAAATCTCGGGAGTAGTTCACTATAAAACTATCTTCTTAAGTCATATACTGATCTTAAATGAGAAAAAGATATCCAGGATAACCCGATAGGGCAAATAATCTCTAAGCTTTAATATTAGTAATATCACATCTTCTCCGTTTTTCTATTCATATAAGTCAATCACAAGATAGGTCACATCGTAGTCTAGCCAAAAATATGTATTAAATATCAGGAAGGCATCACATCAAATGTTACTTCTGTCATTACGACGATAATATTTCGTAATATGGAAACAATTGTGATTTGTTTTGAATTTTTCTCATTTTTTCATTATATTGTGGAATTATTTAGAAACAGTTAGTTTAATTTAAAAAAGTAATATTGTTTTTATTAAGTATCAATTTGATAAAATATACTGGAAGAACTTGTTTATCATACTTCCAGGTGTCGGTTTTTGTTGACATCAGTAGAATATAGTTTCTTCTTCTAGTTGTCATACATACCAAATATTACTACCTATTTATATTCATATGTTTAATAAATAATTTTCTGAAAAGTATCTAAATTGTAGATTTACTCATATATTTTCCATACCGACTAGTGAATTTTTAGTTTTATTAGTATATGACCGTATTATTTTATTTATTACTTTTCCGACCAACCTTATCTAGTATGCGAGAAAAGTATTGGTTTATCCCAAAAAAAGTTGGAATTTTGAATTTTTTTGGAGTTATCGTTTTTCAGCAGGAATAACACGAAAAAACGGTTTGTAGAAAAAATATCCTGTGTGTATGTCGGCTACTTTTCGTAACATGTCTTGTTAGCACGATACAGCCTCCGGAATGCAGCAAGTGGCCGATTTTGTGATTGAATATTGTTCAGAAAATTTCACAGATGAACCTTATTGATTTTAAGCTCACCAGAGCCAGTACAACGGGTGCTATGGTACTTCGAGTACCACATTTTTGTCATTTTTGGAGAAATTTCAGTTTGTCAGCATGATACAGCCTCCGGAGTGATACAAGTGACCAATTTTATGATTGGTTATTGGCCAGGGCATCTCACAGATGAACTTTAATGATTTTCAGTTAACTAGAGCCAGTATAACGGGTGCTATGGAAATTGGAATACCACATTTTTGTCATTTTTTGGAGAAATTTCAGTTTGTTAGCACGATACAGCCTTGGGAGTGTATACAAGTGACCATTTTATTATTGAATATAATATTCAATCATAAAATCATTATATTAAAAATTTATAGTCATTTTTCTATTTCTGCATGCAGGCGGGAAGAATTGAGAAAATTTGTAGCGCTTGTTTCATGAAATTAAACGACACATAGGCACTCGTTGGCTATCTCTTCTACCAGCAATAAATGCAATTTTACTTAAGTGAAGACCAATTATTTGTAATTACGTTGTTAGTTTAGATTTTGACTGTCCAATGGTTATTAAAAATTGAGTAATTTTTGAGGACGAACTGGAAAATAGTGTAGTTCATTGTTATGTTCTTTATGCTAGTCATATATTAAATGTTTTTAACAAAACATCAGAGGCAAATAGTGTAATTATTTTGCATGTTTTCAACGTCATGAGCACTTTAAAAACTGAGTTGAAGAAGCAAAGGAAAAATGATAACTATTTTGGCCAAGAAACAAAAAAAGTCTCAAAAACAATCGAGGAGTCATCTCAAGAATGTTCTAATAGAATTATTAATAACTTTATACTTTTCACTGATAAGGCCATTTTATATCTAGAGAAATGGTTCGATTTTAATCCTACTAATTGGCTTTCTTCAACCAACTGTTTATCCTTAAAGTCTTTAGTAACATTTGATCAGTTTGAAAAAATTATTGATAATTTAAATTTGCATAGACTGAGTATTAGCATGGATGATTTATATTCAGAAGTAGTCATTTATGAAAAAGTCTCAAAAGATAAAAATTTTCTTGAAATGAGTACTGGCCAAAAGTGGAGACATTTGTTAGTAAACACTTCTGAGAATTCAAAACTATTACAAAAATAGTTTGATATCTACTTTCTGTTCCCGCCGCCTCAGCATTTACAGAAAGAGTTTTTTTCCTGAGATGAATGCAAAGTGGCGGGATGACAGAAACAGACCATCTGTAACTTTAATAAATAATGAGTTTCTTATTTGGTTTAATTTTAGTTTTAGCTGTAATGAGGCTTATGATTCATTCAAAAATGACAACAAATTAATTAATTGTACGAAAACCACACAGAAATATGTATTTAAAAAGTTAATAAAATAAAATTACGATTAATTTCTCAAAGTACTGTTTATTTTCTTTAACTGACCTTAATTTACTTTATATTATGTAAAAAAAGTGGGCAACCCTAGTTGTACCAGTTTAGAATAGAAAAATATGTAATTAACTGTCTCGACCCTTACTTCGTGGAATCTACTCATATTACTGTTTCAAATTAAACTTACTGTTTCTAAATAATTCCACAATGTATTGAAAAAATGTTAAAAATTCTAAGAAATTGATATTGACGATGATATTTAATATCGAAACAATTGTCAATTTCTAAAAAAATTTAACATTTTTTCAATATATTATGGAATTATATAGAAACAGTAAGTTTCATTTAAAGCAGTAATAGAAAAATATGTATTGTGGGGCTGATTCAGTTTATACAATCTATAAAATTATTGTCTATTTTCAGCCATCTTTCACCTTATTACATGCCAATACTTCTGTGAAGTGATTTAATCATTGGAAATAATGTTATCCTGTAAACATAGAAATAAAATGTTTCATAGCCATTTTTCTCATGCACTATCTTAACACTTTCTTTGTTGGCTAGATATAACTACTTCAAATATTGCTGAGAAAAGTTTCATAAAAGAAGTTCACACAATATCTCATACAGAACTGGAAGAGAGATCAATTTGGAAAGTTTTTCGAGTTACTAGACTAAGATATGTTTGTTAGTTTTCCGTTGCGAAACTTCTACAGTACTTACAGATGATTGAGCGAAGTTTTGCATTCATGACATAATTATTAATTTAAATGGGAAAATCCTTATGAATATGTTATTCATTGTAATAAGAATGATACTGAATAAGTATCTGGCATACGCCATGGTCAATGGTTAATCTCGCCGATTCGAATGAAATTATATCCTTCTAGTGACAATTACATTTTATTTCTTTGAAATACAACAATCTTCAAAATATGCTTTTAGCTATAGGAAGATCGGATATGGTTGACTAAAAGAGTAGGTCGGTAAACACGACACGTCACATTTTTTTGTGAAACATATCATTGCTATTTACTTTCAAATTATTGCTGTCTATTTGGGTCAGACCCTTAGGAATTTTGAAATACGATACAGTGAGCACTTACGAGCTTACAGATTAAAACAACCAGATAAATCTCACTACGCAAAACATCTACTTGACACCAATCATTCATTGACACCAAACACAGAACTAGAAGTGCTGCATATTTGTGAAAAGAAACAAGAACTGGATTTCCTTGAAGAACTGGAAATTAGAAGACATTTAAGAAACCCACAATATGAAGTTGTCAATGAACAGTTAAATCTAGGGAATTCTCCACTAATAAACTGTCTTCTTAAGTGATAATTGTAAAGATCAACAGATATAGTTTTGCTGGTTTTCTATATCATTGCACAGTTATACTGATCTTAATTGGAAAAATGATATCTAGGATATCACCATAGGGCTAATAATATCTAAGCTTCAATATTTGTAATATCACATCTTCTTCTTTTTTCTATAAACATATATTAAGGCAATCACAAGTTAGGTCACTTCTTGGTCTAGCCAAAAATAACTACTAAACATCAGGTAGGCATAAAATGAAATGTAACTTCTGTCATTCTGACGATGATATTGATTTATCGAAACAATTGTCAATTTTTTAGAATTTTCAATAACTTGTATTATATTGTGGAATTAACTAGAGACCTTGAGTTTCATTTAAAAACACTAATTAAATAAAGCTAAAAACTTGAAAATAAAATAAGTAAAAAAATATTTTCAAGTTATATTTATTGATAATGTACTAAACGCTTACAAATAATTCGGAAGTTCTTAGGAACCAGTCAACACACCACTCTTCTCATCAATCTAGGGTCTAGGGCATTATCAGACACAAAAATAAAATCGTGGGGCGTATCGTAACCTGAGTAAATATGTAAATATCATTTATAATGATATGAGCAGTTGATTGTTAACAACATTTTTTTTACCTATTTTTTTGTGCATTGATTTCCAGACTTACCGATTTGGCAATTACCTACAGTACATCCACTGCTATAACACCAAAACTTTTTTACTGACAACAGTTTCGATAACCAACCTTCATAGATCTATAACTTATGATTGTGTTTTTATAATCTTCTCCAAATATAAAAATGTTGCAGTTTCAGAATTGTATAACTCATGTTAATTATCAATTTGTATAATATTTAATTATAAATATCAGAATATTTTTTGTGAATTTTTGATACTTTGATTTACTAATTCGTGTTTAATAAATGGCAACATCATATCTTGAATATCGTAATATCCGTTACGAAAGAAATTTTACGACTGCAATTTTCAATAAATCATCTCCACACTGCGAGGATAACGTTAGTTTACTGTCGATTCCCCCCAAAATATTTCGTTCAGACCTAACCGTTTTTTACACACTGCAGTTGATCCTTGCTCTTTCTGAGTGAACAAGAAAATCGATTATCTCGTTTGGAAGTTGTTTTTGTTCGAATTTGCAGAGTGGTAAAAGTGATAACTAAGTTGGAAGAGCAATAAGAAACGTGTGAAACCATGGTGCATTTTTTTCAATTTTCGAATTGCCAAAATCGAATAGAACTGAAAACCAATTTTACATATTTGAGAAATATTTAGGTTTATTGCTGACTGACAGTTACTGAACAAATAAACGTGGTGTTTCCGAATAACAGTAAATATTGTATAAATGAAAAATGATGAAATGAAATAGAAATGGGGGAGTACGAAGGACAAAGGACAAAGAAGATGACAAAGGAATAATACATAGAAAGATTGGATGTTATAAATTGAGAGACAAACTGATGAAATTAAAGTACCGAGTATAATTGAATGCAAACATTACTTGCAGCAATGCAATATATTCAAAACAATAAATGTGATACAACAAAAATTACTAACAAAGGATTGGGAAAAACAAGTTGGTGGAATGATAAAGTGGGAGCATCAATTAAAAAGAAATCATAATGGAAGATCTACAAAAACGGAATAAGATTACTAAGAGCACAAAAAGAAGAAAACTAAAATCTTAAAACTAATCAAAGAAAAAAAAACAGATATCATGGACAGAAGTTTGAAAAAAAATTAAGAATTCTTATGACGATAATCAGAAAAAAATAAGTGAACATTTTAATTTTATACGAATATGTTTTGCAAGCTAACGGATCGCATAAATTTGTTTTTATATTTGCCTCTCACAAAGGGCGCTAGATTCACGGTTCATACCGAGTAGTTTTAAACATATCTTTCTTGAGGTTGAATTTTGTAGCCCAAATTGGATGCCGGATGCTAATTGTTTTTACATGTATTTGATTTTCATTGCAAAATTTCTTAATTCTACTATTTACAAAATAAGTCGCATTATCTACTATGCATTTTTATGGTTTTATAACCTCCTTCATGTAATAAGACAATTTTCCATTACAATTTTGCTGTTTTGTTGTTTTAGTAGGATACAGTTTTATGAATCTTGAAAATAATCTACTATTATTAAAATATGAGGGTTCCCCTGCTTACTTTTATTAGGTTACTAAGAAAATCCATTGCAACTATTTCACCGCATCGAGTTGTTAAAATTGTTTTGTGATGTTTTCATTTCTATTATTTTTACATTTTCCCAGTTGACATACATGACATGTTCGAGTAATTTGTTTAGCAAGGCTTTGGTCCCCTTTACAAATTATAATTTTCCCTAAATAACAACCATAGTTTTCTAGATCCTATATGCCCATTTTGTTCATGAAAACTCTTTAATATTTCCTTTTTCAAAAGCTCTATCAAAGGTATTTGTTTCTTACTTAAATCTGGTATCAAACGTTTGAAATAATTCATCATCCCTAAAAATCCTCATTTCAAATTCGATGGACTTTTGTATTCTATAATTGCTTGAATTCTTTCTTCGTCCATCATCATTCCATTTTCGTCTATTGTGTATCCTAGAAAGCATATTTCTTTCTGGTAAAATTTACATTTGTTTTGATTTATCTTTGAATCTGCCTTGTCCAGTTCTTTTAGAATAATTTCTAAGTGTTTCAAATGTTCCTCCTCATCATGAGAAAATATTAATATGTCATCTATATAATGTAATGCAAGTCTTCAAATTTATTTATCTATCCACTATTTCTGAATACTTCGTGGGACGTCAGGGTTGATTCAAAATTCATTCGAATCAATTTATTTTCGATGGTTTTCTAGCATCAATTTTCTTCATGGATCTTTAAAAATGTTATTCCCACGACACGGGATACGTAATTTCTTCTGGGATCGAGAAAAATGTTATTTCCACTATACAGGATATTTACTCTTTTCAGAAATGGTTTTGGGAGGTTAGTTTAACTATTTTAGTTATTTTTCTACAATTCTTATTGATTTTATGAAAGAATAATGTACTTCTTTTAATTTTCTAATACCCACGTTCACACTTTCTTTTCACTCAATCAACAACTTTTTTCAACAAAACTGTCATTTTTTCATTATTTAAGAATCAGCCTTCTGCTTATTCAAATCATATAAACATTATAAACCAATCAAAGTAACTTAAAGTTGTTCATTTGATAGATTTCATTATATCCTTCAATATATTTACTTTTTGAATTATAAAGCATCATCTTTTACAATTCTACATAAACATTTCATATATTTATTTTCCTTTTTAATAATTCTTAAATAAATAATAAATTAATTTCGATTCTCAACTACACCTATTTTAGTCGAAATTTCAATAATTTCGACGTATTGGCCTGACCGTTCTTCGAAGGGAAAAACAACTACATTCCTGGCTAATACCACGCAAGATATTGAATTACATCCCCTTCGATATATATATATATATATATATATATATATATATATATGATAAATTGAACGGGGTAGAATTTGATATGATGCAGCGCTACCTGGTGCGCTATGTGTACTTATAAAACATGTTCAGTGCCAATAATTTTCTGATATTATCGATAAATCATAACATACACTTCTTCCTAAACCTTATCGAAAACTTTCCTTGTTTCTGGGTTCAAGAGGTTTCGTCAGAGTGGACGGCCGCCTCAAATATTCTCAGTTAACTTACGATGCAAAACATCCTTATCTTCTACCAAAATCACACAGATTCACCATACTTGTGATTGAGTATAAACATAACAAATTTCTTCATTCTGGACTCGAAACAAATAGTTTTTTACTACTTCAAATATATTGGATATTCCTATTTAGGCAGCCTACGCGTAAACATCGATTATCGGTCGTCTAAATAATCCATTTACTAATTACTAGTTTTTATTCCTTTTTAGTTATTCAAAGTTTGTGAATTGATAATTAAATAATTATAAATATAATATAAAATATAAAAAAAATGAATATAAATTAAATATTGTCTCAGTCATAGATTTCAATTTTAGAATTTTATACAGATATATATGGTAAAAATTTAAAAACGTTCTATTATAATATAAAGGTAGACGCCACAACAAACATGGTAAATCGCAGATTTCGTCGAGATCACTTTCAAACTTCTTTTACATCCTATGTAATAAGGCATGGTTATAGAAAAAGTATAGTGTTTTACTCGTCGAAAAGCATTTTCCGCATTGAGAACATTATCAAACTCGTCTGCATCTCGTTTGATAAACTGTTCTCTCGTTGCAGAAAATGCTACTTTCGTCAGTCGTTACACAATATTACTATTTTCTATATATTGTTCGCGACGTAAAAATAAATTGTGAATTTCATGGAATAGTGACATATTTTTCCAAATACACACTACTGGACTGAAAAAGTGTCTGAAAAATTCCTAAAATGTCTATTCATCAGTTTTAATGTTATTTTATTAATTTTTCTCCCCACTTCAACATCCAGTATTTCGAGAAATATATGAGTTTCATTTTGTCCAAATTTGGGAGGGACAAACGTTGTACATATGTTAAAACTCGAACCACAAAAAAGCTTAAGCAATAACTGATGAAATTAACCGCTATGAAAGTAAAAAAGAAATAAAGCAAATAAGAAATATCGAGAAATGACATTAATGCATTTGAGAGAAAAAAACATGGCTTACCAATCCGTCAATTGAGTGTAAAAGTCAATATTAAAAAATTATTACTGAGAGAATAAAATCGTTTGAATATTCTAAAGAGTTGACTTAACGTTTCAATTCCAACAGCGGGCCGTTAAAATTTTGCACATTTCTTCTCAATATGCCCAAATTTAAGGCACCACACATATCTCATAAACGGGTGATGTAGATTGAAAATAGAAAAAAAAAATAACGAAAATGATGAACAGAAATAATACGAACCGTCAAAAATAAACTGAATAAATTTAATATTGAATATGAAAGAAATGTTGACCACTCAAAGCAGCGAGTCAATGGTTATTAATAGAAATTCTTCGAACACTTAGCGTTTGCCTAATAATAGCTATTGTATCTAATAGCATTTCATTTGATAATAGTTAATTAATTGCGAATATAGAATACCACAGCTGGATGCAAAAAAATCGATTCTAAAAAATGTACTCGATAAGCAGCTGAGCTTCGGATTGGAATCATGTACCTAGCAATGATAGTGACCGGATGAAAATAAGCATTTCTATCTTTGTGTCACTGGCGTATAACATTTTCCCGGTAATACAGAACAAAATATAACGCAAAAATAACAACAATAAACTATTATGAATATAAGTTTAATGAAACAATTGTTTTGAACTTTGTTAGGTATGTCAGCCTAAAAATATATTAACTCCGAGTTTTCTTTCGTTTACTATGATTTTTGTTTTTATAATATAGGAACTGCAAAAACAGATATTCAAGCATTCTCCTTTCATATTGGAAATATAAATAGTGGGTCATGCTACACTTTGGCATTTAGAATCAATATTCTTATTATTTGAAGCATTTTTATAACATTAAAACTTTCGGGATTTCTTTGTAAAAGTGTTTCTTCAACTTTTTCTCTTTATACTCGTATATAAAAACATGAACAGAAACGAGCAAATGAAATTTGTCATATTATTTACTGAGTTCTGGAATAGATATTCTTTATGAATGAATTTCACACTGCCACTACACAATAGCTATTTTTAGTACAAGTGAGCAAAGTGTTTTTCTCACACGTCCCACTGGACAAATGCTAAACATGATTTTTTCCACAATTTTGAAATACAATTTTTCCAAAAAAATAAAACATTGTACTTTGTTTATTAATGAAAAACTCAGAAGTACATTATAATGGAAAAACAGGACTACTTCAAGAGAATTAATTACTTGATGGAAACAAGCTTTTATAGAAAAATTATGAAAAATCCATCAAATGGAATGATGTGGAAAAACAGTAAAAAGTTATGAAAGGTTAAACTATCTATTATTGTAATCCTACATAGTTAAACCTGACAAGGTGATTAGGAAATTTCAGCTTCTAGCACTAGTTAATAAGTATATTAGTCCAAAATGAATTTGAAAATTTATCCCTTAAGTTCACTTGATGGATTGACTTGATTTCTGAAGACGTGGTTATCAGGATCAGGTAGTGGGAAAGTGTTAGTGCTGGTGGCAGCGTCAACTGTTTTGGTAGGTACTAACTAATTAACCCTGAAATTTTTTTAAATAAAATAGAAAACTAAGCCCATTGAATAGCAATTAGGCGACTAGGAATGAAAATATTGAATTGCGTAAAAGATAAAGTGATTACCTGATTAAAGAAATATAGCTAATATTCATGCATTAAAATGAGTCAAAAACAGTGTTAGTTTTTCGGGCCCACTTCTTCTCTAAGGACCTTTATTATTGAGTTATATGATCTGAAAGTGGAAATAAGAATTTGGTTTTTGTTCATATTTTGAAAAACGATTATTTCATCCATATAAAAATTCAGTAGTGTTACGAAACAGCACACTGGTATAGTTCCTAAATCGGACTCTGTCTAAGCCAGGTATAAAAGTTAAAATTATGGTGGATACGCAGGTTGTTTTATATTTGTTTACGAATAGTGACTATCTTATCTACACTGTTTTTGTGACCAGTCTTATCTAAAAGATGCCAGAAAGCCAATTGTTTTTGTCTAGAATCCTCTAGTAAGAAAGGCATTAATATATATAAGGGACTGATCAGGAAGAGTTAGTTGAGAAAGTGATCTCGAGAAATAAACGAAAATACACCGAACAGTAAAGTGCTAATATAATCAAGTTTGTGTGCATATAAATTAAATTTAGGTGATTAGTTAAGTATATATAAATTAAGTGTTAGTGAGTTAGTGTTTAAATAAATTAAGTACGTGAATCTAGCGTGTGTTTAAAATTTATCCCACCCGTTTATTGTTTAAATAAATTAGAAAAACATTACAGTAGGTAACTGATTTAGTGCCTTTTAGATATTATAAGTCCATATTACTAAGGAAAGTAAGAAATTCAGAAAAAAACGATATTACATTTCTCGAACCAGAAATTCAATTTCATTTTGACAATTACACCTCAAAAAATTATCAGTATATACTACAAAATAATAGAAGGTGGTGGGTTGGAAGTGTTTTGTGTTGGAATTCGTCTTTTGTGTGCGATGGTTATTTGAATGTGTCACTGAGAACGAGTCATTTGGATTGAATGACATAAGAATTGGATAGATTAACTACTAACGTCGACCATTTGGCTGAAGAACTAAAGGTTCAGCTGGGGTAGAGGGAAACAGTAGAAAACCTGGCGTCGGCGCCGCGAAAAAATGTCAACTAAACATTGCATTCAAATAAATTAAAAAATATCAATTATTGTCTACCAGTGTCTCAAATATAGATCAAGTAAACACTCGTTCACATTTTTTTAAGCAATTTTATATGCAAAAAGTTTTAGTATAAGATCCGGATGTAAAATTACTACGTTCATCGAGTATATAATCAAAATAATTTCTTTTAATTCAATTTTGAAAGGACTGCCTATTAAAATGTGCCCGCTAGTATTTTTAATTAAATTAATATTAATTGACTTCGAAAAAAATTATTTACCAGTTATTAAAATGAAATGCAGTCTACTTCATAAGCATAGGTATAGAGAACTTAGAAAGTGATAGTTGCTGTCGCTCACTAGGCCGTAACCTCTTCGCTGCCAGTTGTAAGCAGGTAATATTTTGTTACATGTATACGTTCATGCCGTCTATTCATCAATAATATATCAAATGTAAGCTATTTTTTTTTCTATAAACGGTAAACTTCGGTCTTGTTGAAGTACTATAAAGCTGAAATGCCATATTTCTAGTTGCAAAATTGCCGTCTTCGGGCAGTGGTTTGTATCAGCTTTCGGGCGGTGGGACGGTTGGTAAATCCCCCCGTCACGCCATCTTTGGTTACGCCTACACTGCACAGGTGTCGCGATTAGACATATTTTTGAAGAATAATCATGAATCATAAATCTAATTTTTCACTTCCAACGGAATACATTATGAGATCATAAATAGTAAAATATAGTTAGGAATAAGTGTATTGTATAAAATTATATAGGTAGGTATAAGTTTAAATTTTTAACTCGATTAATTGATTTTTTTATCTTTTATTTAGAAATTAAGGAATTTTAAATTATTTTCAACATTTAGGAGGGGTGATATCCCATCTGCCCCTCTTTGCGTACGCCCATGGCGTTAGTGCGCTATATCATTTGTTAGACAAGCACAACGATAGGTAGCTGATAGACAAGCAAGAGCAGTGACGAATCTGATTTTGAATAAATGGTATAAAACTGTAATTTAAGCTTTGATAATTATTTCATAATTTTTTTTAATGATGAATTTCATTATTATACCTCAAAACAGCTGTCGTATTTGCTGAATAATTAATTAATATATAATCCATAATAATAATCTTAAATCAAAACAAATATTTTTAAATATTATGTATCTGTAAAGGTTTGAAGGGTGGGTGGCCCCACAGCACTTAGGCCACAATTGACCCATTGTGCATCCTTCAGAGGTTCAAAACTTCCTTCTAGTTCGTCATCCAGCCTACTTCCTTGAAGTAGGCGATAATGTCGCCTGAATTAAGTTCCCTTATATTGGCGTATGTTAGCCTGTGCTCGCCGAATACTTGAAACCTAAAATGAGAGTGTCTGACATTCGCAAAGAATGTGTTCGACAGTCTCATCTTCTTGTTCACATCCTCTACAAAGTGGAATGTTAGATAGACCCAGTCTGTGAAGGTGTTTTCGTAGGTGGCAGTGACCAGTCAGAATTCCCGTGGTTGTTCGTAGGTTCCGCCTGTTCATAGTCACGTATTTTTTGGCTACTTTGCTATCCGGATACTGTAGCAGTTCCTTGGCAAGCCTGCAGCCTTCTGCGTCGTCCTATCTACCCTTAAACTTATTAAGGGAGTGTTCCTTTAATAGGTCGGCCGTCGCTGACGCCGATAGACCAATGAAAGTGCCAGGTCCCAAGAGTTTTAAGGAGGCTGCCTTCCTGGCTAGCGATTTTGCAATACGGTTTCCTTTCGATTTCTCATGGTCCTTGATCCAGCCTAAAGTGACCGTGTTGTTGTTACAGGCTTCGATTAAGGCCATGTGACATTCTAGTACTAGCCCTGATGTAAATACGTGGTCTGTTCAGGGCTAGTAGTATTTGTCTACTGTCCGTAAGGATGTATATATTATTACCTGTGGTTTTCCTTTTGGTAATCTCTTTAGCAGCGATGCAGATAGCAGTGAGTTCTGTTTGAGCAACACTTGCATTGCAGCCCATTGTCCATTTTATGTTTCCATTCAGGGATCTGTAAAAAATACCACATCCTGAGCCCACATTGGATTTAGACCCGTCTGTGAAGATGCGGATTGCGCCTTCTTCCAATAGGTCTTGTGAGTTGTTTTTAAAGATTATTTTGTAGGGCCTGTTGAAGGCATATCGCGGTGGAATCGAGTTTGTATTGGCCTGCAGCAGTGGGATCTCCCTGAGGGCCTCATGCCACAAGTTACGTCTCAGTTTACCGGATCCTACATCAGGTTGTATACCGGTAGAGCGCAGACGTGCTATGGTCATCAAAATAACCTCCTTGATGTATATGTCAAGGGGAGTGAGACCGAGGATTACCTCCATAGCTCTTGTTGGTGTGGTTCTCATGCCTCCTGTTGTGTTGAAGCATACTGCTCTTAGGATTTGGTCCAGTTTACGGACGACTGTCAGCTGGTTGGCTTTAGCTCCCCAGACAATCGCGCTGTACGTTAGCATAGGTCTGATGATGGCAGTGTAGATCCAGGCAGCAACCCTAGGTGACATTCCCCAGGTGCGTCCGATGGTTCTACGACACTGCTCATAAGAAATATATGCTTTTTTAACTCTGTTTTCTAAGTGGGAGTTCCACGTTAACTTACTGTCAAAGGTGACCCCTAAATATTTCACCTCTGAAGAGAAATTGAGTTTGGTATCTAGGAGCATTGGGGCTTGATGTTTTGCAAGCTTCCTTTTTCTCGTGAAGAGGACCATCTCAATCTTTTTTGGATTTATTGACAGCGAATGGTCTCTGTACCATTGTTCTATGATATTGAGGGCCTCCTGCATTAAAGCGCAGAGTGTCTCCTCGAATCTTCCTGTTAGCAGAATCACTAGGTCATCTGCGTATGCTATTGTGTAGAAGTTGTTATCATTAAGGTGGCTGACCAACGAGTCTAAGACCATGTTCCATAGTAGTGGTGAGAGCACCCCTCCCTGTGGACAACCTTTTACAACCAAGCCTCTGATGGTTACATCATCCACACTGATTTTTATTGCTCTTTTTGAGAGCATGTTAAAACGAGAAAAACCTACAAACCCTCACAGTGCTCGTTATAGGTATGCGGGTTGTCTCACGTGGTACAACCCGTGCTCGCCAGTCGACTAGCTTCGAGTCGAAGAAGGGGTGGATTCTTCAAAAAAAATTATTGAGTATACATAAAGGGCGCCAGAGAAGTTTTGGCAAGCACCCAAGACTTCCTAAGTTAGCCCACAACTCCTCAGTGGGTTAACAACACTCACTACACACTCCAAAGGTTAAACTGATAGGTAAATTATCATAAATAAATAAAAGTCAGCAAATACACCCTGATTGAAATTTTAATTAATCTTGGTGGACCAAAGGTCTCTTTTCAAAATATATGATACAATATCATTACCCAAAAGAAAAATATTATAAAAAAAATCGTCTGAGCTCAGCTGAAGGCTGTAATCTCAGGGTGCAGTAGAGCTGAGGGCCCCAAACTACACCGATGTCTCAAAGCAAAGATTCTAGAGAATCGATCAAATTGTTCATGTACAAAATTCCAAAAATTACAACGATAATATATTATATATATGTCCAAAAAAAACACCAATGTACAGTTACAAGGGTTCACACTTCCGCAATTTATACCAATATAATGGTTGCATAAGCCAGAAATTTAAATTACAACGAGTTTAGCGTTGCTGGAGAATATACAGCTCAAAATTATATACGGCGCAAAATTATATACAAGAAACCATTAGAAATAGGCAAAAAAAAAACTACTAAATACCGCTATACTAGGTACGTACCAAGTGTTCCAGCGTATCTTAATCTATGCGCAAGATTTCAAAATATTTTAAATACAAAATTCAAGTAAGGAAAAAAATAAATAAAACTTAATATAAAAAAAACGGTAATTTGTGAAGCATAGATGTGAATTTACTACTGAGTTTAAAGAAATAAGAAAGGAAAACTGTAACCTTTCCTTTCCCGGCACCAGAACAGGAACTGAAATTCCTCCAGATTAATCCAGGCCTCCTGGAACTGGTCTCACCGACCCATTAAATCCCAATCAGCGTTTTTATGTCCATATACTAAAACCCCCCTAAAATAGAGAAACGAATTAGCCTCTACATAGGGTTTACATTTTACCCCGGTCAACTTTTCGACGTACCCCCGTAATATCCCATCATACTGACTATAATAACTATACCCGAAATTCGCAAATAATTACACCTCATGACTTTTAACTGTATAAAAGCCACCTACTCTGAAAATAAAAACTATATGACTGGTTTTTTTCCGCTTAGCAAAAAAACTACGATACCAATAAAAACCCATAATATAAAAACTACGTCGTTGGACACATCCCTGAATGTTTATACAACCCCTGTGATATATTCTTATTTCAACAAAATATAAAGCCATGTAGAATATGAATTAATAAGAATTTATAAAATTATAACGAATCTATCCCGCGAACCCAGATTACAAACTCCAATAAATTACGAATCAAGCAGAATTTCTACGTTAAATTGCCTACAAATCTGTTAATTCCGAGAAAGTATCTTTCAACCATTTACCTTTTATTGAATCCTACCAACTAACGCCGTCTACGGGAATTTTCCACGTGTTTTCTTAAATCCATCAATTCTACTGGAATCCTTCGGTCATCGGCACCCCCTGGTCCAGTATATTATTGGGTCAGACCTTCGATTAGTTAAATCGAGCGATATTTTCTTCCCCTATGTAGAATTTATCAGGCTTTCCGTGAAATAGCGTTATGGCTCCCAGAGCACATGCAAATATCTCTTGTTGAAATGTGTGTTTACACCTTGACGGCAAATGGAGGACTGAAATTTTTAACTCGGTTCCGACAGCGCTGTGACTTCTCTCAGTCGACAGGTTAGCCAAATTAAATTTACAACGGCTCGGCGAATTTTTCGCGTTATATATCCAGCCATTTATGGTTTGGGGGATATTATTGTTGGAAAGTGCATTTGTTATTTTAGGAAAAGTGGTTCTATCAAATGCGCCTTCTATGCCTATGAATACACCCAGGGCGGACTCCTTATTTTCCAACGATCTCTCGATGCGGCCCGCCACGAGATGAAGAGCCGAATCGGTGGACCTCCCTGAAGTGTATGCATGTTGATAATATTATGTATAAAATATGTTCTTTTTATACTTGAATAACCGACGTTATTATTTTTTATAAATATTCTTTTTTATTCTACTTCGTAAAAGAATAATACAAATTTTTTATGTAAAAATAAATATTTTTTTATGTTTATGGAATTTTATATGGAACCACACTAACATTTATTGGTTATAATTTTTTTTTGGAGTATTCTAAATTCGCGGAAATTATTGCAGGCGCCGTAAGTTGAGAATACTAACTACCGACGCATTCGCAATGGCTTCAAAAACTCGAGAAGCTGTATATCTCTATACTTGTACAACAAATTATGTACCGCGCTAACTTCCTTTCACTCTGAATGATCCTTAACAGCTATTAACCCATGTTTGCGCCCACTTTTACAAAGGCAGAGTTGTTGGTTTACCGTTCACTGAAAAAATAGCTTAAATTTGATATGAAATTTATGAAAACAAGCCATTCCCGTATAAATGTAGCTTACACCTGATTGCGATGTTGCGGCCTAGTGAACGATGACAACTATCACTTTCTTAGTTCTCTAAAGCTATGCCTATGAAGTAGAGTGGAGTTCATTTCAATAACAGGTAAATACAATTTTTTCCAAAAAGTCGATTAATATTAATTATTCCCTTTCATACCTAAATTGAAAGATGTGATTTTGATTATATACTCAATGAACATAGGAATTTTGTAACCGGATCTCGTATTATTCGGTAGTCGATCAAGTTCGGTCTTATAAATAATACAACAATATCATAATTAGAAGATGATAGCAGGAGCACTACTCAACACAAAATTATATGAAAACAAACATTTTTTTAAAAATATCCTTGAGCTATACCACTGTCCCGTAGGAATGTGTATTGCGCATTGCGTTTCAAAAATAAAGAGAACTCAGTGAACCGTGCTGGTTTTCACACAGCTGGCAACATTCATTTTTAATAAAGTCTTTTTTCCGTCGTGATATATCTTTCTCGGCGTAGTCGAACTCCTTAGATCGACTTGTTATTTGTTGGATGAATTTGAATTTTAATTATAAAGGTTGGGTCTATTTCAATTAAATTACTGAAAGATCTTACAACTGACAAAGTAAAAGATGAACAGCTATTAAAAATTGAATTTTTCAATGAGAGAATGATATTTAGTGTCAATGCACTTCCCTTGATTAGATATAGGCATGTGTTAATTTGAATTTAATAAAAACAGTGCTTCACAAAAAAGGGGCTGTTTATAGAAATCGTCCATATACAAAAATATATTAAACTAGAACGAAGTTAAACCTTTGGTTTGCAATTAGATGTGGGGATGGAAGATGGTTATATTCATAGTTACATTGATGGGAGGGCTGTCATCTTCTGTTAAGCTTATAATGCTGATCGAGAAAGTATATGTCTTATACTGAGTAGGCGCAGTGGCGATTTTGAAACCAAATAACTAGTTACAGTTTTCTATTTTTAATTGGATCAAGTCCTACTAATCAAACAAAAGTGACTTTTCTATATAGAATTAAACGCAGTTTCATATTTTTATAGTTTAAATTTTTAAATCATAGTAGGGCAAGACAAAAATATGCGTTTATGTCAACAAGATGTAACTAATGCTAAATTAGGATCCAAATGCAATGTCTTCATATAAAAGAGTAGAAAACTAACTATTTCTTGAAACATGAGAGATTCGTAATTCGAAGACTAAGTTTAAACTTTCAACCTGTATCTCAAGAGCCTGTATAAAATGTATGAGGTATATGATTCTTTGGGAGTTTTAAAAAACTTCACATACTTGAAATCTGAAAGTGTGGGGTATTATGTTTTCAGATCTGAAATATTAAGAGCCTTCTACAATTTCCGGTCATACCGGAAGTTGACTGGAGCCTGTTTATTTTAAATAAATATATTATCAAGCTTTTTACGAGATATGACCAATATTAATACGAATCAGTGTCATCCTGTATCTTTTTTCCTACAACCCTTTATAAAATCACGTCATTTTGTAATGGAATACCTTCAGCGAAAACGTGATTTCCATCACAAGAGAAAGAAATTGCCGTAACGTTAACTTTCGCCTCTAGTGACGAAAGCTACATTTTTCTACAACTGCTATGAAAAGTAGCGCATATCTCGTAGCTTATTTAATTTCAAAACCAAATTATTGCTCATACTGTGGGAAATATTATTTCTCATGGCACTTTCCCCACACCACATACCTATATTTATAAGAAGAATCAACATTTTTCCAGTAGGGATATTCTCGATGCCTGGACTTTTTATATATAACTATTCACTTGTATTCTTTGAATTTGTGTAGCGTACAAAAAGTATAGTATGTAACATGTGGGGAAAAGTACTTTTCTCACTCCGGTGTCTGCGGCACTCACCCTTTAGGCTCGTGCAAAAACTTCCACACTCGTGAAAAAAATTGAGCTTTCCCCACTTGTTGCACAATATACTATTTCCCACATATTGCACACTACACTTTTTCTACAACGGCACAAATTTAAAGAATACCAGTGAGTAGTTGCGTAGAAAAAGTCTAGGCACCGAGGATCCCCACCTAAAAGTGTCTAGGCATCGAGAAACCCCTGCTGAAACCATCTAGGGATCGAGTATCCCCCTACTGGATTCACCATATAAATCTATGTAGTGAGGGCAAAGTGCTATGAGAAATAGTATTTCTCACAGTATGAGCAATATATGATTTTAAAATTAAATAAGCTATGAGAAATACGCTACTTTTCATAGCAGTTGAAGAAAAAAATATTTATGACACAATTGAGCTAATGAAACCTCATTCTGCAATAATATTAATAATTCATATTGTAAAATAAATGCTCTACTCGGAACCAATATGTTTACCGAGCGAAATCATCCTTTCAGAAAAATATACATGTTCTCTAGAAAATTTACTGGCCATGGTACCACCAAATCATGTCTCCCCAAAGTTGGCCAAAGCGACAGTGGTCTATGCAATTGGGAACAGAAACATACATAACATTAACGACTGGTTATTTAGTTGTCACCATAACAGTACAGCCAGTCTTTTTAGTATTCTACCTAAGAAGATAATTGGGTTTTTGAAAAAAAAAGTATCGATTGTTTCTATGAATTTGGAAACTTGAACACAAATTGTATAAATAATCCATGCGAAAAACTCTTACTTATTTTTAAATTAATAATAAACAATTGAAAAAACCACGTGACTACGAACTCGCCACGACCGGTCCCCATGTTTGTGACGTAATAATGTTAAACGAATTTCACGATTTATTCTCTGATTATAAAGTGGGATTTGAATTTAAGTTGGCAATTCTGTAGATTCCTGATTGGTCAGTCGCTGCCGGTTTTACTCAACATTTTTCACATAATGATCGATCAATTCTGTAAATTGTAAACATTGTCCATTTTTTTCTTACGTTCTTGTTATTGTTTTATGAAGATATGAAAACAGTGTCGGGACTAATTTGAAAATGGACTCAGATACTATTTCAAGTACTAGCAGACTTTTTCAATCGCCCCCAAAAAGAAGGAGTTCTGAAACATTATGCTACTTATAACATATACAGACAAAATATTGTAAATATGTACAAACATATCTCAGATGATCAACCAAAGACTAAGATGACCGTCACAGGGTTTAAAATTGTAAAAACGGTGAATATCATAGAAAATAGCACTGTTGTGTGAAATTAACGTGTACTAATAGTACATTTTAGCATTTTCTAAATCGACTGAACGTACTATCAAAAAATATAGAGTTACTGGAACAATTGTTTCATCTAACCATCGTGGAGGCCGTCCAGAAATTGTTAAAACATTCGATGACACAACTCTAAATATAATTCGACGTATCATTGACAGTTTCTTTTTTAAAAATGAAATTACTACTTTGGATGAAATTTTGACTGAAATAAAGAAATGCACAGATTTATCATAAATGTCTCGTTCATCATTTCATAAAATTATGAAAGAAATCAATTTTAAGTAGCAGCCAAATATATTACATTTAAACTAAAAGATGGAGCTTCTTATGCAAGCTTTGGAAAATGTTACAACTACTCACTGGCAAAATTGTGTTGCACATATGTTAAGAAGGAAGAAGATAAAATGTTCAATATAGATAGGATTATGGATGATCATATTGAACCAATAATCGTTTCTTTCTTTTGTGACGACTGTGATGCAGATTCCAAGTGAATAATTATTTATATTTTATATAAACTTGAGTTAATAAATAGCAGATAATGTAATTCGTAGTTCTGATATACTGTAAAATGTTTATTTGTTACAAAATGTGTGCAAATATAAGAATATTAAATGTTAAACTAAAACTAACCAGAGAATTTCTTTACTCTTATCTTAAACATCATTATTCTTTTTTAACTTTTTAGAAAAAAGTGGTGTAAAAGTCTTATTTATGTTATGCACATTATTGTAATTATAGGCAACACAGTTTGAAACCATTATAAACTTCGAAATACAACTTTTAATGTTTCTAAAAGTCTGAACATTCCAAATAGTCAAAATTTAGTTCGGCTTTAAATAGCATAACTCCGAGTTTTTAACTGTTAACATTATAAGGCAAACGCACTCAATTCACTAACTTTTTATTAAAAATACTTCGTCGTCTCTCTCTTACAATTTGGATTTGGACACAGTTTTGCTTTCCTTCCCGCGTTGTCGGGTCCCTTAAAATTCTTGATTGAGTTCCATGTCGAACTTGGAATTATTTATATATTTAGTTTTACAATTTGTTGAAAATTGTTTACTTTGTTTTCAATAATATGCATACGATCGGTAACAACGTGTATATTAGCCTAATTATTATTTAGTTTGTGGTTTATTATTTCCAGACTGGATAATTTTAGTATGACTAGTATTTTATGTCATCGATCTCAAACTAATAAGCTTTTTAGTGATTTCTAGTGGTGTGATTCAGGTTTCTTTAAATGGTCCTCTTAGTTGAAAAACAGACTATAGTATAGTTTGTGCCAGAATAACTAGAAATTAACATTGTAAAGTCACACGCATTCGGGAGCTGTCGGTTTTTTCGGAACTGGATTCAAAAATAGTTTTATTATAAAATTTATATATGGTATTTTCATTTATTACAAAAAAAATGTTTTTTTTTTTAAATCCAGTTGCAATGCCACACAATTATATTTCACTTTTCTATCTGAGCTCTACAAGCATGTCAGCTCGAACTGTTATGTGAGAATAGTTGAAACGCAATAGACGAAAAATTTAACGCAGACTACAAATTTTGGTTTGTTTTTGATTATAAGATGAGCGTAAACAAGAGAAACGAGAAAAAAAGGATTAGTAAAAAATTGTACTAAACAAAATATTCATATTTTTATTATTTATAAAACTACAAATTGATTAGTAACAGAATTGCGTAAGACACCCAATGTAAGGTAGCCATTTCCTATATTGAGAAAATTCACAAGAGTATGGAAACCTATAATACTAAATGAAGTGTGTTCTATAGAAGTTCCAGTTAACTTCCAGTTCAGTCCAATATGATAGGAGACTGTAGATATTTTAGATCCATTGAGCATATCTGAAAATTATCTCTAAGTTATTTCTAAGTTTCTCTAAATCGTCGAACTGAAACTCCCAAAGAGATGAATCATCCTGTATATTAAGTTCCCTGGTTATGGAATTTATTATTATTCATCATGTGTAGGTGCCTCCAAAAAGCTAAGTTATCGGTTTCCAATAAAGTCTAGTTTTATTTGTGTACTGCCCATTTGTATCACCCTTGAATTCCATTTGGACTGTTTGGACTGCACATTTTGCTGTGTGTTCATAAGTAAGTATTGGCTTTAATACTGTTCTACGGATATTAATTTTTCTTTTCCATTTTATTGAACGTTGACTTCCAAATATTTGTAGCTTTCACCTTTCTATATTTGCCTTCTAATTAATTTTGTTTCAGATTTGTTCCAATAGTTAATTATTTTTGTAGACTTTTAGTTTTTTTTTACCAACATAGGTTGTTATTCAACTCACTACTAATAAAATGCTTAATTTAAAAAAAAATTACACAAAACTTGACTGTTTCTACTGACAAAAATATACAAATTTTCACGTTTACTTTCTGTGATGTCAAAAGTGATAACACCAATATTTTTCGCCTATATTGTCAGTCACAGCAAAATAATTTAATCTACTATTATCGTTATATGAATTCTGATTGTCAAAACAAGACAAAGAACACTAAATTTATTTTCCTTTTCCAGATCTGCATATTTTTCATTCAGTCGCTATATTACAAAGAAAATTGCTACAAACGTGTTCTCCAATAATGTAGGAGTAATTGGAGATGTGAACGTTTTGTGACAAAATCTCTATAGCACTATATGGGTTGTAGCCAAACATAAATGTTTAGTTTCAGTAAAATATTTTAATGATATAAACTCACAACGTTCTAATTATTGGTTTGATGCTGACTGTAAGAAATGTAATAGGCAACTGACAAATTCATTGAAAATATGTAAAAAATGAGTATTCCCAGAACGACATAAGACAACTTATATTCCAAACAAAAAAGAATATAAAAAGTTAATTTTAAAAAAGAAAAATGATTATAAACGTAATATTGTAACTGCTCTTTCCAACACAAAATATCAATCGGAGTTCTGGTTATTTAGACTTAAACATAAAATTTGTCCTATATCAATCGGGGAGTGGGAATCTTTTTACTATACCATAACTTCACTTAAAGTTGAGTATGTTTCTTTTGGTGTCGCAGACGAATTTGTGGATACCCCCATATCACTTTTAGAACTTGATCAACTTTTGATTTTGTGCAAAGATGGAAAATGACGGATGGTATTACTTACGAATTTTTAAAGCATTTACCACAGAACTGGCGTTTATATATTTGTCATTTATATAATAAAATTTTGGATTCGGAAATTATTCATACTGGTTGTCATGAAATAATTCTCACAATGCTCCACAAAAAAGGACACTTCGAGGATCCTAATAACTACCGTTGTATATCGCTAATTAAATGTTGTGCCAAGGGGTTTTACGCTAATTCTATTACATCGCTTGTCTAATTAGTGTGAAAAGAATCTCATTCTTCCGGAAACACAATTTGGCATGCGAAATAATAGGGATGTTTGGATAATATTTTCATTTTAACTTCTGTTTTGCAAATAACTTTTAGGCTTCCCCGCAGGAATGTATATGCTGTTATTGTAGACTTTAGGAGAGAATTTGACAGTATAGACCATACACTTCGTTGGTTAAAACTACATAAGTTTGTAAACACAATTCCACATTTCCAATTAGGCACCAAAACCTATATAGTAAAAAATATGCTATCTCTGAGGGAGTTCTCCAAGTCGAATCGCTAAGTCCATTGCTTTTCTCTATTTTTATTTCTGATATTGAAGATTATTTTCGTTCAAGTAACTTATGCGGGATTAACAATGATGTATTAATGAATCAGTGCGAAGATGATATCGTAATCCTGGGTGTCTCCCCAATAGACATAGAACGCAAACTGAGAATACTTGAGAATAATTATTGTTCTTCCAATAAACTTGAAGTTAACACTGATAAATCGAAAGTATTAATATTTCCAAAAGGAGAGCACAAACATAATTATAAACACATTTTTTATTACAATGGTTTCAGATTAGAAATAGTAATACAGTTTACGTATCTAGGTGTCGATTTCTCTTCTACAGCTTTGTTCTGAACCATGGCTAAAAATACTAAAATGAAAGCCTGTCGTGCCATTGGAGCAGTAATGGACATTATGTGCCGATCAAAAATTAATACTTGTGAATCCAGAATCAAATTGTATAATTCTATAATACTATCTTCTTTTTCTTTTGGAATCGGCACATGGGGACTACGCTATACTGATGTTATTGAGCGCGTTTAGGTTAAATTTTTCTTCAAAACTTTTTAATTTGTCACAGAATACACCAGATTACATTGTACGCCTGGAGACATATTTGCCCCATTTATCATTAATTATTCTTAAACATGCTTTAAGTTGGTTAAATAAACTTAAAACAATGGATAATTCTAGAATATCTAAAATCTGCTATATGCGACTTTTACAATTAGCTACTGAAAATGCTAAACATAAATGGGTTACTCAAGTTAAAGAATAGTTTACGTTTGCAGAATGCGAATATTTATTTAAAGGAAACTTAATCATGATCCTATGAACAAAGGAGAATATATGTTATATAGGACTTCCTTTGTTCATAGGATCATGATTAAGTGATAAGTCATGATACAAATAATGAAGACTGTCTCTTAAGTCATAAAACTGAACACATCAACTGGGTTATGTCTCAACCAAAAAACTGTCACTCAAACTGTGACACTCTGACAAACATATAATGTTACTTCAAATCGAAAAGATCCTTTTGAATTAGTATTTAAAAAGTATCTATATATAAAATATAATTTTTTGTTGTTCCGTGTATGAACTGTTTTAATAATTAATAACTCACTTTACACGTAAGTATAGAAAAATTGTTAATTAATGAAATGTACCAACATGTCCATATTTGGGCCTTGAAAAAGAAAATAATTTTTTTCGAAACGTGTTGGGTAGTAAATGAGAGTTTAATTCAGCCCTACTTACGACGGAATCCCTAAGATATTGAGAGATTTTTTATTTATTTATATATATATATATATATATATATATATATATGAAACATAAATTTCGATTTTCTACTACACCTGCCTTATGTAGAAATTTCAATAATTTCGACGTATTGGCCTGACCGTTCTTCGAAGGAAAAAACAACTACATTCCTGACAAATACCACGCAGAATATTGAATTACATCCCCTTCGAAAACCGTGACGTCGATCAGCCATTTTGCCGATACGGACATCTGTGGTGATTCGCAACTGATAGCGGAATGGCATAGTACACTGACGCGTTTCGACCTTCTTGGGTCTCTTCAAGAGTGCCGTAATGCCTTCCAGCTCAGAATCTCTAATCCGAACTGAAGATACCGCCCTCCGACAACTTCACTTGGCTCGTGTAGTTACACACAAGCGAGAAGCAGTCAGCTGGCACCATATTCACTTTTAGTTGCGAACCAACACCTCAGATAAATGCGACCGTATTAGTCGTATGAAATAAAATGAATATAATTTCATAAAATACGAGGTGTTTATATGAAACATAAATTTCGATTTTCTACTACACCTGCCTTATGTCGAAATTTCAATAATTTCGACTAATACGGTCGCATTTATCTTAGGTGTTGGTTCGCAACTGAGAGTGAAGATGGCGCCAGCTGACTGCTTCTCGCTTGTGTGTAACTACACGAGCCAAGTGAAGTTGTCGAAGGGTGGTATCTTCAGTTCGGATTAGAGATTCTGAGCTGGAAGGCATTACGGCACTTTTGAAGAGACCCAAGAAGGTCGAAACGCGTCAGTGTACTATGCCATTCCGCTATCAGTTGCGAATCACCACAGATCGGCAAAATGGCTGATCGACGTCACGGTTTTTGAAGGGGATGTAATTCAATATTCTGCGTGGTATTTGCCAGGAATGTAGTAGTTTTTTCCTTCGAATAACGGTCAGGCCAATACGTCGAAATTATTGAAATTTCGACATAAGGCAGGTGTAGTAGAAAATCGAAATTTATGTTTATATATAAATATATATATATATATATATATATATATATATATATAAATATATATATATATAAATATATAATTGATTGTAGTGAAATCTGTTCCGTTTGTAATATGCATATACCAGAGTCGTTGGCGCATATTCTCTTCGAGTGTCCCATTTACAGTCCTCTTAGACAAAACAGATATTTTAATAGTGTGGATAATATTGATCATCAAGTACATTATTTAAACGCCAAGGATGATAATATCTCTGAGCTCTCTATAGTGTTATCAGAATCTTAAAGTTAAGAGCTTTTGCATGCGGAGAATAAATAATATAATACACATATATGTACAATATACCGACTTAAATAACTGTAAATAATTACTGAAAATATCGTATGGATTATCGTAATAAATTTAATTTATGTACCGAACCCTCGTGAAAAGATGTATTTTATGCAAAATAAAACTATCTATTTATATATCTATCTATCTGAGCTCTACAAGCAAGTCAGCTCGAACTGCGGTGAGAATACTTGAAACGCACTTGTCGAAAAGTTTAACGCATACTACAAATTTTGATTAGTTTTTGATTATAAAATTTACGAGCACAATAGCTTGAGAGACTAGAATTTGAATTCCTTTTTCCATTTTCAGTTTAACTTTCGGAATATATTTTGATCAGATTTGGACTCAAAACCTCCAACACAGTTTAAACAGTGAACGGTAAGAATAATTTTATGTTCATTGCGTATGAATTCCTTGTTATGGTTTCAAATGCTCTAAAAGTAACATTCATATATAGACTTACCTTTGGAATTCGGACGTAAGGAGTTTAAGCCTAGACCTGCAGCGGGCAGCCTCTTGGAGTGCCTGCTTCGCCCTGGTCTCGCTATCAGCACGAAGACGACGTTCGCGGTCAGCATCCCTCTGAGCTGATTCTCTCTGAAAAAGAAAAACAAACTGTTAACTTAACTATACTCATTTACAGGAGAAATCTTCTGCATTTTTAGTGGGATTCTTATTATTGGATTTGCTTTAGTCCAAAATAACACATGTTTCAAGAGAAATTATTTAGTTTTAGTTGATATTCCTATACTTTAACGGATTCATCCACCAAAAAAAAAATCTGAATCCTCCAAATGGTTCCATCAAAACAAAACCTTTTTTAACCCATATATCAAAGAACCATATAAGATATCATCTGTTCATATATACTCAGTATCATAGAAACCCGAACGCCCACTGAATATTATTATATTTCAAAAATATTTCATTTTTATCATAAAAATCTAAATTCAAGATTATAATTTGAGCGCTATCAGTTTTTATTCAATTATTTTTTGCTGCAAGTATTGCACGGACCGGCCCATTCCGATATCAGAATATAGAATTTATTCGTGTAAAATGATTTTCAATTTGGCTTCATGAGAATTCACAAGTGATTATCAAGCCTAGAGTGTGAAAAAATGTAAATTATCGGCAGAGGGTCGAATTGTTAGTCTGCGGGAAGCTGCGCTGTCGTTCCGGGACATTGCTGGTAGAATAAACAGGACTGTGGATACTGTTGTCAAATGTTATCATGCAGGGCACCAAGAAGGGCGAGCACGAAAATCCAGAGGCATAGGACGAGTGAGCAGGACAAGAGAGGGCCAAGATCGTTGCCTAAGGTTATTAGCTATAAGAGATCGTTTCTCATCAACAAGGACAATGACAACTCAGTGGTTTGCAGAACATGGAATAGTCCTTGCAAAGCGAAGTGTTTATAGACGGATAATAAGGTTTGGACTCTTTTCATAACGACCTCAGTTGGTGTCATCTTTAACTCTGGAACATCGAAGAAATCGACTTCAGTGGTGCCAAGGACAACTAGTGTGGAATCAGGAATGAATTCCGGTTCTGACTAGACATGCATGATGGTCTAGCGAGGGCGAGAAGGAGACGAGGCGAACGTCGCATCCCTCAATGTTGTAATAAGCATGAAATATGGCAAGGATACTTAGAGACACCCTATATAGATATAATTTTCTTTAAATCAAATAAGTCGAGTTCAATTAATATAAAAATAAAAAATGACCTAGAGCAGTAAAAATTAAACAAACAATTTACACAATCCACAAGGTTGACGACAATAATTGAATCAAAAACACACCGATGTTTTGATTGTCAAAAAAATACAGACAAATATTGCATCTTAGCATAGAAAAATTAATTGAAATTAACCTTCAATTACGAAAATAATAAAATATAAAGCAAGGGCAAGTGAGTGTAATTAAATAAACACAGCTACAGTTGATGTTTTGAATAACAAACCTCGTCCCAAATCTTTAGAAATAAATAGAAGAAAATTTGGACAAGAGGGCAGAGTAAAACTCAGGGAGTTAACGGGCAACGTGTGGGCTGGAACTCCCATTTTACGACGGCCCGTGTGTAAACAGTGATTTGTTTTTTGTGATTGTGATATTTCAAACCGTAAGTTTTTGAACCTGTCATTTTCTTTTTTTTAACCAAAAAGCACATTTATATTGATTTAATTTTTGATGCCCGGCGATCCATCCTGATCATATTCGTGCTCTACTGAGACATGAGCCCCATACTACCAGATTTAGTAAAGAGTACGATTTATAACTTGTTTATTTTTTTTGTGAACATAGGATTTTATTCAAGGGAGCTATCTGGGTTATTTTCTAATATAATAAACAGAGATACATATTATCCACCCAGACTGTTTCCTTTACCAACAAACCCCTCCCCTCGAACTAGCTGGATTGAACTGGTCGACACGACCTGCCTTCGGACTCAGGCTTGGCACATCGTATAAGCCCAAGAGGCCCCACGGGATACCCTTCCACTCGTACCAGGTAACCACCTCACCTGAGGTTACCCACAGGGGATTCCTAGCTCTATTGTGCCCTATGGCACTGGTGACAGCACGCTGCAAAAATCCAAATAATCCAAGACCATAAAAGGTATTGGAGGACTTTTAAAATTATTACAATGTGTTGTTGAGCGGCATGTACAACACACTGTTGGAGTTATGATGCCATTGTTTATGACTCAAGGTCACCTTTAGCCTTCATCAGGGGCAATATGAATAAAAATCAATACATTCAAGAAATATTAGAAACTTATCTGATTCCTTACCTCAGGACACTTCACAATCCAACTTTTCAGCAAGATAACGATCTGCCATATATAGCTATACAAACCTTAGACTACTTCCACCAGGCTCAAATTCATCTCCTGCCTTGTACCCAATTGAACATGGGTGGAAATTTTTTAACCTTCTACCGATTATGGTCATAATCTCTGATGGCTCTTCGATATGAGATAGAGGTGTCGTGGAATGAGATTTCCCAGGAGGATATTGATTACCTGATTATAAGTAAGCCTAGACGCTACTGTACGAAATCGCTTCACCACATTACACGCTAATAGCTAGATATGTCGAAAAGCAAGGATGGATTATGGACCCTACAGGACAGGCAGGAATAAGAGTGGTGGGAGAGGGGCTGAGGAAGGATGAAGTGAGGAAGGGAAATGGATGGGTGGTAGTGCGAACGGGAGACATGATGGTGTACAGTGTATATATAAGCTCAAATGTCAGTCTGGAGGAATACGAGAGAAACATGACAGGACTGGAGAACGACCTGAGAGTGTCAAAAGGAAAAAGGCGGATCATAAGGAGAATGGTGATGAATGCCTGGGAGAAAGAGTGAGTAGTTGGATGGTGTTGGACAACGAGGAAAGCTTGAATTTACATATATATGTGGAGACGGATACAAGGAAAGGGAGAAATGAATTATCGGTATTCGATACAATACTTCGATACGATTAAAAATGTTTTCCTTACACAGCTGATCCAAATATGTGAAAAGAAAAAGATGTTTATTTTGGTTAAAGGCATTGTAGCAAAATATTTTTAGCTTGGTCTATGGACATCTTTATGATTTTCTATACAGGGTGTCCCGGGACTAATGGGAAAAAAGTCAGGAGCGTATAATCTGAGCCAAAATAATGTTAGTACTTCATATAAACTTTTTCTATGGAGGCCCTCGTTTTCGAGTTATAGGCCTCCAAAGTATCAATTCTGAATTTGGTTTTTTATTTTTATTTTTTGTACTAGTTATTTGATCTTTATCAAATTTACGGCAAAGCTATAATGTACGTGTATGTTTATTTTGGAATGGTAAAGAGATTTACAGTACTGCCTTGAAGCCAGGGACGGATTACTCGCAATGGTTAGTGATCCAAAAAATTTGCAGGGATGGCACACCCTGTATGAAATCATCGAAATTGACTTCCCCACACATTAAGCTAACGAAAAGGTACTCTTGTTAGAATTCGATAAAATAAGCCGTTTGGATAATATTTACAGTTTTATTAATGCACTACGTACAAATCTACCTGACTAACTTATTAATACGATGTCCAGGATTTACTTCCTTTTAATCAAAATTACGAACATAACATTATTAAACCATTAAGAAAACCTCAAAGAGCACAAGTTATAAAACATCAGACTAATACTAATTCCTAAACAACAACAAAAACTAACGTTATTCTAAGGCCGGTCCCAGACACTACGTGTATTTGGCGAATAGGCCAATATTTATCATTTGCACGAATGTTTGCTTCATCTCCCACACGGTGCCGTAGTATAGAAATGGTTTAACTTTGAAAACATTTGGTGAATATTCGCGCAGAAAGACGTAGATTTTCAGTGGCATGTGGCGTTTTTGTTTTTATGCAATTATTTTAGTTAATTTAGTTCAGTTTAAAGATTGCTGCCGCTGCTAGCTGTGTTATTTTAAGCAGTGCTTTACTACTTAAAAGAATAAAACAAAAGAATCGTAAAAAGATAAAAAGTGGACTTATCCACTTTTTGCACTGATCTCTTCAATTCCATGTTAATTTATACAGTGAGGTCCTGATGTTCTTTCTATTTAGATTAATTTTGATGTATAAATGATAAAATAATGTAAGCATACCTAAGTGATATATTTTTTATACAAAATTGCATTATTTTGGCTGAGTTCCTCGTATATCAGTGAGATTTCTTTCTACTTTTTTTATACTGATTGATTATCCTCGAGGGTTAGCCCGTTTGCTTGTAAAGAAAACATCATTAAAGGACTTACGAAAATAAAACTAACGAACCGTCCGAACAAAATAATCTCTTAATCTAACAAATATCTCTAGGAACCGTGTGTTTGTAAAGCAGTGGGTGTATAAGAATTCCTCCTTTTCTAATTACACTCAACAAACAGAAAGAACTCATGATCTAATGGTTTTTGATTTGAGGTTATGAAAGCTTGACAGCAAAAAGAAGTTCAAGGTACTCGTGTGAAAAAAGTCACGATGTTATGGTCGAATTGTATATGTTTCCATCGCGATGAGATGACAAACCACTGCTGTAGATGTGGAGATAGCAACTTTTTTATGTGATCTCCTGACAAAATATTCGCATTTATCTATTCTATCTCATGAATAAGTCGTTTGATTTTCAATTTCAAATGGACAACTAAAGTCTACGAAAATATTGTTTTTTTTATTGATGCCCCATATTACCTTTTTAAAGCACGCGTCAGCGTGTTTAAATCGAACTTTCGTACACGCGCGTTTTTTAAAGTCCCCATGGTAACAACAACAACTTGAGAAACGTAAGTATCAATGACAACTTTTTTTATTAGTTTTTAAATTGTATATTATCATTGGGAACCAATGTCTTATTTGGTTTTTTCTGCAAAATGTATTTATATATTCATATATACATTGTTTCCCTTTAAATGTAAATAAAGAAACTTTTTGATTATTGATCTGACAGCCCGCCCGTAACGTCAACTAAAAATAAATACTATTTGACGTTCACGAAACTTGGCTGGGCATCGAGGATGGACGTCCATTTTTTTGTAGTAATAATATGATAATAATATTTTATGATTCCAAAGTGCACCAATAAAAAAAAATAGCGTAAAGTATTCGTGGATAGCTGGTCTTTCAAACACTTGCTCTATTTCGAGCACTCGGCTGCGCCGTCGTGCTCGAAAAATCGCGCGTGTTTGAAAGACCTCTTTATCCACTCATACTTTAATATACTATTTTCGGTCTAATGTTAATAGTTTTTGTTACTTGTTAGTTTTCTATGTTCACGTCAATCGCATTTCATACTTTTAATTTTGAACTGTCATTTGTATCCCAAATTAGGGAATTGCTCTGCTATTACAAGTACACAATTTTTAATATAAATACCGTTCCTCGTCATCGGTGACGTTGATCTTACGTCATAATTCCTATAATTTTATGTTTTTTTTCCAAATTTCTACTTCGCTATTTATAGTGCTAAAAATACTAAAGAATCCACTAAATAAGACATTTTTCAAATGTCCTTTAAAACGTAAACAATTAATGGAATTTGCCATATTGTCCTAAATAGCAATACTTTATCTATAATATTTGTGTGAAAGCTGCAAAAATACAGAAATATGATAGGGAAGACTGCTGCACCTTGATACCAATTATTTTTAATTGTCTGTCATTAGCAACTATAATTATATTTACTTTTTTTATATACAAGGTACTAAATACAGCGTATATATTATAATCGTATTACTGCTGTTATTTTCATTACAAACATTTATACAACTTAACGAAAAACAATTTAAAAAAAATACTCAAGATACAGCATCACGTTGTACAGTTGCGGCCGAAAAAACGGGACAGTTGTTGTTGCCTAGTGTGAATCTGACTTTTCCGTTTCCAGGAAAAATGGGTTAGTTTTTCGTATACTTAAATGATAATAACACTAAAGTGTAAATAATATTGGGGTCTGGTGAACTATAGGGAGACACGAATTTTTGACTGATTTTGCGAAAAATCGATAGTACTCACCTATTTTGAAGATTATCCGTCGAAAAATTTGCGGGTTATACACAATTTACAGAGAAAAATCCAAAAAAAGATTTTTTTTCGCCACTTAAACTATCACTTTTGGATTAAATATTTTATACAAAAAACAGTTTAAATGTATCGCACTGTACAGGAAAGTGATCAACAATATATATTCTCACAAATTATAAAAAAATTTCAGTTAGTTTGCTGATAGTATTATTTAAATTAACACTTTTATAAATATATATAATTGTAAGGCAACAAATTTGTATGTGAATAATTTTAATGACAGAATTGACAGATACCTTTTCGTGAAACGTAATGCGTAACCAAAACCATAAATCTAAATATGAATTCTCTAACATTTTCTTTTCATCATTCAATGCGAATGAGAACATTTTAAATTTGTGAGGTCATTATAAAAAATAAAATTGTTTGAACCATTTAATTATAAATCAATATCACGTTTGGTTCTAATTATTTTATACTTTATAATATACCATGAAACCCAAACTTGAACATTTATATCAGTAGGGGTGCGTTCACAAACCAACATCTTAAGTGTAAGAGTTATACTTAGGTACAAAGTGACCGCTCATAAAACATTTAACATATATCTCACACTCTGTAACACAGCGTTCATAAACGCACCACGGGAATCGCCGAAAGTGTACTCTTAGTTACCCGCTCAAGATCGAGGAAATTATTACCCTGACATGCGTAATTCGTATTACACAAATGTTCTTGTTTATAGAGGTTAATACGTCAGTAATTGTTATTCTGTGGGTTGAGGTTAGCTATAAGTTTCCATCAGCAGAATATTTTCAAATTCCATTGGTAATAATGTTAAAGGTTGAAACACTCCACAATCCCTGTTTTCCGCAGCCAACGTAAAATAATTTCAATGTCAAAATCAAATTTGGACAGTGTCGACCTACAAAAGTAGGGCGCGCTCTAATCGTTCAAGTTGGTTTCTCCCCAGGTTTCTACCCGGCGTTTGACTGACATGTTACCCTGTCAGAGTTCTCTCCTCACCTCGCCAATATATTATGAATGCACTCTAGCAGTCTAGCGTATATATACAGATATGCAACCAACAAAACAGAATACGATACTTTGTAGCATGGTTGCCAGCTGTAATTGACTACTTGAGAATCATGGTATTTTTTACATTATTATTAAGATGCGAAATCAAATATTATTCAAGAAGGGGAAGGGAATATAATCATTGGATTCATCCTTCGCGCACATCAGGTTATTCAAGAAGGGGAAGGGAATATAATCTATGGATTCACCCTTCCCCTTCTTGAATAACCTAATAGGCATTACAAAGTATTGGATATTTTTAAAGAAGGCGAAGGGCGAATGCATTCATGCATCTCTTCTTTAAAAATATATAATACTTTGTAATGCATATTAGGTTATTCAAGAAGGGGAAGGGTGAATTCAATGATTATATTCCCTTCCCCTTCTTGAATAACCTGATGTGCGCGTTACAAAGTATTGGATATTTTTCATGAAGGGGAAGGATTAATGCAATGATTATATTTCATTGTGCTTCTTCAAATACACAATATAAAGATATCATCATATATAAATGTGTTTATAATTTCATTTATTTTCTTGAGTTTGGGTTAAATTAATTCAATAAAGATATATTTTAATCAAATATTTGATTTCGCATCTTGATAATAATGTAAAAAATACCATGATTCTCAAGTAGTCGATTACAGCTGGCAATCATGCTACAAAGTATCGTGTTTTGTTTTGTTGCTTGCATATCTGTATATATACGCTAGACTGCATTCATAATATATTGGCAGGGTGAGGAGAGAACTCTGACAGGGTAACATGTCAGTCAAACGCCGGGTAGACACCTAGGCAGAAACCAACTTGAACGATTAGAGCGCGCCCTACCTATTTGTAGGTCGACACTATCCAAATTTGATTTAGACATTGAAATTATTTTACGTTGGTTGCGTAAAACAGGAATTGTCGAGTGTTTTAACCTTTAACATTATTACCAATGGAATTTGAAAATATTCTGCTGATGGAAACTTATAGCTAACCTCAACCCACAGAATAACAATTACTGACGCATTAACCTCTATATACAAGAACACTTGTGTAATACGAATTACGCATGTCAGGGTAATAATTTACTCGATCTCGAGCGGGTAACTAAGAGTACACTTTCGGCGATTCCCAAGGCGCGTTTATGAGCGCTGTGTTACAGACTGTGAGATATTAAATGTTTTATGAACGGTCACTTTGTACCTAAGTATAACTCTCACACTTAAGACGTTGGTTTGTGAACGCACCCCTACTGATATAAATGTTCAAGTTTTGGTTTCATGGTATATTATAAAGTATAAAATGAAGAGAACCAAACGTGATATACATTTAAAATTAAATGGTTCAAACAATTTTATTTTTTATAATGACCTAACAAATTTAAAATGTTCTCATTCGCATTGAATGATGAAATGAAAATGTTAGAGAATACATATTTAGATTTATGGTTTTGGTTATGCATTACGTTTCACGGAAAGGTATCTGTCAATTCTGTCATTAAAACTATTCACATACAAATTTGTTGTCTTACAATTATATATATTTATGAAAGTGGTAATTTAAATAATATTATCAGCAAACTAACTGAAATTTTATTATAATTTGGGAGAATATATATTGTTGATCACTTTCCTGTACAGTGCGATACATTTAAACTGTTTTTTGTATAAAATATTTAATCCAAAAGTGATGGTTTAAGTGGCGAAAAAAAATCTCTTTTTGGATTTTTCTCTGTAAATTGTGTATAACCCGCAAATTTTTCGACGGATAATCTTCAAAATAGGTGAGTACTATCGGTATTTCGCAAAATCAGTCAAAAATTCGTGTCTCCCTATAGTTCACCGGACCCATAATATTGTTTTTCATTATTAAATATCAAAAGCTACTAAATAATTTTTAATTTGCAATAAAAAACAACAATTAATATTTAGTAATCCCGCCATTATGCTCTATGACTTCTCTTAATCTACTGGTCATCGATCTATATAATGTGGAACAATTTCCTCCCAAGCATTATTTATAACTTCCAACAAACCTTCAACGTTTCTTGGACTTACATTTGCCTTCCGAATTTCTCTTACTAACATTGCCCCAACATTTTCTACTGGATTCAAGTCTGGGCTCACACCAGTTAATAACATTAATATTACGTGCCCGAAACCATTCGGTCACTACACCAGAGTTATGCACTGCACAGTTGGAAGATAAAATCATTGTTATGGAAAATAATCTCAACACAAGGAAGCATAACATTTTCTAAAATTCTGATATCTGCTTCACACATAAGCTTTACAGAAAAACGACCACTTTAATTTGTGAAATTGACATAATTCTCGTCAAACCGTGTGTTCGGTGGGCGATAGATACGAATATTACCGTTATTTGACGATTGGAAAACATTTTCATCCGTAAAAATAACACGATTCCAAAATTGTTTGTCACAAGCAATATGCTCTAAAGCGAATCCTATTCTTGCTTCTTTATGACTATTGTTTAATAATAGTTTCCTTGCTGCTGCGTGGCATTTCAATTCAGACTGTGCCACTCTGCGACGGCCCGTACAACAGCATGCTGAATTTTTTTTTGCTGGGACAGCTTGAACTACTGCTTCAAATTGATTTGCTCTTAAATGGTTAGTCAAAGCAGCATCCTGTTCAGCAGTTGACTTTCTCGGACGTCCTAAGTCTGGAGTTCTATCAATTCTTCCATCATTTCGCCATCTTCTTAAAATACTTGAAACTGAGTTCCTGCTTACGTTGTAAAATGCCGCAGTTTGCCTCACTGATCACTCATCGTCTATTTTTGCGATTATACCCCCTTTCGTCACTGAATTTATATGCGACATAATTACTTTCGAATTTGGAATTGTCTGACAGATGTCAAGTATTCAATGTTGCAATATGACATATTCATAAGACAAATTCAAGCAGCTAAAATTAGACAAACATCTGCTATAAGAGTTGTCCCATATTTTATTGGCCGTAACTGTACCTTGAGCCATAGAGTAATGTACCATGAGCCGCCACATGGACGATAAAACTGGAAACGCAAAAAACAACAAGTTAACGCAAAAGTAATATTGATGAGTTGTTTTGTAAAATATTTATTCAACTATATTAGTTTACTAAACATTATAACCACGAACATCTACAGGAAATGTCAAGTACCATTGTTGAAGAGTTGGTCCCAAAGGCGTCATTGGTGGTAGTAACTTCAACACTATATCTTCTGTTGATACGGCATAAACTGTAAAAGATTCTTCAAGCACAAATTTGTTTGAAAATGGTCGTTTTTTCAAATATACAACATTAAAATCATCATTCTCTTTAGAAATTATTTTCGCCACATAATAGTTCAAATACTTTTTTCCGGTTAGTCTTATTAGAATAAAATATTTGTCGTTAACAGTTTCATTTTCCAATTGTTCCTCTAGTTGGTGACCTTCTAGTTCGTCCGATAAACTAATGTCATATGAATTAGATGAGATATCTAATAAATTATCAGAATCGGAAAAATCAGATCTGACGGACAGATCGTCTGAAAATAGTTTTTTTAACAACTTCGACATCTTTTTTTATTCTTCTTCCTTTTCTGATTCTAAATTGTTTTGCGACACTTTCATTTTTCTCAGAAGTATCAGTCCAAATGCGAGATCCTCCATTGGGTTTACCTTTTCTTGACGTTTTTCTTGACTGCGACTTGGGTAATAGTTTCAGTACTTCTGGAGTTACAGTTTCTACTTAATTACTGAGAACTTCCTCGGCGCACGTTGAGACGGATGTTGAAGGGTTAACATTTTGCGTATCCAAGGTGTCTTCAAAAGGACGATCAGTTACATTTGAGCATGGTCATCGAATATATTCTCATTCAGTGGCACAATCCCTGATATTTTAAATCCATTTATTCCATTTTTGGGTGTAAAACTCAGCGGGTACGCATATCCCACCATTTCAGCAATTTGATAAGTGCTTAAAGGTTTTCCACAATTAACAGTAGTTACCATCCATTGAATAACTGCTGCATTGTAGTAAGTTGCAGTTGCATTATATGACTAGTATGGGGATGAAACGTAAGTAAAATTAGTGTTTTTAAATGAAACTCACGGTCTCTAGTTAATTCCACAATATAATACAAGTTATTGGAAATTCTAAAAAATTGACAAATGTTTCGATAAATCAATATCATCGTCAGAATGACAGAAGTTACATTTCATTTTATACCTACCTGATGTTTAGTAGTTATTTTTGGCTAGACCAAGAAGTAACCTAACTTGTGATTGGCTTAATATATGTTTATAGAAAAAAGAAGAAGATGTGATATCACAAATATTGAAGCTTAGATATTATTAGCCCTATGGTGATATCCTGGATATCATTTTTCCAATTAAGATCAGTATAACTGTGCAATGATATAGAAAACCAGGAAAACTATATCTGCTGATCTTTACAATTATCACTTAAGAAGACAGTTTATTAGTGGAGAATTCCCTAGATTTAACTGTTCATTGACAACTTCATATTGTGGGTTTCTTGAATATCTTCTAATTTCCAGTTCTTTAAGAAAATCCAGTTCTTGTTTCTTTTCACAAATATGCAGCACTCCTAGTTCTGTGTTAGGTGCCAATGAATGATTGGTGTCAAGTAGATGTTTTGCGTAGTGGGATTTATCTGGTTGTTTTAATCTGTATGCTCGTAAGTGCTCACTGTATCGTATTTCAAAATTCCTAAGGGTCTGACCCAAATAGACAGCATTACATTCTGGACATTTGAGTTTATATATACCTGACTTCTTTAATAGTGGTATTTTTGTTTTTACATTTAACAATTTTGTACTAACGTTACTTTCTGTTTTAAAAGAAATTGTTGTATTCGTTGCTGAAGATATTATCTTTGAAATATTATTAGTAATATTTCCTGCATACGTGATGGTTTTATAAGTTTTAATTTCATCAGCTTGTTTAGGATATATTAGTTGTAATGCCACTAATAAACTGTCTTCTTAAGTGATAATTGTGAAGATCAGCAGATATAGTTTTCCTGGTTTTCTATATCATTGCACAGTTATACTGATCTTAATTGGAAAAATGATATCCAGGATATCACCATAGGGCTAATAATATCTAAGCTCCAATATTTGTAATATCACATCTTCTTCTTTTTTCTATAAACATATATTAAGCCAATCACAAGTTAGGTTACTTCTTGGTCTAGCCAAAAATAACTACTAAACATCAGGTAGGCATAAAATGAAATGTAACTTCTGTCATTCTGACGATGATATTGATTTATCGAAACAATTGTCAATTTTTTAGAATTTCCAATAACTTGTATTATATTGTGGAATTAACTGGAGACCGTGAGTTTCATTTAAAAACACTAATATGAACATATTCCACGAAGTAAGGGTCGAGACAGTCAATTTCAGTAAGTAAAATTATTCCAACTTCTTTGCATCTAAAAATAGCAGATATGTATACGTGGCTCTCGTGGTTATCCAGTGTTAGAATCACCTTATCTTCAATAGTTGGATTAACGTGACTGATAAAATGTTCTAAAAATATTCAAAATGAAACTTTGTTTGAGCAACCTGAGGGTGCGGCCGTGCCAATTGCTCCTTTCATCATGCGGTCTTTAAAGTTTATTCGGAGAAATATGAACATCGGGGGTACGCTGTTTCCAGTAGCATTTACTGCAGCAATCACGTCGCATTTACTCCACATTCTCCCGGGGTCATACTACCAATTTGTTTTACTCCTTTTATAGCAAGCACTTTGGGTGGGTTATGAACTGTACTGATTCCCGTTTAATCACAATTCCATATTCTGGCCACGGGGAAAAGTTTGCGAAATCCTCTCAACATAATTGCTACAATTTTAAGATCACAATGGTATTGAATTTAAAAAAAAGCCAGATGTTGGACCTTAAGCCGGCCCAAGGTACAGCGCTAAGTTGTGGCACCCAGCATGTAGATCAATAAGTCGTAATACAAATTTTCAGGTTAGAAAATCATTTCCTCGAATGGTTGGAGTGTAACGACAAATTATTATATTATAACATAGAATAATCGAAAGTTACTAAAAGAGTAATAGAGACAGTATTAAGTGCGACCTTACCAGCGATATATTTACTTTTATTCTTCGATAAATTGTGTAATTATGATTCCCTTTGTTCATGCCCCGAAACTATATTATATGAACTCATGGCGCTACCTTTTGACGAATACCATAATTCAACATTAGTTTGTGGAGTTTTCTACATACCTTTTGTGACAAAAATTGAAGTGGCTCAAGGCACAATCCTGTTTAAGGTATATAGCACACTCCATTAAGGTTATTTATTTAAACATAATAAATACCTATGCAATAATTTATATCTCGAAGTGTAAAATAATCCATTTGTGTTTATTTACACGAACAAAACAATCACAAAAGTTCCTAATTAGTGCATATTTAAGAGTTAAATTGTTCACAACGCAAGAAAACATGTTAATTCTGAAGCCGCCTTCTATCGAATGCATATATTATTTTATGCTAGTAAAAAATGAATGTTAATTATATATGAATCTCAAAAAATGATCGTCAACGTGACAAGGTGGCAATCCTGCAAAACTCTCATAACCAAACCATACGATGCTCTCATTCATTATGTGCCGATCGTATTGCCAATAGGGAGTCGACTGATTTTTGGAATTGCTTTTATTTCAAAGATAGATCCTGTATAAACACGAAAATAATAATTTTATAAAAAAATATGACAAAATTCAATAAAAAAATACGTAAATAAAAATAGGTTTAAAAATTCTCGCTAAAACGCTCTATAACGTGTCGTGACGTCAAAGAAATATAATCGAATCTCGCTATCTGTCAAAGTTAACTGATCTTGACTGAGTTCTTACGAATAACTTAAATAAAAGCCGTAAAAATGAATAGGCCGTCTTATAAATGTTGCTAAGTGGCAAAAATAAAAAGTCAATCATTCATTAGTAGTATATTTGTTCACAGAGCTAATTCCATGTATTATTTCGTTGATATAGATGTTAAATGGTTCTTAATATGATAAAATAGTAATGTATCTCTCTCATTTGTAATAAAGTATTTCAATGTAAAATTATAAGTACTTTAAAGACATTTTCAAGTTTTTAAGCTCCGCTGCACAAAGATCTATGTTTCTAGCCAAGAAATTTGCACCATTATAGAAGCAATCTTCGGTAAGTTACAACTATTTCTTTTGATGCATCCAGTCTCCATTGTGATAAAAATCGTAAAATATTATCGTTGTTCTAACAAATTATCAAGAAAAATAGGTGATACTTTTAACTTAGTTATGAAAAATAAATCAAATTATTCGGGCAGTGACTTCATCGCGTTCTGATTGGTGTTGCTAAACACGTGATAATGGATAATAAATAATAAATATTATATATTTAGGTTTCTAAAAACCTTCTTTAATGTGTACAACATAATTTCACATGAATTAGTAACAACTGTCAACATCCCTAATCAGTTTACCAAACAAAAATTCAATGCCGAGAAAATATCGATGTGGAAGCTACTGCAGCGTTGCCAAAGCGGTGTAAAATGACTTTCTCCCCAAACTTAACGAATTATCGCGTTCTCTATGGATTTATGAATGCTTGGTTCGTCTATCTATAGTTCAATGTTTTTGTATCTACTAAAATATTTGAACACTTTCATTCAAAGATTTTAACAATTTCATTCTTAAATTCAAGTATCTCCATTGATATTTTTACACAATACATATACCTTCGTAGGTTTAATTTTTTCAATGATCTCGTTAAATTCATTCAGTCTTGCACTTTCTTACATAAATTTAGTTTTGTTAATTGACTCTTTTGGTGAAATGAAATAAGTTTGAAAAATTTTTTGTGCTAATTTTGGACAAATTTTAGCGAAGATGTTGCTCAATTCATCTGCATATTACTAGGTACCTACCGGTTTTAATTTCTATGACTATTTGCAATATGTTTCACCATTTTTTTCTCAGATATTTGGAATGCATTGAAAAATTCAGTGTTTTTCATTAGTTTTATACATTGGAAATTAATTATTCGTAGTAAGAGATATAACTATACAATTTCCAAACTTCTGACTTCTATTCTGATGATGAGACAACACGGCAATGTCGTTACAACATAAATGATCTTTGACGTTAAACGATATTTTTATTAAAAATTCTGTACTATTTTCCGTATCTTTTATTTCAATTTTTTGACAGACCTATCGAAAATGTATTCATTTTTGTTGCATTGATAATGGAAGAAACGCTCGACAGCAAGTGCCCGAACTGAATACTGAATATTGCCCGATTAGTTTGCTAAATCAAGCGTTGAAAATCGTTATAAATATTATGTATATGATATACGACAAATTTGAAGGAATAGAGCATTACGAATAGGTCCCGAGAATTGTTTATAGAGTATATGAAGATCTAATTGATCAAGAAATGATCCTTTTAAGAGCAGATAAATTTGCATTTCAAGACTATTCTTCGCATCTAGACTATTTTGAAATTGCGGAATCAATGTACTGTTTGAACAAAATTTTCCACTTAGAGCTTACGAAAAAATAAATATTTCTGTTATTTTTAGAACCGACACAACATTTCAAGCATAATATAATAGCGGAATTACAGTTCACACAAATTATGAGTTTATGAATGAATTTAGAAATATTGGACTGGACGATATTATGTTCAATTGGTGAATATAGTAACTGGAAAAGTAATAATAGTCAAGTTCAACGTCTAAAAAATCCTGAGTTACTTCCTGAGTTTTAGGAAATACTTTGTTTGTATCAGCAATGCTAATTTCAACTGGAAACGCTGATGGCTGGTCAAAACGAGGAAAATCTTTCACCGCATCTTGACGGTTTTGAATGCATTGAACCAAATATACGTATATGTTTAAGTCGATTCACGGAAAGCCTTATGTAAAATTATCAGTCTCATGAAATTCCAATTGTAATGGGATAACGAATACAAATTATTTGGTCCGCGTTCCTATTCAAAGTACAAATAAATAACATACATGAGATGAACAGAGAACAGTTGTCCCAAAACACTTTAGACATATCCTTTATACGGGTAAAATCCTTGACTGTAAGAATGAAGGTACACCAACAACCAACCAACTCTGGATATAAAATCATATTGAGCTTATTGCAGAAATGAAAAACAAAACCAATTATTACACTGCCAAACCAAAAGAGACATTTATATATAGTTACAAAGACAAACGCTGGACGGTGAAACTCCTGAGATACTCATGAATGTATTGAAAATAGTGATAAAATGCATTTAGATATACTCTCGGGTTAGTTATAGTAAACGAAGATCTAAAATTCTATCTTCAAACTTTATTAAAAAGGAATCATTGTTATAAAACAACAAATCAATTTATAAAAGATGATCAACCAAATCGGTTCCTTTCAATGCAAAATTTGCAAATTGAATCACGAACACTGTGTGGCATGTTCTCGTCTATTAATGTCACAGCAGCGTGAATATGAGCCACAATATCTACCGGTCCCTCAACAGGTTTGAACTAAACCTCTCCCTTTAAGAATCCCCTTACGAAGACATCTAAAGCATTTAGACATGGTGATGTAGGAGGTCATACTACTGGTCCACCTCTCCCAGTCTAAAGTCGGCGAATTTTTAATTTAATCAAGCTCTCCCCTGTCTGCAGGAGCACCATCATGTTTAGTTGCTAATAAAACTTAATCCAGCATTTACAGTGCTAAATTGTAATAGGAGCTTGACGATCTAGTTACTATTCATAAAATTGCATTCAATCCATAGTTTAGAAAAAAACAGGTTATTTAAACACTGTAAAAGTCTTTGAATTCTCATATTATTAGAAGGAAGTATCATGTGAATTATAAAGTAGGTAAAAGAAGATTTAGTAAACCATACATTTTCACAACATATTTAAACTTGTAGACATTATTCCTGTTTCAGATGAATCGAATGTTTCGTTCAAACTACCGCAAATCAACTACAAAAAACAATGTGTTTATAGACGGTTGGTTTCAAATACTGAACGAAAGTTTCATATCCTTTTAAAATGGTCTCTTAAACCGAAAAAACAAATTTAAGTAAAATATCAGGGAAACAAATAACTTGAACAAAATCACTTGACACTAGATATAATTTACTCAATTAAATTGAATTGTAGGGGTCATCATCAATAAAATATGAATACAAATATTAAGAATTAAGTTTGCTCTAGTACTTTATTAGTCACAGTGGACACCGAGTATTTAGTTCGGAGATTCTATAAAATAACAACGGTTCTTATAGTGATAGAGGATATAAAAAGAAATATTTTTCCAATATAACATATATGACGTTGACTCAACATTTACATCCACCCAAATAATTTCTCAAAATGTACTAAAAACTATTAATTACTGACCTGTTTCATCCTCATTTCATTTCTTTGTTTCTCTAGCTTAGAATATCTATATAATCCACTAATAGAAACAAGTATGTACACGAACACATCTAAAAGGTCGGTAATGCCACACGATTTGTAATTAATTTACAACTACTCACATTAATTCCACGGAATGTGTACCTGCCGACTGGCGGGCAGTATTTCATAATAATAGGGAGTAAACTCGGACTGTTTACAAACTGCGTACTTATTTTAATTGGACACATATGTGCTCTTAATGATTCGAATAACTTTTGCTCATGCTATGCTCTTTTCTCGTATTCTATGCATTCTGGAATAACGCAACATTCTCGAGATGCGGATGCGATGTTAGTATTTTTAGACTGTCAGATCATATATACACGTAGATAACCGCTAGATAAAAACTAGTTTGTAGTAACATCTTACAAAAGCATGCTATTCTGGTACATATGTAGAAAATTGGATGAAGATTATACCGATATGGTATTGTATGTAAAAAAACATCTGATAATATATTAGTGAACAGGTGACACCATAATATTTGATATGAAGTTTTAGAAATATAGTTTAATAAACCGTGAATATGTATTCTTCAATCTCCGCTGTAGGTGTTTCCCTAAATAAGATACCTAGGAGAACGAGTCATTCATCAAAATATTTTTAAACGCATTTTTAGGAATTCACTTAACAAATCATCTTTTATGTGTTATATCTGTCGACTGGTGGTTATTTGAGTTTTGGAAAAAAAGGTGGCTGAAGAATACTGTAGTTGTTTTTTAGGATTTGCTTAGTGTTGTACAAAAAATTATTGTGACAATGTGAAATTGTGACTTATAGTAATGCATATATAACAAGTGTTCAAAATTATTCGAATTAATTTGTGAGACATAGAAATTTGAGAGGATTTCTCTCAAATTCATACGGCGAATTAGGCTGGATTCTCACTATCGGTACGGTCGCGTTCCGCTCACGCTCAACTCTTGGTCCGGTCACGCTCACATGACATTCATACTTATACAGAGTGTCCACGGATGGGGTATCCTATAGGTGAAAAATGTTTAAATATTAGTTTTAATGAAAAATGTCATTCTTGATAAAAAGTTTTGCTTGTTCTGAAACCCCATAACATGAAATAAAATTCAAGTTTTTCAAAACCCGTCTCATTTTATAGCCAGTTTTATGAAAACCGTATGAATTTTTGCACCAAGTTCGAAAATAATGTATTATGTATTATTCTAGTGACGTTTACGATGTACCAAGTAACTGTCAACTTTTATAAATAATTTTCAAATTGTAATTCTTTAAGAAATATTTGACAACAATATTATCTATTCAAGAATTATAATCACTATGAAAAATAACAATACAGAATAATAATGTAAGAAACACATAGTAAACAAAAAACATCTATTCAATATATCCTTCCGCAGCTTCAAAACATCTCTCAATTCTCTTTCTAGATTATTTGTAATAATTTCTGGTGTAATTTCGTTAACAGCATCAATGATAGCTCATTTCAAGTCTTCAATATTATGGATTAAATTATTTTCGTAAACTTTTTGTTTTAAGTAGCCCCATAAAAAATCTAACGTCCCATCCATCGCCCAGGAGATATTCATCCAGCCATCCTCTAATTAGCTAAGTCGAATGTGACGAACATCCATCATGTTGAAAATACATTTTACCCCTTTGCTCCAAGGGAATATTTTCTAATTCAGGTATTAAGTAGTTGTCCAACAAATACAAGTATACCTCCTGATTTAATTTATCTTCCATAAAATACGGGCCGATTATTCGATCCGGTAAAACCGCACAGAAAACATTAACTTTTTTCGTAAATTCACTATTACAGTTAACCCTGTAGCTCGGGTTTTCACTAGCCCAATATCGACAATTTTGGGAAGAAACGACTCCGTTTGTTGTAAACGTTGCTTCATCACAAAACAAAATATTATTGTGAAAGAATCGGTCATGCATAAATTTTTCAACAATCATCGCACAAAAGTCTAACCTTGTGTCATAATCATAATCTTTTAAGGCATGCATAAATTTCGGTTTGAATGGATGAATTTTGTTTTGCTTAAATATTTTCTGTAAGTGACTCTTGCAAAAACCAACCTCCACTGCTCTTTTTCGTAGACTCAACTTGGGATTTTACCTTAACGAATGCATAGCTAGTGCATTTACTTATAATATCCAATTATTTAAAAATACTTGAATAATGGATATAATTAATGCAAAGTATTTTTTATTTAACCAATAAACTATTAAAGAAATTAGTAAAGGGGTTCAATTCCTTATAAAACTTTAATATTCACACAAATTATATTTAATATACGAATAATTTACTATATTAGTGTCGGAAACTCACATTAATTACATGTGCAATAAAAAGTTATCAAGTAGCGATGGATTAAAAGTGACTGGACCGAGGGCAAAACGCATTCACATTACCAGTACAACATGCTGGGACAGGTCCAATCTTGACCGTCCGAAATTTTTTTCGGATTGATCGTGACTGGAGCGGAACTCGACCGTTACCGATAGTGTGAATGTTTATTTTGTTTTTTATTTGAGAATATTTTACATGACCGTGAGCGGAGCGCGACCGTACCTATAGTGAGAATCCGGCCTTACGGTCACAATTTTTTCACTGTATCGGTGTTACGAGTAAAATCAGTTGAAGACGTTGGTTGCTGGTCAGAGGAAGGCCAATCTTCCACAAAATTGGACCGCTTCTAAATATATCGCAAAAGCATGTTTTTGATGAAGATTCAATTGAATGCCATTTTCAATGCAAAAATCGAGACAGATTAATGAGAATGTATTACATTATCTTTTGACCTAACCTAACTTTACACAACATCCATAATTACGTTCTTGATAGTCACCTTGAATAAACTTATGAGGTTATAGACTTGTTTAATTGAATGATACGTTCTTTTTTCTTTTTACAATGTCATGAAGTGTGTAAAAAGCAAGTGCAGACGGCTCTAATATTTTTTATAACTCATTGTAGCGCATAATCCTGCATACATATAGATATTATCTCAGGTTTATATATCACTTTTCTTGATACGTGGATATCAGACTATCTTATGCTAGGCAAAATGCTCCGCAAGTGGGACATCAATTTGTGTACTTGTAAAGGTTTATACTAATCGATTTACATTAAAATATAATTGTTCATTTCATACAACTCGAACAGTGTCAGTCTAAAAAGACTTGAACGCCGTTGAATATGGTACAAAATATATGGAAATGACTTTAGGCCCAAAACCCATGATCAATTTTAAAACATTTCATATTGACCATGCCAAAAAAATTGGAAAGTTGTGTGGCAACACCCAATGTCATTGCAATAAAACCGATTAAAAAAAATCGCCATATTTTGATTGTCAATTGGTATTGTCAATAATTTTGTTAGCAACTTGAACTGACAGTTCAGAAACTACTTCTCTAATTTTGATTTCTCTTTCAATTTTCTCTCTTTTAATTAACTCTTTTGTACTTTCAAATACGAAGTAATTATAATGATTGAATTATTTAATTTGACTGTCTCTGGTATTTTATATTCTTTTATATAATATTCAATATAGGAAATCAATTACCAACTCAACAGAACGGTTTTCTATAACTTATTGAAAAAATCGAGAACAAAATATCCTATGAGCTACTTGTGTTAATATAGAATCCGGTATAAATTGGATCCACTGATGAGTCGATTAGCAAAGTAATTTAAGTCTCGTAGTTCAAAAGAGTTCGAAGAATTTGGATTGAGATGATATTTTAATCTGATGTGAGGATGAGTTGGACGAATACTATTCCCAAGCAGTGCAGCTACAGGCTGGAGACATACCGGGGGCATCGGTAATATTTAAAAATTTGAATGTTCGTAACACAGCAAACAACCAAACAGTACGAACTGATGAAAATATATATATCTTTATTGTCAATGTTTGCCTCCCGTTCCGACACAACTGGCCGGGAAGGAATATTATTAAAATATCCCCTATATGTATGATAATATTAAATTTGGAAGAAATAATGTTTATAATGAAAATAAATTCATGAAATATAACTTAATCTGAAATATGAATTTTATTTTGAACTTTTTTAGCGAATACTAGGACCCTTTAACCAAAAGATTGTCAATTAAAAAAATCCTACACGTTCCACGTTCTCACTATACTTTTTAGTGCATTAATAAACAGTAGATATAAATCAAATAAACTAACTACCCGCGTTCCAAACAACTCTAGTCATTTTGATATTCATTTACATCTGTAGCAACTATTTATTGACATATCTAACGATAAATTGACAAATATTGGTAGAACTAGAAATAGAAAACATATTTGTGACGTTTCTTTGAAATTCGATATCAGTTATATTCTATGTTTTGTAAATATGTCATGCGTCGGTTAAAGTTTAAATTACATAAACACTTTTTAATTTGCTCTATTCCCTCGCGATACCTTTAGTAATCGCTTAAGGAAGCCATAAAAATATTGAAAGCCGTAATCAATTTGAGTAATAGCGGGAAAAATACATTTTAAGTTTAATATACAGATTCCAAAAACAGAAATATTTTGTGAGAAGCTTTAATTAAGAGGTGTTTGTATAGCATGTGCCATTTGATCTTTTTTATTGGTCGTTATTTATTTGATCTGAAATTTAAGTGCGGAAAGAGTCTTTGTAACTGAATTGTAAAGTATTTTTTTCTATGACTATTATATAATTTGTATATTCCGACATAGTTTTCGATTATGGAATAGCTTGATTCTAGCCCTAGGGTAAGAATATGCATTCTAGCCATTCGCATGGAATGAATACTTGTGGCGCCCTCTAAATATCACGGATCATTCATTTGGCATAAAGAGAAAATATGCGTGTTCCGTTTTCTACATCAGCTGCACTACGCAGAGTAGAAGTAGTGCAGAAAAATCAAAATGCATAAAAAATCCTCTAAAGTGAACGTAAAATTACTAATATGGTCGTTGAATATTAATTGTTAGAGCCATAAGTGCATCATAAGTATATTTTGTGGCACTTTTTAGGATAAAAAGAAAAAGAAGAACAACAATTGCCAACTGTCAAAATGTCGATTGTCAAAATTGTTTAATTATTATATATATTTTTTTAAATTTTAGACTAAAATTGATTAATACTTCATAAAAAGTAAGGAAACTTATGAAATTTTATTTAAATAATAGCTATTACATGGCTTCATTCCTTTTTAGTGTTTTATAGTGACATCAGTGATGATTTCACCACAGTGGCGTAGCAGAGGCCACCGCAGACTCCACGGCGTCTCAGCACTAAAGGGGCTCCCAAGAAGCAAAACGAAAAAGTAGTAAATGAGCCCCCGATAATTTTAGTATGTTGTACTTGCCGATTCGCGACATTTTTCTGATAACATAATGAACATAACATCAATTCCAAATGAGGGATTTTCCATGGGAATTATTTCTTTCTGAACCGATTGACGTAAAACTCGAACGGTAAGTAGAAAAGACCTCAAAAAATAAACCTAATATGTTGTTAGGGTATGCTTTTGTCCAGGGGTGGAAGCCACCCCTTCTAGGGGTGGGAAAATAAAATGTTAAATTTATCTGAAGAAATCGATAGAGGATTAAATTATAAGTAAAAAGTAATGGATGAACATTTTTCCTAACTCATAACTTTTCGAGTTATTCGGGATTGAAAATGTTCATTTTTCATTAAAAAAATCACATTTTTCAGCAGTTTTTGTCAAATAACTCCAATAATTGACATCCTATGAGAAAATCATTAGAAATAAAATGAAGCTTATTAAAAAAGAAAACGATTGGTTATTTCCTTATTTATTTAGATGCCATAGGTGGTGAAATAGAGCTGATTGAAGAGAACTTTTTGTTCGCTGGAAACTCACGGTTTCTAGTTAATTCCACAATATAATAAAAGTTATTGAAAATTCTAAAAAATTGACAATTGTTTCGATAAATCAATATCATCGTCAGAATGACAGAAGTTACATTTTATTTGATACCTACCTGATGTTTAGTAGTTATTTTTGGCTAGACCAAGAAGTGACCTAACTTGTGATTGACTTAATATATGTTTATAGAAAAAAGAAGATGTGATATTACAAATATTGAAGCTTAGATATTATTAGCCCTATGGTGATATCCTGGATATCATTTTTCCAATTAAGATCAGTATAACTGTGCAATGATATAGAAAATCAGGAAAACTATGAGCTGATTCCACGTAGTAAGGGTCGAGACAGTTAATTTGATTGTAAACTATTTAACATAAAATAAGTTAAAAAGTTTTAAAGAAAATAATCCCCTACATTTTTTAAAGAACTATAAAAAATTTAAAATGAACTTGATTTTAAGCATAAATATTAACTATGTTGTCGTAAAAATAAAACTGCTTATTCGCTTTTCCGAGAAAAAAATCAGTACAAAAATAGATGAATTTTTCATGAAAATCTTAATTAAAGGTAATCCTTTTATAATTTAGTTTAATTACGCAATTAAAATATTTTCTGCAAGTTACAGCGATTTCTGACGCATATTTTTTTAAATATAACGTTATAAATGAAAAGAAATTCGAATTTCAAGAAAATGATGAATTTTTGAAAATAACTTTAAAAATAAAAAAAAATCGAGAAATACTCGAGATTAAAAAATTAACGAAGATACCGCTGATACAAGTTTGCAGATGAGAGCGAGGGCCATGCTTTTCAACTTCAAAATTTTCAAAAACAATTGCATAGAGAATATTCAAGTTCGCAGAACATGTAGCTGTTGAAATTCCCTGTAAAATGGTTTTTGGATCGTTTTCGTAGCTTTAAAATTAGAAAAGTTACATCGAAAAACCAACCGTACCTTTTCGATATAATTTTCGGAGCAGAGCAATGTGCCTGTTTGTACGTGTTATACGAGAGGTATAAGATGTAAGTTAACTTATCGATGTTGAATGTATATTTTTTTGTCATTAAAAGTGATTTAAAAGAGAAGGCACCATAATTGATTTTAAATTATTTAAAAAATATTTTTTTTGTTTTGTTATTAGAGGTGGTTTTTAAGGGTTTAAAAGATGTTATAACTAACATTATAAACTGTTAATAATAAAAAATATAAATGTATTTTACAGAAACTATCAAACCATTTTAAAGACCTAAAATGTATTTTACATTTAGAGGTGAATTATTGTAATGGATTATTTATTATATCACTAACTTTTAAAAATGTTTTAATATATGAGACAAGTACTATAATAACTTTCTAACATGAAAAAAAATTGTTGGTAATTTTGTCTTTAATGGTAGTTTTTAAGGGTTGAAATGTATTACAAATTATGTACATTACAGTCCATAATCTAAAATAATATTTATTGTATTTTTCTAATTTTTTAACATTTTTCATCCCTTAAAAATAAAAAGCATACATCGGGAGTATATTAGGTTTGATCTAGGGGTAAAATAAGCTTAATTCTAAATTTGCATAAAAATCGGTTCCGAACGAAAAAATTCGGAGGTTACACCATTTTTTCGTCTTCATTTACTGGACCAAAAGTAACCAATGAAGCTACAATTGTCGATAGCTGGTTCTGGATTTTTAATTTTATGGAAATAAGTGATAAATTGGAATATAACTTTATTCTTACAAAAACAACGTGAACATGACATTCGATAACAATCAACGTGAATCGTCTTCTTTTTTGACGTCCTTCAATTTTTCTTAACAAGCATGCGTCAGTGAGCGGACTGTGAACTCTCTTACAATGTTGCCGTTGTGATAATTATAATACAACAATATTCACGTTTTTAAAGCACAGCGACAGTTTTAAAGCGCAGCGACAACAATTATACCCGAAAAATAAGAAAAATGTCCAACTTATATTTAAAAAAGTATTCCGTTCGGTATGTCACTCCCTGCGCTCCCTTATTTTCAAGAGTTTTTCATGTTCATCAAGCTTGTCCGTATTCTCTTGAAACGTCACCAGATGATCGTTTTATTGGGCGGTCCGGCGTCTTCTGTGATGTGGGATTCTTCAGACGGCTTCTCTGATGTTTCTAAAATTATTACCCATTCTCCAATCAAGATATTTGAACATCGACAAGTTGATAGATATGTTTGCACACAAAAATAGATAAAGGCTAATCAATTTTTATTCAAATCATTTATTTTTTATATGAGAATCTATATTTACTTCGTTACAATATTTTTGTTATTGAGTATATATTATTTTCATCAATTTTTCTTTATTATCCGTCTTTGAAAAACTTCAAGAAAACTTATCATTAATAACATAGATCTATGGAGAGGGCCCCCCACTAAAATCCTGCGGGTGGTCGGCGAATTTCGCACTACGCCAGTTTACTACAACTCCTCCAGAAATTAAGGAGTTAGCAATTCTATATGTCGTTTGGTTTTTCATTTGATAGTCGTAGAAAAATTATACACCAAAACACGGGCGGAATTCAAAATTCTACACTCGTAGAACCGTTTCCCTCGCCTACGGCTCGGAAAACAAATCTTTCTATTCTTGTAGAATTTTGCTTATTACACCCTTGATATAGAATAAACTATTCCTACATTGATTGCGGCCTGATATAACATTCGGATTGAACTAGTAAAAAAGAACCAAACATTTAGACATATAAATTTTAAACGCGACTAAGTAATAGAGATCCGTAGAAGAAGTTCTCTTTATATTGCTTCACTTGACTATATTTAATTGATATTCACGAGTTGTGCAATACCTATACGTTCGAAGTAATTGCTATAAAGAAGCTTTAAACTGGTGTATTCAAAACAACATTCGAGAAACTGTTATTTTAAGTGAACTAAATTGGTTCTAAGACCATAAAAGGGATATAAAGAACTATTTTCAGTACATTATTCCTCAACTGTTGATAAGATGTGCAGTTGTCTTGGAATTAATATTATCAAGCTCTCCAATACTTTTTGTAAATTCTTTTTGGAAAGAATCAATCCTCGTTTTCTTATACTTAACTTATTTTTCTCTATAGTTTCACGTTGGTCTTGGTTGCTTTTGTCATATTTCGCCATTTCTTTCTATGTCTGTTGATCTTGTTCTTATTATTTGTCCAGTCCAGTTGAGTCTTTGTGGTTTTATGTATCCTCTTATGTTTCTGGTCCTAGTTATTGTTCTACTTCTTTGTTTTTGCTTATTATCCTTTACCCGTCTGGTGTCATGATTGGTCCCAATCTTACTCTTATTATCTTTCGACTATCGTTAGTTATTCCTACTCCGTTTTGTTTAATAATGTGGTGTACATCGCATACGTAATCACTGGTCTTATCAAGGTCTTGTATATTTATTATTTGTTTGGGTTTGGATTTTTATTTTTCAGTACCTTTTTATTTCTTCTAAAAGCTTGATACCCTTTTACAATACTTTCCATCATCATCTCTTTGTCTGTTTGTCCTATCTATACACGTAAATAGTTGAATAATGATACTTTTTCGTAGTTATGTTGTTGTGTTTTTAAGTAGCTTAATGTTTTTCTGTTTTTATTTCCAATTTAATATATCTCAGTTTTTCTTTATTTAGTTCCAATCTGCAGTCTTTTGCCACATTTTTGAGTCTAATGACTGCCTTAACTAATACTTTTTTAGTAATTATGGTTTTGTTATGTGGTCTAACTCTTCTAATTATACTTTCCAGTGCTATATTAAAGAACGTTGGAACGGATCACCTTGTTCCACGGCCTCGTCTTGGAATACATAGCATTATTATGACGATTAGGTCTCCATAACGCCGACAATTTTCACTAAATGTATACCTACTTGTCTTGTGAGGTGATCGTTTAATATGTAACGAATTTATTCGTGAGAATTAAAATTTCAGTGACTACATCTCTCAGACTAAAAAGACTATTTTCGGTTACCATTCCCTCTACTTAACTGAAGTTAAGTACAGTTGAAGACGTTGATGGCCGGCCAGAACGAGGCAAAAAGTGTTTTTGTCTTATGTAACATTTTCAGTGTGACTACACACACGGAATTTCTTTTACAATCCATTGTACAAATAGTCATCTCCTTGTAAACAACCATAGCAACATATCGAAAAAAATAATTTTCACAATTATTTCAAGCGTGCTTTCCAAATGGTGAAATTTGTTGTGTTAGATACACCCGATTATTAGAATATACTTTATTTAAGTACAATGCAACTAAAGTCATCATTTCAATCCTACTGACAAGTCTTTGACAGACGTCCCCTAGCCGTGGCTATTCAACTTACCTTAGGTGAACTTAACAAAACAAAATTCATCATCAAATTTTGCATACATTTAGAAAAACGAATCATTTCTTCGAACAGTATTTAATGAATGGAGTTTTTCCAAAGTATGTATTTTAATTTTTTCAGGGTCATAATAACAGAAAGAATATTTTAAAATAATAAAATCTTAGTTACCCGCTGAAAAGATCTTGAATTTATCCTAAGGCAAGTTAGATTGGGCCTGCGTAAATTTGTATGAATATTTTAGAAGACATTAAAAATCACGAATAAAACATTTACTTGCAACGTGCTCATATTTCAATGATTTGAGGTGTGAAAACTTGACTGTACAAAGGCTGCCTGAAAGTTCTATATGTTTTATCAACATCACGTCGGCTGTAAGTTAAAAATTGATTTAACGCAAGAAATGTCCAGATCATTAGATATTTTATTTGTCAACTATTGGCCAGCATAACTTCCGGTTAAAAGATGACCAGAATGTGGAAGATTGTAAGTGGCCCAGTTTTCCTAAAGTCGTCGACCAGTCCACAAGTGTTAGGAGTTACTCGGTCCTTAGCTATTTAGTTGAGGTTGAATGCCCACCGCGTGAAGTGTGGATTGCTTCGCCGTGCCGTGCTAACATTTCAATGCTTCGAGGTGAGAAAACTTCACTCTACAATGTCTGTCTGCAATTTCTATTTGTTTTATCAACAGTAAGTACGAAACTTCAAATTTTCTGTGATAAAAAGACTGGTAAAATGATGTCAACTGTCTTTACATAATAAAAAAATCGTATGTCTTGGTACCTGTTCTGAACATGCGATTAGCACAAAATTCAATTAGAATCGTTTCGCAATTTTGATTAATATTCCACATCACGTGATCATATGCATTTTTTGTTGAAAATTGATTACTAAAAAATATCAGTGAATGAGAAAACTACATCGGGACATAAATTCACTGTTTTGATCTAAATTGATTCAATTGGTAGGTAAGACCACAATCTCAATATGATTCGACCATCTTCCAGTCAAGTTAACAAATCTAAAATAAAACAAGAAAATAAAGACGGATATTCACAAATTGAATTATTCAAAATCTATGAAGCTATGCAGCATTGTCTATGCTAGATTATATTGTTTCAAGTCACCATAGCATTAACCTGGCCGTTGCTAAAACCAGCAGAATAGAAGTTTTAATACGAAGAGATGTGTCTTGAACAGATAGGACAGTTTCAGGAAAGAGAAATACGTTAAACAGTATCTGCGATGGAAAAAGGCGGGGTGGGGTATTGAGAACGAATAATACCGAAATTGTGTGCGAATCAATTTTCCAGATAATTGAAAGGCGGAGGCCACGTGCTCGTATATGAATTAGAAACTCTGATTTGTTGTCAATTGGTTGATAGAAATTTAATAAATGAATTGTCAGATTGTACTAGGATGAAAAGGATGTCGAATTCGGTTGAAAAACATGTTACCAGTTTTTAATTTGAACATTTTTTGTAGTAGAATGGAGTCCAATTAATCGATTTTGAGCCTCGGAATGATTTGTATAACATATCACTTAGATTTTCATGAATTCAACTATGTTATCCAATTTGTATTGAATATCACGTGACATATTTTACCAAATTAATTTCATCAGGATATCGAAGAATCCTGTTCATTTAAATAAATCCAAAAGGAAAAAAAAGTTTTTAACGTTCATTCATTTTGACAGTCAAGCAGTAATCAAAGCATTGAGCTCCAATTGACTCAAAGTTGGTACGGGAGTGCCGAAGAAAACTTAATAAAATAGACAAGAATAACAGGATGTCTTTAGTCTCGGTTCCTGGCCACTCGGGAATCAAAGGAAATACACTCGCCAGGAAAGAAGCACGAACGTCCTTTATTGCATGGAGTCTTTCTGTTGTGTAGGAAAATGCTGCTTTATGAAAGAGTTTAGGAAGAAGGAGGAAACCAAAAGAGAAACACTATGGCGGTGCCTTGACAGAATGGGTCACTTCAAAAAGTTCCGCAGGAACTTTGACATCGTTAGATCCAAAAAGTATTTGGATCTCAGTGAAAATAAGCTACATCTCCTGACAGGCGTCCTTACAGAGCACTGTCGTCTCAGTAAGCACCTAATGGGAATAGGTCTAGCAGAAACTGATGCGTGCAGATTCTGTAGGGAGGAGGAAGAAACTCCGGATCACCCAGCTCTAGAATGCCTCGCTATTGCAAACCAAATCAAGAAATGTTTCAGACATGAAACTTTTAGGAGCCGTGATCTAACCTCCTTGAGTTCATTAGAATTCGGGAAGTGGAAAGCGAACTGTAGAAGTATCGATAACAGCTCTGTTAGGGTGTAGTGCAATGTAACCCCGTTAATAAGCTAATTTAATATTTGACGCTTATTTAGAAAAATTCTATTAGTTCCTCTGGTTTTGACAAATCCATAATTTTTAAATGAATATTCAAAACATAAGCGCAAACAAATAAATTACAAAATCGTTTCGAAATGTTTTTTGGTACCATTTGTATAGTGGTTGAATACAGTCCAATTGAAGTAGATCCCCTGAATAATCATTAAAGTACGTTTTGGTGAACCTATATTTGGAATTCAACTACAAAAATTATATTGTTTTCTTTTGCAAATTGCCCTGGATGTGGTCCGGATTAATATTCACAATGTAAGTCGAATTTTACAGACAAAAACTATTTTTAAAGTGTTCGTATATGTTTTCTATAATCACAATTCAAAATTATCTGAAAAATATTGATATAAAAACATACATTTCCATGACGACCATACTGATACGAATACTTAAACGAAGACAATGCCATGTAGAAAAATTAGCGACACTTTACAAAAACATTTTCCTTTCAAAGAACTTATATTCGTATAGCCGACGCGAAAGGCACTATCACGGAAACCGGTTGCAAACAACTACTGTCACATGTCAAAAATAATAACATTACTGTTCAGCCTAGCCTTCATTGAATTAATTAAAACCAACGAAACAATCTAGTCGTCATTGTTTTGAGTAAAGTTTATCTGCGTCTGTAGGGGAAATAGGCGAAATTTATATAATATTTTTTATTAATGTGAGACAAAATAGAAAAATTAACATGTTTAGAAGGACGTAGGTGTTTTTAATTGTCAGTTCTGGGTTACATTCAAAGAGATCTGAAGTTATATTAAATGAATTTAAATTTTCATATTTTAAACCGGAAATCAAATTTCCTTGATAGATTCACCGTTCAAAGAATGCTGAAGAGCATTTGATAAATAAAAACTCCAAAAATATTGGTCAGAAGCTTGAAATATATAATCGTTTACAATTTGGTTTATGCAACATCCCATTGATTCTGTAGTTTCTGGAATAAGATTCACAAATCCTTTTTTGAATATCATTTAGATTTTTCCGGGTGTATGTTGTATGTCCTCTCAATTCGGAAAAAAAATGTGTTTAAATGGGGAATCTACATTTAATACCACTTGGATATTCATGCGTCCACGAAGGACGAAGGTTTATTTTGTTGTGGTAATTGAAAATCGCCTTGTAAGGAGAAAAAAGGGATGATGTTTGCTATCAATTCATCTGGTGTGGTACAAAGAGAATCATAGAAAATCAGAGAACGTCCAAAACTGAAAATTCCCGAAATCTTCGAAAAAGGCAAAATAATAATCAGAACCAGTTTAAAAACAAATTACTCTCACTCTAAGTTTGAAAACGCACACAAACCAAAAACAAGTTACTATAATGGGAGTGAACACGAAGACATGTTAAATATCCTAGCATAAAAGAGTACTATGTACTCCTGGGCGGGTCTCATTTTTTAAGAGTTAATACTGAACACCTTCCACCATCCTACAATCTCTGAAGACAGAGTTACTTGCTGAAATTAAACTTGCTTTTTCAAAATATTTTAATTTTCTGAGAAAAAGTCGAAGGAAGTTGAACCGGCATTTTGCTCCGCTTTTAGGAAAAACGCAGATATCTTATAGATTTAGGGGTTTACGCGTGGCTTCGTCTAGTCTCCTAAATCACCTTCATCTTTAGTATGATAGAAGGCGTGGTACGGAGTGCATCGCGTTAGATTTTTACAAAATAATTTTCTCGGACGTTCTCGTGCAGTGAGCATTTCACATCGCGCAACTATCCGCGTCACTATGTATCGTGCTAGACGCATACTTGAATTAGCTCGTTTGTAAGCAGATCAAGCAAATAAACGAGGTTTACGGAACCCCTTTTTTTTAGTAGATAAAGTTTTTTTTCTATATATCCTGAAGAAAATGCATTACTCTTAGATCTAAATGTCAATGAACGAGCAGAGAACTTCGAAAGTGACGTAAACAGTGAGCACAGTACCCATAATACAGACACCCAGCCAATTTGGCAATGAAGAATATTCAGAAGAACAAGTTACAGTTGTAGCACAGGTACCATAGAATAATTTGCATGACGTTGGTGAAAATATGTTATTCCCGCGTTGGGCCGCACAAGACGTCGAAACTTGGTTACACATTTACCTGGTGTAAAAAATGTTGCTAGAAATGCAAAAACTCCCTTCGAATTTTTGTACCTTTTTTTTTCTGACCATGTGATATAAGGAATTTTAAACTGTACCAATAGTTACCTACGTTTAAAACACGAACGTTTTTCCCGTGAACGTGACTATAAAAATACTTATTTTGACGAGATAATTGCTCTGCTGGATTAACTTTATTTGCTTGGAGTCAAGAAATCTCATCATATCAATATTAATGAACTATGGACCAATCATGGTACGGCACCATATTGCTTTAGTGCTACAATGAGTAAAAACATATTTTTTGTACAGCCATTATAGAATGGACTCATTTCGTACGCTCAGGCGTGTGAAATGGACATTTCTTCCATACGCTCTGCAGTTCATTAAAGAGTTAATAGCCGGCGCCGTAACTGTGAGGCAATTTTTTGCGTTATAACCCTGTTACGCCCGGTTATATCAGATGGGTATGTCCTGAATATCATTGCCGACTGCAGAATAAAGAGACAATAATCATTAGTACATTTTACATATTCCTGTGTCATAAATTACAGGTAAAATTAATTACATGACAAAAATAGGTGACTCAAAAAATTAAGAAGCTGGAGTACAATCTCAAGGTATGTCGTGAAAAATTCCCTGGTTGTTTTACCTATCTGTTTAAATTGCAATAATTGTTTTAAGAAGATATCAAATAATTGTTGCACAGATGGTGTATTTAAATTAGTGGTTTTGCTGATTTTTGAGTGAGTCAAGTAAATCGTTAAAACCATAAACTAAAATGTTCAAACTTCTAATTTCTTTGTGGTTGAAGAAAAAATCCCATCCGGCACACGAGGAAATTCGCAATTCCATACTCGTGTTATTCTGTCACGAGAACTCGTCTCGTGGCAAAAACATTCACATTCGTATGGAATTAGGTGCATGCCGCACTCGTATCGGAATATATAATACTATTATCAACTTTTACGGTTTGATAATAAGGATAATAGAAAAGACCGCCTAAAACTGATAATACGGCTCCCATTAGAACGGTATTTGATGATTTTGTGGAACGATGCAAAACCACTATCAAGTGGGAGACTATGTTAATATTAACGAAATGCTGGACGTCTTTAGAGATCGTCAATATATATCTAATAAGCCGGCAAGGTACAAAAATTTAAGCGCTGGTTGATGCACGTATTTTCTATACCTCCAATTTGGAAATCTGTGTCGGCAAACAACCGGAAGGTCCATTCAACGTTGATAATAGAACTGCATTTGTTATCAAGCGATTAGCTCAAGCAATATTGAATGCCGGTTCAGATATTTTTTTACGTAATTGACTTTAACGTTATAACTTGCAAACCAATACAGAACAAAAGTTGTAGGAATGCTGAGAAAAAATAAAAAGGAAATTCCTCCACAATGTCTCAATGTCAAAGAAAGAAAACCTGTTTACCGTTCCAGAGAAGTGCGTACTTGTTTCTAACGTTCCAAAAAAAGGCAAAAATATTTGCTATAGACAAATATAGTAGAACATTTAAACCAGAAGTGATCAACTTTCATAATTTGACCAAAGGTGCTGTAGATGTGGTTGATGAGATGAAAAGTTTGCATTCAATCTCGAGTGTGAGCCGCAGATGGCCTTTAACTATTTTTACTCTATGCTCAATATATTATATACAAGCAAACAATGAGAAAGGTGCCGGTATTTCTCAAAAGACGCATTTTTCTATAAGGCCTCATGTAGAAAATCGTGCAATATACTAAACTTGAGTTTGCCCCTACGTGCATCTATACACAAAGTAGCCGGATTGCCATTTTTGCAGCAAAGAGCAAGAGAGCCAAATGAGCCAGAAGGATTCTGTCAAATATGTTATCGACGTAAAAATAGACACCAAGAAATATTGTGTTGTTTGCGAACGAGCTATTTGCACAGAGCACACCACCTATACCTGTAGTATTTGTGCTGGAGATTGACTTCAAGAAGTTTGATTTATATTACTTTTATTCTATTAATAAAGAATTTCAAAAAATCATGTGTTTTCTTTTCCTAAAATGTCCGAATATATTATAAAAACGAGCTTCCTTATACTGTGAGCAAAATGCTCGCGCGCGACTAATTGCGAGAAAATACTTCTAGTAACTAACGCCGGGTTAAAGTAAGATTTGTTATTGTAGAGCAAATCGTAATCGGTAAGTTTCATTTACACACCTATTGAGGACTCTAGAATTAGATAATGAATCTAAAGCAAACCATGACATCTATTTCATTGTCTCAAATGAATCGGCATTGCTAGTTTTCTAAATGGTGGTCTTACGCAGTCAATTATCATATTTGCAAAGACGTAAGTAAATTCAAAACAACGTCTTAAATATAATTCTAAATCTGTTTTCGAATTTATTGTTACGATATAAACAAAGAAAAATTTCATAAAAAATATGGATAACCACATAATATTAATGCGCCCACAACCAGTCTACAAATCATCCGATTATCCAGCTCTCCCCTACTCACATTATATTTGTGGTTCAAGTGATACTTGATATAAACGTCGATGCTGGGGCTAATTAGAAATAACCGAAAGGACTTGGACATAAAACTTGGAGACTGGCCTCTATATCACAAAAGCATGAAATTTTTTCCAATTTCATACAGAAATTATGAAGTTGCGCCGTTGTTAAGGGGATTGGTATTATTGGATAGGCGATGAAGAGACGTAAATTAATTGAAAATTTAAGGACTGAAATTCATCCCAGCATGTTTATTTTATTTGCTTTATTATCTCTTTGTACGATATTTTTGAAATATATGTTTTAATTTAGTTCAATGAATTTGTCGCATATAGAAAATAAAAAAAATCAATAACCAAATGTTGATCGTATATACCGAATAAAAAACCCATGAAACAATAATGCTAGGTTCTTTAGGTGTTCTCATAACACGTTGAAAAACAAATCGACATTATTAAAATTATCTGGAAAATACTGGCAAATATGTTTCACTCGAAAGAAAACTGATTTACTACAAGTAGTTTGTACAACGATGCAATGTTTCACTTCCCATGTTCACATATTTTGAAATAACATATATCTGAAATGTTCATTAACAAGCTGGACCCAGCTACAAATTATTTCATACATTTTCCCCCTCCATCGATAAAAATTTAGTAGATTCAGTCAACCGTTAACATCGTTTACAAAATCCAGTTTTGAATTTAACACTTGGTATCCCCTTTTAAAGCCAATAATATCGGAATGAACAGGTTGCAGTTATGGCTGAATTAATTCAAATTTTAATAATGATTTTAAATTTTTTTTGGTCAACTTTGAATATTCAAGCGTACTCATTAAACCACGGATGAATTCCACCTAAAGAAATCGGTTGAGTCACTTTTTTTATACGCTTTTGAATCCATGAAGTCTAATTCTAATAAACAATTAGTGGGAATCGGTCAACAAAACACAATAGTACATTCTGTATCTAGTAATAAAAGCAATACATTTCCGTACCACAAATTGTTGGCCGAGGCGTTAGGCTGAGACCAGCAAGTATTGTAGTCCGAGAATGTGCTTTTACTACGAGGTACACATATTTATTCTGAAATCCCAATCAATATTATCATAAACTAAGGAATTTTTATAAACGCTTAACATTTATTGCCTATGAAATCGTTTCGTTCACAATCACTGTTTGTATTCTGCGGAACCGTTTTAGACCCGAGAAAGTTCGTTGCATAGCAACGGACTAGAATAGCTTATTCTGGAGTCTGAAGTTGCGCCAAGAAAATAGACATTCCTGAGTGATTTTAGAAAAAATACATATTTTGTTATCTCGCGGACCAAGCCCCTTAGATAACCGAATTCGGCATTACGTTCATTAAATGATGAATAGATACCGTTTATGAGATTATAATAACGGTATTGCCTATCGGTGCGAGGCCGAGGATCAAAGCTGGGACCGTTATTTTTATTGCTCAATATCGGAAAACATTTGAGACTGTACAGACTGATGAACCAAAAACAATTTCGACACATCTCTTTAAGCGGGCTTTTTAAATGATCAATTCCTGGTACTCCCTCAACTATATGTATGACTCTCTCGCTCTAGTGAAGAATAGATCATTTTGAGGTGACGTCACGACCAGCCCGCCAAAAGTAGGTAGGACATACTAAACGTTCGCGTCATTGTAAACAATAGAAAATATCGTTTTTTAAAACATAAATAATTTAAAATTCCGGCGTTATGTTCTGTTGTGGGATATTCCAAAGGGGTAGAAATGGATCAAATTCGTTATTTTAAAATCCCCAAATCCTTACAAATCCTAGGAGAAATGCTGAACGCATTATCAAAACACCGTCGAGAATGTTGGGTTAGGACTTTAAACGGGGCAATTTGTGCGATACGTTCCTTAAACATGCATGAATTTGTACAGATCATTTTGCATAAGGTAGGTAAATTATATTAGTACATAAGAAATACAAAAATTATTATCCAAAATGTTTGAATTTATAGTTAAATATGGTGTTGAACTAAATGTTTTAGGAGAACCAGCCAAACTGTAAGTTAAGGATAGCCCTGATAGTCCCTTCTGTAAATATGGAATATATTAGCACCGCATCACAGGATGGGCAAAATGTAAAAAGACAAATTAGATTTATTGAACGTCATACGAAACTTCTTAAAATGGTCAGGTTTATTGTTATTTAAAAAAGTTGTAATCCCCAATCAAAATCTTCATTTCCTTTAGGATGAGGTAGATGAAACTGGGAATAGTCCATTAATTATAGAACCCTCAGCAGGACAACCTACAGAAGCCGTGGAAATTTCTGAACTGTGCAACGAACACGAAAGTCGAAGGAATGCTAATTCAACGGATTTGGTTATGGATCTCGTTTTGTAAACATAGACTCGTTCCATAAAAACCGGCCTCATGAAACTTGTTTTTAAATATAGTGTAATTCTAATATGGTAACTTAGTACTAATTAAATACTTTTAATTATAGTAATGACGATGTACTATGTGCGATATCTATAATAATGTAGAATGGGCATTTATCCATTTAATTATTGAACATCATTATTATGTCAAAATGCTTCGTGATGAAAACTTTTAAATAAAAAAGCTGGATTGTAACATTACCAAAATTAAAAAGCATCCTGTACATCAGGTTTCTAAAAAGTAGTCCAACAGTAGTCCAGTCGACAGAGGCCAAAAAGTCAGTGTAAGTGGTATTTTCTTGATAACTCAGAAATAACTATGCAAAGCTACTTTAAATGGCAAGTACAATAACACCTTATAATGCTGACAAAAAAATTTATCAGGAAAAAAGTTATTAACAATTTAATTGAAAAATTCGAGTTTTATAGCGTATTTCAGCTGAAAAACCCGAATTTTTCAATCAAATTGTTAATAACATTTTTTCCTAATAAATTTTTTTATCAGCGTTTTTAGGTGTTATTGTACTTGCCATTTAAAGTAGGTCTGCATACTTATTTCTGAGTTATCACGTTTTGACACAGTCCGAACCTCTACCGTCTGGACTACAGTAATATGTCGAAGGATTCATGGATTTTTATCATAACAACTGTATGCTATAGAAACAGTTGAAAAAATTATTAATACAAAATTGTGTCAGATAAGTAAGCGAATAATACTATACCTTTAATTAAAATATACCTTTAAGAATTGTTATATATTTAGTAAAATCAAAACGTTCTTATAGGATTTAGTTTTTAATTTTTTACCTACTCCAGATGTAAAAAACACATTTTTTTAAACTATAATTTTATTTGCATAGTAAGTATATACAAATGTCAGGAATTATGAGTTAATTGACCATGTCCATAGTGCTCAAAAAACTTATAATTGCTGGTCAGTTCACTTGCACCAAGAGTATAGGGATCAACATTTTCTATAATTGGAAGTTTTCAGTCGTAACGCGATTCCACATTTCCTTTGAAAGATAAGTGGTATTCAATTGAAGCCATATTGTAGTTTTAGTTTATAAAATATGCAATAAACGCACTAAAAACTCGAAATAAACATCAGCAACCTGCAGATAACAATGATAACCTAATGGCATACCCACACTTGTTTGCCCTACCGACAAAATGGCCGCTCTGACAAAGACACGTGACTCAAAATGATCTATTGTAACGGTGTCTTCCCAAAGGATTTCATCTTCATTCAATAATTTTTTTTAAAGTTTCGCATTAAACATTTTTATTTCATTGGTTTTTCTCAAAAATACTTGGAAAAAGGAAAGCATTTTTTCAAGAACGTGGTTCTGGCTGAAAAGGACATTTTGTGAATGTTTGACAGACTTTCAGGATATAGCATGTTTTCAAAATTCAGTATCAAGTTTCTTATCCCAAAATTACTTTGAAATATAATTATTATGAAAATATTCTACTTGAACATCACTCTCGAATATTTTCACTATCTTGTTCCTTTTTCGTAACGTCGCTGATCTGTACTTCCTGTTAATGGTCCTTTAATTTCCGGTTGACAGAACATTGGTACATCCAATTTATTGATTAGCATTGTTTATTGTCTCTCTCGAGTCCGTTATTGAATTTGTAGCGTTGACATTTTCCTCGATAAAGACCGTGTTGTTATTTAACTTAAACAGGAGCTGTAAATTTCAACACCACTAAATGAAAAAAGAGGTGATAGAAGAGGAACAAAGTATAACTCGTATCACTAAAAAGGATTACTATGAATAAGCATTTACTAATAAATTTTGTATATTAGTTTTAATTTTTATTACAGTTTTTGAAAAAAAATGAGACACTTCTAAAGAGTGTAGTTGAATAAATTGAGTTATTGAAAAAGTGACTAATTTATATTTTCTGGACTAACTTGTACATATTTTCGTAAGATGAGGCCTACGTAGACAGAAACAACCTAACCCTCCCATTCGAAGTCATCAAATGCTTAAAACTGGGTTATTGCCAATCCACAACTTTCTTCAAAATATACTTGAACAGAGTCTAAATAGAATGGAGAAAAACAAGCAAAAGCATGAGAATTAGAGTGGGAGATGATATTTTATTCACTATATATTTCCCGATCGTAATAGCAGAAGGTGAAGACGACCTCACATATATAGTAAAATAACTGAAAAATAGAATATGAAACGGCCAGATTAACTCTCAAAATGTGAATACCCAATAGAGGGTAGTCAAAAAGTGAAATGTTTAAAATTGTATAATGACACTATTAAATGAATAGAGGAGAGCGAATACAGTGGGACTACAACATAGCGGAAGATACGAAAAATCGTATATACAAAAAAGTATGGTGTACTTAATAGGGCGGAAGTTTAGAATGTATGCATAATATAAGAAAAAATAATGCCAACAAAATGGACTTGCTTCGAAGCGATCAAAACTAGAGTTAGGATCAACATAAATCTATATGAACCTATCAATAACTGAATTCGAGGAAGAATTAATAAAGGATGAACCATTACACACAATAAACTCTCTGCTGTGGGACAAACATGTAACCAAAAATACTATAAAACAGAAGTATGGTGTAACACTTTATGTAACAAAATTTGTGTTGTATCAAAAATTAATAAGAAAAAATAACAACCGAAACAGACTTCCTCAGAAGAAGCTTCAGCAATCAAAACTAGAACAGAAATGGATATGAACCGATCAATAGCTTAAGGAATTGGAAGGAGGCAACTGATTTAGGCACGTGAAGAAAATGCAGGACAGATGGCCCGGAAAATACTAGAGTGGACACCACGGGAACAATGAAAAAGGAAACTTCCATGGGGAAGTTGGAGATGACATAGTTTAATAAAGAAAATAGGAAGATAAGTACCTATGGAAAAGCGGCGATTGCTATATGAAAATGCGTTAAAAAAAGAAAGTGGGAGATAAATACATAAAGAATTTGATAACCATTTGGAAAGGTGTATTTAGACAAAAAAGACGTTGTGAAGAATTTTTATTATAAATAAATTTTGTTTTTAGACCATTAAATGGATAAGTTTAAGACTCTACAGATAACCAATGAATATCTTCCAAGTACCAGGTACAGAGAAGGTGGAGAAAAACAAGTTTTCTAATTTTATTTTATTTTATAGAATATGAGCGAATGCGAACTGTAGGAATACAAAAATAATTAAGGTGATTTTAGAATGAAACATACATTTCAAAATTGGACAGATTGCTCATATCTTCTTATTCGTAGCTACTCAGATATAAAATGAATATTTCTACCAATGAGAAGTAATCAATCATTTTCGCGATATATTTTCTTTCTTGAATTAAATATTCCCGATAAATCGAAATTCATTCCATTGGATGGAATGGTGAAAATGCTTAAATCACAGCATTTTTGAACAATAGTTCGATTTTCGAAGATTAATGATGGTCATGTTTTAGACGAAGTTGCTCTTAACGGAACTATTAAGTGTGCCTTTCAGTTAATTTGTTTCAACCGGAGAATATAAATCAGGCACTATCCCGAAAAAATGATAAATAGTGTTTTCAAAAAAAGAATACATAAATATTACAATTCGGCAACCATCTGTACAACAAACAAACAAAAAAACAGCAACTTTTTAATACTACCGTATATTCCAAAATTGACAGAGAAAATAAATAACGTTTTTAAACATGAAAAAGTACAACCTAGCTACAAGGGACATAATCTATTAAACAAACATTTTAGTAAACTAAAATCAGAAATCCCAAAAGACAAAAAAAGTCATGTAGTCTATGAGATTCCCTGCAAAGATTGTGATGGTGTATACATAGGACAAACAAGTCAATATCTGAAAAATAGAATTAACATCCACAAGTACGATAAAATAAATAAAACGGCACTAACGAGTCACATAACTGACAAGAACCATACTTTAAATTATGAGCAAACAAAAATCCTAAAAACTGAAATAAATACAAAAAAACGAGAAATGTACGAAATGATATGTATACAAAAAAACAAAAATACCGTTAATTCCAAAATTGACACAAACAATTTAAGTAAAATATATTATAATTTAATAAATTGATGAAATAAATATAAATAAAATCCACAGCATAGGAAAGGATTTTTTTGATTACACATGGGTAGAGTTTCCATACCCCTTACAAATGGATTCATGGTCCGTTTATGTTAAATGCAACGCAAAATAAAAGCAATAATGACTATCGAAAGAAATCAAGTATCAATCATGAAGTCGCTGTTTGTGTACCTGAAGTTCTTTGTGTTCTTCCATGTTTCAGTCAACATCGTTGCTCCCAAGTTTCACATCCATACTTGGTTATACCGTACTGATGAAGGCTAATGAGCTAGAAACATGCATGTTTACGGTTACCACTCCTCTTCAGTAACCTCTTTATTTTTGCGTGCTTTCCCATAATAACACTTGTTGTTTGCTCTTTGATTTTGTTATATTCACGCATGATCCATTTTTGATCTTATATATATATATATATATATATATATATATATATATATGTATGTATATATGTATATATGATAAAGAAACATGGTAAAGGACATAAATCTAATAAGGTAATTTTCCTTCGCGACTTGAAAATATATATATATATATAAAAATTTTTTTTTTTTATATATAACGACTGAAAAATGCTATATAGGTGGGGATAACGGAGATTTCAGTCCAAAGAATCAACGCCAAGATCTTTTATTTACAAAATGCCGCCAAGCTTTCGTGTCCTTTTGACACTTCTTCAGGGCACTATAATACATATACAAATATAAATATGATTTAAAAATAGAGAAATAAATATAAGTACTTACATGTAAAATATTTTAAGTAAATTCAATATAAATAATCATTAAAAAATTTGTAAATGTAAAAATAAATATAATTATAATATACTTGATGTCATATTTCACATAAGACAAATCGATACATAATTTGTTTGTTCGTTACTTAGTTATTTTAATTTTTTTAGGTTACTTTATAATTATTTAATGAAGTTTGAATTTGAGTTTAGATTATAACCTTATAAAATGACTTTGACAGATAATTTGTTTTTGACGTTAATAGAAAAGGAGATAAGGTTAGATTATAACCTGTGAAAATGACTTTGACAAATAATTTCTTATATTTTGACCTTAATAGAAGTGAATTTAATTTTTATGAAATTATCATATAAATAATGAAAAATTATCTATTTTGTTCAATATTCAAAAGGTAGCTATAAATATTACTAAGATTTTCAATGTCACTTTTCTTATTCATACTATTATTTGCCTTGTTGATTTCAACCATTTCAAGAAAATATCTTTTAGACATATTTTGTTCAGTATGTAGAACTTTAGCTTCATTAAATAACATTAAAATTTTTTAATGATTATTTATATTGAATTTACTTAAAATATTTTACATGTAAGTACTTATATTTATTTCTCTATTTTTAAATCATATTTATATTTGTATATGTATTATAGTGCCCTGAAGAAGTGTCAAAAGGACACGAAAGCTTGGCGGCATTTTGTAAATAAAAGATCTTGGCGTTGATTCTTTGGACTGAAATCCCCGTTATCCCCACCTATATATATATATATATATATATATATATATATATATATATATATATATATATATATATGTGTGTGTGTGTTAGCAAAATACATTACGAAACAAACAAATCAAAGGAGAAACCAGGTATGGCGTTTCCGCCTATGTCCTCCAATCGGAAAGTTTAGAAAAAAGATGCCTACCGCCTAAGCTTGGTATTCTAATCGAATTTAATCCAACCAATTATAATCTAACCCAATCCAGCCAGTTTAATACAACGCAGTCCAATCCAATCCATCCAAATCATAAATTTGACCTGGCCTTATAATACTTATGGCTTTTCACTATAACTTTTATTAAATTACCATTAACTTTATACAAAAAATCTACTATCATTAAAGTAGATTCACTAACTAAATCTCTCGATGTCGAGAATGAGGCTGTATGAAGGCGGATTTAAAATCATCTCAAATTATTTCTACTAGCATTACAATAAGGTAGGTACTAACTTCAATATTAATCAAAACAGTACTAAACTAATTAGGCAACATAATAAACAACTAAATTAACAAGGTAGTCAGTCAAGAGGATATATTACACGTTACAAGGTACAATGATTCCATCGAAAATACCGCACAATACTTTAGACAATTTTGATAAATAATCAATTGCCATTGCTAGAAAACGTATCACTATCCGTCCACGATATTTTGAATAAAAAAATCACCGTTTAATATTCCGTTTAACCAGATGCAATGATTCAGTCGTCGATCTGAATATGTTTCTATCAACTCCAGATGTAATACAACATGAAAATAATGAATTTTATCACCTCTAATATTGTATCCACCAACAAATAATATCTTGGATCTTTCGCAATTTCACGAATTCTTAAATGCGGCTCAGTTTTAACATACACCGATACTAATAATAATGTTTTCAATTCAACCTTGTCATAGTCACTCCTTCAAATCTTTGATAGCTCGTAAGATCGAATAGTGATTCATTGAAAAAAATAGCTGATTTCAGTTCACTTCAAAGTTCAACCTGACAATCCTGTGTTCATGGCGGTCCAATAGACCAAGTTAGAGAAGATAATCCAACAGCATGATGTCGCCTTCTGACTGCTCACTCACTTCTCACTCTTCTCATTCCTTGCAGACGGTTTCTAAGCAAAATTAACGTAATCATCTGCTTCTGAGAGCACTAATAACGAGAAACGGTCATCTGTAACTGATGTAGTCTTGCATCATCTCGCACACATTTTCTAGTCAGCAGACCAGTCTTTTCAAACCAATGCACACTGGGACACTTACCTAATATTATTCGTAGTTTCACGGTAACCACGACCAACATGGTTTACGGTCATTAGACTCAAATAACAGTGGTAACACTATACAAATAATTTCTACTTAAAACTATGCTGACAAAGGTTTTGAAAAATTAATTGTTTATTTATCAGTTGGACAACCTATGGCATACAGAAAAAATTTAATATAAATAAGAATTTCTAAAATGTCAAATTATAAGGTGATTCTAATCTTATGTTCAGCACTTATGTTATGGTTATAAATGGAACTGTTAGTTTCATTTATAACAATAATTAAAATATATTGAATATATTGTGAATTATTTGTTCTATATTTTCACACATATTGTTTCCATGTCACTTGCAAAAATGTATATAGTATTGCTTGAAAGTCTGTTTACAGTCTCATCATAAGTACATAGCGAATTTTTATCAAGTATTAGTTTGGTATGACTTCCACTCATTGAAAAGACAGTAAATAAATGGTTTCAGTTTTGCAGGAGCATATATAGAACTGTCTCACACAATCCGTCAATCCATACCTATATAAACGATTTATGAAATCTAACACTAGAACATTAATCTTAATAACAAACTATTTTAATACGAAGATCCGCACATAAAACTAGCGATTAATCCTTTGATATCTGAACTTTTATATCCTGAATAATATATATATTGCCATTACAGCCATTACTTCAACACGATTACACCCATCGACAGACCATTATTATATATCACTCTATCTACACTAGTAATCTGTATATTATTTACTATTATTTACAATTGATTTATGAACCAAACTCGAATAAATAGATGTTATCAATCTTGTTGTCATTTGATGTATGTTTTGTATGAATTCTTGAAATTGAACGTTTTTTAATAATGATTAATGTAACCGAGATAAAGGGTTATGTGGCAATCCTCATAATAGAAAGTGATAACAGAGGAATAGTTTCTAGGTTTGGAACGGCTCTAACTCATTTTTCATTGGATTTATGAAAATAATTGTATATTTTTTCAACGAGCGGGTAATAATTATTTCTAAATAACGACGCTTTGATTTTAAAGAAATAGAAACTATCTCTATTCTTTTTGCTTCATACTATATATTGAAGGATTCTTTTTTGGTATAACAATCGTGACTTACATACTTACACTACATATAACATGCGTTGTGTATACAAATTTTACCTACATAATTTTACTACTTTTCTGATAGTTCTCTATTTATTCCATTATTTTTTTCAATCCTGCTGTTCTTTTATCTCAAGGTATTGGACACTTCTTCATTTGCCTGTAAATTCAATTTTATAAAATATTTATTCAATAAACCCCTCACGTTTGTTGTTTTCAAACTTCATCTAGCAATGAGCTTTTTTAAAGAATTTAGTGACTTTTACAAGAATAAAAATAGTAAACAAGGATATTGTTAGAAATATCCAACATACAAATTTGGCCAGTACGCCAATGGGTGAAAACGGCTGACGGTAAGTTTATTAGATGAAATAAGTTTGTTAGATGAACGTGCCTCGACATTTTTCTCCTAATTTAAATAACGACAAACAAAAAACACATTGACCTGGCATTGATAATAAAACCGGAGATGTTTCAAAATACCCATAGATATACAAATTCAAAATACCCTTCACAAAAGCCTCTCGATGAGGCCTAATAAAACAAGCGCAAAATATAAATTCAATAATACAAAAACCTTGTCCAACGAATCGCCTACAGTACATCACAAACTATCTAATTAGGGTCGAGTCTTCAAGCACTCACTACTTGTCCTCAAAATCAAGAAAACGTGTTATCTAGTCAAGTCATTCAATTTATTAATATATTTCTTACCAAATGAGTATTACAAATTCGAAGCAAATTAAATTGAGTGTTATTATTTCTGTTTCTGGGTGTTGTGTAAGGTAGAACATTTTTATTGTGTAAATAAAACTCAGACGTACTACTCCGAGTTTTATTCAACATCAACGTCATCACAATTCGGAAACCAGCCGCTAAAGAATACAATCCGCTTTGTCCGACTAGTAAAATAGTCACCCTGACGGAAGACCGCGGGAATGTCCCCTCCGAATCCGCATAGATATATCCCAAATTTTACATTGTAAATGGAATGTCAAGTTGAAAAAATGTTATACATAGCATTTCAATGAAAGTAATATATATATATATATATATATATATATATCTATATATATATATATATATATATATATATACAGGGTGTTCATTTCTGGACTTCCCACCCTAATTTTCTCGCAATGTGTGTATTTTAAAAAAAATCCTGGGACACATCAACAAATATATCGAGGGGGACAACTTTTTATCATAAAGGCAACGCGCCCCCTTTCACCCCCCGCCAGGGGGAGTTGTCAACTTCAAAATCTTAAAAAGGGAGGGGTATCGAGTTATACCTCATTTTAAAGGTCTTTTCAATCTCTACACGTCAGTTTTTGTTTTTTTTAAATTGATCGATTCGTTGTCGAGATATTTAGGAAAATCTATTTGCTGCTTCGTACTTAAAATAAAAACTGCAACTGTTTATTCTCATTCCTTTTATCAAAACTAAATTACAATATTGTACACAGATTTTCAAATTAATAATCCCTCAAAATGTTGCCCATTGTTGGCCAAACAATGATATAACCGCTGTTCAAATTCGTGACGCACATTTTCAAACACTTCTGTTCGAATTGCTCGACATTCTGCAGTAATCCTTTGTCGAAGGTCTCCTATATTTTGTGGCGGGGGTGTGTAAACAACTGATTTTGAATGTCCCCATAGAAAAAAATCACATGGTGCTAGATCTGGGGAGCTAGATGGCCACTCTATAAGTCCTCTTCGCCCTATCCATTTACCGGAAAATACATTGTTTAACCATTGACGGACATAATGGGGGGAGCTCCATCTTGCTGAAAATATAACTCATTTTCGTCAAGAAAGTTGTTGCCATCTCTATCCAGTTGATTTTCAATTGCTTCGGTAATTAACGGATTGATCGTATTTTCTAGCATATTCAAGTACATCTCACCATTGAGATTTCCATTTATAAACAATGGACCAATTACTTGATTTCCTAGTATACCGGCCCATACATTAATTTTTTGGGGATGCTGGGTATGCCCTTCGACAAATACATGGTCATTTTCATTGCTCCAATATCTGCAATTATGTTTGTTGACAAAACCATTTAAATAAAAAGTACACACATCAGTGAAGCAGATATTTTTTAAAAATTCGTTATTGTTATTAATAATTGTAGTCATTTGTTCACAAAACTCAATTCTGTCAAAATCGTCTTCACTTAACTCTTTACATACTTTCCTTTTATGAGGATGGAATTTATTAATTTTTGTAATTTTGTGGACAGAGCCTAAGGAAATTCCAGTTGCAGCAGAAATGGTACGTAACGAAGTATTAGGATTCATACCAAAACAACCTATCACTTCAATTTGAGTGGCTTCATTCAAAACTCTTGGCTGATCATGTTTTAAATTTGCAACAGATCCTGTTTGAGTAAATTTGGCGATTAGATTTAGGACATACCTATGAGAGGTGTTCTTATCTGCGTGCCTTCCGTTAAATATTGCAGCAGTTCGTCGAGCACATTGGTTTTCGGCGCCGTAAATTAACACTGTTTCAACTTTTTCAGCTAAAGTGTAAACCATTTTTAATAAATTGCTTTTTCACACAACTGGTAAGTATGGTAAACAATTCAATAGGTATCATGTCTTTTATTTTCTCTATCAAAAACATTTTTTTGCATTTTTTTATACAAAAAAGTTGGAAGGAATAACAAAACAAACAATTGCAATTTTTATTTTAATGGTAAAAAGCAGCAAACAGATTTTCCTAAATATTTCGACAACGAATCGATCAATTAAAAAAAAACAAAAGCCGTCGTGTAGAGATTAAAAAGACCTTCAAATGAGGTATAACTCGATACCCCTCCCCATTTAAGATTTTGGAGTTGGCAACTCCCCCTGGCGGGGGGTGAAAGGGGGCGCGTTGCCTTTATGATAAAAAGTTGTCCCCTACGAATAGTGCGTGACATATGAACAACAAGCAACAAAGAGATTAGTGGGTATTGCACGCAAATAGAAAAAGGGGCTACTAAAAAGAGAGGTAACCGCAGACATGCATGTTTCTGGCTCATTAGCCGTCCTCAGTACGGTACAACCAAGAAAGGGTGTGAAACCTGGGAGCAAAGGTGTTGAATGAAATATGAGAAAACATAACAGAATTCAGCAAGATCTTACTGACACAAATGTTGCGTTTGACTATCCTATTGAATTCTATTATATTTTCTCATGTTTGATTCAACACCTTTGCTCCCAGTTTTCACACCCTTTCTTGGTTTGTACCGTACTGAGGACGGCTAATGAGCCAGAAACATGCATGTCGGCGGTTACCACTTTTTTCAGTAGCCCCTTTTTCTATTTGCGTGCAATACCCACTAATCTCTTTGTTGCGTGTTATATATATATATATATATATATATATATATATATATAATTCAGAAGGCGCCACATTTAGAGAAAAATGGGAAATACGTCATAAATCATATAAAGGAGGACGTCTTTTTGATCATATGTACTTGTTACAACTTTTCCCGCTTCCTCCCTATGGTTACCCTTCAAATTAAACGATGTTTTGATTCATATCAAAACATAGTGAACAAAAATCTGTTTTAAACAAAGTGTCAAATGGCTAGCTTAGTTTACCTTAGAATATTAACATTCACGAGTACATCTACCGTGAAAATGGCGTATATACTTTGCAAGAAAGAATTGAAATTTAGAAATAAATCTGTGAGAGCCACAGCTAGACTTGTTAATGCTGCTCATCCCGGAAGAACTGCCACACATAAGAACGTAACTGAATTAATGGAAGTTACCATTTTGTGACAACTTACGTTATAATAACTACAGTAAATATCACAAAGTTCCAGTGCAGCGCGTGTTCCTCGTAGCAGTGTTTTCAAAATGTTACGTAAACCTAAATTACATCAATACAAATTGAAATTAGTCCAAAACCTACATAAAGACGATTTCGACCAGCGTCTACAGTTTTGTGAATTGATGAGTGAACAAATGAACGATAATGAACAATATTTGCTTCTCCCACGAATGTTCACTTGGACTAAATGGTGTAAACATACATAAATTGTAGATAATGGACCGAAAATTACCCCACGTAATGCAGTAGTTTAATACTGAAATACCACAAACATTGAACGTCTGGTGGGGCATTCTAGATGATCATATGGTTGGACCATATTCTCTTGAGGGAAATTTAAATCGCGAGTCTTATCTACAGTTACTCAGAGAATCTGTTGATCCAAATTTAACCCTCCTAGACTTTTTTAAGAGAATGTCTGAAAACCAAAATTTATGCCATTGTGCCGGAATCTTTAGGTGAGTTAATAAAAACAAATAAACACTGTCTCGACCCTTACTTCGTGGAATCTACTCATATCACTGTTTTTAAATGAAACTTACTGTTTCTAAATAATTCCGCAATATATATTTTTATTCAATACATTGTGGAATTATTCAGAAACAGTAAGTTTCATTTAAAAACAGTAAAAACAAGAATTTTACATAATGTGTGAAAAGCATTCGAAGCTCGATTGTATGGAAACCAATGGAAGTCAATTTTAACACCTTAACATAATTCATTACTGTTATACTAATTTGTTTGTTAAGAATTCAACTGTTTCTATTAGTAATTTGAAATTATCCAAAGAATTACTTTTCATTTTAGGTATTATACATTTATGGAATCTCCTTTTATTAGAGAATCCAAAAACACAAAAATTTGCGGTAACCATTAGGGAGGAGGGGGCGAAGTTATAACGAGTACATATGAGCCCCGTTTATATGATTTTTGACGTATTTCGTTATAAAAATGGTCTGTAGGAGACTCAAGGTGAATAGAGGCGAGTCAACATAATATACTGTCTTCATAAGAACGGAAAGAGCTCAACTAGCAACAAAACTGTCAACTTGAGTCCAGTCTTCTTATTTTTTATTTCATACTTATGGGTATTGTTATGTAAATTTGTTTTGTTGATTTGTCTACAATGCCAGGATAATAATAATAATGTTTGGCTTGAAATACATAAATCTATTAGTAAATATAGTAGTATAAATAAAAATAAATTTCAATTAATTTAAATATGTGTCACTGGGTGTGACAAATATTATGTTATTTTTTTATTAGATGGTGTATTGACATCCTATTCTTTCCCATTATCATAATGATGAAAATGCTCACTTATCCTTGGCTTCAGTAGGACTTGCTCCACTGAACGGGTGTCGGCCTTGCGGAAACTCGCTTTTAGACAAACAAACAACGTAACAAAGCACTGAACTTTACTTAACGGAGGTTTTAACAAAACAATGCATATTCGTCGAATAGTTTCAAAACTATGAAAGTATTAAATTCTAAATTTTTCAAACGAATTTTCACTCTTCATGGTAATCAACATTAACGACAATTCCTTCTTGAAATACAAAAAATGCGAACAATCTATAGTAATTATAATAGTACGTGACACAAATGTTACATTTTTATGACATAAACACAATATATCGATATTAATATTATTAGTATGTATAATTCATTTAACCGATTTATCTAAGCCACATGTCTCCCATTAGTATTGCGGCCCTATTCTCATCAATCTATTTATACTCAGTCAATAACATTTAATTTATGTGATTACATTTGGTAGAGACATCGTGTGATTTCCGAAACCCCACAATTTGATAAATCATGTCATTGTCGCACAGAAGCTTTGTTGTTTAAAAAAAACAGTGGCTTATAAACACATTGGATTGAACCTAATAATCCAGAATATTTAAAACATATAAAAAGCGGTCAATAACATTTTTTGTATCAAAATTGGCGGCTACAGTTCAACAACTACATTGACTGTTAATATATGTTATATACGCAGAGACCAATTTCTTGCAAAAAATGTAGGAGGACAGTACTGTTAAACAATCGAAACATGTTTTTAGATTCTGGAGTTGTCAGCTGCGGGAGTTTCTCTTCATTTAAGAAAAGATAATTCATTGAAAAACATTGTTAACCCAATCCATAAACGTCATGACTGAAAAAGAATTTTGAAAGATCCAGTTACTAATTCCTATCAGTTAGAATTATTGAAGATTCCTTTACGTACTTCTATGTGAAAAAGTTCTCAGGAATCGACTTCAGTACCCTTCGTGAATTGTGTTCAATGCCTTCTAGCGGCTTATATGTCGCCCCAAAATAATCTATTGATGGTTCTCATTTTAGTTTCAAATTCCAACACTTGAATGGTGTTAGGTGTGGAAATAGTTAAAGGGATGCAAATTCTCCGAATTTTAATTGAAATTGAATTGAATACCTTTGTTTATCTAATCAAATAAAATAGAATGAACGTTAATATAGATGGGAGAAATAGAGAAGGAATACAAAAATCAACTGGCGTGAAGAGTGAATTAAAGATTGAATGTATTGTATATATTTCTCAAATATTTATTCATTGATCTATAGTAAAAGAATCATAAACAAAACCTTATCTACAATAACAATTATGTTTATTTATTATTATGTATTTACTTATATGGTTATTTACTTTTTAAAAACAGTTAAAGTTGTTGATAAATAAAAATCAGAATAAAAAGTCAGAAAACCGTAATAGTTATTTAAAATACAAAAAGGATATTTTACACGTTATATGACAAACATTTTATGGATCGCCAGAATAGGCATAAAATGAGTTTGTTAACTAAAAGGCAAACTTCAATAGTAAAGTTTCATTTCATATTTGTTTGGTGATTGAGAAGGAGTAGAGATGTGGACGACTTGCTTCGCTCTGGTCGGCTATCGATATCATCAACTAAAATGTATTGCCCTGATTTGGGTCCTGTCAACTTTTTTGTTTTTTCAAAACTCTAACTCAAATTACCACTTCAGACACGATTTTAGCCGATAGAATGTAAAAAAGTTTGTGGCAAAAAAATATTAGATTGTTCCATATGGAAATGAAAATTCAGTTCAATCTGATGGAAATTTATGAATTGCTGCACCTTGGGTATCAGTCGCAGGATCATAAATAGGCGATAAATTTCTACGTGACAAACACATTTCGTTTCAATATTTTATATGTACCGGGTGGTCCAATAAGCCGATCTCTCGGCTATATATCAGAAACTATTCATGCTATAACTTAAGGAGAAAAAGTTTCTCAGTAAAAGTGGCCAGAAGAGATCGCTGGAAATAACTTTCAAGTTTCTAGGTTAACCGCTAAGGGGCGGAACTTGCGAAGAAAAATTTAAAAACCCGTTTTTAGTGAGATATTCCCAATTATACCAAGTGTTGAATAATTAAACTAGGAAGAGGCCTAAATTCCGCACAAATTTGTTTAAGTACTTATTTTATTTTTTCAAATAAAGGGTGGGGAAGTGTTTGTGGATAAATACCTATAACTTTGGTTTGGATCAACCGATTTTAACGAAATTAGTGTCATTAGAAAAAGTGTAGATGAATTAATTACATCTACTATACAACAATTGCATTTAGTTTTAATTGTCATAGATAGAGGGTAGGGGAGAACAGGTCACAGTGGCCCCTTTTTTGGTTTATATTTTTTTTCTCTACTGCGAATGCATTCATTGATATTGTTACGAATTAGACAATCAGCTCGAAGACTTCCACGAGCAAAGAGAGAGGAAGCTGAAAAAATAATTCAAGAGATGGCAGAAGAAAAAGTAATAGAACCATCTACTAGTCCATGGGTGTCTCCAGTAGTGCTCGTCAAGAAAAAGGATGGAACTACGAGATTCTGCGTGGATTATCGCCAGCTTAACAACGTGACGAAGAAGGACAGCTATCCTCTGCCTCGAATTGATGATACGCTAGATACTTTGGCCGGCAGCAAACTGTTTTCCACCTTGGACCTGAAGTCTGGTTATTGGCAAGTAGAAATGGACCCAGAAGATAAAGAGAAGACTGCTTTTACCACCGGATCTGGATTATGGCAATTCAACGTCATGCCATTCGGGCTCTGTAATGCGCCTGCGACATTTGAAAGACTTATGGAAAATGTATTGAGAGGGTTGTCTTGGAAGACATGCCTGGTCTATTTGGACGACATCGTAGTACTGGGGAAGACATTTGACGAACATCTGAAAAATTTGGAAGACGTATTCAAACGACTCCAAGCTGCCCAGCTCATGTTAAACCCGAAGAAATGTCAGCTGTTCCAAAACCGAGTCAACTATCTAGGTCATATAGTGAGCAATGAAGGAGTGGCAGTGGATCCGGAGAAACTTGCTTCCATTCAGCAATGGCCGCAACCAACCGACAAACATCAAATTAGGAGTTTCCTTGGACTTTGCACGTATTACAGAAGATTTATCAGGAAGTTTGGGGATATTGCCAAGCCTCTAACGCGACTTACAGAAGAAGCAAGAGCTTTCGAATGGGACGAAGACTGTCAAACGGCTTTTGAAACTTTGAAGAGGCATTTAACCTCGGCGCCGATATTAGGATATCCATTACCAGAGACTTTATTCTTGACACTGACGCAAGCAACGTAGGAATTGGTGGAGTGCTCCCACAGATCCAAGGAGGGCAAGAAAGAGTGCTGGGATATTTCAGTAAAGTCCTCTCCAAACCAGAACGAAACTACTGCGTCACAAGAAGAGAACTTTTGGCAGTAGTGAAGTCCGTGGAACACTTTTACCAGTATCTCTATGGTAGAAAGTTTTTAATCCGGACTGATCATGCAGCACTTAAGTGGTTGATGCAGTTCAAGAATCTCGAGGGCCAGATCGCTAGATGGATTGAACGACTTCAAGAATACGATTTCAACATCGAACATCGAGCTGGTGTGAGTCACCGAAATGCCGACTCCCTGTCCAGACGGCCGTGCCCAACAGACTGCTCCCACTGCAACAAGGTGGAATCTAGGGAAGCTGCAGTTTCAAGAACTACTGTAGTCAACGAGGAATGGTCACCTACCAGGATCAGAGAAGATCAGGAGAATGATCCTCACCTGAAGATGATCCGGCAATGGAAGAAAGAAAACTGGCGACCTACCTGGCAAGAAGTGTCAAGATTTTCACCGAAACTCAAGGCGTATTGGGCTCAGTGGGACTCCCTTGTCCTGGAAGAAGGGCTGTTGAAAAGAGTCCTTGAAAACGATGATGGTTCTGAGATGAGGAGACAGCTAGTTATCCCGAGAACAAGAGTAGCTGAGGTTCTGAAGAAGTTACAAGACAGTCCATCGGGAGGTCATCTGGGAGTGAAGAAAACCCTTCAGCGAGTTCGTGAAAGGTTTTATTGGATGAACAGCTCCGACGATGTGAAGGACTGGTGTAAGAAATGTACGACTTGTGCTACGAGTAATGGACCACATCGCAAGAGAAAGGCACCCATGAAACAGTACAATGTTGGAAGCCCTTTCGAAAGGATTGCTTTAGATATCGCTGGACCATTTCCGACGACAGAAAATGGTAGCAAGTACATACTGGTTGTAATGGATTATTTTACAAAATGGGTGGAAATTTACGCTATCCCGAACCAAGAGGCCACAACTGTCGCGGATGTATTGGTGAAAGAATTCATCAGCCGATATGGAGTGCCCATGGAAGTCCACAGTGACCAGGGAAGAAATTTTGAAAGCCATCTATTCCAGGAGATTTGCGACAAGCTGGGAATGAAGAAGACCAGAACAACAGCATTACATCCACAGTCAGTTGGAATGGTCGAGAGAATGAACAGGACTATTGGAAAATACCTGTCCAAAGTAGTATCCAGCCATCAGAGAGATTGGGACCAGTATCTCTCCCTATTTGCATTGGCTTATCGATCTGCCGTCAATGAGTCCACGGGTGAAACACCTGCGAAAATCCTGTTTGGACGTGAAATGAGGCTTCCTTGTGACCTGGAATTTGGCTGTCGGCCTGGAGAAGATATAGCAGGCGAAGACTACGTGATCCAATTGAGAAGAAGGCTGGACGATATTCATGAACTAGTTCGAACAAATCTTCAAGTTGCCAGCGACAGATTGAAAAGGCGGTACGACACGCAGGCCATGGAGGGCGGTTTTAAAAAAGGGGACAAAGTATGGTTACACAACCCGGCGAGGAGAAATGGATTTTCTCCAAAATTACAAAAATCCTGGGAAGGTCCATACTTGATCAAGAAAAGGATCAATGATGTTTTATATCGCATAAGCAAGATCCCCAACGGAAAACCAAAAGTAGTTCACCGAAACCGACTAGCGCCATTCGAAGGAGACCATGACATAGAGGAGGGAGTAAACCTTATTCGAGATGTGTCTGACCCCACCTTCGATGAATTTATGGGCGCGTATGGAGGTACCGGGAAAGCTAGATATGGAGTCACTTCAGAACAACGACAAGATTTGTTCACCCTCCCGGAAGATTATTCACTGGCACACTGACATACAACATCCCCGCCCGTATCAAGAACGCACGAGGATTGGCAACCGTCTTTCGAAAGAAGTTCGGGCAATTATAAAAACTTGAAGACCAGATTCCAGCCCCTGGCAAGACACTGAAACTGAAACATAATTCGCGGTACGTTTTCTACGTAGTAACTAAAAATGAATTCCAAGATCGATCTACCTACCGCGATGTGTGGGAAGCACTTCGAAACCTCCGAGACCACGTGTTGGAATCCAACGTGAAGAAACTGGCTATGCCTAAGATAGCGAGTAACCAGTTGGATTGGCGAATCATCAGGAACATGGTAGAGATTATCTTTCAAGATACCGGTGTCCAGATATTGATTTGCAGCTACAACCCCCGTTATCAGTATCCGATGAAGACGGTGCCCTGCTATTTTCATAAGATCGGAAAGTGTAGAAATGGGGCTAGTTGCCGATTCAAACATCCAGTCTCGGCTACACAAAAGTTCCAGGAGGAACTTTCATTTAAGGAGGGGGTAATGTTACGAACTCGCACACCGAAGCAGATACTAAGTACGGCCCTGTAACCTTATGTTAACGGAGTTAAGAAAAAGGCGAGCGCGCCGAATTCTGAGAAGGTCTATTGGGATCTATTGTAACCGTCCTTTTTAAACATGTTCTCGAAAGGCATTTTAAGAAATATCGCGAAAGGCATGTCCCGTCCCGAATGTTCTAGTAAAGAAAGTTGTTGATATAAATACAGGACCGATCAGCGGATGAGTTCAGTTTATAATTTGCCATAGTGAGTTAAACAGTAATTAAGTGAATATAAAAGTGTTATAAATTAATAAGTTAGTGTGCATATAAATTAAATTTAAGTGACTAGTTAAGTACATATAAATTAGTGTTAGTGAGTTAGTGTTTAAATAAATTAGTAAGTAGCAATACCGAGTGTTTAAAATTTATCCCACCCGTTTACGTTTTACATAAATTAGAAAAACATTACATTGGTGTCAGGTGTGGGGTCATAATAAATAGAGTTTTTACTACCTATATAAAATTTATTTGAAAAAAAAAACGATATCCGAAATAAATAATAATGATTTTTTAAGAACATGAAAACTGGCCACTGTACCCCACACGCGGGGAACAGTGGGCACATACATGGGGCACATTGGTCACCCAAATAGAACTGATAGCAAACAGAATTGAGTAAGATAGAATTATACCATGTTATAACCGCTAAGGTTAATGCCAAACCTTTAAGTGGTTTGTAGTCTGGAGGTACCTCCAGAATTCAAAGGTGGTGGGAGAACGGTAACAATATCATCGAATGGTACTATTCCACAATCTATAACATAAGGATATACAAACTTATCCCCAACTTTCCTTAAAAAATTAATTGAATATTCATTCAAGTCCGTACTGATATTATTGACTTGACCAACAAAATATTTTATGTTTTTTGTTGTTGTAAACTTAACTAAAACAAATGAATCAACAACAATTTTACTGCCAGAATTATCTTCAGAATTCTCGGATACGTCATCATTCGAAGCATTTGATAAGTCCAACATCTCATTTTCACTCTCGCTTGTGGATTCCATAAGTTCTATAATGGGTTTTTTCTTTTGCTTCCGTCACTTTTTTTCCATATTTCTCTTTCGCTTTAAACTTTCCAGTCTCATTTTTTCCATGATTTCTTCTTCTAGTCTATTCATAACTGGCGTGCTTGTTAAAACTTCTTTCTTTTTCTTCCTACCACCCCTTTTAGTTATATTCTGTTCGGTATTGGTTTTCGGATAGGGGCGTAATATCTCTGGTGGCACAAAATTGGAGGCTGGCACATTATTATTTGAAGAATAAAATTTCCCTGGTGAAACAGGGGAACTCGTACTAAATGTACTGGTTGATGGTATGACTTGACCTACAGTAGGTTTGCACATGTTCTAATCTATCTGTTACATTTTCTGCTAAATACTCATCATCTCCGTACACATATTTATTTATTGGTAAAATACCTGTGCTTTCAAAGGCAGATATGAAACTCTTCTGTGTAAAAGCAAGGGGATAGGCAATCCCTAACAGTTCAGCATTTTCGTATATTGTTATTCTTTTGCCAGGATTCAATACTAGCCAGGATCTACTTGCCTCATTATAGTAACGCTTCAGAGGACCATATACACATTTGTCTAGAGGCTGCAACTTATGGCTTATATGTGGTGGTAGTGTAAAAAGAGTAACGCCAGAATTCTTTGCCATCCTAATGACCTCATGGTTATCCAATAACAGTAATACAGGCTCTTGTAATGAAGGCCTGGTATGCTTAATGAAATGATGCATCCAGTTCTCGAATATTTTAGACGTCATCCAACCCGTCGGTGAAGCTGTCCCTACTGTCCCAATGGGAGCGTTCTTAATCATATTATCTTTAAAATTGACTCTTGGAAATATCAAAAGAGGCAGAATACAGTTTCCAAGAGCGTTAATTGTACCACACATGGTCACTAGAATGCCTCGTTCAGCGGAAGTAATTTGACCAACTTGCCTCTGTCCTTTTTGTGCAATTATTTTAGTTGATCCCTGAACAGTTGTTAAAGCTGTTTCGTCAGTATTATAGTTTCTGCTTGCATTCAAAGATGGGTATTTTTCATATAAATCCCTTAAATCGTCATAGAACTTATGGACAACGGGCTTATTAAAAGCCATAGATTTTGATATAGAAGTTGCTTCTGCTGTTCGTAAGGAAATTGTAGGATACCTTTTCATGGACACCGTAAATCATTCCTTTCCAGCAGATTGACCTCGTTACCAGCTTTCCGGGATATTCTAGTTGTTAGCCACTGTAAGGTCAAATGCCAGTTTTCCAGCAGCTTTTGGTGGCAAACTATGGTGTAGTTTTCCAGATTTCTTTAGGTATTCACATAACTCCACCTCTTCTTCGTTAGTAAAAATCTTTCTGCATTCAAAATTTGGCTTCATTTTTGGAAATTCTGGTTCATCCCAATTTATATTTATATCACGGCATTTTTGAATATACCTACGAAATGTGGTTCGTGCTATATTGTAACGGACTGTAGCCGCTTCTCTAGATAAACCTTCATCTAATACAGATCTAACAGCCGATTTCATATCGTTTTCATCTGCTAGAGCAATAGTGCTTTTGCGTTTTCTGTTGCGTGGCATCGTCACAATATTTCAATCTGAAATAAATTAAAAAGCATGCGTCGGTCTTGAAAGAAAAGATGAAGGACAAATGCTGAACACAAATCGACTAATTATGAGTACGGGGTACAGGGGCCACCAAAGTCTGATAGTGAGGAGTGGCTACTCTGTCCCAAATGACCCTGGCCAATGTGTACAAATCTAACCTCTAAACAAATTTCCTATCTAAAATTTTGTTTTCTAGCTCCTAGCATGCGTTGGTTATTAGCATAATGTATCTATACTAAACACGATATAACTGAGTAGTCAAAAATCACTTCAAATTGCAATGGTACAAAAAACAATACTCACCGGATTTTTACACGTGCTGCACTATAGACATAAAAATGCAATAAAACTCATTTGCGACAAATTTAGGAACTAAGCCATGACGGACACTGTTCCTTGCACAGTTTAGCAGCTTCTTGCTAGATGGCAACACATATACTGAATGCATTCTAAAATTATTTCAAACTGGCCACTGTTCCCCGCTGGCCACTGTGACTCGCCCTCCCCCACTTTCGAATGAAAAAAAATGTTTTTCTCAAAAATGTTTAATGAAAACATCTCATTATTGTAAATTTTAATGGAACTGGATTAAACTCGTAACAGTATGGCGCAAATCGCATATTGATAGCTTTTATCAGAGATATAAATAAAAATGCATAAATATAAGTAAGTATAGTATTGACTCACCCTGTATTATAACTTAAAATTAAATATGTAAAAGAAAGATCATACAAATATCTCGATCATTAAAACTTAATGTTCAATGAAATGTTCAAATTGGTTTCCATCGTTGTCCACACAAATATACTATTTATTGCGTTTCTAATGCGCTGTTTCATGTCGTCTCGCGTGGTTGGTCGAGTTTGGTACACTAAATCCTTCAATCTTCCCTATAGGTAAAAGTCCAGGCATATTACGTCTGGAGATCTAGCTGGCCATCAAAATACACTTCTCCTTCCAATCCATTTATTTGGATAACTTACATTCAAATACTCTCTAACTCGTCTCTTTTTGTTTGTAAGGAAATATCTTCCAATAAAACAGGCAACTGATTTTCCAGAAAATCTAAATATGTATCGCCATTTGAAGTTCCATCAAAGAAATACGATACGATCTTTCCATCAACTATACCACACCAAACATTGTGACTACATCTACCTTGAAGTTGCACTTCCTCTATCCAGTGCGGATTTTCTTCAGCCCAATTACGCAGATTAACACCACCCGCACTATTAAACGTAGCCATGTCTGTCCACAAAATCTTTGACATGATATGCGGTTGTTCTTCTTGCAGACCAAACATCCAATTGCAGTAATCCAGCTTTGAGTCAAAATCTCTCTCCTGTAAAGCTTGGTGGAGAACTACATGATAAGGGTGCAGAACAATAAGTATTGGTGAAAAAGAAACCACTATATTTATTAAAATTCAAAAAATCTTAAAAAACCTACAATTATTTCACAAGAAAAATCTTGCATAAGTATTTGTCAGAAACAAATAAAAGGATAAAAGCGCCGAGTTGCCGTTTTTATTGGAATATTAAAATAACAGTTGAATCTAAAGTTTAAAGGGAATTACAAGTTTCTGACTTAAACATTCACTTTATAATATGAAAAACCAACCTTTGATGTTTTAAAATGCTTAGAACAGTAGTATTGAGTATGTTTAATTCTATAGAGATTTGCCGACTTATATGGATTCTGTTGAATGAAAGCAAGAACATTGATTGAATTATCTTCGGTCATACCTCTACTATGTCGTTTAAAACAAGAACGATACAAATTACCAGTTTCTCTTAATCGTCTTGCCTTTCTTCAAATACTTCTTTCCCACAATGTGTCTTGTCAGGATATCTCACAGAATATATACGTGAGGCAATAGCGGCATTTTGGTTACATTCAAAATAAACTCCAATGATATCATACAATTCTGAATTTGATATATCATCACGAATTATTAGTACTGATAATTAATTACTAATATCAGCAATATTAATATCTATTGAAAAAAGTGCAACCTTCAATTCGAATTATAATTTAAAACTTCTTAAAGAGAACGCAATGTTTTGAGTGCTGTCAATAAATAAACAATATGAAGACCCCGTCAAATTTATTGTCGCAGCCTATCGAAAAACTATTTTTAATCGTATGAAATACCAATGGTTAAAATGGGTATCAAAACTAAGATTCTTCTGCTATAAAAATTTTTGAAAGTAGTACTGACTTATTTTTTAATTTAAGTTATAACACAGGATGAGTCAAAACTATGCTTACTTATATTTATACGTTTTTATTTATATCTCGAGTTTGACAAAAGCTATCAACATGCGGTTTGCGCCATTTTGTTACGAATTTAATCCATTTTCATTACAATTCACAATAATTAGGTGTTTCGATTAAACATTTTAAAAAAAAACAAATTTCAATTTTTTTCATTCGAAAGTACCCTCTACCTATGACAATTAAAACTAAATTCAATTGTTTTATAGTATATGTAATTAATTCATCCACACTCATTCTAATTACACTAATTTCGTTAAAATCGGTAGATACAAACCAAAGTTATAGGTATTTATCCACAAACACTTCCGCACTCTCCCCCACCCTTTATTTGTATAAATAAAAAAAGTACTTAAACAAATTTGTGCGGAATTCAGGCCTCTTTCTGATTTACTACTTATTTAACACTTGTTATAATTGGGCATATTTCACAAAAAACTGGTTTTTAAATTTTTTTCACAGGTTACGCCCCCTAGCGGTTAACCTAGAAACTTGAAAGTTATTTCCAGCGATTTCTCTTAGCCACTTTTACCAAGGAATTTTCTCTACTAAAGTTATAACATGAATAGTTTCTGATATTTAGCCGAGAAATCGGCTTTTTGGACCACCCGGTACATGTTTTCCATAAGTATTTAAAATCGATTGCAAATGATATTTATTAAACGAACACATAATATTTGGTTGGGTTTCATTCAAGTCGAGATTTTATTTGACGAGCTGCTCTCTATTGCTTCCATTTCATTTCCCTATTTTTGTATATTTCCACTAAACAGCTCTCGGTCGGGAGTAATCCCACGTTTGTGGTGAATCGGCTTCGTTTTTCGTCGACGTGGGTTTTGGCGTCGAGAGCTCCGGATATTACGGGGAGTTTGAGCGAGCGTCGAACGAACGGCGCTGAACCCTCCGGATGGCCCTTCGGTCATCGAGCAAAATCGACAGTCCCTTTGCTTTTCTCTATCATATACAGAAGGTGTAGAGATGGGAATACGTTTAGACAATTCGGGCATTAGTGAAAAAGCGAAGGAACTTATTCAAAAGAACAGTGACAAGTTTTCGATCTTCATAGTCGATTCAATCTGGAATTTATTATAGGTACTCATATGTTTCACAAAACTAATAACTCTATAAGCAAGGTTATCTACGCATATTGTGTCTCAACAATAATTAAATACTTGAGATATTGTGAATAGAATAAAACTTCTTCTTATGTAATTTATGGAATGATGTTATGGTTTTAACCAATTCTAAGTTTTCCATGTTTTTAAAATTCGATTCTATGATGATAATGGCATATAAAGTTTGGTTCACAGTTGTAAACTATATTTTCCCCTTATGCTAGATTGATTTTATTCAATAGGTGTCGGTACAATTCTTTGAAAACTGATTTTCAAATTAGTGATAACGCCAGTGGAATCAAAATTAAATTATACATTTTTTTTATATTTGATGACTATTAAATATATTCAAACGTATTCATGACGACCGTTAGATAGATGATGACATATTTAAGTAAAGAGAATCCCAATAAGAGTACACGGTTCGAATTAGATCCCATTTTTTCCTTTGCAGATTGCAACACTGAAATTTGACAGCATCAACGATTGCACCGATATCATAAATTGAGCGTAAAACAATTGAAGAATTCATTATCATTGTGAAAACCCATTACAAAAGTGGGGAGAGTTAAGCTGAAACTGCTCGCAAAATTGGCGAAATTTCTGAAGTACTATTCTTGACCGTTCGCAAGTTTCAAGGTTGTTAGCATGCTCAACACTTGCGAACGTTTGTATGAATTTCGTATTCTCGACCAGTCGCATGAGCTGCGTATACTCACAAAAACAGCGAGTGGTCATCACCATTCGTATCTCCGACAAATCGTACGCACACATCACTTAAATCACTTTCATCTGTGGCTTATACCTGTCATTTTCGGTTTTATATTTTTCATTTCTTGTTCAAAGTATTTGTTGTGTTTATTGTTCTTAATTAGTTTCATCCAGTTTTATCTTACAGCCGTAGAATGAGAGTATTTAAGTGTCGCAGTTTAATAAAGTATTATTGCAATGAATGATGATTTGATATATATTGCAAATATCGAATTATCGGCTTGAAATACCGGTTACGCGTCCCCTCTCTTTCATAGCCTAAGCATAACATAAAATAACCCTAGAAAATCGTCTTTTATTTGACACTTCTCAAAATTTACTACGTTGCCAAATGTTATTTTAGCAGAGAATCCAAACATTCGCATGTCACTACGAACAGTAGTCAAGAATACCGGTCCTAGCATCCGTTCGCACCTAGACCATTCGCATCGATGATCATACGTGACTTTGCGAACGATCTCGAGAATAGCGCTGCTGGTCGTGGAAATGCACCTAACCATGAAGTCCCCTACTGTACTGGCAGCTCTCTCGAAAACTTTGATGCTGTAACCGATAGTGTTACCGAACACCCATTAATTCAACAACTTCAAATTTCACGAGGTGCCACGCAGCGAATTTTGACAATCTACCTCCACATTCACCGATACCAGATTCAGCTCACTCAGGAGCTCAAAACAGCAGACCATGCATAGCGCCAGTGATACCTTCAATTGGTGACGGAGCAAAATATTGCGAGTGCCGATTTTTCGAAACAAGTACCCTTCAACAATGAGGCGTATTTTCATCTGACTGGGCTCGTCAACAAACAAAATTGTCGAATTTGGGGATAAGAAAATCCGCGCGTGATCCTTGAGTTAAAATCAAGATGTATGTATGTATATATATATATATATATATATATATATATATATATATATATATTATGTACAGTGCTATTCAAAAGTCCCCTCCCCCCCTCGTATCTTTTGAACGGCTACACTTACATTAATAAAATTTGGAGGGTGGAAATAAAGTGTTGTAAACTTCTCTACGAATGGTAACAAGTGACGTAATAGTAATAGATGACGTCACAGTGCCACTCTGGCCAATAATTTTAAGTAGGACCTTATGGCAAGTGATATCTCGTTTGAAAGGCATTGACATTGGCTACATAGTCATATTAATTTTGTTTGGGTCTAAACTAATTTTGACGGATAAATTAAATAAATACCAAAATTATTGTAATTATTTTTTAAATTTATGTAATCGAATATCAACAATGGATTCTTATAGCAAGCGTTGCTATATTTCGAAGTGTTCGAAATGTGCTCCGTCTACTTCCTGACAGTAATACATCGGCCGGCGAGGTCCTATAGAATGGCCACCTCGGTCACCAGATCTGACACCATTAGATTTTTTTCTACGGTGGTACTTGAAATCCAAGGTTTATACTACGGCACCAGACAGCATTGGCTTTTTGAAAGAAAGAATTACTGAAGAATGCAATGCTATTTCAGCTGACATATTCGAACGAGTACGACAAGAGTTTACTAATAGGATGTATTACAGTCAGGAAGTAGACGGAGCACATTTCGAACACTTGCTATAAGAATCCATTGTTGATATTTGATTAATTGAATTTAAAAAAATAATTTCAATAATTTTGATATTTATTTAATTTATCCGTCAAAATTAATTTAAACCCAAACAAAATTAATATGGCTATGTAGCCAATGTCAATGCCTTTCAAACGAGATATCACTTGCCATAAGGTCCTATTTAGAATTATTGGCCAGAGTGGCACTGTGACGTCATCTATTACTATTACGTCACCTGTTACCATTCGTAGAGAAGTTTACAACATTTTATCTTCACCCTCCAAATTTTATTAATGTAAGTGAAGCCGTTCAAATAATGCTAGGGGGGAGGGGACTTTTGAATAGCACTGTATATATATTATACTATATATAATATTAAATATTTACTTACTTGCTTATTTTTTGTAGATGATTATTATTTAGAATTTTTGTTTAGTTTGGCTAGCTCAGTTGGTTATTGTTATTTTGTTTAGTAATTTTAATTTGATTATTCGGGAGCATGAAATCCTTTTTCTCTTTGAGTCCTGGCATTTTATATTGTTGTAATTGTTTAAATAAAAAGAAAACACATTATTTTGAAATCAATTCAATTTTAAATTTAATATTTTATATATTTGATAAAAATAATATGAGACGCCACTGGTTGTATTGTATCTACTTATTTATTTTAATAATTTCATCAATACGCATGCGTGAAAAACTAGTCATGCGCTTTAGCATAAAACGAACAATTCTTATACGTAAGAAGCATCTATTCATATTATACCAAGTTTGTTGAAGATGCAGACAAATGAATGGTTCAAACACATAAAAGAATTTATATATAAATCATACCTATATATGATACACATTGCTGTGGGAAGAAAATAGTTATATATACATAGATAGAAATATAGGTATTATATACAGATGGACATAGTTATTACATTATGAAATTTCAATCACCAGATTTATGCGATTACAAGATGTCGTAAGTACATATTTTAATTTATTGAAAATTCGGCCTTTTATTAATTTTAACGATTTATGCGATTAATTCACTATATAAAGTCTGTTTCTTTCTTTTTTAGATCGATCATATGTGCAAAAGTTTATCAATTTATGAAATTAAGTACTTATTTGAGTATTTTGAGTTCTTACTCTGATTATTGGCCAATAATGATTTAAAAACACTGACCTGTTGCTCTTGAATTGGGATGAAAGTCTCTGGATCCCAGGAACACTCCGCTGAAGCTCCAAAAAACCAAATTTGATGAAAATTTCGCAGATTCTTGCCGAAAAACTTGATACAATTGACTGTGAGTATTACTAAGATTGTATTTAATAGTACTTTATAGGTTCAAATGTGTTAAACCGGGAATTTCTTGAAATTTCAGGAACACCATCACACACACTCCTCGCTTCTTGACACCAGCTTCCCTTATTATTTAAGCGTCCCCTCGATTCTCTACTTTTTTCAACAAACAGTCTTTTGTTCTTTTTCAGGTCACTATTTCAAAGTTTATTTGTTGATTCACAATTTGTTCTGTCATATTTTATAACCAATAAAATATTGTCTTTTGCAATCAGATTAATTGAAACTTCTTTCACTTATTAAAAAATTTCATACATACACTCTTTTACATTATTAGTTCATTTATAGAGTTCCTATGAGTTTTTTTCATCATACAAATAAATTAAAATTGGTTATACATAGATACATTTACATGGTACAACATTCAATATTGTTATTGATAGTATATCCTTGTTACACTCATATTAATTATAAATATAAATTCTCTTATGTTATTTGTCTAAACTCTTTGCATTATATTATTTATAATAAACTTTAACAAATTACTATTTATTGATTCAACGTTCATTTTATTTACCATATATCATTTATCTATATGTCATTATTTGTTTATCTATGAAAATCTATTGAATTCTATTCTATTCAATATTTGTATTTGTTTTTTATTCTTAAATTGATGATTATAATGAATTATCTATAATAATATTTGTATTCTAATGTAACTACTTATATCTAAAATTCTCTTGACTTGACTATATAATTATTTCTTTTTAGGTGAACAGCTGGTTATGGTATGGAAATTATTCTTCGTCTTAGGCAACTTTATTTACATCATTACATTGGTTAGGCAATCTCTATATTTTGTATTATTATTGAGGTAGTTCTTTATTTATTATATTGTTATAGGCTATTATTTAATATATCTTTATTTGATATGTTGTTTAAATTAAGAAAAGTGTTTCCTTTTTACCTGTTTTCTTAAATTATATTATTTTCATATATATTTCATACTAGCAACATATTTTTATAATACTAATTCTCTTATTATCTATGATATCTGGTTCAATTCCCCTCAAATTTAAATTTAAATGATATCCATACCCTGGATATTTATTTAAATTCCAATTTTCTTATTATAAATGATTGATTTTATTTTATTCAAAAAAAATTTACCAATTTTATGGCATAATCTTACTTTCTTTAACTTTGTTTCTCAAATATTTGTTCACATATTTCCTACTACAAACCTATTTCTTTCAATAACTGTCTCCTAATTCTTTCCTTAAAATACACTTGGTTAAGATCAATGTCAATTTATATTTTTAATATTACTTCATATAATACTTCTCTATTATCATTTCTTCCTAACATCCACTTATATATCAACTTATTTCTTTGTAATTACATTATACTTGTATATACTCCTCATATCATATTTTCTTTCAATATTCATTATTCAATATAATTAATTATTTCTTTAATTCATATATATATCAATATCAATTTCCTTATTCCTTCCTGTATTTTCAAGTAATCTATAAGATTCTAATTGACATTAAACATTACCTCCTATATTTTTAATCAATATCATTCATTATTATCCTTTCCTATCCTTTATTACTTACATCTTATTTCCTTATTTACAAATGTGAACTTCTATTTGATACTTGAGTTATTCTTATTTTATCCCCTCTATCCTATATTCTTTAATAGTTTCATTCTATGTAAAACCAGTATCTCTTATAAATTGTTTCCTTTATTTGCTATATATATATTGATTTGCCATACTCACAAATTTTTAAAATGTTTTAATTATAAGTTTTACCTAATACATTTTTCTTTATATTATATTATATTTATTTTTTTAGGTTCTGAAGAAACAAACGAGATGAATTTAATTGGATCACCAGCTGCCAAATGGAAAACAAAACTCTGTCTAATATCTACTTTATCTTTGTACACTACTTAATATTAAATTTTAAATCTATCCTTATGACTATCATTTCCTTTTTTCAAGTATTATTCGTAACATAACATCATATATAAATAATTTATATACATGACTTATAATTGGATTACTCATTATTGCTAAATTTCATGTACATTATTTATTTCGACTTCATTTCTGTATCCTTTCCCTTTTTCATTGAATTGCATTTTCGTCTCCATATTTCATTCCTATTCTCTTGTTCTATTATTTAATTTGCTTTTCTTTTTCTAACCTTTTTCTTGCTTTCTTCTCTTGTTGTTTGATGCTCGATAAATTTCTGAAGCGTCTGTCTATTCTCTACTGTATCCTTTTTAACTCTGTTGTCCCATATCTCATAAATTTCTTCCCATGAATCCATTAAAATTTGCGTCTCCCATTCTTCCATATTATCCATTCTACTATTTACTATTTTTAAGAAAGCTTGTGTGTAAATTATTATCATGTTGTTATATATTATTCCAGTTACTACTTTATTATTATTATAAAATTTTCTTGAATATCCTATACCTCCTTCATTGCTTCTTATGCTATCTTCTATTTCTTATACTGTATTTTCTTTTAATCTTCGGTTCATCTCTTGTATTTCCTTATTAAATTGTCTGTCCATGATTTGACTTCTTCTAGTACATATGCTTGTTGGTTTTGTTACTCTACCATACAAATCTGTGATTACTTTTTTTACGTTTTCTTGACAATGTTGATTTACTTCTTCGATTGCTTGTTCCCTGAATTTCATAGACTCCATTTCTTTCGTTATATCTTCTGTTTGTTTTATAACTTCCGCTTGGATCGTTCCCGGTAATTTTTCTTCTATTCCTCTCTCTATTTCTTGGATATGTTCAACTACTTGATTTTCTATCTGCTCTCTAATTTTCATACCGTTTTCTTGAATTTTAATCCGTATTTGTTTGTTTTGCTCCACCATATCTTCTTTCACCTTATTTATCTGCTGCCTACTTTCTTCGTTTTCTTCCCTAAGTTTCATGAGTTCCTGGATGCTTTCAGTTTTCACCTCTTCTATCTTCTTTTCCAATTTATTCATATTTCCATTAATTTTATCCATCTTCCCGTTTAAGCTCCCTTCTATTCTATTTATATTCCCATTCAAATTGTCCTCCATTTTGTTCATATCTCCCCTCATATTTTTCTCCATATTGTTCATATCTCCCTTTATTGTCTTTATGTTTTCATTTATTCTGTCCTCCATATTGTTCATATTAGCAACTAATTGTTGCATCATGTTCACCATCTGATCATCTCTACCTGTTCTTGTTGGCGCTTCCTGTCTCCTCTCTTCTTGTTCCACACCTTCCTCATCTGTCAAACCTCCTTCCTGTGCATCACCTTCCGCTTGTTGTCCCTGTTCCAAATATACCGCTTGGTAATCTCCCATACCATGACTTCGTTCTTCCCTTTCCTCTTCTGATCCACTGTCTGCTCCTACCTGCCTTCCATCTCTCAACGTCATTCGTTTTGCCATTTTAATTAAGTATTAAATTTTACAAATATAACCAAAATTTTTACAACGCCCCACGTTTTGGGTGACAATTAAACTATATATATTGACTGATATTAAAATACTTATTTACTTATTTTTGTAGATGATTATTATTTAGAATTTTTGTTTAGTTTGGCTAGCTCAGTTGGTTATTGTTATTTTGTTTAGTAATTTATTTTAATTTGATTATTCGGGAGCATGAAATCCTTTTTCTCTTTGAGTCCTGGCATTTTATATTGTTGTAATTGTTTAAATAAAAAGAAAACACATTATTTTGAAATCAATTTAATTTTAAATTTAATATTTTATATATTTGATAAAAATAATATGAGACGCCACTGGTTGTATTGTATCTACTTATTTATTTTAATTATTTCATCAATACGCATGCGTGAAAAACTAGTCATGCGCTTTAGCATAAAACGAACAATTCTTATACGTAAGAAGCATCTATTCATATTATACCAAGTTTGTTGAAGATGCAGACAAATGAATGGTTCAAACACATAAAAGAATTTATATATAAATCATACCTATATATGATACAAATTGCTGTGGGATGAAAATAGTTATATATACATAGATAGAAATATAGGTATTATATACAGATGGACATAGTTATTACATTATGAAATTTCAATCACCAGATTTATGCGATTACAAGATGTCGTAAGTACATATTTTAATTTATTGAAAATTCGGTCTTTTATTAATTTTAACGATTTATGCGATTAATTCACTATATAAAGTCTGTTTCTTTCTTTTTTAGATCGATCATATGTGCAAAAGTTTATCAATTTATGAAATTAAGTACTTATTTGAGTATTTTGAGTTTTTACTCTGATTATTGGCCAATAATGATTTAAAAACACTGACCTGTTGCTCTTGAATTGGGATGAAAGTCTCTGGATCCCAGGAACTCTCCGCTGAAGCTCCAAAAAACCAAATTTGATGAAAATTTCGCAGATTCTTGCCGAAAAACTTGATACAATTGACTGTGAGTATTACTAAGATTGTATTTAATAGTACTTTATAGGTTTAAATGTGTTAAACCGGGAATTTCTTGAAATTTCAGGAACACCATCACACACACTCCTCGCTTCTTGACACCAGCTTCCCTTATTATTTAAGCGTCCCCTCGATTCTCTACTTTTTTCAATAAACAGTCTTTTGTTCTTTTTCAGGTCACTATTTCAAAGTTTATTCGTTGATTCACAATTTGTTCTGTCATATTTTATAACCAATAAAATATTGTCTTTTGCAATCAGATTAATTGAAACTTCTTTCACTTATTAAAAAATTTCATACATACACTCTTTTACATTATTAGTTCATTTATAGAGTTCCTACGAGTTTTTTTCATCATACAAATAAATTAAAATTGGTTATACATAGATACATTTACATGGTACAACATTCAATATTGTTATTGATAGTATATCCTTGTTACACTCATATTAATTATAAATATAAATTCTCTTATGTTATTTGTCTAAACTCTTTGCATTATATTATTTATAATAAACTTTAACAAATTACTATTTATTGATTCAACGTTCATTTTAATTACCATATATCATTTATCTATATGTCATTATTTGTTTATCTATGAAAATCTATTGAATTCTATTCTATTCAATATTTGTATTTGTTTTTTATTCTTAAATTAATGATTATAATGAATTATCTATAATAATATTTGTATTCTAATGTAACTACTTATATCTAAAATTCTCTTGACTTGACTATATAATTATTTCTTTTTAGGTGAACAGCTGGTTATGGTATGGAAAGTATTCTTCGTCTTAGGCAACTTTATTTACATCATTACATTGGTTAGGCAATCTCTATATTTTGTATTATTATTGAGGTAATTCTTTATTTATTATATTGTTATAGGCTATTATTTAATATATCTTTATTTGATATGTTGTTTAAATTAAGAAAAGTGTTTCCTTTTTACCTGTTTTCTTAAATTATATTATTTTCATATATATTTCATACTAGCAACATATTTTTATAATACTAATTCTCTTATTATCTATGATATCTGGTTCAATATATATATATATATATATATATATATATATATATATATATATATATATATATATATATATATATATATATATAACCAATTATGAGATGAAAGAATAACGCGTGGAGTATAAAACAGATACAGAATTAAATGGGTAAATCACGCAAAATAGGTTACAGAGAATGAGTGGTAACCGTGGACACGCATGTTTCTAGCTCATTAGCCGTCATCGGCACGGTATAACCAAGAAAGGGTGTACAACTTGGGAGCAAGGATGTTAATTGAAACATGAGAAAACACAAACAACGGATTTCAACAAGATAACCAAACACACATTTGTGCCTTCAAATGGAAGACCCCGAGTTTTCAGGACAACAACCAACAGAGACACGGAGGCGTTTATAGCTCTCCTGCCTGAACCTTCCGACCCTGGAAATGGACAAATAACCAATTAAGAGATGGTTCAGGCAGGAGAGCTATAAACGCCTCCGTGTCTCTGTTGGTTGTTGTCCTGAAAACTCGGGATCTTCCATTTGAAGGCAGAAATGTGTGTTTGGTTATCTTGTTGAAATCCGTTGTTTGTGTTTTCTCATGTTTCAATTAACATCCTTGCTCCCAAGTTGTAAAGTTGTACACCCTTTCTTGGTTATACCGTGCCGATGACGGTTAATGAGCTAGAAACATGCATGTCCACGGTTACCACTCATTCTCAGTAACCTATTTTGCGTGATTTACCCATTTAATTCTGTATCTATATATATATATATATATATATATATATATATATATATATATATATATATATATATATATATAGATACAGAATTAAATGGGTAAATCACGCAAAATAGGTTACTGAGAATGAGTGGTAACCGTGGACATGCATGTTTCTAGCTCATTAACCGTCATCGGCACGGTATAACCAAGAAAGGGTGTACAACTTTACAACTTGGGAGCAAGGATGTTAATTGAAACATGAGAAAACACAAACAACGGATTTCAACAAGATAACCAAACACACATTTCTGCCTTCAAATGGAAGATCCCGAGTTTTCAGGACAACAACCAACAGAGACACGGAGGCGTTTATAGCTCTCCTGCCTGAACCATCTCTTAATTGGTTATTTGTCCATTTCCAGGGTCGGAAGGTTCAGGCAGGAGAGCTATAAACGCCTCCGTGTCTCTGTTGGTTGTTGTCCTGAAAACTCGGGGTCTTCCATTTGAAGGCACAAATGTGTGTTTGGTTATCTTGTTGAAATCCGTTGTTTGTGTTTTCTCATGTTTCAATTAACATCCTTGCTCCCAAGTTGTACACCCTTTCTTGGTTATACCGTGCCGATGACGGCTAATGAGCTAGAAACATGCGTGTCCACGGTTACCACTCATTCTCTGTAACCTATTTTGCGTGATTTACCCATTTAATTCTGTATCTGTTTTATACTCCACGCGTTATTCTTTCATCTCATAATTGGTTATATATATATATATATATATATATATATATATATATATATATATATATATATATATATTGAACCAGATATCATAGATAATAAGAGAATTAGTATTATAAAAATATGTTGCTAGTATGAAATATATATGAAAATAATATAATTTAAGAAAACAGGTAAAAAGGAAACACTTTTCTTAATTTAAACAACATATCAAATAAAGATATATTAAATAATAGCCTATAACAATATAATAAATAAAGAATTACCTCAATAATAATACAAAATATAGAGATTGCCTAACCAATGTAATGATGTAAATAAAGTTGCCTAAGACGAAGAATACTTTCCATACCATAACCAGCTGTTCACCTAAAAAGAAATAATTATATAGTCAAGTCAAGAGAATTTTAGATATAAGTAGTTACATTAGAATACAAATATTATTATAGATAATTCATTATAATCATTAATTTAAGAATAAAAAACAAATACAAATATTGAATAGAATAGAATTCAATAGATTTTCATAGATAAACAAATAATGACATATAGATAAATGATATATGGTAATTAAAATGAACGTTGAATCAATAAATAGTAATTTGTTAAAGTTTATTATAAATAATATAATGCAAAGAGTTTAGACAAATAACATAAGAGAATTTATATTTATAATTAATATGAGTGTAACAAGGATATACTATCAATAACAATATTGAATGTTGTACCATGTAAATGTATCTATGTATAACCAATTTTAATTTATTTGTATGATGAAAAAAACTCGTAGGAACTCTATAAATGAACTAATAATGTAAAAGAGTGTATGTATGAAATTTTTTAATAAGTGAAAGAAGTTTCAATTAATCTGATTGCAAAAGACAATATTTTATTGGTTATAAAATATGACAGAACAAATTGTGAATCAACGAATAAACTTTGAAATAGTGACCTGAAAAAGAACAAAAGACTGTTTATTGAAAAAAGTAGAGAATCGAGGGGACGCTTAAATAATAAGGGAAGCTGGTGTCAAGAAGCGAGGAGTGTGTGTGATGGTGTTCCTGAAATTTCAAGAAATTCCCGGTTTAACACATTTAAACCTATAAAGTACTATTAAATACAATCTTAGTAATACTCACAGTCAATTGTATCAAGTTTTTCGGCAAGAATCTGCGAAATTTTCATCAAATTTGGTTTTTTGGAGCTTCAGCGGAGAGTTCCTGGGATCCAGAGACTTTCATCCCAATTCAAGAGCAACAGGTCAGTGTTTTTAAATCATTATTGGCCAATAATCAGAGTAAAAACTCAAAATACTCAAATAAGTACTTAATTTCATAAATTGATAAACTTTTGCACATATGATCGATCTAAAAAAGAAAGAAACAGACTTTATATAGTGAATTAATCGCATAAATCGTTAAAATTAATAAAAGACCGAATTTTCAATAAATTAAAATATGTACTTACGACATCTTGTAATCGCATAAATCTGGTGATTGAAATTTCATAATGTAATAACTATGTCCATCTGTATATAATACCTATATTTCTATCTATGTATATATAACTATTTTCATCCCACAGCAATTTGTATCATATATAGGTATGATTTATATATAAATTCTTTTATGTGTTTGAACCATTCATTTGTCTGCATCTTCAACAAACTTGGTATAATATGAATAGATGCTTCTTACGTATAAGAATTGTTCGTTTTATGCTAAAGCGCATGACTAGTTTTTCACGCATGCGTATTGATGAAATAATTAAAATAAATAAGTAGATACAATACAACCAGTGGCGTCTCATATTATTTTTATCAAATATATAAAATATTAAATTTAAAATTAAATTGATTTCAAAATAATGTGTTTTCTTTTTATTTAAACAATTACAACAATATAAAATGCCAGGACTCAAAGAGAAAAAGGATTTCATGCTCCCGAATAATCAAATTAAAATAAATTACTAAACAAAATAACAATAACCAACTGAGCTAGCCAAACTAAACAAAAATTCTAAATAATAATCATCTACAAAAATAAGTAAATAAGTATTTTAATATCAGTCAATATATATATAGCATTGCGAAAATGCAACGCCAGTCCTTATGACTACTGCTTTTTCAAATTTATCATATATTTTTAGTGGTGGATTTAACACTCGAAGAGGCTGTGCAAGTGGCTTACGTAGATAATTTACACGTTGGTGATATTTTTATAGAACCCCCAGAACCAGCCGGATAATTTGTCTGCAAATCAGTTGCGAGCTGCATCCGAAATATGCATTTATCAACAAGACAATAGAGATGATAATGAAATTATTTCCGAAGCTCTAGAGGAACCCGAGGAAATACCACAGCCTGCTAACTCCCAACTGCCAGCTAACTCCGTAGAAAAAATTGATTACAATAACATTTCTTGGACAAATGGTGACATAGTTTGCAACGAAAAACAATTTCCAGAAAAGAACTATGAAAACTTCAAATGCCTTACTCCTACTGAGATGTTTCAGTTATTTATTGACAATGATATTATATCATTACTAGTAACAGAAACTAGAAGGTATAGTCGACAAAAAAATGAAGAAATTTTTTCGATAGATTCAAATGACATGAAATGTTTTCTTGGCTTCAATATTTTGTCAGGAAAATATTTTTACTGGGATAGTAGTGAAGATATGGGAAATGGAATGGTAAAGTCTGATATGCGACGTGATCGATTTATTTCAATATGTTGTTATGTGCATTGTGTAAATAATGACAATCTTGATTTGTCCGATAAATATTGTAAAGTTCGACCACTTATGAACATTTTGAAAAATAAATTCATGCATCACTTCGTCCCAGAACAGGATTTAAATTTGACGAAACTATGGTAAAATATTACGGTGGACACTCATGCAAACAATTTATCAAAAGTAAGCCCATAAGATTTGGATACAAAATTTGGAGTTTGCCAACTAAAAATGGATATCTAATAAACTTTATTCCATATCCAGGTACTGACAATAACATTCCAGATGATTACAAAAAAATATTTGGTAAATGTACCGCGCCATTGGTAAAAATGATAGACGAATTAGGAATATGCAATAAAGGAGATCTGAGATATAACTTGTTCTTCGATAAATCATTTGCACTTATTGAAAAGTCTTGGATATGGCGTAACAGGCTCTATTCGAGAAAATCGTATACCGCGAGGCTGTCCTCTTCCACAAAAGCAAACACTACAAAAGAAACCCAGAGGAGAATATGCAACAACAGTGGATAGGACTTACGGAACAATACTAATCAGATGGAATGACAATAGTATTGTTACACTTGCATCAACAGAGTATGGTGCAAATCCGTTGAACCACGTGAAAAAGTTTTCTCAGGCTGAGAAAAGAAATATCCAAATACAAGTACCGTTAGCTATTGCCAAATATAACTCATCAATGGGAGGTACAGACCCAATTAATGAAAATACCTCAAGGCATCGGATCAGCATTAGAGGAAAAAAATGGTGTTGGAATGTATTCACTTGGCTGCTAGATACTACAATACAAAATGCATGAATTTTACATAAACGCGCAGGTAACAAATTAACTTTATTGCAGTTCAGAAGGGAAATTGTGAAAAGTTACCTAACCAAGTATCAAACTCTTCCACGTCAAGTCGTTCCTCATCAATAGTTAGTGACGATATTCGTTATGACAATGCAGGTCACATTTTAGACTCTATTGCAAATAACAAACGATGGCGTTGTGCTGGAGACATGTGTACATCTATTACACGAACATACTGTATAAAATGTAACATTGAAATGTGCAAAAATGTAATGTTGACTTTAATACTAGATTTTGAACATTTTGCTTAGTTAAAATTAATTTGATACTCCCAAGGACTGGCGTTGCGTTTTTGCAACACGTGGTTTCTTATAAAATAAGAGGAAATTAAATTTGTTTCTTGGAAATACCTATTTTTTATTACCTACCAAATAAAGTAAACACGAAAAAAATTAGTTTGAAAAAATAAATAAACTCCGTCCTTAATGGGTTAATGTCATTTTATGACATTTCTTTGTTAATTCTCTGAACAATCTTGTGTTAGTTTCAAATTTTATTACTTCTAAAAATGAATCAGTACCCGTTAAACGAAAGAGTCGACATGATACTTTGCATTGGGAAATGTTTAGAAAATTGTCTCCTAGCATCTCGAGTTTATGTTCAAAAGTACCCTGATAGAATTCACCCAAAGAGGGAAGTTTTCAAAAGACTGCTCAATAGATTCCGTGATACTGGTAGCGTTGCATACGAGAAGGTGAACAAAACTAAACCAGTTACTGGCGACAACGCTTATGAATTTGATGTATTGCTGTCGATTACGGAAAATCCTAATACCAGTTCTACAAAAATGTCAAGTGAATTAGGCATAAGTCAAATGAATGTGTGTAGAATACTCAAGAAAAATCACTACCATCCGTATCATACTCAACTATACCAGCAGTTGACACAACAGGATTATGATAAACGTTTAAATTTTTGTTTATGGACTTTCGATAAAATTGGAGAAGATCCTGATTTTTTAAATTATGTATTGTTTACTGAAGAATGTACTTTCCACAATAATGGGTTAGTAAATAGACATAATTTTCATTATTACGATACAGCAAACAAACATTTATTCCGTACTGTTGATCGCCAAAACTGATGGAGTGTAAACGTTTGAGGAGGGATTGTGGGCGAGTATGGTATCGGTCCGTATTTTTTTGACGGACACCTGGATGGAAGACATTTTTTGAATTTTTTGAAAAAAGTCTTCTGGATCCTTCTCGAAATCCTATCACTTAGCATACGAAGAAAAATGTGGCTACAATTAGACGGAGCTTCTGCTCACTTTTTACGTGCTGTTAGGAACTACCTCAATAGAAAATTCACAAATAAATGGATGGGTAGAGAGGCGGTCCTCATAATTGGCCAGCTAGGTCACCAGAATTGACCAAGATGGATTTCTTCATATGGGGTTATATTAAAAATATTGTTTATGCTACACCCCCTATTACTCCAGACGATATGAAATGAAGAATTTCGAACGCTTTCGCGTCTATAACACCCGATATGTTGAATAATGTAAGTAAATCGTTGGAAGCTAGAATCACGTGTTGCATTGCACAAGATGGCAAGCATTTTGAGCATCTATTATAGTAATTTTTCGTTTTTTGGTTTTATTAATTTGTTGTTCGTTTTATTAAAAATGTGTTTTTGTTTTATTATGTACTCAAATTCTTATCGGTAAAAAAGAGCTATTGTACCTCAGAAACTACAAGTGTGCATATTTATTAGCAACTTCACTGTTGTTTGTTAAGAACAACTATGCCAAAATTTAGAGAGAATGGCAGATGTTTTAAAATCGATTTACCATACAATTTAAGAAAATTGTAAATTACACGAAAAGTATAATACCTAAGTATAGGAAGTTTTTTTGAACATGGTGAATTATTAAAATACAGGGTGTTCCATTTAAAATAAGCCAGATATTACACATTGAATGATCTAATAATGAAACTGAAAATTCTGAACACCCTGTAAAGAGATGTTTAGTACTCAATCGGGGAATACATTCAACGAATGTCCAGCTATTTGGATATAAGAGGAAATTTGCTAGAATTTGTTATATCAATGAGTTATAAATTTTTTTTCGAAATGTTCACATTTTAAAAAAAGTCAGCATAACTCGGAATCCTCTGTATTTAGGTATAAGGAACCATTATGAAGGAGTATTCTATTTTTTAGAAGCAATCAGAAAATGCAATAAAATATAGGGTGTTCCATAAGAAAAAGTATAACTTTGATACGCCACACTTTATTGGAACATCCTGTATATTTCAAAATAATTTTAAAATGTGGCCTATATGAACGTACAAACTACTGAAGTGACAAACATTCTAAAACTTTTACCGTTTCGCTATAAACCTCCATCCCGTTGGTCGTGATTCACCCTGTATATATTATATAATATAATTTACTGCTCTTAGGTTTGTTTGAATGATTTCTGATCATTTTGCATATATATCAGTATAGTTAATTATGTGGACGAATTACATTGATTAGATTTAGTTAATGCTAATTATTAATTGCATATATTGCATATTTCTGCATGCTCATGCATATTTTAATAAATGATGCATATGCTTGCATATTCAAGTCGTTATTATGTTTCTTATTTCTGAAAATACATACCGACAACCTACGAAACTATTTGCTACGATCACCCATCTCGCCCATATCCTTCCTCAAATGCGACATTGTCTGGGAAATTCCCAAATTTTATTATCTTATTCATTGAATACCTCTCGTAATTTATTTTCTCACTCAGTTTTCAAAGTCAATTTTATCATGCATTGCCTGCCGGTTCTGTAACAACCACGAGTCTAACAGTGTTGGTGTCGTCTAAATATTATACAGTGTGCATAAAATAAGTGTAACAAAGTTGTTTGATGGATTAAAACATACCCAGAACTAACGATGGATGGCGACAAAATATTGTCGAGCCTGAAGTAAAATAGTAAGTTAATAAATGTTTTGTTTAAGTCTTATTATTTTAAATTTAGATTTAGGATAAGCAAGAAAATCATAATATTTAGCATGTTTTTTTCTTCAAATTTTTAAAATGGATCGTTATTTTTCATTTCTAAAATGATTGATGCCGGTGTCTTCTTCACGTATTACAAAATGTGAGAATTAAAGCAAATAATAGTTCCCAGCAATCTGTCCTTCAGTGTTTAACAACAAATAAGCAGAAATCGGATCAAGAAGTATTTGATAAGGACTTATGTAAGGCAATTTCGACTAACAAACCATTGAAAAAGTTAAATAATGTTAATTTAAAATAATGTTCACAAAAATATTGTAAACATAATATACCTGATGGGAGTAATTATGTAAATTCTTGTTATATTCAATTCAATGTTTATCAAATTTCTTTTTACCTGAAATCGTACCCTGTGAAAAATGTTTGCTTATGTTGTCAGACGCTGCATCCTACAAAAAGCAGTTAAAAATTTTAATAAAAAATTATTGTAACATTATTCACACCACCTGTTTAGCTCACGGGCCAAATCGCGTAGCAGAAGATATTAGGAATCGATTTTCCGTGGTTAATGAGTTAATTAGTAATGTCAAAAAAATATTTTTAAAATCCTTTTTGAGAGTCCAATTTTATAAGGAGCGATTTCTGAATGTACAACTGACTCCTGAACCTATGATTATCAGAGGCGGTACGTGGTTAGAAGTAGCAATTTTTTATGCCGTAATTTTGCAAGTATGAGAAATTCTCGAAATCAGTGATTCCAGCGCCGCTTTGGAATTGCAAAAGAATTGTTAAAAGTACAGATTTGCCCCAGTAGGTACCGTGCATTTATTAAGGCGAACTATTGCTTAGTCTCATTCACAGACTGGAAACAAAAAGCTTGCCTCTATCAGAATCAATTGAATTTATAGAATTGCTATAATTTTTTTTTATTATACTTATCTGAAAATACGCTGTTTTTACAAAACCGTAAAGGTGGCATTTTCAGAACAGCACACGGAAATTTTTTCCCGATCTCCGATTTTTTTTCCGTGCGCTAAATAAAAAAATAAAATTGAAATTAATTATAAGAAAAAACAATTATTTATTTATAATACTTTTCTGAAAACAACAACTACATAATTAGTATATTTAGGAATCGTTGGTATTAATAGTAACATTTATTGTACAATTTGTATTATTGCAGAAGTTTAGTCCCTTCGGTATTTCATTCTTTAGAACTAAAGATGTTGATGCAGACAGTTCGCAGATGTTTTGAGAAGGGTTAGACAATTTTTGTGATACTTATATTTTCCTGTGTATGGATTCTTCTATGTATCCTTCTGCTACGTTGGAAGAACGCCATGCTCCGTGTCTTTTCAGAGTGAGTAAATCAGCGCCGCTTTCCACCAACATGGTTGCCGAAGAACGCTTTAGCCCATTTTGTATATTCTTCGGGATTTTTCAGGTTAAGGTATTTTGCAAAAAGTATTGGGACAGCGCTGATGGTATGGCATCCAACATGTTGGACGCAACACCTACGATTTCGGTATGCAACAAATAATCTTCTGCTGTTCATATTTTTAGGCCGTAGATCTGCATATTTACGGTAAAGTGCACAGGGCTCGAATGTACATTCCCTCATTTGTAATGGTAAAACTTCTTGACATATGATTTTTCCATCTCGCAAAAACACAACAATAAAGCGCCCATTATCTTCCACATCACCTAAACTCAAACGTATTAAATCATCTCTACGACATGCGCCAAAGATCCCAAACACTAAAATCACTTTTGCCAATAGATATTGTTCATCGGAAGCGTCGCATAAAAATGTGGTTACTTGTTCTGCCGTTAGTACCCTGGTCTTTTTTGGTATATAGCCCACAGCCTGACGCTTCAAAAAAGCAATACTTTTTGGATATTTTGTATTGCCAGCATTTTCATTTATTGCTAAGTAACTCTTTAGCATTGAGAACCGACTCCATAACGTGGAAGATTTCATATTCTTGGCTTTTTCGACAAAATAAACTAGAAGAATATCATCACTTACAGTTTTAACTATTTTTGAGATCTCGCCATTCCATAAAAAGTTGATACTCGTGTTGATATCTCGACCTGGATTTTGCTGGTAACAAATCAGCACTGGCTTGTGCCGCTAGCTCTAATAGGAATATCTGGATTTTCTTCCGAGTATATTTTTTAAAACTAACATGAATTAAACTGATAGAAAATACAACAATGCTGATAATAAATATATCGTTGTTATTGAAATATTAATCATGTTTGGTACTATTACGATGCATTATGATTACTTTGAAAATAAAATGTTCTAAATTTACGTCTTATCCTTTTTTGCGCTGTTTTCAGATAAGTATAAGAAAAAGTATCGTTCATTACACGTCCAGGAATGAATTTTTCCTTGCTTGCGTGACATCCCGAGAATTTTTCAGGCGCGCACGGAAAAATCCTTATTTCCAGACTCCTAATGAAATATACTATAAAGGTAGAGTAGGTGAAACTATACATGAAAAATTTATAACGGTAATACAAAAAAAATTAAAAAATATCAATAAAATGTTAAAAGGCGAAATAATGGATGATATTAATTTTGATTTAGCAATAATTGTTGAAAAATACAGAGCTAATTACTTCTGTACATGTTGAAGGAGTTTTTCGATTAATAAATATATGTTTTCAGACAGGAGACAAAAGTTTCTGTTAGAAAATTTTGAACATTTGATTCTCAGAAATATGTTGTAAAAAAATAGTATAATTTGTGAATTGAATAGTGGTCAAGTTTAGATATAAATTGAATTAAATAGTATATTTTTGTCTGGTTAATAATTGTTAATTAGAATTAGGATAATTTTGAGTGAATAAAAATATTTTATTTCCTTAATTATTTCTACCTTTTCTTCATCAATGTCTGTGAACGTTTTGCATATTGTACTGCATATATGGTGGAATGAATTGAGTGCATATTTCCTCTAAAATAGATAAATAGATACATATATATGCGGATATATTTCGTTTTTTTTGGGCATATAATCCGCCCTTTATTTATTACTATCATCGCAATTTTAATATTACGTCGCTGAAGTAAAGAAAATGGTTACTGAATATTGTCATTCAAGTTAGATTTCGACAAATCAAAAGCCTAATGAATTTTACATTACAATAATTACAATGGTATCCTGATACAAAATGTATGATTACGAAAAATCACATTCCGAATAACGACAGAGTTATCACAACCCGTAACTGCTACATGTACTTCCGACCTCTACGCTTCGTTTTCTGTTCGCACACACATCTCGGTCTGTCACAACCTTATCAGATGTGTTTCACTTGTCGCAATATCGCGATTATTAGCAGGAGAAAGGCAGAAAACCGAGTCCTGCTGTCCATGTCCGTTACAGGAATGTTTTCGACGTATATTTTCTACAACACACATCATTTTTTATTGGATAAGTAACCAGAAGTGATATTAATATCCTGGGGAGGTTTGATGTGTCTCCTATCTCGGTTACAGGGGGAAAATTGATATCTATTATCGAAGAAAATTGGATTAAACGGAGAAATCGTTTGTAATGGCGAGAAGAGATAACAATAATGGTGTAATTATTGTTTGGGCAAGCTCTTGTACTGTTCATTTATCAAATTATGTGCAATAGCATTAATCTTTATAACCTATGCCGTTTTTCATAAAGTAATTACCGCGAAGCATTGAGGTTTGTTTACGTCTTCCAAAATAATCAACGTACTCTTGAATACATAGACGGAAAACCAAAAAACTTAAAAAGATATTTCTAGAACATGAAAAATAGTTTCATAGAAATTAAAACGAATATTTATATTACAACAATTTTATATCTCAAATTTCATCGACTGTTAGAAGCGGCCAAAATCAAATTATTTATGATGTGAAGTTCTTCAGCAAGTAACAAAAATATAAATGAATGACTAAATCTAATAAATCTTAAAGTGGTACCACTTCAGGAAATAAGTGATGACTATTTTTTTGTGTGACACTTTTATCGTGAGTGAAATAATGTTTCAACTCAAGCAACAACATCATAATAAAATGATAGCTTATAAAATGTAGTAGTCACGAAAAATACAAGTAGTGGACTTGACATACCAATTTAATTATCTGGAATCCGAGGATACAATTCTATAAAATAATAAGAGACAACTTCTTGTTTTAACTGGCGTAAGACCAGAAGTTTTTCAATTATTGTTAGATATGTTGCCATCAATTAAATTTCGAAAATAAGTCTTGAAAACATAGTATTAGACCTATTAATATTTTCATTTAAAATCAAGACCAAGATCCTTTGACGGGATTGCAACTTATTTTTATGTAAATTCTACATGTATTTCCAGAATTGTACACGATGCGTCTGTATTAGCATAAAAGACAAAAAAAAATAATTTTCTAGCCTAGTAAAAGAGTAAAACTATGACCATCATTCTAAATAACATTACCCTAATTATAGAGGGTGATAAATCTGAGACATTTATTTTTTGAAAACTATTAACGATTATTACGTTTGCCATTTTTTTGCTCTAGATTACTTCATATTTTGTATGTAGACAACTATAAAATTTAGTTTCTCTCACATACTAGAAGCCAAATTTGGCTACCATGTTACGGGTTCAAACTGATTGAAGTTAGTTAAAACTAAACTAAAAATTTCAATTTCAATAACTTAGTCATCACATTGTTTGTTTACTAAATAATATAAGAAATTCTTCTTTTATTGTTCCCTCACTTTAAATGGTCTAAACATAAAGGGCTATCCCTACCAAAGAGTCAAGCTGGCTAGTTGATGACCAGTAAGTAATTAAGTTGGTACTTTGACTTATCTATCTAATTGACCTACTGTCATTATGCTTTTATTTTCCCTCCCACTTTTTTTTTGTCTTTTATGGCTGAATTTTACCAGCATGAGGTAAACCGAACTTTTACGGATTTTTGACGCCAAAAAGGAAAAAAAAGGAAACACTTTCCGAGACTATTTATTATGTTTTCACGTATTGAAAAGCCCGCAAGGGGATATTTTAAATTAGTCTACTTAAAAGCCACTCCACCTTCGGTAAGTCTACCTAACCTAACCTAACCACGTTTTAACTAACCACCATATTCTTTTAACTCTTTTAGGTTTTTTGTCTACTTCGGATCATTAGTTACTGATAGTAGTACAGTTGCTGTGACCATCTGCATGGTTCACCACAGATAGACGTCCTGCTAACCACTTTTATTATAGCAAGACTACAGACCGCAAGTAAGAGTATAGTTCATTATTTTTTGTATCGCATCATTTGCATAGCGACTAGCGGGAAACTGAATTCCACTCCACCATAGTAGAGGACTCCACAGAACTAATATTTTGAATAGGTTCATAAAATAACATCTACCTACTTACCTTGTGAACTTATTAGTACTAATAGGGGAATTGCGTATAGTGTTAAACGTAAACTGTTTCAACTTTCCTTATACATCTTGTTTCATCCACAATCTTATCGCAAAATAAAAAGTTAACAACTGTTATACAGTACCTTTCATGGTAACTAAACGTGAATAATATTGATTTACCCACCCCTTTCTCCACTGTAACTAGCTGGTCAACAAACTGGTTTTATATATGAGTATAATCTACAAACATTTATTTGTTACCTATTGAACATGTAGGTAACAACCATTAGCGCACCCTAGTACCTACCACCATGGTAACGCAGCTTCTCTATGATTGAGTTATTATTAAAATATTCCGCAAAGCACTTTACACAAACTATACTAAGAGAAACATTTAAAGATCAATCACATGAAAAAGTCGCTTACATATACTTTCAAAACTGCGATTGATTAATTGCACATTTTTTACATTAATCAATCTTATCTTTATATCCGATATGCTACCCAGCTTTTTTACGTACTAAGCAATGGGTTACCTCCTTCAATTATTGTTTGTTGTTGGCTTCTGCTTACAAAAAGCACGACTGCAAAAATATGTCTATTGCTAAAAAAACTTTATATAAACTGGTTATTTTGGATAGAACCTCAAATTTAAGCATAGTGGAGATGGGTAACTAAAATGACCAGCTGGAAATACCGGATGTAATTATCATCTCAATATTAGTGAGAATAGTATTCCAGATAACTATAGACCAATAATTATGCTACCCGTTTCGTTAAAACCATTGAAATACGATCAGACCACATCTCATGATCTTTTCTTATAAAATTTAATATTCTGTGCCAATATGGAAACTAACTAGGCAATTTTCTCAGTTCTTAATATTTAATTTTCTCCAAACAATGAGAAATATCCAAATTCTGTGATTTTGCAAAAGATTAAACTGTGTAGATCACAGCACACTATCATGCAAGTTTTAAGCCTATGGTATCAGACGTTGGACTAATTTAAGTTTCCCCCCAATAACAGGAAACAACCTGTTGCGCAGTTGATGAAAATACCTCAGCGTATAAACTACAACAATTTAGGTCCGAAAGTCGTTCGATCATCTATGAATGACAATACAAACATGAAGGACAGCCAAGATCTCTCTTCCTACAAGGTTAATCTAACAGTAATTGGTTAATTTTAACCTCTGAGAAAGCTATTCCGTAAATTATATTTGCTACCTTTCCTCCTCGTTATTGTTGTAGTTTTTTATTAGATAAATAATACACATCCAAGCTTCTATTACACATACACGTTTTTTTTGTATTTTATTAGCGTTGGGAAGATACGCAACCTTATGGGCCAAAATGTAGCGCTAGAAGTACCCGAGAACGTGATGGCGTTACTATCGTCCAGCCCGAGAATTTTACCAGGCGAGCTGTGATCAGTAGACACGGTACGTTTGGCCCATAGACAAATAATATAAAGGCGCATCCACACTTGCTATATAACATTGTTATTAAATATGATGTTATATAACATGTTATGAAAAATTTGACAAAATACGCCAAAACATTTCGATTTTCAACAAGTCATATGTTATCGGTTGTGAGCGGTATACATCAAAGAACTTTGTTTATAAACCTGTCCACACTTGTATGTTGGAAACAAAATAACAATTGCGATCAGTGCATGGTTGTCACTTGCACGAGAACGTTGTGTGCTGTTTGTGAATATGGAGTGAACGAAAGAAGCCACTATCCAAATAATTGATCTCTTTAGAATTCTTGTCACCCGAATTATAAAAATCGGCAGTTAAAATATGACGCGTGGAATGAAATTGCCCTGTCAATGAAGATGACTAAAGACGCCGTAGAAAAAAAAATTAGGAGTCTGATTGGTCAGTTAGAGAACAGAAAAAACCGAAAGCAGGGGCTGGAGCTTCCGAAGTGTATGAATCAAAATGGTTTGCGTTTAAAAATTTGTTATTCTTAACAGACAAAAACCAGCCAAGAAAAACCCTGGAAGGTGGAATTCGGGTAAGAAATAATTACAAAATTAGAGAGTATTCTTTTATTATAGTATAGGCATCATTGCCTAGTAGCAAACAAATATTTATTTAATATATATGTTGCCATGACACTTTTCCTTTATCCGAAATAAAATATTCACTGAACTCATCTCGAATCGATTGAGCATCTAATGTTGATTTTCTTGCAACTTTTTGAAGAGGAAGTAGTGATGTTTGAGATGAATTAGTAGTTCTCCATTGTCCTGGTACAATTATCCCAGTGTCGCTATCTTCTGAGTCAGAAGTAACGGGTACGTATATTTCGAAGTTGCACTATTTCGAAGAAAATTATGCAGATGGACAAAAGTTAATGCAACTTTTGACGCTTTGTTTGCATCGAGAAGAATAGGTTTACTCAAAAGTCTAAAAACGGCGGATATGATTCCAAATACATTTTCAACAATTCGTCTAGCTAATTAACAATTCGTTGTCTTGATCCTTTTACCTGCACGTCCGCATATGGTTTCATTATATGAGATTGTAAAGGGAATGCATCGTCTGCCACAAATACATAAGGTATCTTACGTGCTTTCCGGTCAGGAAGAAACTGTTCTATTGGTAAATTTAATGTGCTCTAACATTGATTTGAATATTGTATTTGCAAATACTCCTCCATCTGAATACGACCCTGACATCCGACATTAACATAAATAAATCGATACTCAGCATCAACGACTCCGAATAAAACAATACTAAAGAATCCTTTGTAGTTGAAAAACTCGCTTCCATTGTTTATAGGGGTTTGTAAAATAATGTGCTTTCTGTTCATGGAGACCAAGCAGTGAGGGAAATTCCAGCGATAATTGAAGTCACTAGCTATATCCATACCATTCTTTTGTATTTCGTGGTACCTAAAAAGATAACAACTATCAAACAAATAGCATTAAAAATTAGCTGTCTTTTGTTATAGGAAGATGACAACACCAACCTTGAGGTAGAAAACCGCAACACCGCCGAACTATAAGCCAATGATAGCCAAATTGCTGACAATACCAACAATAATAATATAGAGATACGGCAACACCAACTTCCACCAGAAATTACCGGAAGATGGGTTAAACGTAAACTAGACACCAGTAAGGTTGATGAAGCGTATGAGATATTAACAAATCTCAAAAATGAAAGTAGAGAACGCGGTGACTATTCCGTTTCTGGGCAACATGTAGCATGCAAAATAAGGAAGCTTGTCACCCCATATGCATATGCGGTACTATATTAATCATATGTTATATCTCGCGGAGCTGGGAAATTATGACCAACCTCCTTCAAGAATACATGTACCCCCCTTCGGATATCAACAGCCAGTTTCACACAATTTGTCAGCTGTAATGACATCCATGCCGTCACCACTTTCAGTATATCTCTATAGCGCATCGTCCAGCTGTCCACCATCATCTGCTGTAACTCCGGAACCAACTCCTTCACATCGCTCCATACCATCTCCAGTTTCTGTACATGACTATCACTCCTCCTCCAGTTGTCCACCACCGTCTTCTGTATCCCTTGAACCAATTCCTTTAGATCAATAAAATGACAATTAGGACGATCTTACAAAGCTACTGTATGACATGGACCATGGTAGATTAGTGTAACATGGTCAAATAATAAGCATTATTGTAATATTTACTACTTAATAAATACATTTGTTATAAACTGCATACCTTCACATTTTCTTTTAGTGTTTCGATAAGGGCGTCACATACTTCTGGTGTCATCTGAGAAATACTTTAAACAGATCAAGCTGTCGTAGGAGTTCCCTCTAGCTAGAAATCTCAGCGAGATAGCTAATCGTTCTTGCACAGGTATGGCGTCTCTAAATCTAGTATTCCTTTTAGATATTTTATGGCCCACTGCATTTATTAACGTTTCAAAATCAGCACTTGACATTCTTGCAAAAGTTTTAAAACTTCTGTTACAGCGTAATTCACCACTTAATGAATCATAATCATCTGCTCTTAATTGCCGAAGAATCTCACTGCCACTGTATTTTCTGCGTGATTCCAAAAATGGTCGTATCAAAATCTTCTTTTTGTGTTGTGGTTTTTTTCTTTTCTTCATCGTATAACATGACACATGCGGCAGTAGCCAGAAGAACATCTTGTTCGTCAGACATATCGTTTCCAACTAATATTTTAAAATATCAATTGTAGTGTGGATGCTCTCCTGTTTTATAATAGTGGTATTGAAACAATGTTATATAACATGTTACACAACATATTAGTAAGTGTGGATGCGCCTTAAGGGACGGTTTGATGCATAAGCGGCAAGTGACACAACATTCCTGCGCCGCCGCCCGCGCATGGAGTCTGTGCAGTCGCGCGAACTACAAGACTATTTTACATAAACAGAATAGAATAAAATAATTTAAAATATTATATATGACAATAAATTTCAACATATTGCCTTTAATGTCGATAAATATTATAACATATTCTGGTATTTTAACTTTTAAGTCATTAAAAATGAAAATATACAAAATCAATATTACATTGGTTTGTGAGAATACGGCTTGTGTTTGTCAAAGTAACGTGTTAAAAATAAGAATTACTAAAAATATGGTTATGTGAACCTTTGAAATGTCATTACTAGGTATAATTCGTCATAGTTATATTGCAAAAAATTGTTAATAGTAAATATTTTTAGCGACTTCGCAATTTGGGGTTTAAGAACAAAACATTTTTCAAATTTCCATCTGCCATTAATCAAAGAGAACAATGGTACAAAATTTTGGAACTTCCTTATACATCCAATGATCAAAGGTTGTGTGAAGATCATTTTGATGACGATGCACTTACAAGTACATTCCGCAAAACACTAGTTTATCTTTTCAATACTTACATCATACACCACCAAATAGTAATAATATCCAAGCTTTCTAAAGTACAGTATTTTCTGTAAAAAGAAACCTTATTTTTTGTGACGTTGATAGTCGAGAACTACAACACAAATTGTGAAGCAGATGATGTAATTTATTAGATAACTTAAAGTCTTTTTAAAACTGTCATAATTAACCAAAACCATTCACTTCTAAAACTATTAATGAATTGGAAAACATCGAATTCCCGTTTTTAGATACATAATTAAATTATTCAAATGTTGACACTCAAACAATGAAGTATGTTTCTGGTTTCGTACAAATTTTAATTGCGAAGAATGTAAGGCTAATTTGCGGAGAGATATTTTAGATATTCACCATAGTTTCAATTCCTTCAAAGAAAATGATGATAAATTACGTCTGATTTATCTACAGCGAAGTAGTTAAATTTCTTGCAATACTGTATGATTTTGTTATCATATTTTACCACTTCATGTGGAAAATGTTACTGTAAAAAATTAACAGTTTGCAAAAGGTCATACAAATTTTGATTGATTCACCTGTTGAGAACATAAAGCATACGTATTTTATGAACTCATACAAGTTTATGTTCTCTTATTAATTAAAAAATATAATGATGGTAAGAGGACTAACAAACAAAAATATTTTTTTGGTAAATTAAAACGTACTACTTCTAATTTATTTTTTGTTTCAGACCTGTTCCTGTCTTCATCGATATGGAGAATCTAGTTTTCAACTCCTTTTTATTTGTTGGTTTTGTTGTCAATATTTTCAAAATAACTTAGCGTGCAACTTGATGTGATATTGGATTAAATACAATGTAATGTAATTTTAGTAGAAATATGTAATTTTGTGATTAATAATTTTTTTTATATTATGTGCAGCTTAATAATTTTTTTTTATTTACATTAACGTGTCTCGACAACTGAGATCATTGACACATGGTACAGTTTTTAACTATAAGAAATAAGCGTTAACAAACTATTTAGTTTACAAACATGGCGCAATTACAAAAACTGAACAATAACATTGAACTGTTTAGATTACATGAGACAAGTTAGATTTCATTGACACAACATGGAACAATAATCATAACTACAAGAATTGAACATTAACAGGCTATTTAGATTTCATGAACAATTTAGATTTCATAATATAAATTAATGTCCTTTAAAAAATTGATAGGCGAGGTAACTGGTCCGGAATATTCAAGCTACGGCTGGTAGTTACGGCGTTAATCTGAATATTTCAGACAGCTTGTCAGTATGTGCTTAACTGTAAGTGAGATTTTGCAGTGCTGACATTCGGGTGGGTCGGAGTCGGACATTAGATATCCATGAGTCAGTCGAGTATGCCCAATACGTAGCCTGCGTACAATGACTGTATCTCTTCGAGACATAGGAGGAAGGTCTTTGAAGTCGATGAAACGTTGAATTTCATGTAGTTTTGTATTGCAATTTGTCCAGTGATTTGCCCAGCGGTCACGTATGGAACGTCTTATCCTAGTTATCAGGTCATTGTGAGTTTGCATTGAATCGGTCGGGAGGTTAGCTGTCGAAGCTTCTTTTGCAGTTTGGTCCGCAAGTCATTCCCGGATATTCCGACATGAGATGGTACCCAGATGAATGTAACGGTAACACCAGAGCTCGCAAGACGGCCAATACAATCATGAATATCTTGGACAACAGGATGAACGGAATATATTTGTCTAATGGAGTTTACTGATGCAAGAGAGTCTGTGCATATAGCTGATTGCTTGTCGTCAGGTGATAGAGAATTTAGAGCTTGAAGGATTGCATATAACTCCCCTGTGTAGACACTAGCGAAATATGGTAGACGACGTTGTTTAATTATTTGATGGGAGTTGGTAACAACGCAACCTACGCCGTTCTCAGACTTAGATGCATCAGTAAACAATATTTTATTGTAATGAGTGGAATTTATAATATTGAAAAAGAGATGTTTCAATAGACCACTGTGAGTTTCATGCTTAGGAAATAAGTTTAATGATATGTTAAGCTTTGGTTGTCGCTTTAACTAAAGAGGACAGGATGAGATAGGAATGGGAACTGTATCAGTTGTGAGTGTTGACAGTATTTGTGGAAGTGGTTGAAATTTAGTGCCAGAATTGCTATTGTTGTATGGACGATTTATTAGAGGGTATACTGGATCCTCAGGGTGTGCTGAAACTTTTGAAAAGTATGACATGAGAAGTAATTCCCGTCGTAACCATAAGGGTTCTTGGATTCACAGTAAATACTTTCAGCAGAACTGGATCTGAAAGCTCCTAGACAAATTCTTAGATCTGTATTGTGAACAGAATTAGGAGTTTTTAAATCGGATTTGCTTGCTGACATGTAAATAAAGCTACCATAATCTAGTTTGGAACGGACAAGAGATTTGTACACCTCTAACAGGATTTTTTCATCAGCTCCCCATTGATGGTGAGCTAATGTTTTTATAATGTTTGTTCGTACCACACAGTTCTTTTTTATGTCTTTGATATGCTCTTTCCAATTTATTCTACTATCATAAGTAAGCCCCAAAATCCTTATTGAGTTACACACCTGCAGATATTCGTCATTTAACTGTATTTGTGGAAGTATGTTAGGTCTCGATGTTTTACTGTATTTAATAATTTTCGATTTGGCGGCTGAGAAGTGACAGCCAGTTGAAAGGGACCACTGACTTAGTTGATTTACTGCTGTCTGAATTATGTTACCTGTAGTTTGGTTATTTTTACCACTACAAAAGATTATTAGATCGTCTGCGTATATAGAGAACTAAATAGGGGGTCTAGTTGATGAGCATATATCATTTATGGCTATTATAAAGAGCGTTGGACTTAAAACTGATCCTTGGGGTACGCCATTATATTGTAAGTGTTTCGAAGAAACTTGACCATTAGTAGATACCTGGAATGATCCATCGGTTAGGAAATTTTGTACAAAGGCGAATATGTTGCCTTGGAAGTTGTATTTCCTGAGTTTATTAAGTATTGCTGACTTTGATACGGTATCAAAGGCACTTTAAATATCAAATGCGGCAGCTACAACATCATGTTTTTTAAGGAAAGCATCGGCAATATATGTCTGTAGATAAGCTAGATTGTCCATAGTACTACGGTGCGGTCTGAATCCTGATTGTGCTGGATTTATTATTTTGTGTTTTTCCAAGTACCAAAGTATCATTTTATTAATCATCTTTTCCATCAACTGACACATTGTGCATGTTAAAGAAACGGGACGATATGAGTGTAGATCTGTTGGCGGTTTATATGGTAAAATCCAGATTTATAGTAAAAAACGATCCATAAAAAACATAAACCCGGATTTCCCTTGTGTAAGTATTTTCAACTTAATAGATAATAGACAAGTATTATGTTAAGTTATTCTTGTTCAAGTAAGTCTAGTCGACAAGTTGAAATTCGTGAAAAATAGAGATAGCTTCTAAAAATATGTGTGATAGCTTATTGGATTCGGAATTTTGTCTAGAAAATGTATCTAAAGCATTTATTAGCACACACAAAATTGCAAAAGTTATAAACAAATTAAGATGAAAAAAAGGCATTTGGTTATTCGTCTATATCTCGTGAATTATTAACATTTAAGAAATTAAAAAAATATTCTTAAAGAGGAGGAAGTTTCCGATAAAAAACTCCTAACTCCCAGATCTCCATCTTTATTAATAATTTTGATTTGATGGTGAAAGTAGTTAAACATTTCAAATACAAAAAAAGGTTATAAACAATTAAGAAATTGTTATTAAGAATTTTTTTTAAAATAATAATATTCTAAAGACAACAAAATGGTAAAAAGAATTTCTTTTTAAAATATGAAATTTGTCAATCTGTTTAAAAAGAATTTATAAACAAATGACGGAGATTAATTAATGTCTATCATTAATACAAAAACGGTAATATGACAGTACATTTAAAAAAAATCAGAGCAATAAACAAATTGTTAAATTATTAGTTTTTTTTTAATTTTTATGATGTGATCATGTTAGGTATGTATTTAAATGAGCGAAGCCAAATATTTTTAGGCCAGTTATTTAAACATTTTTTTTTATTTATAATGAAGACGTAAGTTGGAGAAAATATTGTTAATTAACAATCGCCCAGCTTGGTGGAAAATCAACTTTAAGACAAATTTCCAACGGAAATAAATTCTTCGAAGTTTTCTGAATAGATTCAACAACATTTTTCCGAAGTTCCTAATTATCATTCAATACCTTAAGAAAATTATTTAATGTGACGTACTAGCTTTTGACTCCGCGCGCACATCCCTAAAATGGCGCGCGGGTAGCTATTTTCAGCGTTAAATTAAAACTATTAATAATTAATATAGAGATCCGGGAGTTAGGAGTTTTTTATCAGAAATGTCTTCCTCTTTAAGAATCATGTTTTTAATTTCTTAAATGTTAATAGTTCATGAGATATAGACGAAAAACAAAATGCCTTTTTTTAATCTTAATTTGTTTATAATTTTTTGTGTGCTAATAAATGCTTTCGATATATTTTTTCAGACAAAATTCCCAATCCAGTAAACTATCACACATATTTTTAGGAGATTTGTCTCCATTTTTCACTTGTCAATTGCCAATTTCAACTTATCGACTAGACTAAAATTAAAAAGAGCGATAATCACATAAGAACAAATTTTGATTTGATTTACCATCTAAGTAGGTACTTTATTTCTTTTTCCTTCGATAAAACCGTTGATTGAATGGTAAAAGGTTTTTAGTGGTTATATATACATTCATTCATTAAATAATACAACAAATAATTTTTCGACTTGTAGTGCGATTTTTGCATTCAACAATTAGTGCTTCAAAATATTATCCTAACGTCATTGTCTCAATCAACGCTAAACGTTCGGTACGAATTCTATTTTGTTGCCCATAATATCATAATAATGCATTTTTATAGCTGATGCTTAAGCTCTGCTTGCGCGTCTTAATATAAAATTATCCTGGCTGGGAAACCAGAGGCTCCACCTTACAAATGTCAAATGTAAGGGGAATAGAAAACATTGGTGGCTACAGTTAAATGTTATAGGTTTTGGGTATCTTCCCAAACTTAACAATCAACACTATTAGTAAGAAACATGAACTTGTTTGGAAATAATCACTTTTTAATGTTGGAAATGAGCTTTGTAACACATAAAACAATGTCATTTTCGAGTGTTAAACGATTTCTAGATTTTGATTTTAAATTCACTATTATGGAGAACCATTGATTACAGTTGTAGGATGTAGAAAACGGCATCAAAGTTTTTAATGCTGTTGTGGACAGTTCTGGGTATTCCTTTTTAATACCCATTCAAAATTTGTCGATACAAGCTTTGTTAAAAGTTAGTTTTGCTCACTGATCACTTGAAATCTCTATCAGTTGACCATGAAGACGGGCACATAGTTCAGTTTTTGTTACATCTTGCTCACTGAACGGATTGACTACCCACAAAACCCCACTCATATATATCCTTTACTGGAATATAGTCTGTCAATTGTTCAATCAAACTTTCGAGATGAGATGATAATAGTAAGGAGGGAGATGAAGTGTTAAGAGATCTGGCGCCAATACTCGACACAAACTCTTGAGTAAGTGTAAAATTTTCAAATCTTCTTTCTTAATTCTTGCGTTCCAGACACTAAGTTTTTTTACGAATGCATTTACCATGTCTTGAGCTTACAGAACATTTTTGTCTGGCCCTTGTAGGGTTAAGCTAAAAATATTAAGGCAAGAGATGTCAGCTAAATAAGCAAGCTTTACCATCCACTTTTCATCACTGAAAAAAGTGGAAAATTTGGGTTTACTATCAACCAAAAATATAAACATTTCTGACTTTAATTCAAACAGCCTACTTAACACATTACCACGGGATAGCCACCGTACTTCAGTGTGAAATAGAAGATGTTTATGCAAGGCTCCTACCTCTTCACACATGTTCTTAGGCAACCTACTATGCAGCGGGCGATGTAGTTCACTATCTTGACAACTTCATTTAGAAATTGTCGTAATTCATTTGGTATTTTCTTAGCGGCCAAAGCTTGCCTATTTAAAAGCGGTGGACCCAGCTTGCATTTGGTATATATGATTTAAACCTGGTAATCAAGCCACTCATCTTTCCCGTCACTACAAACTGAAACACATTGCTTCCAATCAATTTCGAAAGGTTCTGTTGCTTCCACGAGCAGCTTATAAAGACTTTCACCTGTTGTATTATTGAGCAGGGGCTTACAAAACAATATGTTTTCATGAATAGAATCATCGCAATCATACTGGATGTAGCACAAAAACTGAGCACTGTTGGCAACATCTGTTGACTCATCCAACCGAATTGCCAAAAAAGTACTGTCTTTTATTAGCTTCTTTAGCTGGATCTGAACATCTTCAATCATGTCAAATATTGGTCTTGATAACGGGATTTTTTAAAAAAATTTCACCATATCATCCATATCAATTGCGGCGGGAAGAATTAATCAGCTATTGTATGCGGTTTCCTTTTTTTAGCAATCTTGAGCGCTACCTCGCATGAAGCTTTAAGAGCATTTTTACTAACATTAGCAATATCTGTAATGTTGACCTGTTCGATGGGATAACAGTTTTCTTTAGAAAAACTCCACTGGTTTGTCTTTCAAAGCGAAATGATTAGTTTCAAGATGGCGTTTTATTTTTAAAGGCTTTATGCTTTGGGCTGACAACACTTCACTACATACAACGCATTGAGGTTTGTTTGCTAGTTTTTGATGGATAAAACTTAACCATTCGTATAGTTTTTAATTATTGTTTTAGATTAGTGTTTTTAAATGAAACTCACAGTCTCTAGTTAATTCCACAATATAATAAAAGTGATTGAAAATTCTAAAAAAATGACAATTGTTTCGATAAATCAATATCATCGTCTGACGATGATATTGATTTATCGAAACAATTGTCATTTTTTTGGAATTTTCAATAACTTTTATTATATTGTGGAATTAACTAGAGACTGTGAGTTTCATTTAAAAACACTAATATGAGCATATTCCACGAAGTAAGGGTCGAGACAGTCAATTTTATTGTTTTCGAGTTAAAACTTGGGGGGTCACCAAAATACTCAGCCTAAAAGGGGGTCGTGGCGTCTAAAAGTGTTCCTTTTTGTCAGTTCATCAAAACTATGTTTAGCCAATTTTACAATGAATCGAGTAAAGAGGCTGTCACAAGTTTTGGATTCGAAATGGAACTTCGGGTCCGCTGGAAATATTAGATAAGGCTTACAGTGAATCGCTTTTATCAAAAATGTGTGACCATGAGTATACAGTGTATCAAGAAGCGGTCGGAATTTGAGGAAAACAGTGCATTACTTAGAAGGTAATTTTTTGATTTAGTAACATATTATATACTGTTCCATTTCTGTCATGTCTCACTTCTCGTGATATTAAAATCAGGTTAAGCCAGAACTTCGTTTGACAGTTATTATTATTACAACCCATTAATTTTTCACAAAAATGATAAAATGGTTTTGACATAAAATGTATTCAACAGATTACTAATTACTCTAACGAATCCGGGTGTTCCGGTTACTCGAGGGACCCAAAGTTTGTTTCGGAAGTTCATTATTTTCCCCTTGGTAATGCTTACAAATAATTATCAAAGATCAGAGACTAACAGTACACAATGAGATCAATCACTCTATTAGTTTGGTAACAGCAGAAACTGTTCTTGGCTTTAAATTAGTTACCGAGTAAACTAATCACTTTCGAGAAATGTATTTTCCTGTGTACCATAAATTATTCTCGAACCTTGTAATTTATATTTTAAATGGTTTAGTTCGATATTCATGAATATCGATGGCCAATACCGCAGTAAATATTTCATGGATGTTGTAGAATAGAGATTCTGGAAATATTCAGAAATACACAGAAGAAGTTACTTGTAATTGAAAAATGTAATTGAATAAATCAGAACACCAGTATTTTATCGTTTTTTGAATGAAAATAACGTAGACTGAAGGATACGAAGTTATTTCGGTAACTGAATGTTGGATAACTGTTACAAAGGGATATTGAAACTAAATGATACAGAGCTGCTGTGCTGTAGAGAATCTTCCCACCGTCTCCTGACCAAATCAATAATTTCTGTTAAAGTTTGTCATGATTCTCGAATTATTCTGAAATCAGCATGCATGGTCAGAATATAGATGTTACAATGTGTCTTCCGACAAAAGTAATGATGTTAGATAGTCTAACAGTCATTAAAGAAAAATTAGAGCATTCATTTATTTATTCTCTTTTATTTAATTTTGGTAGTACATAACGTGATTTAATTTAATATTATGATTTATATCAGCTCATTGTCCCTGTAGTATTTCGTGAAAATTACATTTTTATAAATGCCTTTTGTATTTTTTTTAAGACTCTTAACAAATATGAAGTAACTTTTGTTTGATTTTTGGAATCAGCTAAGCAAGGGATATCCTGAAACTGGAAAAATACCTTTTCAATAAAAAAATCAGTGATGATATTCTTATTCTCTGTATACTGAATTAGTACTCCCAAAATAAGTTAATTAAGAAACAAAATTTCTGTCCTGTTAAATTTTAATAGTATTTTTCTCGTTCGTTTCTGGTTAATTTGTAAATACCTAATTCTCTCAAAACGAGCAGTCCGAACTATATAAAATTTTTGTCAGGTTTTTAACAATTTTTATGAAGTTATAAGTTGCTTTGGTTTTTATAAATATATCAACATGTACTGTCTGTAGTAGTAGGGCACGGTTTGATCAGTTGATGAAATAGCCATTATTTTAGCAATTTTTACGTTGTTTTGTAGTATAACATTGTGTAGTAATGAAATAGACATTAAGCGCTTCCAGAGTATTATTTTATTTATTAAATACTACTTGGCTACATAAAATATCGGATGTTAGATACGATTGAACTCGTAGTGTAGCGAATACTCCCAATTAAACAACATTTACAATGATCTATTATGAAATTAAAGTGACTTATAACAAAAGCAGCATGTCTGCATGATTATTAAAATCTGGAATCTAAATATCTCAAAATCGGCCTATTTCGAATATTGTATGTCTTAGAGATATTTAAGGGTTTCCAAACTTTGGCTGCACTTAGTAACTTCAGACATTGTTTTAGGAGGGTTTTTCTGAGTTTATGTTTGTGTTCAACTTTTCCAAATAATGATAACTAAACAGATATACTCTAATCTAGTATTTATTTCAAGCTTCTTCTGTAGTATGTACGATATTACGATATATAAAGTAATATGAAAACCGCCATCTTTATCATAATGTGCATATTTAGTGATTTTACTTTAGGGTAATTCTACCATAAAATATTTTTAATTTGCTCCATAAAATATGCAATAAAAATACCTCAGGTAACCGAACGCTTTTCATCTTCGTTGCGAACTTTTTAGAACTCACTTATATGGTAACAAACTTAAGCTATAATGTAGTGTATACACTAGATCTAATAAAGTAAGCAGTTGACAAGAAAAAATAGAAACACGGAACTACAATGTGAGTCCAACATATTACTCAGAACTGAACCCTGTTAATCAAATCGCAAGCTTCTTTAAAATCTGAGTAATATTCTAACATACTACATGAACGACATTGAAGATATCATTGGGAAAATTCTCAATAAGAAATTATGAAAAGTTACAAACCGAACGAGAAAACATCCTTGCTGGAAAAAATTTTCTGGGGAAAATAATCATTGGAAGATTCGGAAAATAATCACTTTCTAGGTTTCCCAAAAAATACCCCAATCCCAATATGACTATTTTCTGTTTCTCCCAAATACTCCCAACTCTAATTTTGAAACCTACAAACAACTGATGATCGTAGGTGGAGAAATATTTGTAAACCAAAACCTACAATTTTGTCATCCTTATACCAGAACATATCTGTATCACATGATACGATTTTTAACCAAATATTAAGACTTACTATCCCATATTTTGACTGATAATAACGTTGAAAGCCAAACATTTTTAGCAGTAGGAAACTTTGAAGTTGGCACATTTTTTACACTTTTTATTTGTGATACCAGTTCAAAGTATTTAGTTTCTGAATAGATATTTGTTTTATCAGTTGATGACACTAGTTTTACGTAAACCAACACGCCAGTCTAATGTAATGTGAAGTGTTTCTTATATATAGTGTACTGTATAATGGTTTTCTTGAAGCCGCAGAGAGCATCACGGAGAACAAGTTGGGTTTAATGAATTTTAATTAATTGGAATAGTGATAGAGTCTTCCACATAATTGGAGGCGGATACAGCTGCGGCTGCATTTTGTCCCTTGCTTAACAAACTAATGACTCAATTAAATTCTGACAAATTGATAATACTCCTAAGCCATTTTTATTCCAATCGCAATAGTTTAGTTTCCTAAGCAGGCGATCGATACTGAATGATCCTCACTCGGCTATGATTAATAAATATTTGATTAATTACGTACGAATACACAATACATGAATATGGAAAACACAAACAAGTAGAATTTATGTAAATCTAAGTATGGTCACACTGTAACTCTGGCCGCCGTCGGAATAATTTATAAAAAATATCGATTAAGCCTGTATAATCCCTAAATCATTAGACTGAGATGCGGTGTTAGTTCTCTGTCGCTTATATCTCGAGTTTTATACCCCCTTCCGACCGAATGTTTACAAGCTTGGCAAGAATTTGTCAAATTTAAATCCTTTAAAAATGAAGGTTACAAATTATAGCATTACAAAAATAACTTCACGGAATAAAACCGTGCAAGAGTTTTTTTGGTATAATTCTTGGTTATGACGTGGCGATACATTCTGTGCTCATAGAAAATTATGATACCTAAACAATATTAAGTGATTAACATAATCACACGAGAGCGAATGTTCAAGATAACTCCTATTGACCATTGGAGAATAACTTATTTGATAAACATACTCATATATTTTTAGCATTATGGTTGATATATTCTGAATGCTATGCTGTGAATAACTGAGAAGCGTATATATTCTATTATGATTCAGATATGGTGAACTAACAGGCTATTTCTGTGTGATTAATTTGAAAACATTGCTTCCAAAAAATGTATAACTACGTAAAGATACACCATTCTTTAGAAGCTGGATTGTAGTATTTACAATAATTGGAAAATTTAAGTATAGATGACTCATGAAAACAAAGGGATTGGATATTATCATAATCTCTCTCTCAGACCCATTCCAGTGGATTCCCGAAAACAAACATTTCATCTACTCTGAGCTTCTGCAACCGATTTACTAGAGATCATCTGCTTATTGAATCGCTCTCTGTACTGGCCATGATTGCCTCACCATTTCCAGAACATTCTTCATCTATCTGTAAGTAATCCTCTATTCTCTTTACTTTCATTTCTATTTATATTACTTTCTTGATTTGGTGTAGAAAATCGAAGGACCAGATCTTTCAGATCGATGAAATAAGAATAAAACGATGCTTGTGGCTGAAGTGCCTGTTTAATAGTAAATAGTCAAATACACGGCTCTTTGGAAAAAAAGTAGGGGTAGCGAGAGGTCAACCCCCTACTCGCATAATAGGATTCATGGGTAATTCACGCAAAATAAGGGATACTGAAACAGAGTGGTAATCGCAGTCATGCATGCTTCTGGCTCATTTGCCTCTTCAGCACGGTATAACCAAATAAGGATGTGAAATTTGGGAGCAAAGATGTAAGTCGAAACATGGGAAAACATAAAACACCGGTTTTCAGCAGGGAAACCAAACGCTCATTTGTGGCTTCAATTGGAAGATCCCGAGTTTTCAGGACAACAACCAAGATCGACACGGAGGCGCATATAGCCCCCCCGCCATGCAATACAGCAATAGAAATTGGGTTTTATTATTCTCTCATACATAAAAATCAACTATACTGGTAATATTTAGGCAGAATAGTAAATTTCTGTCTAAGGTTTGATATTCATATGCATTATGTATGTGAATTAAGAAGAGTTTTATCACCCTCAGTGTAATTATTTGTGGATTAAAACCCACTGAAACTTTGAAGAAGAGTACGTTAATACAGTTTTTAAGAAATTACTTTGGATTTATTTTACGACCTATGGAGATCATTTTTGAGGTATACACACGCCAATTTACCTCTCTGACTGTTAATAAACAGATCAATCAGTATTTTGGGTTAGCAGTTTGGGATCGTTCGCACTCCATTTACTTAACTGAAAACCTGTAGTTGCGAATATATTCGTAACTTGATTTTTGATTTCTAGGGCTTCATCTAATGTATTATTTCTTGATAACAAATCATCCATACAAAATTTCTATTTATGACTTCGCTTACAATGGGATGACTTTCTTGAGTATCTATAGCTAAGGTTTTAGATAATGTATAGCGAGAAATTGCGCACATGTAACGCATAGCTTAAAGTTCTCAATCTATATGTTTCAATGAGATCATTACTGTTGCCCCAATATCAAACAAATATTTTTGAATATTGAACCCGGAAATAAGTTGTCGCCAAGGCTTAGTCCCTTTGAACTTCTTGCCATTGAAAGGAACAAGTTAACTGTGCTCACTTGACAAATATTCGTTCATAAACTCTTTGTAAGAATTTGCAAGTTTATGACCTTTTGCAAATCGGCGTTCTGCAAGTTTATGATCGGTGTTTTTGGGAAGAAAAACATTTAAGAGATAATGACCTCTTTTTCGGGCTGAGATGGGAAACTCATGTTCGAATGGGTCCTTCTCAGGACCCAAATAGTGTTGGACTCATCCCCAAAGGGATGCCAACCAACCAAACCCAACTCTGTCTCGCCGTTACTCCCGCCTCGGAATCACTACCCTAGCATACTTCAAGGCGGGCGGCGGACCCTCACACACTCTCCAATCACGCAGTCATCATCTCCCTTCTACCACTCCTACCTCTCATGCCATATCAAGCCCTTCACTACCCCTAATCATGCTCTCCACCACACTACTTACCTCCATCCATTCCTCCTACCCCCTCAACATTATCTCCACCATGTTTTCCCAATACACCTCCTCCCCTAGTTTCTTTGCTAACTTTTTCAAGACATCCTCATTCTTCCAACATCTGAATACATGCCCCACATAATCCTCCAGGTAATGACCTAGACTCTCCTAACCTTGTGTTTTTCTTGAACGGAAGGTTAACAATGAATCTACCAGATTCTATTCTGAAACTGAAGTTTTAAAAATCTGAATATTTGGGTACTTCTTTTTCGAAAGTTGTTTGCCTTTCTCTTTCTGAGTTTCAATCTAACTTTGCTAAAATTATTTATAGCGTCTATTAAAGAACGTAACTCGATGTGTGCGGGTTTTAAAATTGTCTGACTCCCCAAAATATTTTTAACATGGTCTTGAAGGATAACTATTTTGTTCTCAAACCGTTTTATTAATAACTCTATAGCGCTTGCTTCATACTAACAGATATTCAATTGCACGAAATGCCTCATTTTTTAAGCACCCTCTTAAATAATGAAATTTACGAATATCTGTAATGTTAGCTTCATCCCGTATTAAGCAATTAAAAGATTCAAAAAACGTGAACTATTCGCTATGTTTACCGGTAAAGGTCGGCAATGGTAAAGGCTTTAAGTTAACAATGTCTGATACTTCTACCCCGCTACCAATCTGTGATGCCTATCACAGTATGTTACGACTTCTAAATTGGTTTGTAATTGAAAAATATGGTCTATCACATTAGGTATGGTTTTTTCAGTTTTAGTAATAGAGGTTCTAATCCCGACATTTTTATAAATTTATGAATAAACCGCCTCAAAATACAAATTTTTCAAATTTACAATAAATAAATGTAAATTGGTACCTAATGAAGCTTGTTCAAATTACGCAAACTTAATGGATAATATACGATCCTATTGGAACTATCCGATGTGGAGGCCACGATTTGAAGACGACGATTTATAGACGACGACGTGGAAACGACGATATGGGGCTCGAAGCTCGATTGCCCGATATTCCTTGATTCGATGACGATGTATGGATCCTCGATTGGATCTTGATGTTACAGCAGACTGTTGACTGCACGAATAACATACGATTGTATGATTCACTTAATGTATACGAACGATTTTTGAGTAAGTACACGTTATATGACACGAATAACTTTCTGTTTTTTTACTTCGATTGCAGATTGTACATGCGATTCGAATGACCAAAATGTTACGATATAAATGAGTAACTCGAAGGCCAGATCTTTCAGATATATGAGAAATAAGAATAAAACAATGATTGTGGCTGAATTGACTGTTCCATAGTGAATAGTTGAGTACACTGCTCTTTGGAAGGAAATTAGGGGTAGCGAGAGGCAAGTCCCCATTTGCATAATATGCGGTAACAGAAAAATCTGAATTATTTTGCTAGAAGCTTTTCAGCTTCTTTTGTTAAGAATTGACTGACTGCTGTAATTCTTATGCTTTTTAATAATATCTATTTTTCCATGAGTTGTCAAGCCTAAAGCTATTCTTAGATATCGGATTGTTATTTTGATACAATCTCATAATCATAGCAGAAAGGCTCTATGTACATACATTCGTCGATGTTTGATAGCATCTGCTATAAATGCATCATATATGAAACACAAAAAAAGAATTTCGGTTCCAAGCGGCTAAAAGATCGCCGAAAAAACTATATTTCTTCCTTGTAGACGTTTTTTGAATGCCTTTTGAAATTTATATCAGAAGAAACCTCAATTCTGGTCAACGTAAAAGCCGGAAAACTGATTTGTTAGTTTCAACCCATTATAGAAATTTTTTCAAACAATTTGAGCATTGGACAAGAGCCAAGTTATGCTTCTCTTAGTCAACACTTAATTTTTTCAACTAGTGCCATGCATTCAATAATCAATATATATTTTGTCCTCTTCAAAGTAATCTTCCAATTCTTTTGTGCTCTACCATCTCATCAATCATAGCAAAATATTGTGCTTTCATGAGTCTTTTTAGTTGCTGGCATGATCACAGAGTTGTTTTTGGCCAAAAAGTATGATAGAAGAGAAGCGCCCAATCTAATTTTTCACACACAATTCCTACCAGAGTTTTAATTCGTTTATTCAGAAAATCATAAAAATACGCCTGGCTTTTAGATCTGTTAAATACAAAGTAACAATGCCAAATGGCTGATTATGTCAATATATGTATACCAACAAAACAAGAACATCTTTCGAATAAATTATGTATTACAGGAATATTTTTCTACTCGTTGAATTATCATTTTCCTTAACAGAGAAGTTACTGTGCAATATATTCAAAAACACTCTGTTGAAAATAAAATTCTTATTAATGATTAGACTATCATTCGTTGATAAAACATCAGAGCATATTAATTCGAGTTCCCCTCGATATTAAAACTTTTTAATTATACTGTCTTTAAATTATGACCGAATTGTAATCATACGCAAAACAGTAACAAAAAACCTCAAATCGCCGCAAGCTGACTCGTGTTCGCGTAAACCAATGGCCATATTGTATTTATAACCAATGCACCCTTCTAGCTTATTTGACACGTACACCAGTTACTTGGAGATTTAATCAATTGATTCAGATTGGTAAATAGCTGACGATCGCAGCGTGTCGCATTGTTACTATACGTTTTTTTTTTGTTCGAAGTGTAAAATATAGAGGTGCACATGCTGTATCTACATCATGTCGACCAACCATAAATTGTACCCCAGTGTGTACTTGTCACAAGAGCTGTCAGAATCCATAATCTGAATTTGGATGGCACAGCCAAAGCATTGCATATTATTAAGAGACTTAAAGCATTTCTGTTATAATTTTTGTTCTCGTTTTGTTTCGTTTCATGTTTTGTTGCACAAATGAACTCTATTGTGTTATTTATTGGCATCCTACTGCGCGTATAATGTAGTGAATTAACAAATATATGTTAGCAATCTGTTTAATAGTAGAAATAACTGTAATGCTAACCGATGTGTCGAAATGTAGAGAAGAAGTCGGTCAAAAATGTGTTTCTTCTTTCAAATCTTATTAACAACCATTTTAGATTTAAACAAAACTTTTCGCTATCATATTATATCAGTGTTGGATTGTTTCGTCGGTGTTACCCAGACAAATTCAATTCGCCGATGGATATAAACCAGGTGTTATAAAATATTAATGAAATAGACCCGTGATTCTTCACATTTTTAAAAAAAATATCAATACCTACATATATGTTGTCTCTTAAATTTTAAATGCAAATCATACAGTTTTAATGAGAACTTTGTGCTTGAATACATTACAATGAGTAGGAAGCAAATAAATTGTATTTGTCTTGTCATAGACTGAGTGGTAAAATGACAACACTGGCGGAATCTTATGAGTAGTTTACTTTTTTTTTTAAAGGAAATGTTTGTTTCGTTTGTTTTAACTGAGTTGAAGTTGAATTGAAAACAAAATTTATGTACAAGTAACAAAGTATGCTTGATATAGAAGCATAAGTTGCAAATAAATCAAATTATATATAATTTAGAATACAAAAAGGGTTCAATGTATTAATACAAAAAACCGTGTTATGATGAATTACTTGCCAAACAGCTTCGTGGAACATAAATATAACAATTTTTGTTATGAACATAAGAAAGCAAAAAAGCTATACTGTTAAATAGATAGTGAAAACCCCTTTCCGTCTTTTTATTTAAAAATGTACGGTGTTGTTAATCTTTTAACAGTATTTTGTAGTGATATAGCTTTTTTTATTTACCTAAACACTATTACCTAGTAAAGTTATCCAATTACGTCGGCGTCACTATAGTATTTTACCAGGAGAAACGTGTACGTAGAAATCCTTTCATGAAAATTAATTGGTGTATTATTAAAAAAACACACACGAGCAAACTTGATTTTGCATTTATACTCTTCAAATATTCATAACACGACAACAACAGCATATGATATTCCCACGCGGTAAACATCCCGTTAAACATCGAGATAGTATGAGAATTAGTGATGTATGGCGGGAAAATTCAATTAACACACAACTGCATGCAAAAATTGATTATAGGCATTGAGTGTGCATCACAAATGCAGTCGAAAGTGCAAACACTATCAAGCGAACGACAGATGCACGTGTTATTCCTGATTGCTCTCAATTCAGATCGTTTGTGAATGCTATATCGAATAAAAAAGACAGATTGTGAAAAATGGACGAAGGAAATTAGATATTGTTTTAATTGACAGAACGTAAACGATTTCCTGCTCGAATGAAGAATTTGAAAATTTTTATGACAATCATTATATTTTTTTCTGGTATTCACCTAATTTTTTCCGTTATCTGTTGCGTTAGTATTGTTTTGGAACTTTTTATGTTCATTTCACATACGATACGTTCAATTGTAGATTATGACAAATCTGTTAAAACGAATGAATTGTTTTTGATAGTCGGTTATACATTTCTGACATAATTGCTTTCGCACCTTTAGAGAAAGGCTATCACTAGCTCTTGCCTTTGTTTCCACCTTTAGGTATATTATGAGTTATGACCAAGAAATACTTCAAATAAAATTTATTCCACGGAATTTTTACTTAATCCATAGGTACATAAGTTGATACCAGCGAATATTTAAAAAGATGGCTGTTATAAAGTCTATGAAAAGAATATTAATTTCAATTGACACAATAATACATTAAGAAAGTGCTACAAGTGTTTTGTCACCGCATGCTTCGAGGTACATTCTGCAGTTTTGTACACGTGACAGATAATTATCGTCATACCAATTGAAAGTGTGGAAATAGTTCATAAAGTTGCTCGTTTCGATTTTTCACACAACTCTGTACAAATATAATACTGAAGGCATTATGAGAAATATAAGAGAATCAATGTTGTATTACACTTAAAGCTACCTATAAGATGTATATATATAACAGTTGGATTTTAATGACAAATCTTTCCGAAATAGTAGGTACAGTTTGGTTTACAGAAAAGCATCTCAAGCCACCAAAGAGAATGAATTGTAATCAAGAGATAAGTTAGCCGATAATTTTTTACTGAAAACTAAATGAGAATTTCAGTCATCATATGATTATTAACATCAATAATCGTTTTAAGGAGATATTTAATACCTAATTATACTCTAAATATTCATCTAAAACCGTGAACTACCCTCTTTAAAATGGTAATGAAACTTATGTCTGAATACCAATTAATATTGTCTGAGAAGCGTCCGAAACAATTCGGCCCTGCTGTGGGTTTATATTGCTAAGCGAACCTGTCAAGTGAAATTTTCTAGAAATGTCATTGCTTGGCCGGTACGCCAAGCTACAGAAATTTTTTCGTGTGAAAACCAGCCATGCCATTGTTTGGAGAATAGTTTCATATGATATAGTGAGATGTTTTTCATTCGACTTTATTATTAATAACATCATAACTTTGTTATTAACACTTTTATGCAAAAAATGGTTTCATTTTTCATTTTTTTGCTTATAAAATTAGATCTGTTATACTCCATTTTTAAAAGGCATGGAGTAATAAATCACTCATTTTGGCCGGAACCATAGGCATACCACATTTAGCCATTTAAAAAAAGTTAAGGCTTCTAAAATTATCTCATTTCCGAAAATAACCGTTTTGTAATATTATTTGAAATGAAATTTCAAATTATCAATAATATAATAAACTGTGGATTATATCACTGACATCAATTTTCCAGAAAATTTATTATTATGTATAAAAGGGCGTAGACGAGTCCCTCCACTAAGCTCCAGGTAGTTATAATCCTACATACAATAAATAATAAAATAAATGTTAATAACAATTTTATACAAATACGTATATATATATATATATATATATATATATATATATATATATATATATATCGAAACCAACCCCATTTGCCGATTATTTCACCCAATTAGCAGGTAATTGAAGAAACTTGACAAACAGGTAGCTCAAAAATGGTTTTATTATTGTGAAATATAGTCTTTTCAGTCCTAAGAAAATGCCCCCATAATACAATGTACTTACTAGAACTTTTCAACTATAAAAGTAGCAGAAAGGTTGAATATTTTCAATTTACAGTTCATCTGTTCTGGAGAAACTGCTGCTTCCCCATTATTACTGTTCTTTGTTATTATTTTTTACCGTTATTGTTAACTGGTGTTTATTTTTGTTCATCTATACAAGTTCTCTTCTCATCACACGAGACAAACACCTAACTACACCTTCCAACTATATAGTGTTCCAACCAAATTCGACCAGATATGGAGGATTTATCACCATCTAAGCGGCCTAAAGTTGGCCCATTGTCGCTGAACGAAAAAAATCTGATATTAAATTGCTATTCCTCGTTGAGGAAGGAAGAAATTAGAAGAAAAATCATGAATTTGACAGGAAGTGTTGATGAAACTGTGGAGATTACTGCAACAATGATGGGTGTTTCAAAAACAACAATTTATAATTCAATGAAGGAGAAAAAAAAATGGAAACATCACAGCCCCAGCAAAGTCCCCAGGCCGACCCAGACTTGAAATGGATGACGACTTGAAGAATGGAATAAGGCGTAAGGTGCATGCTTTTTTCTTTAGAAAAGAGATCCTGTCCAAAATTATGGCTTCGGTTCAAGAAGATTCAGATTTTCCGAAAATGTCTCGAAGTACATTATGGAAAATTTTGAAGGAACTTGGATTTGAATATAAAAAAAATTATCGAAACGCAATGTTGATTGATAGAGACGACATTGTCATTGGAGGAGGAGTTATTTGCGCAATATTCGGAAAGCAAGACTAGATCAAAAACGAATTTATTATTTGGATGAAACTTGGTTAAATGAAGGTCATACTGTTTCCATGGTTTGGCAAGACACGAATGTCAAAAGTCGGAGGCAGGCAGCTCTTGAAGGGTGGTCAACAGGCCTCAATCCACCAGCAGGAAAAGGACGTCGACTCATCATTACTCATATCGGAAGTTCCGAAGGTTTTGTTAAAGGTGGATTGTTGTGCTTTGAGTCGAAGCAAACCGGAGATTATCATGAAGATATGGATGCAGACGTTTTCGAAGAATATTTCTCACAAATATTAGATCTAATTCCAACGGGCTCAGTCATTGTTATGGATAACGCAAGTTATCAAGTTAGTGGAGAAATTACCTTCAACTGCATGGCGTAAACAAGATATCCACGATTGGCTAACCTCGAAAAATATTGAATGCCCAGATAACCCGCTGAAAAATGAGCTCTTGCAACTAGCCAATTTACATAAACACAAATATAGTAGATACGTTGTAGATCAAATGGCATCAGCGCGTGGTATAACGGTGCTGAGGCTTCCTCCTTATCACTGTCAACTCAATCCAATAGAATTAATATGGGCCCAAGTGAAAGGGGAAGTTTCAAGAAAGAATACGACATTCAAAATGAGTGACGTAAAATTTTTATTCGAAGACGCGTTAGGTAACGTAACCGAAGAAAACTAGAAGAAATGTGTTGAACACGTGATACAAGAAGAACTAAATATGTGGGAAATGGATCATATAAGTGAACACATGATTGAACCATTTATAATCAATGTTAATAATGGAAGCTCAACAGAATCGTCTGATTCTGATATATAGAACTAGTTTTTGTGTTAGTTATTACTATTGTTTGTTAGACTTTTTTTTTATAAATATTACATTAATTCGTACTTTATTCCTGCATTTTTCTTTTTTCCTCTCTTATTGTAAACGGTATATTAGTAGTAAAGTTGATACCTACTGCAAAAAAATTTGCTATCTTTTATATAATATTTTATGTTTATTGTTTATTCATAGGAACACAAAAAAATGTGTTTTTATTGAATCGATATTGTGAACTCTTTTGAATAGTTTTCGTAATTATAATTTCATAGTGCATTCATATTCATATACCAAGTTTGTTTTGTCCTGATTGCACGCCTCTGAGGATTAAATTGTTTATTTGTTCATTCAAATACAATAGAGCTGCCCTTTCAATACGATAGGCGACCCAACCGAATACAGAGTTACCTGAAATTCGTAACAAATGAGAAATTTTATTACAAAATTAGATAAACTTCGGAGATATTTTATTATACACCCTGTATCGGTTTTTCATACCTAATGAGCTTTTATTACTCCATGCCTTTTAAAAACGAACTATAGGGTAATCGTGATGTGGTCACGAGAGAAATTGTGAAGAATAAAAACACGATGAAAATGAGAGATCGAACAAATCGGGAAAAACCGGCCTAAGTGCAGTTTTTACAAAAATTCATAACTCTGTTATTTTTTTAGTTGTAGCGTAGATCCTCCGGCCACTATGAGCTTTTAATATAATCTTTATATGTGCAAAAAGCAGGCACTGTCCTACGCATAGTTTTCGATCTGCGGCCATTTGAAATTTCTACTATGCAATTTTCCAGCAGGCCTGAATGCGACAGGTATGGTCCGATTTGAATTTACAAAAACGATTTAGAAAGTAGAATTTTAATACTTCAAAACATTGATCTTGGTGTTGCGATATTCTTAATTATTGCTGATATGTTCAAAAGAAAATATAATGAGATACGCGCAGGCAACAGTATTACTATATACATATAGAGATGGCAACGATTAATTGAAATATAAAAATCAAATGATATACAATAACTCCATTAATCGAAAAGAAATCGGTTAATACTTATATTCGTCTACTTAAAAGTGACATACATAAATATAACCTCAAAATTATAAATTGCAAAGAAAATACATGTGCAGTTTTCTAAAAATACGCATTTTTGTGGTTTCTTTAGGGAAATTTTTATAATTTAGACGACATTTTATTTGAAAATATTGAAATTATGTCACCACCTAAAAGCATAGTTTAGTTTCATTTCATTAATCGTTGAATTGTTATAAAATAATCGATTATTCTTTTAATTCAGTTAATCGTTGCCATCTTTATATGTATATAGTAAGTTACATTACATTTAATCCTACATCGCGTAGTATTGAAATTACCTCTACAATAATTAATTTCAAATCTTGAGTTTTCACCTGATCCCAAGTAAAATCGTACGCCACTTGCTGCTTCCAAGCTTTATGCAATCCATTAATAACAAATACCAATGCATGATTGGCAGGTTGTAACTTTCTCACTAAATTGCTACGAATCCTACACCTTTGTCATTAGCCACATCCCAAGTCAATTGTCCTTTTAAAGCTATTTCATCAAATAAGGGGACATATTTTTTATCTATCTGCTTCATTTTGACAATCCTTTCTTTAAACCTATCAAAAATTGAATTATTAATTCCAGTTTCAAATGGCACAGATCTTAGAAGTGATTGTAAAATAGAATTACTGGGCAAAGCTATAAAACGTTTTAAAAAAATATATAATCGTGGTCCTTTCTTATAAATGGCTAATGAAAGGCATTATCCATTATTGACCATGAAGGTTTATGTTTCTTAGAATTAGCAATACTACTTTTTTTAAAATCCATGCCTACTAGATCTAATTTTGAAATAACTTTCATTCAGACAATTTAACTACTTTTTTAATTTGGTTATTACAACTGATAAGTGCCTTGTTTTAATTTACAAACTCGATTGCTCTAGGCAAATATTCAAATTGAGTTTCTTTAAGGCTATCAATATTATTATAAAAAATGAGTTTTCTTTTTACAGGCAATACTGCATTTTCCAAAGCTTGGGTATTATTATTATGTTCAACTACTTTTGGTGGTGTATGATGGAAGGGTTGCAAAGGTAAAGCAAATTTATTGAGTATTTTTTTTGATCTTTGGATGTATAAGGAAGTTCTAAAATTTTGTAGCGCTGTTCCCTTTGATTGATGTCAGATGGAAACTCGAAAATTGTTTTGTTCCTACACTCCAAATTGCGAAGCGGCTAGTAATATTTACTATTACAACTTTTTGCAATACAACTATGACGAGTTCTACCTGGTGATGACATTTTAAAGGTTTACTTTATTAGAACTAAATCCCAAGTAAATTGAAAACTAAATTAACCTAACTCACCCTTGTATCGCCATATTTTTCTCAATTGTTATTTTTGACACTATCAAACTGAATTTGACAAACATAAGCCAGATTCACACCAAGCAATGTAAGATTGGTTTTGTATATTTTCATTTCAAAAGTTAATATACTAGGATATTTTATAATATTTATCGACATTAGAGGCGATATGTTAAATCATATTGTAATGTAATATATTTGGAACCATTTTATTATATTTTGTTTATGTAAAACAGTCAGGCGATTGCAGAGACTTTATGCGCGGGTCAGTTACGCAGAAATATGGTGCCACATAACGCAAATACATCAAACAGTCTCTTATTTGACTTGTCTATGGTATGCGCATAGCATTTCAGGTCTAAATGACGGAGGCAGACGTATGTATGTCTGCACGTTGGGTCGTCATTACCAGACCCCTACTAGCAATGTAGGAATCTTAGAAATATGGTTTTATATAACTATTTTTATTTTATAGTCATTTTCATGACATGACAAGCGCAAGCTCATCCGCCATGTTGAAAGAGGGGTATTTTAAAAGTTTTGTGTAATTATGGTTGGAAAGGCAATATTATCTTTACAAACAAGTTCGTCATTAGAACAAATTATTGATATTGCTGTACTTGTTCAAAATTGAGATGAAGCGCATAATTGTGATCAATTAAAAAGTGGTTAAAGCGTTATGGGCGTTTGTAGAAAGGCATAAAAGTGAGCTGATTGGGAGGTTGTTAGCTGTCAATACCATCTTTAAATAAAATAAAGTAAATAATTATCGAATAATTATAACCCAATTAACTGTGATAACTGTAATAATTTATTGTTAGCACAAGCAGAAACTCTAAAATTAACATCCAGATTTATAATTAACTAGAAGAACCCGTTTAACTGATTTTTCTATATTCAATATTCAATTTTTAAATTCTTTATGTTCAAAGCTTAATTAAAATACCTATATAATTTACTTTTTGCTTTATTTAATAAACGTGGTCGTGGAAAAAATATTGTGTACAACTCGTATGCAAAGCACCTTTACCGGTCACTTGATTTGCAGCACTCCCCTTATAGCTCGTGCCACAAACTTCAGCGCTCGTGGAAAAAGTGAACGATATAGAAGTTCACAAGCTGCATCGCCAACTGGTGGAAAGGAAATATCAAAATCCTTTTTGACAATCTAAACTTATTTTTATAGAGAATTTCGTTGACAAACACTGATATTACAGTTAATTAAAACTTATTATCAAAAAAGATAGACCAGGCTTAACAACTCAAAATTATTTAAATTTCATTATTAACTATACCTACGATTAATTGATTTTTTTATATTCAATATTCATTTTTGAAATTCTTTCTGTTCAAAATTTAAATAAAATACCTATATAAGTTACTTTTTTCGTTCATTAATAAACGTGGTCGTAGAAAAAATCTTGTATAGAACTCATACGCACAGCTCTTCACTAGCTCCCTTGATTTTCAGCACTCACCTTACGGCTCGTGTCACAAACTTCTGCGCCCGTGGAAAAAGTAAACGATATAGAAGTTGACATGCTACAGCGCTTCCTGGTGGGAAGTTACAACAAAAAGGATAGTAAATACAAATTCTGCAGAGAAAAATACATATATATGTGAATTTTGAGGGTGATCAGTTGAACGGTGTAGAATTTGATATGCTGTAGCGCCACCTGGTGACAAGTTATAAAGAGGATAGCGTTAAAAATTTCTCCATGAAAAAATATACAAGCACACACACACACACACACACACACATATATATATATATATATATATATATATATATATATATTAAAGTGAAACATATCTACCAGGTTAAATTAAACCAATTAGCATCATTCGAATAATGTGAATCTTAGTAAATATTCAATAAAAGGAGATAATTCATAAAGACATAGCTTGAACACATTAAGAAATATTTACGTATAATATCCATTTAATAAAATGATTTAGGAGACTACTATTCAATTTAGTAATTATTTTTCAAAGTATATTTCAAAGTATATAAAAATAACAAACGCCAAGTAAATTACGTCAAACATATTTTGTATACAATTATAATAGTCCCTGTATATATAAAATCACTTGAATTTTGAAACAAAATTCAACTATTATATCATCATAATTTGTAAACACTTTCAGAAACCCTGTATATAGCATAAACTTTTCAATTATATAATATCAAATGTCAAACCGAAATATCAACTCAGATTTCAACGTTCTTTCAATAGTTCGGGTAGAGTGGTTCGGAGTGATTACAGAAGTGTAAATAAACACAGTGAATTTATCTACAATAACACAGAAATGGATGTTTTGATTTAATAAAAACAATTATTTACTTAAAAACAATGGACAATGAGAAACGAAAGAAAAGGAAAACAGTTGCAAGTTGTTGATTCTAAGCTTGGAGAGAAACCTCGTGAATTTATAGATGGAGGACGCGTAAATTTTTTCTTCTACAAAATTATTTAAAAGTTAACATAATTTAATAAAATCATATTGAAACATTGACCAAAGTGTTCAACAAAGCTTTAAAAGTAAACTAACTAAAAACATAATTCGTATTTAAACAAATAAGTGAAAATAATTGTGCTATCGTCTAGATTTGGTAAGATTGAACAATTACCTTATTATTATAGTTTCGATGACTATTCATATATCTCGCCATCGATTGTGGTATTCAGCTGGTGAAATAATTCACATTTTCATCACTTTTCACATCCTGAGTTGCGGTTTATTCGATCGTAGTCACGATCGTTTGCTTCACATGTATCATATCCAGGGTTAAGAAGAACCAACTATGAACACTATTTCTCGTGTATATATATAAAATTTCTCCTATAAAAAACATTTTCAAGTATATTTACATGTCTAGGTTAAGTTATCATTCATATCAATTTCTTAGATAAATATTAGTTTTAAACATTTCAATCTCCACTAATATGTCGGACATGAAACACTAATTTCTTATTAAAATAATTACTTACCAAATCTATATAATAATAAAATCTTAAACACGCTACAACTTTCTTTATCATTGCAAACTAAATTATACCCACCACAGAATACACACACCACGCAACGATTATATTTAAAATAACAACAGCTGGGATTGAAAGCGCTGTGAATGTACATTCAACGCACACCATAGATAGTTTGAGCGCAATTTACTTAGTTGGTTTGATGTAAATAAATTTATAACTGGTATAAATCATGTTACGCGAAGGTTTGCGCTAATATTTCAATTGAATTTATCAAATATGTGTTATTTAATTTTTTGATTAACAAAGAACTGATATTTCGTTTATTCACATTTAATTAAATCGTTTGTCTATGTTCGTCTTGTATTTTCTTTGATATCTTACCTATAGCTTCCTGTTGCTGACAAGCGTCAAGTGCCGAATCCATTCCTGAGATATGGTAACGACAATATAAAATAAATTTACAATTTTTCAAAACTTATATATTATTTTGAATTGGAATTCGTGGTAAGCGAACCAATTCTGGCGCCCATGACTCTAATTAAATGAATAAAAATAAATATAAATATTGAGCAATAATAAAATACATAGTAATATATATATATATATATATATATATATATATATATATATAAGATGTACGAATAGTGCGTGACATATGAACAATAAACAACGAATAGATTAGTGGGTATTGCACGCAAATAGAAGAAGGGGCTACTGAAAAGAGTGGTAACCGTAGACATGCATGTTTCTAGCTCATTAGCCGTCATCGGTACGGTACAACCAAGAAAAGATTTGAAACATGAGAGCAAAGGTGTTGAATGAAACATGAGTAAATATAACAGAATTCAGCAGGATAGTCAAACACAACATTTGTGTCAGTAATATTAGAAGATCTCGAATATTCGAGACAACAACCAACATAGATACGGAGGTGCATATAACACTCCCGTCTGAAACTTCCGACCCAGATTAATGAAATAATAACAAGATGTACGTATAGTGCGTGACATATGAACAATAAACAACGAAGAGATTAGTGGGTATTGCACGCAAATAGAAGAAGGGGCTACTGAAAAGAGTGGTAACCGTAGACATGCATGTTTCTAGCTCTTTAGCAGTCATCGGTACGGTACAACCAAGAAAAGATGTGAAACATGAGAGCAAAGGTGTTGAATGAAACATGAGTAAATATAACAGAATTCAGCAGGATAGTCAAACACAACATTTGTGTCAGTAATATTAGAAGATCTCGAATATTCGAGACAACAACCAACATAGACACGGAGGTGCATATAACACTCCCGTCTGAAACTTCCGACCCAGATTATTATTTTCTCATGTTTCATTCAACACCTTTGCTCTCATGTGTCACATCTTTTCTTGGTTGTACCGTACCGATGACGGCTAATGAGCTAGAAACATGCATGTCTACGGTTACCACTCTTTTCAGTAGCCCCTTCTTCTATTTGCGTGCAATACCCACTAATCTATTCGTTGTTTATTGTTCATATGTCACGCACTATTCGTACATCTTGTTATTATTTCACTAATCTGGGTCGGAAGTTTCAGACGGGAGTGTTATATGCACCTCCGTGTCTATGTTGGTTGTTGTCTCGAATATTCGAGATCTTCTAATATTACTGACACAAATGTTGTGTTTGACTATCCTGCTGAATTCTGTTATATTTACTCATGTTTCATTCAACACCTTTGCTCTCATGTTTCACATCTTTTCTTGGTTGTACCGTACCGATGACGGCTAATAAGCTAGAAACATGCATGTCTACGGTTACCACTCTTTTCAGTAGCCCCTTCTTCTATTTGCGTGCAATACCCACTAATCTATTCGTTGTTTATTGTTCATATGTCACGCACTATTCGTACATCTTGTTATTATTTCATTAATCTGGGTCGGAAATTTCAGACGGGAGTGTTATATGCACCTCCGTGTCTATGTTGGTTGTTGTCTCGAATATTCGAGATCTTCTAATATTACTGACACAAATGTTGTGTTTGACTATCCTGCTGAATTCTGTTATATTTACTCATGTTTCATTCAACACCTTTGCTCTCATGTTTCACATCTTTTCTTGGTTGTACCGTACCGATGACGGCTAATGAGCTAGAAACATGCATGTCTACGGTTACCACTCTTTTCAGTAGCCCCTTCTTCTATTTGCGTGCAATACCCACTAATCTATTCGTTGTTTATTATATATATATATATATATATATATATATATATATATATATATATATTGAACCACATATCTAATATCATAAAAGCACATTAGTTGATTGAGAATGTTTTAATTTAGTTTTTGAATAAATTGAAACTTCAATAAAATCAATAAAATGATACATAAAAAACCCACAGTCAGAATTAAAGCTCATATAAAATAATTTGTTGATATAATAAAAAGAATAACAATAAAATATAGAGAAATTACCTTAATAGTTTTCTAAAAGTATGAGAAACTTATATTAAGAATGCAAGAAAACATTGTATGTGCCTAAAATGGGTATTTTTGTCACTATGGCTGTTTATCTGAAAATAAACAAGCATTATTAATTATAGTTAACACAACTATAAGATTAAGATTAATAATCAAAATTTGTTATAAAGAATTGGACAAATAAATATATATAAATCCAAGATGACATAACTCTGATGATATGTCAAATTTTTGAATCACTCTCTATATTTTAACATGAAAAAGAAATTGATAATTAGATGGTGATATAAATGTCAATATCAAAATTATAAAATATGTATAGTTTCAAATAAAAAAACAAGACATATATTATATAAAAGGAATTGTGTCATAAATTTTAGATATTATTTAAAATTATAATTTCAATGTATTAACCATGAATTTTATCACTTGTCAAAGACTTATTTTATTCAAATTCTGTTTATATTGGAGGAAGAAGAGACTTTTTTAAGGTAAATTTATAATCATATGTTTTCCTGAAACTTTAAAAGTGCAGTTAAAGTGAGTAGAACTTTATATCTCAGAAAAAAAGCATATTGTTGTTACGGACATCTTTGCTAAAGCGGAAATGAAACAAAAATAGGATTGAACAGTGAGCTTTGAAACATGTAGCTTGTTGATAAAAAAATCGAGAATCGGGAAAAAAGCTTAGAGGGAAGTGCGTGGCGTCGGTAGTGGAGACAAGGCTATGTTAGTCTCCAACAAAATTTAAGTAAATTTTAATGAAAAACCAGAGAAAGTAAGAAAATCATAATAGAAAACATACTCCAAGTACTTACAATTGTTTATAGCCAGTAATTCCCGATAATCTCCAAGATATCTGCAGAAATTGGGAAGCGTTGTTTCCAGTCGGCTTGTTCCTGTTACCAGCTGTGGTAATATCCAGACTACAGACTTCAAGGTCAGTGTGATTTTAATATTATTGGCCAATAATAACAATATAATTCTAAATCCAGTGATAATTACCAATTATAAAGTATTAGCATTAAAAAAGATCGATCGAACTAAAAAGGAAAGATATTTATATAATAATTCAATAGATTTTAAATTGAGATTAGTAATAGAAAATTTCATGAATATTCTTCATTTTGTTAAAAGATAATGGTGGCTACTTACGTGATTAATAATCGTATGGCAAAATTGTATTTCAATCTATCCAAACCGTATATGAAGTGCCTATTTAATTCTTCTGATTATCTAATAGTATGTATATGTAATTCCTACACATAAATCCTTTTATAATATTCACCATCACCATTATTATTATAAAGAAAACAATTCTGGTGTAAATAATATCAATAGAAGCTTATAACACGAACGTTTGACTTTGTTCGCGTAATCTCGCTTATATGAGCATGCGCATAGAATGGTTGGATGTACAGATTGTGACTGAGGTTTTATTATGCCATTGGCCTATCGAGTATCTAATTTTGAAATAAAATTTCTTTGATGGATTAAAATATTAGCAATTAATGTGTTTTATTTTATTTATTAAAAGAATATAAAATAATATATACTGGAACCCAAAGAGTAGAATGAGTCTCATGCTCCCAAATAAAAAGAAATGAGCTAGCAAAACAAACATATAAAATTAAATAGATAAATTATCAATAAAATAATAATCAAATAAATAAATAATTAAAATATCTAATCTATAATATAAAATAAAAAATAGAATTGTTTATATAAATAGAAGTAATAAACCTAGCGGATATTTACAAACTTCAAAATATTTTTAAACTGTTTTTTAGGTCCGATTTTGTTTTAAGAATTTTTTCTCCGAATTCTAGGACCAAGGGTTTCATTAGAAATAATATAACTAGTATATTTCCGGTTATTTGGGACATCCTGTATATATCTTATATATCTAATACATTTTAAATTGTAACCGTCTGTATCCTACGTATTCCTCCCAAAGAAATTTTTAATATTTTTGGTCGTTTTACCATTAGGCTCCGTCCCTTAGAGAGTGAACCACTCTATATATTGAAAGCAAGGTTTAGGAAAATTTATAAAATAATATGGATTGGCTTTAAATTATTTATAACGTGTGTTGTATACCCCATAACATCACTGTTTTTTTGTTGTTCCCTTTCCTACAGTATATAATTGAATTAAACAATTTTTATTTTAATTAAGACGTTTATTATTTTTTAATAAATATCATTTGTTCAATGTTTGCTGAACTATTTGGATACATTCATTTAACATGCTTGTTCACAAAAAAAAAACAGAACTGAAGAAATGGCTGAACTGACGCATGCACACACAAAATGTGTGATGAAGAGGTCTATTAGTATTAGAACATTTTCAAAACTATATTTTTCAATACCACTTTCTCAAATAAAAGTTGTATTGAATATAAATATTCAAAAAAGTTGTTTTCGTGACCTTTCGACTAAACTACAAAACTATGCATTTTAATACAATGAAATTGTATCATACCTTTTTTAAGTTTCTTTGGATACGTTTGTGGAAAACAGCAACCCCCCAATTATTGGAAAACAGCAACCCCCCAATTATTGGAAAACAACTGAATATGCATGCATGCCTAATAAAAGACAATGTTTTTCTTATTGTTTGTACTGTTTGAGTTTATGTCTTTGAAATCAATGCGATGGCACGTGTAAGTATTACATATCGATTTCTGTGGTTTTGTTATTCTTGAAATTCTTACATGTTCTGTTTTAGGAATTGTTTCTGAGAAAATAATTTTAATATTAATATAAAGCCTACTGTTTGGCATGTAGATTTATGAAAAAATTTCAATTGAGGGTGAATCATTGTCCATAATATAAATAGCTCCTTCTTATAGAATACCGGGTATATGACAAATAACAGTTTAATATCCAAATTATCAATCAAAGCTTTGAATGTATTGAAGCCATTTTTTTCACGTGATAGGTGAGGAGTCACTCTCAAAGTGGTCAATGTGGATAATTACTTAATAGGGCCAGACTGTTTTCGAGGAAATTCAACACTTGCAGTTTTTACAAAATTTTTATGAAACTACTTGAAAGAGATAAACCTGTCAATTGGGCAGAATAGACTACCTATAATTTTTTTAAACAATCTCTGGATTGAAAAATTGAAAGGATCACTCCTGCATCTTTTGCTTGGGTATCCAGATATTTTCTAGTAGATCTTACTCCGATTGACTTGCATCTGAGGTTTTACAAAATGTAATGTATATTGTGCAGAAATTATGAGCGACCAACTAAGTAATTGAATCGATTTCGTCAGAAACGAATGTAGGTATCCAAAAAACGGATGTTGTTTTGTTCATTCGTAAAATACACTATATATTTGCATATAAAGGGCGTCCCAGACTAATTTATCCAAGCTATATCTGCTAAACGAATAGAGATATTCGAATGGGACAAAAAATGGTATATTCCAGATCTAATGCGCTTTGAGGCATAGAAAAAATCATCGCTTAAGTAATCACTCCTTAGTGACAACCCCCAACTTTTGAATTTTCAATAGCAACCTGTAGATTTTTTTATAATTTTGGATACAGTCTTCTATCGTCTAATCAACAAAGTTTTCAAAATTAGAATCGGCTCATAAATAATCACGAAAATAGCTTGCTCAAACCAGGATGCAATGATTGAACCAGTTCGTCACTTATTATTCATGACGTTTGAAATAAAAGTATTAGAGCAGTAATAATAAATATACGTGTTGTAATTGTGTATAACATTTCAATATGCCTTATTTATTTTCGCCTGAAAAATACGTTGATATGTTACTGATTTATGGAGAACACTTGAAAAATAAAAGAACTTGTCGACAATTATATCAAGAAAGGTTTCCAAATCAAAACATTCCAAGTGAAGGAATGTTTAAGAATTTGGAGCGCTTACTTTGACAGGGCCATTTTCCAAACAATAGAGGAGGTACAATTGAACGAACAATAAGATGTGACCAAAATCTTATTAATGTATTATATGTAAACTTTAATCCCAAGGTGTCATTAGAAATTAGAACCCTGGCCAACGAAATTACTATTTGAAGAAGTTGGGTTCATTGAATTTTAAACGATTTTAATTACTATCCTTCCAAAGTGAATTAAGTTCAAGGAATACATGCGATGACAAAAGACGTCTTGATTTTATTGCAAGAATGATGATCCACATGTTTTATCAAAAATATTGTGGAGCGTTGAGGCTAGATTTCACACTAATGGTGTAGTAAACCGACATAAATCAAATAATTGGTCTCCCATGAACCCACATTGGGACGTGGAAAGAATATTTCAAAATATTTGGGGTATAAATGTGTGGTGCGGTTTATTTAATGGCTATGTTATAGGGCATAGGACCTTACTTGTTTGACGGCACTCTAACACATCTTCGATATTTAGATTTTTTAGAAAACATCATTCCCGATTTGCTAGAAGATCTTCCTCTTAATGAACGTCAAGAAATGTGGTGTTAACAAGATGAAGTTCCTCCACACAATGCGAGAATCATTAATGACCACCTAATACCGCTGGATAGCAAACGGATCTCTGCAAATTATGTTTACCTGGTTTGTCACCTCCTAACTCTTTCTTTTGATGAGCAATGAAAGGTATTGTTTATCAATCAAAACCGCAAAATATAGACGAATTAAAAGAAAACAAATTTCTACTGCAATTATTCAAGCCACATGTACCAGAAATCTTCTGACACGATTCGAAATGTGTGTTGCAGCAGGTGAACTACAATTCGAACATCTAGTTAAATTAGTTAATTAGTTTTTTAATTGCTATTTATTTTCATCATGTTATTACTTATGAACTGATTTTAATTTTGAAAAATGCGTTAAATAGATGATAGAACACTACATACAAAACTATAAAAAAATGTACAGGGTGTTTGCGCCGCTTATCTTTATTTTTAGCGGCAACACTCGGCGCCTTCTGACAAAAGTGAGTGTACTTAGCTGTAGGATTTAGATGTTCTATCTGGATACAGTATACCTAACAAATATACTGTCGACTGGATGACAACTGCTATTATATAGTTGAAATAAAATCAAGTTGAACTGTCATCGCATTTTTTACACATCAAACCTTATTCGCACCCGCTAGAAAAATAAAAATTGATACCGCCGCCACACCAGAACTTGGAGGATAGATGTCTGGATTATACAGGTAAGTACATTCCTTCATACAAGACGCTGTTGTGGTAAAATTCGTGGGATTTGTGGCATTACACTCTCTTCACAGGGAAGTTTTCCTTGCGGGTGCGAATAATAATAATAATAAGTTCTAGTTCTTACAACGTGGTAGCAATAAGTGAACTTCTGATGGAATTAATTACGCATGCCGTGAAACATTATCCAAATAATGTGCCTGGTTGAGATTTATGGGCGATATCAATTTTGCCAACGGCCACTATCAAGTATCATTAAACTACTATTTAAAAGCATTGTTTATTTTCCACGACTACTTCAACATTCACATTAGAAACGACGATCACGTGTTTAGAAGAATGATAAAATGTTGTTCGAGACTTGGAGCGAATCAAAAATATGATGGTACGTTTTTCGGGAAACTTCCCTGTGAAGAGAGTGTATGGCCACAAACTCCACGAATTTAACCACAACAGCGTCTTGTATAAAAAAATACACTTACCTGTATAATCCAGACGTCAATCCTCCAAAGTTCTAGTGTGGCAGCGGTAACAATTTTTACTTTTCCTGCGGGTGCGAATAAGGTTTGTGTAAAAAATGCGATGACACTTAAACTTGATTTTATTTCAACTATATGACAGCAGTTGTCATCCAGAGCACAGTTTTTTTGTTAGGTATACTGTATCTACAGGGAATACAGCGGACAAAGGAACCCAAGAGAAAAGAATTGGAACAGAGAAGTATCACGGAGACCCGAGCAACACAATTTCGGACAAAGGTACCGAACAGAAGAGAACAGAAGAGGGAACTCCATAGAGAGAAGACAACCAAATAAAGAAGATGGAAGAAAACATTTAAACTAATAAGGACCACCGTTACTCCCCAAACAAGTGGTCAAACGGAAACCAGGGGAAAATTGACGCACAAAGGCAAAGACGGACATCAACCGGCAACAAAAACGGAAAACATGGGAGAAAACAAGAAAAAACAGGCAGAAACAATGTACCATAACGGAACGACGATAAATAGAAGGGAAGAACCCCCGTATATAGTACTCTTAGAGTAAACGGAAAGAACGACCCATGTATGATAAACACAGGTGGAGCACACTCACTAATAAATAAATTCATAATAGCCGACAAGGAATTAGACACAATGAACCTTAAAAGGCATAACGGGACACACAATTCACCTTTACGGTTCGACACAAATGGCCATAGCGTCAACAGAAATGGACTATAATATTTACGCTGAAGTGATCGCAGCCGAGGACGGTATAATGGGAACACAGCAGTATTATTAGGAAGAGATTTTCTAGAAGAACAGGAGGCAATAATCTCATACAGAGGAGAACCAACATTGGAAATATGGGGAAAGAAAATACCACTAATGAACCCAAGGCAAATCAGAGACTTGCTAGATACTGATAGACAATTACAGACAGAAGTATGCGAGCAAGTAGCGGCAACAAGGGAACAAGAAAACTCCAGAGAGAGAGACACTTGGCAGAAATGGCTAGAAACAGTGGAATCATTGTACAAAAAAATAAGAAATCACAGAACGCAGAACAGACACGCCACAACAAGAAACAACGAAACCAGGAATAGACATAAATAGCCCGGCCATAAAAATAAAGGAAACTACAGGCATGGATAAAACAAGAGAAAGAGAAACTACAAACACAAACCAAAAACTCATAATCCACGAAATAGGGCGCACAGACACAGAACATAAGGAGAGAAACGGTAGAAAGGAAACAACCGAAGATATCAGGAACAACAAAGAAGAAACATAATGCACAAGGACCTGCACAGATATATACACAGATGATAGTTTGACCATACCAGCGCTAACCGAGGTTCACACAATTGGGACCCTGAAACATAACATAAAAGGAAATACAGTCGTATGCGAAACCTAAGAAAACGGACAACATACAATCAGATTGGCCAACAGCATATCAAAAAACCAAAGACAAATTCCCATAAGGATAATCAATACATCGGCGCAGGAAATCAACCTCACAAAAGGCACTAAGATAGGGAAAGCTTACGAATGCTCAGAAGAGGATCGACTAAACACCGATGTACAGGGTACAATCGGAAAATTCGACATTAAAACAGACGATTGGCTCCGAAATAACTTCGAACTAGACCACATAGATACACGGAGCAAAGAAGAACTAGTCAAGCTAATACAAAAGTACCACCAACTATTTACGGATGACGACGAAACCCTGACCCTGATATGCAAGGCTCCCTATAGGATACCCTACCATCAACGAGAGACACTGCAAAAAGGAATCGATAGGCTACTAGCATCCAATGTAATCAGAACATCTTCCAGCCCATGGTCAGCACCAGTAGCCTTAGTAGTAAAGCAGACGCCGGAAGGAGAAGGAAAAGTTTCATCTATGCACATCTGGAACAGTTTTGTTAAGTGCCGGTATACATTTTCCGTTCCGTATTTTATTAATTCTCCTTGTACTTCTCCTGGACCGACGGCTTTTCCGTTTTTAAACTTTTACATGCTTCTTTCACTTCTTTATTTGTTATTGTTGATGGAGATGCGGCGACTGTTATGTTTCTGGTGTTCCATTATTTGTCTCAAAGGTTGTTCTGTTTTCGGTAAGTAATGCTTTAAAATACGATTCCCATTGTTATTGTGGATCTTATGTCCTTATTTTGACTTTGCCTTAGTTGTTTTATCATTCTCCAACTTTCCGTACTTTTCCTTCCGCCCAGATACGTGTTGATTTTCATTAATTTTCGATCCCAGCTTCTATCTTCTTGTACTCTTCTACATATTTGTAAATAGGTAAAATGATAGATACTTGTGGGACTTGCGAATATATGCAGATTCATTCATGTTTGTTATTCGGATTTCTCCAAACAGATCGTATCCAATTCAGTCACAAAATATTCTACAGTTCATGAGATATTAGAAAAAAATATATTTTCATTTTGTATCTTTTTTATTGTACCAAAGTTGTATTGTGGCCAACCTTTTTATTTCGTCTTGTTTAAAAATGTATTCTAATTTAATGATATACGTCTACATTTTCTATGACAAAAAACCTATTCTTTAATAAATCAAAACAACAACGGCACATTTCTCTTGAACGTTCTATAAAAATAAAGTTGTGAAAAACGTCACCTCCAAAAGACATGAAAAGTTGGAATCGACCTGAGAGTCGAGACCTCATTAAGGCAAAAAACAGTAAAGGGAAATAAGTAACAAGTAGCTGTCGCCAGTAATCTTACGTCAAGAAAGTAAAGAAAATGATCAAAAGAAAATTATGACGAAAGGTAAAAGAAACGCTGCTATGGCAGCTTTTTTCGTTGATTAAAAAAACTTTTTTTGTAGTCGAGGATGAAAACTGATGTTAACTTTGTTAACCGATTAAACATGAGTTAACAAAGAATAAAGTCCTTAGCGTGAAAGTTATAGCAATTAAATTGATTTAAAAAAAAAAGAAATACTTATAATTTTAGTGTTGTCAGCAAATAGGCATGGCTTAAATGCGAAAATAATTGGATTCCTTTAAATATTGGCTAACGTTTACACAAGTGGAAAAAATTAATGTTCTTTTCTCAAATGGCAACTGCTTGTTACCAAACTTTTTTCTCACATTTATTGTAGTGACAACATTCCTCTCTGTGTCAGAAAAAAAATTGAAAATACAGAATTTTCCTTAGACAACAAAACCGGATGAGGAGCCGTATTAATCATATTAATTTTTGACATAAAGTTATCAAATGACTGTGTGATGATCTATTATTCCAAAATACTCTGTACAAATTTTGAAGCTCGGCAGTTTTATGTGGACATTTTGAATGGAAAACAAAAAACTGATACTTCAAAGATTAAAAAAATACTGGTGACTCGATTATTACTTTCCACAAACTTTCCGTCTAAAATCTTAATGTGAAAGTTATTGCCCTCCTCTTTGTCATTGGCACAACTTCAAAAACTTTGGAGAAATGATTAGTCAAAAAGTTTCTTCATAATTATTGTATATCCGTTTAAAATGTCTGGTATATATTTAGAGAAGTTACGATAATGATCTAACTTTAAATATCCGGAAAATTAAACTGTATTTTGAGATGGAAAGTAGAGAATTTATAATTTTGAATTATACGAGCATTCCTCAATTATAATAAAGTGATAGTTTTAAGACATAATTTTACGTGATCGACGCAAATATAAATCAATAATATGAACAATGAACCTTAGTCTGTTTTCGAACCGCTTCTGTTTTGCAAATTTATAAATCATTTGGGAGCAAATTTGCTTTTGGTCTATTTTAATAAATACTATGTTTTTTCATAGATTTTTTTCACCTTTCGCTTTCTATAAAAATGTTATTTGACACTAAAAAACCCGATCTATAAGTATGTCACTTAATACATGAATATCAAATATGAAATGTTTCAGTTATATGATGAGGTCTTTTTGTCTTTATCTGTTGAAGTTTTAATTTAAGGAGAAGAAGCAGTTAACAATCTAAATTATTCATAATACATACATGGAATATATAAAATAAAATAACTAATTTTTCTTATGTATTTTTCATCATAAATAGAGTTTTCATTTTTGTGTATATAAACCATTTCTTAAAATAATTTTTGTTTGTAGCGGTTTCTGTTTCACAAATTTTTGTATTTTCATAATTAAATGTATGCTTTTTTGCTATTTCGTGGTTTGTTAACGCTGTTGTATTTTTTTATCGTAGTGATGAAAATCAAAAACTGCGTAAAAATGAATATCCTGAAAAACTTATAAATAACAACAAAAGAAAGATAAGCAAATATTATAACCAATTAACAAACAAAACAAATCCTAAACAATAAAATGTAAAATCGATCTTTACCATATGTACTGTCTCACCAATTATCAATTTATTTTTGTAAATTTGAAATTAGAGTAAGTAAAAAAGGACATAACACATTATCAAAATATTTCAGTTATTTAAGCTCAAAACCACCGAAAAACAAAATGAAAGTAATAATATATATGAAGTTCCTTGTGTTTTTAAATGAAACTCAAGGTCTCTAGTTAATTCCACAATATAATACAAGTTATTGAAAATTCTAAAAAATTGACAATTGTTTCGATAAATCAATATCAATTGTCAATTTTTTAGAATTTTCAATAACTTGTATTATATTGTGGAATTAACTAGAGACCTTGAGTTTCATTTAAAAACACTAATATGAGCATATTCCACGAAGTAAGGGTCGAGACAGTCAATTTTTCAAGTTCCTTGTGATAATTATGATGCTGTTTACATAGCACAAACATCACAATGTTTGGAAAATATATTAAAGCTTCCTCAATACGATAAAAAAAATAAAACAGCATTTACAAATCGTGAAATAGCAAAAAACCATACATTTAATCATGAAAATATAAAAATTCTTGAAAGAGAATCGAATACAAAGAAAAGACAATTATTAGAATTATTCCATTTTATAAATTCCATGTAATTATTATGAATAATTTAGATTGTTAATTGATCCTTCTTCCTTAATTACAGTAAGTGACATATCTATACATCGGATTTGTTAATATCAAACAATATTTTGATATAGTCGAGCTAAAATGTCAATATAAAAATATAGTATTTATTAAAATAGACCAATATTCAAGGAACATTTTTGCAAGAAAAAATATACATACATACATACAAAAATATATATATATATATATATGTATATATATATATATATATATATATATATATATATATATATATATATATATATATATACAACTCCAAGAATTTAACGCACCACCAAAAAATAACCAAAAAAGTTTAAAGTAAATTTTTGTCTAAACTGCTTGTCCGATTTGAATGAATTTTTTTTGAATGACAGGTTGACACTTCCAGAGAGTTAGTATACTACTGTATTTGCATACAAACTTATTTTTGTATAAATACGGGGTGTTGCAATGACAACCTGATTTTTTCATAAAATTTGTAACACCTTGTGGAGTTCAACAGTAACAATATCAACTTAAAATTAAAATCAAACTGTATCTTTATCTTTTTGTAACATTTTGTTTTCTGATTTACTCTATTATCTTGGCCACAAGAAGAGAAAATCAATTTTATAGCATAACATGTTTTTTATTAAAATTTATTATCCAACTTTAACAACGAAAAACAAAGAAACAAAAGGTAAAAAAGTCAGTAGCGAGTATTTCCGCCTCTGGCAGAAATAACTGCTTGGCACCGACGGCCCATACTTAAAATAAGCGACCGTATATCATTTCGGTCAATTTCTTCCCATATTTCAATCAGTCGCCTCCCCACGTCTTCCAAGGTGTTCAAGTTCCGTTCCTCTCGTAACCTTCTCCCAAGAGTGTCCCAGAGATTCTCTATGGGATTTAAATCAGGGCTTCCAGCTGGCCATGTCATGGTATCGATGCCAACTTCCTCTAGATAATTCCTCACAACTGCAGCAGCATGAGGTCTGGCATTATCGTGCATCAACAAAAATCCTTGTCCTATATATGGCGCATATGGCATTACATGTTGGTCTAAAACCTCCAATATGTACCTTTCAGTTGTAAGGCTTCCATCATTTATGACCACAAGTTCTGTGCGACCAGTCAAAGAAATACCTACCCAGACCATCACAGATCCTCCTCAAAATAATGTGTTATTTGAGAAATTACACTGAGCATATCGTTCGTTAGGGCGTCGATATACACGTATGCGCCTGTCATTATTGTACAAACAAAATCTTGAATCATCCGTAAATAATACCTGTTGCCATTCCGCTTCTAACCAGTTACGATGTTCCATGGCAAAATTCAGCCTCGCTCTTCGATGATCTCTAGTTAGAGCTGGCCCCCGAGCAGCAATTCTAGGTCTCAAATTGTGTTCTCGTAGTCGCTGACGAGCTGTTTCACCACAAATTTGTACACCAGTAGCATCTCGAAGCCGGTTTTGAAGGGTCCGGGCTGTTACAAAACGTTGTCTTAATGCCGATAATCTTAAAAACGGTCCTGATTAGGGGTTGTTATTCAATTCCTTCCTTGTCCCGGTCTGCGACCATGACTTCCAGTGTCTCTATATCTTTGTGTAAGTCGTGAACGGTTGTATGGTATACATTAAATCGTCTACCAATTCTTCGGTAATTCCAGCCTTCCTCGAACAATATTAATGATTGAGCACATTCTTCGCCAGTAAGATTTCGTGTTTCACGTTGCATATTAATTAAAATAAAGGTTTTTACAAAAAAAACGTAAGGGCTAACACTAAAAATACACTTCTATGAAATGCTTTTTGACACTTGTATTTAGCTAATGACAATTTACTGTAACTTATTGTTTTTCATAGCCTGCTACTCACTTTTATTATTATAAATTTCAATAAAAAACATGTTATGCTATAAAATTGATTTTCTCCTGTTGTGGCCAAGATAATAGAGTAAATCAAAAAACAAAATGTTACAAAAAGATAAAGCTACAGTTTGATTTTAATTTTAAGTTGATATTGTTACTGTTGAACTCCACAGGGTATTACAAATTTTATGAAAAAATCAGGTTATCATTGCAACACCCCGTATTTATACAAAAATAAGTTTGTATGCAAATACAGTAGTACACTATCTATCTGGAAGTGTCAACCTGTCATTCAAAAAAAAAAATCATTCAAATCGGACAAGCAGTTTAGACAAAAATTTACTTTAAACTTTTGGTTATTTTTTGGTGGTGCGTTAAATTCTTGAAGTAATACATCAACTTGTAAGGACAGTTTTGAACTTGTAAATAATTTAAAAATGAAACATTTACCAGATAATTACATATTGGTGTCTCTTGATGTGGTATGTTTATTTACTAATATTCCCTTACATCTAGTAGTGAATATTTTGGAATCCAAGTGGGAGAGGATTGAACTATATACAACCTTGAAAAAAGACACGTTCTTAAATCTTATCAATTTCATTTTTAATAATACGTTTTTTACCTTCAACAAAAAATTTTATCGGCAATGTTTTGGCACTCCAATGGGATCGCCAATAAGTCCTATCATTGCAACAATAATTTTGGATGAACTCCTGAATAATGTCATCCCAATATTACCTTTTCGAATGCCTTTTGTGTACAAATATGTGGATGATCTGATTTGTTCCGCCCCTGCTGATGAAACTCAGGAGACACTAAACATCTTCAATTCGTTCAATCCACACCTACAATTCACCCTTGAAGTGAAGAACGATTGCAGTATACCTTTTTTAGATACCAAGCTGATACCATAATGTCCTTGATTTTGAGTTTTTGATAATTTGTGTATTGTGTTAAAATTCTTATGTTTTTGAAATCGAATTCATGATTTTCATTATGTTCATGTTTGTGTAACGCTGATGATGCAAAATCAAGGAAATGATATATAAAAGAGGTTACAGAGAATGAGTGGTAACCGTAGACATGCATGTTTCTGGCTCATTAGCCGTCATCAGCACGGTATAACCAAGAAGGGGTGTACGACTTGGGAGCAAGGATGTTAATTGAAACATGAGAAAACACAAACAATGGATTTCAACAAGATATCCAAACGCACATTTGTGCCTTCAAGTGGAAGATCCCGAGTTTTTAGGACAACAATGAAATTGTTTCAATACTATAATTTATTCGCTCCACGTTTGTGAGATAAATTGTATATGAAATTTATATATGAGAATTATTATATTAGTTGTGAATTTTAAATTGAATATAAATATATTGATGTTTTATTACTATTGAAATATTACACTCTTGGGCTAGCTAATTTATATATATTTTACCTTTAATTCCTCCTATTCATTATGCTATTTAATATCATGTGGTTTCATTCAATTCCTAAATTTTATTACCTCGGCTGCTCTTATTTATACACTACTCTTTAACTCAGTAGGGTTCTGGGCAAATCATAATAAAATCAACATTACTCATCAATGTAATTTATTTTATGTTATTTATAAAAAGTTAAAAAAAATTTGAAACACTGAAATATTACTTACATGTATAAATATATTTGGCGCTTTATTTTATTGTTGGAGTCATATACCTATTATGTATAAAAATAAATTATTATCCTTTTCTTACTTATTAAAAATTCTTATGCTATAAAATAAAATAATGGATTTTCTATATACATCTAAATTTCCACATCACACAAACTTTATGTATATTATAAAAAAAAACTATTCATTCTTTTTGAGATGGCTTTTGCAGACTCATTTGCATAAACTTGGATAAGCGTTTGTAAACATTATATTTCTTTGAAAAGAATGAACACCTGCGTTTAAAGTTGTTCAACTATTTGTAACTTTTTTCTTCTTGTTCTTATAAATAGGATTATTGAAAATATTTAAACACTGCTTTAGTTTTATTCGGATCGTGAAATGGAAAGGATATTTGAAATATTTATCTACTTAATTTCGATCTTTTTAAAAAGTTATTTTAACGTATTATAACAATTGTGCATGTGAAAAAAAAACTGAAATTAGTTGTGGTTTGTTGTGGAAAGTTTTATATATATATATATATATATATATATATATATATATGTAACTGGAGAAAATTCAACATGACAGAAATTAATACATATATCTACAAATTAGATAATGGTAAGTTTTTTACGTTTCCTGGTTCATTATATTCATTTTAAAACTTTTATTACCAGGTGTTATGATTTAAATTTCACTTCTCTATTATTTGGTACCAAATATTTCTAATTAAAACACACTACATACCTTGATCTTTTCGCCAAACGACGCCTTCAGTTGTGTCCATCTATGACGCTTACCCGCTTCAGGTGGCAATCTCCCTGCTTATCATTATCGGGTGATAACTATATTACTTGGCTTGACTTTGTTTCAACACAGATTTGTCTTTACACTTATTTTAATTATAATTTACTTTTTTATATTTCTTATTGATATGTATTTACACTTATTACTTGAAAATTTTATAACAAAGAACTGGATCACATTCAATTTACCTCTTGCTTCTTTAATTACCAACGCTTAACTGCCTATCGCGGGTCTTTTTATCCGCCAAAACCCTTTCTATCGTTTATAACTGGAAGCTGGCAATGTTCTAGAAAAATCTTTGATTATTGTCCACCTGTCACTTTGTTTATTAATGTTTTTATTATTTTTCTGACTTAAACTTGTTATAAAATATTGTTTTTTATTCACTATAACCTTATCGTCATTGATTTAATTCACTAACATCTTATTATTATTGTTTTTTCATGTTGTTGATTATTTGAAATCTTCCGATTGGTCAATGCAAATATATCATCTTTATACTTCCTACAACCTAAATATTTACATAACATACATGGATACAGTTCATTTCTTATTTTGTTTGATATTATTACATCGATACACATAAATTAGGTCGGTAATCATTTATTTTTATTCTTATATTTCATATTCAATTACATTTTATGTTGGTATACTTGTCTCAACTGTTATTTTTCATATTGGTTTTTGACATTTCCTGTAATTACAGTTTCCTACTTATATTATTATGTTTCCTATTAACTTCTATGATTAAATATTAACTATTATATCTATATATATATATATATATATATATATATATATATATATATATTTTTACTAATTCTAAATGTCATTTATTGATCAATCATCGTAGCACTGTTGATTTTATTATTACCATCCTATTTATTCTTTAAATATAAGCAGATGCTTTGGTTGTCTAAAATTCCGTGTGGCGTTACGTTATTTTATTGATCTTCGTTTGCTTGTTAAGTTCTGTCTAAGGTTGTTTTTTTTTGAAATACAGAATTATTTTACAACTGTTTTATGAATAATTGTTTATGAATTCTTTTTATTTTTATTTATTTTCTCTATGATTATGCCCATTGATTGTTATTGATTATGTTGTTATATAGATATTTTATTAATTTTGCTACTTTATTTACAAATTATTTTTATTGATAGATATTATTACTTTATCCTTTTATTGGGATTCTATGAATGTTATATGTTCGTTCTATCTACAACAATATATATAGTTTATTTTGTATTCTTGGGATTGAAGACCATTTTTAAAGACATATAACTAGTAATTAATACATTTTTATTTAACGTTTCGGTCTTTCCATGACCTTCATCAGAAATAAAATTTTTGTTAAAACTTCGACAGAACGTTCATTTAATTATTCAATATATTTTATAGCTGTTTAGGACGTATCACATAATAGAATATAACTCACACACAAACAAAACGAACATTTTAAAAATATGACAGTCATTCTTTTTAAAATGTTCGTTTTGTTTGTGTGTGAGTTATATTCTATTATGTGATACGTCCTAAACAGCTATAAAATATATTGAATAATTAAATGAACGTTCTGTCGAAGTTTTAACAAAAATTTTATTTCTGATGAAGGTCATGGAAAGACCGAATCGTTAAATAAAAATGTATTAATTACTAGTTATATGTCTTTAAAAATGGTCTTCAATCCCAAGAATACAAAATAAACAATATATAATTAAATAAAAAAGACCAAGAACCAAAAGAAAAGAAACTATATATATATATATATATATATATATAAAAGAAGATGTAGGAATATCGCGTGATATGTTAACAACAACAACAAAGAGATTCATGGGTAATTCACGCAAAATAAGGGCTACTGAAATAGAGTGGTAACCGTGGACATGCATGTTTCTGGCTCATTTTGCCTCTTCAGCACGGCATAACCAAATAAGGATGTGAAATTTGGGAGCAAAGATGTTAATCGTGTCTCTGTTGGTTGTTGTCCTGAAAACTCGGGATCTTCCATTTGAAGGCACAAATGTGCGTTTGGTTATCTTGTTGAAATCCGTTGTTTGTGTTTTCTCATGTTTCAATTAACATCTTTGCTCCCAAGTTGTACACCTTTTCTTGGTTATGCCGTACCGATGAAGGCTAATGAGCCAGAAACATGCATGTCTACGGTTACCTCTCATTCTCTGTAACCTCTTTTGCGTGGTATGCCCGCTAATTCTGTCTTTGTTTTATATTCCACGCGTTATTCTTTCATCTTTTCATTGGTTATTTGTATATATATATATATATATATATATATATATATATATATATATATATATATATATATATATATATATATATATATATATATTATATATTTGGCGATAGTGGTTGAGTTTCATTGCTAGAAACATAGTTTTTGTGCAGTAGAGACGAACGTGAAAATGTCTTTGTATTTACCCATAATTGTTTATTGACATACTTTATTAGAAACGAGAGAGACACCTTACTCATTTTATACACTTTTATCAAATCTATATCTATCTATATCAACGAAATAAAACTTAAATCAGCTCTGTAAAAAAACAAACTACTAATGAACTAATGAATAATTGACTTTTATTTCACCACAACCAAAAATATCTAACATGATTTCCAATTTATATTTGTAGTTTATCAAAGATTATAACTTACATTAAAGTAAATGAAAAAGACTCTCCATCTCAAATGTAGTCTGTAGGCAAATAGCAGTAAGTAAAACGCAAACTCCGTACTACAGCATATGTTATTCCAAGTTGAAGGGGCAACTAGTTTCGGCACACTGAGCTATCATCAGGCCTTAAATCTATATAATAATTCACACGAAAAGTATTATGAAAGGAAATCTGTCACATGCCTGTGACATCCAGCAGAATCCAAGATGTGTCAGTAGGTAATATGAGAAATATACTGTAGGCAAATTTCATTAAAAATAGTTAAGAAAATGTACATAATTATGCAAACGTCAATCAAAATTAAAATTGGACAACATTAAGAGAAGTCATTAAAATTAAATTAATGTATAATTAAAAGAAAAAGAAAGAAAATATGGACTTCGTCGTACGACAGAATCCGTCTGAAGCAAGAAGTACAGTATTTGATTATTCGTAATACGAAAAAGGGCAATGGAGAGGACCGAATGCGGACTAACGAAAAACAACTTTTGCTTTCTGTTAGTCCGCATGATAATAATTATATACTCAGAATTCATATTTTGACACTCATAATTCACACAATTTGTATATCCATGGTCGTAGGAAAAATAGAGTACATAACTCGTTAGAAATTGTATTTCATGCACTCGTACGGAATATGTCACTTTCCACACTTCTTATACAATGCTATTCAAATTCGAGTTTATGCATTGGCATGGTTAAATGTGGGCAAAGTTGTGTATTTCAGAGGTCATGTATTCGATTCAAGACAATCTAGCTTCTTTAGTTCTGGAGTTATACCGGAAAAATTGAAAATTTTGAATTTCTTCTTTAGCCTACATCTTTTTATTTGCGAGGATTTTCCAAAACTTTGCCATGGCAACATTTTGTAGACTATGCAAACATGCGAATAAAAATTGTATAGAAAGTATGTTACACATTGGGTCACCCTCAACATTTTATTTCCAAATACGGACCTGTATTTTTCATTGCAATTGTTTGAATGCTAAGAGGTATGTTTCATATTGGCGTAGTATTTTCATCTGAACTGAAAATATTGATCTATTACCAGAATAATTTTAACCTCTAAATTCGACTGTGTCTAAGTCAGGTATGAAAGTTAAAATTATGGCGAATACGCAGGTTTTTTTTATAACTGTTTACGACTATCTAAACATTGTTTTTGTGACCTGTCTTATTCAGAAAATGCCAGAAAACCAATTGTTTTTGAGTAAGCCGCAGTCCGGAATTTTCTAGTAAAAAAGGCATTAATATATATAATGGACCGATCAGCGGATAAGTTTAGTTGATAATTTGACATTTGAGATAAACAAGTGAATACGTGTGTGTTAAGTGTTTATATAAATTAGTTTATGTGAATATACTGAGTATATATAAATTAAGTGTTAGTGATTAGTTTAGCGTTTAAATAAATTAAGTAAGTGAACCTACCGTGTGTTTAAAATTTATCCCACCCGTTTATTGTTCAAATAAACAACAAAAACATTACAATATATATATACATATATATATATATATATATATATATATATATATATATATATATATATAAATAATCAGTAAATGAGAAACAAGATATAAAAAACTTAAATCAAATTATCAAATTTGTTGCAACTTAATTAATTAATTTATTTTTTATCATTCCCCACATAATATCGTTGAGTGAATCAGCGGAGACGTCAGAGTTTTATGTTAGAGAGGGCCAGACAGGGACCGAAAAAGAAAAATTTAGGGGGGCACGTGCTCTTACATTATTGCTTTGGTAGGTACCCCATGTAAATAAATTTATATTAAATTGCATGGCAATACAGTATATTGAAGCATTAAAAAGCAGGGAATAGGTAGTAAACATAAACTCTGATTATACTAAAACATCAACGTATATATTCATTACATTTTCAAAAAATAGAAATACTTTACCATAACTTAAAACAGTAAGATTCTTCTGTTATAATGATTCTTAGCAAATGTATCAACTATATTCTCAAAATTAATATTTTCAATGCGATCTTTTTCAATACTTAAAATATATAACGACGAAAGTTTTTCATTGAGCATTGTAGTTCTTGTGTATGTTTTAACTCTACTTAAACAAGAGAATGATCTTTTTGCAGAAGCAGTTGGTGCGGGTATTGTCATAGCGATTTTTGTCAATACATAGATACGAGTATTTTCAAAAGCGGGAAAATATTCTTTTAATAGTTTCAATAATTCTTTCATTGTTTTGATCTCTGTTTTTTTGAGAATCAATCTTTTTTTAGCAATAGATAAAAGGTCGGGCACATTTAAAAAGTTTTTGTGTCCTGGCTGCAATGAACTTAATCCACTAAATAAATTCTTATGACCTGAGTTATTATTTTATCTAAAATTGAAAAAAAAAATCCCATTTTTCAAGTCTTGTTTCGAAGTATTCAATTCATTTTCGACTGCAACCTCTGTAAAAAACATAGTAAAACGGACAGGCAGTTGCTTTTTACGCTTGGAAACTACTTCTACCACCAGTTACTGTCCATAATTTGTCCACTCTATTCCAAATGGAATCTGAGTTTTCGTCTCTCATTAACTGTAGTTGCTGAAGAACCTCTTCTACCAAAATATCTTCCCGACAATATTCCATGTCTTTTGGTTGCAAATAGTCAAATAAAGAAGATATTATGCTCATAATATCTCTAAAGCAAACTATGTAAGTTATAAACGGTTTGGTTAGGGAGTGTAGCAATCCCTTGACTTCCAGTCCTCTGTCATTATTGCGAGAAGAGACTAAATATAAGGAAACATACAAGGATTCAAATGTATCTTCAAGGACGCTACACATTTTGTATTGAATTGACCATCTTGTTTGTTGAAGCCGTTTTAGTTTTTTTTGGTTGCTTACCGGGATAAAAAATGTTTGCACATTTATAAATTCTGTGTGTGTGTGTAGACGAATGACTCATAAAAACGTACAACTGCTCCTCCATATTAAAAAATTGTGAGAACTCTGGAATTCCTTTACAGCAGTCTACGACAGCCAAATTGAGGACATGATTGTAGCAGAGAACGTAAACTACACTGGGTACTTCTTTTTTAAATAATGCTTGTACACCAATCAGATGACCACTCATTACACTTGCGCCATCATATGCTTGGCTTACACGGTCTCCTATCAAAAGACCGTTTTTTAATAAGGTTTCTTTTATTTTGATGAAAAGAGAGTGCGCATCTAATTTTTCACAGTGAATAAATTCTAAAAATATTTCTTTTATTTCTGACTTATAAATGTACCTGACAATTATTGACATTTGCTCTTTTTGATAAATCTTTTGCTTCGTCGGCTAAGACTGAATAAAATTTTGCGTCGGCAATTTCGTCTCTTGCAGATTGCAGTACTTCATTAGAAAGTATTTCTAATAACTCATTTTGTATATCGGAATGAAGGTATTTTGCATTAGCCGCAGCACTTGAAATTATTTTAACTACAGGGTCGATTTGAAATAAATTGCGTTAATTCTAAAAAGTTTCATTTATTTGTACTCTCAATGGATTCATCATGTCCCCTTTGAGCAATTTCTAATTTACAAGTTAATAGAAGAATTTCAGCCAGTGTTTTGATGTAATAGCGATTTTCTTGAATAAGTATTTTGTTTTTATTTTTAATTAAATTTTCTAGGCCACCTACAGAACTACATCATTTGAACTCGTTATATTTTACTAAACATTCTTTGTGAGCTAATGAATTGCTATATGCAGTAAATCCCTAATTAGATTCAATAGCTTTTTTCCAACTATTATAACCAATGTTATACGATTTTTCCTTTACATCTGCTTTGCAAAAGAATCTGCAATAGAAACAATATGCTTTGTTTTCTATAACTGAATATTCCAGCCAAGGGAATATTTGGTACCAGTTTTTGTTAAAAGCCCTCAAACGATCACCTATTTCAGTATCTGGGTATTCCCTTAAAATAGGCTGTGGGGTCAGATCATAAGGGGTTTTTGATAAATATGAGGCGTAAGAAAACCGGCTCTAGTTATTTTGCGCTTGCTCCATATTGCAACTTGACGTCGACGATTCATTGGCATCTTTACTTGATAGATCCGTAATTTCTGTGCCATTTCCATATATTTATTCTTTCTGGCAGAGAGCCAGTTTCAGTAAACTCAATCTCATTACCTTCTGTTTTTCTATTCTTGCTCGCAGGCGATCTATCCGTTGTTGAAAAATAATCTTTTATTGAACTTTTACTACTCATTGTTGGTCTTGTTTCTCAAAATAATATAGTTCAAAGAAATATCAAAATGACAGACAAAACATTTTAAGTAACTTTTTCAAGGTTCTTTTGACATTTTTTGAACTACCCACAAGCCTTATTTGCATGACGTCGTAGTTTTATATTTATTTATAAAATGTACAGTAGTAAAAAAACCGGTACACTAAGAAAGCCATTAAGAGTAGTGTTACAACAAGACGAGATAAGACCATCAAGACCATCGAATGCAGCCTCTTATCTTCTTTCCTGCAGCCAGAGGACTAAATTCTCTTATTTATAGTATATCTAGTGAGGAAGTATAATCTAATTCTTCAAAATTGCCTATTAAAACGGTTATAGAAGACCACTTAAATGATCAACAGTTTCAATACTAGCAGAAATAAATAGTACAGCATGACTGTACAACATGAAAAAAGTTATTATTACTCAAATAAAAGCCTTGATAATAACATTGTCCAACTGTCACACAAAATCTGATAATAATGAATAATGTCCTTAGTTCACTGGTTTTTATTTTGTGATTCTACAGTAAATAATAAAAAGTTAGAGGTTTGTTAATAAAAAACTACTAAAAACTATGAAAAATGTCTATCCATTTTCCCTTTTTTAACAAGATAAACTTTAATTTCTAATCCCCTACATATATTTATATGAATACCTAGTTTACATCACAAACCTAGATAATAATTTCAAACACAAACTCACCTGTAGTTTATTAAATCCTGGTAACTTATAGATCAATTAATACACGATAATACAGTAACACGTCTTCTTCTAGTCTTTTTGTTTTCTTTAGAATAGAAAATCGGATGTACCTAGTAACTAGTGCGATAGTGCAATTGCAACAGTAAAAATGTTCAGGGGAATCTCAGGTCCAGAAAACAAAAACATCTGCGATCGCGGTTGCCAATGTTCAATGCGTACCAAATTAACCGGCAGATGATGCCGACGTTGCCAAGGTATTTGATGTTCGTATAGATCTGTTCAAACGTGGACTAAAATGGAAAGCCATCTATCTAACCAAGTCTGCCATTAGATCACGATATAAATCTTTCTTTGTACAATATTCAATATTAAAATTACACAGGTTATTGCAAATACATTATTAATATCTTTGGTGGCATCCTCGTCCATTGTATTATTCATATTGTAGTCGGTTTAATGCTGTCTAGTGGATATTGTGTAGGCAGCAGTTGTCGATTTTTAAAGACGATATCCCAATTGCTTTATCACTTTAATCTTATTTTCATAAAATGAAATATCTTTATTCAACTCTCGAGCACTTTTAGTAAATTCCTCCAATTTGCGTCTATATATATATATATATATATATATATATATATATATATATATATATATATATAAAAGTAGATGTAGGAATATCGCGTGATATGTTAACAACAACAACAAAGAGATTCATGGGTAATTCACGCAAATTTCACATCCTTATTTGGTTATACCGTGCTGAAGAGGCAAATGAGCCAGAAACATGCATGTCCGCGGTTACCACTCTGTTTCAGTAGCCCTTTATTTTGCGTGAATTACCCATGAATCTCTTTGTTGTTATATATATATATATATATATATATATATATATAAGGAGGATTCTCTTTGCTGACTGTTAGGGATAAAACTGGTGAATATTGGGGAATTGCAGCAAGAAAAATATTATTATATTCGTTATATGTATTTTTTGTTTAGCTGTTGGTTGTTCTCGATATCTTCTACTGTATATGTTTTGTTGTTTACAAACCTCTCACTTACGAGAATAAGGTTATCTCCTCTTCTTCTTTCTTATGAATGGAAGATTCACCCCCTCTACATTCTTCTATTCCATCTTAGACGATAACTAACACATCAGAAGCCATTGTCACAGTGGGTACATCATCTGATTTCAAACTAACTTGTTTTAGTTGGCAGCTTGCTCTGTCAACTAATCCATCCGATTTAGAGGGAAAATATATCATTTCCTGGCCGGCTTTCAACAAAAAAGCACTCGTTTTCGTTAGGTCTGCAAAATGGTGGTAGATGTTGGCTTTTTAGTCAGTTTTAATGTGATTGTTTAGTGTGAACCATCGTAATTTAACTAGTTAAATCTACGCCGACCAAGGTTATCTAATTTGTCAAAATTTTAAACTGTTCGGGTCTGTGGAACATTTATGAATCCGCAATCAAGAGTGGCTATCAGTATTGGTGCTTTCTCGCCAAAATAAAGGATCATAGTAACAATTGATCAAACCTCAATTCTTAAACGATACGAATGCAAGAAATGGAACCTATGTAGTAACTACATTCATTTTCAGGATAACTACACAACGCAACAGTTAATAGTTATTTTGAACAATTTGAATATAGAAAAGAAATACGTTCGTAATAATTATGCAAACTTAAAGCTTCGTCCATATTATTGTATTTGTAGTTTGTATTTTTTGGAGCATAATTATAATGTATAATTATTATAATTATTGTATACTATGGTATACAATATTTTATACTTTAACAGAAAAAAAAAGAATATCACAATATTTATACCACAAACTGAATAAATTGAGGATAATTCTATGAAAACTATATTAGAATAAATTGAAAGAAGTGTGAGAATTGGTAGCATATTCATAGTTCTTGGTAATTTATTAATCAAATATCTTTATACGATTAAAACAATATTAAATTTCTCTCACATTTCTTTTTAGGCTGTTGAAGATTTATTAAGTAGGAACAAATGATAATTCGACTTACCAGATTGTTAGCAACACATTAAAATATCATAGACTTACCTGTAACAAAAAAATATATCAATTAATATGTAGTTAATATTAAAAATGCAATAAAACAATATGTTACATGTTCACCCAATTTTTGCGCCAATATTTTAATTATTAAATTCACTATAACAATCTTCCAACGATCAGATTTTTATTCATTTTTTTTATCTCATAACTAACTATAGGTTTATAGTTTTTAATAAAATGTTTTATGATTTCTCCATCCAGAAATGATTCGTTCTGGACATCGTATAATTACATACCACCAATAACCGAACAACAATCACTCTTTTCTCTCCTAATATTTCATCAACGATCTCACTAACGCATTTAGCAAGAAATTTTCATCGCAACTCTTCCTTTTGAGTTTCTAAACAAAAATCATTATTCATCCTGAAAACTGCCTACAATTTTCACCTAACGACGCCTTTAAGAAGAAAAAGAAAATGGAGAAATATATAACCCCAACCTGTGGCAGCATGTTTTCTTTAAAATACGTAGGACAAGGAACAAGAGATTTAGATTTAGTAGGCATTTCGTATAAAAGAAAAAAGTTATAAGAGAACCCTTGGTAGTTTCACTTTACCCTCTTAGAATTTATTGAAAAGGAGGAATTAAGTTGTAATCCTGTTGATAGGATTGAAAAAAGATATTAGAAAATCGATACACAGGTAGATGAAGACATGACAATCAACAAAAGTATTAACAATATTTCAGAAGTACAGATGGGCTTGTATTATGAAATATTGTTTAGAATATACAGTCATTTTGAGAAATCATTAGCTCTAGCCCCATCAATAGAATTTTTTATTTGTATTAATGTGTCTCAAAAACTGAAATCATTGACACATGGTACAATGTATTAACGTGCAATTTAACTACAAGAACTGAACATTAACTAACTGTTTAGATTATATGAACAAATTAAATTTTATAATATAGATCAATGTCACTTAAATAAGGCGTGGTAACTGATCTGGAATATTGAGAATTTCTTGTAGCGAATTTCGTAGCTGGAGGGTATGGCGTTTATTAGAGTATTGCAGACAGCTTGTGAGTATATGTTTAACTATGAGTGACATTTTGCAGTGCTGACATTTGGATGGATCGGCAACGGCCATTAAATATCCATCCATGTCCAGTCGAGTATGCCCAATATGTAGCCTGCGTACAACCATTGCATCTCTTCGAGTCATAGGAGGCAGGTCTTTGAAGTCAATGGACCGCTGAATTTCATATAGTTTTGTGTTGCAACTTTTCCAGTGATTTGACTAGCGGTCACGTATGAAACGTCCTATCCCAGTTATCAGGTCATTGACTATTTGTATTCGGTCAATATGGAGTGTTGCAGTTTGGTCCGCAAGTTCATTCCCGGTTATTCCGACGAGCAACATTACCCATATTAATGTAATGGTAATACCAGAGCTCGAAAGATGGCCAATAATACAGTCATGAATATCTTGGACAATAGGATGTACGGAATATATATGTCTAATGGAGTTTATTGATGTGAGAGAGTTTGTGTATAGCTGATTGTCGTCAAGGGATAAATAATTTCGAGTTTGGAGGATTGTATATAACTCTCCTGTATAGACGCTAGAGAAAGATGGTAAGCGATGTTGTTTGATTATTTGATGAGAATTGGTCAGGGCGAAACATACACCGTCCTCAGATTTATATGCGTCAGTAAACAGTATTTTATTGTATTTTGTGGAATTTATAATATATAAAACGCGATGTTTCAATAGATCGCTCTGTGTTTGATGCTTAGGGAATATGTTTAAAGATGTATTAAGCTTTATTAGTTACTTTAACCAAGGAGGACAGGATGAGGTAGGAATCGGAACTGTATCAGATAGATTACATCAGTTATAAGTTGTGACAGGATTTCTGGAAGTGTGTGGAGTTTAGTGAGAGAATTACTAGTGTTGGATGAACAATGTATTATAGGATATACTGCATTCTTAGGGCGTTCTGAAACTTTTACACAGTATGACATGAGAAAAGAGTTGCCGTCTAAATCATAGGGGAGGTTCGTTGGGTTCTCAGTAGATACTTTCAGCAGGACTGAATCTAAAAGTCCCAAAACAAATTCTTGGAGCTGTATTATGAACAGAATTGAGATTTTTTAATCAAAATTGCTTGCTGATATGTAAATAAAGCTTCCATATTCTAGTTTGAAACGAACAAGCAATTTGTACACTTGTAGCAGGGTTTTTTCATCAGCGCCCCATTCATGGTTAGCTAATATTTTTAAAATGTTTGTTCGAACCACACAATTCCTTTTTATATCTTTTTTATGCTCTTTCCAGTTTATCCAACTGTCAAAAGTCATTTTACTGAATTTGTGGTAGTATGTTAGGTCTTGACGCTTTACTGAATTTAATAATTTTTGATTTGGCAGCCAATCTAACGCCTTTGCAAACGAAATTCATTACATTCGAAATTCGAAGAAATTTAAACTTAATAAAAAATCAAAAGTGGACATTCATAGATAAGAAAAATTTAATAAGGGTGTGTGGGCGATTAAAAAATGCACTTACAGACTTCGATAATCCATTTATCAGTCGAAAGGAAGATTCTATAACCCATTGTTCTTAAATGAAATTATAAAGGAAGTATGTAGCTGGAAGTAATCGGCAAATTGTACAAAATAAACTTGTCTTCGAAAGGATAATATATGATTCTCCGAGAATACCAGCTCTTAGAAAAGATATTGGTGATGCTAACTGCAATCCAAGATCTATTAACGCAGTTTCAATTAATTCATGAGGAATGGACGGGCACACATTTGAAAGAACTAGAAGTTTCGCGAGGGTAATTAATTTTATATTCAATTCAATGTCTCCAACTTTATTGGTTGAATGGTTGGTAATCATTTGGTCAACTAATTCAACTTTAGTTAAATAAATGCAAATTCTGTTGTTGGAAATTTTTGATGCAAAGCATATATTTCATGGGCAAATAATATCACTAACTGCTATAACTATTCATATAATTTCAATCAGCGGAATAAAAACTATGGCATGTTCTTTCTTGGGAAATGTTGATTTTGGAGCACATTTTTCGGCTGCTAAATATGAAGTGGGGGCTTGAGGAACATTAGAGTTATTTTCAGACATTATAGGTTTGTCCCTGATGTAGTAGTTATTGTTGCTGCCCTTGTGTGACGCTAATGGCAGAGCTCTTGTGTCTTATTAGTAAGCAAACCAAAATACGCTATAGTTCAAAATTGGTTGCCTATTGGAAGTCTGAACCATCGAGTGTATAAGAACTGGTTTGCTTCACTCTTTATCAGTATTCATACTATTTACTAATTAAATCAAAATAACACGAATTCCGATATAATATGCAGGATAAGTGCATGACAGAGAGATCTACAAGTAGTCCAAAAACTGTGAATAATTTTAAATTGTTTAACTGATAAATTTTGAAAAACTACGCACCAATCTTAATCGAACTTTACTCGTTCAAGCCCAGTCGCGGAGTCCCAACAATTGAAAATGAAACGTTCCATTTTTTAACTTCAGGATTAACAGTAATTTGAGCTTTAATGGATATACTTATACACAAGGATGACAAGGTTCGACTTTTACAGTAAATGTAGGTATCGATCGACTTGTTTGTCGATACAGACATCTCTGATGGTTCGCAATTACTAGTAGAATGTGTGTATGGTTTGGACCTAACATATTGTTCATATTATAAGACAAAACTACAGTTTCAACACTTTTGTTATTAATATTTTTCATCATAAACTCTCCACTTCAATTTTCTATTTGTTTCACCATTTTCTATTGCGCTTTTTCAAATTGAAGATGCGAGCTTTGAAAAAAGACGATTTATTAGTTGAGAACATTTCAATAGAATAATTGTAATATGCGTCTCCGTCAAATCTTATACCAGTGAAATTTGTATGGTCAGTAGTTATAATTTTTCAATAGACGCTGGATTTTTGGAGGAACTTTTATCAAATTGATCGACTATATCAAATATCATCTTTATTAGTACTTGAATCGAAAAGTTCCAAACAATTGGATTCCTTTGGAATATTTTTAGAAAATTCAAGTTAATGTATAACTACCGAGATGGCACAAAATTACTAAAATTGCTTTGAAATGAATTGAATGTTACTGCCCTAAAAGTTACTTTTTAATAAGGCACTTTATTAGGACAACGAAAACACTACTTATTAACAAACTAACTAATTTATAATTAGCAACATGAAACTAAGAATATGCAATTCTGCCTAATCATAAAAAAGTAAATACAATGAAATGCTTGAACCATGGATCAGCAAATTGTAACTGCATCGGCAGTTCAAAGTACAATAGCATTCACGAATCGAGGGAGTTAGCGAAATGTTACTTATGTTATGTTACTAAAATTAATCTAATAGATATTTTATACCATTCTTGTATAATTTGTTTCATTGAAATCTGAAGTATTATTCCGAAAATTTGGATCTAGGAAAACGAATGAAAATAGGATTAAATTTCTTTCTATATTTTCTTTTCAAAAACATTTTTTATCAAGCTATCTGCTATACAAATTAACTCGATGGTAATTAAATTTCCTCCACTTCCATCTAAACGATATTCATGCATGTAAACTATACATAATAAACTAGAATCTCAAAAGAACTTCATTCGATTTAAACACCAACCCTCTATATGCAAATAGACCGGCCAGCGAGAGCAGACCAGCAAAAAAATTAACAAAAAATGCCCGTACTAGACCACAGCAGCTAAGACTTAAACGACCATATACGCCATCACATAAATAAACTGGCCATAATATCAAATTGGCTGTAATGCTTCATAACAAGAGGCGAGAACAGCCTCTATAAATAAAATAGAAGCAGGTAGCGGTTTGGAGGTTGATAATAGGAAAAAGTTACGACCTACGCCACCAGCGCTTTTTATCATTGAAATATGTAATAATAACGTCTCTTGTTTGCTGTTCTTTTGCAATTGCAATTTGAAATCTATTAAGTTGTGCTAAGTAGTTGACGTTAACAACTGATAAAATTGAAACGTAGGAGTCGAGCTATTGAGTTTCTACTAATTGTGATGTGATTGATACACTCATTGTTACTTTTACGCCAATCCTATCTGATATGCGAGAAAAGTATTGGTTTACCCCAAAAATTTTTGTGTATGTCATCGTCGGCCACTTTTTGTAACATGTTTTGTTAAGACTACATCCTCCGGAGTGCAACAAGTCACCAATTTTATAGTTGAGTATCGCTCAGGACATCTTACAAATGAACCCTATTGATTGGCAGCTTACTAGAGCCAGTACAACGGGTGCGATGGTAATTAAAAGTGCCACATTTTAGGTAATGTTTGAGGAAATTTAGGTTTGTTAGCACGATACAGCCTCCGGAGTGTAGACAAGTGACCAATTTTATGATGGAATATTGTCCAGGGTGCCTCATAGATAAACCTTATTGATTTTAAGCTCACCAGAGCCAGTACAATGGGTCCAATAAATCCAGATATACTACATTATTGGTCATTTTTGGAGAAATTTCTGTTTGTTAGCACTATACGGCCTCCGAAGTGTATACAAGTGTCCAATTTTATGATAGGATATTGTTCCGGGCATCTTAAAGATGAACCCTATAAATTATCAGCTCACTAGAGCTTGTGCAACGCGTCCTATACTACTTTTATGGTCATTTTTGGAGAAACTTCGGTTTGTTAACAGCTTCTGGAGTCTATCAGTGCAGAAAAATTAGTTTTAATATTTTATACCGTTTACTTTTGTCTTAAACACTACATAAGTGCTTTTTCTATAGCATACATTTGGAATACGGTACCGAAATGCTGAATCGCTATTAGAATTATAAAAAGAAATTTGGGTGATCTATGAATTTATTCAATATAGTTTCCATAATAGTATTATGTAATGATGGAATTGAATGCAATATTTTTTGAATGACAACGGACACGATCATGAATGTTTAAGACACACAACTATGTATTACTAATATTTTTCTTTTAGTCAATAAATTTTATCATCCTTTTTCATACCAAATCAATGAACCTGATAACTTGCATTAACGATTACACAGGTCGTCTTCGAGTTGTTCTTGAAAAGTGGAGGATCACTTCCGGAGTAGTTTTTTGCGTAAAATCTGAATCCAGGGTCAGGATTCTGAGATATTTGATGATCTGCACTACTGTTTTTGGCTACTTTTGACATTATGTACAGAAAGCTTCATTTTTTCGGATTTTCTGTTGAGTTACACCGTTCACTACTAGTGTTACTTTTCAATGCAAGACTTGCAATTACGATTCTTCTCCTCCAAGTCACACTAATTTGAAAGTAAGAAATATATCCGATTAATGTCATAACGTTTGCATTTAAATCTTTGGGACAGACATTTTTTCACTGGGTATTTCCTCTTGAAAACTTGTAATCAGAGGTTGTTGGGGTCACTGACTCCGAATGTATAAATACAATTTGAATTCCCAAAAGCAGATTCGACCCCCAAGCCCATCAACCTTAACATTGAACTCACAAACCCCAAGGCAAGATAAACCGAAGGTCCAGTTACCTAAAGTAAGATCGAAGACCCTGCCTTTTAAGGCAAGACCAGTCAAATATTTTAAGTCTGCAACGACATCTCTAGAATTCTAAACTCCAATTAAAGATTTTCTAGATTTTGTACTAGGGATAAGAGTGCTACTTTGAGATGGCATAACTCGTATTTGGGATTTAAAAAAATACCTAATATAACATAAATCGTGTTTTTTGTACTATTAGGTGGGTATTAGGTGATAGAGAAATTTTGATGCCGGGTGAAGATTCTGTTCAAAAAATTACTTAGAAAACAACTTTAAATTTTCAATAGAAATACGACCCTAATCTATCATATATCAGCTAAATAATAACAGCATAATCAACGATGTACCCCATGCACTAAAAGTCCAGAATGTTCAAATTTAGTATGTTCATTATTTGTCAAACTTGCCAAAAATTGTCATCACAATACATCGGAGAAACTCTGAACAAGTGCTTCAATATTTTTCACATGTTTGATCATTCTCCTGCCTACCAAATCCTCAGTTTTCAAAAGTTTTAAAAGGTTAATAAGATTCGGGCATCTATTGACATTGCATCTTATCACTCTAACTTAGTATCACAGCATTCCAAGAAAGAATGAAAATTGAAACATTTAATGAAAGCAACTGTGCAGTATTTAGACTTAAGTTTAACTAAAACTATAAATACATTAGGGGAACATTCTGCCCACAGTTTGCCTACTTCTTAATAAAATATTAGATTCAAATCTTTTTCACGTGTTTGTAGAGCTTTTTTATGCATTTGCTCATTTAGATGGATTTTGTATGCTGTAATTGTACTATTAATCCAAATTACAGATATTGTAGCTTAATTAAATCAGGTATTTTCAACTGCATTTCAAATAGCTTTGAGTAGTAGAGAGTAGTTGATGATTCAATGGGACTAAGCAAGAGCTAACTCCTTGTATACACCCACTTAATTCTTGATATGGTATCCCAAATTATTTTTCCTTGAACTAAGTTTATTCAGTTTTTCTGAGTGTTAGAATCAACATGTTTTTTTACTTAGCTTTATTGATTATTTCTTTAAATGTACAACTATTGAAATTTGCCAGTGTTGCTCCGGGATATTGCCCCTCATAGGATAATTGTTTATTGCTAACACGAAAGGATGTTTTCATTATTTCATTTCAGCCTAAAGCAAAGCCCTTTTCATTTGAGTAACAGTAATCAGTTTTCAGTATACAGGGTGTTTAAAAACAATCCGAAATATTCATCTGGGTGACTGAGTCATTAAGAAAAGTATGTCTGAGGAGCCTTGTCGTTAATGTGGAATACGGTGTTGGCCGTAATAAAAAAGCTGTGATCTGAAATTTATTCTGAACATAATTAGTTCCTGGTGACGCTACCAATCACATATGGACTGATGTTAATTCATTTGTCACAAGTTTAGCACGATTCCAATAAATCCTTTCGATAAATATTATTTGGATTGGTATTATCGAAGGTTACTTATTAGGACAATTTTTAATTCCTCGATAATTGACAGGTGAGACGTATTTTCATTTTCTCGAAAATGGCCTTTCAGCTCATTTGGAAGCTGTACTTCTGAAAATTAGAAGATATATATGGTTCGTTCATGATGGTGTACCTCCATAGTTTGCAGTGATCGACGGGAGTTTTTACATGATATTTTTCTAGACTACACATCGACTACACTGTTACACATCCTTTATAAATTCGACTCTCTTTATTCAAGATCCGAAATTCGATCCCACTTTTTGACTTCCAAATTATTGCAGAGATCGCGCCACCATACATCGCCTTCACCTTCTTCATTCGTAAACCTTAAAAAGCAACGTTTTTCCTAAACGATCTCGAATGGTCTGTTTTCACGTTTATAGACAGGAAATTCTAAGATACATCACTACTGTCAGTTACTTGAAAATTGAAAATCTTGCATCAAAAGACGTGTTAGATGATGTGTGCAACCTGTGGCTAGATGAAAGGACTATTTGACGATATAAATTAAATACCTTCGAGGCGTGACAGAAATGTGCAAGGAGTGGATAAAAGTGCGTACTATGATATATTTTAATTATCAAAATACATCGTTACTTGGTAACGGCGCTATCAACTATGAGAATGTTTTCGTACATTTATTATTACATTTATCTGCTTTATCTACTTCCTGCCGGTTACTCCAACTAAACATTTATGTACTGAAAAATTGTGTTGATATTTTAAAAGTTGTTCCTGGGGCATCAATTTATATTGAGATGTGTCAAAATCTATTTTTATTAGGCAATATTGAATTTCGTTAATATCGGTAATGTGAATTAAGAAGATACAATCTGATGATGTTTTTGGCTGATATTTCAATGTATAAATTGAAACACGCCGTATAATATCGATTTTCCTCCTATAGTTAAAAAATTGTTGTATATAATTTTTGTTATTTGGACCGGTATCCGAAATAGAACAGGAAAGAGAGGGGAAACGTAATTACACTAATAAATTTCCCCATTTTTTTCCATAGAAAACATTCGATCGGACTTAATTTCGTGTATATATCCCAATTTAGCCCATAGGCACATGAAACAGGCCTTTGTTTGGACGAAGGCAGAAAATAACCGCATAAAAAAGTTTATGGGTTCAAATCTGTTTAGTATGGGCTTATCAGATGGTGCTGCTTTCGTATAATGGCAGCTAAGGGGGCTTTGCTTCTGTACATAAAATTATATATGTTCGTTTCAGTGTTTATATAACTAAGGTGGGATTCTGGATTATTCGAGTTTCTAAGTTGAATGGCTGAGGGAATGACTGAAGGATTCATTTAGTTTAAATTTTAGATCTTTCTAGTAAAAATTTTTTAATATATTGGACGTATTATGGTCTAAATTGATTCATTTCTGTATATAAAAACAATCTTAAAATCTAATTTCACTTCCCTACAACTTTATAATTCAGTCAAAAAAGGCCAAAAAAATTGTTAGTTTTCGAACATTTACACAGAGCAAGGATTATTATAGATTTCAATTACCTTGTTATAACTGAAAACATAAAAATCCTCAATGCATAAGATTTAATCAAGATCACGTGTAAAAAAATATTTTTCGCATTATGCACAACTCGTACACTATACAACTATCTATAAAAGGCATTCAGTATGCTCAGATTATGTTGTAGGTTTTTTCCATCTCTTCTAACAAAGCCAAACTATCCGCAAACATGAGATCTGTTAATTTAACTTGTTCTCTCCTTCAATATCTAAGCTAGTTTTCCCGTTTTTTCCAACTTTTATATACGAAAACAGAGCTGGGCTTATAACACAGAGTTGTTTAACACTTTTTTGTTGTAAAATAATTACATTGTTTATCATTTCTTTATACTATATTTTCCTTTTTCAATTACTTGATTCATAATCTTTACTAATTCATTAGTTTCTTCTAATCCTGAGTAGTGATTAATTTCTTCGGCGATATTGTGTATTGCCATATCTCTAACTATCCGTATTTTATCTTATTGCTTTTTATTCGTTTATTTATTCACAAACAGGTTATGCCTATTATATGAATTACGGATACATAAAAATATTCAGTATTATATGAGGCAAGATACGACAAATTACGGAATATGAACTCTCGCTAAAAGAATAAATATAAATAAATACGTACTCCTGTTCGACCTTGTCTTTCTAATGTGCTTAAATAGTAGAAATCGGATGGGGCCCTTTCTTTGTTATATCTTATGTGTTTTGATAGTGTAATTCGATGGGTCCTTTCTTTGTATTGTATTTTGGAAGTATTGATTGAGTACATTGTAATTATAGATATATGTATTAAGTAAGTAGTAAGAAACCTACTAATGTTATGTGTTTATCTATCTATATATATATATATATATATATACATTTATACGGAAGTAGCTGGACCAATTTTTCAGGGCGTACTTATATGTTTATACGGAATTAGCTGGACGAAAAATACGTATGTGTATACGGCACTAGCTGGACCACGTTGCCAAGTTTAAGTAAAAGCAGGAGAACTTCTACAAATCGCATGACAGTTTCTTTTAGTTGTTTTTTCCGAAAATATGAAATTAGATATACTCTAGTAGATTTCCAACTGCTACCAATGTTAAATAGGTATACATAAAAATTTAAAATAGAATAGTGTCGACGTCCTTGACTGAAAATAATTCATTACTTGTAACAAATAATTTTACTTCACATACCCGACTAATGAAAAACCACTGAGATATGAAAACTTGATCTAAGCTGTATTTTGTTATCAAATTATTATAGACAAAATCAGAAATAAAATTTAAGAGATTATGATTATATTAAAGATCGATATTTCGGACGGGGTGGTACAGTTTCCAACACGTTTAATAAATTTACTATACGTGGCAAATTGTTTAAAAATTTTTTGTAACGAAATTCTTAATCATTTTTGGCCATCTACTGATAATATTTAAATAAATTTAACACATCTTAGAACAAGATACAGAAATGTACAATCCGTTATAAATTGTTTAGAAATCGAAAAACCCGAGCAACCAGGAAACGTGCTTAAAACGTTTTAAAATTGTTGGGCAAATCACCACGTAACATTATTAAATAACGTTCTCATAACGTTACAAAAACGGAAGTTTGTCCGTCAAATACACGTATTCAAATAACATAAAAATAACAATAATCAATAACGTAAATATAATCTTCCCCAATCATGTAAATCAATACTGTATTTATGTAATGTTAACTAGTAACGTAAATCTAACGTTTTCCTTGAAAATACTTTTTAAGAAGGTATTTATCAATAATTAAAATAATTATTAATACAAAGCATCTTTATTGTTACGAAATCGCACACTGGTATAGTGCCTGAATCCGACTCTCTCTATGAAAGTTCACATTTTGGCAAAGGCGCGGGGATTTCTTCGAGCTGTTTACCATTATTTTTGTGACCAGTCGTATCTAGACACTTCCAAGTAGGCGATTGTTTTTGTGAGCCGCAATCTAGAAGGTTCCGTAATAAAAGGCTCTTAATATATTAAGACTACCGATCTCGTGAGACAAACAGTGAACAAGTAAATAGTCTAAGTAAATAAACAGTTGTGAAGTGTTTATATAAATTAGTGTCAGTGAATATACTGTGTAGTTAATATAAATTAGTCAATAGTTTAGTGAATAAATAATTTTAGTGAGTAGACATACCGTGCGTATAAAGTTGTCCCACCCGTCGTAATAAAACTTTGAAATAAATAAGAAAAACATTACATTGGTGTCGGGTGTGGAGTAATATAACAAATAGACAGCTACGTAAAAATGACTCGGAGACTACGTGTCCTAAAAGTGACAGAGCTAAAGGCAGAATTGGAAAACCGTGAGCTGCAAACGTCCGGTAAGAAAAGTGAATTAGTGGAAAGACTTAAAGTAGCGTTGGAAAGAGACGGCTTTGATCCAGAAATATTTTTATTCAAAGACGAGGCTACCACCTTAATCTCGTCAATTTCTGCTATGGAGGAGAGGATGCTAACCATGAAAAATTACATTTCTGCTGAAATGGTCGAAAAGATTTCAACCATGAAAGACGATTTTGCTGCTATGTAAAATATATTTCTGCCATGGAAGAGAGGATTTCAACTAATGTTAAGAACGATATTTCCGCTAACATGGACAAGATTTCTACAGATATGGACGAGAATATTTCCACTATGAAAAACGATATTTCTGCCGATATATTATCGTTGAAAAATGACATTGCTGCTGACGTCGAAAATAAAATTTCGGCACTAAAATCGGATATTGAGAATAAGATGACATCTATGGACGACAAAATCGAGAATAAGATGTCAATGATGGAAAACCAGATGGACGAGAAAATCATGGAGTTGAGAGAAAAATGGCTGATTTAAGAACACAGCAGACGCCAACAGAAGAGAAGAAGATCGGGCAAACAAAACCTTGAAAAGCAGAAACACTTACTAAGTTAGAAGATATTGGCAGTTTTACCCGAGTCAACGTTCGATAGAAAAATATCGTGGACCAATTATGTAAATCGGTTTGAAGCAGCTGCTAGAGTGAATAATTGGTCCGATATGGAGAAAGCAGTGAACTTAACAATCGCGCTTCGGGAAGATGCCTTAGATGTACTTCAGACGATACCACTTGAAGAAACGGATAACTCGAGCAGCTGAACATGCGATATGGTCACGAACATCTAGAACATTTGTATCAATCCCAGCTGAAGAACCGAAGGCAGAAACGTGACGAAGCCCTTCAAGAGTATGAAGTGAATATTGCCCGACTAGTACGATTCGCTCATTCATCAGAAGCACAGAACATGGTGGAATGTCAGGGCCTCCATGCCTTTATTCATGGCTTAAACGACCGCGATATGCAGAAGACACTTCGTTTAGCCCTTCCCAAAACATTGGTCGATGCATTAACTGCTGCTCATGAATATGAAGGAGCCACGAAGGCTTCGGCATATAACAAAGTCAGGACCATCCAAGAACAAGGTGACGAGAACAGACTTGACCAGATCGTCTGTTTCATAAAAAGTATGATGGACAGGAAGCCGAGAAAGATCAGATGCTGGAATTATGGCGACCTAGGGCATGTACGCAGTTCGTGTAAGCGCTCCAGGACACCTGCAAACCAAGAACCCCAGTCACAGGAGAACAAGAACGGGTCGGCTACGAGGGGGCAGCACCGACCAACAACAGGCTTTTACCAACGAGGCTGCGACTGCGGACTGCCGCAGGTGAGAGTGCCAACGTTCACGGGGAGACACTAATTCAATTGGAAATAGGCGCAGAAAAGTTAACGCATACGGTAATCGTAGCTGATATCGAAGAAGACGTGATTCTGGAAATAGACGTAATGCACCTACACGGTTTCTAATTGGACTTTAGAAACAGAACAATTAAAGTGGGTTCCGAGGAGGTATTCCTTCATCCAAATGAAGGCAGCACGGTGTTGGCAGCTGCACAAGAAGATGCCGTTCTACCTGCACGAAGCGAAACCATGAAGCGCTACGAGGCCTTCGAGATCATGGGCTGGAATCCCACATGGAGAAACTAGCAATGCCCAGAATAGAGAGCAACCAGTTGGATTGGCGAGCCATCAGGAGCATAATAGAGGTGATCTTCCAAGATACCGGTGTTCACATATTAATTTGCAGCTATACCCCTCGTTATAGGTACCCGTTGAAGACGGTTCCCTGTTATTTCCATATGACCGGAAAGTGCAGTCATTGGACCAGTTGTCGATTTATACATGCGGTCCCGGCTACACACAAGTTCCATGAGGAATTTCCTTTTCAAGAGGAGGAGGTAATATTACGAAATCGCCCACTGGGGTAAGCCCTGAATACGACTCTGTCTATGAAAGTTAAAATCTAGGCGAAGGCGCAAGTATTTCTTCGAACAGGTTACCGTTATTTTTGTGACTAGTCTTGTCTAGACAATTCAAGGGAGGCGATTGTTTTTGTGAGCCGCAATCTATAAGGTTACGGAATCAAAACCTCTTAATATATGAAGACTACCGACCAGCGGTAGAGGCAGTTTATAATTTGATCTCGTGAGATAAACAGTGAACAAGTGTATAGTCTAAGTAAATAAACAGTAGTGATGTGTTGATATAAATTAGTGAATAGTTTAGTGCATTGGTTCCCAACGGGGGCGATACCGTCCCCCTGTGGGCGCTGCAGCCTTTTAGAGGGGCGGTAGTGGATTCAGAAGCAAATAATAAGCAGTCAAGAGGAATGGTGAAATTGAAATAATTTAATAAGGGTTATTAAGCAGGTTTAAATTAGCATTAATAATAATAATAATAATTATATTAATTTCTTTTAGTTCAGAATAGAAGTATATGACTTGTCCTCCCACGTTGATAAGCGAACGTGCGATACAAAATAACATGTTTCGATATGTTCGCACACAGACAAGTTGAATCATGCACGAAATGAAACGTATAAAAGCAACAGCTCTACGAATTTTTTGTTAGTTAGTTGTATGTGCTTAGCCGCAATATATAGTCGTGAATCATAAGCTCTGCCGTAGTAAATAATCGTGAGTGGTGTGTCATTTATTAATCATTACTATCTATAAATCTATTGAGAATTTAATTTTTGTATGCCGGCAATACAGTATTGAATATTTAAAATATGGATTTGCGGAATCTTCTACAAACAAATCATTACCTATGTGTTTAATTTGCCGAAAAGTTTTTTCAAATGAAGCTATGAAACCTTCTAGGCTACAAGAGCATTTACATAAAATGCATCCTGATAAGAAGAACAAAGATATATTCTATTTTAAATAACTCGAAAAACAATATTTAATACAGCCAACTATATCAAACCTTTTGGCATCGTCTTCTAAACGAAACGATGATGGGCTACGAGCCTCTTATAACGTTTCATTGTTAATCGCAAAGTCAGGAAAACCACACACCATTGGCGAGGATTCAAATTTGCCGGCAGTCGAAGAGATATTAAAAACTATTCTCCATCATAATACACCATTTGATATCATTAAAAAAATTCCTCTCAGTAATAATTCAGTGCAAAGAAGAATAGATGAAATGGCAAATGACGTTGAAATATCATTATGCGATTACCTAAAGACGTACAAATCTTCCATTCAACTCGATGAATCAACTCTACCAAGTAACGAAGCTCTACTCTTATCATACGTACGATTTATATAAAAAGAAAAAATTCATCAAGAGTTATTATTAGCTAAGAATTTGGAATCTGATACAAAGGGACATTCTATATTTAATATCATGCAAGAATTTTTTCAAGAGAAAGAAATTCCTATTAGCAATATTTTGTCTGCTGCTACTGATGGTGCTCCAGCAATGACCGGGCGTCATAAGGGTTTTATAGCACATTTGAGAAAATCAGTGCCAAATGTACTCGCTATACATTGTATTATTCACCGTCAACATTTGGTTGCAAAAAAATTAAATGAACGTCTGCATGCGTCCCTCAATAACGTTATTAAAGCAATCAATATCATTAGAAGCAATTCATTGAATGACCGTTTGTTTCATAAGCTTTGCAATAAAAATGATGAAGACTACAATCACTTGCTGCTGCACACAGAAGTACGTTGGCTCTCTAAAGGTGTTTGTCTGAATCGTTTTTTAAATCTATTTGACTCAGTGTTGGAATTTCTTGAAGAAAACGAACAATTGTGCGAAAACCTGATCACGTCAAAAAATGACATCGCTTATTTGACGGACCTGTTTAAAGTATTTAATCAAGTTAATCTACAATTGCAAGGTGATTATTTAAATTGAATTAAAACTAAAAACGTCATAGCTACTTTTGCAGGAAAACTTCTTATATTCAAAAAAAATCTTGGTAGAGGTGAGTACAACAATTTTCCCACATTATCAACAGTGTCTGCAAAACCGGAAGATTTACTTACTTACTGCCACCACTTGGAAGTTCTTCATGTTGATTTTACAGACCGTTTCCAAGATATTTTAAACATGGAAATAGCAAGTTGGGTTATAGATCCTTTCGCAAACACAGATACTGAAGGCTCATCAAATTTGGAAGAGGCGCTATTAGAAATCACAACTAACGAGAAACTGAAAGTAAAATTCAAACGTGGATATCAAGAGTTCTGGCTTCAAAAACCAATACCAGTTCTCTATCCTGGATTGTGGACAATGGAACAGAAGTTGTTAACTGCATTTCCTTCGTCCTATATAGCTGAGCGTGCATTCAGTGCAGTAACTGATTTGCAGAAGAGGAACAGACTACACATCACTGAACGTGGCGATCTGCGATTGATGTTAACGAAATTGGAACCCGATATTAAAAAACTGGTAACACTCCACCAGCCTCAACCGTCTCATTGATTTTTTCTTTATTATTAATTTTGTATTTCTTATTGTATTGCAATTCTTATTTCTATTGTGATGGTATTTCTTAACGATTCTGTGTTTATATTTAAAAGCTTAATAAACAATTTTATTGTACATTTGGTAGTCGTTTAATAAATTTCTACTTCATCATTCCTCTAAAATAAAATTTAGACATTAACTGAAATTAAAGCTAAATACAGATCAATTGGGACGGTACAGATGATATTCAAATAAAATCAACTACTTTGGACTAACCAGCGACTGGGGGGGGGGCGGTGAAATTTTTGTTCTCTTCTATAGGGGGCGGTGGTCAAGAAAAGGTTGGAAACCACTGGTTTAGTGAATAAATAAATTAAGTGAGTAGACACACCGTGTGTATAAATTTATCCCACCCATCGTAATACATTTTTTTAAATTAATAAGAAAAACATTACATTATTGTAAAAACAAAATACAAAAACCTATTGTCAGTAAGAGTCTTATTGAAAGTAATCTTTTTTGAAATATGGAATGAATTTTTATAAAATAAATACATGTTTTCTTAATTGAGTTTATTTCATCCTAATTTCAATTGAAACTTTTTAGAGTAATTAAATTACTGATTTGTGGAAATCATTCAATGCAATAAATAATGTTAAAATTTTGTCATCAACAACTATTGGTAAAATTTTTCAAACCTACAAAATACAGTATTTATTATTAGTCATATTACTGTGTATCAGCACAAAATTCCTAGTAATTTTAACAAAATGTCTGTTGATTTCGGGACTTTTGTCGTCCAGGTAATGCAATGCCCATCAAAAGATACCCCGAGAGGTTCTAATAGATACTGTTATTCAAGAGCTATCATTACTATATAAAAAATATCAACAAACCTTGTATGTCCTTATCTCGTTACCGTTGAACTTCAATAAAAGCTGTTTTTGATATAGCTTGTATATAGTTACATCAAGTTCTTTACCAGGTTCTCAACTATTATGATTTGTTCTGTTGGCTAATATATTAGTTGATAGAGTATGTCGCAATTGTGTATTTTAAGTACTTTACCATTTATTATATGGATAACTCTAAGAATCTGCATAATCTGTAAGTAATAAATAATTCCAAATCATTTATATTTCGTTTGATAATCTACCCTTTGCCCTCAGTATGTTATATGATTTTTTACGGACGATTATTTGTATATCTCTAATAAACTTGTATTATCATCAGGTAAAACATAGGCAGACATTTAGTTTTCATTTGAAACTATTTTCTTATTGGATGGTATTGCTTTGGAAGTTAGTGGAAATTCTATATTATTATGCACTGTTGCTAATGCTCGATAATTATGAACAATTAAAAGAGATTCATCTGATGAATTTGGACACTTCTGATACATATTGTTTTCCCTTTTTCAATAATGTTGATATTTTCATTTAGACGGATCAATGGTTATAATTAATTGTACTTAACTTACTCTAGAACTCGTCTAGGGAAGCTTTTTTTTGAAGTATTACCAGGTTGATGTAATCCGGGAATTTGTTCATGTTTATCTTTTTCAACAAAGCAAATAACTAATGCATTCATTCCGTTTGTATAATCTGTGGTTTGAGATTAGGTTGAGCAAGATAACAGGATTCGGTAGCGCAGAATCGATTATATTGATATATTTGTTTGGTTTTTCAATTATTTCTCAAATTTAGTTTTTCAAAGATTCCAGTCAGTAAAATATTGTCTGTATTCTCATTTTATTTATAAAATATATGGTGTTTTGTCTTAATGATACCATTGAGTTTCAAAATATTGTACTACAATATGCTACAATAGATTATAGAAGTATTAAAGTGTACATTTTATCTATACCTATGACAGATAATCAAAATTACGATACAAAGCTTACTCCGTTACCTGTTCATATTCGTGAACAAAAATATATTTTTATTCAACCATCTAGTAAATACTAGGCTATTAATAATGTTAAACAGAAGGAGCTCCTACTTTCTGAAAAGTAACTTTTAACATGTGTAGAGTATGTTAAGTGTAACTTTATATGTAAACAAGAAACTCCATTATTGTTGGCTCATCAACATGAACGTTGTGAGGTCAAATTATTTCATGCAACGAGTTCGGTTCCCATCACTTACAACAAGAAATGCTTGGATATATGTATTAGTCTCTTCTGAAAGAATTACAATAAATTGTCAAAATGAAATTTTTACTGAATTATTAAAAGGTACAGGTAATAAAAATTTTTAAGTAACAGTGGTCATAAAAAATAAATACCAATTAAAAAATATTTCACGCCAAAATATATATACGATGATGACATCCACCGAAGGTTCTCAAGTAGGTAGCGGAGAGTCCACAATGGATGGGACGATTTTATTGCAGTGGGTAGATATTGAAACTGTTTGGATATTGGTTAGCAATATTGAATATTTAGAAAAATATCACGTTTTATAGTATAATGTTTATTATTAAAATTTGTGATATCATAAAGTAGAATTGTTAACCAATAGAAATATATCATTGTAAAGTTTGTTATATTATATTTATCGTTTAAAGAAACGTGATTATGGAAGCTATGTTTGGATATTTTAGGTCTGTAGCAATGATGAATATTTAGAAAAATATCACGTTTTATAGTATCATTTTTATTATTAAAATTGTGATATCATAAAGTAGGATTGTTAACCAATAGAAATATCTCATTGTAAAGTTTGTCATATTATATTTATTGTTGAAAGAAACGTGATATTGGAAGCTATGTTTGGATATTTTAGGTCTGTAGCAATATTGAATATTTAGAAAATTATCACGTTTTATAGTATCATTTTTATTATTAAAATTGTGATATCATAAAGTAGGATTGTTAACCAATAGAAATATTATATTTATTGTTGAAAGGAACGAGATATTGGATAATGGATCATTGCCGTAAAGTCTGTAATAAAACTTTTCGCACATTTTAATAACCTTTAAGTATTAAAAGGTTTTTCAGTGGGACGGTGTCTCTCATTTGAAACATCTGTCAATGGTAATTGATAAATCTAATTGTTGTGTTCATAGTTGATTCTTTTCAATGGTTCCGACCGAACCAATCGGAAAGCTGTATTTTCTTTAGTTTCACCAATATTCTTGTAAACACACGCCCTTAAAGTTTTTCTATTTAACACGTCTTGCAACGTGAGGAAATAAGTCGTTACTAAGACAACAGTCAGTCATCACTCAATTACGAAGCAGTCACACTTAGTTTTAAGCAGTTACGCAGTCAATTCGTAAGTTACCAGTTACACTATTAACGAGTTAGTTGGTTGAATAGTGCATCGGTTGCTTAATTGTGCAACACTCAAGTTCCAAGTGTAATTCAAGTCGTTCGTAAGTATCTTCTTTACGTTAATTAAAAGTAGTTATTTGATCTGTGCCTTAATTGTTATGAATTATATTACTTCTCGTAGGAACGGAACACGAATCCGTGTTGTAGGTATTAGTATTTTGTTAGCGGCTTCGATTATTGAGCTATCTCAATGTGGCCAGATTGGGCGATTTTTGAAGAAAATCGGCGCCTTAGATTTTGGAAAAATCGCAAACCGCAATTTGGCTTTATGTAGAATTTAGGTCATACTTTCACATTAAACCTAAAGCAGATATTTGACGCAGAGTAGACTCCGAATGCAGCGAGAATACAAGCCGAAATGAAAGATTAGAAATAAAATTATTAACGAAATTAAGTATCTCGACACTTACTTCATAGAATCTACTAATTTTACTGTTTTAAATGAGACATACTGTTGTATCTAGATAATTCCTCAATATATTGAATTTCAAAAATTCTAAGAAAATTGACAATTGTTTCGATATTAAATATCATCGTCAGAATGACAGAAGTTACATTTCATTTGATGCCTATCTGATGTTTAATAATTATTTTGGCTAGACCAAGAAGTGACCTACCTAGCGATTGACTTAATATATTATAATGCCCTTTTCAATTTTATTTTTAGTTTCCGTATTTCTGTAAATACTCCTATCTCATGTAGGGTTCGTATAGCGCCGAGAAATTTTATTTATTTTGATATATGAAATTTTGTTGCCCAACTATCAAATATGTAATTGAATGAAAATGAACTATAGGTTCTATTGACAAAAATCAGATATTTATGATCACAAAAAGATAGTAAATATTAACTGTAACTAATATGAATTTGTTTTAATGAAAATGACAAATCAATTGAATAATTTTAATTTTGAAAACATTTAATACTAGTCATTACATATAACAATTAAAAATGAACTCAAATCAAAACAAATAAAATACAATTTTAATTTAGAGTAGACTGATCAGGCCTCTCTATTCAAACAAACTTATTATATAAATAAATGTAACCAAAAAAAATTTCGATAAATTTAGAAATTTTTGCTGCCAAATTCTATCCAAATAATTTAGTAGAATTTTAAAAGTTCATAGATTGCAATCTAAAATTTTAGTTAAATGGCCAAATAAAATAATGTTTTATTAACCCTGTGCACTGAAAGTTTCCGAAATTGGACGGGAATTCTGTTTCACTCCAAAGCACACCGTCAACACCTTTCTCCGGGCACCAGATCCACTCCAACAGGAGATGAAATAGACTGTCTTGCTAAGGAACAAATTAAAAAATGGGCCAGAATTCGGCTAACTGGAAAATTGGGGAAAAATACCGCGTTATTAGTACATCGTGATTTAGGCTTCAAAGCTATTGATTTGATTTTGAAATATAGAGAAAGGGCTGGAGTGAATAAAAAAAACATACACATATTTGGTGAGCCTTCAGACTTTCGGCTACAAAGTACTTTTGAAGCCTGCAGTCTCATAAGAAAAATTTCGGCTGAGTCTGGTATTGAAAATCCGGATCTGCTTAGAACAAGACTCCTCAGACAACATTTGGCAACGGAAACTGCAACATCAGCAGTTGATGATCGTCTTGAAGGCAGAGTTTCTGATTTTATGTCGCATAAACGACAGATCCATCAGGATTATTATGTCATGACTCAAAAAACTGATGATATCACTAAGGTATCAACATTATTAGAAAACTTTTCTGCTTTGGAACATGTTGGTTCAAGAAAAAAATCTTTTAAGCTGGAAAAGGGGTCTGATGATGAATCATCGAAGGAAGAAAATTGTTTACAGAGTTCTGAAAACTCATTAACAAATGCAGAAGTAGACTATGCTTTGGGTAAGTTTTATGTGTTTTTTATGAGAAGTCGATGAATTCGGTTTTAATCAATAGTGCTATTCAGTCAGATAATATTATTGTATACATTCCTTTATTCCTTCAATATTAATAATAAATGGTAAAGTATACGATTATTTAAATGGAAGTTGTTTTTAGTTAATTATAATTATATTTTGGTATTTACAGTGGTTTGATGTGTAAAAATAACCCCGTTATGATAAACAACAAAAATTTCCATGCAACAATCATTTTTCTAGATTTTTGGAAAGTTAATCATAATACAAGTTAAGTTACTAGGAGCAAACGCTACATCAAATTTTAACTTTAATGCATTTAAATTTAAATATATAAAAAAAGTTGGGTTAGTTGGAACCACTAATACTCATATATTTTACTTCCTGTAGGTATAAATCAGAATCGTCGATCGTGGACGACGACAGAAAAATGTACAGCTCGAGAATATTTCTATGAAGAAATAAATTTTGGCACTTACCTTTCAAGGGAGAAGGTTAATCGGTTCTTTAATTCACATACAAACCTATATAAATACAGGAATCCACATCTTATTAAGCAATGGGTTAAAGGTGAACAGGACAAGGTACTTCAACAGGACAAAGGCATAAAAGGTATATTTTAACCAATTGTCTAAATATATTCACAATATCTCCAACCATTTTAAAAACGTTTAAGAGTCAGTTATTACTGTTAGTTTGTTACCGGAGTAATGCAAATATTTACTTATAAATTAGATAATAATATGCTAGTTCCGTCAAAATACAATCCAGCAATGTAAAAAAGTTTTCACACTTCTTTATATAAAAATATGCATTATACAAGGTGTCCCTTAGGTAAAGGGTCACACAGTATAAATGAGAAATACCTTGTAAAATGTTGATCGTTTAACAAGTACAGTTGAATATGATTTTTTTTTTGAAAATACATAATGTTTTGAAACAATTGAATGTATTGATGCCAAAATTGGCATACTTAACTTTTTGAGGAAGAAAAATACGAATGTTTAACTATTTCTAGATTGTTATTAGACAAATACCTACATGAATAAATGTAACTTCATTTTCAAATCTTTAGACAATTTAAATTGTTCTGAATAGCAATTCAGGAATATGAATCACACAAAAAGGATATAATTATTGATCTCATTATCTTGATAAATTTTAGAGGTAATTTATATTTTAATATTGTATGTGCCTCTGTGCGAGAACAAAAAATCATAAATAATAAATATCCATCAAATCAGCTTAATTAGTTGTAAAAATGTGGCAAACTAGATATTTCTTTTATTGCGACAATATTCTTGTCGGTTGATATTAGTGAGAATGGATCCCCTAAGATATACTTTAACTGAAATACCTTATTAATATTACTAAATCTATTACATAGGTAATTTTCGCTCATACTCCGCGACCCCCTGGCTATGGGACATCCTGTATATATAAATTGAAACTTATAATTAGGGTATCTGATTAATTGGTTGTAATATTTTGTACACTTTATATGTGTAATAAAGTGAATATTTTTAAGTATGATTTACTTTTGTATTGAATTAATATTTTAAATGGAAAGTTTTTAAACGTTTTATGGCGCCATCTTTTATAACTACATGCCAAAAAAGCTTAAATTGTTACAAAACTAATAACTCATTAATGCAATCATTGTTTTAGCTAAACGTCTAAGGTGGAGTACTCCTGAAAAAGAGATATTGCATGCAACTACTGAAAGGCATTCATTAGAAGGAACAGTTCCAAGTGTTTCTGAATGTGAACATTTATTAAAACATGAAACTTTAAGAAGCAGAAGTGCACAAGCAGTGAAGTCTTTTATTTGTAAGGGCATTAAAAAGTTGAAAGATGTTGGTCCTTGAATGGTTTGGATGAAATTATTGATGAAATCACGATGATACCCGTACGGTATGCTGATTACTCTTCCATGACGTCAAGACCGAATCGACAAACCTTAGTACATCAAAATTCGTTTTCTATTTTATGTTTATTGTAAATTTATTTTGAGTGATATAGTACATTGGAACAACAAATATATTTATACAAACTTTTTTTTGATATTTTTATTATTATTGCACACTTATGTTCGGACACCCTATATATTCATTAGCTCGATATTTATTGTAGAATATTTCCATCGGTATATTTTATATAGTAGGATCGTACGAGCAGGATGTTCCAAACATATACGGTCTGCGCATAAGACTTATCGCAAAAGGTTATTGAAACCGGCAGTCCCATTACATTTTCAGAATCAACACGATTTTATGGTGAATTAATTATAATTGTAGTGGGATGGAATTTGACGAGAGCAAAATTTCGAAACCTTCCATTCTATGTTTTAAACGAATGCAATGTTTCATGATTATTCATTGTAGGTTTGTCGTTCCGCTGAAACTCGAACATATCCTTCAGCGAAAAAAAGTTTGGATACATGGAGGCCAGAACTATGCACATCCAGTTCAAATGATCCCTTATCTCCTCTTGAAATAAAAATGATCAACGCACCACTTTTTGTTAAAAGACCTCAATTGCGAAGTAGAGCAGAAACGAAATTGATGAGGGCACTAAAAAAGGTTTACGAGGAAAACAAGAGACTTAGGGCTCTTCTCGATAAAAAAAACGCCAAATGTCGCTTTTACAACAAAATACCCGCAGATTGGAAACAAAAAATTCTAGCCTGTAGGAAGCTAATCAATTGAAAAAAGCATTGCAAATTTATTTTCAAATGTGAAGACACTGGTATATATGCAAATGAGGCATAGACCTAACACTTCCTGATCTATTGCTGAGAAATAAATCAGCTTATCCATGTTTTATACGTCGCTTTCGTTATATAATAACGTATTGAAAAAAATCCAACTGATTTTGCCATTCATAAATACATTGAGACTGGATTCGTGTTATAGATTTGAAAACAGGTTTCAATACCACGTTTTTGAATAAACTGAGAACCAGAATTGACATAAAGAACATGTTGGAGAAGCAATGTGTTTTACTAATGGATCAAACTTCTTTGTAGAAACGTGTAGAGTACGATTAAAAACTAGATTTGTTCGAGGGTCTTTAAGATTTTTCCGAAGAAGGTGGAAGGTCTGCGAAGGAAGCATCCCATGCTATAGTATTTATGGCCAGAGGATTATAATCTAATTGGTCAGTAACTGTAGCTTATTATTTGTTATCCGGATCAGTAGTAGCATGACAATTGAAAATATGTTTGGAGACGAGTTTCGTGGAAATTAAGAAATTGGGTTGGATAATTAAGGCCATAGTTTGTGATCAAGGATCATATGATAGATCGCTATATACTACTATGAAAAGCTATACTTTTTCTGTGAAAATAAAATTTTTGCTATTCACAACCTGCCATGTCTCATAATGAATGTAAGAAATTCACTCATGAAAAGGGATATGCAATCGGTGGTGAGAAGGTTTCTTGAAGGGATATAAAAGTAACGTACGAAATCGATTCGTACGTTACTCGTACTCTTTTGAAGATAACGGAAAATCATATAAACCCTAACACCTTCCAGAAAATGAAGGTTGAACTGGCTACGCATATTTTCAGCAGAACGTTACATTCATCAATGATGACAGTGATTGCAACTAGTGAGATCAGGTCCAGAAGTGCCAATTCAACTGCACCATTCATTCTGAAAATGAGTGATCTTTTCGACTGTCCCAATTCTCAAGGGAAATTTGAGGGCAATTATCTTCGGAGACCGTTGTCCGAGAAAAATACCACATCAATCCAAACTCTGAAAGAATCAACTGATTTTGTTAAGTCTAAGACTGTTGAGAAAAATGTACCATATTGTTTCAACGGTTTGATATAAACGATCAATTGTATTCTCCTAGTGTGGGAAAAGACGAAGGAATCGAATCTTTATTTGATAACAAGTCGGCTCAACCAGGACCCAATAGAAAATTTATCCTCCAAAATAAGACAGCGCGGGGGTTATGATCCAAATCCCTCAGCACGATGCTTTAGATTTGGGTTGCAGTCGGTCATGACTGGTTATCTGGTAAAATATACCGAAAATTCCAACTACCAAGATGATAATGATATAGATCTTTGTACAACGGGGGAATCCGATTGTGCAAAAGTATTGCCGATAAATAGCGTATTTTTCGGGGTATTTGTTGAGAAACATTAGCAGAAAATACAAATGCGAAAACTGCGAAAAAGCACTCCTCATTGATAATATACATAACCAGTGGGATAATGGGATTTATATTTGTAATAGGAATTATGGTGATGAAAGAAGACATGAGAAATCTCTAATCAGATTTTACACATTGATTAAGAAAAGCGCTATTGGTAATAGAAAAAATGTTGGCAACAAAATCAGAATTCAAAGATATATTTTGGATGTATTGAAGAAATAAAATCTATAATAAATTTGAAATCTCAGCTCAATTCAGATTGAGAAGAGCATAGAATTCATTTATCGAGTCAATTAGAGTAAAGCTACACAGGAAACCGAAAAAAGCCAAAGGAATCTCGCCACAAGCATGTCACTGCCAATAAAAAATTGAATGTTTTCAAAAATTCCTGATAAAAATATTTGTATTAAGAGATTGTCAATAAATTAGAATTTGCATGTATGGTTTGTTTGTATATTAATATTTTATATTCATGAAAGATCATAATCAATTGTAGGTTTTTTTCCACCCAAAAAATCACATAACCCAATGCAATTTACACTTGCTTCTCTACATTGTATAGAATATTTTATTATATGTTGTGGCAATCATACCTATATGATCCACCAAATTTTTATTTATTTCCTTCTTTATAATAATAATTTTTCCAGTTCAGAAGCCCATATAACCTTCAAAATATTATATTTCTAAATTGCAGAAATGTATTCTTACAACAAAGGCAAAGGGGTCATAAATAACTGTCCCTTTCTGTGCCTTTGAAATTCCTAATGCAGGTATGATTTGAAAACTTATTCATTCATATTGATTTTTTTCGTTATTTTCACAACCCATGATTCACTAAATATTACACAAGAAAAAATTTTTGGGTAGACTTTTGAACTATTAAAAGCTCAATCATGTATTAATTATAAGGTGGGGTACATATATGCCTTAGAAATACACAATATGAACACAGCTTACACAAAATAATGTACATTCGGTAAACGTCGTTCAATATTTTTTATTGCACTTACAGTTATGAATGTTTTACATAACCTTTTTGAGAGATTTTAAATCGAAATCATCAATAATATTGAAATTTTGTTCATTTACTGATTCTATGCACAAAAGAGTTGACTTAATAGATATTTTTACTCCGCTTTAAACAAGAGAAGCTTCCCTCGCTTTAAAAATGTACATCTCCTTCCTTATCTAAGGTTTGTTAGGTCATAAACGTTTCGTTAAAAAAATATGCCTACAATATTGTGTAATAATAAATGAAACATAGTATATGTTTAATTTATTTTATTTATAGTGTAATAATAAATGAAACATATACTGCTTACAGTTTTTAATTTTTTACGGAGTCTTTATATTTCCAGATACTTTCAACAATATACAGGGTTGTCTGCGGAATATGAAAATTCTATATTCTGCATATTTCAAAAAATATGACCGAATATCTATTTTGAATTAAAATACATATTTCCAAGTCATTATAAAAGAATAACATATACAGGGTTATCTGTGGAATATACAAAATTCGTATTATGAGCATATGAAGAAATGTATTTGTAATAAAGGATACATAATTACTACTAAGCTTTTATTAATAGCCATTGGTTAATTATAAATTCACAATGGTTATTGCATTATGCTGTAATCGTGATGACAGCAACTATCGACGTGTCATCGTTCTGGGGGTGGATAGGCAATATGGCCGTGCCTGAAGTTACGTCGATCGATACGGTATCTGTATACCTCACAGTATATGCACACACTTTGGAAATGATTCGCTATGTTGCAGAAGTTGCAATTTCTCCAAAAGGCTGGGAATTTGTTAATTGTGTGAGACTTACCACACGACTTAATTTTCTTGTTTGCTGCACCAGTTACTTTTTGTGTATTCCGGAACTAATTATTGTTTAAAGCATATACATCAAGCAAATTGTTACCCATTGCTACACTTCTTTCCTTACACGTTTCAATTATTATAACACATAACTCAACACACCACAAATCAACACAGTTAATGTCAGTTTGTCTTGAAACTCACCTAGTTTGCACTTACTAGCAAGTTTTTTAATTTCAGTTACATACTGGTCAAGTATCTGACTTGATTGTTGTTTACATGAAAAGAATTTATAACGTTCGTAACATTTTCGTTTGGAAGGAAGTGGGCTTCAAATTTATCAATCAGTTTTTGAAGTTTGTTTCTCTCGTCTTCTTCGAACTTTAATGTAGAGTGAATTTTGAACCCCTCTTCTCCTGTATAGTGTAGGAGCTACGCGCATTGGGTAGCCTCCTGCTTTTTATTAATTTCACCCGCTATCAGATAATTCTCGAACCTGGATCTCCATAGCTTCCTGTTTTCTGGAACGCTACCATCTATGGACATTGTTGCAATCCCTCTGCTGTCGCCCATGCTTTTTGTATTTTTTTGAAATTTATTATGAAATTGTATTTACGTAATTCACAACTGCGCCATGTAATAAAAGCTACTTAATCACTACTAGCTTTTATTAATAGTCATTAAATAATTATAAATTCGCAATAGTTTTGCATCAAGCTGTAATCGTGATGTCAGCAACTGTCGACTTGTCACCGTTCTGGTGGTGGATACAAAAATGCCGACTCCCTGTCTAGACGACTGTATCCAACAACTGTTCCCACTGCAACAAAGCGGAATCTAGGGAAGCTGCAGTTTCAAGAACTACGGCAGTCAACGAAGAATGGTCACCCACCAGGATCAGAGAAAATGAGGAGAATGATCCTCAGCTAAAGAAGATTCTACAATGACACCCAAGGCTTACTGGGCTCAGTGAGATTGCCTTGTCCTGGAAAAAAGGCTGTTGAAAGGAGTCCTTGAAAACTATGATGGTTCCGAGAAGAGAAGACAGATAGTTATCCCGAGAAGGAGAGTAGCAGAGTTATTGTAAAAGTTACACGACAGTTCATCGGAAGGAAAAAACTCTTCAGCGAGTTCGTGAAAGGTTTTGTTGGATGAACAGCTCCAAGGATGTGAATGACTGATGCAAGAAATGTACGACTTGTGCTACGAGTAATGGACCATATCGCAAAATAAAAGCACCCATGAAACAATATAATGTTGGAAGCTCTATCGAAAGGATTGCTTTAGACATGGCTGGACCATTTCCGACGACAGAATATGGTAGTAATGGATTATTTCATAAAGTGGGTGGAAATTTATGCGATCCCGAATCAAGAGGCCACAACTGTCGCGGATGTACTAATAAAAAAATGTATCAGTCGTCTTTCGAAAGAAGTTTGGACTTGAAGATCAGATGCCAGCCCCTGGCAAGACACTGAGACTCACACAATTCGCGGTACGTCTCCTACCTCGTAACTACAAACGAATTTCCAGATCGATCCACCTACCGGAATATGTGGGAAGCGCTACGAGGCCTTCGAGATCATGGGCTGGAATCCCACGTGGTGAAACTAGCAAAGCCCAGAATAGAGAGCAACCAGTTGGATTGGCGAGTCATCAGGAGCATAATAGACGTGATCTTCCAAGATACCGGTGTTCACATATTAATTTGCAGCTATACCCCTCGTCATAGGTACCCGTTGAAGACGGTTCCCTGTTATTTCCATATGACCGGAAAGTGCAGTCATTGGTCCAGTTGTCTTTTTATACATGCAGTCCCGGCTACACAGAAGTTCAATGAAGAATTTACTTTTCAAGAAGGGGTAATGTTACGAAATCGCACACTGGGGTAGTCCCTGAATACGACTCTGTCTATGAAAGTTAAAATCTTGGCGAAGGCGCAAGTATTTCATCGAACAGGTTACCGTTATTTTTGTGACTAGTCTTGTCTAGACAATTCCAGGGAGGCGATCGTTTTTGTGAGCCGCAATCCATAAGGTTACGGAATCAAAACCTCTTAATATATAAAGACTACCGACCAGCGGGAGAGGCAGTTTATAATTTGATCTCGTGAGATGAACAGTGAACAAGTGTATAGTCTAAGTAAATAAACAGTAGTGATGTGTTTACATAAATTAGTGAATAAATTAATTAAGTGAGTATACACACCGTGTGTATACGTTTATCCCACCCATCGTAATAAAAATTTTGAATAAATAAGAAGAACGTTACATTATTGACAAAACGAAATACAAAAACCTATTGTCAGTAAGAGTCTTATTGGAAGTAATCTTTTTTGAAATATGGAATGAATTTTTATAAAATGAATACATGTTTTCTTAATTGAGTTTATTTCATCCTAATTTCAATTGAAACTTTTTAGAGTAACTAAATTACTGATTTGTGGAAATAATTCATTGCAATAAATAATGTTAAAATTTTGTCATCAACAACTATTGGTAAAATTTTTCAAACCTACAAAATACAGTATTTATTATTAGTCATATTACTGTGTATCAGCACAAAATTCCTAGTAATTTTAACAGAATGTCTGTTGGTTTCGGGACTTTTGTTGTCCAGGTAATGCAATGCCCATGGAAAGATACCCCGAGAGGTTCTAATACATACTGTTATTACTATATAAAAAATATCAACAAACCTTGTGTGTCCTTATCTCGTTACCGTTGAACTTCAATAAAAGCTGTTTTTGATATAGCTTGTATATAGTTACATCAAGTTCTTTACTAGGTTCTCAACTATTATGATTTGTTCTGTTGGCTAATATATTAGTTGATAGAGTATGTCGCAATTGTGTATTTTAAGTACTTTACCATTTATTATATGGATAACTCTAAGAATCTGCATAATCTGTAAGTAATAAATAATTCCAAATCATTTATATTTCGTTTGATAATCTACCCTTTGCCCTCAGTATGTTATATGATTTTTTACGGACGATTATTTGTATATCTCTAATAAACTTGTATTATCATCAGGTAAAACATAGGCAGACATTTAGTTTTCATTTGGAATTATTTTCTTATTGGATGGCATTGCTTTGGAAGTTACTGGAAATTCTATATTATTATGCACTCTTGCTAATGCTAGATAATTATGAACAATTAAAAAAGATTCATCTGATGAATTTGGACACTTCTGATAAATATATTTTTTTCCTTTTTCAATAATGTTGATATTTTCATCTAGACTGATCAATGGTTATAATCAATTGTACTTAACTTACTCTAGAACTCGTCTAGGGAGCTATTTTTTGAAGTATTACCAGGTTGATGTAATCCGGGAATTTGTTAATGTTTATCTTTTTCAACAAAGCAAATACCTCATGTATTCGTTCCGTTTGTATAATCTGTGGTTTGAGATTAGGTTGAGCAAGATAACAGGATTCGGTAGCGCAGAATCGATTATATTGATATATCTGTTTGGTTTTTCAATTATTTCTCAAATTTAGTTTCTTAAAGATTCCAGTCAGTAAAATAATGTCTGTATTTTTATTTTATTATAAAATAATGGTGTTTTGTCTTAATAATACCATTGAATTTCAAGATATTGTACTACAATATGCTACAATAGATTATAGACGTATTAAAGTAGTTTGTGTTTTTATCTGATGATGGGTTAATGGTTTAATTTGACGGTTTTATTTTTCGTGCATTACAATTTCTACTACAACTATAAAAATATTACAACAATTACCTACATCGTTTAGTAAGTGTGAGATTAAACTGAGATTTTTTTATTAAGTTAGGTTCCAGATTCATACAGCTAATTTATTGCTCAAAAAAATCTTTGAAGCTAATCACACGTTTCATAGTATGTTTTAAAAAAAGAAATTGTACAATGAGCATGAAATGACATACATTTCCCACGAGTAGGTATATGAAACTTTGTAGTACGAGCGTAGCAGGTCATTTCATGCAAATTGTACACTATATTTTTTCTACGACCATCTGAATCATAAATAAATCTATAATATTTTTCATAACAATTTTTATTATTAACTTTACTGCCGTCATTGTTGCATGGTTTAGAGAATTATTAAGTCGGCTTCTTAACCCGTTGAACGGGTGCACAATGGAAAACCGTAAAACAGAATTATTGCTTATTGTCTTTTTGTTGCCATTATTGCCAATCCATCGGCGTGTCTGTTTCAAGTCCACCATTACTATGAATTGTAAAATCATGTTTGACCCAAAGAATTCTTGGAATCAAATTCAATAATTGTCCTAATTTAGAAACTGTGATTTCTATAAAATTATACATGAAATACTAAGTGAAATCATTTTTTAAAAAAATGTTAACGATATAATTACAAAATTACCGCAAAAATGTCTAGAGTTAAATGATGTGATGATGGATGGATGGCAAACCCCTTTGGCGCATTATGGTAGATTATAGAAAAGTCAATGAAAATACCATTGGTTATTCCTTTCCATTACCAAATATAACTGACATTTATGATCCATTAGGTCATTCGAAATATTTTAGCACTTTAGATTTGTCTAGCGGTTACCATCAGATTGAAATGGATCCACAAGATCAAAATATTACGGCTTTTAGTACAAACTCAAAACATTTCGAATACAAAAGAATGCCTTTGGGCTTAAAATCAGCTCCGTCTACTTTTAAAAATTTAATTAACACTGTTATGTCAGGAATTCAGAATGTTAAAGCTTTCGCCTATTTAGATGATATTTGTATTTATAGTAGTAATATAAAAGAACATTGCGAAAAACTAGTCGAAATATTTGATAGACTTCGTCAACATAACTTAAAATTAAGCCCTCATAAATGTGAATTTCTAAAGAAAGAAGTTCTTTATCTTGGTTATAAAATAACTGACCATGGGATAGATCCTGATGATTCTAAAATTGAGTGTATTAAAAAGTTTCCTACTCCTAAAGATCAGAAAGACGTTAAATCATTTCTAGGCTGAGCTTCTTATTATAGACGATTTATAAAAGATTTTTCTAAAATTGTTAACCACTCACTAATTTATTAAACAAAGGTCAAAAATTTATTTGAACATCCCAATGTCAATTAGCTTTTCAAGATTTAAAATCTAAACTTATGAATCCCCCAGTATTGCAGTACCCGGATTTTACCATTCATTGTAACGTCCGACGCTTCGGGCTATGCTATTGGCGGAACACTTTCTCAAGGAGAAATTGGTAGAGATAGACCCATAGCATTCGCTTCAAGAACTTTTAATTCGGCTGAGAAAAATTACAGTACCACTGAGAAAGAATTATTAGCAATTGTTTGGCTAGAATTTTCAACAAATTTCATTATATTGTGGAGTTAACTAGAAACAGTGAATTTCATTTAAAACACTTTTATTGCATTGCTGTTTGGTAGTTTACCTACGACCACCCCTGTAAGTAGTCAAAAACACGCAGTCGTCTATCAATGTAAGACGTCTATTACGTACGGTAAAACAAAACGCACGGCTTCCATAGCAACCACTTAGCAACTGTCAATAGACGTAGCCATTTTATTCAAAATGTATTACTTAGATATTTGACGTTGAATTTTATTCTATATATAAATGGTAGATAACATTTATTAGATATGAGATTGCATTTAATACTAAGAGTTATTTGGAATTATATGATAATTGGTTCCGTTTCATTCAATCCGCATCTTCTCGCTGTCTGAATGTATCTCATATTAGTAAACTATAGTATATTATACACCAAGCGACTAAAGTGGCCCATTTAATCCCGCGAGAGGTGTTTGATTCCTGAGGGAAGTAATCCACCTAAGGCATTAATGTCACTTTAGTCGAGAGGTGTGTATGCTATTTTATGCAATTCCGGTAATTCTACATACATTTTTAATAAAAATAAGTACTACTTAGGACGGACTATTACGAAACTTGGCTGGGCATCGAGGGTGAACTTCTAAGATGCTTGGTTGGGCATCGAGGAGCGACTTTTATAAAACTTGGCTGGGCATCGAGGATGTACGTTTTTACTTGTACTTTAAAACCCTTAATAAGAGTATAAACACAAGTACAAGTGGGTCGTAGGTAAAGTATAGTACGTAACTCGTGTTGTAACGCATTTTACGCACTCACGGAATTACGCACTTTTCCGTTCGTGCGTAAAATGCTTCTTACAACACACGTTACGTGATATACTATGATGGTTTAACCGATGTAACTATTCACAAGAGAGCGCTAGAAGGTCGCTGTTGGTCTCAAAATGATGGTATTTGCTTAATGTACAACTTTTGTTTCAAGTGATTTTTCGTTATTAGAAAAAATGTAACCTCCCTCCAGTAAGAGAGCTTAAAAGCGATGCATTGTCTGCTTTCTTCAATATTGTGCCAATGAGTGACTCTTTGACAAATATTTAAAGTATCTAGCATTACTTTTATTTTTTGTGTTATTATTAATGTTTTTGTCTAGACGGAATGTGAAATACTTAGGAGAAGGACGTACATGGCCTCATAATTTTTGGATATATACAGCAATAACGATTTTTGTCCCCATAAATCCCCCCTCGAATCCCCCCCCCTCGGGGACGGTAGGGATCTAAAATTTTCATATTTTTAATGTGATGTTAAAACTCGCCTCTGGGCAAAAGTTTATATGTTTATGAATTATTTTTAATAAAGACTTTATTTTACTTTTATTATTATTTAAAATAAACTTAAATTTCAAAGTTTTGATTGTTAATTACTTATCTATACAATTTTCTTGGAGGTTAATTTTTGGAAACTATAAGATTCAACTTGGCAACGTCGCACAAATAAGTTTTTTTTGTCCTGAAAAATTGTGTCCAGCTACTTCCGCATAGATAAATTATAATTAGCTGGACGTCCAGCTAATATACAAAATGTCCAGCTAAACACCGAATATAATAAAAACTGTCCAGCTAGTTCCGTATAAACGCATATATATATATATATATATATATATATATATATATATATATATATTATATATATATATATATATATACACTGTGTCCGTAAAGTATGGAACAAATTCATTTTTAGCTAAACAGACCATTTTAAGAAATAATCCTGGAACACGTCGATTTTTGATTTTAATTTACCGTATTTTGAAATAATAATCTAATATACAGGGTGAATTACTTTCGTGTAATGACGTCACCGTCATTTTTTTTAAATGGAACACCCCCATTTTCTCTCGATTTTCGGATTACTCTAGCTGAGCTGATTCCAAAAATGTATCACATGTTGATTCCAATTGGTACAGGGTGGACAAAAATACAATAGTTTTGTGTGTGCTCATAAAGTAACGCCTAACATTCTTTATTAGTTAAATTAACAATATTATCAAAAATACTTATTGTCTAGCGGACAGAATATGATGAAATACATGACTTTATAAATGTTCGAACTGCAGCCCTTGCTGTATTTGACAGTAACCCAAACGGTGTACAAATTCTTGTTGAAGCTTGTTTATTGTGTCTTGAGAAATATTGTTTATTGTTATCCGCATTCTCTCTTTTAATTCTTGAATATTTGCTGGTTTCGTTTGATACACAACATTCTTCAGATGGCCCCACATAAAATAATCCAAAGGATTGAAATCTGGTGACCTCGCTGGCCATTCAATAGGTCCACGTCTACCAATCCACCTGTTCGGAAAAATTTCATCTAGATACCTTCTAACATCTACAGCATAATGTGGAGGTGCACCATCCTGTTGGAACCATAAACTTTCATCACAACTTTCAGGATTACGTCTGTTGGGAAACAAATTACGTAAAGTAGGTACGAGATACTCCCTTAAAAACTCAAGGTACGTTGCCCCATTTAAATTACCTTCGATAAAGTAGGGTCCGATGATTCGATTTCTTACAATTCCAGCCCATACATTTACCTTTTGCGGGTATTGTGTATGATGCTCACGCATCCAGTGGGGGTTTTCTTTGGCCCAGTATCTACAATTCTGACGGTTAACCTCGCCATTTAACGTGAAAGTGGCCTCATCAGAAAAAATAATGTTTTGTATCAAGAGAGGGTCTCGGTGACATTTATCCATCATTATTTCGCAAAATTGGATTCTTCTATCGGGATCATCTTCGTTTAATTCATGCACAAGTTTGATTTTATAAGGATGCCATTTTTCAAGCTTTAATAATTTGTGTACCGTTGTTTTGCCGATATCGCGATTAACTTTACGCACAGAAGTGTGCGCGTCTTCTTCAAAACTAAGTAAAACATCTAATGATGTATCAGCATTTGCAGAGGGACGACCTGATTTGCGTACATTTTCAACCGTACCAGTTTCTCGAAATTTCTTTTCAATCTTACTGACTGTTGAACGCGTTATAGGTCTTTCTGGATATTTATTATTAAACAAATTACACACTTCCATCTGAGTTCTTGATCTGTCTCCATACCCAATCATCCCAAGTATTTCAATTTTTTGTTTTACACTTAACTCCATTTCTAATTAAAATTAAATCTAAGCAATAATTAAAACATTCACGAATGCCAAAAATATTGTAGTACTAAACTGTCACTGAACATCAATAAATTAGTAAACAAATAATGACATTTCACAAAAAACTAGACGACTATGTAACAAACTACAGGGTGTTATAATTAAACCAATTGCCACTAGATAATAAGTATTTTTGATAATATGGTTAATTTAACTAATAAAGAATGTTAGGCGTTACTTTATGAGCACACACAAAACTATTGTATTTTTGTCCACCCTGTACCAATTGGAATCAACATGTGATACATTTTTGGAATCAGCTCAGCTAGAGTAATCCGAAAATTGAGAGAAAATGGGGGTGTTCCATTTAAAAAAAATGACGGTGACGTCATTACTCGAAAGTAATTCACCTTGTATATTAGATTATTATTTTAAAATACGGTAAATTAAAATCAAAAATCGACGTGCTTCAGGATTATTTCATAAAATGGTCTGTTTAGCTAAAAATGAATTTGTTCCATACTTTACGGACACAGTGTATATATATATATATATATATATATATATATATATATATATATATGAACTGAATGTCCGTCTCAAATATATATAGAAATTTTAATGATTTGTGGTGAAATTTAAAGAAAGAAAAAATTCAGCTTCAAACAAACACTAACAATATTGAAACAATTAATTTGAGGAATGGCGATAAAAGTGCATTATTTGCTAGTGTGTTGAAATTAAAACTAATACTACTGATACAGTTTAAAAGCGTCAACTTTGTTCGATATGATTCAGGGATTTAGAGGACGCGGCGGATGTAAAAAGAGAAATCTTGCACTTTGCTAAGATATCGGGATGTTCTGGTCCCCCAAAAAGAAAAAAAGACCTATACGCATCAGGTTTTACGTTGCCTGATATATACTTTAGTTCTAGAAGGATCTACCAACCTTATCTGGACAAAAAAGAATGGTTATAAGAGTTAATAGTCCACAAAAACTTGTGTATAACTCGGTGTAGCGAGAATCATCAGAAAACTAACTAGTATAGTTATAGAATCCATTTGATAAAGATCGTCGTTGTTCAATGTTTGCATTCTGAGGCGATATCTAATTTCTCTTAATAAAACGTTTTGAGAAACAAGAAAAGTGGGTATGAGTAAAATTTATGGGAAATATTTTAAAAAATGCATTGATTATAAGTTTTGCTTTTGCTGAAAATTTGCAGATAGCAACAGATTATGGTAAAGATATTTTGATTACACAATTTCTCAAAAGGAATCTTTTGGTGAAGCATAAAAAATACTCTGAGAAGTACTTTCTTCACGTTAATACCGATTGAATAAGGGCAGAATACTTACTGGAAAATGTTATTCAGAAACAGGTTATGCCTATTATATCAATTATGGAAAACATAAAAATATTCAGTAATAATAATAATAATAAAAGTCTTTATTACCAATTTATAAAACATAAAATTACATTTTGTTTATTCAGATAGGGCGAGATTCAGTTTGTATGTAATAATAAATAAAGTACAATATGTGATATATATTTAGCATTTAACATACATCTGCTCATCCACCTAACCCCAAAAAGGAGCCACAGACAGCAAAAAGAACAAAGCATAAGTAAATTAAATTAATAGACAAAGAACATTAGTTTTGCAAATTAAATAACAAAGTAAGGATAATATTTTAATACGAAAAACTTGATTATTGTTGAGAAAAATAATAGTCAAAAAGAACTCGTTTGAGTTTATGTAGTGATGAGTAACTGAAATAGTGAGATAGGTTATTAAGACGCTTAGAAATACAATAAGAAAACGATCGTTTGAAAAACTCAGTATGGTGACGAGGTATAGTGAGAATATTTCTATGTCTTAAGTTTAGAATATGTACATCAGTTCTGTATTTTATTTTATGATACAGGTATGGTGGAGAGCCTTCCCTTATGAGCCTAAGATAAAACATGGTAGAATGCAATTGACGACGATTTTTCACGTTTAACCATTTTGTCATTTTGAATGTATGACTGATATGCTCAAATTTGCGAATACCAAATATAAGTCTAAGCCATGAATTTTGCAATTTCTGTATTCTATTTATATCAAATGAGTTTATTCAAGGATCATATAAAATGTCACAGAAATTTAGTTTAGATAATACTAATGACTCACATAGAAGGATTTTAACAGATCTATCCAACACGTGACGAGATTGGAATATAAGTTTTAGAGCTGCATAATCTTTTTGTAAACAGTTACTGATATGGTGCGAAAATCTTAAGTTTTCATCAAACCACACTCCTAAGTTTTTTACTTTATCGCTAAATTGTATAGTATGACCATTAATTTTAATATCCGATGAGTACCTTTGAACTTCTGCGAATCAACTTTATTTCCAAAAATAATTGCATTAGTCTTAGATGCATTTATCTATAAACAGTGATTGATTGAAAATGTATAAAGATTATGTAAGTCATAATTAATAGCAGTTACCGCTTGATTCGCTTCATCCAAGGAAAAAGACATATATAACTGAGTATCGTCAGCGTCAGTATTATATGAGGCAAGATACGATAAATTACGGAATATGAACTGTCGCAAAAAAAATAAATATAAATGAATACATGAGACATACTCATGTAGATCATGGTTATCCACGTCCATTAACTTTCAGTAATAGAGACACATTCATTAGCCTAAAAATTAAGCCAAGACTAAGAGAGATAATAACATGATAAATTAAAGATAACCAAAGCTAGAGTGTAGCTTTTATCGTCTAATTGTTAAATTTCTTTCTTAGTTAACTAGAATTTTAACTTTTTTAAACAGGTTAAATAAGAAAATTCGCTTTATTGTTGTCACCAACATTTTGTGTTACTTTTAAATTTGTATTGAAATTTGAGTAAAATATATGCAACAATAAGTAATCTGAAAGTTGAGTACTGGTTCAAAAGTATTATTGTCGAATGCAAGACTTTTCACGACCTCGTTTCATTAGAATTTTGTTATTTGATTTGAATGAATATAGCTTGAAAAACATTGTTGGGATTAATTTTTTATGGCCCAAACAAAAAGAAGCTTTGCGCTGTATAACTCCATTCCAAGAGTTCAATCTTTAAATTTCTTTTTTCCGAGAAAGTTATTTACATTTCAATCATAAAAATAATCTGCGCAAAATGGACCCTTCGCGGCTTTTTTGTAATCTAAGGATACGAGAATCAATCTCGGGAACTTTGAGCAGAAATAAGTGTTTGATGTCAGTAGCGCACTGCTCACAAACCAAAAGTGATATAAGACCTGAATATTATCATCATTTGTGTTAAATGTTTGCGGTTTGTAAGTTGATCAGCAAAGTACTTATATGAAAAACGGAATGACATATTCCGTCATGTTTCTAATGGTTCACTAATATCAGATTTGATAAACAGACTTTTAATGTAGCATCACTATCGCATAAATGGAAGAGACAAAATTATTACAATGTTACTATCACGCATGAGTACAGAGGACAGATTCCCAAGTTGAAATTAAACTTTTTTGGGAATAATTGTGTCGGGGCCAAACATGAAATTGTTTGAAATGTATCAAAATCTTTTAAGAGTATTGAACTTCGTACAATAGGTTAGAATGACGGTTATCAGGTGAATTAGATTAAATACCCTAATTATTCCAGATTCACTTTATTTAAATCTCTTTAAATTAAATTAAACATTTTCTCACCAGATGTTAATTGGCAACACAATTTGCAACAACTCTTGTAACAATTATACATGTGCAACGTAAAATCCAAGTTAGATACATTCAAATTCATTATCAATAGAAAATTTACCTACAGTTTTCAGAATACCCTCACTTTATTTCGCTCAAAGCATATTCTCGCTTCATGCCACTTATTGTTATTTAAAATAAATGCAAAAACGGTAATATTTCTTTCACCCCTGTCCGACCTTGTCGATTTTGATTAAAATTTACACAGTCAGTCGAAAGAAAGGGGATTTTTAAGAGAGTTGCTTCCCGATCGTCGAAGGGTACAGATGCTCTAGAGCTGAGTACTCCCACAACTAGCAAGTCTAGTAGTTCTCACCAAGATATACACACACACATATATATATATATATATATATATATATATATATATATATATATATATATAGTAAAAACCAAATAAGTTGCGTTTACGTCACCAAGGTCGTATTTCTATCGCATGCGTGGCTACATTTCTATCGAAAAGTGCATATACTTAAATTTGTTAATTAGTCGGTTCTAAAGATAATCCAATCAATAAAAAAACTTTTGTACCAAAATAATGTATAAGCAATATAGCTTTATTGGGTTTAGACGTCCCTCGATGTAAACATTTGTGTTAAAATTTTCATAAAGAAGCCTCCAATTATTGACGGTAAAACAGTCACTGCCAGAAATAATGTCATGTTGTCGCGTTGTTTGTGACTTTTATACTCGTGTATTGTCATCGATTTCTGAGGTTATAGTTACGTGCTTTATAATTTTTCTTGTGAGAAATATTTATAATCAAAACTGTTTTTGTTTTCAAAACAACAAAGCATTTTCTTCTATGATTGTTAAAATGCCCAAACAGCTGAATAGCGGATGCAAAGAACTTGTGGCTTCATTAGTGAATTATTTTGAACAAGAAAGGAATAATAATGGTCCTTTGTTGCCCTTAAATGCTGTACAAGAGGTAGGTAATACGTGAATAAAATATCCTTACTTTACCTTACGAAAATTTCTATTATTTTAGCGTGTAGCTGCTGCTTTAAAAATCAGTGTAAGAATAGTAAGCAAAATTTGTCAAACAAATAAAAAAGGTGAAGAGTTTGAGTCACCAAAGGAAAAACGTTGCGCTCATAAACGAGTAACAAATACAGAAACTTCAAATATAAGCTCTATTCGTGATACCATTTACAACATGTACCATGTAAGTATCATTACGACAATTGAATATTAAACATATTTTTGTTTCTGTATGCTTTTAGAACAGCACATAACGATTCAATCATTGTGGTCCCAACTAAGAGAAAAATAATTATTTAATGGTAGTACCACTTCTTTAAATAGATTGCTCAAAGAACTTGGGTTTGAGTGGATGAAGGATAATCCACGACGAGGACTTATGGAATTACCTAATGTTGTTTTGAAAAGAGTAGAATTCTTAAGATATTATAAAGAAGCAAAGGACGAAGGTATATACCAATGTGTGTTCATCGATGAAACCTGAATATTTCAAAATGGCATCATAGGTCATTCATGGCAAAATGAAAATATCAAGAGTGTTAAAACCACTAAAACGGATGGCAAAAGGTTTGGTGTATTGCAAAACATAAGTAGTTACTTGAACATTATTTAAATAATATTATTACAGATATATTATACTCCATGCTGGAAATGAAAACGGTTTTATTGAAGGTGCTGAAGCAATATTTTGTTCAAAAACCCAACTTAATGATTATCATGGGCAAATGAACCAGGCAAATTTCTTGAAATGGTTTGAATATCAGTTGCTGCCAAATTTAGAGAATCCTTCTCTAATTATACTTGATAATGCACCTTATCACAGCATGTTATTGCATAAAACTTCAAATACAGGATGGTCAAAATGTGCTATTCAGGTATGGTTGACAGAAAAAAACATTCCCTATTCTCACATGATGTTCAAAACAGAACTGTTGCAAATCGTTTCTCAGTAAATATACAGATATATTCTTACTTATTGCCATTTATTTTAAACATTTTTTTTTTGTTTTTTTTTAGAAATAAGCCACCAATCAAGTATATAGTGGACGATATGGCAGAACAGTATGGACACAAAGTTTTACGTCTTCCTCCTTACCATTGCATATTCAACTCTATCGAATTAATTTGGGGCATAGCAAAAAATTACTACAATAGGCATACTGGTAGGGATGGTAACAGTGCGAATAACTGCCTGAACATGTGGCACGAGGCACTGCACATGATAACTCCTGATATGTGGAAAAATTCTATACAACATACTGAAAGAGAGATATATAAATGGTATGAGAGGGAAAGAATATTTGATCGTCCAGAAATTAGTCCGATAGTTATAAATTTTAATAGTGAAGAGAGTGACACTGATGTTGAATCAGATGAAGAAAATGAACAAGAATTTGAATCTGCCTAGTTTCATTTCACAATATGTTGATTTGTTTAATGTTAGTTTTTTCTTTGATAATACGTTCATTATTAAACATATTTTATTTTATTGCTTGTATTTTTATTATATCTATTTATTAAAAGATTTGGTAAGTCACTAATAACCTTACCACTTTTATTCTAGAATTCCTTACTTTGTGAAACCTATTCATAAATTTAATTAACAAAAAACGTAAATGAAAAAACTCCACACTGTATTAAACGAAAACTATCAAACTATCGTTAATTTTGTAGTTTTCATTTATAATATTGTGAAATTTTCTACATTCACGTTTTTTGTTGACTTCAGTTATTTTCTGTTAATTTCCATATTTCGTGAACACTCTGACAACGCTACAAATGTTCACAATGATGACGTAAACGCAACTTTATTTGGTTTTTACTATAGTTTTTTCGCTTATACTCGCCAGTATCACGGCAAATTCACAATTGATTTTAATCAACCCAAATAGTGTTTTATACTTCGCAAGGCAACAAAATAGTTGATCATTTAACTTTATGCAAGGTTGGTGTCATAAATGTTTAGTAGTTAGTTTAGATCTAGGAAAAACCTGTGAAAAGTGTGGTTAAGTTGTAACAGTTTTAGTTCGTTTCATCAAATATTTGAAATCGGACTATCACTGTTTTTTTGTAAATAACAGTTTTGTAACTAATTCTGTAATTTGTCTATATATGTATATAAGAATGCCCTCGTTTCATTTAATATAGACACAGAGGCTCTTAATCGAGAGTTTCGTGTAGTTTGCGACAAGTTCGTGATACTAACGGTGCTTAGATCCTAAAAACCAAAGGATCTAAACACACTTTATTAACAATTTATTTATCTCCTCTATGGATTATCGATGAAATAATAGAGCCACTGAACGGAAATATTGGTTGCAACTTCACCCTCAACGTGTAAGCGATTGTGTTTTAAAACAGGGTAACTCATAAAAACACGGTAAATTACAGATGGTCGTGTCTCGCATGATAACGCACAAGTTTTTCTAATGGGGGCCAATATTCGTGCCAAGACTGTTTGGGGAGGAAACAGGGATTCTGCCGCCTAAGGTTATGAACATAATACAGTTTATAGCGGTTTATTGCACTGATAAAGCTTCTTTCCGGAATAAAGTTATAAAATTTGATATAATTTATTGGCCAGATTACCGTGTGATCAAAATAGCACAATTGTAAAAACGGAGTACACGGAATTCGGTTTCGTTTCTATATATATGAATATTCTTTATATGATAAAATAAACAAAATGGCGCATTTCTTTCAATGGATATATTTCAGAGAAACTTTCTTACTTTTAGGACATATTGGTATTGTTTAATTGAGTTTTCAACAAATAATTAGGTATTTCATAGAAACATTGTAAACAAATATTAAAAGAAAATAAGTGACTTTAGTTCGTCTAAACATATATCTTCTTTGTTTTTACTTAATAATAGTATATTGAGTATCAAGTGTTAAAAACGTTACTTTAGTCACGAGTTTTATTGGGCACGAGTGGAGCCTTATGAAACGAGTGATTAAAGATGATCTTAACATGAGGTGCTTACCTATTTCTACGCCTGCAGGAATAAAAAAATAGATCTTAATTATATTATATATTAATTATATTCATAACATCTTCTTATTTTCTTCATTTATGACCTCAGTTACAAGGGCTATTCGGCCTATATATTAATGACATTGCAGACAGCTGACTGACAAATCAAATGACACAGAACAACTAAATTATCCGGGAATATGAAATTTAAAATACAAAAGATACACGTGATGTGACGTTTAGAAGATAAATCAGTTGTGACTTTTCGCATTTTAAACACTAGAGTTTAGAGAGTCGTTTTGCGCATGTCAAATCCGTATTTATAATGCGGTTTTTGTAACGGAAGTAGAAAAAATTATTTAAGTATCGTCATTAAAATATTGAATTTCTGTAAGACTGCATTTTTTCTCAGTATAACAGTGTAATTGTATTTAATTATTTATTTGATATATTGCAAATCATGCAAGCTTGACACACTATGGAAATAATTTAAATAAATATTGGAACAAATAAGTAACTTGTCAATATCAACAGCAAGAGAAATTGCAAACATTGACAATAATATTTCTCAAGTTGACTGAATCTGCCGATGAAATGATAAATGATGTTAGGTGAATATATCTAACAAATGTATTTAGACTGCGCTTGCTCCTTTTGACCAGAAACATTCTAAAATGAACAATTGCATTGTCCTGTTGGCGTAGTATAGACACAAAAGAGTTTTAACGAATCTTGAATCTTCTAAGTGAGTAAGAAAATAAGTGTAAGAAACCTGTTTAAACTTTGAAAAAAGATGTAGGCACGAAATAAGCTGTTTACGAGTTGGGAGCTGTAGTTGCTCACTTTTTAACAGTAATATAGAAATTAAATATCAAACGTTCTATTGGCGCCGTTCAGATACAATAGCTCAAGGTTTTGATGCGATGTCAGATTAGTGCAGATTTAGAGATAATTTGGAAACAGTAGGTTTTCAAGGAGAAAATGGAAGCATATGTTGCTATTTTTCACCGTCGACGTTATGGCGTTTGACTTACATTACTTCGAGTTACAATAAAACTGCTTTTTTATTCAGCAGATCATTGACGCTGCATAAGGAATCTCAGAATCCAAATATTGAATTTGGACGTATCCTTGCCAACATTGACAGTAGCATTACCCAAGTTTTTCAATCCATCTCATCACCTAAATCCAAAGATATGGAAGTTATTGTTGGAACATATATGGAAGTTATTGTTGGAACATTTATGGAGTTGTGCCACCGTCTGCCACTCTAGTGACAGCCGGTAAAATATAGTACATGACAGGATGATTAGGAGAACATAATATACTAGTACATAAAGAAAATGAATCTGGAGAGAAAATGTACTATTTTCTTCTCAGACAATCCAGTGTACTACACAAAAAGTGACCTCTATGAAATTGGAAGAGTCAATAAATATTTTTGTCACAAGATCGTTTTTCACATATTTTCAGAAGCACGTATATATGTCGAGATTTGCAACAGAATTTAAAAAATATTAGTTTTCCTGTCTGATATCCGTTTAATATTTCACCTCCCAAAGTTTGGTTTGATTTGAAAAATCGACTTTTTCGCTACAATTGATAAAATAATTTCTCTCATCGCGATAATTTTAAAATTGAAAGAAAATACTTGCAAAAAACATATATTAAAATATTCTCGTGTTTTCTTATTACATTGACAACGTAAACGTATGAAGAGATTGATATTAAGCTTCTATTAGGAAAACAAGACAGTATGGTGATCAACTTTTATAGAATACTTTTTGGCAATTGTAAAAATATTTCACTCATAATTAATCAAACTTGAAATCTCTTCAGCAGTTTTTGCGTATTCTGAATTTTATTTATTCATATTAAACGGTCCAAACGGAAAGATTCTATATGTAATAATCGTTCGTTTTTTATGTCTCCAACGATCGTTAAATTTATCTCCCTTAATAAGAGAATAATTCCACAAGCAATAAATTCCTCTACACCCGGTTTGTCATCCTACCATCTTTCATAGAAAAATAAATTAAAATATTTTTTATCCCCTAGCTAACAATCCGGCAGGTTTTAATGCATTTCCGTCTCTTTACAGCTGGAATTCTGTTTTTTTTCTCTCGGAAGTCCTGCGAGATGAGTCCGTTACGAGTTTTTTAGGGGAACCGTAAAAGAAAAGATAGAGAGCTATAGAACTCATTTTCGACGCTATTCTAGCCTGTTTTTCATTGAAATGTTAATGTGTTTGCAGTATCAATCATACTTAAGGAAGTGTCACCCGCTGTGGTATTTGCAGGTCCCTGCAGGGAACATTAGCCATAACTTGAAATTGTTGATGGTGAATATATACAAGTGTGATTAGAAATGTTTGGGAATACAAACAGAACGCCGCAATACGCAATTTACATTTTCCTACTAAAAATGCCAAAGTGAACCAAACATGAGAGTAAGGTTTTGGAATGCACGAATCATCAGAAACTGGAATTTAGAAAATTTAAAACGAAAACTAACTCTCCCATTCGAAACCAGCAAGGGACTGAAATATGGAGGTTGCTTATCTCCTCTTTAAGAAATACTTGGACAGTTACGAGATGTGTATCTAGATAAAGTAATGTTTTTATTCGAATGGGATTGCTATTAAATATTGTTTACCTCGGAATAACTCCTTAGGGAAGCTACAGAGCGGTGGAGACGGTCCTTTCAATTGTCATAGCAGTGCTAGAGCTCTCATACTGGAATAGCCGTCAGTTGGTTGGTTACAGACCTTTGAATATGTTCGGGTCTCCCAAAATCCCGTCGAGTTGATATCTCAATGTCCGGAAGAGCAAAAATTAACAAGAACTCAACTTAGAGGAGGCTGAGGATCTACAAGAATGTTTTACTTGCCAAAACCTCGTTTAAAGAGCTTTGTGACAAGGCTCATCATCGTAATGCAATACCCAGTTATTATTGGTGTTTGGTCTCCCCCATAATTCTGACTGTCAGACGACAATCTGAACGTATGAGATTCCAGACATTTCCGGAATCCACTTCGTGGTTCTGTTCCTTTTGAAAATGCCATAAACCACCGAAACACCATGGTCCATGACAAAATACTGTCTCCGTAGGTATACTAAACTTTTGTAAAATATTTCTTTGAATTGTGTTCAAATTATGAAGCAAAACCTGATAGTACACCGTTGCTCGAAATGTCACACGTTTTCACGCACAAAAAAATCGCTACGGACAATCAAATGCCTTTAGCGAGTTCAAACTTGTACTGAAAGAATGTCATTGTTCAATGTCGTTCCACCAAGTCCCAAGTATTGCCACATCGAACGTTATGTTTCCAGTCTGTATTTATTCATTCCCTTGGGTTGTGCTCAACAACCCGGGCATTTGACCTAAGTCATTGTACCAGTACTTAATTTACACATCTCGTATTTATTGAGTCAGAAGTAGAGTAGACATTTTATTCTGAACTATTTTTAACAAACAGAAGTTATTTTTTATTTCTAAAAGTTTTCTCCAAAGCGATTCACCACCGACACATTGTTGATATTGGAATTGTATTGAAATATTTGGGGCGTGTTATGTATTATTCCTCCAGGGAAGCTCTTGTAGCATATTTTTCAAATAAGTGGAATTGAAGTACTGACATTGAAACGAATTTTTTTCAAATTATATTATTTCCCATAAATAGTTTTAATCGACTTTTTTGTTTTTATCTTATTATTTTGATCTATACTATAGTAGGTCGACATAAAAAATATCCGTTTGTACTATTTTGAATTAATCGTTTGTTCAGGAAAGGCAGTAGTTTCGAAACCTTAATAAAAAATAGTCGATAACCATCTTTCTAAAGGTTATTATTTAACATTTAATTAGGTAAAAGTTTATCGTTGCATGAAATTTCGCAGTTAAGCTCTGTAGCACTGGCAACGTCCCGAATTCATCTAATTAAGTTACATAATGTCATTCTTTTGAGCTATTTCAATGAAACTAGTACGAGGTGTGGCTTGAGTTTAATAATCCTACACCCGAAAAATGGCATGTCGAGTAACAGTTGGGGAATTTGAATTATTTTAGACATACTGGGTCGCTGTATCGGAATTAATAAAAAATATTGTATCAGATATTCTAGAAAAATGTTAAAAGTAATAAAAAATGCGAGAATTGTCAGACTTATCCAGAATTGTTATTAGCAAAAGTTGATCAGAATTGAAAGGGAAGAAATTACTTCCATTAGAAACATAATGCTCGCAACTTTCAACAAAATTTCTTTTCAATAACAATAACAATTTTAGGATGCTCTGACAAAAAATGTTTGACAGTGAATGTCAAAGCACTTTGGTATTGCACGTATTGCCTAAATTGAATAATATAAGAAATTGCAGTATTATTAATTAGCTAACAAATACCATTATTGGGAAGCAGCAGTTATTTTGAATAATATACATAGGCATAGAACCATTGGGTAATCAACTGTTACAAAAATAATAAATAAATTCTAAACTAATGGAAGTATTGACAATCATTTTAATAAAAACGCAGAAAACTGGTTGGCTGTGTGATTGAACTGATTAAGAAAATCGAATCAAATGTCACTGCGCACTGTGGCGCACTGATACAACACAGGGAGCCTCGTTTTTCACAAGAAGTATAGTTGGATGAATGAAGCAACATTTTCTCTTTATGGTCTCATCAAAAAATTGTCTAACATTTATCCAAATATTACGTTGTGACGAATATTCGTTTGAAACGAACATGTGGTAAGGTGAGGTGTGCTTTTTAAGAAAGTAGATTAATTGGCGCATTTGTTCAGCCAATTAATGAAAGTTGCACATTATTTAATACTATTACAAAATAAGTTGGTGAATTTGTGGACGAGCTACCGTTACAAGAACGTCTACAAATTTGGTACTCACAAAACGGTACCACATTCCGCAGTACATTATATGTTAGGGAAGATTTTGAAAATTTGAACGATTACGGGAGTTTGGCAAAAGAATGGAATGTTCAGTGGAGATATGGCGAAGCAGATAATTACATTTTTGATTATGTTAACGCAGCAGAAAAGTGGACCATTGGGAGGAAAGATGAGAAAAAAATAAAGGCAATGGAAATGAAACACCTAAGAAGAATAGCGGAAAAAGAAACTAGGATAGCATGAGGAACGAAGACATTAGAAAAGCAACAAAACAAGAATCTACAATAGAAAAAATAAACAAGAAACAACTGCATTAGAAAGAACACATCGTAAGGATAAAGTTAGATAGAATAACAAGAAAAATTATGGAGGTAGGAAACACCATTAAACACGAAGGGGGAGGCCCAGGAAGAAATAGATAGACCAAATAAAGGATCTGGGGCAAAAAGATAATAAACTTTAAAGAAATTAAGAAGGATGGCAAAACACAGAAGAACAGTGGAAGAGATGGGTACAAGAGGGACCAAAACCCCCATCCCACACCGGAAAAGGTAAAAGATTATGTTTATTTCTTTGTACATATACTTATGATGTTAATTGAAAATTAATTATTTATATAGATTTGAGAAATATTGTTATGCATACACTAACTATATCAACAACGAAATTGTTCGCAAAATATTTTTAATCAGGGCGAAAGAAAGAAAACCTCACAGAAAGGTCCTGTGCTGATTGATCCCTCATCTCTGTTACGTGAATCACCTTTTTCAATGTCTGTATATCGTGATATCCAGGATAAAATTAGATTGATTAGACTTTTCTACGCTTGTAGGAATCCAAAGCAGTTTTATAAGAGAAAATTGAAGTTAGCTTGGTGTTAGGCTGGATCAGTGACGTATTATTGATATTCCCATTATGGAGATTCTTAAACTTTGTACAGATCATTGTATACTTGATCGTCGAATACTTTCTGATATAGATACACCTATTTTAATTCAAAAAATTGGAATATTTTTTTGAAAAATTGACTAATGATTTATTTCAGGAGTATGTTCAACCTACTGGCTTTTAAGTAGCAATCTATTTCTAAAGTGGGGTTTACATTATATCACTTTTGAGGTACATCCAAAGTGAATCACTCAGAGTGAAATCATCCAGGGTGATCATCCTCGTTTACATATTTTCTACAGTTTGCTGGTTTCACCTCTCGTGCACAGTGTTCGTGTCTGTGAAAAGTGATGTCTCGTTCAAGAAGAAATCAAAAAATTATACGCAGAGGCATTGCCTTAATTTCACGTGGACTGCTGCATGAATTGAATGCTATTATATCACGTAAACGTGTTCAAAGACGTTGGTGGGTGAAGCCATGGGTTTCAAGGAGGACAAATCTGGGAGCTTCGTCAACCCTGTTAAGAGAATGGGCAGAGGAAAATCCTGAGGTGTATAGAAATCATTTAAGAATGAACGAGGAGCAATTCGCATATCTTCTAGACAAAGTAACTCCGTTGATAAGAAAAAAAGATACTTGGTTCCGAGAAGCTTTAAGCCCTAAAATAAAACTGCAAATGACGCTACGATATCTAGCGACTGGAGATAATATAGGTACCTTAAGTGCACTGTACAGAATTCCAAGAAGCACATTTTCACGGTTTTTGCCTGAGGTATGCAGGGCTATATACAACTGTTTGGCAGATTTTATAATGGTAAGTAGAAATTTAATATCTTGTAGTTTAATTAATTCATAGGTTTACAGAATAAAAAGTTGAATGAATGAATGAAACACATACTTTATTTACATGAAATAGATGGGGTACAAAAAAAGAAAAAGAAGAACATTACTTAAAAAAAACAAAAAAAAACATTAATTGAACTTTAAAACAGTAGGAGAAAAAGTATTTAATACCAGCAATAGCAAAAGCTGTCTGCCGGTAGAATAAAAAGTTTACAGTATACAAAGTTTCAAGTAATTTTGAAAATGTTTTTTATTTCTATAAAATAACGTAAGATAATTTATTATAAAGCCATTAAATCATCAACTATTATTCCCGCTGAAGAAATGGCATCGGACAAAACATCACTGTTTTCATAATCGTCATCTTTTTCGGTACATTGGTAGTAATGGTTTTGTGACTGCCGTGAATGTGTGCTGCTTTGCGTTGATGACATCGCAGAGTACGGGCCTGAAGTTGCTATCGACTGTTGATAATCAGCAGGTGACCTGGACGACATGGATGAGTGAGACTGGGGGTGTGATGTGAGTTGGAAGAGTCGTTCTTGTGTCATCACTTTCTGTAGCTGTCCTTGACAGATAAGAGCCCTATCTAAGGGCATTTTTTTCAACTGTATAGCAAGGCTGTCACAAAACACGTCGAATTCGTTCAGATCCTGCTTATTTTCTTCCGATAGTGTCTTCAATTGTTTTATTGCATCCTGAACCCCTGAAACGGTAGTACTGAGGGAACGTTTACGCCCCTTTGTGTTTTTTGGAGTATTCCTAATTTCCGCCGAAGAGGTTGCAATCATATTTGGAGATGTTGCCTCAGTGTCCTGAATGTGTGCTGTTTGCTCAGTTTCCTGTTCACGTTGTCCCAAATGTTGGCTATCATCGGTTGCTTTTCCAGAAATGCCCTTTATCGTCGATTCTAACTCCTGAAACAAAGAACATGAAATTACATGAAATCAATCATTCCCGAAAGCAATTGAAAGTTGACACAAATACAAAGCTCTAAAAATAGAATAATGTACACTGTCTAATAATTATTGCTTGTTACAGGTGCCTAACACAGTTGAAAGCTGGGAAAATGTGATGCGAGACTACGAAACTTTGTGGAATTTCCCAAATGTGTGTGGGGCTATGGACGGTAAGCACGTCACCATCAGGTGCCCTCCAAAAACTGGTTCACAGTATTTTAATTACAAGAAAGATTTCAGTACGATACTATTCGCAATTGTTGATGCCAATTACAATTTCATATACATCGATGTGGGAACCAATGGAAGAGTAAATGACGCTGCAGTATTTGCGAAATCAACTTTTAATGAGGCCTTGCAAAATAATTCACTGAATATACCGGAACAAGGAATTTTCGTCGCTGACGATGCCTTCCCGTTGAGAACCAATATTTTAAAACCATATTCTAGATGTGGTCAGCTAACGGAAAAACAAAAAATATTCAATTACAGACTTTCAAGGGCCCGTCGCGTTGTGGAAAACACATTCGGCATACTTGTGTCGAAATTTAGAATCTTTGAGAAACCTATTCCACTCTCAATACAAACAACGGAACAAGTGGTGAAAACTACATGCGCTCTTCACAACTGGCTGCGAAAGACTTCAACTCCCACACACCCATACATCCCGAGAGATATGCTGGATATTGAAAACTGGGAAGAAGGAAGGGTTGAACCAGGTACCGCTACCCAACATCCACACAGTGGTCTTGAGGAAATAACCCACGGTGCTTCAAATAACTACAGCAGGGCAGCAGGAGAAGTACGCAATTATTATGCTGAATGTTTTGTCACAACACACATTGTACCATGGCAATTGAAAATGATTTAGTAATCAACAAATTTAAAAAAAATAAATAAACATCTTATTTTTGGCTTTGAAATTGATTTGTCATTTGGTTTGTGAATTTTTATTAGCAAAAATTAATCATACATCATTTTGAGAAAAAGAAATAATTACGTAAGTATATGTATTTGAGAGAACTCACCTTCAAGTTTGATGAACTGGCTTTTGGAGTGCATATGTTGCGTAGAAACACGTCTGCAAGTTTAAACCAGAATAGTCTGGGCTCATAAACGTCATCAGCACTAGCTCCACTTCTTTCTGAATTTTTTATCTTGCAAAGTTCTGCCCCATAACGTGTTCTAATAGTTTTTATTTTTGCCTTGATGTCGAGTACAGTTAATCCAGGCAAATTTAAATCGGCCAGCATTAAGGAGTACGCTTTTTCCCGTAGGTTAGTTTTGCTGTAATCACTGCATTTATTATTCCACAAGCACTCATACCGCTGGTAAGTTTCTAGAAATAGTTCCATGTGTTTATCTTGCCACTTGAATGACATTACCACGATGATAGGTATGCACAATATTTAAATCAAATAAAACTACCAAAACCCAAAACAATCAACTGGTGTTTGTGAAGTGAACAAACGTAATAAACAAAGTGTTTACATTTGTCATTGGGCCCTCACTCTCGATGAATCATCGCTTCGAGGAACGACTCTTTCATCAAAAGTAGGTCGGGGGTCGAAATAGTTCATCCTTCATCTTAAGTGTACACTTTGGATGAAATCACAATGAAAGGCAATTTACACTTGTCACTTTCGATGATTCCTCCAAGATGATCATCAAAAGTGACAAATGTAAATGGGCCTTAAGAGAAGCTGTTTTACAGGTTCCGATGTGTTTGCATGTTACTATTATAACCAATAGTTTTTTTTTAAATTTCACAAAGAACCATATGAAGTTGATGTTTATGAGTATTTCTTGTATGAATTGAGTTGCATTATAAAATGTTTATACAGGGTGTTTCAGGAGTTCGTACCAACAACATGATAGATAGACTAAAAATAATATAACATATAATTTTTTTCTTTACGCCCTTCGTTAACGAATGATGGGGCTCTAAAGTTGGGAATTAAAAATGGTTTTTCATTTATAATTATTAAATCGCTGATTGGAAATTAGTGAAATTTTAACCGTTTATTAACATCATTAACTTTTTGGCGTTATAAAGAAGTCTACATTTTACTTGTGAACTCAGGTACGGACTAAGTTCAATGATGGATGCTGCAATTTTTTGGTAAATATAACTTTTTTTAGTGATAACTGCAACAATTGACTTTTTTTAACATTTGTAGAGATACTAAGTCCTCTTCTGACTTCCCGATAAAATAAAGAGATACGGGAGATTTTATGTCGCACTACATACATATTGGCGCATTCACATTTTTTTTTGAATATACGATCACAGAAAGCATCCTGTATTATTAGTAAATTATTAATAAATCGGTGCAGTTCACATTTATAAAAATAAACATATAGATTATTCATTTATAAAAAACTTTTATGAATGTAGGTGAACAGAGCACGTAGAACGGATGCACGAGAAGAGGATACCAGCCAAAGTCAGATTTTATCAATGTCAGGTAAGACGAGATATCGGAAGGGCGAGAAAAAGATGGGTATCGTAACAGGCAAAGTGCGTAAAACCCGGAGTGAAGAAGAAGAAACTTTAAAGAAAACAGACCTTAAATTCAACAAAAGTAAAAATAACAACAAACCCCTGAAAAATGAAAAACTACATTCCATTAACAGATTAAAAAAACAAGTAACCAAATAATAAACGATATTAAAAATGTCAAAACGGATGAAAAAAATTACAACAAATGTTCAATATGGGCTCCTCTTACATCTACACATTTCCTTAGTCTTCTGTAATTAGATCTTTGTACTTGGAATAACATTCCAGGATTATTTCGGATGTTTTCTCAGTGAAAAGGTATCCTATCAATTAATTAATTTCTTGCATTTACAGGTGTACTATAGAATAAATTTTCAAGATAACCCCAAAGATGAAAATCGCGTGGGTTGATATTTGGCGAACGTACTAGCGATAGAAATGATCCATCCCTTTCAATCCACCTATCTAGAAAAATATTGTTTATATGGCTACGCACCTCACGACTGAAGTGAGGGGGTGCTCCATCGGGCATGAACCACATACATTGGCGCTTTTGTAAAGGTACATCCTCTAATAAAATTGGCAAAATATCCTGCAAAAACTATAAATAATAATGTCCGTTTAAACGAGCATTAAGGATATACGGACCAATTAAGCGATTGCCTATAGTACCCGCCCATACGTTGACCTTTGTTGGTGTTTAATTTTATTACAAGATGCTTCCTGTAATCGGACATTAAAAAAATGTGAATGCGCCAATAGATGTGCAGTGCGACATAAAATTGCCCGTATCTCTTGAACCGTTAATTTTATAGAGAAGTGTACTTGGTTTCTGTAAAAATATTCAAAAAAGTAAGTTTTTGCATTTATAACTGAAAAAAGTTATATTTACCAAAAAATGCCGCATCCACAAGTATAGTGTAGTTTTTTTTACAACTCCATAAAGTGTGCAATTATGGTGTTTATAAACGGTTGAAATTTTACTAATTTCCAATCAGCCATTTAATGATTATAAATAAAAAACCATTTTCAATTCCCAACTTTAGAGCCCCATCGTTCGTTAACGAAGGGCGTAAATAAAAGTTTTCATATGAAATATCATCATTGTTTATAGTCTCTCTGTCATCTCCCAACTTTTTAGTATGAACTCCTGGGACACCCTATATAATGTCTGCTGTGTTAGAAATTCCATGATGACAATCACTTCATATTTTAAACACAGAAAGCTTGTTATATTGAAAATGCAACTGACTTATCATTCCGTAAAACTTATCCAAAAATCATTATGTTTGTTTGAATATTGTGATAAAAATATGGTTGCGTCAATTAACCGCTTTTATAAAGAGCAAATGTCAAGCAAAAAAATAAGATGGAAATTAGCGGATTAAAATTATTTGTATGAACTGACATACTATATTGAAACGTGTTTATTTAAATAAAGAAAAAATTAATTACCTAAATTGCCCATGGTCTCAATTATACTCCTACTACAAATATCTTTGTATTTAGAGGCAAAGAAAACCAATTTTTAATTAAATCATGAACTAATAATCAATTCATACTTCATTTCCTAACCTATTAATAAGTGGAACAAATAAAAGAATACTAGTTTGTTCTACCGATGCTGAACCCATCTTAAAATAGTTACATTCTTTTTGTCTTTAATCTTATCTATAAAGCTACGTAAATTTTTCAATTATAAAAGTATATTCTCAAGCAATTAAAGGGACCGCAATGGCGTTTTCAAGTTTCCGGAGAATTTGAACAAACTCAGTAAGTTGTTTAGTGAGAGTATAAATAGGACAAAATTGCAGCACTCAATCAGTGGCGTACATCACATTAATTTCTTTTCTTTATGCTCTTTTATATGATGTATACAAAACAAAACAAAATTATTGTTCATGTCTAAACATTAACTATGTTAAGTGAAATAAAAATATTTAATGGCGAATGCGTTCAAGCGACACATGGATTTAATCTATTGAAAGTGCCTTCTCACTTCACAAACGAGGTTTGGTTTTAAGGATATCTATTATCTGCTAAATAATGTGATTGAATACTATTTCCAGCTCTATTTTGCAACAATAAATAATTTATAGAGTATTTAAAAATATTTCCTCGACAGTTAGTTTAATTATGTTTTCTTTAACTCCGTTATCTTAATTAATCTTGGATCTTGAACATTCAGGTCCTAGATTTAGTGACTGACCATGTAATACAATAAAGAAAATACTAAATTAATTAAATAACCCGACCCAAGAGATTGTCGACATTTTTTTTGTCGCTAAGATGGTACATAAATACATTACATCTACATTTTAAGTGTGTATAGCGATATTTACAAAGGATCCAGCAAATAATTAAATAATTAAATTTGCAGCCAATCTAGAATAATACAAAATTCTTATGGTATTAAAAAATTAACTTCTTTGATTGAAAGTACCTTGTAGAAACTAGTTTAACCTCATATTTTTGGAACAGGAAAATGATTAGAACTGAAATTCAATATAATATATAGGGCGTTTCATTAGAAACAGATAACTTTGATTTTCTGTGGCCTTATGAAAAACCCTGTATTTTACAAAATGTGATGGTCTTGACTCTCTATAACGTGGTTTTAAAGTTTACTTTGTATCTCATACGACAACGGAGTTGTTGACCTCCGGGGTGTAAGCTGATCATCCGATATATAATTTCTGAATAATTTAAATAGCTCCTCCTTCACTTATTGAAACTTGAAGTTCAACGACTAAAAACAGAAAGTTATAAATACGATTTATTTTTTACTAGCATATAATAATATGCATTCAATAGAAGACGGCTTTAGAATAAACATGTTTTCTTGCGTGGTGAACAATATTCACGAATTAGGGGCTTTTGTGATTGTTTTGGCCGTGCTACAAATAACACAAATGGATTATTTTACACTTCAAGATAAAAATTATTGCATATGTGTTTATAATTAAATCAATCACCTTATAATATTTCTTTATTATTGCAGCTTTCGCATAAATGTTATAGATAAACTATTCTTATTTAGGACAATGTGGCAACGTCGATGAATGGTTTCCCTTATGTTTGATAGCAGCTCTTTGGATCTTAAGTAGTCTATTCTTTAGTTGAATAGTTTTGGTTTAATATCGGGGTTGTTAACGTCAAATGAAATTTACTGTCTCGACCCTTACTTTGTGGAATCTACTCATATTACTGTTTTAAATGACACTAACCGTAAGTTTTATTTAAAACAGTAAAACGTCAAAAATTATTTTTATTAACAAACACGTTATTTAATAAAATTGACCAAAAATCAAGAACATTTATTCCCTTTTTATAATATAGTGTTATTAACAGTTAACTCAAGAGTCTAGTTCCGAAATTACCGTGCGCCTCTGATTAAAACAAGAAAAGGGTATTATGAGATCTTCCAGATATACCTTTCTCTAACTTTAAATTGGACTTGCGAACAATAGCATTAGAAGTAATGAATCTAATTGTTGAGAGAACAATGCAATTAAGGGACCTGGAACTACTGCCCTCACGCTACTACCATCATTTCTACTTTTCAGGACTCTCCTTGTATATAAACGGCGATCCGTGAACTTAGTTACTTCGGTTAGGTGACCAGTTGGAAGGGAGGCTGCCACTTTCTGACAAACAAGTAATTGCGTAGCGAGAACTGTTAATTGATAATATTAAGGAGAATTATTTTAGAAAATGTATTCATTAAATAGTATTTCTCAATATTTTAAATAATATCAGCCATTAAAATCTCTTTTCCGTCGACCGTCCATTTATGATGTATTTTAACGCTCTCAAAACTGTTGATTAATGACCCCTATTATGAAGGATTTTATATAATGCAACCCAACATACATTGTTCTTATACATTTATATTGGCAGTGACCCCTGGTGTAGTAGTTACCTACTAAAATATTTGAAATCAAGTAACTGTGTTAGTACTATCTGTCGTATGTCATTATTTATTTTATTATTAACTCTATGTATATTTTAACATCAAAAGTAGGGTCGACGGAAAACTTTTGTAACGAACTCGGGAATTAAAATGGCGATTAATAATCTCGAACATTAAATTACCTCCATCGTTAATCGCCCTTATTAATACACTTGTTCGTTAAATAACTATTATTACTTAAAAATATTCAGATATGATTGAACAGCACCTTTCTCACAGTTGGATTAGAAACATTGAATCTTACTAATAAAATTTTTCTAATTCCAACTTGGTTTGTCACTGATTAGGCTAGTGGCTAGTGTAATATTTGGTTAGCAACTTCTTGGTTAGTTCATGCAAGTTATTTATATTTATTTTCTCCATCTGTTTGTGTATTTGTTCATTTACTTTGGTTGAATTCTGTTGTTTTTGATGATCTTAGTTTTTTGGGTATGTTATTGTGATTTTCCGATTCTGTTGTTCCACCTCACTGGCCGGTGATAGCTGAGTAACTGTTTGCCCCTTCTTTTCTTTTTGGTCGACACTATTTTTCATATGTAACACATCTATATTCTATTAAAAGTTCTGTTTAAATTTCCTTTTCTTCTTCGCTCTGCTTCGTTCCCAATCTCTTCAATGTCATAAATTACTATTCTGGCTGGAGCCATTGGTTGTTTGATAAGCTTTGTCGAGTTTTTGAACCAAAACTTCCTTCACAAGCGATGGTGATTTATCGTTGTTGCCAACTAATTGTTAAACAATGTATATTGATTCAGGGGACATAGAAAGCACTTTCAGTCATCATTTCTTCTACTAGCCAGAACGTTTGAATACTCCACCACGTTTCGATTTCTTTTGAATGTTCTGTACCAAACGTATGCACATGGAAGTCGTTTTGTCGTAAATATAATGTTACATTTTTATTAATTGTAGAGTTTGGACAATACCTATAACGGGGCTTTCGATGATCAATTCTCTGTAATGACCTGTTTGTACATGACAATAAACGAAGAATATACATCACGAATCAAGAGTGACATTTCGACTTTTCCTTCTTCCATCTACCTATTTTTCTAATGATACGCTGGACGGCAGACACTCTTATTCCGAAAATGTCGTCCTTTTCCTCACCCTTCAATTCTCCTCTTTTATTTACTTAAAAAGTATATCATCTACGAGCAGATTATGCATACATTTGCCATATAATTTATATATGATCTTCCATTTATAGCATCAATTATACTTTTTCATGCGTTCATTAAAAAGATATTATGTTCTAAAAAATGAAAGTTGAAACTTTTGTAAAATATTTCTAATTAGTGTTTTTAAATTAAACTCACGGTCTCTAGTTAATTCCACAATATAATAAAAGTTATTGAAAATTCTAAAAAATTGACAATTGTTTCGATAAATCAATATCATCGTCAGAATGACAGAAGTTACATTTCATTTTATGCCTACCTGATGTTTAGTAGTTATTTTTGGCTAGACCAAGAAGTAACCTAACTTGTGATTGACAGTCAAATATTTCTAAAATTGAAAGTTTGGCTTCTGTTGTTTCTATATGTCGATAACAAAATGACTGTCGCACCGGTGATTACTTCTAGCAGTGATCGGTAATTTAGTTTCGTTCGCCCTGAATCTCAAACCGAGGCGCTATTCTTGACATCGTTCGCAACGTCACGTATACGCAAGCTCTATTTGAGAATACTGCTTAAAAATCATATTCTCGAGCACCGTTCCCTAAATCATACGAATGCTTAAATGTACTTGATGACAGCAGCGTCAGTTGATGTTACAGATCTCATTTTTCATTTTGTTCATAGATAATATTTAATTTGGTTATAATATCGAATGTAAACAATATCACGTTAACTGTTTAATTAATTTAAATTAGTACAGTGTGAGTATTGTATTGCAATGTTATTTATATGAAGAGGTTCTACGGATTCATCACTACAAGTCAAAACTAAATAAGAGAAAAATATGTGGTAGTAAATAGTTTATTTGCCGTTTGATTACACACAAATTTGTAACCGTATTTTAATGCGGCTGCTTGCAACTCGTGCGTATTCTGGTATCAATAATCAACAATTTATAGATTGCGCTTTCAGTACATCTACACAATTTATATTCAGTAAGTAGATCTTAGGTTATAATAAGCTAAGTTTAAGATACCTTAAATATTTGAATAACTACAAATATTCATTGAAAGTATGTTAGAGTTCTTTATGAGTACCTATATTCTAATAAACATAGCTCTATAAACTTTAATTATTCTCTTGTGTTTTAGGTCGATATGATTCTACAACACTATGAAGATCGTGATGATATTCTTTGCAAGGGGAAAGTATAAAAAGAAGAAACATTCTTACTTGTTACTGGATGATAATGGTTTTCTGTTGGCCAGCCATGCAATGTAAGGAAAGCAGCTGTCTCCAGTTATTTGGACGAACTTTATTATAAGATTATAGAAATAACATACGCAGGTAAATGTAAATTAGAAAGAGTTAGTTTCGTTTAAAAAAGTTATATGAGTAGAATCCACACAGTAAGGGTCGAAACAGTAAATTTTATATAAAAAGGTATTCGAGCAAAAGATTACAGACATAAGAGATGTTGTATATATATATATATATATATATATATATATATATATATATATATAAAGTGAATATAATTTCATAAAATACGAGGTGTGTCTATATGAAATATAAATTTCGATTTTCTACTACACCTGTTTTAGTCGAAATTTCAATAATTTCGACATATTGTCCTGACCGTTCTTCGAAGGGAAAAACAACTACATTCCTGGCTAATACCACGCAGAATATTGAATAACATCCCCTTCGAAAACCGTGACGTCGATCGGCCATTTTGCCGATACGGACATCTGTGGTGATTCGCAACTGATAGCGGAAGAGCATAGAACACTGACGCGTTTCGACCTTCTTGGTTCTCTCCAAGTGTGCCGTAATGCCTTCCAGTTGAGAATCTCTAATCCGAACTGAAGATTACGTCCACCGACAACCTCTCTTGGCTCGTGTATTCACACAAGAGAGAAGTAGTCAGTTGGCGCCATCTTCACTTTCAGTTGCGAACCAACACCTCAGATAAATGCGACCGTATTAGTCGTATGAAATAAAATGAATATAATTTCATAAAATACGAGGTGTCTATATGAAATATAAATTTCGATTTATTATAGCAGAAAATAATATCCGTCACCTTCAAAAATCAAATAACGAAACTTTTAAGAATAAACCATACTCAAAATTTAATCAAAACTATCAAAATCAAACTAATTTTAATGTCCCTAACTGCGGTCAAAATTTAATGCCAATATAAAATTTTTCAAATCCATTTCCTCGTGGACCAATCAATGTTCAACCCAGATTCATCCCACATATATTGCCGACAAATAGACAAGTTTTCAGTTTTCAACAAACTTCAAGAGCACCGAGTAATGTGTGGAAACCTAATTCAAATTTCCGTCAGACCAAACCAACTTCTATGAGTGGAATCTCGTCAAATACATTTAACAGATCCATCTTTAATCGGAACCAAAATCGATTTGCACTTCCACCTCCACAACAATACCAACCCCAACCAGCACAACCCAGATTTACTTCTCAAGAACTGCACAATGTCGACCAAACGCAATATTATGACTATTAGCAATCAAACACTCCTTACTACCCTTATGAAAATAACGTGCTTGACCAAGATAACGTTTACTACCAAAATTGTACTCCTCATGGATAATGTACTAAAAGAACTCCGTAATAAAATTTGTTTCGTCTGTATGGACGACATAATTGACTTCCACGAGCGAAGAGAGAGGAAGCTGAAAGAAGAATTCGAGAGATGGCAGAAGAAAAAGGATGGAACTACGAGATTCTGCGTGGACTATCGTCAGCTTAACAACGTGACGAAGAAAGACAGCTATCCTCTGCCTCGAATTAACGATACGCTAGACACTTTGGCCGGCAGCAAACTGTTTTCCACCTTGGACCTGAAGTCTGGTTATTGGCAAGTGGAAATTGACCCAAAAGATAAAGAGAAGACTGCTTTTACCACCGGATCTGGATTAGGGCACTTCAACGTCATGCCATTCGGGCTCTGTAATGCGCCTGCGACATTTGAAAGACTTATAGAAAATGTCTTGAGAGGGTTGTCTTGGAAGACATGCCTGGTCTATTTGGACGACATCATAGTACTGAGGAAGACATTTGACGAGCATCTGAGGAATTTGGAAGACGTATTCAAACGACTACAAGCTGCCCAGCTCATGTTAAACCCGAAGAAATGTCAGCTGTTCCAAAATCGAGTCAACTATCTAGGTCATATAGTGAGCAATGAAGGAGTGGCGGTGGATCCAGAGAAAATTGCATCAAATCAGAAGTTTCCTTGGACTTTGCACATATTATAGAAGATTTATCAGGAAGTTTGGAGACATTGCTAAGCCCCTAATTCGACTTACAGAAGAAGCAAGAGCTTTCCAATGGGACGAAGATTGTCAAACGGCTTTTGATACCTTGAAGAGGCATTTAACCACGGCGCCGATATTAGGATACCCTTTACCGGAGGGAGACTTTATTCTGGACACTGACGCAAGCAACGTAGGAATTGGTGGAGTGCTCTCACAGATCCAAGGAGGGCAAGAAAGAGTGCTGGGATATTTCAGTACAGTCCTCTCCAAACCAGAACGAAACTACTGCGTCACAAGAAGAGAACTTTTGGCAGTAGTGAAGTCCGTGGAACACTTTTACCAGTATCTCTATGGTAGGAAGTTTTTAATCCGGACTGATCATGCAGCACTCAAGTGGTTGATGCAGTTCAAGAATCCCGAGGGCCAGATCGCTAGATGGATTGAACGACTTCAAGAATATGATTTCAACATCGAACATCGAGCCGGTGTGAGTTACCGAAATGCCGACTCCCTGTCCAGACGGCCGTGCCCAACAGACTGCTCCCACTGCAACAAGGTGGAATCTAGGGAAGCTGCAGTTTCAAGAACTACTGTAGTCAACGAGGAATGGTCACCCCCCAGGATCAGAGAAGATCAGGAGAATGATCCTCACCTGAAGATCATCCGGCAATGGAAGAAAGAAAACTGGCGCCCTACCTGGCAAGAAGTGTCAAGATTTTCACCGAAACTCAAGGCGTATTGGGCTCAGTGGAACTCCCGTGTCCTGGAAGAAGGGCTGTTGAAAAGAGTCCTTGAAAACGATGATGGTTCTGAGATCAGGAGACAGCTAGTTATCCCGAGAACAAGAGTAGCTGAGGTACTGAAGAAGTTACACGACAGTCCATCGGGAGGTCATCTGGGAGTGAAGAAAACCCTTCAGCGAGTTCGTGAAAGGTTGTATTGGATGAACAGCTCCGACGATGTGAAGGACTGGTGTAAGAAATGTACGACTTGTGCTACGAGTAATGGACCACATCGCAAGAGAAAGGCACCCATGAAACAGTACAATGTTGGAAGCCCTTTCGAAAGGATTGCTTTAGATATCGCTGGACCATTTCCGACGACAGAAAATGGTAGCAAGTACATACTGGTTGTAATGGATTATTTCACAAAGTGGGTGGAAATTTACGCTATCTCGAACCAAGAGGCCACAACTGTCGCGGATGTATTGGTGAAAGAATTCATCAGCCGATATGGAGTGCCCATGGAAGTCCACAGTGACCAGGGAAGAAATTTTGAAAGCCATCTATTCCAGTAGATTTGCGACAAGCTGGGAATGAAGAAGACCAGGACAACAGCTTTACATCCACAGTCAGATGGAATGGTCGAGAGAATGAACAGGACTATTGGAAAATACCTGTCCAAAGTCGTATCCAGCCATCAGAGAGATTGGGACCAGTATCTTTCCCTATTCGTATTGGCTTATCGATCTGCTGTCAATGAGTCCACGGGTGAAACACCGGCGAAAATCCTGTTTGGACGTGAAATGAGGCTTCCTTGTGACCTGGAATTTGGCTGTCGGCCTGGAGAAGATCTAGCAGGTGAAGACTACGTGATCCAATTGAGAAGAAGGCTGGACGATTCATGAATTAGTTCGAACAAATCTTTAAGTTGCCAGCGACAGAATGAAAAGTCGGTACGACACGAAGGTCACAGAAGGCGGTTTTAAAGAAGGGGACAAAGTATGGCTACACAACCCGGCGAGGAGAAAAGGAGTTTCTCTAAAATTACAAAAATCCTGGGAAGGTCCATACTTAATCAAGAAAAGGATCAATGATGTTTTATATCGCATAAGCAAGATCCCCAACGGAAAACCAAAAGTAGTTCACCGACACCGACTAGCGCCATTCGAAGGAGACCATGACATAGATGAAGGAGTTAACCTTATTCGAGATGTGTCTGACCCCACCTTCGATGAATTTATGGGCGCGTATGGAGGTACCGGGAAAGCTAGATATGGAGTCACTTCGGAACAACAACAAGATTTGTTCACTCTCCCGGAAGATTATTCACTGGCCTACAACATCCCCGCCCGTATCAAGAACGCACGGGGGTTGGCAACCGTCTTTCGAAAGAAGTTCGAGCAATTAGAAAAACTTGAAGACCAGATTCCAGCCCCTGGCAAGACGCTGAAACTGAAACATAATTCGCGGTACGTCTTCTACGTGGTAACTAAAAATGAATTCCAAGATCGATCTACCTACCGCGATGTGTGGGAAGCACGTCGAAACCTCCGAGACCATGTGTTGGAATCCAACGTGAAGAAACTGGCTATGCCTAAGATAGCGAGTAACCAGTTGGATTGGCGAATTATCAGGAACATGGTAGAGGTTATCTTTCAAGATACCGGTGTCCAGATATTAATTTGCAGCTACAACCCCCGTTATCAGTATCCGATGAAGACGGTGCCCTGCTATTTCCATAAGATCGGAAAGTGTAGAAATGGGGCCAGTTGCCGATTCAAACATCCAGTCTCGGCTACACAAAAGTTCCAAGAGGAACTTCCATTTAAGGAGTGGGTAATGTTACGAAACAGCACACTGGTATAGTCCCTAAAACCGACCCTGTCTAAGCCAGGTTTAATAGTTAAAATTATGGCGGATACGCAGTTATAAAAAACTGTTTACGATTGAGACTATCTTATCTAGAACTGGTTTTTATGACCAGAGTTATCTAGAAAAGGCCAGAAAAATTATTTGTGTGTATAAGCAGCAGCCCGGAATTCTCTAGTACAAAAGGCACTAGTATATAAGGGGACTGATCAGGAAGAGTTAGTTTAGGTGATAATTTGACATCGTGAGTTAAACAAATAAATTAGTGAATATAAATTAGTGAACTGTTTATATAAATTAGTCTAAGTGAATATACTGTATATACAAATTAAGTGTTAGTGATTAGTGAGTTAGTGTTTAAATAAATTAGTAAGTAGCCATACCGAGTGTTTGAAATTTATCCCACCCGTTTATTGTTTAAATAAATAACAAAAACATTACAATAAGTTAAAAAATAATGAGTATGTTTGACTTGTTAGATCTAGTGGCATTTCAAGATCGTCATCAAGTATTCAAATATTTAATTTAATAATTAAAAAACTATGAATCTAGAAATACAATAATTATTATTGTCACTCAGTTGAATACTACAATTCACGACATTTTTAGAACACTGTAATACCCACTCGACATACATTGTCTAAGAAGTAATAAATCTGACAAGTAACAGGAACAAATTATAGTAAATGTAACGCGCGCCAGTATCACCATCAGAACATGTCAGAATGTCGTTCTTTCCTCGGATGGCAAGACATAAAAGAATGCACTTCATTTTGGGGAAGTGCAGACAGTAGCGGAACACATTGTGGTAGGCCCGAAATTGATTTTATCAATTTAGAGGTTTGGGAGAAACGTGATCCAAAGTTACGAGTAGAAAACGTGATCGGCATTTTCTGATTTCTATTTCGGAATGACGCCAAAGGCCGTATCCATTACCAGCATTTATTTATCATTGGGGTGCAGAGAAAAAAATCCACACATAGAAATACAAGGGCATCGAAAAGATATTGGACATCATTTGCCACAAATAACACGATTAAATCTGATTAGTTGCAATGGGTTTTTTTTACTCGATATAATAAAAGTGTGCAAAATATGAGAAATGATTTCAAAATTTATTATTGCCGAAACACTAATGAGAAATATATTCCAGTGAAGTTATACGTCTGTAAACAGCGCATAATATTTATACCAACAAAATAACAAAATTGTTGGAAACTACGTTTCTTACGAATCCTTATTTTCTCCTGTCACATTTATTTCCCCCTTCCATACACTCAACGAACTACTAGACAGTTTTTGAATAGAAAAACTCAACCGTCTTAAAAATCCACTTTCATCGATCATCTCTGCATAAGCACATTCGTCATTTGTTCTCCCGTTCCAAATGATCGGATAACCACTAAAATAGTTCACCAACCCAATCTTCATGTAGAACTAAATGAGTGATACCTTAAAATGTTCATCTTTGTGTGCCTAATATATATCCAAAGTTACAACATCGGCCATTGGTCCTGACAAAAGTTATTGGTAGTAATCGAAAAAAAATCTGTTTTATCTAAAAAGTTAATTACTTACCTACCTCGCTCTCACTTTAGTTATGGAGATATTTTAACACTGTTATTTAGTATAGAATGTCTACTTCCCACCGATTTTCAAACATATATGTTAATTCAATTATAACCGACTCTAATTAATTATAATAATGACAGTTTTTCGCTCCCCTGTCTTTATTTATCAAAATTAGTAAATAATATAAACGAATGAAATATTGCTTATAAAATGTATGCTTCTTGTCACGTGTACCGATTTGCAGATTTCGATTTTATAAAAAAAGTATTAAACGAAAACGCTGTAATTTAAGTGAAACGATTTTATGCGAAATACTCCATGTCTTTATCATAATTAAGAGGTCTGAATACCACCGCCATATTGGAAAAAATGGGATTACGATTCCCGACTTTAATAAATGAAATTAGTTCTAGTCCTTTTAGTGGGTAGACTAATTTATAATTCTGCATGTATCAACATCAAACATATGTAGCTGGCTAGTATGTCATAATGACATATTTTTAAAAATGGATTATTATGAAATAATTTTGAAGTTCCTGCACAAAAAACAAAATATGGTTTATTTTTTATTCTAATTTTTCCATAAAAATGTCTAGATTTTATCCTAAATAACCCTGACCTTGGTCTGACGAGAGGGTAGAATGTGGCAGCATTGAAACGTATTATCTAACGACATATCACATCCAGAAACTAGCCCTCTGTTAAAATTTTTTGAACGACATATTCACTTTTAAAACCATACTTTTTTTATTAATTTTTTTGTTACTAAGTATACTCACTTGTTTCTTAAGAAGTAAATTGAATGGATTTTAAAATGTTTTGAATAGATAGTTGAATTCGACATGGATTCTTTTTTATAGTTAAAATATTTCTGAAGTAAACAAGTATAGGATCGTTTTTCCCTTTTGAACAAAAGCGTAGCTTATGGAGCTTTTATTAGCAATTCTAAGAATAAAAGATGAGTTTATAAAAACTTGATTTTTTTTATCTTATGTGAATTCAGGTGAACCAACTAAGTTTAATTTTTTCATAAACAAAAATAGAACGGTGAAACTTCTAGACGTCAAAACATATAAAGTATTAAGTTTTGGAAAATATGCAAGGTATGGAAAAGTTGAGTTTAAAACTACCTGCCATTAATAAAAAAACATTAAAAATATTCTTAAGAAAATAATTTTTCCAAGAATGTAGAAAAAAGTAGAAAATAGGAAAACTAAATGCGAGTTAATTTAATTTTTTTTAAAATTTTTAAAATTTAGGAGTATATGGAACTTGTCATCAATGTCACTTCTTTTATTCATACAGTTATGATGTTTATTAATTTGAATCATTTTCTTTTATGTAGGTTCTTTTCCCCACTAAGGACACTAGCCCTATTATAGTCTCTAATGTGACCTTTTACTATTATATGTTCTGTTAATGCACAGGATTTTTTCAAGATTTTTACAATCACGTTTATTTTTATTTTCATATTATATATATATATATATATATATATATATATATATATATATAGAGAGAGAGAGAGAGACAGAGAGAGAGAGACAGAGAGAGAAACAGAGAGAGAGAGAGACAGAGAGAGAGAGAGAGAGAGAGAGAGAAATTAACTTCTGGCAGCGTATATTACGAAAACTCAATAAATTATATTTTTCATGCTTATTACCAGTATTGGTAGATCCGCAATATGTGAATATATCAAGGGATTGCCAATTAGAGATATAATAATTAATTAAAATACGTTTTTATTTCCTTTTGATATTTTTTTCTAACCCACTAATTTTTCCTAAAATCCTATAATACACTCGAAACTTACTTATAAAACCAGAGGAAAACAATTTTAATTTTGGATTTTACAAAAAAATGCTAAAGGAATAAATATTTTTGCTTGATATCAAATGACCAAATCGGTAATTAGAATTACGAAACTGTCAAACCTTTATTTATAATTACAAATTTTCAGATTTTTTTTTTCAATCGCAACATTAAAAAGAATGGGCTATAAACAATAATGTTTAAAACTATTCTATTAATTCACCACCCCTTTCAGCACACAATTCGACTCTAAGCCGCAGTTCCTTGCAACCGTTGCGAATTTCTTCAAGTGTCTAGGATGGTTTTTGAATACTACAACATTCTTAGGTAAGTTTTCGAATTGTTGATTGTGCCAGGCAGCAACGATGCGCGAACCATCCTGTTGAAAATACATCCTCTGCCGACAAGCAAGTGAGAGTTCACTTAAACCATCCCAGAAAAAATTGCTCAACATTTTCAAATAATTGTGCTAATTTACATTAGCATCAAAAAATTAGATCATATTATTCCATGGTACCAAACAGCACCTTAACAGCATATTGACCTTTTGATGCAATTCTAAATTGATGATTAGCATCACTCCAATAACGAACATGTTGTGAACAGTACCATTGCTAGAAAAAGCTGCTCTATTGGAAAATACAACGCGGTTGTCAAAATGTCGGTTCTCTATTATTGTATCTACCATCCACACGCAAAAATGAAGACGCTTTTTGTCATATCATATTTACGCTCCTTCAAAACTCTTCGAATACGGGATGTGCTCATATTCAGTTGAACTATCTTCCACCGAATCCAAAATTGAAACTATAGAAGCATCATCTTCATCACGTACAAGTTTCTTTTTCTTTTAATTCAGAACAGAGCCAAAACAGATGTAGTGCGATGAGAAAATGAGAAGAATTAAATTGACATTCTAATTACAGATTTGGTCATTTGAAATCAAACAAATTTTTTTATTCCCCTAACATTTTTTTGTAAATTCAAAAATTTAAATGTTTTCCCTATTGTAAACTCAATCCGGGGACAAACTGTACAATATCAATCCGAGAAATCATACAATTTTATAGACCGTTTCAGAATTTTAACATTTAAAAGTTCCATATGCTGCGTTGCCAGCACTTCCCCGTCAAATCAAGTGATCTGGGAGTATCCCAGATTGTGTTTGACAGTTCCTCGTGACGTCGACATGTACTCAGGCCTCTTAATTAGAGTCGGTTATAACTGAACTAACATATTTTATTGTATATCATTGGAAAGTAGACGTTCTATACTAAATAATAGTGTTAAAAACATCTCAATAACTGTAGCGAGAGCGAGGTAGGTAATTAATTAAACTTTTTAGAAAAAAATATATTTTTTTTGTTAACAACCAAATTTTTTCAGGACGAATAGCCGATGTTGTAACTTCGGATATATATATATTTATATATATATTAAGCTCTTCAAGACGAACATTTTGAGGTATCACTCATTTAGTTCTACGCCAAGATTGGGTTACTTCAAAACTAAGCGTCTTTTATTCGAGCTCGCATTGCACAATTTTTCACAATAATTTGCGAGGAAAAAGCTGAAATAGTATATTTCATTATGTCGTGCAAACTCGGAAAAAGTATTTATGAAGTGTAATGAACGATATTTTTCATTATATCTACCTGAAAACCACAGATTCTTAAGAAACATTTATTTTGAATGAACAAAACATGTATTTTTAATTTTTATTAATTGAAATATTTATGGTACAATTTAGGTTGTTGTAAATAGTCAATTTTTTAGCGTCTACTTCATTTTCGAAAACTGTGGTTGATGAAGTCGACTGTACTATTATATTAGTAGAAGTATTCAATTTTGATTTTGCTCCACTGCGTTGTATTCTGATGTTGGCGTTGTTTTTACTGTTCTTGAATGGCTGAACAATTTGCGAGAAACTTCAACCTTTCTGCTTACCGATTATTTGATGTACCCTTCAGCCACAGTAGGGGAACGCCAACGTCCAAGTCTTTATAGAGTAAGCAAATCTTCTCCGCCCTGGGCTAACATAGATGCTGATGATAGTCTTAAGCCCTGTCTAGTATAATCTTATGGATTTCCTAGGATCAGATATTCAGCAATCTGCTTTATTGTACCACTGATGTATGGACACCCTGCATGTTGAGAATACACAATATATAATGATTTAGTATCCATGTGTGTAGGTCTTAGATTAATATATTTATCATAAAAAGTGCATGGATCCAAGGGACCTTTGTAGTTGTGAAACTTCTTGATTTGTGATTTTTGCTATCTCGCAAGAATACTATCAGAAATCGACCATTATCTTCCACGTCTTCCAAAGTCAGACGAATCAAGGCATTTCTTTGTCAGGCACCGAATATGCCAAATATTAATAACCACTTCGCGTTTGATGCTTCAAGTATGAATTTGGCGACTTGGTAAGAAGTTAATACTTTAGACTTTTTCGGTGAGTAACCAACACTTTCTCATTTGAGAGCAGGTGTTTTTGGTAAATGATTAACATCAACATTAACAAAAATTGAAGTTTTCGTGGATTTGCTTTTTTCCGACAAATAATCGCGAAGAATATCATCATTAACATTTATAACTTTATTATTGGTGCCAGTTGCTAACTACACGATACTGGTTTCATATATCTCACGTGACTTCTTGGTCAGTAATTTTGCGCTTACTTTTGCCGCGCCACGTGATATTTCTTCGTCTGGTGAAATCATTTTTAAATGTTTCCACGGACTATATAAAAAAATTGTCATAGAACAAGCGTTATTTACCCCGTTGCTAAGGAAATAAGCAAACAATCTGCGATAATTAGAGAACTGTCATTAACAGTATTTTATTTTCACTTGTAAGTAGGTAGCTAATGGCACTAGCGGACCCTAAAATTTTCAGCACGGAAAATGTGCCTAAAAATCTAACCACTTCTTATAAAAACATGCGCAGTGAGTGAGAGTCTGAGTATAATGAAAGCCTAAAAATGTATTAATTGCAAAAAAAGTATAGAATTAGTATCTTCTAAGAGTAATAGTAAGTACTTGAATATTTGTAATTAAATATCCTAGTAAAGAAATAGGCATGAAAATATCGTGTTTTTGGTAGGTATAGGTATATAAAAAGATATTGTAAGAAAAATATACGCCTCGAAAAAGTTGGTAGCCTAGCTATACGTACAATAAATACACTTATGAAACATTCAATTTGGTCACATTAGAAGAATGAAAATAGGATACATCCTTTCAAGATGCACTTGTTTATTATATAGGGGGCTTCAAAATTGAGACCCGTCCTATCCGAATATGAATCGGTGGACTGAAACAAATCAAGTCGAAGGAATATAAATTTCACATTTTACTTTTGGTTACAGAGATATAGGTAACAAACAAATATCTAAAATTCATATTAAGAACGGTTAATTGTTATAAAACAAGAAATTCATTTATAAAAGGTGTTCACATGAATCGTCTACTACTTCAATGCACGACCCATCATTCAATCACGAACTTTCTGTAGAACGTTCTCGTCTATAAATACTACAGCAGAGCGAATACGAGCTACTACATCTTCCGGTCTCCCAACAGTTCGAAGTAAACCTATTATTTAAGAAGGAAAAGTTATGCAGATATGGTAATCTAGGAGGTCCACCTCTGCCAATCCAACAGTCAGGGAATATTTTATTTAATAAAGTTCTCACTTGTCTACCATAATTTGCAGGAGCACTATCATGTTGGAAGCAACAACTCAATCTTGTTGCCAATGGAACTTAATCAAGCTATGTCTGTTGTAAATTGTCTTTTAAAAAAATGTGAATACCACGCTGAATTGAATCGGTTAGGTAGAGTGTTTGATCCGATCATATTATTATTTAATAATCACTTCCAAATGTTTATTGACCATCGTCATTGGTGACATCTTTTACGTATTAAATAAGGGGGTTCATCTCTCAATTCATGAAAGTTATGAAGTATGATCCCTGTCTTGGTAAATGTATACTCATCATTAAAAATAATATTTAATTTAAAAGGTGGATTATTGTTTGCGTTTCCCAATAACCACCTACGAAAATTAATCCCTCATGTGAAACTTGAATATTTGAAGCCTAAATGGATATTAACCATTCCTTCTAAATAATCTATGAATTGTATCTTTTTGAAAATGAGTTTGTCTACAAGCAACTCGAAGTACTTGGTTCTGTTTCAACAAAATCAAAAATTTGCTCTTCTTGGACGACGTTGAGCGTTGATTTGGAAGTTTTACTGCATATGCCCTGGCTGTATAGCACTGGCCTTTATCTAATACTTTAAACATATCTACTTATTCTCGATTAGAATGACAACATTCCATTTTTATAACAAATGACCGTATAAAATCACACTTATACTAGTAATGACAGAGGCTGACTGAACAATTCATAAATTCTTGACATCCACGTATCACGCTCATTTATTTAAAGCTGACTACGTTTCTAATAAAGTTAGATCTTTGTTTTATATCTTTAACTCTGTAACCATGGACAAATTTTCTATTCTTACGATTTATTTTGTTTTAGTCCCTCAATTCATATTCGAAATGGACAGTTGTCATTTTTGAGGCGCCCTCCCACACAACTACTAACAATTCTACAGCAAATTATTTGAACACTGAAAAGTGTATCTAGTAGAATAATTATGCTCTCAATTCGCATTAGGTATATAAATGGTGAATAACTTACTCTCTGAAATAACGGAGATACCATTTTCTCATATAAATGTGAAATATAAAATACCGAATCAAATATTCGGAGTTAAGCAACTTAGTATTCATATTTAGGTTTGAGGTAACAAGGTATTTGTTTATTTAATGAGTAATCAGGAGAACCCTTCACTCTGGTAGGAATTACGAGGAGTTATTTCAATATTTAACACCGCCCTAGTATGTGAGCGTTGTGGAAGTGAGGGAAGGATTTTGACGTAATGCTTCTATTTGAGCTTGCATAACTAAATATATAAGCACGCCATTAACTTTTAAAAACTTCCAGAATTTTATCCCTCTTAAGAATATCATAAAATTTCATGTTAATATTAAATAATAGCTGCAAACACCCTCTTCGCTGGGTTTTTGTAAGCCATACATTCATTCATTTGTTTTTGAGAGATATTTATTTAATTGAAATATTTGTATGATATTACATACGAAATTATTATTACTTACACTATTACATTATAACACATAAAATTATTTGTTTCCTGTTTGTTCTTAAACATGCTCGTATTTTTTTTAATTTGAGAAATTTTACAGAAAACAGAAAGTACACACAACTTTGCAATCACCGTATTTTCTATACCCTCACATCCATCAACACACAACTACTATAGTGGGAAGCTTGGTGCAACTGTCTCATACAAATAGTAGGTATTCCACACTATATTTTCTATCTGATAATGTATTGAAAAGTTTATGCGATAATTTTATTTGATTTAATTTGATTAAACTCAAATTTTAACACAGAATTCTGAAAGTTTTACTGGTAGTTTACTAAGAAGAGTACCTCAAGGTTCAATTTTTGGTGTGTGCTTATAGAGAATTCAGTGAGTCAGTTGCACCGGAGATCAAGGTTAACACGAGCAAATTTTGGTCATTTATAAATAGTAAAAGAGGCTCCTCCACTGTTTCGGATAGGATGTCGTATAACCAACCACTTTTTCATGGTCCTATGGAAATCGTTAATGCTTTTGCGGATTTATTTGAAAGATCCTATACCGAGTCTCTAAACTATGATTAGTTTCTAATGTAAATATTCAAACTTTTATTAATAAAAAATAATAGATTCGTTAGTACAACATTGGAAATCAATAATTTATTCAATTATTTTCTAACTATTCACAGACTCATTACTTTATCAAACTACACACCCATGCGTGGGTTTATTCATGAGTAAATTTGATTTCAAAAGAACGTCCAAATCGAAACGACCTTAATGTAGTTTATTGTCTCATATTGGAGCAAATCATCAAGTTTTTATGGGAATAGAATGAAGTCTTATACTTAGAGACTCAATTCGTGAGGCAACGACCAACGACGTATCCAATCAAGAGAATAATAACGAGAAGCAAAAGCACACACAGTTTGTATATTTATGCTGACATGAATTCGGTATCTGTTCTTCATGATATGGCATATTTTGAATACATCAATGGTTCATTAGTATGGTGGCTTAGATACTAAAATTTTTTCAATTTGTGTACCTTATGGCTATTTGAAGTTTGTCCTTTTTTCATGATATTAGTTCAAAAAGTGCAGGGTATATGTTCTCGCAGAAAATGAACAACTCCTACAAACCGATAGCATCATGATGAATGCAATATTTGAAGAAAAATTTATGAAAATAAATGTAAAATGAGCCAAGAACACAAATAGCTAAAGTTGCTTTTCTGCAAAAAAGAAATTATTGTTTCAGCAGATATTTCACTCCAGAAGCGGTAGCAGTTATTAAAAACATTTGTTTGGAGCATAGTGTTGTACGAACGTGAACCTTGGATAATTTCAAAAACGGAGAGGAGACTAGAAGCGTTCGAAAAGTGATACTTTAGATGAACGTTTAAGATAAGCTGTAGAGAACATATTATAAACAAGGAGGTATTATTTGAAGTTAGGTATTGAGAGATATACAAAAATAGGCATAAATTCATAATATATTCAGAGATGATTGCATATTTGAAACAATTCTAAAGTGAATTGTTTGAGGTAAAATGCACCAGAAAAAACTAGAAGTACATGAAACATATAATGGAAGACGGTAAATATGGTATCCATCTGCAGCAGGTAGAGAAAATTGGAAACTTAGATGTTTAACCAAACCAATCAAATTGATTGAAAAGTCAGCGAAATTCCCTAATTAGGAGTTACTGGCCCAAAAGTGACTTTTTGAACAGATATTTTATTCAGAACTCTATTAACTAAATTTATTATGTACAAAATTACTTTCTTAAACAGTTTCTAAATAAGTCCACAATATAATGAAAAAATGGTAAAAAATTGACAATTGTTTCGATATTACTATCATCGAAACAATTGTCGATTTTATAGAAATTTTCCATTTTTTTATTAAAAAATTATTTAGAGACAGTTAGTTTCATTTAAAAAAGTAATATGAGTAGATTCCATAGAGTGAGAATCGAAACAGTAAATTTCATGTACAATATCATGAATAAATCGAGCTTATAGACTAAAAATACATGCAACTAAAACTAAAATATAAAATTCTGCATAATCATTAGTTCAATATACAAATGCTAGGTGGTGTAAATCCCTACTACTCGAAAAAAAGTACTTTTTCTGTATACAAAAAATTGACATCAACATGACGTTATTGTACAAAAGATCAGGTGATGTTTCATACATATACAGACAACCCTTTAAAAAAATAATGAAAAATCCATTAAACACGAGAACCTATCGAGTTGTATGAATTAAACACATGCATAATCTGTCTAGAATTAACCGTTCTTCCAAATTTTTCAATCATAGTCAAGCAGATAAATCAGTATGCTTTGATCCATAGGATCCATAGAATTCGAATTTATAATCCTCATACTAGAAAAACATAAAACTACATATTATCAAGTAGAAATTTCGGAACCTAAAAATTGTTGTCAAATCCCAAAACAAAATTTAATATGCACCATTTGTATGAAAAATTGCCATATTTTATGCCTATTATCTATAGTTTAGACCTAGTCCTTCTTAATGCATTTCAATTGCTGTAGTGTAGGCACTGTACAAACTTGTTTAGGTTACGAAGTGAAGTGAAATATGTGTGTACTGACATTAAAGCGTTGAAAGTAATAAAAGTACTTCAATATAGGCCAGGCGAACTATTATTTTTTGAGGAAAAAATTCCGAACGGTGTATGCTCAACGGGAAAAGGTAGAAATAGTGATTACAAATACTGGGTAAAAAATTCAACGCATGGATCTTTTCCTTAACGAAGTTGTGGGGGTGGAAAGGGGAGAAAACGGGTTTTGACGATATGCGGCGTAAATACTGGTTTTCTCGAAAAAAGTTAAATATAAAAGTTATAGATAATTAAAAAATCTACAACTTTTATATAAACCATTTTTTGACATAACCTAAAAATTTCCGAGAAAAAAGCAAAAAGCTGTTTTTTTCGTTTTTAATTTTTCATTGCGCAAAAAACCGTCCAAACATTTTCAAATTAGGTAAAAATGTAGCTTTTTTAATTCTAAGTAATTTTCTTTTTTCGGTTTTCTGTAAATTAATTTGTTTCTGAGAAATGAATGTGTTTCGAAAAGACGCTATAGGCTTGATTTTTTTCGTAAAGACTTCAACTTTCATTTAATGAAATAAAAAATCTCGTGAAAATTTTCGTAAAAACCACGTTTTTCTGTCTTTCGCGGATCGTAGCGTCAATTTTTTACTTAAATTACATTACTATTATTAAAAAACCTGAAAGAAGAGAAAATTTCTAAAATTTGAATACCTATACAATTATAATTGAGTAAAAACTTTGGCGGATGCACCGTTGTGAAGTAATAGCTCTGTAATAGAATCGGACCATTCCTCTTGACACTGCTGCATGCACTATGTGTAAAATTTATGAAAATCGCATTTGAGTTTGTTGTAACGGCGGAAAAAGCAAACTTTTAGATGCATTTGCATATACTCGTGTAATGGTGTACAATGTGTAGATAAAGTACTAATTTTTATGTGGAGTATGAAGAGAATTAATATAGACGGAGTCGCCCAGAAATTTAAAAAAGTGTAGGTAATAAAGTAACAATAATTATAAAAAGTGAGCTGTAAAGAAGTGTAATATTAACAAAAAAAATTGGATGTCCAAATCTACAGAAGATATTTATAAAGAAAATATCACAATGCACCGATATAGAAAGTATTTCACAAGTGACGTTTTCCAGGATTGCTTCATATATTCTAATCAATAGATTTCTTGAAAGTATTATTTACACAAGGTTCATAACATAACTGTATCTTTGTCTTGAACGAACTTTTTCTGAGGATTTGTTTGACAAAATTTATGTCTTCCAACGTCCACGAAGTGTTTCAAGTCGCTAGACTATAAACAAAAAGCATGCAATGTTCCTTTCAAAGCCAGACAATCTACTTATTCTCTTACGCTTCCTTCTGTGAATATTAATGTAAATAGATTGAGAAAAAATTGGTCTGAAAATCTTTACCGAGCTTATTGACTGAATGTTGCGGAAAACGAAGAACGTCGTCTTTTATGATTCAAGAACTAAATCATAGTTTATATATAAATATATTTACAAAAAAACTAAAAGAAGATGAAGTAACGCAACTCAGTCGACATTTACCACACATTAATAAACATACAGGGTATGCTAATTTATTTGTGATATTTTACTTATATTACTTCTAGCGTCTAAGAAACTTAATTTGAGAGAAAGTAGTTGTTGATTTATTTGTTGTTTTATTCATCATTATTATTATTCGAATGTTGCTGTGATTTATAACTTAAAATGTTTGAAGCAATTATGCAGGAACGATCAAACATTTTTTTCACATTACGAATGTCCAATGAAAATGTTCAAATTGGTCAAATTCTAGGTTTGGTACACCATTTTTCATGTTTCAAATCCAGTGGTCGTGCAAAATCTCCTAGGAGTTTTGGATATTGGAGAATTTCAATTATAATTGGTTATGGTAATACAAAACTAGAAAATAAGATCACGAAAAGAAGTTTATTATATTCAATACTAAACACGCCAGAAATATTCATGGGTCACAATCAGTACCCATTGAACGATAAAAAAGTGCTTTAAAAAAAGATCTAGTGAAAATCACTTTAATATCGAAGAATTGAAAATTTGATCCGAATATAAGTGCGAATATCTTTATTTGCTTCCTGGACACATGATACTGATTTGACGAAATAGTAGCTCAATGTTGTTAAAAATACATTCTCCTGACCCCGAAGCTATCTAAATTCCCAATTCCATTATTTTATATTCTTTCGACATTCTTCTATTTTTACATGGAATATTTTATCTTATATTTTCTTATTTCTATCCTGTTTATACCGTTTTTACCCTTGTTGTAACCACTTCCACCTTGATTTCTTTTGATTGCCTCCTGCTCCAGGCCTACATTTTAGCAATGCTAGCGATGTAGTATTCCTTTTCAATTTCTAAACGTGTTCAAGTCATTCCTGCACTAATTTATTTATTTCTATAGTGTGGTCTTAGTATTTTCCTTATGAACTTTCTCCTTTGTACACTTATCCTTTCTTCCTATAGAAATTTGTAATAGTTTCTATGTTAACTTAATTGGATTTATTATTGATTTGTTCATATTAGCTTTATTTGAATCCAATACTTATAATTCGGTGCCATATTTCCAATACACAGTTTGGGTTTTAAATATCGAACAAGCCGTCATTATGTTTCAATCGTCAGAAATTAAATAATTAAATCGATGTAGAATTTTCAATTCAAATACCGTTGCATGTGATCTTACGTTAAAATACTACCAAATAATTAGAATGTCCCTATGAGAATAATCGAAAATGTCACAAATATTCAAGAGCATTCATGAACGTAGTCGTATTAATAAAAAACCAAAAAATGTAATGTGATTATTTTTATAATTTCAAAACTTTCTATTCCTAAAAATTGTTCCATTATCTCCACCTAAATATAATGAAATTATAATTAATCGTACCAAAAAATTACAGAACGTGTTAGAAAAAATCTATTTTCTTTTCTTTTCATATTTACCTAGACTAAATTTATACATGTGTGCAACCTATTAATCTCGTAACTCTCGGAAATGGTCCTATCTCATAAAACTTGTTTTGCTGTCTAGTTAATTCCCCTTGATTTGGCATTTTAATAAAATTATTGTGCAGTCTTGCAATAGCTTCCGATAAACTCTTTATGATTCTTAAGGCTGAGGATATTCTTACTCCAGCATTATCAGCAATAGCCCTGAGGTATCATGTACCCCGTACTAGAGTAAAATCTCGGCAACACAATAATTGATTTATTGGCGATACAGAAATATTAGTAAAAATTAGAACAAATAAATTTGGTTATTTTTGTAATTTATCACTCCGATGTTTTTAAGAACTTACATATCACTTGGAAATTCAAGATCTTCTTCGATTAGGTTCAAAAGGTGCAATACCAATTCTTTATACAGTATATTCTAAAGGAAGTTAAATTATTATCCATCTTATGGAAGTGATTACTTTTCTCGTATATTCGAGTAAATCTCATAGTATTGATAGTTCAACTTTTTGTTTATTTTTCCGGAGATCTAAATTAGGTTAGGTTATAATTTCTGGTTAGGTAATATACCAACGATACTAAACTCTAGAGGATTCCTAGTTTATATTTAACTCTGTGTTTGCCTCGCTCAAGTCGGATGTATAAGTACGTCGTTACTGGTCTTGACATTTTAGACTTCTAAACACGAGTCGACAAAAACATCGAAGTCTTATATTCTGGCTTCTGGTGTCCGCCCGTCTGCTTTAAGCTTCAACGGACTAACGGTAAATGCTAGAGCGTAGGAGCCAACGGTTTCGAAATCAGCATAGTCTGAAGCCTTTCCAATGGAGGAAGAATTTGACCTCTAACCTTTATTTATTTATTTACTGAATTGTTTCTTTGGAATCATAAAGCATAGACATATAGAAATAGACTGGGCAATCCGTATTCAGTTGTGTAGTGAAAACAGACCGAAAAGTACGAGAGAGACAAAGCGATGTATTGCAGATATTTGCAGCGTGGTCGCTTTGTCTCTCTCTCTCTCTCTCTCTCTCTCTAGAGAGTGGTCACTTTTGTGAGACTATCGCTCTGTCCATTTCTATATGTCTATGTTATGTTATAAAAGGTTAGATGACCACTAGGTTATTTGTCACTGGTTTTGTTTTAGGTTATGTTTGATATTGTTATTTATTTATATTTATTTGCACTATAGTCCGGGGCCGGTGACAGTAAAACTGCACTCATAGAGATTCTTTTATTTGTCATAGGAATTAATAGTATTTAATTATAGGCACAACATAGGCCCGGTGTGCCAGGGCTTATCCTGGTAGGGATGTTTTTTCATAAATTTGTATTCTTCAAATAATTATAAATAGTTTGCACTTCTATGGAAATTAATAGGTATTTACGGGATTTTGATGGGGTTAGTGATCTACAACCGACTTTTATAATTTATCGTTCGTTTACTTGATCCGATGGAACTAACCTCTTTCGAAAAGTTGAATAGGTCCAATTAACCCTACTAGAGTGGTAGAGTAACTTGGGTTATTGTGTGATTACTATAGACAAAAAATTCGTAGTATGTTATATACACAACCTCTCACATAAAAAAATGGAAGAAGTGGAAAATCGGTTGCACTTCGCTATATAGCGACAGCTCAGAAATGGTTTCTGTAACGAGTAATAAAATGCTTTCGGATACCTCCAGAAGCGACTAACAACTCGACACGTGAATTTAAGTACCCAGTACTTGATCCGGGTTAGGTTTTCGTAAATACCTAATTTCATAAAGACCATTTTGTAGCAAATTTTATGTATTTTCAGAAGAATTTGGTGTGGCAGAGAAGTCTGTTACACCGACTTCTAATATCAAAAGTTAATAAATATTTTCCCTTATTGCGGAATTACTTTTTTTTAATCTCTTCCTTTTTTGTTCTTATTTCTAAATATATCGGTGTCACAGCTCAAAACTTGACCAAAATATTTGTCACACCACTTTTTATTATAACGTCAACGGTTCAAAATCATGAAAATGTTGCATATTGAAATTTTTTTCTATCTTGTTTTTAATTTTCGACACAAAATGCAGTCTATGTCATCTATAATTCTTTCTATTTTTACCTTCCATAACTTTTGGATTGAGCTATCCTTACTAAGCATAATATATTTTACCTGAGTTACCCTAAGAGCCTTGAAAATGTTTAGCTCACCTTTGTTCCTTCAGTCAGTTACTGTGAAGCCCTGTTGAACGTTACCACATTTCTATCACTGAAGTTCGTCTATTTATTATTGAATAATAATAAAATAGAATTAAAATAGAAAAATATATTTTTTTATATTTCAAATTTATTTTTTTGTAAAAATCTATGAACACCAGGTCATTTAATTGATTCAAATGTATTGCTGGAAAGCATTATTTATTTATAAAACTCGAAATCGTTCCAACAACAGATATTTTCAAAATAATAAATAGACGAACTGCACAAACGTATACGAACTAATACAAAAGTTGAAGAAAAGATTAAAATAACGTTGTAATAATGATATAAAATGCAACAACGCTTTAAATCGTTCAAACAATAGATATTTTTAAAATAATTAATTAACAAGCACACTGATAGAAATGTTGTAACGTTCAACATGGCTTCACAGTAACTGACTGAAGGGACCTGCAAGATGAGCTAAGGCTCAAGGCTTTTAGGGTAACTCAGGTACTCAGGTATAATATATTATGCTTAGTAAGGATAGCTCAATTCCAAAGTTATGGAAGGTAAAAAGAGAGAGAATTATAGATGGCATAGATTGTATTTTGTGTCGAAAATTAAAAACAGGACAGAAAAAAATTTCAATAAGCTCCATTTTCATTATTCTGAAGGGTTGACGTTATAATAAAAAGTGGTGTGACGATATTTTGGTCAAGTTTTGAGCTGTCAAGCCGAGATATTTCGAAAGAAGAACTAAAAGAAGTAATTTCGCGTTAAGAGAATTGTTTTATTAACTCTCAATGTTAAAAGTCGCTGTGACAGACTTATCTGTCACGATGAGAGTTTTCACACCAAATTTTTCTAAAAATACATAAAATTTGATACAAAATGGTCTTGAAGAAATTAATTTCCATAAAATTGCACGTATAATTATTAGAAAAAATATTTATAAAAAATATATACCTTACAAACAAATATTTGGCCAAAAAACCTTCGCCCATTACATGCCAGTCATTTAGGGAGAATTATAATTTAATTAATAATTTAGATATTCCGAGGACATATGAACTTAATGATTTCTTCACATTACTAAAATACGTAGATTATTCTGATTTAACTCAGATTTCCTTCCCTTTTTAAATTTTGGTTTTATAACTACTACAATTTTGGATTAAAGTGTATATTCTTGTCACATGAACAAAAAACTACAAAAATAATTGAACTCCTACCAAAACTGCCATCTACGTATTTCAGTAAAACTTTGCGCCATGTACATGTCTCAAGTAACTCTAGAAAGAATAACATTTCCATTTAATAAACAATTAAAGTAATGAAATTTGAATAACAAAATTTTTTTAAATCACGTAAAATAACATGTCGTTTATTGATTTTATCCAACTTTTTCTATTTTCAATTGATACAACGACACATGCTCCAAATAATTCTCAACTTATTGAGTGAAATTTATTCAGATAAATAATTTATATATACCTGCATATATTTATATATTAGTTATTGCCATATAATTATAAATAAACACAAAATTATTGGGGAAGCGGCAAATTAAAACGAGTACTCTTCATACTTCTCTTATTAATTCCATTTTCAAGGATAAAGTATATGAGAATGTATATGATAATATACAAAACAAATCTCCTTGAGAATGGTATTAATAAATTCTGAAAGATTGGATATAAAAAAAGTATGAAGAGTAAGGTCCGTCAAGCTGCCCCCCCCCCCAGGTTAGATTTTTTTTACCAAAATGCTAGAACAAATAAAGGACAACTAGCACAACCTATTACAATAATTTTTATAGCTAGCACACCAACAGCTTACAATCAAAATGCTTTTGCAGGTTGCAGGTTAACGCTAGACCCCCTCCCCCCCCATTGGATTTTTTCGCCAAAATCCTAGCACAAATGAAGGACACCTAGCACAACCTAGCACACCAACAGTTTACATCAAAGTGCTTTAGAATTCGGGAGGGGCCAGGCTAACGTTAGCCCCACCCGATGGGAATTAATTTTCAAAACTTCTTGCACAAATAAAAGAGACCTAGCACAACCTAGCATACTAATTTTTATATCTAGCACACCAACAATGCTTTGGAATTCAGGGGGTGGAGGAGTCTGCAAAATAACGCTATAGTTACACGAATGAATATGTTGGATGTATTTGTCCCTAAACATCATTTTGCTATAAAAATGGCACCTAAGCGGCATTATTGTTGTCGACTGTTGCTGGATTGTGCGTAATGTCTATATATTCCCATCTAGCAGGTTATTTGATTAATTAGTGATTAATTATTTTTTAATTAATAAATATCTATTTATTTTTAATAAATGCTAAAAGTAGAACAAATACAGAAAACCTTCACTTTTAAAAAAGTTTTGTTAAAATTATAGTAATTTTAATAAAACAAATTGATTAGATTGAACCATTTAGTCACGGAATCAGAAATAATCCGTGCACAAATCAGTTGCAAATTACGTCACACTATAATAAAGGCAATGAAAAGCGTTTGCATGTAGACATTTTTCATCTGTTGTATAAATAAATGTTCAAAACAGCGTAGCCGTTGGATATGTCATTTGGACAAAGTTGTGTAATCTGGGAAGGGGCGACTGAGATTCCTAATAATGTGAACCGACCGATGCAACACACTCGAACAATTCGACCTCAATGTCATAATCAAGGCTACATAAACCCAATACATCAACATTGTAGACGGATTGGAGAAACGGTCTTTAACTCACATTCTTGTTCTTAGCAAGTCCTTCCATTTGATACCCATATTGTAAAAAAGCATAGTCCAATGTCTTTAGGAATCCACCATGTTGGAACTAGAGTGACGTCATTTTATTTTTCGAGTTACTCTCAGCAAGCCCTTCCATTTGATACCCATATTGTAGGAGTGAATGGAAATTAACTAGTCCGCCAACTTTGGTGATCTGCCATGTTGGGTTTAGAATGACGTCACATAGCTAATCATGCATTAGCATCCAAACTAAACGTGGTTACAGAATTTCAGCACAATCGGTTGAAAATACAGTTGGTTATGTGGTTATGTGGCAGCTTGACGGACCTTGAAGAGTACTCGTTTTAATTTGCCGCTTCCCCAATAATCCTGTGTTTATTATAAGCTGATCTAAAATATCATCTGGCAAAAAAAATTTACTAGAATTGCTCCAATTTTTGCACCCTTTTACCAAAAATTAGTCATACTTTTTTTCTTGCCAAACGATTGTTTAGTTCAGCTTAAAATTAGTTGGAGAATAACTATGTATATAATATAAAAATTTTAACTGAAATGCCAGTAAATAAATTGAGAATTATTTGGAAGAATGTTCCATTGTAAGTATCAATTGAAAAATGGAAAAGTTGGATAAATGTAATAAACCACTAGCTATTTTCCGCTATTTCAAAAAAAATTGTGACTTAAATTTGACTACTTTAATTGTTTATTAAATAGAAATTTGATTCTTTCGAGAGTCACTTGAGACGTGGCACAAAGTTCTACTGACATCCGTAGATGGCAGTTTTGGTAGGATTTTAATAACCCACTTAAAGTACAATTTACACAACTGTACTCTATACGTAGTTTGAGCGTGATCTGTCATTTAGTTTGTTCACAGTGTTTAATTATTATAGTTCATTTTAAGTGGATTTATGGATTCTTTTAGTGGATAAAAATATATAACAAAGAATCTGTATAAGTTTTGCATTTCAAAGATTTTCGTGTACAGAATCGTTGAAAATGTGAATTGATTATATCAAAAACATTCATGTATAAGTAGTACAAGTTCATTTGATAGCCGTAGCGATGAGGTGGTAGATGCCTCGCTCTAACTGTCCATCAAAGTATTCAACAAAACTTATTATTACTGATGTAAAGAATTGGACCTCAACTAAATTTATTATTATTTACTGATGAAATTTGAGAGAGATGACATTTCTGTATTCTACAAACAGCCTTCTCCATGTTTATAAGTAAAATATCACAAAAGCTAAACACGTACACTACATTACACGAAAATAGACATAAAAGTGAAAATCAGAGTTTTTGACAATTATTTGAGTTCCTTTTCATCACGTTCGACACAATAACTGTTTCATTTTATTCAATATTTATATTTTGAGTTTCAAAAAATTCCGTTTCTTGGGACATTATTATACGAAAAAAAAATCACTGGGAGCTGTTCATTATTCACAACTTACTATAACTTACGCCAACAAATAGTCCATCAAAACTTTTTTAACCGCATTTGCATTATTCGACTTCAGTACTCACTTCAAAAGTCGCCTTTTATGTCTATTGACTGAGAATGGGTGCGTCGAGGTGGAAATTTTCAATCACTATTTCCTTCATTTAATGGGACAGCTAGTGCGAGACAAATCTTTCAGCAATCAAACCACTGCACTATAGATACGGACGTATTTTTAATATAGTCAATTTAGGGTAAGCCTTATGTAACGTATTTAGTGCTTCCGCGTATGAAATTCCATTTACATTGCAATGTTGAAGACTGCTTACTTGATCGTTCCCTTATAGAAATCGCAAAACACACTTGATGAGGTAACAAAATGAAGCACTCAAAATAAACTAAATTACGCTCAAATTCAGTGTCAGTACAGAAGACAGTTGTATGAGTTTACAGACAAGAAGAGTTTCGACAAAATTCGGAAGTGGAATTTTTACATTATCAATTCCCGGTAAATGACTGACTAAATGTACGATAGTGTGTTCACTTCAAGAAAGAAAAATACTCAGGGATTATGATTATATTCACATGAGTCAATAACAAATATATTGAAAATTGTGAAAAAATGTTCAAGTGTAGGTGGAAGATGTATTTGAAATACATCTTATTCTAAAATGAAAAAAATATAATTCACTCGTTACTTATGCCGATCACTGTATAAGCGGTTTTATATCTCTATCATGTATCAATAAGAAATCTGATTTGGAAGATCGATTCACACGTCTTTTTGTTACAATTTTAACGACTGTAAATCCAACATCAATCCAATCCGAGTGGTAAAGTGAAGTAGAAAAACGTAAAACTTGAGTTGATGAGAACCTGAGATCTGAGCGATGATGAAAACGCAACTCAAACGCAGAAAGAGCCAAGACAGACAAAAGGGCCCTAATCGATATAGACACGTCTCCCTAGTTGATCATTGATTTTAAACTCAGAAGCGTAGAAGTTATGTGGAAAGATGATTTAACAGACGTTACTATAGCTACAGACGTAAATTCAATGAGCGGTGACTGAATTAATGTTAGTTTTTTTCAAAATTGACTAACTTCTAATACAATGAACGCTGTGAAAATAGAAATTGCGGGAAATAATATGTTCACAGACAGAAAAATGCACCTAAGCTTAACATTTCTTTATCGGTGTTGCTATGAAATTTGTGCAAAAGCATTGGCGTATCCTAAAGCTACCATATGTCAATCACCACAATTAGTATTGTTGATATCTACGTGAATAAGAACTAAAAAATAATTTGTGTCTTTGTACTCATTATACTTTGAAGTACATCCAAGTGTACATATACAGCAGAGTTTCTAACTTTCACTAGACAAAAAGGAAAGTCCGATTCTAAACCGTAATATTCAGATATTGTTTCTGCAATATTTGTTCGCGAAAGTTCGTATTCTTCAGAAAACTTTCAGTTCCGACTCTGAGCCATAACTTAGAGAAAGAGGAGGACTATTAAATCCCTTTTAGTCTGGAAATGATGCCAGGCTTATAATTTACAGGCTTGTATGTAAGGATTCTGGCAGTCTGGGAATGAAATTTCTGATCTGTAATTTACGGAAAGACAATTATTTTTTATAAGGGACCAACTGAATCCAGAAATAAAAGATTTCCTTTGTCGACAAACATATTGCAGTTAATTTGCCTACTTGCATAAATTACATCAAAATGGACAGTCTAGAATGTGAATAGATAGACGTCAGTTAAAATGCAAATTACGGTTATGATTTCCTCATTTTATCATATACCACCATATTTCAGAAAATCATAAACTTGTTTTACATTTGGTAGATCGGATACTGAAGTGTAATACCGACTAGGTATCTAATAAAATATTGATAGTAATTTTATTGTCGATTTAGCAATAGTTCTATAAGAAACAGAATAGGTGCAAAGTTAATTATCTATTAAAATATTATGTAGAACGATACAATTTGTGGAATCAAGTATATTTTCTATGTATTTCTTATTGTCAGAGACGTACACTGTTGCCATATTTAGCTAGCTGCTACTGAAGAGTCCTTAGGTTTCAGGTAAAGTCTGAAATAACCAGAGTCCATTTAACCAGAATTTGATTGAAACCTCTTCTCTATGAGTAGTAGACATTGCAAGACACGTTTTAAGCGGCTTTTTCAAGAAATGTATTTTCGTAATCTAGGAACTAGTGAACCAAGCTCCAAAAATCAAACAGTTAACCTTAGCTCAGGCACTGGTCAACCAAGTCCCAGCAACTGAGTTTCTATTGTTCTAATACTACGTATATAGACATAAATTGCTTTCCTATCGTCCGTTGGAGGAAGCGTCTTGAAGTTCTTCATGTATTTAGTTTGTTACTAATACAACAATTCCATACATGATTTGAACTGTGATCAGAAACCAACACATGCATATTTCTTTAGTACGTATACAGAAAGTTTATTGGAAATTGGTACTTTCTAATTATTACGCATGTCAATAATAGTACAACGTTCGATAATTGGTTTTGGGTGGGGCTCTCATCGTCTAGTACACGAATGGATTAGGTTAGGTTAGGTTAGGATTCACGAATCAGTTGTGTTGTAAAACGCCGATTTTGTACAAACATATCAATATATTTTCTACGAGTACTTTGGTTTAATACCGATCAAATCATGTAACAGATCTAAGTTGGAATTTCTGGAAGTTACCTTCGGTCTCTGAAGAGGATAACATATCGAAACGTGCGACAGATAGTGTAATTGTGAGTGTAGTTGTAGTAAATAGTGTGTTCAGCATGTAGCATGAAGTGACTTGAGTTTTGTTGACCAAAACCATATTAGGGGAGTACGGTGACTGCTCGATGGGACTTACTCTGACATTTGGCCACAATAAGAAGTCTTGAAAGGTGATACATTAATATAGTACAGATACCGTTTACTTCATTATTTAAGTTGAAAACGTTGATAGTCAGAGTAGGAAAAAACTTCCACCACATCTCGACCACTTTCTTATGCCATTTACACGTATTTGGTATATAATGGATTCAACCAAAGCATTAAATAACAAACTCCGAGTTATTATAGACGGTTGTGCCAATTTAGCAAGAAAAATAATCTCGAGAATTCCTTTAAACAATCATTTTATTTCGAATACTTTCTTGATTACATGTATACCAACTCAATTGAGGACAATAACATCCCAGCTTTATGAAATGAATCTCCACGTATTCGGTTTCTATGAATAATATAACGATTGTTTTTATAACTTCTCTAAATTATCGTGTTACAGAGATAGCTTTGAGTTTCCGTTTTTTGTGGAATTTTTACTTCACCTTATGTATAGTATATGTAATATATGTATACATATATAAGGGAAGTATTGTAATGGAGTGATTTTGACATTTCGAGATTCGAGAGGATCTACACGTTTCACATGGTTCTGAGTCCAAAAAACCTATTTTTAAAAAGTGTCGGTTGGTCTGTCTGTCAACACGATAACTCAAAAACGCGACCGAATTTTTCAAATGAAATTTTATATGTAGGTCTAGAACGTAAAAACTGAGAACTGAGGTTAAGATCGTAAATGAGCAGAATATGATGTACAGTTTTCCGGAAAATCCCATTTTCATAAATTTTTCTCAATTTTCCACACGAAATAATTTTTTCTACGAGCAAATGACAAATTTATTGGAATCCTCATATCAAAAACCTTCTTGTGCAAAATATCATCGAAATCGGAATTCAACTTTTTCTGGGATTTTCCATCCATAGGGAATTACAAAAAAATTTTGAACTTAGATGTTTTATACCTCGGTTTGCATTATCGATGAGAAATTGCTGTTTTTTTTTATAGTAGTAACAACATTTCTATTTCGATTTTCATCAATTTGTCTTTCCATTGCATATATGTAGATATTACAAATTTTTTTATTGTATTTTTTTTCAAAAATGTATACTCTAGCTTTAATCCCATATATTTTCTACAAATGTAAAATGAAAGTATCCAAATATGGTATGTAATTGAGATAAATATTTCCTCTATCGAATGGCGTGAGAAAGGAATCTATATATAACATAGTAATTATAGAATTTTTTGTGGAACCGTGTAAAAAAACTTTAAAAATTTTGCGGTTCTGACTGAAAAATTTTGGTTTGCAGTATATATATGGAAAAAATTATGCAATATCATGTATTTTAATACCAGAAATCCATTTTTTTGTTCAGTATTATGAAATTTTTTTTCAAGTACCGTATTAGAAAAAAAATGTTGGGTGAAAACTAATAGCCTTTGCCTTTACATAAGGTAGTCATGTGCTGGGTACATCAACTGGTTCATTATTACAGTAAGTTTCGTAATGTTGAAAAACTTTAAATTAAATAATAGGGATGTTAATATATTATGTTACAATTCGTGTAAGGTTATATTTGACACATTGAAGACAGTTTTTAAAAATCTAAATAACATTTTAAGAATCCAGTTATTCCTCTTAAATTAAATGAAATTAATTTAAATTGCGGTATTTATTACCCATTATCACTTGACTGTCAACACTGATCACAGCGAGATGACGTCATTGACTGGGAAATAAGCTGACTTATCTGTCATAATCAAGTTAAAAATATCATCGGTTAACTATTTATCTCGATAATTTGTTAGAACAACGATAATATTTTACGATTTTCATCAGAATGGAGAGTGGATTTATCATAGGAAGTAGGTAGATTGTTTTCTAGAAATACGAATTTTCGTGCAGCGGAGGTTAGAAACGTGAAAATGACTTTGTAAAAATGCACCTTACTCATTTTATATACTATTTTCTCATATTTAGAACTACTAATCATTTATATCAATGAAATAAACAGGTAGGTTATGTCTGCAGTTTTAGTAGTACATTTACGGTCTTATTTTGTCTATTCCAAATCTACAAGAGCAACGATGCCGTTGGATAGTTAAAAGATATATGTATATTAAGCAATTAGTTACTCCGAAGTAGTAAAGTAGAGAAACAATATATTTTTGCCACATAACCCAGAACAAAACGATTATATATGGGTATTTATATCAGAATTTACATCCAAATGATCTTCACAAAAATGAGTGGTACTTCTTGATGTCAATGATGCTTCTAACAAGTGTTCCACTTTCTTCTTATTTGTGCACTTTCTGGAACGTTTACGAAAAGTTTTCGTGGCGTACTGATTGATGCACTTCTGTACATCGGCAGTGCACAGTATTTGTAACACGACGTATACATTTTTACGGGCTTATTAAACTTATTTGTGAGAACTCAATCGAGATCAAGTAAATTTCAAAGAACACGAGACTTGGTTATCGATCTGTGACGTAGATTATAGTTACGTGACAGTTCAAAGCGTTTTAGCGGGAATTTTGAAAACTATCGTTATTAAATTATTAATTTCTTGTTTATATAGTCTATCTATAAAATAAATTCAATAAATTAGTCAACATCCTATTCTGGCAGAAGTCCTAGAAATAGACGAAGTAATGATCTAAAAATACAGAGTGTTTTCAAAGTAATCTGAAAGATTACTGTGGGCAATTCGTTATTTCATTTTAATACGAAAAGTTCTTATAAACATGTGTGATAAGTCTTGTCGATAAGTAGTTACAGGAGTTTGAATTATTATTAAATAAACTTTGATTGTGAGTGAAATTGATTTTAATAAATGAAATCATATTGTGATGAACGTAAAAAAAATAGTACATTTCAGAACAGATATTCAAAATGTGCACCTCCAGCTAGAATACAAGCATCCGCTCGACGTCTAATAGATTGTTGCGAATAACATAAGATATTCTAGGTTAAGAATAGGAGTTGTGCAAATGAGTGATTTTACGGATAAAGTATGGTCTAAATAAATTTCCCTGACAGTCAGAGCTCGTTTATTAATAACAATTTAACGCCCTGTAACTGATTAACGAAAAGGTTTATCACACATGTTTATAAGAACTTTTCGTCTTAAAATTGAATGGCGACTCGCCCACAGCAATCTTTCCGATTACTTTGGAAACACCCTGCATATTGCAGACAAAATGGCTACTATTTTACGTAATTTCAGCTGTATAATTGCAGAATTTTGTTCTCACGTTATCTCATTTTTCATTACCTACACTAACTTTAATGATACAGTTAAGCAAAATGAGATTTATATATTTATTACTAAATACATGATATCATTATTTTTGACACTCCCTCGTAGTAACAATATAAAGCTATATACGTATATACCTAACGCTTAGTTTACGGCGAGAAAACTGTTATTCTTTTGTTGTTTTTATTTCTCTCAGATGAATAGCGAGTCCATCAAAAACCCCATGATTGTCTTCATTTAATTCCTTTAAAACCGTCTCTGTTGTCAACTTTCATACCAGTTGCCATTTTCAACTATTTCTTTATTTTATTTCCCCTGTTAGCCATTAGAAAAGTTTTCTTCAATGTTTTTGACACTGATCGATGGAGTTGAAAATTGAACTTTTCATCGTATAAAAAAAGGGAACAGGAATAAAGATGAAAATTTTTAGGTGGTCGGGGTTTGAGAAAATGACACTAAGGATATTTCTTAATATATGCAATGCAAATTCAATTTGTTAATAACAAACAAATATTTAGAGTTGCAATAAGAGAACTGAAACAGATCTTTCTCCCATCCTATACACTACTACAAATAAATTATAAAAAATTTACATCGATCTTATAACATGCCAATCGGCTTTTTACGATTTCCATTGGACTATTTCGGACTAACGTCGGACTAATGATTCGAAATTAAAAAACTAGTTCCCATTCTAAATTTGTGTATTTAAAACGGCTTCTCAGGAGAGGAAGGTCTTCGAAAAAAGACAAATTTTATTGTTAATTGAAATTGTACTGTGGTGATATTTTCTTTATTCCCTGGAGACTCATAAATTCTTCAAATATATTTTGCTGCGATTTGCGTGTCGTTACAAGGTTTTATTTCAATTATAACATGAGATGGCGTTTATTTAGTTTAGTTTTCAATTAACAAAAAGACAAGTTTTTGGAGCAAATTGGTAGTAACTTATTTTCTTTTTTGCTTAATAATTTGCATTATCCGATTATTTAAGGAACAAAACGAATAAGATAGAACACATACCTGTTAGTTTTACATTAAAAAACTAAATTCAGTTTTTTTGTTCCTTCCTTCCCTGATTTTTTTCATTTTCTCCGCAGGTCTGCAGCCTCAAAGATCACTCTCAAAGATGACTCTCAAGGATCGCTTTCAAGGATCCTTTCTTTAAGATAAATTTTAGATCACTATAGAATCACTCCGGAATCCGGGACAATTAATACACCTAAAAAAGCCATCACCAACTCTTGGGCCACTTTCAACCTAGCTGAGAACTGCTCATTCCTTCGCTATATTTCAATTCATAAAATCTAGTGCTGAATATTTTCATGTTTAACTGTGTCTATATTCGTAATGTATTTTAAATAATTTGTTGAAAACTTTTCATATTTGATTTTCAGCAAAATTATTTTGGACCATCGCGTTAGGGTGAACTTTTAGTTATTTTTAAGTTTAAGTAAATATAGTAGAAGGTATTCCAATTTGTCACTTTTTTTGCTTATTGTTCAAATTTATTAGTGTAGGTGTAAAATAGAATACCTTAACTGAGACAGATCACCACTACACGAGGAAGAGTCTCCAGTTGGGATACAAAATTATAATGAACTCAGTTACCTACCCCGACTGGAGACTCGTCCTCAGGTGGTGGTGATCGGCCTCAGTGAAAGTATTCCATTAGCTTACACCGGGATGAAGTAAACAATCGATATTAAATTGGAAGCCACCAGATTTAAGCGATAATATACACAATTTACTCAAAAGAGGAGGATATAAAAAGAAATATCAGAATTATTAATAGGAAACAAACTCTTTCGCTACGATAGGTAACGAAATTATACAGTGTGGTATTTAAACCACATAGAAAGGTATCTAGAAAAAATAGTTTGCCGTAGTAAAATACTAGTTATCTATCGGTACACCAAAATAATCAATATCGATGTGTTATACTCGTATCAAAATACAGCGAAGATAAAAATAAAGCACATACTGATAACGAAAACCAAGCAAAAAGGTAATTTCTCAGTACACACACACACAACAAATAAAGGGAGAGCTATAAAATAAACTTAATCCAAAATTTGCCTAAAGCATACAGTTCCAGAAAATATTTGAGCATAAAGTTCGTTCCAAACCAAACTGGTTTTTAAGTGTACCTAAAGAAAGAAAATCTCAGAAAATATGAAACATTCACGGAAGTTTGTTCTCTACATAATAGAATTTTTTGACGTTTCTAAAACCCAAAAACAAATGCGATACGATAAAACACAAATATAATACGCTAACTGTATTATGCACAACATAAGGTAAATATACCAAATAATGTACTCAAAACAATATCAAGAGAACGTAAAGACATAAGATAAAGATATATGTGCTTTTGCACAACAGTAAAGATAACGACAAAAGATAACATTTAAAGGTACTATCGCATATATGAGATTCGAAAAGTAAATTCTACTAGATAAAGACACAAATCGCAGTAAAATATATTTGAACAATTTTAACTCACCAGCAATATATAAAACAACCATACTAGACTGGTAGACAGTTTCTTTGAATGAATGACACACGTTGTTCCGATTAAACTTGACCCTTTTGTTGAACGAGAATTCCCTGTTTCGGCTATACGCATGACCTATGTCTCAAGATATGCAAGTACGGAAATAGCATATTATTAATATATTTGGTGTTCGTTCTTGTTAATACCATTTTCACTATAATATCCACTTTAACTGTTAACTTGCAATTCTTGGAAGTAGGATGAACCATTATGAACTCCATATCATAATAAGCAGTAAAATTATTAGTAGTTATCTGTGATTGTACCCATTTTATCAGTCACCCCTCATCGCTTCTTCGTTTTCTTGGCTTTTTTACTTAATTTTCCTTGGTTTCATGTTCATTACATGAGCGAATCAATGGGATACATTTCTTTTAACCAAATGAATGAATTTTAGAAACGAATTTTAAAATCTTGAACAAATACACTCATAAATCCCTTTCATAAAAACAAAAGCCTTACGGGAATCAATTTCCAAGTCTAATATCCATCTAAATAAATCCCGTAATATTTACACATACCTCAAATCCCTAGAGTAGCAGTTTAATGGGGAAGTTTTAGGTTGTTAGTCGAGAGTATCGTTAATACCGAATATATTTCTAGTTATTAAACCATTTGTATAACTACCATTATATCGGCCATGCATTATCTGACCCGCCAGAGGGATCTCCTAACCTTAATCATGGTATTATCTATATTGATCGTTACTTATGCCGAGTCATCTGAATGAAAAATTGCTTAGGGTTTGACGTGCAGTTCTGTAAATTAATTACATCCATATTTCATGAAATTGATCATAGGTTTCAGAAGTAAGTTTATATTTAAAATATAAAATTTGCCATAAAATGTCCATACAAGGTGGTCAAATAAAAGTGAACAGAGTTACCACTTCGACTGCGCTAATACAAATCACGCAGAGGCCAGATTAGATTATATTTTACAGCAATTAGTTGTACTTACTGGAATACACCAACACGTATACTGTATGACGCGCGTTTCGATAACCATTGATGTAAACTTCGGTCTCTGAGGGGGATAAATTGGTTATCGGAACGCGCGTCAAATAGAATGAGTGTAGTGGTAGAGAAAAGTTTGGTAGAGAAAAGGCTATACAAACTACAAAATAAATAATTTTTTGAGAAATGTATACAGAGGCATGAATAAGAACTATGGATGAAAAATATATCATCAATGGGAAAACAGAAAATGAAGACAGCGAGTGAAAATGAAAGCTTTATCAAATCTATCTACGACTACATGGGAGTCAGATATTTGCATAATATGGCCACAAGACCAAAGGTATTAGTACAGGATAGAGAAACGTAGTAAAAGCTCGCAATAATAACATACCTATCTAAAAATAGATATTTTATATATAAATAAACTCAATCAATCAATGAATTCGAATTTTAACTGAATGGGACGGCTATATCCGATCCACATAAATTTTTTAGGCTTATTTCAGAATGAAATAGGCTATTGTAGAGAGGAGCATGATGCGAATTCGGAAAAATGTCAATACAGTTTTTCGTTTTGGGGTTCCCTGATGCCAAAATTACCCCCCGTTCCGAATATATAATAAGCAACGAATAGATTAGTGGGTATTGCACGCAAATAGAAGAAGGGGCTACTGAAAAGAGTGGTAACCGCAGACATGCATGATACTGGCTCATTACCCACCAATCTATTCGTTGCTTATTGTTCATATGTCACGACATCTACTGTTGGAAAAAACTAACTCATAGAAATCGAACACAACATAGAAAACTTTATTAACAATATGAAATGATAACTGAATAAACTCTGAGGAAATATAAAATATATATGAGTGTAAAGAAAAGAACACAAAATTACAAAAATTATTAAGAGTACCGTTTTATAATTATTTTATAATGAATAAATGCGACAATTGTTATAATAAATAAATCATTACTCAGTATAGTCACAATTATGAAGATACGCATATTAAAATAATGAGAAATCAAATACTGAGTTCGTTACATTATACAAACGTTCTAACAAACTCTTACGGTTGAAAACCGTGGTCGAACAGATCATTTCGCTACAAAAGAACACATCTTCAAATCAGCTGATCCGTCGTAGAATCTTCCATGCAATATTTATATTTATTTTTGAAATCAGAAGTTTCTATTTAGGAAGCATTAATCGTGAGTTGATAGGTTTCTATTACTCTGTTCATGTGTATATGTATGAAATTCTAACATGGAGGCTTTTCCAAAATGGATTCTCACATATATTGGAAAAGTCTTAAATGGTTTTGACGATATTAAACTAGTATGACTTATAAATGTTCGTGAAATTTGTAATTATTAGGTAAGTAAACCTTTTCATAAATATAGTTTGTACTCATTGTGAAATTATGCCTTAGCTATCGAAACTTTTTATTAGTGGCGTCCTTTTCATATCATAACCAATTTTTTTTATTTTACACCCTTCTATCTAATTGTCCTATACAGTTAAAACTGGCACTGTTCAAAGGTGTCACGTCTATTTATAAGTTCGGTAAATCCACAGGTAGCTAGATAAGAATTTTGACATTTCTGGAATTTTCGAAAATTCAAATTTGAATTTTTTCTTTGCTGATGAAATATCATGAAAAACTATTGTTTCCACAAGATTCTGCATAATTTTCCCTTTACAGTGATACGCTGTATGTTATGTTTAGTAAAGAGTTTTTCTTGTACTGAATATTTTCCCTCATACTAAATACGAAAACTTTCCCCGCACTTTTCACTGTTTCCCGTAATCAATTTTCGCACTGCAACGATACAATTTCTTTCAATATACCTTTTTCTTCACATGGTTTGTGTTTAAATTCTCAGTATATACAATATTCGAAAAACATAACCTTCATTTCACATATTATTTACAAATTATATCAGCTGTTTTGCTAACTTTTTTAAATATAATATTGCTTATTTCAAAATATATTTCAGAATCTTTATGAGATTTCTGTTCAACTTTTATTATATTAGGAAGCTAGTATGAGTTAACCAAAATTGTTTAGAACGTTGCAATTTGTTCTCTAATAGACACATAAATAAACTTTCACAAAAAATGTATCATAATGAATTGAAACTGTATCATATCATACGATGTTTAACAATCTTTTTCTTTCTTTTTAGTGAACCTTACATACAAATAGACTATATACAAGAATCTGCAAATGTTGCGAATAACAAAAAAATCGTGAAAGAAGATTTGTATTATAAGATCATAAACCATCGTATATATATGTACCGTTATTACAACATGTACAGCTATTATATATTCTGTGAGTATTTTTTTCTACAGTAAATGTAATTTATTTCTTTTAAAGTATTCCACAATCATATCGTTTTCGATTGGTGGTTTTGAGTGGATATGTAAGAATCTTTGGTCTTCTTTATGATTTTCTAACAAATAGTTTTAAAATTTTGATTCATATTCACTCCTAATTTGAATCTCACTTGCAACTTACTATTTATGTGGCAAAATTAGTTCCTTTTAAGGAGAGTTCAAAATTATAACTACTACAATAGTATGTTTTTATTCTAATCTGATATCAATTATGAAGTTCTATATTTTTGAGGTTGATAAAATATTCCAATATATATATATATATATATATATATATATATATATATATATATATTATACTGGATTACCCCCAGATGGCGGAGTGCGTTAGAGCGCCGGAAATTGGGTTTTCTTGACCTGAAGGACGGGGGTTCGAATCTCACTCTAGTAAGGGCTTTTTCATAAATAAAAAGTTCCACTAAAAATCTGGGGGTACAGGGTCCGTCAGTAAATGGCGAAAACTGGCGGACGACATCTCTCGCCCCTTGCCAACCCGAATTGAGGCAGCGTGGTAAGGTACGCCTCACAACCCCAGCATGACAGACAAGGACAAGTTACGGCCCTCATTCTCCGTAAGCCCGAAGGGCCCTAGGAGGGGTAGATCCTGGGAACCAGCCACGAGGGCAGAGGGTGCTAAGAATCTGCGGAGTCTAAACCACTACCCATTGACTACATTACACCTAGCAACTTATAACTGCCGTACACTCTCTAATCAAGCTAGGATTATGGAACTGGAAACAGAGGCAGCAAAAATAAAGTGAGATATCATGGGCATTAGCGAAGTAAGACGAAAAAATGAAGAACTCATAGAACTTGAATCAGGGAATCTTTTATACCACCAAGGAACACCAACAGGAAGAACAAGCGGAGTAGGATTCCTAATTAAGAAAACCTGGAAAAATAGAATCATAAGGATAACAAGCACCTCAGACAGAGTAGCCAGCATAACACTAAGACTCTCCAAAAGATATACTATCCAGATTATTCAGGTATACGCCCCAACAATCAGCCATAGTGACGACGAAATAGAAGAATTCTATAATGAAATAACCCAAGCGCTCAGCAACGACAAAAGTCACTTCAAATACATAATGGGAGACTTTAATGCCAAAGTAGGACACAGGAAAGACCAAGAAAAAGGAATGGGGAAATATGGATTTGGAGAAAGGAATGAAAGAGGAGAGAGATTAATACAGTTCGCACACTTTCAGAACATGTATGTGGCAAACTCCTTCTTCAAGAAGAACCCTAACAGGAAATGGACGTGGGAAGGCCCCGGTGCAACTATCAGAAACGAAATAGACTTTATCCTCACCAATAAAATTAACACAGTAAAAGATCTAAGCACGCTCAACAAGTTCACTACAGGAAGCGACCATCGACTAATTAGAGCTCGACTGGTCTTAGATATAAAACTAGAAAGGTCAAGACTAATCAAAACCAACACAACGAAAAACATAAACAACGAAAGGCTGAGAGAGAACTCTCACCAATATGAAGCACTACTAGAAGAAAGACTACAAAAAGTGGAATATAACAACCCTGAACTGATGGACACAATTCGAAACTGCGCCGTAGAAGTGGGAGGTCTGCAACAACGAGGTGAACACAAAAAACTAACTCCGGAAACAAAAGCACTATTACAAAAACGAAGAGAAATGAAAAAGACAACAAATATTCAAAGAATTGAATACACCGAACTGTGCAAGACGATACGAAAGAAAATCGCAGAAGATATCAGGAATTACAACGAGAAACTGGTACAAACAACAATAGAAAACCGTAAAAGCTACAAAAATGCAAAAAGGGCACTAATAATAGGGAAAAGACAGATAGTTGCATTAACTGATGGAAACACAAGAACCACAGACAGAAATGAAATAATAGACCTAGTAGTCAAATTCTATGGAGACCTATACAAGGCCCCTGAAAATTTGGAAGAAATAATAGAACACTCAGAAGATGCCATACCAGAAGTTTTGGTGGAGGAAGTAGAAATGGCACTGAAAAGCATGAAAAATGGCAAAGCAGCGGGAAATGACGGCATCACGACCGAAATACTCAAATATGCAGGAGTTAAAACATGGAAGTACCTTGCCAAACTATACACGAACTGTCTGATGTCCAGGAGCATACCTAAAGAGTGGAACAGCGCCCTTATAGTGTTGATCTCAAGAAAGGCAGCAAAGAAGACATTAAGAACTACAGACCAATAAGTCTACTACCAGTGACGTACAAGGTATTCACAAAGATCATTCACAACAGAATACAAAATACACTAGACTCGGCCCAACCACGAGAACAGGCTGGATTCCGCAAAGGCTTCAGTATAATAGATCACATCCATACCCTCAAAGAGGTTATCAGTCGAACCAAAGAATACAACCAACCACTAGCACTAGCCTTCATCGACTTTGAGAAAGCATTCGACTCTATATATCCCAGAGCAGTAATAAATGCCCTAACAGAACAAGGGGTCGACAAGCCATATATTGAGACCCTAGCAAATATATATAGGGAAGCCAAAGCGAGAGTTAGGATATATGAGGGCACACCAGAATTCCCCACCAGCAGAGGAGTTAGACAAGGAGACGCAATATCACCAAAGTTATTTACAGCAACACTAGAAAGCATCTTCAGAAAACTGGGCTGGAACAACACAGGTCTGAATATAGATGGAGAATACTTGAACCATCTAAGATTCGCTGATGACATCATCCTGATAGCGAGTAACCCTGGCGAAATGCAACAACAAATAAATGAATTGAATGCAGCAAACAACGAAGTAGGCCTTAAAATAAATCTGAGTAAGACCAAGATAATGAATAACGAACTGATAAACGCACAAGAAATAACAATTAATGACACTGCCCTGGAAATAGTAGAGGAATACATATACCTGGGTCAACTAATACACATATCAGGCTCTCTACTTCCAGAAATAAACAGAAGAATCAAATTAGCATGGAGAACATTTGGACAGAACTCTATCATCTTCAAGTCTAGAATGTCACTCCGTTTGAAAAAGAAAGCGTTTGATCAGTGCGTACTACCAGTATTAACATACGGCTGTGAAACCTGGACCCTGAAAACTGATATCATTAGAAAACTCCAGGTAACGCAGAGGTCTATGGAACGATGCATGCTTGGAATAACAAGGAGAGATAGAAGAAGGCTTGATTGGATCAGACAAAAGACCCAAGTGATAGATGTCATAAATAGAATCAGATCCCTAAAGTGGCAATGGGCGGGGCATCTCGCTAGAAGGACAGACGATAGATGGACCACAAAGATAACGCAATGGTATCCCCGAGGCGTGAAAAGACCAAGAAGACGCCCCAACTTAAGATGGGACTACGACATAAAGAAACTCGCAGGATCAACTTGGGGCCGCATAGCTAGCAATAGACAACAATGGGCCCACATGGAAGTGGAATATATAAATATGTAAAGGGAGGCTACACCATAACAAAATGGTTGAATAAGCTGCATATGATGATGATGATGATGATAATATACTGGATAGAATTGGTATGAGAGAATATTTCAAAGTTATTGTTTAGTTTAGTTGATGTTTGATTGTTAATTCTTGTTTGCCCGGTATATTATAAAATTTTTAAAATAGTTTGTAAAGTAATTATACCTTTGCATGAAAGACTCTACAATCTCAAAGTAGGGTTCAAGTATTTAAAAAGAAACAATTTTAATATCAAATATGAGCGCCAAAGTTATATAAAATCCTTACATTTTAATAAAGAAATTTTGTTAATAAAAAAATATACTTGCTTTTATTATTTCTAAATAAATTCTAGAGACGGTCCTGTCTGCTTAATTTTGAACCTCTCCAACGATTCATAGACGTCAGGTTAATACTGCTAACTGTTAAACATAGATGGAGCAATCTCCAAGAAATGAAAGGTCTCAACGATATAATTTCAAAATGTTTTTCAAAGGAAAAACGTTATTTAATGTTGTGAAAACAAATACATCATTCTTTTACAAATAAATTGTGAAAATAAACTATCTAAGATGGTCATTCATTAAAACAAACCATACACTCAGGTGAAATATTACTTCTATGTGCGATTACAAACTAGGCAACATCTTATACTAATTTGAAAACACTAATTCTGTTACACATTGTCTATGCAATAAGATGGCGAAAACTATGGTGATGAAAACTTATGAATTATCAAAGTTCAATTCTTTGCACAAAACCGGTAAGTTTGTTTAACCTCTTTTTATATATAAATAAAATAGTTTTAAATACCTGTTCACTGTATCGTTCTAGTACACTTCAATGATTGGGTTTTTTATTTTGTTTTAGGTTACCTTCTGGAAAACCGAATAATCCGTCTAGCCTGGACAAAAATTATAATTGATGCCACATTCCATCCATATCAAAACATTCTAGATGAATTCCATAATCCAGTACTCTCTGAAAGGCATTGTGGAGACATTTTCCACAATACAATATTTCACTTGGTTAAATTGATGAATTTTATGGTCAGTACATTTTTATATTTACCAATTTTCTCGTTAAGTTATGTTTATCTGCTTGATTACTTACATTACTGAGTTGCTTTTAAGGATAATGTATTTATTTCTATAATTACCAATCCAAATTGTTGTTATTCAAAAGGTTTAAATAGTTTTTCTCAAAAATTTTGCTTCTTCAACATTCACAGCTACCGAAAAGAGACTACCTAGTGAATAGTATCCATTATCAACAAAATTGTTTTATTCAATTTTTTTATTATTAATCTGCTTGTCGCTGATGAAAATATTTCAAGTGTATTCCACCAATCAAAATTGGCTATAAAAATTCTTATTGAAAAGTTTCACCTCAAGTTGTAGATCGTCCATCTATCCTTTTAAAACATTCTGTTTTTAAATGATTAAATCCCATATATTATTCCCTTTAAATTGTATTTCTAAATATATATAAATGACAGTTCTTAATTTCAATAATATCCATATGGAATGACAATTCATTTCACAAATGTCATGCTCTATGAAATTAATGCTATTATTTGACTTCCTACCTTGACATGTATGGAATAATTACATAATCTCATCAGAAAACTTCTTTCAATATGTAATATTTACTTTTTTAACACAAATCATAGTATTATTTTACTTTTACAATGAGAAAAATGGATTGTTATTATTTATATGGAACAACGTTCAAAAATTCTCTCTCTCAAATATTAAAATCATGTTATTTTATTTCACATATGTATTTATAAAGCGTATTTAAAATTTCCTACACAATTCTACAGCTTGACTCTTGTCTACTTTCTCTATTTAATAGTGAATAGTACAGATTGTCTCCATTTCAAACTATTTTTAAAAAAAAAATTCAAATTCTAAAATTTTGTACTTGCTTACAGTGTGTAGTCTTTTATTTCATAATTTAGTATACAGAGTGCTGCAGGTTTCTCTCTATGTTAATATATATATATATATATATATATATATATATATGTGTTATAACGGAATTTTTAAGCACGATAGAGGGCGTATTTTTTGACGGATCGAAACCAAACTCGCTACAAAAATCGGTTAACCAAAATCTTGGACAAGTTCGTTAATGAGCCAAATCGGCCCATTAAAAACAAAATGGCGGCCTATCAAAGCTAGAAAAAATCGTATTTTCTTTGTTTTTCATTTGCCGCAAAAAAGTTAATAAGCTTTTTTATGGACCTTAACACGTTCTACAACTTTTGTACTTAACATTTTTCTCTAAATCGTATATTAAAACATTTATTTAAGAAAATTCACAAATTTACCAGAATTTTTTATTTTTTTGTTTTTGATTTGATGCCAAAATGTTACTTTGGTTTTTTATACATCTCAAAACATTCTATTACTTTTCTATCTAATTTTTTATTTTGGGTTTTATGCAAAAATGTTACTGAAATAAGCCTGTCCAATTGGTCCTGTGCCATTGAGATTTTTTAGTATGTAACGTTAATCTACTACAAAGTTGCCATTTTGATAGGCGCTGTTTCATGCAGTTAAAGACAATAAAGTTAGTTAGTTAGTCCATTTCATGTAAATGATATCAGTAAAAAATCAGTTCAGCTAAGCTTGTGCAATTACTTCTATCCTTCTACGATAGTACACGTGATCTGCCAAAGGAATTTCACCGACCGCGCCGGTTGGAGTTTGAAGTCGATTGGCCAGCGTAAGGAGTTACTTTCGTTGTTCGATGGATATAGTATGAGGTCTAAAGGGTACTTACACTGGAAGAGATTCAGTCTATTTTCTAACTGATACTCTATATCCTGTTATCCTGTCGCATCTTGACAATTACTTAAAAAGTTATCTGTTATTTGAGAAGGGGATCTTCAGGATTGAAACCCCATCCTTTTGAGATACAAGCGTTTCGCCGATATTCTCAGCAGCCTCCAAACACAAACCACAATCTTAGAATCACCACTCTACACTTAGAAAACACCAGTCGAACAAGGATGAACTTCGAGCGAAAAGTCTATGCTTGGACAACCTCAGCCTTGGCACTAATCAACAAGCCTCGGCCAAACAAAACACAAACCGTAGTTTTAGAACCACATCTCTCAACTCAGGCACCAGTCACAAAGTCAAAACTGTCGAACCTCTACTATAAACTTTTGTTTCCAGCAAGCATTAATAAAATCACACAAATGTATTTTTGCTAAGAAGAACTTGAAGTAGTGATTAGGTCCTCTTATTTCTAGTTCAACATTATATGTATACCAGGCAGATTAATTGTTTGGCAGTAACATCCTGTTGTTAAGCCAGTCTTGGTGGTACTTCATCAACATACATTCGCTGGCTTGGATATGGTTGCTAAGCGAAATATTCACCATCATTGCCTTTTCATCAAATGGTTACATAAGGAAGACACTGTCGATGTTATCCAGGCAATGGAGCTAATTGCGATAATGTCTCTTATTATTTAGTAAGATTACTTCTGTATTTTCTACAACGTTCTTTGTACTATTATTTGAATCAATTTTGACAACAAAAACAATGAGGCGTATGTGACTAACGCTGGTTTTGAAACAATTTTGTTGGGATAAGTCTGATTACAAAGATGTTTGTTCACGATTTTTTGTTGGCACTTAAGTTGTACAGCAGAAATAACTCAAATATATATATATATATATATACAGGGTGTCCCGGGACTAATGGGAAAAAAGTCAGGAGCGTATAATCTGAACCAAAATAGTGTTAGTACTTCATATAAACTTTTTCAATGCAGGCCCTCGTTTTCGAGTTATAGGCCTCCAAAATTTTAATTTTGAATTTGGTTTTTATTTTTATTCTTTGCACTAGTTATTTGATCTTTATAAAATTCACGGCAAAGCTATAATGTACATGTATGTTTATTTTGGAAAGTTAAACAGATTTACAATATCGCCATGAAGCCAGGGACGGACTACTCGCTATGGTTAGTGATCCAAAAATTTTGCAGGGATGGTACACCCTGTATGAAATTATCGAAATTGACTTCCCCACACATTAAGGTTACGAAAAGGTACTCTTGTTGGAGTTCGATAAAATAAGCCGTTCGACTAATATTTACAGTTTTATTAATGCACTACGTACCAATTTACCTAACTAACTTATTAATACGATGTCCAAGATTTACCTACAGTAAACATTAAGAACTTATTTAATGGGAATTAAATAGGTAGGCAAACAGTTGATTTTAATCAAAATTACGAACATAACATTGTTAAGCCATTAAAAAACCTCAAAAAACACAAGTTATAAAACATTAGACTAAAACTAATTCCGAAACAACAACAAAAGCTAACGTTATTCTAATAAATATTCAATATGAGCTCCTTCCACTTCCACGGACATTCTAAGTCTACGAAGGTTGCTTCTTTGCACTTGAAAGAGCAATCCCATATTATTTCTAATAACATTGCAGTGTAACACAATTCTGTCTATTAAATCTTGCCTTGTTTGCTCAGGTGTTGCGTACATCTTACTTTTGAGATAACCCCAGAGAATGAAATCCATAGGATTAACGTATTCTGATCGCGGTGGCCATTGAAAAGTGCTTCTACGACCAATCCATCTATTAGGAAACCTTGTGTGTAAATGCTGTCGTACATCTAAACTGAAATGAGGAGGGGCCCCATCATGCATGAACGATGAACGAGTTTGTAATGGCACGTCATCAAATAGGTTCCATAACTCATTTCGCAAAAACTCCAAATATCTCTGACCAGTCAAAGTACCGTCAATAAAGTATGACCCTATCAAATGATTGCCAACTATTCCTGCCCAAACATTAACCATGAATCTATGCTGGTTCCTAGTTTGGATAATGCCATGTGGATTCACATCATCCCATAAATGCATATTATGAAAATTAATGACTCCATCTCTGGTGAAACCGGATTCGTCCGTGAAGGGAACGTTAATAATAAATGTATTGTCTGTTTGTTGTTGTCGCAGAAACCACTGGCTGTACTCAAGTCGTGCAAAATAATCAGCCACTGTCATACTGTGTACTTTTTTCATGTGTAAAGGATATAACAGCTGTTCTTTCAGGACGCGATGAACAACTGATTTCGAGACGTTATGTTCTCTTGATAATTTTCGTAAACTCGTTGATGGTTCATTATCAACTGCATTTAAGTCTTGTTCAACTGCCACAGTACGTACGCTTCGTACTGGACCTTCTCCACCTTTTTTTGGCAAAAGATTTCCTAAAATTTATTATTTTGTTTTGAATACATGGAAAATTACATGTACTTATTCATACCTGTTTCTCGTAACCTGAGGTAAACACGCCCAAACATTCGTCTGTATGGCAATGCTCTGTTTGCAAAATGTTCTGCATAAAACCTTCTGGCCCCTCTAAACAGTTTAAACACTTCCGAGAAGCCAGTCCATACATTAAATGCCTATCTGCGTACTCAATAAAAGTGAATTGTAACTGTTAAATTAAGGACTTATGAATTATTGACAAGTACTGACCACGAACTATTCTACACAACGTTTGACAACTAATCCTATGGTTACTTGATAAACGGTAAAAACACTTTTAAAAAGATTTTATCAACTTTCGAATTAATAAGTCGGTAATGTTTTTATCTTCTGCTATCGTTAAATTATTTTTTTGTAGTACTGTTGGTAAATCTTGGACATCGTATTAATAAGTTAGTTTTATCTCGTTGTGTACGTACAAAAATGGTGAATGCGTTAATTGGTACGTAGTGCATTAATAAAACTGTAAATATTAGCCAAACGGCCTATTTTATCGAATTCCAACAAGAGTACCTTTTTGTTAGCTGGATGTGTGGGGAAGTTAATTTCGATAATTTCATATAGGGTGTGCCATCCCTGCAAAATTTTTGAATCACTAACCATTGCGAGTAGTCCGTCCCTGGCTTCAAGACACTATTGTAAATCTGTTTACCTTACCAAAATAAACATACACGTACATTATAGCTTTGACGTAAATTTTATAAAGATCAAATAACTAGTACAAAAAATAAAAATAAAAACCAAATTCAAAATTAAAATTTTGGAGGCCTATAACTCGGAAACGAGGGCCTGCATAAAAAAAGTTTATATGAAGTACTAACATTATTTTGGCTCGGATTATACGCTCCTGACTTTTTTCCCATTTGTCCCGGGACACCCTGTATATATATATATATATATATATATATATATATATATATATATATATATATATATATATATATATATATATATATATATATATATATATATATATATATATAGTACTTGACCCTGTGAACAAACGAATTTTTAATCACAGCAAATCCAGCCTAATCTCGTATGTGAAATTACCATCAGTAGGTAATACACGTATGTTCTGTGACACTTTATCGGATGAACAGGCGGATGGCCTATGGGTGGTTACCGATAGGAAGAAGTTTCCAGAGGGTTTACAAGAAGTAAAAGAAGTCTCTAGATGGTTAGCAAGTAATGACGGTAGCGTCTACGGGGGTTATGCAAAAAGTGTGTATGTTGTTACGTGTATAAGGTAGAGGGTGGTTTAGAAGAAGCGAAGGGGTTTTTAAGGGTAGCGTCTACGGGGATTACGCAAGTAAGGGTGTACGGGGGTTATGCAAAAAGTAAATAAGTGTGTATGTTGTTACGTGTATAAGGTAGAGGGTGGTTTAGAAGAAGCGAAGGGGTTTTTAAGGGTAGCGTCTACGGGGGTTATGCAAAAAGTTTTTTGGGGGTTTGGCCTGGGCCAATTGCCAAAATTTTTGGGATAATGACGGTAGCGGCTACGGGGGTTATGCAGAAAGTAAATAAGTGTGAATGTTGTTACGTGTATAAGGTAGAGGGTGGTTTAGAAGAAGCGAAGGGGTTTTTAAGGGTAGCGTCTACGGGGATTACGCAAGGGTGTACGGGGGTTATGCAAAAAGTGTGTTTGTTTTTACGTGTATAAGGTAGAGGGTGATTTAGAAGAAGCGAAGAGGGTTTTAAGGGTAGCGTCTACGGGGGAGGGGAGCGTCTACGGGGATTACGTAAATAAGGGTGTAAGAACGGGGGTTATGCAAAAAGTAAATAAGTGTGTATGTTTTTACGTGTATAAGGTAGAGGGTGATTTAGAAGAAGCGAAGAGGCTTTTAAGGGTAGCGTCTACGGGGGGTTGCGTAAAAAGTAAATAAGGATGTATACAAGAAGTAATTAGAAGAAAGAAAATATATGGAGGATTGTGTGTGTGTGTAAGAGATGAGGGGTAGTGCTTACGAGGGGGAGGGGCTATGCAGTTAAGGGTTCTATATTTTGAAATTCTCAAAGGAATGTTATTAGATTGATAACCAACATTTTTTTTTAAAACGGATATGTGTGTGAATTCATATCATTTTATAGGTTTTTTATATTGTAATAAATGAAATCTCGCATTATTATGAATACATCTAAGACAAACAAACAGATTACAGCAACCACATTAGACGTTGCAACTTAGCAATAAGTGATGGGGATCTAACCATTGGTACAATATTTTGAAATTCTCAAAGGAATGTTATTAGATCGATAACCAACTTTTTTTAAAACGGATATGTGTGTGAATTCATATCATTTTATAGAAGGTTTTTTTATATTGTAATAAATGAAATCTCGCATTATATTAAATTCGCTTAGTGGGTAATATTTGCAAACACGTGCAAACCAAATCATTTATTCAGACAATAGCGAACTTGTTTCAAAATATGATAAGATTGGAATGTCATGATAAGGGAATATTACTTCATATTACGGAATATTACTTTAGTATCTTTTAAAAAATATATGATAACAACTTGATATTGTATTAGTCATTTACGATAAAATCTAAACTGAGTTTATTCATGAAACAGCAGAATCTAGTTTTCTATTGAATTAATAAAAATAGATTTTATGTTGCAGTTTTTTTAAAATCATATTTAACTGATGTCTTTTTTTTATACGGGGTATTTTGAAAGTCTTGAAAGCATGTGCATGATTTCTTTTATAATAAATGAATGAGAGAATTGAGTGTTTGTATCACAATGTCATCGGAAGAGTATAGACGCAAATTGGAGGAATTTTCTAAAAGCGTTCGAGAATTGAGTAAAGATATTTCAATTTATGAAAATAAGATTAAACTGATAAAGCAATTGGAGCGAATGTGCTTGGAGGATAACGTCTTCAAAAATCGCCGCCTACAAAAAAATATCCACAGAATTGAACCGGCTACAATATGATGAATAATACAATTCGGGAACAACAAGATGCCATCAAGGATGAAATTAATAATGTTTTTGCAATGACATGTATAATTTTAACATCAGTATTTATTTTAATATTGAAAATTATATTGAATATTGTAAAACGAAAGTTTAAGTCTTCATGTAATATAGACATAAATGAGTATACAATGTGTTTCAATAAAACAACTCATCAATTTTTTCTTAAGAAATTCAACAAGAACTTTTACGTTTTGGATACAGAAGGTTCGGGAACAACAGGATGCCATCAAGGATGAAATTAATAATGTTTTTGCAATGACATGTATAATTTTAACATCAGTATTTATTTTAATATTGAAAATTATATTGAATATTGTAAAACGAAAGTTTAAGTCTTCATGTAGTATAGACATAAATGAGTATACAATGTGTTTCAATAAAACAACTCATCAATTTTTTCTATTTATTTGAGTAAAATTACAATGGTATTACATTTAAAAACCAACATCGTAATCGTTCTACATTAATTTGTGTACAATTGAAAGCCCCATCGGCATGACAAGCATTCGAATGTTTTTTCAAACTTTCCATGGCTGAGGACGTTCCATCAAACTTGCAGACATCAACAACAGTTGTCGTAGAAATTCCATATTCTTCACATTTCTTTTGTAAAAATTCATATTTCTGATTACCGCGAACGTAAATACAATCGACATTAGACATTGTACTTTTCAAAATCTCGTCCAATTTTGAATAATCAACATCGCCAGAAGAATACTTGATTCCATGGATATGGTGTTCCAAAAAGTTGTTTGTTATTTTATCTTGATTGCTTAGCAAATGAAAGGGTTGTGGCGGCTTAAATATGTAGTGTCTATGTTTATATCCGATTTCGATGGACAATTCCTTAGGATGGAATGTACCCTCGATAATGAAGCCTTGAATGTCAATGAATGCTATTCTCATCGTGGTTTATTTGTAACTGTCTCGCTGTGTATTTCAACACTGGTATTATATGATCGTTTTGATAATTTCCGTTAGGGGGTAATACTCTAATAAACAGTCATGTATAATTATACAATATGCTCTAGTATTTGCAGGAAATCCTACACCTACTTCAATTTCCACTTTTATATCAACTGTCGATGCCCTCATACCCTCCTCCTGTTTGGAACAGTCTATAACAAAGAGAGCACGATCTTTGAATGCTTCATAGTCCAATGTTGGATGTACTATGCTGGAATTGGTATAGCTTCTATAGAATGAAGCGTAATTATGATAGGCAAGAGTATAGTCGTTTTTTCCGAAATCCATCTTTAATCGTTCGGTGGGCCAAAAATCTCCGTTCAAAGCCAATCTTACATTGTTGGTGTTCAAGTGATCGAATTGCGAAGGATCGTTTGTCTTCTTGTTGCGTCTATCTATTTGAAAGCATACGATAACATATCGAGGTCTCTCGACAGACGAGCTCGTTTTAACTGACCAAATCTCATTTTTAGCGTCTTTCGTTAACGTAGGCAATACACAAAGTTCCCATTTCCTGAACGGAATGAATATTGGTCGATCACTTTTTATTTGCTCCATCATACGTAATTTTATTTCATCGTTAGGATAGACGTGTTTAACTTTCAATGCCATGCTATCTATAACAAACTTTATTGTAGTGTTAGATGTCGTAGTACCTGTTGTTACTTCATTTACTATTACAGCATCGTTATCATGACGAGCACGTATGAATCGAAAAGTTTGTTTTCCATATGTGATTTTAGTATAGTCATTGAATACATTGAAAATGTGTTTTAGAGGAATCAACAAACTAAACGATTTATCAACATCATTCAATAGCGGTTTATTGGGATAATTCCAGCCAGCTAAAGCCATTTCTTTCGATTGTGGATTATAACACAACAAACTTCTTGCGGTAGTTACTATACCGGGATCTCGTACTATTTCTATTTCCTTTCCACTTTGAATGTAGGAACAAGAATCGAAGAGGAATGCACCGCAATTTGGCGTTAGATTAACATGTCCTCCTCCGCCACTAACTTCTAATTTTCCCTTAATTTCAAGTTGAGTTTCGTACATGAGAAAAAATGCGTCAGTTTGTTGTATGTCAAATTCCACAGAATCGCTGTTATTGAATGATTTCACATAAGGAACATAGGTGTGAAAATCTTCTTTTCTTATCGACTCTTCATATTGTGGATCTCGGTAAAGGTCAAATATCGAAGATATTTTCGTTGATGGTGGTGTCCTATCAGAACGCACGTACTTTCTTTTTAGTGTCATTCTTCTTCAACTTTAATCCGATTGCTTTGAGAAACGCCCGATTTGCAGGAGTTAGATGAAGCTTCGTTCTTTTGAACGATCTGCAAGAGACTAATTTTGTTGTAGATGATGAGGGACTTTTATAATAGTCGTTGTTGATAAGTAGACCCATTAACGTTCCAATAGATGTAAAAGTAACGTGCTTTTTTCTCCTCGAAAATTTACTGGTTCGAGATCTTGATTCAACACTCTTACGGTAATGTTGGTGATTTCGTTTGTGCTGCTCACAGCTAAGTAAATCGGATTGTTTGGTCGTTCGTTGATTGCATAACCAGGGTCCACTGTAATTGGGAAGCTGAATATTGTATGAGCAGGCTTATCTCCGTCAAACGATCCTTCAGCAATATTGCAATCGAATAGTAAAGTTGATATTTTACAAATGTTAACAGGTAGATCGGAACGGTGGACTTTACCAGGATCTAGTATCTTTGGAGAAAATCCTAGTATTTTACTCAAACTATCAGAGTATTGAAAATCGATGGCGTGCTGTCGACTGTAAATTTCACACTGAAGAGTGTTGTTGTTGGGCTTCAAAGATATATCGGCCACAGTTGTATCCGTCTTCAATTTGAATTGATCGATGAGATAAGCTTCAATATCTGTGATTTCGTAACATCCTGACGGGAAGTTAATGGTGATGAGTCCTTTCTTACGATCATTTTTATTGTAGAAATAAAATTTCTCACCATCGATATTCGGTATAGAATGATACGAATGAAACCCCAACACACCAATAAAGTATTCTTTTTCAGGTTTCAATATTATCGGTGTGGGAGGAGTGAAGGAGAATTCATTCGATGTGGACGTTAAGTTCAACAGTTGAGACATGACTGTGATGTTTATGGGAGTGGTGTATTTAAATAATATTACTAGATTAGAAAAAACAATTTTATTTTTTCAAATAATAATTACATGCATGACAGTTGCGTTGTGAGCTAACCGGACCATCGACATGAGTACGTTGATCCGGTCGATTGTAATGCACAAAACAAGGCAAGCAAATTTGCAAGTTGAAATTCGATTGATATTCTTTTGGTAATTTATGCCAATTGTCTAATAAATCCCAAGGTTTAACTCGCTCTACCAAATACTTTAGAGGAATAGTTCTCAATTCGGCACTTGTAAAAGACGACAACAATTGTGTTTCGCCAACCAACCATGCTTCAAACATTATAGAGGAATTGCAAACACAAATGTCCACAGTTGATCTGATTGTAATTTTGGTATTGCTCGTAATTGTAAAATATTTTACTGCCAGCAAGATAAGTGACAAGTTCTCTCGGAGGCTTCAGATTACCAAATGAATCGAAATATTCGACGCAGTCATTCATCTTCCTATATGCTACCCAATGCGTGCCTGAGTTTTTAGACACATCCAAATTTAGTATTGCTGATTCACATCGTCGAGGTCCGTTTTTCGGTAGAGAATCGCGCATGTACACATCTCGAAAATATTTTATTTTCAATAATTTGGCAAACTTCACCGACCGCGCCGGTTGGAGTTTGAAGTCGATTGGCCAGCGTAAGGAGTTACTTTCGTTGTTCGATGGATATAGTATGAGGTCTAAAGGGTACTTACACTGGAAGAGATTCAGTCTATTTTCTAACTGATACTCTATATCCTGTTATCCTGTCGCATCTTGACAATTACTTAAAAAGTTATCTGTTATTTGAGAAGGGGATCTTCAGGATTGAAACCCCATCCTTTTGAGATACAAGCGTTTCGCCGATATTCTCAGCAGCCTCCAAACACAAACCACAATCTTAGAATCACCACTCTACACTTAGAAAACACCAGTCGAACAAGGATGAACTTCGAGCGAAAAGTCTATGCTTGGACAACCTCAGCCTTGGCACTAATCAACAAGCCTCGGCCAAACAAAACACAAACCGTAGTTTTAGAACCACATCTCTCAACTCAGGCACCAGTCACAAAGTCAAAACTGTCGAACCTCTACTATAAACTTTTGTTTCCAGCAAGCATTAATAAAATCACACAAATGTATTTTTGCTAAGAAGAACTTGAAGTAGTGATTAGGTCCTCTTATTTCTAGTTCAACATTATATGTATACCAGGCAGATTAATTGTTTGGCAGTAACATCCTGTTGTTAAGCCAGTCTTGGTGGTACTTCATCAACATACATTCGCTGGCTTGGATATGGTTGCTAAGCGAAATATTCACCATCATTGCCTTTTCATCAAATGGTTACATAAGGAAGACACTGTCGATGTTATCCAGGCAATGGAGCTAATTGCGATAATGTCTCTTATTATTTAGTAAGATTACTTCTGTATTTTCTACAACGTTCTTTGTACTATTATTTGAATCAATTTTGACAACAAAAACAATGAGGCGTATGTGACTAACGCTGGTTTTGAAACAATTTTGTTGGGATAAGTCTGATTACAAAGATGTTTGTTCACGATTTTTTGTTGGCACTTAAGTTGTACAGCAGAAATAACTCAAATATATATATATATATATATACAGGGTGTCCCGGGACTAATGGGAAAAAAGTCAGGAGCGTATAATCTGAACCAAAATAGTGTTAGTACTTCATATAAACTTTTTCAATGCAGGCCCTCGTTTTCGAGTTATAGGCCTCCAAAATTTTAATTTTGAATTTGGTTTTTATTTTTATTCTTTGCACTAGTTATTTGATCTTTATAAAATTCACGGCAAAGCTATAATGTACATGTATGTTTATTTTGGAAAGTTAAACAGATTTACAATATCGCCATGAAGCCAGGGACGGACTACTCGCTATGGTTAGTGATCCAAAAATTTTGCAGGGATGGTACACCCTGTATGAAATTATCGAAATTGACTTCCCCACACATTAAGGTTACGAAAAGGTACTCTTGTTGGAGTTCGATAAAATAAGCCGTTCGACTAATATTTACAGTTTTATTAATGCACTACGTACCAATTTACCTAACTAACTTATTAATACGATGTCCAAGATTTACCTACAGTAAACATTAAGAACTTATTTAATGGGAATTAAATAGGTAGGCAAACAGTTGATTTTAATAAAAATTACGAACATAACATTGTTAAGCCATTAAAAAACCTCAAAAAACACAAGTTATAAAACATTAGACTAAAACTAATTCCGAAACAACAACAAAAGCTAACGTTATTCTAATAAATATTCAATATGAGCTCCTTCCACTTCCACGGACATTCTAAGTCTACGAAGGTTGCTTCTTTGCACTTGAAAGAGCAATCCCATATTATTTCTAATAACATTGCAGTGTAACACAATTCTGTCTATTAAATCTTGCCTTGTTTGCTCAGGTGTTGCGTACATCTTACTTTTGAGATAACCCCAGAGAATGAAATCCATAGGATTAACGTATTCTGATCGCGGTGGCCATTGAAAAGTGCTTCTACGACCAATCCATCTATTAGGAAACCTTGTGTGTAAATGCTGTCGTACATCTAAACTGAAATGAGGAGGGGCCCCATCATGCATGAACGATGAACGAGTTTGTAATGGCACGTCATCAAATAGGTTCCATAACTCATTTCGCAAAAACTCCAAATATCTCTGACCAGTCAAAGTACCGTCAATAAAGTATGACCCTATCAAATGATTGCCAACTATTCCTGCCCAAACATTAACCATGAATCTATGCTGGTTCCTAGTTTGGATAATGCCATGTGGATTCACATCATCCCATAAATGCATATTATGAAAATTAATGACTCCATCTCTGGTGAAACCGGATTCGTCCGTGAAGGGAACGTTAATAATAAATGTATTGTCTGTTTGTTGTTGTCGCAGAAACCACTGGCTGTACTCAAGTCGTGCAAAATAATCAGCCACTGTCATACTGTGTACTTTTTTCATGTGTAAAGGATATAACAGCTGTTCTTTCAGGACGCGATGAACAACTGATTTCGAGACGTTATGTTCTCTTGATAATTTTCGTAAACTCGTTGATGGTTCATTATCAACTGCATTTAAGTCTTGTTCAACTGCCACAGTACGTACGCTTCGTACTGGACCTTCTCCACCTTTTTTTGGCAAAAGATTTCCTAAAATTTATTATTTTGTTTTGAATACATGGAAAATTACATGTACTTATTCATACCTGTTTCTCGTAACCTGAGGTAAACACGCCCAAACATTCGTCTGTATGGCAATGCTCTGTTTGCAAAATGTTCTGCATAAAACCTTCTGGCCCCTCTAAACAGTTTAAACACTTCCGAGAAGCCAGTCCATACATTAAATGCCTATCTGCGTACTCAATAAAAGTGAATTGTAACTGTTAAATTAAGGACTTATGAATTATTGACAAGTACTGACCACGAACTATTCTACACAACGTTTGACAACTAATCCTATGGTTACTTGATAAACGGTAAAAACACTTTTAAAAAGATTTTATCAACTTTCGAATTAATAAGTCGGTAATGTTTTTATCTTCTGCTATCGTTAAATTATTTTTTTGTAGTACTGTTGGTAAATCTTGGACATCGTATTAATAAGTTAGTTTTATCTCGTTGTGTACGTACAAAAATGGTGAATGCGTTAATTGGTACGTAGTGCATTAATAAAACTGTAAATATTAGCCAAACGGCCTATTTTATCGAATTCCAACAAGAGTACCTTTTTGTTAGCTGGATGTGTGGGGAAGTTAATTTCGATAATTTCATATAGGGTGTGCCATCCCTGCAAAATTTTTGAATCACTAACCATTGCGAGTAGTCCGTCCCTGGCTTCAAGACACTATTGTAAATCTGTTTACCTTACCAAAATAAACATACACGTACATTATAGCTTTGACGTAAATTTTATAAAGATCAAATAACTAGTACAAAAAATAAAAATAAAAACCAAATTCAAAATTAAAATTTTGGAGGCCTATAACTCGGAAACGAGGGCCTGCATAAAAAAAGTTTATATGAAGTACTAACATTATTTTGGCTCGGATTATACGCTCCTGACTTTTTTCCCATTTGTCCCGGGACACCCTGTATATATATATATATATATATATATATATATATATATATATATATATATATATATATATATATATATATATAGTACTTGACCCTGTGAACAAACGAATTTTTAATCACAGCAAATCCAGCCTAATCTCGTATGTGAAATTACCATCAGTAGGTAATACACGTATGTTCTGTGACACTTTATCGGATGAACAGGCGGATGGCCTATGGGTGGTTACCGATAGGAAGAAGTTTCCAGAGGGTTTACAAGAAGTAAAAGAAGTCTCTAGATGGTTAGCAAGTAATGACGGTAGCGTCTACGGGGGTTATGCAAAAAGTGTGTATGTTGTTACGTGTATAAGGTAGAGGGTGGTTTAGAAGAAGCGAAGGGGTTTTTAAGGGTAGCGTCTACGGGGATTACGCAAGTAAGGGTGTACGGGGGTTATGCAAAAAGTAAATAAGTGTGTATGTTGTTACGTGTATAAGGTAGAGGGTGGTTTAGAAGAAGCGAAGGGGTTTTTAAGGGTAGCGTCTACGGGGGTTATGCAAAAAGTTTTTTGGGGGTTTGGCCTGGGCCAATTGCCAAAATTTTTGGGATAATGACGGTAGCGGCTACGGGGGTTATGCAGAAAGTAAATAAGTGTGAATGTTGTTACGTGTATAAGGTAGAGGGTGGTTTAGAAGAAGCGAAGGGGTTTTTAAGGGTAGCGTCTACGGGGATTACGCAAGGGTGTACGGGGGTTATGCAAAAAGTGTGTTTGTTTTTACGTGTATAAGGTAGAGGGTGATTTAGAAGAAGCGAAGAGGGTTTTAAGGGTAGCGTCTACGGGGGAGGGGAGCGTCTACGGGGATTACGTAAATAAGGGTGTAAGAACGGGGGTTATGCAAAAAGTAAATAAGTGTGTATGTTTTTACGTGTATAAGGTAGAGGGTGATTTAGAAGAAGCGAAGAGGCTTTTAAGGGTAGCGTCTACGGGGGGTTGCGTAAAAAGTAAATAAGGATGTATACAAGAAGTAATTAGAAGAAAGAAAATATATGGAGGATTGTGTGTGTGTGTAAGAGATGAGGGGTAGTGCTTACGAGGGGGAGGGGCTATGCAGTTAAGGGTTCTATATTTTGAAATTCTCAAAGGAATGTTATTAGATTGATAACCAACATTTTTTTTTAAAACGGATATGTGTGTGAATTCATATCATTTTATAGGTTTTTTATATTGTAATAAATGAAATCTCGCATTATTATGAATACATATAAGACAAACAAACAGATTACAGCAACCACATTAGACGTTGCAACTTAGCAATAAGTGATGGGGATCTAACCATTGGTACAATATTTTGAAATTCTCAAAGGAATGTTATTAGATCGATAACCAACTTTTTTTAAAACGGATATGTGTGTGAATTCATATCATTTTATAGAAGGTTTTTTTATATTGTAATAAATGAAATCTCGCATTATATTAAATTCGCTTAGTGGGTAATATTTGCAAACACGTGCAAACCAAATCATTTATTCAGACAATAGCGAACTTGTTTCAAAATATGATAAGATTGGAATGTCATGATAAGGGAATATTACTTCATATTACGGAATATTACTTTAGTATCTTTTAAAAAATATATGATAACAACTTGATATTGTATTAGTCATTTACGATAAAATCTAAACTGAGTTTATTCATGAAACAGCAGAATCTAGTTTTCTATTGAATTAATAAAAATAGATTTTATGTTGCAGTTTTTTTAAAATCATATTTAACTGATGTCTTTTTTTTATACGGGGTATTTTGAAAGTCTTGAAAGCATGTGCATGATTTCTTTTATAATAAATGAATGAGAGAATTGAGTGTTTGTATCACAATGTCATCGGAAGAGTATAGACGCAAATTGGAGGAATTTTCTAAAAGCGTTCGAGAATTGAGTAAAGATATTTCAATTTATGAAAATAAGATTAAACTGATAAAGCAATTGGAGCGAATGTGCTTGGAGGATAACGTCTTCAAAAATCGCCGCCTACAAAAAAATATCCACAGAATTGAACCGGCTACAATATGATGAATAATACAATTCGGGAACAACAAGATGCCATCAAGGATGAAATTAATAATGTTTTTGCAATGACATGTATAATTTTAACATCAGTATTTATTTTAATATTGAAAATTATATTGAATATTGTAAAACGAAAGTTTAAGTCTTCATGTAATATAGACATAAATGAGTATACAATGTGTTTCAATAAAACAACTCATCAATTTTTTCTTAAGAAATTCAACAAGAACTTTTACGTTTTGGATACAGAAGGTTCGGGAACAACAGGATGCCATCAAGGATGAAATTAATAATGTTTTTGCAATGACATGTATAATTTTAACATCAGTATTTATTTTAATATTGAAAATTATATTGAATATTGTAAAACGAAAGTTTAAGTCTTCATGTAGTATAGACATAAATGAGTATACAATGTGTTTCAATAAAACAACTCATCAATTTTTTCTATTTATTTGAGTAAAATTACAATGGTATTACATTTAAAAACCAACATCGTAATCGTTCTACATTAATTTGTGTACAATTGAAAGCCCCATCGGCATGACAAGCATTCGAATGTTTTTTCAAACTTTCCATGGCTGAGGACGTTCCATCAAACTTGCAGACATCAACAACAGTTGTCGTAGAAATTCCATATTCTTCACATTTCTTTTGTAAAAATTCATATTTCTGATTACCGCGAACGTAAATACAATCGACATTAGACATTGTACTTTTCAAAATCTCGTCCAATTTTGAATAATCAACATCGCCAGAAGAATACTTGATTCCATGGATATGGTGTTCCAAAAAGTTGTTTGTTATTTTATCTTGATTGCTTAGCAAATGAAAGGGTTGTGGCGGCTTAAATATGTAGTGTCTATGTTTATATCCGATTTCGATGGACAATTCCTTAGGATGGAATGTACCCTCGATAATGAAGCCTTGAATGTCAATGAATGCTATTCTCATCGTGGTTTATTTGTAACTGTCTCGCTGTGTATTTCAACACTGGTATTATATGATCGTTTTGATAATTTCCGTTAGGGGGTAATACTCTAATAAACAGTCATGTATAATTATACAATATGCTCTAGTATTTGCAGGAAATCCTACACCTACTTCAATTTCCACTTTTATATCAACTGTCGATGCCCTCATACCCTCCTCCTGTTTGGAACAGTCTATAACAAAGAGAGCACGATCTTTGAATGCTTCATAGTCCAATGTTGGATGTACTATGCTGGAATTGGTATAGCTTCTATAGAATGAAGCGTAATTATGATAGGCAAGAGTATAGTCGTTTTTTCCGAAATCCATCTTTAATCGTTCGGTGGGCCAAAAATCTCCGTTCAAAGCCAATCTTACATTGTTGGTGTTCAAGTGATCGAATTGCGAAGGATCGTTTGTCTTCTTGTTGCGTCTATCTATTTGAAAGCATACGATAACATATCGAGGTCTCTCGACAGACGAGCTCGTTTTAACTGACCAAATCTCATTTTTAGCGTCTTTCGTTAACGTAGGCAATACACAAAGTTCCCATTTCCTGAACGGAATGAATATTGGTCGATCACTTTTTATTTGCTCCATCATACGTAATTTTATTTCATCGTTAGGATAGACGTGTTTAACTTTCAATGCCATGCTATCTATAACAAACTTTATTGTAGTGTTAGATGTCGTAGTACCTGTTGTTACTTCATTTACTATTACAGCATCGTTATCATGACGAGCACGTATGAATCGAAAAGTTTGTTTTCCATATGTGATTTTAGTATAGTCATTGAATACATTGAAAATGTGTTTTAGAGGAATCAACAAACTAAACGATTTATCAACATCATTCAATAGCGGTTTATTGGGATAATTCCAGCCAGCTAAAGCCATTTCTTTCGATTGTGGATTATAACACAACAAACTTCTTGCGGTAGTTACTATACCGGGATCTCGTACTATTTCTATTTCCTTTCCACTTTGAATGTAGGAACAAGAATCGAAGAGGAATGCACCGCAATTTGGCGTTAGATTAACATGTCCTCCTCCGCCACTAACTTCTAATTTTCCCTTAATTTCAAGTTGAGTTTCGTACATGAGAAAAAATGCGTCAGTTTGTTGTATGTCAAATTCCACAGAATCGCTGTTATTGAATGATTTCACATAAGGAACATAGGTGTGAAAATCTTCTTTTCTTATCGACTCTTCATATTGTGGATCTCGGTAAAGGTCAAATATCGAAGATATTTTCGTTGATGGTGGTGTCCTATCAGAACGCACGTACTTTCTTTTTAGTGTCATTCTTCTTCAACTTTAATCCGATTGCTTTGAGAAACGCCCGATTTGCAGGAGTTAGATGAAGCTTCGTTCTTTTGAACGATCTGCAAGAGACTAATTTTGTTGTAGATGATGAGGGACTTTTATAATAGTCGTTGTTGATAAGTAGACCCATTAACGTTCCAATAGATGTAAAAGTAACGTGCTTTTTTCTCCTCGAAAATTTACTGGTTCGAGATCTTGATTCAACACTCTTACGGTAATGTTGGTGATTTCGTTTGTGCTGCTCACAGCTAAGTAAATCGGATTGTTTGGTCGTTCGTTGATTGCATAACCAGGGTCCACTGTAATTGGGAAGCTGAATATTGTATGAGCAGGCTTATCTCCGTCAAACGATCCTTCAGCAATATTGCAATCGAATAGTAAAGTTGATATTTTACAAATGTTAACAGGTAGATCGGAACGGTGGACTTTACCAGGATCTAGTATCTTTGGAGAAAATCCTAGTATTTTACTCAAACTATCAGAGTATTGAAAATCGATGGCGTGCTGTCGACTGTAAATTTCACACTGAAGAGTGTTGTTGTTGGGCTTCAAAGATATATCGGCCACAGTTGTATCCGTCTTCAATTTGAATTGATCGATGAGATAAGCTTCAATATCTGTGATTTCGTAACATCCTGACGGGAAGTTAATGGTGATGAGTCCTTTCTTACGATCATTTTTATTGTAGAAATAAAATTTCTCACCATCGATATTCGGTATAGAATGATACGAATGAAACCCCAACACACCAATAAAGTATTCTTTTTCAGGTTTCAATATTATCGGTGTGGGAGGAGTGAAGGAGAATTCATTCGATGTGGACGTTAAGTTCAACAGTTGAGACATGACTGTGATGTTTATGGGAGTGGTGTATTTAAATAATATTACTAGATTAGAAAAAACAATTTTATTTTTTCAAATAATAATTACATGCATGACAGTTGCGTTGTGAGCTAACCGGACCATCGACATGAGTACGTTGATCCGGTCGATTGTAATGCACAAAACAAGGCAAGCAAATTTGCAAGTTGAAATTCGATTGATATTCTTTTGGTAATTTATGCCAATTGTCTAATAAATCCCAAGGTTTAACTCGCTCTACCAAATACTTTAGAGGAATAGTTCTCAATTCGGCACTTGTAAAAGACGACAACAATTGTGTTTCGCCAACCAACCATGCTTCAAACATTATAGAGGAATTGCAAACACAAATGTCCACAGTTGATCTGATTGTAATTTTGGTATTGCTCGTAATTGTAAAATATTTTACTGCCAGCAAGATAAGTGACAAGTTCTCTCGGAGGCTTCAGATTACCAAATGAATCGAAATATTCGACGCAGTCATTCATCTTCCTATATGCTACCCAATGCGTGCCTGAGTTTTTAGACACATCCAAATTTAGTATTGCTGATTCACATCGTCGAGGTCCGTTTTTCGGTAGAGAATCGCGCATGTACACATCTCGAAAATATTTTATTTTCAATAATTTGGCAAACTTGATTAATTCATAGTCGAATAATGCTCTATTGGGTAGCTTCAATGGTAGTTTTTTTTCAAGAATAATCCATATCCACCTTTAGCGTTCTTTCGCAAATACAATCCTTTACCTATAGGTTCCATAGCTTTATTATAACGATGATCTTCTTCCAATTTCTTTTGAGCATTTTTTGCATCGATCACAGTTTTCGCAATTCCCGCAGCACCGCCTGATAATGCTCCCAAAGCTGAAAGTCCAGCGAAAAGAGGTATTAGAGGTAAAAATCCTCCAGATTTAGCTACAGGTATTATTCTAGGTATTGGAACATGTTTTCGGCCTCCGAATTTTTGAATAAGAGATTTTGCTGCTCGCAATGCAAACATCGCTGTATCTGACAGCGAAGATCCCTTTTTCATGGATTTCTTCACCTTCATAACAACATCACGATGAAAAGATCTACGACGCTTCGGCTTCATACCCATTCCCAACTTGCGTTTGACCTTCATTCCAGTGGTAACGAGCCAGGCGGCTGCCTTTTCACCTAATTTAGCGTCTTTTGACTTTACTCGCTCCCAAGCGGCGTTTTCTAGTACCAAATCAGCTTTATGACGATCTGTGAGTGACTTGTTAGATGCGTATGCGATATCGTGATTTTTGCAAGCTGCGTCGAGAGCGTTGACACCCGTATCTCCTCGTAGTAGCCGTTTTTTCAGACGCGTTCCAGCTATATAAATAGAGGATTTAATATTGTGAAAAAATAAAAATAGTAAAACTTACGTCCACAGTATTGGTAGCCAGGAAAATGAAGCTCAAAAGGCAAATTGTTTATGAGTGAATTTAGCACACCTTCACCTTCGTGAATCAACATGAAGACTGACTATTTGTTCACGATGGAACCTATAATTATAGCTGCACTGTTTGAAAAGTATCATAAGATGGAGATTGTTAAACAAGAGCAGTCATTACCGATTGAAAATTTCGATAGCGTTTTGGAAGATAGACGTAGCCGAAAACATGGACTTTTATTACCTGATTCGTTTCGTGCTATTATTTGTGGCCCCAGCGGATGTGGGAAAACAAATATTGTGCTATCATTGCTGTTCAATCCAAATGGTGTAAAATTTAAAAATGTCTACGTTTATTCTAAATCTCTATATCAACCAAAATACCAACTGCTCGAAGAAGTATTGACTGGTGTAAAAGGTGTGGGATATTATCCGTTTAAAGAAAACGATGAAATTGTAAGTCCTACACAATCCAAACCGAATTCGATTTTCATTTTTGACGATGTGTCATGCGACAAACAACAAACAATTCAACAATATTTTTCCATGTGTAGGCACAGAAGTATTGATGTCTTCTACCTATGTCAGACTTATTCGAAAATACCAAAGCAGCTAATACGTGATAACTGCAATATGATTGTTTTGTTTAAACAGGATGAAATTAACCTTAAACATGCCTTCAACGAACACGTTTCCCCCGACATGTCATTTGAACAATTCAAGAAAATGTGCTCTGAATGCTGGAATGATAAATATGGCGCTTTGGTTATTGTTAAAGACTTTGATTTACAAGATGGTAGATATCGTAAAGGATTCGATATGTATATAAAAATATAATAATTATTTAACAATTCATTTTTCATTATGATGTCATCTGATGCAGACGCTGTGCGAAAACGAAAAATTGCAGATCTGAAACGAATGATTAGAAAAAAGTATTTATCTTTTAAACTGAACAAAACTGAGCATGATGAGACACTAAATAGAATTTTCAAACCTATATCTAATCCACTCAAAGATATCGTAAATATTATGAATACATCTAAGACAAACAAGCAGATTACAGCAACCCTACCTCCACCACCACCACAGCCCACATCATCTAAAGAGAAAAAAGAACATGTCCCCAATTTTATCAGTGATGAAGAATTATACAGTTATGATCCGAAAAATGAATCAGTATTTACGGATGATGATGATGATGGTGAACCTCAAGTGAATACTAGTGAACATTTCTCACCACGAACAGTCAACGAGTACATCGAACAATATCCTACAATGGGTCGACAATGTGTCATCGATTTCTTTAACGAAGACTCACAAATCGATGATTTGTACGGTCCAAAGTATAATGCTGAAAACGATCAGTGGACTCTGGGGAATAAACGCATAAACTTTGACGCAAAAAACGGAGATATATTCGTAGAAGGAGATAAAGGATGGGATAGAATACCTGCTACTCCAGGTCTTTACCAATTACTTTTCTACCAACATCCCAAATATATCGAAGATGATTTACCTACATACAAAATATTATTGGAACGAACGGGGGTTCATTTGAAAAAAGATAGAACACTAAAAGGTTCTCAGCGGTGGAAATATATTAATATTATTAAAAAGCAATTTATTATAAGACGAAACACTACCACTAACATCGTAGGTAAAGGATTACCTGATCACATCATGACCTATAATGATAAAGATATAGAGTACGTTTACTGGGACGATGTAAACGAGATTGTTGAAAGACTTAGAGAGTTAATAGCTTCCAAGGATGCAGGTAACACTTCCAATGATAATGAGATTGTTGCCATTATACATGAACTTCGTGAAGCCGATTATATACATTAACCATCGATTGATTTATGTTCATTTTCAAAATGAGTCTCGACAAGTTTGGTCGACATTCTGACGCATATAAAAAGAAATATGATACAAATCTCGAAGCACGATTTAAAAAAATCGAAATAGCTCAATTGTCGTTGAACACAAGTATTCAGCAAATAAATGATAAAATAAAATCCTTGATAAATAATGGATCAACTCAAAAGTATGTGGATAATGCAATAGAATCAAATAGAAAATTTATAGTAAACATACTTGACAAAAAAATGAAAGAAACATTGGATGAAATACATAGAAACTATGATTCAAGGATTGCTACTCTCAATACAAACATTCCGATAAAAAAATATGTCGATAATCTCGTTTCATCGACAAATATCAGCAGACAGATACACCAATTCGCAGAAAAGTATCACACAAAGTGTCTAATCAGCTTTAGGGGCACGAAGAAATTCAACAAGAACTTTTACGTTTTGGATACGGAAGGTACGGCTTTTGTATTCCCTTTTGATTGTAAAATTGAAAATTGTAAACATTATGCTTCTGATGGCAGCGTTTTATTAAAGAATAATATGGAATATCAGTATCAACAGTTAAACGGCCTTAGCATAAAGAAGAACGATAAAATAGAATTCAAATTGGGTAGTAGAGATTATTTTTGTATGGATCTTCTCGTACAGTGTAATTTAGAAGAAGAACAATAATTGACCTTTAGAAAATATATATATATATATATATATATATATATATATATATATATATATATAACAAAATAACCTTCTTTGTTCACTATACATCATGTCTGCAGACAGGATTCAACTTGTTAAAGAATTGCATAAACCGATTCGACGAAATTATCCACGTCGACGAACAATAATCAAAGGTCTTGATGACTTATGGCAAATGGATTTAGCCGAAATGAGACCTTATGCAAAGCATAATAAAGGATTTAAAATGATTTTGGTGGTTATCGATTGTTTCTCGAAATTCATGTGGACTCGTCCACTCAAGACGAAAACAGCCGAAGAAATAACACGAGCATTTTCGAGTATTATCAGGAGTCGAACACCAAAAAATCTACAATCAGATCAGGGAACGGAATTTTACAATAGTAAATTCAAATCGCTAATGAAAAAACATAATATCAATCATTATAGTACATTTAGTACGAAGAAAGCTGCAATTGCAGAAAGAGTTATTAGAACGCTCAAAACGAAACTCTATAAACATTTCAGCTTAATTGGGAAATACCAATGGATCGATATTTTACCTCAAATCACAAAGGAATACAACGACACAAAACATAGTAAAACTGGATACAAACCATCAGAGGTGAATCGAAGTAACGAAAAATTGATTTTAAATAAGAAATTCAGTTATTTGAAAATCGCCGGACCCAGAAAATTAAATGTGGGAGATATTGTGCGAATAAGTAAAGCGAAACATGCTTTTGAAAAAGGTTACACTCCCAATTTTACAACTGAACTATTCAAAATTACGAAAGTCAAAATAACGAATCCTGTAACGTATTTGATAGAAGATATGACTGGATCGCCTATTAGAGGTTGTTTCTATGAAGAAGAATTACAAAAAACCAAAAATCCCCACATTTATCTCGTTGAAAAGGTGTTGAAGAGGAAACGTAACAAAATGTACGTTAAATGGTTAGGATTAGATGAAAAACATAACAGTTGGATTAACACTGATGACGTAGTAGTATAGATCACCAGCAACCAATCAACTTTAATTGAGTGGAGGACAGAGATAAACATATAAATTGATCGACATTAGTTTAGAAGTCATCATAATGAGTAGTCACGATTCTGGGTATTATAGTGTTACAATGTCATGTAGTGATAATAGTAGTTATGATGAAGAACCAAATTATGATCGTGATTTAGATCAAATTGTACTTAATTATGAAATTGCAATAAGAAAAGAAAGACATTATTTATTGCATACAGTTTTCAATGTTGGTCGTCGATTTGAAGTTGGATGTTGCCTGAGTCCTGTCAGAACTTTTGCACCTGCCATCATTTTATCATCGTTTATCGTGGAACCTTCAAAAATGTCATTCAATACTTTAGAATGGGATGAGATCATAGAAGTGCTGCATAAAAGTAACGAGTTATTCTTCAATTCTCCAGATGATGATGTTGTAGATTCTAATCCCATCATGTTGTACCAAGATTTTTGTCAAATAACTAAAGTTATTTATGATAATCAAAAATTTTTGAAAATTCAGAAAGATGATGTAACAGTTTTCCTCGATGAAGAAGAAGTTGTAGAAATTCAACGTGTTCATGAGAATTTGCTTCAACATCACATTTCAATTTTAAATAAAGTGAACTTTTGCGATTTTTATTATAATATCATTAATTTATTAAAAACATTTATATCGAATCCAATATGTGGCTTTTCCAATTGTTTAGATTTAATGTATGCTGTTTGTGATATTTATTCTTATGACAACAACAGTTTAATAGGAAGAGCACTTAGAGAATATCTGTACTATTACAAAGTCCATGTAATCAATGATTTAACATTATAAAATTATGAAAATATTCTTTGTTTCATTTCACCTCTAACACAAGTAATGCTGATGATGAAAACTTTTATGTTGATTTGGAATCAGTATTGAACATCGGAAGTGAAGGATGTTTCTTTTACTATTAATAATAATTCTACCTTTAGTGGCATCTGAGAAAATTGATGTAAATTATCGAAAGATTTGGATATGTTAACAAGTCGGAACATGATATCACAAATATGTCATCGATTTTAAAAGCTTTCCAAGAGAAATTAAATTTTCCTGTAGATGGCACTCTAAATCCTGCAACTATTCAACTATTAGAGCGACCTCGATGTAGTGTAAATGAAAACGATCATGATGGTGAACATTCGTATCGCGTTAGAACAAAATGGGAAAAAGACTAACCTAAATCGGTATTTTCCTCAAGCATCACCGTCATATGTTGCTGAAAAGGCATATTTGGCAACAAAATTCCAAATTTACAATTTGAACACCAGTCTAAAGAAACAGCACTTCTTACTCATGTACTACTTATGAAACTTCAAATCGACGTAATAACGTGAAAAATTCTTGAAAACCTGTGGGAAGGAGCTAGGATAAAAAATCAAGTTTCAAGGTTATATGAATATTGTTTTATTAATTGTATTTATATACATATTACATCAAATAAAAAAACAGTACATATTACATTAAAGGCAAAATGAAAATTATACATTTGACAGTACATATTAAATATAGTTATACAGATAAAAGCAAAAACTGAGGAATTTGAGCTTGTACAAGAAAACTTGAAATTCTAGTAATACGATTACAAATTATCTTAGTACATAGATCTACCAAACTCTTCATCTGAAAATAAATTCCAATCAATTTATTATAACTCCATAATACTATAATGTCCCCACGGAAGAGTGTCATGTGAACCAGGTATCAAATATCTTTTATCATCTGATGGGTTTAAAGCAATTTTTGTCTGTTCAATGGTGTATACATCATGTAACTTTGATAGTATACAACGTTGAGTTGCATGCATGAAACACTCTTCTTGAGGATTTTCTATAAATTTCTGCAAACAGAGAATATAATCATCAAAAGTTATTTTTTTCTTTACCACATTAGACTTAATACCTTTAGCTTTTTTTACATCGTTTCCCTCACCTAACACTCTGAAGGCATACTGTTTAGAACGTAAACCTACAAAATGTGTCATAATTTTTGAGTTATTTTCATCCTTCATAATTCCGGGTACTTTCTTATTAGCTAGAGGAATATCCCACACATTATTTACAGGATAGTCACTAGTATCAAAACGGTGAATATCCGCCTTTATTACTTCTTCATATATGTTATTACATTGAATTTCGTATACTAAACTATCAGTATCGGTATAAAGTAATTTACATTGTTCAGGTGAAAACTTGGTCAGCATATAATCATAATGAAATTCATAAACACATATTTTTGAAATATCTAAAATTGCTAATCCTATATAAAGAGGTTTGTCAAATACAATTTTAGTTTTCTTAAGCTCTATAGCCAATAAAGGATTCTCAACATCATCGTTAAATATAACACGACTATGAAATGTGGGACTTGCAATTAAATTTCTAGCTCCTCGTTTGCCATACCACGTTCGAACTAATTTCACTAACCGATGTTTACGCAAATTTTGCATCGTTTTCCCGAATACTGCATTATTCATAAGTTTATACAAATTTTTTTCAAAATTATTTTTTGCGTGGGATCTCATCAAAGTATTCAATTCTATATAAGGCTTCAACCAACAACTTTGCTGAAATTTTAATACCCTATGAACTTTCTTAAGCAATAATCCATGAGCTATAGCTTGCTTTAAATTTTTGTAATGTATAATATAATTTTTTTTATTATACAGAGTAGTCATTAATTTCTTTTGTTTAGAATTTGGTGGTGAAATATGTTCTGCACAGAATGGCAGATCTTTGTGTAGATCGTGTTTATTTTTTGGATACTCTAAATCAACCTCGAGCAGGTACCCTTCAGGGGAATCATCTGGAATTTGAGTTATATCAATATCATGATCTACCCATTTAAATCCTCCGTAGGGAAGCTCCTGACTCATAGCCCAACCATAAAGATTATTAATATCTGTATATAAAAGATACTTCACAGGTTTGTTTTCATTATACGTAGGCATATACTTGTTGTTGGCTTCGCCGTATCGATTACAACACTGAGATATTCCACCCCTTATACCTCTTTCAAAAAATAGCAGCATATCAATATCTTGCACTGTCTCTAATTTACAATGAGTATACTTGAGCATACAATCCCAAGTGTAACCAGGAACTGTATAATAATGACCAGGATCCAAACCATATGTTTTCCAGCAAGTATCACGAAATGTTTCAAAAACAGACGCTAGAAGTAAAATATCTGTTTTCATATACAAGTCACTGTAATCAGCAAGGGTTTTCATATTAAATGCTGACCAAACTAATTTTGCATGCCTATAGTCAATATCTTTTATATGTTCATCGTTAAGTTTGTTGTAAAAATATTCTTTACTAGGTAATTCAGTTTCATCTAATCGCTTTATATCATCTAAATAATCATAAAAGAAAACACCTTTTCTAGTTAATAAACTAAATTGTTCAGTATTTAGATTAGAAAATTCTTTTCTAAGTGGAATGAAATTTTCTGGTTCTAATGTTGATACCAATGAATCTAATGAACATCCCATAAATCTAAAAGAGTCTATAAATCTAAACCTAATATTTGTATTATTATCCCAGATTGTAAAACTTATGTATTTTTCTTTATTAACAGGTAAAAGTTGAACATAATTTCGGTTAGCTAAATCTCTAATTATGAAATGTGAATCATAACCACTTAGGTTGTGAAAAACTACTGGAATGACAAATGATTTTTTATAATTAAGATTACAGTGGTTGTGAGCAAAACCTCGAAAATTACCTGTTAGGTGACAATGTTCCCTAACAATCTTATCACCTTCCTTAAATATCTCCTCACAAATATGACATTTATCTGAAGCATCTTTTAAATTCACTTCAACATTCATTGGTTTAACATTTTTTAATTTTGACATTACAAATTTTGCAATATTTTCAATTTTATCTACAAACCATAACATACAATCAGAACTTCGATTACTATCATAAAATGACCAGTTATCGTTAAAATTACATTTAAAATATATTCCAGCACTATAAGCTTTATGTTTTTGATACCTAGCACTTCTCGTTACCGACTGCGAACCATATCCCTTTTGAGATTTTATTCTAGCATCTACATCAATATAAGGAATAAGTAGTGATTCAAAATCTGCATAAATAATAAAAGGTACTTTTTCTTTGTATACAAAATTTTTAAACTTGACATATGGATCTTTAGAAAACTCAATTTTACAATTATTATCAATTTTTTCACAATATTTGAAATGGTCATCCAATTTTTCTTGAGAAACAAAATAATTCAAACATCTATCACATATATATTTTTTCCTAGTATTTTTAGAGAGTTGCTTGGATAAAAGTCTTGACAAATCTTTTATCCAAATATAGTGATACTGTATATCATCATTAAAATCATAATCATCATTATCTGACTCTGGTTCGCAATCATTCTTTTTAGGAAAATATTTATTTTGAATAATCAGTAAATTGACATGCTTTTCTCTTTTTTGTTTTGTTAAACGTACTGGCACAACACTAAAATTTGATGGTCTGAAAATTTCCAATTCAAAAACATTAACCGAAATATTAACATTATTTCTTTCGAAAGTTGTAATCTGATTTGGGTGTACAGGAAATGTAAGACCGTTTATGTTCAAAACTTTGCTATAATGAGGATATGAACAAGTACGTGTAGGATTTTTATTAATAACGCAAGGGAACAAAGCTGAAACAATTGCCCAAGCAAAGCATGCATTATCGTCATTCTGAACGTTGATACACGCCTTTCTTTTAGCTATTATGTCTGGTAATTTAATATATGATGATATTCCACTAGCCACCTCGTATTTATTTATATTGATTTCCAGAGATATAATTTTACTTAAGGCCCACCCCGATCCTTCCTCAGAATATTCTGAAAGTTTTCTTAAAATGACATCTCTTACATTAACTGCAAACCATTTTTTAAAGTCAGTTGTCTTATCAATTATTTCATTTTTTGTAGAAAAATATTTATTTTCTGTAATTTCAGTATCACCTGATTTTCTAATAAATTCTGCACAAAAACAAGTATTTACTTTCAACATATTGCATTTTTTTAATGCGTTTTTCATTCTAGTGCTGAAAAGAAACAACGAATCATCAAAAAACTGTAAGATATCTTTATGAGATTTATTTATAATAATCCCGGTTCGAACTCTACTTTCAAAAATTGAATTAATATCTTCCCATTTTACTCTATTACTTCTTTTTTTATTATTAATAGTAAGCCCCTTTCCAGATTTACTTAGATTCTGAATTATTGTTCTAAACCGCTTTAAGTGACCCAAGTTGGTTTGTAGTTTACGTAATGTACCAATGGTTAGATCCCCATCACGTATTGCTAAGTAGCAAAGTCTAATGTGGCATTTAGCTTGTTTTGACCATTTTTCTATATCATAAATAGTACAATTTTTTTTTTGAAATAAAATATTTTCAATTGCTTGAAACTTTTTAACAATATTATCAGTCAGGAGAGCTATTTCCTCAGAATTCATTTTCAAAAAATTATAAAAACTTACGATTTTGAAAACTGAAGCTGTTCACCTGTGTCCAGATTATTTTTCAAGGTGTTGAAATTCAATATGTACTGTTTTGTTATGTTTTTTATACATTCTCCTCTATTTTGAAGAGGGTCCTAGGGGAAACCCTTTGGAAAGTTTGAAGTCCTAGGAATGTAATGCTGAACTTCCCCGGCGTAAATTGATTTACATGCGACGCAAATGCATCCGTCACTCTTTTGGGGAGAAATACTATATTTTCGTCCAGCTCCAGAAGTATTTGGACTCCAAATTGCCCCTGGTGCACCTTTGCGCTGTTTATTCTATGTGGTGTATCCCTTGGTAAATCGTTCAGTTTTATAACGGGTTTTATTTCTGCAAAAGCAGTGCTTATTGTATTAATCTCATTTAAAAAATTCATCTGTAATAAAGAAAGAATTATTTGAAAAGATAACAGAATAATAATAATAATAATTTAACAATTAAGTTTTTTGAAATAGTTAAAGATGAATGAAAAAAAAATAGTAAACTTACTATGAATTGTGGAACCTTAAACGACAACTTTTCACTGGAACCCTAAGTACAGTCTATTGTCTAGTAGTTACTGTGAGCACTATTTAAAAGAATATTTTATTATAGAGGGGATGCACAAGTCCAATGAGTTATTTTTGATATCATCATCCTATTTCCAGAAAACTATATTTTTCTACGATTTCGTACAATCTAATCTGTTACTAACAATTATAAACTAGAAATCATGACATTCCAATCTTATCATATTTTGAAACAAGTTCGCTATTGTCTGAATAAATGATTTGGTTTGCACGTGTTTGCAAATATTACCCACTAAGCGAATTTAATATAATGCGAGATTTCATTTATTACAATATAAAAAAACCTTCTATAAAATGATATGAATTCACACACATATCCGTTTTAAAAAAAGTTGGTTATCGATCTAATAACATTCCTTTGAGAATTTCAAAATATTGTACCAATGGTTAGATCCCCATCACTTATTGCTAAGTTGCAACGTCTAATGTGGTTGCTGTAATCTGTTTGTTTGTCTTAGATGTATTCATAATAATGCGAGATTTCATTTATTACAATATAAAAAACCTATAAAATGATATGAATTCACACACATATCCGTTTTAAAAAAAAATGTTGGTTATCAATCTAATAACATTCCTTTGAGAATTTCAAAATATAGAACCCTTAACTGCATAGCCCCTCCCCCTCGTAAGCACTACCCCTCATCTCTTACACACACACACAATCCTCCATATATTTTCTTTCTTCTAATTACTTCTTGTATACATCCTTATTTACTTTTTACGCAACCCCCCCGTAGACGCTACCCTTAAAAGCCTCTTCGCTTCTTCTAAATCACCCTCTACCTTATACACGTAAAAACATACACACTTATTTACTTTTTGCATAACCCCCGTTCTTACACCCTTATTTACGTAATCCCCGTAGACGCTCCCCTCCCCCGTAGACGCTACCCTTAAAACCCTCTTCGCTTCTTCTAAATCACCCTCTACCTTATACACGTAAAAACAAACACACTTTTTGCATAACCCCCGTACACCCTTGCGTAATCCCCGTAGACGCTACCCTTAAAAACCCCTTCGCTTCTTCTAAACCACCCTCTACCTTATACACGTAACAACATACACACTTATTTACTTTCTGCATAACCCCCGTAGCCGCTACCGTCATTATCCCAAAAATTTTGGCAATTGGCCCAGGCCAAACCCCCAAAAAACTTTTTGCATAACCCCCGTAGACGCTACCCTTAAAAACCCCTTCGCTTCTTCTAAACCACCCTCTACCTTATACACGTAACAACATACACACTTATTTACTTTTTGCATAACCCCCGTACACCCTTACTTGCGTAATCCCCGTAGACGCTACCCTTAAAAACCCCTTCGCTTCTTCTAAACCACCCTCTACCTTATACACGTAACAACATACACACTTTTTGCATAACCCCCGTAGACGCTACCGTCATTACTTGCTAACCATCTAGAGACTTCTTTTACTTCTTGTAAACCCTCTGGAAACTTCTTCCTATCGGTAACCACCCATAGGCCATCCGCCTGTTCATCCGATAAAGTGTCACAGAACATACGTGTATTACCTACTACCATCCATCCGTCGAACATTGTTCAAACATTCCAAATTAACATTCAGTAAGTGCTACTTAATCTAAAATCAACAATCCAACACTCGACTGAAGTGCAATTCGCACAAATCGTAATAAACGTCTAAATTAATATCTAGCCCCATTTTGTATATTCTAAAGTCAAGAAGTGAAGCGAACGTCTTCCGGCAAACTCAAAAGGCATTGTATTGTGTATGAAATATGTCAGTTCCCCCATAGAACTTAGAAACTTTCAATGAGAGCTGTGAAGATCTTAATTTAAAAATGTATTTTGTGGGGGATAACATAACTTTAATAATAGATATATTTGGTATCTGTTTTATATCTGTATGTTCCAAATATATGAAGGTAAGAGGTGTAAATCTTGCAGCATTATTTGATCTTATAGGGGAATCTACTTTTATTAAATTTCGCTAAATGCTTGAATAGTTACAAGATTTAAAGGACTTTTTATGTTCAAAATAGGTTGATTCAATATTCAGTTTAAGGAATGTAAGTATCAATTTCATTTCATTCAGTTATGAAAGAGCCAAATTCTTATTACGGGACTAAATTTGAACATTGGAAGAGATATGTATTATGTATTCATCAATAATCTTGAAATGAAGTTTTATAGGTATCTTATCTAATTATAAAACGTTTTATATAACGAAAACTCTGGATGGAATATTTACATAAATATGAGAAATTTATCTCAACATTGAATAACTGACTAGATATGCTTTTTTGAAAAACAATATAATTATTATTTGTAAGAACTCTTATAATATGTGAATTAAAAACAGAGGAATTCAAAATTGATGGAACATTCTTTAGTCATCTATCCAGAAGTATCTGCTTCTTCAAGGAGCTCCTAGTGGACCATTGACTAGCATAATGTCTTTGCGATTCACTCGCGAAAAAACAAAAATTGGTGGAAAAAAAAACACCAGCAGCATTGATAAAAAACAATGTTGTCCCCAAAGTTTCTCGATAACCTGATGTCACTTGTCCGATTTGTTTCGATTCTCCTTCAGTAATAACCTTCGGAGCATTGGTCACAGTGCTGCAGTCTGTTTCATGAGCATTGAATATCATGTGCGTCGGAAAATTTTATCTTGTAAGAACGTCAGTGGTTTTCCAAAAAGATCGGTCACATTGCTATTATTTAAACTAGTTGCTCGAGAAAGTGAAGTAGATACTTTCAGGTTTTCTAACGGATAATTCTTTGTGCCGAGTCATAAATCCTTACAGCTAATCTTCACTTGCACTGCCTTTCATTTTTCTGGACAAATAGAATTTGCTTCTGCATAATCAAATGCCAGTTTTTTAAGTTTCTGTCTTGTAAGTCTATAGCACATTTCAAATGAAGTTTTCAAGAAATCTGCTAGCAAATCCATTTGTTCCTAAATTGAAAATACGCTTATAACATAGATAGGGTTACCTTTGTGTGATTATCTAACGAAAGATTCAAATTTTCAACTATTCCGTGTAAGTAAGTTCTTGAAATCACAAATAAGAAGGCAGTTTATTCATCACATCACTAACAGCTTCCTTTATAGTATAAGCTGTAGGTTTTTTATAAAGATGTTATCTAAAGTTATTAATTAAATATTCAACAAAATGTATAAATATATACATATAAAAATTTAGCGTCTGTCTGTATGTTTGTTCTTTATGCATGCCTAAACTGTTCAAACGATTTCGAGGAGTTGTTGTCCAAACCAGAGGTAGGGTTTACCAGCTTTTCGATTTTCAGCGCAATCCCCACAAGGGCCCCCCAATGGCAATATGGCAATGGGAAGGAAATCTATATAGATATATGAAATCGTTTATCTCACAATACCCCTGATTCGTGGTGTAATAGATTTATATATACCTCTCTCTCTCTCTCTCTCTCTCTCTCTCTCTCTCTCTATATATATATATATATATATATATATATATATATATATATATATGTACACATTTCTATTTCTTTGGTGTCAGGTTGTGTAATTAATTAAAACATTTTATTGTTACTGACGTTTCGTCCCTGGGTTAGGAACTTTCTCAATGTTTATTATTGACTGAATCAAGTTTGATCGTTTATAGTTTAAAATTAAAAAACGCATGCACAATAGGTAAAAAACATTCATAAAACAGACATTTAAAACAAGTACCATCGATACAAATTCTACGATATTATACAGGGGGGGGGGGCTACGGAAAGGTGTATTATTTTATTAAATTATGACTCAAGTTTTTAACATCTTGCTTATCGTTGACTGTATTTTGTTCCTTTTTAATGTCCAGCATTTCTTTAATTGTTAATTTTTTGTAGTTTGCATCTGGAGCTAGAATTTTTTTGTTTTTAAAATCAAACTCATGTTTTTCACTGTTTTCATGTTTGTGGAGAGCTGTGGAAGCATTTTTGGTATATTTATGGCCATTTAATCTATTTTCTAAAGTCTGTGTGATCATTCCTATGTATTTTTTGGACAGTTTAGGCAGGGTATGGAATATATAACATTTGATTTTTTTGTGGTTTTCATTTTACTTTTTAATTTGGTGAATAATGGTGATAGGGTGTTTTGAGCTTTATGACATATTGTGATATCATGTTTAGAAAATATGTGACTGAGTTTTTCAGAAAGCTGCTCTGTGTATGGCATTGCTACATATTTATTATTGTTTGACACGTTGGTTTTAGAGTATTTATTTGATGGGTTGTTATATATTTTATAGACTCTTTGTTTATATCACGAGATCAAAATTTCAACTTTCATACATGGCTTAGACAGAGTCGGATTCAGAGACTACACCAGTGTGCCATTTCGTAACATTTATTTATAAGATATATTTTAAGAGTGGTTATTTACATCGCTAAGTATTTTAAGATAAGTATGGAAGAATCGAAGAAATCTAATACTTATACTTCATTCTATTTATAGATAGAAATTTACTATTAAAACAATATATTTGTGTTTATGAATCGCTATCGATATATAAAGTAATTGGTTAGTTCCATGATAACAAATATCTGTTGTGACTGAATAGTAATTAATGAGTAATTTCAATAATCACAAATAGTAAATTTAAAGCTTAAACGCAAAAGAATACCTACTACTCTTTTGTTTGTAGATACGTAAACTATCTTCAAACGCTTTATCTGTCAATAAACATTGAATGCGTAATATCAATAATAATAACAAATAGAATTTGTGAGAGTGATTAGTGAGTAGCTTTACATATGGGTAACAAAGAGTGACCATTGTTTGGCAGATCAACATCTGCCGGATTCAGTTAGTTTTCTATAAAATAGATAAATTGGAATCGAGACAACATTACCAAGAACCCGATGGCAAATCGGCTCTAATCAACGAATACAAATTTGCAGATTCAAATATTCAAAAATAGAAATACAAATATATTAACTTAAGGACCTCATTCCATCTTATATGATCTAATCTAAGAGATTATTTCAATGAAAACATTTTAAATCACATATTATTTAATACCAAAAAACCTAACGCACGTCACTGTTAATGGCAGTTATCGCCAGCAATAATGATATTCAGCGCGCGCTTCTCTGCAGTAACCTGCTGCGAGAGAAGAAGAGTCCCAACAGTGGAGATCTAAAAGAGTAGAACTAATTTAGTATGTGTAAGGAAATTAGCATGCATCCGGTATAAGCGTAGTGTCGCGCCACCCGAGGATGTCGCAACGTTAGCAAGAAACGTTACTTCCTGTTGTAAATTTCCTTATATCTTCAACCAAAATTACGAATTTAACATTGGCTGGCGCCAGTAGCAGGTATAACAAGAATTAGCACACGTGGTGAATTCAGATAGAGAGGAAATTAAGCTTTCTTAATGAGGCCCTGTTACTTTCAGGATTCAGTTATTGTTGGGAAAATTGGGGCAGTGTGACGAGTTGACATCGAGATAAACTCCAAGGATGTTAACATTATCACGAAAGATATTAAAATATCTTTGAAGGGTTGAAATAACTCTCAGTTGAGGGAGTTAATTTAGTTAACGAATTACGCATTTGAATGTTGATGAGGCATAATTAAAACAAGTAGGAATTTAATTTTCCGCTCTGATTTATCGATCTTTCATTCTAAGAATATAGAAGTAATTGAAGACATGAGTTGCTTAAGGTGCTATGTTCAATTTAAAAAAAATCATCTTTTTGAATATTTGGTTCTCTAATAAATCAATGCAACTCCTGAATAAACCAGGATTATCAATTTATTAATGTTAAAAGATATTTTTATGGATAAAGGTGCTATATCCGTCATGCATTCGCTATTTATTAGTGGATAAACGTGCTATGCTCGTCGCCAGTCACGTAAAAATTCAAAAACCATAAGTTACATTCAAATAAACAGTAACATATGACAAAAACACTGTACTGATGTGTATAGGTGCCTTCTTCTCTTTGTATAGTGTTGAAAGATAAAAAGGACAGGAAGCTCAAAATGAATTAAAATCTGGTCAGTTAGCACCCTCGCTACATAAGTAGGATCATCACGAAAATCCTTAAGGAATTCCTAATGATGTAATTACCTGTATTGAAAATCACATTAAGCAGTTTAGACAGCATAAAAAACATCTTTCTCTTTACTTAATATTAATCGACTCCATTAGCTTCATATAGAGCAATGCAAAGAAAAAACTTGAAAATAAATACATGGATAAGGCTTGTTTCAGTTCAGGCCACAAATCATATTTTCATATGGACGAAAGATATCGCCAACAGAGGTAGCAATGAAATAGCAAGTTGTTTTGCAGGTTATTAAACGCAGAATGTGGGGGGGGGCAAAACAAACACTTTCTTTTCCTTTACGAATACTGAATATTAGATGATATTTTTAAAATTATAGACCACACATTTTCCTAGATTGGTCATAGTTATCTCGATTCAGACAGAGACTTTGGACGAATTGAGAAAGTTTTTCGCAAGCACCAAAGTATGTCCTAACCAATATCGGAAATAATTAGATCTGTCAGTACCAAACAAAGTTTGTGTTTCAAAATGGAACATTTTTTCAATGATTTTGAAACACTTTTGCCAAATTTAATTTGTACAAAAAAGTGACCAACACACTTAACCAAAAAATACATTTCAGCGATAAAGTTAAAGTTTTGCCAGTTACTTTCACAAAACTTACATAGATCCATATACTCCATTTATAGAAGTCGACTTGCAGAAAAAAGAGAGCCCCTAGCAAAAGGTAACAAAGTTGTTTTACAGAAGTTACCCAAATATGGCGGTGTAACTAGTGAAAAAATATCAAAGATTCAAGCTCAACTTAAGTTCATCCCAATAGATTACAGATGGTACTGCGATATCCCATGAAGAAAATAAAATCATATTAGATTTTGATTTTGTTTGTGTAAACTTGTGTCTAATACAAAAATAAAAATGTTTTGCAACACAATACCTGAGGGTTTTTAAAATTACCTAAATTTTAAAACAACTTTGCGACTTTATTCACTAAAATAAACACCATAGCGTGCTTTAGATGTTAGTCGATAAAAAATCTATGCCCATAAAAATCAAAATGACCAAAAAAATTGAAAGTTTATGTTATTATAAAATACCACACAAAAAAATACCAAAATTACAAAATAAAGTGTTTCAAGATAATTAAGTACCTACACTTGAGGTGAATGGGGAGTTATTCGTAGATATTTGTAATGAATTTCGAAGGAACACAAATTATTGATGAGAGAAAGTAGTTACCAAACATTTCAACTAGGTTTGAAAAGGCACAAAATATAATCCAGGTTTGAATAATAGACTATGTGGTCACAAGCAGAAGAGAATTCAATTAGTTACTTGCAGAATAATCCATTTGAGAGAACTTTTTCAGAAGCATACACATCAGCATTTTCAGGCTACTCCTGAAATATTTTGTGATGAGTGAAGCAAGTAGGTGCTCCATAGAAAAAAATCATACCATTTCTTTTTATCATTTGCTTAATGATAAACTTGAATCCATTAATTTACCGGGTTTATGTTATTTCAGAGTACATTGCCACTAATTTCTTTTATTTACATACCATTTTTCCTCGCATTTTTGACTTTCTACATAGGAATAACCTTCCGACGGCGTGGTAGAAAATTTTGCAACAACTATGTGGTGGCATATCGCATACCCCATTTTGATTTCGAATGTTAAAAACAAAAACTAATTTTTGATTTTTTTAACAACAGTTTAAGAAAAACCTTCAGAATGAGTAGTTAGTTTTTATTACTATTTGAAATTTTAAAAACAAAATATAATTCTGTACTATGTTAAAAAATAACTATGAAACAAATATATATTCTAAATTTTTAAACTAAAATAAAAATTAAACATTTTAAGTCAGGTTGACTATATTGAATAATTAAAAACATATCAAACTATCCATTAAATTCATTCATGCACGTTTCGCAAATAAGAAACGCGTGTGACATACATACAAAATTGGCACATTTTTGACAGTTATAAAAAGTCTGCCTGTCTACATTACGAGGGCATACGACACATATTCTTGAAAATCTCTGTCTTTTTCCGGCAGGTTCCATGTCTAAATTTCTGTTCAATTCCCTTTTGGTTTGGAGGCTTGGTGGTGATCGTGGATTTTGTGAACGATTTTCCTCTTGATCCGCGATTGAATCGTTTTTAAATTCGTCTTTTTTCTGTATTATTAGTTTTCCATGTCTATACTACTTGAGCATTTGTTCCAGCATAGTTTAGTAAAGCATAAAGCACAGTGAGAGGCCATCTCTTGCTATTACGTGATACGTCGTACGAAGCTGATTTTTTATCTAATACATCCACATCACCTTATGCTTCATTATAAAAAGTGATTATCTCTGGCTTTTCAGTTCCAGTATCAATATCTGGGGTGTGATGGAGCGAAGACATAAGTAACACTACCTTAGACATTTGTTCACACAGGACTAAGGTAACATAATTTTGAAATCCAAATTTAGTTGAACCCTCTGCACGATTTTTGGTAGCCAAAAAACTGGGAGGAAGTTGCCTTTTATTTTCACGGACTATTCCCACAGACGTCAGGCGATATTTTTTCAGTAATATTTGGATGAGTTCATAACTAGTAAACCAATTATCAAATGATAAGTTTCGGCCCAAGCCACATATTGGTGGAATTGATCTTAGAACAAAATAAGTTGGTTTGTTACTTACGACAAAAGGTGCGTCGGGTTGGGTCCCTGCTTATATCTCCATGATAAGGATATAATATGACTTTTCGTCAACAAGAGCGAATATTTTTATACCATATCGCGCTGGGTTTTTTGGCATATACTGCTGAAACGGACAGCGCCCTCTAAATGCTTCCAGTTTCTCATCAACAGTCAAATACTCGCTTGGAGTACATATATTTTGAGAATTTTACACAAATCTTCCAAAAACTGCTCTTATAGCGTTAACTTACCGATTTGTCTTCGTTCTGTGCGATTTTCTATATAGTCGAATCGAAGACAGCTTTGTAGAACAATAAATCATTGCAGAGATATTGTTTTTCGAAACTTTTCAATGCCAGCGCCCTCAGCACTCCAGAGATCTAAATTTAGTCTTGCAGACTTGTAAACTGCTGCAAGATAAAGTAGAGCAAATACCGTTCTAATTTCAGCGAACTCTCAAACTATTTACTTGTGATCTTCATTGTAAGCTTTTGCATTTTGTCGTAATTTTATATTAGTCCATTTTACAATATCGTTTAGCATATTATTATCAAATAATAATTTGAAACGTTCCAGTGCAGATTTAGCATTCTCTCCAGGTAACTTTATACCTAGTGAGTGATAATGTTTTCCCTTCTAGTTCTTACGTTTTTAGGAAAACGTTCCTTGTACCATCTAGTTCCATCTTTTCCGAGGATAAATTCCAGCAGAGCCTTGGGCGTCCCACCGGTCCTTCATGAGTTGGAGCTTATTCCCATGCTAATTTTAAGATTATCTCATATGTCTGTCGTTTTATATGTCCAGACTACTGCAAGTTTCTTGCTCAAACTTCATTCCTCACGTTTGCCCTCTTCACGCCACACTACCAGAGTCAAGTTGGCTATAACTTTAATTAATTCACACTTCAGATATTCGGCGAGGATACCGTCGCCTCCTAGCGTCTTGTTTCTTCTTCTTTACTTCTAGATATTCTATTTGATTTTGTATTATTATTAACAATTAGCAATTAATCCAGTTAAATTACAAAACGAAACAAATGATAGCACTAGTCAAAATAAATTACTAAGCTATATATATATATATATATATATATATATATATATATATATATATATATATATCTTGTCATTATTAATTAAACAGTGTGAACTGATCTCATTCCTCTACACATTCATCTCACTTTTGATGTAATGTTCCGTATATATATTCCATCCTTCATCAGTTCCAGAGGAGTTGTTCACAAATAAATGACTAACCATGAATAGCATGAATTTTCAAACGCAATTTGAAGGTAGTATTTGAAATTTTGACTGATTCATCAATCATATAAAATGATAGGATAGGTACGTATCGTAAATATTCGTGAGACTAGACAAATTTTGTTGGAAGAAACATAATATATCACGATTGAAAGTTATAGACGTATATTTGCAGTAGCGTAGATGGAGGTTTTCAACAATGCTGGCAACCGTATTATTTTAACAGACAGGAAACCGGTATAATATTATATGATAATTTTACTTCAATTTTAAAAGAAAAATAACAACAACACCAAAGGAAAGATATATTCCAATAATTTTTGTTTCTTTAATGTCGCTTCGGTATTATTGGTACAGTTATCGCCTTGTTTTTTAATTTTTACTTATATGTCAATATTTTTGTGTCCGAATACAAATACATAAAATAAAAAGAGTTCTCGTGTAAAATTCAATCTGTAAATCACGTCTGCATAGAAAAGCAGTGGTCCGGGAGTTTTAGTTCGAGGAGGTAATCCAGCACCATGGAGTCGCCTCCTAACCCACTACTTCACTTCTGCAGATTATTTCGAAGAGAAACTGATGTGTTCTAGCCTTTGGAATTCTATTGTATCCTGAACCAGGGCTTCGAATGAAACCCCAAAATTATGGTTTTTAAGAATTTGTGTGTGAAGCACGTATCGGAACCACAATTTTTTGTTTATTCAAGCACTTAGTAAACTATGATAGAACCGAACGAATTCCGCCAAAAATAACTTCAATTTAATGCTCGGCAGCTTCTGTCGATGGCCTGTACCTAAACTGAACTTTACGACTATCGTATAAAATGCTTCCGTCAAAGTTAGTTGCAATAAATCTCATAATACACACTGCATCAATAAACTGCATTACTCAAATGAAAACTCGAGCAGTACAAGTCGTAGAAACTGTAACCTTTTAATATGGCATCAGATAAAAGTTACCTTGTTAACAAAATAGTCTTACATACGTTGATTAGGATTTGCAAAACTGAGTATCTAAAAGCGCAATCTCACGGGCCGAGTTTATTTATCGATTTAAGTTGATCAACAAAATTTAAATTCGAGTGGACTTACCTCAAGTTCATACTTGACTTAAAAATTGATAAACCAGTTTCAGTATTAATTGGCGTCGAATGCTTTTGTCAGTGAATGCGTTAAAAAAAGAGCTGCGAAGTTTTTTATTTGACATTAGAAAAATACGCGTCATTTTTCGGTGAGACATCAAAAGCTTGTTAAATGAAATAACATTGAAGGATAAAGTGGAATACAGAAATCATCTAAGAATGTCTGAAGGAAAATTTATTGAATTGATGGTGAAAGTTCTGGGCCCTCCAAAGAAACAAGACACAGTGATACCTTAAGCACTCTCGCCAAAAATGAAGTTGAAAATATCTCGAAGATATCACTGGCTACAGGATCATTTTCCCCAATTGCTTCCGTGAAACAGGTTTTTCTTGTATTTGTCACATCAATCAAAAAAACAAAGGATGACCTTTGGTTCATACATTTCCTCTGTTCAAATTCCACTTTTTCAAACCAGTCAATCTTCTTTATTGTACACTGGTTTGATGATCTATATTTTATTCTCTATACCAGCAGTAATAAGCCTAGTAATAGCCGCTTCCCCACCACGATTGCAGACCACTTAATGCTCCTGTTTTATTAAATCACATTATGTATTTGAAAGCAACAGAAACTACTCTTGATCAACAGAATTAAAACTTTACTTTGGGGTTCACACGCTTCAAGCAGGTTTCAACTACACAGCAATTTCCAATCGATTAAATTTGTTGAACAATACATTTTGATTCAAACAAACTTGTGTTGATCCACAAAAAAGTTGATCAATTACGTTGAAACGCATCAACAAAATTCGGCCCGTGAGAATGCGCTTTTAACGCTTGCACAGTTTGTAATTTGGTATGCAACAGGTCTAAAATTTAATTTTCTCTCGTTTATGTTAACGACAAGACTTTTTTCTCAATTTCAAACTATTGAAGTTCTTCATTCGATTAAGTATAGATAATATAGAGCTAATTTTTTTGAAAAAATTCTGAATTGCAAAGAAAAATTCTAATTATATCAATTACTACTTGGCTTATGAACTGGAAGTGGAAGGAGTGAAAACAAATTGTTGGTAATACCTTTGGGAAAGTGACAATCACAAGAAAGGACAAAGTAAAGACCTTGTTATCAGTCACCAACTCTGTGAAAGTGTTCAACAGAAAAGTTATTGTTGACCCTCTCACCATATTACAGAGGGTATGAATCACAAAACAATTAGATGAGCAATTGGACCATCATTTTTCCTATGCGTTAGCACCGTATCCGTTAAGGAATTCGAAAGGGTACAAAATCTTCCTTTTATCCTGCATTTACACCGCTCGCTGAAAACATCATCCCAGGAAACATGGCGTTTACAGTGGTCGGTGGTGGTTATCTCATGAACATCTCAGAGCCATTGAGGCTGGATACGTCAGCTACGTTTCAACAACTTGAGTATAATCGTAGCAGATAGTAGTGGTTTGTGATGAATACCCAGTGGATGCAGCTAGGAAAAGGACTAAATCTGCTGAACGCCTACGGCAACTGCTTCTGTTTCCTGCAGTGACATTTTGTTTGGTGAAGCAAAACTCATAAAAGTGCCCCAAGCAAAACTACTCGCAAATGAATCTAACACCGATTGATCACCATAATGCGTACTGAAATTGAGAGGCAGAGTATCGAAGTACATAAAGCACAAGAAGATCCCGCTGTTGAGATAGTGAGAACTGCCCTCTCCAAGAGTTCAACGTTTGACCAAGTTTTTATAGTTGGCGAGGATGTCGACCTACTGGTGTACAAATCCACCTGGTGAGCATAAAACTTGATTATTTTGCAGTTATTTTCATGCACCAATCGTATTTTCAAGTATAGTACTTTTAAATAAATCAGGTTTTGAAAATGAGTCATTCCTTCTAAAATTGTAAAGTATGATTGAAATATTTGTATTCACTACATAACAGAAGTTTCCCAACTATTCCTTCCACTACCTTCAGTATTTGAAGGTTTCTACTATATTTTTCCAAATGGCAGCGCTGATTCCAAAGGGAGAGATATGTCCCTACTATATCTCGTTAAAGTGACAAGGCAGTGGTTTTCCTCGACAATATGCCTGCGAAACAATTCGATAATAAGAAAATGAATTATTCCTTCTATAAATGTAAGATATGATTGAAATATTCATATTTACTACAAAACAGAAGTTTCCCAACTATTCCTTCCACTACCTTCAGTGTTCGAAGGTTTCCACTATATTTTTCCAAATGGCAGCGGTGATTCCAAAGGGAGAGATATGACCCTACTAAATCTCGTTAAAGTGACAAGGCAGTGGTTTTCCTCGTCAATATGCTTGCGATACAGTTCGATATTCGCTTAGGCACCTCCAGGAACGATGTAAATCTCGCTTGAATTATTCATTTAATTAGAATATAGCTTCCGTCTTTCAGGGAAATTGTTTGCTTTCTATTGAATACCCTTTTAATTTGTTAGATCTCATTTTTACACTGGGGAATTGTAACGGCCTGTTTAATTAATACTTTTCACTACTATAAATACTGAGAATTGGTGATTTTCGGTTATTAATCGAATATAAACATTTAAAAAGAGTAACGCCAGAGAAGAGTATTATTTAAATTGATGTTTTTTGGAACCCTTTACAAACATCAAACAATAATATTAGAAACTTGTTTTCTGACTTCCATTTTCACACAAAATATCAAAATGGTAGGTATAATTAAACAGGTTTCGGAATGGCAGGTGTGTGAACAAACTTTAAAACACCACATCCTTCTCTTAATATCTTGATTGGATGTTGGAACGCTGTTTTTTTTTTAAATAACAGGCGGTCAGATTTGCTCATAAGAAACCCACCTGTGAATGAACCCATTTCTACTCCGAGATCTAATGTAAGTCACCTTCCAAATCCACAAACTAGTATAACTACAACTACCATGGATGATTCGATGGCTTGTAGTCCCACATTAGCTAGAATATATTTGTCAACAAAAGTGTTGCAACCCATATCACGTTTGAATGAAAGTCTTAGCAGTAGAGAAAGAAGGGCGGCTAATTTGATTATTTTGACATATTCACCTTATAAGCCAAATATAGAATCGCCGATAAAGAGTAAAGGTGAAAGCGCCAAATAACAAGAAAAAGATCTCAAAATATAAATAATTCTTATAAGAGTGATTATTTAGTTGATAGCGCAGACGAATGTCCCGATTGCTCTCAAAATGAAAAAGGCAAATGCCTGCATTGTTATATGCTTTTTGTATTCGTGCTTCGTGTATGAAGAGTGTGCTGGCATAGAAAATTTAACTTTACGAACTTTGTACCAATGATCGATTTATCTCGTCAATAACCAACAGTTTTTTGGTGAAATACGTTATAGACCAATGAATAATTAACTAGTACTGGCGTGTTTGGGACCCAAGACTAGTGAACTAGTCACGATTTCTCTTCAATTTAACGTACTTCATTTTACTGCGGGTGCCACGAAATAGCTCAAATACGCTGCCGGGTCCTTTGGAAAGTGCATATAACCGTTCTGTAAATCAGCCAATATTATTAATTCTACTATTCACTAATAGGGGTATATTAATTTGGAGAACAGAAGCATGGTGTGCCCGTAGTGTTAACTCAATAATAGTAAAATATGTATTAAATGATGAACAATTAGTATTTACCAGGGCAAGTCAATATTGTTTTGTACAAAAAGTGATTGTTATACAGGTTTAGTTTTAGAAGCCACAACGATTCAGATATCAAAACTAGCAAAAGGAAATTAGAGCCGTTAAAACAAAGTGAACTAGAGAATTAAGCAAACAACCTAGATGAAATAAGTGATTTGGAGGACCCACATACAAGCGACGATTCAGTGTATGACAAAACATATGATCCCGAAGTTGATAGTGAGATTGACGATAGCGAGGGCAGTCTAGATTGTGATAGTCAGTTGAATGAAAATGAGACTGCGAAAGAAACGCAGATCGTACAATCAAGCGGTGAAAATGATGGTAAAGAAGTTGTAAACACAACAGCAGATCAGCGTATGATATCTGACGAAGAGCTATGGGTAAGCGAAGACGAAGAACCACCAGAAATAGCTTTTCTTGCACAACCTTGTTATAATGTCCAGTTGCCAGATGATGCCAAGCCAATTGATAATTTTTACCGCATGTTCTCTAAAGATATCCTAGATATTGTTGTCCATGAGACTAATAGACAATGTAAAGAAACAAAACCTAAAACTACTAGGTCCAGAAAGAACAATAAAAATAACTGGAAGAAGTTGACAGTGGGTGAAATAAAGCAATATCTCGGCCTGTGTTGCTTAGGAGGTATGATAAAACAACGTTGGTGAAGAAACCGACTTTATTACCATCCCATTTTTAGTCAAGTAATGCCGATTTCAAGCCATTTTGGAATCTTTAAGATTTGTCGACCATGCAGAAGTAGATACTACTGATCGATTGTATTAAATTAGAGTTATTATAGATAAAGTTCTGTGTAATATAAGTAAACTTGTCACTCCAGACAAATATTTATTTCTGGATGAGTCCATACTTACGAGGCGTGGAAGATTATTGCTTATACCATATTTGAAAAATAGAAGCTACAAATACAGCATTAAGCTGTATGTGCTTACTACTAGTGATGGATTTATACTCAACTTCCTCCTCTATACTGTTAAAGGAACAATTGAAATATACATACAGCAGAAGTTGTGAAACAATTAATGAAAACATATTTAATTAAATGCTACTGGGTATGGACAACTATCATAATAGTCTAAGCTTGGCAGGATATTCAGTAAAAACAAGACTTACGCCACTAATTTTGGCATTGGTATATTATGGGCTAATGTTTTTAATTGTTTGATGTCATTGTGGCTCAGGCTGTTTAGATGTAAGGTCGGCAATTCTGTTCTTTTGTCGGAAAAGTTGTAGGGGAGTAATTCAAATATTTTGATTTGTACTGAATAGCCATAATTTGGTGATGATTTATTTGAGAGATGATAATTCTGTTTAGACGAACACTAGTGCTGTGACAATGATTTTCTTCATTTTCTAGAAGTTCTTTCAGGCAAGGTTGTGTGTTTGAATGTAAGGAATCTGTTCGGCAGTAGAAATAATTATCAATTTCTGGGCATTTGTTGGCTGTAGTCCAGGTCAGTTAATCTTCGGTACTAAGTAATAAGAAAGGGTTTTCAGGAATAATCATGAGGATGTTTTTTGGAACAGGCTGTACTTGAAAGTAGCGGTAGGAGCTATGGACTAAGAGTGTATGTATTCTAAAAAGTATGAATCTGTCGTTCAATATTACTTGTGTAGAAAAGAATGTATAGTAATTAATGAAATTTTGGATGACGGGTATGTTTTGATTTTTATATTTTTTGTTTAGTTGTGAAATCATGATATAATTGTTGTAGGTTGATTATAGGATAGTGAAGAATATTTAATTTGGCGAAAGAGATTGCAGTTTCTATTAGAAGGTCTTGTAATTGAATCAAAAGGTTATCTAAAAGTATACTTAAACTGAAGGCTTGTTCAATTTCGCATATTTTGTTTATTTCACCTCTGTATCATTTTATTGTTCGCTTATATCATTTTGGTTGTTTTCTAGGATTTTGAATTGTTCTCGATATTTTTTGGACAAATTTTCAAGTACAGTGTGATGTTCTGAGAGGCTTGTATATAATTTATTTTGATTATATTTTAATGTGTTTAAGTACTTTTCATAATATTTTCCATCGTCATTATCTAGTGTACCGAATAGCCATTTGGAAACTTTACCTATTGCGTTTATCAAAGCTCTACGTTGTCTAGTTGGATTTTTTGAAAATGTCTCTAATTGATGGATTATACGATCGTTTATTTTAATAGTATGTCTAATTTTGTTTTCGATGATTGTAGAAGTGTGATTCGGGTATTTCAAAGTAGTTCTTGAATTCTAGTAATTCAATATGTATTTTAGTACTTATTAATAAAGGGTATGAGAGATTAATATCACATATAAGGTGTGTTGTGATTCAATTATTTTGGCTTGTCATATTTGGACTGGTAGAATTGGATTATTTATTTCCTTGATATTGATATTTAGCGATTCTTGTAATAAGTGGAATATTATCATCGTTATTAATATAATCTTAATTTTTTTTGTCGCAAGTGTTGCCTTCTGCAACAAAGCGTTGAGGTTTTAGGGATCGTAAATGGTGTATTTTATCTTTTGATGTTTTTTTCTTAGTGCCTATTACTTCTATGTCTGTCAATTTTTTGTAGGGTTGTTTTTGACGATTTGCTCTTTCAAGATTTTGTTTTGGGTTTATTGTTAATGTATTTTTCATGAAGTCGGAAAGTAGGTTTAGATTTTTTGAATGATCAAATATATATTGAGTGATACGTTCGTAAGATTTGGAAAAGTGTGTATCCCATAGCTGTGTGTATACTATTATTGTAGTATAAGAGTGTGTAGTTCATCAGATTTATTAATGAAACATCCTTTTAGTATTCTAATGCTATCGATAAAAGAAGAATGAAATGTTTCGATTGGAGTGTTTCTATTCGGGTTGTAAGTGGTGGTGTAATGGATTTCGATTTGGTGCAGGAGGCAGAAACCTTGTATGACCTTATTTTTAAATTCTGTTCCAAGTGATTTTACATGGTACGCCATAGTGACTTATGAATTGTATTAATTTGTTGGTAATTTCTATTGACAGGCTTGGCTTGACCGAATTTGGAAGAACTATCTATTATAGTGAGAAAGTTTTGATTGCTGGTTTTGAATGTATCTATATAGATGTAGTTCTAAGAGACTATTACCTATAGGGGTTGGCTTGAAAACAAGTGAGATATGATTTATTTCGTACTTGGACTTTTGACATCGTTGGCATGTATTTATGTAATTAGTTATATCTTTGTTAATATCAGGCCAATAGGGCTGCTATGTTTTCGTTAATGCCTCTGTGGTTTGTTTTGGTTTCGTGGTAAAATTTAATTTTTTCTTGGCGTTCCTCTTCGTCTATTATATCGGTGCCTAATTTATTGGAAATGACTAATGAATATGTATCGCTTTTAAATGTTTGCGTCATAAATCTAATGGGTATTTCGAGATATTCAATTTTAAATAAGAAACAGAAGGTTGATTTAGGGTGGATACTATCTTTTATTAAACAGTGAAATTGGTTTTCATTTTCTTAGTTATTTGCCAAAAATATCTATTTTAATCGATTATTTTTGTGTAGGAATGTTTAGGTTGGTTCATGTTGCCTTTTCTGTGAATGGAATTTTTAATATGGGATCTTCAAGACTAGTGTGAGCTGTTTATAGGTCACTAGAGTTTTTTGCTTCCACTCTAGATGTTGTTTTATTTTGAAGGGTTTTGGTTTGAGAAGTTAGATTAGTAGAGTTGTGGTTTCCTGAAGGTGTTAGTTGGGCTGTAATAATTCTTTATCGATCACTTCATTTAGATAATCCTGTGTTAGATAGGAGTTGGGGTTATTAATGTTGGTATCGTATTCCTCGGGATTAACAGGAGTTCTGGAAATTAAATCTTCTGAATCTAAGCCTAACATGGCTGAAAATTGGGGGTTGGGCAACGAATCTCTTTCATATTGGAAAGACCATTATGGTAGAATAGTTATCATTGGGTTCTAAGATATTTATTTCAACTCTAGATAATGCGTCGGCATTACTATTTAAACTGCCTTTTTTATAAAGTATTTGGTAGTCATATTCTTCGAGTTGAGTTTCCAGTGTGGTGTAAAAAAGGGTTTCTTTGCATCATGTTTGATATTTGAGTTCCTGGAGTTGGTCGACGTACGTACGTGGTTTAAAGGAATTTTATGGGGGCGAATTTGAAGTGGAAAACATCATTTGTTTTTCCAAATACTTGGGAATTTGTGGGATAGCTATGGACTGAATATTTATGGGTTGATTCGGGAACGTTGAATTGGAAGGTCCAACTTCACTGGGGTAGTTAAATTGATGATAATTATCATGTTGGATGTTGAATGTATTTATTGTCATTTGTAAAAAGTATCTAGTTAATGTTTGACGATCTAGTCTGTCGCCAAATTGAATTCTTAAATTTTCTCTTATCAAGGGCCATGTATGTCTGGTCCACACATTATGAAATCTAATGCAATGCCTTCTACTTTTTAACTAATAACATTCTACGTGAAGTCATTTAATGTATCATCTATATAGTCTAAGAGCCAGCTTAAATCTGACAACACATTCTTTACGGTATCTGAAATTTCGTCCAGTGAGACTTCTATACCCAGTAAACAAGCAATGGGTACTAGCTAAGCCCGGCCGCGGTAGGTTTGGGGTGCCTCAGGTGAGTCAGGTATGAAAATTAAGTAAATTTTTAAAGTATTTTACGGCGTCTGCCGTTTTAATATGTCATAATATACCTCTAGAAAAATAGAAAAATAAATATGGCTGCTGATTTTGAAGGTTGCAACATCCTGGCAGCCACTTTTCAAAATTCGAAAAAAAAAAAATTTTTAAAGTATTTTACGGCGTCAGCCATTTTAATATATTATTTATTGAACTATTTTAAGCCAATATTAAAAATGACTGACATTTTTTCCGGTTGTAACTATCCGGTTTACAGCGAAACATTAACTGTAGTCCGTGCATATGTATGTCCATAGTTGTAATTTTCACATTCGTAAAGTTTATATAACATTAAAATTATATTAGTTAATGTAAAAAATTATAAATACACAATGAAACGAACACATCTACGACTTTAAATGTGTATAATAAAGAAAAAAAGGTTCATTATAAGGCTTTAACAAATATAAAATTATTATAAAGATGTAAAAAAAAATCAAACATTATTTAGATATATTCATTAATCATATCAGAATATATTTATTTTTGGAAATAATCTATAACAATGAAATAATCATGAAATATTTTATAATTAATTTTCATCTTCGGAATCGTCTTCAGAAAGTGACAAGTCATCTTCATCCTCCAAGTCAGATTCTGTAAAAATAAAATACAAATTTTTAAATAAGCTTATGATAATTAAAATGCTGTTACAATAAATGTTACAATGCTGTCATTACCTTCAGGATTTAGAATCAAGTCGCTGACAAAGCAAGGAAGTTGGTCTCCTTCGAACCACTTAAATACGTAACGGTTTTCCATCTCCATCCAGCCGTATTCAAGGGGACTCAGTGATGTGGGCTCATCCGCATGAGCATTTTTACAAATGCTGGAAATATAATGCGCCCTCAAAACTTGTTGGTACAGTTCAGATTTACACGGAGGGATCAAACTTGCATCAAAGCTCCGGACTTTTTTATTAAAATTTTCGTTCATATCTACAGCCTTGTAGGAATTAACGAACAGCTGAAATCTCTCATTATCAACATCGACGGATTTTTTAGCATTGTACATACTGCAAGTGTACTTCTGGATAACATTAAACAGTTCACATATGGTATCCTCAGTCAGGCCAATGTCACCGAAAGCAGCGAATGCTTTTTGAAATTCAACGTTATTTTTTAGTAACGTGAAAGGTATTTTTTGCCCCGATTATAAAAAGCTGGATTGAAATCACAACCAGTGAAAGCGTGGAAGCCAATTAAGCTTTTAGCTAAAAGTGGACCAAGTCCTGTATATATTTTGCTGACATCAATAAACCTTTCGTTGTTTCCTGTCTCGGTTAGCATCCAAATGTGAGAAGAAGGATTTTTCAAGTTAACCATGTTGCCCAGCATGATTATTAAAATATCAGTATCTGAACCTCTAATAACAATATTAGACTGATCAATAATGCTACAAGCATGGAAAATAATTTTACTGTCTGCTTCTTCATGAAATTTACAACACAAATCTTCAACGATACTTGACTCGACTTTGCCGTCATTGGATCTATATGAATAACAATTTTTGAAATTCAAATGGATCAATTTATTTCCAATAAACGGCGCAACATCATCCGTTGCCCAATGTATAGTGAAAAATTCAATAAGAGCTTCCTTGAATTTGGAATTTCGCATTTCTTTCGTAAAGTCACTTGGTCTGATTTGGTCTGGTCCATGAATCGAGTAATCAATTAGTGGTGCTTCATGTCGAAGACTCCGTTCGTTGTCTTTGATGGAAGGGTACCAATATTGATCAAAGATAACATCTATTCTGGATGCTGAAAATTTAGTAATCATTTGCAAAAATTTCTTTGAAATATTACCAAAAGTCTTGGGTACTTCTTTCATAGCATGTAGAATAAAGAAACCGTCAATCAAATATACATCAGCGTGACTTGGTGGATCATGGTCGATTTTTGCCTCAAGAGATTTAGCAAGCGCTGACTTATCTGTTTTGTGAATTCCTCCGTCCAAATGGCATAGAGAAAGAGGCACAGGAGTTATCGGATATGATAAAATTCTGAGGACATCGATCTTATAGTCCATTGATAGCCCCAACATGCGTTCAAATAAATCCCGCTGTATTTTGATTTCTCGATTTTTTCCTCCAACTTTCACGGTTTTTTTTTCTATTTGACTTGAAAAATTGTGAATTGGTATTTTCTTGATTGCTTTATCAAACCGTTTAATATCTGATGAACATTCAGAAATGAATGCTTTGCGAAGATCATCACCAATCTTTTCAACGTTCAGAAGAAAGTCTTCTACTTGAGTTGAAGCAGCTTTACCAGATGATATGTTAAACAATTGATTCGGAGGTAACTGGGCAATAAATGGATCGATGTATTGATCAAAAGATTTTTCAAACTTTTCCAGTTGCTCGCAATTTTTTTTGATGTTCGATGGCTGTAACTCTGCTGAAATATCTTGTTTTTTATTAATGCCTATCTCTTCCAAAACGTGGGTGATAATAGTTGATCGAATATCATGACTACGAGCCCAACGTTGACGAGCTGCGATGGAATCTGTCAAATGAGTGATTCCAGTTAGTCGCCTAGCAGCATCCGCATTGATCGTTTGCTCTAGAGTTAAGTCAATCGGCTGCCTCCAAAACGGTTTTCCCGTACGTTTAATTCCAAAGAACCCTTTTTTAAAATCTTCTTCTAGCCCTGGATGAGTTGAAGCAACTTTCATAAGGTTGTAATGATACGTAACTGTCCATCTTGCATAATTTTGGTGATTAAATAAAAAAATAAGTTTGTAATTTTAGGTAAAATATTTTTGAATAACTCAAAATCTCCCAAACGAATACTTCTGCTAAGAGTTAAATAATAATGTACAAGCTTTACGTACACCATATAAAACTGAGCAGTTTTACCAAAATCACCATGGATAGTTTGTTCCTCAAATTTAGCATAATTTGCACACAATTCTTTGAGTTTTTCGTCGTGAATAAAAAATATTGGTGTTTGGCAAGATTTTAATCTTTGCAATTCTTGAAATATATCATCAGTTATTTCAATTTTTTCCTGTTCGTAAAAGGAACTAAATCCGCACCACTCAGCCCTAACATGAAAGGAGAAAATATTTGACTAAAGAGTATAAGCATAGACTGCAGGTAATGTTTCGCTGTAAACCGGATAGTTACAACCGGAAAAAATGTCAGCCATTTTTAATATTGGCTTAAAATAGTTCAATAAATAATATATTAAAATGGCTGACGCCGTAAAATACTTTAAAAATTTTTTTTTTCGAATTTTGAAAAGTGGCTGCCAGGATGTTGCAACCTTCAAAATCAGCAGCCATATTTATTTTTCTATTTTTCTAGAGGTATATTATGACATATTAAAACGGCAGACGCCGTAAAATACTTTAAAAGTTTACTTAATTTTCATACCTGACTCACCTGAGGCACCTCAAACCTACCGCGGCCGGGCTTAGCAAGTACCCATTGCTTGTTTACTGGGTATAGAAGTCTCACTGGACGAAATTTCAGATACCGTAAAGAATGTGTTGTCAGATTTAAGCTGGCTCTTAGACTAATAGTTTTACGGAAGTATTATAACATTTATCGCAGCGGTGCACACAAATCTCCCGTTTTTTGCTCTCTCCGTCAAATATGGGCAGAAATTCTGCAAGAGTTTTGGCTGCTTGCATAGTGCTCAAGCGATTTTGATTATCGAGAGACATGTTTTTTAAAGTTTCACTTGAATTTTCTATAGATATACAATATTTGAAAACTGTTCAATTGTTATTACGGCTCAATTACAATCTCAAAATTGAGTTTTAAATTAATTGCGAATTTTATGATCGGTATAAATATTTCAATTCTATGCTTAATTTAATTCGATTATTCTATAATTTCTATTGTTTCTAATGTTCTAAGTTCAGGATTCAATACATTTTTTAGAATATATGCACTTAACAGGAATGATGGAAAATGACATAAAAGAAAAGGATACATACACTTACACCCGATTTCACTAATTCCTAAAGTTAGGCAATACCTAAACCATATTTAGGAATTCCTAAATGACATATGCGTTCCACCGTTACATAAGTTATATAAGAGTTGTAGGAAATACCTAACATTAGGACAGCTGACAACCCTCGCCTTAATCCGTAAAGTTTTTAGGTAATACTTAACCTTAAAAGTTCGTTTGTAGTCGTTGTTGAAAGGTTAAATATCTTTCGTTTTATTTATATTAACGCACGGTGAAACGCATATTTCATCTGGGAATTCCTAAATCCGGTTTAGGTATTACCTAACGTTAGGAATTGGTTGGTGAAATCGGGCATTAGTATTCTAGATTCTCCAAGTGGGTGGTTGAAACCAGCAACGTCCGTTGGGTAGTTTCTCCCAGGGGGACGTCTCTTGAAATCCACCTGACTGCGCCAATTTAACTTCTCGGAACTTTGTTTTTAAGAAGCTTTATTTCATTGGATTATAAATTCTAACAATATGTAAATAATAACTACTTTAACTCGTAGATAGAAGTGTGTCTGGCTGCACATTTCGTCTTACTTATGGTAAGGTTATTGCTAATGGATTGTTGAATGTTGATTATGGGTATATTTCCTTTATAATTTGTTGTAGCTGCATTTAAACCGTCAAACACGGTACATAGATGTACGTAATTCATTATTGGAATTTTATAGTATTTCAACGTATATATGTCGAAACATAAGTTTTTATTTCGAAAGCTTAGATGCCTATAACTCCAAAACGAACCTTTGACATTAATTTCATGGTATGGTGATTCTAATAATAAAAATAACTTTAACAGATACCTAATTTTAGTAAGATCGTTTTAACAATTATGAATATGTGGAAGCTTGTACTTTACTGAGAAAGGAAGCCGCAAAATCTAAGGATATTGCCTTGTATTATAAGATTTTCGGCAAATTAATTTTTCTATTGTTTTATTGTAAAAAGTACGATATGCAATTACTGTTAATAACCCAGTTTAGTAGTTACTCTGTGTAAAAATTACATTATGCTACTTTTATTTATGTATAAAAGTGAAATATAATTTTCTGTAATTAAAAAGAATAAAATTCTTGTGTTCAATTTACAAAAAAACACTTAATTTTAGTAATTCGTATGTCTTCCTCGAGCATTCAGAACAGCGAGACATCTGCGTGGCATACTAAAACTTAAGTGTCTGCTTGAGGAGTAGCATGCCGGGCATCCGTGAGAGCTAAAAATAGAGTTTGCGGATATTCCTAGGTCTTCCCATGTGTAGTACTTCTCGCTGGAGCATATCCCATACATGTTCTATGGAATTGCTATCCAGGACTGCGCCGGCCATTGCGACACATCAATACCGTGCTCATCTAAGAAGTCCATTGCGAATCTATCCGGACGAGCATTATCGTGCATAAACAAAAAACCAGGACCTACAGCTGCTGCACATGGAATGACAATTGGTTGCATGATGGTATCAAGGTACGACATACCCGTCATAAAACCGTCTAGTAAAATGAGATCAGATCTTCCGCCAACATTAATACCCTCAATACCAACCCAAACCATGATTGTACCGCCTTGGTAAGAATGGACTTCCTGGGCAATTGCTAACCGGTTTATAGGGCCTGGTTCTCTCCAAACACGTACTCATCTCGAGTCTGGATAAATTCCAAATCGATATTCGTCACTGAATAGCACGTTAGCCCAATTGGCGTTTATCCATAAAATGTGTTCTTGTGCCCACACTAAGCGAGCTCCTCGATTTCCTCGCGTTAGTGGAGGAACTCTCAAAGAGGGCATGTCACGTAGGCTGCTATCATGCCATCTACGACGCACTGTATCAGCCGACACTTCCAGTTGGTGAACCTCTTGGAGTCTAATTTGAAACTCAGGAGCAGTAACATTTCGATGTATTCTTGCAGTCAACTGCAAAAAACGGTCTTGTCGCTGAGTAGTGATTCGACCACGACCCCTAAGTCTTTCCCCTACATCACCTGCTTTGCGATATCGGCGAAGTAACCCTGAAATAACGCATTGGGTTGTACCAATTTGTCTAACAACGACTGCTTGGCACATCCCAGCTTCAAGCAGACCTATAGCCCGCATTTTTTTATCGCAAGTTTAATGCCTTCTTTCCATGATTGATAACACTATATACGACTTTCACAAACTGTAAACTCCACTAACAACAATAATTAATAACTAGAAATCCGTGATCAATACTAACAAAGCAACATCTCATTAGAAATCGCATACAAAAATAAACGGTTTTAAAGATTAAAACTATCTTTTCCGCATCTGTGGCCCTGAACAGCATTCTATCATAAAATTGTTACTTGTATACAATTCGGAGAATGTATCGTGCTAACAAACCGAAATTTCTCCAAAAATAACCAAAAATGTAGTATATCTGGATTTATAGGACCCGCTGTACTCGCTCTAGTCAACTGAAAATAGATAGGGTACCTCAGTGTCTCACCTTGAACAATATCCAATCATACAATTGGTCACTTTATACTCAGGAGCCTGTATCGTGCTAACAAACTGAAAATTCTCCAAAATTGACAAAAATTTGGTACATCAAGTACCATAGCACTCGTTGTACTAGCTTTAGTGAGCTGAATCTCAATAGGGGTCATCTGAAACGTCTGCAAAAATGACAAAAATATCGTAGTTAAAGTACTGTATCACCTGTTGTATTGGCTCTGGTTTCATCTGTGAGATGTCCTGAATAATATTCAATCATAAAATTGGTGACTTGTTGAGCTCCGGAGGCTGTATCGTGCTAACAAACTGAAACTTCTCAAAACATGACAAAATGTCGTACTTCAAGTACCATAGCACCCGTTGTACAGGCTCTGGTGTGCTGAAAATCAATAGAGTTCAGCTGTGATATGTCCTTAATGATATTCATTCATAAAATTCGTGACTTATTGCCCTCCGGAGGCTGTATCGAGCTAACAAGACATGTAAGAAAAGGTGGCCGACGACAACGACGACGACGACATACACACAGGATTTTTTTCTAAAAACCGTTTTTTCGCGTTGTTGTTGATGGAAAACGTAAAAATAACTCAAAAAAAGTTTCAAAATTCCAACTTTTTTTGGGGTAAACCAATACTTTTCTCGCATATTAGATAGGTTGGGCGGAAAAGTAAAAACACCAAAAAAATATAGTGATAATGAAAACTATCAGAAAGAAGTGAAAACTAATAAACAGTACACAGTGGCGTATTTTTATTTCTATTTCGTTGTACAATAATTGATTTTTTACATTTTCTCCGACTTTAGCTACAATATCCCTAGATTTTGCGGTTGTGTGTAGTTTATGACGTAGCAGTTTTTAGGTGTTACATAAGAAAACTACGTTGCAAAACAGTAAACCTCGATGGAATCCATGTTGGATATAGAAGTACAAATGAGTATTATATGCTGAATAATGTTCTGCAAATTGTGAGAAAAGCTATTTCTGCTATCCAAATATGGAAATAAAGCCATCAAAAACCTTGTTTACTATAGTTTAGGCAGCAGTCAGTCTAGTAGAGTTACTTCAGATATATTAGACGACCAAGATAGGATGGAGCTAACGAGGTGGAGAGAAAGTTGAAGTTGAAGAAAGTGTATTGCACCAGATGATGAACAAAATCTGTGTAAGTCAAATTTCATCGGGTGGAATCTTATTAAGGGTTTTTTATGTCATTTTATAATATGTATGCTCAAGATAATAATAAAATCTCAGATATTACACTTTCAAGTATTCCAAGGTTTTTATAAATATTTAAATGATAATAATACATCGAATATGAACTACTACTATGAGTCTCAATTGCTTACACTTATTCGTGCTTGTGTTTTTATCTACTTTTTGGATAAACTATCCTATTAAGAGATCTGGAATCTACACCACTCATCCTTTTTCCTAATGAAACATATTTTTTTCAATAAAATATATGGATAAACAACACCTAGCGAGATTAGCACCCCATATCTTGGCAAGGATATTTTTGATAAAAAAAATTTCAATTGAAATTTTTCCCAGTTAAGGTAATTCGATTTCTTGGTAAATTTTGGAGCAATCGAACACAAAAAGCGTATAGAGAATGCCACTGTGTGATTGACTACCTTTTTCTGACAATAATACCCACCAATCAAGTGTAAACGGGTTAAATGGTATTATCAATTTTTCCTAAAAAAAATCACATATAATCGGTAAATGTAGATAATTTTATTGCGAATCCAATGATTTGCGACTGGTGTTTCAAATCGTAGCAAGTCTAATGATTGGTACAAATTGAAGTATCTGCGGTGTGACACATAACACTATATACATTATTGTGGGTGCAGGGAAAGATGCACGATAATAGCTGGAACATCAAACTGTTGTCGATTTTGTCGCTTTGAATGTTTAATTGAAGGTGTTGAATAGGGATAGAAAATTATATGTATATCTGCAGCTGTTATCGTCTATCCTTCTCTACCGCACATAATAATGTATATAGTATTTTTGTCACGGTGTACTCTCAAATAAAATTATTGAAACTTTAAGTCCCCCGAATCATTAGACTTGCAACCATTTGAAATGTCATTCACAACCATTGAATTAGCAATAAAATTATCTATATTTACATAGGAATATAATATTTTTGGGGAAAATTTCTAATACCCATTTACCCATTTACACGAGGTTGGTGGGTATTATTGCCAGAAAAAAGGTGATCAATCGTACAGTGGCATTTTCTATATGCTTCTTGTTTTCGATTGATACCAAATTTAGAAAAAGAATGATTAATTAAAAATATCATTGCGAAGATATAGGGTGTCAATCAAGCCAGTATTTGTTTACATATAGGTATATGTTATTGAAAAAAAATATATCATCAGGAACAAGGATGTCGAACTTTTAGACTTAATCCACTTTTTTCAAAAACTAGTTTTGGGTAAATATTTTAAAATGTTTACACCAAGAAACAACATAAATTTATAAATGTTTGTTTATAATTCATTAATGAAATCAAAATTTAATTCTCACTTCAAAAGAATATTCATTTTTAGATTGAAAATTTGAATACAGTTTAAAAGAAATTTGAACAATTTTTATTTGTCCACATCCACAGAATTCAAGTTAGTCTAGTCTCGTTAAAAATAGTAAAAAAACACTTCTACTCATAATTATTTCATATACTTTACTGTATGTACTTTGTACTACTTACAAAAAAATATTGTTTTAAATAGTAATTTACAAACTTACACGACTAGATTTGGTTAAAGTGGATCCCATTCATCAGTGACTTCAGTGTCGGTCTGGAAACGGTTGAGCAAATAATCGACAATGGTTAAAATTTTCCACCAAACACCCCTTTTTAAATACACACAAGGGTAGTCTCCACCTAACTTTTCCGAAGTCAAAGTAAACGCAGTGGTAAGGGGTTGTTGCCGTCCTACTTCATTAAAATGTATCACTACGGAAATATATTGTTGATCACATGTAAACGAAAAAGGTGTTGAACATTTATTCACTTCGGCACAAAAACCCGTAAACGTTTTTATGTATTATTAAAAAAAGTTTCTAATGATTATTTATTGATAATATATTTACGCGGTTCTGAGGAGAAAACCAACATCAAAACACACATCTGTCTCTATCCACCCTTCACAAATGAATCTTCGCCGATTCACATGCTATTTTAGTCTTCAACCCCTTGTGGAGTTGAGCGAAGCGGCTGCGCAATATAGTACGGGAAAATCGTGTAATGGAGGTGAAAGCATTGCACCTATATAGTATAAAAAAATCGTGGGTGACCATTATTATTTATTCTAAAATGTTAGTTCTGAACTGAGCTTATTTGAATGTTCATTTTTATGCAGACTACACCGAAATAACAGATAGCATTATTACAAAATATCACCTGACTTGAGAGTGTAATATAACAATCAATCCAAAATCCACTTGACGAGGTAAAAATAGGTGACGCAAGTTCACCGCTTACCATAGATGTTATATCAAATCAGACGATGTATATATAGGGTAACATAAGAACTATATCTACTTATAAACTTTTAAAATAAAAGTTTGCTATGGCTAAATATTCACACTTTATTCCTTATTAATTTTAAAGTTTCAAATAATTGATGGAGTTGCGTTCAGCCCTGTTTAAATAATGTTATTGTTTGTATTCTTCTTTGTTTAATTTTAATGCATTTTGTTTTTCAACGTGTCTTATGGTAGTAGAGATAAAAAAAGCGTTTTGTTGGATTGTAGTTCTGACATCCGAATTATACTATCGAAACGCACTGCAAAGAAAATACCACATATGTTTTGCTTGAGTTGTCCGAATTACAAAGCAAAAAAAAACCTTTTTATCCGTACTACAATAAGAGCGGTTGAAAAACAAAATGCATTAAAATGAAACTGGGAAGAAACAAACAAACACTAACATTATTTAAGCAGAGCTGAACGCAAGTACATCAATTATTCAAATTAATAATGAATAAAGTGTGAATCTGTAGCCATAGCATATCTTTATTTAAAAAAAATTATAATTAGATATAGTACTTGTGTCACCCTATACATCATATGATTTGATATTACATCTTTGGTGAGTGGTGTACTTGCGTCATCTATTTTTTTCTCGTCAAGAGGTTTTTGGACTGACATTAGTACTTTTAGTACAGCTCATATACTTAAGAAAAGTAATATAGATTTTTTCAATAATTTCTTAGAGCTATGCAGTATTTAAGTATTTAAAAAATTTCACCTGGAGTCAATAACCGTATAAATTGGAAAACCCGAAAAAATCAAATGGTGGACCACTTATTTTGGCTATAACTCCACAAGGTCTACCCTTTGTCAGATTTGTCAAATATTATAAACCGTAAGGTCTTGAATAGTGCTACAAAAAACAGTTAGGGAGTTTTTTTCTCTATCTGTGGTTGATAATCGTATAAATTGGAAAAAAAAAACGAAACGAAAATCAAAGGTTGGACCTTTTATTTTGGCTATAACTCCACAAGGCTACACAGGAAATCTCACTAGTAGAAAGGTCTTGAATAGAGCTACAAAAAACATTAGGGATGTTTTTTCTCTATCTGAGGTCAAAAACCGTATAAATCGGAAAAAACTTGAAACATCGAAAAAAAATCAGAGGGTGGACTAGAACTTTATAAAGGTACAGCAAGTATCTCAAATATTATAAACTGTTGGAAAGGGCTTGAATAGAGCTACAAAAAACATTGAGTGTGATTTTTCTCAGTCTGAGGTCAATAACGTATAATTGAAAAAAACTTAAAATGCCCATATTTTCGAAATTTTACGTGATCACTAGGGTTTTTTCAGGGATCGTGGTATGGTCCGATCGTAACTTTTCGAGCGCCATCATCCGGCAAGGTTTCATTGAAATCGTTAGAGCCATTACAAAGGTGCCACAAATATATATAGTGACAAACTACCTAAAACGAGGTACCTGTATCTCAGCTTTGAGCACAGCTAGGAAGCTGAAAATTTTACTGTAACATCAAGTCAGCGCCCCGAGTTAACTAACAAAATTGCATTGTGATCGGTGAACGTGTTCATTTTTTTTTCAGCCATTTGAATATTGACATTTTGTATTAAAAATGATGAAATTTACTGTCGCGACCCTTGCTCTGTGGAATCTACTCATAATACTTTTTTAAATGAAGGTAACTGTTTCTAGATAATTCCTCAATATATTGAAAAAATGTTAAAAATCTAAAACATTGACAATTGTTTCGATATTGCTATCACCGTCAGAATGACAAAAGTTACATTTCATGTGATGCCTACCTGATATTTAATAATTATTTTTGGCTAGACCTTGTGATTGACTTAATATATATTAATAGAAAAAGAAGAAGATATGATATTACAAAATTAAAGCTTAGATATTATTAGCCCTATGAGGATATCCTGGATATCTTTTTCCCATTTAAGATTAGTATAACTGTGCAATGATATAGAAAACCAGGAAAACTATATCTGCTGATGTTTACAATTATCCCTTAAGAAGACAGTTATCCACGTTTAAACTGTCTTCTTAAGTGATCATTGTAAAGATCAGCAGATACAGTTTTCCTGGTTTACTCTATAATTTCTTCAATATATTGTGGAATTATCTAGAAACAGTTAGTTTAATTTAAAAGAATAATATTAAAAATAAATTACTATATATATATATATATATATATATATATATTATACATATATACATATATATATATATATATATATATATATATATATATATATATATATATATATATATTATACATATACAAACTGAAAAATATCTTATTGGGGATTGCAGCATTGCAAGCGTTTTTCGCTTTTCAGTATTATACATATATACATATATACATATATATATATATATATATATATATATATATATATATATAAGCAACGAATAGATTAGTGGGTATTGCACGCAAATAGAAGAAGGGGCTACTGAAAAGAGTGGTAACCGCAGACATGCATGTTTCTAGCTCATTAGCCGTCATCGGTACGGTACAACCAAGAAAAGATGTGAAACATGAGAGCAAAGGTGTTGAATGAAACATGAGAAAATATAACAGAATTCAGCAGGATAGTCAAACACAACATTTGTGTCAGTAATATTAGAAGATCTCGTGCAATACCCACTAATCTATTCGTTTCTTATTGTTCATATGTCACGCACTATTCGTACATCTTGTTATATATATATATATATATATATATATATATATATATATATATGTGTGTGTGTGGGAGTTCTTGCGTCACTCTCTAACTATGTACCGTGGCCTGTGATAGTGATGTAATAGTATTGAGAAGATTTTCACAAATTCCTGCTTTTTCATAATTTAATGACCTTCTCGATTTTTAGAATTCAATATTTGTTATATGGTATTATTCTTCTCGAATTAGGGTCCTGCATAAATATATTTTATATTCCGATGATGCAGAAGTATATTTTTTATACGCCCTATATTTAAAGTACCTTGTATTTCATCAGTTTGTAGCACTTAAAGTGGTTGTTTATGGTTAGAGTGAAAAAAAGGAAGAACGCGTTAAAAAAAGTGCTATAACGCTAACTTTATTTGACGCTTCCCAAAAGATAACACAATGAAACTTGGCTGGGCATCGAGGATGGACTTCTAAGATAATTGGCTGGGCATCGAGGATGAACTTTCATGAAACTTGGAATACATATAATTGTAATTTACCAAAGGAGCTTAATTAAAATATCCCAAATTTCTATTTGCATTTTATTTTTTTATATAGGGCTGTAGAAAAAATAATGTATGTAACATGTGCATAAAGTGTCTTTTTTTCACTCATGGGGTCAACTTTTTCCATTCGTGAAAACAAGTACCACTTTATGCATTTTATTTTTTTATATAGGGCTGTAGAAAAAATAATGTATGTAACATGTGCATAAAGTGTCTTTTTTTCACTCATGGGGTCAACTTTTTCCATTCGTGAAAACAAGTACCACTTTATGCACTTGTTGCATAAATTACTATTATATTCCGACGTATCATAATGACATGCTTATGGATTTAATTTTTAGCACTCAATTATATACTTTATTAGACGACTAGATTGACTTAATTAGAGTAGTATAATGAAAAAAATATCTAGGTATACTAGGCAAAAATATGAAAAATTTATTGAGAACAACAAAATTTAACTACTAAAATTAAATACTACATTATTGAAATTTGTTAAATTAATCTTAGACATAGGTGTCGAAATTGTTCTATTATTCTGGTTGTTTATTTGTAAATAATCAGTTTCTTGCGCTCCACTTATGCCTATTATCATTGACACTTATTTCAATAATAGTAAATATTTTTCCTTCTTCGCCTCCTATAACAACTTTGCAATAGTTTATTTAGTCAAAATTTTGGAATTTTTGGGTTTTTAAGAATCCGAGTTTCGTTTTAAAAAGCGATCACGTGACTAAATTTACTTATGTCAACATTTTTTTTAATTAATAACGTGCTTCGTAACATCGAGTAATAACTCCATAAACTTGAAAACTTTTTCGTCATTGATTGTTCTTTAAAATAGCTTCATGAGACAGATTCTCAATATTTTCTTGTGCACCAACTTTCATAATTGGCATAGGTTTTTTCGTATACGCTTTGATATTTTTAATGCATTCATCCAGCAACTGCACAATTAGCTAAATATTCAATTCAACTTCTGGGGGTGAATCGTTCATTTTACAATGCTTGATGAACTATTCAATACATTTAACTTTGACAATGACACGAGAATACAAGCAAACAATTCCGTTGTTACCTCACGTTGCTACGCACATTACTGAAATTGAGCTATATTTAAGCACTAACTCAAATGCAACAAGATATTTATTTTATCCAACATCGTGATTTATTGAGCCCATAACTATGGTGATTTTAGGATTTTAAAATGGCCTAGTGAGGTATAAATCATAAGTCACTAGTGTGTTATAAATCATAAGTCACTCTTGATAAACAAACAATTGAGACTTAACATTTTATTCAGAACACACTACAAAACATATTACATCCGTAACACAATATTACATACTCAATATAATACATTTTAGAACATCACTTATTTATATTTATTTTAATGTCTATTGCATAGTTGTCGCTTCAAGTCATTTGACAATTTACATTATTATTGCAAATTGCATTCCGTGATTCTGCGCTATTCACTACAATACTTGAAAGAGTGGCAGTGGTGAACTCAGAACCTCCTTGAATTCATATATACGGTATCCGCCGTAAGTCTATCACAAAATAGGTCACTTCTTGGTCTAGCCAAAAATAATTATTAAGTATCAAGTAGGCATCACATGAAATGTAACTTCTGTCATTCTGATAATGATATTTAATATCGAAACAAATTCAATTTTTTTAGAATTTTTAACATTTTTTCGTTATATTGTGGAATTCTTTAGAAAATGTTAGTTTCATTTAAAAAAGTAACATGAGTAGATTCCACAGTAAGGGTCGAAACAGTGAATTTCACTTGTAAATTAATTTATAAGGCCTTAAAGAAAAAATATTTAAAAGTAAGTAAACATTTAACAACCGAAACTAAACAAATAATGGTGATGTATTTTTTGTTTTCAAAAATTGTTCAAACAATTGATATTTTAAGATGATATAGTTTGCATGTGTAAACTCCCAAATACCTACTCGTATGCTTTTTAAGGTTTTTTAAAGAGAACAAGTTTGATAAATCTGGAAATCTTTGGCAGGGTAGGCGTGGTGAAGAATCTCTGAGGCATTGGAAAATCCTGCTGAATTGTGCTGATGTTGATAAGATATGCTTGTCTTGAAGTTGAACCCGTATTTTGTATATAGGTGGTACACATATTTGCTTAATTATGGAATGATGGAAGAATATATTTTGTATTCTATGCAATATCTTAAAAGTATCTGGTGTTGCCTTTTTCTCAACAGTTTTATAAAATTTTAGTAATTTTTCATATATATTATTTCTTACGTCTATTTAGATACAATTTACATTTTATTTTCCGAATCTCTCATTTTGCTACAAATATTGTGTACAGATTTTGAATATCGGAACGTAAGAATAAAACTGACGATTTTTCTCCATACACATCAGTTGAGCACACAATGCTGTAGGTAACTGCAAGCTAAGACCTGCGGTAAGAGTATTGCCAAATTGTAACTGACGATATCCAAATTGACAGTTCTGGACTACATGCGAACTGTACGTGAATGGGTACCCCAACTGGATGAATTGCTCATTTTGAGGTTTGTAATTAAAAAAATCTGCGGTGTGGTACCTTGGCAGGTCGTAATGAAACATAGTTTCTATAAAGATCAATAGGAATGACAGAATATCCCTCGTTTATGATGGTGAAACTTCGAGGTTTGTTGGTTTTTATGTCAGGAATGGAAATATACAAATATGATCCCTTGTCTTCGATGTGTTCAACAATCAAATTTGTCAGCTCATTACAATGGCATGCCCCCGCAATACCCATTATTAGTGCAACCGATGAAAATAATATTCAAATAGGTTTTACGGAAATCAAATAGGCACTATCTTACCTTCTCCATCAGATATTCACTGTCCGGAGCACTCAGAAACTGCTTAATATGTTCCTTTTCCAAAATCATGGCTTTCTTTGGTTTATATAGTCTTGAGTCACTTTTCAGGAAAGAATAAGCTTTCCATATTTCGATATGTCGACATTTTTATGAAATTTTAACGTTGCGTTCAACAATGAGTATTATTTAGACATTGACGAACCTATATTTTCCTGTTCAATTTCAACAAAATACGCCAACAATATTTCTTCGTTTCTCAATTCTCTTCTCTCCAGGACTTGAATAGGCCGAATTATTTTTTATAAAGATCTTTCGATTTCTTGGGTATTATTTTCGATAATGTTATGTAATGTTTTTCTTATTTATTTAAACGGTAAACGGGTGGGATAAATTTTAAACACTCGGTATGGCTACTTACTAATTTATGTAAACACTAAACTAGTCACTAACACTTAATTTATATATACTTAACTAATCACTTAATTATTAATTTACATCAACAGTATATCCACTCAAACTAATTTATATAAACACTTTATATTCACTTATTTACTTGTTTATCTCACGATGTCAAATTATCAACTCCCCTTATCCGCTGATCGGTCCTTTATTTATATTAAAGCCTTTTTTACTAGAAAATTCCGGACTGCGGCTTACACACACAAAAACATATGGTTCTGGCATTTTCTAGAGTCTGGTCACAAAAACAATGTTTAGATAAGATAGTCGTGAACAGTTATAAAAAACCTGCGTATCCGCCATAATTTTAATTTTCATACCTAGCTAAGACAGAGTCGGATTTAGGGTCTATACCAGTGTGCTGTTTCGTAACAGTTAGTTTAGCATCGATTTGAATTCCAGCCGGAACAAACTTCCATTATTCGGCGTGGTTTTCGCGCGTTGAAACTTTTTTGGAATCACTCACAATTTTTGTTTCAATGTAAACAAAAATTTTATGTGTCATGGTGATCGTGTCAAATCCTTCCCATAAATTGAACAAATTTTTTCTCATCGTTCAACCGAATGATTTGTCAAATAAAAATTCTGAAGGTGTTGGATAAAATTATGTATTTTATGGTGTGTTATTGGTCATAAACACTCTTAAAAACAACGCCACTCACACAAAGTGCTGGTGACTTATCCTTTTTTCGTTTTTTCCGTCGGAATATAAAGTATTGCATGAAATTCGGATAATAAACAATAATTACCGCAAACGCCAAGTTTCGTTCATATTATTCTTAACATATTTTGAGATTTTAAAATTATACCGGTACATATCGGGAAGAAAAATAGTTTACATAAATACTCATTATGAATTAGTCGTCTCTCATCATTATTGTGTATATCAGAAAAAGTTTTAAATACAGAAATTGTGAGGCAACATTAGATTAAATTTTAACGGGGTTACAATGCACTGAAACCTAACGTTTATTGTGCCCCCCCCTATCAGATTTGTTCTCACTACTATTACAGCTCGCCTTCCAGTTCCAGGGTTTTAATTAACTCTAGTATTTGGAACAGCTTTAAGGAGGTTAATTAACGACAATTTGAAATTGTTAGAGTTCTTTATTTGATTTATTTTTTTGATATTATTTTTATAACATTTGTAAGGTTTTGATTTATTCTTGACAAGAAGGTGTTATTATTTATATTATATTGTAGTATGAGATTTTTTTTGAATGTTCAACTCTCCCTTTCGCTAATTATATTTCTATTGAAAGTCGAGCGTCAATTACCTATAAGAAGTATCAATATTTTTAACTTCGTTTATTTTAATTGATGAGACCTTTTTAGTTCGGGTATTTATTTGTCTTCCTATTTACCTACACTCAGGGAGCATGTGTTATCGTGCCACTTTTAACGACCTTTAACAGATCAGGTTAGATTAGATATAAAAGAGAAATTATTTGTTAGATAATTATTTTTATATTAGAATAAACTTTAACAACTATATGCAAACGTGGTAAGAACGAAACTGTTCCACGATAACATGACATATTGTGAAATAACTTAAAATAGATTGAATAGATGAGGCTTTTACATGATGAAGATCCATACTGAACGATGAAATAAAACAATATAGTTTCTTTAAATCTTCATTTATTTGAACTAATGTTCAATTTAAACTTGTTGACGCGTTTCACTAACACAGTAGCTTTGTCAGAACGAATGAAGGTAAAATATAAAAATGTCTTAATATATACAGTGCTTAATCTATTTACTAAGGTTAACAATGGTATTGAAAGAAATTACCTGGAAATTCATTCACTACAAACATTCCTAAGCTATCTTCTAGGTAAAGAGGTTCAATAAAGGAGACTGATTGATATCTATTTGGTCGTTAAGGAGATTACCTGAATATTTATTTTTGTTAATCTCTAGGGCCTCTAATAAATTTAAACTAAAGGATTTACCGACATGGAGAATTTCAAAATTTGGGTCGAAAATGTGTTGGTTTTCTAATAAATGATTTGAATAGTTAGAATCTAATTTTTTGTTGTCATAGCTACGTTTGTGTTCCGAAATTCTAGTTCTAAAATTTCTAAAAGTTCTACCGATATAAATTTTATCACAATTTGAAATTCCCCATGTAGTCGGTAAATCCTTTAGTTTAAATTTATTAGAGGCCCTAGAGATTAACAAAAATAAATATTCAGGTAATCTCCTTAACGGCCAAATAGATATCAATCAGTCTCCTTTATTGAACCTCTTTACCTAGAAGATAGCTTAGGAATATTTGTAGTGAATGAATTTCCAGGTAATTTCTTTCAATACCATTGTTAACCTTAGTAAATAGATTTAGCACTGTATATATTAAGACATTTTTATATTTTACCTTCATTCGTTCTGACAAAGCTACTGTATTAGTGAAACGCGTCAACAAGTTTAAATTGAACATTAGTTCAAATAAATGAAGATTTAAACAAACTATATTGTTTTATTTCATCGTTAACTTAAAATATCCTAAAATTTATGTTTTATTGCTAAGAAACTTACTTTGCTAATTCTATTGTGTTATAATATTCCCCCAGAATCTTCAGAACTTATTTATAGTTTCAATTATAAATAATTCTGAAGATTTTATATTATAAATGATTATCGTCTGAATTAGATATATGAAATTAGCTAGGTGTTGGATAAAATGTATATATTTGAGAAACGTGAAAAATTCCTCTAATGGTGTTGTCAACTGGATTTCTTAGTTCATAGCTATTCACACCTTGTTCATTATTGATCATTTCCCAGAAGTATATCATATTCTATATTATCCAATATCAAAAGCTGCATATCAGTTAATGTATCTTTCAAATGAAGTTTTATTATAACTGCCTTGTCATTTTTTTTGAATTGATACCAATTAAGTTTACTTTTGGAGTTTTAACTATATTTTGTTCTAAGTTTTTAATTTTTTTGATAAGTTTACCATTTATTAAAGACGATTGTGAACCTGAATCTACTATAATGTTTACCTCGAACTGTTCAATTGCACCCTTTATGATCACTAAATCTAAAGTGTTTTGTTCTAGATCTCCGACATCTCTCAAAAATTCCCTTGGGTGCATGTAGTTATACGTTTTGGCTATTACATCGTTTTTTATCCTGGGTGTCTTCCACTCCAGGAATATCATTACCTTGGGTTGATGTCGAGGGATACTGTTCATTTCTCTGTATTTCCCTTCTATCTTCTGATCTTTGTTCGTAATCATCTGTCCTCTCCTGACTTCTCGTAGTTCTCCCAAAATTAACTCTTCTTTCATTTTCCCTTTCGTCATTTCTGTTTTTGTGAATTTGTCCGTCTGAGTTACGTCTAGGTCTATGTCCATTGTCGTGTCTATAGGTTTTGTCATTATTTCTATAATTGTCATTATTAAAATTTCGTCTGTAGCTAGCATACGTAAAATTATTTCTTTGATTATTGTTAGTATAAGGATAATTATTTATGCGATTCTCTGAACGTTGTCCACCATAATTATTTTGGTTTATATTATTCCGTGTCCTGTTGTCTTGATTGATATTCTGAATCTCTTGGTGATGTTGATAACTATTATGATTATTGTAAAATGAGTTAGAATTTCGTCTAGAATTATAGTTGGAGCTCTGATTTTGAAAATCGTTATTACCTTCATTTTGATATCTGGTGTGATTGTTATTCTTTCTATGCGACTTAAATAATCGTATAACTGTTCAAAACTTTCCATGTTTTGAATCGCTACAGTTTCTGAAATTTGGATCTTATAGTACCTAGCGATAAACATTACAATCTCTGATTCCTGTAAACCCGGTTCTAAATATTGCGCTTGCGCATATAATTGGAGTGCATAATTTGTTAACTTATCACTTTTATTTTGGTCAAATTTACCAAAATAAAGTCTTTCACGCACAATTAACTGATTGTTTTCACTCCAGAAGGTTCTAAGGAATGCGTCTTCAAATTCAGATAACGAATTTATAGTGGCTTCTTTACTAGCAAACCAAATCTGAGCTTGATTAAGTAAGTTATTACGAATAACCTATCTAACGTCGCCAAAATTACTGAAATACCTTATCTTATTTTCCTTATCTTATTTTTTAAACTCTTGAGAAAGACTACTGGGTGTATTTTTTTTATATTGCCATCAAACTTTGTTCCTAAATCAATAGAAATATTTTGATTTACAAATTGAGGCGTATTTATTTTCTCTTCTAACTCTCTTCTTATTTTCTCCATTTCTATTTTGTATTGTTCTTCCAATTTCTTTTGTTTGTCATATATTTGTTTTCTAATACCGTTGAGTTCTTTCTGGACTTGCGTGTCTTCCTTATTTTGTGTTAGGTTAACAAATTTTCGTTGTTCGTCATTAATTTTCCTTTTTAAATTGAGATATCTTGTATCATTTTCTTGTTTATTGTTTTGAATCTCTTCCTTCATGTAACATATTGCTGTCTCTTGTTTTCCTACTATATTCAGTTGTTCTTCTTTTATCTCTCGTATATCTTCTTGTCTTCTTTCGTTTTCTTTATGTACAACTTCAAATTTCTTGCTTACATCCACTTGAAAGTCTTGAAACTTGCTCAGAAAGTGTTTCAATCTGCCATCCACTTCTTGTGCATTTTTATTTATCGTTTTGGTTATATCTTCTTTAATTAATTTTGTTTCTTCTCTACATTTTTCTATATTTTGTTGAGTTTCCTTACGTGACTATTCTATTTTATTTATTGCTAACATAAGCATTTCCATCATTCTATTCTCATTAGGTTTTTCCGGATTTTCTTTAATTGTTCCCGTTTCCACAATTTCTTCTTCCCCAGTATGTTCTCTATATTCCTCCACGTCGAATAAATGAACATCTGGATCTAAATTTTCTTCCATCATTACTTGTCGTAAATCTTCTTCCAGCGTTTTCTTTTCTCCTTCTCCGTCTTTATTTCTTTTTATTAATTCTATTCGTAACTCGTGTTTACTCAGCTGCTTTAAATTTTTTTGTGTAATTCCCCGTGTTCCTGATGTTTTTTTCCATCTTTTAGATCCATTTCAATAAATTAGTTGTAAGAATTTATTTAAATAGAATCGTTAGTTTTGCAAAACGAGATAAGTTAATTTTGAATGAATTTTCGATATTTTAAACCTGATCTGCTAAAAGGGCAAACGTTGGGCTAGCCAATTGTAATGAAATGTAGTGTAGAGAGTATTTTATTTGCCTACGTTGTTGAAATATTATGGGAAATATTTTAATTTATTAGGTTACGCCACTGGAAATGTATCTACTTAAGAACGTATTACTGGTTGTCTAATTAAAACAGAGCAGAATGATTCCTAAATTTAATACAAAAGAATACATAACATTCCATCTCATTCGAAGGTGATAAGTCAAATAAAGAAAGTTATATTATGATGTGAATACGATTCTTAGACTAAATTATTACTTGATGATTTGATATAGTTAACTTTACATTAATGTGATTTATGAAAATATTTTTAAGAATAAGAATGCTTAGTGAAATAGTTTTATTAGATGTTTATTATATGAAGAAAGATTGGTGTATTTCGTTAAGTATTTTGAAGGGGATAAAAATTTATTAAGTTATCAATCATATGGTTTCAAATCATCAAGACTTTTCAAAGATATCTTTGGAATGAATATCGACTATACAGGTGAGCTAATTACTATTTATAATGCTAGGATTAAATTAAATAAGTTTTTTTTATTACGTTTGTAAACGTTCAGACACACGCGAGTTTGTGAATTCAAATATTTTAAATGTTTATCGAATGGTTGTTTTAGAAATTAAGTATAACGAAAAGTAGGTACTTATCGGTGTTCTGTGTATTCTGAAGATTCCATAACTACATTTCACGAATTGGTCTTGACAGCATCTCAATTCCTGGTATCACTTAGAACTTTCTTCCAAACACTTTTAGTTACAATTTTCCAATATTATAAAGTTTTTATTATTAATTTCTATTTTCAACTTATCAAAAATTTCTATTTGTCTGCTTTTCTTTAAAACGTCCAATTAAACTTCCCCAAAATTGTTTTTCTAACACTCGTTGTCACGCCCGTTGCTATCTCACTAGGTTTTTATAAATAAATCAATAATATATCAGGTGAGTGTCTCGATTTCCGTATTGTTATGACATTATTCATTTTCATTTTCGCGCACTGTTAAAAATAATAATACGTACAGTTTTTTATGACAATTGGTCTTTCCATTTATAATTAACGACAATTTATTTTTTGAGATTATTTTTATAACATTTGTAAGGTTTTGATTTATTCTTGACAAGAAGGTGTTATTACTTATATTATATTGTAGTATGAGATTTATTTTTGAATGTTCAACTCTCCCTTTCGCTTATTATATTTCTATTAAAAGTCAAGCGTTAATTACCTATAAAAAGGATCAATATTTTCAACTTCGTTTATTTAAATTGATGAGACCTTTTTAGTTCGGGTATTTATTTGTCTTCCTTTCTACCTACATTCAGGGAGTATGTGTTATCGTGCCACTTTCAACGACCTTTAACAGATCAGGTCAGATTAGATGTAAAAGAGAAATTATTTGTTAGATAATCATTTTTATATTAGAATAAACTTTGACAACTATATACAAACGTCGTAAGAACGAAACTGTTCCACGATAACATGACATATTTTGAAATAACTTCAAATATCCTAAAATTTATGTTTTATTGCTAAGAAACTTACTTTGCTAATTCTATTGTGTTATAATATATGTATATATATATATATATATATATATATATATATATATATATATATATATTATGAAATTCTAATTCATTTTATTTCATACGACTTACACGGTCAAATAATATCTGAGGTGGTGGTTCACAATTGAAAGTGAATATGACTACTTCTGTCAAGTGTGTAACCGTACGGGTCATATAGAGGTTGTCGGAGGACGGAATCTTCAGTTCAGATTAGAGACTCTGAACTAGTAGGCATTACGGCACTCTTGAAGAGACCCAATAAGATCGGAACTGGTCAGTGTACTATGCCCTTCTCCTTCCGGTTGCGAATCACCACAGATGTCTGCATCGACAAAAGTGTCGATCGACGTCACGTTATTAGAAGGGGATGTAATTCAATATTCTGCGTGGTATTAGCCAGGAAAGTAGTTTTTTTCTCTTCGAAGAACGGTCAGGCTAATATCTCGAAATTTTTGAAATTTTGACTAAAACGGAGGTGCAATAGAAACCCGAAATTTATTTTTCATATAGACACACCTCGCATTTTACGACATTTTAATTCATTTCATTTCATACGACTCATACGGTCAAATAATATCTGAGGTGGTGGTTCACAATTGAAAGTTAAGATAGCGCCGGCTGACTACTTCTGGCAAGTGTGTAACCACACGGGCCATATAGAGGTTGTCGGAGGACGGAATCTTAAGTTCAGATTAGAGACTCTGAACTAGAAGGCATTACGGCACTCTTGAAGAGACCCAAGAAGGTCGAAACCGGTCAGTGTACTATGCCCTTCTCCTTTCGGTTGCGAATAACCACAGGTGTCTGTGTCGACAAAAGGGTCGATCGACGACACGTTATTCGAAGGGGATGTAATTCAATATTTTGTGGTATTAGCCAGGAAAGTAGTTGTTTTTCTCTTCGAAGAACGGTCAGGCTAATATGTCGAAATTTTTGAAATTTTGACTAAAACGGAGATGCAGTAGAAACCCGAAATTTATTTTTCATATAGCCACACCACGAATTTTATGAAATTTTAATTCATTATATATATATATATATATATATATATATAAATATATATATAAATATATATATATATATATATATATATATATATATATATATTGAAATTGGAAATATTGGAATTCAGAGAGAAAAAAAGTATGAACTGGTTAAATCGATAGATTTTGAGGTATTTAGAGCATCCATGGATCTGCGACTAGAATTTAAAAGAAAGGGAACATAAAGAATGTAGCAAAATAATAAGGAATGCGTATAAGGACAGCACAGAAAAAAATATAAATTTAGCAAACAATAAAATGCCTAACTGGTGGAACCTAGAAATCAAATGAAAAAGGGATATTTGCAATAATATTACAAGAAGGCTCTCCCGATTGGTCGCAAGAAGGAATGCATGTGAGAATGGGATTCTGAAAGCTAGCAAAATCCTTAAAGAATATAGAAAGGAGTTATCCAGAGTGATGAGGATGTCGAAGAGAACACTTTGGAAGGAACTGTGCAACGAACTAGAGAACAACATCTGGGGAAATGGATACAAGATTGTCACAAATGCCTTGAAGTGCAGGCTACCTGTTGAGATTCACCCAGACACTTAAAGAGAAATTGTGTTGAATCTCTTCCCCAGAAGGGAAGATCAGGGAGAGCCAAACAATCAAGTAGTTCCCTTCTCTGAAAAAGGGTTGCAGGGGCTGCGGAAAAAATGAAGGAGGAAAAGCGCCGGGAATAGAAAAAATACCGACTGAGATAATAAAGGAGGTCGTTAAAAACTGGCCTGAGTGGATCTTAATAGTCTTAAACGAGCTCTTAAAACAACAGAAGTTTCCAAACGCGTGGAAAGTGGCAAAGCTTATTCCAATACCAAAAAGCCAAAAGAGTCTCCAAGACATTTAGACCGATCTATCTTTTAAACACAGTAAACTCTTCGAAATACTGATTAGAGAACGCTTCAAGAAAGAACTAGAGATGAAGGAAAATCTACATGATAACCAATACGGCTACCTAAAGGGCAGATCAACAAATCAAGCAATTGAACGTGTATACGAGGAAATGAAAAAAACAAGGGCAATTTGTGCCTTTGGATCACCTTATTATGATGTGGGCCCCAGGTCAGCTTTTGTTCAAAAGTGACTCCCAAGTACTTGACCTCTTTTGAGAAGGGGATTTCCACGTTGTTGAGCTTGGGGCATGTGAGCCCTCCCAGTGCGTTTTTTCTTATGAAGGGGACAATAACGGTTTTTTGCGGATAAACCGATAGACCTATATCTGAAACATATTCTAGGTTCCCGCCCCTTATTACTCGCACTATGTCATTCGCATAGCCAAACCAGTAGAATCTCTCCTTGGCCATTTTTGCCAGGTGATCGTCGACTAGGACCACCCAGTATAGACTCAAGGAATTACTGCCTGGGGATTTAGCAAAATACGTGATAAATATAGTGTCTGAATACTTCAAAATTAGAAAGGTAGATACGGTAAAGGAATTTAACTCGATATATGCGCTGGAGTCACTCAGGAATATGTTCTAGGCTCTACACTTTGGAACGTCCTCTATGATGGAATCCTAAGGGTACCATTGACCGATTCAGCAATATCAATTGCATTTGCCGACGACTTGGTATTGATGGTAGTAGCGGATGATAAATAAAGTTTGGTATTTCTGATAAATCAGTGTCTCCGCAGGATCAATAGGTGGATGACAAATAATAGACTATCGCTGGCATCGTGTGAAACGGAGGCGATAATTCTAAAAACAGGAATAAATAGACATTATATTATGTTCAATATATGCGGAATGAATGTCTAACCCGAAAAAAAAGTGAGTATACCTAGACGATAGTGGAGTTTGCGGAGACCATGTGAAGGAGGCGTTAAAAAAGGTGGAAAAGAAAGCGTCTGTACTAACTAGGATCCTGCCCAATGTAAATGGACCGTCATTCGCGAACAGGGAGCTGCTGTGTGCAATGGTACACAATATTATTCTCTATACGCCACCAGTCTGGAATTAGGTTGTCAAAATAAGGCAATATGGAGGGTGAAACGAAAAATTTTGCTACGGATGGCATGTGCATATAAAACCGTTTCGATAACAGCTGTGAACGTAATAATAGCAATCCCACGATTGAATATATGATCATAGAGAGAGAAGAAATGCACGTCTGTATAAACGAGGATAAAGAGGCCATTAAGGACAGAAACAGACAGAACAATGGCAGCGGAAGTTGGAGGAAAATAGTGCGAGGTCTGTAACGATCTCAAGAGCCCTAGTTGATGCACAAACAGGAAAGCCTTTGACCTTTGTCGACGGCTTCCTCGTGCTGTTCTGACTTGCTTTGGTTTGCCAGACTATTGCCCCATACGTAGTTTCTGGTCTCACAATCATGGCGAACATACATGGCAGTATTTTTGAGTTACAGCCTCAATTATTATCAGCTAGACTTCTGTACGCCATCAAAGCTTTTACTGCTTTACTAGCAGTTATTTCAACGTGCTTATTCCACAGAAGTTTACTGTCTAAGGTTATCCCTAGATATTTAACTTCAGATTCCAATTCTATGATTTACCCGTATAAAAATCGGGGTTTAATAGCTGGAAGTGTTCTTTTCCGTGTAATAGGAATTACTGTGGTCTTGTTTGGGTCAATATTTAGCTCCACTGACAGCACCATTGCTCAATAATTCTGAGGTCCTTTTGTAATAAATCACACAAGGTGCTCTCGAAATTGCCTCTGACTATTAGAAATATGTCATCAGCATAACGCATTCATTCGAAGCTAAGCTTCCTTAGCGTGTAGAGCCCCCCCATCCCGCTGGTCCGCGAGATATGATCACAGCCAGGAGACAACTCTGAGTGCAATCCCTCAGCCACGAGACTACAGCTGCAGGTATTTCCCTGCAGTCCTCCCCCTCATATAAAACCATCCAGGTGACGGGTGGGAGGGGCCCACCCGTCACCTGGAGACGCGCCGGGCTGGTGCTTCAGATAATGTTGATGGATTTGAGGATGTCAAATCCCTTGGTACATCTAATCAATTTTCTAAATTACCTTTTACCAAAAAATTTGCATACTAATATATTTTCCATTATTTATATGCAATTATAAATGAAAAATAATTGATATTGTATTTCTAATTATTCATTGAAAGTAAAACGCAATTTTACTAAATCTCATGCAGGATATATCAGCCAATAAGAAATTTGTAACGATGTGTGACACAATCTGACAACAACGCGCTTATCTGGAATGTTTACATGATATCAACTAGTTACTTGGAATTAGAATTATTTGTGTTAATTTTTCCCTATACTGATATATTCTAGCTGCTCTTCAAATGTTGCTGCATATCTTGTAAGAATTTCATGGCTTCGGAAATCAGCTTGTTTGTTAGCGATAGATTTTTTGGACAAAAAATTAAGAATTTCATGGCTTCGGAAATCAGCTTGTTTGTTAGCGATAGATTTTTTGGACAAAAAATTCTTCAATGTATGCATTTTTATAAATTTTCAGTTTGGAACATTGACTATTATTAATGTCGCAAAATGATCGTAGAAACCACAAATTGATATATAGTAGTAGTAATGGGTACATCCTACTTTTCTACAACTCAAATTGTATCTGCTAGTGGAGTTAGTCGAAACACCGGATGTCAAAGAAGAAACCATACAAATTTATGGATTATCCTTTAACTACAGGCCGCTCGTTATCTAATGTCTCTGGTGGCAGCAAACAATACAAACCTCTTCACAAATATACATTTTTTAACAAAGTTTTGAACATGTACAGAATATCTGATTAGCTTAAATCCTTATTTAATGGAGTGATTTGTCTTTGGAGCTCCCGAAAGCATTCCAACATAATTCGAATGTGAAAAAAATCAGATGTAACTATAGATTTATCAAGTGCAACAAACATCAAATAAGCCAAATGAATCTATTTAATCATGGAAGAAAAAGTATTACCACCAACGTATTGATTTTTACCAATGTCATTGTTAGAAAAAACGTCATTTGAAACGTGGTTTATAAATAACCACCCAAGTTTATCTGGACTATATTTGAATGAAAAGGTGAGCTTACCTATAATTTGTTTCATAATACTGCTGAAAACACTTACCTGAAACAAAGAAATATATATATTAAAAATTCGATAAATTAAAAATAAATATTATTTTTCAGGTTTACCTAACATGTCAAGAAAGTACTGGGAATAGGGATTTTGATAGATATTACAAATTCATGTAAAGTTAAGTTTTACACATTGAAGACAGTTTTTAAAAATCCAAAATTACATTTTAAGAAACTAATTATTCGTCTTAAATCAGAGCGTTTAAAATATCGCCGGTGAACTATTTCTCTAGATAATATTTTACCATTTTTATCACAATGTAGACTGGATTCATCAAATGAAGTAGTTGTAGCTTACCGAATATTGCTTTTTTTGAAGGTCGCAAGTTTGTTAGAAACAAGGATTTTTATATTTTTTTAATGTCGCTTTGATATACTTTAATACAAATGAATGAGACGTCTTACATACCATTTTAACATATTTAGAACTACTTATAAGGCACTCTACGAAAACAGCTGATTGAATTCAATATGGCCATCAGAGGACAAACAGACAATTGGGTGTGTTATACTAGGTGGGTTGTTCTTCGATTTTTGCGAAGAATCTTTTGTTTGTGCGATTTTTTATTTTTGCTAAGTTATCATTATGAGTATTTCAAGCGATTATCAACGGAGGTTCCTGAAGTGGCGAACCACTATAATCAAAAGTTTATTGTTATTGGTAACCTGGCCCCTTTCACTTTAAAAAGTGAAGACGTCTCCACGGATGCGACGAAATTCCTCCAATAACCAATATGGATATTGTTGCTTATCTTGTCCTTACTAAAAGATTGTTGGATACCACACATGCTTATTTTTATCAAATCCAACAACAGATGGATGTGACAAACACATTATTTTGTGATCGGTAGTGGTAAAGAACTATTTATAGAGCGAGTATTATTTTATGAAGATTTTTGGGCTTAGCAATCTAAAAAAAGTTTATTGTTTCATAAAAATGTCATTATGCCTGAACTCCTTCTTAAGTCGTATTATACTATAAATATGAATCTCACCTCAAGATTTTGTACTTTTAATTCGATTGATGGCAAACGACCTATAATTGTCTGTGATAATGGTAATTGAATTGAATAGAATGGTACCACATGGACTGTTTGGGAATTACAGAAGTTCCTCTACAATTATGTGAAGCCCATAGTATTGTCCAACCAGTTTAAAATAAGTTTGTGTTTGCTTCAGATCACACTTTTTAAACTTTGTTGTGTATACATTTTTTACTATGTTTCAATATTTTGAAAATAACATAAATAACACAGGATTTTTCATTGTTTTTGATAGTTATTTACAAACTTTCCACATTTTCTGTTAAAGTTCAGAGTTCTACAAAAAGGAACGCTTAGTTCTGCCATGTCCAAGTCAGTTTGGAGAAAAATGACAATTTACAGCGTCACTAAAGATCAGAACTTGTCTTAGCAGGAATATCTTGAGCCACGTCATTATTAGCCTAAAAAAATTGAATCAATCGCCACCTATAAAATATGTAAATAAACTACCCAATACTCCGAAAAAATACGTACAGGAGTAGCACAACAAAATTTTGACCCAGTAACAATTTTTTGTCTAAATACACTCTCCTCAGAAAATATTAATTAGAGGTTAAATAATAATTTAGGTACAACTTTATTTTGTTTTCTTTTCTCCTTTCTTTGAGATCATTCTAGTTTTATAAAGCTTTCTAGTTTCTTTATTTCCAAATGTCCAAAAACATTCAACTAAAGTTGAATATCTAATATTAATAGAAGGGACCCAACTAGGGTGACCTACGACTTTTATATCTGACGGGATTCCTTTTCAAATAAATGTAATATAATGATTCTTCAGGCTTCTGTTATTTTCATATTTTTATGAAGAAAGCCAGTGGTATATACCTATTAATTCACCTGTTATAAAGTGTTGCGAAAAAATTCAAGGGTACATTAATTTACTCTCAGTCAAATCTTTTCTTTTTAGGTCTGCAATCCATTTTTCCGTCATTTTAAAAATATTCAACATTGGTTTATCTTTTAACACTGAAGGTATTAATAAATAAAAACTCACTTCACCTCTCATTTCACGTCTTCCACAATTAACGACGTCACAAAAACTAGGCATTTTAAGGATCAAAAGCATATACAAATCAAACATCTTTATTTCTATGTGGTCAAAAGATTCAAAAATTTTAACATGAAAATAACTGCCTATTCACTCTCGTTATAATAATCCCTTTGTCCTCTGGACGCCATTGAACAGCTTATGATGAGATTAGTGTAAAGTACACTATAACAACGGAATAAAAAATTAGATTATGTGCAAATTTTAGTGGTATATTTAGTGGCTTCTATTTTGTTTATTCCAAATGCCGTAGCATACGTTTAGTTGTAAATATTGATTTATATCAAGCAATTAATTACTCAGAAGTAGCCCAATAAACAAACGACTAAATATATCTAACACTTTATTTTTGCTAGACACAAAAATAAAACTCTAAATCGATTTAGTTAATCAGAACTTGCATCAAAGTGATCTTCAAAAAAATGAGTGGTACTTGTCTTGGTGTCAAATATATAGCAATAAGTTAACCACTTTCTTCTTATTTGTGCACTTTTTAGAACGTTTATGAAAAGTTTTTTGGCGTACTGATTGGCGACTGCTTTCATGCTTTTCGTCGAGTTGTCAAGGAATAAACGCCACTCCTGAGAACATAGGGAATCCCAATTGCTTGAAACAAATCTTTCATGTCGTTACAATAGCAGAGTCCATCGTCTTTGGTAAAGAACAGGCTATTCGATGGGTTTCGCATTTTTGGCTTTATGTCTTTTAGGAGGATTATTATCATAACCACCACAAAAGCAAACTATTCAAGGAATGTGGTGTTTTTCTTTTATTTTAGAAAATATTGAATAAAAAAATCATTAAATAAATTTTAGGACAATTTTTTTTGTAGAGTTGTGTTATTCGTTGGCGTGAATATATTGGTCCTGAAGTATCCTACTTTGACGGCGATGGAATACATGTAAATGACCGATTCCCGGTCATTTTTCAATTAATATTATGAACAAAAACTATTTAAATTATACTTAATACGATATTTAATGGAAATTGATTAACACATCAAATATACTGTAGCTGAATCTTCATGTCATGAGTTAGAAGGAATCACATAACGCTAACACACTGATCAGATATAAAGTCTTAATCCAAATATAAAATCATATTAATTCCATGATACTATCGAATTCAATAATTTTAGGTGTCACACTACCTGTTCACGATTACCATAAAAATTACCCCCTGATGAAACGTCAAAAACAAATAACTGTTATTTATGATTTCCTTGAATGTAAAATAATTATCATCCTTGTTGATAATTATTTTCTTTCAGACAGATGTATCAGGCACGTAGATCTCGAGATTACTTCAAATGTACGACTAGATGAGCTCTGGTTCCGTTACTCTTTCGGTATCTCAGATACGTTGAATACCCATAATTTGAGAATGTTGTACGTTAAAGAAATGGAGAAAATTGAGAATTCTATTATTGAAATATCTCGAAATTATAGGTATCATATTTTTGTTATTTCGGCTAATTACATGATGTGTCTCATACATGATCATATTTAGTTATTTTATGTACAATAAATGAAACAAATTGAAAAACTTTGAAGTTGTACAATAATACAGTGTTTGATAGAAGGTTGAAAATGAAAATGGTGGACAAGGTCATTTCGAACATTTTTAAGTCCATGTACTTTAGACAAAAGTATGGATAGTTTCTACTCCCCATATACAGGGTGATTCATTACGAATTGGAAATAATTTAACAGTAGAATCCTGACTTCAAATTATGAAGATTTAACCCAAAACCCCTAAATAAAATGTAGCTGCTTAATGAGTTACATGGTGTTTTGATTAAAAATTTAAAAACTATTTGGGCTCAGTACTTTAAAACTGGTTTACGTATCCATTTCATATTTGGCAGAAAGTGTACACCCTACTAAATTATGGTAAACAAACGTTTCTGGCTACTACCAGAGGCGTACGATAGGGGCATGTGACTGGTTAATCGTTCCAAAATTCTACCCCACTGGCGGAATAGAAATGTTAGCAACCTTTTTACGTAAATAACGTACTGTTTCTCATAGCCATAAAGACAAGATTTCTCGAGATATTTGAACTGCATAATTTTTTAAATTTTGATGTGTAATAACTATATCGATGTATTAGGCCAGTGAGTTGCATTTAATACGCAAATGTAACTTTAATCCGTGATAACAATAAAGAACAAGAACTATTAAATGAACGCATAAATTGGAAAAAAATGTGGTTTTGAAAATGTAATCTAAGTAAAAATACCTACAATTTTAATAAAACGAAAATATCAGATACAAACAGTAAAAACCTTTTATAACAAATGTTCAATATGTCTCCCGTTTACCTCAATAAGCTTATTAATTCTTTGGCTAAATGATCTTCTTACTTTAAAAAATATGTTGGGCTGATTGGCAATAAAATTAGCCGAATTAACAATTTGCTGCCATAGTTCCTGACGAGTGTTTATTTCTTGTGAATATACTAATGATTTCATATGGCCCCTGAAATAAAAATCTAGGGATTACCTTCGGGAGTCCTAGGCAGCCACGGAAATTCACTACCTCTACTAATCCAACGATGAGGAAATTGGTCAAGGAGATAATTCCTCACTATAATCCGATAAAGAAGTGGTTCTCCATTCTGCATGAACCACACGTATCTTCTTCGATTAAGTGGCAATTCCTCGAGGAGCTACTATTAAAATTTTCTGGTAATTCATATGGACCCAACAAACTATCTCCAAAGATACCGCACCATACAATTATCTTAAATTCGTACTGAAACTGTGATTCTCGGAATACACGGGGATTTGCAATATCCCAATTGTGACTGTTTCTCCAGTTAAAAAGTCCTCTACGTGTAAATGTGGCCTGGTCAGTAAAACGAATTTTGTTAATAAAATAACTATCTTAATTTGCTGAAAGTTTGCCGATTGGGTTGCAATATGTTTGGATACATTTGTTGATATCTGCGAGCAGCAGCAGCATAGGAATAATTTTCGTTTACATAAATAAAAAGCATGTCTCGCATTACAGGATAAGTAACATCACAATTTCAAGTGACATTAGCAACCACTATCACCTATGACAGCAACCCATTAGACCGAAACAATTAATTCAGACTAGAGCTAACTACACAAAACAAATGATATTGAAAAATTATTCATTGAATGCCACTTATCTGTGATTAAAAATGGAGATCAGTTCATTTGTTTTAAAACATTTTTAAAAAGTTTAATATTATTTTAAAGTTAGAAGATCTATTTAATTTTTGTCAATAAATTTCAATATATTTATTGTTAATGCGGATTCATACGGGTTTCATTTGCGTATTAAATGCAACTGGCCCACATCAAAATTAAAAAAAAAATGTTTAGCTCCATATTTAACTTGAAATATCGCGAGAAATATGGACTTTATCGTTATGAGAAAAGAATACATTACTTATGTAGAAAGTATGGGACAATCGACAACTTGTGGTATAATTTCCATTCCGCTAGAGGTGTAGAATTTAGGAACATCGCTTTCCCCTGTCGTACGCCTTTGGTAGTAGCCATAAACGTTTGTTTAACATACTTTAGTAGGGTGTACAGTGTCTACATTTCCTGCCAAATATGAAATGGATACGTAAACCACCAATTTTAATGTACTGAGCACAAAGCGTTTTTAAATTTTTAATTAAAACGCCATGTAACTCAGTAAGTAGCTACATTTTATTTGTGTTTTGGGTTAAATCTTCATAATTTGAAGTCAGGATTCTACTTATGAATAATTTCCAATTAGTAATGAATACCCTGTATAGTGAACGTACGAGACTGCACATAAAATTAAAACATTGAAACACATCGTTTTAGAGAAAAATATTTGAAACAAAACTTGTGTAATTAGGCCCGCTGGGTAATTCCATTTATATATATTTTTGCCAAAAATTTACCCCCAACCGAAATATTCTGCAAATTTGCATTATTTATTGGGCCCACTGCATAATTTTATTTATGTACACTTTATCCAAAAAACAACCTCCAACAGAGATATTAGCATGCTTAATTTTCTTTCACTCATCCCATCTAGAGGGGTGGACCAATTTTTACCGAAAACTTATCAACTCGTAGGATATGCCTAATAATATATTTAACAAATGTGGCACCAATCGGTTCAGCGGTTTTGCCCGGAAATGAGCGTACAGGCCAACATCATCGAGATAATACTTGATTAGGAGTTCTGATGATTCAAAACGCGTATTTCCGCAAAAAGAGGGGGGTGAATTTTGAGGTAAATACTTAATCCAATACACAATCCCCCCAAAAAGTTGCCTTGTAATTAAAATAAAGTTAAGAACAATACTTTTAGCCGATAAACACACAACATGGTTTGCCAAGGACTTTCTTCTGTTCTTTAATAATTTTCTACATCTTTGTAAAATGCAACCTAATAGTACTTCTATAAAAATCAATGCAGTTTCTATCTTACCTTCTGTTGAATGCACATATATTGCCACTGGGGTGTACAGTTGCAAAGGAATATAAAAAAGGTTAAATAACTATCAATACATTAGGTTTTAACAAATATCGATATTTTTAGATCACTATGTATAAACTTGGAGATTAATTGAAATTAGCGACATTTCTATGACTGTGAAAGTTCAATACACAATATTCAAAATATAAAACCAAAACCAGAATTATCTGAAATTTCTGGGCAAAGCTCAGATCCCCAACCAGTCATTCATAAATTCGATTTGTTATGAAGCCAAGGAAAAAAAAATCTCACAAAGATGATCGCCAGTCGATTCATTTTTTTGTTAAGGCCCAGATTCTAGTAGAATCATAAAACAAATTAAAAGTTAAAAATTATGTGATCTGATACTTCTCAAGTTTATGTTCTTCAGAGCAAGATGAGAATTGTCACAATTATAAATGAAACTGACTTGATTTAGTACTTATTGTTCATGTTCATTAACATTAAACGAATGACCAAGAAACAGAGCCAATAATCTACATATGAGAATATTCAAAAATAATTGAAAAGTTAAACGATTTTATTCAAAATATTGTTACGAAATCATGTATTGAAGTCGACTCTGTTCTAATTCGATATATAAAGTTAAAATTTTTGGAGTGAGCGCGCGGATTTCTGGGAAGAACTAGGTATTTCATTTGTGATCGTTTTTATAAAAAAATTCTGAGAAATTTGATTTTTTTGTTGGGAGGCGCAATCAAGGAATTTCAGGGAACCAAAGGTTCTAGAAAGACCTTTCAATATATAAGCGGCTATCTACGAACCGCAGCTAGTCTACAGATTGATTTCATAGCCGAACAGTGAACAAGTGAATATGAAATGGAACAGTGTATTAGTGTATTTAATATAAATTAGAAATTATGTGTGAACATAAATTAAGTATCAGTGACTAAAGTGTATAAATGAATTACATAAGTAGATATAACGTGTGTATCAATTTATTACACCCGTTGTGATAAAAACTATTTAAATAATTAAGAAAAACATTACAGTGTTTTATGCAACGACCATGTAATGATAGCCATTAATACACGAGCATGCGAGTGTATTATTGGCCATTATAAGACAGTTGCATACATAATTTTTTGTACTCCCATTAATAAGTATCATTTAATTAATTATCATCATTTATTATAAAAAACAAGAACAATGAAGGGAACTTCAACAACCAAATTTAAAACTTTTGAACATATTAATTCTTCAATCTTCTTTGTTTATGTATAAATTATTTATTGTATAATTTTATTAGAGTATATAACTTGATATGTCAACATTATTGCTTTATGTTTGAAATTGATTTGATAATTGAATAATGTGTACATACGGATGAGGGTTTAATTTTCTTTTGTAATTCTTCAAAATAAACTATTAAAACATTCTCAGAAAACGATGACATATTTTTTGCGTTTCTGCAGTCTATACATTCTTTGTAACAATTTTTCATAAGTTTCCTTGGATTTCTTCGGCAAAACAATATTATCAAGTACATTTTTGGCTGCTTCTTTAATTTTTGGAGACGTCAGAGAAAATTCTTCGCTATCACTAATTCCCATTATCATAATAAAATTTAATACACGCTAGAACCCCACCTCCCTTCCCCCCAATCGGTATTTTCAAATTTTGTACTTTGCACAGTCAAGCGCTTGTAATGCATAATGCTCCACCGAAATAATACTTTGCATCCCTCCCCTCAGTTAGTAGTATCGCATTATTTAAAGTGAAGTTGCCCCTCCCCCCCAATGATAATTTTCAATAAAAACAAGTGGCATCGGAATCTACTTCTAATGCACTCATTTGCACCACCAAGAAAAATAAAATCCCCCCCCCCTACTTAGTTAAACCTCAATATATAGAGTGAAGTTACCCCCCCCCCCCCAATGATAATTTTGAAAATAAACAAGTGGCATCGGAATCCACTTCTAATGCACTCATTTGCACAACCAAGAAAAAGGAAATTCCTCCACCCCTTACTTAGTTGAACCCCTATATATAGAGTGAAGTTGCCCCCTCCCAATGATAATTTTCAAAAGAATCAAATGACATCGGAATCCACTTCTAATGCACTCATAAGCACCACTAACAAAACCAAATTCCCCCTTACCCCTAGTTAGTTAAACTTCATTATTTAAAGATACATTCCGAAAAAAATTTAGGGTAGTAGAGTCCACTTCTAATGCACGCTTATGCACCACCAATAAAAACAAAATATTTGCACTGCCTTGATGAAGTACTATAAAATGACAGAAGTCACAATTTCGACTAACAACGCCTACGTATATCTTGTAAACAATGCTGGTGCTTAGGGTTTATTTAATTGAACTCTCTACAAAATATCCATTTTAAATCGTTTGCTGGGAAGGATCTTCTGTTATAAGAGAGAAGAAGAGATTGGATCGTTCTTGTATGCGATGGAGTTGAGTGTAATAAAACCTATACAGTAGAGGATATCAAGGTCAACCAGCAGGACAGCAACAGTAAAATATAATAATAATATTAATAACATTAATAACATTCATAAATATAATATAGTAATCACTAATGTATAATAATTATGTAAAATATGTATTGTTGGTGTACTTACCAACACACGATACACCCAATTAATGGAAGTTTTAAGTTACTGCAATGAGAGTGGTGTCATGCGGAGCAGCATGAATGTCGTTAGTGACAGGAAGGTTGCAGTTGAAATCTAAGGACAACAAAAAGGACTAAATCTTGCTTAAGTGATATATGTCTGTATTTTATTAATCACGTCAGTAGACTGTGAAACAAATGCCATTTCCAAGAATGATCTTTTTGTTTTGTTTGACTCAGCCGCCAACACCTTCACAGCTTCAAAATCCATACGATGAGCTAGAGAATTAACATGATGAGCCAACGTACACCGCTCAGGGTGTAATCTACAGTCACTCTTATGTGAAACTATACGGCTCGACAGTGATCTTAAAGTCTGACCAATGTATTGTTTATCGCAATCTCTACAAGGAATACTATACACAACATTAGTAAGTGAAGTTAATGGAGTTTTATCTTTCCCTTTGGTGAAAATTTATCTAATTGATAACGTTGTTTTATTAGCAATTTTGAAATTACCATATGCACTCAACAATCTGGCAAGTCTCGGAGTTATGTCTCTTATGTATGGAGATGCGAAAATCGGCCGAGCAGGGGTCGTACCAGCGCCAACATCCATTTGGGCCACGTTAGGATGGCTATCATGAACCAGCAGGTCCATGGTAATAGATGTGCTAAATAATATTTTATTAAGTAAAGTTCTTGAATAGGAATTATCTAAGAAAAGGTTAAGTAAAACGTTTAAATTTTTATTATGAAAGATATTATTTGAAATTCTGAGTACCCTCTGTTTCATTTGTTTAATCAGCTTCATTTTCATGAAATGTTTGTGGTAGGAATGGTAATTTGAATATCTACCAGAACTACATGGTTTCCTGTACCAATCTATAATGATCATATTATTGTTACGAATGAACTTAGTGTCTAAGAATGGCACGGAATTATCGGCGTCTTCTACTGCGATAGTGAACTGGATGTATGGATCGTAGCTGTAAAGGTATCCAGAATTTAATCTAGGCCCTCTCTAGTAAGTGCCAAAATAATATCATCGACATATTTTTCGATGAAGAAAGGAGTGAAAGAAAGTACTGGATTGACTGTATCTAGCAAATCGTCCATGGCGTATGCTGCCAAGGAGAAATTGAGGCACCCATCGGTGTGCCAAAAGTTTGTTTGTAAATTTTGTTGTTAAACGTGAAATACGAGTAAGTACTATCAAAAAGAAAAACTATCAAGTCTAGAAAGGCATCCTTCTGGATGGAGCAATGGACACTAATATGTCCCAACTCTTATCGATTGCTCTCAAACAATCATCGAGATAAACATTACTAAACAACGAGACCACATCCAAACTAGCCAGAACATAATTGTCTGGAATTGTCAAATTATTGAACTTTTCTGCGACTTCAAATGAATCTTTAATAAAATACAAATTATCAAAATAATAAGCGTTAGTCAGGATTCCTGTACAGAACTGCGCAATGTTTTCAGTGGGGCTCTTATCGAAGCCACTATCGGTCTCACAGAAAGAACTGGTTTATGAACTTTAGAAAGTGAATAAAACTTTGGAGGATCACCATTCTAACTTGTGAGCTTTTTCCTTAACAGCAAATCTATTTGACGTTTATTGAATAAAGATTTAACTAAGTCATTACCTTTTCTTTGTATATGAGATGTGGGATCAGCTTCTACATATGAGCTGTTATTCAAAATACTATTCGACAATTCAATATATTGTTGTGAGTCCATCGTTACTATGACATTGCCCTTATCCGATTGGGTTACAATCAGATGTGGGTTTAATTTTAAGAAGTGGACTCCAGTACCTAAATTTTTTTCGGAATGCATCTTTAAATAATGAAGTTTAACTAACTAGGGGTAGGGGGGATTTTGTTTTTGTTAGTGGTGCATATGAGTGCATTAGAAGTGGATTCCGATGCCATTTGATTCTTTTGAAAATTATCATTGGGGGGGGGCAACTTCACTCTATATATTGAGGTTTAACTAAGTAAGGGGTGGGGGAATTTCCTTTTTCTTGGTTGTGCAAATGAGTGCATTAGAAGTAGATTCCGATGCCACTTGTTTTTTTTGAAAACTATCATTGAGGGGGGGGCAACTTCACTCTATATATTGAGGTTTAACTAAGTAAGGGGGGGGATTTTCTTTGTGGTACAAATAAGTGCATTATAAGTGGGTTCCGATGCCACTTATTTTTTTGAATATTATTATTGGGGGGGGGGGTGTTCAACTTCACTCTGAATAATGTGATACTACTAGCGTGTATTTGCCCCCCCCCCCCCCATAAACAAATAGATGTAGTCTCTCGGGAAATGGGGTGCAAAGAAAATCATTCATGGAGCATATTGATGCATAGGAGTGAATTCCGACCATATATATCTTTGATGAAAATTTCGATGGGGGGGGGGGGGTCAGGTGGCAACGTTTAACGTTTTTTACACTTGTATTTTAAATAACTATTATTTTTAATGAAATTGTTTCACATAAAATTTGTTTTTATTTTCAAGTTTTTAGAATTCATGTCGATCAATCTATTTAACTCATTCAATATTACATGGCTTTTTACTGGTCAATTTGATAGAGTTCAACTCTTAGATACCAGATGCCTAGATTTCAGTTTTAATCCATAGATTATCAAAACCCGATGATCCACCATATGTATTGTACTAGTCAGGCCCTTCCATTTGATTCCCATATTGCCGGGATATGAAATAAATATGTAATCCGCCATTTTGTGGCGTCGACTATCTTGGATGTACAATGATAATTAATATATGAAACTGTATTGTCTTCGGAATCAAATATGTATACCAAATTTCAGATCAATCTGACAACAGGAAGGAAGTTTAATTCCAATTACTATATTCGACCCAAAACCATCAACAATAAAACCATTTAATTAAAAATGTTAAGAGTCTACGCATTGTTCATGTTTTCATTGTAGATAAGTGACCAATAAAAACAGATTCTATCACATTGAGTTTACGTTTTTTCGTGCAGTTCCTAGAATGAAAAATTTACCTTGAGATATGTAATACTTTGATTACGTAACAACATTTTTGAACCAAAATGTCACCAAACAATTTCATTTTGTATCTTTTTTTTGTATTCATCTTTGTATAAATGTGAGTTAGATTTGATTGGACTATTTTTGGCCCTATAAGTAATTTCATTTATGGCTTGCCTTTTTATTCTCTGTATCAATTATATTGATTTTTCTAAGAATAAATATTCTTGTTTTTGTTATTCATTAGTTCACGTATCAAATTTTGTCCATGTGTCAGGCAACAACTGCACTACTCGTTATGTTAGTCGATATTGAATTATTCTCATTGACAGCTATTCTAATGGCCGTTATATCCAGTTACAAACTGCATAGTAAAGTGTAAGAGCACATCCGCATTGCGACTCTAAATACCCTTATTTTACTACTTTTAATCTAACACATCTCTATTTGTCAGTTGATTATCTCGGTATTACTCCAAAATGCTGCAGCTGCCCGATATTGTGTCTTTTGGCAAGTTTTCAAACAGAAAGTTTAGCGAAGGGTGGATCACGGGGAACTCGACCTATTTTTGTTGGTTGCTTTTAAAACTATAGATCGCAGAATTAAGTCTCCGCTCTATCCTGTTATTCCCTTCCATTTCTATCAAGAGATTTGAGGACAATAGCTATGTTTGTATACAATTTGGAAAATTAGGTCAAAATGTAGAGAGAACAACAATCTAAGTTAAGTAAACAAAGTTATTTTGATAAAAACGTAACATTAGATGAAGGATAAAAAAATATATTTATTAAATGAAATTATTCGACTACATTGTAATGTATTTATGATATTACGATATAAACAAAATTGAAAGCTATTTTTCCTACGACTATTATAGAATTTCTATATTCCGACGTAGTTCTTGATTATGGAATAGCTTCATTCTAACCCTAAAACAAGAATATTCATGCTCGTCCTTGGTATGAAATGAATCTTTATGGCACCCTCTAAATGTGACGGTTCATTTGACACAAAGAGAAAATAGGCTTGTTCTGTTTTCTACACCACCTGCACTACGCAGAGTAGAAGTAGTTCAGAAATATGAAAATGTATAAAAATCCTCTAAAGTCACCAATGACTAATATGGTCGTTGAGTATTGTGTATTTTGTGGCACTTTTGAAGAAGAAAATAGAAAACGCTATTTAGCAACAATTGTCAACTGTCAAAAATGTCGATTGTCAAAGATGTTTAATTATCTATTTTTTTAAATTTAAAATTAAAATCGATTAATACTTCATAATAAGTAAGTAAATTTATATAATTTTATTTAAATCATAGCTATTACATGGCTTTAATTCTTTTTCAGGTTGAGTAGTGACATTAATGAGTTCGCAGTTCAATATATGTTGTTTTGTTTTTAATTTGATAGTAGAAAAAGTATAGTATAAAACACGGGGGAATTCAAAATTCTACACTCGTAGAATCGTTTCCCTCGCGGACGCCTCGGGAAACAAATCTTTCTACTCGTGTAGAATTTTGTTTATTCCACCCTTGATATAGAATATACTATTCCACACATGTTTACGATTATGTTGACATTAATTTTTCGAATTCATTACTCATATATGTTTATTTGTAGACAAATTGATTATACCCTTATTTTATAAATGTCCACTACTTATTCAGTGTTACTAATAAATATATTCAATGACAAATCATTAGGGTCTGCAGAAAATCCAAATATTTAATGTCCATAATATCAATCAAGTGTGATTAGATAATAAGTATTCTTCGCATTTTTTTAAAACCAACATGGTATAATTTTCGATTGAACAAAGTAAATGTTTCACACAGTAGCAGTAAAGTGTTCCCATAGACATTTTCAGGGCATGCTTTTTCTCTCAATGAAAAGCACATGCATAGGGTGGTGGAGGCCACCATATCTATCAACTTCCATTTCTAACATGAAAAAAACAGTTCGTCTGCTCCTTCACATCGACTAATGTCATTATCAAACGGTACAATTCATTCGATAAGTAAAATTTTCAAATTATCCTTAAAGTTTTGATGGTTATCTCTGGTAAAACAACACGAAAAACAAATTGGAATAATTGTAAAATAAAGGATTCACTGACTACCATTAGTCTAGTCGAGGAGTGAGTTTCCTGCGAAAAATCGTTAGAATTGTGCCAAAAATGTAGTAGCTCATTGGACGCGGTATGAAATTTCGAGAAAAGAGTATTTTAACTTTTTTTCTGGAGATGAATTGTTTAATTATTTATTAACCAGAAACATAAACTAAAAGGAGGCCTCAGTTTTTTGTAGATAACTCAAAAAATATTAGTGATAACGGAAAAAAGATCCTTCAAGAGGAGGAAATTTCCTAAAAAGTCTCAGCTCTTGGAACTCAAGGTTAATAACCAGGAATTCATACTCGTATTTAATGCTGAAACGTTGAAGCAAGAGAGAGTACAACTCAAAAATGATTTTTTTATTATAAAATAATAATTTAAAAATTTGAAAAAATTATCGTCTAATCTAGATACTTGAAAGAATCAAGTTTCGTTGGAAATAAAAATTTCTATCAATTTCTCAAAAAGATGAGCTATTGTCAATTAACACGTTTTTCCGGTAATCTGTTTTCATTCAAATCAATATAAAAGTCTTATCCAGTAACTCTAAACATCACATTCTTCTTGGAGCCCCACTTACATAGGTTATGGTATGCCAAAAAGTTCATAACAATTGTATATTTTGTTAATTATGAATTTTTATAGTTAACGAACAATGAAATATTTTTATTTTATAATATTTCCGGTTACATTTCTGATAACACTTCTAATTTAGGCCAAAAAATTCTTCAACCATTTGATTAAACGTAATAGTAACCGTTGTTATGGAATTTTCTTTTGCCATTTTCTAACATTCAGTCAAAACAAAGAATCACAAAAAAATCACAAGGCAAAGCTATCGTAAACAACCAATACAAAAATGTAGATTGAATAATGTGAACTATTTTCGTTTTATAATAAAATTTATAGATTGACGGTTAGGGGCTTATAAACATGACATTTGAAAAAACGTGAGAGCTCAATTCCAAGCAAAAATTACAAAACCGGCAATACATGTAGGTACAATGAACAAAAAGTTTTTTTAAAGGATTTTAAAATAAATATTTGCTTATCTTTATCATTAAGTAATCATCGTCTGGAGCTTTCTCAATGAATTTACTGAGTTCGTTTGGCTGGAATGTTTTCGATTTTTTTCCAAAGTATCCTTCAAAATTCCGCTTCAAAAAAGCATGTAACCTTGAGTATTTGGAATCTCAGAGACTTCTAACAGGACAAATAAATCAACAAAAAACTTACTACGCATTTGATTAAAAGAATATTGTGATACAAAAATATAGATATGAATATATGTAACACCTAAGAAGAATAGCGGGAAAAACTAAGTTGGACCGGATAAAGAACGAAGACATTAGAAATGTAACAAAACAACAAAAAATCAGAAAAATTAAACAACTGAATTGTAAGAATGTCAGATAGATTAACGAAAAAATAAGTGGGATACCAAGAAAGAGATGGATAGACCAAATAGAGGAAATGGGAGAAAAAGAGAAAAAATTTGTATTAATTGAGGAAGATAGAAAAACACAGAAGACAGTAGAAAAGGGACCGGAATCCCCAACCGATACTTGAAAGAGTAAAAGGAAATGAGAAGAAGTTTATAATATGAAAAATTGATTGACGACATTCAAATAATCGCATATCCGATCATTGCTAATGACATTTTTTTTAAACATTTTTATGAATACTTATATATATTTTCATGGATAGTGCTTCTTTGAATCAAGCCCAATAATTTACTAGTGCTCGACAACTTCCAATAAGACTCTTGTAATTCACGTAATGAAGTCACAATTCACGCTATGGAAAAGTGAAATTGAATTATAAATACAGAAAGGAACTAAACTTTAAATTTAATTAAAGAACTTAAATTGTTCTAGCTTCAAAGGAAATTGAAAAGTTAGATTTGGTCATGAGAGTTTAACAGTTCCACTAGTCCCTTTGATTTTATTTTAGTTTCGGCCTTATTGACAAAAAAAGTTGGTTGGTAAGTAACTAACGGCGGTTACGAACGCATTTTCCTTTATTACTTTGTTAGATTTAGCGAAGTTTATAACCTAGACATAAGCTTTTTAGAAAATAACTTTTTAAATAATAAAATTTATATAGTAGTTGTTTGATAATTTACTAAGTGTCCTACATTTTCGACTCACAATAAGATAAAATATGTTTCCTAATTTGTAATATTCATTCGTTTGAATTGTGCTTTTGCTTAATTACTTTAACAAATCTAGTTTTGATTCGTGGATACTGTAAATAGTTGATCCATATTTGAACTCATGAATTTTATTTTATACAGATCTACTGAAAACTATTGGTCGTCTTCTTTTCTGTTATAAGAATACTAAATTCATCTGGACCATTATTACTTTTTTTTAATTATATTTGATATCCCATGTTTCTTTGATTTGCAAATGGATCGTTGAGATATTTTTTGCCACAAAAAAGTATCGATAATATCTTAAATTTCATACGAATCAGTAGACTATAGTCTATATAGAAAGGACAAGGAGTAATAAATCATTCATTTAAGTAGATTTCATAGACGTACCAAAATGTATTTTAAGAGGGTATACCGTAAGGTACATTTTGTATTGAACGAAACATACGATTTACGTCAGAGGTAACGGGATGTACTAATTTTAATAAAAAAAAGTGATAGAGGTAGAGGTCATTCGGAAGCAAAAAATGTAGTTCATTATAAAAAAATTCTACAACTTCCTCAGGACTAAGATACATAATACCGAAATGTACTTTTAAGTATTCGCCAATTACAGAACCTTCCTGTCTGTACTCTTGTACCAAATGAAACTCCTGAATCTTACGAAACCAAGCTTGACAGAGATGAAATTTACAACCAAAAAGAATTTGATCTCTGCCAAAACATTCATATATAGCGTTATGAATGCTTAGTTCAAAATCTACTACGACTTCTTTAGGTTGAAAATTTAAGCCTACTTCTTTACATTTTTGTCTTAAAATTAAAAACAAATTTGAATTTGTTTGACTTGATTTGTCCGGCAGCAGACAAAAAACAAGAGGTACGTAATAGCCGTTTTTAAAACCATGAATGGTGAACATTTGGTAAAAAAAAGTTGAACAGTATTTAAAAGTCCCATCCATCAAAATACAATCCGAATTACATAAAAAATTAAGGTTGGAAAAACAGGAGAACACAATAATTTTAAATACCTGGTCTGCTGTTAATAGAAATTCCTCTTCTCGGTTCGTTCGTAATTGTAATTCACGAACACTATTAAATACTTCTTCCTGATTTTTAGGCAATAGTGTAAGTGCATCAACATCCTTCCCCTAATCCCCTAAATATCGATCAAAACAATCAAGATTTCTTCAAAATATTTAATTCAAGAAATCTTTGAAACCTTTCAGAAATATACATAATTCCGATTTTATCTATTATAAACCCTAATGACTCTAATAGGATTAAACTAAATGGTTGCGGCACAGTTCGAACATTTCAGTAATCCTCAAATTGATACAAGTCAGGTAAAAATTTATTTTGTGGCAGAGTTCGGATATGCCCGTTTATTCATAATATTTTTTATTTGTATTACTCCTATATGTAGTGTTTGGGGAATTTTTCTCAGAAATTTTAAATGGCAAGTGGCCTACTGTAATCGGCTTAATACGATTACACCTATTTACAGATTATTCGATTATTGAGAGGGATTTTCCAAACAACCCAGTTTTCTTCGAAACATTATCGGGACTATTATTTTAAAAGAAAGTAGGTACATTAAATCAGTACTTAGTATTAGTTCTTTGAGTAAAGTTGTATGAAATTGTATGGTTGTCATATTATTGTAAACAGTTGGAATATATTTAAAACATTTGTTGAATGTTAATTGTGCAAGTACTAAATAATGTCGATAAGCCAAGGACCATCTAAACGACCAAAAACAGGTCCATTATCTTCAAATGAAAAAACTCTGATATTGAATTGTTATATATCATTGAAAAACAAGGATCCAAGTGCAAGTGTTGATGATATTGTGGAATTAACGGCTGCTATGTTGTGTGTTGCTAAATCAACAATTTATAGATTACTAAAAGAAAGCAAGAATGGAACTCTTCAACCCCCTAAAACTCCTTCAGGCCGAAAACCAATTGAGATCGATGAGTCATTAAAACAAAGACTAAGGCGTAAAGTCCATGGATTTTACTTACGAAAGGAAATTCCAACACTTGACAAAATTATGACATCAGTGCAAGAAGATACGGACTATCCAAAATTCTCCAGAATGACATTATGCAAACTTTTGAAAGATGTGGGTTTCAGATATACAAAACATAATAGAAAATCTCTCTTGATAGATAAACCGGAAATAGTTTTTTGGAGAAGAGACTATTTAAGAAGCATTCGACATGCCAGAGAACAAAATTTGAAAATCTTCTACTTAGACGAAACATGGATAAATGCTGGATATACAGTTTCCAAATCTTGGCAAGATGAAAACATTAAAAGCGGAAGGCAGGCATTCGTGGAAGGTTTGTCGTTAGGTTTGCAGCCACCATCTGGAAAAGGAAAAAGACTTATCATTGTCCATGTTGGAAGTTCTGAAGGTTTTGTTGATGGTGGATTATTAACTTTTATTTCAAAACGCACGGGGGACTATCACGAAGATATGAATGGGGATGTCTTCGAGGAATGGTTTCTTCAAATGTTGGATCTGATTCCAAAAGGGGCTGTTATTGTTATGGACAACGCAAGTTACCATTCACGGTTACGAGAAGCATTGCCCACAAGTCGTTGGCGTAAAGCAGAGCTTTTGGAGTGGCTTATTTCGAAAAATATTAAGTTTCCAAAAGATCCACTAAGGAAAAAACTTCACAGAATTGCAAAAATGAACAAGAATAAATACAAAACCTACATTGTAGAAGAAATGGCTTCTTCTCGTGGTATATCAGTTCTTCCACTTCCCCCTTATCATTGTGAACTTAATCCCATAGAATTAATATGGGCTCAGGTAAAGGAGGAAGTTGGAAAAAAAATACTACTTTTAAAATAAACGATGTTGTGAAATTGTTTGAGAGTGCTGTAAGTCATGTGAGTAAGGAAAATTGGACAAACTGTATCGAGCATGTTATCAAAGTCGAGGCAAATATGTGGAAAATTGACAATATTTGTGATGATTTAATCGACCCTATTATTATTAATGTCAACAACGATTCTTCCTCTTCCGAGTCGGATATACAATAAAATGTAAGTAATAAATGTATTCCAATAATTATTTCTTTTCATTTTTTATTATATTATAATTTAAAACGTATTTTTTTCCCAAAATACACACCCCTGCATTGCGTTATTGCTTATCTGCTAATCCTTTAACAATGAATAAACCCTAAACTTTGCTACAACTGAAACAAATACGGGTTCGATCTACCTGGTTTTTAGATTTACGGAAGAAATGTAATTTAAAGTAAGAGATTTATCAAAAATTTCATGGTGCTCCCTGTAAAGGTTTTGCATACTTAATTAGGGTTTATTACTCCTCGTACTTTTTGTACATACTATAATACCTTCACAGTTCTTTACTCTGGAGCTCTGGTTTGATTCGTTTGGTCCTCTTCAATTATAAATATATAACACCAGTTCCTTGGAAATAATGTCGGTAAAAAGAAAAGAAAAAATGGAAAAAATTATAATGTTTAGTTTTCCAAAAGAAAGCAAATTTATTTTGGAGACGAAATCATTAGACATACAAAAAACGAAAACTAATTACGGAAGAAAAAGTTAGTGTATCACGTACACTCTTTTAATGGTTAAGTTTGGTAAGCAAAATAACTAGTATTGGTAGAACAATTACAAACTCTATAAGACTGTGCATCTGGACGGTATTAAGATGAGAAATATCGTGGTAGATTTATGTAGGGGAATCTTAAATCGAAGGTTTACACAACTGAACCTGACAATACTGATATGTTTTAGAATAACGTATTACGTATCGACACCCCCATCGAATAAGGTTGTAACTCATTTTTGATGAATTTCCAGAAACACGAGTTTTATGAATATAAAATTTTTGTTTAGATTTTTTTTCAAGAAGAAAAAAAAATGGTATTTTTATTAATGATATTCGAAAAAGATATGTTTTTGGCATGACGTGTACGTATTCGTGCGTTTCTTGATTGATTAATAAAGGAATAACAGTGAGTTACAACCCTGCGTCTTTACCTACTGTTTCATAGAACAAGGTTGTAACTTGTGAATACCTCTTTTTTCACACTAAAATATGGATTTGTTACGATAAATTGTCAAGTAAAAGGAGTAATAGAAAACTACAGCGGTAAACTTGTTAACAAAAATTGAGTTTTTTGAGAAAGTTTCTTTCGGAAAATAGGAAATATTCCAAAAATAAAAATCGAGATGAATGAAAACATATATTTTAATGAGAGTGAAGTGGTAAATAACGAAAAATATCCACTGAGGCTATACCCTATCATTAAACATGAACACAAAATAAAAAGGTAATACTAAGAGTCCAAGCGTGTATCTAATCAGAGTCTGATGGCTCGTGGGTAGCTTCACCGTACTTAAGATTTCTATAATAGTTGCAATACAATTCTGGTATTGCTTGAGCTGTACACAGTGCATTCAAGTCTTTGTACTTTGCAAGCTAAATAGGAATTGGTCCACTATAAGCTTGTGATATAATATTACCAGCCAATACATTTACCAGATTTTCAGTTTTTGCCGATTTTCTTGTGGAATGTTTTCGTTGTTGGGCCAGGTCAATGTAAAAGTTCTCTTCCGACAAAAAATCATAATTTATCTGTATGCGCTTTGGATTGGATCTTTCTATCTTTAAATGCCTCACTCTGTTCCATTTGATTTTATTGTTATCAGTACCTTTTACAAAATTAGTTTGTTTGCTCATCAAGTCTTTAAAATTGAGTATTTTTCTTTGATTTAGCTCAGTTACTCTATAGGGTTTACCCGACGTTTTTGCGCAGCGTATAATTGTAATCCATTGTCTCGGAACATACACAACTTGATGCTTCTTTCGTCTCTCGATAACGGCGTGCATTGAATCACCTTCATTTTGTGTGTGATCGACTTCATAGAAAATATGTGTGATATTGATATCAAACTTTTCAGCCGCATAGGCGTACATAGCGAAAACTATGCGATTCCGGTTTTGTCCGCCACAATTATCAGAGTAAAAGACAAAGTCTTTGAAGCCTTCTTCTGCTTTCATTGCAATGAATAGGTATACAGCACTACTAATCTCATTTGCACCTTTTTTTTCTATGGTTTCGTCCCATATATAACAATAGCCGTCACACTTCCCTATGTCAAATATCGTGAAATTATAGACTGTAAGCTTCCTTTTATAGTAAAATACAGACACTTGATGCAGGTGTAGTCAGAATTTTCTGTAAATCATAAGTTGCTACAACAACAGAGTTGCTTTGTTGAACAATATCTTTATGTTGTGATTTCAATTCCCTTACTACAAACTTTGATGCTATATGTTCTGTGTATTTTGAAGCTCTATTATAGATATCGCAGGTCGGACAAAGATCTTTCTTCGGTTTGAAAAACTCTATATTAAATTCACTGTAAAAAACTTCCCGATATTGTCTTTCTGTGGCTGACCCCGAAGTTTCGTTATTATTTTCTAATAGCCATTCTTTATAAAGTTTATATAATTTTGGGAATGATAAAGTTGCTTCAAAATACTTTTTAGAAGTTCTTGCTCTCACGTAATGCGAATCAACTAAAGGTATTTGAGAAATATGCGCCCTCACTGTAGCTTTCACCTCTTCGGATATTTGATTTGGACGGTTATTATGACGTCCGCGTCGATCTTCCAGCACAGCACAACTGGACCCTTGAATATCAATCTTCTTGAATATAGTTGTCAGTAATTGCCAAAGTATTGAAAAACATCTTTTTACATACTTGTATTTTCTCACTTTCTATAAAAAGGCAGTACTTGTAAGTCCACTGGTAGCTAGGATAACTTGTTTTCGAGGTACTCTTTCAACACACTTGCCGACAAAATTCATTTGGATAGTGTGATCCCCGAGGGCCCAAAACTCATTGAAAATCTTATTTTTTGATTCAGCAGTCAATTTTTCCCAACATTTTGAGCGACACTGTTGATTACAGCCTGGTTTCATTTCTTTTTGTTTTATAAGTTTTCCTCTTTGATAGATAAACTCTTGTCCCATGTTTTTTTTCTCTTGTTTACATTATTCTTCCAATTTGCAGGATTTCTTTTTCGACCCGGATCAATTTTCTTAGGCATATTTCTTTTTTTTTACCTTTTCACTAATTTCTTCCCCAACGGTGTGTTTGCTACTACAAGGTTCATTGTTATCGTATGTTTTTTTCTCCTCCTCCGAAAACTCGCTCAAACTACTCTGTTCCATTGTGTTCGTATAATTTCCTGAAAAAAATACGCAGTTGTATACTTTTACCAAAGGACTATTTCAACGCTTAGAGCAAAGTGAATCTAGATTTTTTTCTATATTCCACATTATAATAATACTGTATTTGACACCTTTGTGAAAAGATGTCACATATTCTGAAACGTCTGGGGAGAAGGGTTCACTCTGCCTCTCCTGGCTCGATTCTGAATTATTACAGATCCGTGGTAAAACATCATTTCGACGTGTTCGTAGTAAATATTGTTTAAATTCCACTAGCTCAGTGCCACTGTTTACGACAGGAGTGTTAACTGAATCAAGTTCATTCGACCCTTCACCGGTGCCACCTGAAGCCAAGACAAACTGAGACTGTGATTCTGCCTCATACTCTAAAAAACAAACCACATATTTTTTCAACTATACACCTTTTTTATGTAACACAGATATAAACTCATAAGATGTAATTTGAATTTGTGATCCCCCACGCAAACATTATTCAAAATTAACGTTCTCTAAACGTAGTTCAAATAAGTTAGGTTAGGAACTTACCGCCACAACCTTCAGCTATTCCACTGTTCTTCAATGCTAACTCTAATATGTGTTGACTGCGATTCATTTCACAAGTCCAATATGTAAAAATAAAGGATAGTTTCACTATGAACCAATAATCACTGTATCGACAAGACGAATATTAATAACAATACAAACACCTACAAAGTCCTTCAGCTTTAAGACCGTGTTAACTCAACTGACAATATAGGTCTCGCGAACAAAATATTCGCACGACAAAGACGTAAACTGAAAGATAGGACGAGTACGCCCGTACTTGAGAAGGAAAACAAAATAAATATGAGTTGAACAAAGTTGTAAGTCGTTTAACATCCATTTTAGCGCCAAGATAATATTTATGGAAAATAATAAAAAGAGGTAAATTACGTTACTTCTCTGTTAACGTTCAACTGAAAAATATAAGTTTAAATACTTCTTTGTTCGATTATGTATTTCCGCAACCATTTGATCTAGAGTTACGTTTTTATTATTGATCGATTCGTCTCATTGTCCTGAGTATGCCTGTGGTTTTATCTCAAAAAGCATGTAAATTGAGTTACAACCTTATTCGATGGGGGTGTCGGTATGATCAGAGAATATATTTCCGATTTTCCGCAAACACATTTGAAAAAGTTTTACTTTCAGGAAAACAGTCGAGCTCATTTCGAGAAATTTTTATGAATAAATACTGATTAATTTAAAAATTACTGTTTATCCATTAAAACACAAACAGTAATTAGTATAATTCAAAACCCTCTAAAATATATGTCACTTCACTTATTGGGCAAGTGTATAATGGTATATAAATGTACTAAGACACATTTCTCCTTTTTCTTATTTTAACTTCGGAAAGTTTACCTACGGTTTCTGAAGATGATAAATTGGGCGCCGGATAGTGTAATCGTGTGTTGATGTAGAGGATAGTGGAAATGTGTTCAGTATGGATATCATCAACGGTTCCAGAAATTCCAACTTACTTGGGAAATAGTAGTTTCGCAAAGAGATTTCTCAAAACTATTGCAATAACTTAACTTGCAATATATATATATATATATATATATATATATATATATTTCCTTTTTCGCTTATCTATTTTCCAATGAAACTCAAAAAAGTTTGTTATGAATGGTAATAGACAATTGCCAATAGCTTATATCTAATAAAATCGGTTTTTACATTGGAAATAATTTTGTTCCATGTAGAACGTCATTCATGCATAAATATAATGAAGTCCCAAATATACTAATTCATTAAAAGAGGATTTTCAAATAGAAAGGTTGAGGAGGTGCGAAATACATTTCCAGATTTTCGTTGACTGGAGAAACAAATAAAATAGACAGATCAAAAGAATGTCAATTTTTCTAAAGTTATTTAGCTTCCGGTTATTGAGAACTTGGGGTGATTTTAGTAAATATCTTCTGAAATGTGGAAATAGTACTGTAATGTATTTGTTTTGCCCATGAATGTTTAATTCAAAATATGACTCCAACACAGTTTGAATGACAAACAACAAACTAACATTTGGTATAATTCCTATGATTACTATGAATAATATTTATACCGCACACAAACTCATTTTAAATAAACGAGACAAAAAGCATCTAAAATTGAGTATTTCATTGTTAATTTGTTTCTGCTTCCGGCTATAATATCATTGTATAGCATGTATATTCATTACGTTTATCAACACCTTGTATTGAAATTAACTGTCTCGACCGTAACTTCGTGGAATCTACTCATATTAGTGTTTTAAATGAAACTCAACGTTTCTAGCTAATTCCACAATATAATGAAAAATATTAAAAATTCTAAAAAATTGACAATTGTTTCGATAACTGAATATCATCGATGATATTCAGTTATTTTTCATTATATTGTGGAATTAGCTAGAAACGTTGAGTTTCATTTAAAACACCTTGTATTGAATTCCCCTACGGTCACCAAATCTTTTCTATTATACAAGTATTATACCATAAACATAATTACCTGCTAGATCATTTAGTATGTAAACGAGAAAAATAATTACAGTATAAAAACATCAGTGATACCTTTTTTACCTGTAAATTTATCGGTATACACGCACCTCTTCTAATTCATTAGGTGTATTCCCATGATTGTATACTTTTTCAGTAGGACTTGTTAGTTTATCGAGTAACCATGTTTTCATATTTCATGCTGCAGGTAGGTTCTGGATTTTGAAATGATGGAAAAGGGACAGGTAACGATACAGATACCATAGAATTTATATTCCATATGACATATGATATGTTCATAGTTTAATATGTTTATAATTTAAACAATAAAGTCCCAGAAAAGTATACCATTTGCCACAGCTCATGATCATGATAACATCAAAGATTACTGGTATCATTGCAATATATCGTACCAAATGATAGATATATTGAATTTGGTTTTATTAAATATACTTGTTTTTGTCGCAATTAATAAAATTTTTTGAAATAATATTCTTCCAATGTGCTTGGACCACATCCTCAACCACTCATTCATAAATTCGATTTGTTATGAAGCCAAGATCAATTTGTTGGCCAAGTAGGGTGCGACGTAAGACGAGAAGCGAAGAGAGGGTATGATTGCCAGAGAAGAAACGTATAGCCTATGTTACACGACGTGGTTTTTAGATAAAAAATATCACGATAACTGTTTTCTGTGCATACAACTACTACACGATCAGATTTTCTTGAATAAAAATATACTTATCAAAGTAAAATACAGTTGCCTAGTATTCATTCGACTTGCAGGATTTATTATAATGTAGTACAATGATATAATAACCCATGGATACAATATTCAGAAATAAAGTTGTGGTCAGCATAGAACTGTTTATTTACGTACAAAGTGCGCCCCTCCATATTGATTGCCAAACTTACGCTATTACAAATATTGATATGTTCGGAGAATCTTAAAGCGTCTGTTCTATTGAAAAATAAAATTATTTGGAGTATACCATGTGGCAATTCTGTTGTATATTCGCGATGTTGTTAGATCTATTGCTCTATAGTTTTATCTTTCCTCAAAAAAATCTTCTTCTTCTCCGATATACTTGACTTTGACGATGACCATAAGAGCGTCTCGGTCTTATGCGATATACATCAACTCACCCACTGATCGTATACCAGTCTAGTATCGAATATTTAATAATCAGGATTTCTGTTGTCTTCCCGGTCCTCTCTCAATAAATACCCAAGATATACTATTTTACGAAAATGAATTGATGTTAAGATTTATACAGCTTTCTCCTATGGACCCAGGTCGTACTGGTTGTCAATCTCCTTACTTCGTATAATAGTTTACCAGTCTCCTCCCACATTCAATCATTCTTTGTCGCTTTTCAAAACCAAGATTTTTCTCACACAGAAGATACCTCATTTTATCAGCTCGTGTCATTTCTATTCTAAAGATATTCAAATTTAATGATTCGTTTTTTTATTGTCGTCAGTGTTGCTGAATACCATGCATTTGGTCTCATTGGTATTGAGTTTAGGCCATACCTCTCATCGAATATGTGATTTCATTGAGAATATATTGGAGCCCGACAATACAACTGGTGTACCATTGATCTTTATTTCATGATGTGAGAGATTCTCCAGTGACTTTATGAGTATAAAGTCGGAATACAGATTAAACAACAGAGCGGAGAAGATACATCCTTGATAAACACCTTTTTGTAATCTACTGTTAGCTTTTTGCCCCCGATACAGATTATTTCTAAACCGAATATCTCCCCCATACAGTTTAATATATTTTAATATTTATATCAATTTCTCGTGACTAATCCGGTCAAAAGTTTTCTCGTAATTGAAGATTACCGATCTTGCATTGGTAAGGAAATTCATGGAGGAAAATAAGAGAATACACTTATTTCAATTCAATTATTATCTAAATAGAGCAGTGGGCAGTCGCTTTGTTTTATTTATGTTCATATTCTATCATTTTTATCTTGATCAGGCTGTATTTATATTTTCGTGATGATCTTCTTGAATCTTCGTATATTGCCAGATTACGGTGTCTTCTGCAAATATGGCAGTGGTGACGACGGTTTTGATTGTGCACAGCAAATATGATGCAGCCAAAACACATTCTCTTGGAAAATTGCAGATTCTATTAAAAACAGTTCTTAAGTCGTACGATTTTAGAATAAGAAAAATTTGTTTGTAATGTTTTCGATTACTCAGAAAGATGCTGTCGAAAGTTTGTGCTATACCAGAGAAAGCTGCAAAATAATATTTTTCATCTTCAGTGCTTTGATTTATAATTTGACATTATCAAAGTCTTGGTTTAGAGTGATACACTTAGTAGAGAAATAACAGTGTGGTACGTGAAAAAAGCAGATGGACAAATATAGAACCACAAAAATTAGCAGTTGACATGAAATTCTACAGAAAAATGATAGAGACGTAGATCGTGGCACAATCAGGATAATATATTGTAAGCAAGTTGAGATATCGGAAAGAAAATAACAATATTTTTAATTGTATAAGACAATTTATTCTTTTATCATACATTCAGTTTCTCCTACGAATTATTGTAGTTGTTAATTTACACTTGTAAATTAATGACTGAACTCTATCAATGTTGATGAGTTGTGATGTATCATACACATTTTTCAAATATTCACTATAACTTTTAAAGTTTGGTTGCTGCAAATCTGAGAACCTTAAAAATGTATTCGTGTATCCTCTGTAACGTAGTGAAAGTGTTGATGTGATTCTATTTATTCAGTATCGTTACTACGTCTAATCCCGCTACAAGTCAAACGCCGGAAAAGTCCAATACGCTTATTATGATTAACAGAAACAGAAAAAATTTGGTCCACTTCTTCATAACTCCCTCTCTATCGATCTGTTCTATTTATATACATCTGAACTAATGAATTGCCTGTCAGATTTGCGTTACCCTTTCACATATATTATAAAAAACAATGGAACTAGAGAATAGGAGTATAATTCACATAAATCGACGCCCCTTGCGATCACTTGATGTATTATTTGTTAGTGTCAATTCAGAAGAACGAACGCCTTAGTAGGGGAAATGGAACTTGCTTAATAGTCTAGGTAATTTAATGCTATTCTTAAATTCGACTACCAGTGGAACGTTTACAATTGTTCGAGTTCAGACAAAATTTGTTTGATTATAAAAGACCAGAAAATATGGACCTTTATATTGATTTTAATTCTTCTTTTGTTCAAGAAATACGTGAAGGAATTTTTATAATATTTACATCAAGACTCATGTTTCCTAGCCTATATCTGTTTGGGCAAAATAGAAAAAAAGACATCCCTTGGGGAATTAGATCCTTAATGTTTCTTTGTCACTTTTGCCAGAAAATGGTGAAAATTCGTTCTCGAAAATCGTCCTAATTGACGCTGGGTGACAGCTCTGAATTAATAAGTATAACGTCAAGTTGCGGATGGTACGATGATAAAGGTGTTTTGTCTCGCATTTCACTGTGGACACGAATGGAATTTTACTTAATTTTGACACTTGCAATGATGCTTGGAATGAGTGATGTTGAATCTAGATAGGCTATGTTAAACAACTTCGAATATTTTTTTTGTAATTTGTATCTTTCTAACTGTGGATTTGATACCTGGAGTATTAATAGTTAAAATTCAGATATTACGTCTCATACTTTACTGATGCTACTACTTAGTGAATTAAGAATTATTTCTCCAGAACAAATTGTTATAGCTTTTTTAACAGGGTACTTCTTTCATTGCCTTTGGAAATTGGAATTTCCAAACAATTGAAGCCTGTCCTTTCCGAATCTGGAGAGAGAGAGAGAGGAGGGAGTTATTGACAAAAAAAATAAATAACTGAAATTCAATCTTTAAACTTTACTAAAAACGAATTGTTACAAAACAAAAAATTAATATAAAATAGGTGTACTTCAAAACAAATATTTTCACGATTTATCATTGAATGACAACCCCCCAGCAGCATATTCTCGTCATTAATATCGCAGTAACGTGAATAAGGGATCGCAGTAACGTGAATAAGGGCGACTAGATCCTCCGGTCTCCAACAGTTTCGAAGTAAATCTTTTCTATCAAGAGCTCCAAGAAAAAAAAATTTAAAGGATTTAGATCAGGTGATTTAGGATGCCATAATACCTCTTCCAATCCAAAGTCGGGGAATTTCGTGCTAATGGAACTTGATCAAGCAAGGTTTGGAATGATTACAATGTCTCTGTCCATGCAACTTGAGTATATATGATCTCTGGGTAAGTGTATACTCATCAATAAACCTAATATTTTGTATAAAATGTGTATAAAAAACAATATGCAATAACCATTTACAACAATTTATCGAAAGCTCCTTACCTCCCTCATGTAACACTATTTGAGGCCTAAATGGATATAACTCACTCCTAAATAATCTATGAATAATATGTTTTTTTTTTCGATGTAACTCGAGGACTTGTACTTGGTTCCGCTTCTGCAAAATAAAGAATTTGCTCTTCTTGGACAACGTTGAGCAGCGTAGTATGACGTCTTCCCTTATTTTACCAGTTTCCAGTAATATTTGTTCAACCTGCTGTATAGTTATTGCATCAGATTGTTGTCGATTTGGGAATTATACTGCAAATTATCTAGATGCAGCACGCACCTAATACTTAAAGCATATCAACGTAATCATAGCGTTCCTTTTTTAAAACAAGTAATCGTATAAAATTTTACTTATACTAATTACACACGTTGATAGATCTGACGACACATTTTTAACATCACTATAGCAACCTAAGCCAGGCATACACTCGATACTTCTCTACGGGGCCCCAGTCTGGAACGAGGTCCTGCTAAAACAAAAATACAAAGGAATTATGGTGAATGCGCAGAGAAAGCCGCTGCTTAGAGTCTGCAGTGCTTACAGGACGACGTCCACAATAGCACTGCAGGTAATATCGGCCACAATCCCGATCCACATATTGGTGAACGAGAGGGTCAGATTGTACAGGAGAGGCGATGTGAACGAGCAAGTTAAGAATGAAGAGAGGGAAATCAGTTTAGGCATGTGGCAGCATGAATGGCAGGAGGAGAGGTCGAAGGCGGTATGGACGAGAGCTCTGATACCAGATGTAGCGGGGTGGTACAGATGTATGCACCGCCGCACCAACTACTACTTTACTCAATTTCTAACGGGACACGGGTCTTTCAAGAAATACACATTTGGAATCAAAAATACTACGGATGACCTGTGTCCCGAGTGTGGTGTGCCAGACGACCTGCGGCATGTGGTGTCGGAGTGCTCTGAGTACCGTATAGAACAGAGTGAAATAAAAAAGGTTGCAGGATCTCTCGATCCCAGCATCATTATGGAAACTGCCACAAGGAGAAAGGAGGTGTACGCCCGGGTGATCGATATCATTACCAAATTGATGAGGAAGAAAGAGGCAAGAGAAAGGGAAAGAGATTTTTAATACACATGCGTACGTGCTGTTGCCTATTCACATTTCCTTCCCAAATTCGTATATACATTAGTTTTTCTCTTTCTTTATATGTCATGTGTTAGTTTTTCGTATGTGTTTGTTTTCCTTTTAGGTCACAATGGTGTGTCGAGTTCTTTCACTCACAAAATACGGTAGAAATATGTAGGAAGAGGAGAGCAACAGCCGGCACACAACGACGATATGTTCGCTAAGAACGGTTCCGTGTGTGCCGGTGGAGAAGAGGGTGGGTTTTTAGCTGGTAGGCGATCGGGTGCGGCTCTTTAAAGAGTGGATGACCCGGGAACCTGATATGTCCGGGTTTTAAACGTATCCAGTTGAATCCGCACACCTGGATCTTCTTCCCAGGAGTCTTCTTGAAGATTTTCCCACCCGCAAAAAAAAGGTTGATTTGGTGCATTTTCAATAAATTCATGAAACGAGATATTTAGTTTTGATAAAACAACTCAAAAATAACTGACAACTTTTCGGCTTTATTGTTACAATAAACCTTTAAAAGAATAAAAATAAAGAAAATGGAGATAAAATTATTCGATATCTATAGAAAAGTAAAAGAACAAAAAATAAAATTGCAAATTGACAGTACCGCGGCTGAACACATTCTGATATTATGTGACTCATAGCTTTAGAAAATTTCAAAAATAGATTTTTTTCGTTTTGCAATACTAACAGTGTCCTTTTTTGTTGGGTGGAAAGTCAGGTTCTGCTTCAGTGTCGAATTTGGAAGCAGAAAATTTTTAGCATTTCATATCGTCTTTTCCATAATAATATAATCGCCTGTCCTAGTCGTGAGTCAGGTTTACCTCTTCGTCTTCAAATTCTGGGACGTCTTATTCAGAATCTGTCTGGCTAATCTCTCCATCAGGAATCATCGGTGTCATAAATTCAACCCTCATCAGAAGATACATTGTCGTACAAAATTTGCAAACGTATTATTTCTCTTTCGCAGAATCCAATATACTATAAAAGTATTAATTAAAACGAATGAATAAAATATAATTGAAAGTGCAAACCTGAATTACCTGAACAAAAACACAGATGAAAATATTTCGTAAAAATTGCTCAATGTACACAACACAGGCTAATTCACTTTAAAATCAAAACAAATATAATCAAATAAATCAAAAACACCAAACCGGGGATCTACCGAGATTGTACAACCATTTGCTAACAATAATTCCTATAAAATAACAATCCAGCAAACTTTTTCCGTTTGCCGCTAAGTATATGAAAACATCATTTAAATAAAATGACATTTGCGGTCGATGAAGGTCTACTGGGTCAAACGTATGGTATTCAAACATACAAAAAAAAATATTACAGTCAAATAAAGTATAAATTGTATCTTTTTAATTACTTAACAGGTACATAAGATGCCAGATCTAGAGTAGACCACCGTCGTGCGTCGCAGTGTTAACTCGTTCTACATCTTCAATTGTTAATAAGCTACTTGTTCTTCCTATTTTTGGTGATATTGTGAAATTTTAGATTCCATTTTTTAGTTTCAATATCTTTGTATTGAAACAAGTTTACACCAGGTTCACTACTCATTTATTCCTTGTTATCAATATTCGTTTAATTCATATATAAAAATGAAAAGGAACAATTTAATCCGTTTCCAAAAAATAATTTGGGTCTAAATTGGATACACTATTCCTCAATCACAATTCCCAGACGAAAATCAACAGACATCTTTAATTTTTTGCTCAATTCCGCCAGTTCCTACTTCCAATTAATCAGAACACTTGATCCGAGTTAGCGCTTTCCCTGAAAGCACTAAAAATTTCGTGGAGGTATGTGACATTTCTACACGTAATTAACGCCTCAATCATCTAGCAGACCAGGCTAGTCGTTTGGATGTATCAGCCACACGAAAAATCGATTAGCGATTAGCAGTTGTGTTTTTGTCGTCGGAAAGTTGCAGTACTGTTGGCAAATGCAAGTTTAATTGCCGGACGGTACAAAATACATTCGTAAGGACTCAGTCAGTAGCGTCGGTGAGACAGGTTATTAACTTATGAAAAAAATATTTCTAAAATAATAATAACTTCTGAGTGAGTTTGTCCTTTTAATCTCACATACACATGTAATGAGATAGCCACTATTAAAATGGTAATTCTAAGTAAAAACCCAGAGCTGTGATCGAAGTTATCAGAGATATGAAATTGAACATATAGATTGGTCGCATAATAAAATTTGAACATGATTATTTACATAAAAACGTTGCCGAGATGGATTCTGTTTTCACAAATAAGTCAACAAGGCCTCATTGATAGATATAATAGGGAATATGCATGAAGTTTAAATTTACTTGAATCATTTTTCCCGACATTATATACTAAAACCTTTATTATCGTATTGAGTTTGTTTTTAATTGCATAAAATTATAGACAGCAAAATTAGCGAGCGAAATTTAAATTTGCGAAACGCAGTACCATTGGTCGAAACGAAACGATGCCAAACTAAATTATTGAGATCGATATCAGCTGATGATACTCATGCTGTGCTAGTAATGTTTGAGAGAAATAATAAATAATATTGTTGATTTGTGTTCCTGTAGTGTTTTCTGATAACTAGTGCAAAATTTCAGCATTCTTGTGATAGTAATCATCTACGACGATAAATGAAAGTGGTTTTGTGAAAGCACAATAGGAAAATAGATACATTCATGATAACAGCATATTTTGCTTCAATTCAAAGATTTTACGTCCACTGAGGTCAAAGGAGTTAGAGATGCAAGGTAATTGTTATAATGCATGATATAATCTAAAACATAGATTTTTGTGGATACATGCGCTCAGCTGTACTTACTTGAACATAACCTACAAATAATCTTGGAGTATTAAATCTGCTGTTGTATTGTCTATATTATAATGGCTTGTAAGTAATTATCACTTGAGAAGTTGGTTTTTGAAGACCGAATAAAAAAATGTAAATTATGAAGAATCCTACCAATTCATTTAATTTCGTAGTAATTTTATAGTTCTAAAATAGAGAATTAATCTTCCTTCTATTCTACTGTTTCGTGGAAATACTGTGGCCTCTGAAACGAATAAAATCTGGCTGAACTCAAACCAGTTTGCAAACTACTCTATGAATGGTTAAACAATGCTCCCACTAGTATTCCTTAAATACTTATACCTATGTCCTTCACAAAACATCCAAGTTTACGCCCTTGAGAGAGGTCCGTACATGGCGAATTTAATCGAAACAATAAACGGATGCAAATTACTAGATTATAGTTGTTTTTAATTACCAGTTAATTGCTGCTCCATAACCCTAACGTTTGTGTTTTATGAACCTTAATTAAACTGCACATTAGCTCAGTATATATCAATGCGTATATTGAACAAAATGTTTAAAAATCAAATATTGGATTACAAGGTATTTTCATAATTTTCAAACGGGTGGGGCAGAGCAGCTTGCTTATTTTGTAATGCAATAAAAGAAAAAGTAGTGCAGGCGTGCGTTTTACTCTGTGAGCAAAATCAACATGTTTATATCCTCATAAATTTTAACACGATATTAGACAGACGGCGTTAATGTAGAGTAAAAACGCTGAGTCTTTTCCATCACGTGACTGATACGACATCAACCATATGCATCGTAATCAATACGACAAACGCTTGTATTGAGTTTCTGTTATTAGAAGAAGACAGTACCATCATAGTATGTGCTGAATAATACGTCAACAAGTCACGTGATGGAGAAGCTTCATCGTTTCTACTGTAGATACTTCCGTTTCGTACAACTCTTCCCAGTACATCGAAGGATATGTGGTTGAAGAATATTGTCCTCAAGGACACATTCCGAAAGATGGAAGTGAACCTTATCGTTAAAGGAAATAAGAACGACGTCAAGCATTGCCAGAAGAATTTCACGTGAATTTTCTCGAGCAAAAAAATTAAGCACCTGGACTATGGGTAATTTGTAGGAATAAAATTTAAATTCTACATTGAGGATCCACCTCACAGAAGGAGCTGAAATCCTGACAGCTGTAGCACGTACAGGGTATCACAAAACAGACTGTCCCACCAAATCGATGTTTTGCTGTGTCCTTTCTGTTAGTGGAAATACAGGTTTCTCCTTTTTCACATCACCAGTTTCCCTGAAGTAGTACCCATGAAACAATCTATTGGTAATTTGGAACAAGGACAATATTGAAATGGACATGGAATATACGTTGCATGGCATTCTTCGAGCGAGCATAACTAAAATACGCCTCCATGATGCTAACTGAAGCAAATTGTATATTTTTTTCGAATGTGCCTACCACCACACTCCTACGAACAGTCGTCGCTCCAAATTCATATAAGCTAGTTGATTTGTAACCCCTGCCCCCTCCCTGTAGTAGAAAGAGAATAAATATGTTGATTTTAGAACTTTAGTAAAGCAAAAACCCTTTAGAGTTTTGAATTTTTTTCTCTGTAATGTAGTGGACAGTTTCGACCAAATTTTTTGGGCGTTATCCACATGGCTTTGTTGACACAAAGATCATTTACACCATCCTAACTCACCTTTCTATTCTGTCACTTGATAGGATTGCTTTGGTCTATCGATATTGGGTAAAAGCTTGACTGTGTTTATATACAAATCAAGTCATTAAGGCGTGCGAATAATACAAGGAATAAGTATAACTTTCTTAAATGCAACTTGTATATAATTTAATTTTTTTATTCTTCAGAAAATTTCAGTCACATCCGATGTCCTATTTCCATTTGTAACTGTTTTGGAAATATTCATTGTTGTCTAATACAATACAGAATTGAAATCAATTTCAGCGTTCTTTTTTGGTATTATTGAATAAAAAAAAGCTTTAAGTGGATCTCATTACTTTACAGAAAAATTAAATAAGAATTATAGAAATGATTAGTTATGGAGATGATAATTTGACAAAAATAGAAGTTGCTCACTTATATCATGTAAAATTTCCAAATATACCGCAGTTATTACAAGGGACTAAGACCTTGACATGTTGATACACATCGAATAATTATTACTGTTTCAAATGAAACTACCTGTTTCTAGATAATTCTACAATTTATTGCAAAAATGTTAACAATTCTAAGAAATTGACAATTGATATTGCTATCATCGTCAGAATGACAGAAGTTACATATCATGTGATACCTACCTGATGTTTAATAATTATTTTTGGCTGGACCAAGAAGTTACCTACCTTGTGATTGACTTAATATTTATTAATAGAAAAAAGAAGAATATATGATATTACAAATATTAAAGCTTAGATATTATTAGCCCAAAGGGGATATATTTTTCCATTTAAGATCAATATAACTGTGCAATGATATAGAAAACCAGGAAAACTATATCTGCTGATCTTTACAATTATTACTTGATTTTTTTTTTCTTGGCTTTGACACTCGTCATTCGGCCAGTCACAACAGGAACAAACTATTAATATATAAAAAAAATATATTCACCTCACTCACACCTATCCACACCTAAGAGAAGACAAAATTACCTACCTAAAAAAATAAATACAATAAGGATATACAGGGTCACTCGCTTCTTGTTTAGGGGCCCATCAAGACATTATAATTTATCACAAACAAAACTAGGCCACGGAAAGATAGGAATAACTACAATTGGGATAAACAGAGGTAAACAAATCTAGTTCAAACATTCACAAGCATACCTTTGATTCGTATATGAATTTCATCAGAACATTATATACTTCCATTTTGTTTAAGGCTAAAAGATGGCAGATATTGAAGGGTGGGAAAAATCCGATTCTTATTAAATCATTAATAAGGTTTTGAGTTTCTTGGGAATATATGCAGTTAAAGAAAATATGATTCAGATCACTTTTGATATGACAGTGTTGACACAGGTCTGTGTCAAGAATTTTTATTTTATATAAGTGTGCCGGATAACATGCATGTCCAAAGCGTAGTCTAACAATAGTTGTAATGTATTTACGTGGACAGGAGTAAGAATTGAACCAACAACAATTCGGAATTTCTTGTTGAATTGATGAATATTGGGTATTAGATATTTTACAATAATCGTTCCAGGACTTTTTCCATAAACAACTTTGTTTTTGCCTAGAATTAGCAAATACGTCTGGTACAGTTAGTGGATAGAGAGATAAGGTACCATTTTCTGCTGCATTTTTAGCTAAACGATCTACACGTTCAATATGTTTAAGTCCTATATGTGCTTTGATCCATATCAGCTGTACATGTTTATTATCTTCTTTTAATTGAAATAACATTTTTCTTATATAGAATATATAAAGATTATCTGATAAAGCAGGTATAGTTGGATTTTGTATAGCTGTTAAGACAGACAGAGAATCAGCTAATATAATAGCAGAACTTTTTCTGGACGAAGAAAAAAATTTTAACGATTCATAGATGCCCACAGCTTCAGCGCTGAAAACTGAGAAGTCTGAGGGGAGCTTAAACAATTTTTCGACATTATCACCTGGAATGTAGAACGCACAACCAGTTCCATATAAACTTTTGGAAGCGTCAGTATATATCTGTATGGAATCAGAATAATTTTCTAATATGGAGTTTAAAATTGTAAGACTTATCATAGGATTTACATGATACCTAGGTTGAATGACATTAAACATATGAAAAAAGTATTCAAAATCATCTAAAGTCATATTTTTTTCTGATCTAATTACACATAGATTGTTGTAGTTTCGGAAAGCATCACAGAGAGGCGGTGAATTTTTGCGGATCCAGTAGTTGTTAGTTAAATCAAATTCGTTTAGTTTACATATATTGTGATATAAAGATTCGTTGGAAGACATAATTTTTATGAGGAATTTATGGCTAAGATGATTTCTTCTATATTTTAAGGGAGGTTCTAAAGCTTCCACGTGAAGTGGTTCAATGGGAGTAGACCTCATAGCACCCATACAAATACGTGAGGCTTTGTTTTGAAATACGTCAATTTTTTGTAAATTATTTTTACTTGCGGATCCATAAAGTGTACATCCATAATCTATTATGGATCTAATATATGATCTATAAAAAAGTAGCGAGGTCGATACATCAGCTCCCCACCAAGTTTTAGAAATGGATTTTAAAAAATTCATACCTCTGTTGCATCTATTCAATATATGTTCGATATGGGGTTTCCAGGTTAACTTCCTATCAACTATCATTCCCAAATATTTTATTGATTTACAAAAAGGAAACGCTTGTGTATTTAACTGAATCGTATCGATATTCGGGATGTTATGTCTAGAAAAAATGCAAACTGATGATTTCGTGGGAGATACTTCAAAACCATTTTTAATGAACCATTTATAAGCCAATCCGTATATTTTATCTAACGTCTCTACAGCATCATTATATTTTTTGGCCTCTGAATATAAGCAAAAATCATCCGCATACTGAATTATTTTTGGGGTGATATTTTCAACGTAAATATTATAAAAGTCAGCCGTATACAAATTAAAAAGCAGAGGACTCAATACTGAACCCTGAGGTAGTCCTGAAATATTATAACGAGGTCCTATGAGGTAATTATTATGAGTTCTTATATACAATTTTCTATAAGAATAAAAGTTAATGATTGCATCAGTTAATCGAATCGGTATTAGGAAGTTATTAATCATTTTTTCTCTCAGAATGGGTAAGCAGACGCTATCATAAGCACCTTCGATATCTAGGCAAAGTGTAGGTAAATATCTATTGGTGGAATAAGTATTTTGAATATCGATAACAAGAGTTGTTAGAGCGTCAATTGTACCACAACCTTTTCTGTAGCCAAACTGGGTTCTTGGAAGGAGGTTTTTCTGAAATAACCACCATTCAAGTCTGTGCTTAATGATACGTTCTAAAGTTTTTAACATACAAGACATAAGTGATATAGGGCGATAGGATTCAGCATGATTGGGATCTTTACCTGGCTTGAGAATAGGAATAATGATGACATCCTTCAACTCATTAACTATGGATAGATTATTCAGTATATCATTAAATATATCAATCAACATACATTTAGCAATAACAGGAAGGTTATCAATCATAGGATATTTAATTTCATCAAGTCCTGGACTAGTACTGATGCGATTTTTAAGAACATAGTTTAACTCTGTTAAAGTTATGGGTTTTGAAAGAAAATGGTTCTCATCACTAGATGAAGTTAGATCAGGAAATAACATAGCAGCGAAGGGAGGAGAAATTTTGTCAAAAAATTCTGCCATCCAGATATCATCTAAAGGCTTGACGTTGGAGATTGGTTTTCTATAAATCTTTCTAGCTTGTTTCCAAAGAGAAGAAGACGAAACAGACTTATTAAGAGAAGAAACATACTCAATCCAGTTTTGTTTAGCTATAGCTTTAAATTTTCTTTTTGTTCTTGCCATCATTTCTTGACAAAGGAAAAAGTTTTGAAAATTCGAAGTTTTTTTATAAGTCGAGAAAGCCAAACGTCTATCTTCCAAAATCTTCTCGCAATCTGAATTCCACCAAGGTGGGGGGTAACGTTTTAAGTTTCTGATATTTTTAAATTGTGGTATTGCAATGTGTGCAGCTTGATTCATACTGCTGATTAAGATTTGATATTTATCAGATGTGGAGTTTAATGAGAAATCTCCTTGAAGAGTATTTTCAATTGTCCCAGTATACAATGGCCAGTTGGCTTTTTTTATGTTCCATTTATTTTTAAGGGGAAATTCATTGATAACTTGGTCAATTGGAAGCTCCATAAGAATAACAAAATGATTCGATCCTAATGTATCATCTAATACTGACCAATTAATTCTATTAGCAAGTTCAGGAGAACAAAAAGTGATATCTATCGCAGAAACATTTTGATTAGGACGAGTTAAAACTGTGGGTTGTCCATTATTCATTACTGTTAGATTAAGATCATCTGCAGCTTGGATTAGTTGTATACCAACTGTGTCATTATGATGTGCACCCCACAACGAATGATGTGCATTGAAATCACCTCCCACGATTATAGGATTTTTTGCTTGTGAAAAAAGTGTAAACCAATCATTAGCAGAACATTTAATTTTAGGTGGTTTATAAACAGAAAAAAGGCTTAGCTCCGATTTACCATATTTAATTTTTATGCCACACATTTCCACGCCTCTACACACATTATTATTAATTTTGAATTCACAAAAACTTATTGAATGATGAACTAAAATGGCAACACCACCATAGCCGTCATGTCGGTCTTTACGGATCATATTATAACCATTATAACAATATTGTATATTTTTTTAAACCAAGTTTCAGTAATAAGTGCCACATCTATTTTTCTAGAATTTAAAAAGTGTTGCAAACTGTTTTTATTTGCCACAGCTGATCTAGCATTCCACTGCATAATGTTAAGTGAAACTTTTTGAGCCATTAATAATTATTAACTGTTAGAGTATCCTCCAGTACTTGTTTAATGCTACTGATTATTGAACTTTTATTAATTGATTGCAAGTCTTCTACTGAGCTAATATTATCCAATAGATTGAATACAAATTTGGAGACAATGTCAGCAATATTCTGTTTTTTACTTTCAATACTATTAAAATTGGATTTATAGGGGTTAGCAGGTAATGGTTGACTAGGACCAAAAGTAAAAGGAAACATAGGCGAGTCAGAAGGAGACTGATTGGACGGAGAGTCTGATTTTCTTTTCTTTTTCATGGGAACTGAGTATTTTTTTGTGCCACTTGTACTTGGTAGCGACGAAATTAAACTATTACTTTCCCTAATATTTTTTATCATAGTTTGTGTGGTATTATTATTAACTTGATTAGTAAGACTGGGGAAATCTTTATTATAATTTGATAAGCCTGAAAAAGAATCATGACTTACAAAAGAAGAAATAGAGTTTTCACAGTATTTTCTGGCTTCCAGAAATGACGTTTTTTGTTCAACCATAATAGTTTTAATTTTTTTCTGTTTCTCATATTGAGGGCATTTTTTAGATATAGATAGGTGATCATTAGATTTACAATGAATACAATAAATTTTGTCTTTATTGCAACCATGTTCCTCTGTTTTTATTTCGCCGCATTGTATACATCGTTCTTGGGAGTTTTTACACTGTTTAGAAACATGTCCATACTTCAAACAACGATAACATTGAACTACTCTACCTATAAATTGTTCTACCTGACAATATACTTTATTAAATTCAACATATTTTGGTATAATATTACCTTCAAAAGTAATAATAATGGGTTTTTTTGGTACATAATCAATTGTGTGATCCTCTCTTTGGATTTTACGTTTAGTACGATAAATGTTTATTACCGGAGAGGTAGACTCTACATTCTCTAACAAATATTTTTCGTCATATTTAGTGTCAACGTCCCTAATGATACCCTTTGATTCGAGTAGATGATTTGGAATATAAGCTACCAAATTATGATTTTCCAACAAAGGATTTTTAACTAATTGATTAGCCTCAAGAAACGATTTTAATAAAACTTTTATTCGATTTTTACCTATACTTTTAATTTCTAATATATTAGTTAGCTTTAATTGTTTAAAAAGTATGTGACCAACAGTCATGGGATGTAGCCTTCCCAAATTACTACTTTTAATATTTTCAATGTATACCCAAATAGTCGATAAATTGTACTTATCTGACAATAAGTTGAACTTTTTTGGAACTGGTTTTACTGCAGAAACCTCGTTGGTGCTTGGAGAGTTATTAATCGGTAACATTTGATCATCATCACATAACATAATTGACTCCACTTGCGTCGAGAATGACGTCCCTTTTTTATCCCCCATGATGGGGGAAAAATTATTTAGTTAAAAACTCTAATCGGAATATTTCAAATAAACACGTGTAAGAAAACAAAGTTGGCACTGATAAAAACTATCGACCGGTTTTGTTAATTGCTTCGCACAACCTATTTGTACAAAGGTAAAATCAACACTGAATTATTACTTAAGAATACAGTTTAAAAGTGGAGAACTCCCTATATTTATCTGTTCATTGACGACTTCTTATTGTGGCTTTCTTAAGTGTCTTCTAGTTTTTAATTCTTCAAGGAAATCCAGTTCTTCTTTCTGATCACAAATATGTAGGACTTCTAGTTGTGTGTTAGGTGTCAAGTAGATGTTTTGCTTAGTGGGATTTCTCTGGTTGTTTTAATCTGAATGCTCGTGAGTGTTCACTGTATCTGATTTAAAAATTTCTAAGGGTTCGACCCAAATAGACAGCATTACATTCTGGATATTTAAGTTTATATATACCAGACTTATTTAATGGGGATATGTTTGTTTTTACATTTAACAATTTTGTACTCACATTACTTTCTGTTTTAAAAGAAATTGTTGTACGATGAAATAAAACAATTCAGATTGTTTTATTTCATCGTTCAATATGGATCTTTATCAAGTAGAAGTCTTATTTATTCAATTCAAGAAATTTTTGTATTTGTTGCTACGCTGGAATGAGGCGCGACGTGCCAAGCGTTTTAACCGAATCATTTCGTCAAAACGCGTGTTGTCTAGTTAGAACTTCAGTAATATTAATTTTTGAGCAGTAATAGACGCATTTAGTAAAAACTAATTTAAACTAGAAAAAAAACGGGTCTTAACTGTAACATATATATATATATATATATATATATATATATATATATATATATATATATATCATAATCGGAAAAATGTTAAGTACTTCACTAGACAGGACTAAAGCAACTTATTTTTAAGATTTTTTAGAATAAAATGAATTGTTAGTCTTAGAAGATTAGTTTCAATTTTAGCCAAATATCCATAACAAAAGGAATATCTCAATAAAAGCCTGTATCTTGGTAGTTCCGTAATGTAACTTTTCAAGTGAATCTAAGAATTTCATCACGTTTTATACAATTTTCAGATGTAAATCATACTTTAGTTGTTATTTCCTCAAATAGAATTTGGCAACCAACATAATCGTGGTGGTATTTTCAAATTTCAACAAATATTTCAATAATGTCGCTTCATTACAAATTAGACATATCCGTATACTCATTTTCAAACAATTGTTATTGAATTGTGTAACGATTTTTCACATTTGCCTTTGAGAGTTGTAATAAACACATCATCTACAATACATGTATTGTATTAGATTTCAATTAGCGGGCTCGTAAATATTAACAAGTCCAAAACTTACAATCGAATATGTGTGGAATTAAATCACCATTGTTTCGCTGGTGGCAGTAGTATCAATATCACTTTATACTCTGTACGTTATTCAGCGGACTAAAACGACCATGGAAATTATTATTTGGAAATTTATTATTGAAGTTCCAGATACATTTTATTATTATTTGAAGCAGTCATTCCGGTCTAATAAATAATTGAAATTATTAGTATTTTAAATGAAACTCACGGTTTCTAGTTAATTCCACAATATAATAAAAATTGTTGAAAATTCTGAAAAATTGACAATTGTTTCGATAAATCAATATCATCGTCAGAATGACAGAAGTTACATTTTATTTAATGCCTACCTGATGTTTAGTAGTTATTTTTGGCTAGACCAAGAAGTGACCTAACTTGTGATTGGCTTAATATATGTTTATAGAAAAAAGAAGAAGATGTGATATTACAAATATTGAAGCTTAGATATTATTAGCCCTATGGTGATATCCTGGATATCATTTTTCAATTAAGTAGATTCCACCAAGTAAGGGTCGAGACAGTTAATTTAATTGAAATTATGCTTTTGTGTAAAATATCCATGTAAATACTATCATCGTTGGTGGAATTGGTGCAGACGGAATTCAATTCGTTTGATCGTGTTTTAGAATAAAATACCCACTGTATTGATTGCAGAAAATAGGTAACATACGCAGAAAAAGGCGTTTTATATTACAGTTTAGAAAAGATAATAACTCAAGAATCACCTCGCGATATATATTTTCTATACACTCACTCAAATCTGATTAGGAACTGATATCTTCATTTCCATTATTTTTTAAATAATTTTCTGCTATAATCCTAGGCTCTATCTTACGCGAGCAGCTACTCTAGCCAAAAGAGTAACGGAATTTCATCTAAGACACTGACTAACACATAAATTATGATTATAAAGTATCTAGCCTCTCTTAGAGTCAGTCCAAAACAAATAAATATCTATCAGATGCATCACAGAGATTAGTAGCGACTACTATCTGCGGATAATAACTGGAAAAATGAAGAAGATAACTAGGCGAAAAATAGTCAATATCAAGAAATATACTTCAGACTGCAAAATAACCATAAGAATTAAGCCGATTATTACAAATATAAATTAGGAAAAAGACTCTATGACACTGATTATATGTGGATATATTTTGGAAAAAAAATTTGGATGCCGCTGGAAGGTGTAGCGGCGGAATAACAAAAATTATAAATATGAAGCGAACTCACTGGTGAACGGGAAACATTGAAGGGACAGTTAAAAACAAGAAAATAGCATAAAAAACAATCAAACGATAAAGAATAAAACATAACACTGAAGAACAAAAAAATTAATTACAGAGGAATACCAAATTATGGAAAGATGTCAAGAATACTCCAAAAAATGACTAGATAGAAGAGAAGGGACATAAGAAAGTAGGGAAAGGGAAATATTCAAACCGTAGTGGTAAATCAGGAAGAAGAAATTGCGCTAGACGAAACGAAGGAGACAATAAGTGAAGTAACGAAGAGTAGGGCTCCAAAGTATGACAAGCTGACAAATTAAATGCTAAAAGCACTTCTAAAACCTAAAAGAGCTTATCATGTATCTACAAGCGCAAATGGAGTAAGTGGGTCTAATATGTCTGGAAAACACGTAGGTTTACAAAACAGAGTTAAAACTGTAAATTCCAGAGCACCATACGTTTCATGTGCGGCATAAATGCTTAATCTAGTTGTCAATGATGCGGCAAAAATTACATTCGGAACAATACATTTTTTTGATAATGTTCAGGAATTATTTAACTTTTTTTTATCTTCAAGTTATAGATGGAACATTTTGAAGCACAATGTTAAAGTGACACACGGTGAGCAAGTAGAGTAAAAGCTTTACAATCCCTTCATAGTGAGCTAGCTCAATTCCTTTTGTGAAAACTTAACTCAGCTCTTTGACGATATTTCCAGAGATATTAAAATGACGCACACAGCCAGGTGTTTACTTCTCAAAGTAAAAAATTATCATTTGGTTTGTGGTTTGGTAATTTGGCATAGTGTTTTATATAAAATGGATGCTACAAAAACAGAATATTAATCTAGGTGAATGTGTCAAAGCATTGCAGCAATTATTGTTATTTTTAGACGAGAAGAGGTCTGATCAGCGTTTTGAAATTTACATCATTACTTCAGAATCACTAGCAAGAAAAATTGACGTTGAATCCGTTTTTCCTCCAGTTAAAACTAGAAGAAAAAAACACAATTTTCATACGAAAGTGCATATGATCCCATGGAAAATTTAAAATAAGACATAATTTTACTATCTTAGATAAAGCCAAAGTTGCCGTTAAAGAAATATTTAACTCTCTGTCTCATTGTAACAAAATATTTGATTGTTTTGTAAATTTTTCTTATCTGAAATTATTATATGTTATTGATTTAAAACAAAAATGTATGGATCTTGAATTGGCATAATAAACACCAAGATATCATTGGAATAGATCTGTTATTCGAAATAACTTCTTTAAATATTTAATCGATCTTAAGGAGCCTATTGATATTTTGAAGTATATACGTTCAAATCATTTGTTGTCAGCATTGCCAGATTTAGTTATTGCGATAATACTTCTTTTAACTATTTTGTAACTGTAGCTTCCGGAGAAAGAACCTTTTCAAATTGAAGATTATTGAAAATTATATGCGATTATCAATATCGCAAGAACGTCATCAAAACTCGTCATTAATAATAGTTGCAAAAAATTATATTAATTTGTACCACTCAAAGCTAAGTGAGGAATTTGCCTAGATGAAAGCTAGAAAAGCGTCTTTTTAAGAACATAATGCTCTAAATAAATATTTCAATAAATATATTTTTTAATTCAGTCACAATTCGTAAAATAGCGTTAATTTTCAAAGAAACATCACTCATCATACAACTTCAATTTTAGTGGCAGTTTTGAGAAGGTATAGGTTACTCGCCGCGCAGAAGGATAATACATACTTATACACGTGTATCGAAAACCATATTATAAAGAATATCCTAAATTTTCTTGCTTTTATGGAAGTAGGTTTAGGAAATGTAAATTCGAGTTTCATACTTTGGCGACATTTAGCAAACTTTTACTATTTATTTTGCAAAACGTCGGTAAACTGAAAAAGCTGATTATATATTTCCTGATCACACTTCCAAAAAATAAAAATATATAAAATCGTTTAACATTTAACTAGGATCAAAAATCATAAATTGAGGTATTAATATTATATTATCAATTGGCATTGTCAATTTTTTGATCTAGTGTCGTTATTGATACAATGTTACGCAGGTATTTTTTCGCTTAACCTAGATGAAAAACAAAGCTATGAAGGTGCTGGTTTTTCAATGCAAATTAGTGCAAATTTACGTATTTTCTTAATTAGTTACTTGTGTAAGATGGTCGAATATAAAATATTGTATCTTCGTAGTGTAACTCGTATGAATTTAAGCTTTCATACTCAATCACAAAAAGTTTCTATTAGTGTTACTTTCTACATTTGTGTATAATAAAAACTTAAGGTCATGTTTTAATTTATTAAAAAATTACATTTTGAGAGATTCGAATAAAATCTCATATAAATGAGCGGCATATTCAGAGTTGGCACAAAGGCGGCAGACCCTTTAGGTGCCTGTTTTACAGACACTGGTGAGATTAAAATCAATAGAGTTCATCTGTGAGATGCTCTGAACAATACCCAAACATAAAATTGGTGACTTTATACACTCTGGAGGCTGTATCTTCCTAACAAACCGAAATTTCTCCAAAAAATGTCCAAAAATGTGGTAGTTTAGGTACCATAACACTCGTTACGCTGGCTCTGATGAGCTGTGAATAAATAAGTTTCATCTGTGGGATACCCTGAACAATATCGAAACATAAAATTGGTGACTTTATGCACTCCGGAGGCTATGTCGTGCTAACAAGACATGTTACAAAAGTGGCCGCCGATGACTACATACACAGAGGATTTTTTTTCTAAAAACTATTTTTTTATGTTTTTCTCACTGAAAAACGTAAAAATAACTCAAAAACATCTAAAATTCGAGCTTTTTTTGGGGTAAACCAATACTTTCCTCGCATCGTAGATTGGGTTGGCGGGAAAGTAAAACGGAAGTACTGAAATAGTTAGTATTAAAACAAAGAAATTCCGGTTTTGTGTAGTGGACTGGCAATTACAGATTATTTTTATTGTAATGACAATGAAGCTATAGCTTCAGTAGTTGAGGGTTGAATGCTCGATGTCTCTATCATCACCAAACGATGTTATCACCTTGTTGTCGAACCATTCGTTTGATCATACTGCATCGGTGCATTATTAACAACTCCCTGAATATAGTGAAAGTAAACATACTCGAATGCCATCAGCTAGGTAAATCTAAGCAAATGAATATAATTCTCTTTTGGGTCATTTTACTTCTATCTCAATTATTCATGACAGTAGAGAATAAGATTTCTCAATAAAGATACAACAATATGAAATATTCCTATGCATGTATGAAATATTTTTCTTGATTACCGGGAAAAATGTATTATTAAATCAACGTTAATAAACGCCATTTGTCGTTTTTACGTAAATAGTAAATGCACTCGTTATAATAAGTTTTCAATTTCCCTGGTAACAAAACTAAATTCTGTTATCTACCGTGTTGTCCCAATTTAGCACCATAAATGGCGCAGTTAACAGGATAATGTGACTAAGGTAATAATAAAAATTAGTTGTCCGATAGTCGGAAGCGTAGCTGTATGAAATACTGAACGAAATAAAAGTGTAGGTACCGTGTTGGGAAATTTAATAGATATTCATCAACACTTTATTACGGTTTCGTTTACTGCATAATATGGAACCAAGAAGGTGAATGGTTAATTTTAGTGTGGCAAAATCATATAACTATTACTAATAGCACAACGAACAATCGTAAAATGTTGAAGAATTCGAAGGGAATTATTTCTATTTTTTTAAATACATTTTCCGATTAATTTACCACTGAAAATGGGGTGTCTTAAAATGCTGTATTTAAGTGGTATTTCTATAAAATGAATGTTCCCGTCTGAAGCAGGGCGAAAATTTGAAATTTCCCTAAGGAAATAGAAATGTGGTGCAGACGAGGAATGCTAGGAATAAATGTTTTGTGTTTGTGCACTGATACAAACGGCTATTTAAAAAAAATTGTACGTTTTGAACCTTTGTAGTAAACAATTGTTTCTGTAAATCTATTTAAATGATGCTGTACCGTGTTGTGGATTGCAATAGCAGGTCCTTTAAATAAATATAAAATCACACTTTTAGTTATACTGTGTATAGATCGGTTCAGGTTCGAGTAACCAGCCATCGATATTCGACTGTAGATCGGGCTCCAACTCCAACTGTTTGTATAAAGTATGTTCTGAAAAAAAAACTGAGGCGTGGAAGGAATTAACGTTTGTGTCAACAGCATCAACTACTAAGGTTAGTTATCCTGTTCTGGGCAGGTGTTATAACTTTTTCACAAGCGCTAGTAAAGAAAGGCACTGTTAATTAGAACCTAAGAGTGAATCAAAATATAAGACGCTGCTAGTTATTTAAATATTTATTTTGCGTCATAATTTAATTGCCACTCCAAACACCGATTTTGACTCTAATAGATTTACTCTCATTGGATGACTTAACAGTGTCAAAAAATGCAACAAAATGTCGAAGTTAACTTATTAGGTTAACGAAGTGAGACATATTCAGCTGTACAACCAAGGTGATTTCATGAAATTAACTGTCTCGATCCTTACTTCGTAGAATCTACTCATATTACTTTTTAAATGAAACTAACTGTCTCTAAATAATTCCTTAATAAAAAAATGGAAAATTCCTATAAAATCGACAATTGTTTCGATGATAGTAATATCGAAACAATTGTCAATTTTTTACCATTTTTTCATTATATTGTGGACTTATTTAGAAACTGTTTAAGAAAGTAATTTTGTACATAAAAAATTTAGTTAATAGAGTTCTGAATAAAATATCTGTTCAAAAAGTCTAAAAATTCTAAAAAATTGACAATTGTTTCGATAAATCAATGTCATCGTCAGAATGACAGAAGTTACATTTCATTTGATGCCTACCTGATGTTTAGTAGTTATTTTTGGCTAGACCAAGAAGTGACCTAACTTGTGACCATAGGGCTAATAATATCTAAGCTTCAATATTTGTAATATCATATCTTCTTCTTTTTTCTATTAATATATATTAAGTCAATCACAAGTTAGGTCACTTCTTGGTCTAGCCAAAAATAACTACTAAACATCAGGTAGGCATCAAATGAAGTGTAACTTTTGTCATTCTGACGATGATATTGATATTTTATTATATTGTGGAATTAGCTAGAAACAGTGAGTTTTATTTAAAACACTAATAAGGTGATTTCACACAAAATATATGTCTTCTTTTCAAAACATTCTACAAGATGATCTCACTTATAGTGAAACTTTGTTTTTAATGGTTAAAATTTTTGATTGAATTTTTAATACACGAAGAATTATTCATAAAAAAACGTATATGGAACATTCATAATACAATATTATATATTTGACTCAACTCTAGGTACTGAGAAAGACGTGTTTAAGACCGCTCCGTGATATTACCCAAACATCGGGCTGTTACGAGTACTTTCGAAATCAGGTGATATCAAAATAAGATGGTTTAGTAAACTGTAAGCACAAAACCTTTAATATTTATTTGAATTTATTATAACGGTAGTTTGAAAAAGAAAAAACTTGTTGTAAAAACAGAACTGATATTGCAGCAGAAAATATATATAGCTAGGTATAAAGATCTCAACCGTTCCAAAGGAACGAAGAACATAACTTATTAAATTATTACCAACAATGATACACTCAGATGATGGCAAGAGGAAGCCAGACTAAATGGTAGATGATGTAACAGAAGGAGTATGTGAAACAAATAAAAGAGGAAAAAAGTTAATAACCGAGCTAATGAAGAAATTGATCAAATAAAGAAACAAGTAAAAATATAGTAGTTCAAGGATTTCTAATAAACACCAGCAGACCGGAAGCATTGCAAAATTTTATAGGATAGGATAAAAGGAGACAAGGATAGGCAGTAAATACGGCAGTAAAATTGGGAGAGAATACATGCCTAGTAGAACATAATAGTGGAGACGATAAGATGAACAGTATGTAAAATACAAGCAAGTTGAAAACCATGCACAGAAAAGTTTACATTAATGATGATATGACTAAAAAAGAAAGAGAGATCCAAGCAAAAATTAGGAATTATGCAAAAGACGAGAAAATCAAGGGGAAATCTGTCAAGATTAGATTCCAGAAACTAATTATAAACGATTGAGGATAGAATAAGGAAGAAGATATGCTGGAAATAATAAAGTATAAATAAACAAACTGGCGCGAAATAGGAACAGGAAAAACAAAATGAAAGGAAAAACAAAAAAGATCATATAACAAGGAAATATACTAAAATTGGAACATGGAATATTAAAGGGTCGGACGAAGAAGGAAAATTAATATAGTTGGACAAGGAAGCTGGAGATTATAATTTTGATATCCTAGCATTACAAGAAACTAAACAACTAGGCAAGGCTCAAAAGAGATTGCAGATTATGTATTCTTTAATAGTGGGGGTGAAAACAGAATTATTTATAATTAGGAAAAAACTAAAATGGATGCTCATGGAATTTAAACCCATCTCAGAGATATTGTGTACTTTAAGAATAAGAGTAATGTATCCCAAAATTACACTTGTGAACATGCATGCACCAACAGAAGAGAAGGTCATAGACCTGAAAGAAGAATACTATAGTAATCTTGAAAGAGTATATGAGGCTATCTCCAGATATGATTTGAAAATTGTACTGGGAGATGCCAAGATCGGTAAGGAAGAGACGTATATGCCAATAATTGGAAGATATAGTCTGCATGAGAGAATAAATGAAAATGGCCGATTTTTGATAGATTTCGCGGAAGAGCATAACTTCAAAATCAATAGCTCATTATTTTCAGCGTAAAAATATTTATAAAGGTACGTAGATATCGTCAGACTGAAAAACAACGAACCAAATTGACCACGTTATAATCGAACTCGAAGAAGACCAATGCATCACCGATATAAGAACGTATAGAGGACCCGATCTGGACTCTAATAATTTCATGGTGGGAGTTACATTAAAGTAGCTCATTCAAACAAACAACCAGTTGATGTACCTTATGTAACGAGGATATCAGTTTACACCCAACATTTTCTTTCTAATACTGTACTTGACACATCGATTCTTTTCTTCGCCATTCGATAGAGGAAAGATGCATCTCAGTTACTAACCATATTTGAATTTTCATTTCATATTTGTAGAAAATATACGGGATTGAAACTGGAGTAGAAATTTTTGTAAAAATTGTCCTTAAAAAATTTTTAGTATATACGTTTACGCAATGGGAAGACTGAAATTGGTGAAAATCGAAATAGGAGTATTCATACTATTATAAAAAAAATACAGCAACTCCCCATTGATAATGCGAACCGAGAAATTGAACAAAGTTGAACTTTTTTTAAAAAAAATTGATTCCAAATCGCATGGAAAATCCTAAAAAAATTTTGATTCCGATTTCGATGAAATTTTACATGAGGGGGTTTTTAATACGAGCGTTACAAAAAATTTCAGTTATTCGTAAAAAAAATTATTTCGGGAGGAAAATTGAGAAATATTTATGAAAAAGGTATTTTCCGGAAAACTGTAAATCAGATTTTGCCCATTTACTAACTGAACCTCAGTTTTTACGTTCTGAACCTACATATAAAATTTCATTAAAAAACTCGGTCGCATTTTTGAGTTATCGTTTTGACAGACCGGCTGACCGATTTACTCGAATCTCAAAACGTCAAAATCACTCCATTACAATACTTCCCTTATATGTATACATATTGTTACGAAATATCACACTGGTGTAGTCCCTGAATCCGACTGTCTAAGCCATGTATGAAAGTTGAAATTTTGGCGAATGCGCAGATATTTCTTTGGGCTGTTTAGGTACCATTATTTTTTGTGACTATTCTTATCTAGACATTTCCAGTGAGGTTCATTGTTTTGTGACCAGTCTAATCTATACAATTCCAGGGAGGCGATTGTTTTTGTGTGAGCCGCAATCCAGAATTATCCAGAAAAAAGGGCACTTGATATATAAAGACTTCCGACCAGCGAGAGAAGTTAGTTTATAATTTGATCTCGTGAGATAAACAGTGAACAAGTAAATATATAAATTAAGTCTAAGTAAATAAACAGTAGGGAAGAGTTTATATAAATTAGTATAAGTGAATATACTGTGTATAGGATATAAATTAGTGAATAGTTTATTGAATAAATAAATTAAGTGAGTAAACATACCGTGAGTTAAATTTAATAAGTAAAAAATATACTTTTTAAAAAAATTTAATTAAACTCTATGATTAGTTACAGTTGATGTTACAATTATGACTGATTTCTTTTTAGTTTACAAAAATAAGGAGAATGTAGTATATTGCTGAATAAAGAAGGAAAATATATGATAAGAAAATTATAACAATTGCGTAAACAGGATGTCTCCACGTGTTTTCTGATTAAGTTTAAAATTATAAATCCAATAATGTGGGAAACGTCCTGTCAGCAATTTAACAATAATATTATATGAGTTTAACAGGATGTCTCCATATGACTCCTCCCCTCTTTGTTAAAGGCACGACCTCTTGGCTTTGGCTCCAATAGGGATTGGGGTAGCTCAATTGCTTCACCCTGGGATTGTTCTGGATTTTTGATTTTTCTAAAATATTTTCTATACAGATACAAAAATAGTAGAATTAATAAAATGAAAATTATTATTGTTGTTATTCCTAAATGGCTTTGATGAAATTCTATAGGTAGCAAATTTGGTTCTTGAAACTGTGGTAGTAGCTTGGTTGGATCGTCCAGATATAAATTGTTCATGCTGATTTTGTGATGAATTTCTGTGGGTTCTTTGAGGCTGGGCCATTCTTGAGTAAATGTTTTATTGGATCCCATCCAAGTATGTTTTTGAAAAGAATAAATACAATCATTGTTTCCTAGTACGATGTTACATTTTGATATTTTCAATTATTCAAAATTTTGTTTGCAGTCTTCATTGATGGTAGTTATCTTCTTTGAGCAAATTATTGTATTTCCAATAGTTAATTGTGTGAAAGGTGAAAAGTCATTTTTTACTTGAGCGTAGTTGCAGAGTGAAGGGTCTTCCAAGTTACAAGGGTCTTCGTGTGGTTCCTTTTCGCAATACCAGAACGAAAAGGTCTTCTTGCATTCTTCGTTTGTCCATTTTGTTGATCCTTTGGAATTTAATGTGAAGGCGTATGGGGGTAGAAGGATATTATTTTCTTTACTGGGAGTAGGGATAATTCTGGAAATATAAAGTAATTCATCGGCTAATATGGGTATTTTAAGAGTAATATATAAAGTTTTTGAAGTAAACATAAGATTGACTTTGATTATTTCTAATAAAGTAGGAATATCGGAAGCGATTTCATTGTGAGAATGAATAGTATGTGAATAATTAAGAATTTCTTCTAATTCCTTTTGTTTAATTAATTCTACATTTAAAATTTCTTGGTTACTAAATGATATTGCTCTTAGTAAAATTTGAATATAATTTCTTAGGTGTCTAATTTGTTCTAGTTGAATATGAATAATAATTTTGTTATTCAAACTATCATTTAAAGTATTTAATTCTCTTAGAACGTTTTCAGCACAATTTTGTATTTTACGTAGGTCTGTTTGCAAGCGTTGAGTAATCTGTCCTGCAAATGAATGCACTTTCGAAATTTCAGTCCAAGATTTCCTGAAATATATTTATATCTTCTGAGAGTAAGTCCATCTCTCCGTTATAAATTTTTGCTAAAGTTATTGTTGAATCGTCAAGTCTACTAACTAAATGAACTTGATTTAATACTAATTTACTATATGAGTTTTCAATTTCTTCAATACTTATACTAAAATAGATCTTATGATAATTGGTCTTATATTTAGCTAATCCTAAACTATCTAATATGTAACCTGGAGGTTCAATTGTTTTGACTTGAAGTGCCTGGGTGGCTATCTTCATGGTTAACCTGGAAAGATTTAGTATTTTTAATCATGTGTTTGCTAACCTTTTTAGATTTTTGAGAAACTAACTTATCGTTGGATTGATTTGTGTCTACTAATATTTTCTTATATTTAGGTTTGTTTTTATTTCGTGGTTCCATATCTAAATATACGACATCTGTTTTTGGGATATCGTCTGTTCGTTTACTATTAACTTTATTCAATTGTTCGGTTCTTTTTGTTAATTGTTTTTGCATCATTTCTGTTTTTCGATATTCGTTGTAATTTTGGAATACTTGTTTATGGGGATCTATTTCATGAAGATTTAGATTTTCGTATGGCCATAAAGAAGTGAAAATGGGGTAAAATTTGTTACTGAATGAATTGATTGATTATATGTAAGAATAGCAGTTGTAACTAAGTCGGTAATATTTTATTTTGATTTTTGTCTTAGGATTCTTTCGATTAAAGTTGAATGTGTTCTTTCTATCGGAGAGATTGGGGTGTTGTATAATGAATTTTCATATGAAAGAGTGACGTGAATTTTTTAAAGGTTTCGCTAGTGAATTCTCTGGCATTGTCGCAAGTTATTTGCGAAGGGTAGTTATGATGAGAGAAATAATGACGGAGTGTACTAAGTATAGTGATAGAATTTGAGTCACTAATTTCGTAAGCTTGAAGGTACCTAGAGAATAAATCGGGTATTGTAAGAAATTGTTTATTTTCTATAAAGAATACGTCTATGCGAATATTTTCGAAAGGTCTTTTAGAAATAAGTGGGCCGGAGAATGGAAATTTTCGAGGGTTTTTATCATATTTTGAGGTGAGACATAATTCGCAATTATTAACGTGATTCGTTACTAATTCTTGGATTTTCCGAAAATAATACAGGGACTTTATATGTTTCGTAGTTTCTGTGATACCGTTATGAGTTTCTGAATGATAGTCTGAAATTAATCGGACTTGTTCTTCCTTATTAATTATGTCTTTCAGAAAAGTATTTGTTTTAATGATTTTTACGTTTGGTTCCAAGATTTTTGACCATTGTGTAGAAGCAATATTAAGTAATGAATCATTGGGGCAGTATATATAGTATGTTTTTGTTGGATCTACTATTTCTAAAAACATATTACTTATAACGTTATAGTCGGATCCTTTTCTAAAAGTAAGAATATAGCGATTTTTGCTAAATGGCTTAGAATAATCTATGTCGTTTTTGTCTCCGTATTTTAGGATTATGTGAAAATTTGCGGAATTCAAGGTTTTTTCTGAAATTGGGAAACCAAAAATTGGATTTTCTTGTGCGGAATGTCTAGTCTCGCCTGAAGTGGTACTTTTGTTATCGTCGGATATTTTACTTAAAATTTCGTTAGCATCACTTAATGCTAGATTTGGATCGGAATTTGCTCTTGCCATAGTTGAAATGGCATCGATATCATCAGGGTTTTGTTTGAATTCTTTAATATTTGTTTCTGAGTTTGGGGGAGTAATAACTATATCACTAATTATATTAATTTTTAGATCACGTTTAGGAAGTTTTTTATCGATTGCATTGAGTTCAATTCTCGATAATGCATCAGCGACGTAATTTTCTTTGCCTTTCTTGAAATTAATTTCAAAATCGAATTCTTCCAACTTTAGTTTCCATCTTATTAGACGTTGATTGGGTTCTTTAAGAGAATGTAGGCAGACGAGTGGTTTATGATCAGTTTCAATAATAAATTTTTTGGAATATAAATATGGTCGGAAATGCTTACAGCTATCGATTATAGCTAAGAGTTCTTTTTCGATAGTGCCATAATTTCTTTCAGCTGAATTAAGTGTTCGAGAGTAAAAAGCTATTGGATGGGAATCTTGGGAAAGTACGCTTCCTATAGCGATATTTGAAGCGTCGGTCGTTAAAGTGAATGTTTTTGTGAAATCGGGGTATGCTAAAATAGGAGAATCACAAAGAAATTGTTTGCATTTTTGGAAAGCATTGAGGAATTCTGGGTCGATTAAATCTAATTTAGTTCCTTTTATAAGATATTTATTTATTGGATAGGTTGTTTTGGAGAAATTTCGAATGAATTTACGATAATAGGAAAGCATGCCGAGAAATGATTTTATTTGTTTTTCGTTTTTGGGAAAAGGAAAGTTTTGGATGGACTACTTGATTTTATCTGGATTTGGTTTAATACCATCAGGGGTTATGACATGGCCTAAGAAGGCAACTTCTTTTCTGAGGAATTCTGATTTGTCTATTAGGACTTTCAAATTATATTTTTCTAATTCACTGAATATTTGTTTTATATGAAGAATATGGTGTTGAAGGGACTTCGAAAATATTACTATGTCATCCATGTATACGAAACATTGTTTATAGAGAAAAGGACGGAGAATTGTGTCCATGACACGTTGAAAAGTGGCAGGAGCGTTTTTTAGGCCAAATGGTATTCGTAGTGGCCATTATCTACTGTAAATGCAGTTTTTTCTGCCGAATCTGGGTGTATTTCAATTTGGTGAAAACCTTGTGCCAAATCTAAAGTGGAAAAGTAAGTACTTCGACCAAGATTGTCGAGAATTTCATCGATACGAGGAAGGGGATATTTATCTTCGATAGTTTTTTCATTTAGTTTTCGGTAATCGATAACTAATCGGAATTTTTTCTTTCCCCTGGCGTCCATTCGTTTGGGGACGAGAAAGGTAGGGAAACTGTACGGAGATATACTTGGTTTAATTATTTTATTGTCTAGGAGCTTTTGTATCTGATCTTGAATTTCTTGTTTTAAATGGTAAGGGTATCTATAAGATTTTTGATAAATCGGTACATCGTCGACTGTTCTAATGGGATGTTTAACCACATAAGTAAAAGTTGAGTCGGAGTTTTCGTTATAAAATATATTTTCAAATTTTTTACAAAGAGAAATTATTGCATCTTTTTCTTCGGGATTCAGATAATCTGTTCGAAGAAGTTTGGTAATTTCAATATTATTATTATAAGATGATAAAGGGATTGTTTCATCAAATTTCGATAAGGGTTGGACTGGAAGAGGTTCATGACAATTTATAGAAATATTATTTAAAGAGATTTCTTGTTCTATAGGTATGTTACAATAACCGTCTTTCGCTGGAGCTATACATTCAGTTATTATTATGTTGTTTGATTTCAATTCTGTCTTGTCCATTATCGATATTCACAGGAATATTCAAAATTCTTTTATCTAGAGATTCAGAATAAGGGGTAAATAAGTTGGGATTGACTTCCAAATAGAATGGTATTTTAATAGAATTGATTTGTAATAAATTATTTTCGAAATTAATAAGTGCCTTTGATTTATCAAAGTCCTGACTACCTATTAATGCATCGAATCTATCGTGCCAAGGTACGATAAACATATGGAACATGTATTTAATGCCAAATTCTTTCAAAAGAGGGTATTTGCAGCTAAAATTGCCATTGTAAGTTGTTTTAATTGATTTTACGGAAAATTTTAATTCATAAACGGAATCTGAAAATAATCTATAGGCTGGTTCTGGGTTTATAATGGAATTGCTTGGACCGGGGTCAATCAATATTTTTAAGTCTAGATTTGAGAGGTATATAAATGGAAGTTTAGGGGCTGAATTTATATTATTTATATCAATTCCGAGGCTCGTAACTAAAAATTTTGAGTTTCATCATATTGTTCGTTTTGGGGGTTAGCATATAATGATTCATCAGAATTTTTGTCAGTATCTTCAATATTGAACAATTCTTCGACAACTACGATGGGAGGTCCTGTTTGTCTAAAAGAATTTTGTTGTGGAGGTCTATAAATATTTGCTGTAGATATACTCATTGGGGTTGGTTATAGTTACTTGTGGAAGGTTGAGAGGGACGATTAAAATTTTGATCATTAGGAGATTGTGTTTGTATATTATTTGATTGATTATTTGGTCTTTGATAGTTATTTTGGTAATGGAATCTTTGATTGTTATCTTTATATCTATTAAATGGTCTATAATTAACGTTTTGAGGAACTTGTGGTCTTTGAGACGAATTATAGTTATTAAATGAAGGTTGGTTTCTTGGTGATTGATTATATGAAGTATTATATTTTGGAGGTGGGCGATTTCTTTGACCTTTTTGAGATCTAAGAAAGTTAGCAAATTCAATTTGGGATCTTTCGTTGTCTAATCTCCTATATTCGTACAATGCTTGTTCTAGAGATGAAATTGATATATGAAGTAAATGATCTCTGTAGGGATTTAAGAGATCTGCTTTAAATACCATAAGGGCTTGGTCGGTATACATAGTTTCCTTAAAAATTCTTACTTCTCTGCTAGGTGTTCTTTAAGGACTTGTAATTTTTGAGAAATTTCGTCATGAAATTCGGAGAATGATTGAGAATGAGTTTGAATAGAAGTATTTAAATCGTGTGCTAATATTTCTTTAGATCTAGGATCGTCAAAACGAGTGATAAGAGCTGTTTTTCAATCAGACCATTTATCAAAAGATCTATTTATGATTACGTCTCTAGCTGAACCTAATAATTTAGATTCGACTTGCTCTAACAGAAGACTGTTGAATAAATCATTATTTTCGGTTTTTAAAAGAGTTGAATATTTTTCAGATTGTCTTAAATAATATGCTAAATCTTTAGAACCACCGTTATATGTTGGGGCAATATTGCTTGCTAAAGATAATTTGATCTGTGAAATTGCAGTAGACATCTCGGTATTAGTATTTAAGTTACGACTTAGAGGTAATGGAGATCTGGATCGATCACGATTTTGTGACATTGAGAGATTGACTTCAATAATATATTAAATTTATACAACCATTAAAATTGGAATGTTTAAATTGCAATTCAAATAACACTTTTATTGTAGAAAAAAATATATTATAATATTCAAAACCATTATTAGCCGATAAATAATAAAATTGAAGGAAAAACTTACAGGAGGATGCACTTAAGGATCATCTGCGAGCTTGTTCCTTGTCTCTAATTCACTGAAGGGACTTGAGCCGTCTTCTTGAACAACCGTCTTCTTCACTGGAGGAATGGTCTGGTTGGAGTCAGCCTTCTCACACATCGTAACTTGTTTCACATAGTTTATTGGTTCGGATACTATCTTAATTTCTTGATAGAAAACGTAGACGTTTTACCACACAGAAAGGGTATTATCTACTGACAGTATCCTGTTCGCAGCGCCAGTTAAATTTAATAAGTAAAAAATATACTTTTTAAAAAGATTTAATTAAACTCTATGATTAGTTACAGTTGATGTTACAATTATGACTGATATCTTTTTAGTTTACAAAAATAAGGAAAATGTAGTATAATGCTGAATAAAGAAGAAAAATATATGACAAGAAAATTATAACAATTGTGTAAACAGGATGTCTCCACGTGTTTGCTGATTAAGGTTAAAATTATAAATCCAATAATGTGGGAAACGTCCTGTCAGCAATTTAACAATATTATATGAGTTTAATAGGATGTCTCCATGTGACTCGTGTGTATAAATTTATCCCACCCATCCTAATAAACTTTTTTAAAGAAATAAGAAAAATATTACATTGGTGTCAGTCACGTAAACATGACCTGAAAGTGACGGAACTAAAATCAGAATTGGAAAATCGCGAGTTGGAAACATCCGGTAAGAAAAATGAGTTAGTGGAAAGACTTAAAGACTGGTAAGTGATGGCTTCGATCCAGAAACAATTTTATTCAAAGACCACCTTAATCCCGTCAATTTCTAACATGGACGAGAAGATATCTGCCATGGAAGAGAAGATTTCAACAAATATGAAAAACGATATGTCTGCTATGAAGAACGATTTTTCTGATATGAAGAACGATATTTCTACTAATATGAACGAAAAGATTTCCACTATGGAGAACGACATTTCTGTCGATATCTTATCGTTGAAAATGACATTGCTGCTGACGGCGAGAATCAAATTTCGTCCCTAAAATCGGATATTGAGGATAATATGACAACGATGGACGAGAAAATCGAGAATAAGATGATAATGATGAACCAGAAAATAAGATCAGACATTTAAAATAAGATGACAACGATAGACGGGGAAATCAAGGAGTTAGAGAGAACATAAGACACGCCAGTAAAAGAAAAGAAGTTTGAACATATAAAACCCTGCAAGCCAGAAATAAACTCCAGGATAGAAGATATTAGCAGTTTTCACCGTGTCAAGGCTCCAACGTTCGATGGAACGACGTCATGGACCAATTACGTAAAACAGTTTGAAGCAGCCGCTAGAGTAAATAATTGGTCCGACAGGGTGAAGGCAGAACTTAACCATCGCGCTTCGGGGAGATGCCTTAGATGTATTTCAGACGATATCTCTGGAAGAAACTGTTGATTTTGAGCAGCTGAAGAAGAGGTTGGACATGCGATACGGTCACAAACATTTGTACCAGTGTATATATAGGTGGCGAAGTGAATGGAAAGAGATATACTCTGCGGGTAGACACTGGAGCAACTAGAACCATTATACGACCAGAAATAATAAACTCCAAGAAGAAGCATTTACCAACGAGACTGCGACTGCGGACCGCCACAGGTGAGAGTGTCTACGTTCACAGGGAGACACTAATCCAATTTGGGAATTGGCGCAGAAAAGTTCACGCTGACATTGAAGAAGACGTGATTCGGGGAATGGGCGTAATTAATCTACTTGGTTTCCTGTTAGACTTTAGAAACAGAACTATTAAAGTGGGTTCCGAGGAGGTATTCTTTCATCCATATGAAGGCAGCACGTTGTTGGCAGCTGACAGGAATATACTGTTCTACCTGCACAAAGCGAAACCATGATAGTATCACCGCTACAGGGAATCATGGAAGAAGGTACACCGGTTATGATGGAGCCAAGGAACCACGACGAAGAGGTTGGCAAAGGAGTACTAATTGGAAAAGGATTGGTTACGTCGGCGAAGGAGATCCCAGTACGTGTTATAAACGTGAACGATAACCCAATTAGCTTCAAGAGAGAAACCAAGGTTGGATCCTGCGTACCAGTAACGTCTATAGTTCGCCAAACAACGACAACTGACAATTCCAATGCCAGATAGATTCGAGCAGATGTTATCAGTAGCTGGTCAATCCTTGAATATAACTGAGAAAAGGATAATGAGAGAATTTCTCTTGCAGTATCGAGATCTGTTCGTACCAAAAGGAGAGTAGACTGGTAGAACATCAGCCGTCAAGCACAAAATCGATACTGGTGATGCCAAGCCAATTAAACAATCAGCTCGAAGACTACCACGAGCGAAGAGAGGGAAGCTGAAAGAATAATTCGAAAGATGGCAGAAGAAAAAGTAATAGAACTATCTACTAGTCCATGGATGTCACCCGTAGTGCTCGTCAAGAAAAAGGATGGAACTACGAGATTCTGCGTGGATTATCGCCAGCTGAACAACATGACGAAGAAAGACAGCTATCCTCTGCCTCGAATCGACGATACGTTAGATAGATACTTTGGCAGGCAGCAAACTGTTTTCCACCTTGGACCTGAAGTCTGGATATTGGCAAGTAGGAATTGACCCAGAAGATAAAGAGACAAGACTGCTTTTACCATCGGATCTGAATTATGGCAATTCAACGTCATGCCATTCGGGCTCTGTAAAGCGCCCGAGACATTTGAGAGACTCATAGAAAATGTCTTGAGAGGGTTGTCTTGGAAGACATGCCTGCTGTATTTGGACGACATCGTAGTACTGGGGAAGACATTTGACGAACACCTGAAGAATTTGGAAGATGTATTCAAACGACTTCAAGCTGCCCTGCTCATGTTAAATCCAAAGAAATGTCAGCTATTCCAAAACCGATTCAACTATCTAGGTCATATAGTGAGCAATGAAGAAGTGGCCGCGGAACCAAAGAAAATTGCTTTCATTCATCAATGGCCGCAACCAACCGACAAACATCAAATTTGGTGCTTCTTTGGACTTTGCACATACTATAGAACATGTATCAAAAAGTTTGGAGATATTGCCAAGCCCCTTACTCGACTCACTGAAGAAACAAGAGCTTTCCATTGGGGCCAAGACTGTCAAACAGCTTTTGAAACCATGAAGAGGCATTCAACCATGGCGCCGATATCCATTACCAGAGGGAGACTCTATTCTTGACACTGACGCAAGTAACGCAGGAATTGGAGGAGTGCTCTCACAGATCCAAGGAGGACAAGAAAGAGTGCTGAGACATTTCAGTAAAGTCCTCTACAAACCAGAACGAAGCCACTGCGTCACAAGATGAGAACTTTTGGCGGTAGTGAAGTCCGTGGAACACTTTTACCAGTATCTATATGGAAGGAAATACTTAATACGGACTGATCATGTAACACTTAAGTAGTTGATGCAGCTCAAGAATCCCGAGGGCCAGATCGCTAGATGGATTGAACGACTTCAAGAGTACGATTTCAGCATCGAGCTGGTGTGAGTCAACGAATTGCCGACTCCCAGTCCAGACGGCCATGCCCAACAACAAGGCGTAAGAAGATTCGACAATGGAAGGAAGAAAATCGGCGACCTACATGGCAAGAAGTGTCAAGATTTTCACCGACACTCAAGGCATATTGGACTCAGTGGGACTCCTGTGTCCTGGAAGAAGGGCTGTTGAAAAGATTCCTTGAAAACGTTGATGGTTCCGAGATGAGGAGACAGCAGTTATCTCGAGAACAAGAGTAGTTGATGTACTGAAGAAGTTACACGACAGTCCATCGGGAGGTCATCTGGGAGTGAAGAAAACCCTTCAGCGAATCCGTGAAAGGTTTTATTGGATGAACAGCTCCGACGATGTGAAGGACTGGTGTAAGAAATGTACGACTTGTGCTACGCGTAATGGACCACATCGTAAAAGAAAGGCACCTATGTAACAATATTGTAATGTTTTTCTTATTTATTTAAAAGTTTTTATTTTAACGGGTTTACCACTCAGTTTCTGTACCCCTTTTTCTTTTTGCGTGAATTACCCATGAATCTCTTTGTTGTTGTTGTTAACATATCACGCCATATTCCTACATCTTCTTTGTTATTTACTATGGATCGGAAGGTTCAGGCGGTGGGGCTATATGCGCATCCGTGTCGATCTTGGTTGTTGTGCTGAAAACTCGGGATCTTCCAAATGGAGGCACAAATGAGCGTTTGGTTTCTCTGCTGAAATCCGATGTTTTGCGTTTCCCCATCTTTCGATTAACATCTTTGCTCCCAAATTTCACATCCTCATTTGGTTATACCCTGCTGAAGACGGCAAATGAGCCAGAAACATGCATGTTCGCGGTTACCACTCTGTGTCTGTAGCCCTTTTTCTTTTTGCGTGGATTACCCATGAATCTCTTTGTTGTTGTTCTTAACATATCACGCGATATTCCCACATATTCTTTGTGTTATATATATATATATATATATATATACATATATACATATATATATATATACATATATATATATATATATATATATATATATATATATATATATGTATATAATTAGTTTTTGGGGTATCGGGATCCGGTCTGTGCATACAATAAATAAAACTATTTTCCTTTCAAATCTCAATATTTCGCAATTATTTTATTGCTTCATCAGGAGTTACCTAAAATAATATATGGTCACATACAACTATAATGAAATGTCATGATAAAACACACCTACAAATCAGAGTATAAACGCTATCAGCACACAGTTAAAACTACAGGCAATCACCAGCATATTACATGAGGTACTCCACCAGCAAGTGAGGCATGAAGTATTTTAAAACTTGAAATTCTTAATGAAACCAAAATACCTGATCACAATGAATCAAAACGGTAATTATTTCTTTTGTTCTTTTTTATAATTTTTCCTTTTTATAATAAAAACTTCTTTATAATCTATACAACAGTCTAGTGAAAGTCAACGAAAAAAGAAGAAAAACAGCGAGAATGCTAAATTTTAAGGAGGTTCGAGTAGATGGTACTTAATTGGTTCACATCTATTTTGTAGTTGACCACATGTGGTTGCTTTTTAATTTCACACATTTCAAGGAGCAGCCTCCTTCTATAATTATTCTCATGTCGGATTATGTCAACATAATCGTAGTCCAGTGGTTTGGTGGTGATTTACCGTAGCACACACATTTTTTCCCAATCGGCAGTCGCTTCTGTGTTGTGTCAACCGTTGTCTGAGCCATTGAGACAAATATAACATTAAGGACAATTCGAGCAAGTAATTCTGTAAAGAACATGCGAATGAAACTGAAGTGGAGTCATATCTTTTGTTTTTGTTAATATCGATCGACAACTTCTTGCATTGTACCTATTTGGCAATTTTTATATTTGGAAACGGTTTAAAAATAGCTGCAATAGCATTTGTTAAACCTTCTACATATGGTACCTTTTTATATGTATATTCAAGAGAATTTCCGCTCTCTTTGGGACCATCAAAAAAGTCAGAATTGTATATTAGTTTCATTAAAATATATCCTGGGTAACCGTTGTTGAGAAAAATATCGTACAATTTCTAAAGATTTTTATTTAAGAGGGTGTCATAGCTAATATGTAAGATTCTGTTTTTTATATTCATTACACTGTTAAATTTCTGATATTAGAAAAGGTAAGATTGGGATGACATTATTCAGGACTTCATCCAAAATTATTGTTGCAATGATAGGACTAATTGGCGATCCCATTGTAGTGCCAAAACATTGCCGATAAAATTTTTTGTTGAAGGTAAAAAATGTATTATTAAAAATGAAATTGATAAGATTTAAGAACGTTGACTGAAATTAATGAAAAATTACTGGTAGTGCACAAAGGGTTTCTTCTAGTAATTTGACAGTCTCAACGTTAAACTTGTTTGCGAAGGCAACTGCTTCTCCTAATGTTTAGAGAATAACATTGGAGCTGTGAAAGACATATGAGGAAAATGAGGAAAAACTCCATGTGTGAGTTGAATGAAGTAATCTGGGTTTTGTCGTCTCATAATTTGGTTTTGTCCATTTGTTATGATTTAAGGACAACAGAAAAAGTTCAATATTACTGAAATAAGAGGTGATAGGCGTAGGTGAATTTGTAAAGTAATTTGCACCCCATCGGGAGATATTTCCAAGATACCAGGTTAAATAAGCTTGAAATTATGTCAACATAATCGTAGTCCAGTGGTTTGGTGGTGATTTACCGTAGCACACACATTTTTTCCCAATCGGCAGTCGCTTCTGTGTTGTGTCAACCGTTGTCTGAGCCATTGAGACAAATATAACATTAAGGACAATTCGAGCAAGTAATTCTGTAAAGAACATGCGAATGAAACTGAAGTGGAGTCATATCTTTTGTTTTTGTTAATATCGATCGACAACTTCTTGCATTGTACCTATTTGGCAATTTTTATATTTGGAAACGGTTTAAAAATAGCTGCAATAGCATTTGTTAAACCTTCTACATATGGTACCTTTTTATATGTATATTCAAGAGAATTTCCGCTCTCTTTGGGACCATCAAAAAAGTCAGAATTGTATATTAGTTTCATTAAAATATATCCTGGGTAACCGTTGTTGAGAAAAATATCGTACAATTTCTAAAGATTTTTATTTAAGAGGGTGTCATAGCTAATATGTAAGATTCTGTTTTTTATATTCATTACACTGTTAAATTTCTGATATTAGAAAAGGTAAGATTGGGATGACATTATTCAGGACTTCATCCAAAATTATTGTTGCAATGATAGGACTAATTGGCGATCCCATTGTAGTGCCAAAACATTGCCGATAAAATTTTTTGTTGAAGGTAAAAAATGTATTATTAAAAATGAAATTGATAAGATTTAAGAACGTTGACTGAAATTAATGAAAAATTACTGGTAGTGCACAAAGGGTTTCTTCTAGTAATTTGACAGTCTCAACGTTAAACTTGTTTGCGAAGGCAACTGCTTCTCCTAATGTTTAGAGAATAACATTGGAGCTGTGAAAGACATATGAGGAAAATGAGGAAAAACTCCATGTGTGAGTTGAATGAAGTAATCTGGGTTTTGTCGTCTCATAATTTGGTTTTGTCCATTTGTTATGATTTAAGGACAACAGAAAAAGTTCAATATTACTGAAATAAGAGGTGATAGGCGTAGGTGAATTTGTAAAGTAATTTGCACCCCATCGGGAGATATTTCCAAGATACCAGGTTAAATAAGCTTGAAATTTAGTTGAGTGTATGTCCCACTGGTTATGTGACTACATTGGTCACTTTTTTTTCATTTTTTCCTGGAAGATGACACGATAATCCTGCCAGTTGTTTGTTTTTTCAGATCAGGTGTGATAAATAGCGAATGTACCTGCCTAAAATAGCATCAGAATGCGCAAATTCTGATGCTATTTTAGGCAGGTATACAGTGGGGACACGTGTTATCTCGTTTTGCGATGTTTACGTCTCTTTTGGTCAAATGAAGCCGGTAATTACAAGTACGTTTTCTTTTTTAATTTTGGAAAAATTGAATAGTACGGGACGTATATGTCTCAATGGTCCATTTTATTGGAACATTATTGTCTTTTTTCAAAGTTGTATATAGTTTAATCCTCTCCCACTTGGATTCCAAAATATTAAGTACTAGATGTAAAGGAATATTAGTAAATGAAGATACCACATCAAGTGACACCAATATGTATTTATCTGGTAAATGATTCATTTTTAAATTATTCACAAGTTCAAAACTGTCCTTAACATTGTATTCAGTTGGATGTTCAAATGCATTTTTTAAAATGTCCTCCAACAATTTGAAATTTCATATGTGGTCCCATTGATGGAGCTCACAATAGGTCGTAGAGGTATTAACGGCTTATGGATCTTTGGCAACCCATATAATTTTGGAAGATCTGAATTATAGATAATAAATTGTTTTCCATAAGTGTCGTCAATTGCATTGCGTGATTTAAGCAGTTTGATCAAGTTATTTAATTGGTTTTGCGTAGACACTGGAGAATCCTTGCTTAAACGTTCATATGTTGAAGTATCCTGTAACAAACATTCAATTTTCTCGATATAATTAGTCCTGTTCATCGCAACCGTGGAAGCTCCTTTATCTGCTTCCAAAATATATATTTCCGGATGTGTCCTCAGAAACCACCCAGCCCTTAGTTTTGTACATTGTGTTAGGATGTGTTGAGCGAAGATCATTCATAAAATTTGTTATATCATTAAGACTTTGAGCTCTAAGCACATCCTTGTTTTCTTCTGGTATATCATCTATAATATTTTCAATGTCCGCCAACAATACCTCTATATTTAAATCTGCATTAGTAACTGATAAATCAAATTTAGGTCCCAGAGACAAGAAATATGCAACATCTGATGGAATATTGGAATTTGAGATATTGCGGAACCATTTGCTATTATCAATAAATACCTTGACTGGACCATTACTTTTTAATCTATCAAACTTATGAATATTATTGGACTTAACTCTATTAAGTATATTATCAAAAGAAATTTTTAATCTATGCTCATATTCAACTAAGATAATATTTGGTATCAAATTTATCACACCTCTTTTACTGTACTAATTATGAATTCAGTCTTGAGATCTTATTACACATTAATCTTATTTCCAAAGACAAAACTATGACATGTACTTACAATGAAATTATCTACTGCCTTGATCATCTGTTTATCATTATTTGTAAACAATAATTTATATACATAGTTCTCCTCACACCCTCACGAAATATATATATATATATATATATATATATATTATACATATATATATATATATATATATATATATATATATATATATATATATATTATACATATATATATATATATATATATACTATCATTATTCTCTTTCTCATTGTTATGTATTTAGACTTTTTTAATCTCTTTTTGCATTCGATACTGTTCTATTCTATTATTTTGTGGTTAGTTAATGCAGTTCAATATTTTTTAACATATTTCAATCTATTTTCCAAATATTGTGATGTTTGTCCTAAGTAAAATCATAATAGCACATATATGTTATTTTTTTTTGTTTTTCGGCGTATTTGATTTTAGTTTCCTAAAATAACTGATAGTGTGCTGTGGCTTATTTTATTTTGATTACTAGAATAATTTGATATTTGTGGAATATTCTATGCATTAATGAATAAAGATGGGCGTTCTACATTTTAATGTTAAGGATTTTCTTTGTTTGTTAATTGATATTTGTTTTTTTTTTGTATGGGACATGAAATAGTTCATATTCATATAGTATGTGATCATGTTTAAATATCAATGCTGTCGACGAAAATAATATTTTGAAAAAGGCCAAAATACTGCAGCCATAAGGAAAGGTAACATAGAGGAAAGTAACAAATATGCTGTTTAGGGCTCACTCTAGAAATAACCGGGAGGTGAGTAGGAAAAACGGGCAAACGAATAAAGCAGATCCATATTTATGACTTCCGTCTGAAGATCCGTTTTTACAGAGCAGATGTTGTTGTCTCCTAGCGTTTTACTACTCAATAACAATAATATAAAATATATGTTGATCTCAAGGAATAACCCAATAAACGTTAGTACAACTATATACAGAATTTTGTGATCGTGAGATTATTTCTCTATGCTATTGTCATTCTTCACCACCTTCCTTTTTTATAAATGGGTAAAATAATTTTGATTACCCTGAATGTATTATTCTAAACATTAGTTTCTCGCCTTGCTGATCTCATTTCATTATTATTTCTGATAGGAGTTCAGATGATTCCACTTCAATTGATTTCGCTGCTGCTTCAAACTTTTGTATTGTCATTGCCCAATCAACTTAATTCGATACATTATAGAAGTCAGTAATTTCCATTATTTGTTGTTCCCTTGCAGTTATTCCGCCGTTAGAGTTTTTATCCTTCGTATCTTATATAGTTATTCTCTTCTAATAATACTCTTCTTTTTGAGTAGGTTTTCTTTCCATTTTTATATAGCCGGGGTTTGACTCACAAATCTTATTTATCTAGATACAAACATCAAACACATTCAAATTATTATAGAAATTCGATATTTTCGCAATAATTCGTGATTGCTGTTTCAAAAATATCACCGTTTCGCCTTTCCAAACAATTAATTCGGCTGAATCAACCGCATACGAAAAAGTCGAGGAATCGTTCCATACTTATTCTGAACTGCTTCTTACTAATTGCTCACTTCATAATTCAGGAGATTTGTGGCTTTGAATTTTATTTTCGGTCTGGACTTGCGAAGAAAGTTAAATCGTCTGTGGAACATACGATGCAGACAAAGAGAACGGAAAAGGCAGATGAATGAAGTTGGTAATGGATTGGGAAAGACATTTAGTATATAATTTATTGCAATACTATGGAATTTCAGATGGTTCATTTACTTGAAGGTACGACAAATGCTCATCAAATAAGTTTACGACATAAAATTAAACCCTTATTATAGTCTATACATATTGAAAACATGCGTATACAGGTTCAAGTTTCTTAAAATATAAATCAAGTTTTGTTCGAATAAGGACGAATTTCATGTGAAATTCATAGTCTTTCTACATTCTCCAATTTTTTCATGGTCAAGTAGCACATTACTTGAAACGTATTTTTTCAATTCAACTTTATATTTCCTTCTGAAAATTTTGTTTACGCTAGGAAATCCAAATTTGAGGAATTTTTACAGGTTACAGGTTCATTTAACAGCAACAAGCACGAAATATAATCTACTGTGCGAAATAAACTGAGTGACAGTGTGGGGTCATTAACAAAAAATGAACAATTACATCGGATTAAGTGAACAGCTTGAAGTCCTGATATATCAGCATCTAATGTTCATAGGATAGTGAAAACCCATTAGTTTCACTTTTATAAGGTGAGATCAATTCACCAATTGAATAAAAAAGGAGAAAAATCTAATGAATTATTGAATAACAACTAACTGAGTGTAGACGTCATTATTGTATTGATCTCTGTTCATTCATAGGCACATGGTTGGGTTAAAATTCAAGGAAACTACTTTGTTGGATCATTATTCCTTGATAGAAATTTCAATGGATAACACATTTGAATGTATATGTAAGGAGAAGGTATTGACCCCATGAGTATCGAAAAACTATTACAATTTTTTTATGAAAATCCAATTTTTACATTAGTATTGTGTACAATTTTTTTCAATAATCGCGTGAAACAGTGTTTGAAACAAGGTTATCCTGGTCTTTGGATTGACAAAGGGGTTGAGTCTCCTGGATCTTCTACCTCTTGCTGGTCTGTGGGATACTGTAAATCAATTTTGCGATGTCAGAAAATCTTTTGAACGCAGATTGTACGTGTGTATTAAGGTCGATGGTCTTCATTTTGAACAGTAGATTTATTATTAAGGAAATTCAAGTTTTTATAGTTATTATTAGATTTTAAAAATTAACTATTTTGATCTGAATTACACTCAAAATTATTTTATGGATTAAAAAAATGAGTTGAACAAAAAAATTCCTTTCAAATAACTACTTATCAATGGAAGTTGATATGAAGCCGGTTCCAAGGACGTTGATTCATGACTATCAGATTAATATGGAAATTGGCTTCTTATGTGTGAAACCTGAGTTTCTGAGTTTCTGAGAAGGCTATCATTGTTATACTCTGTAGATATGCATGAACATCTTACGATCGGGAATATGTATGATAGTCTTCATCAGAACGCTGGTAGAGGTCAGTAAAATGAAGCCCTTTGTTTCGAAAAAATTACTAGAAATTGGTCAAAAGGGCAAAAAATGTGTTTTATCAATATTTTTACGGTGGATAAAATACTGAATAAAGTATCTGCCATCCAAGTATCGCAAATGAGAATTTCGTGTGTGTAAGCGGTGAAAATGTAACAAATCTTAATTTGTGGGAAAACTGTCGCACTATGTTTCCGACGCCTTTGCTGTTATCATCATTAGGTGCTGTTCCATACTTCTAGTTTTGTCAAGCACGGTATTATGTTTTGTTTCAATTCGATTTAGCTGTATTCCTAGTATACTTTCTTGTTCCATTAAATTTCTAACTATCAGTTAATATCGCCAATTTGATTAGAATATTAATTTAATCAGGGAGGTTAAATTACTACTGAATAAATATAATCATAAAACTGTTACGAGAAAATAATCAGCATTTTTCCTTAAGGATTACGCGAGAAACCTTTCTTGTGAATTACCCTTAAGCCATACTAAAGACGACAGTTTATTAGGAGTGAAATTTCCCGCGAAATTCACTAGAACTGGTATTAATTACCTTAATTATAATATAAACTTTCTAATAAGTAAGCAAACTTTGATACCTCGCAGTAACGTGAAACTAACTCCCAATAATATCCCCTAAAAGGACCTTCAAAGGCAACGATTATATCCTGAAGGGAGAGAAAATGACAAATAGAAATTTCTCATTATGAAAATAACTGTGCGGTTTGTAAAAGAAGTCTTACAAGTATAAAAATTCTTATACAGGATAATTTATATAGTGTAATTTTAGGTATAAAATAATCTATTTATTTCGTAAAATAGGTAGGTAAACTTTGTATTGGAAAACATGCTTTACGTTCATATTCGCGTAATAATATAAAATAGTATATTGTTTATCGAGTGACGAAAGTAGTATTTTCTGCACGAGAGAACAGATAATGTTCTCAAGTTGCAGAAAATGCTTTTCGACGAGTAAAACACTATACTTTTTCTATAACCATGGTTACTATATCAGATATACAAGAAGTTTGAAAGAGTTGAATTATCTTCAAAGTGATCTCGACGAAAACTGCGATTTAGGGGTAAACCCCGTTTTAACATGATTGTTTTGGCATCTACCTATATATTATAATTGAACTTTTCTAAACTTTTGCCATATATACATACTGTATAAAATCCTAAAAATGAAATCTATGACTGCAACAATAATTTTATTTTGTTATTAATTAACAAACTTTGATTAACTCAATACTAAAAAAAATGTATTGTGTGTTTTAAAATTTATTTTTAATTCACATATTAGAACAGTTACTTAAAATGATTGGGATCAGGCTCAATTTTTATTTTATTGCGGTAGATGACGGATCTGTCCTGGTATTTATTAACAAATTGTTAGATGTAGGTGGGTTAGGAAATTATTTAGCGGAACTCGAAGTTTGTAGAGATTGTACTTGTGATTTTCCGAGAAAACATTGATCAACATATCCTTCAGCTATGCTGCTAGATTTCCAACCACCGTGCTTCTTTAACTAACTATGTCATCGACTACATAGACTGATAGGGCTGTCGAACTTCTTAGGAAACAAAGGCTAGGATCTTGCGGATCTGGCAAATTTAGGTACTGGGCTACTTGCATTGGGAACTTGTTAATACCCACAAACTATTTGGTACATTTACCATTTTGATAGTTGACCAAAAATTTTGAATTAATGTGATTATTTCTGATAAACGAATGTTGATATAGTTTTTACAACTATCATAGAAGAATCCGAATATATGAAAAGATCGTGAAACTTTTGTTTTAGTATTACGTATTTTCAATGTCTTTAATATCGTTTATGGTCAAATCCTTCAGTTCATAACAACGGTAGGCACCAGAAATTCAAAAATCAAAGCAGTCTAAAAAAGGGACTATCAATACCTAGATAGCCGTACAAATTATATTAAAAATGTTTTATCTTCATCATTAAACATTTGTTTTTCAAGATATTATTCATGTCGGTGGCGGAAAGAATCTTTCATTTCTTGGACTTGGATCCGTCAGATTTTCGCTTTAAAAGAGCAGGCAATTTGGGGTGTTTGCTAGTATCTATATCATTTTTAAATGATGATGTAGTTCTTAGCATCGAATAGATTGACCATAAAGTGGATGGCTTAAAACTATGGGCCAAATTTCCAAAATAGGCAAGAAATACGTTTTCTGGGTAAGAATTTACTTGATTTACTGCTCGCCATTCCATGAATTTGTTCATACCGATCCTTTGATTTCATCGGTAATAATCCGTCGAGAGTCGGCTATATTGGTACTTTCTGGAGGAGTATTCGCGAAATTATTCTCATCTTCAGAACTAGAACTCATTATAACTTATGACACTTTTGCGAATGTACGCTTATTATTGTTTGTATGACACTAATATGGCCGCTTGATAGAACGTGCCAATTTTGTCGTAATTGTTATAACTGAATTTTACATTTATTACGTTATGCAATGCAAAATTTGCATGTTATTGTGCTAAATCATGTTTTTGTATTGTGCTCCATAATATTACATTACAATTGGATATGGAAGAATGAATTTAATATCTGAAATTACAACCATTTACTTCCGTCACTAGAGACGAAAAATAGTGTTATGGGATATTCTATTACTGGTGTCAGAACTGAAGTTTTCGGCTGGAGTAAAACGCGACGAAAATTGTTGATTTTTGAATGGTTATAGAAAATAGTATATTGTTTAACGAGTGACGAAAGTAGCATTTTCTGCAACGAGAGAACAGTTTATCAAACGAGGCGCAGTCGAGTTTGATAATGTTCTCAAGTTGCAGAGAATGGTTTTCGACGAGTGAAACACTATACTTTTTCTACAACCATGGCTTACTACATAGGATGTTTGAAAGAGATGGATTATCTTTAAAGTGATCACAACGAAATTTGAGATTTAGGGATAAACCCCGTTTTAACATGCGTGTTTAGACATCTACCTTCATATTGTAATTGAATTTTTCTAAACTTTTGCCATGTACATACTGTATAAAATCTTAAAAATGAAATCTAAGACTGCAACAATAATTTTATTATTAATTTAAAAACTGCGAAAAACTCAATAGCAAAAAAATTTATTGTGTATATTAATATTTATTTTTGAATCACATATTGATTGATAGCTATATTAGAACAGTTATTTAAAATGATTGGGCTGTCAGAAATTTATGGGATATTCTATCACTGGTGTCGGCAACTAGCGTTTTCGGTTGGAGTACAACGTGACGAAAGCTGGTTATGCTTATAGAAAAATATATTTTTTCCTACCAACGTTCACCTACGTCGCAACCCATTAATAATTACTAGCGAAGTTGTAAATCATGACGTTAGTCAAAATTTCATGCAACTTTATTTACTGCGTCATAATAAAGTTGAATTATTCTAGATGCGTGTCACAACCGAAAAATTTTCAGGAAAACGTGCTACTAAATAAAAAAAGGCTAGGAATACGCCGACACACAATTGGTATTATAGAGAGATGTAGTAGTATATTATATGCATGATTACACCGGAAAAAAGGATAATTTTTCTGTTAAACAGGATTTTCTATATTTATCAAAGTAGTTCTCTAGACGGGTTTTATTTGAAACAAATCATCAAGACCTCCAAACACGGACTATCATTTGTACTGAATTTCTCACAGAAGCGTTCTTTACGAAAATATTTAATTGTGTGCTTTAACGTATACACATCAGCTGATCTTTGATTATTTAAAATCAATAATTAGCTCTTAACCTAACACATCGGCTGATAAGTTCCCGGTCTGATAGAGGAAAAACCACTTTTATTGTATTCAATTTTATTGACCAACATAGTTTCTTTCTAGAAGAAGAATTTATCTTAGGACTCACAATAAGCGATCATCTCCTCATTCGAGCCAAATCTCTTTACGGCTACAGAAAATGATAAATTCGGTCAGGACCGAATGTAGAGGCAGAAGCAATTCGCAATGTAATTCTTTACATATGGGGCCGTTGTTTATCAAATTTCTACGTTCAAAGAATCAAGTTGACCGTATTGATCGCTATTTTCTTGCCTTCTTGAAGGTAGTCACTAAACATACCCAAAATACAGACGCCACAAACATACTTGCACTCTGTTGCGCTTTTGGCTATGGTTAATCGGCTTCTCTTCATTTATCTGACTGTCAATAGCTTCGCTTAATCATATCAATATATTGGTTGTGGCGCTACCAACTTCCAATCCGTATTTCACTAAATGTCCGGTATGTTTGTTAGTGGGTATTGTATGGTACATTCATATCAACTATAACCAGCACAATATTACACACTATGGCACATTATCCTAATAGTTAGAGATAATCTCTTACATATTCATTGGTTTCATAAGGGCTTCCCATATGCCACATGTTACAGTTGTGTCTATTTTATCGTTTAGGTGGAAATTATCCTAGTCATGGTCATGGGAAGATAACACGTGCAGACATCCAATCCCTCTCTATTCTTACACCAATCTACAATTGTAAATCTTTATTTATAAATGTTCTCCAAAAGTTATAACACTTTCAGGCAAAGTGAACAAAGCGAAATGAGAAAAATACTTTTTTTGCCAGTTTGTGAGTTTTATTTTTTTGTTATTGAGAGAAATAAAATATAAAACCCATTCCCCGAAAATGTTATAAAATTTGCTTATATCCAACGTCGTAAATTAATCCATTGTGCATAGTATTCCTGCTAATGAGCCAGAAACATGCATGTCTGCGGTTACCACTCTTTTCAGTAGCCCCTTCTTCTATTTGCTTGCAATACCCACTAATCTATTCGTTACTTATATATATATATATATATATATATATATATATATATATATATATATATATAGATATATATATATATAAAAATATATATATATATATTGAACCATATATCTTATATATTAAAGAACATCAGCTGTTTGAGAATATTTTGCTTAGTATTTAAAATGGATTGAAACTATGTAATTAAAAACACATTAAAACAACCACAATCATAAGTAAAAATGCATATAAAGTCATAGTATATTAAACCATTTGTTTACAATAATTAAAAAAAAAGCAACAATAAATATAAATAAATTACTATAATAAAATTGTCTAAATTTTGAAAACGATTAACAAGTATAGTGGAGAACAATAAATCTGCCCAATATGGATGTTTAGTTGTCATGAAGGAATCAGCTGTTTCATCTGATATTAAACAAGTTTTAGTTATCTAATTTAATATAAGTATTAGTTAAACAGTAATAATATAAATCATGTTCATATTTAGTATAAAGAATTAGATAAGTTTAGAAGATAAAAATATTAATGACATAAAGGTTATTTATATGTCACAATTTATATCAAACTTATAGAGTCAATGAATGATAAAATGATGATGGATTCAAGGAAATGTTTGCTACTATAGAATTTGAATAGTACAAATAATGAAAGCAAAAGATATATATATATATATATATATATATATATATATATATATATATATATATATGTCTATTTCCAGGGTCGGAAGGTTCAGACAGGAGAGCTATAGACGCCTCCGTGTCTCTGTTGGTTGTTGTCCTGAAAACTCGGGATCTCCCATTTGAAGGCACAAATATGCGTTTGGTTATCTTGTTGAAATCCGTTGTTTGTGTTTTCTCATGTTTCAATTAACATCCTTGCTCCCAAGTTGTACACCTTTTCTTGGTTATGCCGTACCGATGAAGGCTAATGAGCCAGAAACATGCATGTCTACGGTTACCACTCATTCTCTGTAACCTCTTTTGCGTGATATGCCCGCTAATTCTGTCTTCGTTATATATATATATATATATATATATATATATATATATATATATATATGTTATATGAAAGAATTTATGTCCATAAATATAAATATTATTTTCAAGTTGTCATAAATGTCAAAACAAAACTAGACATTGTCATATCGAAATATAACAATGAATTTCACTATTTGTGAAAGACTTGTTCTATTGAAATTCGTTGAATAGTAAAAGAAAACAGATAATTTTCAAGTGAAATTCACATTCATATATGTTTTCAAAAACTTCATAAAGTGTTGCAATTGTGAATATAATTCGACAGCTCCAGAAAGAATGTGATTGGTGTAAAAATGACAGGACAAATTTTGATCAACTAAAATTAAACAAAATTTTATTGAAAATTAGTGAGCTTAAAAACAATATATTATTTGTTGATAAAAAAATTGACGATCAAATAGAAGCGTGGGTAGTTTGGTTTTTGGCGTCGAAGTAGCGAGGAGGTGATGAAGAATTTTTCCAGAAATTTCAAGTAAAATCACAAAAATCATGATCAAAGCTATAAATTCCTAATAAATAAAAAACTTAGAACACTCACATGTGTATGTATCCAGTTTTCCCGTGAGAATATCCGAAATTCTCAAGAAATTACGCAGCTTGAACTTCAGAAGGCGTATTCCTGTTTTCCAGACGAATAGATCCAGAATCCAGACATCAGGTCAGTGCTTCTTTAAACATTATTGGCCAATCATAAGAATAATAACTCTCAAATATAAATTCAGTGACTATTTCCATGTGTATGATAATTCTTGCGTCAATATGATCGATCTAAAAAAAGAAAAAGACTTTATGTAGTTTGTTCAATGGACAAAATTTCAATATTATTTAAAAAGGCCTATTCTGTAATAAAATAATGTTTGTACTTACGTCATTTCGAATCATATAAAAAAATGCATTTTAATCCATTGATTTAATATTTCCAATTGTATTTATAATTTTGTATTCTATTTCTTCTCAATAATTTTATCTTTTGTATAAAACATAAATTCTTTTATACAAACTCCATCACCAGCATTATAACGGCAACGATTTTATGATACATCGAATATCCACGCAGATGCAGAGCGTCTATAAAAAACGTTCGTTCCGTCTCGCATTCATTCGTTTTTTAGTTGAGCATGCGCATAGGATGGTGTATGATATTATTTATGACTACGTTTTAGTAATTCCATAGGCGTAACTATTTTATAAATATTTAAATAAAAAATTTCGTTATAAAATTAAATCATTGAAAGTACTGTGTTTCTTTTTATTTTACATAAGCAAAATATATCGAACAAAGCCAGAACTCGAAGGGTAGAAAGAGTCTCATGCTCCCAGAACGAATAATATAATAATTACAATATAAAAATAATTACAATAACTGAGCTAGCCACACAAATTAAACAAAATCTAAATAAATATCTATGTAACTAGAATTAATAATAAAATAAATTAAAACATTGTTTAATATATATATATATATATATATATATATATATATATATATATATATATATACATATACATATATACATTTCGTTGCCGAAACTAGTTAGAGTAAACTTTTTATTGGGGAAAAAATTGAATGCACTTAGTGATAATAAGATCAAAGAATGTCTAATAACACAGCCTAATTGGATCAAAATCTTACAAATTTAGACATTCCCAATGATATTAATAAATTCCTATCACTTGGACCAACATTCCAGCAAAATAATTTTTAGCAGATTTTGAAAATACACTTAATACTATTAAACACAACCATCGTTCTTTCGTTACTTATTATTCAAAACAAAAAAAGTTTTAAAAGAACATCCCGAAATAGTAGTAACAAGGTCTTATAAAGGTAATATTACTGTAATAATGTTTAAAGAAGAATATACAACATTATTATTAGATTTGATTGAAAATAATATCTCTTATACAAGAATAAATTCTAATCCTACTTTATCATTACAAACATCATGTAACAAGCTTGTTAAGAAGTTATTTGATTCTAATCAAATGGATATAAATACAAAAAAAAACAATTAACCACATATAATGGTACTATAGCTAAATACTATAGTTTACCAAAAATACATAAACCTAATTTATTAGTAAGTCCGATTGTAGCTTCTATGGGAATTCCCACAGAGCATTTATCAGCATATATGACAAATATACTAACTAATGCATATGATTGCAATAATGAATATTTTGTAAAAGATCCTTTTCAAATTTCACAGATACTCAATAAAATGAAACTTCCATCAAATTATGTTTTGGCAAGTCTAGATGTAATATCTTTATTTAGTAACGTATACTTAGAAATAAGTTTAAAATCTATTGAAAAAAAAGTTGGGAACGTATTCGTTTATATTGTAACATAATCAAAAATACTTTTTTAGAAATTATCACTTATTTATTTAATAATACATTATTCCCTTTGGATAATAAGTATTATAAACAAACTTTTGCTGCATATGTTATGGATGAATTGTTAAACAGTGTCTACTATATTTTCGCCTTTACTTTGTAAATAAATATGTAGACGATATTACCTGGTACAGGCATCAATGAGATATTCGAAAAATTCAATAGAAGTATTACATCCACAGAATGTTAGAACTTTATTGGAATAAACAATAGGAAAAATGGAATAAACAATAAGAAAAATTTGTATAAAAAAAAAAGTTTTTCATTTTCAATATTTGAAGTTACAGGATGTCAAATCGGTCCATGTTTCGTACTAAAATTAGTCATAACTCGTGAAACACTGGATTTAATGTACGAAACAATAATATATATATATATATATATACCTAATAATATATAGTGTATTCCATTCAAAATGAGTAAAATTCAGTCAATTCCGGTATAAAAGATCATTGTAGGAGATTCTAAATATATCAGATGAATTCGGTACGTTTGAAAACACCATTAATCAAATTGTGAGATCTTAAGTTTGTCAAGTTTCTCTGAAACGTACATTTGGAACTTCCAAAGAATCACCGTGTTCATTATCGTTATAAATGAAAGTAACTGTTTCTAAATAATTCCACAATATAATGAAAAAATAATAAAATTTCTAAAAAATTGACAATAGGCATGATGACATCATTAAGGAATCAAAAAGTAAATGATTTTGGAGAAAAATAGGCGATGGAAGGATTCTGAAAAATGACCCAGATGCAATATAAACATTTAGATTAATAAGATTTTCAGGATAATAAATGTATAAAATACTGCAATCGGCCATGTTAACCGAATCACCGATCACAGCGCATGACGTCACGCCTAAGTAAATATCTATCACCCCCGTTAGTGTTGCTTGAACTTTTGTAGGGATTACGCATTTCGATTGTCCTACATAATTTCATAAGTCAATTTGTTTTTAATTCGTGTTTTGTGATTAAAATGAAAATTCCAAGAATCATCAACGATGGAAAAAGGTTTTATTAAGGCAAATAGCTCTCATTTGCTCTGAATTGATTTGTTGATGTTGGGACAGTTTATTTCATCAAATAAAGACTTTTGCTCGTCTGATGTGCAAAATGCGAAAACTTCCTTGTGAGTACATTATCAGTAATCTTTAGCGCTAAGTAAAATTAAATTCACACAAGCCTTTTTTAAACTTATGTAATAAGTTATTTTTGACGTTAGCTAACTAGCACATTGACTCAATCAGTTTATTTACACATTATAATATTTGTAATGTCATCATAACTTCTTCTTTATATTCATATATATTGAGTCTACCCAAAAATAATTATCATCAGATAGGCATCACATTAAATATAACTTCTGTCATTCTATCGATTGTATTTTCAAATCGATTGATGATATTTTCATTTTGCAACAGTTATCAATTTTTCAGAAATATAATTTTTTTAATATATACTAGAATTATTTAGAAACAGTTAGTTTCATTCATAACCCTTAAAGAAAAATAACTGACCGAAACAAATATTACCTGAATTAATTATTTACTATATATTAGCCACTAAAGTATCAGTCTATAGAATAAACTTATATCAAAGTAATCTTCACAAAAATAAATTGGCGAGTACGTAACTACATGTGCTGGGTTTGGCCGAGCGAGCTTTAACCACTTCACTTTTTTCTTGTTAGGAACATAAACAAACAATTTTTCAGGTATTGCTATTGATGTGTTTGTGCACAGAGGGTCGCACACCACTTATAAACTTTGTAATTAATTTTTGACACACGAAAAATGTATTGTTGACGTCCTCCGTTAAGCATAAACACAATGCAATATACACTTAGGCCTGATGTCACAAGCAGACGCCATGCGTTTTCGCACATAATTCAAAGTAAGACTAAAATGCAATAATGTTCGTTAAAAATTAGTTTATTGCTGAAATAATGTATTTTTCGGAAATAGCAGACCTGTACCTACATTGTAGAAGAGGAATTCAAAATCTGTTATGATGCATATTGTTTCGATATCATAAAATATCAACGTCATAATAACAGAAGTCACATTTCATGTGATGCCTACGTGTCGTTTAATAAATATATTTGGCTCGACCAAGACGTGACCTATCTTGTGATTGACTTAATATATAAATATAAAAAAGAAGAACCGGCGGGGAGAAGGTTGCTTATTTTGAAATTAAACAAAAATAAAAGTAATGCGGTTATACATTTCATTCTGTGAGCAAAATCAAGTAGAATATGTAATAGTACTTTGTGCAACAAGTGGGGAAAGTTCAACTTCAAGTGTGGAAGTTTGTACAAACATACGGGCGAGAAAAGTACTTTTCCCACATGCTGCAACTTATACTTTTTCTACAACTGCGCAAATTTAAAGAATACAAGTAAATAGTTGTGTTGGAAAGGGATAGGCATCAAGGACCCCCACCGAAAAAGTCTAGGCATCGAGGATCCCTCCTTGCTGAAAAAGTTTAGGCGTTGAATATCCTCCTACTGGATTCTCCATATAAATGTATGTGGTGTGGACAATGTAGCGTGAGAAATAATATGTCTTTTAGGATGAGCAATATATGGTTTTAAAATTAAGTAAGCTATGAGAAATACGTTACTTTTCATAGCAGTTGTAGAAAAACATATTTTTACTCAACCTATAAATTCAGAAAAAGCACAAAATCTACTACCTGAGAAAGTGCATATTTTTGAAGGTAGTGAAAAGGTTAATAACAATGACGCTACAAATATCTAAAATTAACTACAAACGAAAGCGATGGAATAGCTTCATTTCTTCAAGGAATATAAATTACACATACGAAAACGGGTTCTCTCAGTGTACTTTGCGTGTTTGACAAAAACCCATTATAATTTTATTATTGGAAGTCGGTAGCATACCGGTATGGCTGGCAAACGTAAATTGTACAGCTCAAAATGGTTTATAAGACATCAGTGGTTAATGGTGACACCGTATTTATTTATGCAGGTTATTTAGAGTTTACAGAAGCCTCCTAAATTTCAATGCACATGTCTGAATAACATACCTACAAAAGGATTATAAAATATCTACAGTTAACATCACGACATTAATCAGTTAAGGAATACAATCAAGAGTATTAACAATAATTCAAACGATTGAATAATGAATTCTTATCATTTGCTAATGAGGCGTTACTTTGAAAAATTAATTATTATGGATTTTTTATCATTCCATACATTTATTGAATTATGTCCCCATAAATGTTAAATCTAATATATTTATTTGATCGTTTTGTGTAGGCGTACATTTAAAGCCACTTATTAATTTTTCGCTTACTTTCGCAATTGGTGAATATCATAAAGACATGTGCCATCTTGTGCCATCTACCCTTCCATCTTTTACACTCAATATAATATTATTTAAGTATTTAATTATGTGTAAACTTTCATCAGCATTTCCTTCGCTTTGATGAGACTCCTGATGCAGTGTATCAAAATTAAATTTATTTCCCTGACAACTGACATACAGTCAACAAACGCGCGGAAAACATCCATAACATCTCTAGAATATTTCATATGTTTATTTTTGTATTTTCAAAATGCTTCCTAGCATGTGCAACTACAAACATCTGTTCCCGGATTCGCGAGTCATTTTCTAGACGACATATTGCAGGTAGCAAAATAGTTTCACTTCCACTGTAAATATGAAATATATTGAAGTTTATTACAAGACAATTTTATCTACAAAAGTGACTTTTCTAGTAAAGTTATGCGTCTGTAAAATTGAAATGAAAATGAAGTTAGAAAACGAGAATAAATGATACAGTAAAAATTTGGGTTTTGGGAAAAAAAATATCGATTTTTATAGTAGTAGTTATATTAATAATCAATACGAAAAGCTTTCAAATTATTTTTCATTAAATAATAAACAATTAAAAATCACGTGACCACGAACACGCTGAGATTGGTCTCTATATTTGAGACATCATAATTTTAAAGGACGTGAATGTCCAGAACATCGAGTTCGGAGTAAAGGTTACTCTGTTAATTTAATTAAGTTGAGAAAAGTTCAGGACGTTCAATGTCATAATTGTATTGGCTGATTTTTAAATTTCATCGAAGTCCTTATTTGACAGTTATAACATTTTTGGAATTCGCTAAAACTGAAATGAAAATTGAGTTGTGTGAAGAAGATGAACAAGAAGACAACTGAGTGAATGTGCCAAATGGCATGAACTTCGTTATAGACGTATTACTACATCTGAGTTTATGAAGCCGCTCACTGTAAAACCGATGATGGTTGCTTTGTTCAACATGTTTTTGGACTAAGTACATGAGACAAGTGCTTTGGCATTGGAAAAAGAGTTATAAACAGTAATTACGAGTTCAGAAATGGTTATTGTACTTATTTATCCGATTTTCCCATCATCTCCTGATGGATTGACTAGTAATGCCATTCTTAAAGTTGGGTGTTTCTCCAGTCGAAAAACATTGAACACGTTTGAAACAAAAGATGAAATTAGCTCGTAGTGTATAGCTTCGGTATATTTATTGTCTGATGTTTTAAAACTAATGAGCTATCTAGCTACAATAAATCAACAAAAAACGTAAATGGAATACATTCAATCTAGGATGTACTGGGAAGCATTTTTACGGATCCTACGTCGTTTTAACACCGAAGTTCTAATTAACTTTTTACTCTCGTTAATTATTGTTACTATTATTTTGACTATTGTTGCTGTCGAAAAATAATGTGAGGGTAGTTATACAAATATACAGGGTGTTTTTGAAGCTTTTTTATTTACTTTTTCGTACATTATATATACAGTGTGAATCACGACCAACGGGATGGAGGTTTATAGTGAAAGGTAAAAGTTTTAAAATGTTTGCCACATTAGTAGTTTGCGAGATATGCTGACTTTTTTTAAAATGTAATTTCAATAACTCATTGATATATCAAATTCTCTCTTACATCCAATTACTTGGATATTCGTTAAATGTATTCCACGATTGAGTACTACAGATCTCTTTACATGGTGTTCAGAATTTTCAGTTTCATTATTAGATCATTCAATGTGTAATATCGGGCTTATTTTAAATAGATCACCCTGTATTTTAATAATTCACCATGTTCAAAAAAATATCCTCTTTGGAATGGTACTTTTCGTGCAATTTACAAGTTTCTTAAATTGTATGGTATATGTGGCATAGTTGTTAAAAAAAACAGTGAAGTTGCTAATTAATATGGACACTTGTATTTGCTGAGGTTCACTAGCTCTTTTTTTACCGAAGTATTTGAGAACATAATAAAAAAAACACATTTTTAATAGAGCAAATACATAAATACTACAAAACGAACAACAAATTATCAAAAGCAAAAAATTAAAAATTACTATAATAGATGCTCAAAATGCTTGGCCATCTTGTGTAATAAAACAAGTGATTCAAGCTTCTAACGATTTACTTACATTATTCAACATATCGGGTGTTATAGATGCGAAAGCGTTCGAAATTCTTAATTTCATATCGTCTGGCGTAGTAGGTGGTGTAGCATACACAATATTTTTAATATAACCTCGTATGAAGAAATCCATCTTGGTCAATTCTGGTGATCTAGGTGGCCAATTATAAGGACCGCCTCTACCTATCCATTTATTTGTAAATTTTCTATTGAGGTAGTTCCTAACAGCACGTAAAAAGTGAGCAGGAGCTCCGTCTAATTGTAGCCACATTTTCCTTCGGATGCTAAGTGATAGGTTTTCGAGAAGGATCCAGAAGTCTTTTTTAAAAAAACTCGAAAATTTTCTTCCATTCAGGTGTCCGTCAAAAAAATACGGGCCGATAACATACTCGCCCACAATCCCTCCCCAAACGTTTACTCTCCATCGGTGTTGGCGACCAACAGTACGGAATAATTGTTTGATTGCTGTATCGTAAAAATGAAAATTATGTCTATTTACTAACCCATTATTGTGTAAAGTAGATACGTCAGTAAACAATACATAATCAAGATCTTCTCCGACTTTATCTAAAGTCTATAAACAAAAATTTAAACGTTTATCATAATCCTGTTGTGTCAACTGCTGGTGTAGTTGAATATAATACAGATGGTAGCGATTTTTCTTGAGTATTCTACACTACACACATTTTTCTAGAACTGATATTAGGATTTTACGTAACCGACAGAAGTACATGAAATTCGTTGGTGTTGTTGCCAATAACTGGTTTATTTTTGTTCACCTTCTCGTATGCAACGCTACCAGTATCACGGAATCTATTGAGCAGTCTTTGGGTGAATTCTGTCAGGGTTCTTTTGATCATAAACTCCAGATGCTAGGAGACCATTTTCTAAACATTCCCCAATGCAAAGTATCATGTCGACTCTTTCGTTTAACGGATACTGCTTCATTTTTAGTAGCAATAAAATTTGAAACTAACACAAGATTGTTCAGAGAATTAACAGAGAAATGTCATAAAATGACATTAAGTTAGGTACCGACTAGATTATGTATGCATTCTTTGTTTTAAAATCGATTTACCATGAATTTAAGAAAATTGTAAATTTCTCGAAAAGTATAATACCTAGGGTATAGGAAAGAGGATATTTTTTTGAACATGGTGAAATATTAAAATACATTTAAAATAAGCCCAATATTACACATTGAATGATCTAATAATGAAACTGAAAATCCTGAACACCCTGTAAAGAGATGTTTAGTACTTAAACGTGGAATACATTCAACGAATGTCCAACTATTTGGATATAAGAGAAAATTTGCTAGAATTTGTTATATCAATTAATTACTAATTTTTTCGAAATGTTAACATTTTAAAAAAAGTCAGCATAACTCGCAGCCCTCTGTATATAGGTATAGGGAACCATTATGAAGTGGTATTTTATTTTTTAGGGGCAATGAGAAAATGCAATAAAATATAGGGTGTCCCATAAGAAAAAATATAACTTTTATACGCCATACTGTATATTTCAAAATAATTTTAAAATGTAGCCTATAAGAATGTACAAACTACTAAACTGACAAACATTTTAAAACTTTTACCGTTTCGCTATAAACCTCCATCGCGTTGGTCGTGATTCACCCTGTATATATATATATATATATATATATATATATATATATATAAAGATTGGAAGTCTTTGCTGACCAGTTAGGAAAAATTGGCAAAAATATTGGGGTAGCAGCAAATAAAAGTACACTCTTTATAATATTTCCAAGCTTTCGGAAACGTTTATTTCCATCATCAGGGAGCACTACAAAAAATCACAAAAACGTTACAACAACTAAATGCGACCAACACCACAATCCGCCAAGCCAAAACAACCCCGACCAATCGCAAAATCTCTCTCTCTCACAAAAAGCAGCGAAATAGTCAAGCATGTTTCAACTCAACAAAAAGCACTGATGGCGACACAAACATGAACTGTCAGAAAAGGTCAAACTGTGACAAAATTTTACCCGACTATAATACTGAAATAATTATATTTAATAACAAAGCCAATACATTACATTGAAATTCTTTTGTAGTCAAAAAATTTTTGAAGAATATTATCAATTATGTAAAAACAACTAGCTATTCAAGCACCACAAACTCTCACCTCTCACATAAGAGAGTGTATGTTGCAGGAATCAACCAGCTTAAACAAATATATTCTATATAAAATGTTTGAAGAATATTATCAATTATGTAAAAACAACTAGCTATTCAAGCACCACAAACTATCATCTCTCACATAAGAGAGTGTATGTTGCAGGAATCAACCAGCTTAAAAAATATATTCTATTTAAAATATGTATGTGATAGATTTATTTCATTTTTGAATTTATCAAAGTAAACAAAAAACATTTATTGGGTATTATGGCACAATTTCAACCGTTTCAAAGCAAATTACGTCTATTATCAAAAAATTCCTTCATACTTACATTATGTTGAGATTAATAAAAATAGTTGTTATAACGCTGTGACACAAGAAACATGACAAAGTCGAAATTACTAAAAAGCTTAACAAAATTTACATTACATTTTAAAATATTATTTCCGCAAACTGAAACATTTCATACACAAACGGCAAAAAAATTTATATATATATATATATATATATATATATATATATATATATATATATAGTTTATTTTATATTCTTGGGATTGAGGACGATTTTTAAAGACATTTAACTAGTAGTTAATACATTTTTATTTAACGTTTCGGTCTTTCCATGACCTTCATCAGAAATAAAATTTTTGTTAAAACTAAAAGAAATGGTACATTTCTAGAACTTCGCGTTTTTTTGTGTGGTTTTCACTGCGAAGAATTTTTGTTTTTTCGAAATCAAATTCGTGTTGGTTTTCTGAAACATGGATAGTGAGTGCCGTTTTGTTTCGTTTGTCATATTTGTGACTATTCATTCTGTTTTTCAAATACTGAAGATTCGAAAACAAAAGATAATTTGCGGTCCCAATGTTGCAACATCATAACAAATCACAAAAATAATTTTAAGAAAAAATCTAGCATTCAAAATAGACAAAATAAAAAATTTACCAACAAAATATAAAAACAACAAAATCGTTTCTAAGGCAGAATAAAAATATAATAGTATTAAAACCTGATAAAACTAACAAAACTGTAATAATGTTTAAACACGACTACCAAGAAAAAATGTATAGCTTACTCAGAGATGATACTACTTATAAACAACTAAAGAACGATCCTACAAATATATACCAGAAGAAAAACAATGCATTAGTAACAAATTGGGAAAATAAAATATATATTTCTCCAAACACAGCAAAAAATTTGAAAATACAAAATTCGCTTCCACCTAGAATCTATGGCCTACCAAAACTGCACAAAGAAGGAATACCACTTCGGCCGATTGTTTCATGTATCCAATCACCTTTCGAAAAACTATCCAAATATCTTAGAAAAATTCTTGAAAACATTGTTTACCAGAATAAATACTACATAAAAGACTCGATGGATTTCAAAAATAAGATTAAAAACATCACAATCTATGGCCTACCAAAACTGCACAAATAAGGAATACCACTTCGGCCGATTGTTTCATGTATCCAATCACCTTTCGAAAAACTATCCAAATATCTTAGAAAAATTCTTGAAAACATTGTTTACCAGAATAAATACTACATAAAAGACTAGATGGATTTCAAAAATAAGATTAAAAACATCACAATACCAGAAAATTATATACTAGCATCCCTAGATGTTAAATCATTATATACGAGTATTCCTATAAATTTAGCAAAAAATATAATAATTAAAAAATGGAATCAGATTAAAACATACACTGATATACCTATGAGTGACTTCTTAGAAGCTATAGAACTCACTCTGAATTCCACCTATTTTTTGTATGAAGAGACGTTTTACCAACAAATTGAAGGATGTGTCATGGGGACCTCGATTTCTAGTGTTATTGCCCAATTAGTTATGGAAGACGTTGAAGAAACAATACTGGCCAAAAACTCAATTCAAACACTATTTTTTACAGGTATGTTGACGACTGCATATTAGCAATTCCAAAAAATACAGAACATTTGGTCTTGCAAGATTTCAACAATTACCATGACAGACTACAGTTCACCATTGAACTAGAAAAAAATAATCAAATTAGCTTTTTGGACCTTACCCTCCATCATACAACTAACACCATAAAAACGGAATGGCGCACAAAAGATACCTGGTCTTCCCGATATTTAAATTTTAAATCACAACACCCTCTAACACACAAAAAAACTGTCACTATAAGACTCGCAGATCGATCAATAAATCTGTCCGACCCCGAATTCAGAGAGAATGCAATAATAAAAGCTAAAGATGCCCTTATACTCAACAACTATCCCACAAATTTGATAAATAAGATATTTAAAAAACGTTTACATATATTTTATAACCATAATAATACAAAAACTAAAATAGACAATAAAACAAACCAATTCCTCACTTTGCCATATATACCAAATTTATCAGAAAACCTAAAAAAGACATTTTCGCACCACAACATACATGTTGCTCATAAAGGGTACAACCTACTAAAAACCAATTACACCAATCTAAAAAGTTCAATCTCAAAAGAAAAAAAGAGCAATATAGTGTATGAAATACCATGTAAAAACTGTGAAGGGGTCTACATCCAACAAACAAGTCAGTATTTGAAAAACAGAATAAATAGTCACAAATATGACAAACGAAACAAAACGGCACTCACTATACATGTTTAAGAAAACCAACACGAATTTGATTTCGAAAACACAAAAATTCTTCGAAGTGAAAACCACACAAAAAAACGAGAAATGATAGAAATACAAAGAAAAACCAGTTCCGTAAATTCAAAGACTGACACAAAAAATCTTAGTAAAATTTATAATAACATTATAAAAACTTAGAAATATAGAGAAACACGTGGCACATTCCAAATATAATAAATTTATTACCCCTCCCTATATAAATATAAAATCCATTTATTACCACTCCCTATATAAATATAAAATCCATTTTAATACCAGTCAACACAAAAACGACACATTAAAACGTCGTTACGGCTGCTTTCATTGTATAGAACAAATACTCGTATATTCCAATACAAATTTCCATCAATGAATGTCATATTTTTAAAATGTTCGTTTTGTTTGGGTGTGAGTTATATTCTGTTATGTGATGCGTCCTAAAACATCTATAAAATATATTGAATAATCAAATGAACATTCTGTCGAAGGTAAGATTTATTTGTTTTGCTTTTAAAAATTCTTTCTGTAACTTGTACCATTTCTTTTAGTTTTAAGAAAAATTTTATTTCTGATGAAGGTCATGGAAAGACCGAAACGTTAAATAAAAATGTATTAAATACTAGTTAAATGTCTTTAAAAATGGTCCTCAATCTCAAGAATATAAAATAAACAATATATAATTAAATAAAAAAGACCAAGAACCAAAAAAAAACAAAACTATATATATATATATATATATATATATATATATATATAATAATAAGCAACGAATAGATTAGTGGGTATTGCACGCAAATAGAAGAAGGGGCTACTGAAAAGAGTGGTAACCGCAGACATGCATGTTTCTAGCTCATTAGCCGTCATCGGTACGGTACAACCAAGAAAAGATGTGAAACATGAGAGCAAAGGTGTTGAATGAAACATGAGAAAATATAACAGAATTCAGCAGGATAGTCAAACACAACATTTGTTATTATTTCATTAATCTGGGTCGGAAGTTTCAGACGGGAGTGTTATATGCACCTCCGTGTCTATGTTGGTTGTTGTCTCGAATATTCGAGATCTTCTAATATTACTGACACAAATGTTGTGTTTGACTATCCTGCTGAATTCTGTTATATTTTCTCATGTTTCATTCAACACCTTTGCTCTCATGTTTCACATCTTTTCTTGGTTGTACCGTACCGATGACGGCTAATGACCTAGAAACATGCATGTCTGCGGTTACCACTCTTTTCAGTAGCCCCTTCTTCTATTTGCGTGCAATACCCACTAATCTATTCGTTGCTTATTGTTGCACGCAAATAGAAGAAGGGGCTACTGAAAAGAGTGGTAACCGCAGACATGCATGTTTCTAGCTCATTATATTCGATTTTCTACTACACCTGTTTTAGTCGAAATTTCAATAATTTCGACGTATTGACCTGACCGTTCTTCGAAGGGAAAAACAACTACATTCATGGCTAATACCACGCAGAATATTGAATTACATCCCCTTCGAAAACCGTGACGTCGATCGGCTATTTTGCCGATACGGACATCTGTGGTAATTCGCAACTGATAGCGGAAGAGAATAGTACACTGACGCGTTTCGACCTTCTTGGGTCTCTTCAAGGGTGCCGTAATGCCTTCCAGTTCAGAGTCTCTAATCCGAACTGAAGATTATGTCCTCCGACAACTTCTCCTTGGCTCGTGTAGTTAAACAAGCGAGAAGTAGTCAGTTGGTGCTATCTTCACTTTCAGTTGCGAACCAACACCTCAGATAAATGCGACCGTATTAGTCGTATGAAATAAAATGAATATAATTTCATAAAATACGAGGTGTCTATATGAAATATAAATTTTGATTTTCTACTACACATGTTTTAGTCGAAATTTCAATAATTTCGACGTATTGGCCTGACCGTTCTTCGAAGGGAAAAACAACTAAATTCCTGGCTAATACCACGCAGAATATTGAATTACATCCCCTTCGAAAACCGTGACGTCGATCGGCCATTTTGCCGATACGGACATCTGTGGTATTTCATAAAAAAATTCTTTACGCCCTTCCTTAACGCAATATAGGGCTCTAAAGTGGGGAATTGAAAATGGTTATTTATTTATAATTATTAAATGGCTGCTAGGAAATTAATTTCACACTTTTTAGCGTGATAAACGAGTCTACTCTATACTTCTGAACGCACGAGCGGAGTAAGTTCAATGGTGGATGCGGCAATTTTTTGGTAAATTTAACTTTGTTTTATAAATGCAACAATTGACTTTTTTCAGGTATTTTTAGAGAGACAAAGTCTTCTTGTGACATCTCGATCAAATTAACGGTTCAAAAGATACGGGCATTTTTGTGTCACACTGCACACCTATATTGGCGGACTCACATTTTTTGAATGTACGATTACAGGGAGCATCCTATATTACTAGAAAATTATTTATAAATCGGTGCAGTCTACATTTATAAAAATTAACTTGTATATTGTTAATACTACTTTTATTATTTACTCATAATGATGTATAGAAAACTTTACTAAAAACAAACATAGCTAATTTAACAAAAGTAAAAATATGAGAATAACAAAAACAAACAAAAAATATATTCGATATAATGAAATGTTACATTGCCAAATTATTTTTGGTTATCAGTAATTTACAGCAAATCCGCATAAAACAACTCGCTTTTAATGTGAATCGTTTTTTTACCATTTTAATAAAAAATGCGTTATTCTAAGTAGGCGACTGTCATCCCACTTTAAAATTATTTCTAAATATTTGTCTCCACTTGTCACGTTTGAACGCAAAGATCGAAGTGTCAAAGAAATTTGTACGTTTAGTTTAAAGCAGTAATTTTATAAACTGGTTTTTACAATGGACAATTACGTTCTAGGATCATTTTTACCGGAGAATGGTGGCGAAAGGAGTATAAGAAACGTGTGTACTCCAGTAATTAAACAAAACATACTAGATGCTGTTGATAATGAAGCTACAACTTGTTTAAAGAATCTTTCGGCAAAATTTAATATTTCAAAATCAAGCGTACATAGAATACTTCAGGAGCAGCTATTGCATCCATTTCATGTACAAGAAGTACACGCTATGTCACCAGATGACTATCCTCCTAGGGTTAGTAATGTGAACGGGTTTTTGGGTAAACAAAGGGAAGACCAACAATTCGTTGAAAATGTACTATTTAGAGATGAAGCAGGTTTTACCAGTGATGGCATAATTAATTACCATAACAACAACAAAGGTTTACGATTAACGTATGGGCAGTTATTATAGGCAACCGCTTAATTGGTCCGTATAACCTTAATGATCGTTTAAACGGACAGTCTGATTTATAACTTTTGCAGGATATTCTGCGAATTTTATTAGGAGATATACCTTTAGAAAAGCGCCAATGCCGTGGTTTATGCTCGATGAAGCACCCCCTCACTTCAGTTATGAGATGAGTGCCTGATCAACGTCTTAGATTGATGAGAAGAGTGGTGTATTGACTGGTATCTAAGACCTACCGAATTACTTATTAGCGTTTAGTACATTATCAATAATACCGTTTGACTTGAAATTTTTTTTAACTTATTTTAATTTAAAGTTTTTAATTTTTATTTCGTTACTTAATTTTTCTCATTATATTTAGTTCACTTAGTGCCTCATTGTAATAAGGTTTCTTTTCTTTGCTTGTAAAGCCTTTTCATTTGAAACCCGTTACCCATACTGAAACAAATATGGAATCTGGCATTTTGTGCAGTCGGCCATCTTAGATTTGATTTGAAATTTGTCGTAGGGTACAATAATCTACGAGTCTAGCTCTTTCATTTGATACCCATATTGAAGAAGTTGTGAAAAAATATGTAATCCGCCAAATTGCGGCGGCGGTCGTCTTGGTTTACAATGATACTGAATATATTAAATTGTATTATCATCAGAACTAAAGCTGTGTACCATATATCAGATCTGTCAACAGGAAGGGGATAAAATTCAAATATTGAAACAAATATAAAATATGGCGTTTTGTGCCGTCGGCCATCTTAGATTTGAAATGTGTCGTAGTGTACAGTATTCTAAGAGTCAAGCCCTTTCATATTGATAGTAAACATACTAAATTCTCGAAATAGAATCAAATACAAAGAGAAGGGAGTTTCTACAAAATTCCACTGTGTTATTATCATTTGATTCGAAGATATCAAACGTATTGGACGATGGCGGAACATTTCGGATATCATCTTCTACCGTGCCGTGCAACGACGGAACAAACTAGAGACGATGTATAAGTTAGAGAAATCTCAGTAGCAGTCTTAGTTATGCATCGTAATTAGTATTCAAATGTGTTGAATGGGTTAGTTATAATAGAAATCAATATTTTACGTAGTGCAAATGAAATAGATATATAGTGAATCAGTGTGTGATATAAATTAAGTGAAAATCATTGAATATTTAAGGAACAAAATTTTTGTAGAGCTAATCGGCTAGACTGTGTTTAATTTCAAATGTGAATCGAAGGACTTGATAACATCGTGTCTTAAGGATGACACTGTATGGAAAACAGATTTTATACTAATAATTTATTTCTGAACTACTGCAATATTTACTTTTTGTATATATGGTGGATGTAGCCGGAAAAGTGGCAACACCTAACGTTATATAACGACCATGTACCTTTAAACGATTTGCCTATGTCTGACTGCCCGTGGCCTCGTCAGCTGAAGCATGCAACTATTCAGCCAACTTGTAATATCCATTCGATGCGCGATGCCGTGTTGAATGAACTTTCGCTTTTTATCCTCACTTGCCGCTTTATATTTACAATGTTATTACGGCTGTATTTGAGTGCTATATGCATTTTATTACATCGAAGCGTTCCCGCCATATAACTATAGATCTGAGAATTATAACCATATTAAAGAACATATTGGCGGCAACGGTGCGTTCACGGAGATCACAATGTTTTGATTTTGCTCCTGCATTAAACCGTAAAAATCGAGAGTTACAAAGAAAATTAATTAATTCTGAAAGACTTCCAATATAGTTAAAATGATGAACTTAATACCAGTGAACAAAAAAACTCATTAAATATACATTCTTGGTAAGAAAACAAATATTAATAGACAAATAAAGTGAAAGCGAAATTCAATAACAAGCTAATTAGTAAGTACAAAAAGAATCCTGGTCGATATCAAAGCGGCGTTGTCAGACTGACTTATAAAGCGGAAAACAAAAGAAAAATAATAAGCAGATAAAACTTTTATTGAAAAGTAAATTAAAGATGGGGGATATGGCAAGAATAGAACAGATGTTCCAACAAATAAACGAAACAGCACAACAAACGAATGGGAAAATAGATTCTTTTGTATTGGAAATGAAACAAATAAAAGATAAAAATTTAAAATTGAAAGAACACATTATGAAGCAAGAAGAAAGGATAGACAAGTTGAAGAGGGAAATCAGGAAGAAAAATATTGTGGTAATGGGCATTAGCGATGAGGAAAATGAAAACGAATCTGAAGCGGAAGATAGAATATATAAAATTATGCATAAAATAGGAATGTCTATCAACAAAAACGTAGATATAGATGAAATAAAAAGACTTGGGAACTATTCGAAAGATGCGAAGAGGCCAGTATTGGTAAAATTAACTAAAGAAAGCACCAGAACGAAAATACTAAAATCTGCAAAAAAATTGAAAGGCACAGGAGTATGGATAAATGAAGATTACCCAAAAAAAATTCAAGGGGAAAGAAGATCATTAATATCCAAATTGAAGGAATCTAGGGATAAAGGAAATACAGCATACTTTAGATATAATAAGCTAATAATTAATAAGCAAGTATACCAGAACATAGAAACATTCGAAGATGGCGAAAATGGAAGTGGCAGCCATAAAAGAACGGCAGATCAAAGATCCCGAGCTGAGAATAATACAGGCGGAAACCTTAGGAAAATAACTAAAATCACACAATTAAAAAATTAATAGCGATAGACTAGGACAACGACGAAGAAACTGACCGGGCGATAAAAGTGGAAATGAGAATCGATAAGGGAAAAAAAAATAATGATATAGAAATAAAAAGGGACATAGAAGATCTACTTCCTCTGCTATTCTGGAACTGTCAAGGAATTAATACAATAAATAATTTTGATACGGAAGAAAAGATAAATTTTTGTAAATTCACAATGATAGGAATCGTAGAAACATGGATAACTACAGAAAACCCAACTTTACCATATTTTCTAAATAATTATAATATTATACAGTCTTGCGCAGGGGGACGGCGAGGAAATCATTTAATAAGGCTAAAAGAACCAGACTCAAAGAGAATTGGAACTCATACAAGTCTCACCTCAGGGAGTATTAAAAAGTCATTAGACAAAAACAAAGAGAAGCATGGAGAATCTACTGCGAGGAAATCGAGGATTTCCCCCAAGCAGCTAGACTCCAAAAAGCCCTCTCAAAAGATCGCCACCGTCATATCGGTATACTAACCAGAGAAGATGGCACTAAAACTGCCAACCTAAAGGAAAGTCTTCAATTATTGATGTCATCTCACTTCCCTGACTCCAGAACCACAAATACGGTGGCCTGGGAGGATGAGGAGAATCACTACCCGACGGACGATGACTGGCGTATATCACGACAGATAGTCGACGCGGACAGACTGAGGTGGGCCACCTTAGACTTCTCCCCCTTTAAATCTCCGTAACGGGCGGCATTTACCCAGCCCTACTTCAGTGGGGCCAGGATGACCTAATGCCGCACCTGGTAGGAATCCTCAGATCCTCACTGGCACTGAGGTATATTCCAAAAGGTTGCAGAGAAGTCAAAGTCGTGTTCATACCAAAACCAGGAAGAATGGACTATTCCATCCCAAAAGCATATCGACCCCTTAGCCTCACATCGTTTTCAATGAAGACTTTAGAGAGGCTGTGCGAACGATACATAAGAGATGTGGTGATAACACGAAATCCACTGCATGCAAATCAACATGCATATACTACAGGGAAGTCCACCGATTCGGCTCTTCTTCTCGTGGCGGGCCGCATCGAGAGATCGTTGGAAAATAAGGAGTCCATCCTGGGTGTATTCATAGACATAAAAAGCGCATTTGATAGAACCACTTTTCCTAAAATAACAAATGCACTTTCCAACAAGAATATCCCCCAAACCATAAATGGCTGGATATATAACATGCTCTCAAAAAGAGCAATAAAAATCAGTGTGGATGATGTAACCATCAGAGGCTTGGTTGTAAAAGATTGTCCACAGGGAGGGGTGCTCTCACCACTACTATGGAACATGGTCTTAGACTCCTTGGTCAGCCACCTCAATAATAGCAACTTCTACACAATAGCATACGCAGATGACCTAGTGATTCTGCTAACAGGAAGATTCGAGGAGACACTCTGCGCTTTAATGCAGGAGGCCCTCAATATCATAGAACAATGGTGCAGAGACCATTCGATGTCAATAAATCCAAAAAATACTGAGATGGTCCTCTTCACGAAAAAAAGGAAGCTTGCAAAACATCAAGCCCCAAAGCTCCTAGATACCAAACTTAATTTCTCTTCAGAGGTGAAATATTTAGAGGTCGCCGTTGACAGTGAGTTAACGTGGAACTCCCACTTAGAAAACAGAGTTAAAAAAGCATATATTTCTTATGAGCAGTGTCGTAAAACCATCGGCCGCACCTGGGGAATGTCACCTAGGGTTGCTGCCTGGATCTACACTGCCATCATCAGACCTTTGCTAACGTACAGCGCGATTGCCTGGGGAGCTAAAGCAAACCAGCTGACAGTCGTCCGTAAACTGGACCAAATCCAAAGAACAGCATGCCTCAACACAACAGGAGGCATGAAAACCACACCAACAAGAGCTATGGAGGTAATCCTCGGTCTCACTCCCCTTGACATATACATCAGGGAGGTTGTTTTGATGACCATGGCACGTCTGCGCTCTACTGGTATACAACCAGATGTAGGATCCGGTAAACTGAGACGTCACTTGTGGCATGAGGCCCTCAGGGAGATCCCACTGCTGCAGGCAAATACGGACTCGATTCCACCGCGATATGCCTTCAACAAGCCCTACAAGGTAATTTTTAAAAACAACTCACAAGACCTATTGGAAGAAGGCGCAATCCGCATCTTCACAGACGGCTCTAAATCCAATGTGGGCTCAGGATGTGGTATTTTTTCCAGATCCCTGAATCTAAACATAAAATGGGCAATGGGCTACAATGCAAGTGTTGCTCAAACAGAGCACTGCTATCTGCATCGCTGCAAAAGAGATTACTAAAAGGAAAACCACAGGTAATAATATATACATCCTTACGGACAGTAGACAAACACTACTAGCCCTGAACAGACCACGTATTACATCAGGCCTAGTACTAGAATGTCACATGGCCTTAATCGAAGCCTGTAACAACAACACGGTCACTTTAGGCTGGATCGAGGCCATGAGAAATCGAAAGGAAACTGTATTGCAGACTCGCTAGCCAGGAAGGCAGCCTCCCAAAAACTCTTGGGACCTGGCACTTTCATTGGTCTATCGGCGTCAGCGACGGCCGACCTATCAAAGGAACATTCCCTTAACAAGTTTAAGGGTAGATGGGACGACGCAAAAGGCTGCAGGCTTGCCAAGGAACTGCTACAGTATCCGAATAGCAAAGTAGCCAAAAAATACGTGACTATGAACAGGCGGAACCTACGAACAGCCACGGGTATTCTGACTGGTCACTGCCACCTACGAAAACACCTCCACAGACTGGGTCTATATAACACGCCACTTTGTAGAGGATGTGAACAAGAAGATGAGACTGTCGAACACATTTTTTGCGAATGTCAGACACTCTCTCATTTTAGGTTTCAAGTATTCGGCGAGCACAGGCTAACATACGCCAATATGAGGGAACTTAATTCAGGCGACGTTATCGCCTACTTCAAGGAAGTAGGCTGGATGACGAGCTAGAAGGAAGTTTTGAACCTCAGAAGGATGCACAATGGGCCAATTGTGGCCTAAGTGCTGTGGGGTCACCCACCCTTCAAACCTTTACAGATACAGTCTTGCGAACGAAAGACAACCAGAGGGGCAGAGGAAGTGGGGGTTCAATGTTCCTCCTGTCAAAATCCTTAAAATTAGATAATACGGCTGTTATAATAGAAAAATCAAATCTTTGGATATTTATTAAACTAGAAATTAATAAAATTAAGCTCGTTTTAGGCATAGTATACTTTAAGCCAAAGTTAGATGATAAGGTTTGCATAGATATGTTTGATGGGTGTGTGAAGGGTATTAGTCGCAAATACTCCGAGTATAAAATATTTATTTATGGGGATTTTAACGCTAGAATTGGGGAACTTAATAACTTCAACAATAATGACCTCTTTGAAAATAACTTTCCCCTAGGAACTAGAATCTCAATGGACCTAACGATTAACAAAAGAGGGACCTTACTTAATGACGTATTTGAAGATGTAGGTTTCTTCACCCTTAATGGCCGTTATGACGATAATTTAGGACACTACACATATTTGAATGAGCAAGGCAATAGTGTAGTAGATTTAATTTGGTCCAATCTTAATAGCATAAATTGTATAAAAACTTTTTATGTGAATAGTGATTTTATTTCAGACCATCAAAGTTGTACGGTAAAACTAGACATAAAAATGTTTAAACTAGCCCAATCGCAAATTCAACAAAAAGAAAGAAAATATCTTAAGTGGTTAAGTGGAACCCACAAAAAACACAAAACTATAAGAACGTTATATCAGAGGTGACTATAAACCCAGAAACATACAATGTTGAAGAGCTCGATGCACAATTGATAAGTTCCATCATTTCTACAGCCGAAACTTTAGATATGTGTAGAACACGGCTTTATAAAAATACTTTAATTCAGAAATCGAAACCCTGGTTTGATAAAGAATGTGTGAAAGAAAAAAAATTATTAAAATTAAAGAAAAATAACATTAAGAAAAATAAATATAGCATAAATACAATCGAAGAATATAAAACAGAAAAGAAAATATTTAAGATGTTAATCAAAGATAAACAAATCAAATATCAACAAAACCTACAAGCAAAATCTCTGAACATTAAAAACCCATCCGAATTTTGGAAATATATAAACCTTCATAAAAAAAAGCACTATAATGAACACCCTATTACGACCAAAGAATGGGAGAACTATTATAACCTATTTTATAACACCACTGAAGCTAATATGAACCTATCCATAATGGATGCCAGACATCCCTATTTAGATTCACCTTTTACAATCCAAGAGATATACAATGTAATAGCAATAGCAAAAAATAATAAGGCGGTAGGGGATGATAAAATACCAAACGAATTTTATAAAAAGTTGCCTACTAACTGGATCATACATCTAAAAGAATTATTTAACAAAATATACATGGATGAACACCTTCCATGCAATTGGACAAATATTAACATTATTCACTTCCATAAGAAAGGCCCTGAAAACGATCCTCTAAATTACCGAAGTATTGCCTTACTCAATCACAAAACTAAGCTATTCACCCAACTAATAAATCAGAGACTACATACATTCAGTGAATCAATTGAAACGCTACCAGAATGTCGGGCTGGCTTTCGTAAACAAAGAAGTACGGAAGATAATATTTTTGTTCTTTACTCGGTGATAAGTAACCATCTGCGACTGCCTGGGAGGAAAGTTTTTGCACTTTTTATCGACTTCAAAAAAGCTTTTGATAATATCAATTTGCATATAATTTGGCAAAAGCTTTTCTCTAATGGAATCAGCGGCAAGATAATAAGAATTTAAAAAAAATATGTACTCTTTAGGGACAATAACAATTGAGCAGAACGGTTGTACCTCAAAAAAAATTAAAATCACCAAAGGCATCATCCAAGGCGACTCGCTAAGTCCACTATTATTTGCTTTATATGTATCAGACATAGACGACTACTTTAAACAACGAGGAGCTAGAGGTTTATCTCTAGATCAAAACAAAGACATTTCATTGTTGGGCTATGCTGATGACTTTATAGTATTAGAGGACTCGGAAATTCAGATGAATAGATCAATGAAAATATTAGAAAGTTATTGCGACACTAATAAATTACAAGTTAATGTAGATAAAACAAAGATATTTATATTCAGAAAAAGCCCAAATATCGGACATAAACCTAAATTTTGGTATAAAAATGCACTAATAGAACAGGTAAACATCTATAATTACTTAGGAGTGATATCCTCGTTTAACGGCACGTTCTCAGAAAATTTAGAATCACGTATAAAAAAAACGAAAATAATACAAAACACAACACAAAATTTAATTAAATCCTCACATATGACCCATATGGAAAGTGTTAAATCGCTTTATTATAGCATTGTAGTTTCAACCTACACATATGCCAGTGGAATATGGGGATCAATTTTGGAAAAATGTTTTTCTATTTACGGAAAACAACTCCCAGTTACATTTTGAGAGCGGAAACAAGACTAGTGAAAATTGGATTTTTTATTATAAAACAAGCTCTAGAATATTTACTAAAGATTAAAAAATTGTCCTCAAAAAGATTTTCTAAGATAGAACTTACCAACTATACCAAAAAAATAAAACTGTATCAAAATACAATTGGATAAGTCAAATAAATAATATTTTAATTGAAATTGGAGCTCCAGAGTTTGATATGCATAGTTTCGATGGGGATAAAATCAACATTATTTTAGAAAAATACGAACAATATAGTCATATAGAGGATTGGAATAAAATATTACTAAGTACATATTGTCCAATGTATAAACACATACTACAAGACAAGCATCCCTTTCAAAGCACAAACCACTTAGATCTTTCAATCCCTTTGCATATTAAACGCTTCATCTCACAACTACGCACTACTAACACTAAAATACTGTATATGTATGTTAATAACAGTGCATATACAATTTGCAACTGTCTAGTTCCAGAATCCCTACAACATTTATTATTTGTATGTCCAATGTATGAACAAATTAGATATTTCTTCTCTTAAACCTATCAGTCCCTAACCGACTTTGAAACAGTAATTAATGAAGCTGAACCACAATTATTATATCGAATATATAATGTGACAAAGAATATTTTAAAAATCAGATCATTCATTATAAACGAGTAGTAAGTATCCTCTCACTCCCGTCAAGGCATCATCTAAGCATATCTATAAAATTATAATTCCTTTTTTCTTTTTTTTAGTTATTATTTCTTACATTTATACTGGAAATATTGTCACCTCCTTGTTCATGTATTCTGTACGAAAGAACAATAAATTTTCTATCTATCTTAAAGAACATATTTCCTATCAAAACAAGTGTCGATGACATTAATATGGAATAAATACTGAGTGGACAGACGAAAAGGGAGCGAAGCCATTATAATTCTGTACGAGGTCAAAAAAGAGAATTATGTTTTTCAATAATTTTAATAGGTAATATTGATCATTTTTAATCGGATTTCATTTCTTTTGTGAAATTGATAGCATTTTTGTATTATTTTCCTTATCCCGTCTTCGACTGTTTCAAATGTTTGGTTAGTTTTCAAATGATTTATTCTTTTTTGCTTCTGATCTTCATTAGTTTTAATATCAAAGCACCGAATTGGCTTCCAGCAAAAACATTCAACTAAAGAGTAGACTGACTACCTAAGATCCAAATAGCAGCGATCTCAAACATAAGGTAAACGACGTTGCCATATTGTCCTAAATAACAATAGTTTGAAATGTAAAATAAACGAAATTAACTGTCTCGACCCTTACTTCGTGGAATCTGCTCATATTAGTGTTTTAAATGAAACTCACGGTTTCTAGTTAATTCCACAATATAATAAAAGTTATTGTGGAATTAACTAGAAACCGTGAGTTTCATTTAAAACACTAATGTAAAATAAACCATTTGTGTTTATTTAGACGGACAAAACAATCACAAAAGTCCCTAATTAGTGCATATTTAAAAGCTAAATTGTTCACTACGCAAGAAGACATATTAATTCTGAAGCTACCTTCTATTGAATGCATATATTATTTATATGCTAGTAAAAAATTAATCGAATTCATAGATTTATCACGAAAAATGTGTCGTCAACGTGAAAACCCTGCTAAACTATTATAAACAAAACGTATACTACTTCATTCATTATTTGTCAAACGTATTGCCAATACAGTGTAAAGACGCTAGGAGGTTATCGCGTAAGGTTTTTTGCTGTTTTTCGTGAAGTTTCTAATTTTTTCTAGTTTAGAGTTGTTTGTAAGGTACTTGGTGCAGAAAAGTGTAATAGCGAAGTACAAAGTGTGTCACAAAATGGAAATTACGGGTGCAAACCAAGTCCACAGGTTAGTGATTATACGTTGTCGGCCATTTTGCTTTTATCATTGGCGTACACATTCTGTAGAAATAAATAAAAAATATTCAATAAAGGAGAGGAATATAAGATTCCCCCTTATAAAATATGTAAATAATCTGGAACAAAGTAGAAACATTTCAAAAATTATATTTTATTGGTGTTTTGCTGAAAAATATACACTGGATTTATGTTGTATTTGGTTTTTACTATTATCTTATTTAAATTGCTGCAATAACTCAAGTGAGTGGAAGCTAGTTAACATTATTTTTCGCTTCGCATACCTGAAAATGAATGATAGCAACCCTAAAAAAATAACGGAAAGGTATATTTTCTGCTCTTAAGCTTCTAAAATTCGAACATCTGTACTTTATAGTTTCATCACAATCTGGACACGACTGACTGTTATTTCGCACCTTTTTGACGTTTCTCATAATGTTTCATTAAACGTCAGTTTAAATCAAAACAGACATTAATACAAGTTTTCAACAATTTCAGTTATTCATTTAATTTGTAGAAAAGTGAAAATGAACGGAGATTCAGACGAAGAAGTATTTATAAGTAGGTACTCCTATTATTTATCACCAGTGAAATCAAAAGAACGCTACGAATTGTTTAATAATTCCAGAAAAAAATAAAAAAACCAGAAACTTTACCGAAAATGTATTACTTGTTTATTTATCGGGAAGATGAAAGAATGTAAATACACCCACATTGTGGTCTGATTTTTCTATGCAGAAAAGCACCTTCAAAGTCAAAGAAAATATTAATTTAGGCAATGTTCATAAAATTCAAGAATTTTTTAAGCAAGCTGCTGTAAATTACCGGCCCAAAAAGTCTAATACGGTATCCGCCAAAATAAACAGTACCGAAACAGAGAGTGCTGTGGAGTTGTTTATGTAATATGGATTTGTCATATTTGACTTAATTGTCATTAGTTGATATATTAATAGTACGCTGCAGTTAAATTTGATTTAAAAATGGTTCTAACAACGGAAGAAAAAGTTTTTTTGGTAGAGCATTATTTTCGTTCATACGGAAAAGGTCGTAATGATGGTCCAAGCTTAGAACAGGTGTCAATAAAATATCAACAAAAATTTAATAAAGCAGCTCCTAGTAAAAGTGTGATGTTAGCTGTTGTTGAAAAATTTCGTCGCACTGGTAGTCTATTGTGTCAACGTAAAGGTTCTTCAGGTCGTCGAAAAACAGTATGCACTAACGAAAATGAAGGACGTGTTTTTAACCAAGTTGTGCAATCACCTCAAAGAAGTCTTGTAAGAACTGCATGTAAACTCAACATTAGTGAAACGTCTTTACGTCGCATGTTCAAATCAATTGGTGGTTATCCATACCGTATTCAAGTTGGACAACGACTAAATTCTGCGGACAAACGTGCAAGAGAAATTTACTGTGGTCGCATGTTGAGTTTAATTTACGAAGATCCCGAATTTTTGAAAAACATATGGTTTTCAGACGAGAGTCACGTTCACCTTAGCGGCTATATTAATCGAAAACAACCAGATTCCTTGGATTTGAACGTCCTGATGTCATTGTAGAGAAACCACTCCACAGTCTTCGAGTTACCGTTTGGTGCGCGTTATCTGGTCATGGAATGATTGGTCCTTATTTCGTTGAAGATGATAATCAGAATCCACTTACTGTCAACCAAGAGCGTTATAGAGAGAACATTATTATACCTTTTGTGAGAGATCTAAATAACTTTTGCCGTGCACGAAATCTACAGTTTCGCACACAATGGTTCCAACAAGATGGTGCAACGAGCCATACAGCTGTGCACACCTTAGACTTACTCCGTCAGCATTTCGAAAATAGAATAATTTCTCGGGGAACAGACTTCGAATATCCTTCTCATTCACCTGATCTGACGCCACCTGACGCATACATTTGGGGCATAATGAAGGATAAAATATTTCACTCGGAAAATCCGCCGGCGAATATTGCCGAACTACGGGAAAGAATGCAAAATATTTTTCGGCAGTTACATCAACCACTGTTTATAAATATGTTTATTGACTTACAAAATCGATATGAAGCTTGTTTGCGTCGAAATGGTGAACATTTTGAACACTTACATTACAGAAATTAAAAATTAATTTTTATTTTCGGTACTGTTTATTTTGGCGGATACTGTATTTCAACGCAAAAACAATGCATTCAATTTTTGAAAAAACCAGATTATTTACATTATCTTATGGTGAAAGTGAATAAAATTAAAGTAAATTAATTTTGATCTTTATCAATATTGCATGATTGCATTGTAGGTTTTTCGTATAATGGGAAAATACGGAGTTTTTCGTCGAAATGAGCTGTTAGATAGGAAACTTGATCACATAGACAACAGAGGAGACCTATTAATAGTGACCGTTTCAGAGACAAAAAATAATATGATACGGACGTTTACAATCACAAATAAAACCGTTGATGGATTGAATTTACTTGGAATATCCACACTCTTCATAGTCGTCTACTTATTGCATACAAGAATGATAACTGCACAATACAACCGATCGAGAAAAACACATTTAGGAAAATTCCTAGCGTAATAGCCACTGCCCGAACCCAGTACATGCACAAGACATTGCTTTCGTCGTAGTTCTGCAACGCTGCTAGCTAACTCTGGAACTGATTTGTTAACACTCAAAAAACATGGAGGTTGGCTTTCTTCTGCGACTACAGACTTAATGACTTCTTATCTAATAAAATTAATATTTCGCAAAAATCCTGACAAATCAAGAACAGCAGACTAGTACTAGTAATAACACAATTGAAGTGGTTAATGACTCTAAATGAATAAATGAAATACCAGTTAATCTAGATAATTACAAGAACTCATCAACTTCATCTATAGAAGTGGCATAATGCTATTAGTACTTCCAAACACTTTCTACACCCGAGAAGGCAGCAAGTGCTAAGGTTAAATCTACGTGTTATTGGCTTCCAGCTATATATTTAAAACAAATGTATCCAATAATAAGTATAAACACTATCAAAGACTCAATCGCATAAATAAAAGTATACATATAATTACAAGAAGACAACGTATTTACATCTAAGGTAACAGTTAAGTCTATGGAATTTACTGAAGTAATTCACTTCAAGTATCAATAACAGAGCAGTTAGGGGACAGTCAGGCAGAATGGTATACTTAAGGTTAAGAACTGCCTATACTAGAAAATTGAAGGTTTACGTTATCAAATATTAATTCACTTATAACAATTTATTAATTTTGTTAACACTAACAAGAATATGTACGTAACGTATAAACTGAGAAGAAATGTGAATATGTATGTATATGTACTACCGTTGCCTATGATCGTTCAAATACTGAATTTGGATTCATAATTGTATTTCGCTTGAAAATGCGAGTGCGATTAAAACAGGTTGGGAAGCGCCAATGTGTGTCGTATACGAAGTCTTCTAAACAGTAAGTTCAGTTTAATGAACATTTAATTTAGCGAATTTGTCTAATAACTAATACAATAACAAATCAATGAAACATAAACTCTCTCTAGCCAACAAAAATTTTGGCTGAAAATGTTAGTGACAAGATTACGTGGTCGTAATAGTTGTCTTTGAATGCTTTGATACGAAGAACCAGACCTAACCTAAACATAAACCAGTGACAAATAATCTGATGTTAACTTCTCACCTTTTATGACATAACATAGACATACAGAAATGGACTGAGTGATATTCTGACAAAAGTGACCACTCTCTAAAGAGAGACAAAGCGACTACACTGCACATACAACGGTTTGTCTCTCTCATAATTTGCGGTCTGTTTGTATTCCACGCACAACTGAATGCGGATAGTTCAGTCCATTTATATATTTATATGTTTTATAATTTAAACTAAACAATTCAATAAATAAATAAAGGTCAGATATCAAAATTTTCCCCAATACGGATGTTTACTTATTTTTGGGACTGCTTTTATTTTAAAGATAGACCCTATATAAACATGAGAATAATAATTTCTGATTCTTGACTGAGTTCTTACGAATAAATTGAATAAAAACCGTAAACATGAATAGCTCATCTTACAAATTTTGTGCAATGTCGATGTGCAAAATTACATCAATCAGAACACTACAAAAACGTTTTATAAATGTTTCTAAAAGTGCTTAAATAAGGATAAAGACTCGCTAGACAAGATCCAGCTTCATTGACAATAACAAGTACCAGTTATTTTTGTGTAATGTAAGTTATAAGCTCTGATAAACTACAAATATAATTTGAAACCATTTTAGTTATTTTTCGTTAGGTAACTGGCAAAAAAAACAATTATTCAATACTAGTTTGTTTATAGAGCTTATTCCAAGCTTTATTTCGTTGATATAGATGATAAGTCGTTCTAAATATGATATAAGAGTATATAAAATGAGTAAGGTGTCTCTCTCATTTGTCATAAAGTATAACAATGTAAAATTATAGGTACTTACAAAGAAATTTTCACGTTTTTCTCCGCAGCACAAAAATCCATGTTTCTAGCAAAGAAGCTCGCACCATCATAGAATCAATATTTGGTAAGTTACAACTATTTCTTCTAATGGATCTAGCCTCCATTGTGATGAAAATTGTGAAATAGTATTATAGAATAATAAAATATAGTTCATACTTTTAACTTGGTTATGAGAAATAAGTAAAATTGTTCGTGAAGTGACGTCATCGCGCTCTGATTGGTGTTCCTAGTCACGTGATAATGGACAATGAATAATTCAATTTTATTCAATTTAAGACAAATAATCAGGTTCTTAAAATGTTATTTAAGGTTTCTGAAAACTGTTGAAACAACTGCCAACATCCCTATTGAAGAGACAATGCTGATTCCAAATCCGTTAACACCTTAGCTCAAGCATTTCCTGTTCGTCCGCTGTTACTTAAAACGAGTTGTGTTTAAGTGTAAAATTGTAGTAAGCATAATAATATTATATTTTCCATATGTTGTTGCATACAAAATGCATAAGAGTATACAGTGTACATCGTATTTTAAAATTTTTATTTGATCTATCCCACATCACGACTAATTAAGTCTAAAGTTTATGTGGAGGATAAAGCGGAATAGACAATGACTTCACAGTCGAAGTTGCTACGAAAAAAAAATACAACGCAACACAGAAACACACATAATTTTGATTGATCTGGAAAATGCGTATGATCGCGTCCCAGTCCCGCAGCTGAGGAATATAATAGTATTTGGAGATCAAAGCAAATCTGATTAGAGCTATTAAAATATACTACAAAAAAAAACAACACCAAATCATACTCCGGTTGCTTATCCTCAGCTCTCTTTAAAATATACTTGGACAGATCCTTAACAACAAAATGTATCAGCAATGTACTGAAAGTTAGTGATGTCACGTAATTCACGCAATGTTTTGCCGACAGTCAGATCGTAATAGTAGAAGACGGAGAAAAACGGCCAATTTAACTCTAAATATGTCAAAATATGAATACCAAATACCTAGAGGGTAGCAAAGAAGTAAATGATTTAAACTGTGTACTAAAAGTACACCAAGGAGTAGAGAAGAACCAATATTTAGAAGTAATTTTTCACCATCACGGAAATAGTAAAGATGAATTATACCAATCACCCCGTTGTTTAATTTACTCTTTTTTTGATTCAGGTAGAGTTCACACACTCCAATATAGTTTATTCTTATTATTTACTATCTATAAACACTCGCTTTGCTCAATTTTTGAGTTTTATATTTAAGGCTGTATTTCTATCTATGATATTTTTTTTAATTGAAACCAATTTTTAATGAATTTTTTTTATTCTCCTAAACATACACATATTAAATTGTTATTACTTTTAATACATTGCTCGAATATTCCAGAAAGGTCCAGAAAGTTATCGAACTATTGAAAAATTAAATTAACTGTCTCGACCCTTACTTCGTGGAATCTGCTCATATTAGTGTTTTAAATGGAACTCACGGTTTCTAGTTAATTCCACAATATAATAAAAATTATTGAAAATTCTAAGAAATTGACAATTGTTTCGATGATATTGATTTATCGAAACAATTGTCAAATTTTTAGAATTTTCAATAGTTTTTATTATATTGTGGAATTAACTAGAAACCGTGAGTTTCATTTAAAACACTAATATTGAAAAATTGGTTGAATTTTCAAAGACAGGTTCAAAGAGTGATCGAGATTTCAAGAAATTGTTTGAATTTTCTAGAAAAATTATACGAATTTTTCACAAAGATACCTAGACATAGTCTCATTACTTTCAACCCCCGTATCTTTTACACCCTTACATCTATCAACTCACAACCACCACAGTGCACGATGGGAAGCTTGGAGCTACTACCATATACAAACACTATTTATTATTCGCCTGTGATCATTTGTTAAATGCCATATATATTGGAGTTGTAAGAAAATACGAAATTTTCGAGTAAAAAAACATTCTTTACTTATATGATCTTATTTTTTCTAACGGCAGTGATTGATATTAGCAGATATTTTTCCAAAGATTATATCGAATTTTTCAACGTTCTCATCACTCAATTTCTACGATCTTCTAAACACAGGTCGAAACGGAGATAGTAAAAGGCGCTTAACTGAACGTGAACTCAGGCGCCAGGTCATGGCGTCGTTCGCTGACACGACGCGACGCGACGCCGTCCGCTTCTTCAAAGGGTGCATTGAATGGGCAAGGGCCTAAAACGCGGGCGGCGCTACACTTTTTATTTCTGTATGGTTAAAAGTACATGAAACTGACGTGCTGATAATGATAAGTGGCTTCTGGTGGTTTTGTAAAATACCAGATTCAAATTGGTATTTCTATAATAGAAATTGAAAATGAAGTATATTTATGGTTTCTATTTAATTTGATTATAGAAAATGTTGACAGTAGCCAAGGTATATATAAATAATTGGTTGATACACTGTCGTGGTTAATGTTTTTCTATGAAATGAGGATTAAAGTATCATTCTCAATAAATAAAAAATGTAGCTATTACTCATTAGCTTTTTAGTGTTAAAAGTTATAATGGTTGCGAACATAAAATAATTATTTCACACGCCAAGAAAGTATAGAATTAACAACTAACTTCTAACAACGTTTGTGCTTGAATATCAAACATAAAATTCAAATAGCAGCAAAATTATTTTTTTAACATTGTGCAGTTATAATAGGAACTTAGGAAAAATTTTCTCAAAAATGGGTCGTTATTTCATATTGGTGTGTTCTGAATATGGTATGAATCCACAAATTTCGGCATTAGATTTTTTTAGTGTGCTTGATGTGGTATGCTTGGCTATTTTTTACAATAAAATTAAGTATTTGAACGTACTTAGAATGTTGAACATAGCATTTGGAAAATCTAGTTTGAGAAAAAACCGGTAAAAGATCTTTAAAAAGGCCAAGAACATGTTATTGATGATAACCAAGCTAAACGTCCCAGCATCAATGAAAACTCTGAAGCAGTGAAGAAAACTGTTATGGACAATTGTCGAATCAGTATTAGTAAAGATGCTTATGATATTAGCTGCTAGGCAATTTTTTAGGATTTCTTTGTACATGTGGCAGCTAAATTGGTTCCAAATTGCTAAATACGTGCATTAAGAGAATATATTCGCTTCTACATCATTCTAGAACTCTTCTGATGTTTCATTTTTTATTATGACTTAATGAAGAGTTTTCAACATAGTCAACTCTTTCTTGAGGTCTCTTTTAAAATTATTCACACTTCTCCTCTCTTCAATTTATCAAATGTTTTTCCCATGTCAACATATCAACGAATCAATGTATTAGCTATAATCAGCTTTTCACAACTTTTTGTGTTTCGTTAGTGTTGAGAGAAGCTAGTAACGAAACCATTTGTGTACTATTTCATCTAAAATCAGCAGCATATTAAATTCATTTTATTTTTGCTCAATCCAATTCTGATTGCTCGCTTGTATTCGAAGCCATAAAAAAAACTTATTGAATACATACATATACTTTTGATAACACCAAACTATTTAGAGATACTACATCTTGTTTTAATTTTTCAAACATTTATTTGAGAAATATTTTTTACCCAAACTAAGCAATTTTGAAAAATATTTTGTGTTTAGGTAGGAGCGATACATACTTTATACATAGTTTTTATGCCGTTTCAAAGATTACATTATAATTTTGAATAACCTTCAGATTTTCTGCATTTGTTGCATGCCACTAATTCACACTACTAATTATTTCCAATAGATGATATTTTTACGTGGATATTAAATAGAAAATTTTTTCTCTATATTTTGGAAAACACATTTATTGAGGCGCCAGCAAGGCGTCAAACTTTCATCCCTATCACCTACATAAGTTAACAAAAGAGCTTAATAAATCTCAGTTGCAAAAAAAACGCCCACTGCGTCACAAATCCACCATATTTTCTAATAAAACTTTCTTTGGGAATCAATAACATTAGATTTGATTCACAGCAGTAGCATTGCCCTACTTGTAATAATTCACAGCTTCTCTTTATCCACCGTTGCCAACTTCCGAAAAGTATCAATATTCTCACTATTTCCCAAGATTTACTTATTTGTAATATTTTATACGACCACTTCAAACACTTAACGTGAAATATCAAAAGAACACGAAGCTAAAATAAATTGACAAATTTTAGAGTTTCTTCTCAATTTAGACTCCAATTAAAAACGATTAAATTTTTCGAGAAGAATTATTCATAAGCCTGAAACTAGTGTGGGCAAATATTGAGATAGTAAATAAACAATAGGGTTCGAGCCGGCAACTGTTGTTACTTTGCACTACATGCCTTGTTAACATCGAAGATCATCCAAAGTATCCATCCATACGTCAACAGACGTGTCATTGTGTATGGTTGTGAGGCATGGACCCAGGCTAATGGAGGACAGCTTAAAATGTTTATAATAAAGATCCGGAAAATGTACGTTATTAGAGAAACAAATATAGAAGCATAGAGTACGGTCCTGACCGTTATTGGTTTACCACCTGCAATCGATCAGCTCCTAAGTGCATAGCGAATTGTGCGAGTATAAAATCAAATAAATTCAATCCAAAATCATAATCTACCCTAGTTAATTACAACAAATAAAATACGTAAGTACTATTTACAACTGAATTAGAATAGTATATAGAAGTATTAAGACGAAATTTCATCTACAAATCAGCCGCTTATCAAATTCCATTATCCAGTTTTTACTTCTGACTCTGTCTCAGTAGGCAGGGTCGGACCTGCACATGATAGTGCAGAAGCAGGAAATAGTTTTAAAAGTTACTTAATTTCAAAAATTATATTACGAATAATAACTCTAAAAGCAATTCACAACAACCCGGAATGTCATATTCGAGTGTATTGGGACAAAGTCAACAACCAAAGTACCGGCTAAAAGAACAAGCTATTTTTTTTCAGTCAATAACAGGAATTAAATGCCAAGAATACTTGTATCTCACCTAAAAATATACTATATGCTTCACGCATGGCTAATGACAGAATATGTATATATTTATCATCGAAACAGATTGTAGACAAATTTTTGAAAGATCATGGAGGAGAAATTACTATTAACGGCCAACAAATCAAAGCTCGTAGGATGATTACTCCAGCAGAAAGACTTGTAATTTCAAATGTTTGCCCTTCAATCCCTAACGGAATTATCCAAGCAGCCTTAGAAAATATGAAAATATTATATATATATATATATATATATATATATATATATATATATATATATATATATATATATATACTAAAACCAATGTCAAATATAACATTCCTAAGAATTGGTGTAACTGATCCTGCGTACAGCCATATACTCAGTTTCCGACGTCAAGTATATATTGATCCACCAAATAACTTTATAGTACCAGACAGTGTCCTTATACAATTCGAAACAACTAGTTATCGTATTTTTCTCAACATGGATGGGCAAGGTTGTTATAAATGCAAACAACCAGGTTACACTGCATACAACTGTACCTCTTCCAGCCAAATTAATAATACTCCTAACATGCCACTACACTCCCAATCAAATATAAGCGGCAGCAATACCACCAAGTTCAAGCTAACGTTACTACTTCTACACCAGCAGAGAAAATCAATGTTACTCCTCCAACACTCCAACCTAAATCCATCAACAATTCAACCGAACTTGGAACAAACCAAATAGATAGGTATAATAAATAATGATCACACAGAAACCAACAAAAGAAAAATCAACGAAATAAAAGTCCCCCAATACCAGATAACACCACTGAAGAGGAAACAACTTTCAAAACATCTAAAGAAAAAAAGAACCTAAGAAAGTTGGGCTTGACGAAATAATGAAAATGATGGAACCCGCCAAAAATTCCATTGAGGAACACGCAGACTAACTAATATTAAATTATAATCAACTGACAGATTTGATTACCAATATTCATGGTTCTAGTGATCCAATCAGTACCATAAGAAATTATACCTCAGATTTTGAGTCTCTCATTAATATGCTGGAAAAAGTGTATCCCCAAATCACGAACAAATGCCTAAAAATCCGCTTAACCAAGATAAGAAAAAGATTACGACGATACATATCAGAAGGCCACATTGACTCTGGAAGTGAGTCGTCGACACAATCATCATATTAGAAATGGACATACTTCAATGGAATTTAAATGGTTATTACGTACACTATGAAATGTTGAAACAACTACTGTCTAAGTACAAACCAAATACTATTTGTTTACAGGAAACCCATTTTTAAGACAGTAATGTACATAACTTGAAAAACTATAACATATACTATAAAAACAGACTCACTGGAGAAAAGAGCTGGGGGGTGTTGCCACATACGTTAAAAATAATATTCAATCAAATAAAATTGGCATAATCTTAGATCTAGAAGCTGTTGCAATTACTGTTTTATATCCATCTAAAATAAATATTTATAATATTTACATTCCTTCCAATATTATTCTCAATAAAAATGATTTTCTGAACTTGATTGAACAAATACCTCAACCTCGTATAATTGTCGGATACTTCAACGTTCACAACTTATTGTGGGGATCGGAAGAACAAGACGATAGAGGTAATCTTATTGAGGAGATTATGAATGACTACAACCTCACTTTGCTTAATAATGGATCTGACACAAGATTCAACTCATACAGTGGGACATCGTCTACTATAGACTTGGCAATATGTGATGTCGCTATTACTCCTCTCTTAAACTGGGAGGTAATGTCATATCTCTATGATAGCGATCACTTCCCAATAATAATCTCTGACATTAGAACCGGCGCAGAAAATAGTAAACCTTTACAAAAATGGCGTCTTAACAATGCAAACTGGAATCAATTTTCCCTAAATATTGAAACATTACTTTATCAATACAAAAGATATCGACGAAACAGTTAACGAATTTACCAGAATAATTTACCAAGCCGCCAAAGACAGTATTGGGATGACAGAAACCCTCAGAAGCCACAATCCGGTACCCTGGTGGAATGACGAATGTTGTCAGGCAATAAAAGCAAGTAAAGCAGCATTTAATCGCTACAAAAAATACAAGACTCCTAAAAATCTAGCAAGTTTTAAGAACCTTAGAGCTAAGAAAAGATATAAACTAAAAAAAAGTAGAAAAGAGTGCTGGAATACTTACGTACAAAATATAAATAGTTCAACTATTATTAGCACTATCTGGAAAAAAATTAGGCAAATATCGGGACACAAATCATATCAGAAAATTGCTGCCTTAGAAGATAACGGACAAATCATTAGCAATCCAAAACAAATTGCTGATTTACTAGCCAGCAATTACGAGAAACAATCTAGCGATGCTGCTTTCGAAGAAAATTTCCTGGAAAATAATGAAACCAGTCTACGCAGCTTTCACATTAACAATATAGACACGGACATCAACAAGCCCCTCCTAACGAGCGAGTTTGACAAAGCACCTACTTCTTTTGATTATTGCAGCCCAGGGCCAGACAACGTGGCTATTAGCTTTCTGCAACATTTCCCAGAAACAGCTAAAGCAACACTGCTAAAAATATTTAATCAAATATGGACAAAACATACGTTCCCAAAAAAATGGTCACAGGGAATGATTATGCCCATTCAGAAGACAGAGAAAAACAAATTATTAGTCGATTCTTATAGAGCCATATCCCTAACTTGCAGCATGTGCAAATTACTAGAAAAAATAATCAATATTAGACTTGTTTGGGAGTTAGAACAAAGAAAATTGATAATACCAAAACAGAGTGGATTTAGAAAACACAAAAGCACAATCGATAACATCATCGACGTAGAAAGCGACATACATGAGGCTTTAGCAAACAATCAGAAATGTATAGCTGTATTTTTTGACATAAACAAAGCATTAGATACGACATGTAGGCCTAACATAGTAAAAACCTTGCTAGAATGGAATATAGACGGAAACATGCTGGCTTTTATTCACAATTTTCTAAATAATAGAAGTTTCCAAGTTAGGATAAACGGCTCGATCTCCGATCTAAAAACACAACAACATGGAACACCACAGGGATCAGTAATCCGCCCAACTTTATTCCTTATAGCTATAAATAACATCACCACTAATATACAGAAACCAATAAGTCCGACTGTATGCGGATGATCTGGTAATGTACATAAAAAGTAAAAATCTAACAACAATGAAATCGATTCTACAATCACACATAAACATACTTGAAAAATGGTCTAAGGACTCCGGTTTTCATTTCTCTACAGAGAAAACCAAATGCATAATGTTCTCCAGGTGAGAAGTAGGCCAAAAGCCACTACTTGAACTAAATGGTAGTCCCCTCGGGTATGTTTCAAAAATCACATTTCTGGGAATGATCTTCGACTCGCAATTAAATTGGGATGAACACATTAAGAATCTAGTCGTTAGATGTCAGAATGGACTAAATCTATTAAAAGTCCTAGCAAACAGAGAGTGAGGATCTGATCGAGAAACTTTACTCCTAATCTACAGACATCTTATTAGATCCAAGATTGATTATGGATCCATCGCCTACGCCTCCGCTAAAAAACGCATATTAAAACGATTAGATGTCATAACAAACCAAGCATTGCGCATCATTTCTGGAGCTTATAGAACATCCCCTATCGAAAGCTTACAAGTAGAGCTAGGAGAGCAATCACTAGATAAAAGAAGGCAATACCTGACACTGTCATATGCGAGTACTATAATGGGCAACCAAGAACATCCAAACTACAATAACATAGTTGCAAATAGATATCGAAACACCTACGAATTCAGGAAAAGAGTCGACTACCCCTTCTATCAGAGAGTTTCCAAATATATCATACAACTAGACATGCAGATACCTTCCATACTAGAAGCAAATGTTGATATACCATCGCCATAGCTTATTAAAATTCCGAGCATAGACACCAGCTTAACCAACTTCAACAAGGCAGAAACTCCAGCCTCCACAGAATATCAGAAGTTTCACACGAAACTCTCCATGTATTCTAACTTTCATAAAATATATACTGATGCATCCAAAACCCCAAATGGAGTTAGCTGCTGTTATAACTTCCTATAAACCACCTTTGAAATGTAAATTATCCGACGTAAGTTCTGGTTATACAGGAGAAATATATGCTATCCTACAAGCTTTAATCGAAATTCAATCGTCAAACCTGCAAAAAACTGTAATAATAACAGACTTCTTAAGTGCCCTAAGTACCTTGAAAAGTATTTACACTAACAACCCTCTTGAACTACAAATCAAGACTCAATGCATCTACTACAAAACAACAACTTGGATGTCAGATTCTTATGGGTGTCCTCTCATCAAGCAATACAAAGAAACGAAGATGCTGACAAACATGCAAAAGACTCTACAGTATGCAGAGATGTACATATAGTGAACAGTGCGGTTTACATCAAAATGAAAATTAATTCTCGGTGGCAATCGGAGTGGCAAGGATCACTCCAAAAAATTAAAACAAATGAACGAAAGTGTCAAACAGGGGCCGCGAATGTGCAGTAATCGCTTAAAACAGGCCGTAATAACCAGACTAAGAATAGGTCACACTAAACGCATGAATATTTAATACGTAAAACTGATAAACCTATGAAATTAACTGTCTCGACCCTTACTTCGTGGAATCTGCTCATATTGATTTATCGAAACAATTATCAATTTTTTAGAATTTTCAATAACTTTTATTATATTGTGGAATTAACTAGAAACTGTGAGTTTCATTTAAAACACTGATAAACCTATGTGTATAATTTGTAGCCGTGAACTCACTGTAAAACATATACTATTAGAATGTACATTATACACATCGCAAAGACAACAATGTAATTTTCCAAATGACATGAATACCCTGCTAGGAAAGGATTACGATGTGGATAATATTTATGAATATCTGTCAAATACCTCTCTACTCTATAAGCTGTGATTATATTATTAAAGCCATCGCTAATAACCAACTTGGTTGATGTGAGAAACAAAAAAACAAAACAAAAGTATAGAAGAATATCAAGAATCTCAATAACGAAAAATTGGTCTTTATAAATTATCATTCAAGAAGTTGAAGTAATATATCTGCAGTAGGCTGTAGATATAAGACGACCAACGAATGAGAAAATGTTAAAGCTAGCAGGGGGAAGCCCCATCTGTTATAAAGACTGGTTGGAGGTCCAAGGCTATATTAGGAGACATTGTGAGAACGCTAGGAATGCAAAATAGAAGTAAAAAAATGCTAGACAGGAAGAAATTGAGGCATATTGTAAAGTTTAATATTTCTAGTAATAACAATCCTATCGCAACCAGTGATCGAGTTGGTATCTCTTCTCTACCACATTTACGAGAAATGGGAGAAAGAAAGAAGTCTGAGATCTTATTCTAGAATTTTAACATACTGTGACTGTTGTTGAATCATGTAGAGAGACAATTGCGAATATGGAAACGACGCCTTAAACATGTAGAGAGACAGTTGCGAATATGGAAACGACGCCATAAACATTTGTAGATCTCTCAACTCACTCATTCAGGGAATTAGTAGGTAAAGTGCAGGAAAGAAAAGCAGATTTGATTATTTGAACAAGGAGTAAACTGTCGGATACCCCAATTTCTATTTCCCATTAAATCTATTAAATTTATAAATTATATATGAAGTTTGGTAATTTAATGTCAAGTTTTCAATTACTTTTCCGCACAATCCCGTCTAAGATGCAAGAAACACTTCAAATTTGTTCTTACATTTTTGTCAGTAGCTGGCAACCCTGTTTGTTTTCAGAACGAAACTTGACCTGGAAGAGATAATAAATAAAGTAGGGAAGAGATTTGTTACTCTTTATGAGTTTTTATTGGACCATTAATTTTCTAGAGAAATTTACTATTCCGGGTTTTTTATGATTCAAGTTTGATTGCGTCACAGAATTTTCGGGATAATTTGCATGAGTCTAAAGGGGAGGATAAAGGCATACCACTAAAACTACTTCGAGTGCTTAACCAATGAAAATTAAAAAAAATGACACTATTTCTCCAGCTAAAAATGCTATATTATGTTTGACATGCACTATCAATCGAATGTCATCAGCTTGTTCCTAAATTGACAATTTTTATTATTGGACACTAATAACAGTTGGTATCAATTCCAATTTGGTTGGTTTTTGGTAGGTAACTTGAAATATTTGTTATGAATTCATGTAATAAAAAATATATTTTTTATCGTTTATTTAAATAAATAAACGTTCTCTTAGAGCGCTGGTTGGACACATCTTATTTAGAAACAATTGAAAATGCATATTTTCGCAATAATCAACCAGATCGCAAAGACTTTCAAATTATTCGTAAATAGTGATCTGAATATTTATCAAACATATATTCGGAAACCAACTTTTATAATGGATTCGAATTTTCTTCTATGAATTATATCGTTTAGAAGCTAGTGCCTGTAACTGGGAATTTGAATTTTGGGAAAAAAATGCCTGTCAATTAAAACCTATAACAATAAAATAGAAACTAAATTATTCACAAAAGCAACTTGGTCAGGACTATATTTAAATTATATTTCCTGCCATCCAAAAGAACAAAAAATAGCGTTGTTATAGGATTAATAGATGAGCTATAAAACTAGCTTCACCTGAATATCGTCCTAAATAAATAAAAAAGTTTAGATCGTTTTAACAAACAATCAATATCCTTCAAATCAAGTTAATAGAATTATTCAGCAACACATGAGTTTTACAACAATATAAAACGAAATTCGCAAACAAATCTAAGCTAAACAAAAAACACACATCAATTATCTGAAAAACTAAAATATATTTTATCTAAGCAAATATCAATCAATTAATCATTAAATTAGAAAATAAAACCAAAAATACTAAATAATCACATGATATATAATCCTTACCATGTTTGAACTGTCCAAAAAATTACATAGGACTGACAACACAATATTCAGAAAACAGAATAAATGGCCATAAATATAAATATAAAAAAAAGTTTAATTCATTACAAACTAAATTATTTATTTTTATCATACCTCATATATAGTAGGAGCGACATTATATATATATATATATATATATATATATATATATATATATATATGTGTGTGTGTGTTGCAGGCCAAACTGTTTTTTAGGACTAACTAGTTTGTCCTTAGTGCGTTCGGATAAACTAGTTTCTCCTAGGCCAAACTAGTTTATCCTAACGAACTTAGGATGAACTAGTTTTGGCGGATATTAATATTTAATATTCCAGACTAAACTAGTTTATCCTAGGACGAACTAGTTTATCCTAGGACGAACTAGTTTATCCTAGGACAAACTAGTAGGTCCTAGGAAAAACTGATTTCAAAGGGCTTGATGCAATTAATGCTCTCATGTCTGTACCTTGCTCTTGTCTTACACTTACTTTTTCTAGGTTTGCACGTGTGAATTTGTAACAGTTTGTTTTTCGGTACCCTTGTGTACGCATCTACAAATGTTTCTTCTCGTTTTAATTATTTATGTCTAGTTTGATGGTGTATTTAATATTATTTTCTCTGTGAATTTGCGAATTTTAGGTACTCTTTAGTGTTTTATATAAAGGTAACTATCAAGCGCATCAAGTGAGATATTAACCTTAGCTAGGGGATTTTTAGGGGGGTTTAAAATTTGTAAAATTTATAAAAAAAAGAAAGAAAAGGCCGATGCAAAAAAATTCCAAAAATATTTATTTAGATCACTGTTTTCTATTTTCCAAAACATCAAACTCATTGGTGTACTTTAAAGGAGTTTTAAAGAGAGTTAAAATATCGTAAAACATAAACGAATAAACAGATTCCAATAACATTTTTAATATACCGGGTGGCTCAGCAACTAGGGACACTCCTATACCTTTTGAATGAGCCATTGGATTGCTTTCAAAATCGGGGTGGTAATACTTAACAAAATTTACAATTAGGTTACATACAAATTCAAAATGGCCGACCTCCAGTTTATCCGGAGATGATTAGAATTTTTGATTTTTAAATATATAACACCCTGTATATTTTTCCATATTTGGTTGCAAAGAGTTGAAATACATCCGATCTAACTGTCAAATATCATTTATTTTAATTTTATTTAAGTGTTCTAAAAATTAAAAAATAATTATGTTCAAGGAAAAAGAATATAAATCCTTTGAAACTCTTAAAGGACATTATTAAAGTGCAACAAATATGTATAAATCTTACTAAGTGACTCAATGTCAGACCTTCTATTCATTGGTTCCTCAATGTTATTAATATGATACATTTCTAAAAACTGTCTTTTGTTATAGTTTCTTTCTACATCAAGAACCGGGTCCACATCAGTGGATATGTACGTAGTTCGTCGCTGTTCGTCAGGGTATTTATTGATGTGGAGGGGGTGAAGTACCAACCCGGCGCGTCTCCAGGTGGCGGATAGGAGAAGGGCCTCTGAGATGATTTTATATGAGGAGGAGGTCTGCGGGGAAATACCTGGGGCTCGTTGTGTCTAAAAACTCAACTGGCAGCCCTCGAATACCCTGCCGCGGACCAACTTTACCTGTCCCAGCTGTAGTGTCGTGGCTAAGGGATTGCACACAGGGTTACGATGCCGGGTGTAATTTCGAGCTCACCTCGAAATCACCTGTTATACCAATGTCTCCTGGCTGTCTGTGGTCAAGTCTCGCGGGCCAGTTGGATGGGGGGGGGGTCTTGGCTTTACTGTCCGGACCAAGAGGAGACAACCTCATTAAAAACCTAAATTCAAGGTGGGAGACCAGGCCGAAGAGTGCGTGGCTATATAGAAGAATAGTCTTCACTGGTTTCGACCTTGGAACACCGGGGGGAAAAAAGGCCAAACGGCACAAAGGTCGTATGCCGTTCGACCTCCCAAAACCGGGAGAACCGGGCGGTATAGACGACCCACTGAGAAAAGGCCTCAGTGGAGCAGGGGTGCGGAAATACCTGCGACTCCTCAATCAGGGAATATCCCCTGAAGAGGCCAGGAAGCAGGTAACTCAGCGCCCAACCCCCCGAAGGAATTACCAACGGGGAAAACAAAGCTTAAAAGAGGCCCGGAGCATATTACTCCTCCGCTTAGGCCTCAAAGCAAGAATGCAAAAACAGCTGCAACGTCAACCGGGCAAGCCACTGGTTACGCAGCAGCTGTCAAAACAGAGAAAGCTTTTAGAGTGGGAATAATGCCCAAGGATTATCCTGGGGTCATTCTGAAAGCGGAGCAGCTCTCCACACTGGAAGATACTCTGGTGGAAGAGCTGTGCCAGAGCAAAGAGAAGAGAATCCACTTCTCAGGTATCCATTTCCGATGTGGAATGATACTGGTGGACTGTGGGTCACAAGAATCGGCAGACTGGCTCATGAGGTCCGCGCCGAAATTAAACTCTTGGGAAGGACCCGAATTGGTGGCTCAAAGTGGAGACGACATCCCAAAGCCGGTCACCATAACAGTGTTCTTCCCAAGAAGCCAAGACATGAAACTGGAGAAGATCCTCCAACTTGTCGAGGTTCAGAACTCCAACCTCAGTACTGAGGCTTGGAAGATTTTAAACTCTAAAAAAGAGGGACAGGGAACTATCCTCACGATTGGGATCGATCACCAATCTGGGGAGGCTCTGAAGGCAGGAGGTTACGCTCTAAACTTCCGTTTTGGGCGTATCCCTGTCTCGGGGCTGGGAAAAAAGAAGAATCCCGCGGAGGATCCAAAGGATATGGAGATACCCTCCACATCCGGAACCTCTGGCAAGGAGAAACAAGGCGAAAGCTTGACCTTGGGTCAGCCCGAGATCTCCTCCGGCTCTGCTGGGATGACTGGGAATGCGGAGACTGCCTCTGCATCCCGGGGAGCTGGACAGAGCAGCCTGGGGGTCGAGAGTCTGACTCTAGATCAAGAAACCTGCTCGATTACCGAGGGAGATACTGCCATGGTGGTCGGAGAGGGTCAGGGAGAGAGAAAGGAGGGGGATGAATAGAGCCTGAGTAACTCGGCCTCTCTCATCCATAATTATTCACCTTCACGTTCACGAATGTAGCTCAGATTAACCTGCATCACGCGAAGGGAGCTTCAGCCGTGATTGCAAGGTTGTTCGCTAGACTACAACTGGATATTGTACTGATCCAAGAACCATGGATCAACAAAGAAGGCCAAATCAAAGGTTTGGCATGTAAGGATTCTAAATTGATTTATGATCAAAGGCAAGTATCTCCGCGTGCCTGCGTAATCATAAGAAATAACATAAAATATATTTGTGTTTCAGAATACGTGTCACGGGACCTTGTTCCAATCATGGTTCACCTCAACATTGGGGGTATCGACCGAGACATCGTCATTGCCTCTGCCTACTTCGCTGGAGACGGGCCGATGACACCGCCAGTAGAGGTACAAGAGCTAGTGAGACACTGCGATAGCAAACGGCTGCCAATTATAATTGGTTGTGATGCCAACGCACACAATACCGTGTGGGGAAGCACCAATAACAACGTAAAAGGTGAGTGTTTATTAGAATATCTCGTAGCAAATAACCTTGAGACCTTAAACGTGGGAACAACCCCCACTTTTGTCACGAGAGCAAGAGAAGAGGTCCTGGACGTAACAATCGTTAATGTAAAAGATTGGAGGGTGATGAGCGAGCCATCACTTTCCGACCATAGGATCATCGAATTTAGGATAGAGGGAAATACCACCTCGATTCCTACAATTCGAAATCCTAGAAATATTGATTGGTCTCTTTACAAGACCAATCTGAAGGACAATTTGGAACACGTCGAAGTGAATGGGGTAAATCACCCGCACTACGACCTGGAACAAAGAGTCGAACAGATCAGTGAGGCAATAATGGAAGCTTTTCATTCCAGTTGCCCACTCTCAAAAGCTCGTTCAGAAAAGGATGCTCCTTGGTGGAATGAGAACCTGTCAAACCTCAGAAAACAGGTCCGTCGGCTCTTCAATAGAGCCAAACGTGACGGCAATTGGCAGAGGTACACTGAGAAGCTTACTCAGTACAATTAAGAGATTAGGAAGGCCAAAAGGCTTAATTTTCAAGCCTTTTGCGAAAAGATCACTTCCACTCACACTGCGGCCAGACTACAAAAGGTCATGGCAAATGGGGGAACTAACCCCACAATGTCGCTGAAAAAGCCAGACGGATCATACACGGAAGGTGAAGAGGAACGATCAATTCTTCTTCTTAAAACCCACTTCCCAGGTAGTGAACCAGCAACAAAAATCGAAATAGCAATGAACTACAACAAAAAATCCCGCAAGGAAGATTGGGATATTGCTAAGAAAATATTTACCAGACAACGGTTGGAATGGGCAATAAGTACCTTTCAACCATATAAATCACCAGGAGTGGATGGAATATTTCCAGCGCTTCTACAGCAAGGGATAGAGGAGATTCTTCCTCACCTGCTGAAGATTACAAGAAGCAGTCTAGCAGTGGGTCTAATACCTAGAAAATGGAGAAAGGCAAGGGTAACCTTCATACCAAAAATAGGGGAAAAAGATGGGACTGATCCCCGATCTTTTAGACCCATCTGTCTAACATCGTTTCTACTCAAATCGATGAAGAAAGTAGTGGATAACTACATAAGAACAGAGAATCTGGAGAATATACCACTTCATAAATATCAGCATGCCTACAGAGCGGGTCGATCAACTGAGACGGCTCTGTATCAGCTGACAGAAGTCATCCAGAGAACTCTGAACAACAAAGAAATCGCAATGTGTGCATTCCTGGATATATCAGGGGCCTTTGACAACACAACTCATGTGTCTGTCAAAGAAGCACTAAAATGGCGAGGAGTGAATGAAACCATTGTAAAATGGATGTATGAGTTGTTGACAACGAGGATAGCTGAGACACAGGTGGGGAATCAAACCACCTCAGTTAAAGCCACTCGGGGGACACCTCAAGGGGGAGTGATATCTCCCCTTCTATGGAGCCTCGTAGTAGATGAGTTGCTCTACAGGCTAACGGAGCTTGGCTTCGAATGTATGGGCTACGCCTATGACATTGTATTAATAGTCAGAGGCAAGTTCGAGAGCACCTTGTGTGATTTATTACAAAAGGGCCTCAGAATCATTGAGCAATGGTGCTTGTCAGTGGGGCTAAACATTAACCCAAGCAAGACCATAGTAATTCCATTTACCCGGAAAAGAACACTTCCAGCCATGAAACCCATATCCTTAAATGGGGAAATCATAGAATGGAAATCGGAGGTTAAATATCTAGGGATCACCCTAGACAGTAAGATTCTGTGGAATAAGCATGTTGAAATAACTGCTAGTAAAGCAATAAGAGCTTTGATGGCGTGCAGAAATCTAGCTGGTAAGAGGTGGGGCTGTAACCCAAAAATACTGCGATGGATGTACGCCATGATTGTGAGACCAGCAATTACGTATGGGGCAATAGTTTGGCACACAAAAGCAAGTCAGTACAGCACGAGGAAAACCCTCGATAAAGTTCAAAGGCTTGCCTGTGTGTGCATCACTGGAGCTATGAGAACGTGTCCAACTAGGGCACTTGAGATCATTACAGATCTCACACCTCTACATCTGGTGATAGAAAGATCTGCCCAAGAGGCAATTCTTAGAATATCTAAGGAAGGTTCAGGCAATGAGAGTATTAAAAATCAGGGAGCTTGGTCCTCTCTGACAAGATACACCTCATTAGCGAATCTTCCCAGTGACGAAATGATCAGGAAAGTAAGCATCGAAAAGAATTTCACTACGATGCTAAATACGAGGAGAGACTGGGAAAGGGAATACACCACCCAAACTCTCAAAGAAAACACCATTAGATGGTATACAGATGGTTCAAAAACCACCATCGGAGCAGGCGCTGGAGTATTTGGGCCTGGCACCAGATACTCATTATCGTTAGGCTCCTTCCCAAGCGTCTTTCAGGCAGAAATACTTGAGATTGAAAGATGCGTGGAAATGAACCTAGAAAGAAACTACCAGAGATGTGACATATCGATCCATTCTGATAGTCAAGCAGCTATCAAAGCATTGAGCTCCCATGTCATTGATTCAAAGTTGGCATGGGAGTGCCGAAGAAAACTTGATGAATTGGGCAAGAAAAACAAGGTCTCTTTAGTCTGGGTTCCTGGTCACTCGGGAATCACGGGAAATGAAGAGGCCAATACACTTGCCAGGAAAGGAGCACAAATGCCCTTTATTGGCCCGGAGCCTTTCTGTGGTGTATCAAAATGCTCCTACAAGAAAGAGTTTCGGAAGAAAGAGGAAACCGAAAGAGAAGCACTCTGGCGGTGCCTTCCCGGGTTGGAACATACCAAAAAGTACCTGGGGAACTTTGACACTGCTAGGTTCAAAAAATATTTGGACCTTACTAAAGATAAGCTACATCTCCTCACGGGCTTTCCTACAGGACACTGCCGCCTTAGGAAGCACTTAATGAGAATAGGTCTAGCAGATATTGACGAGTGTAGATTCTGTGGGGAGAAGGATGAAACTCCTGATCACCTAGTTCTGGAATGCCTCGCCATTGCAAGCCAACGCAAGAAATGCTTTGGACAAGAAACTTGTAAGAGTGAGGACCTAACCTCGCTGAAGCCGTCCCAAATACTAGAGTTCATTAGAACCTTGGAATTGGAAGGCGAGCTGTAGTAGTAGCGACAACAGCTCTGATAGGGGGGGCACAATAAACCTTTGGTTTCAGTGCACAGTAACCCCGTTAAAATCTAATCTAATCTAATCTACATCAAGAATCTTTACTTTATCAAACTCTATATGGTGTAACTCATCTATAACATGTTCTGATAATGCACATTTCCGCTTTTTTAACCTAGCATCACTTTTATGTTGAGCACAACGTGATTTCAAATTCTGAGATGTCATTCCTACATACTTTTTGTTACAATTTTTACAAGGGATACTATATACTACGTTAGTTTTAAGCAGGGAACTCTACCTTTCGACAGCAGTCGATTTCACGTTGAAATATGAATTCAACAAAATCAGTTCGTTTCTTGTTGTACGTCTTTTGGTTTTAAAAAACAGGAAAGAAATCCTGGCTCTCATTACTATATGTTGGAGAGAAATTAGAATTATTCGACATTTTTGTCTTTAGTGGATGAAGGTTTTCCTGCAATTTGTGAAATGTGAGTTTAATTTTAAATCAACACTACAAGTAAGTCGTAATGATTTCAAAAATTATTTTCTTTAAGCAATTAACCGGTTTTTTCTTTCTGGTTTATTATAGCCTTTGAAAATGAAGCTTAGGTAATGTACTAATTGATTCACTTTATCTCTAACCTGTGAAGTTTTTTTGGCTGCTATCCCCACGAGTATGAGGGTTTTTTAACAAAGACCACTCTTTGAAGTTTTATTTTTTAACTAGTCAGCCGTGACTAACTGCCAACTTTTGGTTTTTGGTTTTAGATCAGATTGGGGTTCTATGAAGAGATTGCCCGATCCTACGGACGGAAAATCTCATTAAATTTCAAACAATGGGTTAATTCTTCGAATAAACTCAATAAAGCAAAGAACAGGAAATTATTTTTATTAAACTGTAGAAAACATGGGGTTTATCCACAACACTGATAGAACTGTTTCTTCATTACTTACACAGGATGGAAGTAATTTGCGGAGAGTGGAGGATTTTAACAGAAGGTTGAAAAATAAAATTTTAAATATTGAAATAGGTTTTGCGCATGAGTATGTCAATAAGCTGTCAAAGATCTTAAAAACTAAGGAATCAGATATAAAAAGTGATATCCCTTCAGAAGTTTGGAATGAATTTTATCATAGACAACAAATAAAATTGAATAGAAAATTCAAAAAAATTAAATTCAGAAATATTAATAAACTTAGAAATCTAGAGAAAAATACTGTTGGGACAATTCCAGTACAGGATAATTGGTTGAGAAATTTGACAAATGTTGATATACCCATGGAAGTCAGAAATTTTCTTTCATTGGGTCATAAATTTGGTATACCTCCTGATATTACTCAAATAGAAATTAAGAACATTTTAGCAGACGTAGAGAATCTTTTAAATGGAATCAATGACAATTTACGAAAAGACATAATCAGGGCAAAAATAACTAATAACATAACCAATTTCTTACATCAGAACAAAAAGAACACGCCATATTTAAATTCATTGTACGAAAAATGTCGAAGATTTCTGAAAAACCATCCAAAATTGATTGTCACTAAAGCTGATAAAGGCAATGTTACAGTAATTTTATACAAAGATCAGTATGTTGAACTTGCGAATACACTGTTAAACAATGATACTTACTATCAAATTAATAACAATCCTAATTCAACAATATTACAAAAATCGCAAACATTGGTTAGGAAATTTTCGGAATTTTTCGATGACGAAGATAGAAAACGATTAAAAATGAGCTCTTCAGTTATTCCAAAGTTTTATGGACTACCAAAGATTCACAAAGAAACACTAAGTTTACGCCCAATTATCTCATCTATAGAATCACCTAATGAGAAAATTGCACAATTCATAACTGATAATCTTACAATATCTTATAATAGTAATAACAGGTTTTTTGTCAGAGATTCTTTTGAATTTGCAACGTTTATTCAAAATTATCAGTTACCTACCAATTATGTAATCATTAGATTAGATGTTGTGTCACTTTTCACTAATATACCGATCAATTTAGTAAAAAATAGTATTACCAAACATTGGAACTCCATTCAGTATTCTTGTAGATTAAATATTGACCAATTTTTGGAATTAGTAGACTTTGTGTATAACACTTCTGTTTTTGTTTTTAATGATGAATATTATAAACAAGTTTTTGGTACACCAATGGGTAGTTCTGTATCACCCATTTTTGCGCAATATGTCATGGACGATTTGATCGCTGAGTGTGTTGGGAATTTACCTTCTGATATTCCTTTTTTGAAAAAATATGTAGATGATATTATCACAGCTGTTCCTGAAGATGGTGTCGAAACCATTCTTAACATTTTTAATGGTTACAATCAATACATACAATTCACAGTTGAAAATGAAATCAACAGATGTGTACCATTTTTAGACACAAAGTTAATAAGGACCAATGAAGGCAGGGTGATACTTGACTGGTACGTGAAACCTACCAGTTCGGGTAGATACCTCAACTTTAAGTCCAATCACCCCTACAAAATGAAGGTTAATTTAGTGTTAGGGATGAAGAACAGAATTAAAAAAATATCACATCCAACATTACTTAATAAAAACCTTAAAATATTGATTGATACGCTTCAAAAAAATAGTTATCCTATCAAACTTCTCAAAAGGTTGATTTACACTCCCGGCGAGCATACGGTCGGTCATATTAATAGTAATGAAAATGAACAGGATGCTAATTTCAATAATACACAACAGGTTACTTTCGGATCATTTCCTTATATTAAAGATCTGTCAGAAAAAATCATCAAAGCATTCAAGGGTACCAATGTAAAAATTGCTCAAAGAACAGCCAAACCTCTACAGTCTCTTTTTACTAAGTTAAAACAACCGGAGGATTCCCTGATGAAAAATAACGTAATATATAGTATCCCTTGTAAAAATTGTAACAAAAAGTATGTAGGAATGACATCTCAGAATTTGAAATCACGTTGTGCTCAACATAAAAGCGATGCTAGGTTAAAAAAGCGGAAATGTGCATTATCAGCACATGTTATAGATGAGTTCCACCATATAGATTTTGATAAAGTGAAGATTCTTGATGTAGAAAGGAACTATAACAAAAGAAAGTTTTTAGAAATGAATCATATTAATAACATTGAGGAACCAATGAATAGAAGGTCTGACATTGAGTCACTTAGTAAGATTTATACATTTAATATTTCATTTAAAAACAAAAACAAAATTTTATACATTATGGCTATCACAGCTCAGTTGCGAATGCAAATGATTTCCAAACAGTCGGGCCTTAACGTGAGAGGTTACGTCATTTCCATGTGTTAGAAGTTACAGATCTTACATCACTTTCCCTAACTGACATTATTATTGTTATGAGAATGTTAAATTATTAATATTGATTTTCATGGAAATTAACATCAGACGAAAGTGGAGATCGTTAGTATTTGCAGGTGGGTTTTGTTTGGCTTTTTTATCTAATAATAGTAATGCTGGAATGGGTTGACAGTTTAGGAATACCGAATGTGAGAGGTTTGAGTGTTCACTGACTGTTGACTTATTTCGTCATCCCAATTTTTTACATTTTGCAAAAGACAGGTGGCAGCTGTCAGACAATAGTATGGTTAAATTTAAAAATGTAATTTTTCAATCTTGTCGTGATCGTAGGTGTGGATATTGATCTATTGTTGTTTTTCTTTGAAGTTTTCACCAAAGCAACCAAAAAAACATAACAGTATTGCTGAGAAATTTAGATTTTTATTAAATGTTTTTACTTCAACCTTTCAATTGCCCCCCGTAACTCTACCTTTCGAAAGCAGTCGATTTCACGTTGAAATATATATTCAACAAAATCAGTTTGTTTCTTGTTGTTCGTCTTTTGATTTTAAAAAACAGGAAAGGCTCTCATTACTATATGTAGGAGAGAAATTAGATTTAATCGACATTTTTGTCTTTAGTGGATGAAGGTTTTCCTGCAATTTGTGAAAAGTGAGTTTAATTTTAAATCAACACTACAAGTAAGTCGTAATGATTTCAAAAATTATTTTCTTTATTAAATTAACCGGTTTCTTCTTTCTGGTTTATTATAGCCTTGAAAATGAAGACAATGTTATTCGAAAGCTTAGGTAATGTACTAATTATTCACTTTATCTCTAACCTGTAAAGTTTTTTTGGCTGTTATCTCCACGAGTTTGAGGGTTTCTTAACAAAGACAACTCTTTGAAGTTTTATTTTTTAACTAGTCAGCCGTGACTAACTGCCAACTTTTGGTTTTTGGTTGTTTTATATATATATATATATATATATATATATATATATATATATATATATATTATAACACAATAGAATTAACAAAGTAAGTTTCTTAGTAATAAAACATAAATTTTAGGACATTTTAAGTTATTTCAAAATATGTCACATTATCGTGGAACAGTTCCGTTCTTACCACGTTTGTATATAGTTGTTAAAGTTTATTCTAATATGAAAATAATAATCTAACAAATAATTCCTCTTTTATATCTAATCTGAACTGATCTGTTAAAGGTCGCTAAAAGTGGCACGATGACACATGCTCCCTGAGTGTAGGTAAGTAGGAAGACAAATAAATACCAGAACTAAAAAGGTTTCATCAATTAAAATAAACGAAGTTAAAAATATTGATCCTTTTTATAGGTAATGGACGCTCGACATTTAATAGAAATATAATTAGCGGAAGGGAGAGTTAAACATTCAAAAACATTTCATACTACAATATAATATAAATAATAACACTTTCTTGTCATGAATAAATTAAAACTTTACAAATGTTATAAAAATAATATCAAAAAATAAATCAAATAAAGAACTCTAACAATTTGAAATTGTCGTTAATTATAAATTTAAAGACCAATTGTCATAAAAAATTGCACATATAATTATTTTTAACAGTGCGCGAAAATGAAAATGAATGATGTCATAACAATACGGAAATCGAGACACTGACCTGATATTTATTTATTTATGAAAAATAGTGACATAGCAACGGCCGTGACAACGAGTGTTAGAAAAACAATTTTGGGAGATTGAATTTGAATTTTTTGAAAGGAAGCGGACAGATAGAAATTTTTGATAACTTAAAAATAGAAATTAATAATAAAAACTTTATAATATTGGAAAATGGTACTTAAAAGTTTTTGAAAGAAAGTTCTAAGTGATACCAGGAATGGAGATGCTGTCAAGACCAATTCGTGAGATGTAGTTATGGAATCTTCAGAATACACAGAACACCGATAAGTACCTACTTTTCGTTATACTTAATTTCTAAAACAACCATTCGATAAACATTTAAAATATTTGAATTCACAAACTGCGTGTGTCTGAAAGTTTACAAACGTAATAAAAAAAACTTATTTAATTCAATCCTAGCATCATAAATAGTAATTAGCTCACCTATATAGTCGATATCCATTCCAAAGATATCTTTGAAAAGTCTTGATGATTTGAAACCATATGATTGATAACTTAATAAATTTTTCATCACCTTCAAAATACTTAACGAATTACACCAATCTTTCTTCATAGAATAAACATAAAAAAAAAACTATTTCACTAAGCATTCTTATTCTTAAAAATATTTTCATAAATCACAAAAATGTAAGGTTAACTGTATCAAATCATCAAGTAATAATTTAGTCTAAGAATCGTATTCACATCATAATATAACTTTCTTTATTTGACTTATCACCTTCGAATGAGATGGAATTCTTTTGTATTAAATTTAGGAATCATTCTGCTCTGTTTTAATTAGACAACCAGTAATACGTTCTTAAGTAGATGCATTTCCAGTGGCGTTACCTAACAAATTGAAAATTAAAATATTTCCCATAATATTCCAACAACGTAGGCAAATAAAACACTCTCTACACTACACTACATTGTTGTGTTTATATATATTTGTTTATTAAGATTATTCATTAATTTAGGCGCAACAATGTTTTACTTTATATACACTAGATTTTAACTTGATATATGAATAAATTTAATTTTTCTCAGGCCCACTCTGTACTTGTTATATTTGATTATATCTAAATGATTTCCTTATATTTAAAAATTATCTCAGGGAATATATGTGGGTTGAAAAAGAATACGTAGTTTAATTTATCAAGACCGATTCTGTATTCGACCCACATAGGTACAATGTTGTCGTTATATGTGTGTCTATGAGGAACCATAGAATAACAACTCCACAACAGGATTTAATAATCAAGAACGACTATTTTATTTGATGATTTAAATAATACTCAAATTCAATTGTACATTCAAATTTCTTATCTAACTTCATTCATACGTCATACACACCGTTTGTTAAGCTATACTTATAGAAAATAGTATGGAATCAATTTGTTATTGATGATTTAGTCACACTATGGTTTTATTAAAAAGAAGAATAAAAAGTAATACCTATGTTGATGAAATGTGAATTTTTCAGTAAGTATACCTTATATATTATTAACTAATAGTGGATGTATACATTGCGTGGATACCTATTTTTCATTGGTTAAATAAAAATGTTTATAGGTACCTTTGTCACCTTATAAATTACGAACTAGTTCTGAACTATTCAGAAGTTCATTGCCACTGTTTGACGACCATCATCATATATAGGTGTAATTCGGACATGTAGTAAGAAATCACAATGTTTAGTCCTTCTCGGAAAAATTGGATGTTGGTGAAGAAATTAGGATTGTGCGAAGTCACTTTTATGTTGGATAAAACTTGGGTAATTATTATTAGTTCACTGTTCTTACATTTGTTACTACTTATTGTTGTTTTACAACTTTAATTATTGATTTTGAATATTATTTCTTAGTTTCCATTTGTTAAGTTATCTCAGGAGTAACATGTCTACCTGTTTCTTCATGACACAATACCCCAATTACTGATTTTTTTCTCCTTTCAATTGTTTCTAACAAACAACCCTCTTAGATTTTTGTTTCAAATATTTCTACCAATCACAAATTTTTTACAAGTTATTTACTAAGTTTTTGTATGTTTCATAATATTATTACTTTATTTATGTTAATTCAATAGATTACATTTTCATGGTTTTATAATAATATTTAGGCTTTTTCCGCCAATTTTCTTAATTTTTCGGGAGTTAATTTTTCTTGACGTTCACTCTTTTGAACTCCACAATCCACTTTTTTACCATCTGACCTTCACATTGGCCGAAAACCCATTATATCATAGGCAACTGTCAACAAATTTATTGTTTAAGAATTTCCAAAATTATTTTATTAAAACTTTTTTTTAAACATTCTTATTCTTAAAAACTAATGTTCTCAGTGAATTCCTTATAAAATTTCCATTCCAAAAATGTCCTATTCGTCCAGTTTTGTACTAAAATAAAGTCTCTCCCTCTTGTCTCTCTTCTGAACCCCTTTCTGCAGCCCTAGACCCAGATATGTGAGTCTGATATATAAAGATATCACTTTCAAATGAGACAATTGGAAATTGGAAAGTGGTGGACATTTAATTTGTAGTAAATTACACTAAGACGTTTTTATTATCAAGCACGCTTTTATTACACTCTTCAGCTTGACCTGTAGCTATGTAGCTATGTAACAAAATTTTTCGATGTTATTTTCACCAGCTTTGGAGGGTCCGATTGTCTTGAAAATTTGCACTCGTATCAAAGACCGATGAAAATACAATAATTCAATAGTTTCATCATAGTATCCTGATCAGGATTACCACGATAAAATAAAATAATTCTCAATTCACGCCATACGTTCACCCTTCTTGATACAGTGAAGGAGGAAATGTGGTGTTCGCTATATTACTCGTTTTCACATCTTTCCACTATATCCCTCTAAAAAAACAGTTTGTTATACATAAATACTTGTAAAAATAATGAGAAATAACTGAAGAGTTATGTTGGGAAAAATTCTGCATATTGTTAACAAGGCATAATCTTGAGATGTTAAATAATAGATCAGTGACTGGCGTTATTATTTTGAATATTTTCATAGTTTTCGTTTGTGGTATTTTTATAGTTCTTTATTTTACTCTTTTTTTCGTTTCATTTCTCAACATTCAGTCAGTTCAAGCGAACAACTAATTTTGTAAGAGTTTTGCAGTAAATTCTTCAACCTAGGGATTTTTTATTACGAAAGAGGGGATGTCATTTCAATTTTACGTTTCACATCCATTATCGAGAATACAAAATAAATAATGAGTTAAAGCAGATAAGTCATAATATATAAAAAAAAGTCTTATCATCCTGATAGTAGTTTTTCTACATTAAAATGTGCTGGTATCAAAAATATGCACAGACCGCATCCCATGATTTTCTTATGGCACAGTGTTATGTCCCGATATGGGTAGAAAATTATCGGCCGTATATTGGCGTCTTTGTTTTAGTTAGAATTAGGATTGTATTATTCTCTGGTACTTTCCTTATTTCTATCAATATTGAGTGAGTGGTGAGTTGATTTTATTTTATATTTGCCACAGTGTACGAGTACCTACGTTGTAGATTGTTGAGAAATTCCTATTTTAGCAAGTTTTAAGTAATGGGAAAAACGTTATTACATATCTCACAGAATACAATTTTACACACTGTCTTATGAACACTAAATTTTCATAAAAAAATCAGATTGGCTGTGTCCACCAATGAACAATTCAGTCAATTCTGGTGGTGGTGATTCTTCAAATTGAAGATTCAATGTTGACCTTTCAAAAAATGTAGTTGGTTAGCGGGTAGCAGTATAAATAATAAGCTTTTTTGTTGTCTGTTATTTAATAAGAATACTAGAGGTCCATGGAACTCTGTCGGTTGCGTTAATTCAAAAAAATTATATATTATTTATAAATCGTTTGGAAAACATAAAGCTTCCAAAGAGCTTATTTTTTATCTTTGAAATTTGGATTATTTTGCGAACAAAACATAAAACATTCAGGCTACTTATTTAATATAAACCAATTTAGAGAAAAAGATAAATAAAATAGGGAAGTATTGAAATTATTAATTGACATGACCATTTATTTAGGTACGCAAGAGCTCGCATTTCGGAGACACGATGATAAGCTATTTTGCAAAATAGAAAGAACTTTAAAGAGCTCACGGAATTATTGAGAAGATATGCTGGAAAATTTTCAAATATTTTGAAAGAATGATCTGATTGTTTAGGTTCATCTGAAACTATTTAGAATGATCTTATCGGTTCTATAAATTTTGTTATTCGAAAAATTATTGATAACGAGGGAGAATTATCTATGTAATTATTTTTCTTGGCAGGCAGACGAGACTACAGACATAATATATTGTTTCTCATAGTTATCCGTTAGTTTTCGATACGTTCATACTGTTAAAATGATAGAACTTTAGTAGTAGAGGACGGGAGGGCGAATCAAACGGATTTCAAATAGAAATGGTTACTCATTGTTGTGCCCATCGTTTAAAAGGAATTTTTAATGAAGCTGCTAGAAATAATCAAGTAAGCAATTTTTTTTCACTTTATCCGGACTTTCAGCATATCTCTCAAAATCGACACATCGTCGAGAGACAGTTTTAATAAGTGAATCGTGTTTAATATTTTCAATTTAGTATTTTAACAGACAGACCTTGTGTACTCTGTTATTCAGAACAAAATGTCTAATATTTCATATTGTTTAGACAGAATAAAAAATTTGCTCGATAACATAATGAATAATAATAGGAATGAAGAAATTATTTTTTAGAACTATCTGATGGAACGGTCAATATATTAGGTTTGCCACAAAGAAAAATAAAGTTACGATGCCACTTTCCGAAAATTACAATAGTTCACATCTTAGTTCAGTAACAAAAAATGAAATTAGGAAATGGAATGAGTGTAATACATTCCGATCCTTTAACTATAGGCAGTTCTTGAATCTTGTCAGAAATGCTAAAATTTACAACCGAGACTACAATGGTTAAATCTATTCATGATGTATTTGTAAATGAAACTAACTGTTTCTGAATCATTCCACTATTTCTTAGGAAGACTGTAAAAAGTTTTACTGAAAAATTGACAAAAATTTCGATTCATGAGTTTTGATGATGATATTTATACATATATCGAAACAATTGTCAATTTTAAAAATAGTAATGTAGCCATTAATACACGAGCAAGTTGTAGGCTGATTACATGATTTAATTTCTTTAGGTATACATAAATACCTACTTGAGATGACTAACATGTTTTGGCGAACATACATCACGGATGGTTAGCAAACGTGTTAAAAAATACAGATGTCAAACAAATTTTTTTGCATATTTTCTGTGTCAAGCAAATCTGCCTACCAAAATATTCACCCACGCCATTGTGACAGAGAGCAGAGTGAGGTGTTGTTCCAAACTATTTTAGAATTCTGAATGATTCGATACATTATTTTGATCCATTAGGTATCATCATGTCCACAATTTTTCAGGGCCTTTATACAAAAGGGCGGATACTGACGGAAACAGCAGAAGTAACGTCGCATTACCTGACTAACTCTTTAAGCAGGAACGTACCAAGACTATACGTAAAATATCTTGCCATAATGAACAACAAACTCATCTGCAAACGGCAGAAATATGTGAAAGTTTTATGTATGATACCGACCAAATGAAAATACCAGCAGAAAAGTATACTCATATGTACACTACTATAATGGGTCATGACGAGTTATTGCAATCAAATAGTAACCTAGCCAAAAAATATATATCATATAAACACCACATCAAAGGTGACATCTGTCATTCTGACGATGATATCTCATATATTGAAACAATTGTCAAGAATTATCTTACAATTGTCGCATTTTTTCATGATATTGTGTATCAATTAGAAACAGTTCGTTTCATTTAATACCATAACGTGAGTAGATTCCACGAAGTAAGGGCCCACACAGCAAATTGAATTGTACCCTATTTCTTTTTGGATTTGAATGGATAATTTGAGAATACATATAATTACTATAATTTGTGCGGTTGCCTAAAAGATTGGGAAAAGTTTAGACAACTACTTGTCAAACATGTACTGACTTTGTAATTTGATCATCTTTATTCTAAAACTCTCAGTAATATGTATTTAATTGTGCAGAACTCTCGAAAGATTCAAATGAGAGTGTTACTGTAACAACAGAAAAAACTGCAGAAAAATGAAAAAACTAATGAATTAACTGTATTCAACTCACTGGGAGAAGTTAAAGCAACAAGTTCAAATTCAGAAGGAAAACTGAAACGAGATAAAGGAGATAATTGCATGTATTGTGAAAAAAACGTAACCAACTTTTCGCGGCATTTGATTCGTAACCATGATGGGGAACTTGAAGTTATCAAAATCATATCATTACCGAATAATTCTAGTGAGAGAAAGTATCTGTTAAACGAGATTCGAAGAAAAGGTACTTGCTTAAAAATAATAAGTAAACTCACCATGCTATTTTTTCTATAGCTATAAAATATATAAGTATAATATCTACCACAGTGTTATACAACTTCCCATTTCCTATGGGCTAGCTGAATGGAAATATCCAGTGTTCGCCCTAAAGTATGATATAATATAATGGAAAAAAACAATGATATTCATTTCTTATTAATTTTTTTCAATTTTTCACAACGCTAGTGATCAATTGATATGTGTTACATATTGATAAAGACACTTGTAAACCCTTCTCTGTATAAAAATAACAGTCATCTGACTAATTTGTAACAATTTTAGAAGGAATTTGCTCTCAGCAACTACTGTATTTATTTATTTTGTTCCAAAATTTTAGGCAATTTTATAAATTCATATGGAAAAGAGGGATTCGTGAATCCAGTGAGACGACCAAAATCCGAATTGAGTAAATCGACCTCTGACTATCTACCTTGCTATGGATGTAAAGGATTCTTCAGACGAACTTACCTACGTCGCCACATGAAAAAGTGTAACAACAGCCAAAAGTTAGATTCAAAACGTGCCCATGCAAATGCACTGATACTTCTTCATTTGTAGGCGAAGATAACTTTGAGGATTTGAAGTTGAGATTATTCCCTCATATGCAGGCCGATAAAATTACTAAAATCGTTATGAAAGATTTTCTAATAAAATTCTATTGACAAAGGGTTTTTAGGTGCCATAAAGAAAAGGTTTAATTAACACCGTATCTCAACGCATGCGAGAATTGGCTTGATGTTTACAAGTATTACAGAACATGATACCAAAATTAGGCCAACTAGTAGATTATTAGAAACCGTGTTATTTTGGTCGATGCCACGAATGAAATGGCCGGTTGTGATACAGATAAAGATGTTCAAGAGACTTTCACTTGCTCTAAGATGGGCAACTGTTTCTAGCTGCCAAGAGAAATGACACGGTGAGAAGTAGCGAGATCAAAATATTAAAGCAAATGATAGAATCTCAATTTCGCTTTTATGTATCTACTAATGCAAATAAAGATTTGTCTTCTAATAATTGGAAAGTATGTTATCATTACCAGAAGATATCATAAAAATGAATGAATTCGTTGTTCATGAAGAAGAAAAATGGTGTAGAGAATTAGAAAGTGATGCAAATAATGTATTATATGTTCGAAATTTAACTGAAGCTTTTCTTGCTCATGTTATTCTTTTAAACAGAACACGATCTGGGGAAGCTGAAAGAATTTCGATAAAGATTATTTGTGGGAAGAAGACGACGTGGGTATTCAAGATATTTATCAATCGCTATCAGTGACTGAAAAAGTGTTTGTGAAGAACATAAAGAGATTTACCATTCAAGGAAAAAAGGTAGGGCTGTACCTGTCATTTTCACTAACGATATGCAGAATTACTGTTGAAGTCTTGGGAACTTTTAGCTTCTTTGCCAATCCAGGTACTGAAGATAAGTTTTTATGGTCTTACAAAGTATTGAAAAAAAATTGCTTTGGCTTGTGGAGTAACAAATATTGAAACTATAACAGCAACTTGTTTAAGAAAACATATTGCTACCTTTGCTCAATTCATTTCAATGGAAAATAACGACTTGGAACAGCTGTCGAGTCACCTTAGACACGAAAAAGCTACAAACTTGAATTATTATAGGAAAAGTGATGACAAATTGCAGATAGCAAAAGTGTCCAAACTTTTACTCCTCGTGGAAAAGAAACCAATGAGTGAATACCGTGGTAAGACCTTGGAGAGTATTGATCTTGATATTCCTGATCTGGATTATGTAGAAGATTCTAGATCTTCTGGTGGAAGTAACAAAATAAATGAGAAATTTAGGGACTCAGTAAACTCGAACGAAACAGAGTCGGAGAAGACAGGTTCGGAGGAAACAAAGTCGAATACGAGGAACTACAAAGAAATAGATGTCAAGGAAATGTGTGAGGAAGGAAGTAGTAGCAGTAACGAACAGGTTTGCACGATCATGGTTTTATTTTCTATCCTGATAATATTTGAAGATGTTCATAAATGTTGTTTCTTCAGTCCTACAAAAATGTATTTGCATATCAACAGCAGATATCTCAAAAATTGTCAGAAGCTTTTATTTCATTAACCTCCCAATTTTTGTGTGTATTTAAACCTAACCTAGTAATACAGTTAACGAAAATTTGGCTCAGCAATTTAGTATATTTTATATTTATGTTCTCTCTTATTTGATCTGTATTGCTATTTTTGGAGTAGTATACAGAACATTTTTGAAGATTTTTCAGATTTCATCGGGATTTAAAACTTACAAGAAGTTCTCATATACGTGTAAATTGTTTTCAGTTGTATTAAAATGACTTCATGACTAGAAGGAGAAGTAACACTTCAAGTATTGATACTCAAAATTATAAAAAAGGATCTAATGGAAGTCAATGTAATCAGGTAAAGATATAAAAAACAAAAATAGTAACAATCTATAGTGTGGTTCACTTGAAGTAGTAACACCTCAACAACTTTTTCATTTTCCAATGAAGAGAAATATGAAAAAAACATCATGATAAGATTGTAAAGCTTTCAAATATGGGTGGAAAAAATTTAATAAGTTTTTTTTTATATGCTAATTCGATTTACCTCGTATATTACTCTGGATCTCGCTTTAGTACTTACCTCGGCTATAGCTCAATAGATGGCATGGACTGTTATACTCAATTGAAAATGATAATTCTTTTTATTATTAATTTGTAAACAGGGTTCTGAGTAAGGCCTTTGTTTTTTCGCAGAATATTTTAAGAACAATTTAAATAAGCGTCGAACTCAAATTAGTGAACAGTTTAATAATTTTCACATACAAAAATATAATAAAAGGACATAAAATGGGTGAATTTACATATGATGAATTTGAATCCTGATTTGGCTTGAAAATACTAGACAAGAAATATTTGTGACTGTGCAAAGATAACAATTACTTGTTGTTGTAACGCAAATTTAGGTTATGTTATTTTATTTTGAAATCTGAAGAAGTTATGTAATTTCGAAGCCAATTATGAATGAGTGAATGAAGTTGATTTAAAAATAGTAGTGAATAAACAATTAACAAACATGTAAGTAATCCTTAAATCTAAATAAACACTTGAATACTATCTAATTGACAAAGAAGTAGTGTCTTACCACAGTTCAATAATTTTCTTCACTGTTTCAGCAAAGAATAAAGTTCGGGGTTCAAACTGATGTAGTCAGGTCAGGACTGCAATATAGTCGTTAAGAGATTTAAACCTTAAAACTCCAACAAGGTTTATCTATTAATCAAAAACTGCTACACACAGGATAGAGGTTATAATTGTTAACTGCAGGATGTATCTAAGTAGTTACAGATTCGGGAACCAGGAACAAAGTTTTTTGATGTAGTTAATTCAAAATATGTTTTGTTGCGAACAAGCAAAATATACAAATGGATAATTTACATTTGTAAGGTATGTTTATCTTTAAGTTTTAAATTATATTGTTCATGATTTTGTCAATAATTCATAAAATCTCTCACCAAATTGAATATGGATATCTCTTCCATTCAGCTCTGAACAACCAACCCTTTCTTTTTTTTCAAAATTTATTGATAGTCCTCCCTCTTAGCAACCAAAATCTGACTTCCTGGATACCAGAGTTTTTTTCTTCTCTGATTGGTTTAAATCTTAAACAGGATCTACTCAAACAATTCATTTCGATTGCTAAATTGGTGTCATCAATCAATATGACATTCCATTGGTTGGTTTTTATAAAACTTTGTACATAAGTAAAAATGATGAAAATAACTATGTTACAATACAAATAATAAATTTAAATTTTGTTATTATATTCGGAAATCATTGTACATAACTATAAAAGACTTTTTATTAGCAACAATATTAACAAATCCCTGAACTGTCATAGGATATTCTTCTATTTTGACTGATATAATTTCTATTTTGACAAGGGTGTTCTTTTTATAAACGCATGTTTATGACAAGTGTATGCTTATTATGAATTAACAAAAATTACTATAATATATATATATATATATATATATATATATATATATATATATATATATATTGTTTATGATTAGATTTAATAGTTATTATTTTATTGTTGTGGGTAATTATATTATTGATTATTATTGTTAATATATGTGAATTTATTGTGGGTATTGTATTATAATTGAGAATTTGAATTGAATATGAGATGTAATGTTACTATTGAAATAATAATATTCTTTTGGCTAGCTAATTGATATGTAAAAACAAATTTTTATTTATATATTTTTTTATCAATATTTTCTCCTATTCATTTTGCTATTTTGCATCATGTAGTTTCATTTAATTTCAAAATTTTACCTCGGCTACTCCAATTTATACACCACTCTTTTTCTCAGTAGGGTTCCTGGGCGAAGTCACATAAGAAAATCAACATCACTATTCGATGTAATTTATTTTATATTATTAATTAGAAAAGGAACAAAAAAATTTGAAATTTAAAATATTTGTTATTCATAAAATGCAGTTGACGCTTTTACTTTAGTTATTGGACTCATATAATTATTATATCCAAAAATAAATGATTATCCTTTAATTAAAAATATGAACTATTATTACACCATAAACGTAAAAATATGGATTTTATCTATATATGTCTAAATTTCCACATCATATAACCATCATATATTTTTAAAAACTATTCATTTGTTTGTGACGGCTATGCAGACTCATTTGCATAAATTTACATAATCGTTTGGAAACGTTATATTTCTCTGCAAGATGAACATCTGTTTTTAAAACAGTTCAAATATTGTAACTTTTTTCTTGTTATTCTAAATAGTATTATTGAAATATTTAGACACTACTATAGTTTCAATCGATTCGTGAAATGGGGAGGATATTTGAAATTTTTAATCTACTTTATTTCAATCTTAAAAAAAAATATGTCAACGTATTATAAACTTTGTGCACGTGATAAAACTGAAATTAGTTGTGCCTTGTTATTTCGTGGAAAGTTTTATATATATATGTGATGAGAGAAACATGCAACATAAAATAAATAATACATGTATCTACAAATTTGCTAGGTGAGTTTTTTACATTTCCTTGTTTATTATTATTATTCAAAATTGTATTATCAGGTGTTTTTTTATTTAAATTTCACTATTCAAAATTTGGTACCAAATGAATTAATTAAACACACCACAAACCTTTTCTTTTCACCAAGCCGACGCCTTCAATAGTGTCCATCCATGACGCTTTCCCGCCCCAGGTGGCAATCTCCCTTCTTAGTATTCTCGGGTGATAATTCTACTACGTGGATTGACTTTATTTTACACAAATTTTGTCTCTGCACTCATTTTAACTTTTAACTACTTTTGTAACTTCTTATATTTTATATATAACACTTATTATTTTAAAATTTTACAAGAAACTGCAATACATTCAATTTACTTCCTTCTTCCTTGGTTACCAACGCTTGACTGTCTACCGCGGTTTTTTTATCCGCCATAACCTCTTTTTTGTTTATAACCGGAAGTTCGCAATATTTTAGAAAAATCTTTGATTATTGTTCAACTGTCACATTGTTTTATTAATATTTTATTGTTTTTCTGACTTAAACTTGCTACTAAATGTTGTTTTTTATGCACTATAACCTTATCGTCATTGAATTATTCACTAACAGAGTATTTATCATTGTTTTTCTTGTTAGTTAATTATTTGAAATCTTCCGATTGGTCAATGCAAATATACAAATTTTTCACTTCCTACTACCTAAATATTTACATAATACATATGGATACAGTTCATTTCTTATTTTGTTCTTAATTACTACATCTATATACATAAATTAGGTCGGTAATCATTTATTTTTATTCTTATATCTCATATCAGATTGCATTTCATGTTGGTATACTTGTCGTCAATTGTTATATTTCGTTTTGGTTTTAACATTACCTACTAATTACAGTTTTCTACATTTTATTATTATGTTTCCTATTAACGTTTATGATTGAATATTTGATTAACATATCTTATATATATTTTTCTAATTCTAAGTTTCACTTATTTATCAATCATTCGTAGCACTGTTGATTTTATTATTACTATTCTATTTTATTCTCTAAATATAAACAAATCCTTTAGGTGTCTAATATTCCGTGTGGCGTCACGTTATTTTATTGAGCTTCGTTGCTTGTTAAGTTCTGTCTAAGGTTTTTTAAGGTACAGAATTATTTAAAAAAATGTTGGGGAACTGCAGCAAGAAAATGGAAAAGATATACTCTTAGCGGAAAATGTCCAAGCTTTCGAGGATGTTTGTCCTCATCATCAGGGAGATTCCGAAGTGAGGTTAGACTCCATAGGACAACCAACCACTTCACACCACCAAGTGAAAATGTCGTAACATTTTATAAAATAAAATAAATAATTTCATCTTCATGCGTTACTATGTTTTATTTTATAATATGTTACGACATTTTCACTTGGTGGTGTGAAGTGGTTGGTTCCCAGTAGAGTTGATAACATAAGATATAAACAAACGATACCGCATATTTTTAAAATTATTGATAATTTTATCCTAAATTCGTGTCTGCCTATAGAGTGATATCAAGTTGTTAGATAAGTCCTCGCTGCCTGTCATTTTTGTTCACAGGAGAGGCCTTTATAAGTCGAGTGCAGCTGCCAAAAAAATATCCAAAGTAAATACTTCCATTTTTATACAGATTTACAAATTTTACAGAAAGCAAAATGTTGGAATATTTATTTCTGTTTTAGGGATTGTAGAAATCTGACAAAAAATAGAGTAATAAGGAGCATAAGTTTCATTAAACGAAAAACCAGAGACTGGAGCATAGAAATACTTTCCCATTCATAACACTAACTATTATCAGAGAAGCTTTGTAATAGAAATGACATATTAATTCTCTTCAAAGAGAACAAACTTCTATTAATTACCTGTCCATACTAAATTATATTTGCAGTACTTACAATAGAGCAAGCAAAGTCAACAATACAAATAAACGACGGTCACTACGTATTTATCAGGTGAATGAAATAAGATCCCAAAACATACATGTTGTTGCTACAGGAGCCAAAAATTACAATTATTCATATAATCAGTATCATATCCAATCAAATTTCCAGTTTATAAGCTAAAATCATATATGAAATTTTTTACACAAACTCTATGTTTAATCAATGGAGACTGTAACCGCGTAGCTCCGTTAATTACCGACCATTCCCCCGTGGGGACACCTGATACACTCGAAAGGATCAGAATATCTACGGTTAGAAACTTGAAAGGTTACATCCTCCAATTATTCTGTCCGCGGACTTTACGAAATATACGCGCCTAATACATAGTTTGGGCACGTAAAGGTAATAATGTCCATCATAAATAAAGACAACGGAATTGCTCTCATTAATTTATCCATACCCTTCGCACTCCTATTGATCCTACCCGCACAGCCTTTCATAAACTTAGAGATAAAGAGTATCAGTAGCGTAGAATTGGAATAGTATATTGTCCAACAAGTGGGAAAATTCAACTCATCTCACGAGTGTGGTAGTAGAACTTCTCACACGAGTGAGAAAAGTACTTTTCTCACATGCTGCACACTATAATTTTTCCACAAGGGCACAAATTTAAGGAATAAAAGTAAATAATTGTGTAGAAAGGTCTAGGCATCGAGGATCCCATCTGAAAAGTCTAGGAATCGAGTATACCCTACTGGAAACGTCTAAAGTCTATCCCAATGGAGTTGATAGCACAGATCGGGGGTTCGGACCATAAAATATATTTCAGTCAATAAATTTGTTGTTACAATATGGCGCAATAAACCTATCATTTAAAAGAAAACGATAATTTATTTGTATTCCAAGACCAATATTTCTTTGATACAAGAAAATATTATATTAAGTTAATTGTTATATTTCGTCAATTCAATTCTTCGGGTTTATTTGATGCAAGAATAATTTCACTTTCATCTGAGAATGTATTCCACCATCGAAGCAAATAAACAATTTTGTATATTCAAGAATATTAAATACTCAAATGAAACAAATATTTACTTGAATTTTAGAATACATATTGTTTGGTTAAATACCAGACTGTTAAAATGCAAAAAAATATTATTGGTTTCGTTCAAATATTCATTCGATTTCAGAATCCGTAGTATTGAATTAAGAATATCGCAATTTGAAACAAATGTATAATTAGGAATTGATTTAAAATTATACTCGAATGATGAGTGTGAGTTACTCAAGTGACAAAATATTTTTTTTAATTGAAAATATTGTTTGGTTCAAAAACATGCCCGCTGGAATGAAGAAAAATATTTTTGTGATATTGTTTCAATTCTAAAATTCGTATAACTAAAATATCTCGGTAAATATCTTCACATGCTACTGCCTATTGATGTTCCCAAATTTCAGTACTTTGTGATTTCATTATACATGACAAAAGGTGGAAATACAGTAGAATGTTTCATTTGGTATTATCTATATAAGTTTTTTCCAGATATACAGAAAGCTTTACAAAATCTCCCGCAGTTATTTTCTTATACTTTCTTATACATTCCTTTTTTCTGTGTACCTGCCCCGTAACCTATACAGATACAACCCAATTTCCTGTCAATATTTAAATCTAACTACCTGTATAGAATAAAATTTGAGGTAGTTAGTATTCGGAAACTAGCAAGTAACGTCTATTCGTAACGAGAATACTTAAGGTCAATCCGAAGTTATCGCAACGAATGTTAGATTATTTTCTATTTGGATGAAACCTGGCTAAATGAAGGACATACCGTATCGAAAGTCTGACAAGATGAAAATATACTGAATTCCCGACAAGCTGTCATGGAAGGTTGGTCAATAGGATTAAGACTTCCATCTGGAAATGGACGCAGGCTTATTATACCCAATATAGGCAGTGAAAACAAATTTTTGGATCAAGGATTATTGGAATTTCAATCTAATTCAACCAAAGACTACCTCGAAGAAATAACGGCTGACGTTTTTGAGGAATATTTCCAACAAATGATCGAATACATTCTCCAAAATTCAGTTATTGTAATGGATAACGCCTGCTATTATTCTCGATTAGTAGAGAAGCTTCCCACAAGTTCATGGAAAAAAGTGGCGATAATTAAGTGGTTGCAGTGTAAAGCCTTAAGTTTCGATGATACAATAGTAAAAAAAGAACTTTTGATGGATTCATTGGCGAATGTGACTGTCGAAAACTGGCAAAGCGCCATTAAACATGTTATAGCTGCAGAGGGGAAAATGTGGGATCTTGACGACTTAATCGACGAAACTACAGAGATCGAACCGTTAATTATTGAAATTAACTGTTTCGTCCCTTACTTCGTGGAATCTACTCATTTTACTGTTTTAAATGAAGCTCACTGTTTCTAGATAATTCCACAATATATTGATAGAATTTTAAAAACTCTAAGAAAATTGACAATTGTTTCGGTGATATTTAATACCGAAACAAGTGTCAATATTCTTAGAGTTTTTAAAATTTTATCAATATATTGTGGAATTATCTAGAAACAGTAAGTTTCATTCAAAACAAAAATACGTTAATTAACGAGACGATTCTTCAGATTTTTTTGATGAAGAATTTAGTTAATAATGCTGTATATATTATAGTTAAAGTAATGTTCACCTGCAATTATTTGTTATATTTTTTTTTATTTTTTACAAGAATATGTGTGTGTATAAATCTTAGTGAGCAATTACTTTGTATTTTCATTATAATATTAATTTTAATAAACGTTAAGCAAAACTTATAAATAACCCTGTTCTACGGCTATGGACCATTTGGTTACCTGCGTATGCTTTTATTTATATTTTATTACCTATTGTTATTTGACCGATTACCGGGTAGACTGGTCACAATTTCTTTCTTCTTAGTCTAGATACATTGTAAAACATAAATAAGAGATACAATTTTTTGAGACACCCGACCTCCGTTTTCCGTTTATTATAGGCGCTCTGTGCTATCAACGACTTTGAAACGAACTTTAGGCATCGAGGATACTCCCGCTGGATTCTCCATATAAATGTAGTGTATATGGTTTTGACATTAAGTAAGCTATGAGAAATACGCTACTCTTCATAGCAGTTGTAGAAAAAAGTAGTTTTCTCACTCATGTGTTTGCTTCCACACTCGTGAGAAAAGTTGAACCTTCCCCACTTGTTGCACAATATACTATTTCCCACATGTTGTCCCAAATAGTTGTGTAGATAAAGTCTAGGAATCGAGGACCCCCCACCGAAAAGTCCAGGCATCGAGGATCCACATATTGGAAAAATCTAGGCATCGAAGCATAAATGTATGTGGTGTGGTGAAAGTGCCGTGAGAAATGATATTTTTCACAATATGAGCAATATATGATTTTGAAATTAAGTTTTCTATGGGATATACGCTACATTTCATAACAGTTGTAGATAAAAGATAATAAAAATATCGTAGAATTATGCTCCTTGTCCTTGGTTACCGAGTTATTGATAGAAAACAAAGAAACGTAATTCAATCCTCCAACTTTCTTTAAAATTAAATCAGTTTAAAACAAATCACTGGCATTGGTTGCTATGGTGATATTAAAAAATTTATGGTTAGTTCTATCAACATCTGTTTAATATGCTTTAAGTAAAGTATTCATAGTAGACAAGTGAGAACTTCATTGCATCAAAAATTCCCCGGCTATTGACTTGCAAAAGGGTTACAATGGCCACCTAGATCACCAGATCAAAATATTCGAGATTTTTTCTTCTACGGATTCTTTAAAGAAAAGGTTCCCCTCACAACTGTTGAAAGCCCGGAAGATGTAGTAGATCGTATTCACGCTGCTGTGACATTTAAAGAGGGGGCCATGCTACACAGTCAATGATAAATCGCGCAAATATTTTTTCAATAAAGTTTGAAGATTGAATTTTAGATATTTGTTTTACGATGCTTACAAGTTAATAAAGACAGGGCAGTATTTAATTATATTCGTAATAATAAATAAAATATCAGAATAAGGAATTTGGAATAAAACGTGCACAGGCAGTGACGATTATGTGACAGGTGAAAGTGAAAAAAGATCTGCGGAAGAAAGCCTTGGAGGACGCCATGAGAAAAATATGCAAACATTCAGAACCCCTACGAAACACCAAAGAATGGAGGAGGATAAACTGGACACATTGATCTCGACGATGAAAGAGCATGAAAGAAGACCAAACGTTAATAAAAAATGAACTACAGCAGTTAAGAATCGAACAAAAAGAATTTAGAGTTGAAATAATTTTAATAAAAAAATAAGTTATTACTGGAAGAAAATGATATAATGAAACAGAAGAATATAAAGATAAAACAGATTTGAAGAAAAATATGGAGTGTTTGGAAAAAGATAAGAAGAAAAATAATGTTGTGATGTGTGGACTGGGTGTCTATAAAATTGACACTGAGATCATGATCGCAAAGAACTTAAAGTGGACATCATAATCAAAAGTACCGCAAAACTTTCGTCTAAAACATGTCTAATTGAAATGGCAAATGAAGAGGATAAGCACCGAGCCATGAAAAATAAATCGAAACTTACGACCTCTCTCACAGCAAATATTTATCAACAATGACCTAACGGAGAAAGAAAGGAAAAAACAAAAACAAATGAAAGTAATCGCAGTACAAGAAAAAGATAAGGGAAAATTTTAAGATAGGATATAACAAATAGAATAGAGTAAGACAGCAATGAAGAAAAGGATAACTTTTGCGAAAATGTAGAGGAAGAATTAAAAATAATAGCAAAAGAAGATAATATAATGTGCACAACCAGTGATAAGTACATCACCTCAAAATTACCGATTCTATGGGGATCCAAATTTTTTCAGAATACTGCGTTTTATATTCTGATTGACAATAAATTGAATATTTTCTCATTATAGGTTTTGTGTGAAATAAATTCCAAAAACATGTTTTTATAATTCACTTTGTGACATCGAAAACAGTTTCACAAAATAACCATTTCAGCATATTTTTTGGTAACTTTTTATACAGTTGGATGCACTGTTTAATTATAGCTGATAGACTGACATTTATAGTAGTGCAATTTTGCACAATGTTTTCTACACACCACTTTTATTTAGATTTTTCAGGGAGTAAATCATTAACTGCAATATTGCGAAGTTCGGGTGGGGTGCATGATAATTCGCTGTTTAATTCTATATTCATAAATTCCGAACTATATAGTAATTTAGTGCACATATAATTTGAAAAATTCTGTGTACTGTAACTTGTATATGTGAGGGTTACCAACATGAATAAATAAGCACAAATATCTCCAATTGCAATTTTAATTTTATTAAAAAACTTTTGCACGTTCATTATAAAAAATAGTATGTGAAATTCGTATCACAATTAAAGTGTAGATTTAAAAGGGTAAATCAACGATTACATATTTTAGGGCATCGAGATCAATAATCTTAATGTAATAAGAGACAACATATACCCTTCTTACTTGTAATAGATGTAATGTTTTATAAGAATGTAATAATTCTAAGATATTAACTCATCCATTTTGAAAAGAATTTCAACATTATGAATACAAAATCAGATATAATGTGAGATCAGTTCATTATGAAAACTCATTTTACTATATATAGGTACAGATAATTTTTGCTAAAGTTATCTATAAACATATTAATTTGGTCAATACATGCAGACGGTGGATTTTCTACAAATGATAAAATTTGACCAAAATAATCAACATTTCAAGAACACACTTTATCACTCTCAGCCCTATTATCAACGTCCTTGTCTTCCAGTGTTGATTATATCATCCTGTTGGCCCGCCTAGACAAATCAGGTAGGTTGGAACTAAAAGACCTTTCATTCCGGACTTTATGGCTGTTTAATAGAATGGACGTATGGACAAAATAAGATCAATTAGGATGTTTAATTAGTTTTCCAACTGGAAAAAAAAATTCTCATATGTCAACAGGGAGTATCGGATATTGATTCATTAGTATGCAAAAGTTGAGTAAATGTGCATAGAATTGACTTTCATCGAAATAAAATGAAAATTTACTTTTTTAGTTTAGTTGTGTGATTGCTATTTTCCTGGTATTTACTTGATGTATTGTGGGAAATTGTGTACAAATTTTCATCACCTATGAATTTGAATCAATTTCTCTTAATTCGAATTTATGTCCAACGTCTGATTGAATCACAAAGGCATTATTAAAGTTTTGGTAAAAAAATCAGGAGAGTTTGTGCATAATTGGAATGCACCATTACCTTTTTTTACTCTCTGCCAATGACTGATGATGGAACAATTTCACATTGTTCCACTTTTCATTGCATATTTAATACGGCTACGAAACTGATAACAGAAAACGGCACTAAAAAAAGTGGATATAATTGGGTGAGAGAATATTAAAATTATTGTTCAGATACTATGAATTATTAATTTTAGTTTAGTTGAGTTGATACTTAATTTTTTTTGCCCGGTATATTGTAATATTTAAAATTTATTTGTAAAATAATTATTCCTTTGCATGAGAAACTCTCTGGTCTCAGAGTAGGGTTCAGATGTAGAAAAACAAAACAATTTCAATTTCTAATATGAGCGCCGAAATTCAAATAATATTCCTATCTTTCAATAAAAATTTTGTTAATCAAAATATACTTGCTTTATCATTATTTCCAAATAAACTCTAAAGACGGTCCTGTGTTTAATGTTGAACTTCTCCACGATTCATAGATGTCAGTTTAAAGCTACCAAATGTTTAAACTAGATGGAGCAATCACCATAGAGAAATGAAAAATCTCAAGAAAATAATTTCACAATGTTCTTCAAATAGCAAAACGTTATTTAATGCTGTAGAAACAAATACATTATTCTTTTACAGGACATAAATTAGTGAAAACCTATTATCTATTATGATCATTCATTCAAATAAAGTCATCCACTCGAATGAAGTACAATTTCTATATATAATTCAAAATAGGCAACTTTTAACACAAATCTTATAACACGAAATCCGTTATATAAACGTCTATGATAGAAAGATGGCGGAAGATAAAACTTATAAGCGTCTGTTTAATATCAAAGTTCAATTCTTTGCACTAAATCGGTAAGTTTACTCTACCTTCTTTATATATAATTAAAATAGTTTTAAATACCTTTTTTCACTGTATAGTTCAATTAATTCACATCAATAAATGGTTCTTATTTTGTTTTAGGTTACCTCTTGGAAAATACCATACAATTCGTCCAGCTTGCATAATATTCAGAAACGGTGCTACATTTCGTCCACATCAATACATTTTAATCAAATCATATAATCCAAAGCTTTCTAAAAGGTATGGTGGAGACACCGTTCCACCATACAATATTTTACTTAATTACATCTATAAGTTTTATGGTTAGTATTCAAATATAATTACCAATTTTCCTCTTATAATGTGTACTTCTGCTTGCTTAAATATATTACTGACTAGCTTTCAAGTATAATGTATTTCTTTCTATAATTTTTAATGCCAAATTGTTGTTTTTTCAAAAGTTTAAAAAAATTTTCTCAATAAACTTTGCTTCTTAGAAATTTCTACCCAAAAAGAAAAGTACCTAGTCAATAGACTGTGTAATCAACAAACTGTTCCCATTCAATTTTTTTATTATTAGCAATCTACTTGTCGCTGATAAAAAAATATTAAATGCATTCCACCAATCAAAATTGGTTATCAAATTCTTATTTGAAAGATTTCATTTCAAATAGTGGATTGTCCATCCATCATTTTAAAACATTCTGCTTTGAGCCTCTTAAACGATTATAAACCATATATTTCTCCCTTAAATTGTATTTCAATAAATTTACTAAATGACAGTTCTTATTTTCTAAAGTATTTATTCAGAATGTCAAATCGTTCAACAAATGTCATATTCCATAGAGTTAATGTTTTCATTTTACTTCCTACATTCACATATTTTGAATACTTATATATAATCTTATTGAAAACTTCCTTCAAACCCTAATATTCACTTTTTTAAAACAAATCACAATATTAATTTACTTTGACAATGAGAACAATGGTTATTATTTTCATTTATATGTAACAAACGTTCTAAAATTCTCTCTTTTAAATATGGAAGTTGTTTTTATGTCATCTATATTCTTATAAAGCTTATTTGAAATCTTCTATATTATCATACAGTTAGATCCTTTATATGCTTTCTCTATTGAATAGTAAATAGTACAGATTGTCTCCTTTTTAGATAATTTTAAAGAAATTCAAATTCCAAAAATTTTAATTACTTAAAGTATGTAGTCTATTATTTCATAATTCTGTATACAGGGTGTTGCAGGTTTCACTCTATGTTGATATATATATATATATATATATATATATATATATATATATATGGGTGTCCTTCCATGTTGGTAATAAATGAAATGTAGAAACAAGCCGTTGTCACTAGATGAATGAAAGTGGCTTGCCTGAATTAAAAAGGTTTACCAAAACAAACTTATTGTGTTGGTTGAATACTTTTATGTATTACCTAAGGCCAGGTTCTTGATAGTGTTCGAAAAATCAACTGGATGCAGTTTTGTGACTGACGCTCTTCAATGATATCCAAAACACAATGTTTTCCTCATTATGCTTGATATTATTTTGTAAGTGATATCAAATGGTGTCTCATTTCCACCGATAGGTTGATCGCCTTTTTATGCATCGTAAACTGTTTCATTGACTTGGTAGTTTCTTTTGTTTCCATATTTACTTTATCAATTATGTGGTATTTGTTTTTAGATACAGGCCGTTCAACTCTGCAAATTCTGCCGGTATACCGTTTCCCTCCCGGAATATTTAGTAGAATATGTCAATCATATTTGTACTTCAGTTGAACTTTTATTGGCATTTAAAATTAGTCTATATTTATTGGAATGAAACTTTTAATTAGTTCAAAATATAGTAGAGTTCACTGCGACCATTGCTTTTGGGTCTACAATTTCCAGTTTGAAAACGGGACGGCAATGAAATATCCTGGTCTATGTTAAAGTTGTTTGAACACTATTAAAATTTTGTCATATAGCAGGAAAATTAATTAGGGCTGTTAAATACACCTAAAAATTTTTGGGTGTATCCAGCGAATATGATGACTTTCAAATTTTAACACGTTACTTTGAAAGCCGAAAAATATTCTGTTGTCCTATGTTTGAGTTAGGTATAATTTAGAGCAAAATTTATATTCCGTTCAAGTGGTTTATCAATTGTGTATTTTAGCTCATGTCTTACTGCATTCAACCATTATTTCGATAGAAACTCGTTAGTAGTGTTTGATGTGTGGTATTATGTGGCTTCACGATCAACGTTTAGGTCAAAATTTTTCGAAAAATTTGGAAAGTCCTTAAAACCTTAGGACCAAGGCCAAAAAATGGGGTCCAGGGATTTTCAAACAGTCCTTATTACAAGGGATAAGACGTCACTCACATCGAGATATCAGTATATATATATATATAATATATATATATATATATATATATATATATATACCCATTATCGTTTGTGAACAAAACTATTAAAAAAAGAATACATGCAAATACATGCAATCTACAATTCAAATCAAAAACCACAAAAAAAAACCAACATCATTTATATCATTACCATATGTACACGGTTTATCAGAAAAGATTAACAAAAGCCTTCAGAAAGAAAATTTAACTGTTTCCCCCAAATTAAAGAACACCAACCAAACATTTTTTTCAAAAATGAAACCAAATATTCCGAAAAATAAACAAACACACACAGTATACCAGATTCCTTGTGGAGATTGTAATAAAACATATATTGGTCAAAGCAAACAATACGTCCAAAAAAGAATACAAGCTCATAAGTATTCAAAAACTGATGTAATAGCTTTATCCAATCACTCTAAGAGTACAGGGCATAAATTTGATTTTGACAATGTAAAAATATTGGCTAAAGAAAATAATGAAAAAGTTAGAACTGTACTAGAAATTATTAACATAAAAAAGGATATAAATAGTATTAATCATAGAAACGATATTCGTAGTTTAAATGTAATATATGATGGTCTCTAAATAACCAATAAATTGTTGAAAGCTTCTGCGCCTTACTATAATATACACCTGTTAAATCAAGCAAACGCGCCCAGATAACACCACATCGTATTAGAAAAAGAAAGAGAGAAAACACCTTCAAACTAAATAATACATTTAAAAAGTTTACTGACAACAGCTACAAAATGTATACAGCATTTTAGTTTTAATTTTTAACCTTCCATGTTTTTATGTTTTTGACACTGTTATTAAGGTAATTGTTTTATTATTTTATATAGAAAAATTTTTAACGTCTTTTTTTTTAACTTATGTGTTATGTATCAATCATAATGTAACATTCTAGCCGAAACAGAAGATGACTTAACAAGTCGAAACGCGTCTTTTGGCAAACAATAAACAAATTATTAAAAAGTAAGGCCTTCATTCAAGAAAATTCCTCCCATATAATATATATATATATATATATATATATATATATATATATATATATATATATATATATTGTGGCGTTAATTTTACTACTTTTTCTTCTTTTGGGCGCCTATATAAACTTGAAAAATTAATTGTCTATATTTTCTTGATAACTGAAATCTTTATGAAACGTTGTTGATAATTGTCATTCTACCCCTATAGGTATTATATTTAAGCATGTGATTCCTCTCAAGGCGTAGGGGCTATGGAGATTAGTAAACTCTCGAACATAGACAAATAAGTTTACTATATGCCCTCGACTGTACTGTATAACTGTCCAATTAAGAAAAAACAAAACAAACTGTTCATTAAAACATCAAAAAAGAAAATAAATACATTTATTTACATAGACATTCAAAATAGAGATGATGAATGCATGAAAATATCCAAAAACAATTTAATAAATGAGAATTTTCCGAAATGAAATATTTAACTAGCGAGAGTTCGTTACGTCAAATTTGACCTTGCAATTGTATTTATCTTGACTGTCGTTTTGTTGTTGTTCAAATCAATATTATAGATTGAATTTAGGGTACGTAGATTATGGATAAACTTACCAAGAGATAATATATTTATTTGTTTTTTTTTAGTTATCCATTAGTAATTGAAATGCAAACCACTACGGCGTGAGGCAATTCACAGTGGGTGTGTGAATTCATCAGCTAGGAACTCTTCTTCCGGACAACAGGTAACAAACGAAAATGTATTATTAAAAGAATAATTATACTCTTCCGTATAGGCCTCTGATAACGATTTATGTTGTGTATTGTTGAAATTAGTTACTTCCTACGTCAACTATAAACTTTCTTGTCTGTCACTTCTCGATAGGTAATAATTCTTTTTTTATTCTTTTTCTATTATAGTCACCTTTGGTAAGCTACCTCACGGAAACAAATGACTGTGGAGCAAAATGAAACACAGCTCCGTCTGCCACGTTCAAATACCGACTGCCAGGACAAATTTGATTACCATAACCTCACTTATTATATAAAAATAATATGAAGTTTTCTAAAAACTACTTTTAAACCTATTAATATTAAAGATTACGATCTACTATATTACCCAAAGTATGTCTTTTTTTCCCCAAAATTGTTATTAAGTCCGAAATTTTAAAAATAAAATTGAGTTTGACAGTTCTTGGTACTGAATTTCAAATTTTAGTTTGTCTTATTAGAATTACTTTTTCCACTCTATATTACTGTTTATAGTGAAACACTTGACCACTGTTTAGTACTGCTCCCTTCTGGTGTCACACACTTTGTGTTGAATACAAATATTGCAAAGAAATATTTCCTATCTTTTTTAACCTCTTTGATTAACAATAAATTACAATGTTTCAATATTAAATGAAAGATTCAGTCATTTTTGCTTTAATATTTCCTAACAAGAGTAATTAGGATAGTCCATACATAATTTAACTAATCTTTGTTAGTTAATAAATTAATTATAATACACAGGTTTTTATATGACTACCTAGTACAATGCACTTAACCCCTATGGATTACTTATAACAATTTAGACTGTAATATTGTATCATTCTGAAAGAATACATTATAAACTTGAATATTATTGACAATAATTTATATTCCTCTATCTGAAATCTAATATTGAGAACATTGTTTTTAAACTCATAATAAAATGGAGGTTTATTTGAATGTATCATTAAATAATATTTTTTAGGAGTAATATAGTGTGTCTTTATTATGGACAGTTTATACTGTTCCAATAAATATATATATATATATATATATATATATATATATATATATATATATATATATATATATATACGAAAACAACGTAAGTTCCTTCTCGACCGTCTATCGTTATTTAAGTAGTTTTTGGACAGACCGGATCCCGATACTCTAATTGTATTCTTGGGCCATTTTTAAAGACATTCAACTTGTAGTTAATACATTTATATTTAACGTTTCGGTCTTTCTATGACCTTCATCAGAAATAAAATTTGTTAAAACTGAAAAAAATGGTACAAGTTACAAAAAGAATTTAAACAACAACAAAATTGATCAAACTGTTGGAAGTATAATTTTCAAATAAAACCAAATTTTATACGGCGCCATTTTGCAAAAAAAATGTATGTTTTGTTGGTCGTACGTAACATAAAAATAACGCAATTTCATGCGAGACACACAAAATCTGAAATATTGAAATATTTTTGGCATGTCTTATTTGTTACCAATAAAGTTTACAAGTAAATATATCTTATATTTTTTATTTCTCGGGGATCAACCAATTTAGGTAACAAGCATTTCATATAAAAACATGTAAATTCGTTTTCCATATTACAAATACGAAACTAGTCATCGCGTTTAAATCCTTCAATTTTAACTTTTTTATGTTCAGTCCAAACCCCTAAAATACATACTTCCCGCTGTGTAATATGTAACTGAGCTTGGATTTGAAAATAACACTCGCGTTGCATATCAATTTTTAACTTTGCTTTTTTTAGTTTTTGCCAGCAAGTATTTTTTTTTGTTCTATGACTTCGCCGGGAGTAAGTTTCAAATTGTATGCCGAATGTGGACATTTAATCTCAACAATAATGTGACTGTCAATCAGACCGTCCGGTGTTGCACCTAAGTAATTAGATGTCTTATCTAAGAACAATCCACAGGGCTCGATTTTAATTTTTTTTATTATATCTCCTGCCGTGCTACGTCTTCGTAAGCTTTGCCGTGACTTTTTTGGATATAATTAATTTTTAACAAATTTAGCACTGTTAGTGTTGTGTTTTCGTTTGCAAACTCTAGCAAAATTGGACGCCGTTACAGAATCACTTTGATATGTTGTTGCTCGTTCTATGCTACAAATTACGGAATCTGTTTTACTTAATTTCGCTAAAAATTCTTCGGACATAAAGCTATAGATTTCAAGAGACACGTCTACTTTTTGACAATTTTCGCCATAATCATGCTCAGTTAAAGTATGACATGCATTATAATTTTTGTTTTTATATATTTTGACGAGAAGACGTTAGTTGAGTGAGATTGGTTGCTACTACGGTGATATCGGGTTCTGATGCCCGAGTTTTGACACGCTTTTTCTAAAATGATTAAATTTAGTACGTCAAACTTCACTGTAAAAAATGTATTATTCACCTTTTCATCCACATTTTTTTATTGATGGCAAGCTTCCTCTCATCTTTTTATCATCGCAAAAATCACCTACAACACCATATAATTAGGTGTTAATTTGTAAATAAAAAAATGTTATTTACATATTATGATTCTACTCCATATATTATACAATGGTTTTATCCCTTTTGAAATTGAATTGCAAAAAATTATGAAAAATTACGCCAAATCGAAGGCCGGACTGGAATTAGTAAATCTGCATTAATAAATAATTTTGTAATATTTTTTCCTTTAGATGTAACATTTGTAACAAAAATCGAATCAAAGTAGTGAGAAACTATTATTATAAATAAATTAATTCTTACACTTAACGTTCACAATAGCAATATTGACATTTGTACTATGATAGAGTGTCTAAAAAGTGTATGAGATACTCGTTGTCAATGTATAACAAACTTTATTAAAAAAATAGTCTTTTTGTATGATACAATATTTTTACATTATTCACTTACGTGCAAATTAAATAAATAATAAATATATAATAACGAAACAAAACTTCAATTTCTATTTGCAAATTGCACAACTACACATCTCAAGTACAAATGAAAGAATGGTAAAACAAACCGAAGGGATCTACTATATGAAATTTCCTAGAAAACGTTATATTTTGGAAAATCCGGTAAGAAACCATTTTCGATTCTCCCGAATTTTGCGGTCACTTCTACTTTGTCCCCTACTGTCTTCACAAATTATCACTTGTCTTACCTGGAAAAACTTTCTCCCGTATCGTCGCACCTGTATATTATCAAAAAGATTAAAAATAAGAATAAATTATTCACAATAGTAGAACGCTCTGTCAGTTTTCTTTTAAAGCAGGTACCTACACAAGAGAACAATAATAATAGACCCTTCTTTATCACTCTGTAGTCATGGTCATAAATCTAAGCCGAGGTTTCTGGCAGTAACTTATTTTAAGAGATTGTAAATTATAAACTGCAGAAACATTTTTAATTCAGAATTAATGCAATCACATAACTCCCTCATTTTAATTCGAATCGAAATCTGATTTCGCCCATCACTGTTTATTTTAGTTTATCTTTAAATCGTTCGTTTCACAAGTACATATTCATCTATAGATCCTGGTAATCTAAAAGTATATATTTTTTTTATTGATGCCTCATATTACCTTTTTAAAGCACGCGTCAGCGTGTTTAAATCGAACTTTCAAACACGCGCATTTTTTAAAGTCCCCATGGTAACAACAACAACTTGAGAAACGTAAGTATCAATGACAACTTTTTTTATTAGTTTTTAAATTGTATATTTTCATTGGGAACCAATGTCTTATTGGTTTTATCTGCAAAATGTATTCATATATACATTGTATCCTTTCAAATATAAATAAAGAAACTTTTTGATTATTGATCTGACAGCAGTACCCCTTAACGTCAAATAAAAGTAAATACTATTTGACGTTCACGAAACTTGGCTGGGCATCGAGGATGGACTTCCATTTTTTTGTAGTAATAATATTCAATGATTCCAAAGTGCGCCAATAAAAAAATAGCGTAAAGTATTCGTGGATAACTGGTCTTTCAAACACTTGCTCTATTTCGAGCACTCGGCTGCGCCGTCGTGCTCGAAAAATCGCGCGTGTTTGAAAGACCTCTTTATCCACTTATACTTTAATATACTATTTTCGAAACTTTTATAATTAAATTTGAATTAAATGATGTTTTTCCATAATATGATTAAGTAGACTCTTAAGATTTTTAATTAATAACCACTTTGTTGATAGCTCTACTCCTGATATTTGAACGCATATTTATATTGAATTCTCCATAAGAGAATTCCGTAACGAATAACCATAAGACATCTGAACACAATATTTACTACCACTCCAACACTCACAATTACACTGTCTTGTACCTCCGGACTTTGAAGACCAAAACTTGGTTATCGACACACCCATCAGACAGTGTAATTATTGTGAGTGTGAGTATAGTGGTAGTAAATAGTGTGTTCGGTATGAATATCAACAAAGGTTCCAGTAATGTCAGCTTAAAGATGACACCTTATAATTGAGATTTGAGCCTTATACAATTGATCTAAAAACAAATTGCAAAGTTTATTTTCATATTCATACGAATTATCCGAGCATCTTACCAAGTAGCTCCAAATGTTAATATTATTGTAATGTTTTTCTTATTTATTTAAACAATAAACGGGTGGGATAAATTTCAAACACTCGGTATGGCTACTTACTGATTTATTTAAACACTAATTCACTAATCACTAACACTTAATTTATATATACAGTATATTCACTTAGACTAATTTATATAAACAGTTCACTAATTTATATTCACTAATTTATTTGTGTATCTCACGATGTCAAATTATCAACTAACTAACTCTTATTGATCAGTCCCCTTATATACTAGTGCCTTTTGTACTAGAGAATTCCGGGCTGCGACTTATACACACAAATAATTTTTCTGGCCTTTTCTTGATAACTCTGGTCACAAAAACCAGTTCTAGATAAGATAGTCTCAATCGTAAACAGTTTTTTATAACTGCGTATCCGCCATAATTTTAACTATTATACCTGGCTTAGACAGGGTCGGTTTTAGGGACTATACCAGTGTGCTGTTTCGTAACATTATAAAGCTTGTGAGTCGATATCACAAGGAACACATATCTTATATTTTTCTGCCTTCTAGTGATTCTCAAACTGTTCTTAATCACGACATTTCGCGTTGTGATGTTATTCTGAATCGTTTTTTTTTCACTCCAGGAAATTTAGTTTATTGAATTTTGAGAATCTCATTACCATAATCCATTCAATTCCCAAATTTTCTCAAAAGATAGTAATAATATCCACGCATTTTCAGATATTAACCAGTGGCTTACATCTTCTGATGTCTTTCGGTTTTTTATGCGGTTATATGCTGGCTTTTGTGGTGCCAGTATACCTGGTGTGGGCATCTGCATTTAAGTTGTGTATCGGTCTTCGAGCTCGAGTGACTTCAGAGTATTTGTGTCTTATATGATGATACGGAGACTTAAAACTAGATCTAGTCGCGACAATATACCCCACTTCCATCTGAACTTCATGAAGACTGCTGTATGGGAGTCACTGGTAGCGGCCATCTTGGTGTTTACTTACCTAGTACATTTTATGAATGGTTTAGCAGCAATTTGTTGTCAGACGTCTCAATTTTGACGACATTCTTTATTATCTACTGGAAGTCATAGTCAAGCAAGTGGATAACCACGTACCAAACAAACCTGCCTTACGAAGGATGAAGTTGTTCAATAATACCTTGAAACAGCGCAGACATGAGATTTTTAGTGGTGGAAAAGCGTTCGAACGCTCCAGAAATTTCAATAGTAGACGATAGTTGGAGTTATTGCGATTCCAGGAAGCAATGCACAAGTGAAATCCTTCAGGTCAAGCGCAGCGCTTATTGCAATGCAATAAGATGTTCTGATAATAGGAATGATTCTATTTGGAATTATTGAGAAAAAGGGACATAAAAATCTCTGCCACTCTCTTTGAATCAAATCCAATTCTAATAGCAATTTAGTTAGGTCGCTGCTAAAGTTGAATGCTTTATCACGAATGGCAGTGTTGCCGGCTTAGGGACGCACATTATATATAAGATTATCAAATTAGTTATCTGTATATACAGTAGAAACGGTGAAGCTTTTCCATCGCGTGACTTAGTTGACGATATTATTCAACACATACTATGTTGGTAATGTTTTCTTCTAATAACAGAAAAAGAGCGAAACTCAATACAAGCGTTTGTAGTATTTTTTCGATTAAGATGCATATGGTTGATGTCGTACCAGTCACGCGATGGAAAAGACTCAGCGTTTCTCCTGTACGGTATTTGGTTTTGGTAGTCTTTTATTTTCTCGTAGTTGATGATTAGAATGAGTGTTTTCGTGCAAAACAGGCAATTCGTGAACAATTGGGTGCAGTATGTTTATAAAAAGTTCACTTACCAATATTAAACAACTGCGCTTAATAGCATATACCTAAACAAAAAAAAACAATCGTAATTATTCAACCAGTGTCTTGATAGGATCGAAATTGTAAAATGTGGATAAATTATATTCAAAAAAATATTCAATATTTATTATAAAGTTTATATTCTCTCCAATCAATTATCCTGCATGGTTCTATTGAATACGAATATAAATGTTCTATTGAAACTAACACACACAAAATTTAGAGCTTAAGGGTTATATCCCACTGAGGTGCCACAGCGACGTCGCCAGCAACGTCGCCGTGGCTACTGAAGGTTGCCAGAAACAGTCGCCAACACTGAATCGCCAAATTTATCGTAGTGGAAAAATATTTAAAGTGAGAGAATAGTTTGTTTCCATAATTCCGAGGTTAAAGAGATTGCACTCACCTATGGTGTACGCCGCAAGAAAAGACCTAGGAAGAGACAATGGTGGGTATATCCATTCATATGTGATCGAAATACAAGTGGTATTGTTGTCAAGTTGTATGCAGATATAAGAAGATACTCCCCAAAATTCTTTAATTATGTAACAATATATTCGTTACACTCAGGTAAAATAAAAAAAGTAATTTTAAATTTTATTGAAAGTAGTAAAGAGCATTAAAATAATTCGTATAAGCAATTTGATTCTTCAGAATAAGAAGATGTATTTTGCGATGGAGTAGGTGGTGACTCAGGAACGGAATCAACCGGAGATGCAGCTGGAACTGTAACAGTAGAATATCCAGAATGGTGATCCTGAGATGCCCGTTGTGCAAGTAGTTGTTGAGATGCCGTAGCTGAAGATTCAGAAACATAATCTACTGAGGTTGCAGCTTAAGCTCTAGCGGCAGAATAACCACCATGGTAATCTTGAGGTGTGCGTTGTGCAGGTTGTTGTTGTCACCAATTACTACAGCCAGGAACTTGATAACTATACTCAACTGGATTCCTGTTCTTAGGAAAATTGTCGTTTCTTGAAGTATTGACATAAGTTTAATTTTAGTTGACATCTTGTTACACTCAGGTACTTGTTTTAAGGTGGATAATAAAGACAGAAAAAACAACTTGTCCTCATCGGGTTATGAGATCTCTCGCTTCTCTCTATCTATAGATTTGGTGAGAACTTCGAGTAATTTGTCATCTGCATTTTGTTGGTTTCTTTCTTCTGCTTAGGCATGGTCCTCTGTCAATCTCCTCAGCACACTCCGGTAGTATGGGAGATTCGGATTCTATTTGAGGTTCGGGTTCTCGCATTGCAACAACATGTTTTAATAATTGTATCTACTGAAAATAGACGTATTCACTTTTAGGAGAACTTCCCGATCCGGATTTAAATTTTTTCTGTCTGCTTACTTGTCTTGTATAGCAACATTGAATGCTTTTCCATCTCTTTTGTAGCACACCTCCTGAAACGTCAACATATTTATTAATTTGAAATATTTTCTTTTTCGCCAGGTAGCTTGCATGAGGATGTACATTTAAGGGGTTGTATTACACCTACAGGCTTGGGTACACGACAATAACTAGGATAATTAGAGAAGTATGTGATGTAATCTGTGAGCGTTTGAAAAATTCTATGCATTGTCGTCTAATGAAGATGAGTGGATTCGAATAGCAAAGGGATTTGAATTAAATGCGAACTTCCCCAATTGTATTGGTGCCGTTGATGGCAAACATGTAAGAGTTGTCCAACCTGCGAAATCTGGATCATTATATTATAACTACAAACATTGTTTTCGCACGTTTTATTAGCTGTGTGTGATGCTAATTAAAAGTTTCTGTACAGTTATGTTGGCGCATATGGAAAAAGCAGCGAATCAGCCATTTTCAAAGAAAGTGATATTTATGCAAAACTCATAAGCAACTCTCTACATTTTCCACAAAAAATGGCAGGAAATAACTCAACTGCATTTCCATTTGTAGTCGTAGAAGACAAAGGAAGCGTTTGGTTTAGACGTAATCTCATGCGTTCCTTTTAAAGACACGTCCTCACTCACGCACAGAAAATATTTAACTACTGATTGTCTCGAGCACGACGATAGGTTGAATCTAATTTTGGATTGTTATCCAATAAGTGGAGAATCTTTCACATACCTTTGAATGCTAACATATGTTTGGCAAAAACTATTGTGGAAACTTGCTGTATTTTGCTCAATTTTGGTTACTCTTATGATGACACTCTCGTGGTAACAGGATTTGAATCTACATCTACATCAGCAATTCAAGTAGAGGAGAACGAGAAGCACTTGACGTTCGTAACAACTTCGCACAATATTTTGTTAACGATAACCCATTATCATGGCAAAACAAGTGTATTAATTAAATAAAATTAGTAAAACAGTCCAAAATTACCTACCTAACCTTTTTTTCGTGGATCGTGATTCTCTCCTTTTCTTTTAAAATTTTAACGATTTCCTCCCAACATTTTTTTTATTCCCAGAATATTCTCAGAATATTCCTTACAAGCAGTATTCCAAATGGATGGTCAATTTTCTATTTCGATGATGAAGTATTCATTTGGTAAACACATAAAACAATTTGTTTCTGACAAAACCAAGTATAACACCGACTAACTTACAACTGTTTACAAGACTGAACACGTCGCTAGAGGGGCCTCATTGCCAATCAAAATCGAGTGTACCGTCCGACCTGGCAGCGCTTCCAATTTCTTCCCGTCACCAAGCAGTCACCAAGGCAGGTACAACTGTTTGGCGACGTTGCTGGTAACATCGCAATGGCGTCCCAGTGGAGTATAGCTCTAAGTAAACACTGAATATCGATTCTAATGGTAATTTTATGATTCCCTACGCTTCCAAATTACTGTGTTCATGAACAAAATATTGTGGCACAATATACATTTGAGCGGAGCTATCAGTATGAGAGGGTCTTTGGAACGATCACGGGTCGGTGCTGCCCCCTCGTAGCCGACCCGTTCGAGTTTTCCTGTGACTGGGGTTCTTGGTTGGCAGGAGTCCTAGGGCGCTTACACGAACTACGTACATGCCCTAGGTCGCCACAATTCCAGCATCTGATTTTTCTCGGCTTCTTGTCCATAATACTTTTTATTAAACTGATGAACTGGTCAAACCTGTCTTCGATACCTTCTTCTTGGATGGTCCTAATATTGTTATATCCCGAAGCCTTCGTTGCTGCTTCATGTTCAAGAGCAGATGTCAATGCGTCGACTTATGTTTTCGAAGCGTCCTCTGCATATCGGGGTCACATAAGCCATCAATAAAGGCCTGGATGCTCAGACATTCCATCATGTTCTCTGGTGCTGACGGATAAGCAAATCGAACGAGTCAGGCAACATCCACGTCATACTCTTGAAGGGCTTCGGTTCTTCAGCTGGGACTGGTACAAATGTTCTAGATGTTCGTGACCGTATCGCATGTCTAACCTCTTCTTCAGCTGCTCGAAGTCATCCGTTTCTGCAAGCGGTATCGTCTGAAGTATATCTAAGGCATCTCTCCGAATCGCTTTGGTAAGGTTCACTGCTTTCTCCTTATCGGACCAATTTTTCACTCTAGTGGCTGCTTTAAACTGTTTCACATAATTGGTCCACGACATTTTTCCATCGAAAGTTGGGGCCTTGACTCGGGTAAGACTGCCAATGTCTTTTAACTTAGGGTGTGTTTCTGTCTTGCAAGGCTTTGTTTGCTCGGTCTTCTTTTCTTCCGCTGGCGTGTCTTGAGTTGATTTTCTCGTCCATCTTTGTCATCTTATTCTCAATCTTCTCGTCCATCGTTGTAATCTTATTCTCGATTTTCTAGTCCATCGTTGACATTTTATTCTCGATTTCAGATTTTAGAGACGAAATTTCATTTTCAACGTCAGCGTCAATGTCGTTTTTCATTATTAGGATATCGACAGATATATCGTTCTTCATAGCACAAATCTTCTCGTCCATATTAGCAGAAATGCCGTTCTTCATAGCAGAAATCTTCTCGTCCATGTTAGCAGAAATATTAGCAGAAATTGACGAGATTAAGGTGGAAGCCTCGTCATTAAATAAAACTGTTTCTGGATCAAAGCCGTCATTTTCCAGTGCCACTTTGAGTCTTTCTACTAATTCACTTTTCTTACCGGACGTTTCCAACTCACGACCTTCCAATTCTCCTCTTAACTCAGTCACTTTCAGGTCACATAGTCTCTTGGCCATTTTTACGTAGTAATTTATTTATATTATCCCACTTCTGACACCAATGTAATGTTTTTCTTATTTATTTAAACGGTTTTATCACTGGTGGGATGAATTTATACACAAACGTTATGTCTACTAACTTAACTTATTTATTCACTACACTATTCACTAATTTATATTATGTACACAGTATATTCACTTACATTAATTTATGTAAACACTTCACTACTATTTACTTGTTAGCTGTTTATATCACGAGATCACTTTATAAACTAAATTTCTCTGGCTGGTCGGTCCTTTATATATTAGTGCCTTTTTACTAGATAATTCTAGATTTCGGCTTACACAAAAACAATTGGCTCTCTGGTATTTTCTAGATAACACTGGTTACAAAAACAATGTCAAGATAACATAGTCACAAAAAATCGTAAACAAGAAATTTCTAAGTATCCGCCATAATTTTAACTTTCATACATGACTTAGACAGAGTCGGATTCAGGGTCTACACTAGTGTCCTATTTCGTGACATTATGTTCTTTTTTAATGTGTACCATTTCTTTAATTGTCAGATTTTTGTAGTTTGAGTCGTGAGCCAGAATTTTATAATTTAAAATCAAAATGTTTTAAATTTTTTTCATGTTTGTGGAGAGCGGTGGAAGCATTTTTTGTATATTTATGGCCATTTAATCTGTTTTCTAATATGTGTATGGTCATTCCTACGTATTTTTAAGCAGTTTGGGCAGGGTATATAAATGTATACAAATTTATATATATATATATATATATATATATATATAAATATATATATATAGATATATAGATATATATATATATATGTTAGAAGAAGGATAGTCTTTGCTGACTAGTTAGGAATAAAACTAGTGAATATTGGGGGATTGCAGCAAAAATTGGAAAAGTTATACTCTTAGCGGAATATGTCCAAGATTTCGAGGATGTTTGTCCTCATCATCAGGGAGACTCCGAAGTGAGGTTAGAATCCATAAAGTTGTAAATTCGTAAACTACAGATCGTAAATTGTGAAATGATTTACAGGAATTGAGTTAACGGAAGAGCAAACCAACCGCATCACACCAGAAAACGAAAATGTCGTAACATTTTATAAAATAAAATAAATAATTTCATCCTCACACGTCACCATGTTGAACACCGGCAAGGAACATATATATATATATATATATATATATATATATATATATATATATATATATATATATATATATATATATATATGTACAGTGTGTCCCAAAAATTTGTATACAGATGGACACCTTTTTTATTATGAATTTAAGGAAAAAAGTCATGTTTCATAAAAATATTTGTATTACCTAAAACCCAAAATGCAACTATCAGATATTATTATTTCTATTTGTATATGAGGTAGGTAAAAAAATATGAATTTTGCTCAAGAGTAAAGCGCCCTCATTATTGACTTTATGAACTTGTTACTAAGGTCATTATCGATTCTATTAACTTATTATTAATGTCATTTTGACATACCGATTTTGAACCAGATATTCCAACTTTAGGAAAATTTTAGTTCATAAAATTACGTAAATAACAATTTTGAATTCAATTGTCCATTTTAATTTATAAAAAAATCCAAATCAAAATCATTTTAATTTATGCTGAAGTGCTTGCAAATGTCATTAAGACACAATTGTTGTAACCTTAGAAATCCGTAGTAGACTTTCTCTTATAAGGAAAAACTTCAAATTTTTAATTTTTCTAACTCATTATTATTAAATATGTTTTTGATGGTGTGCATAGGAATGTCTAACGAGGGTCAAAAATTGAAACATTACATCAATGTATGATTGTAATAGTTAAAAATGCCAGTAAAATTAAGTATTGAAGATAAAATTTAAATTGTTCTGATTGTTGGACAAAGTTATAGAACATGTAGGGAAGAAGAAGAAACCTTTAATAATAGACACCTTGACAAAACAATACATTTTGCAACTGTTAGACAAGTAATACATAAATTCAAGAGTTCTGGAAGTGTTGAAAATAAATTTAGAGCTCAGGGTAACAAATGAAGATATTGAAAATGAAGTGATGCTATCGATAAATCATAAAAACCCCAATTTCCCTACACTTTAAAACAAGAAGAGGCTCACCGAAGGTTCGAATTTTGTGCCCTTATTAAAGGAGAATTGGAAGGTAACATATTTATGACACGATAAATACTTTTCTCTGAGGAAGCAACGTTCACATCTAATGGGACAGTAAGTTCACAAAATTGTCGAGGAGGGAGCGATGTTAATCACAATTTCCATGTCACAACCAGAGATCGCTATTCATTTATAACTTTTCCCTTCTTTTGTTTCACAAAATCTATTGGTTTAAGAAAAAACTTTAAGATTAAGAAATGTTTTAAGTAAGGGCGCTAATTTCACCTCTTTATATGATATCAGGAATGTTGAAAGAATGCCGGTGGTTAGTCCTTTGTGAGTCTACGGGAACTACAAAATTTCAAGTTCCCGACTTTACTTATATTTGAGAAAAAAAAATAACTCAATTTTACTCACCACTTTGTAGACGTATCCTGAATTATATAATAAGCAACGAATAGATTAGTGGGTATTGCACGCAAATAGAAGAAGGGGCTACTGAAAAGAGTGGTAACCGCAGACATGCATGTTTCTGGCTCATTAGCCGTCATCGGTACGGTACAACCAAGAAAAGATGTGCAACATGGGAGCAAAGGTGTTGAATGAAACATGAGAAAATATAACAGAATTCAGCAGGATAGTCAAACACAACATTTGTGTCAGTAATATTAGAAGATCTCGAATATTCTAGACAACATCCAACATAGACACGGAGGTGCATATAACACTCCCGTCTGAAACTTCCGACCCAGATTAATGAAATAATAGCAAGATGTACGAATAGTGCGTGACATATGAACAATAAGCAACGAATAGATTAGTGGGTATTGCACGCAAATAGAGGAAGGGGCTACTGAAAAGAGTGGTATCCGCAGGCATGCATGTTTCTGGCTCATTCGCGGTTATCAGTACGGTACAACCAAGAAAAGATGTGAAACATGGGAGCAAAGGTGTTGTATGAAACATGAGAAAATATAACAGAATTCAGCAGGATAGTCAAACACAACATTTGTGTCAGTAATATTAGCAATACCCACTAATCTATTCGTTGCTTATTGTTCATATGTCACGCACTATTCGTACATCTTGTTATTATTTCATTAATCTGGGTCGGAAGTTTCAGACGGGAGTGTTATATGCACCTCCGTGTCATGTTGGATGTTGTCTCGAATATTCGAGATCTTCTAATATTACTGACACAAATGTTGTGTTTGACTATCCTGCTGAATTCTGTTATATTTTCTCATGTTTCATTCAACACCTTTGCTCCCATGTTGCACATCTTTTCTTGGGTCTACCGTACCGATGACGGCTAATGAGCTAGAAACATGCATGTCTGCGGTTACCACTCTTTTCAGTAGCCCCTTCCTCTATTTGCGTGCAATACACACTAATCTATTCGTTGCTTATTGTTCATATGTCACGCACTATTCGTACATCTTGTTAAATGTATAAAACTAGTGAATATATATATATATATATATATATATATATATATATATATATATATATATATATATTATAATATATACCCAGATATTCTGTTTTACTTTCTTCATTTATCTATTTATTTTATTTATGATTTATTTAAGTAAATAAAAACCTGGTTTTGTTCAATTATCTATAACATTTATATTTATCTGTTTTATATATTTGTCTATGGTTTAAATTGAATAGCTAGCTCAGGGTAAATTGATTTATATTTTATTATTAATTTATTGATTTAATGGAGAGCATGAGAACTCTATACTCCCGTTGGGTTCCGGATTGAATTAAAGATATATGAAGTTTGCACTTTATAAATATTGTATTAACGTCATCTCCTCCAAAAGCTGTGAATAAATCATGTGAAATATTTCCAAAAATATACCTTATATTTATATACAATGATTATATCTATCCAACTTTAAATTCAAATATCAATAAATTTACAATCATTACCGTTTGTAAACCTTTTATAATGCCTTGCAATTCAATTTTTATTCATGATTTAACATTTATCTCATATAAATTTGGCCTATTATTTAATTCAGTTATATTTTCCCAACATCCTCTTTGCTTTGCAAATAATCACTAATTCTGAACATAAATAATTCTATGGTTGAATATATTTCTGCTATCATTATTCCGTGCTAAATGACATGAAGTTTGAATTGACACTTCTGTTATTTCATTTCGATAACTGTGGTAATTTTGTTTGTATATTGTTATCAAATATCCTGTTTATTATTGACTAATAATAATTTTATGTTCTTTTCAGATTCAATGTTGGATATTCTAGATAATATATACAAGTCATCATTTGTGCTGCTAATAAGAAAGTGAATTTATAATTTACCAAGGAATCGAATTAAAATTTATGACTCATAATGTTTACATTCTGGAATTTAAGGTAAATAATTTCAATATTACTTATGTGTTTCTAAAGTTATACGGAATAATTGATATCAAACGTGTTCGATTCAATATGAAATATATTTCCCAATTATTATTACCCGTAGAAAAGATGATTCTATATGTTTGAAGAAAGTAATCTCTACTTGTTATTTGACAAAGTTGCAAACTTCATATATTCGTGTCTTATTTTCTTTAATACTTCTTACGATAAGTTCAATATATATATATATATATATATATATATATATATATATATATAAATCAATGTTGATTCCATGCTCTTTTCTATGTAAAGAAATATGAAAAATGTGACCTCGTTTTATTTGAAGATAACCTCGTTGGTAATATAAATGGCCAGCTGACGTAGATTATGCATATTTTTAGCTAACGAGAGCTTTGACGAGAGACCTTTTCACGTTTGGGATCAACGAAAAGAGGCCATAAAAACATGTCACCAAGCGGTATTTTGTCCCCTTAAAAGTTCAATATTTGTCTAGTATCAGCACGTTTTTTGATGATACAAAAACTTAAAATACAGACAAATGTGCTATTTAATGGTGTTCGTTTGAGTTTCACGTCACTTACATGTTACTCGATGGCCCTTTGATAATTATGGTGGGTGTATTTGTTATGTTTAAAAAATTATACGGTCGGCTTAGAACTGTCATGATCAGTGAGATATAAAGAGAAACAAAATTTCGTATGAAACTTCTTTGATGTATAAAAAATATGACCTTTTTCTAATTAACCAATAAGAAATTCCACTTATATATTTACTGAAATGGTTTGAAAATTTAGAAATGTATATTTACTCTTAGATAACATAAATTTACTAACGTACATGTTACATTTTCAGTAACCTGTAACCTCTTTTGCGTGATATGCCCGCTAATTCTGTTTTTGTTTTATATTCCACGCGTTATTCTTCAATCTTTCCATTGATTATTTGTCTATTTCCAGGGTCAGAAGGTTTAGACAGGAGAGCTATAGACGCCTCCGTGTCTCTGTTGGTTGTTGTCTTGAAAACTCGGGATCTTCCATTTGAAGGCGCAAATGTGCGTTTGGTTATCTTGTTGAAATCCATTGTTTGTGTTTTCTCATGTTTCAATTAACATCCTTGCTCCCAAGTTGTACATCTTTTCTTGGTTATGCCGTGCCGATGAAGGCTAATGAGCCAGAAACATGCATGTCTACGGTTACCACTCATTCTCTGTAACCTCTTTTGCGTGATATGCCCGCTAATTCTGTTTTTGTTATATATATATATATATATATATATATATATATATATATATATACATATATATATGTATATATGTATATATATATATATATACAGAAGGACAGACGATAGATGGACCACAAAGATAACGCAATGGTATCCCCGAGGCGTGAAAAGACCAAGAAGACGCCCCAACTTAAGATGGGACTACGACATAAAGAAACTCGCAGGATCAACTTGGGGCCGCATAGCTAGCAATAGACAACAATGGGCCCACATGGAAGTGGAATATATAAATATGTAAAGGGAGGCTACACCATAACAAAATGGTTGAATAAGCTGCATATGAAGATGATTGTGTGTAACTACACGAGCCAAGTAGAAGTTGTCGGAGGACGGAATCTTCAGTTCGGATTAGAGACTCTGAACTGGAAGGCATTACGGCACTCTTGAAGAGACCCAAGAAAGTCGAAACGCGTCAGTGTACTAAGCCATTCCGCTATCAGTTGCGAATCACCACAGATGTCCGTATCGGCAAAATGGTCTATCGACATCACGGTTTTCGAAGAGGATGTAATTCAATATTCTGCGTGGGATTAGCCAGGAATGTAGTTGTTTCTCCCTTCGAAGAACGGTCAGGCCAATACGTCGAAATTATTGAAATTTCCAACTAAAAGCAGGTGTAGTAGAAAATCGAAATTTATATATATGTATATATATATATATATACATATATATATATATATATATATATATATATATATATATATATATATATATATATTGTTGTTTTTTTTGTCTGACTTTATTTATTTTTGTTTGGGCGGTATATTTTAAATTTTTGTAAAATTAAATAACACTAACCTTTTTTTTTATGAGAACTCAGCTTCTCAGGTTCTGAGTTCATGAGTTTTATGTATAATAAGTCTTATTATTATTTTTTGTTTATATGTTCATTCAATATATCATCCAATTTTAATTCGCTTTTTGACTTATAATTTTTTTTCGGCTATGTCAAATTCATTTTCATTCTTCTATTTTCTTAACTTGCTTTTATATGTTTACTATATCAATTTTTAATTCTCTTTTTCTGCTATTTCAAAATTCATTTTTATTTATTCATTCAAATTTTCTTCCATTGGTAAATTTTTATTTATCTTTATTTTTTCCTTATCTAATTTTCTTGTGTTTTCTTTTATCTCATTTTTTATATCATTTTCTTTAAATTTTTCTACTTAATTTGATTGTATTTCTTTAATTTCTATTAATCTTCCTATCATATCATCTTCTATTATTTGTTTTGTTTCACTCATCTGATTTTCAGTATATATTCTAGATTCTTCTATTTTTCTCTTAACATTTTCTCAATTTTCATCCATTTTCTTAAATTTATGCATCATATTTTTGTCCTGTAACTTTATTTCATCTGTATACTTCTTTCGTTTCTTTCATTTTTTCTCCAACTTCTTCATATCATTCTGTGTACTTTCTTTCATCCCTTACATATCTCATTTGCTAGCATTTCTGTCATATATTTTATCAAAATATGGCATTGTTCTCTTCTACTTTATTCGCTGCTTCCATTTATTTTGTATTTTCATCAGCTTCCGGATCAATAGTATCCCTTTCTAATACATTTTGCTGTGAATCTCCCATTTCAACTTCACCTCTTTCAACTTTTCCTACTTCTATTATTTTATCATCTTCCTTTTCTCTTCTTTTTATTATCTCCTCATCTCATAGATTCATTTGTTCCATTTTGTTATTAAAATTCTCTACTGTATCATTCATATCTATTATATTTTATTCGTATTTATTTTATTATTTGAGCAATGTCTATCAACATTCCCATCTTATACTAAGTGACCCATTTAAGAGAGAAAGAGCTCCAGTGTTCAAAAAAACCGTAGCCTATATTTGAGAGAATAGGTCCCATGTTGAGCGCTATTTTGTTATATTCATTGATGTTTATATAATATATAATTTTATCTATTTAAATATTTCGATTATATATTATTCAATTTTTAATACGGCTAACTCAGCTATTTTTTATGAAAATATTTACTTCATCTTCTTTATCATTTTGTGGGTTCAAATAATTTTTATATAGTATATATTAGAATAGAATATATTTATATATTTCTTATTGTTCACTCCTCTCTCTCTCTCAAATATTCACAAAAGTTTACTCACGTTTCATACTTCCAGTCCTTCGGAATAATTTCCACTATCCCTGATCTTTTTTTCAGTTCTTTCGGGAGGATATTTTCCTTTTTCTCTTTTAAGTTTTTTATTTCTATCTCTTTTTTTATCATATAACATTTACTTTTATGTTTTTTACTCATTATCAATTGTTTTCAACAAACTCTCCCCAGATACTTATTTCTAAGGAAAAAGTTTGTTGAACCAATTAGACTTTTTGTTTTTCGGTGTTTTTGATTTTAGACTATTGAAATATTTTGATAATGTGTTATGTCCTATACGACTTATTCTAATTTCAAATTTACTAAAATAATTTGATAATTGGTTTTACATTTTGTTGTTTAGGACATGTTGTGTTTTTTAATTGATTATAATATTTGTTTATACTTTTTTAACAATTAAAGACCAAAAAGACTTCATATAAATGAAACAGATTGTTTTTTGATATTCATGTTGTATTTTATATTTATATATCAGATATCCCAATGTAAAATATTTGATAAAGGCCGACATTTATCCGAATCGTCAAAAAATAATTATATAAAAAACACGTTATTCATTAAAATAGATCAAATTCAAGAAAATGTATCGAAAAAAATATATTTAATTTTTTAATTCTCGTACCAAATATAGTTGAATAATAATGCTAAGGACATGCTTTCAGCAAAACTGAATGAAAAAAGCGTCACCTTCCATATAAATTGAAATTAAAATTATTTTATTTATCAAAGTGCAGGCAACCTTTCAGCACAAGCAATATGTTTTCTTTTCATATAATAATTACTCATCTGACGATGGCATAACTCTTTACGAACTTAAAGACAATTCCAGTTCCTCGGTAGTTGGCTATTAGAGACATAGAACTCAAATAGCTCATCAACCGGCTCCAGAGAATGACTAACGTAATTCAATACGCAACGTCTGGCGTAGACTTTATAGAAATCTTCGTGGACTTATTATTCGCTTGTTATTACTATTTACCCGTGGATGAGTCTCGCTCTGTGACTGAATGTGAGTTTCACAGAAGTGCACAGTACAATAATGAATAATAAAATAACGATATTCAATAGGATCGTGATGCCTTTGTTAGATAGACTGACATTATTACAACAGCAAATTACGATTCATATGGCAGTTGAACGTTGAGCTTTTTCCTATAACCTAATCACACTTCTTCAAATTTTAAACAAGTTGAAGTTAACATTCACTTCAATTTTTTTATACGTGAAAAATATTTAGACTTTGGATAGTTACAATTTTTATTTTATTTTAGACCCAAATCCGTCACTAATAATTCCTTTCAAATACCGCTGTCCGATCAACTGCTCCGGATCTTCTTCGCTTCAAAAAGAAATAAGCGAGAAATAATTGCAATTAGAATAATCGTTACTTGAAATAAAAATAAATGAACTTAATTCGTTCTTTGTGCGACAGTAAACCTAATTTTGCAATAACAACAATCTAATATTCAATTTACCCTACCCCTTTTACATTTTATATCTATGTCTTTACGTCTTGCGAGCAACGAATCCTAAGATTCTGCCAATACAAATCTTCTCTCCAAGCAACACCATTTATGCCAATAGTGACAGCCTCACCCTTCAACCCGTCTACATACCAAATACGCGAATAGCAAACAGCAATCAAGTCGCCAAAAACAATCTGCTCACACCCTGATCGAACAGACGGACTCTTTCCTCTAAGCCTAAAAGGAAACTACCTTATGCCATATTTCGGCTACTGATTACTGATACGGACAATATAACTGTTATCATGAATAAGGAACAGTACCTTAACCTTTCGAATGATATCATACTTAATAGCTCCTCTTATGTTGAATTACCGAGCATCTCATCTCTGCAATACAGAGGAAAGGAAATTCTCTAGTTCTCTTTTTGACGCTAAACAAATCTATTTAACCTTGAAAGGGAAGTTCACAAGCTATAATTTCGTTTCACCAAAATTCTACACGCTTCCTAAAGTTCATAAACCTGTTTTACCAGTAACACGTATGGTCGCTTCAGTATGAGCACCCACAGTTTCTGACTGGAATATTAACAGATGCATATGATTTTGATAACAATCATTTTATTAAGGATTCATTTGAAGTATCTGAGAAATTCAATAACTTTAAATTCCTCATAATTTCGTACTTTCAAGTCTGGAAGTTTTCTCACTTCTCAGTAATGTGTATTTACATGCTTGTTTAAGAGCAATTGATAAGAATTACCTTTAATAGTTTGTCACGGATGAAATAAGCTTTCTATACGCATTTATTGTCTTTACCTTAGATATGTTTGACGTACTTAGCTTTCCGGTTCAATACTTGGATTTTGAGTTATATACTGGTACATACTTTCTTTCTTGTAGCATTTATTTTGCTCAATGTATTACTTTTCTAATAATATTGGTTTTTATTGATGTTTTCTTCTGTTCCATCCGAATTTTTATTACTTTTTCTATAATCTTTCTCGAAAATAAACTGTCTCTTCTCAATCAATGTTGAAAAAATCATCTCCCTGAGTTCTTTTTCAGATTTTTCCTGCTTCAGTTTACTCCTTACTTATTTATAAACACTTTTCTTTAGATTTCTAATAAAAACCTTTTATCTATTTATTTGCATTTCGAATCGAAAATTTGATGTCAGCTCCTATTTTTTTATATTTTTTTCTCTACAGGATGTTTTCAGAATTGATAAATGATTATGTCCTGATTGTAGGAATTCACATAATATCGCAAATTCTATGTTTTGATCTCCAGGTTTACATTACTATGAAATTAATATCGCATAGAACAATATGGTAACCGTATCAAATTTCTTTTCTAGTTACAATTACTACTACTACGCACGTTTCGGCATAACGCCATTTTCAAGTAGCCACTAAAATTAGATAAAAACCTAAAAGAAATATCTTCAGGTAGTCAACAAATACAATATAAAATTAATAAGACCCAAAAAGATAACAGAACAACAAATAAACTTACATGCAGAAAATCCAACATCTCAGGCTCTAGGTATAAATGCAATAAAAATACATTTGATAACAAATTTCACTTCATTGAACCAAAGCCATCGTACACTCCTTTCGCTTGAACGAAAGTAGTATACTGTCTATCCGATATCAATTAAAATATATTTAAGGTGGAAACAAAAACAACAAAGCTGTATACACGGTGACAGAATTGTATGTCTTCAAAATTATTTAAATATGGAGGATTATAATATTCATTTTATTTAGATATTACTATTAATTAGGTTGTAGTAGCAATTGGATAAGTTAGTTACATCATTTCTAAAATTAATACTATCTTTATTTTTTTGAATGTAGATTATCCCATATATTTCTCGTTTTTTAGTATTAGATTCGAGTTGTAATATTTTAAAATTTTCAAAATTGAAGCTGTGGTTATTTTGTATGGCATGTTTTGATAGTGCGGTGGTATTAGTTTTGTTATTTTTAATGTCAAAAGAGTGTGAATTGAAACGCTTACATATGAGTTGTTTAGTTTGCCCTATATATTGTTTATGACAGCATTACATTCAACTTGATATACTACGTTCGATCTAAATTTTTACCAATTTTTGGTTTTAATTTTGAAAAAAATTGTTTAGTTGTATTGTAAGGTTTGTGAACAATATTGATATTGTACGGTTTGAACATTTTCTTAATGTTTTCGGATACACCTTTTAAGTATGAAAGGGGTATGTATTGACTACATTTATTAGTTTGTGAGCTGGTTATGCGTTGTTGGTTGTAAAACTTATGCACTTGTTTTTAATGATAGGATCAATGAAAGCTTTTGGATAGTTATTCTGATAGAGAACTTCTTCAATTTTATTAATATTTTTTGGTCTATATTGAGGGCTGGAAAGTTTCATAGCTCTATTTGCTAGGCCTGTAACAACACTACGTTTGTAAGTAACTGGAATATCAGAATTAAAATTTAAATATCGACCGGACCATATATCTTTCGTAAACCATCTAGTATTAATTTTTCCGGAAATATCGTACGAAATTGTAATATCGAGAAAATTCACGCAATTGTTTACTCCTTTCTCAAATTTGGAACTGAAGTCTAGGATGAAATGTATTAAAAGAATTTAAAGGATATTCTAATTTATTTTTGGGAATACAGTCATCTACATATCGTTCGTAAAAATGTGTAGTGAAATCAAGTACTGAAATGACAGAGGTTTCAAGTTCTTCCATGTCGAGACCAGCAATGGTGGCAGAAATTGAAGATCCTATAGCTGTGCCGATAATTTGAGAGAAAAAATCATTGTTGTATTTAAAAAATGTAGAGCTCAAGCAAAATTGAATTCCATCTGAGAAATTTTTTAATCACAAATTTGTGTGATCTTTAATGTTGTTCCATTTTTTTTTCATACATTCTATTGCAAAATTTACTGGTATATTTGTATACAAAAAATTGACATCAAAAGAAACAAGAATATGATCCTTTGAAATATTTTGCTTGCTAATAAAATCGTGAAAGTGCCATGAATCTCTTATATAATACTGGTTTCTTCCAATGATATTATAAATAATGTCAGATAAGAATTTTGACAAATTATATGTGGGAGCACCAATATTGCTGATAATTGGTCGAAGTGGTGTTCCAGGTTTATGTTGTTTTGGTAAACCGTGAATGTAAGGAGAAGTTCCATTATTACATATGACTTTTAATTTTTCTTGTAACGAAATATCGTTTGCATTAAACCACTTTTTGACTAAAATGTTTAGCTTATTTTGAATTTTGTTTGTGGGGTCTGATGCTTCTTTTTTATACGTATGTTTGTCATTTAGCAATGATGTAATTTTTTTTATTGTATTCTCTCTCCAACATGATAACAGTCTTGTTACATTTATCTGCATTCAAAATAAGAATTTCAGAATTTCTTTTAATACATTGTTTTGTATGAGAAAATTGGTAAGATTAAATGGTTTTGTTTATTTAACAAATTACGAATTTTCTTTTTATAATTAGTTTTTATTTCATTAAAGATTTTTTCAAATATTATATTCTCATTGTTAAAAAAATCTTCTGCATTGTTATTTCTAGACATGTTTTGTATTACCTGTTTTGCGTTATTAATTTCTTTAGAAAGTATTGAAATTTGATGATAAGAGTCGATAAAGCAAAGATTAATTAGTTGTATATAAAAATTTGATAATAAATTTGCAAACCTACTTTTTATGTTATCACTCTTAAAAATATGTTGTTTGTTTTTAATTCTAATGAAGTTGGGGGTTAAGTTCAAATTTTTACATCGGAGTAAGAATATTTTCCTATTTTTTTCTTTCGCTAGCTTCTTTTGGAGGATTGAATACTTCTTAAAAGGATCCCCCATATCAGGAACCATGGTAGCAATTATTTTCACCCACATTACTAAAATATTTCTTTGAAAACACTTATTGTGTGATGAATCCTGGGCGTATATATCCAATTTACAAATAAAATTCCTGGGATTTGGCCATTAATTATTTATTATTATTCTGCTGAAGTCATATAAAAGATACAATTACTACTACTACGCACGTTTCGGCATAACGCTATTTTCAAGTAGCCACTAAAATTAGATAAATACCTAAAAGAAATATCTTCAGGTAGTCAACAAATACAATATAAAAGTAATAAGACTCAAAAGGATAACAGAAAAACAAATGAAATTACATGCTGAAAACCCAACGTTCAACGTCTCAGGCTATAGGTATAAATGCAATAAAAATATATTTGATAACAAATTTTACGCCATACCATGCAAAAAGTTGAAGTTAACCCCCAACTTCATTAGAATTAAAAACAAACCACATATTCCTAAGAGTGATAACGTAAAAAGTAGGTTTACAAATTTATTATCAAATTTTTATTTACAACTAATTAATCTTTGCATTAGCGACTCTTATCATCAAATTTCAATACTTTCTAAAGAAATTAATAACGCATAACAGGTAATACAAAATATGTCTAGAAATAATAATGCAAAAGAATTTTTTAACAATGAAAATATAATATTTGAAAAATTTTTCAATGAAATAAAAGCTAATAATAAAAAGAAAATTCAAAATTTGTTAAATAAACAAAACCATTTAAAAGATGATCAATATAAATCGAACAACGATTGGATTTGCAATCTTACCAATGTTCTTATACCAGACTCTGTCAGATACATTTCAAGTTTAGGTTCTAGATTTTCCTTTCCAACGATCAATATACCTATAAATGAGTATATTGCGGCTTTTGAAAGTAGTCTTATTAATATTAACGACATTAATAGGGTGGAGACAAGAAATAAAGTTTGTAATATTCTAAATAACCAACAAAAAAAACTTGCACATACACGCAAGGTTACAAAAAATATATATAATCTTTACACAAAAGAAATAGAACAATTTATTAAAACAAATTCTGAAATTCTTATTTTGAATGCAGATAAATGGAACAAGACTGTTGTTATATGTTGGAGACAGAATACAATAAAGAAATTACATAATTGCTAAATGACAATAATACGTATAGAAGAAACTAAAGAAAATAAAAGAAACATCAGACCCCACAAACTAAATTCAAGATAAGCTAAACATTTTAGTCAAAAAGTGGTTTAATGCAAAAGAGATTCCGTTACAAGAAAAATTCAAACTCATATATGTAATAATGGAACTTCTCTTTACATTTACGGTTTACCAAAACTCCATAAACCTGGAATACCACCTCGACCAATTATCAGCAATAATGGTGCTCCTACATATAATTTTTCAAAATTCTTATCAAACGTTATTTCTTATATCGTTGGAAGAAACCAGTATTATATAAGAGATTCATGGCACTTTCAGGATTTTATTAGCAAGCAAAATATTCCAAAGGATCATATTCTTGTTTCTTTTGATGTCAATTCTTTATATACAAATATACCAGTAAATTTTGCATTAGAATGTATAAGAAATATTTGGAATAACATTAAAGATCACAGAAGTTTGTCATTAAAACATTTCTCAGATGGACTTCAATTTTGTTTGAGCTCTACATTTTTTAAATACAACAATGATTTATTCTCTCAAATTTTCGGCACAGCTATGGGATCTCCAATTTCTGCCACCATTGCTGGTCTCGTCATGGAAGAACTTGAAACCTCTGTCATTTCAGGACTTGATTTCACTACACATTTTTACAAACGATATGTAGATGACTGTATTCCCAAAAATAAATTAGAATATTCTTTAAATTCTTTTAATACATTTCATCCTAGACTTCAGTTCCACATTTGAGAAAGGAGTAAACAATTGCGTAAATTTTCTCGATATTACAATTTCCTACGATATTTCCGGAAAAATTAATACTAGATGGTTTACGAAAGATATATGGTCCGGTCGATATTTGAATTTTAATTCTGATATTCCAGTTACTTACAAACGTAGTGTTGTTACAGGCCTAGCAAATAGAGCAATGAAACTTTCCAGCCCTCAATATAGACCAAAAAATATTAATAAAATTGAAGAAGTTCTCTATCAGAATAACTATCCAAAAGCTTTCATTGATTCTATAATTAAAAACGAGTGCATAAGTTTTACAACTAACAACGCATAACCAGCTCACAAACTAATAAATGTAGTCAATACATACCCCTTTCATACATAAAAGGTGTATCCGAAAACATTAAGAAAATGTTCAAACCGTACAATATCAATATTGTTCACAAACCTTACAATACAACTAAACAATTTTTTTCAAAATTAAAACCAAAAATTGATAATAAATTTAGATCAAACGTAGTATATCAAGTTGAATGTAATGACTGTCACAAACAATATATAGGGCAACCTAAACAATACATACATAAGCGTTTCTACTCACACTCTTATGACATTAAAAATAACAATACTAATACCACCGCACTATTAAAACATGCCATAGAAAATAACCACAGCTCTAATTTTGAAAGTTTTAAAATATTACAATCCGAATCTAATACTAAAAAACGAGAAATTTATGAGATGATCTACATTAAAAAAAATGAAAATAGTATTAATTTTAGAAATTATGTAACTAACTTATCCAATTGCTACTACAACCTAATTATTAGTAATAACTAAATAAAATGAATTATTTAATCCTCTATATTTAAATTATTTTGAAGACACACAATTCTGTCACCGTGTATACAGCTTTGTTGTTTTTGTTTCCACCTTAAATATATTTTAATTGATATCGGATAGACAGTATACTACTTTCGTTCAAGCGAAAGGAGTGTACGATGGCTTTGGTTCAATGAAGTGAAATTTGTTATCAAATGTATTTTTATTGTAAGTTTGTAGCTCCACGAGCCAAATAGAAGTTGTCAGAAGACAGAATCTTCAGTTTGAATTAGAGACTCCGAGCCGGATATCAATAAATTTAATACAAATTGGCAACTCAATATTCTCAATATTCATTAACCAATGCACATGATTTTGATATGTCATTAATAAATTTTTTTACCATTTACCAATAATCATAATGAGTCAATCACCAAATCCGTATAATCTATTGCAAATGTTATTGTGTAATTCTAGAAAGGGATGTGGAACTGCTTGTGGATGTCGAAAATGCGGCTTATACTGTTGTGTCGCTTGTTTACAGTATAGCGAAAACAGTTTCATTATTCGAATAAGTGAAGTCGATGGAAATATTTGATTTGACCAAGAATGAAAATGTTTGTTAAAATAAATGTGTTATCCATAATTTAATTTTATCCAATTTTCACTCATTTATTTCCTTTTTCCCACTACAATATCTATATAGATAAGCTATTCTAGAGCAAGTATAATTTTTTTACAATTTTCTAATATGTAGACTTTTTTATAAATATTAGTAGCTAGGAATTCATTTTTTTTTAAATTCGTTCACACGAACAAAAATCCAATATATTTATATTTTTAAAGCTTCAGACGCTCCACTGTAAAGATAATTGTGAAAAAACCATCAAATAATGGACATCCCTTACATATTACATCACTTTATGTAATTGATTCCCTACTATTATTTTTTGGTATTCGTTAGCCGTTCAACATATCTCTCAAATGAAAACATTTTTCGCACACAAAAATAACAGTATTCATTTTCCGTATAAATAAGCTTGAAAGAATAAATATGCATAGAATATTTAGCTCGCCTCTTATGAAAACAAACATCGAAATATAATTTAAGTTCAGTCTGTGTTTAACGTGTTACCCATTGAAGATTTTAATTCTGGACATACTATCGACTAGGGGAGTAACACAGTCTGCCCTTTTTACTATAGACATAAAAACATCCCCTATGCTCAATTCCAGGAGAGGCTTGAGCCATTCCAACCATATAATAAATAATTCGCTGTCCACAGTACTAATGAATAGGTGTGTGTATTCATTGACTTATTTCCTTTAATTCGCTATTCAATTTTTATTCGTATTTATTAATTTTTCAATATTATGATATAATCTCAAATTTGAACTTTTTTCATCAAATTTTGCTAACTGAAACTCAATTCAGTATTTCTCTCAGTAATATGAGTAGATTTCACACAGTAAGGGTCGAAATAGTAAATTTCTTCATGTTCTTGCAGTACAATATCAATTTTATATACGCATAAACATAAAGTGCGATGATTTTCAAGCAAACTATGAACAAAATTAAATAACTTAGAATTAATATTGAATGCCGAATGTCCTAAAAAAGCCATTTCCTTTCTTGCAATTTATAATTCTTTTGTCATAATTTGAACAAAATACGAATTCTTGAAATACTTTTTCTCAGGGTATAGGTTCAAATTATCTATACTGAATCGAATGACTGCTATCTGGTCCAAAAAGTTGAATCACCACAACCTTTTTAGTAATTAAACAAACTTAAAATATTAAAAATGGAGCTAATTGGCAAATAAAACAGAATAGGAACCATAAACTGAATAAAAATGATATTAGTTTCGTTCCAAATTTCAACAAGAAAAGATGAAGTTGTGAGGGATGCAAGTCACCAAGGAACTAATTTCGGATTTTTGTTTACCACAAACAATGAAATTAATATTTGGATGTTTGGAAGTACGATCCTGTTTTCCGTCATCTCATATGCAACATCCGGTTGTGCGGTCATTTGCAATAGCCATTAATCCACCTATGTATGTATATACCGCGCGAAAATGTATTTTGGTCATTTAGGAGGGATTTTATATGGAAAAAACCCTCATTTGGCACTTACTTTGTTTGCTAGTGTCGTTTAAATTTGGCATCCAATAGGAATTTATGGTGGGGTTTCGATCCAATGGTCACCAAGGTTATATATATATATATATATATATATATATATATATATATATTTTCTTTTTGTAAAACAGTGACTGAATAGGCTCTAGAATAATTCTTTGGGCGTTTGAACACTATAATAAGTAAAGTACGTGGTGATAATAACATGCAAAATTATAATTTCAACATTTAAACTGTGGAATTTGTTCACAGTTATGAGCAACGTAATTAACAATTTTGGATTGTATCAGCAGTACAGCTTGATTTAATTAAAATTTGATTTAAATATTATATAACAAACATAAATTGCGAAAAAAGTGTCTCAATATAAGTGTTTTTAAATGAAACTCAAGGTCTCTAGTTAATTCCACAATATAATACAAGTTATTGAAAATTCTAAAAAATTGACAATTGTTTCGATAAATCAATATCATCGTCAGAATGACAGAAGTTACATTTCATTTTATGCCTACCTGATGTTTAGTAGTTATATTTGGCTAGACCAAGAAGTAACCTAACTTGTGATTGGCTTAATATATGTTTATAGAAAAAAGAAAAAGATGTGATATTACAAATATTGAAGCTTAGATATTATTAGCCCTATGGTGATATCCTGGATATCATTCTTCCAATTAAGATCAGTATAACTGTGCAATGATATAGAAAACCAGGAAAACTATATCTGCTGATCTTTACAATTATCACTTAAGAAGACAGTTTATTAGTGGAGAATTCCCTAGATTTAACTGTTCATTGACAACTTCATATTGTGGGTTTCTTAAATGTCTAATTTCCAGTTCTTCAAGGAAATACAGTTCTTGTTTCTTTTCACAAATATGCAGCACTTATTAGCCCTATGGTGATATCCTGGATATCATTTTTCCAATTAAGATCAGGTAGGCATAAAATGAAATGTAACTTGTGTCATTCTGACGATGATATTGATTTATCGAAACAATTGTCAATTTTTTAGAATTTTCAATAACTTGTATTATATTGTGGAATTAACTAGAGACCTTGAGTTTCATTTAAAAACACTAATATGAGCATATTCCACGAAGTAAGGGTCGAGACAGTCAATGTCTCAATATAGTTCAGAGAAAATATTTTCAGTTCCTTAACGCCTTAATAAAAGTATATAGAGAATTGTTACAATTGAGCTTATATTTTCACGATGTTTTCTAATGTCAAGTAAATTGTTAACATATGTTTGCGTATATATGTATTTACTACAGCAAGTTGAAGTTTTATCATACGTACAATGAGGAAGTACCGGATATTGGTTATTAAATAAAATAATTTGAAGGGATTGTCGAAATTCTTTTATTCACTAACTTGGTTCAATAATACTCACGCGGATTCACAATTTCTGAGTTGCATAGCTTACGATGAATCACCATATAGTCAAGAAGCTTCAGATTGGCGCTTCACATCTGAGCCAAGATCGAAAAAAATTATATCAAAAGTGAAAGAGGTGTTGTTCTATTATAGGCGAGAGACTAATTGAAGAATAATATTTGAGCATCATGAAGAAGTATCTGATTCTGAGTCCAGTCTCTTGCTACTGAGCCATCCATTCTTTGTCTGTACAATTGAAGGAGAACTTTTGTGAGAATCATTATAATTCCAATGATATAAAAAATACGTATACATTAGCGCGTTGCGCGGCACGTGCGCACCTATTCTTCTAAGTTGGTACGCGTATTCAAGTTGCACGCGCTCCGCGCACAAACGGCGCACCTCGATCCATCTCATGTCGGTTTTTCAACGCTCCGCTTTGTAGGTTCGTTATCAAAACTTAATGGAATGGTACAGAAGAATATTTAATGAATCTTATGGATGCCTATCGAGGCAAATATTTATTGCGGCATCCACGACAGAAAGATCATTAAAAAAACACTATAAGTAGATAGATTCCTGAGGGGCAATAGCAGTAGAGATGGGAATATTTGCTGAATATGTAAAAAAAGATTACTTTTTTGTCACCGGTGCGAGAAATTTAAAGTAAAAAGCAGCCAGAGTAAACACAGGAAAAGCTAAGGTATATGTTGTAATATAATAATTAAGAGTTCTACAAAAAAATGTATGTTCTTGTAAATAAAACAGATAACTCTTATATTTATTACACTAATGAATTCATTTTTTACATCTATTGTATATGGAAGAAACAACATTTATATCAGAAGATGGTTCGCTTACGAAGCCTTCAAGTTTACGTATAATTATTCAATTGTGTAGTTCTGTTAGGGCCCGTGCCTCGAGATGCTATGTGCCGGAAGCAGGACTTCGCCCAGCCCAAATCTGTCATATAGGTTTCCGAGGGGGGAGCCCCGCCCAGCACGGCGCGTTCCAATGGCTCATAGGGTGTCTCCAGGGAGAGTAGGTGGTCGTGGGTCCTACGCTCTTTTAAGAGCTGTGAGGGACGCAGGACCAACCAACTTCAGGGATAGGCGATGAATAAGAACGACACAGTTCCGAACAATCGCCCGCGGATCAAAGGGGATAGGGGAGTAAACCTGACCAAAAATCACTGTTATCATCCTCCCTACCTCCGTTGATAATCTATCAGTCAAGGGGAGGAGAAATATTTCCAAGACTATCAGGTCTAACATGCTCTCCCAAACCCACATTTCGCCATTTTATTTGTTTTTACTATTCTACTTTCTCGCCTTATTCTCTTTTGAATCTCTTCTTAACCCACGCTGCACTATTTTCTTCTTAGTCTACTTCTTTTTTCTTTTCTTCTCATTTGTATCTCTTTTTTGAGGCATCTACCATTCCCAAACGCCAACCATTTTCCACACTTTCTTCTCTTCCCTTTCCCGTCTAGTTTACCATTTCTTCTACTTCTTACTTATTTTATTCTTTATTACCTCTAGCCTTCACTATATTTGGTCGTGTTTGGGCCAAAACATTTTCCATCAACTAGGCATAGGGGAGGCAGCTATGCCTAGCTATATTTACTTGTTGACAAGAACTGCGACCTACCCACACCCCACACAAAAAAAAAGGAAAAAACCTGGCAGAAGGTATAAAATGGAAAATAAAACAAAAAGAATATTACCCCAGGTAATACAGTACCACAGAAGTGATTGTTGGCGATCCCCTGGAGGCAAAGACGATGGTAACCAAGGTGGTAATAGTAGAACCCAGTGATCCGAATATGACTGTAGGAATACAAAACCGGTACAAATATAGGTTTCCAGGCATTGTTGATACCAATAAAAAATATACGGTGATTGAGCAAGTCACAAAACTCAGGACTGACCATGGGCAAGATACAATCACTCAAAAAATCATAAAATTGTCACAAATTTTCAGTGAAGAAGACCTATGGAATTCCCTAAGGGCTGTCAGAGATAACACAATAGAAGATGGTCAGGTTGCATTGCACCATGTTGACAATATGACCCTGGGGAAGTTCAGGAAACTCGTTGAGTGTGTCTTTCATGGTTCGGGTATAGAGGTTTTCATCTCTACCAATAAAAAAACAGGAAACGGAACAAGCACAATAATACGTACCTGGAAGCTCTAAAGACCATAAAGGAAGCTGTTAAAAATACAAAAGATGCCAACAGCATAAGGCAAATCGGGGAAACCAAAGACGGCAAGGTCCTAATAACCATGGACAAGAACCAGGGAGCAATAAATTCCTTAAAAGCAGCAGTGGAATCCACCAACATGAAAGTGAGCACGATGGGTACCCATTGGCTAAAAAGAAAACTTTCCACACTCGTGGGATTGATGCAACAGCCACAGTAGAAGATGTGGCTGGGGCAATAGAGCGAAAGGTCGGGGAGCAGATTAAGGAAAACTGCTCTATTGGAAATCTCAGGCCAAATGCTGGCAGCACTTTGGCAGTTACAATATCTATATCGGAAGACGAGGCCCGTGAATTAACCCAGAACCCGTATATTTGTATTGGGCTATCGAATTGCAGGATCGAACCCAGAGTGAGGGTCGATTGTTGCAAAAGATGCTGGTTCTGCAACCACCAGACTGAAGAGTGTAAGGGTCCGAATCGCAGAAATTACTGCTATAATTGTGTAAAGGAAGGACATCTGTCAAAAGAATGCAAAGATGAACCGTTCTGCCCAGTTTGCAAAGAAACGCATAAGTCAAATAGCGGAAAATGCATTAGCTTCCGTAGAGCCCTGAGTACGACTAAAAAGATGAAACGTCAAAAACTTTACTCCAGTAATGAAAATATTACAAATTAACGCCAATCGTAGTGTCCCAGTCCATGACATTGCTGCACTTACTGCTGCTAACAAGAAATGTGATGTTATTTGCATCAGCGAGCCCAATATCAAAAAGTGTGAAACTGGAAATAGAAATGTATACGTAAACCCTACCAAAGACGCTTCAATTGTTACTGTAAATAGCTCCATACCTGTTTTAAATGTGTTCAGTGGAAACTGTTTTGTGTGTGTCCAGTATACGAACCTGTTTGTAATGTCAGTGTATATCTCCCCAAACATCCCTTTTCAAAGCTTCCAAAACTGCTTAGGGGAGTTGCAGGATATAGTTCTGCGCCTTCGGCATGGGAATAAAAACACACCATTTGTGATAACTGGAGATTTTAACTCAAAGAACGAAGTCTGGGGTGGCAGAGTAACAAACCGTAGGGGCAGAGAATTCTTGTCCTGGTGCAATGCTATGAACTTAAATGTCATTAATGATGGACTTGTCCCCACGCTTGTTAGAGACACTGGGCAATCATACATCGATCTTACTGTGGTGTGTGACCGAATACAACGACAAGACCCTCAGTGGACGGTGCTTGTGGATCCTGACGTGACGGAGCACAGGTTTATTTTAACCGAACTCTTAACCGTGAAGCCTGTAGTCAAGAAAAGGAAAACAAGGTTTGGTGAACCGAATAAAGAAGTTCACATGTTTAGAGAAAAGACCAGAGATATGCTGGATCCTACGAGTGTTTCTGATCTGGTGAGTCGCATCCGCAAGGCTTACCAAGAATGCACACCGAGGGTTTGCTGCAATGAGGACTATCGCTTGCCTTACTGGTGGAACGAGTCAATACAAGAGGCCATCTTAGATGTTCATCATAAGAGGCGTCTCTTTCAGAAAATAAAAATGACCCAAACCAGCGTGAAGAAAAATATAGAGAATACAAGACTGCAAAAAATCTGCTAAAGACTGAAATCAAAACATTGAAAAGGCGAGCTTGGCAAAACCTTTGCAATGACCTCGAAGACGACATATTTGGCCAGGGATTCCAAATAACAAGAGCTCAATTGCAAAAAATGCCGGCTCGTGTTGAAATGTCAAGAGAGGAAAGGGAGAGACATTTTAAGGAGTTGTTTGTCATCAACTACCCAAATGGAAAACAGCGACAAAAAGAACTAACTGTGATACAAGACTGTGATATGCTCAAACACCAGGGAATATTGGATGCCTGTGATAGTATCAAGGTTGGCAAAGGCCCAGGCCCAGATAATATACCATCTGTGATAATAAAATCTGTGATTAATAGTAATGTCCAATTTTTTGTAAATTCTTATAATTCGTTTTTAACCAGGCAGTGTTTTCCAGGAGAATGGACAAGAATCAAGCTATCGCTTATTGAGAAACCAAGAAAGTCACCTCACAACCCTGCAAAATATTGCCCAATTTGTTTAATAGACGAAATTGGAACAGTCTACAAAAGACTCTTAAATACCCAGTTGATTGCGGAATTGCAAAACAAAATAAACGGCTTCCACGAAAACCAATTTGGATTCCGTAAAGGACGGTCTACTTCACATGCAATGGAAAAGATTCAAGACATGGTGGCAGCATACAAACGAAGACTTTGTGCATTAATCTTGGTGGATGTTAAAAATGCGTGTAACACCGCATCCTGGACAGTCATCAGCGACCAGCTTAACAGAATAGGGGTGAGTGCATACCTTAAGAACATTTTAAATTCCTACATGGATAAAAGAGTAATTATCCTGAAGAGGGACATTGAAAGACAAGTTTTTGGTGGTGTTCCACAGGGCTCGGTTCTCGGCCCTAGTATGTGGAATATTCTATATAACGAAGTAATGAACCTTCCAACGCCAAGTGGAGTTGTAATATTGTATTTTGCCGACGATCTAGCGGTATTCGTAGCTTCTCGGACCTCCAACCAAATGATTGACAAGGCAAACCATACTCTTGATCTTGTATTTCATTGGATGACTCAACACCATCTAGAGATTGCTCCTGAAAAAACCGAAGCTATTCTACTTAGCTACAAAAGAAAGACCAATGCGATAAAATTTAAAATGCAAAGCCAAGAAATAAAACCCCAGGTCACAGTTAAATATTTGGGATTCCACCTAGACCGAAGGCTAAATATGACAAACCACATCCGAGAAACCTGTCTGAAGGCTGAGAAAACAATGAAGGCTCTAAATTGTCTTTTACCAAATATAGGAGGACCAACAGCACCGAAGCGGCGAATTCTGGCGATGGTGTGTCAAAGTGTAATCTTATACGGTGCGCCAATTTGGGCCCTCAAGACATATTTAGAAGTCAACAAAATAAGCCTTATGACGACACAGCGAAGCATTGCGCTTAGAGTCTGTTCTGCTTACTGCACCGTTTCAGGTGCATCTGCAATGATTATTGCTAGTCCATTACGCTGCACCTTTTGGCGGAAGAGAGGAGGAGAATATTCCACATGGCTGGTGTAGCTTCTATTGCCCAAAAACAGATAGAGGGAGAGGAATCTGCAGCAATGGTAGGAAGAGTGGCAGAGCGGCCCAGAAACTTGGACCAGGCGCCTTATCCGGTATATCCGACCTTGGCACAATAGGAAATGGGGGACAGTATCCTACCACCTTACTCAGTTCCTCTCAGGCCACGATACTTTCGGCACTTTTACTTTTAAAATTAAAAAAAAGAGAGATGAAAGTTGCATATGCTGCGGGGCAGCTGTAGATGAGCCAAATCACACTGTCTTCGAATGTCCTCAATGGGCAGAGAAGCGCTAAGAACTCTGCTCAGATTTAGGGGAAATAAGTACAAACAACGTCATTAACAAGATGCTTAAATGTGAAAATGGGTGGAATAAGATAACAGATTTAATAACTTATGTGATAAGCACAAAAGAAAAAGTTGAGTTACGAGCCCAGGCACATGCAGAAGATTAGGCAATATTCCTTTCTTTCTTGAGGAGATGTCCTAACGGCGGGTTAAGAAGGAAAGTGGAAGTTCTTAGAAGAGGAAAGGATTTTAGTGGGTCGGGGGTCACCCCTTCCCCACACTCCCCCAAGCGCCGAAATACCAATGCCTGGGGGGTCTGCTAGCAGATTTCCTAAACCTCTTTGGTAAAAAAAGTTCTGTTAGGGCGACAGAGACATGAATTGAATGCTTAATGCACGTTTGCGGGTTTCTTACAGATCGTGGGAGGTTTGTGGGACCAACAAATGTAATGAACATCGAACACTCGGAGCACGCGCCTCGCGATCGTCGCGACATAAGTCGTTAGTCTATGCAGAGCATCACTTTATCCATTAATTTGCATTCACAATTACCAACATCCTCAAATAACGTCACTATTAAACTCAGTGTGATTGACACCATCATGTAGGGAAAAAGATGAACATAGAGAATTCGAAAAAATTGCATCTCGCGATACATTTTTGAATTCAGATCAACAAGGAAATATCGCAAATAGAAGAAAGGGAGGTGTTTCATTAAAAAGAAACTGTTGCTAACGTAATCATTCAAAAGTTATTTACCCTGTATCATAGATTATTCTGTTAAAAAAATAGTAATTTGAAATAAAAAATCGACCTCTTTAGGGATTTATTTCATCTTACTCTTTATTCAGCTAATAATGAATGTATGCCTTACTTTATGGACGCACTGTATAAAAATGCCAGATTATTAGCGATTGCAATTTTTCCTTGAGTTCTTTGAAAAAAGCTGAATATTTCCCAAATAAAGTTCGGTTTCAGTGTCTACAATCTTTGATAATCCTCTTAAAGTTGAAGTGCAATATATTTGTGGATGGTGTTAAATATATATATGTGAGATACTAAAAATTTATAAGTTGCAGCGTTATCTGTAGTTTGCAAAGGCAGTGGTTGTATTATGGATACAGAAACTTCATATGGAATACCCTTTTTTGTGCATCCAAAAAGCTTAATTTACTCAGAATACTGAAGGTAGAGTTGTTAGAGCGGCTTAAACAATCAATAGAAAGTAAGGGTTTAAATCTAGAAACGTGTATGTTTTCAGATAACGCTACTTCCATAATTTTTCAATTTCCTCATTAGGCAATAAAGTATATTTTATAGAAAATAAAGGTTTTTGTGATATTTGTTCCTGGGACAATAAAGTTTCTTCTTTATAAAATGAAGTTTCTTCTGAAATTTCGTCTTTAAGAAATGAAGTTTCTTCTGAAATTTCGTCTTTAAGAAATGAAGTTTCTTCTGAAATTTTTCTTTGCAAAATAGAGTTTCTTGTTATATTCCTTCTAGAAAGTGGAATGAAATAGCATGAGGTGGGGTTAAAGTCGAAATTGGAAGGAATTGCAAGTTCTGATCGTGTTAAAACAACAACCTTCGACGGAAAGATGTCATGGACAAATCACTTAAAACAGAGGAAGCATATGCGAGAGAGAGAACGCTATGCAGATTTCTAGTGGTTACTGTAAACTAAGGACTGGAAAAGAGCATTATTTCGACCAACTCGTTATATGATGACAATAACTAAAACGTGAATTATAAGGTGCTGAAATTGCGATGAACCGACGTGTACATAGTTCGTGTAGTCGCCCTAGGATCTAGCGAATCAAGACAGTCAGCAGGAGAACGAGAGAGATAGATTAGCTTGATCCAGAATGAAAGAAGAGACACTCATCGGTACAGAGAATCACGTAGAGAAATAGATAAAAATAGAGAATGCGATAGTGAACGACTCCAAGAGTATGAACTCAAGAGTGCACATCGAGCCGGAATAAACCCAGGAGTACCGATTCGCTCTATAGAAGGCCGGAGTTTGCACCTACTGCATCAGAGTGGAGTCCAAAGAAAGTAGGCTACTAAGCACAACTGTAGTCAATGATGAGTGAGCGCCTGCCGAAATTGAGAAAGATTAAAAAAGATCCTACTTTAAAGAAGATATGTCAATGGAAAAAGGAAAATCGTCGACCTACTTTGCAAGAAGTGTGAAAACTATGCCCAGTTAAGGCGTATTGAGCTCAGTGGGAATTCTCTATCCTGGAAGAATGCTAAATAAAGCGAATACTCGAAAACGATGATGGCTCTGAAATTATAAGTCAGTTGGTTATTCCGAATACTAGTGTAGCTGAAGTAGATACTTCGTCAGTTACACGATAGTTCATCCGGAGGACATTTCGGTGTTAAGAAAACCCTCAGAGAATTCACAAGCGGTTTTATTAAATTAACTGTTTTGATGATGTAAAGGACTGGTATAAGAAATGTACCACTTGTGCTGTGAGTAATGGAACTCAATGTCTGTAGTCTGTTTGAGAGAATTGATTTTGATATTGCGCCATAACGGAGAATGGTAATAAATAAATGTTGGTGGTTATGGATTATTTCAGAAGTGGTTGAAAGTCCACGCTATTACAAATCAAGTAGCTGCAATCGTTGCAGATGTGTTAATAAGATTTTATCAGTAGATTTAGAGTGCCCTTGGAGATCCACATTGACAATTGCAGAAATTTTTGAGAGCCAGCTCTTCCGAAAAATCTGCGACATACTAGGAATGGAGAAATGCATTTCACCCAAAGTCGGATGGAATGATTAAGCGAAATAATAAGAATATGGGCAAATACAAATGTCAGTATATTTCACTCTTTGCAATGGCTCATAGATCCACTGTCAATGAATCAACAAGCAAACTCCAGCAAAAGTTCTGTTCGGGCGTGAGTTGAGACTATCATGCGACCTCGAGTTTGGATGCCGAATTGGAAAATATTTAGTCTGTGAAGATTACGTCATCGAGTTATGAATAAAAATGGACAATATGCATAAGTTAGTTCTCTCGCATATTGAAATTGTCAGTGCTAGAATGAAGAAATGGTACGATACCCAAACCACAGATGGATGCGACAAATTCTGGCATCATAACCCAAAAATATAGTAGAGTTGTTCTTCAAAGCTTCAAAAGTCTTCAAAAGGTGAAAAGGGGGAAGAAGGAGAGGTATAGGGGTACCGGAAAGGCAAGATAAGGCGTTACAATTGACAAGACCTGCTCACGCTTCCAAGTGACTTTTACTTCCTCTAGCATCACCGATGCGCGAGAACTGGCATGGCTTTTTCGGAGGAAGTTTGGTTGATTATCAGAACTTCAAGGTCAGTTACGGCTTTAAACTTCAAGAAGGATCTTGTTACCTCTTCTATCTGGTGACAAAAATACTTTCCACGAAAATCCACATATCATGATGTATGGGGAGCATTATTAAGTTTGAGGGAGCTAGTACTGGTATCCAACGTATAAAAACTAGCCAAGCTGAAGATAGAGTGCAACCAGCTGGATCGGAGGGTCATCAGAAACACGATAGGAGTAATATTCCAAGATAAAGAAGTTCAAATACTGGTCTGCAGTAATTCGCACAGTGTCCGGGTTAAAGCGAAACGTGTCCCATGTTACTTCCACGCAATGGGAAACTATCTCTTAAGGAGGAGGCAACGTCGTGCGAAGCGACCGAGCCAGTACTGCCCAGCTCTTTTTGCACATTGCCGAGAGAACTTGTCAAGTGATATTTTCTAGAAATGTCATAAACGTGTTATCGCTTGGCCTGGAGAAATGGTGAATATTGGAGTCAACTCTGAAACGTCACATTACGAATACAAATATCGCAATATTATCAAGATAGTTCAGTTTAGTTGAATAGTACAGTAGTATCAAATAGTGCAGTAACAAGATAAATGATGTTAACATAATTTGTTTTGTTTTGTGTTGGGTGAAGATAACCTAAGTAAACTTGTGCAGAAAATTAATAAACGTTTGAGACATTAAAAATACGCTACATTATTGTGAAAATTATACGGAATTATTTAAATTTGCATCCATAATTAATATGCTTGGTTTGACATTTCAATTAACAACTAGTCATACCAATAAATCACTTTTTTTATTATTTCAACCTGACTTTTATTAATTAAGGTGGATTAAATAACAATAAACCTGTCAGGTATGATCAGCGAAGTTTAGTTTATAAATCATTTTGATAACAACGAGAATTTCCAGTTTTATTCATTTCCATCCTGTCAGCTCACAGATCTTACCTCATCCGCTTGTTCCTGCTTTTTGGGCCGAAAATAATACTGTGACCATGCCCTAGACATCGTACCAGACTCCCTTTCACTGTTCCCAAAACTAAAATGACCCATGAAAGGATAGTGTTTTTTACGGTTGAGGAGAAACAGAAAGCTTTGCGGAAAGAATCATATTAAACATATTAAAAGTTAACTCAACCCTTACTTTGTGGAATCTACTCATATTAGGGTTCTAAATAAAACCTACTGTTTCTAGAACTCCACAGTTTATTGAAAAATGTTAAAAATTCCAAAAAATTGACAATTGTTTCGATATTACCTAAATATCATCGTCAGATAAGAAACAAGAACTGGATTTCCTTGAAGACACTTAAGAAACCCACAATATGAAGTCGTTAATGAACAGATGAATCTAGGGAGTTCTCCACTTTTAAACTGTCTTCTTAAGTGATAATTGTAAAGATCGGCAGATATAGTTTTCCTGGTTTTCTATATCATTGCACAGTTATACTAATCTTAATTGGGAAAAATGATATCCAGGATATCCCCATAGGGCTAATAATATCTAAGCTTTAATATTTGTAATATCATATCTTCTTTTTTATATTAACATATATTAAGTCAATCACAAGATAGGTCACTTCTTGGACTAGCCAAAAATAATTAAACATCAGGTAGGCGTCAAATGAAATGTAACTTCTGTCATTCTGACAATGATATTCAGGTAGTATAGAAACAATCAATTTTTTAGAGTTTTTAACTTTTTTCAATAAACTGCGGAGTTAACTAGAAACAGTAAGTTTCATTTAAAACATTAATACTAAAAATTGCTGTTAACTAGAAACAGTAAGTTTCATTTAAAACATTAATACTAAAAATTGCTTATCTGAAGTGCTTCGAGCATTGGAACCAGCGCTGTCACAAATATATAATATCAAAGATTATAATGTTACTAAAACATCAATTTAATGGCATACAAGAACAAAATTAAACCCTCTTCTTTTAATTTTCAATCTGAGATATTGTTAGAGAAATATAAGTAAGAGTTTCTCTTCAGGATGTTTTATGAGATGTTTCTAATAGGATGAAAAAACGATGCAAATTTTTTGCGATAATAAAGTTTGAAGGCTCTGTGCGTGAAATTTTAATATTAATTGATAACTGCAATGGAACTTACATCATATTTGCCGGAGCTCATTGCTGTCTCAAAATACACGGACAAACGGTACTTATTTCCGTTTCATGCAAGATCTGGTAATACGCTGTAATCTCCCAAAAAGCATAAGCCCATAGTTGGCAAACATTACCCAATAAAACGACCGGAACTGGAGTTTTAGCTAGTAAATCTTCTGTAAAATGTTGGAGATTCTTTTGTCTAGATTAATGAGCGTCAAATATTTATATTGTAAGTCTGCAACCAGATTATTGAACTTTCAATATACGAAAGTTTCTTTAAAATATCTACACAGTTTCACAATAGTCTCACTACAATTCTACTTACCGCAGAGGCGGATCGAGTACAGTAGTAGGGAGGAGGATATTTGAAGTTGAATTTGATAATATGGAATACTCTTAATACTCTGATGGGGAAACGACACCGTATTAACAGTAGTAATCACGCGACTTATGATGTTTTTATATTAAGTTATTTTAAACGTAAGTGATTAAATTATTAAATTAACCAAATGTTGAAAAATAGTAAGAGTAACAGAAATTGGAATTCTGAGAAAATATTTGAAGTATTTTTAAAGGATAAAAATCTATATATAATTGAATAAGAGTAAAATGGATATAAAACTTTTGTTGAGAAAATATCAATAGTGTTACGTTCGTCAATATTATCAAAATCGTTGAAATAGTAAAGTATGTACAGTTTTAATTAATTGACCTCAATGTTAACTCCAATTTGATAGTATTAATGTAATAATTTAAATAAGCCTCCACTCTGTAGTAGATATAAACTAGGGGAAAACGAATATAAATATAAACTAAATTTCATGCTAAAAATATTAAACAAAAATTTTCCAGTTAATTGCTGTATACTGTCAATCAGAAAATTTAACTGAAATAAATCAAATTGTAGGGAGGTAGCTGCTGAGATCTGTGTTTCTCAAATAAATTTGCACCATGTTAAACGATTGCTGAGTAACACGTTAACGAACCACCTACACTGTACATTGTGAACGAATTACTTGCCCAAAACTCAACAAGACTTATAGAACAACAATCGTTATTCTCCTAAAATAGCTCTGGTCGATTTTGTTTTTCTTTCCAAAATTCAAATTATCATTTTCAGACACAAGGTAGAAGAAAAACGGGAAATGTTTTGAAGAATGGCTTTTTCGTTAGCAAGGCAGTATGATTTGGGAAGGGTCTTATTTTAAAGGCGATACAATTAAATCTACCTGGAAATCTGACTGGTAATATGTATCTTGAGTTTTTAGAAAATCATTTTTTCGAGGTTGTTGAAGATTTGACGCGTAACTAGCAGACATTTCAGTTTTTTAACCGTGTTCATGCGATTTCAATCCTTTGGACTAAACAGTTTGGTCGGAAGTTAACGAGAAAGTCTATGGTACAGAGGTAAATTCACGTCAGGACTTGCAAAACAGAATTGAACATCACTTTAATCACCTAACAGCTATCCCCCAACTGTGAGAATATTAATGCACTCTTTTGAAAAAAGGATAGAATTGTGCATTTGTAAAAACGGAGGACATTTTCAATACTCACTCTAACTGATTGAATATCTCATGTTTTTAGTCAAATTTATGTTAATTTTCATCTTATGATTTTATTTTTAATTACATTTGCATTACAATCATGTTACTGTTTTTGGTTTTTAATAAATAGGTAATTGTTTCTAAAAAATAATTTATACAGGCAACAATTATAACTTCAATATTTTCAAATTAAAATATTCCGATAACGGTACACAGTATCGAGTTTTACCAAGTGTACTTTTTCGTATAAAACTGAATGATGTTTGAGCTGACATAAAATTTGGAATAATGATCTCGTTCGAAGGTTATGTTTGGGTAGGGACTTTATGTAACCAATTTATCGGCTGTTACATTCCTCGTGTTTTGATAAAGTCATTTATTCTAGATATTAGAAGATTTAACACTAAACGAGCGTGTAAAATTGAATGATGTTTAAGTTCACATAAATTTTTGACAAAAAAATTTAACATAAAAAAAGTTATGTTTAAAACTACTCGGTATGAACTGTGTAACTAGCGTTCCTACAAAATTTCATTACAATGTCACCAGTAGCTTCGACATCATCGTAAAAAATGTTAATAATTTAGGTTCAATACCCTTTATCTTTTAAACGGATGCCGCTAATTTTGAGGAAACTCTACTTAATTACTTATTTAGCAGTGTTCTACGTACCCTAGATTAGATTTATAACGAGTTTACTTGCACTTCAACCTTAAGGTTTATTGTCCTCCTATCAGAGCTGTTCTCGTTACTACTACAGCTCGCCTTCCAGGCGGAGGCATTCTAGAACTAGGTGATCTGGAGTTTCTTCCTCTTCCCCAAAGAATCTGAACTAATCAGTTTCTGCTAGACCTATTCTCATTAGGTGTTTCCTAAGGTGGCTGTAAGTAAGCTCGTGAGGAGGTGTAGCTTATTTTTAGATCTTGCTAGATCCAAATACTAGCAGTAGCTTTTTGGAGTGACCCACCATGGGAAGGCACCGCTTGTCTGGCTCCTCTTTCGGTTTCCTCCTTCTTCCCTTCCTTATAGGAGCATTTTACTACACCACAGAAAGGCTCCGGGCCAATAAAGGACGTTCGTGCTCCTTTACTGGCATTCGTACCCTAGCAACGGGCAAACACCGTATACATTGTAATTTAATTCTTGTATAACTGCCAATGAAATTTTATGCAATCATAGCGACATAAAATCAAGGTTTTCGTTTATCTAATGCATTGTTTTCTGAAGTTGTATTAACTGAATATTGTGTACATTTTCCTATAACTTATGTAAGAAGAGAAACATTATAATTTGGAAACGTTGAGTACGGATAGAAGCCAAATATACCATTAAAAAACTGCAAATGGCCCAATAAATATCAAAAGCTGTATAAATTATTTTTATGTTACAAAAGAGCAATCTTCCGAGTCATGGCCAACAAAATTGTTACGACAGTTCAGATTTATATTTACATGTTAGTTCGTGTGTGGGGTCGAGACTGCAATCACAGCATGGAATACAAAAAAAAATCAAGTTATGAGCCATCAAACTCGAAAAACGTCGTATCCAAAACCGCACTTAAAAAAACCGGTACGGCCGTTTCATCCAACTCTTATTTATGTATCTACTTACCCTATTAAGTTGTTTGGTGAGCTTGTTGATGGTTTGTTTGTCTCTTAATTCGTTTCTTTGAGAAGTTTCGAGTGCTGATTCAACTTCTACTATTCGATTTTCGAGAGAAGCCTGTAACAAATAAGAACAAAGATAAATAGAAGAGTCGACTGCGAGAATCTGCAAATAATTAATCAAAAGGCGATGTTTGATTTAGATGGCAAATACATCATTGGCATGTAGATACCGTATTTTGTGGAAAATTTGAGGGTTTAACTATTCAGACGCCACAAAATAAGAAATGGTACAAAGTATCAATAAGAATAAACTAATAAGAACATATTTACTAGGTATTCCAGAATTCTGGATAAAACGGTGTAACCGATAATCGGAATTTGTAGGAAATCTTTCTAAATTTAAATTGAAGGAATATGGGATATTGGCGCATAAACATCAGTGTAATAGCTGGAAGAGTTCCATTTTATTTTTTTGTTATTCGTATCTAAAGATAAATAAACCGGTATACGAAGTATTCACTAAAGTTTTATCACATGAAAGACGTACTGCGAAAATTTAAACTTGCTGCCAAATCTTATGTATCCATCCATACCGGCAGTTATCACTTATAAACTACAAGGGAACTGAGCGTAAATTTCGTGAATTGCAAGCCAAGTATATAGCAATAATGCATGACTTTCCAAAATTGTAGGTATTAAGTCTAAGGATAGTGATTTTGTTCTGATCATTTAAAACAGCTGGGCCACTCTCCCTAAAGTCAGATCTACCTCTGTTATGTAGCCAAGCCTACGACTCAATCTCGTTTTTAAAATACTATTTTCAGTTGTTTTTCAGGGATGAGTCATTTGATGCAAATTGGGATTAAATAATAGTGAAATCACCCGAATAAAAACGTATAACTTTTGATTAAATTTGACGCTCTTTTTTCGTCTTTGACTCAGCTGAACAGCGGCGTTGGAAAGCTTGTGTTAATTGAATTCCATGTCAACTATGGGAGTATTGACCAGTTCCAGTATATCTTCAGCTATCATTAACGATTGAGTATTTTCAGAAAAATCAAGTTTTATAATACTAGTCGAGCGGCAGTACGTTTCATGCCCAATAATCATTTAAAATAGTACGAATAGTTTCGTGGGATATAAAAACTTCGGCAATTCCTCTAAAACGATTTTCAGTCACAATTCCCATAACGTTAGTAATGCTATTCACCTGAAGTCGTATATGACAGGCGAGAGCGATGCAAACCTTCCTCTACCTATCGACCACCTTTAAGTGCACTGTGTTAGACACATGTATGTGTTTTTTATGGAACCGATTAACCGTCACATGAAATATTTTCTGCGCATTCGAACACGAAACTTCGCTAATTATAGAGAACAATTGTGGTTGCTTACTTTGCAATAAAAAGAATTTTGACAATCCATTTAAGTGGGCTTTTTGAATTATCTACTTCTACTTGTGTAAGCATTAACATTTTCCTTTGAATTCAGGCGAATATATAATTTCTAAGTGAAAGTGGGGTATTTCATCCAATTTATTCATATGCCGTTAATTGGTTTTCACAATAGTTTTCACAGATTAATACTTAGTTTCAAGAAACTTACATCGAGTTCTTTTTTGTGATAAAAGGATTCAGTTAGATGCATGATTTTGAGAAATAGAGGGAGCATCGTCGTAGAAAATCATTAAACTTCTAATACATATTATTTAATTGTTAAATGACTATCTTGAATTCCGCATTATTCGAAGACACTTTAGAAATGCGCATTAAACTGTATAATGATTATTATATTATTCACTAATTACAATGATGTTACGATATTTTATTATCATTTATTCTTCATTTATGTTTCAACCAGGTGGATTATTAGCACTATGAATCATGATAGTTATAATATTTAAGTTGTATAGTACAAAGGTAGTTACAATCCATGAGATAGACAGTTTATAGTTACATTACGGGATACTATAAATATATATATATATATATATATATATATATATATATACAGGGTGTCAATTTGAATACGAACGGCATTTAATATTGCCTAAACTAATGACAGTATCTAAATTTGGCGGAACACGTCAATTTACATATCAAAGGGGACAATCGTTGAGGCGTTTGTTGTTGTATTACTTTCAACTCCCTGACCCCCAGGGCACCTACTCCTAAAATTTTGAATGGCAACCCATATTTTTTTGCCATTTTTGAGTTCCTCATGTAAATCATAAATAAATTTCATTATTACTTTTACCCCCAACCTATCTAATATGCGAGAAAAGGTTTACCCCAAAAAAAGTTGGAATTTTGAATTTTTTTTTTGAGTTATTTCTACGTTTTCCATCAACAACACGAAAAAACAGTTTTAAGAAAAAAAATCCTGTGTATGTCGTCGTCGTTGTCGTCGGCCACTTTTCGTTACATGTCTTGTTAGCACGATACAGCTTCCGGAGTGCAATAAGTCACCAATTTTATGATGGAATATTGTTAAGGACATGTCACAGATGAACCATATTGATATTCAGCTCACTAAAGCCAGTACAACGGGTGCTATGGTACTTGAAGTACCAAATTTTTGTCATTTTTGGAGAATTTTAATTTTGTTAGCACGTTACAGCCTTCAGAGAGTATACGATTGATCAATTTTATGATTGAATATTGTTCAAGGTGTCTCACATATGTACCCTATTGATTTTCAGTTGACCATAGCGAGTACAGCGGGTCCGATAAATCCATATATACTACATTTTTGGTTACTTTTGGAGACATTTCGGCTTGTTAACACGATACATCTAACACTATACATCCCCCGGAGTGTATACAAGTGACCATCTTATGAATATTAATCAGGGCATCTCACATGAAGTACTTGACCTCACGAATGTGTGGAATGTATTTAATTTCTAAATTGAAATATTACAACTTTTACATTTATAATTACTTTATGAATTGTTCAAAATGGGTTCCTTTTTTTCTAAACACAAGTACAGTCGGTATACAAAATGTTCTCGGACCTTTTGAAGAGTCTGGGGTGAAATAGCCCTACATTCCTGCACAATTCTTTGTTGCAGTTGTTAAATTGACTTTGGTTGGGCTTTGAATACAACGAATTTCAAGTGACCCCATAGGAATAAATCGAGCGGTGTCAGATCTGGTGACCTAGGTGGCCATTCAATGGGTCCTCTCCCACTAATCCACTGCTCCGGATAATGATTATTGAACCACTCTTTTACTGGGCGTACATAATGAGGAGGTGCTCCGTCTTGCTGGAAGTGCAGTAAATGTTCATCTAGACCAAGATTTCCATTGGCGTCCCTTTGATTTTGCCTACAGACCGCTATACCCGAAATTTATGAAATATTCTATATATATATATATATATATATATATATATATATATATATATATATATGCAATCTCGATCAATGTAAGTTGTAGAAATGTTTTTATGAACACTTTTTATAATTTATGTTTTTCTTTCCTTATTGTAGTTCCCTGATGATGTAAATAAAGATTTACGAAAGCTTGGAGAATTGAATAGAGTGTAATTTTCCTCTTATGCTGCAATCCCCAATAAGATATTTTTCAATTTGTGTATATATATATATATATATATATATATATCCTGCAGAAATTGCTGTGTTCAGTGTAATACGGAATTCCGTGACTTTGACAACCAATCAGAATTACTGGTACAGGTAATATTTACTATCTATTTAACTAATATAGTGTTGGAACTTTATTCTTCATCCCTTTTTAAAACATTCACATCAATATTTCACTCGATTTATTCATATTTCAATCTTTTAATATTTGACTTGTTATTGAGTTTATTCTAATGGTTGTGTCTACTGACACTCCTTCCGTTATAATAAGACCTTTTTATTATGTTGATTTATTTCAATATATTTACAAAACTAGAGGACTAGTTCAACTCCCCTCAAATTTAAATTTTCAACAAAGGAAGCTTTAAAGTTGCCTTTTTAAAATTTCAATTTCAACATTCAGGCTAATAATTATATTCTACTTACTTCATTACTTTTTTTTTACAGAAATTGAATTTGATGAATCCTATATTTAAGTTTTTACTATTTCTATCTTAGACTTAGTTTCCATTATCTAATTCTATCCTATCCTATTCTAAATATTTTTACAAATATGAAACAAATCATTCTGGTTTCAAATATCTTATATATCTTTGTTTACTCTTAGTATACCATTCTATATTATTATTTTGCTTCAATTCCTATTCCAATTATTATTCATTTATTCACACCGTAGAATCTTTATTATTTTATTTACACCTTTTTCCTTCACTGAACAATTCTTTTAATGCTCTCTTATTCTTATCTTATCTTCAAATTCAAGCAAAACTCTATTATTTCCAATATTTCATATATTTTCATATCTTATTTTCAACCCTTATTCATGTCAATATAATTGCTCCTATAGTCTAACCTTTTTCTTTGCTTACTATCCCTATTTATATTTATTTTCATAATTCTTAATTATAACTCATCAACTTCATTTCCTCAATATATTAATTACATTATACTGTATATATATATATTTCATTTCTCCCTATCTCATAATAATTAATCATATCATATTTATATAAATCTTTGCTTCCATATTTCATTGTTACTTATCTCCATAATTCCTATAAAAAATTTATTTGACATTAATATCTCAAATTCTATATCTTGATTTAAAACTTTCTTTCCTTTCCACCTCTTTTACTATGTTATTCAATTGATAACGAGCTTGTCCTTCCTAAATCCTACCTGTTCTTATTAATAAGTGTAAATTCTGTTTCTTATCCCCTCTACCTAATAAATTCTCACAAAATTTCGTAACATTATATTGTCGCTTTTATTTCTGTCTGTCTTTGGTATTATATATTTATTTCTAACAGATTGTGTCTCTATTTGTTTGGGTTTTTATTTATATAGCTACTCTAACTTTCCTTATGATTTGAATGTGAAATTATCCTACTTTTACTTAAAATCATCTATTAGCTTGTTATTAATATTTTTTTCTTTTTAGATTCTTAACTATGATAATGGAAACCATCTATATGTATCCTACATATGAAAAAATGAAAGCCTTATATCTACCTATGATATTATCTTATCTTTCTACATGGGAGTCCTACATATGAAGCAAAATGGAGAAACCTTATATCTACCTATACTATAATTATTTATTTACATATTCTTTTCTGTTTCAGATTACTGCTCACTTATGAATAATGAAAAACGTCTACAAGTCTACTGCATATGAAAATTTCAAAAAAAAAATATTAGATCTACATATTATATTAACTTCCCTATACTTGTATTATCTGTTTATAATAAATTTTCTATGTGAGTCTATTTTTGTATCCTTTTCCTGTCCATTCCATTGCTTTTCCGTTTCCAAAGTTCATTCTAATTCTCATGTGATACTATTTACTTGGCTATTCTTTTTCTTACTTTTTTCTTATGTTCATCTCTCGTTGTTTGAGTCTCAATGTTTTTCTGTAGCTTCTTTCCGTTCTCCATTGTATCTTTTCTAGTTTTGTAGTCCCGTATCTCATTCATTCCTGCCAATAAATCCCATAAAATCTGCGTCTCAAATTCTTCCATATTATTAATTTCAGGTTCTAAGTACTGGGCTATATTGTATAATTGCATAGCGTAATTGTTAAGGTTTTTGCTCTTCTTGTAGTCAAATTTTCCGAAGTATAGCCTTTCCCTGAATGTCGCTTGTTGCAATTCTCCCCAGAAATAGGCTAAGAATTGTTGCTCAAAATCTCCTAAGCTTTGTATCTGTTCTTCCTTGTTACAGAACCATAACAAAGCATGGCCCTGTAATATGCTCCTTATAATGAGCTTGATCTCCATGATATCTCTTAATCCTTTAATTTTATTCCGAATTATTTTTAGGAATACTTTGGGATGTATATTGTTTATATTTCCATCAAATTTCACCCCGATTTCAAAATTGCTATGGAAATTTCCTGGACATACATTGATTCCTCCACTTTTTCTCAAATTCTCTTCCATTTCCTCTACCGTATTCTTCAATTTCCTATTCATTTCTTCTATTTCTTGATTTACTTGTCGATTTATATCTTCAGTAATTGCTAAACTCATCCCCGTTCTCTCTTCTATCCTGCCATCTAAATCCTTAAATTTCCTATTTACGTTTTCTTTTATCTGTTCCACTTCCTTTGTTATATTATTCGCTTGTTTAGAGACCTCCATTTTAATATTTTCCGGTAAACTTTCTTCTATATCTCTTCTGAATTCTAGTACTTCTTCTACTATCATCTTTTCTATGTTCTCTCTAATTTTCACACCATTTTCTTGTATTTCTTGTCTCAAATTCTTATTTTTATTCTCCATTTCTTCTTTTACCTCAATAATGTTCTTCTTAAATTCTTCCTGGTTCTCCTTGAGTTCCTTAATCTCCTTACAATTTTCCACTTTGACTTCATCTATTTTCTTTTCCAATCGGTGCATGTTTGTATGGATGTTCTGGATGTCTCCCCTAATTTCTTCTCTCATTGTGTCCATTTTTCCATCCATTTTGTTCATATCTCCTTTCAAATTTTGCTCCATTCTGTTCATATTTTCATTCATGGTGTCAATCTTCCCATTTAAATCTCCCCTCATATCAGCAAATAATTGTTGCATCATGACCATCATTGAATCATCCCTACTTGTACTTGTTCCTGCCTGTGTTTTCTTGCTCTCTTGTCTTCTATCTTCTTGTTCCACATCTTCTTCGTCTCCTGTCGTACTTTCTTCAGGAGCATCTCCTTCTGATTGCTGTCCCTGTATCAAATATTGGACCTGGAAATCTCCCATTCCATGGCTCCTTTCTTCTCTCTCCTCTTCTGATCCGCTATCGTTTCCAACCTGTTTCCCGTCTCTCAACATAATTTTCCTACTTTCCATGATTTATTTGTTTAATTTAATAATTGAAATTTAATTATTTATATTTGCCCCACGTTGGGCGCCAATTTATTATTTACTACTAAGTTTTAATTATAATATTTTATAATTTTATTTAAGTTTATTTATTTATTTATGGGCGCCATTTAATAATTATTTCCTTGAATTGACTAGCTCAGATTTTTTTTTATTAATTATTTATTTAACATGTTTATTTAATTAGTCGGAAGCATGAGAATCCTCCCTTTGAGTTCTGGAGATAATAATCAAAGATTGAGGAAATATATTCTTAATCTTACCTATACATACAACCTCTGAAAGAAACAATATCTGTTAAATAAAATGATTGAAATACGACAACAAAGATATTGAGAATTTAATCATGGATGTGAGAATAAAGAAAAAACCAACACATATATGTAAAGCTATTTAATAAAATAATTTGAAAATTTTTAACTTGATTGGAACATAATAAAATATTTTTGAAACTATTAATTTGGTTTATACATTTATTTTTATGGAATTGTGCCACCCTATATCATACATGTATTCTCTATAACAAAATGTTCCCACTACTGCGTCGGCGCTAAATCTCCAAACGCATGCGCTACTACAATATACATGAAAGAAGGAGGTTTCCCTTCCATAAACAACGTTTCACAGTCAACACGACGCTAGCGTGCTTGTGATAAAAGATTTTGTTAAAATTTCAAGTTTCTACAATCAATTACATATAAGTGATAATTTCTAAACTATATATGTGTGTGTTTAAAGGTCAAGAAAGAGATAGTTTAAAGTTATACATGCAATAGCTGGAAGGAAGTTATAAGATTTAATGTAACATACATGATACACGTGATATTTCAAGTGGATAAATTTACACAAGGTGAGTACATTAATTTCATAGATATTAAAGATCTAATTCTCTATATATATAAATTTATGATGCATCATATTTTAATGTTTTTGGCCTTTTTATGTGTTATGTGATTCAATTGTTCAACTAAAAATTTGAGTGTACACTTTAAAATGTTAATTGGAATTCCAAATAAGTTTAAGCAAAATACACAGACCTTATTTCTGCTATCACTGCTGGCTGCACTCGCATCTTCAAATTTCGAAGATATCTCATAAGAGATACGCTCCTACTACACTATTCACTCCTTACACTTTATAGGATACTCCTATGATTAGTTTTATTTAACTTATTTTAATAATTTTAACTTTTAAACACCTTTTAAACAAATTTATACAGAGAGCAATCTTTTAACGACGCATCCTCTATCACCACCATTAATCAACCTTCTTTTGTTTTTAAAATCAACAAGTCTTTTGGCTTCCCTAGTCCATAGCTCACTTATTTGTTTTTTTATCACTAAAATTTTTATTCTTCAGTCTTTTAGTTACTATTTTAAAAAAAACATAAATTTATTGTCCTGGAGGGTAATAACACTAGTACACTTAGATTTCTATTGTATTAAGGAATTTTAATTAAGTCCTATTTTCCTCCTACAATAGTCAATTTTCTTATATTCATGTTATTTAGTTAATCTGAGAAATGTTTATTTTTACAAATTTTACAACCTACATTATTAATTAACCTATATGTAATTGATTCTATTTTAATTTGAGTCCTGTTTTATCATTTATTATACATAAACTCCTGATTATTTTTGTTTTTGTAATTAAATTTCATATATAATCAATAAGCAATGATTTTAAGTTGGTAATGAAAATTCCCTAGCAGGCATTACTTCTTGTAAATATTCATTTCCTTTTTATACATTTGGGCTGTGTTCCAACTATCTTTTCCATCTAGTTTCAACCCTTTGCAATGAATGAATAATTACATGGTATTCTAAACCTTTGCTACTACAAAAAAAAATTATGTAAACAATGTTAAGTTATAGTTAAACTGATTATTCTTTCTCTTAATTTAGGTTTCAAGCTATTATATGACGTTTAATTAAGAAATAATTATTTTACAAATAAATCTTAAATATTACAATATACCGGGCAAATAAAAATTAAATATCAACAAAACTAAACTAAAAATAATAATTCATAGTATTTAGGCTTTTTAAACATTCTCTCTCACCCCATTCTATCCAGTTTAATATATATATATATATATATATATATATATATATATATATATATATATATATGTATATATATATATATATATATTAAACTGGATAGAATGGGGTGAGAGAGAATGTTTAAAAAGCCTAAATACTATGAATTATTATTTTTAGTTTAGTTTTGTTGATATTTAATTTTTATTTGCCCGGTATATTGTAATATTTAAGATTTATTTGTAAAATAATTATTTCTTTGCATGAGAAACTCTCTGATCTCAGAGTAGGGTTCAGATGTAGAAAAACAAAACAATTTCAATTTCTAATATGAGCGCCGAAATTCAAATAACATTCCTATCTTTCAATAAAATTTTTGTTTATCAAAATATACTTGCTTTATTATTGTTTCCAAAGAAATTCTAAAGACGGTCCTGTGTTTAATGCTGAACCTCTCCACGGTTCATAGATGTCAGTTTAAAGCTACCAAATGTTTAAACTAGATGGAGCAATCACCGTAGAGAAATGAAAAATCTCAAGAAAATAATTTCACAATGTTCTTCAAATAGAAAAACGTTATTTAATGCTGTAGGAACAAATACATTATTCTTTTACAGGACATAAATTAATGAAAACCTATTATCTATTATGATCATTCATTCAAATAAAGTCATCCACTCAATGAAGTACAATTTCTATATCTAATTCAAAATAGGCAACTTTAACACAAATCTTATAATACGAAATCCGTTATATAAACGTCTATGATAGAAAGATGGCGGAAGATGAAACTCATAAGCGTCTGTTTAAAATCAAAGTTCAATTCTTTGCACTAAATGGGTAAGTTTACTCTACCTTCTTTTTATATAATTAAATAGTTTTAAATACCTTTTTTCACTGTATAGTTCAATTAATGCACATCAATAAATGTTTCTTATTTTGTTTTAGGTTACCTCTTGGAAAATAACATACCATTTGTCCAGCTTGCAGAATATCCAGAAACAGTGCTATATTTCGTCCACATCAATACATTTTAATCAAATCACATAATCCAAAGCTTTCTAAAAGGTATGGTGGAGACACCGTTCCACCATACAATATTTTACTTAATTACATCAATCTCCTATAATGTGTACTTCTGCTTGCTTAAATATATTACTCTAGCTTTCAAGTATAATGTATTTCTTTCTCAGATTTAGAATGCCAAATTATTGTTTTTTTTAAAGTTTCAAAATTTTTCTCCAAAAGATTTTGCTTCTTAAAAATTTCTACCCAAAAAAGGAAGTACCTAGTCAATATACTGTATAATCAACAAACTGTTCCCATTCAATTTTTTTATTATTATTAGCAACCTACTTGTCGCTGATAAATATATCTTAAAAGCATTCCACCAATCAAAATTGGTTATCAAAATTCTTATTTGAAAGATTTCATTTCAAATAGTGGGTTGTCCATCCATCATTTTAAAACATTCTGTTTTGAGCCTCTTAAACGATTATAACTCATATATTTCTCCCTTAATTTGTATTTCATTAAATTTACTAAATGACAGTTCTTGTTTTCTAAATTATTTATTCAAAATGTCAAATCGTTCAACAAATGTCATATTCCATAGAGTTAATGTTTTTCATTTTACTTCCTACATTTACATATTTTAAATACTTATACAATCTTATTTAAAACTTCCTTCAAGCCCTAATATTCACTTCTTTAAAACAATTCACAATATTAATTTACTTTGACAATAAGAATAATGGGTTATTATTATTTCATTCATATGCAACAAACGTTTTAAAATTCTCTCTTTTAAATATGGAAGTTGTTTTTATGTCACCTATATTCTTATAAAGCTTATTTGAATTCTTCTCTATAATCATACAGTTAGATCCTTTATATGCTTTCTCTATTGAATAGTAAATAGTACAGATTGTCTCCTTTTTAGATCATTTTTAAAAAAAAATTCAAATTCCAAAAATTTTAATTACTTTAAATATATAGTCTATTATTAATAATTCTGTATACAGGGTGTTGCAGGTTTCACTCTATGTTAGTATATATATATATATATATATATATATATATATATATATATATGTATATGTAAATAGAACGTGCATATAACATTCATAGAATCCTAATAAAATATAAAATAATAATATCTATCAATAAAAGTAATTTGTAAATAAAGTACCAAAATTAATAAAATATCTATATAACAACATAATCAATTAGAATCAATGGTCATAATCATAGAGAAAATAAAAAGAATTCATAAACAATTATTGACAAAACAGTTTTAAAATAATTCTGTATTTTAAAAAACAACCTTAGACAGAACTTAACAAGCAAACGAAGATCAATAAAATATATATATAAGATATGTTAGTTAATATTTAATCATAAAAGTTAATAGGAAACATAATAATATATGTAGCAAACTGTAATTATAGGTAATGTCAAAAACCAAAACGAAATATAACAGTTGACGACAAGTATACCAACATAAAATGTAATTTGATATGAAATATAAGAATAAAAATAAATGATTACCGACCTAATTTATGTATATAGATGTAATAATATAAAACAAAATAAGAAATGAACTGTATCCATATGTATTATGTAAATATTTAGGTTGTAGGAAGTATAAAATTTGTTTATTTGCATTGACCAATCGGATGATTTCAAATAATCAATAATATAAAAAAACAATGATAATAAGGTGTTAGTGAATTAAATCAATGACGATAAGGTTATAGTGAATAAAAAACAACATTTAATAGCAAGTTTAAGTCAGAAAAACAATAAAAACATTAATAAACAAAGTGACAGGTGAAAAATAAACAAATATTTTTGTAGAACATTGCCAGCTTCCGGATATAAACAATGTAAAGGGTTTTGGCGGATAAAAAAAACCGCGGTAGTCAGTCAAGCGTTGTTAATCAAGGAAGAAAGAAGTGATAGTATGTAATGCAGTTTTTCTTAGTAAATTTTTAAGTAATAAGTGTTGAATATATATAAATAAGAAGTATGTTCAGAATTTATGAGAATTCTTCACAGTGAGTAATTAAAATTCAAATATTTACTTGTCATATTCTATCTGTAAACTGTGAATTTATATCAAAATCAGTAAAATCTGAAAGTTTCTCTGTACATAAAAATAAAATGTATTACTTGCTGTGTAGGGTTCATATTCTTTGAATGTTATAGGTATAAGTCATCATAACACGTAAAAATGTAAACAAAAGTAGGTATTGTGTTGACAACTGTCATCGAAAAATAAATAACGCAGTTATGTCATTGTATTGATTGTATGTCAAATAAATCAATATATATTTTTGTTCTTCGAGAAGAAGTTTCATTTCATAGTTAATAAACATTGTACAAATTGGAAAGAATAAATTAAGTGCCGATTATCAGTAAAGAGTTTGAATGCCAATTGAATATATGTCTTCAGCTTCCTAATCCAGAAAACGAAGGTCTTCTGCGAGGTACCTGAGAGTGAAGGAAGGAAACAACAATTCTACAGTCCACTCTAAACAAAATAATTCCTTCCTGAGCCATCGAATCTTTGCCCAAAGTATAAAAGTAATTTATAATTAAAATAAGTGCAAAGACAAAATTTGTGTTGAAACAAAATCAAGCCAAGTAGGAGAATGATCACCAGATAATTATCAGAAGGGAGATTGCCACCTGAAGCGGGAAAGCGTCATGGATGGACACAACTGAAGGCGTCGCTTGATGAAAAGAAAAAGGTCTGTGGTGTGTTTTAATTAATAATATTTGGTACCAAATAATGAAAAAGTGAAATTTAAATCATAAACACCTGGTAATAAAAATTTTAAAATGAATATAATAAACCAGGAAACGTAATAACTTACCATTATCAAATTTGTAGATATATGTATTAATTTCTGTCATGTTGAATTCTTCTCCAGTTACATATATATATATATATATATATATATATATATATATATATATAAAACAACAAACAAATCACAACTTATTTCAGTTTTTATCACATGCACAATTGTTATAATACGTTAAAATAATTTTTTTAAAAGATCGAAATTAAATAAAATATTTCAAATATCCATTTCACGAACCGATTAAAACTAAAGCAGTGTCTAAATATTTTCAATAATCCTATTTAGAAGAACAAGAAGAAAAAAGTTACAATAGTTGAACAACTTTAAACGCAGGTGTTCATTTTTTCAAAGAAATATAATGATTACAAACGATTATGCAAATTTATGCAAATGAGTCTGCAAAAGCCGTCTCAAAAAGAATGAATAGTTTTTAAAATATACATAAGGTTGTGTTATGTGGAAATTTAGATGTATATAGATAAAATCCATATTTTTCATTTTTAGAGTATAAGAATATTTCATATAATAAAAGGATAATCATTTATTTTTTTTATATAATAGGTATATGACATCAATAATAAAATTAAAACGTCGACTGTAATTTGTGTATAACTAATATTGAAAATTTCAAAATATTTGTTCTTTCTTTTAATTGTTCAGATAAAATAAATTACATTGATTAGTAATGTTGATTTTCTTATAACTTTGCCCAGGACACTACTGAGATACAGAGTAGTATATAAATAAGAGCAGCCGAGGTAAAATTTTTTGAATTAAATGAAACCACGTGATATAAAATAGCATAATGAATAGAATAAATTAAGGATAAAACACATATTAATAAAAATTTGGGGTATATGTAAATTAGCTAGCCCAAAAGTATAATATTTCAATAGTAACACACAAATTAACTCAGTAAGTAATTTCATATACAATTTGTCGGCCCAACGTAGGGCAAATAGAGAAACAAAAATAAAAATAATAAAGGTACCACAGGAGTACAAATCCAGTACAATATATATATATATATATATATATATATATATATATATATATATATATATATATTGGCCGAGGAAATAACTGTTCCAAAAAATCCTCCCTTGCCCTCTCAGTATTTGTGCTCCTCTATATTTCTGTCAGTCACAAATAAAAACGAAGGTATTGAAACCATAAAAACACTTAAATCAAATAAATCACCTGGCTTTGTTATGATAAGGGCAGAGTTGATGAAAAATGTCAATGCGGAAATAGCATTGCCGATAACGTTCTTATTCACATCTTTATTGCCATTAGAAATAAGAGAGATAAAATAAATTCACAAATTTAAAAAAAGTGTTAAAATGTTTTACTGTCCCTTACTGGAACAGAAGTACATAATTTAATTGTGCCGTAAGTTTTCACTAAATTGTGATGTAACTTTTTAATTTTAAATTGTGTTAAATTTTAAAAATTTGATCATATGATAAATTTGTGTACTTAGATGTAAATTGATTTTTGTAAATTTTGTATTTTCAATTGTAAAATTATAATAATTACATTGTATATCGTTATCACATTACAAATAACATTAAACATTATTATTGTTATAAACCATACACTACCCCATGGGCAGGCTTTGCCTTTTTACGAACATATTCGGAGTGTTAAATTCCTAATAATGTATTGAATACTGCATGTGTATATTGTTATTATATTATATTTTGTAGTGTATTCTATTGTATACTTTCGTCTGGATAAATTATTATATATATATATATATATATATATATATATATATATATATTAATACATATACTCTATCTAAATTCTATAGAAAACATTGAAATAAAGAAAAATGTACATATTTGGATGTAATACTAGTGATATACAATGTATTATAAATAATTTAAAAGATTCAATATGCAAATAAAATTTGACATTACAATTTCGAATGACAATAATGCAGAAGATACTTAATGATACATAGATTTTATAAAGATTTTAAAAAAAGAATACAGATGTCGCTGGTAGCAAAATTACAATTAGAATTAAAGAATGAAAATCTCTCTTTGTTATATGAAAACATAAATTTGTATATTTTTTTTTAAAAAAGGAGTTCTTTGGTAACCAAAGGAGAAGAGAATTATTTATGGAAAAAGTTTAGTTAGTTGATTTTGAACCCCTCTCGAGAGAACATCTAATATGAGTTCTCTCAAATTTGCTGAATAATATAATAGTAATTGATATATTAAAATAGCATCAGATTATAATAATTAGCATGATAAGATCAGTGCGTGAATAATTCCTTAAATAATTATATTGAAATAGTGTTAGTGATTTTTCCGGGTTCTAAATTATAAATTTAGAAAAGTGGTTCCGGCGATTCTAAAAGACGTGCTTAGAATCAGAACGAGTGATCCTGATACCTAGTTGGTGAGTCCAGTCCAGATTTTATAAATTATTTTTCAAGAATTAAATAAAATTAAGATAGATGCATCTATATCACATTTTTGAATACTGACAAAATTAACGTTAAAGATATATAAAATTTCACCTGAAGAGAAGAGAAAATTTTTTGAATAGACAATTTTATCGCATATAGTTATTTGACATTTATACACGTCAAGTGTAATTTTCGACGATTTGAACGTTTAGAATAAGTAGTTAATTAGGTTGTTCTTCTAGTATATAGGTTGTTTTTTTAATTTTAAGGTTCGTAGAAAGTACGATTATTGTTCTTTATTATATTTTGGGAATAATAATTCATTTTCACTTGTTATCTGATGGTATATAATATATAATTTTTGATTCCAACTCACTTTGGTATTAATTCAACTCCTATTTCATTGAATTTGAAAAATTTTGGATCCTATAAAACTTTTGATATAATCAGTGACATTTAGTTAATTTTCAGTGACAGAAAAATTGTAGATGTCATTAGATAATTTAATGGTCTTAGAATATATTGAACAAGCAGTCACTATAGATTTGCAATAGTATAATTGACAATTTTGGAATATTCTTTGGAAATTTATAAATTTAAAATTTAAATTATTAATTTTTTTTAATCTTTGAACCCTCCCTGAGGTAAGAGCGAGTAAGTCGATTTTGTAGTAATTTATCTTTCAGAATATAAAATTTCATATTCATCTGAGCCGGGCATAATAATTTGACAATTTCTGTCAAAATTTCAAATAGGTTATATTCAGTGATAAAGGTGTTTTCACATTAGTGTAGTTACTACCACGATTGTAACAACAGCATCTAATAATCAAATTTCAAATAAAATCATATAAAAAATAATTATAAAAACAGTAGAACATTAAATATATTATAATTTGGCGGCCCAACGTGTGGCGAATTAAGAATTTTTCTTGATAATTAGGTTGACGTTAACATTATAATAATTGTCACCCAAAACGTGAGGTGATTAAAACTGTGCATATAATTATAAAAATATTAAAAATTTATTGACATTATTATAAAAAAAAAATTTTAATATTTACGATGGAACAAAGAATGACGTTAAGAGATGGTAAACAGGTAGGAGTTGAAAGTGGATCCGATGAAGAAAGGGAAGAACAGGAGGATAGTAGACGGGAACCCCAAGGAGGAACAAATAGCAATGATCATTGGATGCAACAATTTCTTTTGAAAATGAATGAGAATATGAATAGGAAATTTGAAGAAAATAGAGCAGATATGAATAGTATGGAAAAGAATATGCGAGGAGATATGTATACAATGAGGGAGGAGATTAAGGGGGATATTACTGTCATTAGTTTAGGCAATATTAAATGCCGTTCGTTTTCAAATTGACACCTTGTATATATATACATATATAATATACATAGTGTTTTAAATGAAACTCAATGTTCCTAGCTAATTCCACAATATAATATAAATTGTTGAAAATTCTAAAAAATTGACAATTGTGTCGATAAATCAATATCATCGTCAGAATGACAGAAGTTACATTTCATTTGATGCTTACCTGATGTTTAGTAGTTATTTTTGGCTAGACCAAGAAGTGACCTAACCGTAGTACAATTTGAATGTTATCAAAGTTGTAAAGAGTTCCATTGAAGTTTCATAATCAGCTCCCCATATTTCAGGAGCCAATGATTTTATAAGATTCATACCAAATTGACAGTCGAGTCATAAATAGTTAATATATAGTCTCAACAATTATTTTGAATCACATATAACCCCCCAACTGATATAATGTTTGTATTATCAAACAGATAAATTGATTTTATGGGGACATATCTTTTAAACACTGTTTCACAATTATCTTCTACCAAGTACTATTATCAAAGCCTTTTCTACATTTCTAAAAAGATCTGATAGTTGTAGTAGATATTAAACAATAACTAACTACATACTGTTGAATTATTGGATAAATACCCGTGCGTAATTAATATCTGATAACATAACCCACAAATGTCAAATTATTTTGTTCTGTTTTTCACTGTTAATAGAAATAGATGTCACATCTTAATTACGTCGGTTATGTTATCAGATATTAATCACGCACAGGTAAAGATCCAATAATTCAACTGTAATTGGGACTCATTTCAGCTTTAACTGTTCTGCAGATATTTTTAAAATGTTTGCATTCTTATCCTATTACATATGTTCCACAAACATTTAAAAACTGTGATACATATAAAATTGCGACTATATCAATGTGAAACAACATAACAAAAGATACTGATAATTCATCAAATCATTCAACTCACATAACCATCTTAATTACTTACTTCGAACAAGAACGTAATTAATTTACTAACGAAAATAAATGAGATAACAAATCAAATTATGTAAATAAATCTGTTTATGATAAATATACCGGCAGCTAATGGTATATTTCTTATTTTTAATTTAATCATCATATATTTTTATGCCCTAATTACACTCTCAACATTACCTGAAGGAAGTCCACTTTAAAAAACTATTTGTCATGGTCGATAATAATATATTATTCAAACAAAAATATCCATTAAGTGCATGGACGTAGACTTCATAATTATTCAAGGTTATCTCATATTATTTATACTGGGTGCCGCAGGGAAATTTGCTAATTTTAAAATTAAATAAAATAAAAAGTTGCTGAAGAAAATTAGAACCGTCGGCAGGCATTGCAAGAAGCGCTTCACGTGAATTTTTTCGGGCAACAAAATCACGTTGATTGTGCTCCAGTACTACAGCTAATTTGAACGTACTCTTATTACCGTTGAGATTATTTACATTAAGTCTCTTTAAAACGATCTACAATTAAGAACTATAGGAAAAAGGGGACTGATCTATTCCAGTAAATGAATTCAATAACGCATAGCGTTACCCAGAATTTTTATGAATAGAAGGCTTTATAATGATTAAATTATACATATCAAATTGATATCAATTTCACTAAGTGCTACATAATAATTATCGGAATCTTGATAACAGAAACTCTTACAACTTTTTTTTCATTTTGGAATTGGCCAAAGATCGTCAATAATAAATACTAGTAAGTTGAAGTTCCCTATTTAATAGTTGTTTGGAATGTTTGCTGTAGAAATAGTTTCGCAACTACCTAAAACCCATTCAGGCAAATTTTGCATTGTTTCAATACACAACTAGATAAAAACTCCCATTCAATTATTCCCAAAACAATGCCGATGGGATTTCAATTCTTCATGGAGAACTCGCAGAAAAACCAACAGTCATTTTTTTGCGGTATCCTCACTGTTCGTAGACGTCCAGGATCCTTCATTCTCACATTACCAGTTTTCCTGAAAATGTTTACCCATAAAACCATCTAACGCCAACGTAGAACATGACTACGGAGTGCAATACTTTAATGGACATGCACGTTGTACGACTAAAATACGCCTCGGCGATTGCACAATTCCATTCTATGATGCTAACTGTAAAAACGAGCATAAAATGTTACAACTTACTCTTTCAACACTGCCTACTTCCTCCGGACAACCACCGCTTTAGGGTGCCATATTCTTGTTTTATTTCGAAATATAGATTTTTTCAATTTTATGATCGTAATTATTTCTTTTTTTGTCATAAAATAACAAATTAATTGGTTGTAACAAATTTGTTTGTTAATTTGCGAGAACATTCCACGGGAGCAATTCCCTTATGCCCTACACACGTTACGACATTGATTTTGGGATCAATTTAAATAAATTTCAAGCAGTTGATAGAATGTGTTTGTCTAGCAGTTAATTTTTAACTCGGTCTGTGGGTGGCGTACTTTGTTTTCATAACAGAAAATCTGGTGTACGCAAGCTTTCTTCTAGGAAGTTCAAGTGGATTTTTGTTTTTGTTATTTTTATAACAAGCAACGGGTAGCGAGTGAAATGCACAGTTATTTCTATACAACTAGTTGTTCAATTTAAGTTGTTATATAGGGGCACGGATTGAGTAAATACGTGTATGTAAAAATGGGGATAGGTAGTCGACTGATAGGTAAAGAAATAAAGCATATTCCAATTAATAAATCATTCCGATATTTAGTTAGTTCAATTGGTTTATATATAGAAAACAAATAAAAAGTGAAAGAAAAGATGAAAAGCTGTGAAATAAATGAAATGATTATTAGGGAAAGATATCGCAGAGTAGTGACTGAATAATCTAGTGAGAAGACATGGAACTGGAAAAACAATGGAGAAATATTCGAATCTTATAAAGAGTGATTCATTACTAATTGGAAATAATTTAACAGTAGAACTCTGACATCAAATTATGAAGATTTAACCCGAAACGCCTAAATAAAATAAAGCTGCTTACTGAGTTACAGGGTGTTTTGATTAAGATTTTAAAAACTATTTGTGCTCAGTACCTATTTTACGTATCCATTCCATGATGGGCAGGAAGTGTAGATACTGAATACCCTACAAAATTATGGTAAACAAACGTTTCTGGCTACTAGGAGATGCGTACGACAGGGTTAATCGTTCCCAAGTTCTACACCACTAGCGGAATAGAAAATTTAATACAATTTTTCTATATAGATAAATTCAATATTTCTCGACATATTTAAAGTTAAACATGAAGCTGCACAACTATGTCGATGTTCTGGGCCAGTGGATTGCATTTAATACGCCAATGAAAATTTAATCCATATTAACAATAAAGATATTGACATGTATTGACAAATTAACTTTAAAATAACATCAAAATGATTTAAAAATATTTTAACACAAATAAACTGATCTCTATTTTTAATTACAATCAGATAAGTGACATTTGATGAATCATTTTTCCATATCATTTGTTTTGTGTAGTTGGCTCTAGTGGGGTGCAGTCATAGCTGTTAGTTGTTGCTAATGTCACTTGAAATTGTGATTGTTGTAAAATTTAAAGTCGGTAAAGTGAAAATGCCTCAACACGACAATTTTACTAATCTTGAAATGCGATACTTGCTTTGTGTTTATGTAAACGAAAACTATTCCTGTGTTGCTGCTGCTCGCAGATATCAACAAATGTATCCAAACAGAATTCAAGCCAATCGGCAAACTTTCAGCAACATTTTCCGTCGATTACGAGAAACTGGACAATTTAGGCGTAACGGTGGTATAGGACAACCGAAAATAATAACTGTGTATCAGGAGGATGATATTTTAGTGCGAGTGGCTAATAATCCGGAACAGAGCACTCGGCGTTTAGCAGCAATGACTGGAGTAAGCCAAGCTTCAGTTTTGCGAATTTTAAAAAAGGAAAATTTACTACCTATAACACCAGTACAAAATTTATTGGCTAGAGATTATCCTTTAAGAAAGAATTTTGCTCAGTGGATTATAAACAAAAATAATTAAGATTTTATTACTAAAATTCTTTTTACTGACGAGTCCACATTTACACGTAGATGAGTTTTTATCTGGATAAACAGTCACAATTGGGATATTGCAAATCCCATGTATTCCGAAAATCACATTTTCAGCTCGAATTTAAGATAAATGTATGGTGCGGTATCTTTGGAGATAATGTGTTGGGTGGGTCCATATGAATTACCAGCAAATTCAAATGGTAACTCATAATTACAATTTTTACAAACAACTCTTTGTGATCATCTCGAGGAGTTGCCACTTAATCGAAGAATATGCATGTGGTTCATGCAGGATGGAGCACCCGCTCATTATAGGATAATCGTGAGAAATTATCTCGATGACCAATTTCCTCATTGTTGGATTGGCAGAGATAGTGAATTTCTTCCGAACGTAATACCCTAGATTTTAATTTTTGCGGGCGTATGAAATCATTAGTATATTTATTTAGCCAAATAATGAATAAGCTTATTGAGATAAACGGGAGTCACAGAGAACATTTGTTATAAATGGTTTTTACTGTTTGTTTCTGATATTTTCGTATTGTTAAAATTGTAGGTATTTTTATTTTGATTACATTTTGATAACCACAATTTATTTTTGATTTATTCGTTCATTTAATAGTTGTGTTGTTTATTGTTATTACGGATTAAAGTTACATTTGCGTATTAAATGCAATCTACTGGCCCAAAACATCGACATGGTTATTACACATCAAAATTTTAAAAATTGTGCAGCTTCATGTTTAACTTCAAATATCTTTTATTGACTTTATGGTTATGAGGAACGAGTACGTTATTTACGTAAACTGTATTGGAGAATCGAAAAATTGTGCCAAAATTTCTATTCCGCCAGTGGCTTACAATTTGGCAACGATTAACCAATCACGTGCCCCTATCGTACGTCTCTTGTAGTGGCCAGAAACGTATAAGTTAGTTGGGTGTACACTATCTACCCTTCGTACCAAATATGGAATGGATACGTAAAATAGATTTAAAGTACTGGGCACAAATCGTTTTTAAATTTTTATACAAAACATTGTGTAACTTGAAATTATTTCCAATTAGTAATGAATCACCCTGTATATTGGAAGCCTGCAAAGAAAGCTGTGGAGAAGCGGAAATAGGAAATACAAATAGACGAAATGTTAAAATAACAAGAATTAATTGAGAAGAGAAAGTATCCAGGGAAGATTTATCCAAGCAGTACAAATCCAGAGAGGATCTGAAACAATTTTAAGTGACTCCATCAAAGGAACAAGGAATGAATATTGCAGGTGGATGCAACGATTGAAGAGGATCTAATGTTTGTAATAAGATAAGTGAGCAAAAACGTAATCAGAAAATAACAAGTAATACACGTCTGTTTTCGAGAAGGCATTTGACGAAGCGAGGAGAGAAGTTATCTAAAAACAGATAAAAAAATAAATCAAAAGACATAGCCAGAGACATCACGCAAATCCACATACCAAAAAGTCTTTACTGTGGGCTAATTGGATGTAACGATAGAACTCATTAGAAAATATCGTGTCAAAGAAATAATCCTCAGAAGAAACCTATCTTACGATAGAGAAAGAAACTGCTGGAAGCCAAACAAGAAAAATATGTGAGATACTAATGAGACTAGATACTAATGAAACTAGAATCTAATCAGACTAGTATGCATTATAAATAACAGTATATATATATATATATATATATATATATATATATATATATAACAAAGAGATTCATGGGTAATTCACGCAAAGTAAAGGGCTACTGAAATAGAGTGGTAACCGTGGACATGCATGTTTCTGGCTCATTTTGCCTCATCAGCACGGCACAACCAAATAATGATGTGAAATTTGGGAGCAAAGATGTTAATCGAAACATGGGAAAACACAAAATAACGGATTTCAGCAGGGAAACCAAACGCTCAATTGAAGACACAAATGACAATTGTTTCGATAAATCAATATCATCGTCAGAATGACAGAAATTACATTTCATTTTATGCCTACCTGATGTTTAGTAGTTATTTTTGGCTTGACCAAGAAGTAACCTAACTTGTGATTGGCTTAATATATGTTTATAGAAAAAAGAAGAAGATGTGATATTACAAATATTGAAGCTTAGATATTATTAGCCCTATGGTGATATCCTGGATATCATTCTTCCAATTAAGATCAGTATAACTGTGCAATGATATAGAAAACCAGGAAAACTATATCTGCTGATCTTTACAATTATCACTTAAGAAGACAGTTTATTAGTGGAGAATTCCCTAGATTTAACTGTTCATTGACAACTTCATATTGTGGGTTTCTTAAATGTCTTCTAATTTCCAGTTCTTCAAGGAAATCCAGTTCTTGTTTCTTTTCACAAATATGCAATACTTCTAGTTCTGTGTTAGGTGTCAATGAATGATTGGTGTCAAGTAGATGTTTTGCGTAGTGGGATTTATCTGGTTGTTTTAATCTGTATGCTCGTAAGTGCTCACTGTATCGTATTTCAAAATTCCCAAGGGTCTGACCCAAATAGACAGCATTACATTCTGGACATTTGAGTTTATATATACCAATGGGAAGCCCTATATCACCTATTTTAGCAAACATTTTTATGGACAATTTAGAAAGAAAGATCTTTGAAAGTAATATTTCAAAAAATATTTTATTTTGGTATAGATATGTAGATGACATATTAGCTTGTTTTATGGGTAGTGAACGACAATTAGATGTATTTTTCAACCACATCAATAATTTACACCCGAAAATTAAATTTACATTAGAAATTGAATAAAATAGCTCAATCAATTTTCTTGATTTAAAAATTCAAAGAGTTAATAATGTACTTGATTATTCAATTTACCGAAAACCAACACAGACTGATGTGACAATTCCATTCAATTCTAACCACCCTTTGTCACACAGACTAGCAGCATATAATTCAATGATACATAGAGCTTTTTTAGTTCCTATGAACAAATGTAATTTTGATAGAGAGATTAATACAATTAGACAAATAGCAACATCTAACGGTTATCCATTAGATATGATAAATAAGCTAATTCGTAAAAAAGAGGAAAAAGTGGCATTACAACTAATATATCCTAAACAAGCTGATGAAATTAGAACTTATAGAACCATCACATATGCAGGAAATATTTCTAATAATATTTCAAAGATAATATCTTCAGCAACGAATACAACAATTTCTTTTAAAACAGAAAGTAACGTTAGTACAAAATTGTTAAATGTAAAAACAAAAATACCACTATTAAAGAAGTCAGGTATATATAAACTCAAATGTCCAGAATGTCATGCTGTCTATTTGGGTCAGACCCTTAGGAATTTTGAAATACGATACAGTGAGCACTTACGAGCATACAGATTAAAATAACCAGATAAATCCCACTACGCAAAACATCTACTTGACACCAATCATTCATTGACACCTAACACAGAACTAGAAGTATTGCATATTTGTGAAAAGAAACAAGAACTGGATTTCCTTGAAGAACTGGAAATTAGAAGACATTTAAGAAACCCACAATATGAAGTTGTCAATGAACAGTTAAATCTAGGGAATTCTCCACTAATAAACTGTCTTCTTAAGTGATAATTGTAAAGATCAGCAGATATAGTTTTCCTGGTTTTCTATATCATTGCACAGTTATACTGATCTTAATTGGAAAAATGATATCCAGGATATCACCATAGGGCTAATAATATCTAAGCTTCAATATTTGTAATATCACATCTTGTTCTTTTTTCTATAAACATATATTAAGCCAATCACAAGTTAGGTTACTTCTTGGTCAAGCCAAAAATAACTACTAAACATCAGGTAGGCATACAATGAAATGTAACTTCTGTCATTCTGACGATGATATTGATTTATCGAAACAATTGTCAATTTTTTAGAATTTTCAATAACTTGTATTATATTGTGGAATTAACTAGAGACCTTGAGTTTCATTTCAAAGTACTCTATTATATTTACAATATCTTCTGTTTCAATTAGAAAAAATGTATTATTAGACATATTATATTTAACGTGATTATATTGTATACTTAACTTATTATATTCTACTAGTAGTGGACTTAAATTATAAAAATGAACAAAAGTATGACTGGATTTCTGCAGCATGGCATATCCAAGACTTATGGGAAGTATTCTCAAGTTATGGGTAACATTATTTTGACTGTTGCGTCTCTGACGGTGACGAACCTGAAATGAATTTATATGGAGTCTTTTCAGGACGTTTTATGTTTGAAAGATGAATATTTTCTAAAGTATTTTTGTGTCTAGCAGCGATTTTTGCTGTTTTTAGTCGGATATTTTTGCGTTTAATTTCTTCACTTTTATATTTATTTTTGGTTTCACCTTGTGACTGTTTATTACGTACATACACTTTAGTGGGTATTGTATCTGGCAATTCTTCACGGCTTTTATTGGCTTTAGAGATTACTTTTGATTTGTTTTCCTGTAATTTTAGATTCAATTTCGAGTATAAAATTTTCATTTTACCTTCATTATTTTGTATATAATTATTAACTACTTGTCGATCTAATTATATATCGAAAGGTGTATTACTATCTACTAATTATTTCGTTAGGTTTCAATTTTGTTGCAGAATGAACGCTATTATTATAGGCTAATAATGCATAAAGTATTTTATTTTCAATAGTCTCATTTTTAAAATCATTTTGATTATTCAAAAGTCTGATGTGTTCAATAATCGTAGTGTGGAATCTTTCGGCAATTCCATTCGATTCTGGATGTTGAGAACTTATAAAATGAATTTTAATTTTATGCGTTTCTAATAATTCCTTTACAACAGAATTTTTTAACTCAGTTACATTATCCGAAATTATTTGTTCTGGTATACAGTGGAGTGTAAAATATTTAATTAGACTATGAGCTACTTCTATTCCTTGTCTAGATTTCAATTCATACATTTGACCATATTTAGAAAATGAATCTATTATCGTAAGAAATTTACTATTTTCTAAGACTATCGTGACTAAATGCAAAATTTGGAAAGGTTTAGTAGCTGTGGGAGTAACATTTAAAAATGGTTTTATTGGTTTTCTATCATATTTGCTCAACTGGCAAACTTCGCATTCGTTTATATAAGTTTGTATAGATGCTCTTTGATTAGGCCAATAAAACAAAGCATCTATACCTCTATGATTAGTCTTACCGTCGTGGTAATTTTGAATTACTTCTTTAACTTCATCTAAAGGAACGTCTATTGATTTTTTATTACATTTAACAAAGTCAATTTGAGAATCTTGAAAATGATTTTGTAGAATGACACTGAATTTTTCATAAATTGGGTCTTCGAAATAAATAAAATATTTAGTTTTAGGTACTAAGTATTCTTTCACAAAATTAATGATATCTTGCTCAAAATTATTTTTAGGTAATTGTACAATGATTCTTTGTTTATTTTCATACAGTTTTATAATAGTGGGTATGGCTGGTTCGAAATTTACTTCTGTAAATATTAATTGATTTTTACCAATATTTATCGCTGAATCTGAAATTGGTGTACCAATTTCAGGATTTTCCTCATTTGTATGAACTGTGATGTCTTCGTCATCATCCTCATTAATGTTACTTCCATTATCTGTTTCAACTATTAGAGATACATTATCATCGGGAGATGATGAGTCTTTTATTAAATTTGTCCATATAAACTAATAAATTTTTAGAACAATGGGGTTCTTGTAATTCAGTTTCATTAATATTTATTTAAATAAGGGACAAACAATCGCTATTGGTATTTAAAGCACCTATTTTGTATAGGATATCATAATCATATTCTTCAAGTTTCAAGCGCCATCTGACAAGTTTTGAACTTGGATCTTTAAGTGAGAATAACCATTGAAGTGGTTTATGGTCGGTAACTATTTAAAACTTTCTGCCAAAAAGATACGGGCGGAAGTATTTCGCTGCCCAAAGTATGGCAAGAAGTTCTTTCTCAATTACGGAATAGTTGCATTCTGAATCATTTAAGGTTCTGCTGGCGTGAGCCACAGGTAAATCAGAGCCTATTTTACCTTGACTTAAAACAGCACCTAAAGCATAATTGCTAGCGTCTGTGGTAAGGTTAAGGGGTTTTGTAAAATCTGGATATTGAAGTATTGGTGCACTTATCAATAGATTCTTACACATTTCAAAACATTCGACATAATCTGAATCATTTACATTAATATTTGCATCTTTTTTCAATCTGATAGTTATTGGTTTAGTTAATTTTGAAAAATCTTTTATAAATTTTCGGTAGTACCCTAGTAGTCCAAGGAATCCTTTTAATTGTTTTGAATTTTTTGGTATCGGTAATTTTTGAATTGCTAAAATTTTATCTGGGTTCGGTTTTACACCTTCTGGCATGACAATATGTCCCAGATATGCAACTTCTTTTCGCAAGAATTCGCATTTATCAATTGGTAATTTTAAATTAGAATCTCTTAATCTATTGAATACTTCTTTCAAATTTGTGATGTGTTCTTGTAAGCTGGTACTGAACACAATTATATCATCAAGGTACACCAAACATTTCTCGTTCTGTATACCTCTTAGAATATTGTCCATGACCCTTTGAAAGGCTGCAGGAGCCCCTTTCAGACCCATGGGCATGCGCACATATTCATACTGCCCATTTTCAATATTAAAGGCTGTTTTCGGAATATCCTCCTCAGCCATCTCGTTTTGATGGACACCAGAAGCGAGATCTAATGTTGTAAAATATTGACAACGTTCAAGCTTATCTAGTAACGTTGTAATATCTGGCAATGGATATCGTCTCCAATTGTGATCTCATTCAGTTTTCGATAATCAACGAGCCGATACTTTGGCTTTTGAGAAGCATCTAGCTTCTTTGGAACTATCCAGATATTGATCGGTCACGCAGAGCTGGACGGCCTAATAATATTATCATTTACCATTTTTTGAATTTGTTTTTGAATTTCCGTTCGGTGAATTTCAGGATGTCTGTACGATTTTGAATAAATAGGTATCTCATTAGAAGTTTTAATATGATGTTTTATTTTACTTGTGAAGGTAAGCTGATTTCCTTCAACATGAAAAATATCACTATAACCTTGAACTAATTTTAATACACATTGTTTCTCTTCGGAATTCATATGTTCAGTTCTAACTTTCGAAACATCACATTTAACATTTTCAGAATAAATATTATTAAAATTTGGGTTGAGGGTTTGTTCGTATTAATCGAATGTCTCAACACTAATAGAAGGGCTTAAGTCTACTCGAAAGTTGGATTCTGAAGGATTTAAAATTGTACATGAAGCTATATTATTTCCAACTTTTGTTAAACATTCCGGGATTTCTAATTTCCCAATTCGTGTATATGGTATAATTACTTGCTCACAACGTGGTTGCATTACCATACAATTCGTGGATCCAGTTTTAATCTCAAAGTAATTCGTTTTAATTTGACTATAAGGAGTCATAAGCAAATTATTATTTAAGTCAATAATTGCATTAAGTATTTTTGAATTATCTAATCCTAACAAACTATCAAAATGATCGTGAAATTTGAAAACGCAATATTCTAAATTAAGCGGTTTCCTATAATTAAACATTTTTGGGATTGGAATAAAAGTACAGAAATTTTGTTGACTGCTACCAAAGGCAGATTTTACCTGGAATGGTTTTTTGACATAAGACTTTTTGAAATATTTTTCAGCCACAGCTGGTGTCACAAAGGATCTTGTGCGACCAGTATCAATTAAAACTTTTAGATTTTGTTCTGGAAAAATTATATAGGGTAATACACTTTCTGAATTATTCAAGTTCAACAATTCGATAATGTTTGATTTGGTTCCGAGGCTGGTGTCTCTAAAAAATTATCGGATGCATCATTAGTGCAATCGGAATCGTCTATATTATGAAGTTCTTCCGAGATAAAATTTCTAGGTTGATTAGGATTGTGTTGGAACCTATTTTGATAATTTTGAGGTTGGGGTCTAGCTGTATTTCTTGTAGACATACTCATTGGAGTTGGATTTGGAAATTTTTGGTTCTGATTAGGTTTAAAGACGTTTTGACCATCATTATAAAAACTTGTATTATTCCTATAAGAAGGATTATAAGAAGTTTATGGACGATTTTGTGGATTTGATGCGGGATTTCGATTAATGTGTTGATAATTCTGCATAGAATTTGGCTTAGGAGGTGGCTGCCTATGCGCCACATTATTTTGGAAATTGGTTTTATTTGTATGCGAATAATTTTGCGTATTTAAATTTGGAAACAAATTTTTCGGATGATTATTCTGGCTCATATAAACTTGAAAATCATTTGTAAGAACATTTAAAGCAATATTCAAATTTTCGTACGCATTAATGTGCCTAAAGGTTCTTTTAAACCGCGTAGCAATACTCTGAGTGCCAAATTTTTAAAATCATTTCCTAAAATTAAATGTTCATTAGCATTAGAATGTGTTATGAGATAAAAAATTTGAAGATTTAATAAATGTTGAATTCTATTATAAAACTCGAAAGGCGTTTCATTACCTTGTTTCATTTCTGAAAGTTCTATATTTAATGTGTAAATATCTCTTTTATCAGCATAAGTATTAGGAAGTGCATCTTTTAGGTTTTCCCAAGTTCTTATAGTGCAAGGAGAAATGTTTATAGCTGCTTCACCTTTTATTTTTGCTAAGATGCTGGACATCAAATATTCATTTTGAAAATCCCCTACGTCTACAGTATTATAAAACTTACTCACTAATTTCTCTGAAATTTCAATTAACCTAGGAAGTAATGCATTGTTTCCATCAAATTCTGGTATCATATCCAGATATTCTTTTTTTAAAATAGGTGGAGTAGCCATTTTATTAAAATTATTTGTGGGAAAAAGTTTTGGTGATGCTCAAGTTAATTTTATTTTAGTGTTAAAAGAGTTTGAGCCTCAATTTGAATTATTTGAATCAGAATTTGAGTCAGAATCGTCAGATGTGTCAGAAAAATAATTAATATTCCCTCTATATGACATAAAAACACTTACAGTAATAGAACGAAGATCCTTTCCATTGGCTCGGACTGCACAGGAACAACCAATCTCCTCTTGATTTTTCCGGTTTCTGGCACAACACAGATCTTCTAGTTGAGTTACTCAGTTCGCCCAACTAAGAGTTCCAATAATTAAAATTCACTTGTTCGAATAGTCAACAAATCGTAGAAACGAACCGAATGTTATATGCTTCAACTTTCGATTGACTATCCTACTGACTGCGCCACTTAACTTTTAATTAACTGAAACCGTGTTTTTAAAAACTAACTTTATTTCTAAGACAAAACTAACACAACAATTTCAAATACAAGACTGATATTTTTATTAAAAACATGCATTTAAATAACCTCGTAACAAACAAAACCTAAGCAATTCTACAATAACATAAGTACTTAATCAGCACAATATACTGTCCACCTAAGGGCAATGGCGTAGGTGAAATATATGTATATAAATATAAATATATATATAAATATATATATATATATATATATATATATATATATATATATATAAAGACATTCATGGGTAATTCACGCAAAAAAGGGGCTACTGAAACAGAGTGGTAACCGCGGACATACGTGTTTCTGACTCATTGGCTGTCATCAGCACGGTATAACCAAATAAGGATGTGAAATTTGGGAGCAAAGATGTTAATCGAAACATGGGAAAACTCAAAACAACGGATTTCAGCAGGGAAACCAAACGCTCATTTGTGTCTTCAATTGGAAGATCCCTAGTTTTCAGGACAACAACCAAGATCGACACGGAAGCGCATATAGCCCCCCCGCCATGAACCTTCCGACCCATAGTAAATAACAAAGAAGATGTAGGAATATCGCGTGATATGTTAACAACAACAATAAAGATATTCATGGGTAATTCACTGTTTCAGTAGCCACTTTTTTTTGCGTGAATTACCCATGAATGTCTTTATTGTTGTTGTTAACATATCACGCGAATGAGCAGGCAGTAGAGTTTTTTCAAAGTAATTTAAAAAAATGTCTGTCTCCATCCAGCCTTTTTTGCTGGCAGCAAATGACATTCTCGGAGACGAGTCTTCTTCATTTGGAACCCAGGCATCCCAAATATTCTTCCCCTTATACACAATGAGTGGAGGGGCCTTTAATCCGGAAGCAGATACAGCAGCTAAAACAGTTGTATTTTCCCGGCCCGGACTTGACACGGTTCTATAACAAGCTTTCACACAGTTTTATTTTGCTATTATTTGGGAAACCGCTGTCCTATTCTCCAACCAGTATTTTAGAATAATTTTAACCAATAATTTCGAAAATTTAAAGTGTAAATTGCCCTATATAAAAAAATTAGATTCTCAATCGAGTACGAGGCCGATGCCACTGATTGCTTGGTAATCTAATTTAAATTGATTTGAAAATTTAAAGTGTCAATTCCCCTATAAAAAATTAGATTCTCAATCGAGTACGAGGCTGTTGCCACTGATTGATTGATAATCTAGTTTAAATTCTTTAGTTTCTTTTGTTGTAAACTGGTCTGGTCACATGTTCCCATCTATCCCGATTGACTATCCCTACCGCGAAAATAGAAAATTTAAAGTGTCAATTCCTCTATATAAAAAAATTAGATTCTCAATCAAGTACGAGGCCGATGCCACTGATTGCTTGGTAATCTAATTTAAATTGATTTGAAAATTTAAAGTGTCAATTCCCCTATAAAAAATTAGATTCTCAATCGAGTACGAGGCTGTTGCCACTGATTGATTGATAATCTAGTTTTAAATTCTTTAGTTTCTTTTGTTATAAACTGGTCTGGTCACATTTTCCCATCTATCCCGATTGACTATCCCTACCGCGAAAATAGAAAATTTAAAGTGTCAATTCCTCTATATAGAAAATTAGATTCTCAATCGAGTACGATACCACTGATTGCTTGGTAATCTAATTTAAATTGATTTGAAAATTTAAAGTGTCTATTCCCCTTTAAAAAATTAGATTATCAATCGAGTACGAGGCTGTTGCCACTGATTGATTGATAATCTAGTTTTAATTCTTTAGTTTCTTTTGTTATAAACTGGTCTAGTCACATTTTTCCATCTATCCCGATTGACTATCCCTACCGCGAAGATAGTTTTATCCCGTGGAATACCGTGACAGGTAATTATTGTTTTATTGCTGCTTACCGCATAGTTTACAAAACTGCTTATACCGCTTCCGCTGTTATTAACAAATTGCATTTGCTTGCTTACACCTGTTTTATTGTGTCATTGCTCACATTCTTTGATACCGGCAAATTTCGCATAGTGCATAATAACATAAGGCTTGAACACTTTTGCTTACTGTTGATATATTGAATTGATTCGGTACCGCTTGATCAGAAATTGTTGAATATTAATCTGTATGTGTACATATTAAGTAAGTCTTGTAATATACCAATAAATACGATCAGTGTTTTCTTAATATCCCGTACCATCACCGTCTAAGGTTTATAGGTTCTGTAGGTGTGTTAAATTCAACGAGACCCCTGGAATTTTCTGTAACCTCCATCTGAGGCTACCTAACTCTTGACGCCGAGGGTCAAGGGGCCGTGGAGTGAACCACGTAAAATAATCTGGCGCCCGAGTATTTGTTTTGCAAAAGAACTTTGCATCGAGTGTGTCCAAAGTGACGCGTCAGTCGCTGAGAACCTGTGTGAGAGGTGAAGAAAAAGCGAGCGGCAGGAAAACGCGTCACAATATTCTCTTCGTGAAATGAGACATTTCACACACAAACGGCAAATCCATCTATTAAGTTATTACACGAAGCTAGTTATAATTTTTTTGTTGACGGTAGGTACACACACACACACACACACACATATATATATATATATATATATATATATATATATATATATATATATATATATATATATATATATATGTATATATATTTATATATATATAATATATATGTATATATATTTATATATATATAATATATATATATATATATATATATATATATATATATATATATATATTATATTATATTAATGATATATTAATACAGTTTGACTTTAATTATTGATTTATTTATTAAATTTAATTTATCTATGTATATATTTTGTCTGTTTTTATTTAATTATTGTTTGTTTGTCTATGGTTTAAATTAAATAGCTAGGGTAATTTATTAATATTTTTTTTATTTCTTATTAATTAATGGAGAACATGAGAACACTCTACTCCCGTGGGTTTCCGGATTAAATTGAAATATATGAAATTTGTATTTTCTAAATATTGCATTAACATTATCTCCTCCAAAAGCTGTGAGTAATTATGTGGAACATACCCATTCGACCTCTATGATATCACTTCTTTTTCTATCTTTAGCAGATGACATGTAAATAAAATTCAGAAGAGTCAAAATTTAGTTCATATAATTACGGATAGACATCAAATTGAAAAACATTATAATTATGAAGGAAAAACTTCTGTTAAACAAAATTATTACTACAAACTAACTTACTTAAATTGAATTTTCTTATACATAGAAAACTATTCGTGGTGAAATTTGGCCAAATTAGTTATGTGTGTCTGAATTTTTTTAAAATGGTTAACCATATAAAATTATTTATACACTAACCTGTTCACAACACTTGAAAGTTTCTTTGTTCACTCTGCTCCTGTTCTCCCCTGGAATGAAGCTGGACTCTCTTCAACTCGTGGAAACAAACTCTATTGTTTGTATAGCAGGTAAGTCGAGATAATTTATTAAATTGTTCGTTAAATTTGACTTAGAATGTTTCTATGATGATAATAAATGTTTTTTATCTAGTATTTAAGACTGTAATGTGGTCACTTCATTAAAGTTTACGCATAGCGTCCCTTCTCAAATTTCAATTATCTGTATTTTTTCACAAATAATTACTATTTACTGATAATTTCTGCTATAAACGTTTCTAAGGTTATAATTTAGCATTTGTATTAGGTTTTGACTTTAATATCAAATAATTTCCACATATTTTTAATTAAATTTTAGAAAAAATTTCTTACATGTCCATTTGCTTTCACATCACCCAACACACACCTTTTGTTTTTCAATCAACAAAACTTTTGTTGCTAGCTTTGTTATTTTCAAACAAAACACTAACAAGTTACTAGATATATCAGTCTTTTTTTATTTAATTTTTAATATTTAATTTAATTGTCTTTCTCTTATTCCTATTGTTATTAACTGTTTATGTAAAATTTCAAAATAATTACTTACACCTATTTACATGTGAAATATTTCCAAAAATATACCTTATATTTATATACAATGATTATATTTATCCAACTTTAAATTTAAATATCAATGAATTTACAATCATTACCTCCTTAAAATCTTTCATAATGCCTTCCAATTCATTTCTTATATTTGATTCAACAATTGTCTCATATAAATTTGGCCTATTATTTAATACAGTCACATTTTTCCAAACATCCTATATGCTTTGAAAATAATCAATAATTCAGAACCTAAATACTTCTGTGGTTGAATATATTTCTGATATCTTTATTCTATGTTACATGACATGAAGTTTATATTGACATTTCAGTTTCATTTCAACAACTGTGATAACTTGTCTGTATATTAGTATCAAATATCCTGTTTATTATTGTCTAATAATAACTTTATGTTCTTTTCAGATTCATTTTGATATTCTAGATAAAATATACAAGTCATCATCTGTGCTGCTAATACGAAAGTGAATTTATAATATACCAAGGAAATTAATAAAAATTTATGACTCACAATGTTTACATTCTGAAAGTTAAGGTAACTACTTTCAATATTACTGGTGTATTTATATAGTTATAAGGATAATCGATATCATAGGTGTTTGATTTGATATGAGATATATTTCTTACTTATTATTACACGTAGAAATGATAATTCTATCTGTCTGAAGAAAGTAATCTCTATTTGTTATTCTACAAAGTTACAAATTTCATATATTCGTGTCTTATTCTCTTCAATATTTGCTACGATAAGTTCAAATCCCTTTAACATTTAGTACCTGGATATATTAATTCATAACTGTTTATACCGTTTTCGGTTAGAATTTCGAATGGGCCCTCTAAATATAGCTTCAACTTTTTACAAACGTTATTTTATCTGTTAGGTACTCTCAAATGTTTTATTAACACCAAATCACCTTTGTCAAATGTCGTAGGTTTAGTTTCTTTTCTTAACATTTTGTTTTTTGTATTTCTCAGCATTTTTGCTTAATTTTTCCTAACAAAAGAAATTAGGATAGTCCTTATTATGGACAGTTTATACTGTTCCAAAAAAAAATATACATATATATATATATATATATATATATATATTTATACATATATACAGGGTGTCCCGGGACTAATGGGAAAAAAGTCAGGAGCGTATAATCTGAGCCAAAATAATGTTAGTACTTCATATAAACTTTTTCTATGTAGGCCCTCGTTTTCGAGTTATAGGCCTCCAAAGTTTTAATTTTGAATTTAGTTTTTATTTTTATTTTTTTTACTAGTTATTTGATCTTTGTAAAATGTACGGCAAAGCTATAATGTACGTGTATGTTTATTTTGGAAAAGTAAACAGATTTACAGTAGTGCCTTGAAGCCAGGGACGGACTACTCGCAATGGTTAGTGATTCAAAAAAATTACAGGGATGGCACACCCTGTATGAAATTATCGAAATTGACTTCCCCACACATTAAGCTAACGAAAAGGTACTTTTGCTGGAATTCGATAAAATTAGCCGTTTGGCTAATATTTACAGTTTTATTAATGCACTACGTACAAATTTTCCTAACTAACTTATTAATACGATCTACTACAAAAAAATAATTTGATGATAGCAGATGATAAAAACATTAAGAACTTATTTAATGGGAATTAAAAAGGTACGCAGACAACGTAATTAGTTGCTTTTAATCAAAATTACGAACACAACATTATTAAACCATTAAGAAAACCTCATAAAACACAAGTTATAAAACAATCGACTGAAACTAATTCCTAAACAACAAAAACTAACGTTCTTATAATAAATGTTCAATATGAGATCCTCCCACTTCCACGCACATTCTAAGTCTACGACGGTTGTTTCTTTGCACTTCTAATAACATTCCAGTGTAACACATTTCTGTCTATTAAATCTTGCCTTGTTTGCACAGGTGTTGCGTATACCTTACTTTTGAGATAACCCTAGAGGAAGAAATCCATAGGATTAACATCTCCTGATCGCGGTGGTCATTGAAAAGGGCCTACACGACCAATCCATCTATTAGGAAACCTTGTGTGTTAATGCTATCGTACATCTAAACTGAAATGAGGAGGGGCCCCATCATGCATGAACCATAAATTTCTACGAGTTTGTAGTAGCACATCATCAAACAGGTTCCATAACTCATTTTGCAAAAACTCCAAATATCTCTGACCGGTCAAAGTATCGTCAATAAAGTATGGCCCTATCAAATGATTGCCAACTATTCCTGCCCAAACATTAACCATGAATCTATGCTGGCTCCTAGTTTGACTAATGCCATGTGGATTCACATCATCCCATTAATGCATATTATGAGAATTTATGACTACATCTCTGTTGAAACCGGATTCGTTCGTAAAGAGAACGTTACTAATAAATGTATTGTCTGCTTGTTGTTGTTGCAGAAACCACTGGCTATACTCAAGTCGTGAAGGATGATCAGCCACTGTCATACTGTGTACTTTTTTCATGTGAAAAGGATATAACAGCTGTTCTTTTAGAACGCGATGCACAACTGATTTCGAGACGTTATGTTCTCTTGATAATTTTCGTAAACTCGTTGATGGTTCATTATCAACTGCATTTAACAAGTCTTGTTCAACTGCCACAGTACGTACGCTTCGTACTGGACCTTCTCCACCTTTTTTTTTGGCAAAAAACCTCCTAAAATTTAAAACTTTGTTTTGTATACATGGAAAATTACTTTTACTTATTCATACCTGTTTCTCGTAACCTGAGATCAATACGCTCAAACATTCGTCTGTCTGGCAATGCTCTGTTTGCAAAATGTTCTGCATAAAGCCTTCTGGCCTCTTAAACAGTTTCGAGAAACCAGTCCATACATTAAATTCATATCTGCGTGAATGTACGTAGTGCATTAATAAAACTGTCAATATTAGCCGAACGGCTTATTTTATCGAATTCTAACAAGAGTACCTTTTCGTTAGCTTAATGTGTGGGGAAGTGAATTTCGATAATTTCATACAGGGTGTGCCATCCCTGCAAATTATTTGGATCACTAACCATTGCGAGTAGTCCGTCCCTGGCTTCAAGACACTACTGTAAATCTGTTTACCTTATCAAAATAAACATACACGTACATTATAGCTTTGCCGTGAATTTTATAAAGATCAAATAACTAGTACAAAAAATAAAAATAAAAAATAAATTCAAAATTAAAACTTTGGAGGCCTATAACTCGAAAACGGGTGCCTGAATAGAAAAAGTTTATATGAAGTACTAACATTATTTTGACTCAGATTATACGCTCCTGACTTTTTTCCCATTAGTCCCGGGACACCCTGTATATATATATATATATATACATATATATATATATATATATATATATATATATATATATATATATATATATATATATGTATATATATATTATCAGTTGGAATTTTCTTTCAATAAGAAGATTTGCCATTAAATTGATTAAGTAGCTATTTTATATGAAGTGTTAACATAACATAAGATAACATAAGAGAGCAAAAGTACCACTACAGGTGAAAATTTTTGACTACAATGTCATTAAAACATACAGTTTAAAACACGTTATGTGGTTGAGAGATTGCCTATCGTCGATAAAATTTCCTCTAATATTTTAGAACTTTAGAAAAAAATCAATGGTTCCTCAAACATTTCCCAAAAGGTAATTCCAAGCATTCTTTAGAATATAAAGGCTTATGCATTGAAATACACCAAAGCCAATGAACAGCTGGAGGTAAATTAAGCTACTAATTAAACCTACACAAAGAAGAAAAATATTACACTATTTTGCAAATATCTACATAATATCTAGAAAATATCAACACAGACATCTTTAACTTAACAGATTTATTTCCAATTTTATGCTACCATAATTATTACGTCCCCCGCCTAATTACACCACGGGTTAAAAGCTCAGTGAATCAGCAAAACTTTAATTGTGTCATGTATATTTGTGGATATTAAGAATATCAGTAATAAATTCACTTCATCTTATGCAAACAACAATAAACAACGGAATAAGTACTTACCCTCTTCTTTTATTTGGTTTTTCCGCTAACGTCATTTCTAGTACAATAGTTTTTTTCCTCGAGACGACATATTTTTTACGTTCACTTTATTAACTAAACTTACTTGTCCAAATGTAATAAAATAATACTGAATGGTCTTGTCCAAACTTGCATAAAGCAAAGTAAGGCGGCTTACCCCACCCTAATTTTCGGTAATACTTTAGAAGTCGAGTTAGATAAATCACTGTAAACGTTTTAACGATGCTAAGTTACTTGATTCTTCGTTTGAATTTTATAGGACCTACCATAAAGTAAATCGACTCACTTGTTTCTTAAATTGCACAAATGTCAAATCTTCTCAAATAACTCGATTAGCTTTATTTATACAAAGTTAAATTATAAGAAAGAATATGATATTACAAAACTAAGCAGGTAAGAAGATTTACTGAAATATTTTTCGCCGAGAAGTAGAGATGCTCGAATTTAGTTGTAAATAACTTGGTTATGCAACATCACTTAATTACCGGAATTGGTGTAGACATAGTGGTATCAAAAGTGAAGCCCAAATCTGCATAAAAAGCAAGAATACAGTAAGTGGGGTTACTTGAATCTAAGTTTTTGCGGCAGTTATTGTTAAATTCCAATTCCATAAGGCCCTATTGATTTAAAATCCCAAAAAAAATGTTTATCCCGATTTCGATGAAATTTGACATAGGCCGATTTTTTAATACACCAAATTGTGAAAAGATCCTCAAACAGCACTATGCGATTAAGTCTTCCACAACCGCACGAATTCTACTACTGAAGAAAATACTTTCTTAAAAAGATTATTTACAAAAATGAATTACAACTAATGTCAAACTAAAATCTAGAAGTAAGTACATAAATCTGTCGTTATATATAAATAAAGGTTGACGTTGCATCTTCTTATTTTTGTTGTGCTGAAAATTTCTAGTGCTGTAACTTGCATACTGTATTATACTATGTGTATCTGTAACTGGGAGGTGAGTAGTATTCATAAAAAAGTATCTGAGGCTCGCGCAGTTATACACAGTGTCACATCAAGAGAAACATTTTTAATATCATTTTAGAAATTTCGTTACATATAAAAAGTTTTGTTTGTTGCAAAATCCTATAAAATGCTTTCTAAGACCTACTCAAATTGCGAATGACTTATAATTATTAAAATGATATGCCCTCTTTTTTGCCTTATACACAAGCTCCATGGTATCAGATAGAATTGTTCCATAAATTGTGACATTTCCATTCTATATAAAGCCTCTATTTCAATAATACAGAACCTCAAAGTCAACCATTGAATTCTAACCCTTATTTTTCGTTATCTTCACTTTGACTCCCTTTATCTCAGAAACACATGCGTTTAGACGATTATCGATTTTTTAATTTATTGGTTCATTCTTTGGAAGTACTATTGTGCAGTATTAGCACAATTATTCCGTAACTTTGGCCTACGGGATTTTTATAATGTAAGGATGTTTTTTAGGGACTTCAAGAGTGAAACAGTCAAAATCAACCTTCAAAATGTACCTTTTATTTTTAGATACATTCACAATATTCTGTTTTTAACTTGGAGGATAATTTTAAGAAACCTGAGTCACATGACAAGAAATAACTAAAAAATTACTAGATCGAGAGCAATGACATACAATATTCATACTAAAATTATTATAACGTCTGCAAATAATGAACCACAAACTAAATACTTAAGCTAATAGATACGTGGTAACCCATCGTAACAATACAACGAATTGTAAAATTAAATCTATGAATTTTCCTAGTTCAGCGACATTTTTTGTAAGAAGGTTAATAATAGTTGTCAAAATTACTCGAACATGAATTGAAGATTTGAATTTATTGATGAAACCTGAATTTGAAAAAACGGTAAGTTCTGAGTCGTTTCCGATCAAATGTAAATAATTGAGAATGAAGTATCACAAGTATCAGAATTTGTTCCATTGGAAGTACAAGAACTTGTTCATTTAAAATACAACAAATATGTTTTTGTTCTAGAATAAATCATCAAAAATACCTTTTTATAATTCGCGTATAAAAGAGACTCCATTATAACATTGTTTACAATGTCACAATGAAGCTCTTTGAACACTGTAATAGTAATTTTTAGAGTACAGTTGGTTATTGTATTTAGTTATATTTTTATTTGACATTTGACTTTAACCTTGACACAGATTATAAATAAAATGGTCTAGCGTTGTTCTATCTAGCAAATTATTATACTAAAGGTAAATTAGAATGATTTATATATTAAAAATAATAACGAATGTAGTACGCTAACGTTTATTTATCAATGATTTGTCAATTGTTTATAATTATATTGTATAGGATCAATATATAGGTATATAAAACGTACGATTTTTGGGATAAATTACCAGATATCTATGTAAAGATGTATTACAGAAATAATTATGTTCATGATATAATATAAATAGATCGCAAGAGCATATACGAAGAAGCTCTTTTTTAAACAAATAATCATCCTCTTTTTGCTTAAATGAAAGTTTGTTTACAATTTACACAATTATTCGGTTATAATATGTCAAAAGTCAGAAGTGCTGAATAAAACCATCTGTGATCTGACCAATTAGGAATCTACAGAATTGCCAACTTAAATTAAAACCACACCTCCTAGTTTAAAAAGAGGGATTATATGAAATTATATTTTATTTAAATAATTAAATAAACGCGAATTATAAAAAATATTGTGTAAAACTTGTGCCACAATGACTTTCTGTAGTACTCGTGATTTGCAAACTTCACTCGTACTACAAAACGAGTCATTGACACTTGTTTTACAAATAACTATTATATGATATACTTTAGCAAAATATTGTATTTTTCATCACTTCTTCCGTAGATTTCATAGACAGATCAGGTACCTATATCGATAAGAAAATTTCCAAATAGTTTGAGAAAGGGCCTAATTTTCTATAGGTTGGGAAGTCAACCTGTTATTTTGTAAGAAGATAGACTAGATTAAATAGGGAAATATTGTCATTAAGTGCGAAAAGATAATGAATAACAGTTCATTAGACAACACAAAGGAATTTATCGGGTATTCTATGATGTAACACCGTTGCCGTATTTGTAAAATGTTGAAAAGAATCAATCAAACACCGAAGCTAATTCGGTCCGTTGTGACTAGTCGCGACGGCGACGCCTCGAATTTAGAAACGTTATCACTTTTTACGGTTGAGTAAGTTCGATGAAAGGGAGCGTCACGATGAGAGTTCTATTGAAAACTCATTTCTAATAAATCTTCTAGCTAAGAACGTATGATATTCAATTCCCTTCTTCGGTCGCGACAATAGAAAATATATCAAAATCCTGGAAGAGATGTATTCCCTTTTATTGGACTAATATCTAAGATTCAGGATTTAGTGTATTCACTTTCAAGGTAGCAGAATTGAGCTGATCCAAATTTTGATTACTTTGGCGGATTTATGAAGCAGCGGTGGAGAAGGATTAGAGTGGTTTAAAAAGCATGTGTCTCCCATACGAGTATATTTATATTTCAAGTACGATAAATTATTTTCACTGGAAAAAATTACTCAGAAATGTTAATAAATGAAACAAACACTTTTTCCGTAATTTTATAGAACAAATTGCATATAGTATCACATCAGTATAGTACTATTGTGAGTTTTCTATAACTATTATGTGTAAATTCATTTATATACCTACATATAATGCGAAATAAGAAGGATATGAGTGAATAGACTTTGAATTTTGATTAAGTTGTAAATTTCTATAATAAATTATTTTAAACATAATTCAACGAAAAACTCAAAAAACAATATGACATCAAACAAATTATTTAATCTTGAACTACTATAGTTTTGATTTTTTTGTTTTCAAATTAAGGGTTGTTATGAACGGCGTGTTGTTTTTTCAAAATCAAAAAGATAGGCATAGTTACCATTTTATTTAATTTTCAATATGGATAACATTGACCATTAATTTTCTGTCCTTGAAAATTAATAAGAAATTATTCGAAAGCTCAGATTAAATATCTGAAATAGTGTACTCTGGTGTTTCATTGCGACATCCACATTTTAACAAGGGCGCCATTTTTAGCTTCTAGAATCATAGTTTTCCGTTACGTTATTTATTTTATTAACCTACTATCAGCGCATGTTTCCTTCCAAAAAATGGCTCGAGAAAGTACGAAATCTATCAATTTTGTTTCTAAAGGGCCCTTTATATACAAATAATTATAAAAACTTCTTTCAAGAACGACTTTGTAAAACTGGCAACATCTTTTTGTGTTTCATATTGGAATTATTTTGTGTTTCGAAGACAAATAACAGGGAATGTGCGATATTGACGGAAATGCATTGTAAATAAGTCCGCGTAAGAACGCTTTGATACCAACCTAAGCAATTTTATTTTATTTGTAAAGATATTGTCACGTGCTCCACGTAAAAATTATATACAAGATATCTCTACATTAGAATGACATCCTGTATAATGGAATATGTTATTAAAGAAGTTGTAATTCTCAACAAATTCAAAACATAGAGCAGCAATTTTGTAATGTTAAACATTAAAACGAGATGAAAACCAAATTTATGCACACACAATGTTTTAAGAGCATTTTGAACTACAATTTCGCATCAGAAAAAGGTAGAGTCGGAAATTAGACACCGGAAGGAAAGGTTACAAAAATACCTGTGAGCACAGCCTTTGGCTAGCTCCTGGGTACTTCATTAAAAATTGCTCGTGACGTGCGCTGCAGGTAAGATCATTTTAACTCTTTCAATCATTAGCATTTTTCATATAAATTTTTAAACCATTTTAAAGTTTCTCAATATCATTCATAATTAAATATTTGATTTTAGTATTTACTCATTGTTTTTTCTCAATTTTATTAAAATGTCTAATAACCCCCTATTAAATGATTGAAATTGACATTTGCTAATTGTTTTTATTTATAATTTAATCATCAATTTTACATATTTAAACCTTTTTGCATTGTTGTTTTGATTATTAATTATTTTTCATTCGTGTGTTTTAATTGCATGCATACCTTTAACATCACAACATCACACGTGTGCCGATTGTTTTATTTAAAATCACATTTCACTTGATTTCTTTTGAAAATTATCGCGCAGACAAATCTAGACATCTAGACAGATAGGTGGTAAAACAGGAACTCAAAAACGAAATAATGTTCTGTAATGTACGTGGATTTTTTAATAAAATTCATCTCATCAAATATTTTCTTGACATTCATAAACCAGATATCTTCTTCTTACTGGAGACGCTCCTCAAAGCTAACAAAACTGTTATCTATATAAACCCCGAATATAGTCTTTTTAGACAAAACCGCCCTACCGAAGTCTGCGGAGGTGGTATCGCAGTGTTCATAAAAAAATTCATAAATTTCCAACTGCTACAACAACATAATTCTTCTATTGAGCATATCGCTATATTGTTAGACAATAAAATTAAAATTGTCGGATCATGCAATGGTTCGTTGTTAAGGAAATGTACCTAGTAACAATTTTTTCGAAATACTATGTTGATTCGAAGAATTTGGGATGATATTAAAGGAAAGATATACAAGGTGTAGAATTTTGCATATTTGTGAAATTCAATAAAAATTTTAGAATTTAAATAAATAAAAGTCAATGGAAAATATAAATACATAGTGAATACGTGTAAGAGAATTTAGTGCCAGTTACCTACAATTCAGTCATCCAATACTACTATCAAATATTGGAACTGTTAGCGAAGCAGATATTTCGAATTGTGACCAATATACGAGATTTAACCAACACCTCTAGTAGACTTTGTAAAATTTTTCATTATTATTATTATAGCACTGTAATTAAAAAGAAAAGGGCCTAAAGAAAGAAATATTTCAAAAGAAAAAGAACATACGTATACGTATCTGCAAATTTCATTGAGTTCTTCAGACTATTTACATCACAGTACAAAGTGTGTGTTCACAAGAAAATTTACGATTTTACCTTAATTTTTCCGGACAATTTAGTTTATTGTAGATAGTATAGTATAAGCGATTTTGTATATATTTTCTCCAAAAACTAAAGGTTGTTTATGGACAATATAATTTTGAATCATATAAGGTTATCTATGTTTTGACATAATAGGAATTTTCTAGCCTTATACTTAAAGGTTTATTAAGCCGGTCACTCACATTCCGGTAGACCTGTGCATGTGAAACTGTGCAGGTATACTGGAGACCTGAAAAGTCCACACACGCTAAGGTGATATTCTAGATTTTATTTAGTTTGATGATGGCATCAAAAGATGACGACGCATTGGCAGGTCTGTGCCTCTTATTAGTTATAAATAAACGTGCGAAATCCAAAAAAAAACGGGAAAAATGGTGCAAAGATTGGTTACTAAAGCGAAAAAGTTACAGTCATATTAATTTATTGAACGAGTTGAAATTTGAACCCAAGGATTTCCAAAACAATTTACGAATGGATAAAGAAACTTTCTATGGTTGGTCCTTTTATTACAAAGAAGGTTACAGTAATGAGAAATTGCATTTCACCTCATCAGAGATTAAGTGTAACTTTAAGATTCCTAGCCACAGGAAGAAGTTATGAAGACATGAAATACTCTGCAATTATTTCCCCTCAAGCCCTTGGGAAAATAGTTCCTGAAACATGTGCTGCTTTGTACAAAGCTCTTTGTGCAAGATACTTAAAGGTAAGCTAATAAGACAAAAAAGTATTATTCAGCAATACGTATTTATTCATAATCATAGTTGTAATAATATTAAATGTTACTTCTAAAGATAAGTAGCAGCATCTCCTTTGCTAGACTCCACAAGAACTACATTTTCAAAAGGTTGTTGGTTTTCTTGAAATCGAGAACCATGTTGTGGGGGACTGGTCGGAGAGAACTGCTGGGATTGAGAATGCTGAAAAGTGTATTGTGGGTTAGGCTGAAGTTGTGCTATTTCTGATTGGTTGTACTGCATATAATTTGCACTTGGACTTGGAGCAGGGGTCATAATGAGGCTAGAACTGGAGGAATGTGATGAGTGACATGAAACTGAGTGGCGTGAAAACATAGCTGGCTGATATTGCTGCATATTACGAATTATTGCGTCAGATGTTTCCTGCATGTTAAAGCATGTATGTTGTACTGTAAGGTTACCAAGTTCGGCCTCGAATATAACATCGTTAATTAGTTTTTCTGTAATTAGGCTTTGTTTTTTGTCCACTTCCCTAAGTTTTATGGCAACACTTTTTCCAAAAATATCAAAACGGTCGTCATGTATATGTGGACGCTTGAAGTGTTCTTGCACAGTCGTCAAAACATCATTGGTCAAAGAATCTTGGTTTCGTTTGCCTGGTCTGGCTTTCGAAGTACCAGTGGTGCTTTTTCGTGAGGTCATGGAATAATTTCATTTTCTGTTAACGGACCGGCGTTGTCTGTTGTAGACAATCCTTGGCGGGATGGAGAATCCGGGGCATCGGCAACATGCGAATTTTGAGTTTCTTGTATTGACCCAATCTGAAACAATAAAACATTAAAATGGGTGGTTAAAAATTATTAATTCATTGTTATTTTTTTTCAGTTTTCCAACAGCCAAGACGAATGGAAAGAAATAGCACAACAATTTGAAGAACTATGGAACTTTCCACACTGTTTGGGCGCCATCGACGGTGAACGTATTGATATTATTCCACCAGCTGGAAGTGGATCTGAATTTTTCAATTATAAAGGCCGGCACAGTATGGTTCTTTTAGGAATTGTAATGCCAAATATCAATTTATTTTAGCGAATTTTGGAACCAATGGAATAATTTCAGACGGTGGTGTCCTCCAAAACACAAAATTGTGTTAAATAGAGGTGAATTAAATATTCCAAGCGCAGAACAGGCCAAAGAAAGCGGTAGAAATCTTCCGTATGTTTTTGTCGCAGACGACGCTTTTGCTTTACGCACTGATATGATGAAACCCTTTCGACAAGCAGACTTGAATTCACAAGAAAAAAAATATTTAACTACAGATTGTCTCGTGAAAGGCGTATAGTCGAAAATGCGTTTGGAATATTGGCTTCGACATTTCGTATATTTCAAATTAATGTAGAGCCTGTGAATATTATTGAAATAGTAATGGCAGCAGTTGTGTTACACAATTTTCTCATCCAACATTCACCAAAATCTTATGCTCCACAAAGATGCGTTCACCAAGAAAATACTGTTGAAGGAACCGTCATCCCATCGGTGATGACGATTCACAAAACTCTAACATGGAAAATTTAGAGTAACGAAACCCGGGAAACATAAATGCTACCGCAAAAAACGTTAGAGAAAATTGTTTGCACTACTTTTGTGGCGAGGGCAAAGTACCATGGCAAAATGATTTGATAAAATGATTGATTAAATTGTTTATTTTTTTTGGTAATATATACCCTAATAATAATTTACTAAATAAAGTAAACATGTGCCAAAATATATAGTAAACACATAAAAACTGCTACATCTTTTATTAACTTGCCTCAGAGAAATCTTCCTCATCTGGATCCATGTTCGATACGGAAGTTCTTGGCGTTTTTTGGTCACCAAGAAAGTCAAATAAATGGTAGTACCACAGCTTCGGATGGTACATTTCATCAGCCGATGCTCCAGACTTAATAGAATCGTCATACTTCTTCTTTTCTTTTCTAACGTTGCTTCGTAAATTATCAATTTTTTTAACGACTGCATCATTATTGGCTGTATGGTCTATTTCTTTCAACTTTTCTAGCAATTTTTTATAAGCAGCCTCCCTTTTTTCACGATCGTGGTATTCTTTGCTCTTAATTCGCCATAGACAGGGTTCAAATTTATAAACTTCTATAAACTCGGCTATTACTCTACGTTGCTCTTCAGTACTTGACGCCATTTTATAACAGAATCTATGTACAAACACGTGCATGCAGCACAAAATTTGATAGAGAACTGAGACCTGTACAGGCCTGTCGGCACACACATTCCGGTCCAACGTACGACAGCAGTCTGGCGCAGGTCGAACGAATCGATTTTCAATACTGCTCCGGTCGCCTGCACAGGTCCTTTGAATCGCACAGGATTGCTCACACATACGTTGCGACATACCTGCACATGTGTCCCTGTACAGGTCTACCTCACAGGTCTACCGGAACATGAGTGGCCGTCTTTACGTTGAAGGTAAACAGCCAAATTTTGTGGGCCTGAATAATAGTTTTTTCATACCTAAGAGAAAGGGAGAGAGGGAAAGAGGGAGAGAGGGAGATAGGGTGAGAGGGAGAGAGGGAGAGAGGGAAAGAGGGAGAGAGGGAGAGAGGGAGAGAGGGAGAGAGGGAGAGAGGGAGAGCGGGGGAGAGGGAGAGAGGGGGAGAGGGGGAGAGGGGGAGAGGGGGGGGGGAGGGTGAGAGGGGGGGAGGGGGGAGAGGGAGAGCGGGAGGGTGAGAGGGAGGGGGAGAGGGAGGGTGAGAGGGAGAGAGGGAGCGTAATGTGTCTGCATGAGTGTATGTAAAAAGTAGTTCTTTCGCCCTGGAAGTGTGTCAGCCCCTACAGATTGGTCTAGGTTAATGAATATTATTATGAAATCGTTGAACATGTATAAATATCAGAATACGTGAAAGAGTCTATTGCATACCTCCCAGCGAATATCCTTATCTAGTGTAGTAATTCACACAAACATTTCTAGCGTTTATATTTTAACGAATGTCTGGCATGCCCTTGCCATAATCTATTATCTTGTATATTCCCTATTGATCCTGTATCCTGCTGTTACCTTAGACATGTTATTGACTAAAGAAAAATAAAATATCACTTAGGGATAATAAACTAAAAAATAATGCAAATCTTCACGTCCTAACTCGTGAATATACTTACAGTTGGTCAATTTCTCTTACATGGTATACATTTAAAAGAAAATGTTCTTAATTCTCTTGTAATGTTTTTCTTATTCATTTAAATACACAATGGGTGCGATAAATTTATACACACGGTATATCTACTTACGTAGTTTATTTATACACTTAACTATTCACTAACTTATATTAAATACACTGTATATTCACACGATCATTAATTAATATAAACACTCCACTAATATTTATTTATGTTCACGTCTATTCACTAAAACATTAAATTGTAAACCAATCTCGTCGCTGATAGGTAGTCTCTTATATATTAAACGTTTTTCTGGTGCCTTCTATTCCGGAAACTTATCAATTATGACTCCCAACAAACAAACGCCCTTCTCAGAAATCTCTATGAAAACAATCACAAAAAATAGTCCTTCCCAGAAATTGATGCGCATTCGCCGGAACTTTAATTTTTATATATAGTATTAGACAGAGTCGGATTCAGGGACTAGTCCAGTGTTCGCTTTCGTAACACTCCACACAAAATACGAGCTAAGTCATCAAATTTTAACGGATTCTCCATTCTCCTCCAGTCTCTATGCAAATGGCCATTCACGTTTAAAACGAGACTGAAATGATTGGTTTATATGGTAGTGCTCTTTCCCGCTAACTAAAACCTTTGAGTTTGAAGTTACTTTCTTCTGAAAATTAAACACATACATTTCGAAACTTCCAATGAAATATCAAATGGACTGATTACACTCAGCAAAAGTTATGCCATTAAGTATTAATATGAATAGACACAGTTCTTAGGAAAAAGTGGAGCGTTAAATATAGACCTGAATTGGAATTTATATTGTAACTTTTTGGAAAAATATTAAACTGTAGGAAATATTTCACGTTAGAACATTAGTGCATTTAATTCTAAATATTGATTTTTCAAAATATTCGGTTCACCTTGCTACAATGCTGAATATTTATTAAACAAAATGGGGGCCATTTTATACATTTGTGAAATATTCTCAGTGACATAGATACCCGATCACCCAGTAAATATTATTATATTTGAAAAATATTTCATGTACATGTTTATCATAAAAGTCTTATTAGATTAGATTAGATTAGAGTTTGAGCGTTATCAGTTGAACATTCCTTTATTCAATTATTTTTTCGCAAAACGTACTAGATAAACCGGCACATTCCGATATCAGAATACATAATTTATTCGAGTACAGTGGATTTGAACGTTGCTTTATACCTAGAGTGCGAAGAAATGATTATCGGCAGCTAACTGTTGGTCTTCGGGAAGCTGAGCTGGTAGAATAAATAGGAGTGTGGATACTGTTGTGAGATGTTATCAGGCATGGCACCAAGAAGGTCGAACATGACAGGCCAGAGGCACAGGACCAGTGAGCAGGACAACAGTAGGCCAATATGGCCTGAGATATTTAGCTCTAAAAGATCGTCTTCCATCAACAAGGGCAATAGCAGGCTTGCAGAACATGGAAGGCTCCTTTGTATGCGAAGTGTTTTGAGACGAATAAGAAGGTTTCGACTTTTTTCATACCGACCTCAGTTGGAGTTACCTTAAACTCAAGAACATGGAAGAAATCGACTTGAGTGGTGCCCAGATAGACTAGTGTGGAATCAGGAGTGGAACAGTATCGTCTTCAGTCAACCCCGGTTTTGCTTAAACATGCATGATGGTTGAGCGAGAGTGAGAAGAAGACGAGGCGAACGTCGCAACGCTCACTTTTTTGTTGAGCGGCATGTGTGGTGTACTTACTTATGGCTCAAGTTCACCTTCATCAGGGGCAATCACTACGAATACTCATCGGTAAATTCAATAACTTTTGGAACCTCCTTACCTCTAACTTTTCAGCAAGATAACGCTCAGCCACATATAGCCAGACCAACCTTGCACTACTTCCACCAGGCTCAAATTCATCTCCTGCCTTGGCCCCCAAGATCCCCGGATTCGTCCCCAATTGAACATGTGTGGAACATAATCGGTAGAAGCGTCATCCTCAAAAAGATGGCTCTTCCATATGAGATGAAGGTGGCATGGAATGCTATAGGATCAGATTGTACCGAAATAAAGCTTTGAGAAAATTTTTAGAACAATAATTATGGACTGGGAAGCTTGAGAAAATGTGGCCACTAAGCCAAGCTGGGCTTGTCTACTACACAGATGGCTCAAAAATCGAAAAAGGCGCTGGAGGGAAATAGAGGAATCCTTAAAACACATTCTGGTGAATGTCTTTCAATACTGAAATTCCTGACAATAGGTGACGAAAAGCCTATGTCTAGAAGCTACTCAGAGAAACCGCTGAACAGTATAATACGCTTATTAGAAAATACCAAACTGGACAATATTCTATAGGCTAAAAAAGACTCCTACGATAGATCTGGAGAATGTGGTGGGAAAATTCCATATATAATCTAATCTAATTTTGTAACTTCAAAATGCTATTCCGGTCTATTTATTCGTCCAAGCACATGTGGTTAAATGTGATGATCTATCCTCTGTTACACCTTTATATACACGATAGAACGGATGGTACAATAAAAGTTTACGAATCCTGGTACCACGCCATTGGCTTAAGAGAATTTGATAAAATTTATACTGCCGATGTTTTTTGAAGGGAGTATAATCAATGAAATATTTTAAATTTGTTTTTCTATCCCCTAAGAAGATATGCAATAAAATATGTATTTCTTCAATGGATGATAGGAAATTTCTAATAACACGCAATGCTTGATGACCTATTAGATAGGGTCAAACGCCTAGTCGTTGGCATTCCACCCAGTTATTGGCACTTCTGAATAAAAATGGTTTTCTTGAATAAAAAGTGATTGTTTCACGTTTTACTATAAAAAAGGAAACCAACGTTCCTCATGTCAGTAAATAATTTTGGCGGTAAACCTGTGCAAACGTTTTTCCGGTCAGTACCGTGTTTCAAAGTGCCAGTTTTACGCCCTATTTAAGCAAATTTCTAAAGATAAGTACCCTTGATTATATGCTTTTCTTCGGTTTTTGCTTGTTTTTCTAAAGACGAATTTTTCCAATATTAAAGGATATGTATCGAAGCACTTAACCTTCCGATGACCAGCCTTTTTTTCTTACGCGGCTGACCAACGGAGGTCGAAAATGACCCATTCAAAATTTTTATATTTGTATTGTATCATTGAATGATGTAATAAGTAATTTAAGTCGCCACAGGTAGGTAGTAGTAATTTTTTTAAAAGATTTGATTGTAACTTGCAGATATAATGTTTGCATTTATCGCGTTTCGATGTGAAGCCGGGTATTGTATAAAGGGCGTAACTAGCTCAATGCCCAAGTCTTGAATAAATAGTCTCCTCCGAAAATATTTTCCTTTTTCGTAGTCATCATATTTATTAACGTACAAGACAAATGCATTTATTCCACTTACGTCAATGAAATTGAAGAATGCAACTATAGGCATGAATATTGCTTGACCATTTTATCCAAACTATCTAATGCACATTTGTGTTTGTTATCGTCCAAAATAATTTGGGCTTATAGGTTGTTTCTTCACCGGACACATTTATGTCAGAATATTGCGTGGTTATTGGCAGCACGCTCCTATTTTATTCGGTACATGGGAAACTAAAATGGCATCTTTATTATATATAATTTCGCTTGAATGCTCCGCTCGGTTTTGTATAAAAGAAAAAAGCATTTAGCATTATTTTCGACGACGCTATTTATAATTAATACCTCGCTTTTTTTCTGGTATGTTATTTGTCATTCTTCTATAGATTCTAGCAATATGTATTAGTCGAAAGACATAATGCCCAAATTTGTATGCCATATTTATCTGGCTTAGATTTCATATAGACCCTGAATGGACACTTTCCACGAAAAGGCACAATTTTTCGTCTATACAAACATCAGAGTTGGGAGTATAGGCCTTCTTACAGTTTGAGTCAAAAATAACATGTATCTCTCTTATTGGGGCCAATTTATCTAAAGCGCGTCTTTCTGTTCGTGTTACGAGATCATCAAACCTTAGAAATCGAAGTAAAGGCTTTACTCTGTTACGGGACATTGTTGCACAGAAAATAGGCCTCTGAAACGCTGAATTTTTTGTACTCCACAGCTCCAATATTGCTGCGTGATTTGCCTTCAAGCATCCGGCAATAAGTAATAATCCGGTAAAGGCATACAGTTCTTGTTTATTGAAGAGATTCCAGTTATTCCTATTAATGCCGATTATTAGTTTCACGAATGACAATGCATATAATCTCATCGGAAATAAGAGTTTGAAACCTTCAGCCTTCGTGGTAAAATTTGATCTGTACTTAGTTGTACTAGGCCTTTTAGCTAGGATATACCACGCAACTAGAAAAAAACTTATTGCCAAATTTTTATGATAAAATTCCAAATCAGTGCAAAATTGTCACTACTAGCTGAAAATTTCAACAAGAAAACTACCCGATATTTCTTTGCTTTTAAGTGTCCCTATGCTAATTGAATAGATAAAAATACTATTTATCACATTATAAAAATAAGGATACCTTCAATTTTTACGATAAAGTTCAAAACAAAATTTAGGATGCAATCCACAGCCGCATTTTATACAAATAAAGTTACTTTTTTTCTTGCACATTTGATGTCTGTTTCATTGTAAGAAATCATATGACCTATATTGTCAAATATGGAAGCAAGGTGGATATGGCGGTGCCGTTTTTCCTCTGCTTGATTTTTTGCCATAAGATTGAAGCATTATCGTATACATACAATATCTCGCTTATTTGACAAGATAATTTAAAAATTAAAAAAACTGTTTTGAATGGCATTAAAGTACCTTCATAATGGCGTATGAAATAACTTTATTGCATTTAACAGGCTTGTGCACCCACCTATCACTTTTGTTTTAAATGGTACCCACTGTATATTGTTATTGAAAGTTGCGTGTTATTCTATTAGGAATACAACGATACAACATAATTGTAATTATTTTTTATTATTAACAAAAAATTAACATTTCTGAAATTTAACTAAAATGCATATGCAATTCAAAAAACGAAAACAAAATTATAGTAAGTGTTCAAAATTATTTCCTGCAGATTCCATGCACTCTTAAAGACGTCTTAAAAGCGTTCTTGTGCAGGCCGCCTGTATCATAGCTGGTGTAACAGCACGACATGTTTCACGAATACGTTCTTTCATATCATCTACATCTACAAGTTGCGTTTGATTAACCAATTCTTTAAGGTAACCCCACAAAAAAAAGTCCAGTGGTGTTATATCTGGCGAGCGAGGTGGCCAAGCTATAGGTCCATAAATTCCAATCCACCTGTTGGGAAACAGTTGATCGAGATGCTCCGCAAAAATACCTGCATTATGAGGTGGAGCACCGTCCTGTTGCCAGATAATTGTATTCCGTTGTGCCAAAGGAATGTCTTCCATAAGTTCAGGTAACTCGTGTTCAAGAAAATGTAAATATCTTTCTCCATTCAATGTCCCTCATAAAAGTATGGCCCAATTGAGTGACCATTGAATAAACCGCACCATACATTTATACCCCAAATTGTCTGAAAACGAGATGAAGAAACCCATTGTGGATTTTCGTTCGACCAATAATGGGCATTATGTGTATTCACTATACCATTGTTGTAGAAGCGGCTTTAATCACTCCAAAATATTTTATTTAAAAGCAAGTGATCATCGGTAATCATAACATCAATTAGAGGAATAAATTCTAATCTTCGGTCGAAATAAGTAGGCTTCAGTCCTTGAACTGAATGTAATTTAAAAGGGTGATATTTGTGTTTCCTCAAAATTCTCTGTACAGTACTTTTGCTTATTCCGATTTCTTCAGCTATTTTTCTAACAGAAGTATGGGGATCAACAGCAACATACGCAAGTACATTAATAACATTATCATCATTGCTCACATGATTTCGGTGTGGTGCATGGTTTTTGGGAAACACCATGTGTGCTACTTGACGACGTTGAGGAAAATGTTCTCGATATAAACGGGCTGCTCGTCGAGCATTTTTCCTGCATTCACCATAAACTAGTAACATGTCAACGTATTCGTCTGAAATAAACGTGAATGGCGTCTTACTGATAACAAGATTAATAATTTTGTAATTGGAACTTGTGAATGGTGGACACAACAAACAGTTAAGTCATCGATTAACTACACTGGGCACTGTTTAACAATAAGTATTTGAAGTTCTTTTTTTTTGACAGATGCATCGGTTTTTGACAACAAAAAAATGATGTACTTCTTCTCGACATTTTTATAACCATCGGCGGAGGCAACATAATTTTTATAAGGATAATTAGGTAATACTTATAAAAAGGTCTAAAATGATAATTTTTTGTTGTTAATTATAAAAAATAATTACAAGTATGTTGTATCATTGTATTCCTAATAGAATAACACGCAATTTTCAATACCAATATACAGTTGGTACCATTTTAAAAAAAGTGATAGGTGGGTGCACAAGCCTGTCAAATGCAATAAAGTTTTTTCATAAGTCATTATGAAGGTACTTTAATGCCATTCAAAACCGTTTTTTTTAATTTTTAAATTATCTTGTCAAATTAGCGAGATACTTATTGTATGTATACGATAATTTGGGACACCCGGTATACCTTCGAAAAACAAGTAGAGATGAATAATTTGGGTCATTAGGCAAGTATGAAACTATTGGCTAATACCATTTTTTTGTCGCATTCTCGTTTTATATAGATAAATAAGTCCGTCCATTTTATCAATTCCTCCCATGTTTTTGTTATAGTTTGCAATAACTTTGGGTTGGGAACTTGTCTTTTAGATTTGGGTTCCTTGCACCATCATGAGGTTGTTACAATATCGGTGGAATCAAAATTCGTTTCAACAGTAACGACTTTATTATCCTTCCATTACGCAAAAGATGCGTTTTCACAATGTATATAGTAAGAAGTTCCCATTGGCTGTTCCAGTAGAGCATGTGTTTTTTTTTAGACAGAAGCTGCAATAAACTGAGACTCGTAAAGTAGTTAGCAAAAAAAATTATAGCCACTGTTTGCAGGAACTTCTGATTTTTGAAGCAGTGATATTACGACTTCTGCTCCAAGTCCAAAAACCTTTTCTGAATCTGATTCTCGGGTGGTCATCTCAAAAGAAATCATATACCCATTGCTAGTTCAAATGGCCCAGTTCTTATAAACAGATAGGAATCACTAGATAAAGTTTATATCCTGAAAACAACATTCCACCAGGTTAAACATATAACTCATCTTTTTTTAGCTGTAAATCTTTGTTTTTTTTTGTTGTCCAAATCGGTTTGTTTCCTCCACAATTTTTTATGTAAGATTTTCATTAAAAAATAAATTGAAGAAATCCACTGCAGTTTGCGCTCAGTTAGCTTCCAGGGGAGGTTCATTTGGTTTACAAGTTTGGTTTGAAGAAAAATGAGAAGCAATGCCAGTCCATGAGTGATTTGTGCGTTTTCTTTCTTTTTAATAACTTTTTCAGCTAGTGCTAGCCTTGGAGAAATCACTAGTTCAGGCTCTGGAGAAAGTTGCGCTATCGAGATTGGTTGTTCTTCTTCATTATCATCATATTTCCTCAGTTTTACTTCGCAATCAGTATACCGCGACATAAATGATTTTCTTCGGTATCTACTCCACGGTCATCAGGTATATCTACATCTGGATGGTCTTCATCCTCTTCCAGTGAATATAAGAGTTCGTGTAGAGGCAAGCTGCAAAAAATGTATAATATGTGTATCAAAATTGTCTGATCTGCATAGAGTCCCTTATAGGGAACAACAGAAAAAAACAGTCATACTGACTAAAATAAAACTCAAATTTATGCAAAGAATCATCGTTACACAACCAACAACTATATCTATTCATAATTGAAAATTATGAAAAGTATCTATTTTCTCTAGTGAAAAAAATTAATGAAAACTTACCCTTTACCCTTAGTCGAGTACAGCGTTGGATCCATATTCACAAAAATAATACGAAAACGACCACACTCTTCGAATTTTATCTGCAAAGTCAGCTGGACAGTCCTTAGTCATGAGACGAACACGTGCATAACTATAGAGAATGAAGTTAGACACATATCTACCTGCGAAAACAGTGGCGTCCCTTTGAAGGGACACGATGCACTAATGGCTTAATACATTTGACCTATCATAACTTTCTGTTAAAGAGAGTATGCGTTTATCAGCATCTATTTATTTTTTCAAGTTTTGTATGGGTGGCCGACTTGCTACACATTGTTCATAGAATGTGTCCCTGTTTTTCTGAATTTTCTTCAAAAGATTTATAAATTTCCACATCGTTGGTAGCAACTCAATTCTGCTTGACATCGTCGCTGAGCCGCCTTCGTAAAAAAGAGAAAATTAAAAACTCGTTCAGAAATTAATAACTTCAACAGATATTCTCATCTATATAATTATCCTCAAACCAGTGAAGAAGTGGAGGAAGATCTTCTGATAGGTTATCAGCCAAATCAAACGCTGGAAGGGGAACAAACGTCAAAGAGATGATAATTTTGGCCTTCAACAAAAAACTGCCTTCATTATTATACTGTCTCAGCAAATGACGTTCTTCCAAGTGTTTTTTTCATATTTTGATTTAGATGAAAATAAACATCCAAAGATTTTAGTTGATAGAAAACATTCTTTGGCAGATTTGATTATACTCAATTCGAAATCACATGACACTGATGTCGGCTGAATCTCGGGAATTAAATTAATAACGCTTCGGAATAAATGAGTCACTTTTTGTTTATCTGGTAAAAGTGAATATAACACCGGATGTACTGCACCAATTTGTTCAGCCAATATGACAAACACTTGGTAAAAAAGAGGAGGAGTAATTTTAAAAGTGCCATCCATAAAGCCATGTTTGGAGCGTTTTAAGATGTTTAAATTTTCCTTTCTACCAAATATGATCATTTTTTTTCATCGCTGTGTCCACTATCGAAGAGCATGAAATCTTCTTTTATTCCTGGCTGGACTTCATACATCTTATAGTCTTCTGGAATTACCAAGCTTCTCAAGTCAACAGGGTTTGGTGACGCAGCTTGGACTTTTTTAAGTTCTACTTACTATATTGAGAATAATTCCCCGTGCAGCTTGTGTTAAATCGCCACAACATTCGTTTATAACTTGAACAGTACCTTCCATTATATTTTTGGCACGATTTTTAATTTTTACGATCATAGAATCCGCTTCTATTTTGGCCGCAGATGAATCGTGCTAATGAAAATTAATTATTTTCACTACTTCATCGCCACTCACATGAATTGTTGCTTTACACTGTAAATGTTTCTCCTCGCAACGCCAAAATTTCTTTTGCCCATTGCGACTAAATCAGTCAAACCCATATAGGTAGCCTTCGTGGGCAAATGTCTTCATTCCTCTCTCACTTTTGATTGAAACTTCCATAATCACTTATTATGCGACACCACTAATGGCTAGATATCATCAAGACGAATATACTTTTGGACTCCGAAATGAATGCTTGTTTTGACACTTTATAGTTTTAGCACATGAATTTTGAGGTCTTTACTCTCCTCTTTCTTATAAATGCATATTGATTACAGTGTTTTATTGCTCTGAACTTTATAAATTTTAAATTTGTATCTCTGATTTTTCTGAAACTACCTTGTTTACAAGAATTTACCTATACATATAAGTTGATTGTCTATTATTTTCTGAATCATCAAAGAGGTCATTTATTTCAATTCATGCATAGAAATTTTGTTGGTGTCAAAATTATTTTTTATAGTATTCTACTAAATAGATTTATGACTACATCTTAGTCTTATCACCAGATATTCTACTTTCGACGGGTGTCGGATCTATGAAGAAAATGCTATTCATTTTTTTCACGTGCCGATGTAGAAATTGTTAATCCAAAATTATAATGCCAGTATCTAAGCAAGTGATTATAAAAATATTTTCTTGAAAAAACCTCCTTCTGTAAAAGTTGTTAATCCTATACTAGTACTACAGGTATTTTTGTATTTTGTTATAAATAGGTGCAATCATTTTTTTGCGCCGAATTGTCCTGCACCGAATTGTCGTCGCGCCGATTTATTTTCGTGCCGAAGTGAATGCGCAATATCGGTCTGCGCCGAGATGATCGCTCCGAGTTGTACTATACCCGATATTTATTGCTAAGCGTTTGGAGCTTTCAAGTTTCTGTCTATTCTACAATCTTTTGCAAAAATATTTTACCGTTAGAATCGTCGTAACTTTCTTCTTAGGTGCCTGTTGAACTGTTATACATCCCCGTTTTCTGATAATATTTAATCTTCTGTAGCATCATAAAAATCGCTTGCATTTGCTATCTGCTCTAATTCAACCGTGGTAAGAGATTTGCGGGCCATATTTCACACACATAACACTAGGAAACTATATTATATTCGCCAGGAAATAAAAATAATAACTAACTGAAGCAGGCAGTAACGTCGCCAGTCACAACAGCTGTACCTATAGACATGGTCTAAAAATAGATGTTGATAATGCGCAGTACCAAATTATTCGGAAATCCAGATAAAGGAGGTATTTACTCAACATAAAATTGTAACACAGAAGGCCAAGGGGGTAGTTTTTGACCCCAAATCCAAAAAATATTGTTTATTCGTGAAATATAAAGAATTTTTTCCATTACAAAATATGATTATACTAAGAATTATAATACAGTCAGATAAAAACATAATATAAAATATAAAAATATTTTTGATCTTATTGAAGAAAAGCATAGATTAAACCCCCTTTGGTAATCCGAATGGTAATACTGTTATCTAACCTAAAAATATACAATTTGTCTAATGTACAGGAGTGCCGTGCCAATAACTCTTTCTATGTAATAATTGGCACTGAGCCAATTACTGGATATTTGTTTAATTTTTTCAAGCTTATTCATTGTCATTTCTTATTTTATTCAGAATGATTTAAAAATAACAAGTAACGTTGTCGAAATTTCCAACTAAATAATGATTCTTGCACATGCTTTGCTTAAAATACCGGTAAACTAGATTATTTTCTAGGCTAATAATCACTAATGCATAAAATTGAGAAAAATACCCCTTAAAAAAAGCACTATACAAAAGACGATTTACAATTGGCTATTAATGCAATTAAAAATGGAATGTCCAAAAAAGAAGCTTCCAAATTTGATCGAATTCCAAGAGCTACCTTGCAGTTACGCTTATCTAATAAATTTATGAAAATAAGCCAAGGCACGCCGCAAGGAAGATATTCAGGTCTCGGTCAAGGCTTATCTTGATGAAAATAAAAGAAATAAACCTTTTAAAGATAACTTAATGGGAAATCATTGGTACCAGTCTTTCCTAAGACGGCATAGTGAATTAGCTGAAAGTACAGCTGAACTAGTTACTCCAAGCAGTGCTGCAATTTCAGCTCAAGACCTAAAAAAATGGTTCGATGGAATCTGGGATTATTTGAAATCTCAGGGGTACAAATCAATTTTGGAAGTCCCATCTAGAGTATTTAATAGAGACGAGACTTGATTCCTTCTTGGACCGAAAGAATCTAAGGTGATAGCACCCAAAGGTGTGAAAAATGTTTATGAAGTAGACAGGGCCGCAGCAAAAGAAAATCTTTCAACCATGTTCACTTTTTATGCCTCTGGAATAACAACTGCACCAATGATTATTTACCCATATAAGGGTTCCTAGGGTTTGGGCTATAGGGCTAAGCAATAAAGGATGGATGAAATCGGAAATTTTTTATGAATATATAAGCTAAGTATTTTATCCTTCCCTATTGAAAATTGACTATCAGTTTCCTATTATTCTATTCGTTGATGTCCACAAATCGCACCTTACTCTTCAAGTAAGCGAATTATGTGAAATGTTGAAAATCATTTTATTAGTCTTATACACTAATGCTACTCAGATATTTTTCACCCTTGGGATGTAGCAGTTAAAGCACTATGGAAAAATGCTGTTTTGCATTGAAGAAGAGAATATCCGGTAGAACAATTAAACAAAAAAAAATTTCATTCATTTTAAAACTCGTTGTAGACTCTATAATATCCTTCAAGTATAATTAATGGTTTCCGTACTACAGGCCTCTACCCGTTTAATTTTAATGCAATTGATGTAAGCAAGTGTTTAGGTAATGGTAATGAAAACAAATTGATTGATGTTTCTGTTGATAATATTCAACTATTAATTTGAGTTTTGAGGTCTGCTCAAATATTGTAGATACTGATAATCTGAAAAAAATTGAGAATTTGAGCCAGCTGATGACGAAAAGAGCAATAATTACTTTTACATGTTTTTTGAAATATGGGGATATTTTAACGAAAATTCATCCTCTCAGGGTAAAACAAGCGAAACTAGTACACAAGTATTTGTTTACAAAAGAAAAATGGAAATATTAACAATTTTGTTTGTAGCTCATGCAAGTAGCTACAACTGCTAAGATTTAGGAATATTCCATGTATGCCAATAACCGAGATCTCAATAACTGGTAGAGCTATTCCAATTACTGGTACGTTAGCATTTCCAAATAAAGACACTATTTTTAGTACTAATTTATTGTAAGTTTTAGTTGTATGAATACTCTAAACTCTAAATAAACACAGTTGTTAAGAGCATATTTTTTTTTAAATGCTCCTGAAAACGATTTCAATATTTTAAATCCTCATTATCTTGTGTCAATAACTGAGTAGTTTACACTAGTCTTGTAATGTTTTTCTTATTTATTTAAACTAGTTTATCCTGTTGGGTGGGATAAATGTATGCGCGTGATATATATTAACTTACTCCTAATTTATTTATACACTGTTTATTCACTTATACTTAATTTATGTACACGCTTAACTTCTAATTTATATTAACATTTCACTATTTAAATTCAACTAATACACTTTTCACTCGCCAGTAATGTTCACTATGTTCAGTACGAGTTCAAATTGTAAACTGACTCACGGGCCGCTAGACCCTTCCCTTATACATTATAATTCCCTTCTCGAAAATTGGGTTCTAGAAAAAAACGGCGACCCTTCTTAGAAGTTCTTCAATAAAAACAATCATAAAAAAACGCACTTCTGAGGAATCCGTGCACTCTCGCCAAAATTTTAACTTTCGATAACATTCAATTAGATAGGGCCGTCTTCAGGGACTACACCAGTGCGTGATATGTTAACATTACCCCCTCCTTCAAATTTATTTGTAGCCGGGACTGTATGTTCAAATCCATACCTGGACCAATTTTTACACTTTACGGTCATATGGAAATACCAGGGCACCGTCTTCATCGGGTACCAATAACGGGGGGATAGCTGCTGATTAATGTGAACATCGGCCAATGGAAATAGGGGGAGATACTGGTCCCAATCTTTCTGGTGGCTGGAAACCACTTTGGATAGGTATTTTCCAATGGTCGTGTTCATTATCTCGACCTATCCATATGATTGTGGATGCAGCGCTTCTATCCTAGTCTTCTTCATTCCCAGCGTGTCACAAATTTCCTGAAATATATGTGGCTTCTTGATTCGGGATCGCGTAAATTTCCACCCACTTCGTGAAATAATCCATTATAACCAGAATTAATTTACCACCATTTTCTGTCGTCGGAAAGGGTCCAGCGATATCTAAAGCAATCCTTTCGAAAGGGCTTCCGACATTATATTATTTAATGGGTGCATTTCTCTTTCGATGTGGTCCATTACACGTGGCACAAGTCGTACCGGGTGGTCATATAAGAATGCAAAGTGCTGTTGTCTCGGAAACTATTCATAGTATACTTGCGGTAAAAAAATATATTACTAAAGTGGCCAAAAAAAGTCCGAGGAAATCCACCTAGTAGATGTACCAAAAAAATATATGTTCTTAAAAACGAAGCTTTATTCGAGTATTTTTTGACGTATCTATTAAAATAAAGTAATGAGGGTGAATAAATGGCTGTAACTCCTAGACGACTGAAAGGATTTTAACAAACTGGTCTCGTTGAAAAAAGCATTTATTGTTCCATCACACCCATCTTACCTATGATATGTCTAATTCTTAGTGATGCCGCTAGAGCGCGTTTTTTATATAATAGCAGAAAATTGCAAAAGTCTTTGAAACATCAAATGCAATAATATGACTTTCTTTCATAAAAATGTAGTGAAATGACACCTAAATTGGCTAGTGACAACCGTATCTCGATATTTTATTCCTAGCCCTAAATATCGAAGAAAAAAAGTTTGTCATCAACATAAAATTTCAAAAAGAGGCTATTATTACACCGGTAATTATTCTTATTTATTTGTCTTTTTCAAGATTCAATGATAGAATTTCATAATTTTATAATTTCTAAATATTAAAAGTACTGTTAGGTCAAATGTTAAAAAAAACTTGTAGGGACATAAAAAGGAAATGAAACGAATGCCTCCTTAAATGCTGTCTCACACTCAATGCATTGTTGAAGCTGCTCATGCGACGACATTGCAGCAGCTTCAATTTCTGCTCTTGGCAGACTGCGCATGGCCTCTTGTGCTCGTACTTTAATGTCGTCTCTCGTTGTTGGGCAACTAGAAAAACAATATCTTTTAACCGACCCCATAGATAGAAGTCCAAATAAATAAGAGTAATTACCGGTGTAATAGCGTCTTTTCAAATTTTTTGATAACTAAATTTTTGTCTTCGATATTTCAGGCTACGAATGAAATATCAAGATACTGTTGTCACTAGCCTATTTAAGTGTCACTACAATACGTTTCTATATATATATATATTATTGCATTTAATTTTGTAGAGAATTTTTCAATTTTCTGCTATTATTTCAGAAAACGCGCCCTAGCGGCATCACTGAGAATTAGACATATCACAGGTAATATGGGTTTGGTGTAGCAATAAATGCTTTTTCCAACGAGACCAAGTTTATTAAAATCCGTTCAGCTGTTTAGGAGTTACACCAATTTATTTAAAAAAACACTGAATCACCCCCCACCACATCATTTTAATAGATACGCCAAAAAGTGTTGAACAAAAATTACGCGAATAAAGCTTAGCTTATAAGAACATATATTTTTTTGGTACATTTACTAGGCGAATTTCAGTGAAAAATTACTTTCAAAGTTTAATATGGCGATTACGCTGCCCTGGCGACCATCTTGAAAATCTGAAAATATGTTCCACAGACTTTTTCGACCACTTTAGTAATATATTTTTTACCGCAAGTCTCTACGACGAATAGTTTCCCAGATGCACCACTTTGAATTAATACCTGATCACCCAGTACATTTCTGACAACAGTCCTTCACATCGTTGGAACTGTTCATCCAATAAAAAGTTTCATGAACTCTTTGAAGGATTTTCTTTACTCACAAATGACCTACTGATGTGTATCATCCTCAGTACCTCAGCTACTCTCGTTGTCGGGATAACTAGCTATCTTCTCTTCTCGGAACCATAATTGTTTTCAAAGATTCTTATCAACAGGCCTTCTTCCAGGACAAATGAGTCTTACTGAGCCCAATATGCCTAAGTGTCGGTGAAAATTTTCACACATCTTGCCAGATGGGTCGTCGACTTTCTTCCTTGCACTGACGGATCATCTCGAGGTGTACAATACAACCTGCTAGAAAATGGATAGACCTCTCAGCTGATTGGCGAAAACTTAAGATTATATTTGTAATAATTTAAAAATTACAATAACCTCACTTCTAATACTGATGAAGTCACAACGTCTAATATGGTGGGATCAAGAATATGATCATATCGCTGGGGAAAGGAAAAATGCCTCAATAAATTTTCAAAATTATATAGAATTCAAAAAGAAACAAGTAAGCTAATTTTTAAATAAAAACAACAAATATGTTGGATAGATTATGTGAATATATTAAATAAAAATACTCTTTTATAAAAAATATGGGAAATCATACAGAAGATTCGAAATAAAAATACGGTTTGTAGAAAGCACCCCCTTCCCCAGATCTTAATAGATCAACTTTTTGATTAACGTGCCCCGAGCTATGTAAATAATAACTTTACCATAATAAGAAATGATGCAGAATCTAACAAATGTACAGAACTAGAACTATCAATTGAACTTGCGGATTTGGATGCTTCTATTAAAAACACTAAAAGTACAGCTCCCGAAGATGATTTTATTACATATGATTTGATTAATAATTTACCCAAGATCGGTCAAGAATTAATTTTAAAAATATTTAATAATTGGTGGGTTATCAGGCATATAAGAAAATTATTGTCTCTTTTTTGATGTTGTGATTAACATACACATTTGAACGCGTGATTAAACTAGGATTGGAGTGTTTTTAGAACAAAATATGGTGTTACCTAGATACCAGTTTGGATTTCGGAGATGATTTGGTACTTTAGACGTGGTTACACAATTAGTTACAGATATGATGACATATTCTAATAATCAATTTTTGGTTTTTCTGTTTCTCGATCTGATATGATGATGATATGATATTTTGGATCTCAACATTAGTTAGCAAATTTGAAATTCAGTGAAAAAATCTTCGATAATTTAATAAATCTCTATTATGCCAGAACAATTCAAATACGAGACCATAAAAATATACTTCATGGTCCCAGAACTCTCTATCATGGCTTAATTCAAGGCTCTGTTCTCAGCCCCACCCTGTTTAATATATATTCAGGTAATATACATCCTTGATTCAATAATTACGTAAAATGTTTGCAATGCGGATGATATATGTATATACTCCAACCATAAATATTATGAAGATTGCCGTAGAACTCTCGAACTAGTAATGCAAATAGTATTAGACTGGTCTCGTGAAACTGGTATGACATTATCCCTTGAAAAGTCCTCTATAAAGTTTTTCACTAGGCGTAGGATGCATCAACCAGGATGCTTTGTACTTGCTGGGGATAGCGTGCCGGTGGTCAAAGAATACAAATATCTGGATATAGTTGTTGACAGAAAACTCCTCTGGACAGCAAAAAGTAAGTGTGCAAGAGGCATTAACTACCTAAAATGCATAACAAACCATAGGGGCAGCGCTGATTCCAAAGTTGCACTTATGCTTTACAGGGCCAGATCAATTAAAGATTATGGTAGTTGTCTATACGGTTCGATGAGTGACAGTAATTCACAAATCCTAGACAAAATACAATACAAATGCCTTAGGGTATGCCTAGGAGCAATGATATCAACACCAGTAATTGACTTATTACCTGAAAGTAATGAACTGCCATTAGAATTTCGTCGTCAAACACTTGCCCAAAATTATATTTAAAAGATAAGCAGACAAAACTAGTAGAAGTTTTATCGTCATTAAATACATAACAAATAATTATTGGAAAAAGAAAAATTCACCACCTCAATAGTATCATCAATGGGTTAAGAAACGTAATCTAATGCCTATATACACAACCGAGTACACAACATCCCAAGATCATATTACCTCATTACTCAGAATCAGTATATATTAGCAGTATTCTCTTGTTGATAACTATACGGAGCACACAGTCATCTACATTGACGGTTCAAAAACAAATTTAGGGGTAGGATATGCTATATAAACCAGAAAATATACGAAAAATATAAGTTACCAAATATCTGTAGCATACTTACAGCTGAAGTGGTAACCCCAGAAAAAATCTTACTTAAATGATAATAAAATCATACAGAGAGTGATTATAAGTGATTCAAGATCAGCATTAGAAGCACTTAAAAATAACCGCCTAAATATATATGAAATAGAAATTGAATGCAATAATCAAAAATTGTTGTGCTATATGGATTTCCCATTTATTTGGGCGAAGAGATACAATGGTATTTCAGGCAATAAAATAGTTGATGAATTGCCTAAGGATGCTATTATTAATGGGGTAAAAATAAATTATACTCCTCAGACGGATTTTCCTAACGAGCACTACAGGAGACAAGCATGGGCTAGTAGATGGTTCTATGACTTGCTCTTCTTCTTACTCTCGAATTATTCTTTCATCATCCTCTCTCTTCACTCGTGATAGTCTTCGAGCTGATTGTCTAATTATCTTGGTATCACTAGTATCGATTTTATGTTGATGATGTTCTTCGAGTATTCCATCCTGTTGGTACGAACAGGTCTCGATATTGCAAGAGAAATTCTCTCATTCTCCTTTTCTCAGATCGATTCAATAATCGGCCAGGTACTGATAACATCTGTTCGAATCTGTTATTGGAATTATCAGTGTTCGTTGTTGGACGAACTATAGACGTCACTAGTACGCAGGATCCAATCCTGGTTTCTTCTTGATAGTAATTGGGTAGTACTTCACGATTATGACACGTAAAGGGATCTCATTCGCCGACGTAACTAATCCTTTTCCTATTAGTACTCATATTCCAGCCTCTTTGTCGTGTTTCCATGGCTCCATCATAACTGGTATACCTTCCTCCATGAATCCCTGCAGCCGCGCTACTATCTTGATTTCGCTTCGTGCAGGTAGAACGGTACCTTCCTGTACAGCTGCCAACACCGTGCTTCCTTCATATGTATGAAGGAATACTTCTTCGGAATGATTCTGTTTCTAAAGTCCAATTGAAAATCATGTAGATTAATTACGTTCATTCCCAGAATCACGTACGCAGTCTCGTTGGTAGAAGCTTTTTCTTGGAGTTAATTATCCCTAGCCGTATAATTGTTGTAGTTTCTTCTGTTTCTACCAGCAGAGTCTATTTCTGGCCATTCACTTCGCCATCCACATATACACTGTGGTTACGACATCTGAGAAAGGCTATCATTATGAGATGGTCTTTGTCCCGTCGTACTCGTTCTAGTTTTCCTGTGAGTGAGGCTCTTGGTTTGCAGGAGTCCTGGGGCGCTTACACGAACTGCGTACATGCCCTAGCTCGCCCAGTTGTTCTTGAATACTAACAAAGAAACGATTTGTTTGACTTAATAGCGGTGAAACGATGAGTTTCGACTTGGATTACACGTGCTGGACTTGAATACTAACTAAAAAGCAATATGTTTGAGTTAGTAATGGAGAAACGATGAGCTTGGACTTTGTTGCACAATTGAGCACCCGGATCACTATTCAACTAACTAGTTAACAGTGTAACTGGTAACTCACTCACTGACTGCGTAACTATGTGATAATTCACTGATGGCTGAGTGTGACTGGTTCGTAACTGATGGTACCTGAGTGATGACTAACAACTGACTGTAACTGACGACTGAGGTTAACTTTTTTTTGGGCTGAGATGGGAAACTCTTGTTCGAATGGGTCCTTCCCAGGATCCAAACAGTGTTGAACTCATCCCCAGGTCAACACTGAGGTTAACTTACGACTGCTTTCTTCACGCTGAAAGGGGGGTTGAGTAGGAAAACTTCAAGGGGGTGTGTTTACACGAATGTTGGTGGGACTAATGAAATACACCTTGCCGATTGGTGCTTATTGTTGACTTGTCCGGAACCATGGACAAGAATCAACAATGGACACATCCATTAGGTTTTTCAATTACTATTTAAAAATATTCCAAAAGTGTGACCGTCCTATTGAAAACATTTTAACGGCATGAATTGCTTACCAAAAGGTGCAAAAAATTTTATTATAGGCATTCAGATAGTGACCTTTTCTTCAAAGATTTCGTCTCTATTAACCGTAGACATTCAAAATATAACATGAAAATGAGTCTTACAAACATGACAATGTTATTTTGTTTAGTCTAAACAGTGCCTTTTCTATGGAGTTGAAACTTTAACAACGACAAATAAAAATGGCATTATAAAACATGTTATTTTTCTAAACATATAACAATGTTACAGACATAAAAGAAATTATGCTTTTCAATTTACAACAATAGCAAACAGATACAATAAGAAATCATGTTTTCAAACAGATAGTCGACAGACTAACAATAATTCACATTTTCTAAAAATACAGGAATATATACAAAATCAAGAACTCATAGTCTTGAACAGCCTGGATCCCCAAACATTCCATCATGTTCTCTGGTGCTGATGTATAAGCAAATCGAACTACCCACTTCATACTCTTGAAGGGTCTCATCACGTTTCTGCCTTCGGTTCTTCGGCTGGGATTGGTACAAGTGTTCTAGATGTTCGTGACCATGTCCAGCCTCTCCATCAGCTGCTCTAAGTTATCTGTTTCTTCAAGGGGTATCGTCTGAAGTACATCTAAGGCAACTCCCCGAAGCGCAATGGTTAAGTTCACTACCTTCTCCTTATCAGACCAATTATTCGCTATGGCGGTTGCTTCAAACTATATTTGGGCCTTAGCTCGGCAAAACTACCAATATCTTCTATGTTGGGGTGTGTTTCTGGCTTTTGCAGGGTTTTATATTCCCGATCTTATTTTCTTCTGCTGGCATGTCTTGTGTTCCTAAATCCTCCATATTTTTCTGCGACTCTTTGATTTTATCGTCCTCCGGATTTTTCATCGTTGTCAGATTATTCTCAATATCCGATTTTAGAAACGACAATTTATTTTCGACGTTAGGGGCAATGTCATTTTCAATGATAAGATATGGGCAGAAATATTGTTCTTCGCAGCAAAAATATCGTTCTTTATAGCAGAAATATCGTTCTTGATAGTTGAAAAATCCTTCCCCGTGCATATTCACATAAATATCGTTCTTCAAAGCAGCAATACCATTCTTCGTAGTTGAAATATTTTCTTCCATATTATCCGAAATTTACGAGATTAAGGTGGTGGCCCCGTCTTTGAATAAAAATGTTCCTGGATCCAAGCCGTCACTTTCCAATGCAATTTTGGTCTTTCTACTAATTCACTCTTAGTCTCTTAGCGATTTTATATATATATAAACATAAAAAAACGTCCTTCTGAGAAATCCGTGCACTCTCACCAAAATTTTTACTTTCGATAACATTCGATTAGACAAGGCCGGCTTCAGGTATTACAGCATGAATGGGTTGCTAAGAAGAGAAACATTTTTATCATTTAGCGAAAATTGTCGTTCCTCTCCTGTATCCGACTCTGTCTACCACTATATACGAAAGTTGAAATTTTGGAGAATGCGCACTGATTTCTTAGAACTATTTATTATTATTTTTTGTGACTGTTATTATCTTGAGTTTTCTAAGAAGGTCGATTGTTTGTTGGGGGCTGCAATCGAGAAGTTTTCGGAATAGAGCAGTAGAGCGCTTAATATATAACATTATTTACATTGAATTTCACTGATCAGTAACAAAAATGGAGAAATAATATTAGAAGAACTAACAATAAATTTAAAAAAATATCAACTCTTCGACATTCTACTTCGTTAATTATTGCTTATTACAATTGTTATTGTTTGAATTGGGTTCTTGATCTCTCTTTTTTCAAGTGGCTCCTGACAAAAAAAATCTAGAAAACATTTCACTGAAATTAGCTGTCTCGACCCTTACTTCGTGGAATATCCTCATATTAGTGTTTTTAAATGAAACTCACGGTCTCTAGTTAATTCCACAATATAATAAAAGTTATTGAAAATTCTAAAAAATTGACAATTGTTTCGATAAATCAATATCATCGTCAGAATGACAGAAGTTACATTTCATTTTATGCCTACCTGATGTTTAGTAGTTATTTTTGGCTAGACCAAGAAGTAACCTAAATGTGATTGGCTTAATATATGTTTATAGAAAAAAGAAGAAGATGTGATATTACAAATATTGAAGCTTAGATATTATTAGCCCTATGGTGATATCCTGGATATCATTTGTCCAATTAAGATCAGTATAACTGTGCAATGATATAGAAAACCAGGAAAACTATATCTGCTGATCTTTACAATTATCACTTAAGAAGACAGTTTATTAGTGGAGAACTCCCTAGATTTAACTGTTCATTGACAACTTCATATTGTGGGTTTCTTAAATGTCTTCTAATTTCCAGTTCTTCAAGGAAATCCAGTTCTTGTTTCTTTTCACAAATATGCAGCACTTTTAGTTCTGTGTTAGGTGTCAATGAATGATTGGTGTGAAGTAGATGTTTTGCGTAGTGGGATTTATCTGGTTGTTTTAATCTGTATGCTCGTAAGTGCTCACTGTATCGTATTTCAAAATTCCTAAGGGTCTGATTTAAAAATTCAAAGAGTTAATAATGTACTTGATTATTCAATTTACCGAAAACCAACACAGACTGATGTGACAATTCCATTCAATTCTAACCACCCTATGTCACACAGACTAGCAGCATATAATTCAATGATACATAGAGCTTTTTTAGTTCCTATGAACAAATGTAATTTTGATAGAGAGATTAATACAATTAGACAAATAGCAACATCTAACGGTTATCCATTAGATATGATAAATAAGCGAGCATACAGATTAAAACAACCAGATAAATCCCACTACGCAAAACATCTACTTGACACCAATCATTCATTGACACCTAACACAGAACTAGAAGTGCTGCATATTTGTGAAAAGAAACAAGAACTGTATTTCCTTGAAGAACTGGAAATTAGACATTTAAGAAACCCACAATATGAAGTTGTCAATGAACAGTTAAATCTAGGGAATTCTCCACTAATAAACTGTCTTCTTAAGTGATAATTGTAAAGATCAGCAGATATAGTTTTCCTGGTTTTCTATATCATTGCACAGTTATACTGATCTTAATTGGAAAAATGATATCCAGGATATCACCATAGGGCTAATAATATCTAAGCTTCAATATTTGTAATATCACATCTTCTTCTTTTTTCTATAAACATATATTAAGCCAATCACAAGTTAGGTTACTTCTTGGTCTAGCCAAAAATAACTACTAAACATCAGGTAGGCATAAAATGAAATGTAACTTCTGTCATTCTGATGATGATTTGATTTATCGAAACAATTGTCAATTTTTTAGAATTTTCAATAACTTTTATTATATTGTGGAATTAACTAGAGACCGTGAGTTTCATTTAAAAACACAAACATTTCACTAACAATTCCATTCATTTCGCTTTTTATATTATGTGAATACGTTTTTGTGTGGAAATTTTTATCGATGTAAACTGTACATGAATTCAAACGTACACTTTTCTGAAAACTCAGTTAAATGAATTCAATCCCCTAATCAGGTAGTTATCTATATAGTCGATATCAACCCCCATGAACATCTAAAAAACTTTTTCACCAGATCTCCTAATGCCGTTGGTGCAAGAAAACTCGAAAGAGGCGGCGTAATCCTCCTAGTTGGGTCATTTCGGAGGATAAAGGCCTAAAAAGATCTAAGCTGACCGTCTACGCGTCCCCCAATTCCCGCTCAAACAAAAGATAAGTATTATGGAATTTGGAATAATGTCTACAGGGGGACGATTGAAATAGCAGAGATTTCTCAAGAAAATGACCGCAGGATAAGTGAAAACAGCTTTTTCCTGGGGCATTTGTAGGATTTCTTAAAACTCTAGAAAGGATGACTACACTTATAAAGTTAAAGTGGGTAAAATGGATAACCTTTTTTTCGAATATTTGTAGCCCACAGAAATTTCATAGTTCTTGTTATACATGTACATGAAAATAAAAGTTCATTGTGGTTAGTGTGGGTTTGAAATGATAAATTTTACCAAAATGTAAATCAAAAATTGCCTTCTAGCACAAATCTCTCTTTGAAAAAAAGCTGAACTATGAAGAAGACAAAACTGAAAGCTCGAAGTAATCTATCTCAATGAGAAGATTTTATTGGATTTATTGGATTCCTAGCTCTACTGAGAACAAATACAGTATTCAATTGAACGAATAGTGAATAATATTATTGTGATGGAAGCTTTCAAAAAATATCCAAAAAATAGAGATAATTAAGAATAAATGTTTGCGACTCACAGTTAATTTTTTTGATTGACACAGTTAGTAGTAGTATATAGCAATAGTAATAGTGATATATATATATATATATATATATATATATATATATAATAATTCCTAATTTTCATTGACCATTCAAAATATTTTTGATTTCGTGTTCTTGGGTTTAGGTCATAAATAAATAAAAAAACTAAATATCGTCTACATACTCTGACGTTTCGCTCCTTGTTGGGAGCTTTCTCAAAAAGATGTTATGTCTTATTTGGACAGAATAAAATATTTACAATTAATTGATATACAATTTTGGAACGTGTACAAAAAGGACTAAAAGGACCTGTCCTTTTTGTACACGTTCCAAAATTGTATATCGATTAATTGTAAATATTTTATTCTGTGCAAATAAGACATAACATCTTTTTGAGAAAGCTCCCAACAAGGAGCGAAACGTCAAAGTATGTAGACGATATTTAGTTTTTTTATTTATTTATGACCTAAACCCAAGAACACGAAATCAAATATATATATATATATATATATATATATATATATATAGTTTTTTTTCACGCATTTTCGGTGGTATTTGATAATATCCGGGCCACTACGCAGCCAAGGGCACTACCATTGTCAATAGGGGGAGATGATCCGCCGGATAATTCCAACGGTTCCAAGTATTACGGCCTTTTGCATCATTACGGTGTTTTTAGGTAAGTTCAGTTCTTTTATGTGTCGTACTATTTTTGTATGGACAAGGCCGTTTGCGCTTATAATTAAAGGGACTATTGTTACCTTCTCCAAGTTCCAAATCAATTTCATCTCTTGTGCAAGCGCTCCATATTTAGTTTTTTTTTCGGCATATGCTTTAGATATATTGTAGTCCTGCGTCACTGCGAAGTCAATTATGATGGCTGTGTTATCACTTTCATCCCAAATCACCATGTCCGGCCGGTTGTGCTCCACAGGTCTATCTGTAACAACTGTGAAATCCCAGTAAATTTTCACGGTGTTGTTTTGAAGTACGGGTTGCGACACATATTTGTGGTGTGCGGTAAAATGATTCAACAGATCTCTCAAATCACCATGTCCGGCCGGTTTGTGCTCCACAGGTCTATCTGTAACAACTGTGAAAATCCAGTACTGTTTGAAGTACGGTGCGACCTTTTGCAGATCTCTTTGCAGGCATATTAATTGGTGAACGACTTTGCCCATATTGTTGTGTCGTTCCAGATATCTGGTAGCAGCAATTGTTGTGCAGCCAGATGACAAATGCTGAATCAGTGTTACCAGTCTACATTTGGTGGTCTCAACTTGTTGTTTTAATATGTGTTTGGAGTACGTTCGGGCTCTAATGACTTGACCTGTATCGACATTGTTCCTCCGGTTTGCGGAAGAGGTATCCTGCCGCTAGGTAAGTATTGGATGCTTTCATATCTACTTCTGTGTGTTCGGCACAGGATTAGCAAGGTTAAGGGCTGTGACTTTTTTGTCCCAAACCGCCACTCTTTTATGAACTGGTGAGTTTGTATTTCGGTATTTTATTAATTTTTCCCTTTCTTTCAGATTGGCCGCCACCAGGCTAGTTAGCCCTCGTCCTCCCTCTAATCGTGGCAAATATATGCGCTCGATAGCTGAGTTAGGGTGCAGCATGCCATGTTTGGTCATTGGAGTTCTGATTATATATATATATATATATATATATATATATATATATATATATATATTTATGTGCGGGATACTTTCTTTGACCTTTTATAGTATATATACATATATCTAAAGTTTTTCTTGGTTTTAGGTCGTTTTTATAAAATATAAACACAAAAAGACGGTTTAAGTTGGGATTACCATCATATATTAACGTTTCGGCTCACTCAAGTCTTTTTCAAAATATATCTACATCTAAAATAAAATGATTTCTTCACTAAGAGAAACAATACAACGAAAATATTTTTCACTCACCTCAAACGTAGAATAATTGATGACATATACATTAAAATATCCATTTACAAATTTCGTTAAAAACATAAAATATTCTTTTTACTCTACGAATTGTGAATACTAGTTTCAAATTTAAAATGTACTCTATTTGTTTACTATGAGTACTTAAAAGAAATTATTATCATCGTATAATTATGTATCTACAACTATGTCTAATTTATGAAAATGTTAAAGTAAATTAAAACTATATTAGAAGAGTGCAGAATACAGGTAACTTATTTAATCTTCTTTTTGTAGTTGTCATAAAATAGTGCAATATATATATATATATATATATGTATATATATATATATATATATGTATATATATATATATGTATATATATATATATATATATATATATATATATAGGAGATAGTCTTTGCCGACTAATTAGGTTTTATATACATATATATATATATATATATATATATATATATATATAGTTAAACTTGATCTTTGCCGAATAATTATTACTAAACATAGAATTATTGGAGAAGCGCAAATTAAAACGAGTACCCTTCATACTTTTTATGTCCAAGCTTTCAGAATTTATTTATTCCATTTTCAAGGATAAAGTATATGAGAATGTATATTATAATAGAAGTAAATGGTATGTAACATCAAAAGACTTATTTGAATTTTATAAAAATAATTGTCAAATTGAAAGTAAATAAAATCGTTTTAAATAGATATTGTTTTTTATATTAGAACATAGAAATAATTAAAGAAATTAAGGTTATGTTTAAATTAACCATAGATCTAAATGAAGTTCATGTATTTATTTATGGTTATCTTCTTTCTTTTTTGTTTATAGAAATGACATTTTATTAACCTAAAAATTTTTTTTTTAAACGAAGAAGAATTTGAAATTGAAAGACGTTTATGATTTTTATCAATAGACAATAAGTAATAATAAATATCACTTAAATTATTATGATCACTTTTCTTATTAATGATATTAGTTTCTTGAGATATGTGAGCCATTTCTAAGAAAAGTCTTTTCTGAATATTTGATTGAATATCTAAAATACTCACAGAATCAAAGTCCATAAAATGATCCTTATCAATCACATGTTTTGCCAAAGCACATCTATTGGGATATAATCTACAATCGCTTTTACGTAGGGATATACGATTCTTTAATTTTTGACCAGTGTGATCTACATATTTATCCTCGCAACTTTTACAGGGAATACAATATACTACATTTGATAGGTTAAGAATATTATTAGTGTTTTTAAATGAAACTCACGGTCTCTAGTTAATTCCACAACATTGTGGAATTAACTAGAGACCGTGAGTTTCATTTAAAAACACTAATATGAGCATATTCCACGAAGTAAGGGTTGAGACAGTCAATTTCATTAAGAATATTAGTTTTATCTTTGACTTTTGTGAAAATTGATTTTATTGTTAAACATGTTCTATTTGCAATTTTTATGTTATCTAGTCGTTTAAAAATTCTAATTAATTTAGGTGTTATTTCCTTAATATATGGAAGAGAAATATAATACTTCTGAATTTCAGAATTTTCTAGAGTAATGTTTAAATTTGGAGAAAAATTGTATAATATGTATTTCACTAAATTATTTGGATATCCATTATGTAGAAATAATTGATGAAGGATTTTAAAGTTCATTTCGTGGAAAATAGGGTCTGATATCTTAGTTATTCTATTTTTCATTTGTTTGATTAAATTAGTTTTCATAGAATATTTATGATAGGATCAAAAGTTCATTAATCTTCCAGAACTTATTGGTTTTCTATACCAGTCAATCAATAATGTGTTATTATCATTTCTTATCAATTTAGTATCCAAAAATGGTATACTTTGTAATTCGTCTTATTTTTCCATTGTAAATTGTATATGTGGATCATAGTTGTTAAATATGGAAAGAGCTTCATCTAATGTATTTTCTGGTAAAGATAAAATAATATCATCAACATATTTTTCTCTGAATATTAAATTGAATGGTAAAGTTGATATAACTGTGTCTAACAAATTATCCATAACATAACATGCTATAATTGGTGAAATTGTAGCTCCCATTGGAGTACCAAAAGTTTGTTTATAAATTTGATTATTAAAAGTGAAATAGGTACTTTCAAATAGAAATGTTATGATTTCTTCAAAATATGTTTTAGATATTTTGCATTGTTGATTAATTTTATTCCAGTTTTTATCTGTTGCTTTCAAAGCAGAATCTAAAGATATATTACTATATAAAGATACAACATCTAAACTGCAAATAACATAATTGTTTGGTAGTTGAAATTTATTAAATTGTTTATATACTTCAAAAGAGTCTTTGATGTGGTACTTTGTATTAAGATCATAAGCTCTAGTTAAAATATCTGTAATATGAGAACCTAAAAAATTTTAGGGGTTTCTAAAGATGCAACTATTGGTCTAACTGATAAAGTTGGTTTATGAATTTTGGGAAGACCATAAGATTTTGAAGGAATACCATTATAACAAGATAGTTTTTCTTTCGTAATTTTATCTATCTGTTCACAATTGTATAGTTTTTTAATAATTGTGTTACATCTATTCTGTATAGAAATTGTAGGATATTTTTCTATTCTGATATAAGAAGAACTGTTATTAATAATTTCTAAAGAAAGTTCAATATAGTTGTCTTTTAACATGATTACAGTACAATTACCTTTATCACTGTTAGTGACAACTATATTAGGATGCATTTTAAGAAAAAAATTTGTTTTGTAATATAAATTACGAAAAAAAGAACTATTAGATTTTTGGTGTACTTATATGATTAGTGATAATATTAGTCGATTTTGCAACTAATGTTTTTCTTAAATTTTCATCTGAAGTTTATGTAGTAATATGTATTCATTGTCTGTTAGTAAATGTCTAATCTGAATGTCTTTTCCAAGAATTGGTTCGATACTAAATTTAGGAATTTCAATATTAGTTCCATTCATTTTGGATTTGTTTTTAGTTTAATTTCAAATTCTTTCTCTATTAAATTATTCAATTTTTTAATGTTTTTGTTTTTTGTTGAATGAAAGATCTTATTATAATTTCTTTTTTGATAAAATTCAAAGTTATTGAAAATATATTCTGAAGTTGATTGAATTATTTCTGATTTAAAAAAATTCAAATTAGATTCTAAATTTACAATATTCTTTTGATTGTTAGAAATTTCAATATTTATGATTTTATTACCTAACCTTAAGATAAAATTTGAATTCTGCTTAATCTGCACATCTTGACGATGGAGAAAGTAAATAAAATCGTTTTAAATAGATATTCTTTTTTATATTAGAACATTGAAATAATTAAAGAAATTCCATTTTTCTCAATTCCGCTTTCATAAACTTGACCACCTCATCTCGCCAGCAACATTACATTCTCTTCCTTAATCTTTTCTTGTTTCTCGGTATCGAAAATAGAACTTTCTGTATAAATATTTCCAATATATTGAGTATATACTGAATAAATATTAGCATTCCTTAATGCATCCATATCTGCTAGTATTGATTTTCGCTTTTTCATCATCGACAAAGCCACAGGGAATTAATTCATCAATTCGTTCAATAATTCCTTTAATTGTATGAATATTCACAATATTTCATATCATTATAATAAAGCTACTATTAACATCAAGCACAGAAAAATTTTTTTTTCGAAAACTATCAAATGGAAATGTATATAAAATGTTACTTTTTAAATGACACTAACTGTTTCTAAATAATTCCATAATATAATGAAAAAATGATAAAATTCTAAAACATTCACAATTGTTTCGATATAACTATATAGAAACAGATAGTTTCATTTAGAAAAGTTACATGAGTAGATTTCACACAATAGGGATCGAAACAGTAAAGTACATCAAAATGCATAATATTTAGAAATACATAGAAATTTTTTATTTATTGTGATAAAAAATAAGAACTGGGCTGTTATTGTCAACGACGAGCATTGTTTAACTGAAAAATTCAGGTCGCATCGCCAATATTACTTCTTTCACGTTTTCCGTCATAGAATGACCAATTATTCCGGCTCATAAAATTAAACGAGGCATATCGATTGTGAAACGCTAGTGGTGCAAACGGCAATTTCAGGCTAATTCAGGGGTGACAAAGTCCCTGGAAAATTGGCTTCAATCCAATCTAAAATGCAAATATGTTCATGAAGTCTCTGAATTCAATTATATCCTTTTTGTCACAAGTTGCTTAATTACCGTCTCTATAATGCCAAATTGATTTTAAATACATATTGAGAGATATGGGAGCTGTTTCGTTTGAATTTATGGAGATGAGAAAGTTTAAGAGATATTTGGGAAAGTGACAGATTATAGAAAAAAACACTATAGAGATTTTCGAATGCTAATGAGGTCTATAAGCATGGACATTCCTCGTTCCACTAAGTACTCCTGTGGATAAAAAAAGGTGAAAATACTGCAACATATGTAAACAACGACATTTTCAATAGCTTTATTTTACTCATACAACGAAATTATTGACGTTCTCTTTGTAACTAAATAATGTTAACAACCAGAATTTTTCCAAGAAAAACTGACATGAGAATGTTGAACTCAAAAACAATTCATCCCTATAAAAGTTGAAGTTATGTTAATGACAAAAAGTGTAAAGATCAATAACTATCTTTTTCTTTTGTAGTCTGAACTAACAATTTAAATCATAACTCTAGTCTAAGATACTATTACCTATATAATTTCGTGTTTTTTACAAAACTAATACCGTTATCTTTAGATTATACAATAGAGTAAATTTATAAAGTCAATAATATGAAAGATGAAGTTATGTTTACGCAAATATTACTTTCAGAATTACTTTGTTATTTTACTTAAGTATAATTTCGGCGGCAATAATTACCATTTCCTTTACGTAAATATTACCTGTAAGTTATGTTCACTTATAAGTAATTGCTGTGGTTATATTTATGTTTCTAATTTTACTCTTCAGTCCAGTTCACTGTTAAGTCGCCAATGCTTGTTTTGATAAAGTAAGTGTTTCAACAGTTTATTATTCAAAGTTTTGTGACTTGATTGTCAAACTATTGTTATTTTGTTGTAAATCGCTACTTCCAAAATTACTTATTAGTTAATATAACTTTAGTGTTGCCGAAGTCTCGGTAAGATCGTTGATTTGTTGTACGCCATAATGATTATTAGTTTCAATTTTGTGTATTTCAAAACTATTAATTTTACTCAGCCCTACTTTTGAGACCAGAACATTGTTAGTATATAATTTCTATGACCAGGCGGAGCGTACGAATAACCTATACCTTATAAATTTTATCGATATGAAATTAATTTCTAGACTGCATTACACATAACATTATCAGTTTTTTCTTAGAAAAACTGATTATTTTGGAGGCGAATAATAAAATAAGAGCTAAAAGTATCCATATTATCAGTAAAGTATGCCCGGTTTTGTGTTTTTGAAGCAAGGGACCTCTGAACTGAGCGTGTTTTACTTTATATTATTTACCAGTAGTAACGAGTTAACGACGTATTTAGACGTAACAACGACTAGTAAAAATTAGTTGACGGTTGACTAGATAGTCAGTTTAACGTTTTTACGACTTAAACTGTTAGTTGAGATTTGTGTGCTATACTACTAAATTTACTAAACTATCACCTCACTACATATGGAATTTGGAGATTATGTTTAGTGTCTCAATATTATCAAGTTGTTGATAATTTACTGATGTTTCGGCTAATTGAGAACATGTACTAACATCTATCAATTTTTGGTCGCTAAGTTGGCACCTCCATACTCACACGGAGTCTGAGTATCATCCTTCTATCTAGAGTGCTCAATTTTGTCAGTTCAATCAGAATATCTGCGATTTTTGCAATAAATAAAAATATTTATCAAAGAACCCTTCTTAAACATTGCATTGTATATTTCCTGTATAGAAGAGATGATAATGTTACAATCGATTTTATCCAAAACACGTGTATGAGTAATACGGTCGAGATGTGGTGGAAGATTTGACACGCTCTAACTAGCCATTATCGTCTACAACTCAACTCAATATTGAATTGATGAGGCTTTTACTTGATGACGATCCTTACTGAACAATGAAAATAAAACAAGCTAATTTGTTTAAAACTTCATTTATTTGAACTAATGTTCAATTTAAACTAGTTGACGCGTTTCACTAACGCAGTAGCTTTCTCAAAACGAATGAAGGTATAATTTAAAAATGTTTTAATGTATACAGTACATAAATACTGAATTCTATTATACTAATGTTAAAAAAGGTATTGAAAGAAATTACCTGGAAATTAATTTACTACAAACATTCCTCAGCTATCTTCTAGGTAAAAAGGTTTAATAAAGGAGAGTTATTGATATCTATTTGGTCGTTAAGAAAGTCACCTGAATATTTATTTTTGTTTATCTCAAGAGCCTCTAATAAATTTAAACTAAAGGATTTTCCGACTACATGTAAAATTTCAAAATTTGGGTCGAAAATGTGTTGGTTTTCTAATAAATGATTTGAATAGTTAGAATCAAATTTTTTGTTGTCATAGGTACGTTTGTGTTCCGAAATTCTAGTTTTAAAATTTCTAAAAGTTCTACCGATATAAATTTTATCACAGTTGTAATTACCACATTTTAATTTATAACCACTGATTTGTTTAATTTTGAAGATTTAGATTTGTTATTTTTAATGAGTTTGGATAAATTGTAATCAGTTTCAAACCAAATATTCATGTCTAAAGTTTCTAAAAATTATTTTATTTTTAAGGATGGTGTTCCAAAGTATGTTAAGCTTTTGAATTGTTTATTATTATTTTTATCAGAAGGGAATACTTGTTCTAAAGTCTCTTTTTGCATCTTTTTATTTATGATATTATCAATTAAATTTGGATCGTAATTATTATTAACTGCTATTTGTTTTATGATATTTAATTCTTTGTTATAATTATTAATATTTAATGGGACTGTTAAGAGTCTGGATATCATACTATTGAAAGCTGCTAGTTTATGACTGAATGGGTGGACCGAACTGTTATGAATTGTAATATCTGTATGTGATGGTTTATGAAATATAGAAAAATCATGTTTATTATTTATATTTGAAATTGTGAGGTCTAAAAAGTTTACAGACTTATTTTGTTCAAGCTCTACGGTAAATTTGATATTATTGTGAATTGAGTTTATGTGAGTAATGAAGCTGTCTAATTGTCTATTTTCCAGTGAAGCTAGCTAAAATATCGTCCACATATCGGTGCCAGTACATACATTTTTTACTAAGGGGGTGCTTATGAATAATTTTTTCTATATTATTCATCAAATTTTCTGCTAGTAGGGGGCTGAAGTGGTTGCCCATAATCAAACCATCTTTACTACTATAAACCTCCCCATTAAAATGAAAATAATTTTGATTCAAACAAATTTTTAATAAAGTAATGATATCAGAGTGAATTATAGGATTAAAATTATTTTGTGTGAGCAAGTTATCAACAAGAGTTATAGTTTCTTTAGGAGGTATACTAGGGAATAGATTTGTTACATCGAACGATATGAATTAAAAATTTAGGGGGAGTATTATATCTAGAATATTATCGATTAATTCCGTTGAGTTTTATAACTGAAAATCTATGTTTGAATGAACAATATTTAGAAATGACATCTATGAGATTCTTTGAAATTTTGAATGGAGGTGGTGTGAAATAAGATACTTTGGAAACACTTTGGAACACCATCCTTAAAAATAAAATAATTTTAGACACTTTAGACATGAATATTTGCTTTAAAACTGATTACAATTTATCCAAACTCTTCAAAAATAACAAATCTAAATCTTCAAAATTAAACAAGTCAGGAGTTTATAAATTAAAATGTGGTATTGACAACTGTGATAAAATTTATATCGGTAGAACTTTTAGAAATTTTAAAACTAGAATTTCGGAATACAAACGTGGCTATGACAACAAAAAATTAGATTCTAACTATTGTAACGCGAAAAATTCGCCGAGCTGTCGTAAATTTAATATTGGCTAACCTGTCGACTGGGAGAAGTCACAGCACTCTCGGTACGAAGTTAAAAATTTCAGTCCTCCATTTGCCGTCAAGGTGTAAACACTCCGCTTCAACTTAAAATTTTCGCATGTGTTCTGGGAGCCATAAGTGTTTTATTTGAAAATCCGACAATTCCGACATAGGGGAAGAGAAAAACGGCTGGAACCAACAATTGGCAGCTCCGACCCGATAGGTTTCTGGTCCAAAAACGGTCGATGACTATGGGTTCCATAAAAATTTAGAGGAATTGCGTTTTGAGGTAAATTTCCGTAGACGGCATTAGATTCGTTAACAAGGTAAATGGTTGAAAATACTTTCTCGGAATTAACAGTTTTATAGGTATTTTAACATAGAAATTTTAGTTTTGATTCGTAGTTTATTGGAGTATGTAATCTGGATTTCACGAGATAGTTTCGATGCATTTCATAAATTCTTATTAGTTCATATTCTTCATTACTTTATATTTTGTGGAAATAAGAATATATCACGGGGGTTGTATAAATATTCAGGGATGTGTCCAACGACATAGTTTTTATATTGTGGGTTTTTTTGGTATCGTAGTTTTTTTTGCTAAGCGGAAAAAACCAGTCACATAGTTTTTAACCTCAGTGTAGGTGGCTTTTATACAGTTAAAAGTCATGATGTATGATTATTTGCGAATTTCGGGTGTTTTTAAAATAGTCAGTATGATGGGATATTACGGGGGGTACGTCGAAAATTTGACCGGGGTAAAATGTAAACCCTATGTAGAGGCTAATTAGTTTCTCTATTTTAGGGGGGGTTTTTGTACGTGGACATTAATGATTGGAATTTAATGGGTCAGTGAGACCAGTTCCAGGAGAATTGGAATATTCTGGAGCAACTTCAGTTCCTGTTCTGGTGCCGGAAAAGGATAAGTGAACAGTTTTCCTTTTCTTATTTCTTCAACTTCATTAGTAAACTCACATTTATGCTTCACATATAAAGTTTTTTATTTCTTTTTTTTTTGCGGCAATTACTATAATTTCGCTCACGTTTGTACTTGATATTTGAAAAATTTGAAATATTTGCTCATAGATTAAGATACGCTAAGACGGTACGTACCTGGTATTGCGTTATTTAGTGGTTTATTTTTGCCTATTTCTGATGATTTTATGTATATAACTTGCACCGTACATAATATCGAGTTGTATTTTCTCTAGCAACGCTAAACTCGTTATTTAAATTTTTGGCTTATGCAATTAATTATATTTATATTGATACTGGTATAAGTTGCGGAAGTGTGAACCCTTGTAACTGTACATTGTTGATTTTGATATATATATTATCGTTGTATTTTTGAGGTATTGTACATGAACAATTTGGTCGATTCTCTAGAATTTTAGAATTGAGACATCGGTGTAGTTTGGGGCCCTCAGCTCTTCTGCACCCTGAGTTTGAAGCCTTCAGCTCTGCTCAGAGTTTATAGAATCTGCTTGTCAGTTATTTTCTTGAGTTGTAACTGATAAATTAGTTAGGAATTTTTGGATTTATGTAGTTTTCGGCCTTCAGCCCATCTACGTTCTGAGATTACAGCCTTCAGCTGAGCTCAGACGTTATTTGTAACATTTTTGGTAGTGACATTGTAATAAATATTTTGAAAAGAGACCTTTGGTCCACAAAGACTAATTAAATCTTCAATCAGGGGATACTTGCTGACTTTTATTTACTTATGATAATTTACCTATCAGTTTAACCTTGGAGTGTGTAGTGAGTGTTGTTAACCCACTGAGGAGTTGTGGGCTAACTTAGGAAGTCTTGGGTGCTTGCCAAAACTTCTCTGGCGCCCTTTTGTAAACTTAATAATCATTTTTTGAAGAATCCACCCCTTCTTCGGCTCGAAGCTAGTTGACTGGCGAGCACGGGTTGTACCACGTGAGACAACCCGCATACCTATAACGAGCACTGAGAGGGTTAGTAGGTTTTTCTCGTTATACTATTCAAATCATTTATTAGAAAACCAAAATATTTTCGACCCAAATTTTGAAATTTTACATGTAGTCGGAAAATCCTTTAGTTTAAATTTATTAGAGGCTCTTGAGATAAGCAAAAATAAATATTCAGGTAACCTTCTGAACGACCAAATAGATATCAATCACTCTCATTTATTAAACCTTTTTACCTAGAAGATAGCTGAGGAATGTTTGTAGTGGATTAATTTCCAGGTAATTTATTTCAATATCTTTTTTAACATTAGTATAATAGAATTCTATATTTATGTACTGTATATAATAAGATATTTTCAAATTATACCTTCATTCATTTTGAGAAAGCTACTGAGTTAGTGAAACGCGTCAACCAGTTGAAATTGAACATTAGTTCAAATACATGAGGTTTTAAACAAATTAAATTGTTTTAATTTCATCGTTCAACTTAATAAAGTAGGGGAAATTGAGACCCTATAATCATCGTTTAAGTGCGAGAGAGATAGTTGATTGAATGTAAGTGTCTGAGAAATGAGCTTCCATCACTATGACCGAATTTCTATAGAAAAGCTCAGAAAACCTTATTGGACAACGAGCAAATTTCACTGACATGAATCCAGGCAAATTTTTTCTCTTTCCCAAACTCAAATTACAGTTTTCAGTAGATAGAAGACCTAAACTAATTACTGCAAGTACTGGAGTTAATGAGTTTTGATGTAGGTTCTCATGGCAGACTCTCGGTAATTTTTTGAAACAGTAGTATACACGCTTCAAATGATTTGATGTTGAAAGGGGAATGGCAATTTATAATTATTCGTAAAAATGAAAAAAATCTGATTCAATTTTTCAAATCTTTCGACACTGACATTGAATAAACTGACAGGTAGGTCAGTGCTCGACATTTTGAATTGCATATTTGGGCGCATGTCACCATAAAATACATGATAGCAAACTTCAAGAATTTCTCCCTCTAGATATGGAGTCAAGAGACTTCCCCTATGTACCAGCATGTCTCCAAACGGAATGAGTGTACATAATTGACTTTATGAAACCATGTTTCTAACAAACAGTATTACTGGATTAGGATGTAGACTCTGAAAGTCTGAACCGAAACAGTTAAAATTATTTGAAAAATTGGGTGTTCAAATTAACTTGTATTCTTGCAAGGTACAAATGAATTTGTATTCTAGAGAGTTTTGTATTTGAAATAAATCATATTCTACCCATCAATCGTTACCGTCCTCATACAATCGTTTCTTAATTATCATCTAACGTTTAACAAAACATTAATGCCGTGTAGAATGGTATCAAGTGTCGAAATATTTTCTAATTTCGTTGCTTGCCATTTAATTAAAATTGGGGATGTTAACATGGTAAGCCAATTGATTGTGGCAAACAGTGGATTAATCCAATCAAGAAATTATATTACTTTTTTTCCAAACGAAAGGGGGAGTGTATTCTGATGAAATACGGTAAAGCAGGAAGTTGATTCTAAAATCTTGAGACTCTCTAAAAAAGTAAAATATAAGATAAAAACGCAGGTAAATTATATTTTTAGAAAAGGTTTTTTGAAAATGATTATAAGTTGAAACCTAAATTCGAGTTAAATGACTGTCGAAGTCCACTGAAAAATAGAATAATATCATGTATATCTAATACGGGCCCGTGAAGTGAAACAGTAACTAGCAAGATATCTAATACATAAAACATGTACTTCTATCTCATTCGTTTCATTTGACCCATTGTGTGCACGCGCTACAACTCTAGTGGGACAATTGGAGAAGGGTACTTCTATTTAATAGCTCAAAGGCGCATCAACACCAGGCCCTGGGCACTTAGAGAGGCGAAAAAAAAATACATTTTCTAACGCCAACTAGATTCACCGCCAGAAACTAAAAGTTTACTTCAATTTGGTATTTTTATTTCTTATTGTTGGCCAATATGGAGCAAAGCAGGTTGCAATGATACACGAGCAAGGAAACAAGCAAATATAATACAAAGAACGTCCATCTTGCAATAGTATTTGATAGTTTGTATATCTAAACCTAATTCAAAGATTATTCACTCATCTAATTGTATATTCAGATTGTGATGTCATGCTCAGAGCTTAATATGAATGGAACACAAAAGAAATGCTGTATGGCAGGGTGTACTGATAAAAAGGCGACAAGGTGAGTGTATAATATTTATTATTACAATATATCCCTAAATGTAAACTGCCAATAACAATGAATCATTAATAGCAGTTCAGGGATTAGAATATATACATTCCTAATTATTCATTAAAATACTTAAGTTAAAACCAAGTTATTTACATGATGATGACGTTTTTCTTTCCAATTTTATTAATGTGAATTGAGGGAATCATTTTGTCGAACTTAATAGTGGAAAATATTGACTGATAAAATAAATATAAATATAAATTAGCATGTACACTTGAAATAAATAAGTTAAAATCCAAAGCATTGATTGGCTTTATATACCTACCAATAAAGATGTTTGTGGAATTTGGTTGCCGACCGTCTAACAGGTTACAAATAATTAACAATCCTTAAGTTTACACTCGAAGGTACACTATTAACGTCATATAAAATATGTTATATTCAATTTCAAGAAACTTCCTAAGACAGATTAATAAAGTTATTACTGCCAAAGCTATATTTGCCTATAGTAATTACTCGTCTCTATGTTTACTGTAGCAATCAATGAGGGATCATTGTGGAAAGTTATGCAGATAAAAAGAGTTGTTATTTTTGTTTTTACGTTACGAAAAAGGTGTAGTTCATATTTTTTGGGTACCGTTTCTACAAATCTAACAATTCATATATTTTCAGTATCGGATGTTACAAACGAACCCGAAACGAATAGAAAAAGCGCTAGTTTTTGCCAACCCTAGCCGGCCGACGCTCATTTTAAATACTCTCCACTGAACCGTCTAACAGTAAACATGTAATTCGCCACCATAATTAATTAAAGTAGTGTTTTTAGGGAGAAATATATGTTTCGTTACGCGAAATTTGTTTTTAAAAACTTTTATTCACAAAAGAGAGAGAGAGAGATTCGTAAATGAGTTTGGGGTGGGTTGGAGTTTTCTTGGTTGAATGTCCTTTTCTTGTTGCTGCCCTGGTATAGGATAGGTTTCCTCTTCAGGGCTGTGTTGGGTAGTTTCGTGCGCGCTGGGCCGAGAAATTAAGTTGGGGTTTAGAAGTGTCTAGTAAGAAAACTTTTAAAAGTGACTAGGAAAATTTGCTTAGAAGTGTCTAGAAATGAGAGTTGTTGGGTGGGCTTTTCGCCAGAAGGTGACTGGAGGGTTGTGCTGCATTGGGGTGAATTGGGGGTTGGTCTCTGGAAGCAGCGAAGCCTAGAAGTGTGCGGAAATGATTTGACAAAAAGTGTCTAGGATGGGAGTGTAAGTGTTGAAGACGAACCATGTATCGTTGCCGATACATAGATATATGCGTTGGGCTGGCTAGGTGTCAGAAATTATGAAATTGAATGTTATTTACTGATTTTGAAATGTCTCTGATATTTTGAGAGCGTTGTATTCGGGACACTGAAGATTTCAACTTTTTGGATTTTTGTTATGTGAAAAAGTGTATAGGAGACATTTTTCAAACGTGTATGGAATTTGATATTTTGTTGGAATTTGGTGGAAAGTTGCGGTGACGTGCCTTCGGTGGTTTGGGAATGTTTACGATGGTCGGTGGTATAATAACAATTTGTAATTGGAGGCTCATTTATTATCTGTCAAGTTGAATAATCTTATAGGTCATCACGAAAATTATCGCCAAATAAAAGGCGGAATTATTTCATTAACTGACGAGGAAGCCTATTCGGAAGGTATATCTGAGGAGGATGCGAATTCAGGTCGGTTTGAATACAATATCGCCAAGCTCGAAACCAGCGCTTCCAACGTGTCTTTGCCTAAAATTAATATAAAACCCGTTTCGGGGGATGCCTCTGAGTGGCATCCTTTTTTTGATTTATTTCCGTTCTAGTATTGGATAATTCAAAGCTCAAGTCAGAAGGAGAAACGTTTTATCATCTAAAATCATTGTTGCGCAATCAACCTTTGCAATTCATAGATTCGTGTCAAACCAAACTTTTGAAGTTGCTTTAACCATTTTGAAGGGTACGTATGACAATCAGGTCACTTTATTACATACTTTGTATAAAACATTGGTGTAGGATTTTGAGTCGCTTATAGTTTTCTTGCTTGAACAGAAATTAGACTTTCAATCAAGGAAAGACTTTGAAGGTAGTAGGGATGCTGAAAAAATTCCTTCTTGTGACTATTTCTTCCAATTTCTCAAAACGGTACACTTTTTTATAGGGCTTGAACTTGTCCGAGAACAATAAGTCTGTTAAACCGCTTGATCGACCTAGAGCAAAAGTGAACCTTTTCAGTAGGATCGATAATTCCAATAGTAACCATACTTCTCATGCAAACAGTTCTCGTAGTTCCAATAGTAATAACTATCAAGCTAAAATTTCATGTTCATGTTGCGCTGAGCCAAATCATACGGTGTATAAATGTAGTAAGTTTCCCTCCCTTAAACCCCAGGAAATATATCAATTAGCCAAATCTGAAGGTTTATATCTAAATTGTCATATAGTCTATATAGAAAGGACAAGGAGTAATAAATCATTCATTTAAGTAGATTTCATAGACGTACCAAAATATATTTTAAGAGGGTATACCGTAGGGTACATTTTGTATTGAACGAATGAGTTGCAGCTATGCTAAAGAATGTACGATTTAGGTCAGAGGTAACGGGATGTACTAATTTTAATAAAAAAAAGTGATAGAGGTACATAAATTTTAGTAAGTTTGATAAAGAAAGGCAACACAGTTTATTCCGCAGTATCCGAACTCTGCCACAAAATGCAGGTAGTCATTACGGGTTGTTCGAACTCTGCCAGTGTTTAAAATACGATTACACCTATTTACAGATTATTCGATTATTGAGAGGGATTTTCCAAACAACCCGGTTTTCTTAGAAACATTATCGGGAATATTATTTTAAAAGAAAGTAGGTACATTAAATCAGTACTTAGTATTAGTTCCTTGAGTAAAGTTGTATGAAGTTGTATGGTTGTCATAATATTGTAAACAGTTGGAATATATTTAAAAGTGCAAGTGTTGATGATATTGTGGAATTAACGGCTGCTATGTTGTGTGTTGCTAAATCAACAATATATAGATTACTAAAAGAAAGCAAGAATGGAACTCTTCAACCCCCTAAAACTCCTTCAGGCCGAAAACCAATTGAGATCGATGAGTCATTAAAACAAAGACTAAGGCGTGAAGTCCATGGATTTTACTTACGAAAGGAAATTCCAACACTTGACAAAATTATGACATCAGTGCAAGAAGATACGGACTATCCAAAATTCTCCAGAATGACATTATGCAAACTTTTGAAAGATGTGGGTTTCAGATATACAAAACATAATAGAAAGTCTCTCTTGATATATAAACCGGAAATAGGTTTTTGGAAAAGAGACTATTTAAGAAGCATTCGACATGCCAGAGAACAAAATTTGAAAATCTTCTACTTAGACGAAACATGGATAAATGCTGGATATACAGTTTCCAAATCTTGGCAAGATGAAAACATTAAAAGCGGAAGGCAGGCATTCGTGGAAGGTTTGTCGTTAGGTTTGCAGCCACCATCTGGAAAAGGAAAAAGACTTATCATTGTCCATGTTGGAAGTTCTGAAGGTTTTGTTGATGGTGGATTATTAACTTTTATTTCAAAACGCACGGGGGACTATCACGAAGATATGAATGGGGATGTCTTCGAGGAATGGTTTGTTCAAATGTTGGATCTGATTCCAAAAGGGGCCGTTATTGTTATGGACAACGCAAGTTACCATTCACGGTTACGAGAAGCATTGCCCGTTGGCGTAAAGCAGAGCTTTTGGAGTGGCTTATTTCGAAAAATATTAAGTTTCCAAAAGATCCACTAAGGAAAGAACTTTACAGAATTGCAAAAATGAACAAGAATAAATACAAAACCTACATTGTAGAAGAAATGGCTTCTTCTCGTGGTATATCAGTTCTTCGACTTCCCCCTTATCATTGTGAACTTAATCCCATAGAATTAATATGGGCTCAGGTAAAGAGGGAAGTTGGAAAAAAAATACTACTTTTAAAATAAACGATGTTGTGAAATTGTAAGTCATGTGAGTAAGGAAAATTGGACAAACTGTATCGAGCATGTTATCAAAGTAGAGGCAAATATGTGGAAAATTGACAATATTTGTGATGATTTAATCGACCCTATCATTATTAATGTCAACAACGATTCTTCCTCTTCCGAGTCGGATATAGAATAAAATGTAAGTAATAAATGTATTCCAATAATTATTTCTTTTCATTTTTTATTATATTATAATTTAAAACGTATTTTTTTCCCAAAATACACACCACTGCATTGCGTTATTGCTTATCTGCTAATCCTTTAACAATGAATAAACCCTAAACTTTGCTACAACTGAAACAAATACGGGGTCGATCTACCTGGTTTTTAGATTTACGGAAGAAATGTAATTTAAAGTAAGAGATTTATCAAAAATTTCATGGTGCTCCCTGTAAAGGTTTTGCATACTTAATTAGGGTTTATTACTCCTCGTACTTTTTGTACATACTATATATAGCTCCCAACACTTGTTAGCGTAATGCAAATCTTTGAAACGCCTTTGAGTTGCAACAGGCAACACCATTTCTTTCTGCACTTTGAATGTAGTCAAACCGGTCGATCACATGAACAACATAATAACACTAGTAATGCTGAAACCAGAACTAATAGTCGTCAACCGAATAATGTAAATTTTGAATCCAGAAAAATTCTGTAAATACGTCAAACAATAGTTCTAGCTTCCGCAATGTTCAATCACCAGAAACTAATAGTAGACCTGATAACTTAGTTGCACCAGAGAATAATGTAGCTTCCTTTCTCACGCAAAATTGTTCTTTTACCTACAGCCCCTGTAGACGTCTTTTGTGCAGACGGTAGGGTAATAGTCGCCCGTGCATTATTAGATTCGGTCAGTCAAATGAGTGTAGTTTCTTCACATTTAAGAAGTTGTTTGGGCATAAATAGACAGTAAATAACTGTCAACATTGCTGGCCTTGGTGGAAAATCTGGTACGCAGAGTTTCGACTCTATCCAAATTTCATTCGGTTCCCAAGTCTATCTCGAAAAGACCTTCACTGTATCTTCTGCGGTCATTGAAAAGATTACTGATAATCTGCCCCAGTTCTTAGTTTCAACGAAAAAACTTAAATTACCAGAAAATGTCAAGATCGAGTTAGCTGATCCTACATTTTTTCAGCCAGGCAAAATAGATATTTTGATCGGAGCTGACATATACTTTAGCTTATTACGTAATGGAAATTTCAGTTTGAGTAACGATATACCCTCGTTAGTAAACACACACTTAGGTTATGTAATTGCTGGACCAATCTCTCCATCAGTGTGAAAACAATTTTATGTTGTCCTTTTTATCCATGCAAGATGAAACCTTAAACAGTACTGAGAACCTTTTTCATCTTGTAGAAAAATTCTGGGAAATTGAAGACGTACCCAATGAATTGGGATCGTCTGAAATGGAAGATCAAATTGCAGAAAACATATTTCTGTCTACTACTCAAGTTTTACCTTCCGGTAAATTTCAGGTTGATATGGCGCTTTCCACTGATAAAAATAAAAACTAGGACAATCCTTTTGCATGGCAAGGCAGAGATTTTTCGCACAAGAGACATTTTTTCTAATCTTATAGAAATGTTGTAGCCGAATATTTGACAATGAGCCATGTCAAAGTAATATCTTTGACCGTTCCGGTACTGAATTTAAATATTTTATTCCTCATCGGGCAGTTATACGGGAAGAATGCATCTCCACCAAATTGAGAGTAGTAATGGACTTCTCTACAATAACTGAATTGGGAGTAGCTCTTAACGATTTAACTCTTAAAGACGTATTATGCCGATTTTTATATTTTCGCTTTGTCCTTGGTGAATATATCAAAACGATGTATAAAATTATTGATATCAATCCAGAGCAACGCTACTTACAGAATATTTTCTGGTGCGATGACTCATCCGACCCATTCAAATGTATTGAGTTATGTAGTATTAGCTTCGGACAAAATTGTGCTACATTTTTCGCCACCCGCGTTCTCCAGGAGAAGTCCGGAGTGTTCAAAAGCTCACAATGCGCTTTTGAATCAAACATATATGGACGATATTTTGAACGGTAATGACTACCGTAACCTAGATAAATTGTTCATAGAAATAAACCTAAACCGACACGGTTTCGATCTATATAAATGGTAATCAAACTCTGTCGCATTTTTGAACAAGCAATCGCTTATTTTCCGATAATGGAACAAATTCTATCGGTGCTAGTAGACAATTATCGTATTTGTATAAATTTATCGAGCAACGTAAAGAGAACATATAGAGTGACATTTCACTCCTGTCAGAGCTCCATATTTTGGCGGCATATGAGAGGCTGGTATCAAGGCGGTAAATTCGCATTTAAAAAAGTTATTGGCACCAATCATCTCACGAGGATTATCTTACCGTTCTTAATCAAATAGAAGGTATCCTAAATTCGCGTCCTTTATCACCTCTTACTTCTGTCCCAGAAGATCTCTCACCCATTACCCCGGGGCATGTTTTGACTGGCAGAAATATTCAGACAGTGCCAGGACCGTCCCTTCAAGACGTACCAATTAACAGACTGGAAAGATTCCAGCATATGTAGTTTATAGTCCAGCATTACTAGATCCGTTGGCAAAAGGAATATATGTCACAACTACGGCATCGCCTGAAATGGAAAACCAAAGGTTCAGATTCTTTAACCAATAGTTAGTTTTAGTCCATGGAGATAATCATAGTTTTGCCGCTGATTGGCGTCTAGGAAGAGTCATCAAGTTGTATTTCGAACAAGACGGTATAGAGAATGAAATTCGCCGTCTTTTGTAAGTCGTTTTTTCGGTGAAGCTTGGATTTTTAGAGTTACAGAGCGTCAAAATTTCGTTAACGTGGCTTTTGTTAAATATCTCGATAAATGTTCACCTGACCGCGAAAATAGTTATTATAAAACTAGTAGAGCTGAAAATTCTCTACAAATTTGGTATATATGTTTTTTTTGCAAAAACCACAGTTCACGAGACTTTCTTCAGTGCTATTTCATGACGACGAATTTTGTCTTCGCTGATATTGCTGGCCATGCAACTTTTATGCCATGAGAAGTGTTGTTCATCAGCATTCGGATCAAACAATTTCTCAAACTTATCTCGAATGTCAACTTTGCGTCAATTTGCTGCACTTCGAATAGTTTCAAATAGCTTTTTTTCGGTTCATTTGCCACTTTACCCAATTACAAAATGAAGATAGTTTTTCGTTCGGTTTTTTTCTTTTCAAATGTACTAATTGTAGCGACATTTCTTTACTTTGAAACCCACCAAAAACATTTGTACACAATTTGTAGACAATTTTCAGATCTACAAGTTTTATAATTAATAACTATTTTCGCGGTTATGTGAACCTTTACCGAGAAAGGAGGGAATTTCATTCTCTATAAGAATGCTACTGATTATTTTTATCGTATGACGCTATGTTTCAGAGATATTCAAGGAAGAGAAACGAAAAAAAATCTGATCATAATTTCGTCCGACAGTCACCATGATCTCACTTTTTAAGTCTTTCGTAACCCAAATGATCAGTCAGAATCCGGTCTACGGTTTTTGCATACGGAATGTCTCCTGGCGCTCGGTCTATTTGTTAGTAATAACTTTAATGACTTTACTTACCTGATTTATAGGTCCGATGTTAGGATTAATCATTTTATTTGTATTTAGTTTTTGGCCCAGATGAAATTCTGAGCGAGTTCCTGATAAACTTAGGCCCATCAGCCCTAAATGGCTCCTTCAAATGTATAACTCTTGCTGAACCCATTGTCACTGTTGTGCTCCCCGTTCAAACTCTATGAACGCCTCATACTGAACAAGTATGAGTCCCAAAGAGAAAACCATCTAATATCCAAGCAAGCAGGATTTAGACCTGGAAGATCCTGTACTGGTCAGGTACTAAGTCTCACCCAACACATTGAGGACGGCTTTGAAAGAAATGTAAAACCGGGGTAGTATTTATAGATTTAACGGCGGCATATGACACTATAAATCATAAAATATTACTGGAAAGGAGATTACCAGTTGACGAAAGTGATAAAAACAATGCTATCTAACAGAAGATTTTATGTAGAGTTCCAAGGAACAAGAAGCCGCTGGAGGAACCAGAATAATGGCATTCCCCAAGGTAGCGTGCTAGCACCCATGCTCTTCAATGTATATACCAACGACCGACCAATCGACCCAACAACAAGGAGCTTCATCTATGTCGACGATGTAGCTATAACCTGCCAGTCAAAAAACATCGCTGAGATATAAGAGCACATAACAGTATCCCTATCAAGTCTGAGCGAACCCAGCGAAGTCGCAGATATGCCTATTCCACCTCAATAACCGACAGGCGAGAAGGGAACTGCAAATAGAGTGGAACTCAGTCAGACTGTAACATTGCGCAAACCCAGTTTAGCTAAGGGTTACATTAGACCTCTCTCTGACCTACAGAAAGCATATCGATAAAACCAAGGCCAAAGTCAACACCGGAAACGGCATCCTCCGGAAACTGACTAATGCTCGCTGGGGAGCAAAGCCTGACGTCCTCTGCCCACATAAACCAACACAATTAAATAGTTAGTGAAAACATATTAAGTGCTTTAAATACAGTTTCTAACGAGTATGTACACTATTTATCTTACGACAACACTTTGAAAGAATAATCACTCAACAATTAAATTGTTTATGAGACAGATGAAATAACATATTTTTCTAGTTTTTATGCATTTATTAAATTTATTTCTGGTATAATTTAAAATTTTAAAATTAAATTTGAATTATTTGTACTTTTGTGCGTGTGAATAAATTTTCAAATCGTAGACACGTTAAATTGTGGTTGGCCAGATCGATCATCAAACCTAAAATTAGTAAGGTAATTTGAAGTTATTATTTTTATTTAGTTTTTACAAAATTTACACCTTTATTGTATAAATGTACTTCATTAAGAAGGTTTATAACAAGAAATATATAAAACAGTGGACATGTATTTATGTTATGTTTGAATGAAAATTGCCCAAATATCTTCTGGTTTATTAAATATTAAATAAAATAAAGTTAGAACAAAGACATAAAGTAGGTATGTAGTAGCAAACGACCCGGCGCGAGTGCGATATTTTCTATATCACACGTGTGGGATATTTTTCCCTCACTAGGGTGTTTTGAGCTACTTTGCGAAGAACAACACAGTGTGCTATGTGTCGTTTTCATAGGTGATCGTAGGAAATGTATATTTAAATAGTGTAATAGTTGAATTTAAGAAGTATAAATAAATTAAGTGTAAGTAAATATACCGTGTGAAAATAAAATAAGAGTGAGTAAATATACCGTGTGTATAAATTTATCCCACCCATCAGGATAAACTATTTAAATAAATAAGAAAAACGTTACATTAAAATGGCACTGGAATGTGACGGCTTTTATACAGAAATATTTTTATCCAAAGACGAGGCTTCCACTTTAATCTTGTCAGTTTTTGCGAATATGGAATAGAATATTTTAACTATGAAGAATGATAATTTAATTATAAAGAACGATATATCTGGTAATATGGACGAGAAGATTTCAACTATGAAGAACAATATTTCTTCTAACATGGACGAGAATATTTTAACTATGAAGATCGGCATTTCTGCTAACGTGGACAGGATTTCTGCCGATATCTTATCATTGAAAAATGACATTGCCGCTGACGCCAAAAATAAAATTTCGTTTCTAAAACCGAATATTGAGAATAAGATAACAACGATGGACAATAAAATGGACGAGAAATTCAAGGGGAGAGAAATAAGGCAGATTTAAAAACTCAAGACACGCCAGCAGAAGAAAAGATGCCCGAACATGTAAAACCATGCAAGCCAGAAATACACCAGAAAATAGAAGATATTCGCAGTTTTGCCCGAGTTAAGGCCCCAGCGTTCGACGGAAAAGCGTTGTGGACCCATAATGTAAAACAGTTTGAAGCTGCCGCTAGAGCGAATAATTGATCCGACAAGGAGAATGTAGTGAACTTAACCATCGCACTTCGGGGAGATGCCTTAGATGTATTTCAGTTGATACTCATTGAAGAAATGAATGACTTCGAGCAGATGAAGAAGAGGTTGGACATATGATATGGTCACGAACATCTAGAACACATATACCCATTCCAGCTGAAAAAACGAAGGCAGAAACGTGACGAAACCCTTCAAGAGTATCGAGTGGAAGTTGACCGACTAGTTCGATTTACTTATCCATCAGCACCAGAAATTATGATGGAATGTTTGGGCATCCAGACCTTTATTGACGGTTTACGTGACCAATATTTGGAGACGACGCTTCGTTTAGCACATCCCAAACATTGGTCCATTGACTGCTGCTCTTGAATATAAGCATCCACGAAGGCTTCGGGATACAACAAAGTTAAGACCATCCAAGAAGAGGGTGACGAAGACAGACTTGAACAGATTGTCAACTTGATAAAATGGATGGTAGACAAAAAGCCGCAGAAGATTAGATACTGGAATTGGGGCGAAGTAGGGCATGTACGGAGTTCGTGTAAGTGTAACTTCTGAGAAATATCTCGATTTTCCAAAAATATTCAGAAAGTTATCTTATTGTTGAAGAACTTGCTTGAATTTGAAGATCCGGATATTAAATAGGATTATTCTATTGTATTTAAAACATAATTGAGTTAGAAAACACAATTAGTTTTACTCAAGTTTTTGTTAATACGGCTCTGTTATCCTATCTTTTTTCTCTGTATAGTAGTATAGTATAATAATAACTTATACAAACATAAATACCACATTGTATTCCTAAAGTGTTTCTCGGAATCAATAACAAATTTCGATAAAGCATCTTTCCGTTCACTCTCATCTTCAATGGGTTTCTTATTCACTACTCTCTGTTTTTTTATGGGATTCCAACAAATATCTGCAACAATAACACGCTATTTTATGAGGACGAGCTCAAGTTTCTGGATGGTATTACGAAATATCCAAAACAACACCATTATTTATTTCTTGAAACGTAAAAAATTGGAGATATAAATAATGAGTGACCATTAAAAAGAAAAATTTTTTTTTACAAATATTAAATGCAAATTAAACAGGTTACGTTTGGAAGTTAGGTATTCATTAATCAATATGAACATTATTTCTAAGGGTTTTCCATACGGAGTTAAAAGGTCCCTAGATTAATTCTAAAGTTTGATTATATTCGTAAATTTAATTAGTAACAACAATATTATTCGCCTTATAATTGGGTTCTTGAAGACATTTATAACAAAACTGATTTTTTCTTGTTGTTATTGGATAGCTATTTATTGTATAAGTTAGTGTTTGGAATAGTATTTTATTCTCGCAAGACTCTTTAAACACGAGATATTAGTCGTACCTTTAATTTTATTAATGAATAAAATGTATAACTATAATATTTTATCCACAATCACAGTAATTTAAAATCGGAATATCCGAAATTTCATCTGATGTCATCAAAAAGTTATTTGACAGCAACTGTTACCTATTGAAATTTTCCTTCTTTGTAAGTATTTTCGATTTTTATGAACTCCATTTGGGAAAATTCATTTTAGAAAAGATGGAAGAGATTTTGGAGAAAGAGTTTATTTCTAAGCAAATTCTTGAAGAAACTGAAAAAGCAATTTTAGATTTATTACCGTGTAAGTCAAAGGACATCTACGAAAAAGTTTCGGTGAGTTCAATAATTGGATAGAAAAAAGTAGTGTGAAAGTAGCAATGAACAAAAAAAGTCCTAGTATATTTCTACAATGTTAATGAAACATTTTTGGCATTGAAGACGACATTAAAAAAGTACTGGAATATAGATATCTCAAAAAACAGCACATAAATCGCCTTTTTGAAAAGTATCAATCGTCGCGGTGGACGGAAGTCGTCTAATGTCGCAGAAAGCTACTTTACCAAATAAATTGGAAACAGCGGAAATGATTCAGAAATAGAATGTCAAATGAGTAGAGATTATGGATAAAAGTTACAACAAGTTAGCACCAAGGACATTCCGACAATTCCCAAACCATTCGAGCACGCGTGAAGTCACAATGTTAATTTATACTCACCATTACACGCAGTTGATACTTTGTTTACGTTTTCATTCAATAAAACTTACTATTGTCAATATTTTGATAAATTCATCAGAAATGTTAAATCTAAATAGATGTTATGTTTGTCGTACCATTGTGTACCTACATAAAGCAGGCGGATGTTCTCTACATATGAAATGCCCATCACATTTGTGTATTTCTAAGGTTAGGTTTATAAGCTTAATTTAAATGGAATTGTGTTGTCATCTCATATCTTCACTACCTTCAATATCTAAGCACCCAGAGAAATTTTACAACAGCCTTTTATTTTGTTCGTGACTTCGTTGTTTTAGAACACATGAAAAAAAGTCTTTCATGATGTAAAATACACTTGTACACCCTCTTAAGGGGGTATTTTAAAGTTTATAATCATTTTATTGTAACAATGACTTAACATCATACATTTCTTCATTTTCATTTTTATTCACTGGATGTTTTTTGACACCTGTTATAGGATCTTTTTTATGACGACAGCTCTGAGATTGGCCTAATGGCCGAAAGAGCTTAGCTGCATTTTAATAAAAAATACACACTGAGTACTCGTCGTTTCATTCACTCAATTTATATCTAGTGTGTACACTATACCCACAGACAGTTCTTGTTTCATTTATAACGATAACAGGAGCAATAAATGCTTTTCCCAACCAAATATGTTCATTCGTTTAGGAGTTGCAGCTTTTTATGTAAAAAAAACATTGAACCAGCGCCAACTACTTTATTTTGATGGATATGTCAAAAAATGTTGAACAAAAATTACTCGAATAAAAATTTTCTTTAAAAATCCCTTGCCACTTTAGTGAAAAATGTCTCTAAGACGAATAATTTCCGAGATCCAGAACTTTGCATTCTTATCTGGCCCCCGGTACACTTTGGCAACACAGTAAATGTGTTTACATGACGGAGATTCACTAATGCATTCATTGTCTTTCCAATACATATTGTATGTAATTAAACTAATAGGTACATGAAAATATGGCGTCTCCTTACATCGGAATTAAAATTTCTATAATTGATATCTAGATCAAATAAGTAACGAAACATGCAATTCAATAATGTTCTAAAGAATCTCATCACCTCACTTATACTTATTACAAATAAACGTAACTCATATTCATGCTGAAAATAAAATTATACCAAATTAATGATGAGTTTCACTCACGTGTTGAAAAGAAACAAACTAAAGATAGTTTTACAAAATAATGATATTGTCATTGATCTAGTAAATTAGTTACCTCAATTGAAAGTCTAATTAGGAAATTGTACACCTGCAGATAATAAAATTTTATAGGTATCTGTGGTAATAAATATCGAGTAATGCTGAATTTACAGTCCCTTTTTATTTTCATTAACGTTGCACGATTTGGGGATTATGACGGAATTATTGGTGAATATCGGTTTTGAGTACAAACGAAACACTTTTTATTAGAACGAAAGTTTCAATTAATTCTGATAACATTTCTGGTCACAGAAAAATCATTCCATTAGAAAAATTAATATCGATGTATTATTGGAAAATTTTTCAGAAAAACCTATTGTATGTCGACCTGAACAAAGCGTAAGAAACTGCACCTTTAGGATCATTATGGGAAGCCTTGGAAACGACAAATAATAATAGAAACAGCTGAAATTGTGAAAGGAAACAGGTGACGATGAAAAGAAAATAAGTCTATTAATAAGGATATTAAAACTTTCACAAACTACTTATAAAATTGATAAAATTAAAAACCGTACCTTAAATCTATGCATGACTTGATGATGAAACCTTGATTCAATTCAGACACATCTCAACAGTACGTTCAAGGCTTTAAGAACAAAATAGGTCGAGATTTTTTAATGCTAATACTACTCCAGAAATATCAATTATTAAATAAATCTAAGACTTCGCAATAGAAGAAATCAAGTAAACCATATTATTATACATATTTTTAAAGCTTTTCCAACATTTTCAATTTAATTTTAAACAAGTAGTGCCACCTACCTGTATCTCTCGGAATGCTTCCAAATCTCCTTCATTTTGTTCGTCTGTTTGTAACCCTCTAGTGACAGTTATTCTTGCTCCACTGTTTGGGGTTTGCTGTGTCGCCGGCGCGGTTGTCACGGGATCAGGAGGCGGCGGCACGGGCACAGGAGTGCCCTCTGCCTCCTGACGGATGAATTGAATACGACCCGCCTCTACACAAATGTTCGGCGCTAGAGGGTAGCACGCGTTTTGATGTTGCGGCGACGGAGGTCGATCGGAGATCGTAACAGGTGATTTTTCGTAGCATATGATCGTTTGGCGCGAATCGAGCACAGGATGAACCTGAAACAAATAAAACTACTGAACAAAATACGTGAATATTTTTCATACTGGAATAAAGTTTCGTAGAAAATGTATAGACAGACTGATTGATCAGTACGGTGAAGTCATGTCCTTTAAAATATCAAAATAAACGTGAAGAAGATTATAGATATCAATAAATTTCATGTTTTAAAAGTAGTTATAATATATTACAAAATGCCGTACTAGATCGAAACTGCATTTATAAATGTATCAATTTTATGAATACTGATCAAACAGAATTAATCTCAGCATAAAAAACGGAAATACCTCAATAACTCATAATTTTGGATTCTGGGTGTAAATGAAACATTGGTTCTGTTGTGTATTTTTTAAATAATTTTTTTTCATCGTAGGTGGCTACGGCGTTGTCAAAAACACAGACAATTGATTTCAAATTTCTCCCAAAGTATTACTGTTTTTTAAATTCATTTTCGTGTGTATCTGTTAACGATTACATTCTAAAATTTTAGTTTTTAAATAGAAACATTCATGGACCACACTCTAAAATAAATAGCTCCAATAAAATACTTTAAACTGATGCACCTACTACTTACTTTATTCCTAAATAAAGGATTAGATTATAATTTTCTAATTTTTTTTGACACTTTTCCCCTGAACCCGACCCTATTTACGAAATATGAAAATGTTTGGGAAGAGTACTTAGCACGATTAAAAATAATTGCACTAATTTTGCTCTATGTACAAGATTCAGCTGTCTTATTTTCCTATTTCTTTCATTTTCAATTAGAAAACTATAAATTCTTCTTTATTTAAGAATTAATTGGGCATCATTTTGATGTAATTCTTTGGAACTATTTTTAGAAAAAACTATACTTTGAGAATAATTTAATTCAATTGTTAGGCCCGTTTCAGAAAATATCAATGATCAGTGCTGATGATCGGTCGCTGCCGATAAATAATTGGTGGAGTAAATTGCTTTCACATCAGTTGTCAACATGAATCTCAGAAGTACATAGCATCGTGTTGTCTTCACTTTGTGCGTAAAAATGTTAATTTGAAACCAAAAAGAGAACTAAAATCCAGAAGGATATGGGCCCATGCCTTCAAAAACGATATTTTCCTTGACTACTTACTGCCATTTTGCGTTGAAACAAAAAAATAATAGCAAAACTAAACTGGCTCACAACACTGCATCGAAACTACAATTAATGATACGATACGTCTGCATGTGAAATCTCTATTCATCAAATGGTTCCAACTTCAGCCGATGATCCGCAAACGCCACCGGCTAGACCGATGCGTGTGCGCTTTTTATCGGTCGACCGATGATACGCGCACATGTGATCCAGCGTTACCAGGTCTAAGGATTTATCCCGAATGTAGGGATTTTTCGATGGACAAAAGGATAAATCTAGGGATAAATTTGGCAAGCGATTTTTTTCCGATTCCAATAAAAAATATATTTTGCCTTAATAAAAGTGAGAAATTGAAACATTTGAATCTAATATTACGATATAACTTTAATCACAAATAAAAAGCTCATTTCAGTTGCCACAACTGCCTCCCCCCCTAATAGATATTTTCAACAAAATTATATATGGTCGTAATGCACTCCTAATGCACTAATATGCTCCATGAATGATTTTCTTTGCACCACATTCTCCGAGAGACTGCAGCTATTTGTTTTGGGGGGGGGGAAGGGTGTTAAACGCCTTCCCCTCCCAATCGGAATTTTCAAAATTTGTACTTGGCACTATCAACCGCTTATTCAATGACAATTTACAAAAAAATATACTGCAGCCGAATCCACCTCTAATGCACTCAGATGCACCACCAAGAAAACCAAAATCCCCCCTCCCCCTACTTAGTTTCACGTCCCCCAATGATAATTTTCGTAAAAAATAAATGGCATCGGAATCCACTTGAAATGCACTCCTATGCACCACCAACAAAAAGAAAAACCCTTCTCCCCCTAATTAGTTGTATATAGTAAAGTTGGCCTCCTCCAGCGAAACTTTCTGAAAATAGTATAGTGCAGTGAAGTACACTCCTATGCACAACCAAAAAAACAAAATTTTCCCTTCCCTAAGTTAGTTAAACCTTATTATTTGAAGTTGGCCCTACCCAATGAAAATTTACGAAAAAAATATATGGCAGCGGTATCCGCTTCTTATGCAATATTATGCACCACCAACGAAAACAAAATATTCCGTTCCTCCAAATATAAAAAGTATATTCGTTCTTCAAAAATAAGTAACATTTTGAAAAAATATAATGTATTTACACTTAAAGTATTCACTACAGGTTATCTATATTAGTCGGAGGGTAAATCTCTGACCCGATAGTTCCAAAATAATTTAGCGAACAAATTTTGCGATCCGTGAAGTCGGCAGTTGATATGTAAAATTTCTTAATTTTAGAGAGCTTCACGTTCAGTTAATGAGCATAAAAAAATGGTGATAATTTTAAAAAGCAATAAAGCAGACACAATGAGATGCAGTAAAAAACACTACCGAAATACTAAAGATCTTGGCCTTGATGATACATTTTCTTTGAAGCCTTCAAAGCATTAACATCATTGAGAGGCACTAACAAAGCATTAACGCCTATGAAAAAATGTTCTACGATAAAGTGTGGCTGCTGACCATGAAAGAAGAAAAAATGGAATATCTCTAAAACTAAATTAGTTTAAACGAAATTATTAGAAGCACAAAAAAATATTGACAAGGTGAAATTTTGATAAGAAATTTTACACGTTAGCTAATGGTCCCTAAATTTTCTACGCATAATAAAGGGCACGACTTGGTTCTCATAATCGAAAGCAGGCACAGAATATAGTAAACTCTTCAGACTTTACATCTTACTTAAGAACTTTCTGCAAAACTTTTTTCCAGATTGAACTACATACATTTGAAAAATAGGATATTTACTTCTTGATACGTTGAACATTTTCCGCTTTTTTGATGACTATCTATCATTATACATTTCCCGCATATTGATGGGACTATGTGCAAAGGCAACGAAGAGACCAAGAGCTAAATCGGGTCCTCTGAAGGCAACACCTCAAAATGTATTGAACATCACCCACGTTAATCGTTATTGGTATTTCCTCCAATTTGCACTTGACCTCACACATTTTAGTGCTTGTTCATATCAGTTCCACAAAAAAGAAAACTGGATTTAAATAGAAACTTTTTCATAAGTACCCCTCCTTATTGCGACATTGGAAAACGTAGTTCGGCTTGAAATTTGGTATTTGATCGGTGCCACTAAATTATAAATGTGTTGCAATTCCACGTGCAAAAATGGAGCAGGTTCAATCTTTTCATAAGCACATTCGTAATACGTTTAAACATGAATAAAAGTACACTATTTCAATTAAAAGATTTGACATCTGAATTTGTACACAACTGGGATAATATATTTTGGGTTTTTATTATATACAAAAACTTTTTAAAATAACTCATCTCGAACCCTGTAAACTTTTGTATTTACACTCTCGTTCACAATAGTACCTACATACAATTGCTGCCAGTTCGCTTTTATTTATGGCAAATGAGGTTAACAAATTTTAAAAAATTGACTATCGCAGAAACCACCCAATAATATCCACAAATGTTGGATAGTGTAACATAGCTTCTATTGTTTTTTATAGGTTTGAGGCCTTCTAGGTTGCCATTTCACATTAGTCTAACCCGCTAGCACTTTTTGTTCGAAAAGTCTGCCGATAAAAACTCTGCTACTGGTTCCAAGTAGCTTGACCTTTTTCTCTTCTTAGATGCCATGTTTTTCTAATTTTTAATCTGATTGTGCTCTATGTATACTTTTCTGAAATTGTCATTAGGGGAGAGCAACTTAACTTTAAATAATGAGCTTTAACTAACCAGGGGCAGGAGGGATTTTGTTTTAGTATAAATAAAAAAACTTTTAGGGTTCGAGATGAGTTATGTTATAAAGTTTTTGTATATACTAAAAACCCAAAACATATTATCTCAGTTGTGTACAAATTCAGATGTCAAATCTTTTAATTGAAATAGTGAACTTATATTCATGTTTAAACGTATTACGAATGTGCTTATGAAAAGACTGAACCTGCTCCATTTTTAGACCTCTGGTGTTTTATTGCCACATCCCCACCAAAATATCCGTTACAAATAAGTTGGCAAATATCTTTCTTCTATTTATATATATATATATATATATATATATATATATATATATATATATATATATATATATATATATATTATTACGATTGTTTTTAGTTTGTATCCTGTGTTCTATTTAAATAAAACAAGTACCTGTTATTTTTTTTAATTAAATACTTTTCTGTAGCAACACACAGATACGATACTAAACAAAAACAACACTTTCACACTCTCTTTCACACAATTTATTTTTTTTATACTCAAATTTATTTTGAAGGTATACCAACTAATATGTTTACCACTATGTTTTCTTTCTAAATTGAAATGTTAATTATAATTGAATTTTTGTAATTTTGAAATGTGTCTAAATTTGTTTTCTTTAACCTTTCTTTTTATTGATTCTAATTATTTTGGGTTTGGGTTTGAAATTGAATATTTAGTTATATATGTATATATATATATATATATATATATATATATATATATATATATATATATATATATATATGTATATATAAGATAAATACTTTCCAGAGAACTTTATATATCTCAAGAATCTTTAGAAAAATAAATTATTATGTTACCGGTTTTTATTCTAATGGAATTATCAGTTTCTGTTCTGTGACGTTTTCTACTAATTATGTTCCTTCAATAACCATTCACCAGCAATCTTCCGTTATTCACCAATGTCTCAGCTCTGACATTTCACTTCAACGTTACTTCTTGTTTTTTGAATATCTTCTGCTGCACTCCTAACTTCCTTTCTTAACTATTTATTTTATTTAAATTCTCCAACAATTGAAATTTAGCTTTTAGAATATGCGTCTCTGTTCTCCCAATTTACTTTATATTATTCTGATGCTACTTATTGATGTCTAATGTTCATTATTTAACTTCTGCTCCTCTTGTTACTTCGTTTCTTTTTAAATTGTATTAATTAACTTTTTCCAAATTGATATCTCTCTTTTTTATAATATTTATTTCTTTGGTTTTGTTCACTTTTCTATGTAATCGTCAAATTAATATGATTTACGGTTCTTTTTTATAATTTTTTCTCGAATTTCTAAAATTCCTGTCACCCTTCTTCCAAATCTATCAAAAAACTCCTTATTTATCCATTTCCCGGTATCGATATTTTCTTTTTATATATAAAACGTTCCATCCCACTTAGATTATTCATTTGAACCAATCACATTTCCGTTCTATTCTAGTTTGATGATTTTATTAATTGCTATTACCTTCTTTACATGTACTATGATCTAAATCTACATTATAAACTATATTATTTACCACATACACTTTTCTCAATTGATAAGAAATCTTTTCTTTTAAATGTCAATTGGAATCTTTATATTTATCGAATAGCTGTATAACCTTATACATCTTACACCATATTCTTCTTCTTATTTGATTCAAATCATTGACATTGATAATAATTTTAACCCAACAATTAAAATGTCATCTTGACATTTTGTGTGTACAAAGTTTATTATAGATATTAATCGAAATATGGATTGCATTTATCCAATATTAATTTGTTCACTGGCAATTACTGAGGTATAGTTCATATTTTTTGTTATGGTTTGAATACGTTGTCTTCTAAACAATATTTAACTGGTTATTTGTGTAGATAATTTCAACATTCGAATTTGGAACTTCTTTTCAGGTATTTATAATTCTATAACTACTCTATTTGTGTACAAGATATATTGCCCCCCTACATAAACATTTTAAAAGTTTTCTGATAATAAAACTTTTGAATTGTTTATGTTATACATTTTTTTATACCACTATACTTAATCCTAAAATCCATTCATTCTTCATGCATTCTTTGACTATATTAACCATAAGTTTGAACGTTTAACTCATAACAGAAACTTTTTCTAAAATGTCTTATCTTTACTCTGGAAATCATTTATCTTTCTTCCTTATTCGTTTTCAATTTTTATTTTGATGTTACATTTCTATTCACTATATACTCAAACGTATTTAGAATGTTATTCGCTTATTTCTTGCAAAAATAGTTTGTGTATGTGTTTCAGCGTCCCAACGTTCACTAATTCGTATTTCTGCATAAATGTTTATAAATTATTTTTTTTATTCTCTATTCAGTTTTTGTATATAAAAATATTAAATCTAAATTAAATTTTCTCCTAATAATATCCGTCCCAGGATATTTCAATTCATACACATTATTTCCAATTATTTTCTTGATTTCAAATGGACCTGTATGTGGTAGTAATAATTTCCCACACACATTGTTTTTTAAATTAGAAATCCTAGGTGTGTTCAAAATGACTAAATCTCCTATTTTAAAATTAGTCCTCTTCTTGATTTTCTTATTCATTCTCTTTTGATACTTTTCTGCCCTGATTTTTTATTTATGATATGTCTCTTCGCGTATTCTAGTTAAATCTTGTACATGTAAAATCCATGGTCTATTTGGATATTGTCCTGTTAAAATTTAAATTGGTGGTTTCTCAGTATAAATATTAGGTACGTAATTATTATAATTCTCAATATGTTTTAGATCTTCATCCCAACACAAATGATTCTGGTAATACTACATCCTCAAAATTTTTAAACATTCTTGAATCATTCTTTCACTAGGCTTAGCCTGTGGATGCCTTATAGAAGTATGGAAAAATTTGATATCCTTTTTCTCAAAAATTTTTGAAAATCTTTCATTAACGAAATATGATGCGTTATCTGTAAGTATATTCTGCGGTTTACCAACTTCTTCCATATACAAAAGTATACACTTCATTGTATCTATCTTGTTAACTCGTGTGGTTGGGTAAAACTTAACAAATTTAGAAAAAATATCATACATAACCAGTATGTTCTTATTACCTCTAGGTGTTTTAATTACATTGGATAAATAATCAATAGCTACTATTTGTAATGGTTCTTTTACAATTATATTTTGATTCTTATATGTCTTATATTTTCCCAAAATACATAATTCACAATTTGAACAAATTTTCTTTATAATTGTTATATCTTTACAAGTAAAATAATTTTCTCTGAACATTAACCATAGCTTTCTTACCCTTATATGACCATAAATTTCATGTAAACTTTTCAAAATTTTTTCAGCTAAATTTGTATCAATATAAAATAACTCTTTGTCAGCAATGACCTTAATAATCAAGTTGTTTTTCATTATAAAACCCTTAAAATCACCCATTTTAATAATTTTATCCCTCAAATTTGTTAAATTTTCCTGGCTATCTTTGATTTCTACCAACGAGTATAAACCTTGTTAATTTTTCAACTTATTTATAGCAAAAATAAAATTCTCCTTTTTTGTATTAGAGATTACTAATTCTGTTATTTTTTTATCTGTATGTTCGTCTTTTCTACTTAAACAATCAGCTGTGATATTTAATTTTCCAGGTGTATACCTAATATCAAATTGAAACTCTTGTAATAACAAACTCCATCTGTATATTCTCGTGTTACTGTATTGTGTGTTTTTTATAAACGACAAACTTTGATTATCAGTTTCTATAATAAATTTATTTCCCCTTAGCCAATAATTTAATTTTTCACAAGCATATACAATTGCCATTTCCTTTTCAGCCACTGTATATTTTAATTGTGCTCTTTTTAATATTTTAGAAATAAAACAAATTGGATATTCTTTCCCGTCTCTAGTTTGTACTAATTCTGCTGCTATAGAATATGATAATGCATCTGTTCTTAAAATAAAATCTATATTGAAATCTGGCACATAAATAACTATATCATTATAAAACTCATTTTCAATTTTCTCAAAAGCTTCTATTCTTCTATCATCCCATACAAATGTCTTCTTTTTTCTTAATAATTCAGTTGATGGTCTTTCTTTTTCTGCTAAATTTTTCACAAATTTTGAATAATGATAATTCACGGTAACATTGAGTGAGTGTATGCGTCGAATTTGTCTTGCGAGTCTTGAGTTGAATTACGTACTTCTTGAATGTACTTCAAGAACTTGGCAATTGCAAATGTTTTAAGTATTCAACCATAGGTATTTACGCCCATCAACACAACATCTCACGCTACTCCGATTGAATGATAAGTGGTCTATTTTCTGGTTCTGCATAATATAAATATACTTACTCCCTTTTGAGGTAACTAAAGATAACGTACGTTTTGGGTCTTGATTTTCCAACACTAAACAACACGTTATAGTAGTCTTTTTAGTTTTGTTTTCACAATTTATTATTTATAAGTAGATAACGACTTAAAATGTTTACAGTTCCAATTAGGTCACGTTTAGTACATAAGACAACGCACATAAAATAACCTAAAACATTTCAACAAAGGGCATCAAATGTTTCATCGGAATCATCTTCAACAGTTTTACTGTCTGACAAATTGAATGTACTTAAAAGTGTCTCTATTCCATCGTTCTCTATGTATTATTTACTCTAAAGTTATTATATGTTTTGTAAGCGCTACGGCTGAATGGACTGTAGTTGCACAATGTTATGTAGTTGTCGAATCGTCAATAAATACAATAACTTTAATTTAAAGGGACGGTTTCTGCAACTCACTTATCAGCTTCAACGCTATAGATAGTTTAACTTCTAGTGTAGATTTGCGAATAAATATATTGTATACGAATTGACACACGTCGCGGTTTTGACTGATTTTAAAGCGGTTTAACAACGATAACTTAAGTTTAAATGTATTTGGGAAACGACTTGTTCCTCCAACGGAAGCGATAATGACAATTATAATACTAGTCTCGTATCATAGTGCTGAAGAGAACTAGTATTGAATTTTAACGAAAATAATCCATGATCAGCGCAACGAGTTTTATAGAAAAATAAGAGAGTGACGCGAACATGTTTATTTCTCAGAGATCTAATTGCTTTTGACACTATCAGGTACACTCGTATATATGTTCTCTTTCATAATACTATTTAAAAAGGCCTTCTCCATATCCATATGATGAGTAAGTAAATTAAATTAAAGCTACTATAGTTCTGAAACTAGAAATTCTAACTACAGGTACAAAAGGTTCATTATAATCTACTAAGTATTCTTGGCTGAAACATCTAGCTCCAAGTCGAGCTTTATATTTTGATGGGTTTCCAAATACATAATTTTGAATAAATTTTAAACACTGACTACAGTCCCCAGTATCTCTTATTTATTAAGATTGAATTAATTTCATCTTTTATAGCCAATATCCATTTAGCCCCATTATCTCCATCTCGATCTCCACTTTTAACCCTTATAATACCAAGCGGGGTGCAAATGCACTCCACATGTACTTTTTTGTATATATCTAAGCCAATTATATTTGGTTTTATTTAATCTTTTTAGTAGTTGCATTTTTTTAGGTTCCAAATGTAATTTACCTAAAATCTTACATGGATTTTTTCCATCTCGGTAATTATTTAGGTTCTTACAGTGTGGGGTGCATCTGCACCCCGCTTGGCATTTTACTTATGCCAATATTTCTATGTTATTATGAGCTAACGCCATGGTAAAATCCTTACATGTTGTACTGTTCGTATCCCCACTTCTCTTATTCGGCGCGGCGCTTGCATTGCTACGCCGCCGGCCGCCTACTGGTACAGGAGTAATAGTTATTACTATTTAGTGTCGTTTATGCAAGCGTCTGTGTAAGATAAACGAGTCGATTTATAATGCGCCACGTGGTTGTTTATAAGGTCGAAAATGAGTAATTTAAGAATTCGAAATGAAAAAGCTCTAACGGAGGAGGAAATGTTAATGCTGTTGCAAAATGATGATCCAGAATATGAGGAATTATTGCAGGAAGATGAGATTGTGCATGTTCCAGGACTTACACCTACCAATGCAGAAATAGGTACGATCAAAGAATCGTTTATGCTGTTTTTTCAGACGATATATTTAACATTATTGTCGCTGAAACCAACCGGAAAGCTAAATTTTATTTTTATAATTATAATGAAACTCATCCCGAGAGTACAAAGAAATATGTGCCAACTAACAGAAGAGAAATCGATGCCTATATAGGTCTACTTATTACATTAGGAGCATTGCAAGCTAGTACCGAACCCATTGAAATGCTTTTTACTAGTGACCCTGCATATTGTCGGCCTATAATAACAGCAACTTTGTCTAGAAATCGATTCCATCTTCTGACCAAATTTTTGAGATTCGATAATTTTGAGACCACGGCCGAGAGAAAGTTAGAAGACAAGCTTGCACCAACAAGGGAAGTATTTTATAAATTCGTATCAAACTGTAAAAAAGCACTATATCCGAGTACACACGTGTGTATTGACGAGCAACTCGTCCCATTTCGAGGAAAGGCTCCAGTTAGGGTCTATATGAAAAGCAAGCCAGCAAAGTATGGAATAAAAATATGGGCACTGGCAGATTGTGAATACAATTATACTTTGAATATGCAAGTGTATTTAGGTAAGTCATTTATTTTCATTTATGCTATGTTATCTACCGATTTTTTTTGTTAGGCAAAGTAAGCAACAAGCCTGGAAAAGGACAAGGTGAACGGGTTGTTCTTGAACTTTCTGATTATCTAAGTCAAGGATATCGTATCACAACTGATAACTTCTTTACTAGTCTTCAGCTGTCTTAAAGTTGTTGGATAAGAAGCTTACATTATGTGGCACTCTGCGCAAAAATAAGACGTTTATACCAAAGGAACTACTTCCATCATCTTAAAAAAAATAATATTCTTCAATGTTTGCTTTTAAAAAACATTGTACATTAGTGTCTTATGTGCCGAAAAAGAACAATACCGTTATTTTGTTATCAACCGAGCATGGCGATGACAAAGTAAATAATAAGGAGTCAGACTACAAACCAGATATTGTCTTGCATTATAAAAGTACTAAAGGAGCTGTAGATGCAACAGACCAAATGACAGCAAAATATACCACTCAAAGAAAAACTCTTAGATGGCCCATGGTACTTTTTTACCATATTATCGATATTGGAGCTATAAATGCCTATAAAATATGGAAAATTGAAAATCTAAATTACGGGTCTGGGCACTTAGAAGCAAGAAGAACATATCTTCTTCAGTTGGGAAAGGAACTGGCCAAGGAAAATATGATTTATAGATTTAGGAATAATAATGGTTTGCAAGCAAGCATAAAAGAAAATGTTCTTAAAGTTGTTCCAGAATTGGAGCAAAATATCCCTTCAACAAGACCTGTAGGAACTCAAGATAGATGTTTTCTCTGTGGAAGAACCAAAGATATAAAATCAAGACAACGTTGTGTAAAATGTGAGCGTATTGTTTGTGTAAATCACTCTGAAAAAGAAATTTTTTGTATCCCATGTAAAGCAAAAATTTAAAATTAATTTTGAATACCTAATTAAGGTTTGTTTATTTATTAGTAACGAAATTGAAATAAAAATAGATACAAAATAATTTATTTGCGTTTTTTTTCATTTTCCTTAAAAAAAGTGTAAAAATTACAAAGATAGACAAAAAAAATGGGGTGCAAATGAACCCCGCTTGGTATCGCACGTATGTAAAAAAGCTTGGTATTATAAAGGTTAGTTTCCTCATACGAAGTTGTATTATTACAAAAAAAAATTAAGGACTTAACAAATGATTCTCAAATATGTCATTCCCATGTATAAAATAGTCGGACGACCTGTGAGTTTCTCACTCATTCTTGGCACAATTGACGAACTTTCTTAATGCTTATTATCATTTTCAGTCTTAAGATTCATAATCTATTGCTATATCTGTTTCAACTACCTATTCATTATTCCGTTTGAAAGTTTTCAGTGTTAGACTTCATTTCATGTGATTCAATAACATCAGATTTATTAGACTTACTTACTGATTTTGATAATATTCCAGAGGCATTAGTTTCATTTTGATTGTATTCGAGATTAACACTTTCAGTCTTAATTGTAGGTATAGTTTTCATAAAAACTAGATTATACTAAAAGTACTTATCCGAACTGACCACATTTATGAAAACACTATGTGTGATCTGCAGATGTTGAAAATAATTGAATCTTTTTCTTTGTTAAATTTTCTAGTAAGTGTAAATACTTCCCAGAGTTAATATCTTTTGATGTTAATATATTTTGAGGAATGAAACGAGCTGAATAAGAGTTACGTTTTTTTTTTGAAAATAAAGGATTACAATATATTCCTAAAGATATATTTCCTACACTGACTGTTGGGACTGCTATGCGAATCTTGTTTGAGATACTCTGGAAACAATATCCACAATACAAGAGTAAAATGAAGACCGATTTTTACGGCTCAACGTTAAATGTTATTGTCATATTTGTGTTCAGCGATCCAATATAAGCAGAATAAAAGTACTTCTATGGAATATGCATTGTCTAGTATAATTGATAAATGCATTAAAAATTTCTGTAGACCGAAATTCTTATTTATTATGTCTTGACGTGACCATCAGTGTGTTCTCGTCTGTTAATAATTATTATCTATGGTACCTGAGACTTTGTTCAGAAGTACAAAGACTAACTGAGTATTGATCTAAGTAATGATTTTAAATATCTAGATACCAACCTCTTATGTACGCCTGATATGAAATAGAAATTTACATCATGGTAATGAATTTGTAGATATAATTGAAGCCCTACATTTATGGAACAGACAATTACTGTGGTTTTACTGTGGATTTCAATTATTTGTTTTCTTTGTTGGTTGCCGGAGAGCAATTTCTAGTTGCGGTCAGCTATAAATATAAGAGAACAATGACATTGGTTTTACATATTAATTTGAACATGGATGTGTTTGTTCCACAAACAATATTAAATCTAAATGAAGTATTCTTAATTGAAATAAATAAATATTAAATAATTTTGTGAGTTGAAGCACTTTCCGTATGGTTACGTATAATATAAATCTGAAATTAATTGGGGAAAAAAAGCAATTAGTGGTTGCTTTTTTAAATTAAACTAACTGTTTCCAATTAATTCCGCAACATATTGAGAATATGGTAAAAATTCTAAAAAATTGACAACTGTCATCGTCAGGTTGACAGAGATAACATTATTTCATGTGATGCCTATGTGATGTTTAATAATAATTTTTGGCTAAACCAAGAAATGACCTACCTTGCGATTGACTTAATATAAATGAATAGAAAAAAAGAAGATGAAGATATGATATTACAAATATTAAAGCTTAGATATTATTAGCCCTATGGAGATATCCTGGATATATTTTTCCCATTTTCAATATAACTGTGCAATTATATAGGAAACCTATATCTGCTGATATTTAGAATTATTACTTGAGAACAGAATTTGAATGTGGAGAACTCCCTATATCTATCTGTTCATTGACGACTTCATACTGTGGGTCTCTTAAGTGTCTTCTAATTATTCAAGGAAATCCAGTTCTTGTTTCTTATCACAAATATGTAGTACTTCTAGTTCTGTGTTAGCATTATATTCTAAACATTTAAATTTATACAGAGTAGGCCACAGAAAACAGTTCATCCCGATATTTGGCAGTATTCATTAGATTTCAAGGAAATGCTGAAACACGTCGATTTATGTTCTAAGGAGGACACATCTTCACGATACAGACATTTGTTGACCCCTCCCCCCTTCCTCATCCCCACCTCATCATTTTTAAATAGGGAGTATTCAGAGTATTCAGACATAATAATAATCAACGATTTTTACGATATTTCTACCGTCTTTATAAAAATAGTCTTAATTAGTTTAAAATGCAACACCTCTTAAAAATGAAACGGAACGCCTATGGTTTGCTAATGGTAATTTTTCCTGCCGCATCAAAAGTAAAAAAAACAACATTTTCAAAAAATTAGTAATTTGATACTAAGGCAGTTTATTTAACTGTTGTTAGTTAATAAATTTAGATATTTTTTGAATACTTCCAAAATGGTATATTCTAAATATCGACCAAAATTGTTTACAATCATTTTGTCTGAATACTCCATCTAAATGGATTTCTAATGATGTGCTACACATGGTATATTCCCTATTTAAAAATAAGGGGTTGGGGATGTGGAAGGGAGGGGGTTGGCAAATGACAGATGTCTGTATCGTGGGTCCTCCTTAGAACAAAAATCGTCGTGTTTAAACATTTCCTTAAAATCTAATGAATACTGCCAAATATCGGGGTCTATACCAGAATTTTTAATTGGGATATTTTTGTTTTTACATTTAACAATTGTGTACTCACATTACTTTCTGTTCTAAAAGAAATTGTGGTATTTGCTGCTGAAGATACTATCTTTGAAATATTATTAGAAATATTACCAGCATATGTGATGGTTTTGTAATTTTTGATTTCTTTAGGTTGTTTACAAAATATTAGTGTAATGCCACTTTTTCCTCTTTATTATGAAGTAATTTATTTATTATATGTAATGGATAACTGTGAAATGTTGCTATTTGTTTAATTGTATTAATTTCTCTTTCAAAATTATATTTGTTCATAGGAACCGAAAATGCTCTATGTATAATTGAATTATATGCTGCTAATTTATGTGACATGGGAAGATTGGAATTATATGGAATTGTGTGTTAGTTTTCTGTTAATTGAATCATCCAGTACATTATTAACTCTCTGAATTTTTAAATCAAGAAAATTGATTGACCTATTTTCTTCAACATCTAATATAAATTTCATTTGTGAGTGTAAATTAATAGTATGATTGAGAAACATCTAATTGTCGTTGAGTATCTATAAAACAAGTCAATATGTCATCTACATATCTATTCCAAAATAAGAAATTTTTTGAAAGGTTATATTCAAAGATTTTTCTTTCTAAACTGTGCATAAAAATACTTGCCAAAATTGGTGATATAGGGCTTCCCATTGGTAAACCTTCATTTTGAATATATACCTAATTGTCAAAAGTGAAATAATTCTGATTAATAAATTCATTAAATAAATGAAGTATATCTGATATTATTCCTTGATTAACCCTCTATCGCATACGAACCCATATTTGTCTTCACAAAATCAAACTTTTTTTCTGCGTGTAGAAATTAATCATTAGCGAAATAATATCTCATAGCACCCATAAGTAGGCATTTTTTAACACATGTGTATTGTTGGTTGCCTACGGTACAGACTCGCTACAACTATAGCCTCTAATTTTCATATGCTTGTCAACAATTCTTACAACTTCGACAAAGTGCAATTTTTGAGCTGTTTTTATATTGAATAAAGGCAAGCTATTTTTTTACCATATTTATTTTTGTGTAGTATATACTTACTTCTTTGTGTGTGAACAGTTATAACGTATGATCCTAAAGATTTTGGAAAAATTTTAAATTATTTATTTTTGTACCCAATGTCGTTTAATCAAGTTGCCATTGAAACTAAAACGTCACACATAATCAAGTTTGATTATGACAGTTTAGTTTTGCAAATCGATTGTAGCAAAATGTCTTATTGTTGCAATCTACCAAGAGCAAAATATAAGTAAGTGAACCATTTACAACACTATAAGGAATTGTGAAGAGGGTATACCATGCATTAATTTACCCAAAAGCGGTAGACCAAGAATTTTGAGTGTAAGAAGAGAAAGAAGACTGATGAGAGCTGCTAAAGACAAAGTTGGAGTTTCTCAGAGAAAATTAGCTCGGAGATTTGGTATTTCGAAAACCACTGTATTAAGAACAATTGATCGCACAAATTTAGTGTTTAGGAAAAGAAGAAAGGCATCAAAATACCCCGCAGACCAGCTAGAAAGAATTCCGCGTTGTTGCCGCGCATTAAGGCAAATCCACTTTGCCAATAAATTGATTGTAACATAACATTGACTTTGTACCTAAGTTGGACAATCCTCCTAATGTACCTTAGGCTAGGCCAATAGAGGAATTTTGGTCAATACTACCGAGGAAAGTGTACGATAAAGGATGGGAAGCAACAAATGAAGATCAATTGCGGCGTCGCATCTTCCAAAAGATTGGAGAAATAGAACCTGCTCTTGTCCAGAGGAAGATGGGACAAGTCCGAAGAAAATTACGACTCATTGAGGATAACGGGCCACTATCCATAATGTAATTTGTAATTATTTTTCGTTATTAGTGTTGTTAATTGTTTCCACATGTGCTTTTAAAATGAAAAAAATTTGGAAAAATTTATTAGCATTTAAAAATTTTCCAAAAACTTTAGGACCATACGTTATGCCTTGAAATTCACAAATTATCTAGTTTCCAACAGAATGTATAGCAAGACCACAAATGGTTTCGTATGCATTCGTGCTTATTTGACATAATTTGTTTATTGCCAAATATGGTTTCGTATGCACTAACGTGTTTATTTTTTTACAGCATGAATCCCACTCAATTTTATGGTTCAGCTAAATACGTAAATGGTATACCCGGTGATGGATCAGGGAGTGAAGATGAATTAGCATCCGATTCGGATACCGAGTATGTCTCTCCTCGCTACCCTCGTCGTCATAGATCGTTTCAGTTTAATCTCCAAGGCACTCAATGTTTATTTTTCTTTGTCAATAACGGCAAAACTTATTAGGCAATTTTTGTTTTCAAGTTTGACTACACCACTCAATTTGTAGTCGTCAGAAATAAAAAACATCAAAATGTCATTGAAAAATATTGGTTCGCAACGAAGTTACAATAACTTTAATTTTGAAAACAAAGAATTTGACTATAATTTTTATTTAGATTATAGACAATTATTTAGATTATAGACAATACAATACAAAGTAGAATACGAGTGACCTTATACAGTGAAAATCCGAAGTCAATTGCTTATGCCGTTCTACAATTATAACTCCTGACATTATGGCAATGTGAACGATTTGTGGGGAAAGGGATTTTGTATTAAAAATCTGACTACGCCACTGGATTCGTAAATTAAATAAATTTAATTAAATATAGGTTATAAGTGTGGAGTCTAAAATAACTCAAAATTGAAAGTCAATTAAGTTTTGATAAGTATTTCAAAACTTGTTTCTGTTCATTTTATTTTTATTGGCTATGGAAGAATGTACTACGGCATCACTTGAAAAGGGATTGGTACAAATGTTCTAGATGTGCGTGGCCATATCGCATGTCCAACCTCTTCTTCAGCTGCTCGAAGTCATCCGTTTCTTCCAAAGGTATCATTTGTAGTACATCTAAGGCATCTCCCCGAAGCGCGATAGTTAAGTCCCTATAGGACCAATTATTCACTGTAGCAGCTGCTTCAAACTGTTTTACATAATTGGTCTACGACATTTTTCCATCGAACATTGGGGCTTGTCTCGGGTAAAACTGCCAATGTCTTCTAACTTAGGGCGTGTTTCTGGCTTGCAAGCTTTTGTTTGCTCGGTCTTCTTTTCTTCCTCTGGCGTGCTTCATGTTCTTGAATCGGCAATCTTTCCCTCCAACTCCGTGATTTTCTCGTACATCGTTGTCATCTTATTCTCTATGTCCGATTTTAGAGATGACATTTTATTCTCGACGTCAGCAACAATGTCATTTTTCATTAATAAGATATCGGCAGAAATATTGTCCATATTAGCAGAAATATCATTCTTCATGGTTGAAATCTTCTCGTCCATATTAGCAGAAACCTTGTCCATCTTAGCAGAAATATCGTTCTTAATAGATGAAATCGTCTCTTCCATACTAGTAGAAATATCGTTCTTAATAGACGAAATCTTCTCGTTCATAATAGTCGAAATATCGTTCTTCATAGTTGATATTTTCTCGCCCATCGCAGAAATTGCCGAGATTAGGGTGGCAGCCTTGTCTTTAAATAGAAATGTCTCTGGATCCAGTGACATTTTGAGTCTTTCTACTAATTCACTCTTCTTACTGGACGTTTCCAGCTTACGATTTTCTAATTCTGCCTTTAGTTCTGTCACTCTCATGTCACATAGTCTCTTTGCCATTATTGCGTAGCTATTTATTTATATTACCCCACACCTGACACCAATGTAATGTTTCTCTTATTTATTTAAAGTTTTTATTTCGACGGGTGAGATAAATTTTATACACGCGTCACGTCTACTCACTTAATTTATCTATTCACTACACTATTCACTAATTTATACTAGATACACAGTACATTCACTTACATTAATTTATAAAAACACTTCACAACTGTTCATTTACTTAGCCTTAATTTATATTCACTTGTTTACTGTTTACCTCACGATGTCAAATTATGAACTGACTCTTCCCGCTGGTCGATATTCTTTATATAAGTACCTTTTTTACTAGATAATTCTAGATTGCGGCTTACACAAAAACAATCGCCTCCCTGGAATTTTCTAGATAAGACTGGTAACAAAAACAATGTCTAGATAAGATAGTCACAAAAATCGTAAACAGTTCTAAGAAATGCCTGCGCACCCGCCAAAATTTTTACTTTCATACATAGCTTAGACAGAGTCGGACTCAGGGACTAAACCAGTGTGCTGTTTCGTAACAATATACTAAAAATTCGAACACATAATATAAAAATCATCAATCAGTAAGGAGAACTATCAAAAGAACTACAAAAACTAAAACTAGACATAATCGAGATAACACAGATGAAGATAAAAGACAACGTACACATATGTATTGGTCGGGAATAGGCAAAGAAAAAAATGCGAAAGCAGGAGTAGCAATACAATAAAAAGATAAAAAATAAAATGTGTGATGAAAGAAAACTAAATAAAATGAAGAAAACTGTTTATACAATATAAAGATGAAGAAGATGAGGAAGAAGACTACACGATATTTGTCGTCTACGGATCCAACAAAAATGTTTTAGTAAGCTGGGAAATTTGGCACAAAGTGTGAGACGTTAAGGTAAGAAGAGAAGCCGACCATTATTTGTTGAAGATGACAATAAATAACAAAAACAAAAAAGAAGACATAACTAGCAGAAAAATAGTGAATAATGAACAGACTACAAAACCCTATAACACCTAGACAGTACCAAAAAATGTTTAAAAGGAAATTTATCAAAAGAGAACTTAACAATAATATTGGAAATAATATTTGGGGACATTTCAAAAAAGAAGTGCGCGTGTGTGTGTATGAGACAGAAAGATGGCACGGAAATTACTCCATTTGCCACAGCATTTTGGAAATTGTTTTTTTCAATTTAGATAGTAGCATTGGACTTTATTTATTAATCAATCGTAAATTAATTAAACATTCGGATCTTACGACGTTATTAAAGCAATCGAAAAAGATGGGATTCAGATCACAATAGGAATACAGGTTACAGTTACAGGACGATGATCTAATAATGCAAGGTGTGCAGGAAATCTCCCATGATTAGTGTTAAGTCTAAAAATAGTTGATGAATAGAATTTGGGTGTTGTATAATTGAATATACATTCGGGAGGAAGGAGTAATGTAGGATGAATTTCAAAATACTGGTTTGTAGAGGATATAGATGTATTTATACCCGTCTGTTCCCATTTTTTAGCAATTCCATGCCTTATCGTGTAGTTTATATCTAATGATGTAAAAATATTGCAAAATTGTCGATTTATAACCGCATCCTCCGCTATCAGGTCCGCCCTTTCGTTCCCAGTTATATTGCTATGGTCCTTAACCCAAATAAACGTAACATTTAATTCCAAAAGCATGATTTGATACTACATAGTACAGGACATGCTGTACCTCTAATAGAAGTAGATTTTTTGAATCGATAACAGATTTAGAGTCAGAAAGAATTACAGCATTAAATAATTGTTTTGTAATCAACCAATTGAGGCTTTTCTGTATAGATACGAGTATATAGACATATATATATATATATATATATATATATATATATATATATATATATATTTATATATTTATATATATATATATATATTTATATATATATATATATATATATATATATATATATATATTTATATATATATATATATATATATATATTTTCACACCTTTTCGGTGGTATTTGATAATGTCCGGGCCACTACGCAGCCAAGGGCACTACCATTGTCAATAGGGGGAGATGATCCGCCGGATGATTACAACAGTTCCAAGTATTACGGCCTTTTGCATCCACATTACGGTGTTTTTAGGTAAGTTCAGTTCTTTTATGTGTCGTACTGTTTTTGTATGTACAAGGCCGTTTGCGCTTATAATTAAAGGGACTATTGTTACCTTCTCCAAGTTCCAAATCAATTTCATCTCTTGTGCAAGCGCTCCATATTTAGTTTTTTTTTCGGCATATGCTTTAGACATATTGTAGTCCTGCGTCACTGCGAAGTCAATTATGATGGCTGTGTTATCACTTTCATCCCAAATCACCACGTCCGGCCGGTTGTGCTCCACAGGTCTATCTGTAACAACTGTGAAATCCTAGTAAATTTTCACGGTGTTGTTTTGAAGTACGGGTTGCGGCACATATTTGTGGTGTGCGGTAAAATAATTCAACAGACCTCTTTGCAGGCATATTAATTGGTGAACGACTTTTCCCATATTGTTGTGTCGTTCCAGGTATCTGGTAGCAGCAATTGTTGTGCAGCCAGATGACAAATGTTGAATGGTCTCTTCGTTAGTGTTACACAGTCTACATTTGGTGGTCTCAACTTCTTCTTTTAATATGTGTTTGGAGTACGTTCGGGCTCTAATGACTTGATCCTGTATCGCCAACATTGTTCCTTCGGTTTCCGGGAAGAGGTATTCTGCCACTAGGTAAATATTGGATGTTTTCATATCTACTTCTGTTTGATGTAGAGAAGTGTAAACCCTTCCGTGTAGTGCTTTTCCTTGCCAACTTATTCTCATTTGTTCTAATTGGTTCTCTGTTTCAGGAGGTGCAGGATTAGCAAGGTTAATGTCTGTGATTTTTGTGTCCCATACCGCCACTCTTTTATGAACTGTTGAGTTTGTATTTTGGAAGTATTTTATTAATTTTTCCCTTTCGTTCAGATTGGCCGCCACCAGGCTAGTTAGTCCTCGTCCTCCCTCTAATCGTGGCAAATATATGCGCTCGATAGCTGAGTTAGGCTGCAGTATGCCATGTTTGGTCATTAGGGTCCTGATTTTCCTGTCTAACCTCTCTAGATCTGTTTTGGACCAGGTGAGTATTCCGGAAGTGTATGTTATTGTTGGTATGGCCCATATATTAATTGCTGCCACCTTGTTTCTGGCATTAAGCTGGGATTTTAATATCTTGCTTGTTCTCCTCATAAGCTCTTTTTCGGCTTTCTCTTTGTTTTCTTTATGGCGAATTTCGTAGCTCTGCTGAATTCCAAGGTACCTGTAAGTGTTTTCTGCTCCCAGCTCCCTAATTCGACTGTCATCTGCCAGAGTGATATCCTCGTTTTCAGTGAGTTTTTCTCTCTTAATGTGGATGGTAGCACATTTCTCAAGCCCGAACTTCATTTGGAGGCTCTCACTGAAGTGTCTGACTATCTCCAGTTCTCCTTCCAGTTGCTGCCTTCCTTTAGCAAAGAGCTTAAGATCATCCATATAGAAAAGATGGGTCAGCTTTGCTTGGTCATCGATTCCATATGCGTATGTGCTCCGGTTAAGCATATTGCTCAGGGCGAGACAGAACCATAGTCGGCTCAGACTGTCGCCCTGGAATATGCCCCTTCTAATAGGGATCTCCTCCGTTGTGTACGTGTCTGTTGCTCCTCTGACTAATAGAGTGGTTCGCCATGATATCATCAGATGCCGGAGTAAGTCGATAACTTGCTGATTCACTTTATAGATATTTAAAACTTCCAGCAGCCATGAATGAAAAACTGAGTCAAATGCCTTCTGATAATCGATCCAGGCTATAGATATGTTTTTCTGCCGTTGTCTTGCCTGTTTCGTGATTACATTGTCGATTATCAAGAGTTCCTTGCTTCCTCTAGCCTTTTGCTTACAGCCGTTTTGTTCCCATGCTAGGATGTTGTTATGTTTTAGGTGGCAGTCTAGTTTGTGTCTTATGACGGAGGTAAGTATTTTGTATGCTGATGGAAGGCATGTAATGGGTCTATAGTTTTTCGGTTGTGATAGGTCTCCTTTCTTTGGAAGCATATGAGTCATACCATGAGTGAAATATAAAGGTATGCTTTGTGGATTTCTGACCGAGTGCTGTATGAAGTGAGCCAATTTTTTGTGCGTATTAGTAAATGCTTTCCACCAGTAGTTGTGGATTCCATCTATTCCAGGAGAGACCCGTTTTTGAGTCCTTTTACTGTGGCGTGGATGTCTTCCACTGTTACTATCGTCTCAGTCATTGGTATATATTTATGGGAGTTGTTTCTTTCAACATCTATCCGTTCCGCTCGCATGTCGTATTCTATTCTCCCGGACCAGATTTTTGACCAGAGCTTTGTCATTTCTTCTCGCGTTGGAGCCGCCGCGCGCTGGTTTGTATTGTCCGCGTCGAGATTTCGGAAAAATAATCTTTGGTTGTTTATTAAACAATTCATTTTGCTGGTATCGATGCGTTCTTTTGTGGTATCTTCGGATCCTGCAGCCCAGCGCGGTTATCTTTTGTTTTAGGAACTCTGACCGTTCTACTAGCTTTTGGTGGTATTGCGGGTCCGTTGGCTTTATTTTTGCCTTTCGAACAAACGTTCTCATTTTCTTTTTTACCTTCTGGCTAGGCTGTGGGTCATTTAGGAATGTGTGAATAATAGATATTTCTTTACGATGGCTAGCGATTTTTTCTTCAAGCCTCCGTTCCCAGGGTGGCTTCAGCGTTTCTTTATTTCCTTCTAAGGGTGGTTTTTGGTCTAATATGCAATTGGCCACTCTAGCCGCACAATATATCTTATGGCATAGGTTCCCCAGATCTTCTGAATTATCAAATTCCGCGCACAACGCTGTGTTGATTGAGGTGATGATCTTCTTTGCTTCAGCATTTATTTTAAGCCTCAATATTTTTGGTCTGACTTGCATTGGCGTACCCTCAAAATCGTGGTTAGTTTCCTAGAACAGGAGATTTATGTCGTGGTGTTGTGGTATCTGCTCTTGTGCTTCGCCATCTTCCCTTCGAACAGCCGGTTCATTTGTAGATGGTGTTGCCGCTGCTGGTGGGAATAAGCCTAGTCTACCAATTGACCTTCTGATAGCGTCCGGTCTTCTGTTTTGGGCCCTGCGTGCAGCTTCTGCTTCCATAGCTCGCATTTCGTCTGGTGATATCAGTCGACAGGTTTTAATGTTTGATATTTGTACGGCAAGATGTTGCGCGGTAAATGGCTTATCTGTATACGCTTCTCTCCATAGTTCTAAAAGTTGCGCTCTGTACCTGGTTCTTTTTCTTTCCCCTTCAGTGACTTCGTAGTAAGCATTCATCAGTTTGAGGTTCATTTCTCTGGTCCAATGCTGCCTTCCCCTTCTGCGAGGTATAGCGGGACTGCGATGAAGACTTGCGTCTGGCTGGTCCAAGCTATCTCTCTGGGTGTCCTGAATAGGGGTGCTAGACCTTATGGTTCCGTTTCGCAGGGAGGTGCCACTTGCTCCACTCTCTTCTGCTAGGGACTGTAACGATTTTCCCCCAGGCGCAATCCCGGCACCGGAGTCGGGTTCCGAGGCTTCGTTAGGTTCGACGAAAGCAAGGGGATGAACTCAGCATACGGGTTGCTAACCCATGCGCTGGTTTGCTGGGGTCTGCGGGGTTGCGACCCGAGGCCTCTTGGCCCCCCTGCAGGCGAGGCTGGCTGTACAGGTCTTACGTCGTTACCCGTAGCGACAAGAACACTACTGGTTGCAATGCCCTCTCCGGCCAGAGGGCATATATATATATATATATATATATATATATATATATATATAGACAATAAATATATATATATATATATATATATATATATATATTTCAATCGAAACCTCTTCACGGAAAAATTCGAAGAAAAGAACAAGAAAATGGCCGGGGTTGCAAATTACTAATGATTAGGGTTGTTGATTTAAAATATTAGAAAGCCCTAGAGGATATGCATGCCTGGCGCTCCCTGATGTTTCAATCGAAAACTCTTCACGGAAAAATTGAAAGAAAAGAACCAGAAAAAGGCCGGGGTTGTAAATTACTAGTGATTAGGGATGTTGATTTAAAATATTAGAAAGACCTAGCGGACATGTATGCCTGGCGCTCCCTGATATTTCAATCGAAACCTCTTCACGAAAAAATGGGAAGAAAAGAACAAGAAAACGGCCGGGGTTACAAATTAAAATGATTAGGGTTGTTGATTTAAAATATTAGAAAGCCCTAGCGGATATGTATGCCTGGCGCTCCCTGATATTTCAATCGAAACCACTTCACGGAAAAATCGGAAGAAAAGAACACGAAAGAGGCCGGGATTGCAAATTACTAATGATTAGGGTTGTCGATTTAAAATATTAGAAAGACCTAGCGGATATGTTTGCCCGGCGCTCCCTGATATTCCAATCAAAACCTCTTCACGGAAAAATCGGAAGAAAAGAACAAGAAAAAGGCCGGACTCCGGTTTTGCCAAGATATTCCAACCTATTGTTAAAACACGAAAATTAACTGAATAAATATTCTACATTTGCGATTGAAAAGACCACTTAATGTCGAATCGTTATTACTAAAAACTTCTTACCTTTACACCAACGGAATTTTCGTGGTACTTACATACAAGAAATAAACTCAAAAACAAATTTATATACATTTGCTGATAATAACCAAAATACGTTTCAACGGAACGGTGCACAGTTACTGCCGTCTCAGATCCTGCTCAGCCAACACTCGACTGACTTCAAAGCTTCTCGCGTATTCACTTCAGGATAAGGTCAAAGCACTCCTGTAATTTATCCAGTCTCGAGAGATGCGGTTTCGCATCCTCCTCCACAGGGTTTTCGGTTTCGGTATCTTCTCTCGAATTGGTCTCCGGGTTGTCTTCAGTTTCCCTCCTTAGGGATTTCGGAATGTCGGGGTCTTGTCCAAAATTTTTAAAGGCCGTCGAAATCCCAGTCGAATCGTGTTTGGCGTTGTTCATCGCAAACTTCAAGTCGACTAGTCTTATATACCAATCCTGGTGATCTTGTTCGCAATATTGCGCAATCATCGTCTTCAAAGTGCGATTGGCTCTCTCTACCGAGTTAGCTTGTGGCGTGTACGGGGGTGTGAAGCGATATCGGATTCCTAATTCTTTCAACATATTATTAAACAGCGTACTATTATACTGGGTTCCGTTATCGGTTAGCACTGTGCGGGGACATACAACTATTGTCAGTATCTCTTCGGGAAATGCAGTACCGATGCCACTTGCAGAAGCACTCCTCAATGGTTTGCATTGTACCCACTTGGTAAATCGGTAAATGGCAAGATATTCTTTCTCAGTGACGGAATCTTCTCGGCAGGACTCAGTGTGCGACTCGCGTATGCTACCACATGCTCCTGGCCATCCTTCTGTTGTGTAAGGGCGATTCCCAAACCACATTCGGAGGCGTCGGTTTGTAGGGTGAATGGTACGGAAAAATCAGGACAACTTAAAACGGGTGCTTCTGACAGACAGGTTTTAATCTCAGCAAAGGCAGCTTCTTGTTCTTCAGCCCACTTCCATCGCTGGGACTTGCGGAGTAATTTCGTTAACGGGGTCACCTTTTGTGAAAAGGATGGCACAAATCTCCTATACCAGGATGCGACTCCCAAAAATCTTCTTAGCTCTCGGATATTCCTCGGCGCTGCAAATTTAATTATGCTCTCGACTTTTTCTGGATCGGTACGGATTGCATCTCCAGTGACAAGATGGCCTAAGTATTTCATGAACGGTAAACAGAAGTGCCATTTCTCCGGGTTCATTTTCAACCGTGCTCCTCGTAATCGACGGAATACCTCAGATAGATTTTCCAAATGTTGTTCGAACGGTTCTCCTAAAACTATGATGTCATCCAGATAAGCAAAGGCGTAAGGATATAAATCTAGGCCTATTAGTCTTTAAACCAATATCTGGAAAGTGGCAGGTGCGTAATGTAAACCAAATGGAAGAACCGTGAACTGAAACAATCGACATCCCGGTACGGTAAACGCGGTAATGGGCTTACTCTCCGGTGTTAATGGAACTTGTTAATACCCACTCTTCAAATCTAAACTGGAAATATATTTGGCTTTTTGCAGTTTATCCAGTATAGCATTATTAAATAGGAGCGGGTACGCATCCTTCATTGTGACTTCGTTAACTTTGAAATCGATACAGAAACGGTTCCTTCCATCTTTATTCTTCACAATTACGATCGGAGAGCTCCACGGACTAGTAGTAGGTTCTATCACTCCCTCGTCTTGCATCGCGTCTATCTCGGTATTGCGCACCTCCTGCATTTTTGGATTTTGAGGACGGTATCTCTGTTTAATCGGCCGATGCTGTAGCAGACGGATTTCGTGCTCAATAAGCGTAGTCGGACCTCTAATTTTCTCAAACAACGGGAGTTCCTGGTTCAGGAAAATATTCAACTTCCTTTTTTGGTCTTTCGTCAAATTCGTTTCTTCACTCTAAATGATTGTTTCTAACGGACATCCTATGTAACCATAATTTGTGTTATCTCTTCCGGGGATAACATAGATTTTCCAAGTTTATTATAATCTTTACTTTCTCTAACCCCAATGAGAGATGACGGAAAGACTACGGTATTACATTGCTCCTTGTCAACCCCTAAACTACCCAGGGTGAACGTAGAGACTTCGCAAACAGCTTGCTCCTTGTCAACACCTAACAACACCGGGGAGGACGCAGAGACTTCAGAAACACACTGCTCCTTGTCAACTCTTAACAACACCGGGGAGGACGCAGAAACTTCAGAAACAGATTGCTCCTTGTCAACCCCTAAGATCGTAGGTAAATAGGGAGTATAAAAAAGGTGATAATACAGAAACTTGAGGAACTCCAGATTGGCTATGTAATTTTCGATTTTAGAATAAAATTTCCTGTTGGTTAAGTAGGGATTTAATAATTGAATAGATGAGGCTTTTACTTGACGAAGATCCATACTGAACGATGAAATAAAACAATTTAATTTTTGAGTTTTAAACAAATTAAATTGTTTTATTTCATCTTAGTGTTTTTAAATGAAACTCACGGTCTCTAGTTAATTCCACTATATAATAAAAGTTATTGAAAATTGTAAAAAATTGACAATTGTTTCGATAAATCAATATCATCGTCAGAATGACAGAAGTTACATTTCATTTTATGCCTACCTGATGTTTAGTAGTTATTTTTGGCTAGACCAAGAAGTAACCTAACTTGTGATTGGCTTAATATATGTTTATAGAAAAAAGAAGAAGATGTGATATTACAAATATTGAAGCTTAGATATTATTAGCCCTATGGTGATATCCTGGATATCATTTTTCCAATTAAGATCAGTATAACTGTGCAATGATATAGAAATCCAGGAAAACTATATCTGCTGATCTTTACAATTATCACTTAAGAAGACAGTTTATTAGTGGAGAATTCCCTAGATTTAACTGTTCATTGACAACTTCATATTGTGGGTTTCTTAAATGTCTTCTAATTTCCAGTTCTTCAAGGAAATCCAGAACTGCTACTGTGCTATGGCCGCTATTGAATCCGTATTGCTCGGAGGGTATAATGTTTTTTTTTCAACGAATTGTCTTAGTCTGAATAATATTATTTTGTCAATCACCTTTGCTATATTGTTTAATAGGAAAATTGGTCTATAGCTTTCTACATAACATGATTGTTTATTCGCTTTGATGATGGGGATAACATTAGCTATCTTGAGCATATCGGGATATTGACCCGTTTTAATAATATAATTAGTAATATGTGTTAATTGTACTATGGCTTTTTTGGGAATGTTTTTGAGTAAAATGTTGTGTATGGTGTCAGTCCCGGGTGCTGTTTTATTTTTGAGTTGTTGTATTGTGTTGTATATTTGGGTGCATGTTGTAAATTTTTTTGTGTTTACTGTGTTGAGTGAATCTATGTATTGATGAACTATGTGTGTTATATTTTGATGATATTGTGTGTGTTGTGACTGATTATCAAAGTTGCTTTGGAAATACTATCCGAACTGTTCTGTGATTTCCGGCGTGTTGATGTAAATTTTACCATTATTAGTGATTTAGTGATTTATTTCATTATGCTTTTTTTCTGAAATGACGGGCGACTTTCGATAATGAATTGTCGTCCGGTTTCAGAGTTTCCAGGAATTTTGCTCTTTCGTTATTTTTGTGTTCTGTTATTAAACTGTTTATTAATTGTTGGTATTGTTTTATAGGCAAATAAAATTAAATCGAAAAAAACCGTTTTGAGGAATTAATTTCCAACATACTGAAAATCGTTTTAATGCCTCTATTTGGTCCTAAATGCGTGTGATCTTAATTTGCACCATCCCAGGAGGTGATAGCCAAAAAAACCCAAGTTTTTGCACTTTTTTTAGTTTTTTGCTTGTACCATCCTCGAAGGGTGCAGGATTTGGGCTTGACTGACCGTTGCAGTTGAGGCATATTGTTGTGAATTTCATGCCTACTTTTCGGCAGCTGCACTTCCCCCACACAGTGTTAAGGATTTTAGGTGGAGCTGGATCCTTGATGTTTATATTGGGGAGAACGCCAAGGTCCGTCCTCTTCCAACCCCAACTCAGAGGATCATTTAGTATATCATACCAGTCGTGGATTTGAAGGTACACCCGCAGAATATGTTGGGCGGACGCTGCCTTTGTTGGAAGTAGAGAGGCCAGCTCTAAAGTTGGCTTTTTTAGGGATTTCAAAATTTTTTCGTATCGGATTTGGTTCAAGGACGTATCATCTGCTTTAGATGTATAGAGGGCTGCCAAGAATAGTTGACTTGCTGAAATGATAGCCTCAGGATCTGCATCTTCTTTATGAAAAACTTTGACAGTATCTTGTACTGCCATGTTCTTTTCAAGAAAATTTACAAACTTCAACTTCCCTTGGCGATAGAATGCAAAGGTTGTATCACATTCACTGATTGCTGTAAGAAAAGGAGATTCAGTTTGACAACAGACGAGAAGTTGAAGTACTTGGAAGAGTAGAATGTGTTATGAGAAATTCCCTTTCCAGGTTTCATGACGTAAATGTTGGATCAATATGGTGCTTTTGCGGTTAATAGGATCAATAAATCGGTGTACTTCCCGATTATGATGACCGTCGCAAAGTTACCTGTCAATTCAATGGAAGAGTTTATAATTGTCAGCATCCTCAACAGTTTGCCTTACTTTAAAACCATGCTGTACCAATTTCTCACGCATTATGGGAATAAACCGTTCTTTGTTATTGTCGTTAGAGGGGAATTGTTTTTTCGGAATGGTTGCATTCATCGTTTCAGTAAACACCACATTTGCAGAAGAGTACTTGGTTTTACGGCGAAACCACTCAGCTCCTTGCCACTGTTAATTTTTTGCGTGCATCTGATTTGAACGGTCCGAGTCTGAACGTATTTTTCGGAGTCGAATGCGATCCAGATAATTGGGGATACGGATAATTGCAGTTCTACTGTATCTATATAACCTAAAATTTGCTTCTCTGCAGCTTTTATTCCATAGGAGTTTCTGTTTTCAATATATGTCCTCATGGAAATCCGCAAAGTGTAAATTTGCACCGAACTACGAAATTTTCTTCGTTTTTAACATTCGTTTTCGGCTATACCACTAAACCTAATTTGATGTTTTCAGTTGTCATTCGACGCAGAATTTAGTCCTCTGCATTATTGTATTCAATGGCATTTTTCGTCCGACACACCATTTTCCAGCTACAATCCGAAAACTAAAAGAAGTGCAAAAATTTGGCGGTTTTTTAGCTATCAAAAGTTAAGCTCACCTCCTGGGATGGTGCAAACTTATAATATAGGCATTTAGGACCGAATTAAGGTATTAAAATGATTTCCAGCTTGCTGGAAATTAATTCCTCAAAATATATTAATTTGATTGACCAATTAGGGCTTGATGAAAATTTATGTCTCATATTATTTGTAATTTTTTTCTCATTTGTTTTTTTTCATGAATTATTTGGATAATATTATCGGGTAAAGTATTTTTATGTGTGTTTTTTGCTTAATAGTGGTTGATTGGTCTCTAGCGTTGATTATTATTTTTTGAAAATTTTCTATTATTTTTACTAAGTGGTTTACGTTTTCCATTTTATCAGTTATTGTAAATTCATTGTTTATATATTTCCAAATTTGGAACAGTTTTTTTTTTAATTAAATGTTTTTAAGTGGTTGGGGTTGAGGATATTGTGAGATAATTTTAGGTGAATAAGGATGTGATCGTGGTCTGAGTTAAGGTCTGGGAGAGTTTTTATTTTGGTTATATTATTAATGTTTTTAGCTATCGCTTTGTCTAATATACTTTGTGTATGATTAGCTCCGAATGGATAGTAAGTGGGTTCTATTGTATGAAAAATATTGCATTCCGTATTTTCGCAGAACTCCATGAGAGTATTACCATTAGCGTTGGGGTAGTTGGTGTACTGATCCCACTGCGGATGTTTTCAGTTGAGATCACCACTTACCAGAACTTTGTTGTGAGTGTTAAAAATGTTATGAAAGTCTGTATGTGTGAGTTTGTTGCCAGGCGGATTATATGCTCCGACTATTTCAATTTTATTATCAAAAAGGATCGCAATATGCTCAATTGATGTATTATTTTGTTCCAGGACTTTGAAATTGATGCCTGCTTTGATTAATAATGCGATACCGCCACCGAGGCGGTCTTGTCTATAGAGACAATATTTTGGATTTCTGAAATTTTTTGTTCTATATTATTTGAGGAACGTTTTGATTGGAAAGAAAATATCTGGTTTGTGGATGTCGAGAAAATGTCTGATTAATGGGAGTTTATTTTGTACTCCACGTACATTGCAAAAAATTATTTTGAGATTATATCGTCTTTGAAATTCTGTTTTAGCACCTACCTGCCTATATGGCATAGTTGTCGATCCCGGTGACAAAGCTATTGTAGATCATGAATTTCTCCATTTTGTTGGTGGTTTTCTGCATTTCTTGAGTTAGGTCGGACACCGCTCTTGTGAGTTCATCCAGGTTCACAAGGGAGTGGAGTTCTTGGAACATGTTGTTCAGCTCGGTAAATTTACTCATGTCGGTGTTGTGTTGTTGGGGTGGTTGATAGTTGTTCTGCTGGATGGGGGTTGAGGGGTGAACATTTTTCGGGGTGGTTTGGGGAATGTTTTTGCAGAGAAGGGGTTGGTTTAGGAGTTTGTTGCACTCTTCTTTATTGTATCCAAATATTCCTCTTTATGAATTCAGGACAGACTTCGGCGTTGGTCGGATGGTCTTCTTTACAATTTGCGCATCGGGCTGGTAAGGATCTGCCTTTGGTGCATTCCGGTGTGAGATGTTGTCCTGCGCATTTAAGGCATCTGGGCGCTCGCCCACAGTTGGAGGTGGCATGTCCCCACAACTGGCAGATATGGCATTGTATAATGGGTTTGCTTTGTCTTTTGTGTTCCCATACTGCCCTCGTATGCTCTATAATTCGAACAGTTTTATCGAGATAGTCGAGTGTGATTTTAGAATTTGTGACTACTAAATATACTGGCCTACTTTTTGTCGTCATTCTAAAGACGTCTTTAATTTCAATTTTGTAGATTTTTTCTAACTCATATTTTATATCAATAATTTGGACGCCTTCAGCAAGACCTCTCAGGACGAAAGCGTGAGTCTTCTCTTCTCGTCTGGTATATTTGTGATGTTGCACCTTTTCATTACGTAAAATTGTTTTTAATTTTTCAAAATTTTGATTGTCCTTTGTAAATATTATGGAAGACTTATTGGTATATTTTATTTCAAAGGGAGTTTTAATCTCCTCTTTGAGTTTATGTTGAGTAACATTACCATCGATCACTATCGGGGGGCAGTGCTCGTTTTTTTTGTGTTGGTGGGGGTGGCTTTTGTTCTCTTACATTCCTGTTTGTTGGAACTGTCCTCGTCCGAACTCTGGTCTGTCGGGTGGAATTTTCGAAAATGTATTGTTTTTCGCTTTTTTTGTTAAGTTTTTTTACTAGTCTCATCTTCTGATAGTTCGGATGGAGATTCATATGAATTCTGCGTTTTTGTTTGGTTTTGTATCTTGTGTGTTTCATTAATTATTTTATTGAACGTACTATATTTACGTGGTTTAACAAATCCAGAGGGAATGACATTTTTCGGGGTGGCTATGGTGATTGCATTTAGGGCGTCTTGGTTTGTTGACATATAGAGTGTCATCGCTGTAATTTGTCGACCTTTTTTCATTAATTTAGCATATTGACATGTGAAAGCGGCTACGGTGGTTGTTTTGTTGACGTTTTCATCATCCTCGATCTCTTGTGTGCAGGAAAGATTTGCCGGTTTGTGTACTTGTACCACGGTGGTACCTTGTTTTCGGATATTTGGGCTGTCATCTTCTTCCGTGGAGTTGTTATTATTACTATTTCCAATAGTGTCTTCTTCCATATTAACAATAGAAAGTTTTTTAGTGATTTGTCGGGTGTTGAGGTATTATTTGTACTATTTCCTCTGCACAGGGGTATTGACTGTTCAGAGTTCAAATATTTTGTGTTTTTATCACTTTCTAATGTTGTATTTTAGTTTCCTATGCACTTTTTATTTTCTTCTGTACACTTTTTTCCGTTTCCAGACACTTTTTTTTCTATTTCTAGACTTTTTTCCTTGGATTCTAGACACTTGTTTTCTGGTAAAACGGTGTTATCCGTTGTATAATTGTTTATTGGTATATGTGGTTCAGTGAGTTTTATACACTTTGTTATTGAAGTGTCTAGTATCTCTAGACACTTTTTCGGAATATTGAAATTATCGGAATTTTTTTAAATATTGTCAGTGGTATCGTTCTTGATATAATCTTCTCAAATGTAGACTAATTTATGGAAGTTAAGATTTTTTGATTTTAAATCTAGCTTTTTTTTTTAATTATGTTGATTTCTTCTGCGTATTTCGATGGAGATTGTAATTCTAAAGTTTCTGGGAGGTGTAGTGGTTCGTCGGAATCTTTTGATTCGACTTCCCAGTTACTTTTTTGTGTGTCAGTCCCTAAGTCCGACTCTGTCTAAGCCAGCTATGAAAGTTAAAATTATGGCGGACGCGCAGGGATTGTTTACGATTGTGACTATCTTATCTAAACGATGTTTTTGTGGCCCGTCTTATCTAGAAAATGCCAGAAAGCCAATTCTTTTTGAGTAAGCCGCAATCTAGAATTATCTAGTGAAAAATGCATTAATATATAAGGGACTGACCAGGAATAGTTAGATTAGATGATAAAGTGATCTCGAGAAATAAACAAGAATACACCGAAATAGCGAACAGTAAAGTGTTGATATAAATTAATGATTAAGTTTGTGTGCATATAAATTAAATTTAAGTGATTAGTTAAGTAGATATTTAATTACTTCTGTCAGAATCTCAAAACTTGGGACGAAAAACGAGCCTTTGTAAGAGCATTAGCCAGTGAAAAAAGATTGGTGGTAACCATGGATCTTCAAAGTGTACTACAAACAAAAGCTGCAAATACATGACTTCACCATTTATGAAATAGGTAGTAAGATCGTTCACCTCTATGTTTGGCATGGCAGAGATTTTGCAGAAAAAAATTCGGTGGAAATTTTACAACTTATTTTAGAAAAACACAAATACATACAGAGGCATACACAGATGGAGGCAGACTCCGTGTATTCTACTTTGGGAGGATATTTTTATCCACCAATTAATGCCCCATCTGATTATGTTGCTCGAATGAGAACAGCCATATGAAGTTAAAGTTCTTGATTACGAGTTTTTTTTTAAATATTCTGCTCTTAAAAGAAATCTTAAATCCCTAAGACCTGGTAATAAAGTTGGAGAAAGCTGTGTGACTGATATAAGACAGCTTTTGTATTTGCCATATAATGTATAACTTGGACTACAGCGATAACTTACAGTTTTAGAACAAAGAACAGTAAGGGGACAATAAAAGTTAACTACGAATCCACAAAGACTATGCTTGGAAACCTTCCCATTAGCGATACTAAATTTAATCACTTGCAAGAACTTGAAAAGGTAATTGAAAAAGATTTTCACACATTTTACGATACCCTTCCATTTAGAAGACCCCTAAGAAAAAGGGAAATTCCGAAAAAGAAAATGGAAACGAAAAAGAAAAGGAAACACAATCGAAAAAATCTAAATCTAAAGAAAACAAAAAAGAAACCGTTAATTCTAAAAATAAAAAAGAGAAGGCAAGTGAAAGGTGTAATTTGGAGAAACCTACCACAAGTAATACTGAGAAGATAAAGAAATAATAATCATTTTAAATTTAATTTTGGTTGTGTAGTGTAGGATAAGAAAAAAGTGTTTATTTTATTACGTTTCACGTGTTAGTTTTAAATATTCTTTTCGAATCAATAACTCTCCCAAGTGTCAATAATTGCACATAGGAGGTATTCAACTCAATTGAAACATCCGATGTGGTACTAAGATAAGAAAACCAATTATTGTTGAAATATAAACGTTAACAGGACTTCTACAACACTAAAAAATATTAACGTAACAAATAATTAATATAATATACTAATTATTTAGCAATTTTATTCAACAAAAATGTATTTTAGGCTCTCTATTGCCCTTCTTCTAAAATTTCATTTTTACCACATAAGAGTTCTCAACGAAACAACGATATATCGTATTATCAAAAGTGAAATAATTCTGATTAATACATACATCAAATGAATTAAGTATATCTGATATTATTCCTGGATTAATATTTTTATCTTCTAGTAATTTTCTTACAAGTATTATAGAAATTTTAGTGAACATATTGGTAACATCGAATGAAATGAGTTTAGAGTTATCTTCTAAGTCGAAACAGTAAATTTAATGATTTTTTTTATTTACAGCTACTTTAAAAAATGACTGGTAGTCTCTCCAAATCGTTGTCTCAGGTTTCTTCTACCAGGTCTACACCGTCCATCAACGTTTCCATGGATGATCCTGAGCAACATATCACATACCTCTGGATGTCTAACAGCATAGACGAAGAAAGACAGACAGTAATCTTCATGAGGATATAATAAGGTCTAATTAGACTTCAAAAAACTGAACGCATCAAAGTTTTACGCCTCTATATCTTTTATTACAATAGGCATTGTCAAAAAATAGACTGAACCTTGTTAGAAAAATTGTAGTGTTATTATAAGAAAAGGGACAAAAACAAAAATGTATTTACCTGGTGTGGACGTAGTTGCAGTTTATCTCTGTCGTAGCCATCGAGAGCAGCGTTATCGCCTCCGGTAATTCTTGAACCAGCGCTGGACCTGTAAATCAAATTTCTCGTTAACTTGCGTCTAATATTACTTTCAGCTTAAATTATATATGATCCTGTAGTACGCTCTTCATAGAAAGAAAAATGCTCCTTGGAATTTATTTTTAGAAAGATCTTCATCAACTTTGAGATTCGTTTAAAAAAATTTAGTATAAAAAATGTCTACTTTAAGGTTTTACTTTAAGGTTTTGCACGTATAAATGAAGTTAATATCAGTTGCCGATGACGTTCTATTTATTTCTGCCAATTAATGTGGGATTTCATGAAACTATGATATGAGCTTTCGCAATCAATGAGAGCAATTTGATTTTAACTCAACATACTAATTTCAATTTCAATGGCTACAATATTCACGTTTACGACTTGTTTGTCTGATAGTGTCGATTTTAAGAGTATTAAGAAGCAAAAAAATAGTACATTGTTTTGGAGAAGCTGGATGACCTGCATGTTTCTCTCTTTGGTACAGACTAAAGCTTGATATCGTAAAATCTCCAATTAATTCAAAATATATTTCAATTGATAAAGATAGAGCGGCATTTCATTCAAACAAATATATTAATCTAATGTTATACCTATGCATTTCGCTGTATAGGAGTCAGGTTAGGATGTTTTAAACGATTGCTTTCTCTTATTCATACAGTTTATTTGCTCTGATTTTGTTTCGTTCAATTTAATTATCCATCTTCTGGTACATCAATCTCGTCACATTTTGTATTATATACTTTCTTAGTCATGTATATTTAGGGCAATAAATATTTCAATGACATATGTCAATAAAAATATTCAAAATATGTTGAAAATGTTTCGCAAATCCGTCAATGAAACACCAATCACAAGTTTTTGTATCGCATTCAAAATATGCACCTCTGATATAAAACACAAATAGTCCATTCATTAAAATATATTTTAGACGCATTTCTAGCAATCGATTGTAATTCTCTTCGCGAATTATATACAGTGAGCACGTAAAGGAACAAATTCGTTAAAAACTTAATTTGGCCATTGGGGAAAAAGAATGAATACCGCACTGCTGGAAGAGCTGGAAGGACATACCAAAAAGTGAACACCAGAAGTATTTCGAGGATTGGAAAAAGCTCTGACATAGGTGTCTTATATCTAAAGGGGACGACTTTGGAGGGAGCAAAAAATATATTGGTTAATTTATAAATATTTTTCTAGGAAAATAAGAAGACACCTTATTTCTGACCACATGTACAATCGATCGTGGAAGTATCTTATTTACACGTATACTATTTCTGGCGTCTTCGATTTGAAATACTTCACTTGACACCAATAACGCCAAGGAAAAACACATTTCAATGACACTTATTATTTTAGAACGATTGAATATATTTTCTACAGTACGTGTTATTCAGTTTACCTATGTTTTGAAGTGGGACTTATATTTTCAATTACATAGAAACACGAACACCCAATAAAAATTATTTTATTTCGGTACTATATGGCATACATAACAGGGGAGTTCGTAATATGTGAATGATTAAAATTTCACTTCAATCGGGTGAGGATAATCTTAGATTCTGATCACCAACTTTAATAATTGATTGAAGCTCCACTATTTCTTACACATTCCCTAATGCATCTAGGCATACTCATAATCAGGTAATCAATATCCTCCTAGGGTATCTCATTCTATGGCATCTATATCTCAGGCCGAAGAGCCATCAGTATTTGAGGAGGACGATGTACATTTTTTCGATTATATCCCACACATGTTCAATTAGGGACAAATCCGGGGTTATTGGGTGCTAAGGTAGGAGATGAATTTGACTTTGGTGGAAGTAGTCCAAGATTTGTCTGGCTATATGTAGTCGAGCGTTATCTTGCTGAAAAGTCGGATTTTGAAGTGTCTTGAGGTAAGGAAACAAATGAGGTTCCAATATTTTTTGAATAAATCGATGTGCATTCATATTGTCCCTGATGCCCCATATCATAACTCCAACAGTACGATGTACATGCCGCTTAACAAAAAATTGAGGGTTACAACGTCTAGGCAGAACCGGGGTTGATCACTGAAGACGATAATGTTCTATTCCTGATTCCACAAGATGTCTTATAGCTAATAACCTTAGTGGACGATATTGGCCCTCTGTTGCCTTGCTCACTCGTCCTTTGCCTCTGGATCTTCGTGTTCGGCATTCTTGGTGCCATGTCTGACAACAACTGACAATTATCTATACTCATGTTTATTCTACCAGAAATTTCTCGTCACGATAGCCCTGCTTCCCAAGAGCAACAATTCGACGTCTCTGGCCGATAATTTGCTTTCTTCGCACTCTTGGCATGATAAAGATTTGTGAATTCTTGTAAGGCAACGTTTAAAACCACTCTACTCGAATACATTCTATATTCTGATAACGGAATGAGCCTGTTCGTCCAGTACTTACAGCAGAAAAATGATTGAATAAAAACAAGAATTCTCAACTGATAGCGCTCAAATTATAATCTGTTATTAAGACTTTTGTGATAGACATGTACGTGAAATATTTTTGAAATGAAATAATATTTACTGGGCGTTCGGGATTCTATGTCACTTAGTATATTAAAAACGTGTCAGTTAAGCATCCCAATGATTATCAGTTTTTAAAAGTTGAACGCATCAACTAAAAGGTCTGGTTTTCGCTATTCGATACGCTGAGAAGACCATTATTTATGCAGACGAAAGACATTAAGAAAGGCACTACTAAAACTTCCAATCTCTTCGCGGCACTTTTAAGGTATAATTTGCAAAAATTCCGGACCGTATGACATGTAGAGCTACTTATGCGTAATGGTTGCCGTAAATTCTACAGTATAGTAGTAAAATTAGTTATTTTGATATTGATGAGAATACAGGATGTTAAAATATGATTAAAATGAACTTTTAACTAACAAGATTCCAGAAATGGTTGCTAGAACATGAAATGTACTATGAAGATTTAATACTCACGTAAAGCCAACAATTACACAGGTGAACATGGTTTTGTTTTTGGAAAGTAAGGAGACATTCATTTTCAAAGTGATTTCTGGTGTGGAACTCAAGGTGAGGGTAAGGATTGGTCCAGAATAGAGATGGTCGTTTTTATAATAACGTTATTGGCATCGGATGCCAGTAAACGATGCCGGTATCGGATATTAAAATATCGAATAACGGATTTGCGATGCGAACATATCGATTAACAAATTTGTAAATTGCGATAATGATTATGTCGTGTTATCCAAATCCCACTGTACCGAATCGCGACGATCATAATCGAGCGTATCGAAACGATGTAGACGTGTAGTTCTACACTGTATAACGATTGATAGTGTATTATGTGTTGCCTATCCTATTAAAATTTTATACGTAATTTTAGCATAGGGCTATTTGCTAGTGCTGGTAAGTATGGAATCTATCTACTCATTCATTACTTAATCACTAGATGTCGCATTTATTTTGTGAATTCCAAATTAAAATTATTTAGAAGGTTGTTGACTGCATCAGTATTCAGTAAAAAGTTTAAAAAAGCGGTTATAGAGTTTAAGTAGTGTTGGAGTTTATAAGTTTAGTTTTTATTTTAATCAAGAATAATGAAAAGACAAAGAAGTAATAACCCTCTTTGGCAACATTATGAAAAAATAGATGAAGGCATTGCAATTTGTAATTATTGCAATCAAAAAATTAATTACAGATCAACCACAGGCAATTTACGATCACATATGAAAAAAAAACACGCTCATATTTTGGCAGCAGACGAAAATATGTCTTTCATACAAGAGTCTACATCTACAGCAGCATCTACATCAGCAGCATCTACATCTACAGCATCTACATCTACAGCACCTACATCTACAGCACCTACATCTACAACTACTCATAAAATAAAACCTGATATCGAAACTGAAGTACCTTCAACAAGTGTTTCTGGTCCCAAAATTAAACGCCAAAGAACGATTCACTCTTTTATCCCCAAAAAAATATCTCTTGAAGAAAAAAAACGAATAAACCGTGACCTGCTGAATTTATTTATTAAGGATATGCAACCTTTTAGTATAATGGAAGATAGTGGGTTTAGAAATTTATTACGATGGATTCCAGGGTACGATCCTCCTTCAAGAAAAACAATTTCGGCATCTTTGATACCTGCACTTTATCAAAAGACCTTAAACGAGTGCAAAACAATGGTGCAAAGTGATATAGAGTCTATTTGTGTAACCACTGACTGCTGGACATCTAAAGCCAATGAAAGTTTTATTGCGGTTACTGGCCACTACATAAGCAAAGACTTCATATTTAAGTCTATTTTATTAAACTGTAAAGGTTTTCCAGGAAGTCACACTGCTAAAAATCTTGCAAACGAGTTAAGAAATATTGTGAGTGAGTGGGAACTAACAAATAAAGTTGGTTGGAAACACTATGGATGTTTTGGACATTCCATAAATTTAATTGTGCAAGATGCTGTTCTATTAGTTAAACATTCCATAGAAAATGTCAAAAATATAGTTTCCTATTTTAAGAGAAGCTCGCAAGCCCTGGAAAAACTGCTAGACTATCAAATAAAGCACATGGAAATTGAAGAGCCCAAACGATTAATCCAGGATATATCTACACGTTGGAACTCAACGTATTATATGTTAAAACGATTTGTAGAACTCTACGAAGCTATAAAATCAACAATGGCTGTTACTAATCGCGACTGGCCTATTATACCAGAGGAAGAATGGACTATGTTTCGACTCTTAGTGAATGTGCTAGCACCATTTGAAGAGGTGACCAGTTCTCTAAGCGGTGAAAAATATATTACTGGAGGACTAGCTATTGTTTTAAAAAACTGTCTTAGTAATGCCTGCCAAAAATTTTTAGATCAAGACGAATATGTCCAGTTTACGGTAGTTCAAGAGATTATTCTTAAATTAAAAACGGGCATTGAAGAAAGATTTCATAACATAGAAAAAAGTAAAACTCTTGCACTTTGTACCTTCTTGGACCCACGATTTAAATTAATGGGTTTTAACAATGATAGCGACAAAGCTGTAATAAAAAAACACTGCCAAGAATTAATGGTAAGTTATATTAACAAAAACATGCACCTTCATCCAAGTACCGTCGAGGAAAAGGTTGAACTGAAGAAGAGTGTCTGGAATACTCTAGACCAATTGATTCAGGACTCTAAAACTCCTGGGACTCCCCTATCAAAAGCAATCCGGGAGTTAAATTTGTACCTGGAGGACGAACTGATACCTCGACAATCAAATTCGGGGCAATGGAACGATCCAACAGAGTGGTGGAAGCAACATTCCATGGTATATCCAATTTTGTCTCGAATATATCGTGAAAAATGCAACATAGTAATTACATCTGTTCCATGTGAACGTATATTTTCAAAAACGGGATATATAATAAGTGACCGCCGAACAAGACTTTCTAGTAAAAAGCTAGAACAGCTTATTTTTTTAAACGCTAATTTATAAAAAAAATATTGTACTTTGTCTCATAATTTGTTTTTTCTGTTTGTTCTTAATATATGTTGTTTAGGTTTACTTATTTTTATTTCAATAATTTAACTATTGTTGTAATATTCATCAAATTTTATTATTGTTTTATCTCTTCCTGTTTTACTTTATTATTTATTAGATAGGTACCCATATCGAATTACAGTTAATCTGGCATTATTGCTCTTGCTTTTTGCCGGCAAAGTTTAGTTCGAAACGAAATCAACAATGTTTCTTAACGATGCCGATAACGATGCCGATAACGGATGCCAAAATCTAAATATCGATGCGCATCGATTTCAAAAATATCCGAAAACGCCCATCTCTAGTCCAGAATGTCAGGTTTTTGAGGTATTTGAGCTTAAGAACTAAAAATGGCGATTATAACTGCATACTGAAGTTCCCGTGAAAGTTTTATTATCATTTATTAAAGGCGCTTTTCATTGATGAGATATGATTAAATAAATATAATTGATGAAAATCTAAAAAAACTCATTGAGTGACAAGACAGTATTGGTTACTGTTATGGAATTTCAAGTAATATCAGTTGACGAAATTGTGCAACTACGCCACTGACGATGAAAAATTATACTTAATAACACAAAAAATGTGAGTGAAGCTAATGAAGTTATACACTTAGCAGCAAAAGTATCGCATAATTTCAATAAACGCCAAAATACAAATATTTTTTATTTATTTAAAGTAAATACGTATAATAAAGTATATTCATCTTCAATTTATCAAAACAACATGAAATTTCATTTCTCAGACAAATAAATAAAAAAACATGAGTATTCGATTTATGAATAATAAAATCAACTGCACTAATTTTTTTTCTCAGTACCTCGTATTTCCACCCCGTGCACGAATAACATCTTGAAATATTCTTGGCATGCTAAGAATATGATTCATAATGATATTTTATGGTATTGTCTTCTATATATCAAGCAGGGTAGTGCTAAGGTCATCCAGGTTATTCAGAGGGTATTGACGGGTTGAAATTATTCTGTCCATATTATCCTATATGTGTTCTGTGGGGTTGAGATCAGGGCTTCTGGCTGGCCATGTCGTGGTATCAATTCCTACCTTTTTCAAATAGTCCTGTACTATTATATCATTGTGGGGCACTATCTTGCATAAAGAGAAACTTTTCTCCAAGAAAAGGGGCATATGGCATAACGTGAGTTTCTGAAACTGATTCTATATATCTTCGAGAAGTGAGAGCTCTATTTTGAAAAAGTACCAACTTCCATAGTTAACTCTAGGAAGAATGTTACACTGGATATATCGCTCTCCATAGCCTCTATATACTCTTACTCGTCGATCATTATTGAACCAAAAAACCTGGATTCATCAGAGAAGACAACTTTGACCCAATCGTCTTCTGCCCAATTTACATCTCGAGATAACCGTAGTATTTCTCTCTTATGATTTGCAGTTAGTAACGGTGCTGTTGTGGCTTGATGGGGGTCAAATTATTTTGACGACGCCTTCTTCTTATAGTATCTGGACCTACATGAACTGGATGGGCATCTAGAAGCCTATTTTGTAAATATGGTTACAGTCCTTGTTCGAAGTGTTATTAATCAAGAGGTAAACGGTCCTGTACAGGGGTGGTAACCCTTGGGCAACCTGGGACTGGTCTTCTCGCATGCAGCTCTGTTTCCCTGAATCGACTTAAAGTCCTACTAATGGTAGACTGATTATTAAGATTGAGTTACTGAGCAACGCAATTCTGATTTCTCTCTTCACTACTCAGGGTGACGGCTACCACGGATTACTGCTCTGTTATATAAGTTTCGATTTTGTATTCGGTGTGGATTCATTTTAAATGTACAGACACTAGAGAAACTAATTTATTGTAGAAAAGCAACTAGCCTATATTTTACTATACTGAAGAAATAATATCGAAATGGCTGACTCATTATGTATGTAAAAAAAAGTAGACAAAAAATAAGCATTTAAAAAACAATCGGTTTTTTGTTTTATTTCTCACTATACATGCTAATGTCATATTTATTTGATTATATCTGTTTTTAGACGAATTACAACAACTATTAACATTATGCGATACTTTTGTAGTTCAACTAATAAAAAAATGCAATAACTAACGAATAAATCACATTATAATTAACCTCGATATTTTATCCAAATTAACATTAATCAAATATTTATAACAAATCTATTAACCCTAGAAAGCTTACGGGGGTGTCCAGTAACCCCAGCCAAATTTTAATTAATAATTATTAAAAAACCGTAACACTGGCAACCATGTGTTTTCTGCTATGTATCGGTATCCCGGTGTTCTATTTATAACGCGTGTGGCAGTACTGTTTGTTTTATGACGCAGTGAGTTCTGTCGCGATCGGGGTGACGTGTAACCCCAAGTAAGCAATAAGCGTTGTTTAAAATATTGAAGATAAAAAAAACTTTCCATGGCTGTTCGACCAGGTGACCCAAAATTCGAGGAAACTGTGCTAAGGTGGTATGAGGAACTTGAAAGTCAATATGATTCTGATAATGAAGGTACAGATTATGAAGATAATGTGTCAGTACAATCAGATTCAGACAGTATTGTATCTATCGAAGAAGAGGAATACGAAGACAGAGAAGATATTATAGATAAAAATAGAGAGAATAAAGCTGAAGACATAGATAGTGGAAAAGATCCTCTTCAACCAAAAAAGTTCAGAGGAAAGAATGGTTATAGCTGGTCTGCAGAACCACCAAGTCGTACTCGAACTCCTCAGCGAAATATTGTCTTTCGACTTCCAGGCCCGAAAAACGATGCTAGGAATATAACAACAATATTGGATTCGTGGAAACTGTTCTTTAGTGATGAAATTATTATTTCCATCGTTGTATACACTAATCAAGAAATAGGTAGGCAAAGACAAAAATATTCTAAAGATTGTCGTTATGTAAATGACACTGATTCCATTGAAATTATGACATTATTTGGTTTACTGTATATTGCAGGCCAAAAAAAAGACAATCATCAGAACTCAAAAGAAATGTGGTCAAAGTTTGGACCAGAAATATATCGTTGTATAATGAGCGAAACCAGGTTTAGGTTTTTGATATCCTGTATAAGATTTGACGATAAACGAATCAGAGATCCTCAAGACAAATTTGCCCCTATACGTACTATATGGGAACGATTTATTTCAAACTGTACTAAAAATTATACGCCCCATAGTTATTGTACAATTGATGAGCAGCTGTTGGGATTTAGAGGAAACTGTCCATTTAGAGTCTATATTGCTTCAAAACCTGATAAGTATGGACTCAAAATAATGACAATGTGTGATTCACGCACGTTCTATATGGTGAGTGCTATTCCATATATTGGAAAAATAAAAAGACCAGATAAAGAACCTGTGCCAGATTATTATGTGAGAACATTGACCGAGAGTATCCATGGAACAGGGAGGAATATTACAATGGATAATTGGTTTACCTCTATCCCATTGACCGACAAAATGTTAACGGAATTCAATCTGACTATTGTAGGTACCATCAGAAAAAACAAACCAGAAATTCCTTTATCTTTCCTCCCAAGTAGGGAAAAAAAAGAAGGTACTTCTCAGTTTGCATTTAGTAATAAAAAAACTTTGGTTTCTTACACACCGAAAAAAATGAAGTCAGTATTATTATTATCCAGCATGCATAGCGGAAAGGTAATTGACGAAAATAGCAAACCTGAAATCATAAACTTCTACAACTCAACAAAAGGAGGGGTGGATACATTTGATCAAATGATGCACACCTCATCTGTCTCCAGAAAAACGCGTAGATGGCCACTACGATTTTTTTATGGAATGCTGGATCAAGCAGGAATAAACTGCGACGTGATACACCAAATTGTAAAAGGTGCAAGAACAAATGACAGAAAAACCAAAACTGCCTGCGGGAAATGTTCAAAACCAATTTGTAACGACCATAGGGTGGAAATATGTTTAGAATGTTTGAAATAAAAGTTTTTTGTTCAAATACTGCAATTTTTTTTATTTATTATGCCTATTTTAATTGTTTTTTTTGGGAGGGGGTTATCAGTAACCCCATGTAAGCATTTAAAGGTGTATCTTTTACGTAAGCACTCTAGGGTTAACTATGCCGATCTTCAAACAAACCGGCCATATAAAATAGATTATTGTTGATGAATAATTATTCACTTTTTTTAGAACTATACATTTTTTAAAGTTATTGCAAATTGGATTCAAGAATAAAGCGGTGCATATCCCTTACTTTGTATACAGGGTTTCAACGAATGTCGGCATGCCGTTATTTTAATAATATCTCTACATCTCTAAAAAAATTATAATATTGAGTGCAATTCTGTTCTGATCACTTGAATTTCCATCTTCTTTTCATTTCTTGTTGGAAAGACACAACAAAATCTACATTTATTCAAGTTTTCACAAAGGAGTATTTTCTACCTATAGCTATTAGCCGCTAGAGATATAAGATTTTTTTCTATGGCGGACATAGTGACGTATCTACAGGTTTAATGTTGGTTTAAATCCTAAGCTACAGATTAGGCCTGGAGACAAATGGAACAATGTAAATTTTTATCTCCTAGAATATTGTACCACGACAACTGCACAAAACAATTCCCTTTGATAAAAAATCTGTGGATATCGTTTGGTCGGTTTGGATCGCTCAATTTTTTATTATTAATATGGAACGGAGGCCAAAATAGAAATCTACGACCCTACACACTGTAATATGATTGAAACTCTTTCTTATGAGCTGAACTGTAGGGATAGCTCAGTCGAAAGTTCTTGGAAGTCAGGTCGGTGTGCCTCGTACAAGATTACCATGTATCTCACAATACGATGGATAATGCTTTTTATAAGCAAGGAGCCCCACATTTCCAACCACCGAGATTTCCATAATTCCTATTGACTGGACTCTGTAGATTCAAAATAAAAAACATAGATTACAAATCTATTTTAATAGTTGATTAAGCCATATAATGTTGAATGTAGCTGAAAGCTAGGAAATTTACTGTTACGACCCTTACTCTGTGGAATCTACTCATATGACTATTATCAATGAAACTAACAGTTTCTAGATAATTTCACAATATATTGAGAAAATATTAAAAATTCTAAGAAATTGACAATTGTTTCAATATTGCTATCATCGTCAGAATGTAGAAGTTACATTTCATGTGATTTTTAATAATTATTTTTGGCTAGACCAAGAAGTGACCTACCTTGCGATTGCCTTAATATATATTAATAGAAAGAAGAAGAAAATATATTACAAATATTAGATCTTAGATTTAATCCTATGGGGGTATCTTTTTCCCATTTAAGATCAGTATAACTGTGCAATGATATAGAAAACCAGAAAAACTACATCTGCAGATATTTACAGCTATTACTTAAGAAGACTGTTTAAAAGTGGAGAGCTCCCTAGATTTATCTGTTCATTGACGACATCATATTGTGGGTGTCTTAAGTGTCTTCTAATTCTTCAAGGAAATCCAGTTCTTGTTTCTTATTGACATCAAACATTCATTGACACCTAACACAGAAGTAGAAGTACTACATATTTGTGATAAGAAACAAGAACTGGATTTCCTTGAAGAATTAGGAATTAGAAGACACTCTAGAGACCCACAATATGATGTCATCAATGAACAGATAAATCTAGGGAGTTTTCCACTTTTAAACTGTCTTCTTAAGTAATAATTGAAAAGATCAGTAGATATAGTTTTCCTGGTTTTCTATATCATCTCACAGTTAAACTGATCTTAAATGGGAAAAAGATATCTAGGATGTCCCCATAGGGCTAGTAATATCTAAGCTTTAATATTAGTAATATCATATCATCTTCTTTTTTCTACTAATATATATTAAGTCAATTACAACGTCATTTCTTCGTCTAGTCAAAAATAATTATTAAAAATCAGGTAGGCATCACATGAAATGTAGCTTCTGTCATTCTGACGATGATATTTAATATCGAAACAATTGTCAAATTCTTAAAATTTTTAACATTTTTTCAATATATTGTGGAATAATCTAGAAACAGTTAGTTTCATTTAAAATAGTAATGAAAGGTAAGATGTTATCGTAACATAAACTTTTTCTACTTTGTAATTGATCATGTTGTAACGACACAGTCGTTCTGAACATAAAATAACCACAATAAATAATCAGAAAACAGAACTCTACACGAACCAAACTAGACGGAGTTAAGCACCCAACACCGAGAGGGCAGCACCTTCGCCTTTCCGCTAATAACTTGACCGATACTACCAAAGCATACGTTCTGCGATATACCAGGCAAGCTCTACCTTACGTAGAATAACGATAGGAAGCTTCAACTGAAAATAACCGAAGTGTTGCATTATATTTTGGAGCGTGTTGAGCTTAGGAATCGTGAACACATAAAGATCCCGCTTCTCGTTGACCCCTCGATGTGCGTTGAACTCGAGGCTAGACGGTAAGCGAACCTGTATATCGGACGAAGTCCTAAAGCGTGTTGAGCTTAGGGCGGACGCCAACTACCCTAGGTCAAGCCCTGCAGCGTGTTGAGCGCAGGACCGAGGCCTTTCCGATTAGCCGAAATTCCGGAGCGCGTTGAGCCCGGGACGGAAGCAAACTCCCGACCTCCGAGATCACGCTGTGCGTTGAACGCGGGATCTCGACCCTGACACACACACCTCTTTGGTTATAGGAACCTGACGTCTCAGTGAGGAACCTGGACAACCGAGAAGAATAATCCGACGACCACCCTAGAGGGATTGCCAGCCTCCAGGACCAATAAATCTTGTGTATATATATTCATTGTACAGACTTTTAGGTTTTAAATTGTAGATAATTATTGTAGATTGAATAAAGAAATATATCTAGCCATCCAACCCCTTTTATGCTCTACCATACTGACGCACCCTCACAATGTTTTGTTCACCGGTGTATTATATAATTTTACACCCTAAATGCTGTAATGCGAAAAATACCAATAACATCAACAATAATTCAATTTAATTAATTCGATATAACAAATCGACGGAATATGTATACACATCGATAAATATAAAAAAATTAAGGCCCTTATCAGCCATCTGTATTCTATATGGAGGTTAGGTAATAAATAATTATTATTTTAGACATCCAATTGATGCTTATTTATGCTTGAATTTAACAATCTAATACTACAGTGTCATTCTAGGAATGTTTTATTAGACATCTTAGGGAAACTATACATAATGAAATTCACGAACTTGGGAAACAGATGTTATGGACAAAGCAAATAAAAGTACATAAAACAAAAATAGATTGAACAAAAAGATATGGAAATATCTCAATAGTACAAACATGTTAGAAATTTCATATGTTTATGCGAAAATATACATTCGTGAAGAGAAAAGCTTGAATGCATGTATAATGTAGAGTATATATTAAACTGAATAAACCTAAAACAAAAAAGAAAATGAAAAATAAATAAATGAAAATTAAACATTCAAAACAATTGATTACAAACACTTACAGTAGTAAAACAGTAGGCATACTTATGCTTGTGTCCGTAACAATTGACGTAAACCATGGCATACTGATTGGATGTTAGTACAAAGGTTTTCTCAAATATCCTAAACAAGCTGATGAAATTAAAACTTATGAAACCATCACATATGCAGGAAATATTTCTAATAATATTTCAAAGATAATATCTTCAGCAACGAATGCAACAATTTCTTTTAAAACAGAAAATAACGTTAGTACAAAATTGTTAAATGTAAAAACAAAAATACCACTATTAAAGAAGTCAGGTATATATAAACTCAAATGTCCAGAATGTAATGCTGTCTATTTGGGTCAGACCATTAGGAATTTTGAAATACGATACAGTGAGCACTTACGAGCTTACAGATTAAAACAACCAGATAAATCTCACTACGCAAAACATCTACTTGACACCAATCATTCATTGACACCTAACACAGAACTAGAAGTGCTGCATATTTGTGAAAAGAAACAAGAACTGGATTTCCTTGAAGAACTGGAAATTAGAAGACATTTAAGAAACCCACAATATGAAGTTGTCAATGAACAGTTAAATCTAGGGAATTCTCCACTAATAAACTGTCTTCTTAAGTGATAATTGTAAAGATCAGCAGATATAGTTTTCCTGGTTTTCTATATCATTACACAGTTATACTGATCTTAATTGGAAAAATGATATCCAGGATATCACCATAGGGCTAATAATATCTAAGCTTCAATATTTGTAATATCACATCTTCTTCTTTTTCTATAAACATATATTAAGCCAATCACAAGTTAGGTTACCTCTTGGTCTAGCCAAAAATATAACTACTAAACATCAGGTAGGCATAAAATGAAATGTAACTTCTGTCATTCTGACGATGATATTGATTTATCGAAACAATTGTCAATTTTTTAGAATTTTCAATAACTTGTATTATATTGTGGAAATAACTAGAGACCTTGAGTTTCATTTAAAAACACTAATATGAGCATATTCCACGAAGTAAGGGTCGAAACAGTCAATTTCACAAAGATAATAATTTCTACCAATCTTAATATTACTACAACCTATTCTAAAACTCGACTAATTGTAAATTTTTTATGCAAAAGTTCAACTCGTTCAATATACCTTTGACGTGTATCAATGTCAAATAATGCAAATTTGTCTTCAAATTGTCTATTAAAAATTTTTCACTTGATGTAAGATCTTTTATGTATAACGTTAATTCGGTTTAGCTAATATCATTCTATAGATGCATCTATTTTCGAGAAGTATTTAAAAAAGGCCTGTTAATTCTCGAGAAATAATTTTAAACTGGAGTGGACTCACCAAATGAGACAGGAAAACTCGTACGTATTCTAAATGTATTTAGAATTCTGCAAAACTTTCTAAATATCTGATTTAGAAACTGGATACCACTTACACTTGATACGATGCAAGTCCTCTATGAATTATGCACGCACTGGCTTTACAAAGTATAGCTTTTTAATTTGATTTTATAGTTATAATTTTTATCAAATTCTCAACAAAATTTGAGACAACTCTTATTTCGATGTTGTCTCTTCGGGGTTTCAAATTCAACTAACTAAACTCTCCTGTGGTTACGAAAAATTCCTTTTTCTAAAAAAAATACTAATTTATGTTTCCCTATAACAAAGTGAGATTTGAATTCTTTTATTACCATTGTAATTCTGATAGCAGAGACATCTGTATTTTAAAATTTCACATATATTCTCCAAATTGTAATATAATTTGTCTATCATTAAATATATTCTACATAAACGTCATCCGAAAATTAAAATGTCAAATTTGATTTGTATACCGAATCTTTCAGAATTATTGATTATACATATAATACAGTGTGTATCGAAAGTATTGCATACAAATATACATAGTTTTCCTTATTTTAAGGTTTCTTTTACATTTTAAATAGAGGAACTGTATTATATATATATATATATATATATATATATATATATATATATATATATAGGGTAAACTTTTTCTTTTGCGGAATGCGGCATTCCGCAAAAGAAAAAGTTTACCCTAACTAATGAAATATCTGTTAAAATGACATATGATTTAAAACATTTTTAAAAGCTTCAAATATCAGTTATTTACCAATTTATTACAACCATTATATCAATCTCAATTTACTAATCCTTGAAAAGGGAAATAAAACTATCCGAAAGCTTGGAAGATAAAAAACAGTAAGATAAAGTGAATCAATTCGTACGTTTCCTAAGCTTTCGAAGAACATTGTCTCCATTTTCAAAAGTTGTATTGTTGATTTAAAATTAAACCCGCATTTCACAATATATATATATATATATATATACTTAAAAGTTTTGAAAAAATGAAAAAAACCTAACCTTACAATGCTAGCGAGGTTGTACGAATTGATGGAAAATATCCAAAACTTCAAGCACATTCATCAACCATAACAGCACAAAAATATGCAAATGAATACCACAGACATATAATAAAAATCATTTAAAATTTCAAAATGTTAATGCCGACAAATTGAAGGTCGAGCATGTGCTTCTTAGCAACACTACACATTAATGAAATGGAAGTTAAATGAACTGTCATGTCAAAAGTTCGATCATGACTACCAACTGGAAAGTTGTGAGAAACGTTTGTATTTCTACCACTCCAACAAATAAACATATTATTTGCTCAGTATACAGGGTGAGCGAAAAAATTATTTTAATTATTTAAGTTGAACAAGGAAAAATTATTGTAATTATTTTAACATTATTATTATTAGTATTCAAAAATTAACATTGATTATATAAAGACAAACATCAGATCATGAGGCTGATGACTAACAACCTCATTAATCCAAAAAGAGCTAATCAGTTGTTCAATAACAGCTTTACTTAAGAAAAAATATCCAATGATGTGATCTAAACAGTATCAAATGAACATTCCTGTACAGCTGTGTAATTCTTATCTAGCATCAGCAAATATGAATAGATTTCACGGAGATAGTTAAGATCAGTTTTTTTATTCATACAATTATTAGATTGAAATATGAATGCCATTTCCAAGAATGTACGCTTAGATAACTTTCCCTCCTTAGCCAATACTCTGACTGCTTCGTAGTTCATCTTATGACCTTCCCTGAAAACATGTTCACCCAGTGCGCACCTCTCTGTATGCAATCTACTGTCACTCTTATGTAAGGAGACACGGTCCTTAAGAAGCCTACCAGTCTAGCCAAAATATTCAAGATTACAGTTAGAACAAGGAATGCAGTAAACTAATTTGGAAAGATGTAAAGGTGGAGTCTTGTACTTGCCTTTAGTGAACAAAGAATTAATAGCCAGAACTGTTCTATGAGCAATCCTAACATTATCCACCTTGCTGAAGATACGAGTGAGCTAGGGAGTAACCTCAGCAATATAAGGTAACGAGACATATAAGTTATCAGCGGGAGCAACATCAACCATGTTATCATTATTATTATTATTATTAACACCAACAACATCCAAATTCTCAACATGATTAATATTATCAAAATTATTATTATTAGCCAAGTTATTATTGGAAATATGATCTACAATATGATTTGAGAATGGTTAGGTTAAAGTACGATAAAATCTCGTGTTTAAAAAAGGAACACTAGAATTATCGTCCTCTTTTTCAATCGTAAAATGTATGTGTTGGTCGTACCTGTTGAAAACATCCAAAGTTTCTGTTAGCTGTGAACGAGGAAGGGAAAGAATGATGTCATCGACATATTTTTAATAAAGGGAACATTGAAAGGAAGGACATTCAAGACACTGTCAAGCACATCATCAATCACGTAACATGCCAAAATTGGGCTTATTTTCGCTCCCATAGGGGTGCCAAAAGTTTGTCTATAAACTTGGTTGTTGAAAGAAAAATATGTATTCTCAAAAAGAAAAGTCAACAAGTTGATAATGTTACTCTCACTAATATTGCAAAAATTACTAATATTAAACCAATTATTATGGACAGCTCTAATACAAGCATCAAGATAAACATTACTAAAAAGTGACACCACATCGAAACTGGCCAAAACATAGTCTTCAGGAAGTTGAAAATTATTATACTTAAGAGAGAGGTCAAAAGAGTCTTTAATATAGTACTGATTTTCACAATCATAAGCCCTCGTCAGTATGTCAGTCAAGTAAGCAGCTAAAAACTCTGAAGGATTGTCATTAGAAGCAATTATCGGTCTCATTGATAAAACAGGTTTGTTAATTTTAGGTAATGCATAGAATTTTGGAATTACCCCTCTATAAGATGTAAGTTTTTTCTTTGTAACAGCATCAATCTGCCTAGAATTATGAAGTTTCTTTATCAATGAAGTACATTTTGTTTGGATTTGGAGAGAGGGATCTCTCTGAACCAATTCGTATGACGAAGAACTATTGATTGATAAGATAGAAGAGAGCTCAAAATATTGATCTCTGTTCATAATCACAGTGACATTACCCTTGTCGGACCTAGTGACGAGCAGGTTGGGATTATGCTTAAGAAATTGTCTAGCTTTTGAATACAACTGTTGACAAAAGGATGCATGAAATCTTGACGACTGAACATAGTTGGTGATGACATTCGTAGAACGTGCAATAATAGCGTTCTTTATGGTAGAATCAGTAATTCTTGATGTTACAGAATCCACATCAGCTAATCGATTTTTCATAATAAGATACTTACCAATTGTAGGTTCGAGACTGAACTTAGGACCTAAAGAAAGGAACTTAAGAATATCATCTGGAGTAGGAACATCAGATAAATTTTTAATCCAACCTGGTTCAGGATGACGTTCCTCTCTTTAGTAATTAAGTTATTAATTTTAATAATATTTTTATTTCTTATTCTGAAAAAGATCTTATTAAACGTTATAAGTTGATATCCTGAAAACTCTGCAAATATATGTTCACTTGAAAATCTGATAATGTCAGACTTAAGAACTTTGAAATTAATTTAAATCACAAATTAATTCCTAATCTTGAAAAACAGCTAGATTTTCTTACGTCTGGCATTATCAGGTTTTTAAGTGAACATATCTTTGCAGAGTTTTCAGGTTATCAACTCATAACGGTTAATAAGATCTTTTTCAGAATAAGAAATAAAAATATTATGAAAATTAATAACTTAATTACTAAAGGGAGGAATGTCATCCTGAATACACAACCAGGTTGGATTAAAAATTTATCTGATGTTCCTATTCTATTTCTTCTACGAATTTCATCACCAACTATGTTCAGTCGTGAAGATTTCATGCATCCTTTTGTCAACAGTTGTATTCAAAAGCTAGACAATTTCTTAAGCATAATCCTAACCTGCTCGTCACTAGGTCCGACAAGGGTAATGTCACTGTGATTATGAACACAGATCAATATTTTGAGCTCTCTTCTGATCTTATCAATAGTTCTTCTGTCATACGAATTGGTTCAGAGAGATCCCTCTCTCCAAATTCAAACAAAATGTAATTCAATAATAGAGGAACTTCATAATTCTAGGCAGATTGATGCTGTTACAAAGATAAAACTTACATCTTATACAGGGGTAATTCCAAAATTCTATACATTACCTAAAATTCACAAACCTGTTTTATCAATGAGACCGATAATTGCTTCTAATGACAATACTTCAGAGTTTTCAGCTGCTTACTTGACTGACATACTGACGAGGGCTTATGATTGTGAAAATCAGTACTATATTAAAGACTCTTTTGACCTCTCTCTTAAATATAATAATTTTCAACTTCCTGAAGACTATGTTTTGGCCAGTTTCGATGTGGTGTCACTTTTTAGTAATGTTTATCTTAATGCTTGTATTAGAGCTGTCCATATTAATTGGTTTATTATTAGTACTTTTTGCAGTATTAGTGTGAGTAACTTTATCATTTTGTTGACTTTTCTTTTCGGGTATACATATTTTTCTTTCAACAACCAAGTTTATAGACAAACTTTTGGCACCCCTATGGGGGCGAAAATAAGCCCAATTTTGGCATGTTACGTGATGGATGATGTGCTTGACAGTGTCTTGAATGTCCTTACGATTGAAAAAGAGGACGATAATTCTAGTGTTCCTTTTTTAGACACGAGATTTGATCGTACTTCAACCTAACCATTCTCATCGATTGGTATAGAAAACCCATGAGTTCGGGTAGATATATCAACTATTTATCCAATCACAGGCAGTCAACAAAAATTGACTTAGTTAAGCAAATGAAACATCGAGTTCTTCAAATCTCCGATCCTTCCTTCCACAATGAGAACCTAAGGATTTTCCATGACATTTTTTGTCAAAACTCTTATCCTGTTCCCTTATTGAACAAGATTTTGTATGGCATACCAACTGTGAGTAATTCTCAGGACAATAATCTTGTGCAAAACCATATTGTAGATCATATTTCCAATAATAACTTAAATAATAATAAAAATTTTGATCATATTAATAATGTTGAGAATTTGAATGTTGGTATTAAGAATAATAATAATAATGATAACATGGTTGATGTCTCGTTATCTCATATTGCTGCGGTTACTCCCAAGCTCACTCGTATCTTCTGCAAGGTGGGTAATGTTAGGATTGCTCATAGAACAGTTCTGACTATTAATTCTTTGTTCACTTAAGTCAAGGACAAGACTCCACTTTTAAATCTTTCCAAATTAGTTTACTGCATTCCTTGTTCTAACTGTAATCTTTAATATATTAGCCATACTGGTAGGCTTCTTAAGGACCGTGTCTCCTCACATAAGAGTGACAGTAGATTGCATCCAGAGAGGTGCGCACTGGGTGAACATGTTTTCAGGAAAGGTCATATCATGAACTACGAGGCAGTGAGAGTATGGTGGATATGAATATGATTCATATTCACCACTCTACTGAATATGAATAGGATCACTATTATCCCTATTATTTACTGATGTCACCACTCTAATAAATGGGTATTTTCTTTTTCGTTCTTATGGTGAAGCCGTGATAAACTCAGCCGATGTTGCTGATATCCCAGGCTGTCACCAATCTAATAAACACCACTATGTAGCTACCAAAGATAATAATCGCTGTCACCAGTGTAATAACTTGTATTGTATCGAATCGGTATTATCCTATAGTTCCTAGTAGTATCCTATATCTGGGGTAATATATATAGTAGTTCTCTGTTACCAGTGTAGTAATCTCTATCTATCGTCTCTTTTTTCTCTAACTGTATAGCTGCTGTCACCAGTGCCTGATGGCACAAAAAAAAAAAAATTATAGAACCCGGGATTCTCCCTGCGGAATTTCCTCGAGGAAGGGGGGTTGTTCCGGGCTCGAGCGGTCGAAGACGTCGTGGGGCCCCTTGGGCTTATACAGTGTGCCAAGCCCGAGTTCGTAGTGCAGGGTTAGCTGGTCCGACCTATTTGACGGGTATGGGGTGGTGAGGATTGAGGTTTATGGAGATAATTGAAAGGTTAGAGCATATGATAACAATATATTACAAAAAAAAACAAAACTGTGTCAAATAACCTCCGAAAGTAAACTAGAATTAGCGGTACCTGAACTATGACCTCTATTTCTAGTATAAACGTCTACCAAACTCTATGATCTAGGATTTAACTAAAATTCTCAAGTGTACAATATAAAATATCTCTGAAATGGGTTTAACTTATGGATCTCCAGTGCAACGGAGAATATCAATATGTTTGACTAAAATCCCTAGTGTAACGTAAATAACTCTAAAAAAATTACATATAGTGGAAAAGATCTCTAATGTCGAATTAGGTATAGTATCGAGCCAAATGTAGTTATATCTACGTAGTTTGATTAAACTAATTAGATGATAAAGAGATAATATGCACAAAAAAAAATCTCTGAATATAACTAGATAAAATGCCCCTATACTCTTGGGCCTTAGCGGTAGATGAAGGGCGCTGATGTATAAGAACACTCGATATGACTGAACACCTTGTAGAGTCCCTTAACTTTCTTGGGTTACCCGATTTAGTCAAAGAAAAAAATATAATAACACAAACCAATATTCACTATAATAAATGAATTTGAACTTTTAAAAACTTACGTTTCGAAAATCCCACAGGTCACATAAATATTCACACTATTACTTTTTGAGGGTGAGGGTCCGTCAAGACTCAGACTTGCCTCACCAGGGGAGAGATAATACCTATCTCACCGACTGACTGACGGACTGACTGTCCCTTTTCCTAATATTTTTTCCATATTTATTTCCGTAATTCACCTTCAATGAAGGTTAATTATTCATATTTGTTTATTTCGTGGTTTACCAAACTGACCTGTTCGTGATATCTAATATTGTGTTAACCTTTGTTTTGTTTGTATATTTTCCTTTGGTTGAGGTCGATAATTAATAACTATTTTGAATTAAAAAACGAAATTCTATAGTGTTAGCCTTGTTTTGTTTAAATGTTTTAATTTATTTGAGGTCGGTAAATTTGATAACGATTTTGAATTAAAAGAAATTATCTATATAGGGTGTTTTTAGAACTTGTGTCATATCTCGTGTTTATTACATCACTTCCCCCCTTGTAAAAGTGTTGTGACGTTTCAGGTCCAACACCTTTTTTATACCTTAATTAATACATTAACATTGATGATTACATTAACATGAACTCTGTACTACATATAGTAAGTTTTTACGTACCGCGCACTTGACCGCACTCGCGTTCCGATTTAACTGTTTTGATCCTGACCTAGGACACGATTATTTACACTCGCGACACTGCTGCTTAGTAGATCGTTCATGGAGTGATTTCTCTCCGTCCAGTGTTGCGTACTGGGGTGGCTCGTCTCGTGATGCTGTATCTGCTCCATTTCTATCGCCTCTTCGTCTTGTTTCTGGGTTCTGCTATGGGTATGTATTACCCATGCCGTAAGGGAATCCCATATGCTGCATAACATCGCTATCCCACATCCTACAGTCTGCTGGATGCGAATTGCGTTTAGTATCGTGTCTACTATGTATTTTAGTAGTTGGTATGTGCAGTATATACCAATTATACCGCTTATTATTGAACCTATCTCTGTGAACCATTCCCAAGTATGTTTTAGGGTTGATTCGGCTAGGTTTTTGATTTCTTTTTCATCGAAAATACCAGATACTGAATAACCTTGGCTGTTGGCGTTCAGTCCGGCTGCTCTGCGGGTGATTATGTTTTCGACCGCTCTTCTTTCGGTTCCGAATGTGAGGGTTCTTTGCGCTGCGTCAATTTCTTCTGGTGTGTACAGGCCTTTTGCTCCCAAGGGTTGGATGGGACCAAAGTGGAGGTCCATGTCTTCGTCTGGTTTGAGTGTCTTTGGTTCGTTCGCTATTGTGGGGTGCGGGTGTAAGCCCAACCATTGGTCTTGTATGTAATATAAGGGCGGTATCATGTTGTTGCAGTCGATTTCTTCTGCGTGGTTTTGGATTATTCTGGTTAGTGGGGCCATGAATTTCGTTTCGTTATTTACTTCGATTGGTAACTCGTTGTAGCATTTTTCGGTTCTTCTTATGTTAACTGTGGTGGGTGTGCACTTCATTATGTAAAGTACCTCGCCCAGAACTCTACCTATGTGACCAGGTTCGTTCTCCATTAATTGACTAACTGCGTTTGGTAAGGTGTGAGCCAGTATTAGTCTGTTTTTTAGTACGTCTCTCTTTATTATGCATCTTCTATGTATTGTGTCTGTATATAGCATGCTTATGTCACGTTTATATGCTTGCTCTATATACAATAGTTTGCTATTGACGTAGTTCATGAGATCGACGTTTTGGGGTAGAATTGGCATTGACGGTTGAAGGTTTTGGTTGTCTTCGAGGCCAATGACAATTCTGGGGTGCTCTGTTTGCCAGACTTCAATACCGCATAGTAAGTTTCTTTTCTGTAGTGTTAAGGCGAAAACTTTGTCTTTTTCTTCTATGACTATCAGTTTCTCTTGTGTTTGTTTGTTTGTGATTATGTTTCCCAAGCCTTTGTATAGCTGGCTTAGGTGATCTTCACATGTGGATGGCTCGTAACTGGTCCAGGTTGCTTCGCCCGTGGTCGTGTCGAAACAATACCCATTTGTAAATTTGCATGTTATGCCTTCTTTTAGATGGATTTCGTTTGTGTCGAGGGTTACTCTGGCTAGATAGTCTCTTGTTGTTATTTTGACTGTGGCTATTATTACCACGTCGTTCCAACTTCGTCCATTCTCTTGGTAGGAGGTCCCTTTGCAAGTTCCGGTGTTGTCTAGGGTCCCACCTATTTTTATTGATGCTGTTGTGGTTCCATTCATGATTATATTGTCGATTGTCTGTTGATGCAGTTGTATTGTTTTGTATCTATGCATGGCTCTGCATTCTTCGGATCCCAGTTTATGTATGTAGGTGGACAGCCCTTCGTTGACTAGGGATGTGTGGCTATGCATTCCACAGTAAAACATGAGTCTGGTTACTTCTGCTAGGCAAGTCCATACTTTTTGTAGTTTGATTTCGTTGCGTTGAATCACTTGGAGGTACTTGCTTTCACTCGCGTACGCCGTCTCGGGTTCCGGGCACTTTTGTACGTCTTTTAGGGAGATCACCGTAATGTTTGTGTTGGGGTTCGCACAATCGTAGGCGATTAACGTCATTGCTGTTTGAAGACCGCACATAACGAATGTTACCCAGGTCAGGAGAGCGGTGTGTCGTTCCATGGTTGCGTTCTTACCGTTTTCTACAACTATTAATAATTACATTTATTAACATTCATTGGTTTCATATATATAAGCAGGATGATTATTTATTACAGTTATTTATTACTATTCCTCAAAAAAACTAATACTTTTATTTTCCCTATGATAACGTTGTATTTTCGGTTTTATCCTTAGCTTATATTTTTTTTCTTTTCTCAATTGACTGAACTGTACAATCTTTTAGGACGGTCAATTGAGTCCCCTGTGTAAGATCATTTTTTTTGAATTTCTAATTGGTTACTACAATGTAACTTATGTGTTCACCTTGTAGTTATTGCAATTAAAATATTTCTTTTAATCATACTTCGGTTGACCTTGTAATGGTGCAACACAGCAAAATTTTTAATATGATTACCTGCTATGACCTTGCATTTGTCGGTGTGTAATGGAGTTTCTTTCCGTGTTTTATTTTGTCTTGGTCGACAATAATTACTTGTTTATTGTTTTACTTATAGTTAATAAATCTGTGTTTGTCTTAATTCTAGTGTACTTATTATGTATTTTATAACTTATTGTTTATGAGTGCTTGTGTATATCTATATGTATTACTGTTTCATAAAATTTTATTTCTTCTTAAAGCAAAATTTGACTTTCGTGTGAGTTCGGTGTGTGTGAGTGACCTGTGTTTTTGGCGGTTAAATTTGTCGTCTGTGTGTATATTTCCGCCTGGTTTTGTGTGGTGTGTGATAGCGTTTGGTTAGTTCCGTCTTTTTCCTGTATAGTTTTGACGCCTGTGCCCATGTTATATTAATGTAGCTAGGTGCACTCGGAATTCGATTTCTTATCCTGGCTGATCTTCGAATTTCCGGTGGGGGTCTTAGTGAGACGGGGAGCCTTCCGCTCGGCTTATCTTTTAGTGGTTTTGTGCGGGGTACTGTCTTATCGCTGTGTGGTTGTGTTGACCATAATGGTAAGGCTGCTAACTTCCCTATGTTTAAATCGTTGCTGGTTTCTTCTTGTTGCTCTTCCTGTTCGTGTGTTGTGTTCTCCTCATTCTGGGTCGTTGTCGTCTCTAAAATTTCGTGTTGATCGTCGTCCAGTTTGCCGTAGTATGTTTTTAATCTATTAACGTGAACAACTTGTATCTTCTTTCCTTTGTTGGACGCTATTTGGTAGGTGACTGGTCCTACTTGGTCTTTTATTTCGAATGGTCCTATCCATCGGTTTTGAAGTTTTTTTGATAATCCTGTTGTGTTACTTATGTCTAGAAGGTAAACTAGGTCTCCTGGTTTAAACTCTCTTAGGGTGGTTTTTTCATTGTATCTGTTTATCCTTTCGTCTTTTGCCTTTTCTGTGTTCTCTAGTACTCTTGTGTATATTTGGTTAAGTCTCGTCTCTAGTTCTGACACGTAGTTATCGTCTAAGTTGTATTTCAGTCTTCTTGGTTTGATGAATTTGTCGAATGGTAGTGCTTGATCTTTCCCATGTAGTAGAAAATACGGGCTGTACCCTGTTGATGTATGTATACTTCCTCGATATGCCATTAGTACATATGGTATCCAACTATCCCAATCTCGTTGATTTGGGGCTATGTAATGCGCTAGCATATCTTTTATTACTCTGTGTAATCTTTCTATTTGACCATTGGTTGTTGGTGCGTAGCTCGCTGTGTGTATTCTTTTTATGTTGAGTAGTTTGCATGTCTCTCTCATTAGTTCTGACATGAAGTTTGTTCCTCTATCTGTTAACAGTTTCTGGGGTGTTCCGTGTCTGCATATTATTTGTTCTACAAAAACTCTTGCTACCGTATCTGCTTTCTGGTCTGGTATCGGAATTGCTTCGCAGTATTTCGTAAAATGATCTTGAAATGTTAGAAGGTACTTGTTTCCTTTGTTTGACGTGGGTAGCGGGCCTACTATGTCCATTGACGTTATTTCCCACGGCTCTGTGACTTTTGTAAATCTTTGTAGTGGTGCCTTTTTAAAGTGTGGTGAGGTCTTTCGTCTGTTGCATGCGTCGCAGCGTTTACAGTAATTTATTATGTCCGTTCTCATCGTTGGCCAGAAGCAACGCCTTTTTATTGCCAATAACGTTTTTTGTTGTCCTTGGTGACAATATATGGGTGAGTCGTGAAAGTCTTCTATAACTTTGGTGATATATTTCCTGGGTATAACTAGTTGGTCCTTGTTGTCCTCTTGATCTTGTCTGTATAGGAGTCCTTCTTTGTCGATGTAATATTTTTGTTTTGTTTCGTCCTCTTGGTTTAACTGTTGTACTGTGCTAATGCAGAAATCGTCGTGTTTTTGTTCTTTCTTCAATAATTCTTTGTCCCACAGTGGTTCCCATTCTTCTTCTTCCTTGATTATTTGGATTTTTCCTGTGTTTTTTGTTGGTGTCGGTTTCAGTATGCTTACTTTGGTGGTTGACCCGTAGAATGTGAATTGTATCATCTTTGTGATTTCGTGCCAGCTTAATCCTGGAATTTGTTCTTGACTAGCTATGAAGGTTATGCGTTTTTCCGCGTTCTCTTCGCATTGTTTTTTTAGCTTTTGGATAATATTCCACATTATTTCATATGATGTTTCTTCTTTGACTGATGTCCTATTTAATGCTACGTAGAATTTCGTGTCTAATGTGTCCCATTCTTTGACCGATTCTATTTGTTCCTGTGTGATGTCCGGTAAAGTGTATATGTTTTCTATCTTTTTAATTAGTGATTCCTGATTAGGTCTGTTTTTTGCTAGTAGGAGGGCTATTGATTCTTCTTCTTGGATGTAGTCTAGATTTCCTTCTTTCCAGTTTATTGTGTCCTTTCCTGGTAGGTCGTTTTCTGCAATATACTGTAAGTAGTCTTCGTATGTGGTTTCTATGTAGTTGCATGTTTTGTCGTACATTCTGCTTAGTGCGTCCGCGTTTCCATGTCTTCTTCCCATTCTGTGTATTACTTCGAAGTCGTATTCTGCCAGTGTTAAGGCCCACCGTGTTAGCCTAGAGTTTGGGTCTTTTAGTGTCAGTACCCATTTTAGTGCTCTGTGGTCTGTTATTATGGTGAACTTTGTTCCGTAAATATAGCATCTGAAAGTTTTGATTCCGAAAATAACGCCTAGTAATTCTTTTTCTGTAGTTGAGTAGTTGGTTTCTGCTTTGTTTAGTGTTCTGCTCGCGTATGCTATAGGTCTTTCTCTGCCCTCCCTTATTTGACTCAATATTGCTCCTACGCCTATGTTTGACGCGTCGGTTGATAGCAGGAAGGGTTTGGTGAAATCGGGGAATATTAGTACTTTATCTGAGGTTAGTGATGTTTTTAATTGGTTCATTGCTGTTATTACGTCTTCCGATACTTTGAACGGTGTGTCCTTTTTTGTTAGGTTCACTAGTGGTGCTGCTATTTCTGTTATATTTGGTATAAAACGTCTGTACCAGTTTACTAAACCTAGAAATCCTCTTACTCCTTTTACATTCTTTGGTAGGGGGTATTTGTGCACTGCCTCCAGCTTTTGTGGGTCCGGAGCTATTCCCTCTTGTGAGATAATGTGTCCCAGATATTTTACTTTTTCTAGCATGAATTTACATTTTTTTGGTTTTAGTTTAATGTTGGCTTCTGAAAGTCTTTCGAACACTTCCTCTACTTTCTGTAAGTGATCCCTGCTTCCCGCGTAATTGAATATGATGATATCATCTAGATATACCATACATTTTATCCCTGTCAATCCTCTTAAGGTGGCGTTCATGAATCTCTGGAACGTTGATGGTGCGTTTACTAATCCGAAAGGCATTTTGGTGTATTCGTAGTGTCCTTGGTATGTGCTGAATCCTGTTAACGGGATGTCCTCTTCTTTCATGTCTACTTGGTGGTATGCTTCCGCTACGTCGATTACCGAAAATAACGTTTCGCCTCCCGCTTTGTATCCTTGAAGTAGGTCTGATACGTTAGGTAGTGGGTAGTATTCTTTCTTGGTTACCGCGTTCAGAGCTCTATAATCTATACACATTCTTACTTTTTCTTCTCCTTCTGGGGTCTGCTTTACTACCAAGACTACTGGTGCTGACCATGGGCTAGAGGATGTTCTGATTACCTTGGATGCTAGTAGCCTATCGATTTCTTTTTGTAGTGTTTCTCGTTGATGGTAAGGTATCCTGTATGGAGCCTTGCATATTGGTTGAGCGCCTGGTTCTAGAGTTATGTGGTGTTGGACTTTCGTGGTGCTTGTCAGAGTTTCGTCGTCATCCGTAAATAGATGGTGGTACTTTTGTATCAGCTTGACTAGTTCTTCTCTGCTTTGTGTGTCCATGTGGTTTAATTCGAAGTTATTTCTGATCCAGTCGTCTGTTTTAATGTCGAATTTTCTGATTGTGCCCTGTATAGTATTGTCAGTTGGTTTTTCTTCAGAGCATTCGTAGGCTTTCCCTATCTTAGTGCCTTTCGTGAGATTTATTTCCTGCGCCGATGTATTGATTATTCTTACTGGAATTTGTCTTTGATTTTTCGATATGCTGTTTGCTAATCTGATTGTGTGTTGTCCGTATTCTTGAGTTTTGCATACGACTGTATTTCCTTTTATCTCATGTTTTAGGATCCCTATTGTGTGAACCTCCGTTAGTGCTGGTATGGTCAAACTGTCCTCCGTGTATATGTCTGTGCTGGTTCTTGTGCATTCTGTTCCTTCTCTGCTATTCCTGATGTCTTCGGTTGTTTCGTTTTTTCCGTTTTCTTTCTTCGAGTCTGGGTCTGTGCGCCCTTTTCCGTTCATTATTGGTTTTTGGTTTGTGTGTGTAGTTTCTCTTCCTACGGTTATGTCCGTGCTTGTAGTTTCCTTTATTTTTCCTACATCTTTATTTAGGTCTACTTCTGGTTTGGTTATTTCTTGTCTGTACATTGATTCCACTGTTTTTAGCCATTTCTGCCATGCTTCTTTCTCCCTCGCGTTTTCTTGATCCCTTGTTGCCGTTATTTTTCCGTATGCCTCTGTCCGCCTTTGTCTATAATTATTCAGCAAATCTCTGATTTGTCTTGGGTTCATTAGTGGTATTTTACTTCCCCATATTTCTAATGTTGGTTTTCCTCTGTATGAAATAGTTGCCTCGTGTTCTTCTAGGAAATCTCTTCCTAATAGTACTGCTGTGTCTCCCATTATACCATCATCGGCTGCAATTACTTCCGTGTGAATATTATAATCCATTTCTGTTGTTGCTATGGCTATTTGTGTTGATCCGTATAAGTGGATTGTGTGTCCCGTTATGCCTTTTAAGGTTAATTGGTCTGTGATCCGTGTGTCTAATTCGTTGTCTGCTACTATGGATTCACTTATTAGTGAGTATGCTCCGCCTGTGTCTATCATACAGGGTTCGGTTTTACCGTTTATTCTTAGGAGTACTATATACGGGGGTTCTTCGCTTTTACTTATCGTCGGTCCGTTATGATGCATTGTTTTTATCTGGTTTTTCTTGTCTTCTTCTTTGTTACCCTTTTGTGTTGCCTGTTGATTCCAGTTTTTTTCTGTGTGAGTCCAGTTTTTTCCCCTAGTTTCAGATTGACCACTTGTTTGGGGAGTAACGGTGGTCCTTGTTAGTTTAAATGTTTTCTTCCGTCTTCCTTGTTTATGTGTCCTCTCTCTGTGGACTGTCCTCTTCTGTTCTCTTCTCTTTGGAGCCTTTGTTTCTCGTTTGCATGTGGTGCTTCTCTGTTCCAAATCTTTTCTCTGGAATTCCTTTGTCCGCTGTATTCCCCGTAGTTATTTTGGTGCGTTGTGATTCTTCTTCCTTGATCACATTGCTTTGTATTCCATTGTTTATTTTCTTCACTTAACATTTTCTTTCTGCAGTTCTTAGCCCAGTGGCCCTGTTTTCCGCAGTAGTGGCATACATCTCTATCTGTTAATGGTTCCTTGGATTCTTTGTTTCTACAATACGCTGCCCAGTGTCCCTGTTTCCTACATATTTGGCATTTTTCCTCTATTTTTTCTTCTTCCGCTTCTCTTGTTCTGCAGTTTGATGCCCAGTGGCCTCGTCTGCCACAGTACATACATTTCGCGCTATGTCTACATTCTTCCGATTCATGTCCTGATTTGCCACATGCTGTGCAACTCCGTTGCTCATTCGTAAAAGCGACTCTGTGGCCATTATTCCTTCCGCTCACCATTGTGGCTGCCGTTTCTTGGCAACTTACTATCTCCTCTGCTTCTTCTAGTGTTAGGTCATCTTTGTGCAATATGTAGAATCCTACTTCTCTAAGCAGGTCCTTTCTTAGCCCTACTTTGAATTGGTTCATCAGTACCGCGTTGTGTTTCTTTTGAATGTTCGGTATCTGTTCTCTGTTCGTTCCTTTTATGTCTTCCTCCAATATTTTATTCCCTATGAGCCGTAATCTTGTGCAGAAAGCTGCTACATCTTCGTCGTGCCTCTGGTAGCATTGGACTAGCTGCATCCACCAGTCCGCGATCGATTTCCTTGGGACGAATTTCCTGAGTATTTTCTCCTTAAATTCAACATATGTTGCTGTGTCTAATCTTGGGTCGGCTTTGAAAAAATCGTGGGCTGCGCGTGCGAGTTTGAATTTCAGTAGTGTTAGTGTTTCTGTTTCTGACCATCCGTCGAGTTTGGCCCTTAGTTCCAATTTTTCTATATATCTGGCTGCGTCTTTTCCCGTGAAGTCTGTTAAAGTTGAGGCGATCACCCCTAGTGGTGGTGCCTGTGGTATCCTTAGTGCTGCTGGCATATTACTCGAATCCCCTGTGGACTCTAACGGCATGTTGTTTTATTAGCTGGCGCGAGTGTTACTTACCTAGATGGTTTTGAAATGGATAGTTGGGAAAATAAAGACAAATAATTATTAATATTGTAATATATAAGAATCGGTATTATTCACTTTAACTAGCCCTGAACCAAATTTATTTTAACTTATTATTTTGCGTTTAAAGCGTGAATATTTCCTAACACCTTTTCTCAAATCGGTAATGTCTAGTTCATTTAGAGAATAGTCCGTTCGTTAGTAAAATATATCCAAATTTCCTGTAAAACCTTTTATATCTCCCGGACGTGCAGCTTTCCTCCGTACTATATTTTATATTGCTATTTTTGTCTTGTGCGGAAGCTTGTTGCTGACTTTGCGAATTCCTCACCTGTATATTTGCTGTTTTTCATCCGTTGTCTAAATGTTTATGTATTAAAATAGATTTGGATTCAACGTTCGTTTGTAATAAATAGAATAACTGAGTAAGCAGATATATCTGATTGAAATTATATCACTTTGGTTATATATTAGTTTTGATTAGACCTATGTCGCAATATTTATTTTATGATATGAATATGAAATTAAAAATAACGTATGTATCAAATGTAAATTATGTAGGTGAAATTTACACGGCCTTAATTAATGTAATTGAATGTAACTATCTCCTCCTACCTTTTGGGCTTCTACGATGCCTGAAATGGGTAGTTTAATTGGGATAGAGAAGAAAAAAAAAAAAAAAACTCCAGGACTTCCAGGACTTCGAGGACTTCCCCTCTTGTTAACCTCTGCTGTACGGACTCAGTATCTGGAGCACCGCTGTCACCACTCTAATGAATATGAATATGATTCATATTCACCACTCTACTGAATATGAATAGGATCACTATTATCCCTATTATTTACTGATGTCACCACTCTAATAAATGGGTATTTTCTTTTTCGTTCTTATGGTGAAGCCGTGATAAACTCAGCCGATGTTGCTGATATCCCAGGCTGTCACCAATCTAATAAACACCACTATGTAGCTACCAAAGATAATAATCGCTGTCACCAGTGTAATAACTTGTATTGTATCGAATCGGTATTATCCTATAGTTCCTAGTAGTATCCTATATCTGGGGTAATATATATAGTAGTTCTCTGTTACCAGTGTAGTAATCTCTATCTATCGTCTCTTTTTTCTCTAACTGTATAGCTGCTGTCACCAGTGCCTGATGGCACAAAAAAAAAAAATTATAGAACCCGGGATTCTCCCTGCGGAATTTCCTCGAGGAAGGGGGGTTGTTCCGGGCTCGAGCGGTCGAAGACGTCGTGGGGCCCCTTGGGCTTATACAGTGTGCCAAGCCCGAGTTCGTAGTGCAGGGTTAGCTGGTCCGACCTATTTGACGGGTATGGGGTGGTGAGGATTGAGGTTTATGGAGATAATTGAAAGGTTAGAGCATATGATAACAATATATTACAAAAAAAAAAAAAACTGTGTCAAATAACCTCCGAAAGTAAACTAGAATTAGCGGTACCTGAACTATGACCTCTTTTTCTAGTATAAACGTCTACCAAACTCTATGATCTAGGATTTAACTAAAATTCTCAAGTGTACAATATAAAATATCTCTGAAATGGGTTTAACTTATGGATCTCCAGTGCAACGGAGAATATCAATATGTTTGACTAAAATCCCTAGTGTAACGTAAATAACTCTAAAAAAATTACATATAGTGGAAAAGATCTCTAATGTCGAATTAGGTATAGTATCGAGCCAAATGTAGTTATATCTACGTAGTTTGATTAAACTAATTAGATGATAAAGAGATAATATGCACAAAAAAAAATCTCTGAATATAACTAGATAAAATGCCCCTATACTCTTGGGCCTTAGCGGTAGATGAAGGGCGCTGATGTATAAGAACACTCGATATGACTGAACACCTTGTAGAGTCCCTTAACTTTCTTGGGTTACCCGATTTAGTCAAAGAAAAAAATATAATAACACAAACCAATATTCACTATAATAAATGAATTTGAACTTTTAAAAACTTACGTTTCGAAAATCCCACAGGTCACATAAATATTCACACTATTACTTTTTGAGGGTGAGGGTCCGTCAAGACTCAGACTTGCCTCACCAGGGGAGAGATAATACCTATCTCACCAACTGACTGACGGACTGACTGTCCCTTTTCCTAATATTTTTTCCATATTTATTTCCGTAATTCACCTTCAATGAAGGTTAATTATTCATATTTGTTTATTTCGTGGTTTACCAAACTGACCTGTTCGTGATATCTAATATTGTGTTAACCTTTGTTTTGTTTGTATATTTTCCTTTGGTTGAGGTCGATAATTTTGAATTAAAAAACGAAATTCTATAGTGTTAGCCTTGTTTTGTTTAAATGTTTTAATTTATTTGAGGTCGGTAAATTTGATAACGATTTTGAATTAAAAGAAATTATCTATATAGGGTGTTTTTAGAACTTGTGTCATATCTCGTGTTTATTACACTAAGGAGGGAAAGTTATCTAAGCGTACATTCTTGGAAATGGCATTCATATTTCAATCTAATAATTGTATGAATAAAAAAACTGATCTTAATCATCTCAGTGGAATCTATTCATATTTGCTGATGCTAGATAAGAATTACACAGCTGTACAGGAATGTTCATTTGATTCTGTTTAGATCACATTCGTTTGGATATTTTTTCTTGAGTAAAGCTGTTATTGAACAACTGATTAGCTCTTTTTGGATTAATGAGGTTGTTAGTCATTAGCCTCATGATCTGATGTTTGTCTTTATATGATCAATGTTAATTTTTGAATAATAATATTATTGTTAAAATAATTACAATAATTTTTCCTTTTTCAACTTAAATAATTAAAATAATATTGAAAATGATTTTTTCGCTCACCCTGTATAATGAGCAAATAATTTGTTTATTTGTTGGAGTGGTAGAAATACAAACGTTTCTCACAACTTTTCAGTTGGTAGTCATGATCGAACTTTTGACATGACAGTTCATTTAACTTCCATTTCATTAATGTGTAGTATTGCTAAGAAGCGCATGCTCGACCTTCAATTTGTCGGCATTGACATTTTAAAATTTTAAATGATTTTAATTATATGTTTGTGGAATTCATTTGCATATTTTTGTGCTGTTATGGTTAATGAATGTGCTTGAAGTTTTGGATATTTTCCATCAATACGTACAACCTCGCTAACATTGTAAGTAACGTTAGGTTTTTTTTCATTTTTCAAGTATTTGATTATATATATATATATATATATATATATATATATATAAATTATTTGATTTTCTTTAACCTTTATATATAAATTTTTTTTCCATTTTTCGTGGGCATCAGGTTAATAGTAAACACAGTATCAGTTTATGTTTTAATTTGACGTTTCGCTCCTTCAATTTGGAGCATTTTCAAAAACTTCACATATCGATGTTTTACAATAAAATGAACAAGTTTAAACGATTAAAATTGAATGTAAACATACAGGCGATAAAAACTGGTAGTTAATAAAATAATTTCAAAAACAAATAAAATCGAAAGTACATGCTTCAGAAACAATTCATTTACAGTATACAGGGGACAGTTAAATGGTTGATGTTATTATTATAATAAATTATAATATATCTGGCTTAGATTTTTGATATCTTGTTTATCGTTTACTACATTGTTCTCCTTTTTTATATGTATCATTTCTTTTATTGTTAGTTTTTTGTAATTAGAGTCTTGGTTTATTATTTTAGTATTATTAAAGTCAAATTTATGTTTTTCATTTTTCTCATGTTTATGAAGTGCAGTGGAGGCGTTTTTTGTATATTTATGGCCATTGAGTCTATTTTCAAGGTGTTGGGTTGTCATACCTATATATTTTTTGGGGCAGTCTAAACATGGTATTGAGTATATGACGTTAGATTTTTTTGACGCATTTATTTGACTTTTTAATTTGGAAAACAATGGTGATAGAGTGTTTTGTGCCCTATGACAAACTTTTATGTTGTGTTTAGATAATATATAATTTAGTCTTTCTGATAGTTGATTTGTGTATGGCATTGCGATGTATGTATGAGGGGGTAGTGTATTGGTTTGTGTTGATTGGAATTGATTATTGTAATATTTATGTGTACGTTGTTTAATAATTCTGTCAATATGTTTGGATGGATAGTGATTGTTTTGTAATATAGTTTTGGTTTGATATAAAATCTCTGGACGATATTCAGGTGATGTAAGTGTGATTGCTCTATCTACTAATCCTATGATTACGCTGTTTTTTTGGGAATTAGGATGGTGGGAGTGGTAATTCAAGTAGCGACCGGATGATGTTTCTTTAAAAAAATGTTTTGTTGTAATTTTATTTTCTCTAGTTTTAATAAGTGTCATGTCCAGAAAATTTATGGTATTGTTTTGTTCTGTTTCTATTGTGAATTGAAGCTTAGGATTGAAACCATTGAAAGCAGCCAATATATGATTTATTTAATTGGATGGAACGGCAGCTAAGCAATCATCAACGTATCTTTTAAAAAATAATATATTGCAATTTATTTGGTTTAGGACATTTTCTTCTAGATATTCCATTACAATTTGTGCGAGGGTTGATGAAATTGGTGAACCCATAGTGCACCCGTTGAGTTGTTTAAAAAAATCTGTTTTATATTGAAAAAAATTATTGTTTTGGATTAGCATTATTCCTTCTATGAATTCTTCATATGTGAGAGTTGTGTGTTCTTTTAATAATCTCCATTTATGTTTTAATATATGGGTTATTAGTTCGTTAGGAATGTTGGTATACATTGAGACTACGTCTAGAGAAATAATGCTATAATTGTTTGGTATTTCAACAGTGTCTAAAAAATGTTTAAGTGTAAACGAATCTTTTACGTAGAATTCATTCTTGTTGATTATTTGTGTGAGACAGTTTGATAAATATTTAGACAGTTTGTAAAAGGGGGATTGCACGTAAGAAACTATTGGCCGTAATGGTATGTTAGGTTTATGTAATTTAGGTAAACCGTAAATTCTTGGTGGTATGGCGTTATGTGTTTGTAATTGCTTAGCCTCCGTTGCATCAATTGAATGATTATCCAAAAGTTTTTTAACAAATTTATTATTTTTTTCTTGAAACGACTTTGTTTGATCAGATTTTATTTTTTTATATACATTTGTATTATTTAATATTTCATTTATTTTTGTGTCATAATCTGTAGTGTTCATTATGACAGTTTTATTACTTTTGTCAGGTTGTAGTACCGTGATTTGAGGGTTATTTTTAATAAAATGTTTGGTTTTTTTTATTTTTTTTTGTAAATCTTTCTGTATTTTATTGTTGGTTTTACCTTTGTAATGACGGAGTTTAGTTTTGTGGTTAGTGATAGCATTAACAGCTTCGGCTCTGATAATATTTTGTGTGTGTTCAGGTTGATTTGTAATCGCGGTTTCAATGCATGCAATATATTCTGTGCAGGGTAGCTCATTTTCGGTGTTGTAAGGAATCGCAAAATTTTTACCTAATGCTAACACATCTGCTATATCGGCGGGTATATCTGTATTTGATAGATTTTCAATCCATTTTGTTGTGTTAATTTCATAATCTTTGCGTGTGGTTTGTGCAATTAACTTTTAAGTTTGTTTTTATTTTTTTCTTTAATTCTATTAAATTGTTTTTCATATTTATCTTTCTCCAATTTCAAAAATCGTTCAAGAATATTCTCAGGAATAATATTAGTTATTTTATTAATTTCGTTTGTGATTAACGAATTCAATAGTTTTATGTTTTGTATTGTATCAGAAATACTTAAATTTATAATTTTTAATTTAGTATTATTTATAATATTGTTGTTAATAAAATCTGATCAAACAAAGTCGTTTCAAGAAAAAAATAATAAATTTGTTAAAAAACTTTTGGATAATCATTCAATTGATGCAACGGAGGCTAAGCAATTACAAACACATAACGCCATACCACCAAGAATTTACGGTTTACCTAAATTACATAAACCTAACATACCATTACGGCCAATAGTTTCTTACGTGCAATCCCCCTTTTACAAACTGTCTAAATATTTATCAAACTGTCTCACACAAATAATCAACAAGAATGAATTCTACGTAAAAGATTCGTTTACACTTAAACATTTTTTAGACACTGTTGAAATACCAAACAATTATAGCATTATTTCTCTAGACGTAGTCTCAATGTATACCAACATTCCTAACGAACTAATAACCCATATATTAAAACATAAATGGAGATTATTAAAAGAACACACAACTCTCACATATGAAGAATTCATAGAAGGAATAATGCTAATCCAAAACAATAATTTTTTTCAATATAAAAAAGATTTTTTTAAACAACAAAACGGGTGCACTATGGGTTCACCAATTTCATCAACCCTCGCACAAATTGTAATGGAATATCTAGAAGAAAATGTCCTAAACCAAATAAATTGCAATATATTATTTTTTAAAAGATACGTTGATGATTGCTTAGCTGCCGTTCCATCCAATGAAATAAATCATATATTGGCTGCTTTCAATGGTTTTAATCCTAAGCTTCAATTCACAATAGAAACAGAACAAAACAATACCATAAATTTTCTGGACATGACACTTATTAAAACTAGAGAAAATAAAATTACAACAAAACATTTTTTTAAAGAAACATCATCCGGTCGCTACTTGAATTACCACTCCCACCATCCTAATTCCCAAAAAAACAGCGTAATCATAGGATTAGTAGATAGAGCAATCACACTTACATCACCTGAATATCGTCCAGAGATTTTATATCAAACCAAAACTATATTACAAAACAATCACTATCCATCCAAACATATTGACAGAATTATTAAACAACGTACACATAAATATTACAATAATCAATTCCAATCAACACAAACCAATACACTACCCCCTCATACATACATCGCAATGCCATACACAAATCAACTATCAGGAAGACTAAATTATATATTATCTAAACACAACATAAAAGTTTGTCATAGGGCACAAAACACTCTATCACCATTGTTTTCCAAATTAAAAAGTCAAATAAATGCGTCAAAAAAATCTAACGTCATATACTCAATACCATGTTTAGACTGCCCCAAAAAATATATAGGTATGACAACCCAACACCTTGAAAATAGACTCAATGGCCATAAATATACAAAAAACGCCTCCACTGCACTTCATAAACATGAGAAAAATGAAAAACATAAATTTGACTTTAATAATACTAAAATAATAAACCAAGACTCTAATTACAAAAAACTAACAATAAAAGAAATGATACATATAAAAAAGGAGAACAATGTAGTAAACGATAAACAAGATATCAAAAATCTAAGCCAGATATATTATAATTTATTATAATAATAACATCAACCATTTGACTGTCCCCTGTATACTGTAAATGAATTGTTTCTGAAGCATGTACTTTCGATTTTATTTGTTTTTGAAATTATTTTATTAACTACCAGTTTTTATCACCTGTATGTTTACATTCAATTTTAATCGTTTAAACTTGTTCATTTTATTGTAAAACATCGATATGTGAAGTTTTTGAAAATGCTCCAAATTGAAGGAGCGAAACGTCAAATTAAAACATAAACTGATACTGTGTTTACTATTAACCTGATGCCCACGAAAAATGGAAAAAAAATTTATATATAAAGGTTAAAGAAAATCAAATAATTTATAATTTGCAAGGGCTTAATTGCAAAAACTATCCATCATGTCATTTTACGAAGATATTCAGCAACAATATGGCAGAACAGTTGTAGCAGCAATGAAAACGATAGCGAAATCATATCGGAAGCTCGCTTGCCAACGAAATCGGAGGATATTCTTGTTGCGATGCAAGGACAACAACATTCAACCGAAGTTTTTAAATTTTAACGTGTCTCACATAAATGTAACAGGTACGTGCCTCAGAAACAAATTCAACAATATTATAAATAATACTAAATTAAAAATTATAAATTTAAGTATTTCTGATACAATACAAAACATAAAACTATTGAATTCGTTAATCACAAACGAAATTAATAAAATAACTAATATTATTCCTGAGAATATTCTTGAACGATTTTTGAAATTGGAGAAAGATAAATATGAAAAACAATTTAATAGAATTAAAGAAAAAAATAAAAACAAACTTAATAAGTTAATTGCACAAACCACACGCAAAGATTATGAAATTAACACAACAAAATGGATTGAAAATCTATCAAATACAGATATACCCGCCGATATAGCAGATGTGTTAGCATTAGGTAAAAATTTTGCGATTCCTTACAACACCGAAAATGAGCTACCCTGCACATAATATATTGCATGCATTGAAACCGCGATTACAAATCAACCTGAACACACACAAAATATTATCAGAGCCGAAGCTGTTAATGCTATCACTAACCACAAAACTAAACTCCGTCATTACAAAGGTAAAACCAACAATAAAATACAGAAAGATTTACAAAAAAAAATAAAAAAAACCAAACATTTTATTAAAAATAACCCTCAAATCACGGTACTACAACCTGACAAAAGTAATAAAACTGTCATAATGAACACTACAGATTATGACACAAAAATAAATGAAATATTAAATAATACAAATGTATATAAAAAAATAAAATCTGATCAAACAAAGTCGTTTCAAGAAAAAAATAATAAATTTGTTAAAAAACTTTTGGATAATCATTCAATTGATGCAACGGAGGCTAAGCAATTACAAACACATAACGCCATACCACCAAGAATTTACGGTTTACCTAAATTACATAAACCTAACATACCATTACGGCCAATAGTTTCTTACGTGCAATCCCCCTTTTACAAACTGTCTAAAAATTTATCAAACTGTCTCACACAAATAATCAACATGAATGAATTCTACGTAAAAGATTCGTTTACACTTAAACATTTTTTAGACACTGTTGAAATACCAAACAATTATAGCATTATTTCTCTAGACGTAGTCTCAATGTATACCAACATTCCTAACGAACTAATAACCCATATATTAAAACATAAATGGAGATTATTAAAAGAACACACAACTCTCACATATGAAGAATTCATAGAAGGAATAATGCTAATCCAAAACAATAATTTTTTTCAATATAAAAAAGATTTTTTTAAACAACTCAACGGGTGCACTATGGGTTCACCAATTTCATCAACCCTCGCACAAATTGTAATGGAATATCTAGAAGAAAATGTCCTAAACCAAATAAATTGCAATATATTATTTTTTAAAAGATACGTTGATGATTGCTTAGCTGCCGTTCCATCCAATGAAATAAATCATATATTGGCTGCTTTCAATGGTTTTAATCCTAAGCTTCAATTCACAATAGAAACAGAACAAAACAATACCATAAATTTTCTGGACATGACACTTATTAAAACTAGAGAAAATAAAATTACAACAAAACATTTTTTTAAAGAAACATCATCCGGTCGCTACTTGAATTACCACTCCCACCATCCTAATTCCCAAAAAAACAGCGTAATCATAGGATTAGTAGATAGAGCAATCACACTTACATCACCTGAATATCGTCCAGAGATTTTATATCAAACCAAAACTATATTACAAAACAATCACTATCCATCCAAACATATTGACAGAATTATTAAACAACGTACACATAAATATTACAATAATCAATTCCAATCAACACAAACCAATACACTACCCCCTCATACATACATCGCAATGCCATACACAAATCAACTATCAGAAAGACTAAATTATATATTATCTAAACACAACATAAAAGTTTGTCATAGGGCACAAAACACTCTATCACCATTGTTTTCCAAATTAAAAAGTCAAATAAATGCGTCAAAAAAATCTAACGTCATATACTCAATACCATGTTTAGACTGCCCCAAAAAATATATAGGTATGACAACCCAACACCTTGAAAATAGGCTCAATGGCCATAAATATACAAAAAACGCCTCCACTGCACTTCATAAACATGAGAAAAATGAAAAACATAAATTTGACTTTAATAATACTAAAATAATAAACCAAGACTCTAATTACAAAAAACTAACAATAAAAGAAATGATACATATAAAAAAGGAGAACAATGTAGTAAACGATAAACAAGATATCAAAAATCTAAGCCAGATATATTATAATTTATTATAATAATAACATCAACCATTTGACTGTCCCCTGTATACTGTAAATGAATTGTTTCTGAAGCATGTACTATCGATTTTATTTGTTTTTGAAATTATTTTATTAACTACCAGTTTTTATCGCCTGTATGTTTACATTCAATTTTAATCGTTTAAACTTGTTCATTTTATTGTAAAACATCGATATGTGAAGTTTTTGAAAATGCTCCAAATTGAAGGAGCGAAACGTCAAATTAAAACATAAACTGATACTGTGTTTACTATTAACCTGATGCCCACGAAAAATGGAAAAAAAAATTATATATAAAGGTTAAAGAAAATCAAATAATTTATAATTTGCAAGGGCTTAATTGCAAAAACTATCCATCATGTCATTTTACGAAGATATTCAGCAACAATATGGCAGAACAGTTGTAGCAGCAATGAAAACGATAGCGAAATCATATCGGAAGCTCGCTTGCCAACGAAATCGGAGGATATTCTTGTTGCGATGCAAGGACAACAACATTCAACCGAAGTTTTTAAATTTTAACGTGTCTCACATAAATGTAACAGGTACGTGCCTCAGAAACAAATTCAACAATATTATAAATAATACTAAATTAAAAATTATAAATTTAAGTATTTCTGATACAATACAAAACATAAAACTATTGAATTCGTTAATCACAAACGAAATTAATAAAATAACTAATATTATTCCTGAGAATATTCTTGAACGATTTTTGAAATTGGAGAAAGATAAATATGAAAAACAATTTAATAGAATTAAAGAAAAAAATAAAAACAAACTTAATAAGTTAATTGCACAAACCACACGCAAAGATTATGAAATTAACACAACAAAATGGATTGAAAATCTATCAAATACAGATATACCCGCCGATATAGCAGATGTGTTAGCATTAGGTAAAAATTTTGCGATTCCTTACAACACCGAAAATGAGCTACCCTGCACAGAATATATTGCATGCATTGAAACCGCGATTACAAATCAACCTGAACACACACAAAATATTATCAGAGCCGAAGCTGTTAATGCTATCACTAACCACAAAACTAAACTCCGTCATTACAAAGGTAAAACCAACAATAAAATACAGAAATATTTACAAAAAAAAATAAAAAAAACCAAACATTTTATTAAAAATAACCCTCAAATCACGGTACTACAACCTGACAAAAGTAATAAAACTGTCATAATGAACACTACAGATTATGACACAAAAATAAATGAAATATTAAATAATACAAATGTATATAAAAAAATAAAATCTGATCAAACAAAGTCGTTTCAAGAAAAAAATAATAAATTTGTTAAAAAACTTTTGGATAATCATTCAATTGATGCAACGGAGGCTAAGCAATTACAAACACATAACGCCATACCACCAAGAATTTACGGTTTACCTAAATTACATAAACCTAACATACCATTACGGCCAATAGTTTCTTACGTGCAATCCCCCTTTTACAAACTGTCTAAATATTTATCAAACTGTCTCACACAAATAATCAACAAGAATGAATTCTACGTAAAAGATTCGTTTACACTTAAACATTTTTTAGACACTGTTGAAATACCAAACAATTATAGCATTATTTCTCTAGACGTAGTCTCAATGTATACCAACATTCCTAACGAACTAATAACCCATATATTAAAACATAAATGGAGATTATTAAAAGAACACACAACTCTCACATATGAAGAATTCATAGAAGGAATAATGCTAATCCAAAACAATAATTTTTTTCAATATAAAAAAGATTTTTTTAAACAACTCAACGGGTGCACTATGGGTTCACCAATTTCATCAACCCTCGCACAAATTGTAATGGAATATCTAGAAGAAAATGTCCTAAACCAAATAAATTGCAATATATTATTTTTTAAAAGATACGTTGATGATTGCTTAGCTGCCGTTCCATCCAATGAAATAAATCATATATTGGCTGCTTTCAATGGTTTTAATCCTAAGCTTCAATTCACAATAGAAACAGAACAAAACAATACCATAAATTTTCTGGACATGACACTTATTAAAACTAGAGAAAATAAAATTACAACAAAACATTTTTTTAAAGAAACATCATCCGGTCGCTACTTGAATTTACCACTCCCACCATCCTAATTCCCAAAAAAACAGCGTAATCATAGGATTAGTAGATAGAGCAATCACACTTACATCACCTGAATATCGTCCAGAGATTTTATATCAAACCAAAACTATATTACAAAACAATCACTATCCATCCAAACATATTGACAGAATTATTAAACAACGTACACATAAATATTACAATAATCAATTCCAATCAACACAAACCAATACACTACCCCCTCATACATACATCGCAATGCCATACACAAATCAACTATCAGAAAGACTAAATTATATATTATCTAAACACAACATAAAAGTTTGTCATAGGGCACAAAACACTCTATCACCATTGTTTTCCAAATTAAAAAGTCAAATAAATGCGTCAAAAAAATCTAACGTCATATACTCAATACCATGTTTAGACTGCCCCAAAAAATATATAGGTATGACAACCCAACACCTTGAAAATAGACTCAATGGCCATAAATATACAAAAAACGCCACCACTGCACTTCATAAACATGAGAAAAATGAAAAACATAAATTTGACTTTAATAATACTAAAATAATAAACCAAGACTCTAATTACAAAAAACTAACAATAAAAGAAATGATACATATAAAAAAGGAGAACAATGTAGTAAACGATAAACAAGATATCAAAAATCTAAGCCAGATATATTATAATTTATTATAATAATAACATCAACCATTTGACTGTCCCCTGTATACTGTAAATGAATTGTTTCTGAAGCATGTACTTTCGATTTTATTTGTTTTTGAAATTATTTTATTAACTACCAGTTTTTATCGCCTGTATGTTTACATTCAATTTTAATCGTTTAAACTTGTTCATTTTATTGTAAAACATCGATATGTGAAGTTTTTGAAAATGCTCCAAATTGAAGGAGCGAAACGTCAAATTAAAACATAAACTGATACTGTGTTTACTATTAACCTGATGCCCACGAAAAATGGGAAAAAAATTATATATATATATATATATATATATATATATATATATATATATTATGATGGATTGTTATAGTTGTATATTTTGCCGACAATACCACTATAATTGTTATATTATCAATTTAATATATTCAACTCTAGTATAGCTAGCTCAGTAATGAAGTAAAGAAAATTTTTTTATGTATTTATTTATGTGGAGAGCATGAGAAACTCTTACTACTCTTTGGGATCCGGAAGTGATTTTAACTCTATATCTACAATATTTTACATATATGAATCATTCAAATAACTGATATTATATTTTTTTATATTAATTGATGCGCCTATGTATAGAAACTTTCAATATAGCAATCGATTTTGTCTCACAATTAAAATAGATAGAAATTATCAGTAGAATAATCGATTCCAACTGTCACTCGTATCAGTTGAAGTAATATTTATATGAACATAAACAATAGTTACAAGGATACTTTTAATACAACAACTATATTATATTGTTCAAGAATTATGTATTATAAATTTAAACAAAGTGATGAACTATCTTAAATACTAATATAATATTGAAATGTCAAACAATAAAATATTTGTTAAATATAAATGGTAAGTACTCAAGTCTATGTTATTACCTTTTTATTTTTATGCTTTTAATATGTTTAATAGTTTCAGATACTAATTCTTATTACTTTTATTATAAATGTACATCTCTAATCCGAATGTTGGTACCAACAAAAATAAAAAGAAGCACTAACCTCTCAACCACTAATATTCCTTTCTTAAAATTCTGTCTGCTAAAAAACCATGTCATGCATACATATGTCATCCAGATGGAGATGTTTTATACTAGATTTCTTGTTACAGGTAACACGTGTTTGTAATTTCTATTATTCTCCAACTTCGAATTCCCAATCAATGCTTAATGTCTTATTCAGGAACTTTATATTACGATTCCGCACCACATCAACTGATTATTCAATTTGGAATGACTCTTTCATTTGTACCATAGCCTCCAATAACATGTATTTTTTATATATTGTATATATCTTCGTAGAAATTATTGTTTTAATAGCCTTATACTAGCTATTTCGAATTAATTGAGGTCTTATTATCCTATTTTGTTATTATTTTTATCCAAATTTCTTATATTCTTTTTTTAATGTCGACCCTTGTTCATCTCCTGCTACATATCCTCATCTACAATTCTCTTCTTAGTAATATAATTTAATACCTTTGAATTTTCTTCAATTTTCAAAATTTTTTTAAGTGTGTATTTTTAATATGGAGATCAAATAACTCATTTCTTTGTACAATAACTTAATTTTCTCTTTTTAAATTCTTCAACCATTTAAGTTTTTTAAATCTCCACCTTCCTTAATTATTCAAAAAATCCACAACCAACTCCCGCCTTTCCTATTTTTCGTTGCTATCCGAAATCATAAATATGTTGATTTCAGATTCATTTTCTAATTCCTAATATATAATTACAATCCATAAAATTCACATATTTCTTGACTCAATAAATATAGATTTCTATGGTTCTGCTCCTTTTTCAATTTATAACCTTATTCCAGTCCATTGATAAAATGTTTTTTTGACATTTCTGACATTGTTTTATATATATATATATATATATATATATATATATATATATATATATATATATAACCAGAACTCTCTTAATGTTTTTTTTTACTATTATAAGGTAATATATATTATGTATCCTGATCAAAATAGTTGCTAATAATTCTCTAACACTTAACAGATGATGTATATATGCTCTAGAATATTTTGTACATGTAAGACAAATACAGTTTTTTTAAATACTGCATTAAAATCTTATGTATATTGGAAATATTTTCATTAACCGATACTGGTTTATATAATTCTGTGTAGTATGTTGAATATAATATATATATATATATATATATATATATATATATATATATATATATATATATATATATATAGTTATATATCCAATCTTATAATTGTAATTGCTCCGCGTTGTGACAATTTGGTACAATTTACTATACCTCAATTTAATGAATATTACCAATAATTTTTTTATTTGTCCACGATTAAAAAACAAAATTGTACAATCCCTGATTGCAGCGACAATATTGTACACACAGCTTAAGCATCGTATGATATATATTTCAAAGTTGACAGTTGTTATCAAAATTTTCCAGCTAGCAGAATAACGAAAATTGTTTACAATATTGAAAGATGAGTTTATTTTATCTTGAATTACTTGACTCTATTCTCAGGTGGGTTTAGTACGCTCTAATATAACAGTTTATAATAAATTTTAAATTATTTTCTGAATTAAATATTTATGAGATTAATTTGGTTCAGTATTCTCTCCTGTGAATGTGTAGTCAAGATTGGAAATATCACTCAATTGATTTCTGACACTTATTATCAATGAATGACTTGTCTGTCACCAATGATTCACTAAGTTTCAATGTTCAAATAAAATTCCTATTCCTATATGATCTATATAATTTCGTATTAAAATACGTTTTAACAATTATGTAAATTTACTCCAATAAGCAAATACCAAATTTAACTTTCTTTCCAGAACAAATAATGTTATCTTAATTTTACCGAGTAAATTAACATTAAAACAACCTACAAACTAAATAACCTCTATCCTCTCTAAATTTATTGTATAGAATAGTAACATCTTGAATCTGCCATTGTATTTGAATTTTATCAATTTTAAGTAATTTAAAAGATCAAGTTATTTTAATAAAGTTATATAATCATAAATGTAAATAAAAATAAATATAAAGTCATGTTATAATCATAACAAGAACAAATAAGCAATAAGTTAACTCAACGCAATGCGTAACTAAAGACATGGCCAACATGTCAGAAAAATTAAGGACAGAATAAAAAATTGAGACATCAACAAAAGCTATCATATAATATAAAAACAAATTAAATTTAAATAAAGGAAACAATATGAAATCAGTAATATAAGATTCAATTATTTACAACTTATACACATAAGTTTATAAAGATCTATTTCTTAAATAGGAAAATGTCAAACAAACGGAAATGTTATGTTATGTTGACATGAGTACGAACTAGTTTTAGAATACATGATGAATAATTAAATAAAATTTTGAAAAACTATTAAGATATTATGTTTAATAAAATAATGAACAACAAATAAAGATAAAATGGAGTAATTTCGTATGTAAAATTGAATTATTCATGTTGCTAAAATTGTGAAATTAGGAAATAAGTTGCGACCAATCAGAAGACTCTGATTATGTTTAATAATTATAAAGACAATGATTAATAATTATAATAAACCTTTTATTACCAATTAACAATTTAAAATGTAATCAATAATAAACTACGGCACGTTTGTGTCAGAAAATAAGTGATTTCGAACATTAAAGGATGACAGTCGGACGCAGAGAACTGTAAAAAATCGAACAGTTTTGGAACTTCCGCTTTAAAAAAAAAGTGTTATTGGTTGGTAATTAAAGTAAGAGGGGAGGAGGAAGCCAAAAGAAAACAGCAGCTCCGTGTCGAGCTGTTTACGATTTTTAAAGAAATAAGTGGTTAAGTTATATATAATTAAATATTCAACAAACTAAATTTGTGTCTAAAAAACATATTAATAAGTGCAAAGAAATATTCCCGAACGAGACAAGTTTTCGTCAAAGTATCCAGAATTTAAGAATCGTCGCCAGTTTGAAGTGAAGCGTGGGTGCGGACATTTTGAGAAAGGGGATTTCTCAAACGAGGTTAGTGATATTTTTATCTATTTGGATCCAAATATCAATAAATAGAAACAAAATAATCATTTTAAGATTCTATTCAAATAATAAAGGCCATATAATATATAAACCATAAAGAATAAAAACTATATAATAATATCATATAATTATTGCATAATAATTATAATGACTTACCTGATTTTTCATTGTATGTATTTTGTATATATTATGGTTGTAGGAATTTTAAACACTTTCATAATACATAAATTTCACTGTTTCACATATAGTTCAACTATTTATTATTTATTATTATTATTATAAAGTATGTTTGTACAAGTTTAAAAGAAAATCACTGCATCACATATCATACATATATATATATATATATATATATATATATATATATTGTAATAGTTTTCTTAACTGTAATATTGTTCTTTGCCAGAAGTTATAGCGGAAATCTGCTCTGCGCAGGTGGTGTAGATATTCAACGTTGAATGTTGGATATTTTATGCAAATTAAACACCATAGGCGTCTCATAATTTAGTATATTTAACCAACTAAATTCTTAAGGTATATAAAATAGTTAAATATAAGTTGTAAATCTCTTAAAAACAGTTATCTATATTTCCTAAACAATTTAAATTTCAAAGAAATAATTATGGCAAAATGTTGATTTCTTAAGTTATTCTTGTCCATGAACCCTACTGAAATTAGGAGTTATCATACTCTAAGAACAAACAGGAGCAGCCGAAGGAATCATTTAAATAAAGAGTAAGTTCATAAATAGTAAAGTAAGACAAAGGTTAAATAATAATAAAATAATTTAATAACAAATAAATTAATGAAATTAACTGTCTCGATCCTTACTTCGTGGAATCTGCTCATATTGTGGAATTAACTAGTTTCATTTAAAACACTAACAAATAAATTTATCAATAATAATATAAAACTATTAACCATATATCCAGACTCAATTATTATTCATTATTGTGAAAAGAATATAAGTATATTATTGATTGTCGATCCCAACGTGGAGCAATTCAATAATCGATCGAATATTAACATTATGTTCAATTCAAATTCTCAATTGAATTATTATTACTCAATATATATATATATATATATATATATATATATATATATATATATATATATATATATATATATATTGGTGCCTGCTACGCTGTGACCTCCGATATACATGTGAGGCGTCCTGACATCCAGGTGTTCCCGTGGGTTTAAAGAAGATATAAAAAGTGTTTTTTGTTGAGGGGAGCCCCTAGAATCCGAATTTCAAAAGAGGGAAAATGATTTCCCGTAAAATGTTATATTTATATTTTATATAGCCCATGCGTAATGACCTCCGTAAAAACAGAGGCCACAACGTCGCGTGGAGGTAAAATTGGCAACTACGCATGTAACCCTATATTATTCACACCGCATCATGCCCATTCGAGTACTGGTTCAAAGGATAGAGGTTTTTCAGGTAAATATACTAAATAAAAAAGTAAGTTAAAGTTGAAAAAATAAATTTTTGTCTCTACTTAACTTTTTCTATTTTTAACGTTTCCTCTTCAGATCTCAACTGGAGACAAATTTTACAGTTTCTGGACTTTACTGAAAAAAATTGTCAAGTTCGAGAAGTGATACCTACATATTTAAAAATAAATTAAAGTGTGATTATGTGTGCTTATGTATTTAATATATCGGAATGTAATAGTCTGATGTTCAGAAGGTATTATAATACAGATAGGTTTTTTTTAATTTACAGTGAATCAGTCTGAAAATCAGTATGAATTTAAAATCATAATCTTCAAGTTGTTAAATCTTCGAAGTAAGTCAGGTTTGTCATATATTGGCATTAGTTTAATAGTTTTATTTCACGAATACATTATAAAATTATAGTTTCTTCAACCTAAAAAAATGAATGTAAAAATTCCCGATATTCGAAATTTACAGTTTACGTTGAAACGTCTACTTTCAGATGGAGTATAGATATGTATACTTTGTTTTTCAAAAATGTTTCATTAAACGCGAAAAGTTTAAAAAATGAAAATGTACAGTTGAAATCATCTAAAAAATGGAAATTCAATGTGACATCAACCAATGTAATAGTTGAAAAATGTGTTTTTCGCAAAATGAAATGCCGAAATAGCCGAAAACACGAATTTCGAGTTTTTAAAGTTATTCGCGTTTTTGGCACTTTTTTGAAAAACAATGTATATACATCCGTACACCATCTGAAAGTAGACGTTTCAACGACGAAAACCCTATTCCGTAAATTTTGAATATCGGGAATTTTCACATTCATTTTTTAGGCTGAAGTTATGGATAATTTTTTGCTTCTTTCTTAATATTCCCTTGGAAGATAATTTTTTTTCAAAAATATTACAGCTTATTTGGGACATAGAAAGGTAAGTTCCTTGTAAATATCACGAAAAAAATTTTTTTTGCGCGAGAAAAAACGGAAAACACCGTTCTTTCTATTTTTCTCAGAATTTTAGAGGTTATAGGAAAAATGTTTACAAAAGTTTTAGATCTTTTTAATACCTACAACATTGTTAAACAATGTTTTTCGATTGGATGTCAACTTTCGCCGGAAATAACGAAAAACCTCGTTTGACCGCTAAAACGCACCCTCCTGCAGCCCCCTTACATTTTACGTCGTTGAATTTTTGGTTCCTGTATTCTTGATGGCAGTTTCTTCCATTCCTCATTATTCGTTTTCTGTTATAAATTTTGTCCCTTTCTCATTTCATTTTGAGTTATCTGCACTGATCTACTATTAAAATGTTAAAAATTGACATATAATAAGGTAGTGTTCGTTCTTTTTCTTCTCTATTGATTGATAAATTGATCATTAATGGGGCAACTAGTTACGTTGTCGATTTAATAAAGGCGTTTGAGTACATTAGCACCGGACGGTACATTTTTTGAGGGATGTCCGAAAAATTCTAAAATTGCAACATAAAAAATAAACATTTACTATTAGTAATATTTCTTTGGGAAAATTTAAATCTTTGGAAATTTTGTCAATCAACCAAGACCTGCTAAATAACATAGATGTGAATAGTATTATCGATCAGATGATTAAGGGGGTAAACATATTTAGTAGAATACCTGAGGATGTTTTCATATTTGTTTGCAGAAAGATGTTGTACCAAAAACTTTAGAAAGATGTTAAAAACGACTAAATATAATGATACTTAGTATTTTATATAAAATTTGTGCCTTCCTCCAGTCTTTTATGAACTATAAGCATCTAAAGTTAGATATTAAAAACTGTTTTGTATTTAAAATAATTGAAAATGAATCAAAATTTAACAGTTCATAACCACCATTCCTTGTGAACTTATTCACAGAAAAAGTTTAATGGGTGTTGATTCAAATAATTTTCATATTTAGTTTTTATCATTTCTGAATGCCACACATGAATTCTACATTTTTGAAGAAAAATCGTCCTTGTGACATATGGAATAAAATAAACCACTGGACTGGATATGGACAATTTTGTGTCGCACTGTACACAATAGTCTACATTTATAAAAGTAAACTTTTCCATTTTTCATACTAGTTGTATTAATTACTACGGTGATGTATGAAAACAGTAATGTGAACTAATACATCTGAATACAATAAAAGTTAAAATCAAAATTAAATAGAAACAGTTTTTGTATTATTTCAATAAAAGAATGCATCTACCCATCTTTTGGTACGAATTTTTGGGACACTTTGTATAGAAAGTTTTGTCGTAAGCAGGTTAAATTTAGAAAAAAAAAGTTTTTTATATTTTCACTTCAACGTTTCGGTAGCGTTCCGTTTTCAAAAATAATTAAGGTTTTCAAAATTTTATTTTCTACCTGACACTCAATTATAATACATACAACTAAATGCAGAGAAATGTGTAGCTAACAATTCAGCAGAATGTACTCAAATTTGGTTACCAATGGTAAAAAGGGAAATTTTAAATTAATCAGATACTCTCGTTATCAGGATAGTATCATACTAAGTTTATATCCAGGTTTTCTTAAGATTTATTATTGGAATTGTTGTTAACCAATACAAACTTTGATACACCATGCCCCAAACTGAGCAGCACCTATTACAAAACAAAAGTAGTCATTCTCACAAAAAAGTAATAACACGTGTTTTATTGAATAGATGAGGCTTTTACTTGATGAAGATCCATACTGAACGATGAAATAAAACAATATAGTAATAAAGGTAAAATATATTTCACCTTCATTCGTTTTGACAAAGCTACTGTGTTAGTGAAACGCGTCAACAAGTTTAAATTGAACACTAGTTCAAATATATGAAGATTTAAACAAACTATATTGTTTTATTTCATCGTTACGTGTTTTATTAGCTACATTTATGAAATAAGCAAAAAAGCGACATGCTTCCTTAAAAAACGGTTTCTGGAGCATACTGAATAGTAGTAGTAGACTTTATTTCTATCAGAATGTTATGATTTAAAAAATATTTTTTATTCACAATCATCTTAAAAATTTGAAAACCATTTTTTGCAGTCTTTCAACATTATTGATCGTCTACTTGTCGAATTTTTTGTAACAGTGAGGTAGTCTAAAATTTGAAAAAAACTCAATTATACTCAATAACATTGAAGTAAAAAAATAAAAAAAATAGTGGTTTTATTTCCCAAGAAAACAACGAAAATCATATATTGTTACTTCCACTATTTGTTCCATAAACCAATGAATTCGTGATATTATTGTGAAATACGCCCTCGATATTTGAAAAAGTGGCCTAACAGTGCGTCAAATCTTAATTATAACACTTATTATTGTAGATGAGAATTCGATAAATACGCCTTTGTAGCCTCCGTGCATTAGAATACATCTGATTCTAATAATTCACAGCGATCTGCGATGATGCCAAATCGCAAAAGACGATGTGACATCTGTATATAGTAATATAGTTCGACAGAGACGGATGTATACTGGTTCACTGAAGTAGAAGGAGATACTGGTTCACTGAAGTGGAAGTAGGATAGAAACATGCTGGAAGTCACAGCAAGCCAGTGGTATCCCCCAAAGAGCCAGTGATATACAGCGGAACTACACTACCTCCGTTGGGGATACTGAAAGAGCATTCTGACGTCAGAATGAATTTTCGGATTTCGACTTGTCAATGTAACAGCATCATGAAAAACATAATTTACATGGGGGAACATTGTGACCTCCGAAATCGGAAGTCAGAACGTAATATATGAGGTCAGAACGTACATCGAGTATCTGTTTCGGAAGTCATAACGTATGGTGTATCAATATATATATATATATATATATATATATATATATATATATATATATATATATATATATTAATTTATTTTTGTTACTCGTTACTGTTGTTTGGGAGCCACAATAGACTCTTACGAGTCGCAGTGGAGGGCCTCATTGACCCACTCATTATAAACCTAACCTAACCTACTGTTATTTGAGAGTTTTCCGTTTATTTTTGTTAAGGATTTATTTTTACTTTAGTTTAATGAATTTATTTTTTATTTACGGTTAGTAATCTGAAACAGTTTTCCTGTGGTTTTTGTTATGGAATTTTGTTTATTTTATGAGGAATTAGTTTATGTGGGAGACATAACAACTGGCGAACTACCCACAAAAAAATGGTAACGCGCCATAAGCAATACTTCATGAATGGTGTGGAAACTTGCTTGTCATTACAACGCTTGCCACGTCACAAAATAATTCTTGAAAATTATACAATGATATTTTTGACCCCGCAAAAAAAACGTCAACGCCACTGTGCAAGACCTATATCAGTACAGGCGGAGGTCATTGCACTTTGCAATCTTTTTGGTTTTAGTATAATATTATTTTACGTAACTAACCTTTCGCGATGTTTACTGTTAAACACGTACGACCTAATACCCTGGTTGTTTATACCAATATCTAAATAATGTCGATGCTACTTATTAAACACATGCTTAACTAATAATGTTGACATTGCACTTCTATATTTAAAAACATACAATATAAAATTAGTACAGGGGAATTATCGTTCGACACAGTGTAATAAAGTTTTAAATTGTAGTAAGTAGTAAGTTAGTAACGTTGGTGAATGAGATGGATGAGCGATATGTGGTTAAATGATATTAACAAGACGTTCCAAACTGTAACAGTAACACGGAGATAACGTTACCAAATAAAAAAAGAAATAGTGCGTGGAGTCTCTCCGCGCGGAAGAAGTGAAACTTCGTAATGTGGAAATGAAAATAGGGAGGGGTAGAAATTGATTTTTAGTGAAATCATATTGTTTCTTTAAGACACACTTTATTAACATTGCTTACAATTCACAATTGATCGCATCTTTTAATTATCATTTTTGAGTGGAGAAATATCCAAATCTATAACATTTACAATGGGATTATGATAACTAACTGGCTTGTAACAGGTACCTATACTACGCGCATGCATTCGAGTACCACGCATTCACTCTCTGTCTCTTTCTATTCCCCCTTCCCAGGAGCGTTGAACGTTCAACGCAACAACGCTTTCAAACCCCTTCCGTGGTAGCGTTAAACGTTTAACGCAACCTTGTTGAAAGTCGCATTAGAAGTTTCACTTCAATAGTTGCCACGTTACAAAACGAGATGAGCATATATCAAAAATGCCCATACCCAGAGAAGCACAGGTTGTCAAATCGATTAAGCGACATGTTTAGAAATATTATTGAATGAGGTGAAATCGTTTTGTAAACGCTAATAACTCTTCGGAATAGAATAGGCGGACACGTTGCAATGTGGGACAAACATTTTGTTTAAATAGAATTAGTGACTCGTCAATAAGATTTTGCTCAACCTATTTTGCTTTCAAATGACGATGAAAATTATTATTATCGAAAAACTTGTTAAAAATGTAGATAAAAGGATTGAAGCTACTTTATTTTGACTTTTATACTCGACATAGCGACGGCTATTATAAGCAGCTTCCTCAGAAGACGAATTGAAAAAGGCATACGCCTGGACAACTCCCGTCCACCAAGCCTCACCAACCAAACACAAACCGTAGTCTTAGAACCACCACTCTACATTCAGGTACTTGTCAACAAATTAGGAGCAGTCCAACATCGAATAAATACTCACAATGTGGGGAAGGGTTTATATAGACATCAACGTGTTATTTTAATCACTTATCCTGAAGAAGCCGTTTATAATAACCAGAGAAACGTCGCCTCCAATCCGGAAGTTTCTCTTCCGAAATGAACTCTTGTCGTTTTTGTACATATAATATTACATATAGAATGTTAATCCAGCCCTCCTGAATGTAAACACGTCTTTGGAAGGAGAATAACAGGTTTAAATACAATCAATCAATCACAATTCTTATATTATTTCATAAAATCTTGGACAGTTACGTAATATATTTTGCAATAAGTTAATATGATAATTATTTATAACTATAAACCTGTTTTGTGCGATATCCTCTTGTATAGATGTTCTGCGTGTGTGGTTAACTAAACGAAAAATTTGCCGTTTCGATATGCCGCATACATAAAGTTTATGTAAAGGATCAGCTGGCATGGAACAACACAAAAAATGCAAGGTTTCATCTACATATTTAATTCATTTTATGAATGTTGGTATAATTTGCAAACTATGTGTCATAACTTTACAATACTGGTAGACGATAATAAAGCTTTCATCTTATGTTGGTTTTGAGCATATTAGCATATTTTTTAGATACATTAATACTGTACCTTTTTGGTAAATGTAATTATGCAAATTTTAAAAAAACACTTGAGAGTAATTATTGTTTTATGGTTTTCTGAAGTTTTTAAATAACTTATTGCTAGGTTATCCCGAAATGAGGTTGTTATCACACAAATTACGACCTACTTTGTAGGCACTTTACTTTTTCATACTTAACTTGGTCAGAAGGGTCAATTGGAATATATAAAGAATTATATTCGTAGCATGTGATCAAATAACATTGATCTTTGGAGATACATCTCCAATAAATGGGAATAGATTATCTGAAATTGCAATATAGGTCCAAGTTCTAGTATATTTGATTGACTTGTATTAATTTTTATTTTTTTGTTAACAATGTAGAATAAAAAACAAAATCTGTTGAACCCTAAATGATAAGGAGTAAGGACTTTCTCACTTAAGGTCCCTTCGGAATTCCACGCGTTTTCTCTGTTTTGCCTGTTGTCTCCCACATTGAGTAGGTAGGTAGACTGACCATAATGTCCTGGATAATGTTAGTATGAAACTAGAGATAAACTTCTGATAAATTTAATAAGTATGACGATTAGATGTTATCGTCTTTGATAACAATTATTTCAGGTAATTTTTGTTATTTTGGTAGGTATTAATAAGACAAGAGTTTGTGAAAAATGTTTTTATAGGAATTTCTGGATAATAACTCGCTTTAAGCCGCCGTCGTATCACTCAGGAGACAATTTGATTCTAGAAGGGGAAACAATTCGGTCTTCTTAAAATCTACCTGGAAAAGGCGGAAACAGCTCGAGTTCGCCGGTTTGTTATAATTATTGTTCATTCTGTTCTCCACCTCGTTTATCATTAGCCTCGTTTCCGTTATATATTCAATAGATATTGTTTAATTTTGGAATCATAGAGTATCGGTGACACGAGAATGGGTGACTAAAGAACTACTGCAGCTCCTGTAGTGAAGATTACTCAAAAATAAGAAAAAAATACATAAAAACACAAGGATAAACGGGTAGATAACCTTGAGAATAACTAGACAGAGGAGGTTCCAAATATAACAGAAGACGATATTCTACATTGAATCAAAACAATGAAATGAAAAACAAAAACAGATATAATCCCCAGCAAAATTCTAAAACTAGAAGGCAAGATCCAAATATTAGTAATTCGAAACAATTGTCAATTTTTTTGATTTTTTACCATTTCTTCAACATATTGTAGAATTATTTAGAAACACAATATATTCGAGCGAAATAATACAAGAAGAATGGTTGTAAATAGTTTTGAAACGTTGGTAAATGTTAGGTAGTGCTCTGATTATCGCCCTTTGAGCATGATGAGGCTCAAATTGAAGGCAACATATTGGCGAAGTTTTGAAATCAGAAATGGCCTAGGTAGGCAAGAGAAGCACTACTTCATTCTAATACAATATCACACAGATGTTAAGATATGATCCGAGATAGTTATGTATGCTTCAACGACTATAATAATGCTTTTGGTAAGGTAAATACGTTCATCTGATTGAATTACGGTGAGACAAGGGTCTAAATTTTAGCACCATAAGATTAATATTCAGATCAGATTATAATTGAAAAATAAAAATGAGGGAGAAATCGCAATAAAAAAGGCATTGGATAGAGATGTTTTCTTTCACCAACCCTATATATTCGATAAAAGGAAAATATAATAAGTAGAACATAGGACAAGCAAAAACTCTAGAATATATTCAGAATTCATTAGACCAGATAGTAGCGATACATATATAAATTCTCAATAAATATAATAAAATGAAATACTAATGTCAACTTGCATGAATGAGGGCAAGAACAGCTCAACGGAAATAAGAATACGCTTAGTAAGCAAGAAGTATAGTCATGAAAATGAGACCGACGTAGACGGGATCTGAGCCTTTAGTAGAATTACTGGTGAGATACCTATTGTTAGTAACGGTGCCAGGGGGCAGAACTATCGGCTGGCGCCTAAAATATACCCATATTTTGATATCTAAACTAATAAACAAATAATACAACATAGTTTTAACCATAAAATTTTATTTTTATACTTTAGCAAAATAAAATATATAACGGGGGCAACGCAATTAAAATTAATACTATAAACGTGAACTAAAAATGTATAAATTTAATAACGCATTAGACATTTTTCCTTTTGATTTTTACGGGGGCAACACAATTAAATTTAATGCTATAAATGTAAACTAACAATTTATAAATTTAATAAAACATTAGACATTTTCCTTCGCTTTTTAATTAAAGCAAGCTGATCGATGATAATACGATCACTATTAATTTGTTGTGAAAATTCATTCACTATACTCAGTATTGCTAGGCTATTTAGCCTATCCTGGCTCATGGTACTCCTTAAATTGACTAAATTCTGTGACACAATATATATTAGTGTAGACATTTTAATCCAAAGTTTTATTAGTAATATTTGATTGTATTAATTTCGGTATATACATTAAAAAAGTTGTTAAGCACATTAACTAGCGGAAATGAGCAAAAAGAGAAAAGCAAAAACGGAACGGCGACTATTCTACCATGGCGCCTTGGGGCCTTGTCTCCCAAGCCTACCCGATAGCTACGCCACTGACTAGGCGACCCAAGAGTTTTGAAATGTCACCGAATTTTGGGAAAACCATGGGTATAAAAATTCCTGACATCACAGTATTGAATAGACAAAAGAAGTTTTGGCAACAATACGGAAAAAAAAAACTGAAATATCCAGAGCACATTATGATTAGATGGAGATAAAAACGGTGAAGTAATGCACACATCCAATCACAACGCGCAAAGTGCTAGTGATACGTACTAGACTTAGAGTAAAACATTGCAAATTTGCGCATACGTGTCTTCAGAATCTAGACAATATCAAGAACAGGTAACAGTAAAACATGTCCTGGTCAAGTGTGACCTATACAGGGTGTTCCCAAAGTAATATGAAAGTTGCTGTAGGCGATTCGCTATTCAATTTTAAGACGAAAAGTGCTTATAAACATGTGTTGTCGTTAATGAGTTACAGGGTGTTGAATTATTTATTTTAACACAAGCAATCACATTTTGATAAACATAAATAAAAAAAATTCAGAGCAGATGTTAAAGCTCCAGCTAAGATTCGAGCATCCGTTCGACGTCTAATAGATTGCGATACGTTCGAAAAGGCCAGGTGCGTATGGTGCGATATTGAAGATCTTCTATGTTTAAGATAGGGGTTGTGTAAATGAGTGATTTTGAATATACTCACACATAAAAATCCAGAGGATTGAGTCCAGTTGATCTTGGGGGCCGCGGGTGTTGAAATCCTCGTCCGATCCAATGGTGTGAGAAAACGTTCTTTAAAAACTCTCCTACGATCACTGCAAAATGTGGAGGAGCACCAGCATGCATGAACCATATACGCCTTCCTATTATGAGAGAACTGGAATTTCATTTTCCAGCAAATGAAGATATGCCTCACCGTTCATTTACGCAGAAAAGAAAACTGGTTCTAATAAATAATCGTCGATGTTGCAGTAAATGCCAAAGCTTTTAGAATTTTCCAAGCAATTTTATTACTAACATTTACTTGTTGATCAAGTCTTCTGGTACTCGTTTCTGGATGTTCGTCAATAATTTGAAGAATCTGGACTTCAAGTTGCGGAGTTTTCGCAGTTCTAGGTCATCCAATAATATTAGTTTATTTCGCAAAAGTTCTCGTTTTTTGTAAACGAAAGTGTAGCTTAGGAAGCGTTTTAGAGCATGCCAAACGATTATATGGATAAAGCTAGGCATACATACGTCTAGCCTGTAGGCATTCGCTAATCTATACAATAAGTTCATATGAGCCATTTCAGCATTACTGAATACAGGCATCGTTGTTAACTTAACATAAACGAAAGCAGAACTGGCGCTATATCGAAATCTGTAAGATAGAAATGTTTTTGTTTGTTTTTTGCGTCGGTTTTTAGGTTGAACACGGTAATTATCAATATTACAAAGTCCACTTTTCTTATTACTTTTGAAAACCAATAGCGTCACTAAGGACAAAAGTATGGTTTAAATAAATTTCACTTATAGTCAGTGCACTTTAATCTAAAACAATCCTACGCCCTGTAACTCATTAACTACAAGATTTATCACACATATTTATAAGAACTTTTAGTCTTAGAATGGCCCACAGCAATATTTCAGATTACTTTGGATACACCCTGTATATTAAACTATAGACTACCCGCAAACATAAACTCACTAAAATTGTCCAATTGGAAGTTTAATAAGATTTATAAAAATTTACTGAATTTTTTTTATATTGTACATTGTCAAACTATTATACCACCGCTAATCACGTTGGGTGGAAGCGGATTAGTTTGAATGAAAAAAAATCATATTATTCATTTTAAAATGACGTCAACCACTCGGTTGATAGGGGACAAGGTGCAGCAAATGTTTAGAAACCTTCAGCCTATCACCGTTTGAAACGCATAGTGAATTTTTCTTTTTGTGTCGGCAATTACAATTGTGTGCTAATGACACGGGGTATCAATAAATATAATGGGAAATAATAAAACTTATCGGTGAATGGACAGTAGATAGGTACTGGGTGTAATTGAAGAGTATTGTTATTGTTCGTTCTGAGAAAACTGTGTAGGTAGGATCGAGAACGATACACTTACTTGATAGGTACTGAATAATATTTCCACAATAATATTTATTTAGAATAATAAGAGAGAACGGAAGATATGTAGAATATAAAGGAGAACCAAAATAGGCTAATTCAAAAGTGAACAGGATAAAAGCAAATACCCACCAAATCTTAAGAAGAATAGAAGAAATGAATTTTGCATGGAAATGAAAACATTATTAGGATTAAAATGACTGAAAAACAAAAACGATGGTATAACAAATACCTGATGTCTACTAAAATGCCTCGATGCATATTGCAATGTATGTTGGAGAATTAATCATTCCAACCATTTAACATCACTGGGTTGCATTAAGAGGGGCCTCCTCACAGGTATATAAACCTAAACATCTACGCAATACTTAGTTACTTACCTAGTAATTATTTGGTTCAAAATATTTACAATAGATGTCGATAGTAGTACTGAATCGGCTTTAAGTTATTCAACATATTTTCTCTATCTGTGTTTCCACCCTTGATGGTTCAAAGAAACGCATCTCTGGACCAGATTATTGGATGTCATGCTTTCAAATATTTCAACTTTTTGTGAGCACAGAAACCTCATCTCTGTTTTTTAGGTTGCATCCAAACAAAACTTACATAAGTATTTCCATTTGAGTGTAGATTTTTTATTATTTAAGCGTTCCATAAATGTTTTTGAGAGGAATAAAATGTTAAAAAGTAAGTAATCATATCGACCCGATATCAAAAATTATAGTTATAATGTAAATTATCCTGCAATCCGTATTTTTTATTTTAAAAGCTATGTTTACTGGATTATGTGATTAATGTGAGAATATGAGATAAATAATACTGATTGTTTTTTCTAGTATCATAAAAACATCTTTCAACATTAATGTTTTAATGATTATATAGGTTTGTTAGCGAAAAGCGAAAAATGCTTAATTGAAGTGAAGTGACCTTCCAAGCATCTGAATGAAGAAAAATTAAAACCGCTCTCAAGAGACAAGAATTACATAATTCATTTTGATGAAAATATAATAGTGATAATTGAAAAATATAACTATCATCACCAGATACAAGGTGTATTACATATTGCATGAAAGGACATGTGCTATTTAATAATATGGATACCAAGTGACAGCATTGTGGGAATTGCTAGAAATCAAGAATGGAAGAAAAATTTACATACTTTAAAAACATTCTAGCTTTCAAAATCTGTACCATTTATATTAACATAATAAAAATGTTTTCATAATTATAAATTTTTGTTTGTTTCATGCTAAGAAAATTAAATTGCGGAAATGTTGCAAATCTACATGATTGACGATAGGCCATTTAGTCTGAAAACACAGGACGTCGTGTCACAACTTTGTCTCAATCTAACCATATTTGTATCAGTTTCAGAGTTTCTGTTGGTTGCTTTCAAATTGTATTTAACATGTTGGCTCTTTTTTCAACTACATATGTAAATATATTCAATTTTATCTAAAAACCAATAATATAAACAAAAAGTTTCCAAATTTCTTCATTATATAAAGAAATATTTACTTGTAATACAATGCTTTACATTTACATTTACATTCTCTTTTTTCCATCTATAAAATGACAGATACACATATGTTTGATCACCTGAATGGTAAATATTTTTTTGTTTTTATATAATACATTATTGGTATTATTTCTTTTCCGTCCTACCTATCTAATATGCGAGAATACAATACACACTGAACTATAAATTTGGGATATTTTTATGGACACAAAACATACGACGACAGCATCTGACCAATAGAGAAAGTAATAATATTATTTGTCTATGATTTGACCGTCGTTATCTGTCATTGAAGTTCTATACAGCGCCATCCATCAAGACGGTGGAACGGTTGAACTGAAGTAAAAAGTTGTTCGTTTGCAAGAATTTGCGTGCAACAAATCTCAAAAAATACGATCATTTGAGATTTCATATTTTCAGAATCGAATTCTCTAGGCTTCCTTTTGGGGATCAGGTTTTGGCGTTCAAATTGGTGACCACAAATTGTCAAAACTGTCAAAATCACACCATCACTTAGTGGCTTATATCATTTTTATAACAATATAAAACTTAGCCAAAATACCTGATCACCAAGACAAAGGACCAAGTTATATTGTGTTAAAATTTCAACACTTAATTTCACTGCGTACTGTAGATTTGTTGTTTACAAATTGACCTAAATTTGTTGCAAGTCACGGGTGCCAACTGTTTTCAGGTTCCTAAAACGTGAAGACTCTCTTAAATACTAACTATACACAATACTAAAATCATATATCTTGAAGTTAATGAACTACTTGAGTACAATAATTTACTGTTACGACCCTTGCTGTGTGGAATCTACTCATGTTACTTTTTTAAATAATTCAACAAAATAATAAAAACAATGATAAAACTTCTAAAAAATTGACAATGGTTTATATTAAAGCTTAAATATTGGGGATATCCTGGATATCTTTTTCCCATTTAAGATCAGTATAACTAAGCAATGATATAGGAAATCAGAAAAAATATTATTCATCTTTACAATTATTACGTAAGAAAGCAGTTTAATGGAGGAGAATTTCCTAGATTTATCTGTTCATTAATGACTTGATATTATGGGTCACATAAGGGTCTTCTAATTGCTGATTCCTGAAGTAATTCTAGTTATTCATTCTTGTCACAAATATATAGTACTTCGAGTTGTGTGATGTGTTAATGAATGTATGATGCCAAGTAGATGTTTTGGGTAAGGGGGTTTCTCTGGTTGTTTTAATCCATGGGTGTCCAACTCATTTTTCTAGAGGACCAGCTATAAATTTTAGAGTTTGTTAGCGGGCCAGACTAAAAATTGAAAACCGAAACAATATTGATTTGAAATCTTTTTTTACCGTCAATCAATTTTGATATACAGGTATTAAAAAGGCTAAATTAAGGTCTCTTGTAATTGATAAGCTCATAGCTGTCAAAGGTCATATTTGAGGTAGTTATATTCAGTATAGATTGGAGATGTTCAGTAAGCCTTAACCGATGTTTAATCTTATTTATTTCCATAACCGAAAACATCTGCTGGTACTACCAAACATACACAGGAAACGTGTTGCATGATTTTTTATATTTGAATAATTATTCAAAGCCTTGAAATTCTATGTATAAAATGTAGTAACATATATTTCCTTAAATGTATTGTTTATAATACTGTTACATTTGAGATCTATCAATTTCATTTGCTAATGAATTGGTGCCTCTGCAGCTTCTTTGATGAATTAGAAATTAGAAGACACAATATGAAGTTTCGTCAATGAGTAGATAAATCTAAGGAGTTCTTGACTATTGAACTGTCTTCTTAAGAAGATCAGCAAATAACAGTTTTCCTGGTTTTCTATATAATTGCACAGTTATACTGATATTAAATTAAAAAAATATATTCAGGGCTAATAATATCTAAACTTTAATATTTGTAAAATCATATTCTTCTTTTTTTCTATTCATATATAGTCAATCACAAGATAAATCACTTCTTGGTCTAGCCAAAAATAATTATTAAACATCAGGTAGGCATCACAAATGTAACTTCTGTCATTTTGATGATATTCGATGATATCGAACAATTGTCAATTTTTTAGAATGTTTATAATTTTTTCATTATATTGTGGAATTATTTTGAAACAGTTTCATTATAAGAAGTTACTTGAGTTCAGTTTTCTTCAACACAAGCATGTTCTGTTAGGATTCACTTTCAATGCTTTGTCAGAGGTATTTTATATATGGTAACTGACCGTTCTCACATTCATTGTACCACGTAATGACGTAGACCAGGGGTCTCCAAACTACGGCCCGCCACTGTCATCAATCCGGCCCGCGACAGCTTAAGACTAGTGTCATCAATCTGGCCCACGACAGCCAATGTTTTACTGTTGTTACTATTGCTGTGATAGGTTGAATGAAATGAAAGAGAATGAAAACACAGATTGATAGTTACTCGGTTTTATTTACTTGCAAGGTATAACTTTACGACAGAAATTATGATGCAGAAAACTCAACTCAAGTATTGTAAGCTTAAGCATATTAATAACTAACAAATAATTAAATTGAAATTAATCCCACTAATAAAACAAAAAACACCCTAATCAGTTTTATGTAATTGTGACTTTCCATCGACAATTGTTTGTAGTTGTGGATTAATTTTACTTGTACCAATTATTAAAAGAGATTTAAGATGCTCATCGGTTAATTTAGATCTGTAAACATTTTTTGTGTAGTTCATCCTGGAGATCCTTTTCTCACACATGTACGTAGTACTAAAAACAGCAAACAACTCACGAGCAAATTTATCCAAATTATCAAATTGTGCCAGTGGAAGATATAAAATTCCAACAAAGATGAATTTTGATATTTATTCTTAAACATATCATTGCACTCTGAATCAATAATTTCCATTTGGACTTCCGTAGCCAGGGTTTCAATGTCAGAATCAAAAGGATTTTGAAAAAGCTTAATTTCATTCAAAATGACATGAAAATCTGAGAAACGAGTATCGAAATTTATCTTTAAAGCACTCAAAGTTTCGACTGCAAAATCGACTGGAAATTCAGTCTCTGTAGTGTGGCTGAATATTTCACATGCTTTAAAATGTGTGAAACATTTTTTACGTAACTGCGATTGAAATAGTATTATTTTCTGACTGAACGATTTGATATTGGTGTATAAATCAGGAAGAAGCTGATTTTCTCCTTGCAATCTCAAATTCAGTTCGTTCATATGATTTGTCAAATCGACATAGAATGCTAATTTCCACAGCCATTCACTATTTCCTAAATCGGCACAAGGGCGATGCTTCTCATTAAAAAAATGTCGATCTCTGCTCGAAGTTCGAAAAAGCGCTTGAGTACTTTTCCGCAACTAAGCCAGCGTACGGCAGTATGATATGACAAATCATGTTCACCGATCTCTTCAATAAACTCGCGGAATTGTCGGTGATTCAGCCCAGTGGATCTGATAAAATTAACAGCTGATATGACTGGTCTTAGAACTGCAGACAAATCCAAACATTTTCCGCACAAGGACTGTTGATGAATGATACAATGTAATACTAATGGATTTGAACCACCATCATTTTCTACAGCCTTTGACACAAGTGCGACCACTCCTTTATTTTTACCACACATATATTTGCCTCCATCGGTGGTGATATATTTCAAGTTTTTCCATAGAAGGTTTTTTGTTATTAATGGCATTATCAACTCTCTTAAAAATATCTGCCCCAGTTGTCGTGCCGTGAATACTACCAATATCAAGAAGTTCTTCATACACTTCATAGCATTTATCGACTCCACGAATAAAAATCAACACCTGAGCAGTATCTGACACATCCGTTGACTCTTCCAAGGCTAGAGAAAACCACTCAAGATGTCCATTTTTGCCTGACAGTTGAGATGATATATTTTCTGCGATGTCTTGCACCTTCCGAGCCACGGTGTTTGCTGACAAACTGACACATTTCAATAAATTTACTTTTTCGGGGCATATTTCTTTAGCTACTGCAATCAAGCATTCTTTTATCATCTCTCCGTCGGTGAATGGTTTTCCACGTTTTGCGATTTCAAGAGCCACACGAAAGCTGGCGCGAGTTGCAGACTCTTGCTCATTATTTGCTTTGGTAAACAAAGGTTGCTGCGATTTCAGTCCGCGCTTCAAGGCTTCAAATTTTCCGTCCGATATATTCCTGTATATTTACAGTAATTTTGAAGATGTTTCGATTCATAGTGACGTTTAATGTTATATTCTTTGAGAACAGCTATGGTTTCATTACAAATTATTAAACATAGCGCCTTATTACTGCATTCAATCACAAAATACTGAAAGTTCCATTTATCTTGGAACGTTCTGCATTCACTGTCTATTTTTCGCTCCTTATCCATACCAATAAATCACACATAAAGACTATAGTCTAATCAAAATACTCTTAGTACTTTATTCCACAATAGGAAACTTCGCTTCCTTTGCCTTTCCCGCGCAATGGCGCCGCTAGCCTTTTTATACTGTGAAGATATTATATACCTATCCTTTTTTTGTCAATCTCTCTCTCGGAAGGTTCTCTGATCGAGAGAGTGTAGCTGTGAAATAAGACAATGATACACATATGTAGAACACGCTTTGAATAATTTTTGTAGTAAGGAAATAAATGATAGAACAAGTCATCCATAGGGTTTGTGTTATAAAACCGGAGTGGCAATTTCCTGGATCCTACATTTGGTGACCCCGACGTGATTTGTGTATCAATTCAACAAAAGTTTAGTGTGTTTGTGTTTGCGCGCCATATCTTTGAAAGCAGTTTTGCAATAATTACCAGATAATTCAACCTGTGCTGTGACTGCATTGTACCTGCTTCAATTCTTGGCTTCCAGTGCACTCAAGACGTAGAGGAAAGACGATTTTATAAGTTTTCAACATATATGTAAGTCTTTATAACCTCATTTTCGTCGCCTGCATGAAATTATTTCCCGCCAATATTTCCTAAAGTATTATACTGTTGCCGGCAATTTTAAGGCTAACGTATTTTCATTCGATCATCGCCCATGAAAAGAAATCGATAGCAACGATTGAACATAGGCATCCCAACATACAGTGAAAAGCAAGTTTGGTTGCGGAACAAGTATCCACGTTATTTTTATTGATTTCTTGCAAACAGCTGCTCATATTTAAATATCATTTCGTTAGGACAGGTTAGGCTCTACAAATCGTATATTGTTGAAGTGTAAAATTTAATTTGTTTATTTCTTTTTATGTTTTTGCAATAATAATAAAATTTTTTTTGAAGGTGCTAATGCATGCATATTGAAGGGTATAATAAATGATATATATTTTTAACTTTATATAAGTTCTTTAACTTCATATATACATTTCCTTTAAACTTTAAGTTTTTAATAATTGTATTTAATGGTGTAGTGTATTACTGAAAATTAGTTTCGTGATTGCATTACAGGGCCATTAAGGTAAAATTTCTATTATAAAATAATTATATTGCATTTACGCAAAGTTTTTAATTCGCGTCATACTAATTAATTGTGTAGCATAATGCCGTTTAGTGACGATCAGATTAAATCAATAATCGATTAGTCTAGAGCAGCGCAAGCTCGTGTTGAAGATCTCGAGCAGCAATTAGCAGCAAATTTACCAACACATGTTGATAGCTACCGAACTCCTAAAATTCCTGTATTCTTCAGGGCTGACCCTGCGTTATGGTTCATGCAAGTAGGAATTTCTCTTCGAAATGCTCGGATTACGGCCGAAGCTACCAAAGCTGATATTATGCTGGCTGCACTTGATGTGGAGGTGCTTGGTAATGTCAAGGACATCATTGTCCTGTCACCACCCCCTCCTAATATTTTTACTAAGCTTAAGGAACGAATCATAAAGACTTTCGCAGTATCAAATGAGGCCAAATTGAGGCAAATTCTGAAGGGGCAAGTTTTAACTGATGGCAAACCTTTAATTTTGAGCCGGCTTCGTAATCTTAATGTTAATAATGCGGTTGACGATTCATTCCTTAGATCGTTGTTTTTAGAACAGTTGTCTGAGCAACATCGAGGCACAGTTATGTCAAATTCAACAACTTAAGACGCCATGGCTGAGTTAGCAGACCAACTGGCAGATATTTCTAGTGCATCCTATAGCACCCCTCAAATCAATTCCGTTTCTGCTGAACTCTCCGCCTCACAGGCGCAAATTCAGTCACTTATTGAGTGTGTCAAGGAACTTACCGTTAAGGTAAGCGCGCTAGAGGGAAAATCGCGTTCTCGCAGTAGAAGTAATTCTCGCGCGCGAAGTAAAACGACGGAAAAAGATAAGCCAACGTCGTGCCGAAGATGGTGCGTCGAGTACGCAAACTGGAAAAAAATAAACTAAAAGCGCCTCCCCGCGCGGAGACAGTGGCGGAGGGTGCCTATACGTCTCATCGTCTCCATATTCGTGACAGGAAAACCGGTCAGTATTTCTTAGTAGACACTGGTGCTGACATTTCAGTAGTTCCTGCCGATTCTAAAATTAAACTCGCTCCCGCTAATATTAAACTATTCGTTGCTAACGATACCTGCATAGACACCTATGGTGAATCACATCGCGAATTAGATTTGGGACTGCGTAGACCTATTAAGTGGAATTTCTGCATCGCGGCCGTGCCTCTCGCCATTGGAGCAGATCTTTTAAACCACTACGGGTTGATTGTTGATCTAAAAAAGCGCCGGCTCATTGATTCGACAACCGGCAGTTTTTCGCTCGGAAATTATAGCTCTGCATTGACACATTCAATTCATTGTTTTAATCCGAATATTTCAGTCTCAAATTTGTTAGCAACATAACCCGAAATTACAGGTACAAGCTCGTTGGCGCCTCCGGAGAACCGAAATGTATTTCATCACATTGTAACGAAAGATCCTCCGATTGCCGAGCGCGCTCGTTGGCTCACACCGGAAAAATTAAAAGCTGCTAAACAGGAAATGAAAGCACTTGTGAAGGCGGGTATTTGTCGTCCGTCTAGCAGCCCATGGGCTAGCCCCGCACGAACGGTCAAGAAAAAAGATGGTACGTGGCGTTTATGCGGAGATTATCGTTTGGCTTAACGCTATCACAATTCCTGATAGGTCTCCAACCCCGCATTTACACGATTGCTCCTTAAATTTGAGCGGTAAAACGGTATTTTCGTCTCTAGATTTACAAAAGGCATATCATCAAATTCCGATGGCGTCGGAAGACATTGAAAAAACCGCGATTATAACTCCGTTCGGATTGTTCGAATATTTGTTTATGACATTTGGGCTGCGACATGCTAGCCAGTCGTTTCAGCGATACATCAATCGAGCTTTAGGCGATTTAGATTATGTATTTATTTACATTGACGACATATTAGTAGCATCATCTTCGCCCGATGAACATTCACAACATTTAAATGTTGTATTCCAAAGACTTAAAGAGTTCCACCTCCGTTCAAATGTAGATAAATGTGTTTTTGGCTTGCCTGAATTGGTGTTTTTAGGTTACGTAATTAATTCAAGAGGCATTCGCCCCACATCTGAGAAAGTAGAGGCAATATGTAAGCTCGAGAGACCAAAAACAGTCGCGTCCTTATGCCGTTTTCTTGGTATGTTGAATTTTTATCGTCGATGTCTACCCAATGCCGCTGCGACTCTCGCGCCACTTAACGCGTACTTAGCAGGAGCCCTCAAAAATGACAAACGGGAAATAGCGTGGACACCGAGGCCGTCCAAGCGTTTGAAACAGTAAAATGCAATTTGGCGAACGCGACCGTACTGGTCCACCCTCGCATAGATGCGGAGATCAGGGTCGTGACCGACGCATCGGATCTTTGTATGGGAGCAGCTTTAGAACAATCGTCTGATAATCACTGGGAACTATTAGCTTTCTTTTCTCAAAAATTCTCGCCCGCTCAGGTTAAATATAGTGCTTATGATCGAGAACTCACAGCTGTATACACAGCGATAAAATATTTTAGACATTTCTTGGAAGGTCGCGAATTTAAGGTTTACACGGACCATAAACCATTGACATTCGCATTTAAACATCGTAGTGACAAAGCGTCCCCTCGGCAACTTCGACAGCTATCTTTTATTGCTGAATTTACCACGGAATTTGTCTATTTGTCCGGGTCAGAAAATGTCGTGACCGACGCGCTTTCCCGAATTGACTCTCTTCGACTTCCGCTAGAATTTGACTTAATTGAACTCGCTAAGCATCAAGCGACTGACGAACGATATCAAAACTTCTCATGATCATCCTCTAAAACTTGGAAAAATTCAATGGGAACCTGAAAATGTTGCGTTACAGTGCGAAATCTCGGGTGAAACAATTCGACCTAATATGCCTAAATCTCTTCGTGAGAGGGTTTTCCGCATGGTTCATCACCCAGCTCATCCAAGTGCCAATGTCACCGATCGCCTCATTCGCCAGAGATATGTCTGGCCAAACATGCAACGTGATACCAGAACATGGTGTAAAGCGTGTACGAATTGTCAGGCGTCAAAGACAACTAGGCATGTAAGAACTTTATCGGATCAATTTGTTGCCCCAGACGGTCGCTTTGACCAAGTACACATAGACATCGTTGGCCCATTGCCTCAACAGGAAGGCTATATGTACTGTCTATGATCGATAGATTTTCCAGATGGGTGGAAGCTACGGCAATCAAAGATATGTCGGCACAAACAATTGCTCGGACTTTTTTCGACACGTGGATTTCTAGATACGGATCGCCCAAATGCATAACGACAGACCAAGGCACACAATTCGAGTCACGATTGTTTCAAGCCCTATTAAATCTGATCGGGACGCAACGAATTCGCACCACCCCGTATCACCCCCAGTCAAACGGCTTAATTGAGCGCTGGCACCGCGTTTTTAAAGCTGCTATAATGTGCCATGCTGGAGATAAATGGGTAAGCACTTTATCCACCGTATTATTAGGTTTGCGAGCCCATGTTCGATCCGACACCGGTGCTTCCCCAGCTGAATTTTTGTTTGGAACCACCTTACGACTTCCAGGTGAATTCTTGCTTCCAGAAGACATCACGCCTGATCCAAATTTTTTCATTGAAGAATTCAGGGAATATATGCGTCAAGTCCGACCAGTTCGCACAGCGCATAAAAATAGAAATAAAATATTCTTCTTTAAAGAATTACATGATTGTTCACACGTATTTTTGCGAAACGTTTGTAGAAAAGGGCTGGAACGTCCTTACTCCGGCCCATACAAAGTAATCCGTCGGGTATCTGATCGTGTATTTGAAATTGAGGTGGACGGTAAAGTAAAAGCGGTTACTGTAGAATTATTAAAACCTGCGTTCTCCGTACCTGACGACGTCGAAAGTACTGATACCTACACACTAACCAATCAGCCGGTGGTAAAAACTTATTCGCGCAAAAATAAAAAGGTCACTTTTGCACCCAACACAAAATAGAAATATTTCCTCAATGGTTACTATAATGCCAAGCTCATTTGTTTTGTTTATTGGTATTGTAAAAAGTTGTCTACATAATTAATAACAATATGTTTATTTTTCTGTTCTATGTGTTGTTAGTGTTGTATTGTTAACGTTACCACAATTGTACAATGTAACCTAGTTATAAATAATTCCAAATGCAAATTTTATATATATTCAACTATGTATCTCTTGTATCGCTAGCACTAGGTGGGGAGTGTGTGGAGATATTATATACCTATCCTTTTTTGTCAATCTCTCTCTCGGAAGGTTCTCTGATCGAGAGAGTGTTGCTGTGAAATAAGACAATGATACACATATGTAGAACACGATTTTAATAATTATTGTAGTAAGGAAATGAATGATAGAACAAGTCATCCATAGTGTTTGTGTTATAAAACCGGAGTGGCAATTTCCTGGACCCTACAATACCTATGCAATTACTGCCATCTAGAAATGATCGGAAAAACTAGCCAGAACCAGAACTTTCTCGAACGAATGCGGAAATTCCCAGATATTCCACCTGTTAGTGGGAAGCTGAAATAGATAGTACCTAGAACAGTACATAGTATCACTATTCGACACTAGACGTCGTTACGTATCACAATACACAATCAATAGTAATTGAAATATAATAGAAGCCTATGTTTGCTTAGGTGGGCAGAAAAATTAAAATTTTTATGGCCCTTGCAGCATACCGAAAAAAATATTATGGCCCCAAGGCTTCAAAGTTTGGAGACCCCTGATCTAGACTCCTATGATGTGATGGTTTATAATCCAAATCAGTTGACCTTGCATTTTTCTATGGAAGTTATATCATACTAATAAATAATTATAATAATAATTTGTGCGAGTTTAATATATTCGCCACATCTTCCCCCTCTAAAGAAAAATTTTTATACAATATGTTATGCAACCAATTCAATTTTTTCTGAATCTGTTTTAATTTCACAATTGACTCCATTTGTTTATATGCCCTAAAATCGACCCAAATACTGTGAATCAAATTTTGTTCTATCTTCTCTTTTTAATTAGACTTGATTGAAGTTTATACCTAAGTTCTTTTTGATATGTTTCAAAATCATAATGTATTAGAGGTGATATTGTAGCAATAGGCGAACATTCTAGCGTATTCGAAACAATCATCCTGTGTTTCATTTATAAAATGTCTAACATAGTCATTAAATGTTCTATGAAGTTTTTGGAAACTCCCTCTGGATTCGTGATGATAAGCTGTAGAAAAGCTGTGTTTAATATTTAACAACTTTGTACTCTGTTCCTTGATCTGTTCCGATCCTTCATAAGGCCATAAGTTGAATTGTCGAATATCACTCGGGCTACCATTTGTGCTTCCTTATCTTATACAGTTTACAGGTATCATAACTGCGTATTTTGTTAATTAGCACACCATTGTGATAGAATAACGCTTTTCTCTATTACTTGTTATTACAAAGGATTGTGTCTATGTATCCAATATCGAGTAGGACAATATACTGTGCACCTAAGAGCAATGGCGTAGGTGAAACTTCCTAGAAACTGCATCCCATCTTCCGTTGCCTGCGGATTACTCTTACTCGTCCTTCCTGGATGTTTCCCTCTTGTACATGAACCATAGGAAGGCCAATATCAGTGCTGTATAAAGAAGAACAGTCCAAATACTGGGAATGTTAAGATTATTTTTTTTCCGTAAATATTGGCGTTGCCAGCTGATTTGGACTATCCTTTATTTTTAAACGTTTTAAATCTATCTTCATTGGAGAAACGTGTATATGATTTAATTTCAAATTTAATTCATTTATTACAAAAGGTTACCCAAAAGATTTTTGATGAAGTATCAACTCTTGATTTCTAAAGACAATTTTACATGCTGAATTGTCTATTAAATAAATGCCTTTCAGAGTTTTCATTTCAGTTTTTTGCCTACGTTTTATGATTAACTCTTCTTTAATTGTAAATACTGCCAAAAATTGATTTATCTCCGGAATGATTTCAACGTGATTCTATATTATTTCAATTTTTGAATATTGACAATATGTAGAATTTCCTACTAGCAATATGTTTTCTGCACATCCATAATTATCATTATCTTGCAAAGGGTTCCGACATTGAAAAATGTTGCCACGAGTGCAAATGCCGTTTAGAGGTTTAATGACATTATTCGATTTCATTAAAAATTTTGAATTAGGTATCAATGTTACGTATTTTCATTCGATTTCTGTAGGTATCAGTAACATATAAAAAAGATTAAATAATAGTATTTTATTTAACAAGCCCATAATTATTATTCAAGAAGGTGCGTTTATGTCGCGAGCCACAGGCGAGTGCCATAAATACCTGAGTGAATAATAGCCATTATATGCGAGTAGAATACTATATATTCTTCACGACTATGTTTAAGTATAAAAAAATGTATATATAATTTTCTAGATTTCTCCGGAAATAACTTTTGAAAGAATATTTGAGCAGCTTCTCTTACGTTTGACGGGGTAACATTCATTTCACTGTCTGATTCGCTTTCCATATTAAATTTTCTAGTAATATCAATTTAACACCAGTTGGTATAGTAATTGAATTTTTTTCAATCAGCCATAAATGATTTAAAACGTCACTTTTTTGGTTTTGACATACATCATACACACTAGATAAAAAACTGCATATAAAACGATCTACTCATATTATTTATAACTAAATTTATAAACTATTGTGATCGAAGCAGAGTGGTTCAGAAGTCTGACTGCTAGAATTTAAGAATTGTAGCATAGGGTTCGAATCCTGCTTGAGGTGATAATTTTTGTCTATTATATATTGTGAAATTTGTACATAAATTACCTTTAGTATGGGTCCTATTTATCCGTTCCATGTGACCTGTTCATTATCAACACCTATTATTTACACCCATTATTCACTGGTCAATAATGTACGAAATTATACATGAAGAAACACGTGTAAAATGTACACATCATCAAATAGTGGTGGACAAAATATCATAATTAATAGGTAATACTTTTATGTTTTTATTCGAAAGGTAATTCCGCTTGATAGATTTGATTATACTCGGATGTAGAGATCTAAGTTTACAAAACGTTAACGAATTTTCTACTGTTTCTAAAATTTCTAAATTTACATAGAATATTATGAGAAGTTCGTTCAGCTGCTCCTTCAAATGGACAATATTTTCTGCGATTGCTTGAAAATATGAAATATCTCTTATCTCAAATATTTTTGTTTTTAATAATTTTTCATTGTACTGAATGTCCTGAATTGTTTTATTAAAATTATCAATAACTTGGTGGCTAACAGAATATTGCATTTTTATTTGATTTTGTAAGTTTTATTCTTTTTGTTTTAAATGTTCCGTAATTGAATTAATTCTTTCTCCATCTTCAGAGTCCAAGTTTCCCATAAAAGTTTTTACAATTGATCGAAGACCGTTAATTAACCCTCTGTTCAGTCTATCTAAGGTTGAATGAATAATAATGTTATGTAATTTTTCTTCTATAGTATTCTTAGCGTACTCTATTATATTTACAATATTTTATGTGTTAGTTAGAAAAAATGTATTATGAGATATATTATATTTCACGTGATTATAATGTATACTTAACTTAATATATTGTACTAATAGTGGGTTTAAATTATAAAAATGAACATATGTATGACTGGATTTCTGCAGCTTCGCATATCCAATATTTATGGGAAGTATTCCCAAGTTATGGGTTACATCTTTTATTTTGACAGTTGCGTCTCCGACGGTGACGAACCTGAAATAAATTTATACGGAGTCTTTTTAGGACGTTTTATTTTTGAAAGATGGATATTTTTTATTAGTATTTTTGTGTCTAGTTGCTGTTTCTAGTGGGAAATTATTGCTCTTAATTTCTTCACTCTTATATTTATTTTCGGTTTTGCCTTGTGCCTCTTCATTACGTACATACACTTTAAAGGTATTTTATCTGGTAATTTTTCACGGCCTTTATTGGCAGTAGAGATAGATTACTTTTGATTGGTTTTCCAGTAAATTTCAATTTATTTTCGAGTACAAAATTTTCATTTTATCTTCTTAACTACTTGCCGATCTATTTCCATATCGAAAGGTGTATTAGTATTTATGTGACCGGTAATGATTTCGTTATGTTTCAATTTTGTTGCAGAATGATTGCCATTATTATAAGCTAATAATGCATAAATTATATTATTTTCAATAGGCTCATTTAAAAAATAATTGAATTATTTAAAAGTCTAATGTGTTTAATAATCGTAGAGTGGAATCTTTTGGTAATTCCATTCGATTCTGGATATTGAGAATTTATTAAATGAATTTCAATTTAATGGGTTTCTAGTATTTCTTTCACGACAGAGTTGTTTATGATTAGTGTTATCTTCGTGGTAGTTTTGAATTACCTCTTTAACTTCATTTAGAGGAACATCTATTAATAATTTATTACATTTAACACAGTCAATTTGAGTATCTTTAAAGTGATTTTGAAGAATGAAATTGAATTTTTCATGAATTGTGTCTTCGAAATAAATAATATATTTAGTTTTAGGTACTATGCATTATCTCACGAAATTAATGACATCTTGTCAAAATTGTTTTTAGATATTGTACAATTATTATTTGTTTAGTTTCGTACAATTTTATAATAGTAGGTACTGCTGGTACGAAATTTACTTCTGAAGATATTAATTGATTTTTACTAACATTTATGGCTAAATCTGAAATTGGTATACCAATTACAGGATTTTCTTCATTTGTATGAACAGTTATATCTTTGTCATCATCTTCATTATTGTTACTTTTATTATCTGTTCCAACTATTAGTGATACGTTATCATCGGGAGATGATGAGAGTGTTTTATTAAATTTATCCATATAATCTAATACATTTTTAGAACACTGGAATTCTTGTAGTTCAGTTTCATCAATATTTATTTGTATTTGAGATAAACAATCACTATCGGTATTTAAAGTACTTAAAGTACTCTTTTTATATACTATATCGTAATCATATTCTTCAAGTTTCAAGCGTCATCTAGCAAGCTTTGAAAATGGATCTTTAAGTGAGAATAACCATTGCCGTGGTTTATGGTCAGTAGATATTGGAAATTTTCTACCAAACAGATATGGGCGGAAGTATTTCGTGGCCCAAACTATGGATCTATCTCGATTACTCAATAATTGCATTCAATTAGGGTTCTGTTATGAGCCTCAGATAAGTCAGTCCCTTTTTTGATTTGAGTCAAGACATCACCTAAAGCATAATTATTTGCGTCTGTGGTCAGGTTACACATTTCAAAACAATTGTAATTACCTGGCAATCTACTGTAATGAACTCTTTCTGCTGAAAGGACCGCTCACACCAGTCTACTAAGTCCCCCCAGTGTTCATTCTATAACTCTCTCTCTAGGCAGCGCCGTAACCAGTGCTGTCAGGCACAAGGGAAAACGAGTAAATTCGTCTCCCAGAAGAAGCAGGTAAGAGAGGGTGATGCGGGCTCGAGCGGCAAGGGTTTCGTGGATTTGCCTGGGCTTAAATTATACGCCAGGACCAGGTTAGTTCGGTGATCGTTGCTCCTGTGACGTCAGCAGAGGTCCATAAAGGACGGAAACTGGGTGCGGGATGGAATGAAACGGATTCGTTAAAACAATATATATATATATATATATATATATATATATATATATATATATATATTGGAACAGTGTAAAGGTATAATAGCCAATAAATAACATAATTAATGTGAAGAAAAGAAAAATAAACTCGAACGAATAGTGAATATAACAAATTGACATGTAATCCAAGTGAGGTTATATTAATCACACATTGCAAGGATTAAAATAGACGTAACTAAGAAATCCTAATTATCACTTGCTTTCATTAATAAAAAAAATCATAGTATTTAAAGCAATAGTAGTAAATAATAATATAAAACATTACAGAGATACAACAGGAAATTAAAAACGAATTGTAGCCATGTAATTCACAAATAAATATAAATCATTTAAAATTCAAAACATTCAGACACAATAACAATCAACGAACTTTAATTGTAAATGTTAATATTTAATTATAAGAGTGTAATTGAAAATGAACCGAGCAGTTAATGAACAAACGGAAGACTTTCAAAATGAATTTTAATATAGTTATTATTTTAATATAAATTTAGAGAAATTTTGAGTATGGTGACAATTTATATTCATGATGAACTCTACAATGAATTTACTCATGATTCAGATATTTTTATTTAATTCAATAGTTCTTATGTAACTTTTTGATCATCCTGGTACATAGCGATTGACAGAAAATTTAATTAATTTCATGAAATCAAGTTAGTTTTTTTTGAAAGGTCTATATAAATCTGTGTAGAATTTGACAGATGGATTATTATATTTCAATCGTCAAGGGTAGATGTACAAAATTGTGTCCTGAGAATTTAAGAGAGAACAAATGAACTGAAATGGAGGAAGCCATATTGAAATTTGGGGAGAGTGGTTAAAAAACTTGGAGTATGAGGAAGAATACCATGATAAATTAACAAATTACACATAAAATTGGATAACAAATACAGAACTTACCTCAAGTAAACCAGGACTAAACTGTGAGTCATTTATTTAAATACTAAACATTACATCTTGAAAGTGCATAGGTATATTTAGAACATTTTCCGTACTTACAAACATTCAACTCAATATTATCGAAGCCATATAACTGTAAAGAGACAGAAATTGTGTTATTAGTGATAATTAAGAATATTTTTGATGAATTTTATAATAGTAAATTGTAGATAATAAGAAATAATTTAATCAACTTACCTACCAACAATATGAGCTCATATAAACTATTATACTTATAATCTGAAAGTATTTCAATATTCCCATATTAATTTCAATCATTTAACAAATAATATTCGTTTCATTTTAAATCTTGCATATAATAACCTTACTCTTACTAAATAATTTTATCTCTCAGAACAGTTTTCAGATTATACCTAGATAAGTTATACATCCAGTGGTCTGGTCTGAATTTAAGGAAGGAATTTTAATGTTTTGAATGTTCAATGAATTAAATATAATTATTTGTACAAATTTACAATTAGTGTGTCGGTTATTTTCCCAATTTTCAGGAATCAGAAGACGACAAATGTTTTATTCACTGTGGATTTGAAAAATCTGCAGTAAGGTAGGCAACCCTATCTACGCCCACATACAGAATTCTTTGAAATAAATATACTATATGTAAAAGTTTATTTTTCTTTAAATTTGGTTACGTTCTCGTTAATTTTTAAGCCCTACCTTATCATGATATAAAGTAAGAATATTAAATATGCGTTTAACAATATACAGGGAAGACATGTAGGTATATCCGCCGAATGTACACTCAGATATTAAACTTAGACATAAATATAAAATAACAAGCATTAGGAAACACATATACACACACAGAAAAACGAGACGATACCAAACTGACGGCCCAACGTGGGGCAAATGTGTTTACAAACCAGACGAAATAGAATCTAAATAGTAAACACAAGATAGGGTTATTTAATTTCAAATATTTTTAAACAGTTATTTAAAATTCTATTTTAAAAAAATAAAAGGAATAATAAACAAGTGAAGCATAATTGTATATACATATGATCAAGATGGAAAACAAGAAGCAATTCAAGGATCTAAAGATCACGGATTTGAGACGAGAACTGGGAAAACGTAAATTGGATACCAAGGGGAATAAGGTAACACTAGAGGAACGATTACGAGAAGCACTCAGATCAGAAGGAATAGATGTAGAAAAATATTACTTTGATATAGAACACGGAGATGGAGTTGAAGAAACGGAACCACAAATGGATACCAATCATATGCTCATGCAATTAATGAGACAGATAACAGAAGATGAAAGAAAAAGACGAGAGGAAAAATTAGAAGATGAAAGAAAAAGGCAAGAAGAAAAATTAGAAGAAGAAAGAAAAAGACGAGAAGAAAAATTGGAAGAAGAAAAGAAAAGACAGGAGGAAAAATTTGAAATATTAACAAACATAAATAGAATAACAGAAGAAATATTTAAGCAAAAAGTGGAATATAAGGAACAAACTGAGAAGATAGAAGAAAGATTGAAGAAGATAGAAGAAAGATTTGGAAATGAAACAGAAAACTTGAAAAGGAGACAAGAAGTTATAGAAGATGTACAAAAGAGACAAGAGCAAGAATTAGATAATATCCAACAAAATATTACACAGGACATACGGAAAGGCATAGACAACAAGCTAGAAGAAATAAAGGAAGATGTTCAAAGAGGAACAGACAAAAGAATCGGTGATAATCATATAGCTATTATGAGAAATAAGAAAGAAATAGAAAAAATGGAAGAAAACTTGAAATTAGGTATTGCCACTCATATAGAAATAGTAGAACAGGAAAACCAAAGGACGAAAGAAGAATTAAGAAATAAAATGAGAAAGATAGAAGAACAAAGACAATTTGAAAGGAAAAATATAATGGTAAACACAGTAGGGAATTATCACATTGATGACAATATCAAATTTGATGGAAATATAAAGAAAATACATCCGAAAATTTTTATCAGAGCTATACAGAACAGATTGAAGATTTGGGACAAATTTGAAGACCAAAAAGAAATCATTAGAGGTTTTTTGACAGGACACGCACAAATATGGTACACAAGCAAAGAACTAGAATTGAATAGTTTTGAAGAATTCAGAGAGGTTTTCTTGAATCAATATTGGGGTGAAATCAATCAAGGACAAGTACGTGAAAGATTGTATTTTGGAAGATACCAAGAAAACAGGACCACTATGTACAATTATGCGTTACTGTTATATACACAAGCTAAATTCCTAGATCCTCCAATTTCAGAGGAGGAAATAGTTACATATTTGTCCAGACATTTTAAGCCTCAAGTGGCAGAAACAATAGTGATTAATAATTTAAAAACATTCGATCAATTGACTGGTTATTTAATGAGAATAGAAAGAAACATACAGAGAGACTTTATTAATAACAATTACAATGTAAATAGACAAGATACACAATTTAGACAACAATCAAGATACACATATAATAATAATAACAGAAACAATAATAATAATAATACTCAAACTAGTAACTTCAATAATTTTAGAAACAATAATAGAGATAATAGACAAAATTTTAATAACAATACAAATCAAAATAGGCGAACAGAAAGTGAAAACATTAATAATAATAATGATAGAAATTTTAGAAATTATCCTAATTACAGAAATGATAATAACAATAACAACAGATATAATAATAGATTAAGGAGATCAAATTCAGATAATGATATCAGACAAAGTAATAATGACTATTTGAGAAATCATAATAGTAATAATAACAGTTATGTACAGCATAATGAAAATAGAAGGGTACAATTTCAAAGAAGACATAGTTTAGATTTAAATACAAACAATCAATCTCCAATAAATAGGCAGGAGCAACGTCCACAGGAAGACGACTCCTCAAATAATCCTACAGAGCAACATTTTCATTAGAGGGTGTCAGGAGTAGTGATCTATATAGTTACTGTCATCCACGTGAGTTCCTATTTTCAGAAGATCACCTGGAAAAGGAAGAAACAATAGATTTAATAATTATAAATACAACAATAAACAATCATGAAATAAGTGTAATAGTAGATACTGGATCAGAAATTTCTTTGATAAGCGAATCATTAGTAAATAAATTGAAATTAAGCAAATACGTGATGAATATACCAAAAATAAATCTAATTACAATGAACTCTAAGAAATTAACAGAGTCAAATAAATCAATAATAATAAATTTGGAACTAGGGGGAAAGGAAATAGCTGTACAATTGATAATCGTGAAAAATATGGATTATGATGTATTACTGGGATCGGATGAATTAAACAAACATCAAGCTAAAATTAATTATGAAGATAGAACTTTTAGGATAGAAGATGTTCTAGTTTATTTTAAAGGGAAGAAATTACAATATGAAGAAGAAAAGAAAGTAAATTATATTTCAAATGAAGGAAAAGAAGGAATAGAGAAATTTGAAGAAGAAGTAGGACAAGGAGAGAATTTTATAGAAGAAAGGAATTTGATAGAATTTAATGAAGAGAGGACAAATAATTTTAATTGGAATGGTATTGATATAGCTTGTGATAAGAAATATGAATGGGATATAAGAAAGTTGATGGAGAAGTATAAAGGATTGTTTTCAGAAAAGGCAAGAGTGGCTAAAGATTATGTACATGAATTAAAAGTGAAGAATATGGAAACTTTCAAAACAATGAATTATCCGATTCCATACAAATATAAAGAGGAAATGAGAGAAGTTGTGAAGAAACTGTTGAAGGAAGGAATTATTGAGTATAGTACAACCCCATATATTAACCCAATTGTTATAGTTAAGAAGAGTTCAGGAGATTTACGTATTTGTCTTGACGCTAGAAATATAAATAAACATACAATTCCTGAGTTTGAATCACCTCTCAAGATAGAAGCAATTTTAGGAAGAATTTCAGTGGCAAAAGTTTTCACGAAAATGGATCTGAAGCATTCATTTTGGTTGATTCCTTTGGCTGAGAATAGCCGAGATTACACAGGATTTATGATTGATGGTGTTGTATACCGATTTACAGTAGTACCATTTGGCTTACAGTCAAGTACATCAGCATTACTGGAAGCACTGCATAAGATATTAAATCAATACGAAAATTTCACTTTACACTACATAGACGACATACTAATTTTCTCAAGAAATTAAGAAGAACATTTAAAACATGTACAATTGATTATGAAGGCTTTAGAAGAGGCAGGATTGAAACTGAATATTTCACGTGACACAACTATATAGATACACCTCACCCTAATGAAACCTTAATAATAGTTAGATAACTCAAGTGTATATAGAAACTTTAATTTATAGGAATAGAGTTTGAATATATTATTAGGATAGCATTTTAGAAAACAGAATACATAAGAAATGAATAGTCATAGTTAGAATAAGTTTCATGATAGTTAGAATAAGGAATTCAAAGAACTAATTTATGAACATTTACAAACAAATTCTAGAGTTCAGAAGAACTTAGAATTATATTTGCAAAAGTTCAGGGAATGTTGGAACAGTGTAAAGGTATAATAGCCAATAAATAACATAATTAATGTGAAGAAAAGAAAAATAAACTCGAACGAATAGTGAATATAACAAATTGACATGTAATCCAAGTGAGGTTATATTAATCACACATTGCAAGGATTAAAATAGACGTAACTAAGAAATCCTAATTATCACTTGCTTTCATTAATAAAAAAAATCATAGTATTTAAAGCAATAGTAGTAAATAATAATATAAAACATTACAGAGATACAACAGGAAATTAAAAACAAATTGTAGCCATGTAATTCACAAATAAATATAAATCATTTAAAATTCAAAACATTCAGACACAATAACAATCAACGAACTTTAATTGTAAATGTTAATATTTAATTATAAGAGTGTAATTGAAAATGAACCGAGCAGTTAATGAACAAACGGAAGACTTTCAAAATGAATTTTAATATAGTTATTATTTTAATATAAATTTAGAGAAATTTTGAGTATGGTGACAATTTATATTCATGATGAACTCTACAATGAATTTACTCATGATTCAGATATTTTTATTTAATTCAATAGTTCTTATGTAACTTTTTGATCATCCTGGTACATAGCGATTGACAGAAAATTTAATTAATTTCATGAAATCAAGTTAGTTTTTTTTGAAAGGTCTATATAAATCTGTGTAGAATTTGACAGATGGATTATTATATTTCAATCGTCAAGGGTAGATGTACAAAATTGTGTCCTGAGAATTTAAGAGAGAACAAATGAACTGAAATGGAGGAAGCCATATTGAAATTTGGGGAGAGTGGTTAAAAAACTTGGAGTATGAGGAAGAATACCATGATAAATTAACAAATTACACATAAAATTGGATAACAAATACAGAACTTACCTCAAGTAAACCAGGACTAAACTGTGAGTCATTTATTTAAATACTAAACATTACATCTTGAAAGTGCATAGGTATATTTAGAACATTTTCCGTACTTACAAACATTCAACTCAATATTATCGAAGCCATATAACTGTAAAGAGACAGAAATTGTGTTATTAGTGATAATTAAGAATATTTTTGATGAATTTTATAATAGTAAATTGTAGATAATAAGAAATAATTTAATCAACTTACCTACCAACAATATGAGCTCATATAAACTATTATACTTATAATCTGAAAGTATTTCAATATTCCCATATTAATTTCAATCATTTAACAAATAATATTCGTTTCATTTTAAATCTTGCATATAATAACCTTACTCTTACTAAATAATTTTATCTCTCAGAACAGTTTTCAGATTATACCTAGATAAGTTATACATCCAGTGGTCTGGTCTGAATTTAAGGAAGGAATTTTAATGTTTTGAATGTTCAATGAATTAAATATAATTATTTGTACAAATTTACAATTAGTGTGTCGGTTATTTTCCCAATTTTCAGGAATCAGAAGACGACAAATGTTTTATTCACTGTGGATTTGAAAAATCTGCAGTAAGGTAGGCAACCCTATCTACGCCCACATACAGAATTCTTTGAAATAAATATACTATATGTAAAAGTTTATTTTTCTTTAAATTTGGTTACGTTCTCGTTAATTTTTAAGCCCTACCTTATCATGATATAAAGTAAGAATATTAAATATGCGTTTAACAATATACAGGAAAGACATGTAGGTATATCCGCCGAATGTACACTCAGATATTAAACTTAGACATAAATATAAAATAACAAGCATTAGGAAACACATATACACACACAGAAAAACGAGACGATACCAATATATATATATATATATATATATATATATATATATATATATTACCAACAAATAACAAAAATTGTGTAACCCTTGAATTAATATTAAACTAGTCAATTTATTTCTCTATATTTACATATATCCACCCGGTACGAAAAATGACGGCGATTATCCCTGTTTAACAATTACTGAACGTGCTCTCTATCTAAGAACAAATATTTAAATGAACGCCTAATACCTATCAGATAAAGCTGCTTAACTGCACATTGTAATTTCTGTGGAACAAAATTCCAATGAACCCTGTACTTATCGATGGTTAAAGTCCTGGAGCACATTCGTTGTAAAATTAAACTTTATATTACTCGAGAAATACAATTGTGCTGAATAGCGAACTTGTGGCTGAATATGTAGTTCCCTTACGTAACGGTTAGTTACCGAAGGGCCCAAAATTAACGTATAACCCTACACTTACAAAAATATGATAGAATAAATTGATAAGGCACTCAACACAATCTACAAGATCTACAAGGAGTGCCTAATATATCTAAGATATAATTCTTTCTCATTTTACCTAAATTTTAACATAGGAATAGAGAAACCCGTTTCCCTGTCGAAAAAACATTAGCAACTACTTCTGTGTGAAATTCTTATTCTTACTAGGTCCAAACAAACAAATGATCTAGGGTAAAAGGTTTTCCTATTCACAGGGAGTGACTCTCCCTGTATCTTATCTCGACAAATTGATCGTTTTTAAGAAAATGTCTTATGCCGTTTTCCCGCTTCTTGGAGGTCTGGGTTCTGTGTGTTTAGTACGACTATGCCTAATTAATTCTCAAGTTAAGACAGCAAACAAATGATATCCCGTTATTATATATAAAAAAATTAATTGAAAAACTTACAGGGTGTCCGCTTTTACTGGATCTCGGTGTGTGAGAGCTCGATAGGTATCAACGACAAGTCGGCATCTACCGACACTCGTGCCCTTAAGTTTAGGTTGAAACACTTTCTGAAACCTTTCCCGCAGTCTTATCTGTATGGGGCAACCTTTCGCTGCGGATGATAGCTAAGTATCACCCTGACCACTCAGATTCGCGACGTAAGGAAAGGGTTTCAGAACAATACACTCAAAAAAAAATTAAATGAATTAATAACTTCACCCCGACTGACAATCGTACCCGTGGCGGTAATAGGAGTCGCTATCTCGCCCCTACGGTTGGGGTCAGAACTACCTGACGCCATTCGCGAACAAAACGCGTCTCTGTCGGACAAAACACGTCCTCTTTTTCTATGAATTTTTTCATTACGTTTTTTTTGATGTGTACGCAGCTACGTACTTTATAATGTTTTTCTTCGGCTTGTACTTTGGATGGATCTTTTTCAACAACGATATTTACTATTTTTATAATTCGTGACGACATTATGTAATATAATTTCAAATACTATGGTTTATTTTCAAATTATTTTAGTAAGTTGTTACGACTAATCGTGCTCGTAAATAAAAAAACTGTAGGTCAAACGAACACATACTTTTGTTTTAACTGCAATTTATGTGTTCACAGGGTGTTTACGGATTTATTAATATATAATATTATAATCATTTCGTCTCTCCATAGCCGTACAAAATCGACATAATCTGAATCATTTACATTGATAATTGCATCCTTTCTCAATCTAACAGTTAATGATTTGGTCTATTTTGAAAAATAATTTATGAATTTTCGGTAATACCCAGGAATCCTCTTAATTGTTTTGAATTATTTGGTATCGAAAATATTTGTATTGCTAAAATTTTATCTGGGATTGGTTTTACACCTCCTCGCCAAGATACGCTACTTTCTTTAGCAGAAACTCGCACATATCAATCTGTAATTAAAATTAGAATCTCCCAATCTGTAATTGTTTTAAATTTATGATGTGTTCTTGTAAGCTGGTACAGAACACAATATGTCGTCGAGATCACCAAACTTTTCTCGTTCTGTACTCCTCTCAGAATATTGTCCATGAACCAATGAAATGTTGCCGAAGCCCCTTTCAGACCCATGGGCATGCGCATATATTCATAGTGCTATTTTTTATATTAAAGGCTATTTTCGGGATATCCTCCTAAGCCATCTCGATCTGATGGAAACCAGATATAGTTTTCCTGGTTTTCTATATCATTGCACAGTTATACTGATCTTAATTGGAAAAATGATATCCAGGATATCACCATAGGGCTAATAATATCTAAGCTTCAATATTTGTAATATCACATCTTCTTCTTTTTTCTATAAACATATATTAAGCCAATCACAAGTTAAGTTACTTCTTGGTCCAGCCAAAAATAACTACTAAACATCAGGTAGGCATAAAATGAAATGTAACTTCTGTCATTCTGACGATGGTATTGATTTATCGAAACAATTGTCAATTTTTTAGAATTTTCAATAACTTTTATTATATTGTGGAATTAACTAGAGACCGTGAGTTTCATTTAAAAGCACTATTGTAAAATATTGACAACGTCCAAGCTTATCTAGTAACATGGTAATATCTGGCAATGGATAACGATATCCAATTGTGATCGCATTTAGTATTCGATAGTCAACAACGAGTCGAAACTTTTGAGAAACATCTGGCTTTTTTGTTACTATCAAATGTTGCTAACAAAGAGAATTAGAAGGTCTAATAATATTTTACTTTAACATTTTTTTAACTTCTTTTTGAATTTCCGCTCGATGAATCTCAGGATATCTGTATGCTTTTGAGTAGATATATATTTCATTAGAAGTCTTAATGTGATGTTTGATTTTACTTCTGATTTCCTTCGACATGAAAAATATCACTAAACTGTGGAACAAACTTTAATACAAAAAATTTGGGTTGTTTGTTCGTATTCATCGAACATCTCAACATTAATAGAAGGACTCAAGTCTTCTCGAAAGTTGGATTCTGAAGAATTTAAAATTGTACATAAAGCTATATTATTTTGGTAAACATTCCGGGATTTATAATTTCCCAATTCGTGTATATGGTATAATTACATTACCATTTTCGTTATTTAGTTTAATTATTTGCTTACAACGTGGAGGCGTTACTATACAATTCGTGGGTCCGGTTTTGATATCGAAGTAATTTAATTTCATTAAGCTTTTTAAATTTTCTAATCCTTGTTGTCAGATTGAAAGTACGTGCTGTTGACAAATCCTACTTGAGTCTCCAAGTTGATTAATACAAAGTGAAAGTCGACTAGAAGAATTTGACAATTGACATCTATATCCACAACCACCCTCAAACAGATATCATCCTCTTCGACTTTTTAGTTGTTTGAGTTATATTACTTTATAGTAGAAAGGGTGATTCTGTTGGATTGCCTTTTAAAAGACATCTTTAAAATGGATTCAGGTTTCACCGAAACTAATTCGACAAATCTTCCTCAAGTGGATGTGGACATGGTGTCACTCGAACTCCCCTAAACAGAAAAAGAATAAGTGATCCGGTACTAAATCGAGTTCGGAATTCTGGGGTGACGCAATTTGTGTATGTGTGTTACATCACATGTTTTTCAAACAACTCAACCTCCATGGAGAACATATAATTTTCATTTTACATACATTTTACATTATATTTTCTATTTTGAAAACATCATCACTGCAGTTTAAAATATATATTTCCAAATTTCTTTGACTACGCGAGAGTTACCTTTTTTAATAAGAGGCACACGATTATGAGAACATTATTTGAAAGATTCCGTTTTGACAGTACTTTGCGTTTCTATTTAACGGGCGTTGAAGGAAAAAGATAACTAGTCTACTTATAAAGTTTCCCTCGTGGCAACAGCGCAAAATTTCTTTGTCTGCCATTGGCTCTAGCCTACCACAGTCTACCACAATAATTCAAATTTCAATATTTTTTTTCTTTTTTTATTTGAAATTGTAGAGTGGCGTTATTAGTTGCAAATACTTAGTTCAATATATCTTGTGACATTTTCATTGAAATTCATTAAACTAGCTCATTAAACATTTTGGGAAATGGAAAGTGCAGTAATTTTGTTGACTTCTACCAAAGGATGATTTTACATGTAACGGATATATGACAAAAGATTTTTTGAAATATTTTTAGATTTTGTTCTGGAAAATTATATAGAGTAACACACTTCCCAATTTTTTAAGTTTAACAATTCGATAATGTAGGGTTTGGTGCAGAGGCTGGTGTCTTTAAAAAATTATCGGATTGATCATTAGTGCAATCGGAATCGTCTATATTAAGGAGTTCTTCCGAGATAAAATATCTTGGTTGATTAGAATTGTTTTGGAACCTATTTTGATAATTTTGGGCTCTATATGTGTTTGTGGTAAACATACTCATTGGAGTTGCATTTGGAAATATTTCGTTCTGATTAGGTTTAAAAACGTTTTGACCATTATTAGAAAAATTTTTATTATTCCTATTAGGAGGATTATACAAAGTTGGACGATTTTGTCGGTTTCATGCGGAATTTGGATTAGTATGTTGATAATTCTGCATATAGTTTGGCTTAGGGGGTAGCTGCCTATGTACCAGACTATTCTGGAAATTGGTTTTATTTCCATGTGAATAATTTTGCGTATTGAAATTTAAAAAAACATTTTTGGGATTATTATTTTGGCACAAATAAACTTGAAAAGCATTTGTAAGAACATTTAACGCGACATTCAAAATATCTGGATTTTTCGTTCGCATTTATGTACCTAAAGGCCAAATTTTTGAAGTAATTTCCTAAAGTGATATGTTCAATTAACAGCGGAATGGGTCATGAGATAAGACATTTGAAGATTTGATAAATGCTAAATTCTATTATAAAATTCGAAATGCGTTTCATTACCTTATTTTGTTTCTGAAACATTAAACAGTGCATCTTTTAGATTTTCCCAAGTTCTTATTGTACATCTACATTATTATAGAACTTATTGACAAATTTCTCTGAAATTTAAATAAACCTAGGAAGTAATGCATTATTTCCATCAAATTCAGGTATCATATCCAGATATCCATTTTGTAACCAGGTAATTGTGGAGTAACCATTTTATTAAAATTATTTATGGGAAAAAGTTTTGGTGATGCTTACGTTAATTTTATTTTGTTTTTACAAGAATTTGAGTCTGAATTTGAATCACAATTTGAATCAGAATCTTCAGATGTACTTTAAAATAAAATGTAATTATGAAGAAATTATTAAGATGACATGATGACATCTATAATAATTTGAGGTTGAATTTTATATAATAAAAGAAGAATATTCTAATAACTATTAACCTATATTACAAATATAACCTATTTACTTCTTTTGTTTTCAAAAACATTTTAGGATATAAAGAAAATGTTTACATTCATGAATCTGTCAAAATGTCAAAATGATTTATGATTGAAAAACATTTTTTTTTTAAATTCAAATATAATTATATTTACCAATTTATAACAATCTTAATTTACTTATCCTTGATAATGGAAATAAACGTTTCCGAAAGCTTGGAAGAAAAACAGTAACAAGATTTTTCTTTAATTAACTTGCCGTTACCCCAATATTCGTGGTTTTATATATATATATATATATATATATATATATATATATATATATATAAAGATTCACAATCAACCTTGAATATCTACAACATCTGCGTATCGCAGATTTTCACATAAACAGTAAATATATAAGTGATATTCAAATTAAGAATGAGTATGAATCAAATTTTTAAAATTATTTGTTAGAAAATCATAAGGAATATATATATATATTTATATATATATATATTTATATATATATATATATATATATATATATATATATATATATATATATAATAACAAGATGTACGAATAGTGCGTGACATATGAACAATAAGCAACGAATAGATTAGTGGGTATTGCACGCAAATAGAAGAAGGGGTTACCACTCTTTTCAGTAGCCCCTTCTTCTATTTGCGTGCAATACCCACTAATCTATTCGTTGCTTATTATATATATATATATATATATATATATATATATATATATATATATATATATATATATATATATATAGAAAGGAAAGGTAGTTTATTGCTGACTAGTTAGTAAACTACTATGATCCATATCTTGGGAAATTGCAGGAATTGGTTTAATGAAAACTCTTTTATAAATATCTAAGCCTTCAGATACTCTATTATATTTCCATATACAAGGAACTACAATTAAGGTAAGGTATTATAATACAGTAAATAATTCATCACGTTGACATTGAACCCATTGAATAAACAATGTTTATATTGTAGTACTCGCATACTGAGGCACCGCACAATATTTACAAAACTTTCAATTTATCTTTAATAACAACAATTAGGTATTACGAAAAATCTCTATCGACATCTCACTGGCGTTTTAGAACAAATGATGTCACAGCGGTGACGTGATAAGTATGGCGTTTTCACGCGAAATTTGATACTTTATTTGAAATACATGATTTTTAAGGCTTTGGACATATTTAAAAAAAAAAAGAAATATTTGCGGGTATATTAGGCACTAATGCACGGTTTAAAACACTTTCCAGGAACTAGTCAACATCCCTATTATAGTCGACTTATTTATTTTCTAATTAAGTAATTTATTATTTTATTTAAGAAATATTATTAGTTGATTTTAACTATTTGTACAAAGGTATTTTAACATGTTTCTTTACTAAACAGTAATTTCAGTTTAATGAACAAGTAAATTACGGAATTTGTCTAATAATTAAAACAATAACAAAACATAAACACTCTCTATCCAACATACATTTTGGTTGAATATGTTAGTGACAAGATTTTTAAAAATGTCAGCTGTCAGAAGATGTCAAAATAAATCCTTAATCCTCAATAAATATTAATGTTGTTTGTCGCTGTCTCTTTAAATGTATTTGAAAAGAAGCCATTAAGAAGAAGTAGGTGCGAGAACCAAAACTAACCTAAAAAAATCCAGTGACAACCTGATGTTGACATCTCACCTTTTTTGACATAAGATAGATATAGAAATGGACAAAAGTAACCACTCTCTAGAGAGAAACCTGCCAATACAACGGTTTGTCTCTCTCGTACTGTTCGGTCTGTTTTCATTTCACAACAGAATGCGCATCGCGGAGTACATTTATATATATCTATGTTTTAATATTTAAACTGAAAGATTCGATAAAGAAATAAATGTAGGTAAGAGATCAAATTTTTCCTCCATTGCAAGGGTTTTACACCATGCTGATTCCGAATCCGCTTATACCTAAGTTCTAACAATTACCGTTCATCCGTTGAAACTTAAAACTGGCGGACACCAGAATATAAGACTTCGATTTTTTCGATGACTTTGTCGACTCGTGTTTAGAAGTCTAAAAGATGGCTGAACTGACGCATTCGCAAAAAAACCGCCAAGAAAAGGCCTAAAGAGAATTCTTAGATAAAATATAGAACGAAAGGAATCGCAATGACTTGCGGCCTACTTCTCATCTGCGTGAGCTATGGCTCAAATTGCGTTATGTGTGATTTCTTGTTTCATAAAATGACTATTTTATAACTGTTGTTGATTTGTTTATGTTGGTGAATTTTCTGAAATATTACCAGTCAACTCGCATTACGTGTTCCGTTAATTAATACATGAATGCTGGAAGAACGAACTTTCCAGTTACGTTCAATTATGTTTGCACTGTCGTATCAATCTCTGTAATTAACTAGGTATATTTAAAGAAGTGATAAAGGCTGGGATTCAGCAACGTCAATTATTTCAATTTGATTTAATTGCAAGTTATATCTTTATGAGTACATCTCTTGATAGCTATAAGGGGGTTTGTTCTGGGAAAATTGTGTAATCAATTATAGTTTATGAGAAGATCTCATCGACACGTACAAGGAACATTTAAATAACATACATAAATCAAAACCATGTGTTATTTCTTGCTTTTATGAGCAATATGAGATAAAGTATATTTTAAGAACCAATTTATGGAGGAAAAAGTATCACATTGTGTCCCATGGTATCAATCATTACTACTAAATATGTACGTTTTAATGGGATAAACTATGCTATATATATGTATATATGTATATATATATATATATATATATATATATATATATATATATATATATATATATATATAAAACTTCAAAGAGTGGTCTTTGTTAAAAAACCCTCAAACTCGTGGGGATAGCAGCCAAAAAAACGTTACAGGCTAGAGATAAAGTGAATCAAATAGTACATTACCTAAGCTTTCGAAGAGCTTTGTCTTCATTTTCAAAGGTGCTCTTCGAAAGCTTAGGTAATGTACTATTTGATTCACTTTATCTCTAACCAGTAAAGTTTTTTTGGCTGCTATCCCCACGAGTTTGAGGGTTTTTTAACAAAGACCACTCTTTGAAGTTTTATTTCTTAACTAGTCAGCCGTGACTAACTGCCAACTTTTGGTTTTTGGTTATATATATATATATATATATATATATATATATATATATATATATATATATATATATATATATATTGTCACATACAGGTTGTGCCACCATTGTAGTGACATGTGTTGATCACATATTTAATATTTAATTATTTGAAAGAAAGTGGTATTTTGAGAAACATAATTTTGAGTGTACCGAGAAATTTATTAGTGTAGGAATTACAAAAAGCTGTGAAACGGGTGTTAACGTCTGAAAAGGTATACGGAAGTAGGAAATAAGAAGTGTCTTAATTGAGAATTGTTATGATTAGAAAGGAAAACGATATGTTCGATGTGGTTGTATTGTTGATAGTTGATCTATTAATTTCCATCGAATAAAATCTGAGTTTGACAATACATGACATTGATGAAAATGAAAATTTATTTGAACAAGCCTTTAAGGAAACTAAGAAAGGAAGTGAGGAGAGAGGTTGTTGAAACGGGAGACTATTCACTTGACATATTTTGGTGACGGAAGTTTTTTATCCCAAAAAGACGGAAAAATAACTAAATAAATTATATTGGAGACGATTCAGGGAATGAAAATTAAAATAACATAGTCAATACAAGGAATAGAACAAATATAATTGAAAATTAAAACAGTATATGGAAAACAGAGATTGAATATTATGGAATGATGTAAGACTGGAAAAATAGCACGTGAGATTATTTTAACACAGAAGGTAGACATAAATAGAACATATTTAGAAGATTGTGAGCAAAATAAATAATTGGAGACGGTAACTAATAATTTGAAGAAGAACATTATATTGAGAACAGAAATAAATATTTTGGAAAGAAGCAACATGGTAAAGAAATACATGAACCCAATATAAGACAGCGGAATCACATAAATAAACATATACCGACGAGTTTGCAGGAAAAGAACATTAAGCTAAAAGGTCGGTTTAAATTTTATATTAGTTAGTTGTTTTTTTTTAAAGTTGTGTAATTATCAAATTTGGTTATTTCGTTAACCATTTGAGAAAGATCTAGTTAATTTTATAGTAGTTTTTTTTAAAGTTGTTTAATTATTAAATTAGGTTATTTCGTTGATACTTTGAGAAAGTTCTATTTGATTTGATTGAAGTCGTATAAATTGTTGAAATTTTGTTAATTATTGGATCATTGGATATAGAAATTTTGTTTAGTTAATTGTAATTTCAATAGATTTTCTTTATAAGGTAAGCTAGATATTGAAATTCATCCAGAACAAAGATCTTTGTTTGAGGAATTCAAAAGAAGCAGTCCTGTATGAAGAAAGGTAAGAGTTTTTAGTATACAATTTAGAGGTAGTGATGGTAAAATTTTGAATAGTAATAAATTTAGGTCAAATTAGAGAAAATTAACATACAGGGTGTTTCTTGAATTAAAATTTAAAATAAAAGCTTAATTGTAGAACTGTGTAAAAATGTTAATTTAAATTTATATAAAAAAACAGGAAATAAAAAGAAAATATATATTTGAACACTACAATTCATTCGAGAACTGACTCCCTGAAAATAAGAGGTCTTATATATAGCCGGAGCATATACATTTACATTATTTTTTTTTATGATAATTTGAATTAAGTCAGAATAATTATATTAAATTTTACTTACCTATTTATGGTAAGTTGGCGTCCATAAATTATTAAATATATAGCAATACGCGTTATATATATCAAAAGTTAATTAAAATAAATTGTGTATATAGAAATAATCACAATCATAATAGAATTTGTCGCTTTAAGGTGTTAATTATAATAAAATCTGTCGCCTGAAACGTGGGGCATAATAAAAACTGGCATCTGAACAAAGTGGGGCGATTACCAGTGGCAGTAGTAACATAAAAATTTTCTAGAATAAAATAAATCGAACAAAATAAGAAATGGAAATTGAAAAATATTTAGACGATTTAAAAATACAAGAGATCAAAACAGAACTGGTGAAGAGATACCTGGACACAACTGTAATTAAAATAACATTGAAGAACAGATTGAGGCAAGCGTTAATTGATGAGCGAGAAGATCCAGAAGAGTATCGGTTTACATATCTAGAACAAGGAGATGGGAATCAGGAACAACAAGGTGAAATGGTAAACCTGATCAAACAAATGGTAAAAAAATGTACAAGAACAAAGAAGAAATGAAGAAAAATTTGGAAGAGAACAAAGAAGAAATGAAGAAAAATTTGGAAGAGAACAAGGGAGAAATGAAGAAAAAGATGGATGAAACCAAGGAAGAAACGAAAAAGAATATAGATGAAAAGATGGGAGAAGCAAATAAAAACATTGACAAAATGAAGAAAAAAATACAAAAATTACAAGAACATGTAATAGAAAAAGTGGGAGATATTAAACGTGAACAGGAACTCCAAAAAGAAAAATTTGAAGAGTATGTATGCCATAATGAGAAAGAAAAAGATAAATTACTAGAACTAATAAATCAGAATGATAAAAAAATAGAAGCTGAGTTGATAGTAATTGACAATAAAGTTGAAACAAAAATAAACATAGTGAGAAGGGAAATAGAAAATATAAATAAGAAGATAGAAGAATTGCCATCAGGAGACAAACAGGTAATCTATATGGAAGCAGGAAGAGGGATGGATTTAGAATATTATGGAGATATTAAAAAAAATCCTATCAAAATATTAAGAGACATGAAGAACACAATACAGCCAAAGAATCAGAAGGAAAACTGGAAAGTAGTAGTATCGAAAACGATGAAAGGAAAGGCAGAATTATGGTGGGAAATGATAAGAGAAGAATGCGAGGACTGGGTACAATTTGAGAATATGTTTATTGAATATTTCTGGAGTGATGCACTTCAAAGTAAAATAAGGGAAAACGTATACACGGGAAAATACTTGGAAGGAGGCATGTCTAGAGAGAATTATGCAATGAAAAAATTAGAATATATTAAATATTTAACACCAGAAATACTGGAAGAGGACGCGATAAAATATTTGGCTAGACACTTCACGAATGATATATACGAATTTATTATGGTAAATAATTTAAAAGACAAGAAAAGGTTCCTAGATTATATCCGTAGAATAGATGACTTGAAATCGATGAGGACGAATTACAACAGAGAAGAGAATAATAGGAGGGATGGATGGAGAGCTTCCTGGAACAAGAAGGAAGAGATAGATAATAGGGAAGAAAATTACCCTAAGAACAAAAATAACAATCCCCAGAGAAATAGTAATTATGGAAATAATTATGGGAATAATTACCATAAATATGATAATGGAAGTTCAAGACACAATTTTCCAGGTAGAGATGACCATAATAGACATAGATATCTAAACCATAGAAACAATAATTATGAGGACAACAGAGCAAGATATGAAAATAATCAACAGAGACGGGAAGATGGAAATAATAGTAACAGTTATGATAATAATAAGAAGAGATTTGATGATAGAAATAATTTTCATAAAGGAAGTTCATATCAAAATAGGTATGAAAATAACAATGATATGAGAAATTATAATAGAAATGAACATATGGACAAATATGAGGATGAAAGAAGAAATGATGATGGGTACAACCAAAGACGAACACACAATAAACAAGAGCATACTGAACCCAGGAATTGCATGGCAGAAATTAATTATACAAGAATAAACGAGGTAGAAGATGGAGAAAAATTGAATGAAGATTATGATAAGACTGATATAATGACCTCTGCAATGGTACATGAGCAAGCAGAAGGCAGACAAAATTTTTAATATCGAGCAGATTAAGTCATCTTCAGGTGAATGCAATAAAAAGCACCTATTGTCATCCAAAAGAATTTATAAAAATCGAACCTGAAGAAGAAAACATGACCAATAATGATAATGAACTGATATATCTCAAATTGGAAATGAATGGAATAGAAATAATAGGATTAATAGATACCGGAAGTCAAATTTCAATGTGTAAAGAAAATTTTTATAAAGAAAACAAAAATAAGTTCAAGGAAGAACAAATTAAAAAAATTAATAAAAAACAAGTGGTTAGTTTCAATAATAAAAAGCTGGGAAATGTTGAAGTAATGATATCAACAGAAATTGATATAAAAGGAATTAAAAGGAAAATTAATTTTTTTGTTATGCCAGGATTAAAAGTAGATGCTATATTGGGAGTAGATTTTATAGGGAAACATGATTTTATCATCGATTTAAGAGATAAAAAAGTACTCATTGATGATAATGTTATGAATATAAATAATTATGAAAATGATGAGGCTGAACGGCAGCAAAAGGGCACCGCAGTCAATTTAAATGGAATTAAAATATGGGGGGAGAGTGAATCTACTACTTCAAAAAGCCAGTATAAAATCCAAAGCATGAGTAATAAATTAGAAACAATAATAGAAGAACAGTCAATAGAAATATTAAATAACAATAAAAAGGAAAATACCAATATCAATATAAAGGAAATTAAATTAAATAAAAAAGAGAATATAGAAAGGGAATTAAGAATCAACACTTATATCAATTTTATCAAAGAAACAAAGTACATTTGTAAATATAATTTGAATGTAAACAAATTAAACATTGAAATCTTGAAAAATCCTAGCCGATTTGATCTGCTCTACGAAAAACATCAGTTTTATAGACAATACACGTCAGGACCAGAGACAAGAGAGAAAATGAATTTTAATATTTATAATCATGTGAAATATAAAAATAAATTTGTTAAAATAAAACTGAAAAGACTATTGCGAAACAAATTATGTAGAAAGCATATTCGTTTTAAAATACACAATAATATACTCAAACCAGGAAGTAGATTGTATAGAAAACATGTAAAATGGAAAAAAGAGCATGATACAGGATACCTAAAATTAGATGACAATACTAATAGTATAATTACAAGAAATAATAACTATATCAGCATAGGAAGCATGAAGTCAAAAGAAAGTAATTTATTATGGTTACCATATATTGAAATAAATATTCAAGGTTTACCAATAGGAGCACTAATCGATACTGCAGCTCAAATATCAGTAATAAAAGAGAAGATAATTTTAGACAATTTTAGCAATTTTAATCAACATATAATACCAATTAAAAGGATTACTATTATAGCTGCAAACAATAAGAATTTAGCCGAAATTGGAAAAATGTATTGTGGTACCTTATTAGTTAAAAATAAAGAGGTACAGGTTAATCTTTTGATAATGGCAGACATGGATCAAGATATGATTCTAGGGATAGATTTTTTGCGTCAAAATAAGAGTATAATAGATTTGCATCATAAAGTTATACAATTAAATAATGATAATTTGAAGATAAATGCTAGTTTGGATGCAGAACAAAATAAATATGTAATTCCAATGCATGTAATGAAGGTGGAAGAAGGAAGAGAATGGATAACAAGAGTAAAATGTATGTCGGAATATAAAGAGAAGATTTCAGAAATAATGAATAATAATAGGCAACATTTTGACGATTCACCGAGAAAAGCAAATCATTATGAACACAAAATAGAAATATATACAGAAAAACCATTTATTTATAGGGGTTATCCTATACCTCAAGCATATAAGGAACAGGTAAAAGAAGAATTAGGAAAAATGGAAAGAGATGGGATTATTCAAAAATCAAACACACATTACATTAGTCCGTTAATAATTGTCAAGAAGGCTGATAATTCTATTCGTCTATGCTTGGATGCAAGAAGAATAAATGAGATTTCTAAACCACAATATGAGGCACCACAGCATGTAAATATTCTCTTAACAAAAATAGGAAAATCAACAATATTCACCAAATTAGATCTTAAGAATTCATTCTGGTTAATTCCATTAAGTCCAGAATCTAGAAAATATACTGGTTTTCAAGTGGATGGGCAGGTATATGAATTTTTAACAGTGCCATTTGGATTACAATCAAGTTCTTCAGCACTAGTACGAGCTTTGAGGGAGGTACTTGAGCCATATCAAGAATTTTGCATTTCATACATTGATGATATCCTTATCTTTAGTAATAGCTCACAGGAACATCTAAAACATATAGAAAAAATTGTAAATATTTCAAACAAATTTGGACTGAAGTTAAATATTGATAAGTGTGTATTTTATCAAAGCGAGGTACAGTATCTGGGTTTTAAAATAACGAATAATGGAATAACAATAGATGAGAAAAGATTAGAACAGATACAAGGATTTCCTAAGCCTAAAAATTTAAAAACACTTAGAGGATTTCTTGGAATGATTAACTACTATTCTAAATTTGTACCTAATTTGGCAGAAAAAGAAAGGCCATTAATAGAGTTGTTAAGAAAGAATGAAAAGTGGATATGGGATGAACGTAGAATAAAGGCGTTTAACCAAATTAAAAATGAATTTTATAAAAACATTTCGGTATATGTTCCAAATTTTAAAGAACCATTTTTATTACGTACAGATGCATCTGAATATTCAATAGGAGGAGAATTGGTGCAAATGCAAGGGAAAGAAGAAGTACCAATATGCTTTGTGTCAAGAATGAAGAGGACCTGAAGTAAGATATAGTGTGGGAGAGAAAGAAATGTTGGCTATTGTATACTGTTGTCAAAAATTGGGATATTGGCTTAGAGGAAATAAATTTACAATCGAAACAGATCATAAAGCTTTATCATTTATGAGGATAACAAAATATGGAAACAGCAGAATTTATCGGTGGAATTTGCTACTTCAAGAATATGATTTTGAAATAGAATATCGGCCTGGGTGTATAAACTTCACAGCAGATTTTCTAAGTAGAAAAGATACTGAGAAAACTAAAAAAACGACAGAATTATTGATAGCACATAACAAGATAAACACGGTATTAATGGGTTTAAATCAATTGAAACATGAAACAGGGGTTTATTCAAAAAGAACGATTATTGAAAGTCAAGAAAATCTAGGAGAAGTAAAGAATAAGGTACAAGAAAAGATGTGTTATCGCGGAATCAAATTAGTAGAGGGATATTTAGTTAAAGTCATTAAAAATCAAGAATTGTATGTGTTAGATGAAGAAACGGCCGAGCGAGTTTTAAAAGAAATTCACCAAGATTATGGACATGTTGGTGTGCGGAAAACGTGGATGATTTTCAGAGAAAATTATTTTTCTATGCATGATTTATCGAGTACCAAAAGTATATGTCAGAATTGTCAAGTGTGTATGAGAACAAAATACAGAAACTATCATAATTTACATACGGTACACAGTATCAGTGTTAACGAACCTTTAGAATTAATCACGATAGATTATCTTAGCAATTTCATAATGAGTTATAATGAAAATAAGAACATTTTAGTAATATATGATTTATTTTCAAAATGTGTCAAGCTGTATCCAACAGTAAAATGTAACCGAAAAGAAACAATACAATGTTTAGAAACGTATATAAATGAATATGGTAAGCCAAAGAAAATACTAACGGATAATGCAACTTATTTCACGAATGAACAATTTAAAAGACACTTTGCACGACAAGGTATACAAATTATACATACATCTATGAGAAGACCAAATGCGAATCCAATGGAGAGACAGGTAGAAGAATGTATCAAGTTTTTGAGATCAGAATGTATAAACAACCATAAAGAATGGGATGAAAAATTACGAAATATAGAAAAATATATTAATCACACACCGAGCCTAGTGACAAATATAGCACCAGTCACTTTAATGGAAAAAATACAACCAGAGAGACCCTGGAATATAGATAATATAAATATAGAAAATTTACAGGAGAAGGCAAAAAGAAACATCATGAAATATAATGAAAAATATGAGAAGAAGGAAAACAAGAAGATAAAAAAACAAATTAAATTTAATATTGGAGACAAGGTATTATTAAAGAGACATAGGGTGAGCAACAAAAGAAATGAAACATGTGCTAAATTGCAAGAACCCTATATTGGACCATTCATTATAAAAAGGTTATTAGGAAATAACGTATATGAACTACTGGAACCAGAAACACAAAAGAACGTAGGGAAATATCATATACAACTCCTGTATGAATACTATGAATAAAACGAAAATGAGACAAAAACATAAAAAAAAGGATGATCAACACAATTAATTATAACACTGAACAAAGATGTTCATTGTTCTGGGGAGAGAATGTCACATACAGGTTGTCCCACCATTGTAGTGACATGTGTTGATCACATATTTAATATTTAATTATTTGAAAGAAAGTGGTATTTTGAGAAACATAATTTTGAGTGTACGAGACGTTTATTAGTGTAGGAATTACAAAAAGCTGTGAAACGGGTGTTAACGTCTGAAAAGGTATACGGAAGTAGGAAATAAGAAGTGTCTTAATTGAGAATTGTTATGATTAGAAAGGAAAATGATATGTTCGATGTGGTTGTATTGTTGATAGTTGATCTATTAATTTCCATCGAATAAAATCTGAGTTTGACAATACATGACATTGATGAAAATGAAAATTTATTTGAACAAGCCTTTAAGGAAACTAAGGAAGGAAGTGAGGAGAAAGGTTGTTGAAACGGGAGCCTATTCACTTGACATATTTTGGTGACGGAAGTTTTTTATCCCAAAAAGACGGAAAAATAACTAAATAAATTATATTGGAGACGATTCAGGGATTGAAATTTAAAATAACATAGTCAATACAAGGAATAGAACAAATATAATTGAAAATTAAAACAGTATATGGAAAACAGATTAAATATTATGGAATGATGTAAGACTGGAAAAATAGCACGTGAGATTATTTTAACACAGAGAGTAGACATAAATAGAACATATTTAGAAGATTGTGAGCAAAATAAATAATTGGAGACGGTAACTAATGATTTGAAGAAGAACATTATATTGAGAACAGAAATAAATATTTTGGAAAGAAGCAACATGGTAAAGAAATACATGAACCCAATATAAGACAGCGGAATCACATAAATAAACATATACCGACGAGTTTGCAGAAAAAGAACATTAAGCTAAAAGGTCGGTTTAAATTTTATACTAGTTAGTTGTTTTCTTTTAAAGTTGTGTAATTATTAAATTTGGTTATTTCGTTAACCATTTGAGAAAGATCTAGTTAATTTTATAGTAGTTTTTTTTAAAGTTGTTTAATTATTAAATTAGGTTATTTCGTTGATACTTTGAGAAAGTTCTATTTGATTTGATTGAAGTCGTATAAATTGTTGAAATTTTGTTAATTATTGGATCATTGGATATAGAAATTTGGTTAAGTTAATTGTAATTTTAATAGATTTTCTTTATAAGGTAAGCTAGATATTGAAATTCATCCAGAACAAAGATCTTTGTTTGAGGAATTCAAAAGAAGCAGTCCTGTATGAAGAAAGGTAAGAGTTTTTAGTATACAATTTAGAGGTAGTGATGGTAAAATTTTGAATAGTAATAAATTTAGGTCAAATTAGAGAAAATTAACATACAGGGTGTTTCTTTAATTAAAATTTAGAATAAAAGCTTAATTGTAGAACTGTGTAAAAATGTTAATTTAAATTTATATAAAAAAAACAGGAAATGAAAAGAAAAGATATATTTGAACACTGCAATTCATTCGAGAACCGACTCCCTGAAAATAAGAGGTCTTATATATAGCCGGAGCATATACATTTACATTATTTTTTTTATGATAATTTGAATTAAGTCAGAATAATTATATTAAATTTTACTTACCTATTTATGGTAAGTTGGCGTCCATAAATTATTAAGTATATAGCAATACGCGTTATATATATCAAAAGTTAATTAAAATAAATTGTGTATATAGAAATAATCACAATCATAATAGAATTTGTCGCTTTAAGGTGTTAATTATATATATATATATATATATATATATATATATATATATATTATATATATATATATATATATATATATATATATATATATACATATATATATCCATATCCATATACAGATAATTACAGTAGATTTGAAAATATTATTTTTAACCTTATAAAATTACTTATTATAAGCAAAATATCATGTGCAAATGGAATTTGTCTTCATCTATTCAATGTTGGGATATGAGAGACGTTCACAAGATGATATTTTTGATTAGAAATATATGTGAAATTTGAAAAGGAGCTGTCCTGATGGTAAAATGAATAATACACATTACGTTAACCAGATTTTTTAAACATTTCAACCTTGGTTGTATACTTTCCATTGACTTCAAACATAAGAATACAAAGTTTGCATCTTATACTTGGTTACCGAGCTATTGATAAAAAATTATTATCTAGAAATTCATCTTTAAACTTTATTGAAAAGGAATAATTGTTATAAAACAAGAAATTTATTTATAAAAGGTGTTCAAACAAATCGCCTCATATTTCAAAGCAAACATTTTCACGGTTTATAATTGAATCACGAACATATTCACTTCTATAAATTTCACAGCAGCGTGAGTACGTGCCAGTAGAATCAGTAGAATATTTCGGTTCCTCAACAGGTTCAAAGTAAACCTTGTCATTTAAGAATCCCCAAATAAAATCTAAAATATTGAGATATGTTATTCTAAGAGGCCATAGTATCCACCTCTTACAATCTATTAACAATTCAAAATAACAAAAACACTGGCGAGCACAAATTAAGAAATAGTATGCTTTGGTACAAAATTCTATGTTTATTTTGCCCTTACTGTAGCTGTACATAAAAACGTGTTATATATTGATTTCTGATTGAAAATAAGTGGACATCCCTGTATTTGTTTTTTTTGTTGGGAAGTTATTCATGAAGGTTCTCGTTTGTTTAGAATTTTTTAAATTCTTCCTATATATTGAATGAAATTATTTATGAAAACAATGGCATATCTGATGGCATCTCATGTAACAATTTTTAGCATTTTGTCTCCATTGTCTATTGACATAACGTTACAATGTGGGTCATACCAGCCATCATATTTAACATTACCATACTTCCTTGCAGTTTAAAGTACCATTCGTTATTATGTTTGATGGGTTACTCCATGGATAATTAGAAGCTACACAATATTGATGTGGGTGTCTCTGAAGATCATAGAGCACTTTAGTTCCACGCCGCCTACTAGTCTACTTATTTAGAATTACAGAGACGTAATCATAGCTTTTTTAGAAAATTGCGGCTAGTTTATTGGTTATTTATTGATATATTTTTTTTCACCCTTCAGTTCAATTGCAGTATGCCAGTGGAGAAAAGTACAACGACTTGATAAATTTATAATTATAATGAGGATATAAATGTATCTATTAACTTTTAAAATGATTTTCTCTTGAAATTCACTTAGTAAATGTACCAAAAAAATTCATGTTTTTCAAAGCTAAGCTTCATTCGAGAAATTTTTGTTCATCACTTTTTCACGTATATATTAAAATAAAGTAGTGGGTGCGATTCAATGTTTTTTTAAATAAACAGCGGTAACTACTAAACGAGTGAACAGGTTTTAACAAACTTGGTATTGTTGGAAAAAGCATTTTTTGCTCAATCAGGCCCATCTTATCTATGATATGTCTAATTTTTTTGATTCCTTTATAGCACATTTGAATGTAATAACCCAATCTCGATATCTTATTCCTAGCGTAAAATATGGAAGAAACAAAATTTAGTTATCATTTTAAAGAGACGTTATTACACCAGTATTTATTCTTATTTATTAGTAATCTTTTAAAATTCAATGACATAACATGATTTGATAATTTTCAAATACCTAATAAGAGTATAGTAAACACGGAGAAATTCTCGCATCTTGAGTCAATGACGCATTTTGAAGACGTTCAAAGTATACAACAAAAGTATACAACAATCATATTGACAGCTTTTAATATTTGTTGACAAATACATTTTAGGCATTTGTTTTTCCACTGTGGCATACTCTGCATATTCTGCCTATCTTGCACTTTCATATCATATGAACTGATTATTATTATGCCCCCACACGCTTCTTTTAATTTTTTTTTAACTAAGAATAGGTACTATTATTATTTAAAATTTATAAAATTATGATGTAGATTTATTATTGAATCTTTAAAACAGACCTATAGATAATAATAAATACCTGTGTGACAGCTTTCTACCGCAAGTATATACGATGAATAATTCCGAGAAATACCACTTTATATTCTTATCTGGCCACCCGGTACAGGAGTTGGTATCCAAGAATAGATGTTTAATATAAGATGTCAAAAACTGTTGTCTTAACTGAAATTAATTCAAAATATACTTTTATATTTTCACTTCTAAAACATGTTTTTTTAATATAATTCCAGCTTTGGACACAGCCCACCCGCAATTCCTTCCTTCTAAGTATATTATGTGCTACACGTATTCAGTGTAGGCCCCCAAAGAACACTGTGATATACCTAGGTTAACATAGTATAATAAAATTCTAGTGCAATGCTCCTATTGCAATCCATAACAGAATGCGGAGGTTGTAATGGGTAGACTTTACTCGCTCATATAAAAAGCGAATTATTAGTTGAAAACAAAAGTTTATCATACTACCAAATTATTAGACCCATATTAATTTAGGGAGCGGTAGACCAACTCACTGCAGTTGGTACAAAACAAATGTGTCCATATAGCTCTTGATCTTTAAACTTTTCTGACTCAATCTGCAGTTGAAGGCTAATAGAACAAATAGCAAACTTTATCTCAAAAACTACGTTCAATTTTATGAAAAATGTGATTTGCTACAAAAACTAAGAGCGGAAAATAGCTTTCACTGTTAAATTTGTCAAAAAACTGATGCACAAAATTGTTTTACCAAATTTACCGGTTACTCCTCCCTCGATGAAAGGTGTTACGGCAGTAAAAAACGCGGGTAGCAAACAATTTATCACTGCAGGCTTATACAATGTACCAAGTTTGACGTTTGTAGGTAGCGTTTTTTTTTAGATACGCTGAGAAAACTGACTGAACAGCATCATCTCCAAAGGGCGCTAGCTCGCTTAGGAGGAACTTTTGGATAAAGGTAAATATTGGATGGACATAAAATCATTTCTAGTAACTGTAGTTTGTGTTTGGCAGAAGAGCTTTTGGTCACTCTGTATACACGGTACATTTCCACTCATGGTTCAATTCACTATTGGGGGTATTTACCGAGATATCGTCATTGCCTCTGCCTACTTCGCTAGAGACAGGCCGATGACACCACCAGAGGAAGTACAAAAGTAGACGACTGCCTATCATAATGGGCTGTGATACCAACACACACAATGCCGTATGGAGAAGCACTAACAACAATGCCAAAAGTGAGTAATTATTAGAATATCTCTTAGCAAATAATCTGGACCACTCAAACGTGGGACACCCCGCACTTTCGTCACGAGAGCAAGAGATGAGGTCCTGGACGTCACAATAGTTAAAGTTGCTAGCTAGGAAAAATGTGTAATGTTGGAGGGTAATGAACGAGCCATCACTTTCCGACCATACAATCACTAAATTTAGGATAAAGAGAGATACCACCTCGATTCCTTCAATCCGAAAATCTAGAAATATAGATTGGTCTAACTACAGGACTAATTTGAAGGAACAAATAGTCGTACAAATCAGTGAGGCAATAATGGAAGCTTTTCATTCCAGCTGCCCAATGTCAAAAGCTCGATCAAAGATACTCCTTTGTGGAATGAGGACCTGTCAAACCTCAGGAAAGTGGTCTGTCGGCTTTTTAATAGAGCCAAACGTGACGAAAATTGGCAGGGGTACCCTAAAAAGCTTACTCAGTACAATAAAGAGATTAGGAAGGTCAAATGGCTTAATTTTCAAGCCTTTTTTGAAAAGAACTCTTCCGCTCACACAGCGGCTAGACTACAAAAGGTCATGGCAAGTGGGGGAACTAACCTCACAATGTCTTTGAAAGAGCCAGACGTATCATACACGGAAGGTGAAGAGGAACGATCGATTCTTCTTCTTAGAACACTGTTTAGGTAGTGAATCTACAACAAGCACTGAAATAGCAATGAATTACATCAAAAAATCCCGCAACAAGGATTGGGACATTGCTAAGAAAAATTTCACCAGACAACGGTTGGAATAGGTGATAAGAACCTTTTAACCACATAAATCGCCAGGAGTGGATGGAATATTTCCAGCTCTCCTGCAGCAATGGATAGACGAGATTCTTCCTTACTTGCTGAATATTACAAGAAGCAGTCTAGCAGGGGGGTCTGATATCTAGAAAATGGAGAAGCGCAAGGGTAACCTTCATACCAAAAATAGGAAAAAGAGATGGGACTGATCCCCGATCTTTTAGACCTTTCCGCTTAACATCGTCTCTACTTAAAACGATGTAGAAAGTAGTGTATAACTACATAAGAACGGAGAATCTGGAGAATACACTACTTTATAAATGTCAGCATGCCTTCAGAACGGGTTGACCAACGGAGACTGCTCTCTATCAGCTGACCGAAGTCATCCAGAGAACTCTGACCCACAAACAAATCTCATTGTGCGAATTCCTGGATATATCTAGCGCCTTTTACAACACAACTCACGTATCTGTCAAAGAAGCGCTGAAAAGGCGAGGAGTATATGGAATCATCGTAAAATGGGTGTATGAGTTGTTGACGACAAGGATAACTGAGACAACGATGAGGAATCAAACTACCTCATTTAAAGCCACTCGCGGGCCACCTCAAGGGGGAGTGATATATTATATTCTATGGAGCCTCGTAGTAGATGAGCTGCTCTACAAGCTAACGGAGTTTGGCTTCGAATGTATTGGCTATGCTGATGACATAGTTCTAATAGTCAAAGGCGAGTTCGAGAGCACCTTGTATGATTTATTACAAAAGAGCCTGGGGCTAAAGATTAATCTATACAAGACCACAGTAATTCCATTTACCCGGAAATGAATACTTGCAGCTATGAAACCCCTACTTCCTTTAAACGGAGAAATCATAGAATGGAAATATGAAGTTAAATATCTAGGGATAACCCTAGACAGTAAACTTCTGTGGAATAAGCATCTTGAAATAGCTGCAAGTAAAGCAATAAAAGCTTTGATGGCGTACAGAAGTCTAGCTGGTAAGACTTGGGGCTGTAGCCCAAAAATACTGCGATGGATGTACGTCATGATTCTGAGACCAGCAATTACGTATGGGGCCATAGTCTGGAATACCAAACCAGGTCAGATTACATATCTCACACCTCTACATCTGGTGATATAGAGATCATCCCAAGAGGTAATTTTTAGAATATCTAGGGAATATTCAGGCAACGAGAGTGTTGAAAATCAGGGACCCTGGTCCTCTCTAACAAAATACAACTCATGTCATCACTAACAAAGTACATCTCCCAGTGACGAAATGATTAAGGAAGTAAGTATCGAAAAAAACTTCACTACGATGCTAAGGCTAGAGACTGGGAAAGGGAATACACCACCCAAACTCTCAAAGAAAACACCATTAGATGGTTCACAGTTGGTTCAAAAAACACTACAGGAGCTGGTGCTGGAGTATTTGGACCTGGAACCAGATACTCATTATCGTTAGGCTCCTATCCGAGCATCTTTCAGGCAGACGTACTTGCAATTGAAAGATGAATGAACCTAGAAAGAAACTATCAGAAATGTGACATAACGATTCACTCTGATAGTCAAGCAGCTATCAAAGCATTGAGCTCCCATGTCATTGACTCATTGTTGGTATGGGAGTGCCGAAGAAAACTTGATGAACTAGGCAAGAATAACAGGATCTTTTTGTCTGGGTTCCTGCTCACTCGGGAATCGCAGGAAATGAAGAGGCAAATACACTTGCCAGAAAAGGAGCCCGAACGCCCTTTACTGGCCCGGAGCCTTTCTGTGGTGTATGAAAATGCTCCTATAAGAAAGAGTTTAGGAAGAAGGAGGAAACCGAAAAAGAAGTACTCTGGCGGTGCTTTCCCGGGCTGGATCACTCCAAAAAGTCCCTGCGAAAGTTTTACACTGCTAGATCAAAAAATTATTTGAATCTCAGTAAAAATAAGCTACATCTCCTCACGGGCTTCTTTACAGGTCACTGCCGCCTTAGGAAGCACCTAATGAGAGAATGTTTCGCAGAAATTGACGAGTGTAGATTCTGTGGGGAGGAGGAAAAAACTCCGGATTACCTAGCTCTAGAATGCCTCGCCATTGTAAGCCAACGGAGAAATGCTTCTGACAAGAAACTTGCGAGAGTGCGGATCTAACGTTCTTGAAGTCGTGTCAAATATCAGAGTTCATTAGAACCCTGGAACAGGAAGGCGAGTAGTGAGAATAGCTCTGATAGGGGGGGAGGGTGCACAATAAACTTTAGGTTTTAGTGCGTTGTAACCCCGTTAAAATCTAATCTAATCTAATACACGGTACATATAATGAACTTCAATCAACTTGATGCAAAACGACAAAGAGTCCACTAAACTGCTAATTTCTATATAGTAATTATACAGGGAATGGGGAAACCCTAATTGGCATTCGATCAGTACAATTTTGGATATACTTCGTAATCGTGTGTCACGGCAATGTTCTTCATATTGAAAAAATGCTCGATAAATTGAATTTGAATATTTCAACAAATAAACTGTAACTCCATATCTAAGACGTGGAGTATCTTTGAATGATTATGAATCTAGTGATTTAGTGAAAATTTAAATATAAATAGTTTACTTGACCATTCCCAGAAAAATTTTGTTTAAAATTTCTTGTTGGCCAACAACTAACATCAGCATTCGATGTCTGAGAGCAGCCATCTCTCACCTTTCTTCCATTCTTCCCGTGCCCCCAATATGTTCGAATTTTATTTAATTACCAAATTCTCCTGTGATTTTTATTTTCAACTTCCCCTGTATAACACAATTCAAATATTCTGCTCAAGACATATAACCTTTTCAGGCAACAAAAATCATCCTAACTGCAAATTTTCACTCGCTGTATCTGACCGTTACGTTTCAAATTCTATTATTTTTGTCCTTCCTCGTAACCACGTTAACCGATATATAAATATGTCAACTAAATTAAATTTTTATCTCATCATTTTTAACTGTCGTACATAATGGTACTCATGTTATAAGAGCACCCGGCATTTGGTCCTAATAAAAAACATGTGTAATTAATCATTAAACATTAATTACTCCAGCAGATTATGTGCTAAATAATCAAAATGTAACGCGTATGATCAAGTGAATTTCTTAATTGTCTACGCAAAAGAAAAAGTTATAAATTCCTGCAATATAGCAACATGAAAGTGAAATAAGTGTTTAATTTCTTCGAGAAAACATTTAATCAAACATCCTACAACAGTGAATATAATATACGGTCCTTCGAGAAAAACATTTAACAATAAAAAATTTACCGTTCCATCTAATAACCCAAGTGAAAAAAGGGTTAATTAGAATATGGCCCTTCTGTAGCCGAATCGAACCAAAGAAAGTTCATAGAAGAACTAAATAAAGTTCATAGAATTTGGGCCTAAATCGAGAGCAGTGTTGGCGGTTCAAATCTACGAGGAAATTGAAATTATTCAAAACAGACAGCAGGTTCGCAGTGAAAACGAACAAGACAAATAAGTTCATAGAATATAGTCCTGAATTGAGAGCAGTGTTGGCAGTTCAAATCCAAGAGGAAATTGAAATTCTTCGACATAGACAGCAGATTAGCAGTGAAAACGAACAAGACAAATAAGGTACATATGACGGATAAAATTTATTACATTTTTATTACATGTTATAATTTCAAATTTAGTTTGGACATTTAATAACATTATCTCATATCAATTTTGGAAAACAATAATATACATCATAAAATATTACTTAAATACCTAACATGGCACATTGATTTGAATTTTATGTCAAATATTTATGTCAAATAATTGATATAATTGATAAAGTGGATTCTCTAAAAACACAACGTGCTAGTTGTAAGGCAGCAATTACTCGTATTCATAACTGGTTTCATAACAATTTGGACGAGTCAGACAAGTATGCTTTCAAATTCCGAATAGACAATTTAGAGAAATATCATTTTAAATACTCTGAGATTCAAGACCAAATTGAAACCATAGCCGTAGATACTGAATTAGAATTTGACGATAGAAGCCAGATTGATGAATAATATTACTCATAACACTGCAAAAAACAAAATGCTTTCGAAAAATTAAACTCTAAATTCAATCAAACTAATCAATTAACTGTACATTCTCAGAGTGAAACTCACATTAGATTATCTTCCATAGAAATACCGATTTTCTCAGAAGATAGCACTAAATACACTGTCTTTATAGATCTTTTTAATGCACTAATAGTAAACAACACCCGGCTTACATCCAAAACTGAAAAATTCTACTATTTGAAATCATATTTGAAAGGTGACCCGCTCAATTTAATTTCTCAATTACCGGTAAATGAAACCAATTTTGATGTAGCGTTGGATTTACTGAACTCTAAATACAATAATACACGGCAGATTGTTACTGCCCATTTTAACCGTTTGACAGCCTGTAACAACATCTCAAAATGTACTGCTCAACAATTAAGAACATTCACGTCCGAAACTAGATCTATCGTAAAGTCATTGTTAAATTAAAATATCAATAAGGAAGAGTTATTTGATGCACTAGTCGTTTACATATTAAAAACAAAACACATCATTGAGACCTTTGGACATAAACCCTAATCATTCACAACCAATGCAACAATCTCCAGAATATTATCGTCAAAAAACGTACTGTTCTGGACAAGACTCATTCACAATACCTAACGAATAACCCCTCTCTTACTCCTTACACTCATTCTTCCGGTGTGACCAAATCACTTTTAATAAAAACTTACCCTCAAATACATTCTTAAATCACAAAACACTTATAAATCAAAACTTACTGTCAAATTAAAACAATATTACTCATAAATCATTCTCAAACCAACACTTACACTCGAATAAACAATGCTCTTTCAGTGCATGATAGCACTCATTCACTACTTAAACTCTTTCTCGTCAAGAAAACTAAACCGTTCATCCTCAAGAAGAGGATAATGATTAACCCCTAAACATGTATGCTTGACACTAAGAAAAACTTAAAACTTTGACACTTTGACATGAAAAATTATTAATGTGAATACCTGGATAAAGGTGTTATTAATGTGAATACCTGGATAAAGGTGTTATTGAAAAAAATACTTTCATGTGAATACTTGGACAAAGGTATTATTACAAAAAAAATTCTTTATTGTGAATACCTGGATAAAGGTATTAAAAAGACACTTGGACACTTGGATTAAAATGATACTTGGTTGAAGAATATAACCACTTGGGTGACGTTTAGAAGAAAACGTCATCCCCCTTACTCATATGCTACTTACAAAATTACATTGACGACACTTTGGATTTAAAACGACTTGACAAAAACATTATATACATATCTTACCCTCCCTCTTCTTAACGAGAACAGAAATAACTCTCCTTTACGTACATTAAAACATTTTAAAAAATTCATTCTTGCCCGCATTATTGCCGGGCCCCCTTAAGACAAATGTCTATAATCATAAAAACAATCTCAAAAGAGTTAGACAAAACTCTCATCATACTTACATTCGTGATCACTACCTTACATTTACTTTCATGCCACCTAACACATTTACAAATGAATTATTACTTGCACTCGCATACATTTGCACTTTAATCAAACTTATACTCATTCTCATATTGGCACTCATAGAGAAATGGCATGAATTTGTAGAAAGCGTGACCCAGTTATCATCATTACATATCACTAGGCATATATTTGAAAACAAACAAATATCACACATTGAACTCCACGGTTTCTGTGATGCCAGCTCATTGGCTTATGGAGGCTGTTTCTATCTGAGAACAATTTACACGAATTCTTCCGCATCCTCACAACTTATCATTTCCAAATCCCGTGTCGCCCCTCTCAACAAACCGATTACAGTTCCCAAATTAGAATTATGCGCCATGGCCCTTGTATCAAACCTTTATCGCACACTACAAGAGAATCAACTATCCTCAGATAAACGTCTTATATCATTAAACCTTTTTATAGACAAGGACAATCTTATTAGAGTCGGAGGGAGACTCTCCCATTCCCCCGTTTCCTACGAACAAAAACACCCAATTCGACTGCCTGCTCATTGTCATTTCACTACCCTGGTCTTACAAAAAGAACACATATGTTTAGGACACAGTGGTCCTCAAAATGTTCTCGCCAATATCCGTCTAAAATTCTGGCCTATTGATGGCCTGCGTGAGATCAAGCGCATCATAAACAAATGTCTAATGTGCCACAGGTTCAAGGCCATAGCAGCACAGCAAATCATGTCTGATCTACCTGCACGTCGTGTAACACCTTCCCGTCCCTTCCAGACGGCTGGAGTCGACTTCTCAGGACCATTCTCAATAAAATCATCTCATCTGAAGCGAGCTCCAGTATCCAAATCTTACATCGTCCTATTCATATGCTTCTCGACAAAGGCAATTCATCTTGAGCTAGACTCTGATCTGTCCACAGATTCCTTTATCGCTTCATTGAAACGTTTCACTTCTAGACGAGGACTTCCATCTGTAATTTACAGCGACAATGGCACGAATTTTGTTGGTGCTAATCATTATCTTGCTGAAGTATCTCACTTCCTGACTAAGAATTTTTCTCCCATATATGACCACTTACTTACATCATCAATAGAATGGAAATTCATTTCCCCCAGATCCCCACATTGGGGTGGTCTCTGGGAAGTGCAAGTCAAAACCGCTTCAGGTACTCACACTCGACCAATTGTCAAAATCATTCCGTTACCCATGCCTGATTCCTCAGAAACATAAATAAGAAAAGTCATTTATACCTTGTCAACGTAACAAAGCGCTTCTCTCGTTGCACAAATAAACAACCTTATACGTAAAGAAGATGCCTCTTACGTTTACTCTTATATTGGTGGACACATTACTTGTACTTACACGATCATGTCATTTCATTAATTAATCACACATTAATTTTTCAAACATTACTCTCTCGCACTCACCCTCACTATACACTTTAGTCCATTTCTAGAGTATATTGCATACATTCTTATCGTTTACAACTCTAGTCCACTTCTAGAGTATATTGCTTACATTCTTATCATTCACACCTCTAGTCCATTTCTAGAGTACATTGCAAACATTCGTGCCCTTAAAAAACAAGAACTAGCATACATCTAGACCTCTTGTTCATTCGGTACATCCATGACGTTAGAGTCCTTACACCACTCTAACATCAAACCTTATCATTTCATACATTCATGACGTTAGAGTCTTTACACCACTCTAACATCAAAACCTTATCATTTCTTATATTCATGATATTAGAGTCCTTACAACACTCTAACATCAACCCTAAACATTCGTTTACACTCATGACGCCAGAGTCCTTACACCACTCTCGTTGCACAAATAAACAACCTTATACGTAAAGAAGATGTCTCTTACGTTTACTCTTATATTGGTGGCCACATTACTTGTACTTACACGATCATGTCATTTCATTAATTAATCACACATTAATTTTTCAAACATTACTCTCTCGCACTCACCCTCACTATACACTTTAGTCCATTTCTAGAGTATATTGCATACATTCTTATCGTTTACAACTCTAGTCCATTTCTAGAGTATATTGCTTACATTCTTATCATTCACACCTCTAGTCCATTTCTAGAGTACATTGCAAACATTCGTGCCCTTAAAAAAACAAGAACTAGCATACATCTAGACCTCTTGTTCATTCGGTACATCCATGACGTTAGAGTCCTTACACCACTCTAACATCAAACCTTATCATTTCATACATTCATGACGTTAGAGTCTTTACACCACTCTAACATCAAAACCTTATCATTTCTTATATTCATGATATTAGAGTCCTTACAACACTCTAACATCAACCCTAAACATTCGTTTACACTCATGACGCCAGAGTCCTTACACCACTCTGACACCAACATTAGGTTATTCTTACAACCCCTATACATTTATATAATTATATTTACAATTATTCACTTTCATTCATAATCCTGTATCAGAACCTTATACACTCTCACGCTATCTAACCCTTTCACTGACATCAGCATTCTATGTCTGAGAGCAGCCATCTCTCACCTTTCTTCCATTCTTCCCGCGCCCCCAATATGTTCGAATTTGATTTAATTACCAAATTCTCCTGTGATTTTTATTTTCAACTTCCTCTGTATAACACAATTCAAATATTCTGCTCAAGACATATAACCTTTTCAGGCAACAAAATTCATCCTAACTGCAAATTTTTACTCGCTGTATCTGACCGTTACGTTTCAAATTCTATTATTTTCCTCCTTCCTCGTAACCACGTTAACCGATATATAAATATGTCAACTAAATTACATTTTTGTATCATCATTTTTAACAGTCGTACATAATGGTACTCATGTTATAAGAGCACCCGGCATTTGGTCCTAGTAAAAAACATGTGTAATTAATCATTAAACATTCATTACTCCAGCAGATTATGTGCTAAATAATCAAAATGTAACGCGTATGATCAAGTGAATTTCTTAATTGTCTACGCAAAAGAAAAAGTTATAAATTCCTGCAATATAGCAACATAAAAGTGAAATAAAAACTTACCGTTCCATCTAATAACCCAAGTGAAAAAAAGGTTAATTAAAATACTACCTATTTGCAGCCTTGCAATAAAATATGACATGCATGAATATATAGAAATATCCATACCGGACAAGTATTTCAAAAATAGTAAGGGACCTATTTTTTAGTTAATACGTTTCTGTATACGTTCAAAAATTATGGAGAGGCATGGCGCAACTTCAGGGCCGCCTGTGATCTAGCAATAACCCTGTATTGATTTATTTATTACTATCGATAATGATTTTTTCTTCTTGTCTCTCTCAGCTTGATTGAAATATAGATGGTTGTGTTGGGGTGTAGCCTCCTTGAGACTTTTAATGGAACTTGATTACTCATTGCGTTGTTTGTCGTAAATACGATTTTTATCTCTGTTTACTGGTTATATTCGGTAGTTGACCGTCGTACAAAAAAGCTTAACTGAATATTTGGTTAGTAACTTAATAAAAAATTTTGATTAGGCTAATTCATAACAATATAATCATTGTTGAGTGGTCCAGAGATGACCAAACATTTATTTCAAGTATATTTTTTAAATGATACTTATAAGAGCGTTGATTAATTCTTCCAGGCAAGTATGCATGAGCATCTATGTTTTTTAATATTCTCGATAAAAGACCCCCTTATGCAAAAAATACATACATACAATTATGACTGCAAAACAGATAATTTTGTTGTTTCTGCTATGTACTAAAAATAGAGTGTTTATATGATAATATAGTACAATGTATCACAAAGAATAAATGTTTCAATGAACTATATACATTTGAAAATAGTATATTGTTTTACTAGTGACAATAATTTGAAGCGAGAGAACAATTGATTAACTGGGGCGCAGCCTAGGCTGAAAATCTTCACAAGCTCCAAAAAATATTTTCGACGACTGAAACACTATTAATAAGTTTCCGAAAATGAATTTACGTTGTCAACTCTCCAATGCATGAATTTTATATATATTTCTTCATATCTCATTTTAGATTTTACTGGTAATAAATTGAAAGAGGTTTCCTTAGCTTTCTGGTGGAGTATTTGGAAATTCTAAATCACTTTTCGAATCAGAAATCGTGAACATAAAAAAATAACAATGCCGTCAGTGCAAACTGACAAGTCTAAACAATTAACGAAGAACGTCAAACTAATGAAACCAAGCAAATATGTATAATCTGTTCATTGTACACCAGCCATTAAAAGTGACGTTTTTAATGTCTCCTTTGAGTTTTAGAACATATTTAAAGCCGGTGTTAAATTTATCGTTAAGCTCAAAAGCAAATTTTTCAATAAACTTTTATTATCAACGCTAAACAATAATTATTACATAAGTATAAAAATTAATATGACATATTAATAGTGAAGCTGGAACAATTGCTAATATTAATAACTTACAAAGTAGAAAACGTTTGTAATGAATTTGAGCTAGAATTGGAAATTTTATTGTTGCCAGTTATTGCTTGCCGAGAAGTGGATGGGATTTCGAATTCTGCTGTGGCGCTGGAATTCTTTGAACAATAGCATTATTCTGATTAATGTACTCGTCGGTATAACCTTCAGCGACTGTAGTAGACTTCCATCTGCCGTACTTTTTGATCTGCCTAATATTTGCTTCTGATTCTGCTAGCAAAGAAGAAGAGGATCTTCTGAAGCAATGCCCTGTAAATTGGTTTTGATCCGTTAGTCCCAAAAATGCAGCAATGGTAGAGGACATTTTTCCAAACGTATACATACAAATTACTTTATCTTTTGTCTTATTTATGATTTTTTAATCCATTTTCTTGTATATGGTTCCATTTTTTTCAAATATTTTTCAGAATTATAACACTTGTACATAAAGATACTACATCTAATCCAAAACGGATTCAGACAAGGTATATAACTAACACTCACTTCAACAGTATAAATTTGATGATAAAATATATACAAAAAAATTTGTGGGTGTTCTATAGAAGCATCCATATCAAGTATTATAGTACAATTTGTAATGAAACAACTTGAGGAAACTATAATTAATAAGCTGAAGATTGATATTTCCTTCTCTTTTTGCTATGTACAAAATTGAAAACGTAATTCTCCGAAGATGAAGGATGTGACATAGCACCGTATAATGGTGCATTTTAGAAACCCTAACACACGACTGAAATAATCGAAAGATGTTTTGGTCAAATAAAACAACGATTTCTTATGCTTCAATATAATGAAGGAGTGTTCTTAAGGAATGTCCCTAAACTAATAATATGCTGTTTCATATTACACAACGTAGCAAATTATTTAAGGGTATAACTGGAGCCCCTGTATCCCCCACTACAAGATATTCCAGTACGTTATCCGGCATAAGAGGAGGTTGCTAATATGGAACAAAGTGGACAACGAAAGTATTCTGCAGTAGCAGAAACCATTCTTTCTCATCCTTAGGACAAATCGATATAAAAAAACAAGTTTGAAAAATAAAATGTTAAGTATCTACTTTATGCACTACGAGTATGTACTCGTCAAACTCTTTTTTATTCATACCAAATGAAGTATAAGCTCAGACTTCATGCTCATGCTCAAGAGTATAAACTGAGTTTTTATTCATACCACCCAATACCTTATCTAACGGTTGTGATGAGCTTGTAACTTGTTTGTTGCACTAACCAATCGCTACACAATTTAGAAAGGACAAAGTAGGAAGTTTTGGATATAAAAGTCATACAATGAATTAAACTATTCATGGAGTAGAAAATGTATATTATAAAGTGAAAAGAAAACCCAAAAGAATGACATAATCTTAGAATACTAAAAAAAATTGTGTAATTTTTACTAACCTGTGATCTAAAAAGTGTATATATTCTGTTTTTTATTGTATAATTAGTGGGTGTGATTAGTAACTGTGAACTTCTACTGCAGCACTCACAGTAATATTTATTTGAAACTCAATCGCATTATTCTACAAATTCTACAAAATAAACGAGTGAGTTATTGTTAGTAAATCACAATTGAATATTGATTCGTAGGTTGGTAAAAACAAATTACGTGAATAATGTAGGACAAATTGGAGATTACAAGAACATCAATTCTAACTGAACTTATAACCTTAGACTCAAACAAAAACCTACTAATATAGCCCAACTATGCTGTTATACGTAGAATGTGAGATATTATTATTACGTGAGATAATTGTACATCGTTAAATTTCTATAAATGAGTAAGTAACACATTTTTCAATGTAGTGATTATCTTAAATGATAATGTATAGTTATAAGTTTGATATGTTGTACTCATATTTTAATACGTTAAATTGTGACATAACTTCCATAATGATAAACTAATCATACATGCATATAGCACAGACCCTCCTCGCATGTAATATCCATAATCCACGAATATGTTTAATGTCGTTTGCCTTATTCGAATTAGGAATTGCCATATATCGAATTAGCGATATTATGAACAAAAATGTTATGCGTGTCTATTGTTCTCAGAAGGAAATGCTTTTCATAGTGATAATAGGATTTGTCCTAAAGTAGCAGCTGCTGAAACAAAACCTAACGAAAATTGTACGAAGATACTCTCGAAAATGCTAATTTATACTTAAGAAGTAAAGACATTAAGGACATAGTGTGTCGAAACGGAACGAGCAATTTCGTGTAAATTGAAAACACTCACAATATTAATAGTAACTAGAAAATGTCATAGGAACATAATTAACAGAGAATTAGATGATATTACTAATTTGTCACAGATAGGCTGAACTATGAAGATTACTTTTATTTCTCAAAATAGAACATTAGAATCCCGTTCCATAGATTGGAGAATAAAATTATGCCACCACTTCCATCCAATTTGATTACATTTAAAGATCATGATTCATGCAATTACCGATGTACAGTGTGGCCAAATGGAAGAAGCCATCATTTGCATTGCGTATACTTAAAAAAAATCTCAAGGAAATTATGGAAATTACCTAGATTGGCTCCAAAAAGGTTGATTGAATATCAAATATTTAAATACGCATTTCACAAGAGTTTGGTAAAAAATAAATACGGAATTAGCGGGCACATCGATCATATATTGGAAAAAGCTTCCGGTACAGCTTGAACAAATATATTTATATCGAAAGAAGTTATCAATTACTCGATGCTTAAGTCCACAATTAATATTAAAAATAATATAGATATAAGCCGTTATCGTAATAAGAAATAGATCACTTCTTATCAGAAGCTAGAGATAATGTCTACCTAATGACAAAGGTAATATACTTAAATCTAATTTCTCTCCTTCTTTGTAATCATTTTTTCATTTATTTCTGGTTGCAATATAATTTGGATGATATAGAAGACAACCGAGTTAGTGATTAAAATTTCTATGGAAAGGGAAAGAACCTTTTTCGTCAAGCAAACACACCACATCCTAGATTATTATAAAAAGGGAAAATGTACTATATTACCTATTGCTATTCACACTTTTGGAAATATCGCGTACACAATTGCTGAATTTCTTAAAATACCGAATCCCAAAGCTTCACCGGGCATTATTTAGGCAGGAGCTCAGCCACCCTAACTCGCTAAAAGTGGTGGTAGTACAACCAACTTGAAGAGACATGGAGAACGGAAATCAACCATTGTAGTGGAGGAATACGTAGAAAATTCTTGAAGAAACAAAATTCAAATAGCTTCCCCGATCGCAAAGGCCGCACCGAAATGAATATCTCGAAAACGAATACAATTAATTACTACTAATATTATTATAAGTAATTGTCATAATTGTGCGATTAATACACATATGTAATGTATTCATAAGAGAGATTGTTATACGTACCTAACTAGCTGAACCCAGCAGAATAAACATGGTTGTAGTAAAAATAATGTATACAACTCGTACGCAAATCACCTTTCCCGATGGCTAGATTTGAGGCACTCGCCTTATATTCCTTCATTAATAAACGTGATTGTAGGAAAATATTTTGTGCAGCTCGTACGCAAAGCACTTTCCCGCTCGCTTGATTTGCAATCATAGTGTTCGGTTAAGCGAACAAAAAGTTGATATGCTGCAGCGCCACCTGGAGCGAAGTTACAACAAAAAGGATAGTAAATACAAATTCTTCATAGAGAACTACGTATATATGCCAATTTTTAGGGTGATCAGTTGAACGGTGTAGAATTTTTTAAGCTGCAGGGCCACCCGGTATCGGATTTCAAAATTTCTAAGGGTTTTCACATTTAACAATTTTGTACTCACATTACTTTCTGTTTTAAATGAAATTGTTGTACTTGTTGCTAAAGATATTATCTTTGAAATATTATTATAGTGCATTTCATTAAATCAATTAATGTATGGCCTGATTTTCAAATCGCTCTGCTCTGGTTCAAGGGACATCCCTCGCAGTGGAATGTGTTTGTGAGCAATCGTGTATCACAGATACAAGAGATCTCTAGCTCTAGCACTTTTCAATGGCACTATGTTCGGTCGGAACTTAATGCTGCACACATGATCTTACGTGGAAAATTCGACTATTTAACTCTTTGGTTTCAGGGTCCCTTGTTTCTACATGATTCCAATTTCGTATTGAGTGACTTTGCTCAATTTCGCCTCATAGACGATCCTCCTGAATTAAAGAAAAACAGTTTCACAACCACTGTAATTGAAGAACAGTTTTGGCCCAAGCTCTCGTCAAAGTTTTCGACTTTTCGTAAGCTTCAGAGGATAGTAGGATATATGCTACGGTTTGTCCAAAACTCAAAAAAACAACAGTGCACAATTAACAGGTCCTTTATCGGTAAAGGAACTTGAGGATGCTACTTCTTTAATTATTAAAAACATACAAACTCAATATTTCGACAAAGACATTGGAACTCTCTCTCGTGGAAAATTATCGAACAGGCAATTGATCTCACTTAAGCCATTTTAGATACCGACGGAATTTTGCGAGTCGGTGGACGCTTATCTCATGCAGATATTCCGTATCAGCAAAAACACCCCCTACTGTTGCCCTCCAAAAAGCACACTGTCTCTCTCTTACTGAAACATGAGCATGTTTATGTAGGACATAGTGGCCCCCAAAATGTCCTTTCCAACGTCCGGATACGCTACTGCCCCTTGGACGGTCTCCGCGAATTAAAACGCATCATTAGAAATCATAGCGGATTTACCCAATGATAGAGTATCCCCATCCAGACCCTTTGTAAAAATTGACATATATTTTGGTGGACCCTTCATGGTAAAACCGTATCGCTTACGCAAAGCTCCAATTGTAAAAGATTACTTGGCACTATTTGTTTGCATGGCTACTAAAGCAGTGCATTTGGAACCCGTGTCTGATTTATTCACATGCTCGTTCATAGCTGCTCTGAAGCGGTTTATAGCTCGTCGAGGGCAACCTTCCGTGATTTATAGTGACAATGCTACCAATTTCGTTGGTGCTCGAAACCAACTCCAATAACTGCGCGACTTCTTTCTCCTGTCTCCTCCAAAATGATACTGGCATTTATCTTCAACAATGAAACTCAATGGAAATGCATACCCCCAAAATCTCCTCATTAGGGAGTCCTATGGGAAGCGGCGGTTAAAAATGCCAAAATTCTCCTGCACAGAATTATGGGAAAGCAAACGTTCACCTTCGAGCAATTCACTACAATTCTAATACAAATAGCTATATCGTTGATGCACCTTAGTACATTAAGGACTAAAAATAAAGTTTGTAAATAGAGACATTAAACGATTTGCATGAAGACTCCAAAAAGTAGAGGCAATCGAACTTGCTTCTCGGCACCGTTTGACACAGAAGGAAGAAACCCTACGCGTAGTTAAAATAAACCAAAAGTCAAATGTGACTGGCATTGTTTGAGAAGAATCAATCACTGATAATTCCATAAATTTGTTGTTGTTGTTATCTTAAAGGACCATGTTTTCTGATGCTGTTTGATCGTTTTGTTTGCAATTTTGAATTATTATGGTTCCACGGATGGCAACCCTATACAGAAAATCGGAACCTCTGGAACCATATTGCTCGAGGACATTATGATTTGCTAGTTTGTGAAGCTTTGGAATATTTTTCTTCATGCCGTACATATCCACATGCTCTATAGGTAAAAAACTTCGTATTCTGACATTTTAACGTCGCTGGATGTCATTATAGAATTCGAAATTGAGGTGTCACAGAATTTTATAGAAATATGCATAATAATGGAGCTGCTGAATTTATTCCATTTGGCTGTTCCACACTGTATATCAGTTGTCGTCTTGGTTCTTGTTCCCAAATGAAACTGATACTGAATACAATTAGGTGACCAAATTTATTCATTCGAAACTCTTTTAACTACATAAAATTTCAAGTGTTACGTACGGTTGTACTCGTATTTAAGCGAATATTCCAATAATTAACAAGAATTGTCAAGCTTTGACAGTTCTAACTACACGTTTTCAAAATAATTTGGCGATTCCAGACTTTTGTTCCACTTCGTATAAACAGACAAAAAAATGATAATATGGAAAGTTTCTAATTCCTATAGCATATCATACCGATAAATATACACTTTTGCCGTCATCTTTTATGCAACATTGATACAATAACCAATTACAGTAGCTGATTTTTTCCAAATAACGGCTTGTTTGGTTTTCAGAGGAAACGACGTTGCAATTATTGAAAATAATTGACAATAGCGAATTTTACAACAATACGACCAAAGATAATATCGACGATCTTTGGTCGTATTGTTGTAAAATTCGCTATTGTCAATTATTTTCAATAATTGCAACGATATATTTTATAATCTACTATGCTGTCCATTCTACAGATACCGTATGTAGATATAAAAGCTACGTACGTTATTTTTCAAATCTGGTCTATAATCAACAACATCTGCAGGGTGTTAAAAACTACCAAGGAATCGGACGATCGCGAAATAAAGCAACACGCTTTTATTTGCTTGACTTGATGTACCAGAATAGTTTTCAACCATTTCTAGATATAATCTGAAATTATAACTTAAATCGAAATTTTAATAGAAGGTTATTTTTCATTTTAAGTAGCCCTTGTTTTTGGTGTTTTGGGGGTTTGTCGCAAAAATTAACATTACAACATATATTGTTAAGAAATACTGATGAGTTCTGAGACCATATTTATTCCGTCTAACATTTTTGCCGCATTTCTGAATGTCGACAACCCACAAGGATATAGTGGGCATTGTTTCCGCCGTACCCCAGCGACTACGTTGGTAAACGCGGGTGCGGATATAACAACATTGAAAAGGCCGCAGTTCATGGTCGTGTATGTGAGTGTCGTGAGCTCCTGTAAAATCTTGAATAACTTACGAAGCACGTAGTAAAAATGATGTGTTGAAAAAATTGATAAGAAGGCAACTGCAAGTAATAGGGATCGAGACCGAACTATAGAGGCAGCACTTCTGTCGAAAGTAGAGCGCCCTGGTGTTAAATAAGAAAAACATTGTGATGTAAACAGTATAATAAACAACCTACAAAATGCAAAAAATGAATAGATCTTTTTATTTTATTTGCCAGGAAACATTGTTGGTATGTAAGATTGGTGTAGGGGATTATCTGATTTTTGATTATTGACAAAATGAGCACTGCAAATTCTAGTATTTTTATTTGATTCCTAATCCTTCTGATGTTTTCTGAAATGTAATTAAAAAACTTGAAGTTATTCATTTTGTACAAATGTTTACTTTCGTTCTCTTAATAGTATTTAATTATTTAAACTTATTATATATTATTAAAGTCAGCAAACATATAACAAGCTTTTTATTTTATATTATCAATGAAATTGTACTGAAAACAACATTTTATTCTCTTGATAATAATCTTTTATTTATGTTAAAAAAACATTCAGAACTTTTCTAATAGCTGCCAATTGTAGTATCATACTGATTATACACAAAATAATAGTTAATAAAATGTTTTAATTAGAACATTTCAATTACATATGGGTTTTTACTGCATTTATCCATTTTTGACGTATTAAGGTTATCCACGCAGTGTTCAATGGACTTTCGGGGAAACTATAAAATTTCAACTGCGTAGTATTTTTATACAGCATATTTGAACAACCATGAATACAGAAAGATACTTTTGATGACGACATCACAAACATTTAGTATCAGTTTCAAAAAATGTACATTGGAAAACGCTGATTATACAAAACTATACTACTAATAGTGTTTACATCACATTGTTTGTGTTTTTTACGGCAGATGGCATAAACGTCATCTTTCTCGGTCCCTATCCAGTACTGTAAATGAACTGTATATATTATGTTTTTTCTTAATAAAAATACACCAATTCTCAACTTTAATAATTACACCAGCAAAAGAAATATTATTTAATACAATGTGATACAAATATTTCAAGTAACTATCGTCTGTGGTTTTCTAAAAAGCTACTTTTATTATAAGATATTGTTGTAACCTGGGAGGTTACGTATATTTTATTTTACTATTACTTTACTTGTATTCCTTATATTTTATGGTAATTACTATTGTATTATATTTAAATAATCAATATCTCTTTGTTGGAGAAGTCAAAAATCTAACCTCACTTGAATATTGTTTTTGACATCTGTCAAATTATGAATGAAAAACTTTCAGTATTTTATGTTAGAAATAAGTAGTCTAAAAATGATGACAGTTATTGTCACTTTTTGAAATACTCAAAAAATTATGTTAATGTACAATTTTTAAGAAAAGCGTGGTATTGTAATGGCAGTTCACCCCCCAATAAAGTTATTAAAATGAATAATGGAAATTCAGTGATAAATGAGGTTGTAGAAGAAGCAATAGGTATATTGATAAATAACTAAGAAAAAAGGGAACCTTTGACCAGCGCACCAGAAAAAATTGGATAATGGTTTATTTAATGTTTGAAAAATTGTTACAGAGGTGCTAACAATTTTAAAAGATAAGTGGATTTATAATTTTGTTACTTGTCTCAACACCAACAGATAGGACTTCATAGTTTTCCCCATTTCGATCTCTTTGTAGTATATTTCTGGTGAATGTAAAATAATTTAATTGTTGTAGTTTTTAATTAAGGGTGAATGACAGGCCTGTGGATGAATGTGTTTTAGCATAAACCTATTGTAAAGTATCAGTTATTGTGTATGTAATTAAAAGGTAATTTAGGAAGTTTTCAGTTAAGTATATTTGTTATTAAAATCAGTTGGGTTTATTTTATTTGCTAAATTTTAAAAACCAAGGATAATTTTAACCGGCACCAATAAGTTATAGTCAACTAAATTTCGACAATTGAAAGGTCGACCCTACTTTATTGTTGGAATCAAAGAGTGATTGCAACACTCTTTTAATCATATTTTTATTGTTTTATATTATTTATCAGTACTTTCGCCCACTGATATCTTGAGCAAGAGACATGTTTTTAAGATTCATTCTTATCAATCTAGTTTTTACTTTTTATGTCACGAATTAAATAATCTTAGAATGCGTTTCAGGCTTAAAGGTAAATGTGTTTTAGTTCCACTTTTTCTCATAGAAACTGCACATTTTTGCAAATTTAGCTACTTCTAAAATATCTAAACTTATTTTCTTCTTGAGTGGCAACTATTGTTAAAACACATATATGTATATTAAAAATGTACTACATGATTATTCTACGAGCTTTTATCAGTGTAACATCATAGAATAAGTACCGAAGCATTGATTACCCAAGAGTTTTATTTTCAACCACTATTGACCTGCGGACCACATCATACATTTTTGGTGGCAGCGGTGGGATTTTCCAGATTTCGAGGAATTTGGCGAACCTTTGTGATTGTGTTTAAGAAAAATTGGTCTGAGGACACGTTTCCAAGGAAACGCAACGGGAATCAAGAAAGTTTAAATCCCATTTTAATCAACTTTTTAAAAGAAAAACATCAACGAAGAAACAGCATCATTTATCCTAAACTACAAAAATTATCGAAATTAAAATCAAACTCGTCTAAAGTTATGGAAAAGTTCGTGAGTTCCTGAATGCAACCTTAGTTCCTGGTAGTTAACTTGTTCCAGAGTTCCTGTTACGGGGGTTGCCTTTTATGTTTCGGGATTTGTCAACCCTAGTGTTGCAATCTGACAACTGACAGCTCCATCGTTAAGTTGGACATTTTTGAGGTTATACGTACTCAGAACGTTTTCACATACGAGCGCTATTTGTGTTGTTTACAGTAACTTAAAAGATTCATCTCGGCCGAACAATGGAATTAAATCGTGAACATTTTCGTGCGATTATTTTTTACAACTTTCGCCATGGATTAACTCAGCAACAGTGCATGGATGAACTTAATCCAATTTTCGGCGATGAAGCTCCATCAAGGACCAGTGTTTATCGATGGTATGGTGAATTCAATCCTGGTCGTAGTTCACTCCAAGACGAATTTCGTGAAGGTCGTCCAAAATCAGTTGTTGTTACGAAAACCATTGATGCTGTTCGCGAACTGATATTGCAAGATCGTCATGTGACCTATCGTGAGATTGAGACAACCTTAGGCATTAGTGGGACGAGCATACATTCAATATTGTATAAACGTTTGACTGTCAACAAAATTTGTTCGCGTTGGATCCAACAAAATTTGTCAATCGCTCCAAAAAAAGGCTTGTGTCGATTGGTCGAAAGAAATGCTCAAAAAATACGATCGCGGTGCTTCGAAACACGTCTCTGATATCGTGACAAGTGATGAATCGTGGATTTACGCGTATGACCTCGAAAATAAACAGCAGTCGACTGTACGGGTGTTTCAAGTTGAGCCAAATCCAACAAAAGTTGTTCGCGCACGAAGCACTTCTAAGCAAATGGTCGTCTGTTTTTTCGGAAAAACTGGACATATCTCAACCGTACCACTGGAACAACGCATAACAGTCAATTCTGAGTGTAGTAGTTAGGCTGAAGGCTGTAGACTCAGAATGTAGTTAGGCAGAACAGCAACTGAAGTCGCTCCAGAATATTCCAGCTCTCTTGGAACTGGTCTCACTGACTCCGCAAAATTCAATCAGCGAACAAAATCCAAATAAAAAAAACCCTTGATAATGAGTCCTACTAACAAAGCCGTCTACAGTAATTTTCCACGTGGTTTCCTTAATTCTACCAACTCTACTGGTATCCTTTGGTCGTCGGCGCCCTCCGGTTCAGTAGATTATCGGGTCAGACCTGTCTGCTGTTATATCGAGCGATATTTTCTTACCCTACATAAAATTTATCAGGATTTTCGTGAATTAACGTTATGGCTCCCAGAGCACATGCAAAATTTATCACTTGAAGTGTGTGTGTGCACGTTGACGGCACAAGGAGAACTGACTCCTATCTTCGTGCAGTGAGCGGTCTGAATTCTCTCCGTCGACATGCTTGCCAATATTAAATCTCTGACATCTCGGCGATTTTTCGCGTTACAGATTCTATTTAGAAATACCAATATTAAATGTTTCATTTATCATAATGACAGAAGAAGAGAAACTTAAGACTTAGAATATCACGACATGCCCACATGAGGTCATCCAGGAGTTAGTCGTATGTATAAACGCATTAAAAAAAATTATAACTGGAAAAATTTAATAACCGATATAAAAAATTATGTTGAAACGTGCGAGTCGTGTCAAAAAAATAAATCGTTAAATAGAAAGATAAAAATGCTATTACAAATTACTGATACACCAGAAGTTGTTTTTGAAAAGTTTACATGGACATAGCAAGTCCGTTAGCTAATAGCGAAAACGGTAGTAAATATATCTTAACCTGTAAAGATGCTTTAAGTAAATTGCTGAAGGCTATTCCCTTACAGAAGATAGAAGCTGAAATTATCGCGTTAAAATTAGTGATGATTGTTATTTGTAGACACGGTATAATGAAATCCATTGTAACGGATCAAGGATCAAATTTTATGTAAGCGCGATTTTATGTCCCCCAACATTTTTTTACACTCAAGATGTTTTTTTAAACAACTTAAACAGGGGGTCAACCACTGAGCCTAATATGTACATGTTCTGCACAATTTTGTAGTGAAATAAGGTACTGCAGAGCACTGCACACATACTGCATAATACTGCAGAGTACCGCACACGTTTTGCATAGTACTGCATAGTACTACATATGTACTGCATAGTACTGCAGAGTTATGTATCCAAAGGAATAATGTCCTAATTTTCTCTATATATTTTATTTATTTATTGAATTTGAACATAAAATATTATTTACTACCATTTCTGAATACTTTTGAACAACGGTCTTATTTAGCTTCATTTCTTCTTCTTCCAAATCATCTGAGAATGAATCTTTATAGGTGATGTAGTCGTCAGATACATTTAATGAAACTTTGAATACGTATAACTAACACAATGAATCTTGGCTGGGCATCAAGGATGGACTTTCATGAAACTTGGAATACGTATAATTGTAATTTACCGAAGCAGCTTAATTAAAATATCCCAAATTTCTATTTGAATTTAATTTTTGAAGTGAAACTTTTTATGGGACACTAGCGTTTTGTCATGAGAGTTAACTCGTCGAGCTAACAAAACTGTTAAACTCCTTGTGAGAGAGGCGGAAAAAATTAACGAAGATTCGCACAAAGAGGAGACGCCGAGAATAGTCGCAGGGCATTGTTTATTGATGGCGATCATATTATTCCGTTTATCAATCCCCACTTCGCAGCGCGAACGATAAAGTGAGAACGCATTCGGGGGGAAAAGGATACCAAAAGCGCTTAATAATTTCTGCCGATATTGGTATAATCCAGTGCGAAATTAATATAGAAATTGTTTACCTTTAAAATTAAGGCGATAAAAACTAGGAAATTTCTTTGCATTGTGTATTTATTTGTATTATTTTGAAAAAAATATGTAATAAAACGTAACAAGAGTATTGAAATATATTGAAAAAGGAAATAAACAGGTATACTTGTCCGTACAGATAAGTTCTGTACTCATTAAAGTGGAATATTTCAGAAAAATTCAGATAGTAATAATACATTAGAATTAACTGATAACAATCATTCATCACCGTATGATGCTGAAAATCTAGAAAGATCACAAGAATTAAGTGTCGGTGATTTGTGTGCAGTAATATGTACAACTGCAAAACAATTATCTATAATTATTATATCAATATATATTTATCCGAAACAAAAAATTAATGAAATTATCGAGTTTATCTTCAACAAATTATTAATATATACTATACCACATGCATCCGAAGCTAAATCAGAAAAAGATAAGATTCCAATGATCTTAGCTGGAGATTTTAATGTAAATTTTAGTGACAAAAGTTCAGAACCACTCATTTCATTTTTATATGATAAATTACAATTAAATATAAACAATGACATTCATATTTCAACAACAAGATATGGAACTTGCTTGGATGCTGTTTTTTCAAGACACTTGAATTCATTGAGATCTGAAGTATTTGCATCCTACTTTAGCTATCATCAGCCAATTATTTCTATTTTGCCAAATAAAAATGACAGTGCAGATAAAGATATTTGAATCTGTGATTCATTAACATAAGTCATATTAATTACTTATATAGTTCTTTTCTTAATGTAGAATGTTTATGTATATGTAATATATATATATATATATATATATATATATATATATATATATATATATATGTATATATATATTAAATTATTTCATATTAAAAAATTTTTAATATTGTTTTTATTCTCAGTTATTGTCAATGAAGATACAAATAATCTATGCGTCAGTCCAAAACTAACAGCGTCAAAAGTGAAACTTTTCATGTAATTCAAAAACTGTCAATGAGTGTACAAAAAAATACATTGCAGCAAAGAAAAATTGACTGGTAATTATAATAAAAATGATTTATAATAAAAATCAAGAAAAATCTACGGACTATCCCGAATTAATTACTACGGAAGTTTCACTTGTACGTATATGTATATAGTTTTATGTATATGTAAATAATAGTACGTACAAGTGAAACTTCCGTAGTAATTAATTCGGGATAGTCCGTAGATTTTTCTTGATTTTTATTATAAATCATTTTTATTATAATTTCCAGTCAATTTTTCTTTGCTGCAATGTATTTTTTTGTACACTCATTGACAGTTTTTGAATTACATGAAAAGTTTCACTTTTGACGCTGTTAGTTTTGGACTGACGCATACATTTTTTTGTATGGGGCTGTAGAAAAAATAATGTATGCAACATGTGCATAAAGTGTCTTTTTTCACTCATGGAATTGCCGCACTCGCCTGCAACTTTTTCCATTCGCGAAAAAAAGTACCACTTTATGCACTTGTTGCATAAATTACTATTCTTCATACTTGACAAAATCGATATATTTTCTCCCTTATTTTTCTCATGCTGATTCGATTCTTCTATTAAGTTTTTAATGTAATTTGTTATGAGGCCACTTATAAAATTGATCCTGTTTTGTACAACTTTCGGTTCGGAAGTCTCCCCGGAAATCTCCCCAGAAGTATTATTAGATGCTATTGGTAGCTGCGAACTTTGATTAATTTATACGTTCTTATTCTTGCTTAGTTTCTTTGAACAGGTACATTCACATGAGCATTTGCGCTTATTTTTTAAGTTTTGTGTTCCAGTCAATTTCATTTTCCCCAATTTGTTTTTTGATGACTGAACTAACTGCGTAATCAATTTTTTATGTCCCTCGCGAATTTCAGAAATTTTTGGTTTACTTGCGTATATACCATAAAAAATACTTCCTGTTCATCTAGTAAATCAGGCAAGTCTTCCCGAGCAAATCGTTCTAGCTCTAACAAAGACGATTCATCAAGAGCAGCTATTTAATTAATATTATCAAAGTATGTATAGAGAAACAACTTTTTTAAGTATCTCGGAAAACAAAATCTTCAAATTCTTTAACATCGTCCATAATTTTTCCAATTTGTTCTGTTTCAATGGCAGTAGATACAGATTCAGCCATTTTGCTAAAACAAGGTTAGATTTTTACAAAAGCTGTCACAAATTTATAAATGTACATAGGTCGGGAAATAGGTATTTGAAATAATTCACGATTGCAACACGTAATATAGGGTTACAACAGGGCAGGATTCGCGGTACAACAGGCACTAGGCTAAAAATGACTTCTCCAGAATTTTCAGTATATTTTATGGTGCACATGTTTTTGATAAAGTAAAGAAAAAATCGTCCCCCCCCCCCGAATTAAAATTGACGGGACTGGGCATTTTTTCGTATCATCTTTCTATCTATGTCCATGAGTTATAGCCCATAGTAGGTTTTTAAACTGACAACCTGTATGTATAAAGAGAACATAGTGCTCTAGTATCTAGTAGTAATTATGCATTTATAATTATCAAAAATAGGGAAAAACGATTAAAAACCTTTATATTTTATTCTTGATTTTATTTCTTCATATGAACTAATATTTTACTAATATATCGGTTAGGTTATATGCGGCAGATCCCAACTCTATATTATCGACTACCGCGCGGGAATCACCTTACAATGTAAACCCCATCGTAAGTTTTAATATCAAAACATTATGAGTTTAAGAGCGCTTTAAACAGCTTTTATTATTTAAACTTTGTTTTCGCTTAGAGTTACTTTTATTAATATCGTTTTCTGTCTAGAACAATAGAACAGTAGTTATCAGATTTTATATATATTTCTGATTAGGTCATTAATCTTTTAGAGGCAACACATTTGCATGCTTTTTACTGATTTTTATTATCTTCTAATTATTGTAAAATTATTTAAACTAACTTTGATGGGTGTTACGGTTGTCAATAGTATTGAATACAAATGTTCAATAGGCTTAAAACACAGAAAGAAATGTGTCAATCAGAGTCACTAAAACTCACTCTAAATCGAATTCAACCCAACAAAAATATAGGTTGGAAATAATGTAGAGTTGGATGTTGTTCCTAATAACTGTACCGGGAACTGTACCTAAATAAGAAATAATATCGAACATAACGTATACTGCAGAGTACTGCATACATACTGCAGAGTACTGCATACGTACTGCAGAATACTGCATACGTACTGCAGAGTACTGAGTACGTACTGCATACATAATGTAAACTGTACCATTAAATACGGGAAAAAACTAATGAAAGTACATAACAATCGCTTAAAGCCGTACTATTAAAAATAAAAAATTCAATTTTGTTGTTACAGGATAATCGGGAAAATAAAAAATTCGATGCCCATTGATAATGGGCATCGAATTCTGAATCTAATTATTCATCCGGAATACATTACGAAACTTTAGGTAGCTCTCAATTATATAACGATTTGTATGAAATTATAACTTATATTGATATGTATGAGCATAATAAAAAATTACAAATTTTGCAGTCATATTATACGCGTACCGAGACTTATTATCAACATAAAGTTTATGCGCTTAAAATAGGAGATTTATGTGACAGTTTCTCACAAACGACTAAACCTGTTCTCGAGAAAATTCAAAATGAAAGAAATTTATTGAATCAATTAGTAGGTCATAATTTATATGAAGTAATTAATAATATTAGACACAAACGTGGATTATTTGATTTTGTAGGTGAAGTTTTTATTCGGCAACATACACGATGATGAATATTATACTCAAAAAATTATTAAGTTTCATCAAAATGATGAAAATTTGGCTAAAATACTTAAAGATCAAAGTCATGTAATTAAAACAAAAATATCCAATTTTAATGATACTATTTTCACTTTAAATAATAACAAAATAATTTTAAAAGAGAACTTAGATAAAATTGAAAGATTTGTTAGTACTGAAATGAAATATATAACATTATTAGAAACAAGAAACATTAATTTTGTCATGATATACCTACAATATCAACTTGAAACACATGCTCTTATAAATGTTATCAGCGAAGACCGCTGAACTTAATCCATTTATTTTAACACCTGAAAAACTTATGTTAGAATTACAAAACATTTCGGCTACTCGGTATTTGCATTTTCCCTTAATGCCTACTGTAGATAATGCTCATTTATTTTTAAATTTTATAATACTAAGTGTATTTTATAAAAATGGCCGTTTAATATATATTTTATCTATGCCTATGACAGATAATCAAAATTACGATATATATATATATATATATATATATATATATAATATAATATAATATATATATATAAGCTTACTCCATTACCTGTTCATAGTAGTATAACGAGAAAAACCTACTAACCCTCTCAGTGCTCGTTATAGGTATGCGGGTTGTCTCACGTGGTACAACCCGTGCTCGCCAGTCGACTAGCTTCGAGTCGAAGAAGGGGTGGATTCTTCAAAGAATTATTAAGTTTACAAAAAGGGCGACAGAAAAGTTTTGGCAAGCACCCAAGACTTCTTAAATTAGCCCACAACTCCTCAGTGGGTTAACAACACTCACTACACACTCCAAAGGTTAAACTGATAGGTAAATTATCATAAGTAAATAAAAGTCAGCAAGTATCCCCTGATTGAAGATTTAATTAGTCTTTGTGGACCAAAGGTCTCTTTTCAAAATATTTATTACAATGTCACTACAAAAATGTTACAAATAATGTCTGAGCTCAGCTGAAGGCTGTAATCTCAGAATGTAGATGGGCTGAAGGCCGAAATCTACATAAATCCAAAAATTTCTAACTAATTTATCAGTTACAACTCAAGTAAATAACTGTCAAGCAGATTCTATAAACTCTGAGCAGAGCTGAACACTTCAAACTCAGGGTGCAGAAGAGCTGAGGGCCCCAAACTACACCGATGTATCAATTCTATAGTTCTAGAGAAACGACCAAATAGTTCATGTACAATATCTCAAAAATGCAACGATAATATATATATATATATATATATATATATCAAAATCAACAATGTACAGTTACAAGGGTTCACACTTCCGCAATTTATACCAATATTAATATAAATATAAATAATTGCATAAGCCTAAAATTTAAATAGCAACGAGTTTAGCGTTGCTAGAGAAAATACAATTCAAAATTATGTACGGTGCAAGTTATATACATAAATCGTCAGAAATAGGCAAAAAAAACCACTAAATAACGCAATACCAGGTACGTACCGTAGTGTCTTAGCGTATCTTAAACTATGAGCAAAGATTTCAAGTTTTTAAATACAAAGTACAAGTGTAAGCGAGATTATAGTAATTGCCGCAAAAAAAAGAAATAAAACTTTATATGAAAAACGGTAATATGTGAAGCATAAATGTGAGTTTACTAATGAAGTTGAAGAATAAAGAAAAGGAAAACTGTTCACTTATCCTTTTCCGGAACCAGAACAGGAACTGAAGTTGCTCCAGAATATTCCAGCTCTCCTGGAACTGGTCTCACTGACCCATTAAATTCCAATCAGTGATTTTTTTTTAATGTCCACGTACAAAAACCCCCTTGTTAATGAATCCTTCTAACTAACGCCGTCTACGGAAATTTACCACACATACGCAATTCCTCTAAATTCTTATGGTACCCACAGCCATCGACCGTTTTTGGACCAGAAACCTATCGGGTCGGAGCTGCCAGTTGTTGGTTTCAGCCGTATTTCTCTTCCCCTACGTCGGAATTGTGGGATTTTCCAATAAAACGCTTATGGCTCCCAGAGCACATGCGAAAATTTTAAGTTGAAAGATGTGAGTTTACACCTTGACGGCAAATGGAGGACTGAATTTTTAACTTCGTACCGACAGCGCTGTGACTTCTCTCAGTCGACAGATTAGCCAATATTAAGTCTCCGACGGCTCGGCAAATTTTCGCGTTACATTAGTGAACAAAAATATATTTTTATTAAACCATCTAGTAAATACTTGCTATTAATAATGTTAAACAGAAGTATTTATTAAGCAATGGACACATATTTAACAAGTACCGTGTTAACACGAACGTCATAATGCGATACATCATATATGCCGGACACATATGTATATTGTGAAACGTATGTTGAACGCTGGAATTTGTTTTTTGAAAATGTGATGAGAGAAGTTGTTTAGTATAAGTGTCAGTTACGGATATATATTTCTGTCATTTTAATGGAGCACCTACCAGAAGAAATGGACTGGTTGGATGAAGAGGAGGAAATGGTACCTGCTACTGCGATATTGTTTGCGCTACAGGACGATTCCAGAGAGTACTGGGTTCATCCAATAAACCAGCGTAGACAAGAACTTGGTGCATTTCATGTTCTGTAGCCCGAAATCAGCATTGACGACAAAATGTGCCAAATATATGTAAAGATGACCAAGACGGAATTTGGCATACTTTATGATTTGTTAGATACGAAATTAAAGGAGCAAAACGCATATTTCAGAGAGGAAATATCTCCAGAGGAAAGACTTTTATTGGCTTTAAGGTAGGTAATAATTATAACAAAATAAAATACTCTATTCATTGAAACAACAATAATAGTATATTATACACCAAGGTGGTGAAGACTATTATTATCAACCGAGCACCAAAATTATTTCGCGAGGGGCTTTGCCCCGAGCGGAATAAGGTGCGAGGTTTTTAATGTCTCCACCACCGTGGTGTATATACATTTTTTTCCACTACTAGCCACATTTAAGACAAAAATCAAAAAATGTCATATAAAAATCATGTAGGTATAATTTAATCACACAGCAATAGAATACCATTATTCCTATAGTTCATAATCACCAATATTAAGTGCAACAACTTAACGAAACCAATTATACGATCACATCCAAAAATTTCACAAAACGTGGTTTATGTTTTACTTTGAACTTTGAACAATTAGTGCGTTCACAACACTTGGGTACAAAGTGGGAGTTCATAAAACATTAACATATGCTTCACCATAGAGAAAGTAATATATTATTTGTCTATGTAGGTCAAAGCTAGCTACCAGTTTCTATCAACAGAAGATTTTCAAATTCCACTGGTGATAATGTTGAAGGTAAAAACATTACTCGATACTCGTTTTTCTAAAATTAACGGAAAATAAACAACATATTTCAATGTCAAATTTTGATAGTGTCGATCTACAAATCGTTCAAACTGATTTCTCCCTAGGCGTTTACTCCATCGTCTGACTAACACTGACACTGTTTTCGCTCCTCTCACCTCACCCATATATTATGAACGCACTCCTTATGTCATCAGAAATTTTTGGTTGAGCGCGAATTTTAAACTAATGACAGTTTAATTGAAATAATTTTATCTTGTTAGGTAATTTTAAGCAGTAAATATGTTAAACACAATCTCCAGGAGATATAAAATTATGTTGCACTAGTTTTTGTTAAGCTATTATCCCTGAATTCTCAAAACACTTGAATTTGTCCATTATTGACCTAGGTTAACAATAGAAAAAATTATTAACCACTAATAGAGAAATTCAACTTCTCAGTTGGCTAGATGACACAATAATTGTCAACTTCACACCTAGTAGTGGAAAAAGAATATTAATTGAAGTAATCAAACATAATATCTATGTGTAATATTATAATCATTATAAAACTAGAATAACCAGATATAAGATTATTACAAAAGTAGATAACCAGATGTGTAAAATTATGGTGGAAAATGGTAGGAGCTTCCTTCAGTATTGTCTACAAAATTTTATGTGGATTGTATATTCTCATTATAGTGGGGGAAATAATGTTGTGCGGATGGCGACGGTACAAATGCTTGAGATTCACTCGAGTAGGAATTCGTAGACGAAGATAGTACGGGTAAAGGATGAGGAAGCTTGTATTGTAACTGTTGATATGCTTCTCAGTTCTGCTTCAGAGACCAAATTACTTATGCCCATTTTGAGACAAACTTGTTCAGTTGAAGGAATTTTCTTTACAGTTTTAGCTAAGCTTAGGAAAACAAATCGATATCATCATCAGGTATATGTACTGCAGGTGGTTTTTGAGGTCCATTATCTGAGACCTCATATGGTTATTAGATTTCATTATATCGACTAATTCAGTCATTGACTCATCAATTCTCTTTTTGCTTGTTACTCTTTTAGAAGGATTATTTGGTATAACACATGGTTTTGAGTCTGTTGATACTTCAGTAACCAAACTTCTCGTAGCCCGGTCTTCATCGCCATCTCCTTCATCTTGCCTTTCAACATCAACAGTCGTATTTGTGTCACTCTCCTCAGTTTGACTTTCCGCGTTATATTCATTTTGAGACTGGAAGTTCTTTTGCGATATTCTGGGTTCCATATAGAGTGTCAAAAATGGCAATTGGTCTTCAAATTTCCACATCAGAATTTTTTTGTTGCTTGCCCACTATTGGTCTTTCTTCTTTTCAATGCGTTAGAGTAGGCAGTTCTCAGCTTTGTTCAGTCATCTTTACATTCTTGCCCTGAAAAAGTAATCTGTATTAAAAAAACATATATTTCATTCGTAGTGGAAAGCATAATTAATTGAATTTTATTTTTAAATTTTTGGCAACTGGAAACTCATACAAATCAATGGGATTTGAGTTTTGCATTGGATTCAGAACAGTGGACAAATTGTGAAAGAATGTTGTCAGGCCATATGGGAAACACCGCATCCTATATACATGCCTCAACCTGATCAAATGCGTTGGAAAGAAATTGCTAGAAAATTTGAAGAAGAGTGGCAGTTCCCACATTGTATTGGTGCCTTGGACGGTAAGCATGTCCAAATACAATGTCCAAATAACGCCGGAACTACTTATTTCAATTACAACGGTACTAACTCCATTGTTTTTCTTGCATTAGTCGATACGAATTACAAATTTACATGGATAGATGACGGTAATTATGATTATATTAGAAACAGTGATGGAGGTTTTTTTGAATGATCACTATTAGGCCAATTAACAGCAAGCAACAGAATTGATTTGCCGACGGATGAACCACTAACGCCCACCGGACCTCTTTATCCATTTGTTGTGGTCGGAGATGAAGCATTTCCTCTGATACGCTATTTGATGCGACCATTCATTAGAAACAACTTAGCTGGCGAAGCAGAAATTTTTTAAATTACAGGCTTTCAAGAGCACGCCATATTGTAGAAAATGCTTTTGGTCTCCTAGCAGCGTGATGGAGGATTTTCAGAAACCCAATCGAAGTTAGCCCAGAAGTAGCCGATAAGATGATAATGGCAGACGTTAATTGGATAATAAATAATAAGCAACGCCGCTTTTTTATAGTCTGAACTAGAAATGAAACTAAACTAGAATTTGAAAAACGTATGGCCCATATTCAGTTAATATTTCCGAAAAAATAATTTAAACAAGGTAAAATACAAAATCAATGTTGGCCTTATAATTTCTAATTCAGTTTAATTTGTAGTTTACTTTTAATTCAATTTTTGATACATAAAAAAGCGTTGGTTATTGGTGTCTGTTGAAGAATAATATATTTTTATAGACGTTTAAAAATACAATAGTCGATGCGTGTGCTTAAACGAGTCAACATCGTTTGAATTTTTGCTCCTCAGTTTATTCCTATTACTAGTGATCTACCAAGTTAAAGTTATAGTTAATCAGTGTTACAAAAATCGACGTATTTATTGAACATTTTTAAGTATCTACAATCGAGTTTTTGTCATTGCGCTGATTGATTGTTTTCATTTTTTCGTTTCTTTTCGTTAAATAAACTGACAATAGCCAACTCATCAACCGAGTTTCGATAAATTCAGTTTTTGCCTGCCCTCATTACCAGAGGCGTAGGCAACATTTCCTTATGGATATATTGCTGAACACTAAAATAAAACCATAAAGTTGTAATTAACAAAACCATCCTAACCATTTGCTTTTGAGTACAAGGGCAAGATTAAATCAAACAGTTTTTCCTCAACACACAGAAATCAAAATGTCGCACAATTTCAATATCAACAACCCAACGACTAGCAACAGTTATGTATCAGCCATTAAGTCATCACCTAAACCATCTATCCCAAAAAAGGATCAAGCCATAGTGATGCACACCGAAGATAACCTAAAATTATTTGACTATGTTAAGGCAATAGGCGATATTGTAGGCCCCAAACATATTTCTTTTGCTTCGAGGATCTGCAATCACAGAATTTGCATATATCTAACCGATTCTAATCTTGTTGACGATCTTTTAAAATCCCATCCATCCGTAACCATCAACAATAATGTCATAAACATCCGCAGACTGGTATCTTCGACAAAAAGAATAATCATCTCGAACATATCTTCTTACATACCCCATGATCTTGCTGAAAATGCAATAAAAAGCCTTTGTTTACAATTAACCTCCCCTGTCTCGTTTCTGAGAGCTGGTATCCCAGGCGACGAATATTCTCATATATTAAGTTTTAGACGACAAGCCTATGTTCTTTCCCCATCAGATGACTTCATTAATCATCCCTTTTGGCGGCAACGAAAACAGAATCTTTCTATCTACGGACATTTGCAAGCAACCCCCCAATCCTCAAAAACAGACTCTGTAAACCTAATAGAAAGCAACGAAGTCAGTTCAAATGAAGACCCGATAACCCCACAAGAAAACCAGCATGCTGCTGCTCTGTCTCCAGTCCAAAAACGCGGATATTCCCAGCTTTCATCACATAGTGAAAACTCATGTGTACCTGCAGAAGCAGAAGTTAACATGGAAGATATGCCTCCTCCTCCATTCTTTCCACTCTCCACAGCAGTTCATAAAGCAGTGAAGAAGAGGCGCAAGGTAAGTGTATCTACTGAATCAAACCTTTCTACATCCATAAAAGATTGTATAGCAAAAACCTACCAGAAAACGCTAGATGCCTTCATACTTCCCATAGAAAACCTTTATGGCTTCTTAGAAAATACTTTTGGTAACTCTGATCTATACTCGGAAGCCCTAAAACACACAAATAACATCATCGGCATCGTCTCAAACCTTTACCTAATTTACCCGGATCTCACAAATATGTCCATAAAGAACAGAATTATCTGTATAACGAACAGGTTAAAAAAAAAGCTTAAATCTCACACTGAAGAAACTGAGGGTTTGGATATGTCTAACGAACCAAGTGATGAAGAATATAGTTCCGAAGGCTCACAGCAGTCGTATAAATCGTCATGCTAAATTTCTTATGACTACTCCCCTCTCCTTAATACAGTGGAACTGTGACGGTTCTTACCCTCGTTTGGAACGATCACAACAGCTTTTAACTAATTACTCGCCAGACTTCCTTTATTCACAAGCAACGAATTTTACCAAGTCTCACAACCCTCACTTAAAAAGTTATGTTGGTTATCATTTTATAAGAACTACTCATTTACGTGCTAGTGGTGGATCCTCAGTTTTTGTCTCTAATGATATAATTCACCATAAATTAAATTTGAATACAAACTTAGAAGAAGTTGAAATCAGCGCATGGTGTCCTAATAAAATTGCTATTTGTATATGTCCCTCCAAATTACACTGTAAGAGACACAGATATAATGGATCTTATAAGTCAACTACCTATACCATTTATTTTAGGAGGTGACTTTAATGCTCAGAACACAATGTGGGGTTCAGAACGTACGTTTGCCCGTGGCAAAATGATTGTAACCGTAATTAACAATACTAACATTAATCTACTAAATACTGGCAGCAGCACATATTTTCATGCACAATCCGGATCCTTCTCCTCAATAGACCTCAGCATGTCAGATCCAGGAACAGCACCCTTACTAACGTGGCACACCCTTGATAGCCTCTACGATAGCAATCACTTTCCTATCCTAATTTCAGACAACCAACCAAAACAAGTTAACATTAAAGGAAATTGGAAAATCGCAAAAGCAGACTGGAAACTATACAGCCAAACGCTGAAGGAAAATACAGACAATATCAATTATTCGAATGATGTAGACGAAGCTGTTGACCAATTGACTAACTCCATAATTTTTGCAGCCAATAAATGTATAGGAAAGTACTCCGTCAACCCTCCAAAACGCACCGTTCCCTGGTGGAATGAATCTTGTAACAATGCAGTAAAGGAGTGCAAAAAGGCGCTTAATAAATACCGAAGAACCAGAAATGATTCAGACTTGATAATCCTTTAACGAAGTTACATTTTCAAAGACCGGGCAAAAGCACAATCTCCCGTATAATATTAAATAAAGCGTTCGAACACTGCATTTCTCCGTCCGTATAATCACATCGGTACAATGTAATCTTCTCTGCACTGACAGTCGGCGACACTTACTTCTTCGCAACGTATCCCCAACAAGCCATACCGTATAGCAGAACGATTCTCAGAGTCGGCAGTCTATCCGTAGACTCGCTAGCTTGCCCGCATACGCAGGTGAGAATTAAATCTAAGAGTCATCATTGTGCTCACAAACCCGTTCTCTTTCAGAAAGCCGATACCGATAGACCGATCAACCGTACCGTCAACCGAGGTGAGTGTTATTTTATACCTAAGGCTTGTTTCACACATGCACGGTGACCGTCCAAACGGCGGCGTTTTCACGGCCAGGGGATGCAGAGTATAATGAATGCTTTCACACGCACCGTAGCCGTGGATACGGCAAATCTTTACCGTGATGTCGCCGTGGCTTCCCACTGGATTTCACGGCTACCGTTACCGTTTGAACGGTGCGACCTGTTCAGTTTTGTACTGAATTGCTTGGAAGCTTTCACACTTCCCGTATTTTACAGCAGGTTTGTTAACGTTTCTTGCTCTTTTACATTGGTGTACAGTTTTATTTTGTGAGTGTCTGTACACATTAGTGTTAAAAATGGAAAATGCGGATGTGGGCATGGATAATCTTATATCGTTAGTGGAACAAAGGCCCGTAATCTGGGACAAAACCAGAGATACTTATAAAGACCGAAACGAAACAAGAAATGCCTGGAAGGAAATATTTTTAGAATTGAGACCGGATTTTGAAGAGTTGGAGACCACGGAAAAAAACAGCTTTGGACGGAAAAAAACAGCTTTGGTAAGTACAAAATTTAATAACATAAATTCTATCAAATTTTAGAAAGTTGCCATTTTACGGAACCTGTATCAGTTAAAAAGTAATCAGCTACAATATTTCTAACATTGTTGGCTGATAATCCCCCTCGTACTGTTCCTCCTCCAGACAGACCAAGGAGTCTCGTTATTGTTAATGTATCTTCTACTTCAAAGCCATCCCTGTCCCTAACAAAGTTGTGTAAAACAACACAAGCTTTGACTATGTCTACGGCAAAGTCAGGATCCAAGTTTATAGGATGATGAGAAATTCTCCATTTATTACTTAGTGTTCCAAACGTGCATTCTATATATCTTCGAGCTCTCGATAGACGGTAATTGAAAACCCTTTTTTTGACTGTCAAATTATGTCCACCATAAGGTCGAAGTAGGTGTTTGTGCAAAGCAAATGCTTCATCCCCCACGAGAAAATAGGGAACTTTAGGATTTGTTGCTCCTCGAAGACATTTTTCTTCGGGCAATTGTATGTGTCCCTTTATGATTGATGTCCATAAAGAGGATTCCTTCCTCCTCTCAAGCCCCTCGTCGTTTTCTTTCATCACGATAATCCTTACTGTGAACGTTATACAAAAATTCGTACTTTCGTACTTCTTCAATTAATTGCTCTCCCATTTTCTGCTTACTATTTCGCGCCGGAACGCAAAACATTCTGATGAAAATCTGGCCACTATTGATATTGAAAACAGGAGTTGTGACGTGTTTTAGCGTATTTTCGGCATCTATTTGAAATAACGTGATAGATATTTCTATAACACGTGTTAACTCGTGCTAACACAACACGTGTTAAATATGTGTTAGTAGCTTTACTTTCTGAAAAATAATTTCTAACATGTGTAGAGTGTAACTTTATATGTAAACAAGAAACTCCATTATTGTTGGCTCATCAACATGAAAATTATTTCATGCAACGAGTTCTGTTCCCATTAACTGCGATAAAATATTAACAACAAATTTAGATCAAAATATATGGCATCAACTTCCAACAAGACATGCTCTTAATTTAATCAGTGATTGCTGTGACGAAGATAAAAAGCTAAGAGAAAAATTAAATATCTCTACATTGCATTCTGATCCCAATTTTAAAGCAGATAGCCATTAAGATGATTTAGCAAGTCAAAAGTTAACAGAAAATGATGCAGAATTAAATAATATGCTTTCCCAGCTCGTTGACATCTAGTTCTAGTGGTTTAGTTTTTTTTTTATTATTTACGAATCCGCATCAGCCTCAAGGGCTATTAGCGGTCTGTAGCTATATATTATGTTTGTTTATACATTATGAATAGATATTGATATGTCACATGTTTTGTTTAAAGTAAATTTTAAATTAAATGGTAAAAGTTTGCGATTTGCAGATATTTAATAAGGTTTTTCACATTACTGCTGTTGTTTAAAGTATTTTCCAGAGATTCACTTATGTTGCATGCTAGTTTGTTGGTATGATATAGAGGACACTCAACCAAAAAAATGTTTCACTGTTAACGGCTGCTCACAAATAACACATTCTGGTCTTGGTGTTCGGGAAAGTAAGTACTCATGAGAGTAGCTCGAGTATGACCTAGACGTAACCTTGTGATGATGATTTGATGTCTTCGATTTTCGGTAAAAGTTAGCCAGGGTGTTATGTAGGGTTTGATTTCTCTAAGTTTTGCGTGTGAGCTCCTTCATGTGTCATTCCATTTTTGTTTTGCTTTATTGCGAATAAATGTTTTTAGATCGGTGTATAAGGGCTTAATGATTTGTGTGGTATTAAGTAGTGCTGCTTTTTTGGCGAGTTGATCGGCCATCTCATTACCTTTTATGCCTATGTGTGCAGGAACCCACAGGAAATGTATGTTTTTTCCTACCGATTGTAGATGATGAATTTCTTGTTTGATCATCAGTACGAGGAAATTTTTCGAATAGGTGCTTCTCAATAATTTCAAGGAGTTTAAAGAGTCTGTAAGTATAACTGTCTTTTCGTAGTTCGATGTTGTTACGTACTTTACTGCTTCTAGTATTGCATAAAGTTCTACTGTTAGAATTGATGCATATTTTGAAAGTTTGAATTGTACATTGTTTGTAGGAGTTACAATGGCTGCGCCTATTCCGTCATTTTGTTTGGATGCGTCAGTGTATATTTCGGTATAATTGGGATATTTTTGCATGGTCTCGGTAAAATGTCGGATGAGGGTTTGTATACTAGTGCTTTGTTTGGAAAAAAATGAAAGATGAGTGTTTATATGTGGTGGCTTAATTTGCCAGGGTGGAGTGAAGTTATAAGTTTCGATTTTTAAAGAAGAGATGTTGGATATATTGAGACTGTTTTTATAGTGCTGGATTCTTACGTAAAATGGCTCTGTTTGAATATTAGGTGAGACTGGATTTACGTTTTTATTAAATGTGTGATGGTGGGTTAGAATAAGAGGATTAGCTGTTATTTTTGAGGCATATGAGAGACTTAGGATTTGTCTTCTAAGTTCTAGTGGGGCTTCTCCGGCTTCACAGTATAGGCTGTCTACTGGTGTGGTTCTGTAGGCTCCTAGGATAATGCGTAGTGCTGTATTGTGTAATACGTCTAATTGTTTGAATATTGTAACTTTTGCTGATGCATAAGCAATACAGCCATAATCAATTTTTGATCTGACAAGTGTTTGATAGATGTTTAAGAGTAATCTGCCATCGGCTCCCCAATGTTTGTTTGATAGACATTTCAATAAATTAAGTCCTTTTTGACAGTCTTTAATTAGTTGTGTTATATGGGCTTTCCAATTTAGTTTCTCATCGAATATAAGTCCTAGGTATTTTATCATATTGGTGTACTTGAGAGTAGTATTGTAGATTTCCATATGAGGTTTGTGGTTAATTGGTTGTTTTGAGAATATTATGCACCGTGACTTGCTGGGCGAGAAATGAAAACCTGTCGCTCTTGACCATTTTTCCATCGTTATGATTTGTTTTTGAAGTATCATTGCACATGCAGATAATGTCCTGCTTTTTACAAAAATGATCACGTCATCCCCATACATTCGGATCTGTATTGGTTTTTCTATATCTCTAGTTATATCGTTCATGGCTAGGAGAAATAAAGTTGGACTAATAATTGATCCTTGGGGTGTTCCATTTTCTTGTTTTTGGATAGAAGAAGTTGTCTCATTGACTCTAACCTGAAATGTTCTGTCACATAAAAAGTTCTGTATGAAAGCTAGAATGTTACCTTGATATCCTAGGTTGCTTAGCTTTGATAGTATGTTGTGTTTCCAAGTTGTTTCGAAAGCTTTATTTACATCAAAATAGATGGCCATGCAGTGTTCTTTATTTGAGAATGCTTCTTTAATATGAGTTTCTAAATCAATTAAGTTGTCTAATGTTGATCTATTTGGTCTAAATCCTGATTGCTCCGGAGTCAGATGTCCTTTGCTTTCTAGGTCCCAAAGAAGTCTTTTATTTATTATTTTTTCGAGCAGTTTGCATAGGGCGCTAGTTAACGAAATAGGTCTATAAGAATCTGCTAGAAGGGGTGATTTAGAAGGTTTTAAGATGGGGATTGTGATTGCCTTTCTCCATGTGTTAGGATATAGATGTTGGCTCCAAACACTGTTGTATATTTGCAAGAGGTGATGTTTCGCAGATGAAGGCAGGTTTTTTAGAAATATGGGCGGGATATCATCGGGTCCAGGAGATGTGTTCTTAAGTTCGTGGAGTGCATCGTTGAATTCGTGTAGGCTAATAGGCGTGTTAATAGGGTCTGTGTTTTCATGTATCATAATGGTGTTCTTTTCTTGCTTCTGCTTAAATGCTAGGAAGTCTGGGTCGTAGTTATCATTTTTAGAATGGAGACAATAAGCGTTTGCGAGTTCTTCAGCTATCTCATTATTATCTGTTATCATACTTAAATCGTTTTTTTGTAAGGCTGCAATTTCCATATGTGAGCTTTTACCTGCTATGCTCTTTATTTTTTCCAGACATTTGTTATTGGTGTTGAACTATTGATTTTCTGAAAGTATTGATGCCAAGATTTTCTTTTATTGTGTTTGATGGTTAGTCTAGCAAACGCTCACTTCTTTCTGTATTCTATACAGTTCTCAGGAGTCTTATATCTTTCATATTTATTTAAAGATTGTTTACTTGCTTTTATTGCTGACTCACATTCTTCGTTCCACCATGGTACTGCATTGTACTATTTTATGTGCGCTGTCTTACCAATAGCGTGGTATGCTGCATCTATTATTATTTTGTTAAAGTCTTCTACTGTAGCCGTAATATCATCTTGCAGTTTTGCCAGATGAATATTGTCGTCAATGTGTTGTGAGAAATCAGTCCAATTTGCTTTATTTAGTCTCTAACGTTGTAAGGGAATTGTATCGTGAGAACGTTTAATGGTGTTGGTAATTGTTATTGGGAAGTGATCGCTGTCATATAAGTCTTCATTAATTTGCCAAGAGAGTTGGGGTAGAAGATTAGGTGTGCATAGACTGAGATCAATTGCTGAAGAAGTGCCCGCTGTTATGTTGAATCTGGTGCCACTGCCGTCATTCAATATAGCTAAGTTAGCGCAGTTGAATGTTTCATATAGTTGCTTTCCTCTTGAATCGTTTGACCTGGATCCCCAAGCAATGTTGTGCCCGTTGAAATCGCCTATAATTAACCTGGGAGAAGGGATTTGTTTAAATAACGCATCCAATTCCTTGGGATCTGCATGTATGTTAGGCGGGAGGTATAAGTTGCATATATTTATTTCCGTTTGAGCTTTAATTTTAATGGCTACCGCTTCAATGTTGGTAGTGATGTTTATTTCTTCCGCTACTATTGTTGATCTCGTGAATATGGCTACACATCCACTGGCCGTTGTCCGATTTGTATTTTTAAAGAATCCATTGTAATGTTTTGGGGTATGTGTTTTGTGTTCATGGAAGTGAGTTTCCTGTAAGCATATAATGTCTGGAAGATGTTCCGATATGAGCTTTTGTAGCATTCCTAAATGGAGATAATATCCATTCAGGTTCCATTGTAGTACACTATTGAATTTTGTTATTCAAATTGATATTTTGACGTGATTAACGAGATTGTATGGAGGATTCGCTGCCGGTATCATCTGTCTGCTTTTCCAGCTTTTTTCTCAATTTAGTAAATCGGGTTTTTAGAGTCTTATCTTTCAACTGAGGGTAAAGTGTAAGTAACATTTCAATGAGGCCTTTTATATCTGATGTATAGTATTTTGCAACGGTATATACGTTCTGAACTCCGTGTGTGTGCTCCAGCAGCCTTTTAAATTCGTCATAGTTCAGAGGATAAGGGGGTGTTTGATTTTCAGTTATTGGTTTTAAAAGGCTGGTTGCTTCTTCTGAGATGGAGTAGACAGGAGTGGAGCTGATTGCAGAGTGTTTTTTCTTTTTTGGATTGTCTGAGGTTGAGAAAGCTGGTTTTGTCAAAGTGGATGCTTTCGGAGAGGATTCTGATGATAGGAATCGTTTATTTGTAGAATTGGGCAAAGTTGTTGTGGTTTTTTGTGATATGTTGCCTACTTCAGCTGTGGGGGTGTTTACTGTCAGATTTGATTGGGTAGAGAATATATCTATCGGAGTTGGTTGAGAAAAGGTTGTTGGTTTTGTTTGCTCATGTGATGTTTGGGGGGGCGTCATTGTTTATTGTGTTCGTTTGGATAGGAGACTTTTGGTTTTGTAAGGTAGGACAATTGGCAACAACGTGACCCGATAGTTTGCAATTAAAACATTCCTGACTATCTAAGGAGAGAAAAATACGATAAGAGAGGTTGTCGTGTGTAATTTCTAGAGATTCGGCTAAAGTAAGAGATTCTAGAGAAGTAATGTAAACTTGGCGTCTGAAACTCATTATATGGCTATATGCAGGATCTGTTGCACCTATTCGTAGAAATGTAATTGGGGATAATAATTTTAGACATAATCCTTCTAGCGTAGTTTTAAGTGTGTCGTGTGGTATAGTCGGACTAACGTTAGAAATGACTAGCCTGTCTGAAGGGGTTACTAAATGTTGCGATTTTAATTTTTGTCCCAAAACTTCGATTTCTCCTCCATTTTCTATAAATTGATCAACTGCAGCTTTGGTCGATAAATAAATACACACTCTATTATTAGATATCCTCGAGCAGAAAATGATGTTGCGTGGTTGAACTATCGGGCCTAAACGCAGAAGATAGTCTTGAATTTTTGCATCATTGATGGCACTAAAGATGATTCCCTGGTCTTTTGCTGGATATATTGGTTGAGTTGGTTGTTTGAGCATTTGAGAGTAAGATTGTATTGGAGTAGTTGATGGTGTATTAGGTGATGTAGGGGTTATATTCATGTTGTTGTTATCCATCTTTTGTTTTAAATGGTTTTCGGAGCATTATTTTCTGAGTACGGCACTGGCGGTTGATTCCAGTTAATTAGCAGGTTGTTTTTGCTGCTTGGAATTTACTTGACAAGTAAAATTTGTTGTATTTGTCAGTATATAAGGTATTGAATAAATTATATCATTCAAACCACTGTAGGTTATGTTTTGTACTCACTCAGTTATGGTGTCGTGGATTGGTCTTAAACTAACTTTACACTGTATTATTTTGCCTAATAACTGGTTATTTGATTAAATTTACGCACTCGATTCAAAAGCTGTTTATTGCCTCGTGAACAGAGAGGAATTCCGTTTAGCTATTTTGTTTATTATAATTTGGATAATTACGTTTTGTTGCTGCTGTTATAAGAAATGTAGATTAGGTAGAAAAGGTTGTGAAGCTCTTCCCGGTATTTGTATTAGAATAAATAATAATTCGCCAGCACCTAGATTTTTAGAGCCAGTTGTTCAATTTAGTAACCCGGAAATTGCTTCAATACAATATACAGATTTAACACCCTCAAAAAGTATTAGAGCACTTTCGATTATTGGACGAAAAAACATAAAAGATTTCACATCTTAGTAGATGTTCAATCTTTTTCTAAGAGGGCAAGTGTTGTAACCTAGGAGGTTACATATATTTTATTTTACTATTACTTTACTAGTATTCCTTATATTTTTATGTTAATTACTATTGTATCATATTCAATAATAATAGTAATAAATATCTCTTTTAATCATGTTTTTATTGTTTTATATTATTTATCAGTACTCTCGCCCACTGATGTCTCGAATAAGAGACGTGATGTTTAATTATTTAATACTCATTCTTATCAATCTAGTTTTTACTTTTAATGTCACGAATTAAATATGATATTAACTACAATTTTATATACAATCTAACCTTTTGTTAAGTCAAGTTCATTTCTTAGAATGCATTTCAGAGTTAAAGGGAAATAAGTTTCAGTTTCACTTTTTCTCACAGAAACTTCCCATTTTTGCAAATTTAGCTACATAAAAAATATCAAAACTTATTTTCTTCTTGAGTGGCGACTATTGTTAAAACACATATATGTATATTAAAAATGTACTACATGATTATTCTACCAGCTTTTATCAGTGTAACATCATAAAATAAGTACAGGGAATAAACGAAGTATTGATTACCCAAAAGTTTTATTTTCAACCACTGTTGATCTGCAGATCACAACAATATATTGCATTAACTCGAAAATTTATGTAATGATATATTCTGATTCTGAATTAATTTAATATCATGTACTTACATCAATGTTCGGGATGTTCAAGTCAAAGGACTTACCTGAAACAGAAAGAAGGAAACTAAGAATAACGCAAAAAAATAAATTACGTAAATTATAGTAAGTTAAATACTACATATATTTTTTTTAAATATCATTGTTATACATGATCATGACCGACAATATTCCCATCAGAAATAAATTATCAGTGGTAATATCCGTACGACGGGTGGTGTTTTCTTGAAACCATTCAGTTGAGTACAGAAGTAAAAAAACAGACTTGTGAGATTAATTCAATCACCAGTGGAATTTTGTTAGACTATGTCACAAAGTGAAAGATAAAAAGGCTGAAATTGGGCAGAATTACAACACATTCCTTTAATATGATAGCTAGTCTCTCGACAGGCGTTGCTTCATCAAATAGGTATTTTCGCAAAATCTAGTATATTACTTCCAAATGAACTCCTTCTATTTTTCGGTACATTTTTTTCGTTGATTAATTCGATAGAGTTCATCCCAAACCTATTCATTTTTAAACGCGTGTGCAACGTGATTACTTATATTCGACGTATAACTGTTACATATACAAATCTGAAAACACCGAACTAAGTAATTCTCTTACAATTGATTCAAAAGAATTTTTAGATTTATATTTAAATATAATTGGATTATTTTATGATTTGATACATTATTTGTTATTCGTCAATTATTGATTTATTAACTATCACTTCATTTTAATTCTAATATTTACTTTATCTATTTGTGGAACGTCGACTGGGATGTAATTCTTTTGATAATGCTGTTTTCAACGAATATAATGTTTGTTAGTTATGATATCATATTTAGAAATATAATATTATGAATTATATTGAAAAGGAGATTCTAGGCCAATTTTCAATTAGCATGTAGTTCGAGGAGATTAAAGAACTCAACGATATTCTATCATGTGGTATTTGTTATAATTATTGTTATTTACAATAATTACATAGCAATTCCAAACAGCATCTACTTTCATTTAACTGAAGGTGTAATGTTATTGTTACAGATTTTACTTGTGATATATATGATTAGAATATTGTTCATAGTAATATAGAAAGTCGAATACCAACCACCGACTTATGATTTAAACTCGCCAACTTTACAAAGAGATCCTGCCATACGGAACATTTTAACAAATTTTATAAAATGTATACGACATATTTTTTTGAAATCAAAATTAATGCTATTCTTGTCGTCGCATCGGTACTCTTTAAGAGTAGAGTTTGTGTACCGGCACCACTTTTTGTTTCACGCTGCTAAGGCTACCTAAAATGGGAAAATCTGTTCCAAAAGAAAGCGATGTTTCCAATACGGCCGTTGTGACGTCAAATTTGATCGGCAATGAACAAGGACTTCCATCAGTGTCATTAGACATTAGAGTCATTGCCTACATTTGTGCGAGTGCGTAATAGTGATTACGGGGTTGAAAGTGCGAAATGCCAATCGGAGAGGTTTGAAGAAATATATAAGAAGGAGTATGTCTTTTAAAAGCGCATCATCTGCAGCTGCCGAAGAAGTGTAGATAGACGACAGTTAAGTATGACAGAAAAAAACGTAGACACGCTTCAGTTGGACCCTGTTATATAAAATTTATGTTTATGACTCACTGCATTTTGGTTTCTGATTCAAATAAAATGATATGCTGACAAGGATATTACTTGGAAGAAGAATTTGTTTGATATAGTATAAGTATATTATACATTCTGTGCCATCTTGACAGTAGGCTAAATGGCCCGTCGGCGATATCTTTTTCGACTGAGTCCGATTAGGAAATATCCCGGACTGAACGCTTGGAGGTCATTGGGATCTTAGGAATTTAAATAAGCTTCTATTGATGACGTTTTTTGTTTTGTATTAATCTCTCCCATAGCACTCCAAAATGTGGTGATATCGCTGGTAGAAAGTTGTACTTGTTTTCACTAAATAATTGGAAATATTATATTTTTAAAATATTCTGAGTGAAATACTTCGCGTTCTGCTCCGACAAAATTTGAGCCATTATCTGAGAATATTTCTTTAACATACCTTCTGCGAGACGAAAATTGTTTAAAAGTTGCTTAGAAGCTTTCAGAAGTTAAATCTCCTACCAGTTCCAAACGAACGACTTTAGTGGAGAAGCAAATAAATAATGCAATACATGCCTTTACTTTTTTTTGTGAGATTTAATTAGGTATTATTCGGCAAAACCTACACCGGAAATTAAAAATGGTCGTGACGGATGTAGTCTTTCTTACGGAAAATTACCCAGTTTTTAGATAACGGTTTGGGATTTGCGCGTGTACACTTAACTTATCAATGTATTATTTTTCTTACTATATTTCTGCCTGATATGGGCCAGGCCATAATGTTTGCCTTATCGCGGCTAAAGTTGCTTCATTACCTGCGTACAATGGGCTCGTTTCATGAAATTCAATGATAATGTCACAAGATATATTGGGTCTGAACTAAGAATTTGCGACTAATAACGCCACTCTACGATTTCAAATAAAAATGGAAAAAAATATTGAAATTTGAATTCTTGTGGTAGACTGTGGTAGGCTAGAGCCAATGGCAAACTAAGATATTTTGCGCTGTTGTCACGAGGGAAAACTTTATAAGTAGACTAGTTATCTTTTTTCTTTAAAACCCGTTAAAGAGAAACGCAAACTACTGTCAAAACGTACTCTTTCAAATAATGTTCTCCTAATCGGGTGCCTCTTATTAAAAAAGGTAACTCTAGTGTAATCAAAGAAATTTTGAAATATATATTTTAAACTGCAGTGATGATGCTTTCAAAATAGAAAATATAACGTAAAATAAATGTATAATGAAAATTAAATGTTCTCCATGTAGGTTGACTTGTTTGGAAAACGTGTCATGTAACACACATACACAGATTGCGTTACCTCAGAGTCTCAAACTCGATTTAGTACCGGATCGCTTACTCTTCTTCTGTTTAGGGGAGTTCGAGTGACTGAGACACCCTGTCCACATCCACTTGAGGAAGATTTGTCGAATTAGCGTCGGTGAAACCTGGATCCATTTTAAGGATGTCTTTTAAAGGCAAACAAACAGTAGCACATTTTCTACTATAAAATAATATAACAAACAACTAAAAAGTCGGCGAGTATGAAATCTGTTTGAGGTTGGTTGTGGATAATGATGTCAATTGTCAAATTCTTCTAGTTGACATTCACTTTGTATTAATCAACTTGGATAGTCAAGTAGGATTTGTCAACAGAACGTACTTTCAATCTGACAACAAGAGCTTCTGTCATTGGTCGACTTACAGCGGTTTATTTAAATCTAATAAAATTTTTAAATCTAATTTTCGAAGATATTTATAACTTTTTGAAATAAATATCGTTATCATACAAAAATATATGATATTTTTAATCCTTCTGATATGATTTCACTTGTTAATTCATACCCATGAAACTAGCCCATTCGTCTTCGTGTAATTGTCGAATAATTATTCTAGGTATTTGATGTTTTTCCGGTAACTTAATCTGCAATTTATTATCGAAGTCTATTGGGGCGTTTCTTAATCGTCCAACCAATCTTAGTAAGCCTTTATCATCTACGAGTAGGCCCAGTTTTGATATTTTACTAGATTTAAATTTCTTAGAATTTTGAACGAGACCAAAAGTCTTGATGCATCCTTTAAAGAAGCTGCCAACGAGACAATTTATTCATAGAAATAGTTGAAAAATCAGGGAGAGAAAGAGTTTTTAAGGGCTCCAGAGTTAGAAAGTGACCAGGAGTCAGAGCATTGATGTTCTCTATATCATGTGTCAAAGGGGTGAGGGGCCGAGAATTAAGCAAGGCTTCAATCAATACTAAGACAGTGTAAAATTCTTCGTAAGTTAAATTTGGTGTCCGACCACGCGTGTCAGATGAGTTTTCACTGATTTTATACCGGCTTCCCACAGACTATTGAAATGTGGCCCGGAAGGCGGACTGAAAGAAACCTGGCAGGTTTCCTGCTCAGCAGCGGTTTTCATATATTCTTGAAGTTCTCTCGCGACTCCAGTAAAATTGGTGCCATTGTCGCAAAAGATGTGGGATACGCGACCACGACGAGAAATAAATCTTTGCAACGCGGCAAGAAATCCTTCAGAAGTTAAATTACTAACGAACTCAAGATGTAAAGCCTTTGTGGCACAACAAACAAAGAGACATATGTAGGCTTTGATTGTTCGAACACCACGATATCTTGAAGGGGTAATGTAAAAGGGCCTCCAAAGTCAACACCACTCTGAGAAAAAGCTTTAATCGAGGACAATCGGAATTTAGGTAAATCACCCATAGGCGGGTGAAAAGATTTAGGGGACTGTTTCCAACAACGAATACATTTTGAAGTGACGGAGTTTATGGATCTTTTCGAAGAGACTATCCAAAAATATTGAGATAACAGGAATTGGGTGGTTTTTGGTCCGGCATGTGAATTCTTATCGTGAGAATATCTAATGAGAATAAAGGAGAATTGCGGGGCAATAAACGGGGGTATTTTGAAGCGTACGATAAAGGAGCATGTTTTAATCCACCACCAATCCTGAGGAGATTGTCTTCATCCAGGAAGGTACCAAGTTTTCGAAGAGATTTTGAGAAGAGTTCAGACGTTTGTTCTTTATGAAAATAATTATTATGTGTATATTTTACGAGACATAAAAGAGCGTCGTGTAATTCGTTAGAAGTTAGGAAACCGGAACGTCGAGAGGAAACATGACGAAGATTATAAATAAATCGTAAGACATATTCTGAAACTCGCTGTAATGTAGCGAACGAGGAATGTCTATTGATAAGAGACTCCAAGAAAGAGCTACAGTCCGTTCTTCTTCGGCAAGATCTTTTGAAGATAAGGACCGGAGTACGGTTGGGAAACAAAACGGATGGTCGTAGAGAAAGTGAGGACCATCAATCCACTCGGGTGAAGATAAAAATTCGGATGGTAGAACACCACCAAACGCATATCAGAAGCATTTTGCTTAGAATTAATGTAATGCCATAGAGTCGGGGAAATTTTAGACTGAATATAAGATATACGATTGGCCACAAATATCTTTAATTTGTGGGGAGAACTTTTAATCCAGTGTAATACAATTTGGGAATCCGACCATGCATAAGTTGGGATCTCGGTGAAATTAGGACATATATGTAGAACATAAGCAACTAACTTGGAAAGCAAAACAGCGGCACATAACTCAAGACGAGGAATGGTCAGTTTTTTCGTAGGTGCTACTTTGGATTTTGCACACAATAATTGAACAGAAACTTTACTCTCGGAATTCTTGCACCGAAGATATAAGACGCAAGCATAGCCTCTTTCACTGGCGTCACAGAAACCATGGAATTCGACTAGAGGAAAATTGAAGAACAATAAATGGCGAGGTATGCGAACTTGAGACAGTAGAGTTAGTTCGATTTTATATTGTTCCCAAATTTGAATGATATCAAAAGGTGGACATTCATCCCAAGATGTTCCAGCTAACCACAGACGCTGAATTAATATTTTGTGAAGAAAGTTATAGGAGCTAGAAATCCTAGAAGACCATAGATTCGAGCTAATTCCGAAAGCATACAACGTTTGGTACAAGGAAGATCTTCTCGCGGTTGAACACAAAATGTAAAACAGTCCGAATGAGAAGACCAGCGTAACCCAAGAACTTTGAGAGAGTTGTCCAAATCTGGTCAAAACTTAGACTATGGGGATTAATAAAAGAAGTAGGTAAATTCGATAATAAGAGAGGTTCGTTTGAACACCATTTACGAAGATCAAAACCGCCAAGATACAAAAGAGAAATTAAATCTTCCATAAGCGTTTAAGCTTGTACAAAGTCATTCGAGCCAAAACAAAAATCATCAATATAAGAGCAAGTATGAATCATTTTAGCAGCTTGTGGAAAGCGATGTCCTTCGTCAAGTGCAAGTTGATGCAAAATACGAAGAGCTAGAAATGGAGAGGAAGTAACACCATAAGTTAGAGTATTCAGACGATACTCCCGAACACAATCTTCTGCAGAAAATCTCCAAAAAATACGTTGAAACTCTCTATGCTCTTGACAAAGAAAAATCATACGATATATTTGTTTGATATCTGCGCACAAAACAAACTTGAGTAAACGAAAATTTAGTAAAATAGCAAAAATGTCTTGTTGAAGCTTAGGTCCAACAAACAAACAATCATTGAAGGATTTCTCGTTAGGAACTTTGGCTTATGCATTAAAAACTACACGTAATTTGGTACTAACTCTATCAGGTTTGACCACACAATGGTGAGGAATATAATATTTACCATTCTCTACGTTGTCAGCTGAAATCAACTCCATGTGACCTAGGTCGAGATACTCTCGCATAAAGGCAGAATATTGTTCATACAATTCGGGTTGCTTGAGCAGTCGGCGTTCAAGAGAGTGAAAACGATATAAAGCCAGATCTCGTATACCAGGAAACGTGGGATTAATTTCCCGAGAAGTTAACGATACAACATATTGTCCTGACGGTTTACGAGAAAATTTATCTTTGAGAAGTTCGTCACACAAAATATCATCGGAATTAAGGGGAATGACTTCAGGAACCGTTCCTATTTCCCAGAAAGTTTTCAAAGTAGTATCTAATGAGACCTTGGAAACGGTGTGGCATAATAAAGAGGTGACAAAAGGATTCTTGACATGAATACAGTGTTTATTTATTTATTTATTTATTTATTTATTTATTTATTTATTTATTTATTTATTTATTTATTTATTTATTTATTTATTTATTTATTTATTTATTTATTTATTTATATCAAAACAGGCCTTACGGCCTAATTACATTGATAAAATAATATATACTATATATTTCACTTATAATATAAACTTAACTATACCTAGGTACATTGTGCGAGTATTAATTTGATAAAATATGTACGAGGTGTATTTACTTTTAAGTTGATAGAGTGATGATTTGCCTTTATATTGTTTTTCGATAAACGTCTACTGACATTGTCCAGTCTAAATCGGTCAATTCATTAAATTCATTCGCTAGACGTCGGGTTCACCTGAATTTCCAGAGATCTTACCTGAGAGCAACAATTTTGGAAATAAATCAGCTCCGATTGATAAGTCGATCGTTCCTGGTCGATAAAATTTAAAAACTGCTAGCGAAATATGAGTTAAGTGGGTCCACTTTCAAAGAAAAACAAGTCTGTTCAAATCTCCGTTTTGAAATTTTAAAAATATTCAATAATCAAACGGCCAGTTTTTGTTCGGCAATATCAAGAAATACAGGTACAATATCTTCTCAAGGTTACTCACTTTCGAAATAAAGTAGATCGATTTAAAAATTATTGGAAAGAGTAAAAATAAACAAACATACATTTATAATGAAAATTTTGTTTTTAAATGAGAGTAATAAGGTGCCTTTTTTCTAGGCTAAAAAAAATAACTATTCAGGCTAAGAAGGATCAATGTTCGGGACGATAGTAATTTCCCTTTTGTTTTAAATTTCAATTGAAGTGAACTGTAATATTTATTAATGATAATTAATTAAAGGATGACATTTTACCTTTTTACTCATTTCTCGGAGATTAACCGGCCGGCGTTGCAATATCGATTTAGCTTCACTCACACACCGTTGTACTGTAGCGCGCGGTGATTGTCTTACTACTACGATCATTTTCACACACTCGGTACAAAACTTTGACGAGGTGAAAATGTCAACATTGCGCGGTTGAATTTAAAATATATAAGGCATATCTGGATTCAATCACGAACACATGGCAAGATTTGATAGACAGAATTGTTACAAGGCAATTGTATTAGATATAATATGGTGTTCCTCTTTCAAGTGAAAATACTTAAACCTAGACTTAGAAAGTGCGTGGAAATGGGAGGAGATCATATTGAACATTTATTAGATGAACTTTAGCTTTTTGTTGGATGGGGTTTAGTTTTGATCTAATGTTTTATAACTTGTATTTTTGACGTTTTCTTACGGGTTCAACAACCTTTTTGTGCTTGTATTTTGATTCAAAGCAACTAATTACATTCTTTACATACCTTTTTATTTCCTTGGGAATGAGTTCTCAATATTTTTATGATAGACTATTGCTAAGTAATTCATTTCTACAACAGTAGATGAATCTTGAACATGGTATCAATAAATTACTTTAAACTCGTTACATAGGATATCCTCATAAATGATAAATGCGTAAATCAATACGAAGTACATTATTAAAATGCTAAATACCATCCAAACGGCTTATTTTATCAAATTCCAACAGATGTACGTTTTCGTTAACTTAAAGTGTTGAGAAGTCATTTTCGATATGTTCATACAGGGTGTGTTATCCCTGCAAAATGTTTGCATGTTTCCAAATTCAAACTTTATTGGAAGAGTAATAAATTTATGACAATTTATTGTTTGCAATTTTAATATGTGCATAATATAAAAACAAGATCATATAAACCACAATAGTTAATCACAAAACAAAAATCATTAACGATACGTTTTTTTCAAAATTAAATATCCAAAAAATAATTATTGTTCATTTTTAATGACTAATTCAGCAAATTTTTATTTAAAGACTATAATTCGAAAACGAGGGTCTGTAATGAAAAATTTTATATGAAGTACAAACATTGTTTTGGTTCATACTATACGCTCCCAACTTTTTTCCCATTAGTCCCGGGACACCCTGCCATATGCTTTGCATGATGCATCTGCAAAAACATGTAATTCAATTAAATTTGTTGAATGTGACGTCATTATTTTACGCGGGATGCGGTAATTATTCAATTCCTCTAATTCATTGAGGAATGTTGTCCAGCTAGCTTCGATTTCTTTGGGAACCTGCTGATCCCAAACATTGTAGTAATTCAATTGATAAAATTGTTTCATTTTATTATTTATTTTTCTTATTCACCTATTTGACCTACTAAAAATATATCTATTTATTTAATAATAATTTGTTCTATATATATTTTTAACTTAACTGTGAACTTTGGCTGGACTATTACAATTGCACTAAGCATCAGCAGAGCCTCTATTTTCGGTTCTCACTTTAATAATTTTGGGCATAACCGACGCGCAGGTATTCTCAAGGTCATAGACGTTAAGAAAATCAAACACTTCTACCTATAAAGATACCGTGTACGGCTTTACAAGCGCGACAGTTGTATTTATAAATCATTCTACAGCACCAATATACACGAGAATATTCGTGCAAAATCTTATGTGTGCTGTAGTCTAATCAACAAGTTCAAAAACGTGTTAAATAGAAATAACGCTCCTAAAAATATGTGCCATAGCTCATTCGATTCGGAATGACGTTTAAAAAAAATGTTTTTAAGGGTATATTAGCACATAAAAAATTGCAATTGTTATTAACAAAATAAGATAAAAAAAAGGTATTTAGTTTTTCGTTAATAACTTTTAAAATAATGATATTTAAGGAATTTTGAAAAAAGATCCTGAAAGAGGAGAAAATTTCCAATCAAAAAGTCCTAATTCCCGGAACTCTATCTATATTATTAATATTTTTTTTTAACGCTGAAAATAGGGCTCCGCGAGGACGTTACGGCATAGGCGCGCCGCCTAAAAAGCCGGTATATCACCCAAAATAATTTTTTTTTAATATTAAATAACAATTTAAAAATTTGAATAAATTATAGTGTAATCTAGACACTTGAACGAAAAAAACCTCGGTGAAAAAAAATTTTTTTGTCGATTTTTCAAAAAGTTACACCATTGTTAATTAACTAATTTTTTTCCAATCTCTGTTTTTATAAATTACGGTATAAAAGTTTAAATAATTGGTCTATAAATTATTCGCTTCGTGGAGCTCTTTTTGTTTAGGTACTTAATAAAGTTATGCAAAAAAAAATTATTAAAGTTGATTATTTTGTTAATTATAATTTTTTTAAATCAACTAAAAATGAAATTTCTAAAAAATGTTATCGAAAAACGAAAAAAATTTTTTTTGGTAATATGTTATTATTGCTGTTTTCGCATCTGATAGAGGTATTAATTAACATTGGAAAAAAAATTTTACGTCATTTGTTAAGAAATTGTTTATAAACAAATAGACTATTTTGGGATTTAAAAAAAAAATTTTTACTATCTTATAGCATAGGTGAAATGATGATTTTAAAAAAAAATTTCTTAAATAATTTTTCTTATTGTTTATAATCGTTTTTTTTATATTTCAATTGTTTAAATAATTAGTTAAGAAATTATTTTATTCTTAAAAATCATCATTGACCCTTTTCAATGGAATAACAGAGAAAAAATTTTTTTATAAATAATTTAATTGTTTATTAACTTAACAATTTGTTATAAACAAATAATATTAACCGTTATATTATTTTTCGAAAACTTCAAAAAATTACAAAAACAATCATATATAACAAAGTTAAGAACAAATTTTTTTTGTATTTTTTACAACATTTTTAAATATTATACAATAATGAAATTACAGCCGTTACATAATTTGTCAAGTTAAAAATTGTTATAACTTTTAAACTATTAGAGATAGGGTAAAGAACATTTAAGTCATTTTTGTAAAGGATTTATTTATCTGTAAAATGAATTCGAAATCGATTCTGTAACTATTATTTATCACTTGTTATAAGCATTTGTTTATAAAAATTTTAGATTTTTTTTACATCTTTTGAAATTCCATTCCAATTCCAGTTACGGACCCAAGAACTTTTTTATTCTATGATAAAATATCTGGGCTACTATAGATAAATTTAAAAACGTATTATAAGTTCATTTATATTACATTATCATTAAGGTAACTAATTAGTAAAATGTATAAAGGCGTACAAATTAGTGATAATTGGATTAAACTTCATGCTTCATAATTTAGAAAATATACCTGAAAAAAAATTAGAAAATAAATTCATTTATTAAATAAAAGATGTCATTTTTTTGTAAATAAATAATTTATAGAGCTCCAGTAGAAAGTTATTAAAGCTTATTTTAATAAATAAATAATTAAACTTAGCAGAATATTAATAATTCCAGTGATGAATAAATGAAAAATGATCTGAAGCAGAATATAAATTGGGTAAGTATAAATTTGAATTAATATATTATTTAAACAAAAATGGATATTGCCATAATTTATGCGTAATTAGAAAGATATTTTATCATAGAATAAAAAAGTTCTTGGATCCGTAACTGTATCTATATTATTTAACAATTTATAAGCTATGGAATTTCAAAAGATGTAAAAAAAATCTAAAATTTTTATAAACAAATGCTTATAACAAGTGATGAATAATAGTTACAGTATCGATTTTGTATTCATTTCACAGATAAATAAATCCTTTACAAAAATGACTCTAATAGTTTAAAAGTAATAACAATTTTTAACTTGACAAATTATGTAACGGCTGTAATTTCATTATTGTATAATATTTAAAAGTGTTGTAAAAAATACAGAAAATTTTTTTTCTTAACTTTGTTATATATGATTGTTTTTATAATTTTTTGAAGTTTTCGAAAAAAAATATAACGGTTAATATTATTTGTTTATAACAAATTGTTAAGTTAATAAACAATTAAATTATTTATAAAAAAAATTTTTTTCTCTGTTATTCCATTGAAAAGGGTCAATGATGATTTTCAAGAATAAAATAATTTCTTAACTAATTATTTGAACAATTGAAATATAAAAAAAACGATTATAAATAAAAAAATTTATTAGGGAAAATTTTTTTTTGTAAAAATCATCATTTCATCTATGCTATAAGATAGTAAAAAAATTTTTTTTAAATCCCAAAATAGTCTATTTGTTTATAAACAATTTCTTAACAAATGACGTAAAAATTTTTTTTCCAAAGTTAATTAATACCTATATCAGATGCGAAAACAGCAATAATATATATTACCAAAAAAAAATTTTTTTGATAACATTTTTTAGACATTTCATTTTTAGTTAATTTAAAAAAAATTATAATTAACAAAATAATTAACTTTAATGAAATTTTTTTGCATAACTTTATTAAGTACCTAAACAAAAAGAGCTCCACGAAGCGAAAAATTTATAGACCAATTATCTAAACTTTTATACCGTAATTTATAAAAACAGAGATTGGAAAAAAATTTGTTAATTAACAATGGTGTAACTTGTTGAAAAATCGACAAAAAAATTATTTTCACCGAGGTTTTTTTCGTTCAAGTGTCTAGATTACACTATAGTTTATTCAAATTTTTAAATTGTTATTTATTATTAAAAAAAAAATTATTTTGGGTGATATACCGGCTTTTTAGGCGGCGCGCCTATGCCGTAACATCCTCGCGGAGCCCTATTTTCAGCGTTAAAAAAAATTATAAATAATATAGATAGAGTTCCGGGAGTTAGGACTTTTTTATTGGAAATTTTCTCCTCTTTCAGGATCTTTTTTGAAAATTCCTTAAATATCATTATTTTAAAAGTTATTAACGAAAAACTAAATACCTTTTTTATATCTTATTTTGTTAATAACAATTGCAATTTTTTATGTGCTAATATACCCTTAAAAAACATTTTTCTAGACGTCATTCCGAATCGAATGAGCTATGGCACATATTTTTAGGAGCTTTATTTCTATTTAACACGTTTTTGAACTTGTTGATTAGACGGTCGATCATGTATCGAATTCGGGATATGTTACATGGCGATCTTATTCATTTAGTTTGCGCACAGCATCGATGTGCTCTGACACAATGTCTGCTTTGGGCAGACTTCTTCAACTTTGTCCATTAAGACCACGTTTGGATTGAGTATATCATCGATATACAATGGCTTTGTACATTGCTTCACTGCCAAATATGGGATTGAGTTGATTGATGCAATGTTATTAAGTATAAAGTCCTAATAGATAATGGTTAGAAAATGTTCGCGACTTAATTTCATTTTTTGGCAGAGATGAGATTTTCCACTTTCTGTGAACAATATAAATATTTCGTTATCAAAACGTAGTATGCTTTACTCTAACATTACATTTAAAGCAAGTAATTTTATGTTAATCAATTGCATGAATAGCTTTTTCTCTATAATTATGTAAAATACCGTAACCACAACGAGGCTTAACGGAGGACTTACCTAGTTGTTTCTTATATTTGGATTCAACAATGTAACTTCCGAATGATTAATAACAGGCAATAACGCTTTGATCAATAATTATTATACCTTCTCTAATTGCGTTGGTTTCTCACAGACTATCTTGAATTCGAAATGCAAATTGAGCACGATACTTGCATGTATAACATACCGTGCGTACTAGTGATAATGAACAGGGTTAAGCTGTAGAATAAACAATACCGTTTCGTATTTGATAACAAGGTATCCATTAAAATGATCATTTTCCAATTTCATTAGAAAATATGATGAGAACTCAATTGAATCATAATTTCAATGGAAATTTGGAACTTTTTTGTACCGAATTTAAGTTCACCAAAAATACTCTGTAGCACAACGTTCAGTTGATTGCCTATTGTGAAGTTTGATAATGCCAAATAAGTGGTTTTAAATCGATCACATACCTATCTGCACACCCACTTTTTATTATTTTCTTAGTAATCGTGTTTTGGTTAAAATATGTGACGTATTAGTGCTATTCATAATTAGAGCTGATTATGGCGTATAGAATACCTTACAACAAAGAATGTTACGCATATCTATTATGGCTAGAAAAAATAACTCCTACCGAAGTAATGAGACGGATACATAAAGGAAAAGAACTGATATGCTGCATTAGAAAGAAAAAAATCTGATACATATGTCAATACAATTCGAGGGAGGAAAGTACGAAATACTGATATTTATCATAGAGGGAAATACACATGGTGGGGAGGAGACATAATTCATGGATGAAAGACCTAAGACGCTGGTGTGGTTCCTCATCAATAAACATCTTTAGATCAGCAGTAACCGGCACTATATTGGCCAATTGGGTCGCCAACCTTCGATATTCTGACGGATTAAGAAGAAGAAGAAGGAGATGGCACCTACATTTTTGCCAATTGACGTTGCACGAATTCATCATAGTTTTCTTAAAAGACTCGACTAGTATTTGAATGAAAATGGATGAGAGCCACAATAATACAGTGTATACCGGCCAAATGGTATGAATTCGAAATAAATAGATGCCGACGTGCTTGAAAAATAAAACGATCGAATACGTCGATTGGTAGTTGCAGCATTTTGTTTAATCCAGAGTGTGTCGTGTAAGAGTGGACGATATCAACTTCTTTATTCAAGGTCCTACATATATCTTCAACTGTTTCGGAAATACTGAATTGTTTATTACAAGAATAAACGTGAAATAATTGAATTATCGAAGTTCCACACAATAACAATGCTTATGTGTCTACACACGTACGTTTATTTTTCTGTTTCTAGATTACAATTTTCAATATTTTTACTTTTCCGCCCAACCTATCTATATGCGAGAAAAGTATTGTTTTACCCCAAAAATAGTTGGAATTTTGAAAAAAATTTTCGAGTTATTTTTACGTTTTTCATCAACAACAACACGAAAAAATGGTTTTCAGACAAAAATTCTGTGTGTATGTCGTCGTCGTCGTCGTTGTCGTCGTTGTCGTCGGCCACTTTTCCCTACATGTCTTGTTAGCACGATACAGCCTCCGGAGTGCAATGAGTCACCAATTTTATGATTGGATATTGCTAAGGACATGTCACAGATGAACCCTATTGATTTTCAGCAAATCCAGAGCCTGTACAACGGTTGCTATGGTACTTGAAGTACAACATTTTGTCATTTTTAAAAAAAATTCAGTTTGTTAGCAAGATACAGCCTCCGGAATTCAACAAGTCACCAATTTTATGATTGAATATTATTCGGGACATCTCACTGATGAACCCTATTGATTTTCATCTCACCAGAGCCAATACAACAGGTGCTACAGTACTTTAAGTACGATATTTTTGTCATTTTTGGAGAAGTTCAGTTTGTTAGCACGATACAGCCTCCGGAGTATATACAAGTGATCCATTTTATGATTGGATATTATGCAGAGCGTCTCAATGATGAACCCTACTGACATTCAGCTCACTAAAGCAGGTACAACGGTTGCTTGAAGTACCAAATTTTTCTCATTTTTGGAAAATTTTCAGTTTGTTAGCACGATACAACCTCCAGAGAGTATACGATTGATCAATTTCACGATTGAATATTGTTCAAGGTGTCTCACAGATGTACCCCATTTCCAGTTGACTAGAGCGAGTACAGCGGGTCCTATAAATCCAGATATACTAAATTTTTGGTTATTTTTGGAGAAATTTTGGTTTGTTAGCACGATACATCCCCCGAAGAGTATACAAGTAACACTTCTATAATAGAATATTGTTCAGGGCCACAGATGCGGAAAAGTTAGCTCTAATCTTTAAAACCGTTTATTACTTTTCCGCCCAACCTTTCTATATGCGAGAAAAGTATTGGTTTACCCCAAAAAAAGTTGCAATTTTGAAATTTTTTTTTGAGTTACTTTTACGTTTTCTATCAACAACAACACGAAAAAACGGTTTTTAGAAAAAAATCCTGTGTGTATGTCGTCGTCGGCCACTTTTCCTTACATGTCTTGTTAGCACGATACAGCCTCCGGAGTGCAATAAGTCAGCAATTTTATGATTGAATATTGTTAAGGGCATGTCACAGATAATCTCTATTGATTTTCAGTTCACCAGAGCCAGTACAACGGGTGCTATGGTACTTGAAGTACGACATTTTGTCATTTTTTGAGAAATTTCAGTTTGTTAGCACGATAGAGCCTCCGGAGTTCAACAAGTCACCAATTTTATGATTGAATATTATTCAGGGCATCTCACTAATGAGCCCTATTGCTTTTCAGCTTACCAGAGCCAATACAACAGGTGCTACAGTACTTTAAGTACGATATTTTTGTCATTTTTGGAGAAGTTTCAGTTTGTTAACACGATACAGCCTCCGGAGTATATACAAGTGACCAATTTCATGATTGGATATTATTTAGACCGTCTCAAAGATGAACCCTATTGATACTCAGCTCACTAAAGCCAGTACAACTGGTGCTATGGTACTTGAAGTACCAAATTTTTGTCATTTTTGGAAAATTTTCAATTTGTTAGCACGACACAGCCTCCAGAGAGTATACGATTGATCAATTTTATGATTGAATATTCTTCAAGGTGTCTCACAGATGTACCCTATTGATTTTTAGTTGACTAGAGCGAGTATAGCGGGTCCTATAAATCCAGATATACTGAATTTTTGGTTATTTTTGGAGAAATTTCGGTTTGTTAGCACGATACATCCCCGAAGTGTATACAAGTAACAATTTTATGATAGAATATTGTTCAGGGCCACAGATGCGGAAAATCCTTAAAACCGTTTATTTCCAATTATATTACTTTTTGGCCCAACCTATCTAATATGCGAGAAAAGTTTTGGTTTACCCTTAAAAAAGTTGAAGTTTTGAGTTCTTTTTACGCTTTTCATCAAAAACAACACGAAAGAACGGTTTTTAGAAAAAAAAATCCTGTGTGTATGTCGTCGTCGTTGTCGTCGGCCACTTTTCTTTACATGTCTTGTTAGCACGATACAGCCTCCGGAGTGCAATAAGTCACCAATTTTATGATTGAAAATTGTTCAAGCCATCTCACAGATGAACCCTATTGATTTTTAGCTCGCCAGAGCCAGTACAACGGGTGCTATGGTACTTGAAGTACGACATGTTTGTCATTTTTTGAGAAATTTCAGTTTGTTAGCATGATACAGCCTCCGGAGTGCAGCAAGCCGCCGATGATTTATTGACTGAATATTATTCAGGACATCTCACAGATGAACCATATTGATTTTCAGCAGGGCCAGTACAACAGGTGCTATAGTACTTTAAGTACGACATTTTTGTCATTTTTGGAGAAATTTCAGTTTGTTAGCACGATACAGCCTCCGGAGTATATAGAAGTGACCAATTTTATGATTAGATATTATTCAGGATGCCTTACGAATGAACCATATTGATTTTCAGCTCACCAGAGTCAGTACTACAGGTGCTATAGTACTTTATGTACGACATTTTTGTAATTTTTGGAGAAATTTCAGTTTGTTAGCACGATACAGCCTCCAGAGTGTATACAAGTGACCAATTTCATGCTAAATATTATTCAGGATGTCTCATGGATGAACCCTATTGATTTTCAGCTCACCAGAGCCAGTACATCAGGTGCTATAGTACTTTAAGTACGACATTTTTGGAGAAATTTCAGTTTGTTAGGACGATACAGCCTCCGGAGTATATACAAGTGACCAATTTTATGATTGGGTATTATTCATGGTATCTGAAAGACGAACCCTATTGATCAGCTCACTAAAGCCAGTACAACCACTGCTATGGTACTAGAAGTACCAAATTTTTGTCATTTTTGGAGAATTTTCAGTTTGTTAGCACGATACAGCCACCAGAGTGTATACAAGTGACCAATTTTATGATTGAATATTATTCAGAGCGTCTAATAGATGAACCTTATTGATTTTCAGCTCACGAATCTTATTGATTTTTAGCTCACCAGAGCTAGTACAACGGGTGCTATGGTACCTGAAGTGCCACAATTATTTCATAATTAGATATTTTTCAAGGGGTCTCACAGATATACAATATTGATTTTCAGCTGACTAGAGAAAGTACACCGGGTCCGATAAATCCAGATATACTACATTTTTGGTTGTTTTTGGAGAAATTTTGGTTTGTTAGTACGATACATCCCCCGAAGTGTATGTGTAAAATATTGTTCAGGGCATCTCACAGATGCGGAAAGTTAGTTTTAATGTTTAAAAGCGTTTATTTTTTCATTTGTTTCATAAGATCAAAATGCATACAGTATTCTGGTTGGTTAACCTGCCGTCGTAGCAGCAAAGCAACTGTGCGAGACATGTGCGTAGAACAGTGTCGAAAAAACTGTTAAACTAGAACGGCACAATTCCGTTTGAAATAAATTTTTCCTAGTGATGTCCGCGCTAGATTTTCCATATATTTCAAAAAATGTGACATAAACATTTACAATCAGTTTTTTGTGACGTGTAGATAGAAGACTCACATACCAAGGAAAGTCGTAGTGGGATCTCCCGATAGAAACAAGAGCCCAGCAATTCACGTAAGCGCCATTAGACTTTTGTATGTGTAAAAATTCTTAGTTTTCAAATTGAATTTCATTTCTTCAATATATAGGGTGTATCTAACAATCTCACTCAAAAAGAGAAAAGTAGAAAAAAAACTTAATTCAAATTAAAATTATTATGCTTGTATTATCTTCGGGAAACGTTGTTATGGTCCAGTATTTGTTGCATGGATTCGGAAAACCCCAGAAGGAAACTCCAATAAGACCAAAAATATGAATAATTAATCTTATCATCTATATCCTGGATTTCTATCAAGCCTATTATAAAACTTAGTTCCTGGAACTTGTAACAAGCCGATCGCCTGTTACGATTTCTATCGGACTATGGTATTTTAATTTCGTCGTACTAATGTTTCGAAATTAAAAAACTTGTTTCTCTTCCAAATTTCGTGTATTTAAACGATATCGTACATTGGAAAAGTCTCTTCCTATCAGTAAAATTTATAAGTTAGTACCTTACATCGTTGTGGTTTCACATATTTGCTGCTCTGCAGCCCCTAGGTAGGCCCTATGAAAATACCACCCATAGAACAACACAAAACCGGCCGGGATGGATTCAGCACCCCATCTCCATCGACTAGGACCTAGCTGAGAGCTCAGTAATTCCAGAACCTTACCAAGATAAGTCCTTTGTCTTATATTCAATTCATGGAAATCTAGAATTGGAGATTTTTATTGTATAACGGCGTTCGTATTCGTCTTGTATTTTGGATATGCAGTTAATGTGAATTATCTATTGAGTTATTAATAAATATAATTTGCTGAACATTTGATATTTGATTTTCAACAATTTATATTAACTTGGACCATCGCGTTAAAATATTTTTAGTATTTCGTTTTGTTGAGTTAAAGTAAATATAAGGTTTTCTAGCTTTTAACCTTTTTAGTTTTTTTGTTTAATTTAAGTATCGCTTAAAAAGCTGGTGGCGTCCAATTTAATATCGATTGTTCACCCCATCCCAGTGATCGCTATAAAAATACATTAACTGGAGTCAAATAGCACAACCTGAGGAAGAGTCCCAAGCAGGGGGAGAACATATGTTACAGTGGCGCCCCAGTTAATTGTATTTTTTGCTGATTACTGCGATGGTGTGGGAAATCTATATTAAAAGTTTTTTTAGTTTCAATTATCAACTTAATTTTGTTTGATTACTTTAACTTAAATTTTTATTCCAGTAATATTTCACATTTTTGTAGACGCAGTGTTATGATAAAATTTGCTTCAAAATTTCAAGTTCATATAGTTTCCTTATTTGTTATTTTCGTCAGGAAGATATTGTAGGTTTTACGATGGTTAGTTTTTTGTGTTTCAGGAATTTATAATTATATTTGCGATATTAGTTGACATTAAGGAATTTGTCTGCTAATTGTTTTCTGTGTTGAAAAAAGTTGTAGTAGCTAACAACTTTGATAACGTTTGATATGTTTTGATATTTTATCATAAAAACTTCTGGTGTTAATTGGTTTTCAAAATTATTACAAATCATTCGTTCCTTTTAGGAGTAATTAGTATACCGGTTTACTCAAAGTAAATATAATTATTAGCGTGTAATATTTTTGAAATATTTAAAATACAGGGTCACTCATAAGTAACATTGTTAAATTTCATATCTTTTTTTACAGTTATTACTTTAATTACTTTGCAGTTACCTTTAAATTTGTTTACGTAAAGCTTCCTGATGATGTATTCTGATCAACATCCTGTTGATCCAAATTCATCTGGCCATTATTACGATTTGCGAATTAGATCTGGTTGTGATTCTGATTAGTTTGGGTTTTTTTGGATTAATATTTCTTGACGTGACTATTTTAATATCTTAGTTTTGATTTAATATCAAAATATATCTTGAGTATTTTTTATTGTCAACAATTGTGTTAGGTCACAAATGCGTTTTGTGTCTATTTATAGTAGAATTTACTTTTCTACTTTCGTATATGTCATGGTACCTCTATACATTATCTTTTGTTACAGTTACCGATGTGCAAAAGCACATATATTTTTCTCTTACGCCTTTGCTTTATTTCTTGATGTATATTGAGTACATTATTTTGTATCTTTCTCTTATGTTGTGCATAATACAATTGTGTATTATATTTGTGTCTATAGTATCGCTTTTGTTTTTGGGTTTTTGAAACGCCAAAAATTCTGTTCTATAGAGAACAAACTTCCGTGAATGTTTCAAATTTTCTGAGATTTTCTTACTTTATGCACCTTTAGAAATCAGTTTAGTTTGGAACGACCTTCATACTCAAATATTTTCTGAAATTTCTTGCTTTAGGCAAATTTTGAATTCAGTTAATTTTGTAGTAGTCCCTTATCTTTTTTGTTGTGTGTGTACTGAGAAATTCTGTTTTGCTTGGTAGCGTTTTTGTTCTCAGTATACGCTTTATTTTTATTGTCCCTCTATTGCTCAAATATTTTCTGGACTTCCTTGCTTCAGGCAAATTTTGAATTCAGATTATTTTGCAGCAGTGCCTTTATTTGTTGTGTGTGTACGGAGAAATTATCTTTTTGCTTGGTAGCGTTTTTGTTCTCAGTATACGCTTTAGTTATTTTTATCTTCCCTGTATTTTGATACGATAATAACACGTTCTTTTTGTTGCACGACAATTTATCGATTATTTTGGTGTACTGATACATACTGATAGTATTTTATTAAGGCATATATTAGTTTTCTTTTTGAGTTAAGACAAAACTATTTTTTTTTGGATAACTTTCTATGTGGTTTGGAATACCACAATTTATAATTTCGTTATTTTCATAGCGAAATTGTTTCCGATTTATGTTTTCTTCTATATATCTTTCAATTTTGGTTTTGAGTATTGTGTGTGTGTTATCGTTATATTCTTAGCACTTGGTAAGTTTCTTCTCTCGAAAATTTCCGAAGGTAGGAAAGGGGGGAAAGGCCAAGGCTTGTTATTTTTTTTCTCTTTTTATTTTCCATTTATAGTTACGTAATATATTTTAAAAACACAAACACATTTTTAGTCACGTTAGAAAGTTTTCTTAGTAGATTTTTGTTCCTTTCCTTGTATTTTTTTTCTATATCTCGCAAAGTTTTTCCTACATGGTTGATACTTTTTACTTCTTTTCTTTAGTTGATTTAGATTTTTTCTTTTGAGTTTAGTGTACCTGATATCTTAAGCACCCCACACCACACTTAGTGATAATGTAGTTGTAGATGAGGAATGTAGTTGTTTTCTTATCTTATCGTTGAGATGTTAGCATTTCATATTTTGGTAGAGGTTATCCCTCTAATTTTTCTGGATATTTTGCTGAGGCGTTAAGCATCTCATATTTTTTTGATATTTTAGGATCTCAGAACGGTACCAATAGATTAATTTCTAAATTTTTTTTTGCTTTGCTAATAGGAATGAACTCCTTTTATAATTGATTACCGCATTTTGTTTCAATGTTTTGATTATAATTTCATATCATTTGCAATGGTTTATTATCGCTAATAGGAATACGCTCCTATTATATACATTTTGAGTTTACTGTATTTTGCTCTTTTCTTTTCTTGTTCTCATTGTTTGTTTCGATTATTTTTTTGAACATGTAAGCACATCTTCTTTTGCTAATCACCACAATATTGATGTTTTGGTTACTTTTCTTCGTAGACTGTTTATGTTTAAAAAAAAGTAATTCTTCGAATTTCTTTTTTTTCTCCGAGGAGAGGGGGTGTAACAAGCCGATCGCCTGTTACGATTTCTATCGGACTATGGTATTTTAATTTCGTCGTACTAATGTTTCGAAATTAAGAAACTTGTTTCTCTTCCAAGTTTCGTGTATTTAAACGATATCGTACATTGGAAAAGTCTCTTCCTATCAGTAAAATTTATAAGTTAGTACCTTACATCGTTGTGGTTTCACATATTTGCTGCTCTGCAGCCCCTAGGTAGGCCCTATGAAAATACCACCCACAGAACAACACAAAACCGGCCGGGATGGATTCAGCACCCCATCTCCATCGACTAGGACCTAGCTGAGAGCTGAATAATTCCAGAACCTTACCAAGATAAGTCTTTTGTCTTATATTCAATTCTTGGAAATCTAGAATTGGAGATTTTTATTGTATAACGGCGTTCGTATTCGTCTTGTATTTTGGATATGCAGTTAATGTGAATTATCTATTGAGTTATTGATAAATATAATTTGCTGAACATTTGATATTTGATTTTCAACAATTTATATTAACTTGGACCATCGCGTTAAAATATTTTTAGTATTTCGTTTTGTTAAGTTAAAGTAAATATAAGGTTTTCCAGTTTTAACCTTTTTAGTTTTTTTGTTTAATTTAAGTATCGCTTAAAAAGCTGGTGGTGTTCAATTTGATATCGATTATTCACCCCCTCCCAGTGATTGCTATAAAAATACATTAACTGGAGTCTAATAGCACAACCTGAGGAAGAGTCCCAAGCCGGGGGAGAACATATGTTACAAACTTAGGAAAAGGCAGAGATTTCGTCAGGGCATTTGCTAATTGGTTACCTGTTGAAATATGTTTTATAATTACCACATTTTTATTTACTTGTTCTCTTGCAAAATGATATTTGACATTAATGTGTTTAGATCTTATATGAAAAACAGGATTATTAGCTATTGCAACGCAACCGTTATTATCTCCATATATAAGTATAGGCTCTGTTATATTAAAATTAATATCTCGTAAAAGGGATTCAAGCCATGAAGTTTCTCGTACACCTTGAAAAGTGTATGTAAATTACTATACATCTTTACCATAATTTAAAGAAATAACACCAACATTAAGTAGGATTTTCAAACCAATAAATAACATTAAAATTGCCAATAATACATGTCTCACAATAAAGTGTATTTTCACGAATTTAAAATACAAAACTCTGATTTTTAACCTTTCAAATGTATTATATTGAATTCCATGTAAAAGTTATAATAATAAATACATTGGTCACACCAGCCAAAAATTTTAAAACTGTTTAACTTTACATAAAAAAGATTGTAGGTTAACATCCTGAAAGATGCATTGGCTGAACCATGTAATTCATAAAGCCACTTCATGGATTTTCGATACAACCCAATACCAAAAAAATACTTTTCTTAGAAACTAGTAATTTTAAAGGGATTTAAAAAAAGTTATGAATAAAAGTTTTTGATTTTTGGTAATCGACAATAATATTTTAGATAACTTTATATAAAAATCATTTCGTTAGAACCTTTTATTATAAATTTTAATATCTATGAACAAATTATTAATATAACTTATAGTATAATAATTTGACATTGAGTTTGATATAATGAAAGAAGAATGATTTTAATGTCTATTAACCATGTATTATCATAACCTATATTCTTCTTTGGTTTCCAATAATTTTTGCAAAAATAATAAAAGAAAATGGAAAATAGAAACCGACCAATAGCTGAATATGACAGTTTAATGTTAACTAATTGTTATGAAGGAGAAATTATTTGGAGTTTATTCTTATTAGAAAAAATGATACTGGGAGTAAAGAGAAATTTAAAAGATGCAAAATGCTTGCTTTTATTAGCAACTGAGAAAATAACAATTAACGCTTATGATAGACATAACTTCAATATGTCAGGAAGGAACCTTCATCCATTCATTTTGTTGAGAGTGTTTAAAAATACGAATAATATACATATGTAGTGTTTTATTTATAAATATATCATGAATAGAATCTAGATATTCGGTTGGAAATTTTATAAAATAAAGGTGATTGTGTGACGCATTTCTGCAAAAATTGTCCTTGACGACAGAAACAGTTTTTGGTGATGTATTTTGGATTTTTCACGAAATGCGATAAAGAAAATTATTGAGACCTCAAACCATTTTACACAAACTTCGAAAAACGTTTGCCTATAAGGGTCAATTACAACTACATACATCTACATTAAGTCTTCGTCTTATTACATCTGTCTGAACTCTATATTGCAATATGATTGATATTCCGTTGGAAGTAGTTACAGACTCAATAAACTCGGGAAGGCCTCTGGCTAAACACGTAAATATCGGGGCAGAGCCGTTTTAAAATGTTTGTGTATAAAATGATAGATAAACTACGTATAATTTCTTTATTACTATTAAGAAAACCGGATCTTCTTGTCTATTTAAATATTGTGTTGGCTCAACTAAAGCGGACGTGTCACGCTATAAGGCACCGGGTTTATTCGGTACCTGTACTAATTGCAGAACTGCGGTAGATTTTATTAAAGAGCGTTCATTCATCGTCACTGAGGAGAATTCTTATGACTTAGTCTTTAGAATATACTTCTTCGTCACAGACGATAAAAAAATAACATGATATCCAGAAAGCCATGGCATCAATGAACACTAAATATGGAAATTTGTTGCAGTCTGTCAACTTTGGTAGTGATGCTATCACTAATTTTGAAAATACTGTATCAGCTCAGACTATTGTGATTAAAGAAAATAACAGATTCACAAGAGAAGATTTACACTTAACTAATGAGGTTAAATTTTCAATTATCGAGTGTATACATTGGAGCAACAGCTAAGGGCTAATGATGTTGAGATATGTGGGGTCCCTTTTACGGATAACGAGAATATCTTAGAAATCGTTTCCATAATAGGCTTGGCAATCGATCTTCAAATCTCTGACGTTGATATTATTCTGAAATTTTCCAACAAAATAAAATAATCATTTAAATACATTTGGACAAGAAATGGCGTAATATATGTGCCCAAAAACGATAGGTCTCGAATGATGGAAATATTGAAAAGGCTTGAACGACCATAACTTCAAAAATTACCACTATTTTTCGATATACTAAATTGTGAACAAAATGTCAAATGTTTACGGAAACATTGCTAAATGCAACTGTATTAAGTGAATAAAATTTTCATCATACAAAGTGTATCGATGAAACAGGAAAACAAGTTCTTCCACCAAACTTACAGGATTTGATGTTCTCACAGCTGTAGTAACTAGTTATCCTGAGGATTCTTGGTTGTCCGAGTTAGAGAATGTATGAGTCACCACCATCCCTCTTAACGGATTTCGAGAAGTGCATAATACAGAGTGTTAAATATTTCCCACAGACATGTTTGCATAAAAAATTTACTCCACGACTATGCAATAATATAATATATACATTCCTTAAATTGAAGAATGATATCAATCATATACCCTCTGTATTCCACCCTGGAATCCACGGCCTGCCGGCCAATCAGATCGTTCGTATTTTCGGAAATCACGGGCCTTGCATGGGCAGATCGTCAGAATCAGATTACCTTGCAAACAGAAAGTCGGAAGTCGCATAGCAATCGCTAAACAAGTCAAAATTTAAAACGTCAAATATTAATTGCTGATATGTCGCATTATAAGTTTGTAGTTTCTTTATAAAAATGAATTTAGATAGCAGTGATAGTGATAATAATCATAAAATTGGTACGCCGCCGGAGATTGTAGAAAAAGCAACATCCATAAAATTATTATTCGAAAATACTACAATCAAACATATACGACTTTCATGGAATGGAGAAATATCAATAAAGCAACGTCTTTTTCGGAAAACGTTCTCTTGACCTATTTCACAAAACTTTATGAAAACAGTCCAAAATAAGTTTAATTAATATTGTAAAATAAAACTCAATCCCGATGTGGTTAGGCAACGTAGTCGCTGTAACCTAAAAATAATTTCATTCGAGCGTGGTAGGCATTTGATGCCACAAATGAAATGTACCTTCTGTCATTCTGACGATGATATTTAATATCGAAATAATTGTCAATTTCTTAGAATTTTTAAATTTTTTTCAATATATTGTGGAATTATCTAGAAACCGTTAGTGTCATTTAAAACAGTAATATGAGTAGATTCCACGAAGGGTCGAGACATTAAAGTATGTCAATACATCATATATTCATAGTGTATATTACTTTTCCGCCAACCCTATATACGGTGCGAGAAAAATATTGGTTTACCCCAAAAAAAGTTTTGAGTTATTTTTACGTTTTTCAGTGAGGTTAACACGAAAAAAATCCTGTGTGCATGTCGTCGTCGTTGGCGGCCACATTTTGTAACTTGTCTCCGGAATGCATAAAGTCACCAACTTTATGATTGGGATTCAGGGTATCTCAAAGAGGACCCTATTGATTTTCAGCTCACCAGAGGCAGAATAACGGGTGCTATGGTATTTGAGTACCACATTTTTGGTCATTTTAAAAAAATTAGTGAGGTTAGCAACCTCCGGAGTGTATTCAAGTGCAGAGCCAGTAGAACGGGTCCTATATAAATCCAGATTACCACATTTTTGATAATTTTGGGAAAATTTCGGTTTGTTTGCATTGTAGCCTCCGAGGTGCGGAAAAGTTAGTTTTAATATTCAAAACAGTTTATTTTTTTAGGGTTTATTGAGGTAAATATATTCAAGTATCAAAATACAAAAATAAAAATCCATTCTTAGAACACAGAATTTTCACATCCTATAGAATAAAAAATGGTACTTTAGTTACTTGCATTATCAGTGTTTTCTTTGTTATAGTTACCAATATCTTCGGCTACATCATCCGAAGGTGATGGTATAGGAGTAAATATTGAATTGTTGTGTTTTGAATATGGCGGATATGAGGCTGAAGAATGTCGTGCTTGTGGTTCAGAATAGCGCGCAAGTGGAATGACTGAAGGATGCTGTGTTTGAGGCTGAGGATATGGTGACTGATATATCTGGTGCTGGAACGGTGGTTGTGGCATAGTGGGTCGATTGTTTTGCTCAAAGTGTGTGAATCGAAGTGACTGATTTGGAAAATGTACCTCTTGATGTGTAGCTGATGTCATTGGGCTGAAATTAAAATTTTATGATTCCGTATCCGTAACTATACCGAATATTTTAGATTTGATTTCAATTTGTAGTAGTTGAGAAAACTGTTTCGGCCATGCAATCAATTTTTGTTATTGAGTCTGATATTTCAGGATGCTTTCTTCTTTGGTTGTTTTTTTCGATTGAATAATTTTGTAGCTGCTGCTGTTGACAATACATTTTTCGTCTTTTGACTGTGACATTTTTTTGTGTCGACACCTGTGTGTTGGGGGCAGCACTGCATATTATCGGCTCTGATGAAGGCTTTTGTCTAGATATCGAAGAACTTGGAATTATTTCGGGACTGATTATATCATCTGCATCAACAAAATTACGGCCGTCTTCGGTGCATTGATGTTGTGTTTCAGTTTCCGAGGATTCTGATTCATCAACATTAGTTATTTGCATTCTGTCAGCTGGAAAAGGTCGCAAAAATGTCATTTGTTTGTCATATTGCCAACTTTTCTTCTTCACAGCTGATGCGCCACTTCGAGTTTCCTGACTCTTCATGGATTTTCGACAACTATCTCTCAATGTGCTCCATCTTTTTTTGCATTCGAAAACCGAAAAAATAATTATATGCTGAAATGTATAATATCTTAATATTTTTTTCAGGTTGGGGAATATTTGCAAATTCGGCCATTGGAAAGAAATAGTACAAGAATACTCTGGATTTACCTCCAGACAAGTTTTTACCTGGCACTAACGAAATCCTGCCCTGCGTTTTTGTAGGACATGAGGCTCTGCCTTTACATGTAATGTCCTGATCGGGTAGCGAAATACTGAATACCGAGAAAATTAAAATATACAACTACAGACTTAGTAGAGCTAGACGAACTGCAGAAAATTGTTTCGGAATTTTAACAAAGAGATTTCGTATTTTAATCCAATTCAAAACAACGAAAGTAAACTGATTTTTGCTGAAGCGATGTGATGTATGAATTATCATAGCTTTTTATCTCAGGAATTCAGTTCTGAACAAATTTTTGAGATCCACCTCCGGGAAGGGGTTGAGAATCATTATAAAATAATAAAAATCGCAATATATTGAGAATCAAAGGAATTCTGATGAGAAGATAAAAGTTGTAGAGAAAAAAATTCTACTTCTGCAACGTTAAAGCAATTTTCTTCTATGAACAACAGAAGAATCGATAAAATGATTTGAAATTTTTGCGTCTCCTCCATCCTGAAACTGACCTAAGCTCATTTACCTCTGTTTCATATTCGCACGTATTGATCAGATTGCCATGATGCCAGACTTCCTTTCTGTCCTGAGAAATAAGCGTCTTTTCATTTCTAATTGCATTTGTGAAGTTATATTTAATTAATAAATGAAAACCATTGATATAAATCGTATGTAAGTTAAGTTGATGACTTTGTTTTTGTTTCTAAACAAGTGATTGTATGTTAAAAACAATTTATTGTGTTTTCATTATTTTGTAAACATAATGCCTTGTTTTATTTTTCAAGAGTTCATAACATATACGTATGGACACTTTATTGTAAACACAAATGTTCATGGTTTACCGTTTCCAAAGAAATATTTATTGTCAATGTTACTAAAAATTGTGTGATTTCGTGATTAGTGACAATATCTTATGGGACGTTTCTTTTACCAATATAAAAACTTAATGTACATAATAACTCTGTTCTACATCAGCTTATTCTCACGACCCTTGTGTCGAGTGGAAGATGGTAATGCAATGGGAAGAGGGATGCATGTTTGTTTATGTTTGAGGGTTTTCGAAGATAAATAGAAACTATTGATAGGTTTGTTCACACACGAGTTTCAAACCATCAGAAACAGTCAGGATTCTGCGCAATCAATTTCTCCGCGTGCATAAATAACTTTCTAATTGTTTGAAAACAGCTGGACGTTGGACAGTTGGACAACCATTAATAAAACCTGTGTGAACATCGTCCAGTTGTTTTCAAACAATCAGAAACTTATGTATCAACACAGAGAAATGTATTGCGCAGAATCCTGATGGTTTGTGATTCCTGTGAGAACAAACCTATAGACAAACAATCTGTTATTAGTATTCGTCAGAATAAGTTAATTTCATGAACTATTATTATATTTATCTAACCATGTGATGGTTATCGTAAAATTAAGTATTGTGATTAAGATCGTTGTTTTTAATGAACATTGTAATTAAAGTCCTACATAAATCACCGTAGAAGTGCCATTATTTTAATAAATGTACAATAGTTATACATATAGAGTGTGAAAATTAAGAATTGAGGACTATTATCTTGTTAATTTTTTGGTGTGTAACAATAAAATTGATTACGATTTGTAGTGTAAGTGAATTACTTTATTTTTTGATCTATTTATATACTATAGTACACGTGTTTTGGACTAAAAAATAATTTTTTTGCAAATACATATTTATAAATATAAAAAAATTAAAATGTGAGAATTTTGATTAAAGAACAGTTTTAAGAAAAACAATGTCTGATGAGCACCTTCATATTGTTATTTTAAAGTACTCTGTTTGGATTCCTTGTTTTATGCTGATAAATAAATTATCTGGAAATATTTTGCTTTCTTCACTTCCTAGAAAAATCTTGTATTTCTCTATTCAAATTTTTTTAAATTTATACAGACAGACAGTCTGTTAGTTAAATTGGATTTCCAATTTGTTTTAATCTTTTTGTCTACAACTATTAATAGATGGTATACTCATATTGTTTGTCATTAAACTGAAATATTTAGATCTTTTTAATGCTTATTACACATTGAACATCATTTTTATATTTCAAATACAGTTATAATGGGGACGGCGATAAATCAACCCGAATTACCTACATCAGAGAGGCCCTTAAGTTCTGGTTATGCGAGTGGTTGTGATTCTTTTGATTTTAAATCTTTATGCTTTTATTGTGGCAATATTTGTGATTCCCGTCGCAATCTACATCTAATGAGGGTAGTACAGAAGGAATCTTATAAAGATCGCGTAACTACTGCAGCTAATCGCCGAACTCATCAATTGGGAAAAAATGTGTTGCTCAGATTAGGTGAAATTACTTCACTAGTAAAAGAAGGGGCATGATATCACATAAAATGTAGCAATCACTTTCTTCAAATTGTTCAAGCTGAATGTACCAAATCATCTGCAACTGAACAGTACTGCCTTTCAGAAGGTGTGTGACTATATTGAACACAGTAAAAAATTTGAGTTTAATTTAGCTGAATTAACCAAGCAAATGGGAGATCATTGCTTGTCCAACACTCTGCTCTATAACAAATTAAGAAATAAATATGGATAGGATATCTACATTCAACAGGAACGTGGGAAGGCCACAATTATTCGCTACAAATATTATGATTTTGGGAATATGTGTAAGAAATATTATATAGGGGAGAGGATATTCTAGAACCAGAAAAACAGACAGTGTTAAACGTCGCAGCCGAATTGTTGAAAAAATATATTAAAAACCATGAGTATTCGAACGACAGCTACCCACCAGGTATATAAATTCTCGAAGATGTAGAAAGTGATACCCCTTAATCAATTTTAACTTTTTTGGGAAATTTATTAAAAGGCGAACAAGAAGACCATGCAGATAGCTTTAAAATGAGGCGTTCCACCATCGCTCATGCTATAATATCATGTATTTGTAGGCAGACATTTATATCCACACTTCAGCTAGCAGTTGGTACTTATATCTACAAGAAGACAGGATCGAAACAAGTTATTGATCTTTTAAGTAGGATGGGCATCTGTGTTTCATATTATCATTTGGGCCAATTTGAAAGTCCATTGTCTTAAATCCACCAACAATTAAAAATGAAGGAGTGCACGTTCAACATGTGTTTGACAATACAGACCATAAGGTTAATACTCTAGAGGGCCATGACACGTTCCACTGCCTGGGTGGTATTGCAATTTACACGCCTGACAATGACATATCATATGAAGGTCGTATTGAAAGAGTGAAAAAACATAATTCTGCTACGTCTGCAGCAGTTGGAATAAAGAGCAGTATTGAAGCGATACCTTATTCAATTACAAGAGGATTGGAGATGGCTTAGAATAGTGACACTACAAAACTAGCAATGTCAACTTCAGTATCATTACCGTCTGCATACGCTGTGCTTTTATGGGCTAAGGCATTCAATAATTCAAGATTTCCCAGTTGGTCGGATTTCATGGAAGTTTTATGTGAAGACGAAATGCCTTTAATACCAAGAGTTATATGTCTACCGTTTATTAACGAGCCGCCCTCAAAACCGACTACAATTAACACAGTTTTACATTACGTTCTAGCTGAAGCTGAGAAACTGAAACAAAAAGTGTGTTTGGTTGCATTTGTCAGCCATTGTACCACAAAGCACGCACAATTGTCGCAGAGTCTCAAGAGCATTGAAAATTAACTAATGTAGGGGAGCGGCTTGGTGGGTTTCATTGTTTGATGTCTTATCTTGGCGCTATAGGATATATAATGGATGGAAGTGGCCTCGACAGTCTTTGGTCAATAGTATATGTTCCACCTCCACAATCTGTTAAACAATGCTTAGTGGCCATGCATATTCTAGGGCAATACGAGCAATACTGCACAGTTATAGATACAATATTTTAAACTTATTATAATAGCATTACAGTTTATAGAGGCCGAAAGATTATGTGATTGGAAATTGCATCTGCAAAGCATAAAAAAACGTTACCAGTTTTTCACGCAGCTGGACACTTGTCGTATGCCAAAAGTGCACAGTTGTGCCTAGAGGATATGGTCAAATTAGAAACTGATCATGTAGATGATGAAGCATATGACTTATTTGCAAAAGGTTATTTTACTGTTCGAAGGTCGGACAAAATTTGGGCAGGGGTATGGACCGACATGACGATTGAACAAGCGTTAAATAGATACTTTGGAACTGATTTGAAGCACGGAGGAGGAGTCACGTCTGGGGTAGTTGCTCGCTATTTACTAACCATGCCTACAATATTCAGTGTCATGTACTTTGTATTTTGACATAACCACTTCGTGAAGTGAGCAACATAAATATCTCAGCTTTTCAAGACAAAAACGAGATGAGGGAGACCTAGGAAAGTTTCGATTTTGGATAAATAAGCATAAACCCTTTGAACAACTGCCCAATTTAATTTCGTTATCGACAGGGGTAACTGGTGGCTCTGAAATAAATTGCCACATGGCGATTGAAAGAGGAGAGGCTCTAATGCAAACCATGGTGGGAAAAAATGCTAAATATATTTCTCTTTGGATAAAAAATAGGGTTAAAAATTTAGAGTCCGCAAAATCAAGTATGCATGTAGGAGGAGCACCTCGCATAAAGGTTGACGCGACACAATTATTTCATCGGATGATATCAGTCTTATTCAAAGGTAATGTATAAAAATGACAGAATGCTTTTGATTATGAGCTTTCTCTCTTTCCATTGGCACTATTCGACGAAAATGACTTTATGCGCAAAACTTGAAAAGCCGAGTTATACAAAATATTTAAATCTTACAGCCTGTCCCGTCAAACGAGTTTAGAGGTTTTTTCATGTATTTTTACATATATTATTGATGGTAGCTTTTTATTACATAACGTGCGTTGGCCCTATGGATCAACTTACCTGACCTGTTTGAAAGATATCGCACTCACATTATATTGCATTATCGAGACAGTGCGTATGTCTTATTTGATGGATATAGTAGTGACTGTATCGGCACTAAATCTTATGAGATATATTGACGTAATGAGAAAAGTTTTGCAGCCGATATTGAAATCTAAGAGCATAATCCAGATACAATGAAACAGGCCAAATTTTTCTCAAATACTGCTAACAAATTCCAATTTGTTAAACTCTTGACAGCATGCCTAATCGAAAAAGGGATACAGGTGAAAGTAGCTGAGAAAGATGCGGATACTGTAACTGTGAAAACAGCTATGGAAGTAAATAATTTATTGGACGGTGCAGTGGCAGTTGTAGGAAATGATACATATGTATTTGTGCTCCTTGTAGTATTGAGTAACGACAAAAAGACAATATTTTTCCAAAAAAAAGTACTCCAAAAAGTATAACATTATACTGCACCGTGGATAACAATAATTTGCGTGAATTTTTATTATTTGCGTATGCATTTGTCGGATGTGTTACAACCAGTAGTTTATATGGAAAGGGCAAAAAAAGTTGATAAATAGATTAGAAAAGAATGAAGAATTGCGTCAGCTTTGTCAAGTTTTTTATAGCCCTGATAGTTCGGTAGCCCAATTACTAGATGCAGCGAAGGAAATAATTTTTGATATGTATGCTATAGTTGATACCAGAAAATTGGGGTTGCTCTTTTATTACCAATTATGATGCAGCAAAACGTACCGGATGAGCTTCTAAATGTGGTAAACTAATTGAAAAAATGCAAATTTTAATTTTGGTTCGGCTATAATACAGGTTAATGGGTCACTGTTTAAAAATTAGTTGAATATCTTGAATAATATGATCAATCAACCTGTATTACTGTACAAAATTTATAATCTGAATTCTTTCAAAGAATAGCTTGGTCTTCATCTAAAATGGAACACACTGTATTTTTACAATTGACATTTTTTTATGGCAAAAGAGGAGCAGCTATCCGGTCGATGTTTTGAGAGTTTTCAGTCAATCAATTCACAAAATTTAATAAATTTTGTACGTGGACGATTTTCGTTGGCAAAAACCACCTTACTTCAAAATTTTTTATGTCATTTCACTATAATATCTTCTGAATTTATATTATATTTTTTAAGGTTGTATTTGTATAGGTTTCCTGTGGCTGCACAACTAACTGTAGCAATACTCGCTTCAAATGTAAGAAATCTGGCATCTCATGTTCAAGGTATTGTAAAAAATGCAGCGCTATTAGCTGTACAAATATTCAGCAAGTGAGGATATATTCTTTCGAGGACAAAGAATGATATTGTAAATTGCGAAAATTAATAATATATATATATATATATATATATATATATATATATATATATTTAACTGTTTATTGAGCAAAGACCAAAAAATGTGTTTTATCATAAAAATTCTTCTAAAATATGGGAAATATTCTCATGGTAAGAGAAATAACAATTAAACACAATTATACACAGGTTTGTACTATTAGTTTATTAAATTTTGCATTACTATCAAATATTTGTAGTTGATATTTACTATCAATTATTTCAATTACTCGTATTCTTTCTACTCATTATACACTTCATAATATAATAATACATGTCGAAAATTTGAATATTAACAAACTCCTGATATTATGTCTTTATTACTTTTTCATGCACACTCCCAATACCGCAAGCACATCATTTCTGTGAGACATTTGTCAAGCCGGGAAGCGTAACCACCAGAAGGTTAAAAATTGTTAGGAAGTTTAATAAAATTTAACGACATTCCTGTTATTGATAGGAGAAAATTGATTAAACGTTGCAGAAGTAGAATTTTTTTCTCTACTACTTTTCATCAGGATTATTTTAATTCTCAATATATTGCGATTTTTATTATTTTATAATGATTTTCAACCCCTTCCCGGGGGTGAATCTCAAAAATTTGTTCAAAACTGAATTCCTCAGATAAAAAGCTATAGTAATTCATACATCACCTATGAAAAAATAAGTTCACTTCCGTTGTTTTTAACTGGACAATTTATCAAAGACGCCTGCAAATTATCCCTGAGCACCTTGATAAAGTTGTTCTTGCTACATGTTGTTTACATAAATTTCTCCGGAATGCCATTGAACCGAAGCTGGCGGGGATACACAAGTCTCAGAAGGTTTAAGGGATATATCGGGAATAGGAGGATCTTCAACTATAATTGTATTGGAGTTTAGGATGAATTTAAAAATGATTTCAGTTTTGGAGCCAGATCGGCGCTATGGCAAACATCAGTGTTTAAAAAAGGGAAAACAAATATTTGAATTTGGGATAATATTTACAGTGATATATTATTTTTTGTATTTTCTAAGAAAACAATGAAATTTTATCGAGTGTATTCCAATCTCCGCGTAATCACTGTATAAATAAATAAATATAAATATTTACCTAGTCCATTCATTTCTCCTGCCATTTCCTCCCATATATTATCTTTACATTGTTGATTGTGGTAGTTACTGTCACTGAAGTCATAGAGTTCCTTATACTTTTGGACCAAGCAAATTAATTTTCCTTGTCCATTTTGATGCGTACCCTCTGATAATGTGCTGTCAACTGCTGGAATATTGCACAACATAGAGGCAGACACTCCCCAGGCACGTTTGGATAAGTTGATGTTGGCAAGCGCTGGACGGTGCTCACTTGGCCAGTCCATCACAGGATGTACCGTTACATGTCGGAAAGGATCGGTGAGCTGCAATCCTCTCCAGCGCCGGACGCTCCTAGCTGTGCTGTGCCGGGCTAGTGGACGATTGTTCACCTATTTGCCTTGTCCCAATCCTACCCGTGTTTTGACGGGACGGGCCGTGCTGTGTTGGACAAGTGTACGACAACCTTATTCGCTACTATCTTGTAATCTCAATCGCTCATGTTTTAAAAAAGTATTAATCTTACTATTGAGTTCTCTGGTAGAAAATATAAATCAGATCATGATGGGTATTGGTTTAAAAAGACAATTCGAGGCATATACTTCAAAGGACAGTATCCCCATAAGTAATTCAAAAATTCAATAATTTTTTCTCTGTTCTACGATATTCAATTTTCCTCTTGGTTCTATCGTAACAGATATTTTCAAGTTCTGGTACAGTTTTTGAACGTTTAGAGTTCCTCGATATTCTTTTGACAGCTTAATTAGTATTTAATACAACATTAGCAAGATATTTCTTCAAATTGAACAAAGTTCGCACCATAAACATTTTTGAGCTGGAAGTTGGCAACTGGTCTTTCACAGCGTCAATTATACCAACTACAACTTTTTTGGCTTGTAGTATAAATATTAAAGGTTTCAGATCTTTTATTGCGTTTCCAATTGCGCCACATCTACACAACTGTTTTTAAATAATCACGTATTTTTTTTTCGAGTCTCGAAGGAACGTATTCTTTTAAAGACAAAAATTATAGTTATTTCTTACTGGTAGGTAATAAATCTCATAACTTCTTTGCAGTAAAACATGCAAATATAGTATTTTCATTAATCTATTGTTTGTGTAACTATTGTCAAGTGTTAATCAACAATCATTAATATTTTCACTTAAGTGGAACCCCGTCCGTATATTAATTTTCAATTCTATCTAAAAAGTCGTTTTTACGCTATCAATGCAGACACCGTCGTCTGTTACGAATCAGTAATGAATACTTGTGTACCATCCACTACAGGTACCCATTAGTTCAAGCTAAGATATTCAAGGTATGTGACAACAATTTTGATTTATATACACATTCATTTTTCGATTTTTTCAATTAAGTAAAAGTATAAGAATGCATACTAATGGAATAGAGATATTTCTGTTGATTTAAATATCCATAAATCTAACATACTTAGATATGAAATAAAATATTAATTTCTTCAATACAGAGGAAGGAAGAAAATGTGGAGAACTATAGATCTGCTGAATACTGCGTACACAGAATTGGATAAATGAACAGACAAAAAAATACTTCCACACTACCAGAATGGTTTTAGGTAAATTGGTTTAACCTAAACACATGTAGGTACACATTAGACCTTTTCAATGATCAAGAGAACAGTAGATACACTGTATGTCGAATTAGAATTGAATTTTATTTCACTAGATATAGTTACCATGAAGCCGACTATATGCAAAAAAGAATGGAGATAAGAAACCATGAGAAAGTTCATTGTACTAAAGAATGGAGAATCCGTATCGGAATGGAGGAGAAGAAATTAATTATGAAGTGGAAACATTGAGATTTTCCGAGAGTATTTCCATCCTATATTAAAAATCCCATATGAAGCAGGACATTTCGATAATTGCTCAGTAGGTATCGAAAATTTCCCTATAGGTCCGTATCATAGTAACGATTGTTAAAATGTGCATTTGTCTTCTTGACATGCATAAATATTATGAAACTCTGGAAATATTCTATCGATTTACACTAGTGCATCAAAGTAAACCTGATCATTTTCCATTCAAGAATGTTGTCAGTAAAAAACTGGATTCGGTTATTTTCATATTTTGTTAAAAGAGCCCGACTCCGTGTTAAAAGAGCCCTCCTCCTTCGGAGTCGGGCTGTTTCGCCATAATATGAAAATAAGCTCATACCATTTTTAAACATGCTTTCAATTATTGATAATATTGATGCATTTGTTAATTATTTCCTAAAAGTTCTAAAGAATTGAAACCTAGCTGAAACTCTGAGCGTTATTTTTTAATAGTTTTGAATTATCAAATATAAATTCAAGATTAAAAATAATTATGTGTTATTCCACTCAATTATATTCCAGCTATTGACAAATCTTAGATTTTGAAAGTGAAGGTGAATAGGCTTGTAGGCTTCGTAATGAAAGAATGGAAAATGCGATTCGTAAATCTACTAAATTTACCGCAACTGAAAATGTTAGTATCTTTCTATTTTGTCATTAAAAAATGTGAGGTACGAGGTATTTTTTCAGAAAAAGTTTTCCACCAATAATTTCAAAATTCATCAAATTTTCGAAGTCTCAGCTGTAAAATACAAATGACCATTTTATATGTCATGAACAAGTGTACTAAGTAAGTTAATTGAGTTAAGGTAACTTTTCCTTTGTATATTTGTTCATTCACATCAAAGTGATATTTACTGCATCCGGATAACAGTCTGAAAAATAACGAATTGTTATCCCTCTTCGCAGCTTGGAACCACTTTTTCCTCAATTTTCTGTGAGAGGGTCCAAGTAAAATACTTTATTTGGAAAATTCGTGTAAGTCAATGGACAATATTGGCACAGAACATGAATCAACACGGCATTTTTTCCGAACATTTGTAGCATTATTATGACTACCTGATGTTGATGGACAGTTCATTATTATGTAACTAACATTACATTGATATATTGATTTGATACTGTGTCCAATTAAGTTGGAACTAAACAGGAATCTTTTTGATTCTTAGTTCTATGAAGAAAACGTAATTTAATAACAATTGTCAATATTCTCCAAAATAAAGGTACTTTACCCTTGAGTAAAATTCATGTTTTTTTACTAACCTTGTATACGGCTAAAAATATTTGATATCTGATGGCTTTAGACCATGCAGAACTGTTTATGAAGAATGACTTTTTTCATAAAACTAAGAATAACAAATATTTCCAAAGGGTGCCGACCTAATTGGATACAATGTACAGTGTACAGGGTGTACCGGGATTATCCGCTCCCATCTTTTTTCCCATTAGATCCGGGAACCCCCCCCCCCCACACACACACACACACACACCCTCTCACACGCGATATTACTACATCTTCTTTTTCATATATATATATATATATATATATATATATATATATATTTATATATAACCACGAATATTGGGGTAACGGCAAGTTGATTAAAGAAAACTCTTGTTACTGTTTTTCTTCCAAGCTTTCGGAAACGTTTATGTCCATTATCAAGGATAAGTAAATTGAGATTGTTATAAATTGGTAAATATAATTATATTTGAATTTTTTGAAAAAATATTTTTTTTCAATCATAAATCATTTTGACATTTTGACAGATTCATGAATGTAAACATTTTCTTTATATGCTAAAATGTTTTTGAAAACAAAAGAAGAAAATAGGTTATATTTGTAATATAGGTTAATAGTTATTAGAATATTCTTCTTTTATTATATAAAATTCAACCTCAAATTATTATAGATGTCATCATGTCATCTTAATAATTTCTACCAAAAAAGACTTTTCTTAGAAATGGCTCATATATTTCAAGAACCTAATACTATTAACAAAAAAAGTGACCATAATAATCTGAGTGATATTTATTATTATCTACTAACAATTGATAATAAAAATAACTAAATTTCAAATTATACATAATTAAAGCTATATAAATAAGATTTGATGATTGTTAGAAATAATTTTATTTTAGGTAAATGATTTTAATTTTTTCAATACTTTTAAATAAAATGTAATTATGAAGAAATTATTAAGATGACATGATGACATCTATAATAATTGCAGTTTGAATTTTATATAATAAAAGAAGAATATTCTAATAACTATTAACCTATATTACAAATATAACCTATTTTCTTCTTTTGTTTTCAAAAACATTTTAGCATATAAAGAAAATGTTTACATTCATGAATCTGTCAAAATGTCAAAATGATTTATGATTGAAAAAAAATTTTTTTTTAAATTCAAATATAATTAATTATATTTACCAATTTATAACAATCTCAATTTACTTATCCTTGATAATGGAAATAAACGTTTCCGAAAGCTTGGAGGAAAAACATTATCAAGAGTTTTCTTTAATTAACTTGCCGGTACCCCAATATTCGTGGTTTTATACCTATTTAGTCGGCAAAGACTATCTCCTATATATATATATATATATATATATATATATATCATCCAGCCATCAGACGTCCATACATTACGCTTTTACTATCAATCGGACGTCTGTTTTGCATCGGACGTCCGTATAAGGGACGTCCGATAGCAACACCATACTTTTAAGTTTTTCGTAATCTAAACAAAAAATGGAGTCGAACCATACCTATATCGAGCGCGACTATCGATTTTGTTTTACATTCCGTTGTTACTTTTACCTTAAAGTTATCAGACGTCCCTCGATTTGGCAACAAGGCTCTAGCGCTTTCGCAACTTAGTTCTGTTTTCTTCATTTGTGCATCTTAAACAACGAAGAGGTCACAGAAAATTATTGTTGCTAGCTGCTTATAGTAAGTATGCAATTTGGTTATAGATTTTAAAGTTATCCATATTTCAATATTTTTTTAAATTGCCTCATTTATATTACTTATTTAGTTAATAGGTTTAATTACTATTACATGCCTAACCTCTATACGTTTCTTATTAGTATTCAGAAATACTATACATTCTGTTCCCGCTAAAATACATTTTATATAAAAATAATATTTAATTAATTTTAAATTATGTACCCATCATTTATTTTTATGTATCTTCTTAGGCACCGCGTTGTGCAAATTTTAAAGAAAAAGGTGGTACACTTTTGAAGTAAATATCTAACAATAATATCTATGCATATCTGGTTACAATCTATATTTATTACAAAACAAATTATTTATTTTGATTTTAAATTTATACGATATGCAGTCGAAAGCTTCATACAAGAGATGATTCACAATTTCAAACCAATCAAAATTATAATTTAAAGTTATTTATAAAGAAGGTTTTTTGGAGGGAAACTTAAAAAGTACAGCAATGATAGGTATGTTTTTATGTATTCTAAAGTCAGTTTCTATAAATATTAAGTATACGACACGTATCTTTTCTTTTAAAAGGGAAAACAAACCGTTAGAGTTGTTTCAAAACTTTTGTACAACTCTCAAGGTTGCAATTCGACTTGTCACTAGGTTGTTGGTTCTTTTTTTACGTGGCAACAACATGTTTTATTTACATTATATAGATAATTAATCTAGCGCCAGGTTTGGCCGAATTTCCGTTGTAGCGCAATTTCCCTCATAGGCCGCTATTCTAAGGCCAGTCCCACAATTTGGAGGAAATTCCGCCAAACTTGCTGATTTTTAGCGCATCTCAGTTTTCCCATGTTAAAACAAATGAAACATAAAATTGTTTCTGAAGTAAAATGTGCTGCTTAATTTACGCAATAGAATTTTTTGTGCATATTCAAAAAAGCCATAATTTAAAATTATTTTCAATTGAATGGGTCGTCCCAAAAATAGTTAAATACCAAAGTTATGTTCATTTTAAATGGGGCACCCTGTATATTTTAACATTTTTGAATTCTCTCGACGAGCTTATTTCCACGAGGTGTCATACTTGATGTCTGTTATGTATAGTAAAGGATCTACAACCAACTGAAAATCACATTTTTTTGAGTTTAGGAAGCCGGAGTAACTGAACGGTTGAAAATCGAGTAAAACGGCTACATGTCCCTATCCCCATCGCGATAGTGAAGATTTAACTTCTACAAGGCTAAGGAAACATTTAGCTCCTCTTTCCCAAATTTTAAGTATGACTGACACTGATTTGGAACAACTATCTACTTTTATGGGACACGTTTATCGAACACATAAGAGTCACTATCGTTTGCCTGATGATGTATATCAATCTGCGAATGTTGCAATAATTTTACTCTTCATGCCAAAAGGAGGTGCTGCAGCATTTAAAGGAAAACATTTGGATCATTTCTGAATTTACGGAAAATACTAATGTTCAAGTTAACGAAATTCAAGAAAGGACTGGAGGAGAACAGGGAATAGTACCTAAACAAAAAACAAATAAAGAGGGAACCTTGGATGTAAGAACAACAAAATTAAGTGATTTTTTTAAATCACGTTAAAAATAAGAAGCCACCTAAACAAAGGGCATGTGAACAATTAATTTTTCTGACTGGAAAAATTCTCGAAAACAAAAACTGGTTAAAAATTAAAGTTTTAGTACAAAATGTCTTCAAAAGTAAATTTAAGGATTAATATATCTTTCATTTTAGGCATAATACTTTTATTTATTTTTATTAAAATTTGTAGGTGCTATTTTGACTAAAATATTAAACAAACTATTTTATGTGGTGCATCATTGCATTTTCAAATAAATGTTAACAAAAAATGTTACCGAGTTTTATTAAACCTTCCGCATTAGTGTAAAATAATTAAGTGTTACAAAAAAATACCACTGAATTTAAAAAAAATATTAAAGCAAGTTGAATGAATTAAATAAAAAAGAATGTGTTAAGTTAGATTTCTGGAGTTACAAAAAGGGAAGGGGACAAATTTGAGAGTAGAATTGAGAAATTTATTCAATGATCTATATAGGTATTTATTTATATACAAACAATAGATTAAAAAAATTTATCAAAATTGTGTAGTACCTGAAAGTAAACAATTTTTAAATGTATCTAGTTAATGATTCTGATATGGTTTCCTATCTTCTAGTAGAGTAAAAATATTTTATTAAATTGTTATATCAGGGTTTGCAATTCAAGATTAGTATATAACTGTAGTATCCAGTTCATGAAAATGTGGCAACGCTGTAGGTACCCCAATGACTGCAGTACGTACAATTTTTATACATTTCGACGTCTAATAGCTCATTTTTGAAAGGACATCATATTTCCTAATTATCAAATTTTGACAAAAAATTAAAACTAATTTTATCAAGAATATAACACAAATATATAGGTAAGGATAGCATTTAAAACTGTATACTTGCACAAAAGTATAAAATATCCCGTGTTTTGGGGAGGAAGTCCGATGCTTGCCTATGAGAGGGACGTCGGATGAATAGCAAATACATATATGTATTTGTAAGTTTCTTGGGGAATATTTAAAACAGACTCTGAGACATCGTGTATACTTAATTTATTTTAACGTTTCGGCTGCAATCCAAGCCTTTATCAAAAACTACAAAAAATGTATAATAGAATAAAATTTTCAAGTCTATGCCTCACTCACATTAACAAAACAATCATGTGTGTACAATACTCACTATATTTCATTGATACAGGATGGATAAAAAAACAGAAATCGTTTAAGCCAATTTCATCATTATCAACATCTAGCCGTTCAATCCCTACGGATTATGGCTAAGGCTACGGCATTGCATTTTGATCAATTTATTGAGGTGTATCATTCCTCTTCTCCTCCGTTTTTACAGTTTTTTGTGGGTCCTGGCGTAAGCTTAAGCCAATTCATTATTAACAAAATAATAAATGAAGAATAAACCTACACTCTAACAAAAACAAACCAAAGAAAATTCATAGTATATGTTCAAATTGTTCTCCATTGACCAATAAACAATGTCAGGTCTGTTTTTGTGGACTTTAGATCGGGTGATCTAGCAGGCCATTTCATGTGCTCCTTCTGCTGATTCATGATTTGGAAATGTTCTGTCTAAAAACTGGCTCACAGCAATAGCGAAATGTGGCGGTGCGCCATGGTATTGAACCCATATTCTGCGGTCTAAATTGTTGGCAATTTGGATATCAGGGAAAAGTTGCGTTAAATCAGGAATTAATGAGTATTGCAGAAAATAGAATACAATTTTCGTTATTAAGTTTTCGTCCCAAAAATATTGACCAATAATTGGATTTCTCACAATACAAGCCCAGATTGTGATTTTTTGTGATCTTTGCATATGGCATTCTTGTATCTAATTTGGATTTTCATCAGATCAATATCGGGTATTATGATGGTAAACATTTCCATTCATAAAAAATGTTGACAGATTTGAAAATAAAAAGTTATCAATGAAATTTTCATTCTAATTATCATTATTCATTTGATTAATCACATAGGTACCCCCAGAATTCAATTCTTCTATCACAGTCATCTTCAACCAAATCATGGATGAGACGTACTTTATAAGGAGGGTACCTATTTTTCTATATTTTTTTTAATATTCGATATTTGAAACATTCCAATATCAAAATCACCAGATAATCTCCGCAATGTACAGTGTGGATCGTTTACTGGTGACAAAATTACATCTTGTTGAATATTTGCATTAATTGTAGGTCTACCTTGCTTCGGTGAATCCTTACCATGTTCTTATTATCTATATGCTCTTTCTATTCTGCTTACCGTAGGCATTTGGACATTACGTACATAAATTTGGCACCCAGCGCAATGCCATTGGTGAGATTCGAATGAAACCGATCACAGTAGGAGTGATAAATGTGTATACGGAATGTCGATCGGTGCCAAACGCGTGTATGTAATGTCGTCACAGACGAAACGGCGTGACTGGCGATAATATCCAGTCCACTTGTGTTTCACAAGCATTAACAAGCAGTAACATTGTAATCGAAAGCGACAAAATAATATGCGTATAAAATAATTTAGTCCCTAATGACAAATATAATAAAGAGGAGAGAAAGCTTTTGGATATAACTGAAATGGCGACAAGTGCTGAGGGTTTCACCAATTTTCAGAATGTCGTCGATTTATTCCTCGCCAAAAATAGACAACTTTGTAGTAGCTTTAAAATTGTCAAAACGTTTTGCTAAAGTGAAGACAAGTACAGGTTGAGAAAGTTTTTGGTGCACCACTGGAAGTTCTTGTTTCCAGCGCTAAAGGCGAAAGTCTAGTATCAAAGTGCAGCATTAAGAAGTCGAGGAAGCAAATGATGACCTTTAGGGCGTCCAAAAAGTAGGGACCTGTCAAGAAAACACTTAAAAACAAGCAAAATATCTCACAAACTGTAAAAAGTATTCAACAAAATGCAATTAAACATGGATCATAGCACTAAATATTTCATTCGTATATTATCTGTTCTCCAAAGCAAAAAAATTAGCAATAACTTGAAGAAAACAGAAATATATATGAAATATATGAATAACACGAATATCGGGAATCAGCGATCAAAAGGTTAAACCGAATTGGGAATCAAGATTACAAAAATATCTGAACGAATTATGCCAAGGAGGAAGACGTATAGCCTGATAATAACTTACCCACTTGTAAAAAATATATGTAGAATCACATATCCTTGTGCAAATGCTATTCATAATATGTTGTGTAATGAAGATTGTACTTATTATTCAATCTTCTACTTTTGATACGACACAAAAATTGTAAGTTTATTGCGATGAGTCTCGAAAAATTTGTTTGGCTCTATGAGTCTTCTGAGGCAAGAGCCAGAATTAGGAATTTCAATTTAGTCCAAGAAACGGGTAACACTCCAATGTGAAATCTACAAAAATTCCTAATTGGACAAAAAAATGGCTTGTATAAGTGATGAAATTTTGAGAAATGGTTCGAACAACTCGGTTCAAAATGGCGAGTTTGGCAAAAAAATTCGCAAAGGTGCGAGAAGCGATTTTTTGTAAATATTTCGAAAACCATTACTCCTATCAGAAAATATTAAATGAGAAAGTTGTAGATAATAAAAAGACCAATTTTTTTGCTTTCATGAAAAATATTTATTAACTCAATTTTTTTCGAGATATTCTGGAAAAACCATTAAAATGTAGTTCACATCTACTGAAAGGGCACATTTTGAAAATTAATTTTTTTCAATTGCTTTTCACAAAAAAGACGCCTTCGAAAGTCGGCTCGATATTAGCGGGGGATGATCGTACAGTAACGTAATAGGGCTGGCTCATTTGTACTATAAAATACTGAATACTAAAAAATTTGATGGAATTTATTCGTTTTAATAGTCGATTTTTTTACATGTTTTTCTTAAATAACTTTTTCAACCTCTCTTTTAGAATAAAATGGCAAATACTGAAAACCATGAGATCTGCATTTTGTGCCATAAAGAATTCGAAGACGAAAAAATTAGCTTAGGCGAGAAAGCTATAAAAACGCATAGAGATTGGAGATAGAAATAAATTAAATTTTTAAGTTGAATAATTAAGTTTTTACATTAAATAATTCAAATTGATATTGATCGGGCAAAAAACTTTGAGATAATTAAACTTCAAATGTTTTAGATTCATATTTTTTTTAAAAAAATAACATTAACAAAAAAAAATATACATTTGTATTTCTGTTCGATAAAAGTGAAACTATTTTTTTTGCAGATATTAACAATTAAATATTAATTTGAACTATTGTAATGTTTTTCTTATTTATTTAAACAGTAAACGGGTGGGATAAATTCTAAACACACTGTAGGTTCACTTACTTAATTTATTTATTCACTACACTACTCACTAACACTTAATTTATATATACTTTACTCATCACTTATCATATACACAGTATATTCACTTAAACTAATTTATATAAACAGTTCACTAATTTATATTCACCTATTTACTTGTTTATCTCACGATGTCAAATTATCAACTTATCCGCTGATCGGTCATTTATATATATTAGTCCCTTTTTTACTAGAAAATTCTGGATTGCGGCTTACACAAAAACAATTGGCTCTGGCATTTTTTAGATGAGACTGGTTACAGAAACAATGTCCAGATAAGAAAATCGTAAACAATTATTGAAAAAACCTGCGCATTCGCCATAATTTTAACTTTCATACCTGGCTTAGACAGGGTCGGATTTAGGGACTATACCAGTGTCTTGTTTCGTAGAACTACCCCCTCCTTAAATGGAAGTTCCTCCTGGAACTTTTGAGTAGCCGAGACTGGATGTTTGAATCGGCAACTGGCCCCATTTCTATACTTTCCGATCTTATGGAAATAGCAGGGCACCGTCTTCATCGGATACTGATAACGGGGGTTGTAGCTGCAAATTAATATCTGGACTCCCTCTGGTAATGGGTATCCTAATATCGGCACCGAGGTTAAATGCCTCTTCAAGGTTTTAAAAGCCGTTTGACAATCTTCGTCCCATTGGAAAGCTCTTGCTTCTTCTGTAAGTCGCGTTAGAGGCTGGGCAATATCTCCAAATTTCCTGATAAATCTTCTATAATACGTGCAAAGTCCAAGGAAACTCCTAATTTGATGTTTGTTGGATGGTTGCGGCCATTGCTGAATGGAAGGATTTTTCTCTGGATCCACCGCCACTCCTTCATTGCTCACTATATGGCCTGGATAGTTGACTCGGTTTTGGAACAGCTGACATTTCTTCGGGTGGTTAACATGAGCTGGGCACCTTGGAGTCGTTAGAATACGTCGTCCAAATTCTTCAGGTGTTCGTCAAATGTCTTCCCTAGTACTACGATGTCGTCTCAAGACATTTTCCATGAGTCTTTCAATTGTCGCAGGCGCATTATAGAGCCCGAATGGCATGAAGTTGAATTGCTATAATCCAGATCCGGTGGTAAAAGCAGTCTTCCCTTTATCCATTTCCACTTGCCAGTAGCCAGACTTCAGGTCCAAGGTGGAAAACAGTTTGCAGCCGGCCAAAGTATCTAGCGTATCGTCAATTCGCGGCAGAGGATAGCTGTCTTTCTTCGTCATGTTGTTCAGCGGGCGATAAATCACGTAGAATCTCGTAGTTTCATCCTTTTTCTTGACGAGCACTATTGGAGACACACATGGACTAGTAGATGGTTCTATTACTTTTTCTTCAGCCATCTCTCGAATTTTCTTTCAGCTTCCTCTCTCTTCGCTCGTGGAAGTCTTCGAGCTGATTGCCTGATTGGCTTAGCATTACCAGTATCGATTTTATGTTTGACGGCTGATTTTCTACCAGTCTTTCCTCCTTTTGGTACGAATAAGTCTCGATACTGCAAGAGAAATTCTCTCATTCTCTTTTTTTCAGCTCAATCCAAAGATTGACCAGCTACTGATAACATTTGTTCGAATCTTGCATTAGAATTGTCAGTGGTCGTTGTTTGACGAACTATAGACGTCACTGGTACGCAGGATCCAATCTTGGTTTCCTTCTTGATGGTAATTGGGTAATCGTTTACGTTTATCAATCGTACGGGGATCTCCTTCGCCGACTTAACCAATCCTTCTCCAATTAGTACTTTTTTGCCAACTTCTTCGTCGTGTTTCCTTGGCTCCATCATAACCGGTGTACCTTCCTCCATGATTCCATGTAGCCGTGCTACTATCATGGTTTCGCTTTGTTCAGGTAAAACGGTATCTTCCTGTACAGCTGCCAAAACCGCGCTGCCTTCATGTGGTTGAAGGAATACCTCATCGGAACCCACTTTAATGGCTCTGTTCCTGAAGTCCAATTGGAAACCATGTACATTCCCAGAATCACGTCTTCTTCAATGTCAGCTACGATTACCGTATGCGTGAACTTTTCTGCGCCAATTCTCAATTGGATTTGTGTCTCACCGTAAACGTTGACACTCTCACCTGTGGCGGTCCGCGGTCGCAGTTTCGTTGGTAAAGCTTCTTCTTGGAGTTTATTATTTCTGGTCGTATAATGGTTCTAGTTGCTCCAGTGTCAACCAGCAGAGCATATATCTTGCCATTTACTTCGCCATCCACATATACACTGTCGTTGCGACATATGAGAGAAGCTATAAGTATGACAGGGTCTTTGGAACGATCATGGGTCGGTGCTGCCCCCTGGTAGCCGACCCGTTCTAGCTTTCCTGTGACTGGGGTTATTGGTTTGCAGGAGTCTTGGGGCGCTTACATGAACTGCGTACATGCCCTAGCCATCGCCATCGCTTCTTGTCCATCATACTTTTGATCAAGCTGACGATCCGGTCAAACTTGTCCTCGTCGCCTTCTTCTTGGATGGTCCTAACATTGTTGTAACCCGAAGCCTTCGTTGCTGCTTCATATTCAAGAGCAGCTGTAGTGCGTCAACCAATATTTTGGGATGGGCTAAACAAAGCGTCCTCTGCATATCGGGGTCACGTAAGCCATCAATAAACGCCTGTATGCCCAGACATTCCATCATGTTCTCTGCTGATGATGGATAAGCAAATCGAACGAGTCGGGCAATATCCACTTCATATTCTTGAAGTGCTTCGTCACGTTTCTGCCTTCGGTTCTTCAGCTGGGATTGGTACGAATGTTCTAGATGTTCGTGACCATGTCGCATGGCCAACCTCTTCTTCAGCTGCTCGAAATAATCCGTTTCTTTCGTCTGAAGTACATCTAAGGCATCTGCCCGAAGCGCGATGGTTAAGTTTACTGCCTTCTCCCTATCGGACCAATTATTCACTCTAGCGGCTACTTCAAATTGTTTCAACATAATTAGTCCATGATGTCTTTCCGTCGAACGTTGGAGCCTTGACTCGGGCAAAACTGTTAATATCTTCTGTCTTGGGTTGTGTTGCTGGCTTGCATATCTCGATATTCTTTTGTTCCGCTGGCGTGTCTTGTGTTCTTAAATCTGTTATCTTACTCTCTAACTCCTTGATTTTTTCGTCCATAGCTGTCATTTTATTCTCCATTTTATCGTCCATCGTTGTGATTTTATCCTCAATATCCGATTTAAGAGACGAAATTTTATTTTCCATGTCAGCGGCAATGTCATTTTTCATTAACCTTCCACGACTGGCGTGAACTTTTTGTGATCCACGTCTGGCTGCGGACTGTGACTCCGCATACTAGATTCAGGGCCATTACAGATCTGTTTGTAACTACATTTGTTTATTTTAAATAAAATATCAAAAATAATTAAACAACATTTATTTTTCAGGTTAAAAACCAATAGGAACATATTTTTTGACATTATTATAAATTAAAAAAAAATTACTATCTATAAAACTAGCTACTCACAAAACCTTAAATCAACGTATTTGTTGAAAAATTCAGAGAATACTTAAATCCACTAAAAACTATTCGCTGTGACATTCTGAACATATAGGTGTTAAATGTTCCAAGCACAAAAACTTCGCACACGATAAACGCGTTGGTCGATTTTTTCTCCTGTCGCAGATATTACAGCGACCTCTTAAATTTGGTGCATCAACAACAGGTACAATAGCATTACCTATGTTAAGAATTTCTTTAATTCTTAATTTTATAGTTCGCGGAATATTAGAAATCGTTGCGCGAACACGCATATGGTTCTCAGCCAACTCAAAAGACAACAAGTGCAAAAAATTTCGGCGTGTTATATTTTTATCCACATTCTGTAGATTGTACAGCACCATTGAATTTACTCCAGCCATATTCAACATCGAATAAAAGATAACCATTGGCCACCTTCGAATGTTTCTAGCACTATTGTATGCTGTACACATTTTGTCTAAAGTATCAACCCCACCTTTTGTGTCATTATAGTCCAAAATCATTTCAGGCTTGCCCTTTAGTTAGGATATATTGTCATCGTGATGAAGGGTTGATACTAGTAGCACATTTTTTTTTATTTTAGGGATATAGGACACCAATGTAATGTAATTATTATATTAGTGTTTTTAAATGAAACTCAAGGTCTCTAGTTAATTCCACAATATAATACAAGTTATTGAAAATTCTAAAAAATTGACAATTGTTTCGATAAATCAATTTTTTAGAATTTTCAATAACTTGTATTATATTGTGTAATTGACTAGAGACCTTGAGTTTCATTTAAAAACACTAATATGAGCATATTCCACGAAGTAAGGGTCGAGACAGTCAATTTCAGTAATTATTATAGCCAAACATACTTGATCCTATTGGCCTTGTGGGGTTGGAAAATTCTAGAGGTAACTCTCGTTTATTTTTCCTTATAGTGCCCAAAAACGTTTGTTTGTAATCATTATATAAAGTGGTTATTAGCGGGATACTAGTGAACCAGTTATCGCAAGTTACATTTCGCTTTGAATTTATAATTGGCTCTACTAATCTTTTTACTATGGTAGATGCAGAATTGTCAGAAGCATAGGGTCTATTTGGTTGTGTTCCAACATAAACTTCCAAGTTGATCATATACTAAGTTTTGGAGTCAACGGCAGCATACACTTTTAAACCATACTTGTTCGGCTTGCTTGGAATGTATTGTCGAAAAGCACATTTTCCACGGAAAGCCTCCCATTTTTCATCGATTGTGACATTTTGAAATGGTGTGTACGTAGATTTACACTTGTCTGCAAATGAATCAAATATATTTCTGATTGGGGCCAGTTTATCTATTTGTCTTCTTCCCGCACGAGTATCTATGTCATCAAATCGCAAATGCTGAAGCAAAAACATAAAACGAAATTTAGACATTGTAAGTCGAAATAGCTCAACACCGGTTCCTGTGTTGTTCCATAGTTCATCTACACTTAGGCGACCTGACTTTAGCACCCCAGCTAAATATAGTAAACCTATTAGTGCTTGAATTTCAGCAAGGTCTATTTCCTTTGCATTTCTCTCACGGGAATATTTTCCTGAATTTTTCTGAATGTGTTGATTGGTATACTCGACGATCGTTCCTAAAATTTGCAAGTTAAAAAAGTGTTTCCAAATTTCAGATGCGCCTTTCAAATGTTTTGCTGCTGCCTTCGGTCCTGGAAGACGTGTGATTATATTTTCCGCTCGAGTCCTGCTTGAATGAGGAGCATGTTTTGATCATTTAGTTAATTTATCTTTACCAACAAAGAATGGTCCCACTGAAACTTCCTCCTCTATTTCAGCATCGGATATTTCCTGCTCCGTATCTGAGTGCAATTCTTGAGTTTCTAACACGTAATCGTCTTCATCATTTTCATTTATCTCTTCCTCTTCCTCATCCTCCGCCAGGCATTCTAACATTAGTGTATTCAATCTTTCTTGTTCTTTTTCATACGTATCCATCTGAAAAAATAGTAAAAAAAATAATTTAAATGAAAAAACAAAAATCGCCTGCCGTGTAGCTGGGCGTTTTTTGAATTTCAAAGTTTTGACAAACAACTTATAAACCTTGACCACGAAAACCCCCAGAACAATCGCACACAAATAGCGTAAAGAGGTACCATGTATTCATCTGTCATTTGGCACCGCCATTTAGAATTTCTACATTTTATAAGAACATATTCATCAACATCGGACACTCCAAATATCAATTTTAAATCAAATAAGACCGCCTACAACAAAATATGTCGGCCATATTGGCGCCGACATATTAAATGTTGGCACACGACTCATAAAAAATGTCAACATTACACAATAAAACAAAAACATATGTTACTTACCTTCAATAATGTATAAAATACAATTATTAATAGACAGGTCAAAAGTGGATTTAACTACTGGCTGCGGACACTCGCTCCGCATTCGTTTGTAACAAGAAAACAAAAACAACCACTAGCTTCAAACTTTCACAGAACACTACTATTATGATGTTCGAAGAATACTGAAACGCTTTAATTCGAGAAGTGGGGGGCTTAGAAGTAAACGCTAAATAAAACGAGCTGCGGGCTGAGAGTCCGCGCGCCAGTCGCGGAAGGTTAATAAGATATCGGAAGAAAGTTTGTCCATGTTTGCAGAAATATCGTTCGTCATGGTTGAAATCTTCTCGTCCATTGCAGAAAAATCGTTCTTTATTGCAGAAAAATCATTCCTCAAATCAGAAATTGACGAGATTAAGGTGGAAGCCTCGTCTTTGAATAAGAATGTTTCTGGATCCAAGCCTTCACTTTCCAGTGCCATTTTGAGTCTTTCTATTAATTCACTTTTCTTACCGGACGTTTCCAACTCGCGGTTTTCCAATTGTGCCTTTAACTCCGTCACTTTTAGGTCACTTAGTCTCTTAGCCATTTTCGGGAAACTATTTATTTATATTATCCCACTTCTGACACCACTGTAATGTTTTTCTTATTTATTTAAACTGTAAACGGGTGGGATAAATTTTAAACACACCGTAGGTTCACTTACTCAATTTTTTTATTCACTACACTACTCACTAATACTTAATTTATATATACTTAACTAATCACTTATTATATACACAGTATACTCACTGAAACTAATTTATATAAACAGTTCACTAATTTATATTCACTTATTTACTTGTTTATCTCACGATGTCAAATTATCAACTAACTTCTGCGCTGATCGGTCCTTTATATATATTAGTGTCTATTTTACTAGAAAATTCTGGATTGCGGCTTACACAAAAGCAATTGGCTCTGACATTTGCTAGACAAGACTGGTCACAAAAACAATGTCTAGATAAGATAATCGTAAACAGTTATAAAAAAAACCTGCGTATCCGCCATACTTTTAACTTTCATACCTGGCTAGACAGAGTTGGATTTAGGGACTATAACAGTGTGCTGTTTCGTAACATTATGATACATTTTATCAGCATCAAAAATCAATATTCTGCCTAATTTATTATCGACTCGGCAATTAACTGAACGTTAATAAAAAAGAGGTATCATCAATTACAATGAAAAAAGTAAATGAAAATCGAATATTTTTGCATTATATATTTTTTAATTAATTAAAATTAGGATATTTGTGTTTATTTTTTCAAGCAACACAAATTAAGTAAAAAGGATTTTTTGACATAGTCTAGAAGCTGAGATACTAATTATCAATAAAATGATTCCTAGCATTTTTTTTATTGAAAATAAAGATGTTTATTATCAATCTCTATCAAGCATATCGCCAGAAAATAATAAATGCAGGCTTTGCAATTTTTAAAAAAAAAAATTATCTCTCCTCCAGAAGGTCGTAGGGCAACTTTTTTTTTAAATTGGTGGAAAATAGCTGCAAGCAATTGTCAGTCCAAGCATGTTAGAAGTGAACATCGAAAAAGTTATTTAGTTTAAGAAAAACATGTAAATAAATTGTGATTTTTATGTCATTTTTGGACTATTAAAACTAATAAATTCCATCAAATTTATCAATAACATTAAAGTACAACTCTAGGAAAAACGAACCCTATTACGTTACCCTACGATAGTCCCCCGTGGACAGCGAGCCGACTTTCCAAGGCGCGTTTTTTGTGAAAACCCGCTATATCACGAAAAATAACATATTTTTTTAAAATCTCTGCTTTTTGGCTATTAATTGGCTATACTTTCAGTTAATATGAACTATACAAACTTAAAACTTATCGAGACCTGAATACTCTGTAATTTAGCAGATTTTTCAAAATATTTTGAAAAATAATGTATTAATCAATATTTATCATAGAAGCCAAAAATAGGTCTTTTTGTCTACAACTTTCTCAGTTCAATAAGTTAATGAAACTATTGAATTTTCATATGAAAATTAAGTAATTCAAGAATCTGAAGCTACTGTTGAAAGTATTGAACTGGTGGGTAATTTATAAAATATATGTCATTTCTGAAAAAATTATAAAAAATAGCTTTACACGCATTCAAAGCTTCTTCACAGAAACGACATTATCAAATCTATTATTGCCGACTAAGTGATAAAAATAGTTCACAAGCTTAACTGTTTTATGGATCTTCAACTGACTCTAGGTACACTATACCCACCGGTATATTAGGAAAAAAGAATCGATGTCCTAGGCTCACATTGATATAAATTTAGCATTCGGTAGAAATAGCACACACATATTTTTGAAATTATTTACATCATGGGGTATTCTTATAATAAGAAAATGTTCATTGTATGTTTAAATTTATATAGACATAACAAAAATACATTTAGAAATAACAATAATAAGTTTTTATTGTACTTCACTTCAATGTTTAAAATTTGATATTGTTCGGAAACAATGGAATCAATTACTTTTATAGCTTTAAAACGGAATTGGTAGATTGTTTCATGGGACTTGGTAGTACTGGATATGAGTTCGACTGATTTAATGTAATTACATTCATGTGAGTAGAAAATTTATAAGTAATATTAATTTAGAAATCTAGAAACATTATGGGGTTCCAATTTTTTGGTAACTTCCAAACTGTCTGCAAATATTTTTATTAACGTAGCCACTTTAGACATTTCATCCTTCAAGGTATTCCGTGTTTACTAACTTAACATCAATCAGTACACAATAGAACAGAATAGTTACTATTCTTTTTGAAATATTTATACCCTTTCAGGTGTCGAAATTATTTAATTTATTTATTTAACCAGTTTTTTTTTCCATTCTATCCTAACTTCTGATAAAAGTCACACTCCTTCCAAGGATTTCATGGATTTCCGTGCCATATTCACTAATTGAGTTATCCGCTGACGTCTTGGACGTCTTGCCGTCCAACTATTTTATTTGAAGTAAATGATGATTTTCGTTGTGAATTTTCAAATATATAATTGTCGATTTCACTTTCTATTACCAGGAAAAGCTGGATAAGTGTAGGTATAAATATTTTAAAAATATCTGATTAAGAACTAATTCTGCTGCTACTTTTTGTCACCTCTCAAAACTTGTATTAGCTTCCAGTAGAGGGAAACCACATACTTTCCAACTTGTTAATTACTCATCTGCGCAATATACACCTTCTCACCAAAACACTGCATGATTCCATGCTGTATTATATTCTATATTCGGATATGATGTTGACAATTTAGCACAAAAGCCAGTAATAAAAGTTAAGACATGTTGATTAATTTTAGTGCTGATATTCCATGATCTACCTCTATCATTCAGTGTTTTTTGAGTAAGTACCATGGATTTTATAGCGACTGTATTTTGTGATTAGAATTAAGAATTTTACTACGTTTGTTTCCAAAACTGGATCGAGGATACTTGATTATTTCGAATTTTTCAGCTTTAAATTGTTCACAAAAATAAGTTTTATAATATTTTTGGAATGACATGGTTTTGCCAACTTTTGCTACTTTTAGGCTGAATGGTGAATGAGACAAACATTCAGTGATGAGAAATGTTCATTTGGAAAGCTCGTGGATTAGTGGAATGCTTTTTGTAGCTGAGTGGACAAAACTATCCCTTTTACTCAAGCGTGTTTGAGCGGTACTTGTCATTTAGATTGTTCTGACTACTTTATTTTCGCAGTTGATCTCAAGTGTGTCTGATGATGTTTACAATTAATCTGTCTCATCGGGGAAACGCTGAAAATATTACAATCGGCTAAGGGTGAATCGAATTTATAAAAAAGCATGTGCGTATGACTAGTACACTGAATTCAAAAATGTGTTGGAAAAATTGCCTCGGCCCAGCCGGCTATCAAGTATTCAACTGAACGTAACGGCGATAAAATTAATCTAATTTTTGTGTCTTACGAATCAATTCATACAATTTAAAATATTTCAAAAAAAGCGTCCTCTCGTACAACCCCCGTATTCACCTAATATGGGGACATACATTTTTTTCTCTTATCCTAACTTCAATTACCCCTTCAAGTATTGAAGTTGATTATTTGAAATGTGTTTAAAAATATTTTAATGAATCGATTATTTCGAAACACCACCGTATTACCCGTGATTTTTTGACCTACACTCGCATAAGAAATAAAAGCAAAATTTGCAAATCTATTGTAAATTTTCTTTTATTGTTACCGTCAATAACATTATTCTGAAAAATATGTTATACGTGCAAGTTAGACACCTGTCAGGAGACCAACAATACACGAATTTCTACGATTGTTGTTCAATGAAATTCTTGCTTTGCCTTTTTTTCTGTCATCTTGATTCATCTATCTCGAGATTACATTTTCATCGATTTTCCCTACACATCGTGTTTCCTCTTGGAATAGTGAATGAAACTCTTCATCTACCTTATAACTGATATGTCGTCTTACCCGTACTACAGATAGTCTATCCAGTTCCTCAAATAATGTTTCCACGCCATCTTATTTACACTTGGAGTTAACTACTATACATAAGCATCACTATTGCGTTCGTGGCCTAATTAAACCATACTTATTTGTTTGTGTTCGGGTTTCTTCTTATTTTCGATTTTCTGTAACAAGTGAGATATTTTCTAATGCGACCATTTCCAGTCTCTTATAATCAATAATATTTTCGTTTGAATACTTCGCTCAGAATTCTCCAAAAGTAACTGGTTTCTTTGTTTCGCGAGGAATTGACATCGTTTTCCAATTTTGTGTTAAGTATAACCACTAATCAAATAGAAGAAGTGCTGACGAATTCTGAACCATACAAAAAATAATAATGCAATATTCACACCGATTTCTTTGATTTAAGAAGAGCATTTGATGATATTTGCCCGGTTAAGATCTACAGAATACTTGCATTATAGGTACTTAGCTTCAGTCCTAACTAAACGAACCTACACCGTCTTCTCAATAAGACTTTCTATTTTGTGAGTTCAAAAATCTATGAAAACGTTTTATTTTCGTGAAATAATATTATGCTTCAAGTTTGCTTCTATTTCATTTACAGGGCCACTTTGGATGGAGCCATAACCATACTTCAACCGTATCTGTTTCTTCTCCACAATGATTCCACAAAATACATGGGAGAGCCGAAATGCAGTCGTATTATTGCTCTCTATTCCAGGAGGGATTAGCCTTCTAATTGCTCGGTATTTATTCGAAAACTATATGTTCAGACCAATAGGAACATACCTAGGAATAAAACAGCAAATAAAAAGTTCAAATAAATCGCAGAAAACAACTGAAACGAATCGATGGTACAATAAACCCCCTACTAAGCGTTCTATCTTAGACAAATTTTGTGAAAGTTGTTGGCGATATTCCTTCTACGTATTTATATGGATTTTTGGACTCAAAGTTTTATGGTACAAACCTTGGTTCTGGGATATAAACGAATCTTGGACCGATCATGATCATCAAGTGATTACTATGGATATTTGGTGGTATGGTGCAATTTCAATAAGTTTTTACGTGTCACTGTTGGTATTTGACGTATTTTACGTCCGTAAAAAAGATTTTATTGAAATGGTTATACATCATGTTGTGTGTTTTGTTTTGATATCATCGAGTTGGATTTTTAACTTTGCTCGAATTGGTACGTTACTTTTAATAACACACGATGTAAACGACATATTTTTGGAAGGCGGAAAAATTTCTAACTACTTAAAACTGCATTTCCTTTCTGCTATTTATATGGGAATTTTCTGTGTAGTGTGGATAGTTACTAGATTGGGTATATTTCCATTTTGGATTTTAAGAAATTCTATAAAGGATCCAAGTGGAGTACTGACAGACTATAAGATATACTTTTTATTCAACGGCTTCTTATTGGTGTTGTTAGGACTAAATCTTTTCTGGACCATTCTTATATTCAAATTCGTCTTGAAAACGTATAATTACAAGCAGTACAATAAAAATAATAGAGCCGACTTTGGAAATGTAAGCGAAATAGAATATTTAAAACCAGAATAAACAAAACTGACTAGTATTTGGAAAATGGTTGCTCAAGAAGTACTAAGCTAAACTCAGCTTGGCGTTTTTGAGCAAAAAGAGATTATAAATTCGTATATTATTGATAATTCGCTTTAGAGACACATGCGGGTTTGAAAAGAAGGTGATAAAACTATACAGGGCCGTATATACAGGTTCACTTGACAAGATGAGATAATTTAGGAAAAGAGGCAGTGACTGTTTTCTGGAATTATTCACTTATATTTTATTAATACAGTTTACTTTAATATAACTGCTTCAGATCACTCCGTTCATTTCACTGTCACTTTTTTAACACTGAATGTAAATACTGATAATGATGGGTTCTTATTGGTTGTCTAACGGAAGATAATGCGGAATTATATACAGGGTTTGTTTAAAGTTACTCAATAAATAATTTTATACGAATTCGATACATCATATACAGGGTTCCTTTAAAAGCAAGTGTTCAGATAATAAATGTATATGAATTCGATATATTATATACAGGGTTTGTTTATAAGCAAGTGTTCAGATAATACATGTACTTATATGAATTCGATATATTCTTATATACAGGGTGTATATGAAATAACTCTTTGTTTTCGTAATATAACTTTTCAAATGAATAATAGTTTAACGAATAGCTAATATTATTGCTATCCAATATACAATCCTATATTGATAGCTACGTTCATTAATACGCTTATGTTACAAATTTATTTACATGTTTATGAATATTATTATTTTTTTATAAAGCTTGTATTTATTTCTCTTCTTTCTTTATATATAAAATATATTTGTCAATATTTTACTTCAATATATATATATATATATATATATATATATTGAACTAAAATTTTAATTCTCAAATTATTCTAATTCTATACTTATTATTAATCCAATAATTTGTTATAACGATTTTAATTTTAATCTATTGTAAAACTATTAGATAAGAAACTTCGAAGTGTGCAAGTGAAGTGTGCTAGGTCATTTAGTCAAAAGAAAAAAATTTAAAGTTTCATCTAGGATGAAGATAAAAAAATGTTGATGGTTGCTAAGCGGGAATCGAGGGAGTTTGTTGATTGATTTTTGATTGAAAAGAAGGGAAGAAAATTGAGAGAGATTTCTAAAGAGATTATTAAAATAGAGACATTCAGAAGAATCAAATAAGATTATAATAAGAAAACTAAAGAAAGAAGAAACATGTTGAAATATAAGAAAAGCTGTAGAAGAAATTATTCTCAAATATAAGTAAAATCAATCAAGTATTACTTCAGAGTACAATAACACTAGTGGAGAATATTATAGATTAAATAAAGAGGAGAAAAAGTATTTGATCACAACATAAGTAAATATAATAAAGCATTACTTACTGGAACTACAGAGAAGCAGTCTTCGGTATCCAGCAAGGGCATAGAACTGAATTTTGGTTCAGTTCATTACTACACCTAATTAAATTAAGAAATATCGAAGAAAAATCCAGTGCATAATTACAAACTGTAAGGTAAATTTATAAAAACTAAATTTATATCATTTCTATTTTTCACAAAGGAACTGTCAAAACTTAGTACATAACCTTTTTATCTGATCGGACTTGTGTCAATTCAAATGAAAATTTTTTGATATATTTCACATAAAATTCAACGACCAGATAAAATGTTACTCAACAAATTTTAGATAAGAATATTATAACAAATTTTACTGAATAGATTTATAACTAATATAAAAAAAAGGAACTTTTCGATAATTTCAATATAATTTCTCATAACCTTTAAATATTATTCAATAAGATAGTTAAAACCATTGGCCAAGGTATTTATTAGTAGTACAGAAACGTATTGAGTGCTATTTAGATCTATTTGAAAATTATTAGAAAATAATAAGTAACAGTAAGTGTAAATATTTCTTTTCCTTATAAATTATATAACATCTTAAATATTTTGAAGTTTAAATTTATATATAAACGTATCCTTACTCACGATAATTCCCTACAAATAATTAAGAGTTTCATCTTGAAGTTAGCTGGCCTTTTACTTTTTAAACTAAACAGACATTCATTTATTATTTCATTAATTTTTTCCAGACCTATGGCCTCCAACTGTGTCAGACATTCACTATATTATAACACACAATAAACTACTCCAAATAAAAGAACTAATCAATTCCAAAATACGTCTATTACTTTGTTAAGTTTGTAATTTTGAATAACGAATTACCAAATTTAAGTTAACAATAAATATACATGAAGAATTAAAGATTGTTATTATTGGACGTAATAGATGGAATGCATTCTCTCTACTAAATAAAAGAGAAGAAACTTAACCTATAAATTTACAATGAAAAATACTGAACAATGATGATTTCTCGGACAAAATATTAATAAAGACTTGTTACCTTGCAGTTCAATTGTCAAATACACTTAATAAAGGAAATCCTCTTCAATAATTATTGAACTCCTCACTAAACCAAACATAAGGTATGTACCATTTAACTTTTATTATTCTTTTTATAAATTTTGGGAAATTATCCCCTTTACCATTCATATATCTTTCAAATATTTTCTTATCTCTTCAATTTACATATCATCCAGGAATGTTCATGAAAATTTTTTATGCAAAACGAATCCAATTCAGCCTTCTTTCTTTTTCTCTTTATATCTTATAGTTTATTTTCAAAAGACCTTCATTTCATCAATTATATCTCTTTTTTGAAATCTCTGACCTCTTTTTAAAATTATTTTAACTCTTGACAGCTCTTTCAAAATTTTCTTAATGACACTATACTATTTATCTCTTAGTCACCTGAATTTGTATCTTTTGGTTACCGCAAACAATCAGAGAGTAGTCATTAGACAGAACAAGTATCCTTTCTCCTTACTCATCACTAACTTTCTTCTATAACCTTAAATTGTCACCATTTGTCACCCGCACTTGACAAATATAAATTTTATAACATACTCTGTATGTTCGGGTAAATTACTCTACCTTCCTATAATTAAAATGCTACATAATATCTAAAATAATTTACAATCAATAAAATAATCTTCTATACTCCTGGACTTTGGTCAATGGCTTGTGAAGGTATGTTTCTATATTACACTGTACCATTTTGATTTCATTTCAATTTTAAAATCTTTACCTAACTTCTGATTAATTACTTAGGTACTTTTCAAATTTCTACAGTGTGTGCCAAATTTATCTAATATTTTATAAATCATTTATTGTTATTTGGTACATTATTCTAGCAAAAATTTTCTAAGACAATTTATTTGTCTTAATATATATATATATATATATATATATATATATATATATATATGATGAAAACCTGGATATTTCCAAATGATTTACTCACTACAATGCCAAATGAAGAATAACACTGATTTGCTAGTTTACAACAATTAATATTTTAAAATATTCAATGAGACAGAATGTGGTCAGTAGTATGGTATTGTAGATTAATATTATTTATCACTTCAGTTCATTTCACAATAAATGACCAATAATATTAAAAATTAGAGACAATTTTAGAATAAATATTGGTAATATTTTTTCCACTTTACCTCTTAATGTTTCCATTATTATCTCTTAGAATTACTCAATGTTTACTTTTGTTTGCAAGTTTTTACTAAATCAGAAGAGCGGAAGAATCTTATATACCTATTCAGACAAATAGAAAATGAAAATACCATTTTTTTTCGTATCAAATTAATAGTTTGACTGTAACAAGTAATATACTTTTTTCATAAATGCGCGTAATGTGAATAAAATTTCTGTTCATAACAAAGAATACATTAGACATTTTTAGAACGTCTTGTATATAGTGAATATTGACATCGTATTAGAATCCTTGTAAACTCTCTCTAGAGCTAAAAATAAAAAGCTGGTTTTTCAATTTCACATATAAACAATAAATAATTGTGTCATGTTTATGAAAAGTAAACATGTAACTGGTGATCATGACATTGGCCTAGAGTGTCGGATAAAAATTTATCTACTATAATAAATTCGTAGTTGCCTATAATATGGTTAAATGAATTTATAAACGGCTGATGGACATTGGTAATAGAGTAATTTTCTATTGAAAATCGCTAATGTCAAGGTAGAAGTAATGGATAGATATTTATTTATGAAGATTAATATTGCACTGGATTTAAGACTTTTAGATGTTAGGTTTTAATATGTTTACAAAAATAAGAAATATCTAAAGTGTACTATACGAAATCATTGGGCTAGAAAGACTCTTCTTTATGTTGGATGTGGAATTATATCTTCTACCTTTCGTCAATTTTCTTATAGGTGACTTCAATTTTCAGAGAAATATTTACAATATGTATTCTTCCTCTTTATGAGATTTTTAGTACTTCGGTCAGCGATACGATCTTTATATCTTCATTCGATGCCAACGCTTTCATTTCGTGCGGCTTTGTAACGGTGAATATGGTAGCTAAGGAATGATTAAAGTGTTTTGTTTTTGTCCAAAAAATTACAAACAAACAAAGATATGTGATGTGTAACCGCCCAACTGGTCACTAGCTTCAGCTAGTATGGACCCTATGGCTACAGGTAAGGCCAGCTGTGACATCCTTTCGGGCCTTCAGCTCACTTAGTCGGTGAGTGGGAGTGAGTACTACAAAATATCTGGGATGTCATTAAAAAAATGGGCATCAACCAGGTTTCTGCTCGGCGAAAATGTTCGCCCAAATAAATAGGAACCAAGAACATGTTTCTAAACTTACCAATAAGTTTTATTGCCTATGCAACATGTAAAAAAAATTAACAAGTTACAAGATTCTTGACCGATACTGAATAATATCGTTATCAGCTTTAAACCTTCAAAACATATGAACTATTTCTAACAACTATTGATATAATTTAAGAAGATGCAAAAAAATGAAAAATGACTGGGCTATGTAAACTAGCAAGTCATTGAATTATAAATGAACTAATGAAGACACTAAATGAAAAATACCTGGGCTATATCAAGCCATTAGTTATACATGTTCTTATTTAGAATGAATTCAATATATGATCATAAAAAAATAAATAAACAAACCGTTAATCAAGGGATGGCTTTGGTACCAAAGCGATCTATAGAAAATACGGTTGGACGCAATTCAAACTAATAAGTTTAGGAAAACTTAACCTAAATGTGAACAATCATAGCACATAACAAAAAAACTTTTAACCCAAACCCATATATCTTACTTCCCCTTATTAGCATCTTGTCCGGAAAAACGATGGTCGCCTTACCTCTTCGGTACAGAAAGAACCAAATAATAGAGTATACGCAACTTTATAGAATGTATTCCTCAAGAAGAGCGTATCCCTCGAGAAGAACGAAATTCCTCGTGTTCCTCAACATGTGATTGAATAATTCGTATTAAGTTCAAGCAATATGTACCTGTCTAGAAAATGTTTTATGTCTTTCATGTAATGTCTAAAATAATGAAAGAAAGGTAATAATTTATAGTGTTTTTATGTAACTTGATTTTGTAAATATTGACGAAATTTTAACTAATACATGTAACAATTTTAGATTATTTTATTAACCAGAAGATGACTTCATAAGTCGAAACGTACGTCTTAATAAATGTTTTTTAAGTGTATTTAATTGTGACCTTTAATCCAAGAAAGTAACCAATATATATATATATTATATATATATATATATATATATATATATATATATATATATATTGGAACAGTATAAACTGTCAGTAATAAAGAAAAACCATATTACTACTTAACAATATTATTTAATGATACATTCAAATAAACCTCAATTTTATTATGAGTTTAAAAACAATGTTCTTAATATTAGATTTCACATAGAGGAAGATAAATTATTGTCAATAATATTCAAGTTTATAATGTATTCTTTCAGAATGATACAATATTACAGTCTAAATTGTTATAAGTAATCCTTAGGGATGAAATGCATCGTACTAAGTAGTCATATAATAACGTGTATATTATAATTAATTTATTAACTTATAAAGATGGGTTAAATTATGTATGGACTATCCTAATCATTGTTGTTAGGAAATATTAAAGCAAAAATTACTGAATCTTTCATTTAATATTGAAACGTTGTAATTTATTGTTAATCGAAGAGGTTAAATAAGATAGGAAATATTTCTTTGAAATATTTGTATTCAACACAAAGTGTGAGACACCAGAAGGGAGCAGTACTAAACGGTGGTCAAGTGTTTCACTATAAACAGTAATATAGAGTGGAAAAAGTGATTCTAATAAGAAAAACTAAAATTTGAAATTCAGTACCAAGAATTGTCAAACTAAAATTTATTTTAAAAATTTTGGCCTTAATAACAATTTTGGGGAAAAAGGACATACTTTGGGTAATATAGTAGGTCGCAATCTTTAATTTTAATATGTTTAAAATTAGTTTTTAGAAAAATTCATATTTTTTTTATATAATAAGTGAGGTTATGTTAATCAAATTTGTCCTGGCAGTCGGTATTTGAACGTGGTAGACGGAGCTGTGTTTAATTTTTGCTCCACAGTCATTTATTTCCGTGAGGTAGCTTACCAAAGGTGAGTAAAATAAAAAAATTATCGTCAAAATTGTTTACCTGTCGAGAAGTGACAGAAAAGAAAGTTGATAGTTGACGTAGGAAGTAACTAATTTCAACATTATACAATATAAATCGTTATCAGAGGCCTAAATGGAAGAGTATAATTATTCTTTTAATAATACATTTTCGTTTGTTACCTGTTATCCGGAAGAAGAGTTCCTAGCAGATGAATTCACACACCCACTGTGAATTGCCAAACGCCGTAGTGGTTTGCATTTCAATTACTAATGGATAACTAAAATAAAAAGAAATATAGTATATTAAGTACCAATTGTCAAAAAGGTTACTTTAGCCACGAGTTTTACTAGGCACGAGTGGAGCGAAGCGGAACCAGTGCTTTGTGAAACGATTGACTAAAGACGTTTTTAACACGAGGTGCTTACTATACTTTTTCTTCGCCCACAGGAAGGAAATTTTTTTATTATATTTTAATTATATTCATAACATTACGGACGACGGAAGTAGAAAAAATATATTATCTCTTGGTAAGTTTATCCATAATCTACTTACCCTAAATTCAATCTATAATATTGTTTCGAACAACAACAAAACGACAGTCAAGATAAATACAATTGCAAGGTTAAGTTTGACGTAACGAAGTCTCGCTAGTTAAATATTTCATTTCGGAAAATTCCCATTTATTTAATTGTTTTTGGATATTTTTATGTGTTCATCATCTCTATTTTAAATGTCTATGTAAATAAGTGTATTTGTTTTCTTTTTTGATGTTTTAATGAACAGTTTTTTTTGTTTTTCATCACTGGAATCATTAATTTTACTAATATTTTTCTTGACAACTAAAGAAATATTTTGACAAGTTATCTTGACGTTACTTTGAAATTGAAAAAAAGAAGAGTTGACGGGTACTAAATGCAAATGCTGATTGATGGATTTCATATACATTCTAGGATGTAAATGAAATCATATCCGTTCAGTTAACCGAAATGGCCCACATTTCCATTCTGTAAATTGTGCAGAAAATGGATAATGTACATGTGGGCGTAGAAAAAAATTTAAACAGTCCCGTTGAATATTAATTTATTACTTGTAATTTTGTAAACATAACCCAAACTTCTCAATCATGCATTATAAAATGCAAAGTACATGCGGGTCAATTTCTACCCATGTGTCGACTGGGTTAAATGGTTGGACGATTGGTAAAATTTACCGTTAACATCTGAACGACCCGACTATTTACCAAATGTAAGCATCTGATCGCATAAAACGCGCCCGACGTAGCATCTGATTGCACCCTTACATTTGACATAACCAAATGATATTTGTATTATAACGTCAACTGACGCTGTTGTGAGGGACGATACAATTCGATGATTTTAGGAACGGTGCTCGAGAATATCATTTTTAGGAACTATTCGCAAATAGAGCATTCACAGCCTTGCGTATGCATGACGATGGAAACGACGTCAAGAATAACGAAATTCAGGGCATCAGGGCAGATGAAATTTAATCATCGACCACCATACCTGCAAGAAATGAATCACCGGTCGCGCCGTTGATTTTTTACCGGAATATCGAAACCACACATGACCAACGTTCAACTTTAGAAATATTTTTACAAAAGTTACAACTTTTATTTTTTAGAACTGAATATCTTTCTAAAAAATATATGGAAAATTTTCATTGATGCTGCAAATGGAAGATCATACATGAATTATATGGCAAATGTATGCATAATTTGCCCGTAGATAATATACTTTCTAACTAATCAAAAAAAGAGAATCGCGGGGAGAGGGAAAAGATGAAATTTTCGGTATAAGAGTGTCTGTCGTCTAGCGCAAAAATATTTAAAAGAGGGCGGAGTCGAGACGTGACATGGCGCGAGTGGCGAGCAGTCACTCTTGATAATAAAGCTAGTTGTATAGATAACATTTTTACGAATTCTGTTTTTCTTGAAGCGTATACGTTTGAACATCATATATCTGATCATACAGCACAGAAAATTGTTTTCATAATTGAACCAGAAAAAAAAGAATTGAATTATAAAAGAATATTTTCAGATGAGAATAAAAATACTTTTCTGGCCTGTCTGCGGAACCAGGATTGGTTAGAGATATATGATGTTGAAAGATCTAATGTAAATAAGCAGTGGGATGATTTTATGAATTGTTTTATGTTATTATTTAATGAAAAATTTCCTTTCAAACTAATAAGAAAAAAAACTAAAACTGTTCTACCAGAACATCCAGATCTCATAGCATGTAAAAATAGACTAAATATACTCTCATGTCTTTTTAAGCCATAATGGAAGGCTAAAAAGCAACAGAACAATAATGAGAAAAAAATATATGAACAGTTTTTAATTGAATCACGCGCCAAAATCTATGAGGACAGGGTAAGAAAATCTGACAATAAAACAAAATGCATGTGGGCGATCTGTAAAGAAATTAACGGAAAGGATAATTTTTCAGAAATTAAACTTGTGGAGATCCTGGCAAGTAGTAGTAGTAGTAATATTTTGTTATTAGAACTGCGTTCAGTTGTAAAATTATAATAATATCTGTAAACTTTCCAATAGCATTGAGGGGCCATACAAATTTCGATATATTTTTTTTAAATTTCGTATTTACTTTTATAGTGAATCAAAGGCGAATAACATAATCTAGTTTTAATTATTAACTACTCCAGGTTAGCAGTGATACTGCGATTTCTTGTACGGGAGATTCATATACTAGTCTTCAATACACATTCAGGATTTCCAAGCAGTCCATTGGACGTATTGTACCACAAGTGTGCTCAGCACTTGTCAATGAGTTTTAGGGATATACTCGTATAAATGCAACATATGAATAAGTAGCTATTTAATTATTCTACTTTTGAAATATTTTTATTTTTATTCGTGTAATAAACTTCATTCTATAAACACCACCAAAACTCATTTAACTAGAAACAGGTTACACAAAATCTGAAAAATGCTCGGAGATGTTTGATGCAGCTGAAGATGGTTCAGTGGAGGTAGATGGTAAGGAATCAGATAGCGATGGGATAGGAACAGGGCTGGAATGGGATATCGAGGTTGCAAATGGTATTGTTGCGAATGTGTGGGTACACTTTCTGGAGTATTCTGCCAATGGTTAGACTGTTGGAGATTTGAAGCAACCCAGTCATAAATTCTGTATCAGCCTTCATGAGGATTTCAAACATGGCATGATGGACCGAATTCTAAACAACCGGGGCATATTTATTAACTTTTGCAGCGAAGTACAAAAAAATGAATCTATTTCGTTTGGTTTAGGCGGTTGGCTGTCCATATTCTTGGCATCTTCACTGGAGTGATCCTAGACACTGGAGGAATTATGCTGGTGGCTGGAGTAATTACTCTGGAGGATGGAGAAATTTGGAGGTATCCTAGAGTTCTCCTAAAGTTTTACTAAAGTTCTCCTATAGGCTGCAGTGCAGTATATAAAGGAAATATCACCACTGTACAATTAAAAATTTTAACTATACAACATTGTTGACTCAAATGGAAGAGAACAAGGTTGGTGTCAAGTCGATTTATACACAACATTCAGAATGGGAACCAGTTTTTTGATTACGAATCATTAATACGATACAATTAAAACATAATAGTTCATTGGAAACTGTAACAGCCAATTGACATGTTACAAATGGGTCCTCAAAGAGTTATGTAACAAAATGACTGCCGTTACTATCAACTCGGGCTTTTGAGGGTCCAATAAAACAATAAAATTAGTATTCTTACAACCCGAAAAAGTGCGCTTGCTATATCGAAGAGTATGCGCCAGGCCCTACTCAAGCGATAGTTAAAAATTCTCTGAGGAGTTCCTTTGGCAAAATCCCCTGAGGATGGATTTATGAGATATTCGCTTAGAACAAATGCACTATCACCTGTCATAAAATAGGTATTGACATTGAACACCCTAGTAATTCTTCGGGTAATGGAAGACCCAATGTTTTTCCTGTAATCATATGATGTAACTTGCTCCCTTGAAAAACACCTCCGTCCGCTATCCGTCTTTGGCATCCCACATCAGCAAGTATGAAGTTGTAATCACCATCCACTAATGCAAAGAGCACAATACTAATAATAAGGAGGATTTATAATTTAAGAACTTTGTATCCGAGGTTACTGGAGCTTGCAAAGCAACATGCTTGCCATCGAGGGCACCAATACGGTGAGGAAGATTCCAACGTGTTTTACTAATTAATAACTAGATTATTAGTCACTATTAAACATACTTTTAAATAAATAAATTAACAGGAGACGGATGATATACACGGTGTAGTTGTTATTAATCCCGAAGGTTAGAAACAATTCATAGGAACTAATACGATCTCAGATCATGTATGTTATTAGTACGAGTTGCACTTGACCGTCCTAGTAAATTATAGGTCATATATTGTTAATGTAAGTGTTATTTAGTGTGTAAATAAATCGCAGTGATACTTGTCGAGATGTTTACTTTCACCCTATAATCTAGGTTGGGATAAGTCCACAACTGCTTTAATCCATGACATAATCTTGCAATGTATGGCTGTTATCCGTCACATCAACTATCAGCAATTCATACAACACATGGCTATCTTGTCATGTCCTGCTCCACCACTACAGATACAACACAAAGGGAATAAAGAGGACATTGAGAACAACCCTCCGGAGCAACGCCAGCTAGAGGAAACAGCGTCTGTATCTAGTCAGGGCCAATTAAACGATCCAAAAAAGTTGTTAATAACAATGCATCAATAATGATGAACAACGCATTTAACAATTTAAGTGAAGCTGTCAAGAAGATGGATAGCCAACCGACTAAACCAAACGAAATAGATTCATTTTTGCGTACGTCGCTGCAATTGTAAATAAATATGCCCCAGCTGTTCAGAATGCAGTCCAACATGCAGTGTTGAAACCTTCATGAAGGCTGATACAGGGCTTTATGATTGGGCTGCTTCAAAGCTCCAACATTCTAACCATTGGCATCCTCCAGAAAGTGTACCGCCACATTCGCAACAATATCATTTGCAACCTCTACATCCCATCCAAGCACCAGTTCCTATCCCGTCGCCACCTGATTCCTTGCCATCTACCTCTACTCAATCATCTCCAGCTGCATCAGTCATTTCAGAACTTCTTTCAGATTTTTTGTAACCTGTCTCTAGTTAAATGAGTTTTGATGGTGTTTAAATAATGAAATTTTATATTATAAATATATCAAAAGTAGAATAATTAAATAACTACTTATTCATATGTTACCTTGATATATCCCTATAACTCATTGGAAAGTGCTGAGCAAACTTGTGGTACAATACGTCCAATATAAGAATGCTTGGAAAACCAGAAACCAGTGTATTTTATCTATGAAACAGGCTGGATAACCTTTGAATGATGACCTAAAGCAATAGTTTTTTTTAATGAAATATATCCCTCTTTCAATTTGCAGATTTCCCTTGCTAAGCTGATTCCAAGAATGTATCACGAGTTAATTTAAATTGGTACACGATGGACAAAAACGCCAACGTCCTTTAGGCCAGTATTACACTATCAAAGATATTTAATGGAAATTGTACAGTATAATATACACAATTTTATAAAATATTCCTTTTATAAAACATTTTTTGTACAATTAGCAGGCGATGGAGTAAATTTTATCAAAGGTTTGACTAGCTCTATTTTAAGATGGCTGACGCCACGTTCGTGTGATCAATTGCTGCAATTAAATTAATAATTTCTGAATGTGAGGTTGCGAAATTTTATAATAGTGTGAATGTAAATTACAAAAACAGAAGCAAAAGATTGTAAGCTTATAGACTAATAGCCAAAACAGTAAATACAATTAGTGTGGCTTCACAGTTTCTGGAATTATGCCTGAAAGGGTACATTGTGGTATGTAGCTGCTATATTGTAGACTCTCCCCTGTGTGTATTCTGTTTGGCAATAAACGGTGCTATTTCTGAGGCTACAGGTACATTCAGCCATCCTTAAATAGTCATTGTAAGTCTTCACATTGCAATTCTAGAAGTAGGGTTTGATGAATACCTTGTTGATCGCGCCGTTTAACCCAAGGTCTCTCCCTAAGAAGTGTGTTGCTCATTCTTTTCAACTTTAGTGCTGCACATTACAGCACTTTTGTAGCGGTACAAGCGATAAAAACGTTGGTTGTTTATTTACATTACTTCTACTACCAATTCTGTTGTCAAATATTTTATATGTAATGTAATATGGAAATTAACGTTCGTAAAAGATCACAAGGTCACTTCTTGGTCTAGCCAAAAATGACTAATAAACATCAGGTAGGCATCAAATGAATTGTAACTTCTGTCATTCTGACGATGATATTCAGTTATCGAAACAATTGTCAATTTTTTAGAATTTTTAACATTTTTTATTATATTGTGGAATTAGCTAGAAACGTTGAGTTTCATTTAAAACACTAATATGAGTAGATTCCACGAAGTAAGGGTCGAGACAGTTGATTTCATTATCAAATAAATTCTATAAAATAGTTTATCAAAGACCTTTGATAGTGTAACACTGGCCTTATGCTAATTTATTATTCACTAAATAATTGATGAACAATAAACGTACACTCTAACAAAAACAAACTAAGACAATTTAAAGAAAATGTGTTCTCCATTGACCATTAAACAATAACAACCTGGTAATAAATTCGTCTTTAATATTTTATAGTATGGCGGATGTTACGTTCTACTTGATTTGGACTTTTAGGTCGCGGATATTGTCAGGTCTGTTAGTCTACCCTGTATTTCCTTTCTATTCAACTTACCGTATACGTTAACGATCTGAATCGCATAAAAAATTGTGCATACCGCTTGTTGAGTCCTCATCATATCGCCCACACCATCATAAATAAAATTTCAATTCTCTGACTTGAAGTTAAAGCTATTTTAACACAACAGTTTTCAAATACGCTTAAAGGATAAATTAGACTAATACGTCAAATTAAAAAACAAATGAATAGAGATACTTTTCATCTGTTTAGTCCAGCGACTGGATATATACAATGTTATAGTTATTAACGTTGCAAGGCCGATATGTAGCAAATAACGGATGAGGTTGAATATTGTAATCCGAGACGCAGCCGAGGATTATAACATCCGAATCCGTTATTTGCGTATCGGCCGCGTGTTCCGTTCAAGACTTATCGTAATCCCGCTGAAAGATAACATTTTAATTCCGAGGATGCATGTGTAGCGAGTGTTGATTTACTACCGAAAATAACTTAAGATCGATATCAAAAAGAATATGAAAATTTTGAATAGTGGCGTAAAACCAAGGATATAAACGTGGTTGATGAATATGTATTATTAGCACATACAAAAAAAAATCAGAGGTTTATTCTCGCTGTGGACCAAGATTTCAATGTTGAAACTTGCTTTGAAAGTTTATGACAACATTGACATTTCTAGGTTAGTTATTTCAAATCGTACACCATATTAGAGTATTACCTACAGAAATGGTATTTTCAGAATTGGAAAATTTGGAGAAGAAAAAATTTGGTCTGAAGAAGAATAGCAGAATAAAGTTTTGAAAAAATATTTGAACAAGTGATTTCTTAACAGCCGCCGGCCGTTAAAAATCGTAACGGACGGAGACTGTTAACATTAACTTTTCAATTGTCATCTGAATACCGTTACTTCAAAACAACAGTATGGGATTACGAAAAAATAGTAGTATTGATACAAACAACTTTTGCGTTACTGTCCACTGATATTTACCGTTTTGAATTAACTTTTGATACATTTTTGGAATCAGCACAGCAAGGGAAATCCGCAAAATGAAAGTTCATTTAAAAAACTGTTGCCGACGTCATGACTCAAAGGTTATTCACTCTGTATCATAGGTTATTATTTAATAAGAATAATAAATAAAAAGTAAAAATTGACCAATTTCAGCATTCTTTATCTTACTGTTTGTTAGATATTATGGTAGTCATGGTAGCCACTTAAGAGACTTTTTTGTAACGGTACAATTTTTTTGTTGGCAAATTATTCATAATTTCTACATTCATTATTTTATTATGTGAACCTAGAGCGGACAAACTCCTTTGTACATTATACCTGATGCTGTTCTCTGGAGTGCAAAAATATTTTATTATCGTTTTATTATTAATACTTGAATTTAATCTCAACGGTAGATTTTACAACTAATACTAGATTGTGTTCATTAGTATAATTATATTTCCGTGAACGTATTATTACAGTAATTCAAATTTAAGGGTCCCCTACGATAGAATTAACACAATTAAGAAATATAAGAAAAAATGGGCGTATTTGAATTATGTAACAGTACGATCAAATTAATAGGATAATATTTGAAGATAGTAGTTACTGTAACAGTAGTTTTCAGAACATCTGGAATGAGATATATCTTATTTATATCATAATTCAATAGCGAACATTGAATGAGTTAATAAGACAATAATACCCAATATAACTAAACATTTAGAAAATTCACCGCCCAGATGATACGAAGTCATTCTACAATTACTGATGTAATCAAAACCTTCAAAATAAAATCATATCTGTTGGTTGTGTGTGTGTGTGTGTGTGTGTGTGTGTGTGTGGGTTGGTTGCACTATATTTGTGGCTAATTTGTGCGTGCATTAAGCTGAACTGTGGCGGATGCACGATTTGTGGTAACACACACACGGGTTCCACAATTTTAAATGCTCATAACTTTCTTATTCTTAACCGAAAAGAAATGGGAATCACAAAATTTATAGTTTTATTCGTATTTTATTTGCCAAATCTATTAGAAGCAACTATTAATGAGAAAATCTCTCAGGATTCACTGATCTGTGTATGTTACCACTTATGAGGATTATTCATAGAGAATACACACCCAATTGTGGCATCGGGGGCGCGGTCGTATGGTGGTGCCATCTACACAAATATTTACAGCGTTGCCTTCTGTTGATTTATCTGCTGAGGTTGACCACTGTTATATTAAATGAAATACTCGAGAAACTAATTTCAAACTAGCAGTGTGTGTGTGTGAAGATGCCACATTTGTCACTATTTTGTTTTAGAAAAGTCGTATTATCTGATTACGGTATATACAAAATAATGGTTATATGTAATAAAAAATGCACTTTCCATAATAAAAAAATTATAATTTAATTAAAAATGTTTAAGGAGATCTTATTAAAATTTAGACTTAGTGACGATGGGGGATTTGAAGGTGAACTTATAATAATGGCGTAGGGTGTGATGTATTGGTATTCATTTTTTCAAATAATTGGTTATCAGAATAATTAAACGCACTCGAATGCTACATGGTTGAATTTCCACTGCTATTCGTATAGAAGGTGTCCTAAAAAAATATGGCAATAGTGTTGAGATTAATTGTAAAATTAAAATGAGTGTTAGTGCGACCCATTTTCGAGATACAGAGGGTTAAAGTTTAAAAATTAGAAGTGAATATTGTCTATAAATTCCAAATTATTGAGCATTTTTCGACAAAAATTGTCAGGCAGTTTAATTAACCGAAAGGACATATTTGTGAAGAAACCCTCCTAATTAGTGCTGTCAGCAGGGGAATACCTAAATCAAATACCTCTTTTCCCGCCGAACGCTAAATTTGCCTAAAAATTGGCAATATTTAGTACTGATTTGTTGTATAATATTCAATTTTCATAATATGTTCAATTGCAGTGAAATTACCATGACTATTTCACTTAGTTTTTTTCACTGACAAAATACCATAGCAACAGTATCTTATATACTGACAAAAAGTTATTTGCAGTTACATTGACAAACTTCATATGTGATTTTTACAGCGACAAAATTTATGTTTTCAAGGTGCGTTAATCCAAGCCAATTTTGTTACCATGGATCTGTTATTTATTCAAAATATCATTTTTTTATTTCTTGTTAAAATACGTCAGATTATTTCAGTTCAAAAATGGTGTTTCTGGAGAAAAAACTGATTTGTAAAACAATCCATTGCAGAAATTAGAAAGGCAGTCTTGGTGAATATATCTCCAGATACCTGTCTCTCCAAAGCTTCTTGTTGGTGACAGTTCTCGCAGTTTTCATTGATAAGAGATTATAAACTTGAAAATAATGCTACAGACGAAGAATTAACAAAAATTACACTCTACAAATAGTCAAGAATCAAAAGCATACGAAACACCACGGCGCAGATGCTACAAAAAAAGTACTCTCCGCTCACTCGTTAAAATAACTAATTGTTAATCGCCCTTACTAATACACTTGCTCGTTAAATAACTATTATTTACATTGTTCCACTATTGGAAACCACTAAAGAATTTTTAAATTGTTATTTTCAAAACTATTATATACAGGGTGTCCCGGGACTAATGGGAAAAAAGTCAGGAGCGTATAATCTGAGTCAAAATAATGTTAGTACTTCATATAAACTTTTTCTATTCAGGCACTCGTTTTCGAGTTATAGGCCTCCAAAGTTTTAATTTTGAATTTATTTTTTATTTTTATTTTTTGTACTAGTTATTTGATCTTTATAAAATTCACGGCAAAGCTATAATGTACGTTTATGTTTATTTTGGTAAGGTAAACAGATTTACAGTAGTGTCTTGAAGCCAGGGACGGACTACTCGCAATGGTTAGTGATACAAATAATTTGCAGGGATGGCACACCCTGTATAAAATTATCGAAATTCACTTCCCCACACATTAAGCTAACGAAAAGGTACTCTTGTTAGAATTCGATAAAATAAGCCGTTCGGCTAATATTGACAGTTTTATTAATGCACTACGTACATTCACGCAGATATGAATTTAATGTATGGACTGGTTTCTCGAAACTGTTTAGAGGCCAGAAGGCTCTTTATGCAGAACATTTTGCAAACAGAGCATTGCCAGACAGACGAATGTTTGAGCCTATTGATCTCAGGTTACGAGAAACAGGTATGAATAAGTAAAAGTAATTTTCCATGTATACAAAACAAAGTTTTAAATTTTAGGACGTTTTTTGCCAAAAAAAAGGTGGAGAAGGTCCAGTACGAAGCGTACGTACTGTGGCAGTTGAACAAGACTTGTTAAATGCAGTTGATAATGAACCATCAACGAGTTTACGAAAATTATCAAGAGAACATAACGTCTCGAAATCAGTTGTGCATCGCGTTCTAAAAGAACAGCTGTTATATCCTTTTCACATGAAAAAAGTACACAGTATGACAGTGGCTGATCATCCTTCACGACTTGAGTATAGCCAGTGGTTTCTGCAACAACAACAAGCAGACAATACATTTATTAGTAACGTTCTCTTCACGAACGAATCCGGTTTCAACAGAGATGTAGTCATAAATTCTCATAATATGCATTTATGGGATGATGTGAATCCACATGGCATTAGTCAAACTAGGAGCCAGCATAGATTCATGGTTAATGTTTGGGCAGGAATAGTTGGCAATCATTTGATAGGGCCATACTTTATTGACGATACTTTGACCGGTCAGAGATATTTGGAGTTTTTGCAAAATGAGTTATGGAACCTGTTTCATGATGTGCTACTACAAACTCGTAGAAATTTATGGTTCATGCATGATGGGGCCCCTCCTCATTTCAGTTTAGATGTACGATAGCATTTACACACAAGGTTTCCTAATAGATGGATTGGTCGTGTAGGCCCTTTTCAATGACCACCGCGATCAGGAGATGTTAATCCTATGGATTTCTTCCTCTAGGGTTATCTCAAAAGTAAGGTATACGCAACACCTGTGCAAACAAGGCAAGATTTAATAGACAGAAATGTGTTACACTGCAATGTTATTAGAAGTGCAAAGAAACAACCGTCGTAGACTTAGAATGTGCGTGGAAGTGGGAGGAGCTCATATTGAACATTTATTAGAAGAACGTTAGTTTTTGTTGTTTAGGAATTAGTTTCAGTCGATTGTTTTATAACTTGTGTTTTATGAGGTTTTCTTAATGGTTTAATAATGTTGTGTTCGTAATTTTGATTAAAAGCAACTAATTACGTTGTCTGCGTACCTTTTTAATTCCCATTAAATAAGTTCTTAATGTTTTTATCATCTGCTATCATCAAATTATTTTTTTGTAGTACATCGTATTAATAAGTTAGGTAAATTTGTACGTAGTGCATTAATAAAACTGTAAATATTAGCCAAACGGCTCATTTTATCGAATTCCAGCAAAAGTACCTTTTCGTTAGCTTAATGTGTGGAGAAGTCAATTTCGATAATTTCATACAGGGTGTGCTATCCCTGCAATTTTTTTGGATCACTAACCATTGCGAGTAGTCCGTCCCTGGCTTCAAGGCACTACTGTAAATCTGTTTACTTTTCCAAAATAAACATACACGTACATTATAGCTTTGCCGTAAATTTTACAAAGATCAAATAACTAGTAAAAAAAATAAAAATAAAAATAAAAACTAAATTCAAAATTAAAACTTTGGAGGCCTATAACTCGAAAACGAGGGCCTACATAGAAAAAGTTTATATGAAGTACTAACATTATTTTGGCTCAGATTATACGCTCCTGACTTTTTTCCCATTAGTCCCGGGACACCCTGTATATTTGTATATTTGGCAACTTTGCAAACGCATTACTAAGATCTTGCATAAGTGTCATTCGAGCCATAACACCGATTTCTGGTAACTTACACACGTTACCATATTACTATTTATAGAGTGTTAGTTACCATAATAGTGGATAAATCATGAACACACGAGATTTTGATGGTAAGATATTGCAACATTGTATCTAGGTTTATTAATTTAGCAGATTGGATAGACAGAGATATGTAAAAGCTTCTTTTCTAAATGAACGTTTCAATAAGGTCGTGAAATGGACACCTGAGGGAAAAAAAATCTTAAACTGGTCTCGATGAGCAAAGATACAGGGAATAAAGCTATATCTATACAAAGTTTTTTATTATATTCATAATTCAATCAATTGTGTAGCTAATCAACGTTCCACTACATCAATTGAAAAATTAGGCAGTACCTCAATAATCGTAATACAACGACATTTTACTTTTTTATGAAGCTATTAGATTTAATTGGAAATACCTAATATGAATTTATCTCACTTTGAAAGCTACTGGTTCAAAAATGTGTTCTTATTGTACGGAGTAAACCCAGGACCGGATTAAGGTTTTGCGGCGATTTAGCCCAACCAAATTTTGGCGCATATATTTTCTTGAATTTAGAACTATTCAATTTTGTTCAACGTTCGCCCAGAATGTAATGTTACGGTTAAGTTTCTTACATACTAACAAACTTAATCTCACTAAATGCTGCTTATTTGGAGCTAAGATTTTACCTACTATGCAACAAATAAAGATATAGAGGATCGGTAGTACCTCTATATTCATGTTACAAAACATAAACTGGACAACGAAATCACAAATATCTATTTATAAAAATCAGGGAATACATTGTAGTAGATAATATATAAGTAACAGCAAACTATATATACAGTGCTTCTCAAAAGTCCCCTCCCCCATTTTTTATTTTGAACGGTGATACTTAGACTGATGAAATTTGGAGCGTGAAAATGAACTATTGTAATTCCCTCTGCTAGTGGTAACAGGTGACGTAATAGGCATCGTTGACGTCACCAGGCAATTGAAACCAATAATATTAAATAGGACCTTATGGCAAGTTACACCTCGTTTGAAAGGTATTTAGAATACCTATTCGATCATACAAATTTTCTTAGGATTTACGATATTTTTTATTGTTAAAATAAAAAAACACTAAAATTTGAGTTTTGCTTATAATTAATAAATAATTAAGAACAAGTTCTTATAATAATTATTCTCTACATTTACTTCCTGGCAGTAAAACATCCTATTATTAAACTCTTGTCGGACTCGATATAATGTGTCAGAGGAAATTACCCTACATTCTCCAATAATTCGTTGTTTTAAAACGTCAATACTGTCAGGAACTGTAGCGGAAACTTCAGATTCAAGGTATACCCACAGAAGAAAATCTAAAGCTGTTATGTCTGGTGATCGAGCGGGCCATTGCATTGGACCGCATCGTCCAATCCATCTACCAGGATATTCCTCATCCAGATAACGTCTTACTGCAAAGTAATAGTGTGCGGCAGCCCATCTTGTTGGAACTTTATTTCCAAGATACCAAATTCATCTGGATTATCTTCCAGAATTTGAAGTATTAAGGGTTCAATTGCGTTTTCTAACATCTCGAAATATACTCCACCGGTTAAATTAGAGTTCAAAAAAAAGGCCCTACTATGTGGTTTCCCAAAATACCTGCCCAGACTTTTACTTTTAATGAAAACTGTATGTTTTTCTCGAAACATGTGAGGATTTATGTCACTCACCTCACATTTTGAGTATTAACATTGCCATGAAGGAAGGAAGTAATTTCGTCACTAAAACAAATTGTCCTTACATAGTCTGGCTGTTGAAGAATTTTAGTCGACATATTTTCACAGAATTGCAGCATTCGGTCGGGGTCGTCATCTGAAAGTTGATGCACCATTTTAAATTTGTATGGATGAAATTTGTTTTTGATCAACACCCTGTTTACTGATCTATGACTGACTCCATAGGTAGACGCTTGGGCTGTGGAAGAAGGAGGGTTTACTACAATTTCAGCAACTGTTTCTATTTGTTTATCAATACCATTATTTGGTCTACCCGATTGTTTGGCATCATGAACACTACCTGTATGTTGAAACTTATCAAAAAGTTCCCTCAAATAAGTCCTCGATATAGGGCGATCGGCGTATCTCTCATTAAAAATTCGTGCCGCCGCATGAAAATTATTTCTACTCTTACCAATAATTAAGATCGCTGTTACTTTGTCAGATACAGCTAATAATAATTAAACTAAAAATTCAAGATATTATCGCATGTAAAAACGTCAATTGAAAAACTTTTCGACAATTAACCATAAGAGGGCATTTGAATCTTTAATAATTAAAAGCGAATCTCATATATTAGTATGATTGAATATGTATTCTAAATACCTTTCAAACAAGGCGTCACTTGCCATAAGGTCCCAATTAATATTATTGGTTTCAGCTGCCTGGTGACGTCACTCATGCCTATTACGTCACCTTTTACCACTAGTAGAGAAGCTTACAATAGTTATTTGTAAAGCAAGTGTCACTATAGTGCTATTCAACGCGACAGTCGATTACAATCATTTCCTGTCATTTAAAAAACAACATGTTCAACAATACATTTTCGATATCAATCGATCACTATGATTATAATCGGTCTAAAAGTATGATGCTATTGAAAACAATCGTAAATCGGAAGCATGTGATTGGTCGAAAATTTAAATAAACTATCGTTTGTCTATGGGTTATGTGATGTTAGTGATATTTTGCAATTGTATATTACAATTTTAGTTAACAGAACATCTTCTATAAAATTGAACGTGATTAAACCAAATGAACTTGTGAAAAGTGTGAAATACATGTGAAATGAACCGAAATAATGATGTGGTTATGTCAATATTGATTTATTTGATTTGTAAAATGACATGATAAATGACAATTTTTTTTGGTCGTTCAACAAACATCAATCCGTTTTCGATTTCGATTACAAACAAAATCAGAATCAGGATCGAAGTGTTGAATAGCACGAATGACAAGTTTTGTGGTATGACTGGAGTTTGCACAACGAACCGCGAAGCGGTGACTTGTGCAAATCACGAGTACTACAGGAAGTCATTGTGGCACAAGTTTTACACAATATTTCTTATAATTAGCATTTATTTAATTATTTAAATAAAATGGAATTTCATATAATCCCTGTTTTTAAACTAGGTGGAGTGGTTGAATTTAAGTTGGCAATTCTGTAGATTCCTAATTGGTCAGATCACAGATGGTTTTATTCAGCACTTCTGACTTTTGACATATTATAATCGAATAATTGTGTAAATTGTAAACAAACTTTCTTTTAAGCAAAAAGAGGTTGATTATTTGTTTGAAAAAGAGCTTCTTCGTATATGCTCTTGCGATCTATTTATATTATATCATGAACAGAATTATTTCTGTAATACATCTTCACATAGATATCTGGTAATTTATCCCAAAAATAGAACGTTTTCTATACCAATATATTGATCCTATACAATATAAAAATAAACAATTGACAAATCATTGATAAATAAACGTTAGCGCACTTTATTCATTAATATTTTTAATATATAAATCATTCTAATTTACCTTTAATATAATAATTTGCTAGCTAGAACAACGGTAGACTATTTTATTTATAATTTGTTTCAAGGTTAAAGTCGAATGTCAAATAAAAATATAACTAAATAAAATAACCAACTGTACATTAGAAATTACTATAACAGTGTTCAAAGAGCTTCATTGTGACACTGTAAACAATGTTATAATGAAGTCTCTTTTATACGCGGATTATAAAATAGTTCATTTTCACCCTTCAAATTTCAGTTTAAGTACCGTATTTATAAGTATATATAGAAATATATATATATATATATATATATATATATATATATATATATATATATATATTATAAAATTTAAGTTCGTCATCTATTGCAGTGTTTCTGTATTCTTTTATATCTAAATAATACAGTGTTATCCCCAAAATACGCACCATATTGCTCAGATAAAACTTTGTGAATCATCGAAAATTAATTATGGATTAACAAAACATAAAAAATCTTAAACATCCAGGGTAAGTAAAAATAACTTGATTTTGATTTAAGAGTGATGTAACCTTATTTTGTAAAAAATCGAAACATGGTATTTGGAAAAGCTGTGAAGTAATCATATATGTGTAAATTTATATGCATGGTCATCTAAGTAGTCAAATATGGTACAGGACATGAAAACCACTACTTAATAAATGTTATTTTTGTTAAAATATAAATAGTTTTAGTGTTTTATTATTCGATAAAAATTAATCCTATTTTCTTATAACTCTAGTGTATTAGTTAGACCAAATTTAGGTAAGAGAAGAAAAGTTTTTTTTCAATTGACGGTAGTTAACATATAGGTTACTTAATAATTAATTGTTTATAGGATGTCACTTTATAGAAAGGAGACCGCAACGTTAATATAGAAAATGGTTTTCTGTCGAATTGAATGCTTTTCACGTATATGGTAGACCTTGTTGCTCTGATTAAAAGTCTTCAGGACACCAAATAAAAATAATATCCAGTTTCTGAGATACAAGATTTTCCACAATTTTTATGTTTCAAATAATTGTAACGACAGGCATATACTCATATTAATAATAAATGAGACACATAAATTGGTTAGAGTATACGTTCAAGAAGTTAAATATGCAAATAAGATAATTTTTGTTTGTAACTATAACTGCTTTGAAATGAAAGATTTACTGTGTTATCTAAAACAATCAACGATGTACGCTGCGTCTTAATTTTGGGATTTTTGGTTGATTATAGGTCTAATATTACTATTGGTATATTTTGAAACATATTTTATTCAATTAGTTACAGGAGTCTAATAACTCATTCATATTTACCGATATCAAAATGCCCCGTAATGTTATCTAGGGTACGGGTTAGGTGTAATTCATTATTCATAGCTTCACTTCAACGATGAAAATCCCCAAGTATTTTTCACATAAACCCTACACCTAATTTTTTTTTGCGCTCTCTGATGAAGACAATGGTTGGTCGGTCACATCGTTGATATAATCAACGACCTATAATCAACAAACAATATCAAAATTAAGATACTGTCATCTTATATTACAACTTTGACTGTTGTAGACGACTCAATAAATTGAACATGATGTGGAAATAATGATTTTTTTTTGACCAAAATTTGCAAGTGTTCTAAATATGTATAGCCACTTTATTATTGTAGAAATAGCGAATTTTTAGACGATTTCTGGTTATACTAGCTTTTTTGTAAAAAATGCCATTTGTCAGTAAAAAACATTGTTACGTATTTTCGTGTACGTCATGTGAGGAATATATGTGATATTAATTTTTTAAAATAGCTTTTTTAAATTATTCTTCGCATCGAAAAATACCATCTAATTCGGCAAAGATCCATTGTAGGTACCTAGTAACGCATTCGGAGATACAGTCGAACTTTTGAAAAGAACAAGAAATTCGTTAGAGTATTCCAAAGACGTTGATTTTAAAGAAACTTAGATAGATAGTAGTAGAAAATTGTACAAATCTGGTGAGATGAGTTGGTGCTGTGAAGAAAGCTCACGTAGTAAGTACTAAAGAGTTAACACTCACTAGTGATTACTCAATTTATCGAAAACCAACTAGGCCTGGTTGAATCGAAAAAGAGGCAGCTATTAAATATAATGGAAAACGACTTCGAAACAAAAAATACGTTTGTTACTATGGTAACAAATATGTGATTCATATGTCTCGACACCTTGAATTTTGCCATATAAATGAAACGGAAGTTGTTAAATTGACATTATTTCCCAAAAACACAAGTCAACGAAAAGCTGGATTTGTTAAAATAACTCGAGTGAGAGATTTCTATCACAATTGTAATATATTGGCTACCAAAAATGGAGAGTTTGTATTACTTCGTCGAACAACTGAAAATTAAAATAAGACTAAAGGATTCTGATTATGTCCCATGCCCTAGCTGCCTATGCCATATTGGTGAATATTTTTCAATTTTGCAACATTTTTTATAGTTTGGCAACATTGTATCACTTTACACACTAAATTATGGCACCATTTATACACATCTTCACAATTCTCAATATTTATGGCAACTTGTGTAGGTTTTTCACGTTGGGTAATGTTTAAGGCACCTGATACCACAAATAATTTTTTTGAATAACTTGGAAACCACGGGGAGTAAACGATTGAGTTAAATATGGGAGGAACCGCTACAAAATACTCTACTAGTGTACGCTCCCTTGTTGACTGTGCCACAATTGAGGATATTTCATGCGATGCCATAAATATTGCGGAACGTGTATGTGTGTGTGTGTGTGTGTGTGTGTGTGTATGTGTTTCATTTTAGTTTGTTTGGAGATATTTATTTTTTTCTATAGCTTGATTACATTACAGAAGAAATCGCGATGTTTTTATTATTTTATAATGTCATTGACCAGATACTACAAGAGATGGAACAGTAATACGTGAAAATAATAAAGAAATAGAGGATGAACTGGAAGGCGACAACAATATACAGTTAATAAAATCACAAAGATTACAATATAATGAGAAGAAAACATCTTAAATGGTAAGGAGAATTACATGATCTGGCCTAGATAAAGAGGAGGTCCCAGAAAAGATGGAAAGATGCAATGGAAGAAGATTCAGAGAGAATAGAAATAAATAATTGGAAATTAAAATGTTAAAACAAAGTAGAGTGGTAAAAGATAACGAGAATAGCCAACACTCACAGCAAGCTAGAAAAGAAATAGAGAACAGGAATGATTCCTCTCAATAAATGGATCAAAATGCTATGCATTAGCATTAGACATAATCCGCAAGTATTGCACGGCTTGATGTTGATGATGAATGTCATACTCGTACACAATATATTTTTGATAGTTGATACAATATGGTTTTTTAAAATCGGTTGGCAGTTGAGAAGTAATTAATTTTGGAAATAAGAAATGAAATAACATATCGATTTAATAATTAAATTTTCATAATAGAAAAAGAGAAGATGAATAGTCGGTTCATCGAAAATTATACTTATTGACAGATTGACAGTGGTTAGTCAAGGTTTTATAAGTAATTAGAAAATACAAAGAATTATTTATCAAAATGACCTACTTTCAAAAATCTAACTAAACATACATTTATCTCATACCGCGTTTCTGGTAGAGGGTTGAACAAACGAAAATGGTGTACAAGTAGGGTTATTTAAAGCATTTTAAAGATCATTTACCTTCGTCAAAAGTATAACCATTTTCGAGATAAAGAAAAGGTTGAAATTTTCATCATGCAACAAAGATGCTCAAGTGCATAATTGTAGTTTATGTTTAGTAAGATTGTTACACCATTTAAAAGAGCGTTAACCAAAGATGTTTTCAGATGCATTTGAAAGTTTTCACTTATTTTTTTCATTTCAAGCATTTTTGTTGTCTTAAAAATTTGAAAATTGAACATTCTTAATTTTCAAAATTATTTTTTTTTCGTATCAAAATTATTAGTTTTTCTATCATTGAATAAAAAAAAGTTTAAAATCGAGTTGCAAATGAAATAAAACCATTTTCAGTGCATACTTTTCTGGAAGGTTCAAATTTCATGACTAATTTTGATGAGGATATTCGATCATACAAAAAGTTCGCTTCAAGAGATTGTCGAATTTCTATCCTCTATAGGCATGTGGAGTTGGAGCAGTACCTGTATTTAGTTTGTCTACATGGCACCATATCGTCAGTACCTATCGAGTCACTTAAACAGACAATGAACGAATTTCTAGCCAAAAATCAACAGGCACCATCGAACTACATTTTCTTGACATGCTTCCGTTTTCAAATTACCAGTTTCACATACTCATTTTCAGTCGATAGGAGGCATAAGAGAGTTTTCGCAACGAGTACTGGAATCGATTCCTGTAAATGCACTTGAATATAATTTGATTGTCGTAAGTGTATATATCATAAAGGACCCACACCCACAATGAAGATGATAGAATGAATTTGGATGAAAAATATATGTTTTGTAGGTTATTGTTCGATTTTCAGTATTTGAGTGTTCACTAGTCATCAAACTGTTTTTCTTTTACAAAATCGTGCACTTGTATAACATGATATCATGCCTTATGAATTGATTCAGAAAATCAAGTATACCTGACATTGAAGTTTAAACATCTTGAGGACTAAGAATCGAATACTAAAAAAAGAATGATTAAAAATTATCCATTATGCATGAAAATGGGAACGCCACTAATGGTAAAAAAAAACATAATAATTTGAGCAGAATACACTTCTACAAGAAATTAGCGCAACATCAAAAAATAACAAGAAGTTTGATACTACTTTTTATGTAGACCCCATATACGAATTCAATGCTACTTTTTTTAAATGACGTGTTGTCCTTTCGAGAAAGTTAGCGTGATTTCGCCTTTTAAAAAAATTATGTATCTTTTTTTTATACAGTTTGTATACCCTGTACAGTTCTATTTTACACCACTAATTTACAAGTCTTATGTTAGCCATCAAGTCTTTTATGAACATCTTTGGCATAATTCAGCTTAGACCTCCGGTGCCTTCTATTTAAAGCAGGACCTAAAGCGGCAACCCTAAAACTTTTCGCTGTTACAAACCGTTGTTGTAAAGGCGAAAGTTTGAAATATCCATTATTAATTGGGGTTGTTTTTTTTCATCCTTGTCTTGACCTGCGAACATTATTTCTATGCTCTCTGTATATTTGTATCACTCGCGAAACCATTTTTTGAGCCACATTAAATAGCTGACGAATTATTCCATAATTCCAACCGTCCTCCAAGCAATATTAATGTTTGTGCACATTTTTCGCGAGTAACACAATACGCAAACACAACACAATGCTTTTTGACATTTACATTGTGTTAAGTGTTTTATTTTTTCCTATAGCATGCTACTCACTTTAATTTTTATAATGTAAATAAAATCAATAAAATCATGTTATGATAAGAAATTGTTTTTATCCGGCACTAATAGAGATAATAATGTACTTAAATTAAAAAAGAGATTGTTAATAAAGGATAAGATTTGACTAACGTAACATTCATAAATTTCTGGCGAAAGAATAGGGTTTATGAAAACACTAAACACAACACGCTAACTTTATCGAAAGAACAACACATTATTGAAATCAGATACGGAGTCTACACAAAGTAGTATCAAACTTCTTGTTATTTTTTTGTGGTGCGTTAATTTATTGAAGAAGTGGAGGTATATAATTAGGTTATATGTCCATGTCCTTATCCTCGTATATTAAAAATTCAATCAAGAATTTTCACAATCGAAAATGAAACGTTTTAGTAAAAGTAGTTGAAATTGTTTTTATATTCATGCAGTAAGTAGTAATATTTATGTATCATTATTGTCAACGTCTAATAATATTATGAAAAAATTCAAAATAGCGCCAATCTTTTCGTTGAATTAGTCCTGAAATACGTATTTATTTAGTAAATCATTTTCATTTATATAAACTGTCAAATTTCAATCATCTTTCTTTCATTTGGATTTAGTGGCATTACAAATCAGGAATAATTATTGATATAACAGTAAACAAATACTGAATAACGGCGTCATGCCAGATAGCAGAAATCAAATACAATTTATCTGATAAATAACGCATTTCATATAAATATAATCAAATTACAGAAATAATTACCATCTGTGATAAAATTGACTAATAACAAAATGTTCTATCTATATGCAATTATCAATCGATTAAATGAATTATTTATTGTGTTCTCATTCTATATTATTAATTTGCTGGATTTTTTAATTCGATGAAAAGGAAAAACTAAACGGGCTTGTACGTATTAAATAACACCAAAAACAACTAAAGATAGATGAACCAGTTTATTCATAAATCCATAGTAAACGCGGTCAATCATTAGGTATGGGGAGACAGTCAATTATGCTGCTTTGGCAACGCTGCACTAGGCTCCGCCTCAATATTTTCATCGCTTGCTCGGCATTGAGTATTTGGTTGCCGTGAGTGCCTCGGTATTAATATGTAAAGGTGAATTTGGAATGTAAGGTATGGAGAAGTAGATTGATAATCAGGTAAAATATTTAAATAAAAGTTGTACAATATTTTAATGTTAGGTAGATATGCTCATTGACCACCCAAAAATACAAGTATTTGTGGGTCACATATTATTAATATAATAATAGAAAATACTAACAATATAAGATAAAACAAAAAGGAGCAGAATACGTTTGTTAATTTTTTAAATTTAATTTAAATTTAGTGACGCTGGAGCTGCCATAGAGATTGTCAAATAAATTAAACAATGGCAGATCCAATTCAATACATTCGGTTGCCGAGATGTTGGAAGAGTAATATTATCCGTATTCCCCCAACTACGTCAGCAGTTCAATTAGCAACTGACTGCACTGTAGATATGTGCTTCCTGAATCCGAATTAGGATTCGGACAATAGCTTATTTTTTTGGATGTAAGAAACCAGCTTCTCCCTGAGAATGATTTCGAATATTTTGCCTAATAATGGTACAGTGGCTATCGGCCTATAATTTTCAGAACAATTTTGATACATTTAAACAGTGAGTTCTAAAGGACAAATCTGAATAAAAAAAATACTCCCAGAAATTTCCCATTTTTATGTTTTTGTTGTTTGCTAACCAATATATCATAGTTAGTGGAAACAGGTTTTTGGCGAGAATGACATGCAATGAAATTCGTTGTATTAAATAACAAGGATGTAGCTCAAAAACCATGTTGATGATCAGCAATTACTTTTTGAATTTCTAAAAATTCCAACTGATTATGCATCGCAAACTCAAATATTTTTACATAGATTGGGCGGTAATTTGACATAATTTCAACAGCACCCTTTTTTAAAATAGGAGAAACGATTGAAACATTCATTTCAGGAGGGAAAACTCCCTCTACAAAAGAAGTATTAATAATATGAGAAAGCCATTCTATTATAAACATTTTTTTAATGACAATTCCAGATATGTTATCAGAAACAATTTAATTTTTATTTATTCTTCATTATTTTCAGAACATATTCTGCTATGGAATATGAAAGATATATAATGTTTGAAACAAAATTACTTGAATAGAACTCTAGTGTAGGATAATATGAAAAAACTACTCAATTAAAAAATAATATTTGAGAAAATTTTTGGGGCGTAATTTATGAATATTTTAGTGCTGATACTCTTTGATCTATTTTGTTACATACAAATGCATATGTATTTTTTCCTGGAAAATTTGTACCGTATATGTACGCCCATGAGCAAAAGCAAAATGGCCTTTATCACTAATCTGTGAAATGTTTGGTTTGCACCGGTAATTTCCACTTTGTGGCACACAATGCACTTTGTCATTACACTTTACTTCGCCAACTACCTTACAAACAACTCTAAATCAGAAAAAAAAACTGAAAACATTACTAGAAACAGCAAAAAACTTTCGCGATAACCTCGAAGCGACTGTATTAGCAACAAGGTAAATAATGAATTAAATAGTGTACTTTCTGTTGATCATAGATTAGCAGGGTTGTCATGTTGGCGATAATTTTTTCGTGATAAATTTATAAATTCGATTCGTTTTCACTAGCATATAATCATAAATGCATTCATAGAAGACGGTTACAGATTAAATGTGTTCTTGCGTTGTGAACAATTTCACTTTTAAATATGCACTAATTAGGGACTTGTGATTATTTTGTCCGTGTAAATAAACACAAATGGATTATTTTACACTTCAAACTATTGTTATTTAGGAGAATGTGGCAACGTCGATGAAATGTTTGATCGCAGCTATTCGGATCTATCCTTAGTTGAATGTTTTTGAATAACACTTTCATCTGCCCATACACTAGATGTCATGTTCCCAGTATCGTCAACTCTTTGTTGTTTCCTGCAGAATTTTTTTTCAATATTTTCTGCCCAGTGCCAAGATTTTCTGATTGACCATTGATAAAATATTACGTCTTCTCTTTTTCGTCATGTAGATCGTTTAAAATATGACAAGCCGGAAGCTTCAGTTACTTTTTTAAACCTTTCTTCTGATAGCTTCTTTATCGTCATCGTACAATGATTTTATCAACTTTCAAAATTCCTTCAGAATCCGAGCATAGATCAATATTTTTCTTATTATTATGACTTGAGAATAAATGTAAAATTTCAAACCATCATGATAGAAAATATTGGCGAAATAACCAAATTTATAATTTCTCGAACCTAAAAAAATCATCTTTTGGACTTCTGAACAACAACAGTTGATTGAAGAGATAATCAAAAGAGTCTTATTTTATCTGTAACGGGTCGTTTTGTCCTTGTAACTGTTACTTATATTTAGATATTTTATTTACCTTGTGGGCTCGATGATGATAGTAATTGTAGGAATGATGTCATCTACAGACCGATATCCATTTAGGTATTACTGGTTGCGGAAGTAATAGTACCTTTGTCTTAAATTTAAGTATGCTTTTGCTTCGAAGGTCACATATGAGCTATATTGTTCCTTGAAGAATGACAAGATATTGATTTTTGCCAGCCACGAACTCTTTCCTTTCTCCATAGAAATTCTAACTGTTCAACTAGTGGGCGTTGAGAGTTTAATTTTGATCGCCTTAGTGCGGATTTATGTGTCAACTACGTGTAGTAAGTGTATTATCTATTGAGTACTGGCACCATTTCTTTGATGTGGTGGACGTTTTGGAGAGTTGATACACCACCTTTTTTATGGGATTTATGATACAGCGACTCATAGGCAATTTTTTACCATTTTGAAGTCTGATAACATGGTCCTGTTATGGTAGCTTATGGTGGAGGAAGCTTCTTTTTCATTTTTCTCATGTGAGTTTCATGGAACTTTTTGGCGGGTTTCTTTCTAGAGACGGGATATTATTAGAGTCAGACTGATTTCAAGTATGGAGCCACGTGGTTCGAAACCTTGTAGTGTTGATGGATTGGATCTAACTTCGCATTATACGCTTAAGATTTTGTAGCTTGTCAACTTTAATTTTATTTAAATCTGCATTTCAACATTGCATTCCAGTAATCATCATTGCAGTGACCTCTCCTCATTGCAGTGAAAATTGTTTTCTGTTGGTGTCCATAATCCAACTCCATAAAAAGGATAATCCTTGAGATTTTAATATATGTTTTGATTTTTTCATAACGGTCACAAACTTCATTTATATTTATAGCCAGATATTTATTGGGACCATATGAGTGTCTTATCTAGTGCTATATTATCATTATAATATGGTATATATGCTTATATAACGTTGAACTAAAAATTCTAAATAAGTCAATCGAAAATATATGAAAAACAGTTATGTGATACTTTTAGTGGGGGAAACACCCAAAATGTACTTACTCTTAATTCCTAAAGAAGTTAAACCAACCATGAGGGATATAGGTGAATAAGTGAAAAAAAAAATTATATAATGCGTTTCATTAGAAATTGGAATTATTTTAATAGTTGAATCTTTAGCTGAAAATATTACTCTGTAATGATATAAATTCATTACTATAAATACCGATTCAAGAAACCAGTTAGCACCCTGATGACGAGGTACCCCACCAGAACAGCAAGTTTCCCACGCAAAGATGCTCACGAAGAATCGACAGTAAAAGGGAAGGAGACTTCCACCACCACCTCTACGATGTGTATAAAAATGCAAACCGACAGACGATAGAGCGACTTGGATTACGGACTCCTGCTCCTCCAAGTTCAGCCGCCTCCAGTGCGAAGCGTAGGTCGAAGGTACTGACTTTGACCTTAAACGCTTTACACTATCCACCGCCGAGTGTTGTACTAAGTCGGAGTATTGATCCGACTTTTATACATCATTCACTTGAACGGCCGTTGGTTTCTGGTATTGACGGAAACGAGAACGATTGTTCAAACTGTTAGAAGAATGTCGGTGTGGTATTGACACACCGAAAACTCTACAGTATCTTCGTAGGGTTGCACCGTTGAGCCGGGTATTGACTGGTTGTAAACGATCGCTCTAACTGTTAGTATAATTCTGGTGTGGTATTGACGCGCCATAATAACTACAGTCCCTACAAACCGAGATATTCGTTAAGCCGGGTATTGACTAGCTATAAACGATACTCCCACATCTTGAGACTAAAACCGAAAGAGTATTGATCTGTCGGCTGCTCATACCCTTGACTGTCTGAACATTTCATAGGACGCAGAGAATTCCGTACACCGTCACCGGAGTTGAAGGACACACCGTTACAGTTACACCTACCTACTTTCAGACCGTCAGTACGTATCGATCAACGGAAGAGTACGGACCATTGAAGCGTGATTTCCAAAATATTTACGTACCAGAGTAATATATATAGAATATTGTATTTTAGTTTATTTTTATCATTGTAAATAATATTTTTTATAGCAATAAATCAGTTAATTTAATTGAACTCTGTCTCCTTTGGGCTCACCTGGGCAATACGCATTACAACTTAGATGATAAGGTGCTATTTGATATTTTCGTGTTATTTAAAATATTTCTTTCATTTAGATTAGGTATAATAAAATAGTTCTTTTGACAATCAGAATTTGTTTTTAAATATATTCCTTCCAATAAATTTCAATGAACAAAGTTTTTTTATTAATACTGATTCAAGTTTCAATTGAGTAATAAATGCAATCCTATGAAACTAAAACACCGACAATATTAATCAAAATCATTGGGCAATTTCATGTTTTAATATAAATATATAGAAAAATAATGATTTTATCGTCACGAAGGTAGAGTGTATTATTTACATAGGAATTGTAGGAGTACCGAAAAATTGTGTCAAAACGGCAATTCCGACAGTGGCTCAGAATTTGGGAAGGATCGACCAGTCACTTGCCCCTGTCGTACACCTTTGGTTATAGCAATAAACGTTTATTTAACATAATTTAGTGTACAGTACCTACACTCCCTGCCAAGTATGACAAGGATACGTCAAATCGTTTTGAACTACTGGGCACAAACAGTTTTTAAATTTTTAAATAAAAGCCACATCTTATCTAAGTGATTTAGTTATAATCCTAATATTTTGAGCTAAGGATTCGACAGTTAAAAAGTTTCCAATTATTAATAAAACGAACTATACAGTAGCACTCATTTTCCATTTTAGTCATCATGCGTTAAGGCACCCATGAATAATTTTTATTTTATAAAGTAACTTATTATTTCCTTCAATTAAAGCAGGTGTACGTTGGTTAATATTATCACTAACTAAATTAGCCACTTGGCTTTGCTGATTAATCACCCGTAGACTCTATTTATACATGCAAAGAAAGAAGCGGGTCATTCTACTGAATGATCTATAACTTAAAGAGCAGTTTGACCGTTTCGAGAAATGCTGGTTTTGTAATATCGAGGATAGCATATTCACAAATTTTGTCTTTGTTACTTGACGTAAAGCAAGAAAGTGACAAAACTTACGTTTAAGCTATCCGACACTATAAGAAGGTGGTGCAACTGGCCCCGAGTGTTATTTGTGGATATTATAAATATTGAAAAAATAACTATATGATGAAGACATTCAATATGAAATAATAGTATATTATACACCAAGGTTATTATTGACCGAGCATTAAGATTATTTCGCGAGGGGCTTTGCCCCGAGCGGAATAAGGTGCGAGGCCTATAAATGTCTTTACCACCGTGGTGTATATACAATTTTTTCCACTACTAGCCAAATTTAAGACAATTAAAAATAAAAAAATTTCTTGTAAAAATCGAGTAGCACAGGAATGCAAATTCGCCTTTCTACTAATAAAACAAAAATCAAGTAGTCGGATGCAGATTGACATTTCCACTAGTAAAACTTATTTTCAAATAACGGTTGGGTTCAGGAAACATAACTTATAACTCAACCATTGAGTAAGCGCTCACTAGCAACGAATGGTTGACGCGTGTCTTCTGAACGATATTTTTTTAGAAAGTATAAAGCTTCATATACAATGCAATTACAATATTAGTGCTTAGAAAAGTTGAACTCGGAACGTGATTTTTGGTCGCGCCCTCTTTGTATTATGGGCTAGAAGAATTATTTGTCAATGTAGAAATGTCAAAGCATCAAATCAAAGAAAAAAGAAGTGGAGAAAATTAATAATAAATATAATTTTTAACCTCACAAAATGAGATAACTTTTGCGGATCCTCATAATTTTAATTAGTACATTAGTTAAAAGAAAAGCTTGAACCTTGCAAACTGCTACGTAAAGCGTTAAGTGTAATTGCTTATATGTTCAAATATGAATGATGAACTGCATGGACAGCTTACAAGGTTCTACGGCTGAATGTACTAATTGTAATTGTTAATTTGTTCTTTGTGGATTTATCTTGAATATTGAAAAATTCAAATTATACAGTGCTATTCAAAATAAAGTGTTGTAAACTTCTCTACGAATGGTAACAGGTGACGTAATAGTAATAGATGACGCCACAGTGCCACTCTGGCCAATAATTTTAAATAGGACCTTATGGCAAGTGATATCTCGTTTGAAAGGCATTGGCTACATAGCCATGTTAATTTTGCTTGGGTTTAAATTAATTTTGACGGATAAATTAAATAAATACCAAAATTATTATTTCACATTTAAATATTGAAGATTTTTCAGTCCGCCTCTGGTTAGTTGTCAAAAAAATTGACGTTTTTAATTTAATAGTATTTGTTGCTTTGCAAAGTTTTTCTAAATAGCTCAAATATTTGATTTTATTATTGTTTAACGAGCTGTTTAAGAATTTACATAGGCAAAATGGGGTACGTACTCAAGGCGACAAAGTAGCAGCTATTTTAATAATTGGTGAATCTAGAAAGAATCTCCATGAAGCGGGACGTTTATTTAATGAGAGATACCCAGATCACCATATCTCGAGAGCTTATTTGAGGGAGCTTCTTCACAAGGTTGAAGCAACAGCTAGTGTTCAAGATGCCAAACGATCTGGTCGATATAAATGATTTTTTTGTGTCTTACAAAATTTATATATATTTTTTTTGTATCAAAGTTATTTTAATCAATAAAACGCTAAGATGTATTAACTTGTTTTATTTTACATCTTTTTCACAGTAGTACTACAATCTAATATATCAGACATATTTTCAAGTTAATTCTTCTTTCTTTCCTCTATTGCCTTAATATGGATCCGTCAATAACTGGGCTTGTTAGATCCTTAGTTCATGTTCCTCTTGATCGTTTGTCCATAATGGAGGTTCTTGACTGTGTAGTATTTTCAGCATTGGGTAATCCACCTTTTCATAAGCGTGATCTTTATATTGAGAAAACCTACTGAAATAATTAGGCTGCTCTTTAAAAAGCGTAAATACTCCAGAAATTCAAGTGATTTTACAAAATAGTTCGATGACTCTCATAAACTCTGCACTAAAAATAAGTTGAATAATACCATAAAACAAATCACTGAACCAATTAGAATTCCAATAGGTTTGTAGTGATCCCTAAAAGACATTAAAGACAACTACCTTAGAAATAATAATAATATTTAATCTAATATTAATTATAGTATTTAAGGAGTATCGGCCGACCATACTCAATGTCATTTACCAAGGAAAGATTGTTTTTGTTATTTTATAAACGGACATGTATAGTTTACATACCGAGGTCGGCTGTGCAGAAAAACACAACTATGTTTCCTATATAATGGATGTGAACGAACCAGGATGGGATTATTATTATTGTTATTAATACTTTGAATAAGTCGTTTGATATTTATAGTAGTGTATTTTTAAATGTATTAAACTTGAACCCAGTGATTTTATAAATGTGTCATTGTTTATTCTGTTCCCGAACACAGGCTGCGAGGTAAGTGGTTTCCTCCATAATAATATGCCTTTATGGTAAACGTCGAGTATACGAGGGACCCTTACTAAGTAACCACCACAGGTTTTCACACACACCAAAAACTTATGACATTCTTTCTAATTGGTCAGATCCAAACTTATCGGTAGACAGATTAAAACAACTACATCGGAATGATAATGAATTAGAGCTTAGCTTAGCAAACATTATTGAGTAGAAAAAAAAAGATCTAATACTTGAATGATTAAAAGTTCCGTAATATAGTGAATCAATACGTAGAAGCAAGAAAATTTAGTTTAGGAATCTCTTTGGTATCTCCTAATGAAGGATTTGCTTAGCAATAGACTTAGCTAGTTTCATAATACAGATGAACTTACCTAACTCAGCTTCTTTCTGTAATATATAAATAATAATAATTTGTAATTTACGTATTATTCACGCTCTTTTGTCGGGAAACCCCATTTTTGATATTGAATGATCATTACGACTATACCTCGTATGATAAAGGTATTTGACCAAGAATAACAAAATTAATGCATTTATAACGTGACTTCATTACGACTATCTCTTGTACGAATTTAAAAAAGCAGATTTTCTCACAAAAATAAAACAAAATTTAACTAGAGATAATATGTTAATCACTTTTGGAATCGTGTAAATAATAAAAAGAAATAAAAGATCAAAACATTGCTGGTACAGATTGAAGTTTAATCATCAAAATATATATATGATGTCAGAAAATGTTTTAGTCTTACTGTGTGACACGTTCCAAAGATCCCATTATTTTTGAACATAGAATTGATTTCAAACCCCCTAAAACGTTGTATAGGTAACTGATTTGTACATCACTTACGAAAGTTCACTATATTTTGCTAAGCATATTAAAAAATATTGCAATGATTGCAAATCAGTTAATAAATTTTCAATTTTTCTAACATATATGTCATAAAAATCCCGTATTTTACTGCCGTAAGAACTAAAGTTATAAATTGGAAATCAAAATTTAGTATACTGAGTAAGTACAAGACCACGCTATCTGTTTTAGAAACAAATTTAAAATACAATTTTGTGATATCTATATTTAATCATATATAATATACGACCAGATTATGATGTTGTTAGAACTATCCAACTAGAAAACGAATTCAAGATATCGAGGGCATCATGCTAGAAGGGCGTATCAACAAAAAGTTTAGTTTTCAGGAGAGGAAAAAAAAGTTTCACAAATCTAAAAAATATTGTAGAGGGTTATTTGTTGTAAATTTATTATTACTTTTAAATGCATTTTGATGAGTTTAAAAATTATCTAATTAATAAAGTAATAATAGTATGTTTTTGTTTATACGCCCTCTTCGCTCGATAAAATTTTAGCTTTTTTATAAATTAAGGGGCATACGTATAATTGGGTGAGTATAAAGTAAAATAGAATTTAGAACTGAACAACATTGTATTTGAAAAAAATATAGATTATCAATAAAATTTCACTTAATTTCTAAATAACTTCCGTTTGGTCATCTTCATTCTCATTGCGTGGAGACTAATCTCATCGTCAGAGGAATCACTTTTGTCGTTAGTTTGATTCTGTTGCTTATTATTGCCAGATGTATGAGGCAGATTTACGTAAAATTGATGATATTCCGCGGGAATTGTATTATTTTTACATAGATCCATTAAATTTGAATATTTGATGCCAGTAATAGGCAATTGGCTCTTGTAAGCCTTTTTAAGTATTGGAATTGAGGTAAATCTACGGCCTCTTTTCACGTCTGTTTTAAGTTCAGTGTAATCTTTCCAATATTCCAATTTGAAAAAGAGGCTGTTTTAGAGTATTTTTCTTAAATAGTAAACATTTTACTTCTTTCCAATTGAGAGTGGAACCATCAATCGCCTTATGTGTGTTAGGTATTGTTCTATTTTTCAAATCTTTATAGTCCTTGAAATCTCCAAAAGTTAATCTAGTTGTTTTATACTGAGGTCCCTTTCTCTTTGCCACGCCTATCACTGTCAGCCAATGATTAGGCCAATACATTTTTCTAAATGCACTTACTTTTTGAATTGTAGCGTGCATGGAATCACATTCCATGTGAGTATGTCCGGGTTCAAGAAATTTCATTTCTATGCTTTTCAATGTAGGCTGCATGGTTAAAGAGTGCTGCAACATGCACGCTACAATTGCATTCTTATTTTGCCCTGGGCAAGAATCAGAGTAGAGAATCAGATGCTCAACCACAGATGGAATACCCATTATGAAGTTATTGACGCAGGTTGCTATTTCCTTTGCTCCTCTTTTTCCGTTAATTTCATCCCACAGGAAGCAGTGACCCTGTTTTTTGGATACTTGATAGTTGAATTAAAAGTAGCAAGTTTTCTTTTATAAAAAATTGGATTTGCGTGGTATAACGGAGAGTAAAGCACCGCTTCTAAATCAAGTTTGCCGTCAGAACCGTATTGTTTGCTATTGCTAATTTTTTATCGGTTTCTTTAGATTCATTAGCTGCGTTCTTTCTTCGTATGTGGAGTAAATATGATCCTTCCTTGGTGCGAAAAAGGCAATATTCTTTTTTAGGAGTACTTCTTTATAATAGGTTTTAGAAACAGTCCGTGCATTTTTTTCGGTGCAGTAAGTAATGTACAGGTCATACATTTTCTCCCTGTTTAATACTGCTTCTAAATACTCTTTTTGTGTGTCTTTCCTACACCAGTGACTTGGCATTCTGGGGAAAGAATCTATGCGTTCTTCGACAATCCTATGTCGCTGATCTGAAGTTTTATTTACAGGTACACGTTTGTCACACACACCCCTCTTATCTGGGCTTGGCATTCCAACTGAGGATCGCAATGATTTGTTTATGCAACGCGTAACATTTTTTCGCTGATGGAGAGAGTATTTGAAAAAAATGTTTTGCAAACTTTATAGACTTGACCTTGATATGCCAATGAGTAGGTCTGAGTAAATTTTCTTCGTGAATTTGTTGTTCTAGATGTTGAAGCTTGAAACTTTTTAACAAACTGACAAATGTAATCTCGTTTTCTGTTAATACATCCGAGGACCCAGAATTGCTTAAAAATGTCACTTCTGCCTTCTTCATTTATTTTAGTGTTACATTTGAGAGTGCAACTGATAGGACATGGTGGCTTTAGCATTTTTTTTGGTCGTATGACACCTGATGCATTTTGGTATTAATCGCCGAAGGAGCGTTGTCTTTTGCTAATGTTTTTCTTCCATGCTGACTCCAACTTTCGTGTATTTCTTTTTTCTTTAATATTTTGTTGCTTTCCTACTTGCTCCACAACATGTTCATTTTCTGGCATGGCTACAGCTATTACTGCTTCCTGTTCTTCATTTTGTACTGACTCTGTTGAAGCTGAATTGGTACGATCATCTTCTACAACAAAATTTGGATCTTGGTCAGAATCATAATAGGGCTCAGATACGTCACTTTCTAAAAAACGAATAAGTATGTGTAAATTTTAAAATTAAAATAGGTAAGTATAACTTATTCTCACCGTATAGCCCTGTTTCATTCTTATAATTAACTGATTGGTTACAGCAGTTTGGTGCCTTGTTTACAGTTAAATTGATTCCACTTGCTAAAACAAAAATTTGAAAATTATGGGTACTTCCTATCTGTAAAAAATACGCACTTGATGCTTGTTGCTCATCACTCTCATTATTGTTGTTTTTCTCTATATCATTAAAATCTCGATTGATACCTGAAATAAAGTACCGTAGTTATAAAAATAAGAGCATAGGTAACCTAAAACGTTACGCACCAGATTCAACTGTGTTTGAAGATTCTGCTACCGCATCCATCGTATCTTGTACACTCTTTAGCATATTAAAGATCTTTTGAGTTCTAGTAGACATTTTCACTACAAATTATAAACTATAATAAAGGATTTGACAAGCCGAGACAGCGAAGCACATTTAAATATTCGAAAATATAAAAGTGAGGTTATAAGCTGGACGTTTATACGCCCTAAACTTAGCGACGATTAACGGGCGTATAAATATACGCCCTTTTAGCTTGTTACCAAATAGGAAAGTAGGTGGTTACGCCATTTTTAAATTTCAATAACTGTCTACAGATGACAGCTGGCTATACGTCTTTTTAGCAGGACGCGCATTTGGTTTAGAGTTACTCAATGGGCGTAAAAAGTAAATTTTTCAAAAATTTTTGATACGCCCTTCTAGCATGATGCCCTCGATATTGTCTTTATTTAGTTCTTTTGTTTAAAATAGTAAACGAACATCCTCACATCATAATGTCTTTTTTTGTAACAATCCAATACAATAATAATAATGTCTTTTTAACATATTCAGATTACACTCAGCATAATTAAATCATGTTTTTTCTACAATCTACTTTACTTCCAACGAAGCAGTTTCGACGACTTTTGTTTTTTTTATATACTCACCTAATGCAGAAGAAACACATATTTTTTTAACATAGTGAAAATATGGAAGTTGGTTGAAGTTTGTTAGGGCCTGAAGTTTTAATTCTCCTGTTAATATTAATAATAATACTTGATTCTGACTTTATAATATTAGATAATTCAATACTAGCCAATGTTCGAAATCTCTGGCATATAGCCAGAGCTAACAAAAATGCAAGTTTAATTGTAAGATTTTCAAAGTTCAAGGACAACTTTAAGACAATCTCCGGATCCCAGGTTAGATTATATTTTGGTGTTGATGGATGTAAGCTAAAATACTCCTTTAAAAAATATTTTTACCATAAAATCCCGGGCCAAATCAGGAGTAGTTATTTGACTTACAGCAGAACAGTAGGTATTTAAGCTTCCATAGGATGCGCCTTCGTTAAAATGAAAGGTTAAAAATTCTAGTAATGAAGGTACTATGACTACAAAAACATTAATTATTGGCTCCGTACAAAATTGCCACCAGAGTTTTAAGACTGTATTGTAATGTTTAGAGTGGAGTCTGTAACCGAAGTAGTGCATATATCAATGATGCCTCTGTTAATTCTGAAGTTTTCAAGGCTTTGATGCTGGCAACCAGTGTAAGGCCCTCCATAGAAGGTGAGTGACACTGTTTGGAAGAGAGAGTAAATATTGATAAGGGCTAAAATAAATTGGTTCTGGAATTAATTATGATTTAAATAATGAAAACCAAGGCTGTACGGTACAGAGGGGAACGACAGCAATTACCTGAGCATCATCTATTCGGATTTTTTGTAATGTTTTTGAGACTGAGGAAAAAGGTGAAAACGCATAAAAAATTAACTTTTCCACGCTAACGTAAAGGCATAAGACTCCGAATATATATGCCAGGAAACAAACTTTTTGCACTTACAGTCTCGAGACGCAAAAATATTGTTCTCTCTTAGGGACCATTCCGTCTGAGTGTTTAAAATACGCGATGCAAAATCAGCTTCCCAGTTTTCTGAAGATTTTATGTAAGATGCGTACAAATAAATACTTATTTTTTCACACCACCGTCAAATTTTTCTCGTTAAACTATTTAGGTGATCAAACTGCACATTGCCGATTTTATTAATTTAAGAATACGCAGTTGTGTTATCAATACGGCATAACATAGCAAAACATTTTAAGCCAAAGACAACGGCAAGAAGTTCTAGATAATGGATATGAAATTTCATTCCGTCTTATGTCCAAAAACCATGTAAACTTTGACCTGCACAATACACGCCCCATCCTGAAATTGAACCGTCTGAGAAAATCTCAAGAACAAAATTTTTTGGTTTTATTGTACTTTCAGTTCTCATAATATTTTCCCCACCAATCAAAATCATATACAAGATTAGTTGAAATGTGCATTCTGGAGTCAAAGTTTCTACAGTTGTCATGTAACGCAAATTTTTTTCTTGTTCAAAGGTTTTTGTATTCAACCAGCCATATAGAACCGCTGGACAAGCTGCAGTTAAGACTATTTTTCTTCGTACGCAAAGAAATGGTCATATGAGAATCATAAACAAACCTTAAATATTTTATAGTTTGACTTGGTATAGTTATACTTTTTGGAACCTTTATAATAGAGCCCAATTTAGTAAGTAATTTTTCGCTTCATCGAGATTATGTTTACAAACATCTGCCGTTTTGCCCAATAAAAGTAAGTGATCTAAGTAAATAACCGATAAAAATGATTGTTCTCTTAAAATTTTCATAATTTTATGTATGGTGCGATATTAGAACAAAGGGTGAACAATTATACTGATATAATTGGTTATTAAATTTGAATCCTTAATATTTTCTAAATGGTTTTTAGTGGATAAAAAAATCCTGACAAAGATAATTGGAAACGGTTCTGAAATATTCAAGATTAAAATGAAAATTTTGTATATTTATATCGGACTTGGACGTCGAAAAGATATTGGAAATAAATTGACCATTTTAAGGTTCAAATTTACTTACTGGTCCCCAACATAATAACTCTTGCACATATTTTTGAATGTCAAAAAATTCAGTGGTTAACCATTTTCGCTCAAATGGTATTTGATTTTAAGTCGGTACTCCTGAAAAAGATAATATCATATCTTTTATCCATGAGAGAATGTTATTTTACGCCAATTACTATAGAAATTATTCAAATGGCATGCAATTTTACTAACCTGTCCACCTATTTCCTTAGTTTGTCTCGTTTTCTGACGTAACTGCTCTTGTTGAACTGTTCTCGAGCTGCTGGCTGTCGGCGGTTTTTCTGATACTTGAAGTACGTCCGCTCAGACACGACCCCCTGTACATTGTCGGAAACGGACGCTTGAAGTTTTTTGGTTCGTTTTACCTTAATGTGTCTGAGTTGGTCTTGGAGCTGTTAGCTGCATGGAAGTACACTCGATGTCCTTTGTGGTCTTCACTATCTCTTCTCAGTCTGCTCCGAACAACCATTCGACTATTGGGCCTTCTGTTAGAGTATTTTTGAAACCCCTTTTTAGATTATAAGCAGCTAATTCCCGACTTGACATTAATTCGGAGTGCAAAATGTCAGTTAGCATTCTTCAGCGTCACTCAGGCACTTAATATGTTGGCTTACATAGGCCCTTTCTTGTTTTAACATTGATGATAGTACATGTCCGACAGCTGTTACACTAGCTCCAATCTGTATTTGTAAGGCTTGTAGTCTCTGGTCCCTTTTATCAGCTGACTCAGAAACTGAAGTGTTTAATTTTGGAGCTTTAAGTAATTTGCAGTTGGTAGGCAGAGGATATTTTCAAATGTCAGCTTTTTCTGAGTCTGGCAAGCCTTATTTTAAAATGCTTAGCCATCTGTCTGCTACATCGGATTGTGAGGCAGTTCCTAACACCTCCTTTTTTGATATATTAACACCTAATAAGGCCAAAAGTTCCTCATTTAACTCCCCTGTTTCTGCAGGGACAGGCACCGATTCCACTTGAAATAAAAATATTGATTTTAAGTATACATACATGCATATATATGTATAATATATATATATATATATATATATATATATATATATATATATATATATAAATTATAACGAAAAAATGAGATATAAAGATTATTATAAGATAGAGTCATTTTGAAATATTGAAATAGTAATGGTCTAGATCATACTTTATAAAAAGTTAAGAATGAGATATTCAATTTATTTATGTTCTCTAGATAATTATAAATACTCTCATTTCAATCCACTAAGACAGCCTTTGTGTGATTTTAAAAAACCTTATAACTTATAATGAAAGAAAAAAGAAACATTACCTTTGATCATAAATACATGTATTTGAACCATTAAATAAACATCATCCATTACTACAAAATCTCTTACAAAGAAATTAATCCATAATCTGAAAGAAATATTAAACAATAATAATATTCAACAATGCGAAAGACAATATTCAATGTTATGATTTAATATTTACAAAATATGTTTAGTTAGAATTCTTGATGCCATAAGTGTCAAAATGCTACAGCGACATAACGCTGCGACAAACGCTAGCGACAGAGAGAGCAGAACAAGGAAACTCGTAAGACGTGTGAGATGATTTGTTTGTAAATAATATTAATTTTGTGAGGAACGAAATATCATCTAGGAATAGTTTATTGAAACCAATTGTAAAATTAGATTAAGCGAATATTTAAAAAGGTCTCATGCACATTTTAATGTAAATTTAGACTGTAGATTTGTAATTCAAAATATTTTCAATATGAACACATTACTCAACATTTTAACGTATATGAACGATTTCAACGGCTACGACAATTGGAAATAATCAAAACTGAAATACAAAGACTTTAATTATATTTTTTAACAAGTTATATTGCTTAAAACTATTAAATTAGTGAAATACTTTTGAACATCAAAATAACATATGAGATCAAGGCATACATGAAATTGTTTAGCAACAGATGCTAAAAAAGTTTGTTGATTTGGAAGACAAAAAAGGGTCGGAGGGAAGCGTGGTTTGGAGAAAGAGGCATAAGGAGACGCATCGTAAGAATTCATAAAAAAGTATATAAAACTCCTTAAAAAGGTACTCAAACAGTAAAAATAAACATAAAAACAATATAACTAACTATTGAAACATTCGTCATGCAGTATATAATGAAATAATCAAAAGAAGCAACAAATTTAGCATCCACGAAACGTAACAAGAATAAGTGAATTTGTACTCACCCAAGAATAACTGAGAGTCTACCATCCAAGAAGCATTTGTACAACGATCCATTTCATTCACGGGGAACATCATTAGCTGATTTTTATTTCATCAACGAAAATATAGAAGTTTGTGTGCGGCAACGTAAAATGTCAGTGATAACAAAATAATTGATCAATTATAAAAAAATCATACTTTCTAATGGTACCATTTGAGTCGAACAATGAGTCTAAAAGACAAATAAAGCATCATTAAAATAATTTATAGGTTAATAAGAATTGAAACATTTAACTAAGTAATACATAGCTTGTAAGGTACTCACCTAATTATATATTATTCATTTCATTCCATCATTATCTACACACACACACACACACACATTCCATTATCAAAGTTTATTGTTTATTAAATTGTACATAACCAAAACGTTTGTATATTTTTCATCATGTTCTACGAGTTTCTCTGTGAATGACGAACTGCCGTAATCGATTCCCGCAGAGCAAATGATTTAACCTCTATAGGCGTATCGTAGTGGCAATTAGATCACAAATATAACATCATGGAAGCGCAAAATCGATAGAGTTTTCAAAAGAGCTATTAACTACGAGGACTCAAAGAGAAGAAGAGAGAATTTTTCAGGCCCCGGCTATAATTTCCAACAGGTAATTATAAAACTTTATAAGATAATTTGAGCTAGTCATATAAGGGAAAAATTAAACTTAAAAATTATTATTGAACTAGATTTCATCAAATAAATAAATTCAATCATACACATTAATGTTATAATAAAATGGCGCCCATAAATAAATATAAGAAATAATTAACTTAAAAAATTATTATTAAACTAATTACATTATTAATTATACACATATTATTACGAAAGTAGTTCGTTGCCGAAACTAGTTAGGGTAACTTTTTTATTGGGGAATGCGGCAATGTGATAAAGAAAACTCTGTTTAGTTAATCCTAAGCTTTCGATAATTTATTATTATCATTATCAAAGAATCTACAAAATAAATATTATATAAATTTGGTTATTTTAACGATTAAATTGTACAATGATATTTCTTCATATATATAGATATTATATTATTGTGAACAACCTCAATTAGTGTAAGTAAAAAATATTTTTACTTTAAAAAATATTTTAAATTTATATAATATTTATTTTGTAGATTCTTTGATAATGATAATAATAAATTATCGAAAGCTTAGGATTAACTAAACGGAGTTTTCTTTATCACATTGCCGTACTCCCCAATAAAAAAGTTACCCTATATATATATATATATATATATATACATATATATACTTTTTTATATGTATATAATTTTTCTTTTTCTCATTTTCAATTAAATGCTATCACAAGCAGAACAAATAAATAAATAAATTAATCCCAAGAGGCCATCACAAGCTTCCATAAAATAAAAATATTAGGATAATATGCTAACACAAGCATTAGATAGGTTTTTGTTTAGGTCCAAATGGCCAATACTAATGCTTTATATCCACAAATAGAGGTTAATTTTATTTATCTTCTACAATTTCGTCATCAGCCGAATACGAGGTATCATTTAAATATCTGACTCACCCATTGGTTTTTTGTCCTCAAGCTTATTTAACTTCTTTTTTAAAAGATGAATTTTTTTCCAACTCACTATCAGATGTTCTAACACTCTCACACAAAAAGACAAGAAAAACCAAAAATATGTAAACGCTGACGTAAGAAATGGGTTCAGCATACGAATAAGGAATGAAACTTGTTGATATCAAAACAACTGATAAGCAAAACCAGAATGTATTATTATTTTTACTTTTAACTTGTGATTCAGTAATATAAGTCATTTGACTACAGCGAATTACTAACTAACAAAAGCTCCTCCCAATTGCAGAGTAACGCAATTCTGTCTTATTGAATATTGCTTGGTTTGCCCAGTTGTTCAGTACACTTTATTTTTCCAGCCTATAAGCGCGAGTCTGCGCTGGTTAACAGTAATCAAAAACTTGCTTCTACTGTGTTTGTTCCCTCCACAAGAAACCACAATGTTAAGGTCTTCTTTTTTATTTCAATTGTTCACCGCATATAATGATTAGTGTATGCTATATTCCTTTTTTTTAATTAAAAATTCTTTGATAAGACTTTTTCACACATACTGTATATAAAGTCATTGCAAAACAATCATACGTAATTCTCTCCATTATTCAATGGAATTCTGCGGATGTACAAAACATGCTGAGTATATATAAGTGCATTTGCAGAAAAAGATAGTGAGAAAAATACACGTTCGGGGTTAGAGACCGTGGGAAATATCGTTTAATACTTGGAAACTCATTTGTCGATAGATGATTGCTTCTAATAAATCTATTTTACTTCCTATTGTGGCACAAAGTAATTACCGACGATGGTTTTAGAGAGAAATCATCCAATAACACCGATGTGGTAATAAACTTGGCAATAACATAAAGTCGATGCACTCTTCTTGTTGATTATGAACGAAAAAAAATAGGCGTAGGTTATAATGGAGAACCAATTACTTCATGGTTATCGAATTTTTTTTCAACTTAATACAGTCGGTATATTTCGAAAAATAATGTATTATCAAGAAGTTATCAAAATTTCTTTCATTTTTAACAAAAGTTATTATACACGGATAATATTACAAGTGTCACTCCCAAAGTACAAATAAAATGAGATTTCTGACTAAAACATTGATTTTTGGAAACGATATTTCGGAAAATTATTCAGCTGAAATAATACATGGATTTTGAGTCACGAAAACAAAGCGATGTATTAGTATAATTTCCATAATAAGGGAGTTCTCGACCGTTGTCACACTAACACATATATTAATAATGGACCACTGAAAACAGTTCACTCCGATATTTGGCAGTATTCATTAGATTTTAAGGAATCTTGAAGGAAGGCATATTTAAACGATACAGGCATCTGTCATTTGCCAACTTCCTCCTTTCACTTTTACAAACCCTTATTTTTAAATAGGGAATATACCATGTGTAGCACATCATAAGAAACGCATGTAGAGTAGTTGTATTATCTCGTGAACAGTGACCCTGACCACACCTGCGTGAAGCCTAAGTGGGAATTCGTTTTGCAATCTATAAGTGAAACCCAAAAATATTGGCTCAGGTCTAGGTACTTCAGTGTTGTAATTGAAAGTATTAAACGGGTAGCGCGTTTGAATCCATTTGCTTATGTTATAATTTTAGTAAAATAATAAATAGGTACTTAGAGAAAGAAAATACACAAAATCTGTTTATATAATTTATATGGGGTTTGACAAAAAATGATAACTAGAGATACCAAACAGTTTTCTTGAAAAACTTAATTAGCACAAAATTTTAAAGTACAAAAAAGAAATTACATATACTGGGTAATTCCAGTATGTCATAAAAAAAGCCAAATACGAAAGTTTAAATTAATTGTTGACATCCGAAATCGTTCAGCTCCTTCTCATTCCTCTCCATCCATTATAGATTCTTTCTGCATATATTATTTTTCGACTTTTTCAAGGTGTACATACATTTTTTCCCATTCTTCCTTCCCAACTTGGTTGAATTTGTTTTCGGTCAATTTCAACACGTCATCAAGTTTAAACGTCGTATTACATACAGCGATGTGATTTTTCACCAGTGCACATATTTTTTCAATAGGATTGAGTCCAGGATGATGTGGTGGTAAACGTAGAACTGGAATGTCCCAATCTGCTAAAATTTTATCGATGGTATACTGTTTGTGAACTGGCTTGTTTAATTGAATTTTGCATACAGTTCAACCTTCGTTTCCTTTTCGTGGAAAAAATGCTTCTTCCCTTAACCAGTTTTGCATGGATGCTTTCTTCCATGAAAAATTGGGAAGTGGTTTGACCATAACTTTATGGTAAGAGGCATTATCTATCACAAGGACAGATTTCTTTGTTTTTACCATAAATTTTTCTTTAAGCCAGTTGGTGAAAGTATTATGATTCATTTAATTTTGATAGTCACCTCTTTTAAAACCCGATTTAAATATGGTTAGAGACCCGAGCACAAAATTTGATACGCCCCCGGCGTGTAAAAGTATAAGTGGTTGTCATTTGGACACAGGTGGCTGTGGACAATTATTTGTTCCATCGTCCCATGCCATTCGTACAGCATGTGATCTATGAATATATGTTTCTTTTTTAATTTTCTTAAATATTCGACTCTTTTGGATTTGATATAAAAAATTTCGACTTTTCGGTTGTCCTCAGGTTTTTCCAAGGGTGTTGTACCTGTTTGCATTTAATTGGTTACGCCTCTGGCTGTCACACATCTGAACAAGCGTAGTGGAGCCGAAACGGTAGCAACGCGCGCCGCAAGTGTAAGTGCCATGCGCGATAAGACAGACTTACCAATTCATTCGTAGATATTCATTCAGACATTAGAGACAGACAACATAGCATGTTTATTTTATTTTATAACTTAACATACAGTCCATGTATTCATTGTTTTAATAATTAAAAGTTCAAAAGAAAAAGGGAGTGTAACAGTTTATTTTTAACAACATCAAAAAAGAAGCAACTACAACGAGTTGAATACTCAACATTGGTCCTTCTCACTGGATTGGCAAGGAAAGTGGTCTTTGTGAAGAAACAACTACAAACTACGTCACCATCCTTTTTAACATATCCTAGATTGTTTTTTGTACCTACATGCAAATTTAACACACTACGGTGGAATATACTTGAATAAAATTGCTAGATGGATTTAATAGACACATAAGGGCATTAAAAGCTTTGTGTGAACCTACCGAAAGTTGGATCACCTCTATAATTTATGTTTTAGCCACAAAATTAGATGTCGAAACAAAACGGGAGTGGGAAAAACATATTAGTGACGAACCGATGGGGAACATAACAATACAAAAATTAGCAAACTTCCTCTCGCAGAAATGTATTTGGTTAGAAACCGTCGAAAATAAAAGTAAAAATGAATCGAAAATATTAAAAAATAATCCTACTCGCGACGCTAAAATATTTAGTAATGTAGCATTAGAACGGCCAACGATCTCTTGTTCATTTTGTAAGAAACCACATTTTAATTACAATTGTGAAAGATTTGCGAGAATGACTGTTCACGAACGATTTTCGGAGGTCAAAAAACATAGACTATGCATTAATTATTTACGACCGGGGCATATGACAAATGTGTGCCGTTCAGAAACATGTAAATTTTGCAAAGCCAAGCATCATTATCTGTTGCACTCGCCGAGATCTCACCAGCAAGGGAACATAGCCAACGAACAGACTACACGCGATGTAGGTACAGGGAATTCTCACAGCAACAGCGCGGCGATTGATAAACCTGCAGGTGGTAACAGAGATAACACAGCCGCTGTATTTATTTCAAACGTCGTGGAAAGCGAAGTCGAGGAGCGTAGCGCCCCAGTTCACCGTGTGTTGCTTGCTACGGCGCAGGTTCATGCTTTGGATAGTAGGGGAAACAGAAAGCGGTGTCGCGCGCTGCTTGACAGTGGTTCACAGATTAATTTTATTACGGAGAAATTAGGAGCGAGAATGGACCTCAATGACGGTTTTCGAGATAAGCGGTTCAGTAAACGCTTTATTTAATGGAACAAAAATAAGTTCAACATTTAACGACGACACCTTCCAAATTAAGGATACATTTTTAGTGATAAATAAAATAACAGACAAATTGCCGCAACTTTCACTTGATATTTCTAAATTTAAAATGTCGCGTAACATCAAATTAGTAGACAACACCTTTTATAAAAGTGGTAACGTAGATATATTGCTAGGAGCCAATGTATTTTTTGACATTTTATTATCGGGAAAGATTAAAAACGACAATTCAGCTCTCATTTTACAAAACACGAAACTAGGATGGATTATCGCAGGTAATACTCACGGGGTTAAGGATACTCAGCCAGTTCTATGTAAACTCACTATGATTGATAATGATTTACACGAGCAAGTAAAACGATTTTGAACTTTAGAAGAGATTAACACAAAACAATCATTTACACGGGAAGAAATTAAGTGCGAAAATTATTTTATGGAGTCGGTAGAACGTGACAAATCGGGTAGGTTTCAAGTAGGTTTGCCTATTAAAGGTAATCTTACCGATCTAGGCGATTCTTTAGAAATGGCCACTAAACGATTATCATCGGTGGAAAAACGGTTCGAAAGAGATTCGACTTTTAAAAAATTATACATAGATTTTATAAACGAGTATATCGACTTAGGGCACATGTCGGAAGTAAAACCACCACAGTCCGGAGAAACGGTTGTTTATTTACCACATCACGGAGTCAAAAAGGAAGATAATACTACAACAAAATTAATGGTCGTATTCGACGGTTCCGCAAGAACAACTTCGGGAATTTCTTTGAACGATTTACTGATGGTAGGTCCGGTAGTACAAAACGATTTGTTTTCTATTTTTAGAACTACTACATAATGTCGCGTTTACCGGAAACATAGAAAAATGTATAGACAGTGCTGGATTAGACCGGAAGACAGGAATTTACAAAGGATAGTTTGGAGAGAGAATTCGAAAATGGAAATAAAACATTTTACTCTGAATACGATTTCGTACGGAACGGCTCCAGCGTCATATTTAGCGTGTCGTACATTAGTTCAATTATCCAATGAACACGAAAAAGATTTTCCCGCGGCAAGTGAGTCCATAAAAAATGATTTTTATCTGGACGATTTAATAACTCTCTCCATCTTCAGAGTCCAAATTTCCCGTAATTGTTTTTACTGTTGATCCAAGACCGTTAATTAACCCTCTCTTTGGTCTATCTTAGGTTGAATGAATATTAATGTTATCAAATTTATCATCTATACTATTCTTAGTGTACTCTATTATATTTATAATATTTTCTGTTTCAGTTAGAAAAAACGTATTATTAGACATTGTTAAGGAATCACTTGTATTTTCAATTTTGCCGCTAAACGCATCATTGGCGCATGATTGATAAACCGTCGACGTGCCCAGAAAGCAGTACCTTGTCGACATTCGCACGGTATACATGATTTTATAAAACCACCGGTAAATTGTTTGGACGAGATTCGGTCAAAAGAAGTGTACCAAAAACGACATCGTCAACCCTCCCAGGCGCCTGGATACGACGGCAAGACAGCTTCATCAGGTAGGAGCCTTATATATATATTGTTTTTATTTATGCGTTGATGATGTGCTATTTTTTTTTGTTAATTAACTCTTCGAAATACAGTCCATTAGTCCCTTTTCATATTTCCAACCCTTAACATTGGTCCTTCGTGCCGGATTAATATACCTCATTTATACCCTTTTACTTTTTCAAGTTAAGTTCATTTTTTTCGGTACATTTTAAATTCGTTTACCGGTTTCTCATTCATTTTTTATGCAGATAAACTCTGTTTTGGTTTATTCCACTAGATGTTATTATAATTATCATTTCACCGTCAAATATCAACAGTTAAAATCAAATTTAAACGTAAATTTTGCATTCTTCTTTGCTAGAGAATTTTATTGCTTTGTTCGAAAATATTTATTAAAATATTATTTCCAGTTCTTAATTACCTTTTCAATTTAACTTTTTCTTGGCATACAAGAACCACATTGACCTTGAGCAGGTGCTTCGATATTTGTTTGTTTATAATTTTCAAAACAATTATTTATATTTGTAATGGCTCCACCATCAGATAAATTAACAAAAGCGAATTTAAATCGCACGCTTGCTCACAGAAGATTACAAGAGACTCATCAAGCAGGTCTTGATGCGTTAAACGATGAATCCTTGAAATCCATTTTCTTAGCTAGAGCAGAGGATCTTGATGTTATTTATAATGACTTCCAAACAGCCCATAATACTGTCATTTCTCTAGTTAGTGATGATGAGTTCGTAACTTACGATACAATGCGTAGTTCGGCAGATAAAGCATTTTATGGGGCTAAATCTATCAAGCACGATTTTTTAATCTCGGATTCCGTCAATAATTCGGTGACCAATTTAAATAGAACTTCTTCACATCAACGATTTGTAGCAAAGCTTCCAAAAATTAATTTACCGACATTCGACGGAGATTTTAAAAACTGGTCTTCTTTTTATGATCTGTTCAATTCGCTTATTCACAACAATACTGATTTGTCCGACGCTGAAAAATTTCAATATTTGCTTTCGTCACTAGACAAAGAACCCTTATCTTCAATTAAGGGTATTCCCCTTACTGATGCAAATTACCTTATAGCATATGAAATGCTGGAGAAACGATACCAAAACAAACGGATTCTGGCTACTCACTACTATAATGAACTTTCGAATGCAGCTTCAATTCAAATGTCTACTTCTAAGGAGCTAAGGAAACTTCTAAATACCTTTTCTGAAAATGTAGCATCTTTTCGAGCTCTCAAATTTCCAGTTGATCAGTGGGATTTTTTGTTGTTCAATATGCTTATGAATAAACTTGATACTAAAACTAGAACTGATTTTGAACTTGAAAATAGCTTAAATTCAGAATTGCCTACTTACAGACAATTAATAACATTCTTAGAAAGGAATTGTATAGCTTTGGAATCGGTTCAATTTTCTATTATTATCCCATCTACCCATGTAGATAAATCCAAAAACAAGTTTTCAAACTCAAAAAATTGTAATAAACCTTCAACATCTACATTTGTTGCAAATACACAACAAAACAGTAGTAACTTGAAGTGTATCTTATGCTCCTCTTCTCACCCACTGTATAAATGTCAATCATTTTTGGCCAAGATGCCACAAGAAAGATTTTCTTTTGCTAAGCAGCACCAGTTATGTGTTAACTGTTTAGTATCTCCCCATTCTATGAAAATGTGTTCATCCACACAAAAGTGTAAAATTTGTCGATTTCCTCATCATACTGTGTTACATTTTCCAAAAAATTCTCCTAATTCTAATCACATAAATAACTCGATTTCCGCTTCTGACAATCTCACGAATACTTCTAGTGACAATTCTAGCTCTTCAATTACAAATGGCCATTGTATTACAAATACTTTAACGTTACCACAATCTACAGTTTTATTATCTACTTGTGAAGTGCATATTAAGGACATTCGAGGTAATTTTCAAAAAATCCGAGTTTTACTGGACACAGGCTCCATGGCTAACTTTATATCCGAAAAATGTATTAGAAAACTTGGACTTTCTCGCAAACACTGCTCTATTCCCATTGAAGGCCTCAATGGAATGACTACCTTTACAAATCGAGGCACAGCACATTGTATCATTAAACCATGTAGCGCAGAAAATCCTGTTTTTTCCTTCGAAGCTATTATTATTCCTCAAGTTTGTTCTGATCAGCCGAAAGTCTTTATTAATCCTGCAGAATTAACATATATTCAAAATTTAAACTTGGCGGACAGTAAATTTCATGTTCCCGGACCCTTGGATATGATTCTTGGAGCTGAATTAATACCTTTAATTTTGAAATCAGGTCGTATATTTGGAAATCCGGATCAACCTGTCGCTTTAGAAACTGTCTTTGGTTATATTCTTCAAGGACGAACAAACTGCTCCTATGCCTCAAACAATTATTCTTTAAGTTGCCATGCATCTTTGGATGTAAATCTTGATATCCAATTGCAAAGGTTTTGGGAGGTCGAACAGGTTGTCAAAGCTATTTTCCCAGCATCCCCCGAAGATAAGAAATGCGAAGAAATTTATAAGACTTCCACTTTTCGAGAACCTTCTGGACGATTTTCGGTACCTCTGCCATTTCGTCAATCTTTCCCCAATTTTATTGATACTTATACACAAGCTCATCGGAGATTCTCAATGCTAGAACATAGATTTTTAAAATCGTCTGAATTACACATCAAATACTGTGAATTCATGCAAGATTATCTTACCAGTGGACATATGATTCCGGTCCCATTGGACGATTATAAATCTTCATCTGCTTATTATATACCCCATCACGCCGTCTTTAAAGAACAACTTTCAGGTTCTCAAATAATTTCCAAAATTAGAGTTGTGTTCGATGCGAGTTTGCGTGATGTACAGGGTGTCTCACTTAATGACACTCTTTTAGTTGGCCCAAAACTTCAACGTGATATTTCTACAATACTTTCAAGATTTCGATTTTTCTCTCATGTTTTTGTCTGCGATATAAAGCAAATGTACAGACAAATTAACGTACAATCTCAATTCTGGAATTATCAAAGAATTATTTGGCGCTTCAAGCCCACTGAGCCTCTTCAGGAATTTTTTTTGCGAACCGTAGTCTACGGAATTTCGAGTTCTCCGTTCTTAGCTCTACGAACTTTGAAAGAATTGGCCACACAAGAGCAATCTTCTTTTCCTCGAGCATCTAAAATGATTCATCATCAATTCTACATAGATGATGGCTTGCTTGGAAGCAATGATCTAAGTTCAGCCATTTCACTTCAATCTGAATTAATTCAGCTCATGCAACGAGGTTGTTTTCAATTGAGCAAATGGGCAAGTAATCATCCTGCTCTTTTAGCTCAAGTAAGTCATTCCGATCGCCAAGAATCGTGCAACTTTGATAAAGATGAACCATCCTTTATTAAAGTGTTAGGGCTCAAATGGGATCCTAATATAGATTGTTTCTCTTACACTTATATTCCATTTGAACGGCCTTGTACAAAACGAAACATCCTGTCTGAAATAAGTCGAGTTTTTGACCCCCTTGGATTTATTTCCCCATGTCTTCTACTTGCAAAACGTATTTTACAACAATTGTGGGAATCCAAGACTTCCTGGGATGATACCCCTTCAAAGAATATCTTGGATGTCTGGTCAAGGTTTAAGATAGAAATGCCGAATTTAGCTAATATTAAAATTCCGCGCCATGTAGGTTCCAGTTCTATTTCCCGGATTGAGCTACATGGGTTTTGTGACGCCTCACAAGTTGGCTATGCTAGTGTTGTCTACTTCCGAATTCTCGAATCTTCTGGACTTGTGAGAACGTTCTTAATTTGTGCGAAATGTCGAGTGTCTCCATTAAAAACATAATCTATAGCAAGACTTGAACTTATGGGTTCCGTTTTATTGGCCGATCTAATGCACTTTGTTAAAGAAAGCTATAGTGACCTAGTCGTTTTTGATGCTATTTATGCTTGGACAGATTCTATGGTAGCTCTTGCTTGGTTATCTTCATCTCCACATAGATGGAAAACATTTGTAGCTAATAGAGTCAGTCATGTTCAAGATCTCATTCCCCCCTCTCTTTGGTATTATGTTCCATCTTCCCAGAATCCAGCTGACTGTGCTAGTCGAGGTCAAACCCCAGCACAGCTCTTAGAAACTCCTATTTGGTGGTCAGGTCCTGAATTTTTAGCTCAGTCTAGTAATACATGGCCTACGCAGACTAATAACAAATTAAATTTATTTGAAATCTCTCAGGAAGAACAAAGGGTTACTATCTGCCTGCACTTCTTCTGACAATTTCATCTTCACCCTTTTAAATAAATTTTCCTCTTTATCCAAGATTAAGCGAATAGTAGCGTATTCTCTCTTTTTTATTAATAGCTTAAGGTTACAATCTCAGTCTCAAATAAGCGTGGATGTAGATAATGCCTTCAAAATCATTATAAAATGTGTTCAGCGACATACATTTTCTGACATTTTTCTCAAAATTAAACACAATCAACTATTACCTAAGCCTTTTAGAAAACTCGCCCCTTTCATTGACTCCTTTGGGTTGCTTAGAGTTGGTGGTCGAATCAGAAATTCGGAGTTTTCGTTTGATGTTAAACATCCTATTTTGCTACCCAAATCACACCGACTAACCCACTTGATAATCGAAGCAGTTCATCAGGAACACTTTCATCCAGGTTTAAAAACATTACACTATTTATTATTACAACAATTTTGGATTTTATCTCCACGTAGTGCAATTTATAAATGTCTTTCAAGTTGCATTCGTTGTTTTCGTTGCAAACCAAGATCTTACAACCCATACATGGCTGATTTGCCCTCTATAAGAGTTTCTCAAGTCAAGGCTTTTTCATCAGTTTGTATTGATTTTGCTGGTCCATTTTCACTTTCGATGAGTAAACATAGAGGTGCAAAAACCTACAAAGGTTATGTTTGTGTTTTTGTTTGCACATCCACAAAGGCTATTCATTTAGAAGCTACTTCAGATTTGAGTTCTGAAACTTTCTTAGCCGCCTTTAGACGCTTTATCGCTCGGCGTGGAAGATGTCTCACCATTACCAGCGACCAAGGCACACATTTTAAGGGTGCTAATAACGAACTCCTTGACATGGCTAAAACTATCGCGCAGAAATTGGCCATTTCTTGGAATTTCAACCCCCCCGGTAGTCCACATTTTAATGGCCTCGCCGAGGCGGGAGTAAAATCGTTTAAAACTCATTTTTATAGAGTCTTAGGTACTCAGATACTATCCTTTGAAGAATTCTACACCCTGTTGTCGCAGATCGAAGCACTTTTGAATTCACGCCCGTTGTGTGAAATTAGTAGCGATCCAAATGATTTACAACCTCTTACGCCGGGGCACTTTCTAATTCTTGAACCCCTCACTAGTCCTATTCCCGAGGTGGATCTAACGCATTTATCTTTAAACAGATTGAATCGATGGCAATTGCTGCAACGTATGCGGAGTGACTTTTGGAAGCGTTGGTCGCAAGAATATATTCATTCTCTCCAAGAGAGATTTAAATGGACCCAACCTTCACATCCTATTGTTAAAGGTGGTTTAGTTTTAATTAAAGACGAACAAACGCCTCCACTGAATTGGGAACTTGCCAGAGTTATCGATGTGCACCCTGGTCGGGACAATGTGGTTCGTGTGGTTACATTGAAAACCAACCACGGCGTTATGCAACGCCCTGTGGTAAAAATTTGTCCCTTACCGATTAATTAATTTACTCTCACTATAATTAACTAAAGTAGTTAAGTCGTTTTTTTTTTTTGATTTAATCGCGGGAATATTCTATTTATTTTTTTTTCTCTCACTTTATATATATATATTTTTTTTTCTTTATATTCCATTTGGTTAAAAAACATTCGTTTTGGTGGGGTGAATGTTAAGGAATCACTTGTATTTTCAATTTTGCCGCTAAACGCATCATTGGCGCATGATTGATAAACCGTCGACGTGCCCAGAAAGCAGTACCTTGTCGACATTCGCACGGTATACATGATTTTATAAAACCACCGGTAAATTGTTTGGACGAGATTCGGTCAAAAGAAGTGTACCAAAAACGACATCGTCAACCCTCCCAGGCGCCTGGATACGACGGCAAGACAGCTTCATCAGGTAGGAGCCTTATATATATATTGTTTTTATTTATGCGTTGATGATGTGCTATTTTTTTTTGTTAATTAACTCTTCGAAATACAGTCCATTAGTCCCTTTTCATATTTCCAACCCTTAACAGACATATTATATTTAACGTGATTATATTGTATACTTAACTTATTATATTCTACTAGTAGTGGAATTATAAAAATGCACAAAAGTATGACTGGATTTCTGCAGCTTGGCATATCCAAGATTTATGGGAAGTATTCCTAAGTTATGCGTAACATCTTTTATTTTGACTGTTGCGTCTTCGACGGTGACGAACCTGAAATGAATTTATACGGAGTCTTTTTAGGACGTTTAATGTTTGAAAGATGAATATTTTCTGAAGTATTTTTGTGTCTAGCAGCGATTTTTGCTGTTTTTAGTAGGATATTTTTGCTTTCAATTTCTTCGCTTTTATATTTATTTTTGGTTTTACCTTGTGCCTGTTTATTACGTACATACACTTTAGGGGGTATTGTATCTGGTCATTCTTCACGGCATTTATTGGCTTTAGAGATTACTTTTGATTTGTTTTCCTGTAATTTCTGATTTAAATTCGAGTATAAAATTTTCATTTTATCTTTATGATTTTGTATATAATTATTAACTACTTGTCGATCTAAGTCTATATCGAAAGGTGTATTACTATCTATGTGTCCGGTAATTATTTCGTTAGGTTTCAATTTTGTTATTATAGGCGAATGATGCATAAAGTATTTTATTTTCAATAGACACATTTTTAAAATCTTTTTGATTATTCAAAAGGCTGACGTGTTCGATAATCGTAGAGTGGAATCTTTCGGCAATTCCATTCGATTCTGGATGTTGAGAACTTATAAAATGAATTTTAATTTTATGCGTTTCTAATAATTCCTTTACAACAGAATTTTTTAACTCAGTTACATTATCCGAAATTATTTGTTCTGGTATACAGTGGTGTGTAAAATATTTAATTAGACTATGAGCTACTTCTATTCCTTGTTTAGATTTTAATTCATACATTTGACCATATTTGGAAAATGAATCTACTGTCATAAGAAATTTACTATTATCTAAGGTTATCGTGTCTAAATGCAAAATTTGGAAAGGTTTAGTAGCTGTGGGAGTAACATTTAAAAATGGTTTTATTGGTTTTCTATCATATTTGCTTAACTGGCAAACTTCGCATTCGTTTATATAAGTTTGTATAGGTGCTCTTTGATTAGGCCAATAATACAAAGTTTTTAATTGATTTTCAGTTTCATCTAGACCTCTATGATTACTCTTACCTTCGTGGTAATTGTGAATCACTTCTTTAACTTCATTCAAAGGAACGTCTATTAATTTTATATTACATTTAACAAAGTCAATTTGAGAATCTTGAAAGTGATTTTGTAGTATGGCACTGAATTTTTCATAAATGGGGCCTTTGAAATAAATAAAATATTTAGTTTTAGGTACTATGTATTCTTTCACGAACTTAATCACATCTTGCTCAAAATTGGTATACCAATTACAGGATTTTCTTCATTTGTATGAACAGTTAATCTTCGTCTTCATCCTCATTATTGTTACTTTCATTATCTGTTTCAACTATTAAAGATACATTATCATCGGGAGATGATGACAGTTTTTTATTAAATTTGTCCATATAGACAAATAGATTTTTAGAACAGTGGGGTTCTTGTAACTCAGTTACAATAATATTAATCTGAATTCGGGATAAACAATCGCTATTGGTGTTCAAAGTACCTTTTTTGTATACGATATCATAATCATATTCTTCAAGTTTCAAGCGCCATCTGACAAGCTTTGAACTTGGATCTTTCAGTGAGAATAACCATTGGTGTGGTTTATGGTCGGTAACTTTTGTAAATTTTCTGCCAAAAAGATACGGGCGGAAGTATTTCGCTGCCCAAACTATGGCACTAAATTCTTTCTTGATTACAGAATAGTTGCATTCTGAATCATTTAAGGTGCTGCTGGCGTAAGCCACAGGTAAATCAGAGCCTATTTTGCCTTGACTTAAAACAGCACCTAAAGCATAATTGCTGGCGTCTGTGGTAAGGTTAAAGGGTTTTGTAAAATCTGGATATTGAAGTATTGGTTAATTTATCAACAGATTTTTACACATTTCAAAACATTCGACATAATCTGAAACATTTACATCGATAATTGCATCGTTTTTCAATCTAATAGTTAATGGTTTAGTCAATTTCGAAAAATCTTTTATAAATTTTCGGTAATACCCTAGGAGTCCAAGGAATCCTTTTAGTTGTTTTGAATTTTTTGGCATCGGAAATTTTTGAATTGCTAAAATTTTATCTGGGTTAACAATATGTCCCAGCTATGCAACTTCTTTTCGCAAGAATTCGCATTTATCAATTTGTAATTTAAAATTAGAATCTCTTAATCTATTGAATACTTCTTTTAAATAAGTGGTGTGTTCTTGTAATCTTGTACTGAACACAATTATATCATCAAGGTACACCAAACATTTCTCGTTCTGTATACATCTTAGGATATTGTCCATGACCCTTTGAAAGGTTGCAGGAGCCCCTTTCAGACCCATGGGCATGCGCACATATTCATAGTGCCCATTTTCAATATTAAAGGCTGTTTTCGGAATATCCTCCTCAGCCATATCGATCTGATGGAAACCAGAAGCGAGATCTAATGTTTTAAAATATTGACAACGTCCAAGCTTATCTAGTAACGTTGTAATATCTGGCAATGGATATCGATCTCCAATTGTGATCTCATTCAGTTTTCGATAATCAACAACGAGTCAATACTTTGGCTTTTGAGAAGCATCTAGCTTCTTTGGAACTATCCAGATATTGCTCGGCCACGGAGAGCTGGACGGCCGAATAATATTATCATTTAATCTTTTTTGAATTTGTTTTTGAATTTCCGTTCGGTAAATCTCAGGATATCTGTATGATTTTGAATAAATAGGTATTTCATTAGAAGTTTTATTATGTTTTATTTTACTTGTGAAGGTTTCCTTCAACATGAAAAATATCACTATACTCTTGAACTAATTTTAATACAGATTGTTTCTCTTCGGAATTCATATGTTCAGTTCTAACTTTCGAAACATCAAATTCAACATTTTCAGAATAAATATTATTAAAATTTGGGTTGAGGGTTTGTTCGTATTCATCGAATGCCTCAACACTAATAGAAGGGCTTAAGTCTACTCGAAAGTTGGAATCTGAAGGATTTAAAATTGTACATAAAGCTATATTATTTTCAACTTTTGTTAAACATTCCGGGATTTCTAATTTTCCAATTCGTGTATATGGTATAATGACATTACCATTTTTAACATTTTCAATATTTAATTTAATTACTTGCTCACAACGTGGATGCACTACTATACAATTCGTGGATCCAGTTTTAATGTCAAAGTAATTCAATTTAATTTGACTATAAGGAGTCATAAGCAAATTATTATTTAAGTTAATAATTGCGTTAAGTATTTTTAAATTATCTAATCCTAACAAACAATCAAAATGATCGTGAAATTTGAAAACGCAATATTCTAAATTAAGCGGTTTCGTATAATTAACTATTTTTTGGATTGGAATAAAAGTGAGTTTCATTTAAAAACACTGCAGAAATTTTGTTGACTGCTACCAAAGGCAACTTTTACATGGAATGGTTTTTTTAACATAAGGGCAGAACGGTTGTACCTCAAAAAAAATTAAAATCACCACCAAAGGCATCATCCAAGGCGACTCGCTAAGTCCACTATTATTTGCATTATATGTGTCAGACATAGACGACTACTTTAAACAACGAGGAGCTAGAGGTTTATCTCTAGATCAAAACAAAGCTATTCCATTGCTGGGCTATGCTGATGACTTTATAGTATTAGAAGACTCGGAAATTCAGATGAACAGATCAATGAAAATATTAGAAAGTTATTGCGATACTAATAAATTACAAGTTAATGTACATAAAACAAAGGTAGTTATATTAAGAAAAAGCCCAAATATCGGACATAAACCTAAATTTTGGTATAAAAATGCACTAATAGAACAGGTAAACAGCTATAATTACTTAGGAGTGATATTCTCGTTTAACGGCACGTTCTCAGAAAATTCAAAATCACGTATAAAGAAAACGAAAATAACACAAAACGCGACACAAAATTTAATTAAATCCTCACATATGACCGATATGGAAAGTGTTAAATCGCTTTATTATAGCATTGTAGTTCCAACCTACACATATGCCAGTGGAATATGGGGACTTCGGTACATAAATGAGGGAGAAATAGTTCAAAATCAATTTTGGAAAAAAATTCTCTATTTACAGAAAACAACTCCCAGTTACATTTTGAGAGCGGAAACAAGACTAGTGAAAATTGGATTTTTTATTATAAAACAAGCTCTAGAATATTTACTAGGGGAAAGTGGGCACCATTCGTACGCGGGGCACATTCGTACAGTTGGTTAAAAAAAATCCAAACGGCGCACGAGCACGCCTTTGCTTGTGAGCATAGACATACCGGCCGCCATGTTGCTAGCGGAGTGTCGCGCCAGTCGCACTACGGTGTATCAGCTGACAAGACGTAACGTGTTTTCGCGGGCGGTGAGTTTAGTTCGTGATTGTAAGTAGAATTGGCATGTTTTTGACAAAATGGTGATGATTAATTAATGTGAACATTGTTTATTTTGAGCTCTAATTGTTATATTTCTCAAATTAAATTAGAATTTGAATAAAGTTGTATTTTATTTTGTGCAAAGGCATGGGGTGCATTCGGACAACCAGACAGGGGGCACATTCGTACGCGTACGAATGCTCCACGTTAGATTTTATCAACCACCAGTATATTAAAATTCAATTTTTAAGAAATAAAATTTACCTAGTATCTTTTAAAATTATCGCACAGACAGCATACTAACATATTTTTTCTTATATTCTACTTCTAACAGAATGAAATATTTTTATTAAGTCAACCTTATACTTATGATAAATATTTTATTGCAGAATCATGGTGCAAAAATATAAAAAAAAGGGTACGCGTACTCAAGAAGTGGATGAAGAGTCTATGACGTTAGCAATTGATGATATAATACAAGGAATGTTGTCGTATAGGAAAGCCGCGTTAAATTACATCAGAACATCAACGTTGGAAAGCAGAGTCAAGAAATTTAAAGATGGCTCTAACGCCGATGTACCTTACGAACTTTCCATTCAAAATTCACGAGTCTACAAGTCTTATCCATGGAAGAAGAGGCACGCTTAAATGACTATATTACTAATTGCTGCAAATGCATTATGGGCTAACGATAGTACAAATTCGGAAACTTGCCTACGAATACGCGAAAGCGTTGAATTTAAAATATCCAGCGAAGTGGGACGAAAATCAAATGGCTGGCTTAGAGTGGATGCGTAAATACAGGGAACGAAACGCCAACCTCAGTCTTTGGAAGCCAGAAAACACTAGCGCTGCTCGATCATTCGCGTTTAGTAAGAATGCAGTTCAAGAGTTCTATAAAAATTTGGCTGATATATTACAGCGACATAATTTTGCTGCCGACAGGATATTTAACTTTGACGAGTCAGGCGTGTCTACTGTTTTAGAAACTCCTAAAGTTTTGGCTCCTAAATCACAAAATCAAGTGGGACAAATCGTGTCAGCGGAAAGAGGCGAATTGATAACATTTGGTGGTATTATTGCTGCAAGCGGAAATACTATCCCTCCGCTTTTTGTATTTCCACGGGTGCACTACAAAGAGCATTTTCTTGAAGGTGCGTCTGAAGGAAGCCTCGGAGCTGCTAATAGAAGTGGGTGGATAAATGCGGACATATTTGTTTCCGTATTAAAACACATTCAGGCACACACACTGAGCTCTAAGGAGCATCCGATTTTACTGCTATGTGATAATCACGAAAGCCACATCAGCTTAGAGGCTATAACATTTGCTCGAGATAATGGAATTATTGTTGTGTCTTTTCCGCCGCACACTAGTCATCGATTGCAACCCTTAGACGTTGGAGTATTCGGCCCATTCAAGGCAAAGTTGAAAATAGCGTTCAATAATGGCATATGTCGAATCCAGGCAAAACAATCAACATTTACATTATTCCTAAATTGGTAAAACTTGCATGTTTCGAATCTTTTACCGCCAAAAATATTACAAGTGGATTTGAAAAGCCAGGTATATGGCCATTCAATGAAATGGCCTTTAGCGATGAATATTTCGCTCCCATTGACGTGTATGCTTCAAATAATTCGGTAAATGTGCCATCTAATCCGGAAACAAGTACTATCGCTCAAGAACCACAACCTTCCACCAGCGTGCCATCGACTGATATTAATGAGTCAGATATTCGTGAGGAGTCGCCTTCTTTGCTCCAAAATCCTCGAGACATTGTTACCGGAACTGGCGAACCTGAACCTTCCACTTCTGCGGCTGAGGCACAATCTGAACTGAGTTCTTATCTTCCCATAACATCAGAAGTCATAAGACCTTATCCTACAGCTGTTAGAACCAGAAAAACCAATAAAGGAAGAAAACCGGGTAAATCCCGTATATATACAGATACACCTGAAAAGACTGAACTAGAAGAGAGACATAGACAGAAAGAATTGAAAAAAATAGAACAGGGAAGGAAAGCCAGAGCTAAAGCAGTGAAACGTAGTTTGAAAGAACTTAATTCAAGACAAAATAAAAAGAAAGCTTAGAAAGTCGAAAGCGATGAAGATTCAGAGGAATCTGAAGGATCGCAATTTAGCTTGCGGGAGAGTTCAACATCTCCAGTAGATTCAGAAATGGACGAAGAGACTGATGATAGCAGTATCAATAATAATTTAAATGTGACACCAGAGAAAATCAAGGAAAATTGTTATGTTTTGGTAAAGTTTGAAAAAAAGACTTCTGCTGTTTATTACGTCGGAAAAGTTCTCTGTCTTTATTCGGATACAGAGATGTAAATATCTTATCTTCGGAAGAAACCAGGATTATCATGGTCATTATTTTTCCCTGATATAGAAGACATACACACTCTGTATATCAGCGATGTTATTATGATCCTCCCTGATCCTCAACCACACAGCTAGAATGGCTAGACTTTTCACATTCGCAGTTAATTTAAATGATTATAATGTGCAATAAGTTCAAAATAACAACCAAATGTATAATTACCTACTTCAAGTTCAAATTGTCAAAGACTGTATAACGATGTCATACAAAGTGATATTAAACATCTCATTCTGACTGATTGTAAGCTCAGAATGATCAATAAGTAAACTGGGGATGAATGATTTTATGTTTCGTTATTTTTCTAAAGACAGATTTATCGACTATGAGCTAAGTCACACACTATTAAGTTAGTTCTTTGATAACTAAATATTTTTATAATAACAATAATAAAAATGTAACGACTTTAATTGGCTTTTTAATTACCCTGTATGAATCTACCCCATGGCGTACGAAAGTACCCCACCTACTGTACGAATGTACCCCGTACGTGGGGTACTTTCGTACAAATATCTTATCGCAGAAAAATGACTATAACCCTTTAACCGTTTGACGTACTAGTATCGGACTTTTTTGTAACAAACTACAATATATTTGTTACACTTAGGTACATAAACTAGATAATTTCGACAATTATTCATAAAGTGAAAAAATAAAATCTAAAAAGTGTACGAAGGGTAACCACTCTCCCCTAAAGATTAAAAAATTGTCCTCAAAAAGATTTCCTAAGATAGCGCTAGACAGAACTTACCAACTATACCAACAAAATAAAACTGTATCAAAATACAATTGGATAAGTCAAATAAATAATATTTTAACTGAAATTGGAGTTTGATATGCATAGTTTCGATGGGGATAAAATCAACATTATTTTAGAAAAATACGAACAATATAGTCATATAGAGGACTGGAATAAAATATTACTAAGTACATATTGTCCAATGTATAAACACATACTACAAGACAAGCATCCCTTTCAAAGCACAAACCACTTAGATCTTTCAATCCCTTTGCATATTAAACGCTTCATCTCACAACTACGCACTACTAACACTAAAATACTCTATATGTATGTTAATAACAATGCAAATACCATAAAAACAAATGAAATATACACAATTTGCAACTGTCTAGTTCCAGAATCCCTACAACATTTATTATTTGTATGTCCAATGTATGAACAAATTAGATATTTCTTCTCTAAAACCTATCAGTCCCTAACGGACTTTGAAACAGTAATTAATGAAGCTGAACCACAATTATTATATCAAATATATAATGTGACAAAGAATATTTAAAAATCAGATCATTAATTATAAACGAGTAGTAAGTATCCTCTCACTCCCGTCAAGGCATCATCTAAGCATATCTATAAAATTATAATTCATGTATTCTGTACGAAAGAACAATAAATTTTCTATCTATCTATCTATCAAGATAGCATATTTCAATTATTCATTCTTCATTAAATAAAGAAATAAAGGTAATAGTGTAATATTTATGAAATATTTAATTAACATAATACTCATATTAGTATATAATAATTAATTAACATGAAAAATAAAATAATTGTCTACTCAATTATAAATTGGCGTCCTGAACCCAAAGGGAGGAAGTCTACATGCCCCGGCTTTATTAAAATAAAAACTATATACAACATAAACAAAAATATACAGAGCAGCCCAAGGTAAGTCATATATAATAAATATCAAGCAAAATAAAAAATCTTATATAATTAAACAATTATATATATATATATATATATATATATATATATATATATATATTAAACTGGATAGAACGGGGAGAGAAATAATGATTTATAGTTATTATTAGTTTAGTTTATATTTAGTTTTGATTTGCCCGGTATATTGTAAAAATTTAAAATTTTATTACTAAAATGGTTATACTTTAAAACATGAGAAACTCTTTAACCTCAGAGTAGGGTTCAGGTATAGAGAAACAAAAATTCAATTTATAATATGAGCGCCTAGATTTGATTAAATATCTCTGTCTTCTTAAAAATTTTGTTAATAAAAATGTACTTGCTTGTTTAATAATACGTAATAAATTCTTAAGACGGTCCTGTGTTTCAAGTTGAACCTTTTTACTATTCACAGATGTCAGTTTAAACTACCAACGGTTCAAACTAGAGGGAGCCATCACCACAAAGAAATAAAATATATCAAAAAACAATTTTACAATGTTCTTCAAACTAGAAAGAACGTTATTTAATATTTTGAATAGACAAATACATTGTTCTTTTACAAGACACAAATTAATAAAAAACCTACTATCTATTATGACCACTCATTCAAACAAAATCACGTTCTCACATGAAAAAATTATCTCTATATACAAATCTGAAATAGGCAACACTTAATACAAATCTTATAATACTGAAACTTCTATATAAACGATTATTATATCAAAATGGCGAAACACAATGGTTGTAAATGTTTGTTTAATACCAAAGTTCAATTTTTTTTCACTAAATTGGTAAGTTTTATTCAACCTTTTTTATGTATAATGAAAATAGTCTAAATACCTTATTCCTGTATCGTAATTCACTTCAATTATCCTTTACTTTATTTTAGGTTACCTTCTGGAAATTGTCACATCACTGGTCCAGCTTACACAAAATCAGGAATCAATGCTATGTCCCTTCCACATCAATACATTTCAGTCCAATTACATAATCAAAAGCTTTCTAAAAGGTATGGTGGATATATCCATTCCACCATACAAATATTAATCAAGTATTATATATCAATTATACGGTTAGTATTCAAACATAATTACCAAATTTTTTCTTAGTTTCTACATCTGCTTGTTTAAATATATAATCTACCATATCATAAGTACAATGTATCTCTCTTTCCTGAATTTTGATGCCAAATATCTTATTTTTCGAAAAGTTTTCTTAATTCCCAAAATTTTGCTGCTTCTCAAATTTTCTACCACCCAAAAAGAAGTTTACCTAGTCAATAGTCTGTATAATCCACAAACTTTTCTCCTTCAATTTTTTTATTATTAACAACTACTTGTCGCAGATTAAAAGTTTGTTGAATACATTCCACCAATCAGATTTGGTTATCAAAACTTTTCTTTATAGATTTCATTTCAAATAGTGAATTGTCCATCTATCATTTGAAAACGCTTTGTTTTAAGGTTCTTTAATGATTTTAACTCATATTGTGTCTCTTAAATTATATTTCATTTAGTTTACAAAATGACATTTTCCAATTTACAAAATATGTGTTCATAATGTCAAACCGTTCAATAAATGTCACATTCCATAGAATTAATGTTTTTCAGTTTACTTCTTATATCGAAATGTTTTTAAATATTTATAAAATCTTATTTACATGTCCTTCAAACCCTAATATTCATTTTAAAAAGAATCTCACTATTTATTTACCTTGACAATAAAAATAAAGGATTATCATTTCCATTTGTATATGTAACAACGTTCTAATATTCCGTCTTGTAGGTTTATAGAGATTTTGTTAATTCATTTCACAAATGTTTTTTTTTAAATCTTATTTTAAATTATACAGTTAGATGCTTTCTCTATTGAATAGTACATGGTACAGATTGTCTCCTTTTTTAGATAATCTTTTTAAAAAAAAATGAAATTTCAAAAATTTTTATTTCTTGAAATAAGTAGTTTTTTTATTTTATGTTCGGTATACAGGGTGTTGTTTTACTCTATGTTAACATCCCCTAAATTTTGCGTTTATCAAATTTTTATGTAAGTAAAAATTTTATGAATGCAAATTTTACTTCAAATATTTATAAAATTCTTTTCTTTTTAAACTTCTCCATTATTTGTTGTATTTGTATAAATCTTTTATATTGAAAATACCTCTTATTTCATCACTTTCTATATATCTTAAAACGTAACTATTTATTCCATTCTCATTTTCTACAACATATGGTCCCTCGAAAGGTGGTTTCAATTTTGCACATACATTCTTACTTCTATCTGATACCCTTAAAGCACGGATGATTACTAAGTCTCCTTTATTAAATGTAGTTTTAGCTTTTCCCTTCTTTTCCATTCTTCTTAGATATTTGTTTGCATTATTTTGCAGATTTTTATTTACTCTTTCCAATACCTTTTCAAATTCTTCTGTAGAATTTATTTCCCATTTCCTTTGAGGTCTCAACTGTTTCATTAAATAAATTGGACTTTCCATTGTTACTGTGTTCGGTAAATTGTTTAAATAATTTTGAATTTCCTCTATGTGATTTTCCCAATTATTATGGTTTTGATTCCACAAAGTTATTCTCAAAAACTTTATCACTTCTCTTATGTATCTTTCAGATGGATTTGAAGATGGATGTCGAATACTAATCGTTCTTAAATTTATTTGATTTTTACTACAAAATTTTTTAAACCTTTCATTTGTAAAGTAGGTAGCATTATCTATTATACAATTTTCAGGTTTTATAACTTCTTTTATGTATTCTGATAGTTTCTCCATTATGACTTTGCTTTTTGTTGTTTTTGTAGGGTATAATTTTATAAATTTTGAAAATAAATCAACCACTATCAAAATATGGCAATTTCCTTGTTGACTGGGTATCAAATTACTTAGGAAATCTATTGCAATTATTTCCCCACATCTTGTTGTTAATATAGATTTTGCTATGTTCTCGTTTCTTCTATTTTTGCTTTTCCCTAATTGACAAATATGGCATGTACTGGTGATCAATTTTGCTATACTTTGGTCCCCTTTACTAATATAATTTTCTCTGAATAGTAGCCATAATTTCCTAGCTCCTACATGTCCATTTCTTCTGTGTAAATTTTCCAAAATTTTCTTAGCTAAATTCTCTGTTATTATAAATAAATCTGTTTCCCCATTTTTCTTTATCCATATATCTTCTTTTAACTGTCCTCTCCTTTTCTGTTTTTCAGTTAATTCCATTTGGTCTTCTATGATGCTATTTAAAGAAAATATCCCATCTAAATCTTTCATGATATTTACCCCAATTTTTACAATTCTTTTATCCTTATTATCATCCCCCTTACTTTCTCTGCTTAGCGCATCTGCCACTACATTTGTCTTTCCTGGAATAAATTTAATTTCAAAGTCATATTCCTGTAATATTAAACCCCATCTATGAATTCTACTGTTGCCAAATCTGTTTTTCAAAATAGTTGTAAGTGAGGAATGATCGGTTTCTATCGTAAATTTTGCTCCTAATAAATAAAATCTAAATTTAGTCACACAGAAAATTATGCTTGCCAATTCTAATTCTGATACCCCATAATTTCTCTCATAATTTTTCGTCACCCTTGATACGAAACATATGGGTACTTCCATGCCATTTTGCATCTGTAATAGAACTCCTGCAAACCTTTCTTTGGATGCGTCTGTTCTTAATATAAATGGTAGATCATAATTTGGATGATAAACCTTCAATTGTTGAGTAAATACTTCCTTCAAATCATTAAAAGCTATTTCAGTTTCCTCAGTCCACTTCCATTTATTCTCCTTCTTTAAAAGCTTAATTAAAGGTATTTGTTTCATGCTCAAATCAGGTATCAAACGTTTAAAATAGTTCATCATCCCTAGAAATCCTCTAAGAGATTTTAGGTTTGATGGTCTCTTATATTCTACTATTGCTTGTATCCTCTCTTCATCCATAGACATTCCATTTTGGTCTATTCTATAACCTAGGAAACATATCTCTTCCTGATAAAATTTACATTTATTTTGATTTATTTTTAAACCTGCTCTATCTAATTCTTTTAAAATAATTTCAATGTGTTTTAGGTGTTCTTCTTCATCATTAGAGAAGATTAATATATCATCGATATAATGAAGTGCAAAGTCTTCAAATTTATTTAGTATTTGGTGTAATGCTCTAACCAAGGCCGAACAAGCACTTTGTATACCATATGGAGCTACACAAAATCTGTACAACACACCATCAATAGAGAAGCCTGTGTAATCTCTACTATCTTCATCCAAAGGAATCAGCCAAAAACTGTGTTTTAAATCAATTTTAGAAAATATTTTAGTATTCGTAATGCGCCCAAAAATTGCTTCCACATTCATCGGAGCCTCGTATTGTGGTACAGTGTATTGATTAATATTTCTTGCATCTAGGCATAATCTTAATTCACCATTTGCCTTCTTTACGACCACAATAGGGTTTACATATCTTGTGTTACATCTCTCTATAATACCGTCTTTTAACATATTTTGTATCTCTGAATCAACTTCTTTTCTATATTTATAAGGTATGGGATATGTTCTTATTCTGAAATTTTCTATTCCTCTAACTTCTATCTTATGTACATAATTATTTGCCATTCTCATCTCCTTTTTAATCAATCCTTCATACTTCATAATCAAATTCTTCACTTTCTCTTCATATTCTTTATTTCCACACACTAATACCAATTCCTCCATAATTATATTCCTTTCTATATTCCATAACTGCCTATTATCCTCTCCAATTTCCAATTCATCCATATTTCCATTCCTTTTTATATTCCATAACTTCCTATTATCCTCTTCAATTGCCAATAATTCCATATTTCCATTCTTTTCTATATTCCATAACTGCCTATTATCCTCTTCAAATTCTAATTCTTCCATATTTTCTTTTTCAAATTCAATCTTATTACCATTTAATTCTATCTCCATCTTTTCAAAATCAATTCTTGCTTTATATTTCGTTAATTCATCTATTCCTATAACTATGTCTGTTTCTAAATTATCCACTAGCAATAATTGCATCTCAACTTCTTTCCCATCCTTTAATTCAATGCTTTGTATTATAGATCTGCTAACTTCACACAATTTCTTTCCATTTGCTCCTATTAATGTAGTTTTCGGTATCTTGACTAGCTTGTTTTCATAATTTTTAATATTTTCTTCTATCAATTTTGTTTTTATTATGGACGCTTCCGAACCTGTATCTATTAATATTTTAACTTGTTTCCCATTTAATTTTCCTTTAATTTTTATCAATCCCGTTATTTCTTTTAATTCCAAATCTTCCCCAAATTTAATGTATTCCCTTGGATGTTCATATGTACAGATGATATTTCTTACATTTGGTATGTGCTCGATCCAAAATTTTGGTCGGGCTCTTGTTCAGTAATAATTTCCGGTTCTACCGATATCACTCTCTCTTTTCTTCTTTGGATATTGTTTACTCTTCTTTGTGCTCCATTTCCTTTTCCTCTATCTTCCTCCCTATAGTCTTTTCTTTGTTCTCTAATTTCTTCTCTTTGTCGGTTATCATATTGTCCACCTCTATTATTTTGTTCTCTATAATTCTGCTCTCGATAATTGTTATTGTTGTTATTATTATATCTAAAATTTCTGTTATAATTATTTTGATTGTTAAAATTCCTGTTATAATTGTTGTTATTTCCTGAATTATTGTTATTATTATTGTTTCTGTTATTATATCCATTGTTATAATTTCTATTATTCATATTATTAGTTCTATTAAAATTTTGTTCATAATTATTTCTTCTATTAATTTGATTATTTGTATTATCATCATAATTATTGTTATCGTTGTTATTATATTGATTGTTTCTATTAAAATTGTTATTATTGTTATTATGTTGATTATTTCTGTTAAAATTGTTACTATTATTGTTGTTTTTATTTCTGTTATAGTTGTTATTGTCCACTCTATTTCTCTCTAATCGTTGTAAATAACTACTAAGTTGTTCTATATTTTTAACATTCTGAATAGTGATTGTCTCTGTTATTTCACATTTAAAATGTCTAGATATAAACATTATTATTTCCTCTTCTGGTATGGGTGGGTCTAGGAATTTCGCATTCATGAATACTGTCATAGCATAATCATTCATGCTTTTTCCTCTTCCTGTCTCATATTTTCCTGAGTAGAGTTTTTCTCTTACTCTTGCTTGAGCACTATTTCCCCAGAAATATCTTATGAACTGTTCTTCAAAATCTTCAAAATTGTTAAAATCGTCTTCTTTACTTGTATACCATACTAATGCATGATTGTCTAAGTTCTCTCTTATCATTTCTTTTATGTCTTCTCTATTTTGCATGTTTTTAATTTTATTCTTTAGAATTTTAATGAACACTTTTGGGTGTATTTTCCTATTATCTCCTTCAAATTTATGTTCCCCTCTGTTTCCAATGTAATTGTTTATTATTTTTGTTTCCATCACTCCATTTCTTACTTCATGAAAATTCCTATCTTCTCTTTGGTCATGTTTTTGCTGTAAATAAAATAGTCTCTCTTCCATGTCTTCTAGTTTTCTTGTCATTTCCATCGTTTCTTTTGATTGTTCTCCCTTGAAAATTCTACTTCCAGTTTGTTCAATTTTACTTTTGATAAGTTCTATTTCCTTTTGTATTTCCCAAATCTTCTTTTCAGTTTTCACCTCCTCTAGTTTCTGCTTCTCTTTACATGCTTCTTCAACATTTTGTTGAAATTCAGTTAAAGTTCTGTCCCATTTTCCTTCTAGATTTCCCATTCGTTCTTGGGTGTCTTGAAATCCCATTTTGATTTCCTTAACTTCTTTTTGAATTTCTCCTTTGAAATCCTTTTCCTTCTCCTCTATCTCCTTAATTCTGTTAATCTGTAGATTTTCTATTTCCGTGATCCTTCCAATCACTTCTCCTCTTATTTCTTGTTTAGTGTATTCTAATTTGTTTTCCATATATTCGTTTGATTCTTCCAATTTCTTCTCAACATGTCCCAATTTTTCTTCCATCAATTTTATTATTAGATCCTTAGTTTGTTTTATTTCTTCCTTATTCTGGTCCATCTTTATATTTATTTCTTTCATTTCTTCTCTATTTTGGTCCAATTTTGTATTCAAATCCTGTTTCATTTCTTCCCTATTTTGGTCCATTTTTATATTCATTTCTTGTTTTAATTCTTCCTTATTCTGGTCCATCTTTATATTTATTTCTTTCATTTCTCCCATCATCATTTTAAACATACTCATTACGTCCATTTCCTTTTTTTCTTTAGATTCTTGTTTGTCCTCCTGTCTTGCTTCTTCTGATAATGGTACATCTTCTTCTTCCTGTCCTTGTTCTGCAATATCTTCTTCCGAATGTTCTCTCCCCTGTTCCAAGTATTGTACCTGAAAATCTCCTCTACCATTGCTTCTTTCTTCTCTTTCTTCATCAGGCCTACTTTCAACTCCTACCTGCTTTCCGTCTCTTAATGTCATTTTCCGTTCCATTTTATGTATTTAAATTCTTTTAATAAAGTCAAAAAAAATTATTTTAATGCTTTTTATTACTACTTACAAAATTTCTATAATAGCCCCACGTTGCGGTGACATGTTAAACTGGATAGAACGGGGAGAGAAATAATGATTTATAGTTATTATTAGTTTAGTTTATATTTAGTTTTGATTTGCCCGGTATATTGTAAAAATTTAAAATTTTATTACTAAAATGGTTATACTTTAAAACATGAGAAACTCTTTAACCTCAGAGTAGGGTTCAGGTATAGAGAAACAAAAATTCAATTTATAATATGAGCGCCTAGATTTGATTAAATATCTCTGTCTTCTTAAAAATTTTGTTAATAAAAATGTACTTGCTTGTTTAATAATACGTAATAAATTCTTAAGACGGTCCTGTGTTTCAAGTTGAACCTTTTTACTATTCACAGATGTCAGTTTAAACTACCAACGGTTCAAACTAGAGGGAGCCATCACCACAAAGAAATAAAATATATCAAAAAACAATTTTACAATGTTCTTCAAACTAGAAAGAACGTTATTTAATATTTTGAATAGACAAATACATTGTTCTTTTACAAGACACAAATTAATAAAAAACCTACTATCTATTATGACCACTCATTCAAACAAAATCACGTTCTCACATGAAAAAATTATCTCTATATACAAATCTGAAATAGGCAACACTTAATACAAATCTTATAATACTGAAACTTCTATATAAACGATTATTATATCAAAATGGCGAAACACAATGGTTGTAAATGTTTGTTTAATACCAAAGTTCAATTTTTTTTTCACTAAATTGGTAAGTTTTATTCAACCTTTTTTATGTATAATGAAAATAGTCTAAATACCTTATTCCTGTATCGTAATTCACTTCAATTATCCTTTACTTTATTTTAGGTTACCTTCTGGAAATTGTCACATCACTGGTCCAGCTTACACAAAATCAGGAATCAATGCTATGTCCCTTCCACATCAATACATTTCAGTCCAATTACATAATCAAAAGCTTTCTAAAAGGTATGGTGGATATATCCATTCCACCATACAAATATTAATCAAGTATTATATATCAATTATAGGGTTAGTATTCAAACATAATTACCAAATTTTTTCTTAGTTTCTACATCTGCTTGTTTAAATATATAATCTACCATATCATAAGTACAATGTATCTCTCTTTCCTGAATTTTGATGCCAAATATCTTATTTTTCGAAAAGTTTTCTTAATTCCCAAAATTTTGCTGCTTCTCAAATTTTCTACCACCCAAAAAGAAGTTTACCTAGTCAATAGTCTGTATAATCCACAAACTTTTCTCCTTCAATTTTTTTATTATTAACAACTACTTGTCGCAGATTAAAAGTTTGTTGAATACATTCCACCAATCAGATTTGGTTATCAAAACTTTTCTTTATAGATTTCATTTCAAATAGTGAATTGTCCATCTATCATTTGAAAACGCTTTGTTTTAAGGTTCTTTAATGATTTTAACTCATATTGTGTCTCTTAAATTATATTTCATTTAGTTTACAAAATGACATTTTCCAATTTACAAAATATGTGTTCATAATGTCAAACCGTTCAATAAATGTCACATTCCATAGAATTAATGTTATTCAGTTTACTTCTTATATCGAAATGTTTTTAAATATTTATAAAATCTTATTTACATGTCCTTCAAACCCTAATATTCATTTTAAAAAGAATCTCACTATTTATTTACCTTGACAATAAAAATAAAGGATTATCATTTCCATTTGTATATGTAACAACGTTCTAATATTCCGTCTTGTAGGTTTATAGAGATTTTGTTAATTCATTTCACAAATGTTTTTTTTTAAATCTTATTTTAAATTATACAGTTAGATGCTTTCTCTATTGAATAGTACATGGTACAGATTGTCTCCTTTTTTAGATAATCTTTTTAAAAAAAAATGAAATTTCAAAAATTTTTATTTCTTGAAATAAGTAGTTTTTTTATTTTATGTTCGGTATACAGGGTGTTGTTTTACTCTATGTTAATATATATATATATATATAACAAGCACTGTTCGTACATCTTGTTTTTATATATATATTGTGACGATATTTATTTCTCTGTAATGTAAATTTGAAAAATTAAAATGAAATTTTGATTAATGTTACTGTCAAATTATAAATTGTCATACTTAGGCTTTTACAAACAGTTTATTTTATTAAATTTGAATTTCTGGGCTCCGGCTATATAATAATTTCTACTAGATTTAAATTTTAGTTTTATGTACCTTATTTGAGAACTCTTTGCTTCCGCTCTCTGGGAGTACGGGTCCAATATTTCAACTTTCCAGACGTATGGCCTCCATCTGTGTCAGACTTTCAATATATCAACGCCCAACAAAACTACTCCAGGAAAACAAACTAATTAATTCCAAAATATGTTTATTAATTAATTAAGTTTGAAATTTTTAAAGAATGGATTACCAAATTTAAGTCAATATAAGTATCTATGAGAAATTTCAAGATAGTTCAATGTTAGACGTAGTAGATTGAATGCATTCTCTCTACGAAAATAAAAGAGAAGAATCTTAACCTATAAATCTACAATGATAAATCTTACAATAAAAAAACGGAGTTATGTCAAATAAAGTCTTTGTACTATTTCTAATTTCTGTAAACTTGAATGCAAAGCATACAGACTCAACAGCAAGCAAATCGTTAAGGATATTCATCACTTTCTATTCAATAATTTTCAAGTTTCCAATCAAGATGATGATTCTCTCCTACAAAATATTTATAAAGATTTGTTACCTTTCAGTCCACTGTCAAATACTCTTTAATAAGGAAATCGTCTTGAAGAAATCATTAAACTCCTCACTAATCCAGTGTATACGGTATGTACGATTTACCCTTTCTTATCTTCTCTTCAAAATTTTGGAAATTATTTCCTCTTACCATTAAATACAAAACATGTCCACTTCAGCTTGCTTTTCTTTTATCGATAGTATCTTTTTAAAAGACTTCTATTTTATTAATTATCTCTTTTTTTTAGAAAACTTTTTGGCTTCTTGACAGCTCTTTCCAAACTTTCTTAATGACACTATTTTATTTATTTTTAGTCACCTGGATTTGTATCTCTGGGTTACCGCAAACAATGAGAGAGTAGTCATTAGACATAGAACAAGTATCCTTTCTCCTTACTCATCACTAACTTTTTTCTATAACCTCCAATTGTCACCATTTGTCACCCGCACTTGACTCTGTATGTTCGGGTAAATTACTCTACCTTCTTATAATTACAATCCTACGTAATGTATAAAATAATTTACAATCAATAAAATAATCTTCTAGACTTTGGTCAATGGCTTGTGAAAGTATGTTTCTTTATGACTGTACCCTTTTGATTTCATTTCAATTTCAAAATCTTTACCTAACTTCTGATTAATTACTTAGCTAATTTTCAAATTTCTACAGTGTGTGCCAAATTTATCTAATATTTTATAAATCATTTATTGTTATTTGGTACATTATTCTATCTAAAATTTTCTAAGACAGTTTATTTGTCTTAATATATATATATATATATATATATATATATATATACATACATTGTTTGTTTATAATAAATCTACATTTTCGTATAATCTTGGCAATGCTAAACATAGGAATGAAATTCATACCAGTTTATATTAGATGATACATAAACTTAAAACTTATAAGCATAAACTATTGAATAAAAGGGTTTTCAATTTTTCTTTTAAATATGAAATTATAAGAACACAGATAGTTTTTGTTCACAGTAATATGTGCCTGAACCCAAAGAGAATAAGAGTTTTCATGTACCGACGAGTTAGTGGGCTGGATTAAAAAAGGGCAAATACATAAATAAATAAAACTAAAGTATATATATATACACAACAAAGTGATTCATGGGTAATTTACGCAAAAAGAAAAAGGGCTACTGAAACAGAGTGATAACCGCGGACATGCATGTTTCCACATTTCTGGCTCATTTGCCGTCTTCAGCACGGTACACAAAATGAATACCGACCAGAAACCGCCGCCGTATCAAAACATGGACTCCTTTATGGAAACTATCAGCCGCAATCAATCCGAAGAACTCGTTGACCAAAGATCCAGCTCCGTTCTCCTCAACCCCTTCACAAACATCCCCGAGATGATCAGAGATGCAGCAGCTATCAACGAAACACTAGAGAGAGAGGACCGTTACAAACTTTCTACGTCGAAGATTCGTTTAGAAGCGATGAGAAAATCCCGGTTTGCACTCATTACCGATCATGTGTGCTGAAGGTGTGGTAGCCATGATCACCGTCGAGGTAGGTGCCAACAGCAACCGGTCCTGTTCTATTCAAGATGTGGACAAATTTGACGAATGTCCCGAGACTGTCCGTGTAAGAGAGAAGAAGTTGAGAACTCTTCTAATACCCCGACCAGAGAGCCCAGGAAGTCCGTAGCCGTGCAAGCACATATTGTTTCCCGGCCACAACCCCGAATAACCGAGGAAATAGGCAGACTTGTTAACTTATCCAGAGAAGATTTCTGACACCACCGGATCCGTACGTGAGCGACACTATAGACGGCATCGCTGCCCACCGGTTCGAGGATTTGGAGCCAGGAGAAAATGTTCCGCTCCAGGGATCTGTAGAAGAGAAAACAGCCGCATCAACTAAGTTTAGTTTTCCGCAGCCACGTAGGAATATTTGGACTTAAATATTCTATGTATATATGTACGTAAAATAGAATTTAGTGTATCCGATATAGGGATCGATACTTAAAATGTCTATGGAAAAAATAAGATGAACAAAAGCTACGCTTTTGCTCATTCGTTTTTTTACCGAAGTAAGGAGGGTGTGTAACGAATTTTTTGTTCCGGTATCATTCGGTATTATTTAGTTTATTTAGATTTAAAACCTGTAACCTGTTACTTCCTCCTTACTCAACTAGTTCAATTTTAAATATTGTATGGTAATGAATTAAATTTTACCTGGTGAAACAATAAGTCTGTTTATTTATATTTGGGCCATCCGGTATATATATACATTTTAAGTTCATTTTATTAAAACATTAAGACCGTCCAGTTTACCAATATGAATTTTGGTATAAAGTAATTAAATGTTATTTGACTTTTTTTTACTAGATTTCTTTTTGAAGCGATTAGTGAAAATACGAATAAATATGGAGACAAGTTTGAAAAGGGCTTTTTCTCCTTTTCCGCTCTCGTCTTCATAGCGTATAAATAGTGTCCGTAGAAAATAGTGGAAAAAACAAGTGTTTAAAAGGTAGAATTTGATTTTGATAATTCCAAATTATAGTTATTTTGGTATAAAATTATATTTGATAGTTGAATTCAATATATTCCGTACAAAAGTATAAATTGGTTAGGACTGCCGTAGTGATACGATATTCAGTGGTTTTATCAAATTACATTTTTAATGTTCTATAGTTTCCAATAAAGAATGAATTGTAAACTATACGCTATTTTCTGTTGTTGGTTATTTGACTTAGTTCGTCCGAATATATTTTCAGTTTCTTTTTAATTCAGAATCAAGTTTTTGTGTAAGCTTTCTTTATTCCAAATTTTTTTAATGATCTTTCATTTTGTTTATAGTGTTTTTGTGTTTGGTTTCCGGGAATTATATTTGATTTCTGGGTGATTCTAAAGTATTACTCAGGAATTAAATAAATTCCGATAGAAATTTCAACGCCTCGCCGACCTTCTCGGGTTCTGTTGACATTTCTTTCTGTTTCTGCCGTTCCGATTATGTTAATAGGGTTTTCATTTGGTATCCGAGAATTATATTTGATTACTGGTTGATTCGAAAGTATTGCTCAGAAATTAAATAAATTCCGGTAGAAATTTCAACACCTCATCGACCTTCTCGGGTTCTGTTGACATTTAATTTTGTTTCTGCCGTTCCGATTATGTTGATAGGGTTTTCATTTGGTTTACGAGAATTATATTTGATTACTGGTTGATTCGAAAGTATTACTCAGGAATTAAATATATTCCGGTAGAAATTTCAACATCTTGCCGACCTTCACGAGTTCTGTTGAAATTTCTTTCTGTTTCTGCCAATTCGATTGAGTTAGTAGGGTTTTCATTTGGTTTCCGAGAATTAAATATGATTACTGGGTAATTCGAAAGTATTGCTCAGGAATTAAATAAATTCTGGTAGAAATTTCAACACCTCGCCGACATTCTCGGGTTCTGTTGAAATTTCTTTCTGTTTCTGCCGTTCCGGTTTAGTTAATAGGGTTTTCATTTGGTTTCCGAGAATTATATTTGATTACTGGGTGATTCGAAATTATTGCTCAGGAATTAAGTAAATACTGATAGAGGTTTCAGCTCCTCGCCGACCTTCTCGGGTTTTGTTGAAATCTCCTTCTTCCTCCACTGTTTTGAGATTGTTTATAGGTTTTTTTCAAATTTCATCAAGCCACCAATGAACTCCGTATGCATTATTTTGGATAATACTGCATACGATAACCCCGATATAAAACCACTGAGTTCGTATACGATTATATGTATTCTGATTTTCATTGTACATGAACCGTTTTACATTCACTCGCCTATTATTCTGCGTAGCGTATGTTATTTGTTTGGATACCCATCCGCTTATTAACTTGCGTTAATAGGTTTGGCAAAAGTTTATTTTTTATTTGTTAGCCGAGTCTACCTATTATATTACAGAATAAACAATTGTATTGAGTTATTGTAGTTTTACTTATAACTTGCAAATGGTCCGTTATTACCTCTGGCTTCAGTTGTCACGTTGGTAGTTTATTTTAAGGTAATCCTGTGCTAACAGTCGAGCAATAACGCTCTATAAAATAAGTATACCACTACTTAGTCTCTACAGTACGTTACAGTCCGACCCCTGGAATTTTCCGTACCTCCATCTGTTGCCATCCGAAACCCTCGAAAGTTTTGGAGTCGATGGGCCGTGGAGTTAACCTCATTAAAAATCTGGCGCCCGAGAGAAATCTTGAATCCGCAGTTTTGGGGTGTCAATTGTGACGTGTCCAGATACTTAGTCGTCGACTAATAAGTACGGGACGGAAGAGAAACGCGGCACACGATGAAGTTTGGAGTGACATTAGTTATGATTCTGATTATAGTAATAGGTTGTAAGTAATTATACTCATAAGTGAACTAAAGCAGTTCCAAACACATTCCTCCATCCATTGACAACTTCGAGATTTATAATGTAGTGTTTGACATTGTTATGAATAACAAATTTATAATGCGGAATAATATTCTGAATAATATTTGAGTCTTCAAATTTTAATTACTATTGTTATTATTGATTATTACTTTTTGTATTTGTAACCAAATCTATAAATTATAATTGAAAAATGTATCTGTACTCATAAATATTTGCATAAACAAATTGTTTGACTAAATTTTTTTTAATTTAAATAGAAAAATGACTATGAAAGAACGTACCATCAAAAATTCAAAAAATAATATAACAAATGAATGAATTAAAAAAATAATAAGTTGATTTATATTACGTATTTCCGTAATGATAAAAAACACCCATAGAACTATTCATAAATTACCGTTGAAGTTTAAGACATTACAAAAGTAATGATAAAATTGATGTAATTATTGTATTGTTAATTATAGTAATATGGTCGGATGACCCGAAAACAGCGTTGCTTTTATGCCGATTAATAAATTATTTAAAATATCTGAAGTAAGTAATTGATAATAATGTTCATTAACTTGAAATCAAATAAAGTATAAAAATAATAGTGTTTTTAAATGAAACTCAGGGTCTCTAGTTAATTCCACAATATAATACAAGTTATTGAAAATTCTAAGAAATTGACAATTGTTTCGATAAATCAATATCATATATTTATTTATCGAAACAATTGTCAATTTCTTAGAATTTTCAATAACTTGTATTATATTGTGGAATTAACTAGAGACCCTGAGTTTCATTTAAAAACACTAATATGAGCATATTCCACGAAGTAAGGGTCGAGACAGTCAATTTCATTATAAAAATAATATTATTTATCTATAACTCTATACATACATATAATTAAGTATGTATAAAACGACTATAAGTGCATAGAGCGCGATTTTTCGCGATGTTCTGCCAGACACTTGGGGCGGGCTCATTGGTGATAAACATAGGGGGATGGATGACATACATCGTATCCTTTAATTGAAAAAAAAATATCCATTCCGCGATAATGTACGTACCTAACTACCCCGAAAAATTGTTAAATTGTTTTCTATTTTTTTTTGGTAGGTTAGGGGCCCCGAAGACTTTTTTATAAACTTTTAAATATAAACTATAATTTAAAATAAAAATAATCCAATTCGGTATAAAGTGACCGCTTCATGAAAATAACGACCGGAAACCCCATGCGCAGAACCGTTGGGGGCACTTCCGGGCTAAATCATATTGGGCAGATTGATTGGCATGGTAAAAACTATCATCCATTTCACGATCTCGAGGCCTCACTGACGGTCGCGTCTTGGACTATTTATTAACGATCTCATAATTAAATGTCAAAGCAAGTTGTAGATTATTTCTTTTCTATTTTTATATGCTTGCCCTAATCCGAAAAATTTCCAAACTGGTTTTAAATAGGTGTATTACAAGCCCCTAATAATTTTAGATATTTCCTCTTCCAACTCCTCTTATTACCTTTCAGATATGCCTTAATAATACTCATTTAGTTTGTTCATTCATAACATGTATTCGAGAATTTAACTAGGTCATACAACGTCTCATTAGCGTAGGCTTGCTATGAGAGATATACAGGGTGTCAATTTGAAAACGAGCGGCATTTAATATTACCTAAACTAATGACAGTATCAAAATTTGGCGAAACACGTCGTCAGTTTACATATCAAGGGGGACAACTGTTGAGGCGTTTGCTGTCGTATTACTTTCAACCCCCTGACCCCTAGGGCACCTACCCCTAAAATTTTAAATGGCTATCCTTATTTCTTTTGCCATTTTTGAGTTCCTTATATAAATCTTAGATAAATTTCATTTTTTTTTTCAAAATTGAAGCACTTGTACTCACGAATGTATGGAATGTATTTAATGTATGGAATGTAATTAAATTCTAAATTGAAATGTTGCAACTTTTACATTTATAATTACTTTATGAATTGTTCAGAATGGGTTCCATTGTTTTCTAAACACAAGTACAGTCGGTATTCAAACTGTTCGCGGACCTTTTGAAGAGTCTCGGGTGAAATAGCCCTACATTCCTGAACAATTCATTGTTGCAGTTGTTCAATTGAGTCTGGTTGGGATTTGAATACAGCGGATTTCAAGTGACCCTCTCCTACTAATCCACTGCTCCGGATAATGATCATTCAACCACTCTCTTACTGGGCGTACATAATGAGGGGGTGCTCCGTCCTGCTGGAAGTGCAGTAAATTTTATCTAGACCAATATTTCCATTGGTATCCCATTGATTTTCCGCCTCATAAATTAAAGAGGCTCTATACCTCTCTCTAACATTTCGGCATAAATTTTACCATTTAGATTTCCATTTATGAAGAGGTGACCAATGATAGTATTGCCTAATATACCTGCCCAAACATTTAAATTTTCTCTCTAATAACGTGAGGATTGAAGTCGCTCCAATAGCGGCAGTTTTGTTTATTGACATCACCATTGACGTTGACGTTTTTTTTTGTAGATTGGCTTTAAAATTTTCATTTTCGTGGATTTTGATTCACTCTATAGGATAACAATTTGAGGATGAAGATATTACGTAGTATAAGGCTATAGTTATGTATGTACCAAGGCAGTAAAATGAATCTTTATCGGATGAGTCTGAAATTATGAGACGAGCGAGCGAAGCGAGCGAGGCGAATAACAGGCGAGTCCGATAAAGGCACTTTACTGACGTGTTTCTTACAAAATTTTATCGCCAACCGTTCAGAATGTTCAATATAAATATTTAGGTATAACTCATCGCATTTTATTGTGACAAAGTAAGCAATCAGATATAGAACAAATCTACTTACTAATCGTTATATTAAAAGTGAGTGTACATCCTGAAGTATCATGAAAATTAATTCCTGAAATTGAAGGAGTTCCAAATGAAAACGTTGGAGGATTATTATCTATTTTAAAAATGTACAAATCTTGTCTATTAGAATTGTCCATGGTTCCAAGAGCGTCTCGAATGACATCTCTTGAATTTCAGGTGATATGCACTGAATATCTTCCATAATTTGTTATAAATGACTCGCGAGAAAACTATTAGCGAGAGGTGTGACAATGACAGACTATTTTTGATTAATGTCAAAGTCATGGTTGTACTAATGAAACTTCGCAGATGGAAAAATACTTTATATTACGATAAAATAAAAAATAAAGTATTTGTTTACTTTTGGAAAACACTCTGATAATGTGGAACTTTACTGACGGTTGGCGATCAAATATATTATTTTTGCGCGATTGAACTCTATTCGATTGCTTAGGTACTGCATGTGTACCTATCCAAGATGGTTGCTACGGCAAACCCGACAGTTTCATCGTTCCTTTAAATTCATATACTACTCAACGTATCCCATATAAAACGTTAAAAGTGAATTTATCCTAAGTGGACATTTTTTTTTATCTGGAGCTTCAACTATATACTTGGTATGAATCTTCTTTCGTGAAAACATTGGCCTTTTTTGGTGGATCGGGATCCGATATTAAGATCGCAGCACTACCTAACTGTCAAGTCCAAACTATTCTAGATGTGGTAAAATTGTTTGTTTATGTGGTGTTAATAGTGTGGCTTAGTGTTTTGCGCCCTTTTTGCATTAAACTTTCTTTTCCAAATAACTAAATGAACCCGGCCAACATTAGTCACTGCTTACACGGAAATGTTAAACATTTTTACATTCTAACATTATCTTTATAGTGAATTTCGTTCAGAGATACTAATCTTACAGTTATAATTAATTAAAACTTATTTTCATAAAATGACAGACCAGACATAAAAATTCAAAATTGTTTAAATTTCATTATTAACTATATCTACGTTTAACCAATTTTTGTACATTCAATATTCATTTTTTAAATTCTTTCTCTTCTAAGTTTAAATAAAACACCTTTATAAGTTACTTTTTTCTTCCATTAGTAAATAAAGTCGTAGAAAAAATATTGTGTACAATCGTACGCAAAGGATATACATTTTCCATTATGAAAGAATTGCGAAATGCGAGCGTTTTTTCAATTTTTTCACTCACGAGCGCTAACGCTGTCCAAGAATGACATTTCTCGAAAAACGTCAAGTTTGTGTTGGGATTTGAAAGCGTCAAAGGCTACTTTGTTAAGCGGTTCTAGAAAAAAAACTTTTCATCAATACCTTATGTTTTTTCTACCCAACCACTTTTAAAAACAATGTATGTATTTTCGTTTTTGTCTCTAGACTTGTTAGGAATGATAGTGGAACGACCAATATTCCAAGTTTTTTCTAGCTCGGTTTCCGTATCACTTGAATCACACATTTTAATTCCAATAATCTTATTAATAAACGTATCTACTGCCTTCCACACGAAACTCCAATAAAACTCAAATGACGATGTGGCTGACGTTATATACAAATTGCTATAGTAACTATATTGCAATGATCACAGACTTGATGATTTAATGATGACATGAAAATTCGATTACAGTGACTATTTTTTAAAGATTATACATGGAATGATAATCTAAATGTTTTAATTATAAATGCAATTGCACAAAAATCGTCATTCCTATTCAGGTAGCCGATGAGTGCACCTCATTTTGTACTATCTGGGTAACTACCGTTATCTTCGTGTTAATTTCATATTAAGAATTTTTATTCTAGTGATAATTGTTAAAACTAAATATCAAAATGTGAACATTATAAACCAATTAGTCACCGCTTTGTTTTTCGATTTGTGATATTATAATCAACAAATAAATCAAGAAATATTCCAGTGTCGTAGCAGTACAACGGGTAACTGCTATTTTCCTACTATTTCATTCACAGGGCCCTTTTGGACTCCTGTTCCTCTTTAAATTTTAATCGTCGTGGTCTTGGAATCCAGGACCACTCGCAAAATGGCAAGTACTACCCAAACATCCTTAACTCAACAAAATTCGCTTCATATCACAAAATCATACGTTGATGCAACTTTAACAAAACTCCCACCACCTACGTTTCCTAAACGCGAGCAAGCCATTGTCCTGCACTTAATTCCGAACACGTCTCCCCAAAAATTATCACATTTGCATCGAGAATCTCGGATAACCGTATCTGTATATATCTATCTTCAACAGCAATTCCAGATGATCTTCTTAAAACGCATCTAAACATTTGCATCGATTCCACAATAATTTCTATTCGAAGACTTATTTCGCCTGCTAAACGTTTTTTAATATCGAATGTATCTTCTACTATCCCCGATTACGTTATCGAAAAAGCTATCAAGGACATCGGACTGCAAATTGCCTCTCCTGTTTCATTTGTTAAATGTGGCGCGCAAGGAGATGAATACGCTCACACCATGAACTTCCGCAGAATTACTTACGTTATCCCTGATAATGATAACTTTAGCATACAAACTTCAATTCAATTGGTGTGTTTTCTGTGTAAACGGAGCGGACACACCACAGACACTTGCACCAACACTACATCGTCACAACCACAAATCGAAATATCCTCCCATCCCTCGCTATCACAATTACCAGCTACTACTTCACCCAGTGGCATTCCATCATCCCTCTTTTCACCTCCCGAGCCCCGATCGGATAATATATCAACAGCTGACCCAACTCATGTAGAGCCATTGTCTAACCTTATATTGCCCCTCTTGTCCCATGGTCAAAAAAGAGGTATTTCCTCTGACAGCAATGTTGACACCCCCAGTCAACTATCACCCACAGAATCCCCATTACCAACAGACAACCAAGTGCCTCCCCCCTCTTATACAACTTCCCAAAACACATTTAAGCACCTTAGGAAAAAACCTAAAAATCTAGTTCCTGAACATCTCAAACTTACTCCCAACTCTCAAACCTCTATACAGTACCTCTATAAGAACAACCCATCCAGATTCACGCTCTATGAAACGCAGTTCACAGCGTTTTTAGAAAATCCATACGGTATTTCAGATCCTCTTAACGAAGCCCTGGAATTCACTTCTAATATCCAGGGACTGTTAAGTGATTTATCGCTTCTTTACTCCGAAACAAAAGAAAGATTACTTAAAAACCGACTCACTCGACTACAGAAAAAACTTAAAAGACAACTTAATTCCGAGGACCTCTCTTATAATAAAAGCGTTTTCTTCTGATAGTCAAACTGATGAAGAACTCAATTATCCTCTCTCACAATCTTATTAACAACTAAGTTCTTAAGCCATTCAAAGTTATTCAATGGAATTGTGATGGATTCTTTCCTCGTTTGGAAAGAACTCAACAAATAATATCAGACGAACGACCTGAAATCCTCTGTTTACAAGAAACCAACTCTAAAATAGATAGAACTACGAAGGTTACCATTATCTTCGCACCAACTGCGCAAGGGCTAGTAGGGGCATCTCAATTTTCATATCTGGAGAACTATTTTCCACTCCTCTCCATATCACTACTGATCTTGAAGCTATTGCAGTTTCCACCAGTGTCCAAATAAACTCACTATCTGCAGCTTATATATCCCTCCTAATTACCCTTTAAAAGAAATAGAACTTCAAAACCTAATTTACCAACTCCCCCAACCTTACATTCTAGTAGGTGACTTTAACGACCACAATATAATGTAGGGATCCAATTACACCATCGGCAAAGGGAAAATCCTCAAAAATGTGATCAATTGTACAGGTTCTTGCCTGCTTAACACCGGTTCTAATACACACTTGAATTTCTCCTCTGGTACCTTCTCCTCTATTGATCTTAGTTTTAGTGACCCTAAACTTGCTCCTTTACTAAATTGGCATACTGCTAATTATCCTTATGATAGCAACCACTATCCCATTATTATATCCTTCAATATCTCCAGCCATAATGATACCTTATCCAGATGGTTTTGGCGCTTAAACACTGCCGACTGGACTAGTTATACGTCTCAAGATGAAACCAACTTATCTGCATTATTTTTCTCAGATAATATGAACGATAACATTCTAAAAATTACAGATGCTATACTTTCAGCTGTCAATCTGCAAATTGGTAAAAATATCATTTCACGTAAACAAAAAACTGTGCCATCGTGGAACTCCTGCTGTGCAAGTGCTATGAGTGAACAAAAAATGGCACTAGATATGTATCGTAGGCATAAGACACAAGAAAATCTTACTAATCTCAAAAGAGCCAGAGTCAAAACACGTTATATCGTAAAACAAAGTAAAAAATAGAAATTATGTATCCTCCATAAATGTGAACACAAATCCCTCCTAACTTTGGAATAAAATTAGGCAAATATGAGTAAACAATTGGAATTTTAAAATTCCCTGTCTTATCTATAATAATACAGTAGTTAATAAAAATGAAGAAATCAGCAATATTCTGGCAAAAACCTTTGAATTAAAATTTCAAAATAAAGTTACACTTACCTATTCAAATAAAGCTCCTTCCTCATGTACTGTGTCAAAATCTCAAGACATTACTTCTCTTAACTGCCCATTCTCTTACTTAGAGCTTTCCTCAGCTCTCAATAGCTGCAAAAATACTGCCTCTGGTCCAGATGACATCCCGTATATATTTCTTAAAAAACTTTCCAACATAGGGTTTGGTAAGCTACTAGAAATTTACAATTTAATATCGTCCACCCTCCAAACTCTTTCCGACCTATATCACTAGCTTGTACCATGTGTAAATTATTAGAAAATATTGTTAGTGAGCGGCTTCTCTGGTTTCTTGATAAATATAATGTTATCCCAAAAGAACAATCAAGATTTCGACGTAATAGATTGACTCAGGACAATCTAGTTCTTCTTTAATCTCATATCTCTGGGGCAATAAACAGATAACAAGAAGTCATTGCAGCTATATTCGATATTGACGGCGCTTTTGATACTGTTAGCAGACAGTCAATACTAAATAAATTGACGTTGGCCAGAGGGATGGAGTTCCTCAAGGGTCGGTTATAAGCCCCACTCTATTCAATCTGGCTATCAACGATCTTTGCTGTGATCTTCTTCCTCTCAGCGAATATGCCTTATATGCAGACGATCTAGTTGTTTACAGTCATGGCATGTCGACTACATCTAATCTAATTCAGTCAGCAGTAAATACCCTAAGTAAAAATGTGAGTCACTTAGGATTAACTTTATCGCGCACAAAATCAAAAATTATTAAATTTGGTAGACGACCACCCTCACTATCTCCTAGTATCTTCATTAATAACGTACATCTTCCCGTCGTGGATCATTGTAAAATACTAGGCCTATAACATTTGACTCTCGTCTCAACTGGAAACAACATATTCGAGAAATCAAATGCGACTGCTTCAAAAGAATGTTCATTATTAAAACACTCTCGCATTACCACTGGGGAGCAGACAAAAATTTTCTTCTTAAGATATACAGGGCCCTTATTAGTTGAAAATTAGATTATGGTTGTCACATATATACCTCTGCCACTAAATCAGACCTCGACCTTTCAAACTTACGTCTTTGTCTTGGTGCTTTTCGATCTAGCCCTGCAGAAAGCCTTTATACAAAATATATTTACCGAACATCCTATTGTCCAATCTATCCATGACTCCTACCAACTTATCACATCTCTAAAAATAGTAGTTACTATAATTTGGTTACCTTCCCACATTGGCATCGTAGACAACGAACTTGCAGACCAACAGGCAAAAACTGCTTCTAAATTTACCGTCACCGACAATCTCACAATTTGTAAGGATTTAAAATCACATTTTAAAACAAAAGCCAAAGTAACATGGCAGCAGAATTGGGACTCTACAGATCTGCACATCCTTACGCCAAATACAGCACTCGATAGGTCATTCTCAACCATGTTGTTTTGCTGGTCTCTCAAGGCAAGATTTAGCTGTGGTGAGAAGAGTTAGACTAAGCCATTCAAAACTTACCCATTAATACCTAATATCTAATACCTTCAGACCCGTTTGCTCCAGCTGCAACTCCAACCTAACCATGAAACATATTTTGACGGAGTGTCAGAAATATGCCACCCAAAGACAACAATTTCAGCTTAGCCAGAACTACAAAGATGTTCTGAACAACTCTGTACAAATTATTTACCTTCTTCAGTTTCTCAAAGATGTGCCACTTTTCCATAAACTATAGAACAATTGTGTACATATATATCGAACGAATGAACCTTATACAAATTATATTGTCAATCTTGTAATCGCACCTATGCAAGTGGCCACAGTAGCCGAGCTCGTTAATTATGAATAAAAAAAATCGTCATAAGCATCACGAACAGTAAGGATTTTATACCTATCTTCAACAATTTGGGAATTTCGCGCTACGCCCTTCGTCCCCAAACATTGTTGTCGATCGGTAAAATATCCTTACTGTTCTTAATACTTAATATACTATATTTTTAGACTATATTTTAACTTATATTTGCTAATTATTTTCATCCAACTTCTCTTACTATTGGGTACGGTTTTTTGTCAACGGATGCTTGCAATCATTTATCATACACAAATCCACTTTTTCTGCAGTGAAAGTTCAATTCCAAATATCTGATTGTTTTGAGTATACGACCTGTAACACTACGTTACGTTACGTGATGTTAACGGTTTGGTTTGCTTCGATACTTAGATTGTTCGGAAAACCCTTATAAAGCTATTATGTAAGCCGTTGTTGAGTTAATAGTGACACATATACACTAATTTCTTGTTCAGATGGATTACAAACTTTCATTCAAAATATCACTTTCATACATGACCCATGCGATTCCATCATAAAAAAAACAAAGTCACTGTTGATATTCAAAGGTATGAAAGTCATTTTGTGGGCGAAACACCAACACTGAGTTTACCAACACAATCATTTTATTAGGTTTATCAAATTTTATCTTTATTTTATGCATGCATTGTAAATAAGCAACAAGTTCTTGTAGATTGTGCATTTACATTATCAATTTCGTGAGATTTGAAGAATCCCACATGGTAAAAATGAATAAAACTAGATAAGTACACAAAAACCGGTTAAGACATTATTTACCGCTTGTATGGAAAGCTGTTGCCTAAAAAGTGGTACAAAAGGAATAGAATGTATTGGAAAAACTCGTAAATAAATTGAAACGGCGTTATAATAGAGTTTGCAAGTACCAATGAATGAATTCTAATTCAAAAATGTTTGTGTGGGAAAAATCCTATTACTGTTCGGTACAACCCTATTTAAGATGCGAGAAAAATATTATTTTACCTCAAAGGATGATGGAATTTTTTTTAAGTTATATTTTAACGGGTTTTAGAAAAAAGCCTGTGTTATATCGTCGTTGTCGTCGGTCACTTTTTGTAACATGTCTTGTTGGCACGATACATGATTGGGTATTTATTATTCAGGGCATCTCATAGATGAACTTTCAGGTCAGCAGAGCGAAAATGGGTCCTATAAATCCACATGTTTGGTCATTTCTGGAGAAAATTCGGCTTAGCAGAATATAGTATCCGGAGTGTATACAAGTGATCAATTTTATGATTCGATATTGTTCAGGGCGCCTCACAGATGAACCATATTGATTTTCAGCTCACTAGAGCCCAGTATAACGGGTGCTATATATCAGTAACTTAGTAATAAACTTAGAAAAAATTTCAATCACAGGGTGGCCAAATTTAATCCAGAATCTCCAGATTGAAGAAGTATTTGAGATTATATGCAATTGATAACACTATACTAGAGATTCAATGAGAACATCAGTGAATCATTGGAAAATTATATAAATAAAGTGATATCTAGTAAAAGAAAATTCTAGTACGTAAGTCATATATTTATTTATTGAGGTTTGGTAATAGATACTGACATGTTTATAATTAATGTCACATATTGAATAGTTTGAAATTCTAGATAACTTATACCTACTGTCGCACAAAAACTAAATTTATAATTACCTTGGAATTTTCTACTCATGCCAATAGAACGCGCCTCAAGAACTTTTTAAATTTATCCGAAAAAAACTACTGGGACTTCAAATATATTATTTAAAATACTTTTTTCATCTTCGTTGATTCAGTATCACTACTGGATTAATAATAATAGGTACAATGAGAACTTCAACACGCGTTCCCCATTATCTGTGCAAGTTCTATGCATATCTGCACATTGACAGTTGTTATAAAATACCGCAAATATGTGGAATGGTGAATCGTCAAGAAAAACATACGAGAATAAAATGTTTCTAACCTTGTTAGTTTGTGAAAAACAATCTGATAAAAGAAGCCGAAAAAAGACAAATTTTATTCCGTATGTCTTCGAGGGATAGTATTTTTTAGACGTTAAAGTGTCTTTAAATTAATTGTCATAAACCAGTGTGTGCCGTTGTGCCAGTTCGTAAACTTGTCTTGTACAAATTCTTGCATTTCGAGGTAACAACTCTTGACTACAATAATTCACTGGATTTCCTACATAAGAGGTACTCTTTGTTAAACCCAGTTCAACAATCCTTTTGAAACATTTTTCACTATTGATTGGAATGAGACACGTTTTTAATTTGTATTTTTCTTAACAATAAATTTGTAGTAGTTACCGATGATTTCATAGTTCTGCAACTGATAAGAGTAATTTTAAATTTGCTTACTCTATTTCATACAGTCAATTGAGAATATATACAAAATATTCTAAACGGAAAGACGATTAGGTACTCATATTATTGAAACTATTTTACATGTGGTAGTTAACAACAGTAACAAACGTTGCTATTTCATCAATTGTTCAACTCACCCTTTTAACTATAATAATGTAATGTTTTTCTTATTTATTTAAATCCTCCATGGGTGGGATAAATTAATACACACGGTATATCTATACACTAACTTATATTGAATACGCTGTATAATGTATATTCACTAACACTAATTTATAAACACTTCACTAATATTAATGTTCACGTCTATTCGTTACGAGATTACACTGTAAACTAACTTCGCCGTTGGTAGATAGTCTCTTATATAGTAAGCATCCATCTAGCGCCTTCTATTCCGGAAGTTTGTCGATTGCGGTTCCCAACAAAGAAACGACCTTCCTAGAAACCTCTAGATAAAAATAATCACAAAAAATTATGATGAATATTTCTAAGAAATCGGTGCGATATACTAGTGTGCGATTTCGTAACAATACGTTTCACGGTAAATGGTATTGGCTAAACAATTATAATAAAATCAATCATTAGACCCTTAAGTTGTAAAACCCGAGAATGTCCATCATAAATGAATCACTTATTTGAGAAACCAGATAAGTCCCATAGACATAGTTTTGAAAAAATTACATAACTGTCTATCTATTAAAAGGTGTACTTTTTTTAGTTTAACTATTGATAAATATCAACGTAAAGTAGTTAAACAGTTTTTTGATGAAGAATCAATAATATTATAAAAGATAAATAACAAAATGTGAAGTTTCAAAAATGGACATGTAGACTGTCTCAAATGTTTTTTTTTTTCAATTTGATTTATTTAGTACAAACCACGTTGTATAAACTTATGAGAAATATAATATTATAAAACTTCTGGCTCTAATTCACCATCTACGGTTAGTCGTAGAAACTTATAATTTCTTCATTATCCGGTAGATAGTTTACGAATTTTTTAATGTTATCCATTTTTTTTATTCATAATAGGTACCTTAATATTAGGGTGGACTGGTTCTGTGCAAAGTAGGTACGTTGGGGTCTAGAGTGTCTTGTACCGATTGGAAACGAATAAGTCAATAATCCGTCTATGTAGTCGTATGCAGTAACCGTCCCATTGCGGCTGTCCTCGAAAGAAAACTGCATAAACTTGGATATGTTGATGGAACTCTTTCACTTCTTACAGGGGCTATACTTTGACAATTTCTGGGCCACCAAGACTTGAAATCCTTAATGATACTGTTATCTTCTATAAAATGCACCGTAAACTTATTCTGTTGACTCGCCAGTGTGAAGAATTCGGTGTACTGCTTAACTGTGTAAACTCTATCATGTTTCTTAAGGGATCTCAAACCTCATTGGGTCTTTTATCCCCATTCCTTCGTGGTATATGCAAAAATATGCCTTATCCGTCTTAACGTCATGAATGTCAAAAACGGAGACTGTGAGTTGATGCAGGTCTCTGGGGCAAAAATTTATTTTGTATATAGTCAATAGCTATTATTGCCACACTGGGGTAATCTTGATAATGTACTTTCAATGTTTTCATTTCTGAATGAAACTTCTTAGTACGTTTGAGATGAAGTCTTCTCACCTACAGCCACTCGTTTAGCAATGTCATTTAATTCTTTGGATTTTATTTTAACTGCTAGTTCCTCACATTCACAGCAAGTATCTACTTGGGGTCTTCCAAAACTTAAACTGAATTTGTCTTTAAAAACTTTGTAATATAATGAACATTTTACGTTAGTTTTGGGATACTTGAATAAAAAGAAACTTTTCGCTTAAATATTTATAATCTCGATTGCTGTAGTGCGCTTCCTTAATGGGAAATGATGCAATATGAGAAATAATCAAATCAATAAGGCCAACTGGTTTGGAGTTGCCTGAATTATTTTTTCCGCGTAGATCTTCTAGAGACGTTCCAGCAAATAAAAGCAAACACAATCAATGAACACGATCTTTACTAATACCATGGAAATTGAGAAACGCAGTTTTGCATACTAAAAGCTGCTCTGAACTGTAACCAATTATATACTTATAGACATTTTTGTGAGGCTTTGGTTTGCTGACATTGTTTTTCGGACGCTTTCGCTGAATTCTCTCTCTCTCTTCTAGACGTTTTCTATCCTTTGGATATAGGCCTCTCTCATATTTTTCCAGTTTTCCCTGTTCTGTGCCACTTGGTTCCAGTTAACTCCGGCTGTTCTTTTGATGTCATCATACCATCTTTGCTGTGGTCTGCCGGTGCTTCTTTTCTCCCCCCAAGGTCTCCATCTTGTTATTTTTCCGCTCCAGTTGTTTTTATTTCGGGCAACATGTCCGGCCCAGTTCCATTTAAGACTGCCTATTCGCCTCACTATGTCCTCTACCTTGGTTCTATTTCTTATCCACTCATCATTGGTTTTAATTCGCTGAATTGGAACTGCTGATATAAGAACTTGAAGATAAACATCTTGTTTATTTTTGGAACCAAAACTGGAAAATTTATTAAATACTTCTTTCATCGTCTGCCTTGGTAACTTTTCTAAAAATTTACTGCGACAATAAAAAATACTTGGTTTAAGATATCGTTTCCAGTTTTTAGGTTAAGGAATAACTTTTCTTTTATAACTAATATATGCATCACCTTTTATTCTTGATTTTTTAATTCGCTTACACTGCCATATTACACTTTTGACACTTTTTTTCGCTTATTTTGACTAGTATTAATTTCATCCATTTTTTGACAAGATCTAGATTTTTACTATTAATAAAACGCGACATGCGCCTTTCTATTAGAAATGGATATTTCGCGAAATATCAAAAAAACCATATGATTAATTTGTCGGGTTTCTCAATTAAGTGATTCAAATGTAAATGGACCGGATTGTATTATAATAATTTGTAGGTATTATATTTATTCATAATATCAACGATGAAGAATAAATTTAAAATACTGGAAATATATAAATGACCTTCGCATCACAATAATATGAAAGCAGTGTTTTAAATGAAACTCACTGTTTCTATCTAATTCCACAATATAATGAAAAATATTGAGAATTCTAAAAAATTGACAATTGTTTCGATAATATTTAGTTAGTAGTGGGATTTCTCTGGTTGTTTTAATCTGTATGTTCGTAAGTGTTCACTGTATCTAATTTCAAAATGTCTAAGGGCTTGAAAAATCTTTGAATGTAACATTTCAGAAAATATCTTATTTTGGTATAGATATGTAGATGACATATTATCTTGTTTTATAGGTAGTGAACGACAATTAGATGTATTTTTCAACCATATTAATAATACACACCCAAAAATTAAATTTACATTTGAAGTTGAAGAAAATTACTCATTCAATTTTGTTGATTTAAAAATTCAGTGAGTTAATAATGTACTTGATTATTCTATTTACAGAAAGCCAACACTCGCTGATGTAACTATTCCATATAATTCCAATCACATAAATTAGCAGCATATAATTCAATGATACACACAGCATTTCAGTTCCTACGAACAAATGTAATTTTGATAGAGAAATCAATACAATTAAACAAATAGCAACATCCAACGGTTACCCATTACATATGATACATAAATTGCTTAATAAAAAAGAGGAAAAAGTGGCATTACAACTAATATTTCCTAAACAAACTAAAGAAATAAAAAATTACAAAACCATCACAAAGGTATGCATGTAATATTTCTAATAATGTTTCAAAGATGATATCGTTAACAACAAATACAACAATTTCTTTTAAAACAGAAAGTAATGTGAGTACAAAATTGTTAAATCCCCATTAAAGAAGTCTGGCATATATAAATTCAAATGTTCAGAATGTAATGCTGTCTATTTGGGTCAAACCTTCAGAAATTTTGAAATCAGATACAATGAAAACTTACGAGCATACAGATTAAAACAACCGCAAAACATCTACTGGACAACAAACATTAATTGATACTACTATACATACTTCATATTTGTCATAAGAAACAAGAAATGGATTTACTTGAATAATTAGAAATTAGAAGACACTTAAGAGAACCCCAATATGAAGTCGTCAATGAACAGATAAATTTGGGGAGTTCCCCACTTTTAAATAGTCTCTTAGTTATTATTTAAACTGTGTTCCAAAGAATAAGAAACTTTTCATAAAATATGAATATCTATGTATAAAACTATTTTGTTACTTACCTAATTAGTTATATCAGATTAATATGTTAATCACAAGAGTCTTGAACAATAAACATCCTTAACTACTCACACTTTTTCAAAAAATATCCACATACTCTAAATAATAATCACTCACACCAATATCCATCATTCGAAAACAGGCTTTGTTTGTGTAATACCACAGTAGATATTGTTTTCCTTTAACAAAATACCGATTTAGTACCTAGAAGACGCTCGAGCTAGTTCTCTTCTTACGTACTGTGGGGTATTTATTATATAAGCTCGGTGATTTACAGCTGGTCCACTTCTTCTTCTTCTCTTAGTTTTTTGGCCTCCACCTTGACAGTACTTGGCCAGAACTGGTTTTCGCTTTGTATTTTACGTTACAAAGCTATATCTTGTTTCTACAGGAGATCTTTACTTTGCTTTCCTTGCGTAACCACTAGGCTAGACATGTTAAAAAGAGACAGAACAACAGAGGTTAAAAAACTTTTCTCGCTTAGGGGCAACAGCCAAGCATTTCACATTCCCGAAAAGTTGCCTCTGATTTGATAGTAATAGCACCCAGGTAATATAAAGAAGGATTGGTTATATGTCATATTCGATTAAATTTCAATTTTAAAAACTTTAATAAATTTCATGAGGAGCTCTATACTTTTATAATTAAAATCGTATAATATAGAGGGCAATGATATAGGTGTCGGTATTTTTAGTTTAATGAGTTCTACGTACAAATCAAAATTTGGTACTCGATTTATCGGACAGCCAAAGAAGGTGTGATGCAAATCACTTAGTTGTCCGCATATGCATATATTACTTTCCTTTATCCCAATTTTGTATAAGTGGTCAAGGCTTAAACAATGTCCCGTTCTTAGTCTGGTAATTATGGTAGCATGTCTTTTATCAATGTGAGGTATTTTTGCAAAAAATGGTGAATTAGGAAATACTTTCTGAAAAAGTTGGTACCATCTCTCCTTATTTTCAAACAATCAGCTCCAGTAGTTTTCAAATTCCTTGATTATTTTATTTTTAAAAAGGGGAAGAAGGTCTACAGCTTCATTTTTGAATTTTTCTGCAGGTATTCTAAGATTTCCCCCAATTTCTGCTAGTTTATCTGCCATTTCATTTCCTTCTATACCCTTGTGTCCAGGGATCCATGCTAACACTATATCGTAGTTGTCTTTTATTGCATCCAGAATCATTTCCTTGGTATTTAGGGCATGCTTACCAGATTTTCCAAATTTCTCATTAGCAATTTGTTCAATCGCACTTTGGGAATCCGAAAAAATAACACATTTCGTTAGTCCTTTTTTTACAAATTTCTACTGCCATTTGGTTTCCAATTACTTCCGCAGTGCAGATCTGCATATAATCATTCAATCTTGTAGAGTATCTGTAATTGATGGATAGGATGTAAATACCACACCCCACTCTGTGACTGATTGGTTCCATTGATCCGTCTGTATAAATCCAACAATATTCATTAAAGCTTGGTGAAAATTCGTTAAGGAATTCCTTGGGGCCATACCTATCGCCTTTATTAATTTTAGCAAACACACATTTTACCGACGCTACCTGGTATAATATTTCTGTTTGGTAACAGGGTTTAATATGGAATTTATATAGATTAGGATCTTGCTCTGCCAATCTTTTCATTGCTTCTATTAGGTAAGTCCAATCTTTATTTTTCCAAAATTCTTGTTTTCTACTGCAGAAATGCCAAAGTGTGTTAATGTAGTCATTTAAGGGATTGTTTATATCTTCAATAATTTTTAAGAAGAATTTAGTACTTAATATGAATCTTCGATAATCCAAGGATATTTCACCAGCTTCAGCCAAAAGGCAATTTGTGGGTGTGGATTGCATTGCACCTAAGACGATTCTTAAGCTCTTGTATTGTATTTGATCCAATTTTTTCAAAATTAGTTTATTACTGGGTTTGTAAATAAACGCTGCATATTCTAGGTGTGATCTAATTATCCCTTTATATACCAAAAGAAGAGTGGCTGGGTCGGCACCCCAATAGGTACCACTAACCGCTTTCATTATGTTCAGCCCCTTTTGCGTCTTATTTTCTATATCTTGTACCTGCGAAGCCCAATTCAGATGTTGATTAAATATCACTCCCATATATTTTACTTGAGATTTTATTTCTATGTTCTTATTATTCACTTTAATGTTCGTCAAAGTTCCATTGTATTTTCTTTTTGGTTTAAATAAAATTGCGGTTGACTTATCGGTTGATATATTAAAATTATGCAATTTAGTCCATTCGTAAATTCTGTTGAGATTTTGATTCATTTTCCCAATCATATGGTTTGCATCATCACCTTCAATCATTATAATGAAGTCATCAGCGTATTGGATTGATTATCTTCATATCCTCTTCTACTACCTGATGTAAGGAGATGGTATAGATGTTAAATAGTAATGGACTCAATGGTGATCCTTGAGCTAATCCTTGAGTGTTGTCTTTAGGTCCTATTAATGTACCATGTATATCTTTTACGTATATGTGTCTATTACTCAGTAAGTTGAAAACGAGGTTCATATATTTAGTTGGAATATTTAGTTCTATCATTTTGTGGTATAATACATATAAGTTAACATTGTCATAAGCTGCTTAAGATCTAGGAACACTGCCAATAATAGTTTCTTGGAGCTAAATGCATTTAATACAGCGCATGTTAGCAGTGCGATTGCATCTCTACTTCCTTTACCTTTGCGGAATCCAAATTGGGATTTTGGGAAATATTTCCTATTCTCCATAAGCCATTCTATTCTGATTTTAATTATATTTTCTAATACTTTGCCAACGCAGGATGTTAAGGCAATAGGTCTAAAGTTTTTGAAGTAGTTAGAATTTTTTCCTGGCTTAAGGAATGGTAAAATTCATTCATTCATTCTTTCCATTCATTAGGTATTTTATTGTTGATTAAAATATTATTGAATATTTTGATTAAATTATGTTGACCTATGGTAGGTAGATTTCTGATCATAGAGTAGGTAATGTTATCCTTTCCAGTTGCTTTATCCTTTTTATTGGATATGACATTATAATATTATTCATGTGTAATAGGTGCTACTTCTTCATTTGGACAATCAATTGTAAACTCAGGATCTATATTACATATTGTTAGAGAGTCCAGGATCTGTTGTGCAATTTCTTTTTTCGGGAAGTTATTATTATTACTAGACATATAATTCTTAAATCCTTTAATCGTGTTCCATATTTTCTTAATTGGTGTTTCTCTATTCAGTGTTGTACAGAATTTTCTAAATGACATTTTTTTCTTTAACTTGAGTTTAATTTTAACCATTGCCTTGATTCGTTTATATTCGATATAATTTTCAAGATTAGGCAAGTTTTTAAAAATCCCTATAGCTTTTCTTCTTTCTTGAATTAGCTTAAAACATTCCTCATCCCACCAAGCAGCAGATTTCTTTTTATTCCCTCCTGATTTACGAGTCGGTATGCTAATATTAGCTGCATTATTAATTATTTTGTTAAAGTCTTCATATTCCATCAGGCCTTCCTCAGTTTCGTAGTAATAGGTTTCTATTAGTGTTGAATATCCTTCCCAGTTTGCTCTCTTACAGTTTCTTTTCCTTGAGCGGTCTTTGAATATATTCGTTGATTGTACATATTATTGGAAAGTAATCACTCCCTCCAGTATCATCATACGTTTTCCAGCTACATTTACTCGCAATTTTACTAGAAGCTATGGCTAAGTCGATTGCTGAAGACCTCTTGTTCCATTCTCCTAATCTTGTTGGAGTTCCATCATTTAATATCACCAGTTCTTCTTTTTCTAATGATTGTTTGACAATTCTTCCGTTTGTGTTCTTATCAGTGCATCCCCACATCGGATCGTGGGCATTAAGATCACCCATGATGATGAAAGGTTTTGGCGTATTTTTTAGAAGATCATTCCATTTATCTTCTCCTAAGGTCTGTCCCGCCGGGTTGTAAATATTTACTATATATATATATATATATATATATATATATATATATATATATATATATATATATATATATATATATATTTGAATTATCTAGGTAAATCGTTAAAACCTGTAAATTTGACGGATCAATTATCCTATTGTCTGTTAATTGATGAACAATTTCATCTTTGACTATTGTGCAAATACCCCCATACCCGTCTATTCTATCTTGTCTATATATAACATAATTTTTAATTTTGAAATAATACGTTTCATTAATCCAAGTTTCATTTAATAAGATAATATCTGGGTTTTCGTCATGTATAATGAAACTTAGCTGATCGTATCGCGCTTTTAAACTGTGAATGTTCCATTGAATAATTTTTAGTGTATAATAATTGTCTAAGTTGTTTATATTATTTTGGTCTTCATGCATGTGATTCAATGTAGAAAGTTTTGTCTCCTGGTTTACTGTACAGCCTTGCCATGAATTGTAGTACGTATTCTTTGTCATAATGATTAAGTTTATTAGCCATATTCATAATATCTTGTAGTGTATGAGCGTCGCTCTTCTCGGATCTTTTAGCGGGTTCGTATGGTCCTTCGTCACTATCACTGTCAACTACTGATGGTGGCACATAGTATGTGCTTGACGTGGAGGCTGGAGAACACCTTACTTGTCCATTTTGGTTAATAAGCAAACCTTTATGTCCCTTTTCATCATATCCTACGCTGTCACTTTTTCTTTTCTTCGCTGAAGCTGCTTTTACATACGTATATTTCCGAGGGGAAGTCTCCACATGTACTGTTCTTCTGTAGTTAATTGGGGTAACATTCTCGATGGCATTTTCTTTCCTTGGTAAAGGCGGAAATTCTTCTTGGTTCCTCAATATTGGTCCCCGATTTTTGTTTCTATTATGTTTGGGGTACCTTTCGCCTGCTTCGAAAAACGATATGTTGTCCAAAGACATTGCCTCCCTAATTAAATTTTGTCGTTTCCTCTCCGGGCAATCTCGACTGGTGCTTAAATGCTCTGAACTATCACAATGAGTGCACTTAATGTTGCAAATAATTTCTTCTTCATGTTTCTCCTTACCGCATCTATAACATTTACTTTTGTTTGATTTGCATTGCTTTTTGATATGTCCGTAATTTAAACCATTGAAATACCGGCATAATATAGGGTAGCACTCTATGTTCTATCCCACATATCATTACACTTTTAGGTAATGTTGTTCCAGAAAAAGTATAGCGGATAGTTTCAGTGGGGACTAAAATCATATTTTCGGCTTCCTCATTTATTTTTTCAGTATTTAAAGCCTTCTGATTTCCTTGACCACCATTTACATTGAATCTCTTTCTCAAGAATCTTTTAGTTTCCAGAATTTTAATATTATTGTTTGTTGTATTCGAATAATTATTTATCGTTTCATCAGAAATAGATGTATTTATATATTTTACTATGCCCTTACATGAAACATTTTTACTCGGAATAAACATATCATACCCCTTATTTTTAATTTTTGTACTGTTCAATACTTCATTTGCATCTGTATATGAATGAAATTCAATCTAATTCTATTTTTACCTTTTTTATTAATTTTAGAAATGTTATTAATTTTCAAATCAAGAATTTCACGAGCAATGGCTAAGTAATTATAATTACCAATGTTTTTATTGTTGTCTGTATTGGCTTCAATATATATTTCAAACGGTGCCTTGTCAAACTGGTTATATTTGTTGATAATTATTTGGTTACTTTTTTGCTAGTTTCTTTGGTCACTTCTTTTAAATTAGACGGTCTATCACTAATTTCCATATCGTTATTATTCATAATAATATCATTTTCTATTTCAATAGGTGATACAGGGGGGCCCGGCCCCCCTGCCCTATCACCCATATTAACTCTCTTGATTTATCGAGTATTAAAAATACTTTCCCAAATAACAAAATAAATAAATAAAAAATTGATTCTATGTATTTAATAGGAAACCTAAATTTAGATGCTAATATTAAATCGAATATAACAGTTTTCTCTTTATTAAATAGGAAGATGATAGGTTTTAATTAAACAAAGGATTAGTTAGTAAATTAGCCTACCTCCTTACTTTGCTTTTTAAATTTCGCACTGACACTTGCTTTAACTTCAAGCTTCAAACCCAGCTGGTCCACTATTTCGTGCAATATAGTAATGATTCATAACGTAAGTAATGATAACTCCAGTTACTCTCTACACACGGTCAGTGATTTGTAACAGACTATACTCCGTGAGATGTCGTTTCAGACAGTACCAAGTTACGAGTCATAATTCTCTGCACCTGCACCATATCATATATCATTAGTTAGAATTCATGTAAACTTGTTATCATAGTTCTTTAGTTGCTTTATATTTGTAAATTAGTTTTTTGTATAACCACTCCCAGAATAATATCTGTCTTTGTAATAATTAAATAAAATATATTTTTAAAAATAGTATCTGTTTAGAAATACATATCTACCATTAAAATTCAAATTTTTACGCACCTTCAATACATGTTTCTGTTTAATTAACTAGCATAATGATTTCAAAGTTTGAGAGAATATTACTAGTGTGTAGCTTCGGAGACGATGCATATTTGTAACTGGATTGATACAATATTAACAAAATTTATTTCATATTTCACAGTATGGAATTTTTCTTTTCAAAAAATAATATTCATTGTCTCTTCACTGTAATGGTATTATTGAACGTATTATCTCAACGAATAAGGGAGAAAAATGCCTTTGACGGAAAAATCACTTATTTTTTCAAATGTGAAGTTAATCTTAAAGTAGTTTCTATTTCTCTTTATACAATTTTATGTATTGAGCAAATACCTATCAAGTTTCAATCATCTAAAACAAAAATACAAATTCTACAGGGTCTTTTGGTACTTTCTAGCTTTTTGGCGAGAACCGAGAACGCACGCAGCGCATTGCCTCTTAATATTGGTGATTATAAACTATTATAATAATGGAATTATTTTGCTGTATTACTAATTATAATAATACCAATAAACAAGTTTATATGCACCGGTTTCCCATTAGATCGAAATAGTAAATTGAATAACCAATATTAAATGCAATATCTCATACACTGTATATGATTTTATATTTTTGTGTTGATGGTGAAAATGGTATCATGTATTTGTAATTATTAAAACAATACAGTTTCAACAGATGTGTGTTTTTATGTACGTGGGAGCAACTAATTTTTGCTGTTTTAGCGTTCTCAGGATATTTCGATGTTAAACGAACAGGTATTACATGTTGAACTTTTCTGAACGGTTAAATTAGGTTGTCGTGTTATGATTAAATAAGTAAGAAAGCAAAATATTAACTATACTCATTTACAAAAATATTTGCAACATTCAATTTACGAGCACTTCGTTTTGTACCAGATGATATTGATAACTTCAAAAAGAAGTAATTAATTATATTAATACAATACAATTCATGTAATATTTCAAGTTTTGGCGGTTCTGTTCTAATAATTAACAACCACGCATACGTAACTGAAATCAATACAAATTTTTTAATATTAAGATTTGTAAAGATTGTACTCACTAATTATATATTAGGTTTATTCTTGTCATTCGATAAAAAAACTGTTTATCCATACCTGAAACAAAAAATGAGTATATAGTTCATTGATTATTAATTGAATTACTACAAACTTCTGACCAATAATATGAGGAAAAGTCGAGGGAAAAGTATAATAATTTTGGTATTTCTAATATGTCATTTTCCACTTTCCAAGCAACCTTAAATAATCAATCTTCATCACTGAGGAAGTCAAATGAAAGTGATTAATTACTGTCAAGGATAGTTTTATGTTGCGAATGTATATGTAGATATATATATATATATATATATATATATATATATATATTTATATAATTATATATATATATATATATATATATATATATATATAAATTGAAAAATATCTTTTTGGGGATTGCAGCAAAAGAAGAAAAATACACTCTATTCAATTCTCCAAGCTTTCGTAAATCTTTATTTACATCATCAGGGAACTACAATAAGGAAAGAAAAACATAAATTATAAAAAGTGTTCTTACAAACATTTCTACAACTTACATTGATCGAGATTGCATCATAGATCTTGAATACAGGAAAAGTGTACAACAGCAAGTCATTTAAGAAATAGGTCCAGTCGGCAATACATTTGCCTACTACTGGTTCAAATTTAAAACATTATTAGAAAGTAAAAAGGTAAAACATTAAAAATCGAAAATCCAAACACCCACGCGGACTTGTGAGAATAATGGCGGAAACTGAAAATGTCAGGTTAAGTACAGCATTCATCATTACTAAATGAATGAAAAGAATCGATCTTTGCAATGACGCGAGACACTGAAACAATCGAATTGAAACTTTCGAGAAAATACCGGGGTGGTACCAAAATTATGGAACTGTTGTGAAATATCATTCCAATGAAATTCACATTAACGAGAATTATTATGTGATTATTGATGTTATTTATTATTATTATTAATATTATTATGGATCTTTTAATAAAGGGGGAACACCTACCATGATGACACAAGTAGGAAACTAGTGAAAATTATTAATATTATCATTATTATTATTATTATTATTGTTATTAATATGAAGACAATTGTACTTATCAAGCGTTAGGAGGAGGAGGTAGAGATTACTCAAATTCTGAATGTCAGTCTTCCTACTCATACAACCTTCTTCTTGGAAGATGAAAGCCATTTCCAAAAACAATCTTTTGTTATAACTTCTCTCACAAGATAGGATTTTAACTCCTTCAAAATCAATGACATGATCCAACGAGGAGACATGATTAGCCAGAGAACATCTTCCAGGATGTAACCTTATATCACTTTTATGGAGGGATACACGGCTAGAAATTTTTTGGGAGGTTTGACCAATATATGAGAGGTCACAACTGTTACAACACAGCTTATAAACAACATTACTACAATCCACGACAGGTATCTTGTCTTTCAAAGGACTATAAATTGACTTAACAATCAAGGAACTCCTGCAGGCAAACCAAACATTCTGTAAGTATTGTGAAAAATCCTAGTAAGTCTGGGCGTAATTTCCTTTATATAAGGCAGAGAAACCGTTAAAACGGAAGGAATCGTTCTAGAGGCCGAGAGAGGATCCAACTCAGCTGCACCTGCTGTGTCAATTGATTGTATTGAAGTATGTGATAAAACAGAAGACGTGTTGAAGATGATCTTTCTTAGAAACTGTTTTGGATAGGAATTGTCTAGGAACAAATTGAAGAGAATATCACGATTCTTATTTTTAAACACAGGGTCAGAGAGGTTCATAACTCTAGCTGTCATTTGTTTAACCAAGTTAACCTCTATGCTAAATTTATGGTAAGAATTGTAGTTGAGATATCTCCCAGAGCTACTTTGTTTTCTATACCACTCAATTATAATCACATTATCAGGAGACCTAGTCCATAAAGTATCTAAAAAGGGGACAGCCATGTTAGAGTTTTTTGTTTCGAGAGTAAACTGAATGTAATGATCATAACTATTAAAGGTGAAAAGGAGATCTTGGGTGGAGTCCACAGGGCAAGCCAGGATTATATCATCTACATATTTCTTGATGAAAGGTACATTGAAAGGAAGTACCGGAAGGACCACGTCCAACAGATCATCTATTACATAGCACGCTAATATCGGAGAAATACTAGCTCCCATAGGAGTACCAAAAGTCTGTTTAAAAAATTTATTATTAAAAGAAAAGCAGGTAGAACTGAACAGGAATTCAATCAACTCAATGAACATATCAATATTACACACCGCACAAATGGATGGCCAGCAAAATTTTACACTCTTCCTAAAATTCATAAGCCTACCTTGACAATGAGACCTATTGTCGCTTCTATCAACTCTCCTACTGAATTTATTGCCTCTTTCCTCACAGATATCTTGACTAAGGCATACAGTAATGAGAATGAGTATTTCATTAAGGACTCCTTCCAGATTTTTGAGTTATTTAACAGAAGAACTCTTCCACAAAACTATGTTTTGGTCAGTCTGGATGTGGTTTCACTTTTTAGCAATGTTTATTTACAAGCAGTTATACGTTCAGTTCACAAACACTGGCCATCCATTTGTGCGGTGTGTAATATTGATATTGATATGTTCATTGAGTTGATTGAATTCCTGTTCAGTTCTACCTGCTTTTCTTTTAATAATAAATTTTACAAACAGATTTTTGGTACTCCTATGGGAGCTAGTATTTCTCCGATATTAGCGTGCTATGTAATGGATGATCTGTTGGACGTGGTCCTTCCGGTACTTCCTTTCAATGTACCTTTCATCAAGAAATATGTAGATGATATAATCCTGGCTTGCCCTGTGGACTCCACCCAAGATCTCCTTTTCACCTTTAATAGTTATGATCCTTACATTCAGTTTACTCTCGAAACAGAAAACTCTAACATGGCTGTCCCCTTTTTAGATACTTTATGGACTAGGTCTCCTGATAATGTGATTATAATTGATTGGTATAGAAAACAAAGTAGCTCTGGGAGATATCTCAACTACAATTCTTACCATAAATTTAGCATAAAGGTTAACTTGGTTAAACAAATGACAGCTAGAGTTATGAACCTCTCTGACCCTGTGTTTAAAAATAAGAATCGTGATATTCTCTTCAATTTGTTCCTAGACAATTCCTATCCAAAACAGTTACTAAGAAAGATCATCTTCAACACGTCTTCTGTTTTATCACATACTTCAATACAATCAATTGACACAGCAGGTGCAGCTGAGTTGGATCCTCTCTCGGCCTCTAGAACGATTCCTTCCGTTTTAACGGTTTCTCTGCCTTATATAAAGGAAATTACGCCCAGACTTACTAGGATTTTTTTACAATACTTACAGAATGTTAGGTTTGCCTGCAGGAGTTCCTTGATTGTTAAGTCAATTTATAGTCCTTTGAAAGACAAGATACCTGTCGTGGATTGTAGTAATGTTGTTTATAAGCTGTGTTGTAACAGTTGTGACCTCTCATATATTGGTCAAACCTCCCAAAAAATTTCTAGCCGTGGAACCCTCCATAAAAGTGATATAAGGTTACATCCTGAAAGATGTTCTCTGGCTAATCATGTCTCCTCGTTGGATCATGTCATTGATTTTGAAGGAGTTAAAATCCTTTCTCGTGAGAGAAGTTATAACAAAAGATTGTTTTTGGAAATGGCTTTCATCTACCAAGAAGAAGGTTGTATGAATAGGAAGACTGACATTCAGAATTTGAGTAATCTTTACGCCCTCCTCCTAACGCTTGATAAGCACAATTGTCTTCATATTAATTACAATAATAATAATAATAATGATAATAATAATAATTTTCACTAGTTTCCTACTTGTGTCATCATGGTAGGTGTTCCCCTTTATTAAAAGATCCATAATAATATTAATAATAATAATAAATAACATCAATAATCACATATTAATTCTCGTTAATGTGAATTTCATTGGAATGATATTTCACAACAGTTCCATAATTTTGGTACCACCCCGGTATTCTTTTGAAAGTTTCAATTCGATTGTTTCAGTGTCTCGCGTCATTGCAAAGATCGATTCTTTTCATTCATTTAGTAATAATGAATGCTGTACTTAACCTGACATTTTCAGTTTCCGCCATTATTCTCACAAGTCCGCGTGGGTGTGTGGATTTTCGATTTTTAATGTTTTACCTTTTTACTTTTTAATAATGTTTTAAATTTGAACCAGTAGTAGGAAAATGTATTGCCGACTGGACCTATTTCTTAAATGACTTGCTGTTGTACACTTTTCCTGTATTCAAGATCTATGATGCAATCGCGATCAATGTAAGTTGTAGAAATGTTTGTAAGAACACTTTTTATAATTTATGTTTTTCTTTCCTTATTGTAGTTCCCTGATGATGTAAATAAAGATTTACGAAAGCTTGGAGAATTGAATAGAGTGTATTTTTCTTCTTTTGCTGCAATCCCCAAAAAGATATTTTTCAATTTGTGTTCTAATTGATCAGCAACGATCACGGCGTTTTTCGCTTTTCAGCTATATATATATATATATATATATATATATATATATATATATATATATATATATATATATATATATATATATATATATATATATATATATGTATATATATATATACAAATTATACTGGTTTAAAAATTTAAAATGAGCACCTTGAATCTATTTTCTTGAATACATTGACGTTGTGACAGAACTAATAAGGCTGCTGATATTCGGATGTACGTTTGGAACAAAATTTATACTGTCCGTAATATTATTTGGCTTATCGATATATTTCAGATCAACTTCAATCATAATGTTGGATGGAGAAATTGATTTGATACCATTTAATTGCTTAATTTCGTATCCGAATGATAGTGACTTTTCATTTTTGGGCTATGTGTAGTTCAGCCATTACAAACTTAATAGAATTATAAAAAATAATTGCTTTTAATTTCTAACCATTTTTATTTAAAATGATTATCAACGTGAAGTACGATGAAATATACAAATACTTGGTAAATGAACAAGATGACCTTACTAGTGTTTTGAAGTGACATAAGTTGAGAATTCTATAATCTGTAATGTCAAAAGTTTAGGAACTGTCACGTAGGAGAGAATTGTTTGGTTACATAATCACAGTGACATAGATGTCAAAAAAGTCTATGGAAATGAATAATGCAACAAATCGAAAAAGAAGCAGAAACCACAGAACTTTATATTTATTGTGTTAGGAAATATATGAATTTTGTTGTTGAGTAAATAAAGCTATTATTTTGGAACTAGAAAATAGGGATAGAGGATAGTTTATGTAAAAGAATAATAATAATTTGGTAGAAAGAACATTTTAAAAGGACACAAACACAATTTTAAAAAAAATTAACACTTAAGAATTAGAATAAGCACACATATGATTAGGGCATAGCAACAAAAAACAATGCGAGCTTGTTGATGGAGAAAAGAGTGGATTTTTTTGAGAATGAACGAGGTATGACATATGGTAGAAATGATAAGAAATTTTAGATAAAAAAAATATTAAAATTGTATAAAAGAGTCCTGAATGAACAGTAGAAGCGGCAAATAGAAATATATAAGAAGGAATACTATAAAGAAGCTACATATAAAAATATATTATATAAAATAACAATTATTGGAGTCACCGGCAGTTCTGTATGGTGTGGTTTTGAAAGACAGCATTTCAAGAAGGAGTATTAGTGGGGTTGTGAGAACCAGGTTAGTTTTTTTGTCTTTGTTGGTACCAACATTTATGTTTAAAATATAAAACAGATCTGATAAAAGTAATTACATAAACATTAGTACTTACGCATTTCTATTTAACGTTTATAATTCATCACTTTGTTTCTTTGTTCAAATTTATAATACATATTTCCTGACCAATACAAACTAATTAATATTAAATATTCTTGAAATCATTGTTTTTTTAAATATCATTTCAACGGATACAAATTGACATCTGTTATTACTGTGAGATCTTGGATCGACTATTCTACTGAGAATTTTTAACCATCGGCGCACCAATTAATATCTAAAAAATATAAATATAAAACTATATATATATATATATATATATATATATATATATATATATATATATATATATATATATGTATATATATATATATATATATATATATATATATATATTTACAATTATATCTGCTTGGGTTCAAAGGTTGTGGTATGAAATAAATATATTAGTATATTAGTTAAAATATATTTTCGAATAAAGATTTATTAAACCTGACATTTCGCTCTTATTTTAGGAGCATTTTCAAAAGAATATGTATAAATATTAAAATTAAATTACATAAAATACAGTTATTGTAAAAATTATTTTGAAAAAGTCAATAAAATGTCATGAATGAAGTGTCAATAGTAATAGAATACCTACCTTAGATATTTACGCAACGATATTATGTTGGGAGTGATAAAAATAAATTAATTAATTAATTTGTAATAAATTTGACTCAAGTTTTTTATGTCTTGTTTGTCATTTACTGATAATTTATCTTGTTTTATATATATCATTTCTTTGATTTTGAGTTTTTGATAATTTGTGTCTTGTGTTAAAATTTTTGTGTTTTTGAAATCGAATTCATGATTTTCGTTATGTTCATGTTTGTGTAGCGCTGTGGATGCATTTTTAGTGTATTTATGGCCGTTTATTATCAGTAAATGACAAACAAGACATAAAAAACGTGAGTCAAATTTATTACAAATTAATTAATTAATTTATTTTTATCACTCCCAACATAATATCGTTGCGTAAATATCTAAGGTAGGTATTCTATTACTATTGACACTTCATTCATGACATTTTATTGACTTTTTCAAAATAATTTTTACAATAACTGTATTTTATGTAATTTAATTTTAATATTTATACATATTCTTTTGAAAATGCTCCTAAAATAAGAGCGAAACGTCAAGTTTAATAAATCTTTATTCGAAAATATATTTTAACTAATATATTTATTTCATACCACAACCTTTGAACCCAAGAAGATATAATTCTAAATATTATCGGAAGGTTGAAGAACATAAGTGAATTTATATATATATATATATATATATATATATAAATATATATATATATATATTATATATTATATATTTGTTTATAATTGCCCCACGTTGCGGAGCCAAGTTATTATATATTATATTTATTGTTTGTTGTTTTATATAGATTAATAAAGTATTATAATATATTAGTAAATATTTATAAATATGTGAATATAATGATGAAAATTTTATTTGCCCCACGTTGGGGTGACAAATCATAATATATTTGTCAATAATTATTTTTTGTTTTACAATTAATTCTTTTATTTTAGGTTCAATGAATGTTGTTCGGCTAGCTCAGGGTAAATGTATCAAGTCGAGCATGAGTACTCATTAATCTCTTTGAGTTCAGGCCTATCAGGGTAAATGTATCAAGTCGAGCATGAGTACTCATTAATCTCTTTGAGTTCAGGCCTAGAGCTTTTTTTTATGTGTGATTTATTATTTTGTTTCATATATTTTAATAAAGAATTATTTGTTTTTGTCTATAATTTAGAATAAAATTATACCTTGTCTAAATTTATGTTGAGACGCCTATGTTATCAATTATATTCCTGTTTTCAGTTGACACTTGAAATTAATGGAATGCGTATTTCCTGTTTTTAATAGAGGGTATAGAAAACAAAATGACGAACACTGTAATTATATATTTTCAAAACTACGTCGGAAATTTATTATTCTAATGCCTTTTTAATACATCTGTTTTAATTATTTATCTTATGTTCCTTTAATTAACTTTTAAATCTTCTCAAATTACTTCTTCAACTTTATTTTACTTTTTCTGATACTTTTCTTTGTATTATATGAGGACTTGTATTATATTTTATTCAATTTTTGAATTTTCACTTACATCTCTCCGCTCTTAATAATATCACACCACTTCCTTCTGCTTCCCCATCAACAACTCTTTTTTTTCTCTCGTTGTTATGGACAAAAACGAATCATCTAACTAGATTTTTTGACAACTATTTACATATCTGAGATTTTTTTATTTAATTTAATATCTTTTTTAACTATATTAGAATATTTAATGTTCTTTTCATTTCCAAAATAATTTAATCTATTTATTTAAAACGCTACTTCTCTAAAACTATCCTTACTTATTAAAAAAACCTCTTATTGTATAAAACTTTTCCATTCTGAATGAAACAAATCTACAGTCTGATTACACTGAAATGCATATGCAATCATTTTCCAATTATATTAGAATTCTTCCACAATTAGAGTTCATTATAAACGCGGCCTGAAATTTCTATTTACAAAAATTCTTTATGTGTTATTTTTCATCATCGCTTTATACGCTTGTCAGAATTATATAGTTCTATGACAACGAATTCCTGTCGCTGACATCGAACTCTGTCGCTGATATTTCATGCTTTGAAAGTATTTTGACATTCCAATCTTGTTGACAGTTCTCTGTGTCATTGAAATAATAAACATCAAAATAATAATTTTGCTACTAATTCTTATTATACATGATGTAATATAATAATCTAAATACATTTATTCATTCTTTCAGGGCTCCAGACACTTTTTATGACGTGTATGCCACACTTACAAAATTATTACATTGTTCAAAGATGGTTTATGATCTGATATACAAGTATATGTTGAGTTATTTTATGAAGCACTGCCACAATGGTAAATGTTTTGAATATTATTTCAGCACCTCAATATTTACATTAAACAAACGATATCATAGGTATAAACTCAATATATAATTCACTTTAACCTCATTCATATGATGAAAAACAAATAATTCCCCATGTTTTGGCAACTTACAACCAAATTCACGCTTGAAAACCTCACACACCAACACCTTCAAACTCCTATAGATGTTGTGATGAGTTCAATATATATATATATATATATATATATATATATATATATATATATATATATATATATATATAAACAAAAACAAAATTAAGCATATACATTCCCGGCGTGAAGTGGCATCCGCCCATGTTAAAATCGCGGTTGCTGTGGCGTCCGCGGCACTATTATATACGATATACGGACGTCACAGTGCATCGAGCACCAAAATATCGCAAACGGTTCAGTAAATGCTTGGGAATCTATTGCTGATGAAATCAGCAGGACGTCACTTTGGTCGTTTTTTGTATAAACCTAAAAATCAAGGTTCACAGGGTTTCCGTACGCGGCGTTATAGTAGCACACTTATTTATAGATTATACATCTGATGCACAAAGTGGCATCAGTCAGTATACATATCGAAGAACGGTATAGTATGACGTCTGTATATGCAGTTTTCTTGCATAGTGGCATCCTGGCAGTGTTGCCGACCTCACTTCTGGTTATAGAAAGCTTTTAACATTGAATGTGATGATTTACATCTGTTTTAATTTTTTTATACCATTGTTGACAGTGCGGAGAATGTTAGTTATTGCAGAAGATCTACCATTAATAATAGAAAAATGATATTTTCGATCTACAATTCACACAAATATGATTTTGCTGGCGATAAAACAAACTAAATAAATCTGAATTTCTGTAAATAAGGAGAAAATGAATTGAATGGGTATATGGTATAGCAAAGAGCAGAAGTCAAGTTTTTTTTGTGAAAATTCCGAAAACCTAAATGCAATCAGATTACTAGGTGGATTGTTAGTAGTTGACCTAGAATATTGAATTTCACAAAAATTTCGGAGACGTTGAAACTCTCTCTGGCATATACAGGGTATATCAATGATAACTGTGTGGACGATAACTGCATCCTTATTTGATCTAAGGAGAAAAATATCTTAAATAAAAGTTGTAGAGAGCAATAAAAGCTATGTAGACACTAGCGTTTTTTTCCCAACACCATAACGGTTTGGTGCTGGGAAAAAACTCTAGTCTGTTCATTACTACACCACCGGTTTCAAACAGTGCAGAGCAAAAATGAAAACTATGTTCCAATATACAGGGAGTCTGATGAATTCAAAACTTAAACATGTGCTAATGGTTCTACTGGTGTGATGTCTGTATACAGGGTGTTCCAGACCAACATACAATTAATCCTACAGACTGGACTAGAGCTCAAAATAGGGCGATTGAAATCAACCTTCCTTTATATGCTCCATTGAGCCGTGTGAGTTTGATGAAGGTTTTTTCCATACTCTTGAATAATTCGAAACCCGTGAAAAGTAAGGCTCTGAATTTTGAAGAAAAACTTTGAAACAGAACTTCAAAAAGAAAAGTATGAACACGAAATTTTGAAAAAAGTCTTGAATTTACTTGAATTGCTAGACTTAGGTGTATCGCTAACGAAAAAGAAATAAGGAATTTCAAAGAGATAATGAAGTAGTGAGGAATCCATCATGACTCTGTACAAGATTTTAGATCAGTATCATCATTAAAGCTCTTCTCTATTGTGCGTTTTAGATAGATTAGACATAAAAAAATATTTAATGAAACTTATACAAATGTTCGTACAAAAAATAAACTGTACATATTCCAAATAAATATATGTTCTCTTTATATACGGGTGTTTCCTAAATAATCTAAAATATTATAGTGGGCGCGTCGTCACTCCATTTTAAGACGAAAATCTCTTATGAACATGTGTGATAACTTTTGTCGTTAATGAGATACAGGGTGTTGAATTGTTTTATTATTTATTCAATTATTTCCAATCCATAAACGTAGCCGCTACGAATTTTTTAGGGTAACTTAATAAAAATTCTTAGCCACCTTAAAAAATTCGTAGCGGCTACGTTTATGAATTGAAAAGAACAAAATTGATAAAAATCGAAAGAAGGTAGTAAGTACAATTTTAAAAAAAATACGGCACTTGTCCACCGGCATCACAAACTGAGTTATAAAACATCAAAGTTGAAATAATACAATAATTCAGCACCCTGTATCTCATTAACGACAAGACTTATCACACATGTTTATTAGAACTTTTCGTTTTATAATGGAGTGACGAAGCGTCCACTACATTATTTTAGATTACTTAGGAAACACCCTGTATAGTTTTCCAACGAAATTACTAGCCAGCCCGCTATTTTCATATTAAATGAGCGGACGATTTGAAATTTGGGTGATTTGTATGGGTACATGGGATGAACATTTCAGGCATTTAAACATCTGACTGTAATTTCCGGTTAATTGGAAACTCAACGAACTTCGTCGTTACAAAAGGAACTACATAAATGTTTTTTTTAAATATGAATTCTAAGAAAAACAATGTTAAGCATTTATCATATCCTCGACTTATCTTTGACTAATGAAATAACATTATAAAAAAACTTTTTAAAGACTAACTTTTATTCAAATGCGCTAGAAAGTAAAAAATAATTTCTTTGGATGTATAACGTGGATTATTCTGTATGTAAAAAAAGCTTGTGTACTCGAACTAAACATTTTTGCGGCATGCTCTGTGTGAAAAAAAAATGTATACAAAGTATCGTTAAAATTGTGCCACCCTCAAGTTTTTATTTTTAAATACGAATCTATATTTTTAATTGCATTGTTTCAAATGCCGAGAGTCATGTTTCATATCGCCGTAGATTTACATCTTAACTACAGATTGTTTTGGAAATATTGAACTATTACCGGTAAAATTTCGAATCTACAATATTTAAACAAGTTCTTGTTGTATGAACAACATGGCAATTATTCAATTCTTACTCACTGATATTTTTCAATTATAGCTGTTATGGAATATTAAAAGAAGTTAAAATTGTTCTGGTAATAGTTCAATATTTTCAAAACACTCTGTAGTTCAGATGAAAATACTACGCCAATACGAAACATACCTCTTGGCATTTAAAAAATTGCAATAAAAAATACAGGTCGGTATTTGAAAATAAAATGTTGAGGGTGGCCCAATGTGTACCATACTTTGTATACAATTTTCGCATGTTTGGATAGTCTACAAAAAGAAAGTTGCTATGGCAAAGTTTTGGAAAACCCTCGCAAATAAAAAGATGTAGGCAAAAGAATAATTTCAAAATTCTCAATTTTTCCGGTACAACTCCAGAACTAAAGAAGCTAGGTTGTCTAGAATCAATTAAATGACCTTTGAAATACACAACTTTGCCCCCCTTTAACCACCCCTATATCTCTTACAGTTAACATTATTCCAATGCATAGAGTCGAATTTGAATAGAATTGTATAAGAAGTGTGGAAAGTGACATATTCCGTACGAGTGCAGAAAATACAATTTATAACGAGTTATGTACTCTATTTTTCCTATGACTATGAATATACAAATTGTGTGAATTATGAGTGTTGAAATATGAATTCTGAATATATAATTATTATCATGCGGACTAACAGAAAGAAAAAGTTGTTTTTCGTTAGTCCGCATTCGGTCCTCTCCATAGACCTTTTTCCTATTACGACTAATCAAATACTGGACTTCTTGGTTCAGACGGATTCTGTCGTACGACGAAGTCCATATTTTCTTTCTTTTTCTTTTAATTATACATTATTTTAATTTTAATAACTTCTCTTAATGTTGTCGAATTTTAATTTTGTTTGACGTTTGCATAATTATGTAAATTTTCCTGACTATTTTTAATAAAATTTGCCTACAGTTACATTTTCCATCTTACCTACTGACACAACTTGGATTCTGCTGGATGCCACGGGCATGTGACAGCTTTCCTTTCATAATACTTTTCATCTGAATTTTATATACATTTGAGATCTGATGATAGCTCAGTGTGCCGAAACTAGTTGCCCCTTCAACTTGGAATAATATATGCTGTAGTACGGAGTTTGCGTTTTCCTTACTGCTATTTGCCTACAGACTACATTTGAGATGGAGAGTCTTTATCATTCACTTCAATGTAAGTTATAATCTCTGATAAACCACAAATAAAAAATAAATGAATTCAAATATTAATTAGTTCATTAGTAGTTGGTTTACAGAGCTGATTTCAAGTTTTATTTCGTTGAAATAGATGATAAGTAGCTCAAAATTTGATAAAAGAGTATATAAAATGAGTAAGGTGTCTCTCTCATTAATAAAGTATGTCAATGAACAATTATAGGTACTTACAAAGACATTTTCACGTTCTTCTCCACTGCACAAAAACTATGTGTCTAGCAAAGAAACTCGCACCATTGTAGAATCATTGTGTCAAAAATCGTAAAACATTATCGTTGTTCTAACAAATTATCAAGACAAATAGTTCACACTTGTAACTTCGTTATCAGAAATAAGTCCACTTGTTCGTGCAGTGACGTCATCGCGCTCTGATTAGTGTTCGACGTTACGTTAAATAACGCAATTTAAATTAATTTTATTTAATTTAAGACGAGTAATAAGGTTTTAAAAATGTTATTTTAGTTTTCTAAAAACTGTCTTTTATGTGTAAAATATAGCTTCATATGGATTTGTAACAACCGTCAACATCCCAATTACTAGAATATGTGTTTCATTCTTCTCTCTCAGAAGAGATATTTAAAATTACTGGAAGTCACTTTGTACGCGATCCATACACTATATACAGGACGCAACAATTCTTACACAAATTTAAATCTACCTACTAATAATTTATCAAGATCCCAGTGTTGCTAAATAATAGTAAGCCACTCTGTGCGTGATCTCGATGCATATGGTATGCTCTATATACATATTATGTATATCGTGGGATGCCACAGCGCTACAAATCTATACGGATGCCACTTCAACCGCTATCGCAATATATATATATATATATATATATATATATATATATATATATATATATATTAAAGTGAAACATAGCTACAAGGAAAATTAAACTAATTAACATCACTTGAATAATATAAATTTTTAAGTAAATATTCAATAAAAATAATTCATGATGACATGCTATTTAAATAGACATAGCTTAGACATGTCAAGAAATGCCTACACATAATATGCATTTTAATAAAATGATTTATAAGACTTCAATTCAATTTAGTGTAATTATATTTGTAAAAATTAAAAAGGGAATATAAAACAACTACGAGTAAATTTCGTCAATTATATTCTAGTATGTATTTATAAGATATCCTGTATAAAGAGTAACATGAATTTTGAAACAAATTTCAACTATTGTATTTTTATAATTTATAATCACGTTAAAAAAACCCTGTATATAGCATAAACTTTTCAATCATATTGTATAGAAACGTCAAAATATTTAACGCGGAAATTTACGTTCTTTCGATAGTTCGGATAGAGTGATTCGGAGTGATTTTAGTGCGTAAATAAACACAGTGAGTATATCTACAAGAACATAGGAAAGGATGTTTTGATTTGAGAAAAACAATTATTTTTACCTAGCAACAATGAACAATGAAACAAAATTAAAAAACAATTGCAAGTTGTTGATTTCAAGCTTGGGAGAGAAGCGTCGTGGTCTTATAAATGGAGAGTCATGTCAAATTTTCCCTTCTCCAAATTAATATAAATTGTAAAGAAAACTTGAACAAAACTGAATAATAAGTTGACAAAAGTATTCAACAAAGTATAGAGATAAAAATAACTAAAACATAACTCGTATTTTAAATAAAAAAGTGTATAAACTTAGTGCTGTCGACCAGAACTTGGTAAGACTGTATTAATTTACCTTATTAGTATAATTTGATGATCGTCGATACACATTGCCATTAATTGTTATTGGAGAAATAACTCACAATTCGTTAAATTTTATCCTGAGTTCCGGCTTTGTTCGATCCTAGCCACGAACATTTCATATGCATCATTTCTGAGTCGAGAAGAAACCAATTATGAACTCTATATTTTCCTGTGTACATTAATCTTGCCTATAAAAAACAATAACACGTATATTTTCAGATGTTAGGTTAATTATTATCATTGATATTAATTTGTTATATAGTTATTAGATTTTAAAGTTCAATCTCCACTAATATCACCGACACAAAACACTTACTAATTGATCATATAAGTACTCACCAAATTCATATTTACAAACAATAATAAAATTAAATACGCCACACCTTTTCTTATCTTCATAAACTAAATAATATTTCACAGAATACACACACAACGCGACGGCTATATTTAGAACAATCACAGTTGAGATTGACGAGCGACGAATGATCATTCTACGCAAATAATAGATAAATATTGAGCGTAATTTACTCTATGCGTTTTATTTGAATGAAAAATTGTAAATACAGTAATATGAATGAATTTATAAGAAGGTTTTCGCAAGTATTTCTATTTAAATTACAACACACGTATTGTTTAACATTGTAATTAGTAAATAACTATTTTCTTCATTTCACCATCGTATTAAATTGTTTGTCTATGTTCTCTTGCGTTTTTCTGATATCTCAACCTATAGTTTCCTGTTACTGGCGAGCGCTAAGTGCCGAATTCATCCCTGAGGTAATGAAATAATAATATAAAATAAATTTACATTTTTCAGCAAGACTATATCTATTTGAATTGGGATTCGTGGTAAGCGGACCAACTCTGGCGCCCATAATTTGAAATGAATAACTAAATCACAATTGAACAATTAACAACCAATTAATAAATATATATCAATCTGGCTCACTCCAACGTGTAGCTAATTAAATTATATATTGTAATATATAAAATATAATATATGTCAATGTGACTCACCCACTGTAAGCCAATATAAATTATATTCCAATATATATATATATATATATATATATATATATATATATATATGTATATATCGACACCCCCATCCAATAAGGTTGTAACTCAATTTACATGCTTTTTGAGATAAAACCACAGGCATACTCAGGACAATGAGACGAATCGATCAATAATAAAAACGTAACTCTAGATCAAATGGTTGCGGAAATACATAATCGAACAAAGAAGTATTTAAACTTATATTTTTCAGTTGAACGTTAACAGAGAAGTAACGTAATTTACCTCTTTTTAATATTTTCCATAAATATTATCTTGGCGCTAAAATGGATGTTAAACGACTTACAACTTTGTTCAACTCATATTTATTTTGTTTTCCTTCTCAAGTACGGGCGTACTCGTCCTATCTTTCAGTTTACGTCTTTGTCGTGCGAATATTTTGTTCGCGAGACCTATATTGCCAGTTGAGTTAACGCGGTCTTAAAGCTGAAGGACTTTGTAGGTGTTTGTATTGTTATTAATATTCGTCTTGTCGATACAGTGATTATTGGTTCATAGCAAAACTATCATTTATTTTGACATATTGGACTTGTGAAATGAATCGCAGTCAACACATATTATAGTTAGCATTGAAGAACAGTGGAATAGCTGAAGGTTGTGCCGGTAAGTTACTAACCTAACTTATTTGAACTACGTTTAGAGAACGTTAATTTTGAATAATGTTTGCGTGGGGGGATCACAAATTCAAATTACATCTTATTAGTTGAAAGTTTTTATATCTGTATTACATAAAAAAGGTGTAAGAATAATGTAAACAAGAGAAAAAAAACATGGGACAAGAGTTTATCAATCAAAGAGGAAAACTTATAAAACAAAAAGAAATGAAACCAGGCTATAATCATCAGTGTCGCTCAAAATATTCGGAAAAATTGACTGCTGAATCAAGAAATAAGATTTTCAATGAGTTTTGGGCCCTCGGGGATCACACTATCCAAATGAATTTTGTCGGCAAGTGTGTTGAAAGAGTACCTCGAAAACAAGTTATCCTAGCTAACATTGGAACTTCGAGACGCCAGTGGACTTACAAGTACTGCCTTTTTATAGAAAGTGAGAAAATACAAGTATGTAAAAAGATGTTTTTCAATACTTTGGCAATTACTGACAAGTGGGTAACAACTATATTCAAGAAGATTGATATTCAAGGGTCCAATTGTGCTGTGCTGGAAGATCGACGCGGACGTCATAATAACCGTCCACATCAAATATCCGAAGAGGTGAAAGCTACAGTGAGGGCGCATATTTCTCAAATACCTTTAGTTGATTCGCATTACGTGAGAGCAAGAACTTCTAAAAAGTATTTTGAAGCAACTTTATCATTCCCAAAATTATATAAACTTTATAAAGAATGGCTATTGGAAAATAATAACGAAACTTCGGTGTCAGCGACAGAAAGACAATATCGGGAAATTTTTTACAGTGAATTTAATATAGAGTTTTTCAAACCGAAGAAAGATCTTTGTCCGACCTGCGATATCTATAATAGAGCTTCAAATGAAGAGAAGGAAGCTCTTGCAAATAAATACACAGAACATATAGCATCAAAGTTTGTAGTATGGGAATTGAAATCACAACATGAAGATATTGCTCAACAAAGCAACTCTGTTGTTGTAGCAACTTATTATTTACAGAAAATTCTGACTACACCTGCATCAGAAGTGTCTGTATTTTACTATAAAAGGAAGCTTGCAGTCTATAATTTCACGATATTTGACATAGGGAAGTGTGACGGCTATTGTTATGTATGGGAAGAAACCATAGGAAAAATGGTGCAAATGAGATAAGTAGTGCTGTATACCTATTCATTGCAATGAAAGCAGAAGAAGGATTCAAAGACTTTGTCTTTTACTCTGATAATTGTGGCGGACAAAACCGGAATCGCATAGTTTTCGCTATGTACGCCTATGCGGCTGAAAAGTTTTATATCAATATCACACATATTTTCTATGAAGTCGGTCACACACAAAATGAAGGTGATTCAATGCACGCCCTTATCGAGAGACGAAAGAAGCATCAAGTTGTGTATGTTCCGGGACAATGGATTACAATTATACGCTGCGCAAAAACGTCGGGTAAACCCTATAAAGTAACTGAGCTAAATCAAAGCAAAACACTCAATTTTAAAGACTTGATGAGGAAACAAACTAATTTTGTAAAAGGTACTGACAACAATAAAATCAAATGGAACAGAGTGAGGCATTTAAAGATAGAAAGATCCAATCCAAAGCGCATACAGATAAATTATGATTTTTTGTCGGAAGAGAACTTTTACATTGACCTGGCCCAACAACGAAAACATTCCACAAGAAAATCGGCAAAAACTGAAAATCTGGTAAATGTATTGGCTGGTAATATTATATCACCAGCTTATAGTGGACCAATTCCTATTTCGCTTGTAAAGTACAAAGACTTGAATGCACTGTGTACAGCTCAAGCAATACCAGAATTGTATTGCAACTATTATAGAAATCTTAAGTACGGTGAAGCTACCCACGAGCAATCAGACTCTGATTAGATACACGCTTGGACTCTTAGTATTACCTTTTTATTTTGTGTTCATGTTTAATGATAGGGTATAGCCTCAGTGGATATTTTTCGTTATTTACCACTTCACTCTCATTAAAATATATGTTTTCATTCATCTCGATTTTTATTTTTGAAATATTTCCTATTTTCCGAATGAAACTTTCTCAAAAAACTCAATTTTTGTTAACAAGTTTACCGCTGTAGTTTTATATTACTCCTTTTACTTGACAATTTATCGTAACAAATCCATATTTTAGTGTGAAAAAGGAGGTATTCACAAGTTACAACCTTGTTCTATGAAACACTAGGTAAATACGCAGGGTTGTAACTCACTGTTATTCCTTTATTAATCAATCAAGAAACGCACGAATACGTACACGTCATGCCAAAAACATATCTTTTTCGAATATCATTAATAAAAATACCAATTTTTTTCTTCTTGAAAAAAATGTAAACAAAAATTTTATTTTCATAATACTCGTGTTTCTGAAAATTCATCAAAAATGAGTTACAACCTTATTCGATGGGGGTGTCGATATATATATATATATATATATATATATATATATATATATATATATATATATATATATATTTAAAACAACAAAGAGATTCATGGGTAATTCACGCAAAATAAAAGGCTACTGAAATAGAGTGGTAACCGTGGACATGCATGTTTCTGGCTCATTTGCCTCTTCAGCACGGCATAACCAGTAGCCTTTTAATTTGCGTGAATTACCCATGAATCTCTTTGTTGTTGTTGTTAACATATCACGCGATATTCCTACATCTCCTTTATATATATATATATATATATATATATATATATATATATATGTCAGAGGCAAACAGTGAAATCAGTCATTCCCCGTAATTCCTAGTCAATTCAGGGAATTCCGGCAAACGCCGTAATCGTCAAATTATTTCAGCGTTTGACTAACATTTTTAGTCAATCCCTGTAATAGTTGGTCTATGTCAGTCAATTACCGGAAAAACGAACATCAAGCTGTTACCTTATTTTCCTATCTCAGTCATTCCGTGTAATAACCGATTTAGGCAAACGGTGTTCTCACTTCATTTTTAATAGGTAAATAAAAATAGCTTACCTATAATAATTTGGTGTTTGTTTATAATTTATTTATTGCAAAATGCGAAAAAAGAAAATACAGAACGTAACAATGAACAAAAAACAAGCAACGAATATAAAACATAAAATGAACATAAAAGAAATACCTAGTTGTATCAACATACAATACCTAAATGAACATATAAAAATAAGAGAAATAATAATTTGGGACAAATTAAAAAACAATTACTTATTAGCACAAGTTGTGCTTTTATGGCACCTTGAATTGCACAGAACTTTTTTTTTGAAACAGGCGCATCTGTTTGATTGGCATTGTTTTTTTGCCGGTTTACAAGAACACTTTAAGTATCCCTGACCCCCGGCCAGTGATAATGCCTGTATTGCTTCGCGCTTTGACACAAACAAATTTGGAACATTATCTATTGTAAAAAATGGTTCCTTTGTACTTATTAGGTCTGGTCGGTTGAACCACGATTTAATACGACCAGCTGAGCATCCTACCTGATAAACACCATTCTTGTAATCAGTAATTACACAAATCAAGTTTTGCAAATCAGAAGGGCCTCTATCAATTTTGTCAACGGGTAAAAGGACACACGAGCCAATGTCTAAATGAGCTAGTTTTTTAGCAGTGTTTGTCAACATTTTTTCTGTCGCCATTTTTTGGCCCTGACTAGCAGTAGATCTGTTTTCTAAAATTGTCATTTCATTCCGACATAAATTACATTTGCCTCCGTTTTCAGGGCATATCAAACAAATGTCTAAAGTGTCTGGGGTATTAGATTTTGCTGATGCCATTGGTGCTTCTGATAGGGACTCTGAATCAATTTCTTGGCAAACAGCGTTAGAATAATTTTTAACCATATTTACACTTTCATCTGCTAGTTTTGCGGAGACTTGTTGAATGGTGCTTTCTATTTCCTTTGAATTTTCACCTATCTTTGTGTTTTCAATTACTTTGTCGTCAATTAAATATGTTTCTTCTATTTCAACAGTCTCTTTTTCCTCCTGCGTTGTTTCCAGCAGACTCCTCAAATCATCTTCATCTTCAATCGGCTCTAATATATCTCTTGGGATATGTTGAGAGGAATAACCTACTTTTGGGTCAACTCCGAATAAAGCCTTATATGGTGTGCGCCCAATAACTTTATGGAAAGAACTATTCTTCTGGAACTGAACAAAGTAACATCCTAGTGACCAATTTGTTGAATTATTATCGTGCATCCACGCCCTTAACATATTCTCCACGTCTTGGTTGCTTCTTTCGATGCTTCCCTGTGACTGCGGGTGTCTTGGCCTACCATGTAGAATTTTTAAAGTGGGCCACATTTTCACTAATTCAGAAATTAATGAATTGGTAAATTCACGACCATTGTCCGACTGTAATATGCTGGGTGCTCCAACATCCAAAAATATTTTGAGTAGTTCATTGGCAACTTCATTCGCAGTCTTTGTTTGGAAAGGACGCAAAAAAAGAAATTTTGTTAGATGGTCCTGTTAGTTAAATAACCATTTGTAGTTTTTATCCGGTCCAGATTGAAAATCCATCAAGTCTACCTGTCCTCGAGAATTAAAATTGGTCGAAATGATCGGTTTAATTGTTAAATTGGTATGGATTTTATTTCTATTTCTTTGGCAAATATCAAAGGTCTCCAAAAATGTTTCAATCACATTTCTGGCAATATCACATTTTTTTTGTAATGCGTGGATCATTTTGTCTCTACCTCCATGACCTACACTAATATGGGTTTCCAATAATATGTTAAACAAATCTTCATAGCAAACAATGGAGATATAATTATCATCTGGTCTTAATTACGACTTGCTTACCGCCAATTTCTATTACATCGTACAAAGATAACAAATGGTACTATCTTCGGGTTTTGGTTTTTTGGATTTTCTTAGCTGATAAAATCTCTGCGGCCATCTGTAAGATTGTGGAACTTGTAAATATACAGTTCAATTTACGTAGTACTCGCAGTAGTGAAATTACAAAATTGGTAAAAAACCTATCTCGAAAACGGCCTTAGAAAAAAAGTAGTTTAGATGTTTTGACTTATTTTTATCTTAAACTTTTTCGTAAAAAAAAACAGGGTGTTCCATTAAAAAAACGTATTTTGATATATTTCCTTAGTGGAACCCCTAAAAATTAACTATGCGCAACACTGAATTTCTACTTAATTATAACGTTCCTAATAAAACGGTCCTTTAAGATTATTCCATATTTTATTAAGGAAGTTATTGACTCTTGTTGTTTTCTGCCGTTTTCAGAAATCGCCCTGTATATCGAAAACGAAACCATCTACTAACGATTAGTTTGCGCAAGGTTTAGTTTAAAAAAAATAAGTCATGACAACTAAATTATTTTTTTCTATCTCCTTCCGTTTTCGAGATACTCCGTAAAACATGCCAATTTGTGTAACAACCACCGGATAGGTTTGTATTAATACAAATTCACTCACCTCATTTAATTCTGCAGATGTCCAAGGTTTCTTTTTATTTTTATTGGAATAATATTCATCTATACTTTTATAAAACAAAACCGAATGCTGCGACATGTTGCTCTACAAAAATATGAAGGAATGTGAAATATAACCTATTTACATCTGAACTCTACTCTGCAATTCGCTGAACTACAATCGGCACATCTAGTCTCACCCCCTCCAAGATCTCAAATGCCAGAACACCGTTTGCCTAAATCGGTTACTACACGGAATGACTGAGATAGGAAAATAAGGTAACAGCTTGATGTTCGGTAAATGACTGACATAGACCAGTTATTACAGGGATTGACTAAAAATGTTAGTCAAACGCTGAAATAATTTGACGATTACGGCGTTTGCCGGCATTCCCTGAATTGACTAGAAATTACGGGGAATGACTGATTTCACTGTTTGCCTCCGACATATATATATATATATATATATATATATATATATATATATATTGTAAGTAACATGGATAAAACCAATAAGGCTTGTGAAAATGTGATGAATAATCAGATTCAAAATGCATTTACTCAATGTTTAAGAGAGTTTAAAGTGATGTTTTGAAAAAAAAATTCAGTATTTATTAGCAATCAAAACAAATATAGTTCTATAAGCTATTGTGCTGACCTGAGAGCAGAGTTATGCTCTACTATAGCATGATGAGGTTTTTTTCAACGAGAAATCCTCTTCAACCATTTGTTAGGTCGGCTGGCTAGTTCCTTTTCAGTCTTCTTGTATTTTGAGATTCTAGTAGTGGATGGAGTAGTCCATTTACATGGTTTTCTAGTCTGTCGTGATGGTCCGCGCTTCGCTCTGCAATTTCATCCTGGATGTATGGAATTTTTAAGTCTTCATGTAGTATTGCATTAGACACATACCACGGTGCATCTGTTATCATTCGGTGGATTTTGGATTGACTTCTTTTGATTATAGCTAAGATTGATTTGCTCGCACATCCCCATAGCTCAATGCCATATGTCCAGATTGGTTTTATGATCGTTTTGTATAGGAGAAGTTTATTCTCCAGTGCCAATTTGGATTTTCTGTGAAATAATGAATGAATTACAAAAAGTGGGGATGGTATTGTAGATACATGGCCTAGGTCATTTCGGCAGTTTTTCTGACAAACTTGTTATGGACGAACCATGATTATCCAAAAACATTAAATTAATGAACTTAAAAGTTTATTTTGTTACTAAAAGTCTTGAAAAACACATTAAAACGAAAGAACTAAATGTTTACTCTCTAGTCGTAATGACGCTCGTATTAAAAAACCACGTTTGACATTATTTACTACAATACTACGGCGTAATCGAAATAATCGTCGATCACATTCTGACCATATTTGCATATCTCTTTATATGGTAATTAAATAAGGACAAAACTAATAAATAGATTACTATTGACACATTAAACAGGTACTGAAATTTTGAGCAATGTTGCCACTTTTAGTTATAATCATAAAGGTATCTAAGGATACAACAAATACTTGTTTGAAATTTTTATAAGAATATGCCATTATCAAATAAAATTCAAGTATAATTAATTAATTTTAAAAGCAGCAACTCAAATGCATAAATTAGCATGACTTTTTTTATTTGTATTACTTTTTTAACTCATTTTCAATTAAACTTCTAATTTCATTTTTCATGCAATTAAAGAGACTCTGTATCATTCAAAACAAACATATCTATTTTATTTCTTAATCTGAGGTACCCACACAGTTTTCCCTGAAAAAGGCTTTTTAATGAGAAGTGTCTGTTTCACCTCACAGCAGTCATTCTGATGAAAGTTCAAAATAGACGAAAATCTAGATAAACTCTTAAATTAAACCCGGCGTACCTACTTCCAAGACTTTTTTATTTTGATAATATGTATTGTTTTGCCTCTAATAATAAATTTAATATATTCCTCTAATTACCATACAGAAATCCATATTTGTCATAGAATACATACTATTTTCAGTGAGGTCTTTTGCGGTAACCGCGGCAATCCTTTGATGAGACAAAAAAATGTATTTCTCTAGTGCAGGTGCGCAATAAGGAGGCGCAAGCAGTTCAAAGCGGTGAGAAAATAAGAATGACATAAATACAAGTGTTTCAGCCGAATTTCAAAAAGGTGGGCGAGTCCATAATCACACCTTCATTCATGTATAAGGAAACATAGAATTATATCTAGTAAATAAATAAAACTACGTTTTTAAACAATATACTTGATATGGATAACCTTTCTCGTTTAATATACTTTTTAATACTATCCTATTTCTGAAATCACAGGGCATCGCGCTAGGAATGCTTCGTTTTAAGAGATAAACTACGAATTTAAAGGGTCTAACTTCAAAACATAAAGTCGAAATTGTTAATTTCGAAAATGACTCACATACCTAATGTTTGTTATATTCAACGTATTAGTTTTGAATAGAATACCTATAATTTGATTAAAATATTTTATTGATACCACTCAAATTGTAATTCACTCACCTAGAAGGTAATTCTATAATCAATTTAGGTTTTATTCAAAATTTAGAATAATTTTGAAGATGTTAGTCCCAGCTGATATTCCAAATTGAACACCTCTCTAAAATGAAGTTTTCTGATTAAAATATGAGTATAAATTAGTCCGATATTCGAAAATTAATAATATTTAGTTACTTTTGATAATAACTAATAATGAACTGATAATAAATCATTTTTTAACGATTTACTTGGATAAAACACATGCTCTAATTTATCGTTATCTTTTATAAAGAAAAAAATATAATAATGAAAAAACGTTTTTGGGTACAAATAGACCTAAATTCAAAGTTCAAAGGTATGCTGTTAAAATTTGATTTTGTAAAGGTGGGGGTGCTAGCTTGAGCTCGAGTCAGTACCACCACATTAAAAAGCCTTTTACAGGGTGGGTAAAAATTCAAATTTTTTGTGTCCAAATTAGTCCTAAATTCAATGATTAAATGTATGTTATTAAAATTTGATTTTGTGATGGTGGGGACGCTAGCTTGAGCCCAACTGGCACCCCCCCCTTTAAATATCGGGTTTTCTGTGAAACTGAGAGGGTACAAATTTTAATTTTTTGGGTAGAAATTAGTCCCAAATTAGCCATAAATATACATTAGTTCATGTTAATTTGAAAAAATGGGGGTGCTAGCTTTACTGACTAGTATGTACTAATTAAGTTGGGTGATTGCAGCGCCAAATTTAAGGGGTGGTAGCTATTTATTCTGCATTTCTAATTAGGTTTATGATGTCATTGAGTTTGCAGGATTAAAGTAATTCCATCTGGAATATAAAAGTAGAACGTGTTGTTGACGCCAATTATTCTATATTGGATGTTGTTAAATTTATTGATTCAAATGCGATGTTTGGTTTTGAATGTTTATCTCATAATTCTAATCTTGTTCATAGGAGTCTTCTTTGCAATTTTTAATTATATTATACATCATCTTTTAGTTTAGTAAAGTTTGATCAGTTATATTATCCATCATTAATTATACACAAGCAGTTGTTCTCTGATATCAGACAATACGGCGGTTTCGAGTTAATTATATGCAAAAATATGATTGGGATATGATTCCTTCATAGATTTTTTGATAATTCAGTAATAAATCAGATAATTTACAGACTGCCTACCTGATGTTTGTGAATACATATTATACATTTCTCTTGCTCCGATTCGACAGTTATTGACGGTCTAATATCTCTTTGAATTCGCATGTGGGTCGACGTATAGACATTTGTTACGTAAGCCTAACGTAAGACGCAAGACGTTTACCGTAAGAAAACTTATAAAATAACGAACCTACGCATTTGTGTCTCTATATCCAACGGTAGAGGATTGCCAGGGACGGACTGTTTCGGAGATAATAGCAGTATCTATTGGGCACCAATTATTATTCCTTAAAATATGGCTCAGAATGGCAAATTATTAAATTTAATAATTATGTGGTGAATATAAGACATCTGACAACATTTCGCCACCTTTGATGAAAATCAGCTGATATTTTCCTGCATAGAAAAGTGTTTTTATTGTGCATGTGCATTTTCTAAGCAATATTTTAAGTGATTATTTAAAGTAAGTAAACGAGGAAATACTTTGTATCTTTATAAATAATGATGGTCTTAGGGTTAAATGCATTCTTTGGTGCTAATTAATGTGTATTTGTTAAAATCGGTCCATATTTTTCACCGCTTAACGTTATAACCTTACTTTCCGGGTTGTCAATAACTGAGTCACCCAAAATCCTTGTTGTTCCAGTAATTGGCATGACAAGGTATATAGCACACAGTATTAACAAAAAGTGGGGTATTGGGCGATCAGATAGTGGTTGGATGTGTGGTAGTACTTTTTTGAATCCATTTCGAACGTTTTTTTACCATGGCTGGTTGAAAATGAAATTAAAAAGTCAATGATAATTTTTATTGATGAACATATATCACGATGTATCACATGACCTTGCAATTGTCCGAATTTTCTAAAAAACGATATAGAAATAATTGCCCTTTACCTAAATTCATGGGACAGTATTTGACTAGGTAAGGTTGATCAATGGCCTGTCTCCGCACATTGTATGTATCCGTAACTTGACTGTTCTTTTTTTCAGTGTTGTTTAGTTAAAATAATTATTGATGCATTGACAGACGTCCGTGAGACGTACGTATTTTTCCTTCCACCTTCCAGCTTTGCAACCTGGAATTAATATTATGAAGATTACACGTTTAAATCTTGCTTTTAATTGACGATTAGAAAAACAGATACAGTCTACACTTCTGTGCACCAACAAGTGCAGGACAATTTCTCCTCCAGATATGAAGGAGAGAATCAGAAATGAATTTGTAAGCTTAAACATAATTAATATTGTAGAATTATTTTTTTTGCAATAATTTCCAGGTCCTTTCCATTTTATTTATTCTCCGGAATATTCATACGTTACTTGAACTTCATGTTCATTTGAGAGTAGTACTAAATTTGAATAAAATGATTTTTAGTTATTTAGATTTTGTATAATCTGTATTGCATCAACCTAATTGTCAAGGCAATAGCCAACTGGTCTATTATCTGATTTCATTATCGTTTGTTGCAACAATAATTAATCTTGTCTATTAAGGTCTTTTGATATTTCACCCAGTGTAAAGCACAGAAGAATGCGTTTATATTATTTTTGTTGAAAAATCTGTTTATGTTGAATAATTTGACCGTCAACACTATAAAATTTCATCTATTTTTTGATGCAATTAACATTTGACTCAAAAAATTGCGAATAACTCGCAAATAGCACAACACAATACTTGAGAAATGATAAAGTACCATCAAATCATTTGCTTATTTGGAATTGATAATGGCCTACCATCGTATATTTGTAATATTCATCACATTCCGACTGAAGTTCCCTTCAAAATAAATACTTGATCTATAACACATTTTCATTCTATAAATCCTTCCTATCCTCTAGTGCAGTTCTTCATGTTTCCCTCTTCCATCTCATTATTTCGCTCTTTCTCTCTCGTCATTTAACATTTACGATAACTTCCTACCCCGGCACTTCATTTACTATAAATTAAGTCGTAGCTACATGCCATTAATAATCCAGACCAACGTTCCCCTAAACCTAGGATATGAAAAGAAAATCTTATTTGGACACCAAAAATTTTTGTTATGTTGTAACGTTGTAAAACTATTGACTATAAAGATGTTTTAATGATAATAATAAACACTTGTTTGTTAATTGTTTTTTGATAACTAGAAAAATGCTGTTTTCCTACTTCTATTTATTGGCAGTGTTTCTAAACAGTTGCCAGTAATTGAATTGGTATTATATAGCTTCTAAACTAAATCGATACAGCTGTAATATCTGTCTAATGTGTTTTCACCAATGAGTCATCTTACATCGCTGTTTAACCTAGTTAGCTTGATTCACTGAAGTAACTAAAGCAGCTGACAAAGTAAGTGTAAAATGTCGTTGCGTGAACATTTGCCTATCCAAATCAAATGTCGATGGTTAGTTAGTACAGGCAGCAATGTCGCATCTTTAGAACATTATTGATGTTCATTTGAATTTGTTTTATTAGCATGTTATTTTCATACTTTATTGTATTTGAGGACCAAATTTTTTAACGATCGTCTAACGAATTTTAGAGGGCGGCGCTCTCTGTTTCCCGTATAAACTATTTAATTCCACGTAATGCAGATAGCACTTAATTTTGTAATTGTATTTTTTCGAAAGTACGATGTTTGAGGAATATTTTAGTGCCTTAATCTTGCTTGCACCAAATTCTTTAACGAACGTCTAACGAATTTTAGACCGCGGCGCACACTCTTTCCCGTATAAACTATTTGATTCCAAGTGATGCAAGTAGCACTAGATTCTGTAATTGTATCTTTTTAAAGTACGATTCTTAAGGAATATTTCAGTATAATAATCTTGCGAGCACCAAATTCTCTAACGATCGACTAACGAATTTTAGAGCGCGGCGCTCTCTGTTTCCCGAATAAACTATTCAATTCCACGTGATATAGGTAGCTCTAAATTCTACAACTGTATTTTTTTGAAAGTACGATGCTTAAGGAATATTTTAGTTCCATAATCTTGCGAGCACCAAATTATTTGACGTTTGTCTAACGAATTTTAGAGTCTCTTTCCCTATAAACTATTTAATTCCACGTGTTTCAGGTAGCACTAAATTCTGTAATTGTATTTTTTTCGAAAGTACGATGTTTAAGGAATATTTTAATATCATAATCTTAGGAGCAGAACACGTTTTCTCACCGAAACATGTAATTGGTAATAAAAACTTCAAAATTTTGTGTAAAGAAGACAATTACTCTGAAAGGATTTTCCTGGAAATGACATTCATTGCTCAAGAGAATAAATGTTTAAATAAAAGAACTGATATTCAGAATCTAAATTCAATTTATAGTTATTTATTATCATTTGACAAAAAAGATAAATATGGAGATCAAGGCGATATAGAGGAGAATTCTTTTTATTGATTTTCTAATAATTCATTTAAAAATAATGAGAGTATAGTAAACATTTTATAATATCCTATACTAATGTACTGAATATATATAAAAAAATGTTTTCTATGACAACATCAAACTGTCACAAATTGTCATCAATTTGAAAATATACCAATTTGAGTATTTTTACGTTAAAGTTATACTATTATGTTTCTTCATATAGATAAATATCATATTTTTGTGAACAACCTCAATTAGAGTAAGTAAAAAATGTGTTTACTATAAAACATATTTTAAATTTATATAATATTTATTTTTGTAGATTCTTTGAAAATGATAATAATAAATTATCGAAAGCTTAGGATCATCTAAACAGAGTTTTCTTTCTCATATTGCCGCATTCCCCAATTTAAAAAGTTCACCCTAACTAGTTTCGGCAACGAACTACTTTCGTCTATATATATATATATATATATATATATATATATATATATATATATATACAGAAATATATATATATATATATATATATATATATATATAGTTATTTTATATTCTTGGGATTGAGGACCATTTTTAAAGACATTTAACTAGTAGTTAATACATTTTTATTTTACGTTTCGGTCTTCCATGACCTTCATCAGAAATAAATTTTTTTGTTAAAACTAAAAGAAATGGTACAAGTTACAGAAAGAATTTTTAAAAAACAAAACAAAACTCTAGCATTCAAAATAGACAAAATAAAAAATTTACCAACAAAATAAAAAAAAAAAATCGTTTCTAAGGCAGAATAAAAATATAATAGTATTAAAACCTGATAAAACTAACAAAACTGTAATAATGTTTAAACACGACTACCAAGAAAAAATGTATAACTTACTCAGCGATGATACTACTTATAAACAACTAAAGAACGATCCTACAAATATATACCAGAAGAAAAACAATACATTAGTAACAAATTGGGAAAATAAAACATATATTTCTCCAAACACAGCAAAAAATTTGAAAATACAAAATTCGCTTCCACCTAGAATCTATGGCCTACCAAAACTGCACAAAGAAGGAATACCACTTAGGCCGATTGTTTCATGTATCCAATCACCTTTCGAAAAACTATCCAAATATCTTAAAAAAATTCTTGAAAACATTGTTTACCAGAATAAATACTACATAAAAGACTCGATGGATTTCAAAAATAAAATTAAAAACATCACAATACCAGAAAAATTATATACTAGCATCCCTAGATGTTAAATCATTATATACGAGTGTTCCTATAAGTTTAGCAAAAAATATAATAATTAAAAAATGGAATCAGATTAAAACTTACACTGATATACCTATGAGTGACTTCTTAGAAGCTATAGAACTCACTCTGAATTCCACCTATTTTTTGTATGAAGAGACGTTTTACCAACAAATTGAAGGATGTGCCATGGGGACCTCGATTTCTAGTGTCATTGCCCAATTAGTTATGGAAGACCTTGAAGAAACAATACTGACCAAAAACTCAATTCAAACACTATTTTTTTACAGATATGTTGACGACTGCATATTAGCAATTCCAAAAAATACAGAACATTTGGTCTTGCAAGATTTCAACAATTACCATGACAGACTACAGTTCACCATTGAACTAGAAGAAAATAATCAAATTAGCTTTTTGGACCTTACCCTCCATCATACAACTAACACCATAAAAACGGAATGGCACACAAAAGATACCTGGTCTTCCCGATATTTAAATTTTAAATCACAACACCCTCTAACACACAAAAAAACTGTCATTATAGGACTCGCAGATCGATCAATAAATCTGTCCGACCCCGAATTCAGAGAGAATGCAATAATAAAAGCTAAAGATGCCCTTATACTCAACAACTATCCCACAAATTTGATAAATAAGATATTTAAAAAACGTTTACATATATTTTATAACCATAATAATACAAAAACTAAAATAGACAATAAAACAAACCAATTCCTCACTTTGCCATATATACCAAATTTATCAGAAAACCTAAAAAAGACATTTTCGCACCACAACATACATGTTGCTCATAAAGGGTACAACCTACTAAAAACCAATTACACCAATCTAAAAAGTTCAATCTCAAAAGAAAAAAAGAGCAATATAGTGTATGAAATACCATGTAAAAACTGTGAAGGGGTCTACATCGGACAAACAAGTCAATGTTTGAAAAGCAGAATAAATAGTCACAAATATGACAAACGAAACAAAACGGCACTCACTATCCATGTTTCAGAAAACCAGCACGAATTTGATTTCGAAAACACAAAAATTCTTCGAAGTGAAAACCATACAAAAAAACGCGAAGTTCTAGAAATGATAGAAATACAAAGAAAAACTAGTTCCGTAAATTTAAAGACTGACACAAAAAATCTTAGTAAAATTTATAATAACATTATAAAAACTTAGAAATATAGAGAAACACGTGGCACATTCCAAATATAATAAATTTATTACCACTCCCTATATAAATATAAAATCCATTTATTACCACTCCCTATATAAATATAAACTTCAATTTAATACCAGTCAACACAAAAACGACACATTAAAACCTCGTTATGGCTGCTTTCATTGTATAGAACAAATACTCGTATATTCCAATACAAATTTTAATCAATGAATGTCATATTTTTAAAATGTTCGTTTTGTTTTGTGGTGTGAGTTGTATTCTATTATGTGATGCATCCTAAAACATCTATAAAATATATTAAATAATCAAATGAACGTTCTGTCGAAGGTAAGATTTATTTGTTTTGTTTTTTAAAAATTCTTTCTGTAACTTGTACCATTTCTTTTAGTTTTAACAAAAAAATTTATTTCTGATGAAGGTCATGGAAGACCGAAACGTAAAATAAAAATGTATTAACTACTAGTTAAATGTCTTTAAAAATGGTCCTCAATCCCAAGAATATAAAATAACAATATATAAGTAAATAAAAAAGACCAAGAACCAAAAAAAAAGAAAAACTATATATATATATATATATATATATATATATTGAACTTGATTGTTATTATATTATATTTAAATTGTTTAGATATTTATTATTTATTTATTGTGTGATGTGACTAGCTCAGTTGTTTATTTATAGTTTATTAATTTTATGTAATGATTATATTATTGGTTCGGTAGAGCATGAAACCCTGTTTCTCTTTGAGTACAGGCTTCCGTAGATATATTTCACTTATATAAAATAAAAGAAACACTTTACTTGTAAAAGAATTTAATTTTTTAAGAAAACTTTTTAATTTAATATTTATAAACTGCGACGCCTATGGAGTACAAAATAATATTGATTTTTATATATACCATCATGTGCGCATGCTTAACTCTAGTCATGTGGTTCAAAGCGACGCAAACAGAAACTTTACGATACATAGCATCAGTGAGTTGATTAATAAATTGTGTGATGTGGCTAGCTCAGTTGTTTATTTGTAGTTTATTAATTTTATGTAATGATTATATTATTGGTTCGGTAGAGCATGAAACCCTGTTTCTCTTTGAGTACAGGCTTCCGTAGATATATTTCACTTATATAAAATAAAAGAAACACTTTACTTGTAAAAGAATTTAATTTTTTAAGAAAACTTTTTAATTTAATATTTATAAACTGCGACGCCTATGGAGTACAAAATAATATTCATTTTTATATATACCATCATGTGCGCATGCTTAACTCTAGTCATGTGGTTCAAAGCGACGCAAACAGAAACTTTACGATACATAGCATCAGTGAGTTGATTAATAAACACAACGTTTTCGTCGTTGAATATAGATATGGTTTTATATATATATAAAAGAATTTATGGTGAAATTACACATATACAATTGCAAATTACACATTGCTGTGGAAGAAATAGATTATAAGATTTTTATACACATGGAAATATTACATGAAAAATGTATGAAGAGTCTTCATTATGATATTAGAAAATGGCGTAAGTACAAGCTTTATTTATATTGAATTAGGCCTTTTTCAATTAGTATTAAAGATTTGTTTAATTAATTATCTACATCAAGTTCGTTCTCTTTCTGTTTTAGATCGATCATTGTCGCAAAGTTTGTTAATTTCATGAAATTATGCACTGAGTTGAGTTTTTTTGATAATTTAACTCTTATTATTGGCCAATAATATTTTAAATGAGCACTGACCTGAAGTTCTGGACTTGGGATGAACACTTCTGGACCCAGGAATCCTCCATCGAAGTTCCAACACCAATAATTAGGAGAAATATTGATTGTTCTCCCAGGAAAACTGGATAACTGTTTGTAAGTATCTGTAGTTTATTATTTAACAGTTATTCGTAAGTTTAGACATGAGAATTGGGAATTTTCCTGATATTTCTGGAGCACTTTTACATAAGCCTCTTCTTATTTCGACGCCGACTCCCAACTACTAACGCTTCCTGCCGATTTTCAATTTTTTTCAACAAACAAACATTTTGTTTGTTAGGTCACTATTTAAAAAAATTGTTTTTTTCTTCATTGATTGAACTTTGTTCTGTCACTGTTTTTAAACCAATCACATATTGTTTTGAGCAGTCGAATTATGTTAATATTTATTTCACATACAGAAAAGTTTTATACTTGTACTAATGTAAATTGACTTGGCACTATAAGTTTTATTTAGAGTTCTTTGAATTGTTATCAAATAAATACTTTATATTTGGTGATATACATAACTACCTTTTAATAGTCCAATATCTAGTTTTGTTTTTGACAATTTATTACTGTGACAGTTATATTTATTTATGAACATAAATTCTTTCATGTAACCTCTCTATATTCTTTGTTTTAAATTATGTACATTAATTCTATACGGTCTTATCAAATATTTCTTTAAATTCATTCAATAATTATTATTTATTGACTCTGAATTTACTCTACTTTGCTATAGATAATTTTTCTCTATGTCATTATTAACTTATCTATGGAACTTATTTTTCTTATTCTCTTAAATATGTATATGCTTAATAACTTAACTATTTAAACTGATAATAATTATGAATTGACTATACTAAGATTTGTTTTAATTTAGATGAACAGCTGACTACGCTATAGCAAATAATCATTCATCATCTTGGGCAGCTTTACTTTTCTCCACTACATTTATTAGGCAGTTTCTAATTTTATACATTTATTAAGGTAATCTCTTTATTTATTTTTGTTATAAACTAAATATTTAATATATCTTTCATTTCTATACATTTTATTATGAATAGTGTTTTCTTTTTTTATAATGTTTCCTTAAATTTCATCATTTCAATCTATTTTCATATAAGCAAAATATTCCTACACAACTGAATTATTTTAATATATAAATATATATATATATATATATATATATATAAAGAAGATGTAGGAATATCGCGTGATATGTTAACAACAACAACAAAGAGAATCATGGGTAATTCACGCAAAGTAAAGGGCTACTGAAATAGAGTGGTAACCGTGGACATGCATGTTTCTGGCTCATTTTGCCTCATCAGCACGGCATAACCAAATAATGATGTGAAATTTGGGAGCAAAGATGTTAATCGAAACATATATATATATATATATATATATATATATATATATATATATAAAACCACGAATATTGGGGTAACGGCAGGTTAATTAAAGAATACTCTTCTTACCGTTTTTCTTCCAAGGTTTCGGAAACGTTTATTTACATTATCAAGGATAAGTAAATTGAGATTGTTATAAATTGGTAAATATAATTATATTTGAACTTTTTAAAAAAATATTCAATCATAAGTAATTTTGACATTTTGACAGATTCATGAATGTAAACATTTTCTTTATATGCTAAATTTTTTTTTGAAAACAAAAGAAGAAAATAGGTTGTATTTGTAATATGGGTTAATAGATATTCGAAAATTCTTCTTTTATTATATAAAACTCAACCTAAAATTATCATAGATTTCATCTTAATAATTTCTTCATAAATTCATTTTATTCAAAATTATTGAAAATACTAAAATCATTTACCTAAAATAAAATGATTTCTAAAAATCATCAAATTTCCATTTAGATAGTTTTAATTATGTATGAGAATTTGAAATTTACATATTTTTATTATCAATTGTTAGTAGATAATAATAAATATAACTCAGATTATTATGGTCACTTTTTTTGTTAATAGTATTAGGCTCTTGAAATATATGAGCCATTTCTAAGAAAAGTATTTTTTTGGTATTCGGTTGTATGTCCAAAATATTAACAGATTCAAAATCCATAAAGTGATCATTATCAATTACATGTTCAGCCAAGGCACATCTTTCAGGATGTAGGTTACAATCGCCCTTATGGAGACTTATACGGTTCTTTAATTTCTGGCCAGCGTAACCAATATATTTATTATCACAATTTTTGCATGGAATATATATATATATATATATATATATATTGTTGTGTTACATGTATATTTGTTTATTATTATTATTAAGATTTAATTTAGACACACAACAATTAATAATATGTTTTATTTAATACACAATGGATTATTGATTCTTTGTAAATGAATTTAATTTTTCTCCGGCCGACTCTGTTTTCTTTATATTAGATTATAACTAAATGATTTTCTTATTTTTAAAATTTTATCTCAGGGAATATCTGTGGGTTAAAATAAAAGCACGTAATTTAATTTATCAAGACCGACTCTGTGTTCGACCTACATAGATACAAAGCTCTCGTTGTATGTGTGTCAACAAGGAACCATAGAAAAATAACTCCACAATAGGGTTTAATAAATGGTTTAAACGAGACAACTATTTTATTTTATGGTTTAAATAATACTCAATTCAATTATAAATTCAAATTCTTAACTAATTTCACGCATACTTCATTCATACAGATGGTTAATAAGCTATACTTACAGAAAATAGTATGAATCAATTTTTATTGATGGTTTAGTCACACTATGGACTTATTAAAAAGAAGAAGAAAATGTAATATCTTGTCTGTGTTGATGAAATTGACATTTTCAGTAAGTAAGTCTTATATATTATTAATTAATAGTTGATGTATACATTGTTTGGATACCTATTTTTCTTTGATTGAATAAAAATGTTTATAAGTACCTTGTTACGTTTTTGATTACGAACTAGTCTGAAATAATTGGAAGTTCATTACCACTGTTGAGAATTTCCATATATATTGTAGTGTATTCCGGATTTGTTGCAAGAAATCACAGTCTAGTCCTTCCCGAATAAATGGAATGTTGATGAAGAAATTTAGGATTATACGAAGTCACTTAATGATGGTTAAAACTTGGTAATTATTATTGTCCACTGTTACATAGTTTGTTACTGCTTATCGTTGTTTATAACTTCAATTATTGATTTGAATATTATATATTTAATTTTCTATTGTTAAACTATCACTGGAGTAACATGTCTTCCTGTTTCTCATGAGACCATCTACCATTTATTGATTTTTTCCCCTTCAATTGTTTCTAACAAACAACTCTCTTAGATTTTTGTTTCAAATATTTCTACCAATCACAAATGCTTTACAAGTTAAGTACTAAATTAGTTTTTGTATATTTCAAAATATTATTACTTTATTTATGTTAATTCAATTAATTACTTTAATTCGCATGTGATTCTTATCTTATGATATTATTTTTAAAATCCTAATTGTCAATTTAGTCTTATAAGTAGATTTGTAAACATTACTTTGACAGTTGGTATTTTAAAAGTTTTATACAGGGTATAATTCATGTAATTATCCTTATCATTATATTCATTATTACTATTTATTTCATCAACACAACCATATATTTTCTCATATTTTCCATCTTCTATCTCTTCCCTTTTGTTCACGCAATTAATCAAGTCGAGTTCTTTTTGTGTATTTGTACTTAAAATTAACTCATATCTTATTTTTCCATCTATTTTCAAATATTCTTTCTCAAATTATTTATCCTATTTAGTGTTTTATAAGAAATTAATGATGCACTGGAACCTGTATCTAGTAATATTTTCACTTCAGAATCATTAATGTGACCAGTTATTATTATTAAATCTATATCTTTATTTTCCAGGTGTTCATTGTCGCAAATATCCAGAAATTCTCGGGGATGGGCATTCAAAATAGACCTAGATAGACTTGGTATACCCTCTAATGAAAATGTGATGGTGATACGCTTCTGTCACGTACAACCTCCTCCATTGAATTTGCTTTATGAGATCTTGAAGTCTCATGATCATTGCGTCTATCTACGCTTCTCAATCTATTGAGGCTGATTGTATTCAAGTGATTCACTCGAGCATCAGTTCTATTTACCGGTCGACTTTCATTATTTACATTGTTAGAGTTTTGAGTTATATTATTTCTATTTCTGTAATTATTTCTATCAAAATCGTTATTTCTCGAATTGTTATTATTGTTGGTATTACCAGTGTTAGTGTAATAACCACGATTGAATCTGTTACCGTTATTGTTATACCTATTAAAATTGTGATAATTGTTTTTAGTATCATCACCATTATTGTAATTATTATTGTTTCTGAACCTATTAAAATTGTTATTGATAGTATTGTGGCTTTGATTATGATTATTTGTTAATCCAGCATACCTTCTAGAATTATTGTTAAAATTCTTGGTATGTGTTCTAGAATTTAAGTTATTGTTGTTGACTCTATTATCCAAATTTCTTTCAATTCTGGATAGATAAGTAATTAATTGGTCAAACTTATAAATGTTATTAATGGCTATAATTTCACTAATTTCTGGTTGATAATGTCTTGATAAGAACATGAGTAGTTCCGATTCAATTATGTTAGGAACTAGGTATTGTACCTGCGAATATATCTGTAAAGCATAATTCGTTAAATTATTGCTTCTTTGCGGATCAAACTTCCCAAAATAAAGAATCTCTCTTACTTTTCCTTGTTGAAGCTCTTCCCAGAAATTCTTCAAAAACAAGTTTTCAAAATCTTGTATACTATTTATTTCTGCTTCTTTGCAGTTAAACCATAGTAGTGCCTGACCTGTGAGATTTGCTCTCAAGTATTCCTTCAGATCTTCTGCATTATTTATACTCTTTGAACGTGTTTTCATAGTTTTTATAAAGTTTACTGGATGTATTTTTCTGAAGTCACCGCAAAATTTTACAGATTCTTCAATTCTTCCAATATAAGAAATGTGAGGTACTCCACATTCCCCCGTGACTCTTGGTTCAGATAAAGTCTGAAATTCCCTCTTCATTTCTTGAAATCTTCCCTCCTTTACCCTGCGTGAGTATGTGTACTATTTCCGTTTTTGTTCAAGGATTCTTGTATTTTCCTCTCTATTTCTTTTCTTAGATTCAGTTCGGTTTTCCGATTCTCTTTTTCTGCTATATTCATGTTGAGATTAATTTCTTCCTTTATAGTTTCTTCCAAATCTGTGATTCTTCTATTAGTTTTTATATTGTCTCGGTTTTGTTGATCTTTCATGCTTGTGATTTCTTTGTTGTTCTCTGTTTTTTGCAATTCAATTTGTGTTATTATTTTCTCTGACGTTTGCTCCATCTTTTCTTCTAACGATTTTATATTAACTTCTCTTGTTTCTATTCTATCTTGGATTACTTATTTTATTTTCTTGTAACTCATACTTCTTATCGAATCTTTCCGTCAAATTCTGAACTTCATTTCTTCCATCGTGTATACTGTTCATCATTTCAGTTTGGTTTGCATTTATTGTGATTAAATTCTGATTCATGACTTGTATGAGTTGTAAAAGTTGACCAATTTCAGGAGATTGTGAATCGCCCTGTCCTTCTCCAGATGTGGTAGAATGATGTACTTCACATGTGTATCCTTCCGTATTCGTTTCTTGTGTTTGTTCTTTTTCAACCGCCTCTTGTAGTCTGTCCCGGAGTTCACCTTTGTCTCCTGTATCGTCCAAATTTCTTCTCCTCAATTCTTCTTTCAGTTCTGTCATTTTCATCTTTTGTATGTCCATTTTCGTACCTTCCATTTTTTTTTCAAATAATTTTATTATATGTAATACCAATAATAAATACAATGTTTATTTTTTTTATGATAGTATACTCTAGAAATGTTAATAACTACTGCTGTATGAATCACTTGAGTATTGGTATTATTATGATAGTGTTTGACTACCTTTTTCTTCACTATGAATGTTCCTTTCGTTTATTTTTGTTTTTAGTTATTTGTAAATAAAATTTGAATTTGATGACTGTTTTATTTATTACTGTTTACTATCTGTGAGAAAAAATCGAGCTCTACGTTGGGTACGCCATTTTGTTGTGTTACATGTATATTTGTTTATTATTATTATTATTAAGTGAAATTGACTGTCCCGACCCTTACTTCGTGGAATATGCTCATATTAGTGTTTTTAAATGAAACTCACGGTCTCTAGTTAATTCCACAATATAATGAAAGTTATTGAAAATTCTAAAAAATTGACAATTGTTTCGATGATATTGATTTATCGAAACAATTGTCAATTTTTTAGAATTTTCAATAAATTTTATTATATTGTGGAATTAACTAGAGACCGTGAGTTTCATTTAAAAACACTATTATTATTAAGATTTAATTTAGACACACAACAATTAATAATATGTTTTATTTAATATACAATGGATTATTGCTTCTTTGTAAATGAATTTAATTTTTCTCCGGCCGACTCTGTTTTCTTTATATTAGATTATATCTAAATGATTTTCTAATTTTTAAAATTTTATCTCAGGGAATATCTGTGGGTTAAAATAAAAGCACGTAATTTAATTTATCAAGACCGACTCTGTGTTCGACCTACATAGATACAAAGCTCTCGTTGTATGTGTGTCAACGAGGAACCATAGAATAATAACTCCACAATAGGGTTTAATAAATGGTTTAAACGAGACAACTATTTTATTTTATGGTTTAAATAATACTCAATTCAATTATAAATTCAAATTCTTAACTAATTTCACGCATACTTCATTCATACAGTTTGTTAATAAGCGATACTTACAGAAAATAGTATGAATCAATTTTTATTGATGGTTTAGTCACACTATGGACTTATTAAAAAGAAGAAGAAAATGTAATATCTTGTCTGTGTTGATGAAATTGAAATTTTCAGTAAGTAAGTCTTATGTATTTTTAATTAATAGTTGATGTATACATTGTTTGGATACCTATTTTTCTTTGATTGAATAAAAATGTTTATAAGTACCTTGTTACGTTTTAGATTACGAACTAGTCTGAAATAATTGGAAGTTCATTACCACTGTTGAGGATTCCCATATATATTGTAGTGTATTCCGGATTTGTTGCAAGAAATCACAGTCTAGTCCTTCTCGAATAAATGGAATGTTGATGAAGAAATTTAGGATTATACGAAGTCACTTAATGATGGATAAAACTTGGTAATTATTATTGTTCACTGTTACATAATTTGTTACTGCTTATCATTGTTTATAACTTTAATTATTGATTTGAATATTATTTATTCAATTTTCTATTGTTAAACTATCACAGGAGTAACATGTCTCCCTGTTTCTCATGAGACCATCTACCATTTATTGATTTTTCCCCCCTTCAATTGTTTCTAACAAACAACTCTCTTAGATTTTTGTTTCAAATATTTCTACCAATCACATATGCTTTACAAGTTAGTTACTAAATTAGTTTTTGTATATTTCAAAATATTATTACTTTATTTATGTTAATTCAATTAATTACTTTTATTTGCATGTGATTCTTATCTTATGATATTATTTTTAAAATCCTAATTGTCAATTTAGTCTTATAAGTAGATTTGTAAACATTACTTTGACAGTTGGTATTTTAAAAGTTTTATATTTCAAAAATTGCCTTCCTGTTTATTTTTCTTCTTAGTTCCTGCTTGAATTATTCAATATGCAGGGTATATCAAAACTTATTATATTATATTTTATTTTATTACTAAATTTTGTTTGTTTTTATTTCAGCCTATTGCAGACTTATTCGAAATGGTTCCGTATTCTTCTATTAAGGTAAATTAATGTATATGGACATCAAATACAGAGTTGGTCATATGGGTACTTATATAAATAATTATTTGTAAGATTCTTTAGACACAATAATATATATATTGAACCACATATCTTATATCTTAAGGCATATCAGCTGATTGAGAATGTTTAGTTTAGTATTTAAAATAAATTGAAACTATGTTAATAAAGAACACATTAATAAACCACAATCAGAATTAAAATTCATATAAAGTCATATTATATTAAATCATTTGTTTATAGTAATTAAAAGAGTAACAATAAATATAGAGAAATTACCTTAATAATTTCCTTAAAATATGAAAACGCCTAACAAGTATTGAAGAAAACAATAAATCTGCCTAATATGGATATTTGTTTGTCACTAAGGAATCAGCTGTTTATCTGAAAATAAACAAGCTTTAGCTATCCAATTTAATATAACTATCAGTTGAATAGTAATAATGAAAATAATATTCATATTTGTTATAAAGAATTAGTCAAGTTAAAAATATAAATATAAGGTGACAGAACTCTAATGATATGTCAAAATTTGGTATCAATTTTATAGAATAACAAAAAAAGGAAATGAATTATAAGATGGTGATAGATATAAGTCAATATTTGAAACTATAAAATTTGGGGAGTTCAAATAAAGAAATCAAGATATATATATATATATATATATATATATATAATCAGATGAAAAGATTTATGTTATAAACTTAAATGTTATTTCAAAATTATCACAAGTATAAAAAAAGAGTTTACATTGTAATATCAAAATATTAACCATGAATTTCACCAATTGTTAAAAACTTATTGTATTGAAATTAGTTTGAATTAAAGAAAAAACAGACTTCTTTAAGTGAAATTCACAATCATATGTTTTTTCAAAACTTTCATAAAGTGCCATAAATGTGAATAGAACTATATAGCTCAAGAAAGAAAAGTATTGGTTTAATATGACAGGACAGTGTCGGTAAATGATAAGGAAACAAAACGTTGTTTGAAACAGTGAGCTGGGAAACAATAGTTTATTGATTAAAAAATTGACGATCGAGGGGAAGCGTTAGTAGACTGGGTTTGACGTCGTAGCAGAGGAGATGAGAATGTAAGTTTTGCAACAAATTTTACGCTAAATTGCAACAAATATGTATTAAAGTTAAAAATTCATAAGCTATATTAAACAACACATACGTATATGGATATCCAGTTATTCCTGAGAATACCCAATATTCTTCCAGAAAATATACTGCGTGGACTTCAATAGGCGTATTCCTGTTACCAGATGTGGTAAAATCCAGATTCCAGACTTCAGGTCAGTGTTTTTTTAATATTATTGGCCAATAATAACAAACTAATTTAAATTCAGTGACTATTTCCATGTGTAAAATAATTCTTGCGTCTATATGATCGATCAAACTAAAAGAAAAGGACTTTTATGTAGTTTATTCATTAGATAAAAATTCGAGATTATTAAAAAAGACCTACATGAACGTTCTTAATTTTGTAATAAAAGAATGGTGGTACTTACTTCATTTACAATCGTATAAGAAATGTGCATTTAAATAAATAGATATAATATTTCCAAAAGTATGTATAGTTTGTAGCCCATTTCTTCTGAACATTTAATAATCTGTATATATAATTTTCACACATAAATTCTTTTATGCTATTTCCCATCACTATTCTTATTATAAAGAAAACGATTCTATTATTCATAGAATATCCATATAATTGGTAAGCGTCTGATAGAAACGGTCGGTTTCATTCGCATCATTCCATTTTTATTTGAGCATGCGCATAGGATGTTAGATGGTCTCATTTATGACTGTGGTTTAATAATGTCATAGGCGTATCTATTATATATATCAAAATAAAATTTTGTATAAAAAAAATTCAATTATTTGGATTTAATGTGTTTCATTTTATTTAATTAAGCAGGATATCTCAATCAATGCCTGAACTCAAAGGGTAGAATGAGTCTCATGCTCCCGAATAATTAAATACCTGAGCTAGCCACATAAAAAACCCAAATACAAAAATAAATAAATCTATTGAATTTATAAATATTATAATAAATAATAATATAATATGAAAACCTTGTTCAATATATATATATATATATATATATATATATATATATATATATATATATATATATATATATATATATATATATATATATAGTTATTTTATATTCTTGGGATTGAGGACCATTTTTAAAGACATTTAACTAGTAGTTAATACATTTTTATTTTACGTTTCGGTCTTCCATGACCTTCATCAGAAATAAAATTTTTTGTTAAAACTTCGACAGAACGTTCATTTGATTATTTAATATATTTTATAGATGTTTTAGGATGCATCACATAATAGAATACAACTCACACCACAAAACAAAACGAACAAAAAATATAACTCTTGGTTACATGACAAAGCCGACATACCCACTATCAAAGAATTCATAACAAAAATTTCAAGTAATTTTTATAATTATTGTCTGCCACAAGATCTTCGTAAAAGCCTCATAGACGCAGATCGCGCAGAAGACATCCGAGATAGTGGGGGTAGACTTCTGCATGGAACTCTAATTACATAACATAATTGTTTAACTCCAAGCCTATTTCTCACGATAGTGTAAACATATCCAAATAAATAATAAATGAAACACACAAAATCAACGTCAGCCAGGTTGCCTTCTCGAAAACTTCACCCCATATCGTTTTTGAAACCCTGTTTTTTAGCTACTTTTCAGGGAATACACAGCCGAAATATGCTAGGAGCCATAATCACATTGCGGGACAAAGTTATTGTAGAACACGATTATCTATGGATAGTGCTTCGGCAAGGAGCCATAGTTCTCTTTCAAGAAAATACAAAAATGGATGGAAATTGGCCAGAACATCGGCAGACATTTTATATGTAATTTATTTCATTTCTGTACAAGGGCACTATAATTTAAAAATAAAGAACCTTTTTAATAATAATAATAATAATAATAATACTTTGTCGAATTGTGTTTGTAAGTCTAAATCTGTAACTTAATCCTGTAATCCTTAAACCTAAATCTGTAATTAACTATAAAACAGAATCGCAGACTTTCCATCGTTAAATGCACAAAGATCCCCATCCAACCTACCACGTCGAACAATGTCTCATGTCTTCGGCCTAACTACAATATATCCAACCTCAAAAATTATCTCCGAATAATCTTGATCACGAACTATAATTAGTGAATACCTAAATAAAATACCAGTTTGAACTTGTTGAACCGCTTTGTAACTCATATAAATGAAACAATTTGTATTAGTCGCGGATATCCAGTTTTGGTTGATGTGAATTTTGTAATGAAAACACTATATAGAATAAATGATACCTAAAAAAATTATATGGATTTTTACTAAAATAATGGCTTTATATAATTCAGAAAAATATAAGGTATGTTCGCTTCAGTCAGTGCAATTACCCAAAAAATAATTGCTACGAATTTTTGAACAATGATGTTGAAGAGCTGTAAAATTGGATGAAAAGAACGACTATGAATCAAATAATGAAAAAAAAATCTGTTATGACAAAATATATTCAAATATTAAAAATGTGGCTCACCCATCTAATTCATAATAAATATGAATTTAGAACTACTGCATTTTCATATCTTTTTATTTATAATAAAAAAATATAGCAAATAATAATAAGTTTTTTATCACGTTAAATCATAGCAGTACTTTTATAAGTAACGTTGACCTTACTTGAAATACATACATAAACAAACATGACAGTGGATGTAATTTTTTTATTACTTTCGTATCAATGCCGCAAACGTACATAATAAATATGTTCTTGCGGTTTGTGTGCGTGTATGAATCATTTTAACGCCACAGCTCTCTCGACTATAAAGCCACACGACCAAGTGCACGTAGGTCGGTGAACCTCTAGTTGTCGACACATTCATAGAGTGAGATCAAAATGAGAGAGAAACACTTGACATACATTTATATAAGCGATTAAAAAGAGAAACGTTGTCAGTAGATGCAGACAGCGTGACGCCTCCACTTTAAACACTACGAGACGGCAAAAAATGTGTAGTGCAATCGTTGTTAATCCTCCACCTACGTCTAAACAATCTAACCATGCACGCGGAAAAGGCTTTATATAATAACAAGAATGCGCTCTGCTAGATTTATGATTTCCTTGTCTATTTTCATGAATAAATACAACATTTACGCATAATGTTCTTGTGTAACGACTCTACATAAAATATAAAAAGAGGTTATTTAACTTACGGTTACCGCACTGTGGAGCGCCGATACAAGCGGCGATAAGCGCGAAGAGAAGAGTGGCGATAAGCGCGAAGAGAAGAGCGGCGAATATAAAAACTCACATTTGAATATGGATAGTGGAGAGAATAACAATGCAAAAATGTGTGCTGTTACACGTGATAAGAGCGAAGTAATCACATTTTTTTGTTTTCTTCGCTACTCTTGCTCATCGATTTACCCTTCACCGATTTTCAAAGCTTTAGTATACATTCATTATAAACAGTAAGATGAAAAAATCCCAAAAGGTTTTTTATTTTAAAATACTATTTTTTTAAAATAATAATATATGATACTGGGTGAATAACCTTTGAGTGATGACTTCGGCAACAGTTTTTTTTAAAATGAAATGCATTTTTTTCAATTTGCGAACATCCCTTAGCTGATATCAATAATGAATCACTAGTTGATTCAAATTGGTACACAGTGGACAAAAACGCAAAAGTTGGTTGTTATTTCAACATTGTATGCTGATTTCAAATCAAATCGAAATAGTTATGTGTAAAACAAGTGTCACAGTAACTCGTTTTGTAGTAGGAGTGAAGTTTCACGACTATTACAGAAAGTCAGAACAACGCTAGACAATTTTATAAGTTGTTTCAAGTCAAATGTCAAATAAAAATACATAGTACATACAATAACCAACTGTATGACACTAAATATTACTAAAAAGTGTTCAAAGAGACTCCATTGTGACACTGTAAAAAATATTATAATGCGCGAATTATCAAAATTATATCAAGCCATGACGTCCATGCTTGGTAACACTAATAACGAAACGTCAACGTTCGTCATCTAAAAAAGCAAGCACACAAATAACATAACCCAACTTTAATCCAAGCAACGCTTTAATCGTAACATCATTGAACAATAAATAAAACAAGAAACAGTTCAGGTGAGGTACACATTTCATAATGTTTCATTATTTTCACGCGGGTAGGCGATTAAACAAATTAAAATACAAAAACCTATTGCGAATTAACACAATTATTCGATTTTCAAATATTTCAAGTTGACGCAGCATTACCAATCGCTACGAAATTATTACAACATTCCCTAAATCGATTTAATTATGCTAATTTTTATATGTTGTTACTGTTTGGACACAATAAACGCAAAGTAGAAAAAATAGTATAAAAAACTTGTTTCGTAAGGCCTTCCATCGCACTTGTCCTTTAGAAAACTCGGTTCCTTTTCTAAACTTGGACTCGTGCGATAAAATGATGTCTTATGAAACTTGTTCTTTGATATTTTACTACTAGAAAGTAAAATTAATAATGACCCATGCCAAATCAATGACAATTTTAAGTAGTAACTTAAAATCTAGGAAGTTTTCTGTGACTGCAGCGGGCAGCGCTTTGGTGAAATGTTTTTCACTTATTCACCATACTAGATTCAAATTTATTATAAAAATATAAAATATTCAGTGTATTTGGTGAACAATTCTGGCTTAAATCCCGAACAAGAAGATCTATTCAAAGATATGAGAAATATTCTTCGTAAAATTATACCATATTTCTCTTTCTCTTTGTTATAGGAGAACATAAATTAGTATTTTTTTAAAAAAATAATTTTTCGTAACCACAGGAGAAGAGATTTATTTATTTAGAAAAAGTTTAGTCAGTTCAATTTGAAACCCCTACGAGACAACATCATAATAAGAGTTGTCTCAATTTTTTTGAGAATATAGTAGAAATTGTATAACTATACAATCAGATCATAAAGCCAGTGCGTGCATAATTCGTAGAAGAATTGCATCGTATAGAGTGTAAGTGGTTCCAGTTTCTAAATTATATATTTAGAAAGTTTGCAGAATTCTAAACACGTTTAGAATACGTACGAGTTTTCCTGTTCCTAGTTGGTGAGTTTTTAAATTATTTCTCGAGAATTACCAGGCCTTTTTAAATATATTTCAAAAATAGATGCATCTATATGATAATTTGAACTAAACCAAAATTAACGTTACACATATAAGATTTTACGTAAAGTGAAGAAATTTTTTGGATAGATAATTTGAACGGAAATTTGCATAATTTGACATTGATACACGTCAAGTGTAAATTAGACGAGTTGAATTTTTGATTAAAATATTTAATTAGTTGATTTCAAAGATAGGTTGTTCTAATATTAAGTTTGGTAGAAAATACTATCTTTGTTTCTTTTATGATATTTTTGGGAAACAATAATTATTTTTGTAATTTTGTTATCTGATCGTATAATATATAATTTTGATTCCAACTCACTGTGGTATTCATTCAGTATCTACTTTCATCGTATTTAACATTTTGCATTCTATAGAAATTTTGATCTAATCAGTGACATTTGGTTAATTTCCAGTGACAGTAAAATCATAAATGTCATAAGATAATTCAAGTGCCTTTTATTATATTGAATAAACAGTTACTCGAGATTTTGAATATAGAGTAATATTTAATTTGGAGAAGACGTGAAAATTATAAAATTTGAATTATTATCATTTAAAAATTTTTGATCCCACCCTGAGACAAGAGTGATTAAGTCGATTGTGAATAAATTTATCTTTCAAAATACAAAAATTAATATTCATCTTAGCCAGGCATTGTTGACAACTACTGTCAAAATTAAATTAGGTTACATACGCTGCTAAAGGTGTGTGTGCAATAGGGTCGCTACAATCACAGATTGTGAAAACTTTGACGAATAATATTTCATATTATTATATTCATATATCCATTAAAATATAACTATTAAAATTACAATTAAAGGAATAGAGATATATTATAATTTGTCACCACAACGTGGGGCAAATATAATATAAAATATTGAAAATACAATATATATATATATATACATATATATATATATATATATATATATATATATATATGAAAAATAAATGTCGGTTTTCTACTACTGTACACCTCCGTTTTAGTCAAAATTTTAATAATTTCGACACATTCAGACCGATCTTCGATGAGAAAAACAACTTCTTTCCTGGTCAATACCACGCAGAATATTGAATTACATCCCCTTGAAAGAACGTGACGTCGATCGACCCTTTAGTCGATACAGACATCTGTGGTGATTCGCAACCGCAATGAGAAGGGCATAGTATACGCTGACCGGTTTCGACCTTCTTAGGTCTCTTCAAAAGTGTCGTAATGCCTTCTAGTTCAGATACTTTAATCTGAACTGAAGATTCCGCCTTACTTTCAATTGCGACCCACCACATCAGATAATTATTCGACCGTATAAGTCGTATGAAATAAAATGAACATGAATAACAACCAAACCGTTACAATTTATCGTAACGTGTTAACCAACCTTTAAGTATCTTCGTGTAAACATAAAGAGCTCGGCGCGTTGTTACCAGATTTTTCTTGCTCGTGAATAAAAATTCTTTATTGTCTGCTGTGTCCTTTGTGAACAAATTATATAGTCACTTAATAATTAATTAAAAATACAATATCAATTATGTTTCATTAAGGACAACTTTTAAATACTAAAAAATATAATAGTGCATAATAAATAATTTAAAAAATTAATTAGGTGTCTTGTGGGATTTGGCATGGTATTAATCCTTAACTTATTATAATTTCAAGGATGTTTACAGGTTTTTTTGAGAATCCATCGTTCTGAAAAAGATTATAAAAAATACGAAATATCAAATTCTTAAGACTTTGAGTGCAAATTGGAATTTGTAACATTTGTTTACCATTTACGACTTTTTTGCAGATAGTTTTGGCTTAAATTTTGTTATAGGGTATTAAGATGAACTGAAACATACTATCAAAATATACGGTGATTAACTTAATTAATCTCAGTAGAGATTGCTTAATAGTCGTTACGTAACTTATGTATTACGATTCCTTCCCAATCCTATTGCAAAATATCCGCAATAACACACAAAGCGATGATATATAGACGTTCTGCACTAATGAGGAAAAAGGCAAACACCATTTCTTGACAATCAATTGCAGAAATCATTATAGGCAAATAAAATACATCAACTGAAGCATATATAATTCATATAAAAGAAATATCCTCAATATTTTCTCTATAATGAGCTGCTAAATTGCACATACATTGCAGGTGCAGTTGAATATTTTATTATAATTTCAGTTCGGTCGTTTGTAACGCAGGTGTTTACAGATAGATACTGAATTAATAGTATATCGATAATAAGATATTTGACCTCGCTCTTAAGGATTGGAAATATATTTCTTGAAAGGTATAGAACCTGCAATTATTGAATTTTTATGTTAAGCATATACTAGCGTCTGGAAACAAAAAATACTAAGAAGTATAGAATTCAATCAACTGTTCCTCACCTCGACATAGTTTAAAACAAAGTCACTTTACGCGTTTGCCTGTCTACTCGCTTATTGATGCGCTTTTCACCAAAATTTACATAATGATTTTAATTTGGCCTCCGTGTAACCAACAATGCAAAAGACTGATTCATTCCGTTCAAAATTAGGAAACTTCGAATATTTATTTACTTCACCCGATTCTTAAAACTGCAGGGCCATTCGAACAACAAGATCCCGACATTTTCTATGCAACAATAAACGTATTTAGCAGTAAAACTGTAAAAAATAGAAAATACATTATTATCACTATACCATGGGGACCAGTAGTTGCGAACACTAATTTGCAGCAATTTATAAAAATCGAGATTTAAACCTTTTAGGCGAATACGACAAAAATATAATTCTCAGTCGAGACGTCGAAATAGTTATTTGTAAAACAAGTGTCACAATAACTCGTTTTGTAGTAGGAGTGAAATTTCACGACTATTACAGAAAGTCATTGTGACACAGGTTTTACACAATACTTTTATAATTCGCATTTATCTAATTATATAAATAAAATAGAATTAAATAATCCCTGTTTTTAAACTAGGAGTGGTTTGAATTTAAGTTGGCAATTCTGTAGATTCCTGATTGGTCAGACCACAGATGGTTCTATTCAGCACTTTTGACTTTTGATATATTATGATGGAATAATTGTGTAAATTGTAAACAAACTTTCAGTTAAGCGAATAGAGGATAAGCGAATAGAGGATAAGCGAATAGAGGATAATCATTTGTTTAAAAAAGAGCTTCTTCGCATATGCTTGCGATCTATTTAAATTATATCATGAGCAGAATTATTTCTATAATACATCTTCACATAGATATCTGGTAATTTATCCCAAAAATCGAAAGTTATGTTTACCTATATATTGATCCTATGCAATATAAAAATAAACAATTGACAAATCATTGATGAATAAACGTTAGCGTACTTATTTTATTAATATTTTTAATATATAATTTATTCAAATTTGCCGTTAAGACCCTTTAATATAATAATTTGCTACCTAGAACAACGCTAGACAATTTTATAAGTTGTTTCAAGTCAAATGTCAAATAAAAATACATAGTACATACAATAACTAACTGTATGACACTAAATATTACTAAAAAGTGTTCAAAGAGACTCCATTGTGACACTGTAAAAAATATTATAATGCGCGAATTATCAAAATTATATCAAGCCATGACGTCCATGCTTGGTAACACTAATAACGAAACGTCAACGTTCGTCATCTAAAAAAGCAAGCACACAAATAACATAACCCAACTTTAATCCAAGCAACGCTTTAATCGTAACATTATTGAACAATAAATAAAACAAGAAACAGTTCAGGTGAGGTACACATTTCATAATGTTTCATTATTTTTCACGCAGGTAGGCGATTAAACAAAGTAAAATGCACAAACCTATTGCGAATTAACACAATTATTCGATTTTCAAAATATTTCAAGTTGACGCAGCATTACCAACCGCTACGAAATTACTACAACATTCCCTAAATCGATTTAATTATGCTAATTTTTATATGTTGTTACTGTTTGGACACAATAAACGCAAAGTAGAAAAAATATTATAAAAAACTTGTTTCGTAAGGCCTTCCATCGCACTTGTCCTTTAAAAAACTCGGTTCCTTTTCTAAACTTGGACGCGTGCGATAAAATGATGTCTTATGAAACTTGTTCTTTGATATTTTACTACTAGAAAGTAAAATTAATAATGACCCATGCCAAATCAATGACAATTTTAAGTAGTAACTTAAAATCTAGGAAGTTTTCTGTGACTGCAGCGGGCAGCGCTTTGGTGAAATGTTTTTCACTTATTCACCATACTAGATTCAAATTTATTATAAAAATATAAAATATTCAGTGTATTTGGTGAACAATTCTGGCTTAAATCCCGAACAAGAAGATCTATTCAAAGATATGAGAAATATTCTTCGTAAAATTATACCATATTTCAACCATAAATCCAGTAATGAGAACGAAATTATATAGAAGTATTACTTTAATTTCACCAAACATTGACATTTAGTAAAAAAACCACAGCTCTTTACTTTATTCGCCATTTACAAAAAAAGTGGAAAATGAACTTCAAATAGTAAGACACTTTGATAAAATTGGTTTACGTTTGATACTTGTTTCTTTACATGTGACTGACGAGGGTTCATTATTCACTCTAAAGCCAGTCAAATTTGTTGGACAACATCAACGAGACCGAGAAAGATTTTCAATTATCAATATATATTAGCTGAGTATCTAGAAGTATTCAATATATAATGTTATAATCAACTTGTTTATGTTATTCTTCTATTCTTCTATTTCTTATTTCAAAGGTGAAATATAATAGAGTCTTTAAATGTTCACACGCTGATAACTAGCCGCGAATAACTTAATCGCTCATTAAAACTGAATTAAGATTAAAATAGGCTTAGATTTTCAATAGTAAAGTTTATTTTCTTAAATAAAATATCCGACCTAGCTTAAAATTATTTTTTTATAAAGTTTAAAATTCGTATTTGACTTGCAGATTTTCTGGTAGATTATATTTTACGCTACAGTGGCGTCCAACGTGGGGCTAGCCAGAAATAGCATGTAAGAATCTTGCTGCAAACGCTTGGGCCATGCTTACAGAAAATGCAAATTTCCTAGAAATATATTTTGCTATGGATGTGGACAATCTAACATTACTAAAAATAAATGTAATAAAAATAAATCTAATAAAAATGTATCTCACAAAAATACTCAACAAACGTATGGAATAATAATCAAAATTAAAAAAAACGAATAATGAAGTTCCGATTCACTGGACGCTGGTATCTGGTGGAACCAAGTCCAGAAGGTTATCGTATAATCCAGAAAGTAATTTAAGAGGAGCCTCACGTTTTAGGAACCTCAAAACAGTTGGCACCTGTGACTTGCAATAAAATTTAGGTTATTTTGTAAACAACAAATCTAAAGAATACAGTGGAATTATGTATTAATATTTTAACATAATATAACTTTGACCTTTGTCTTAGGGATCAGGTATTTTGGTTAACTTTTATATTGTTCTAAAAAAAATATAAGCCATAAAGTGATGGTGTGATTTTGACAGTTTTGACAATTTGTGGTCAACAATTTGAACGCCAAAATTTGATCCCCAAAAGGAAGCGTAGAGAATTCGATTCTGAAAATATGAAATCTCAAATCATTGTTTTTTTTGAGATATGTTGCACGCAAACTTTTGCAAACGAACAACTTTTTACTTTAGTTCAACCCTTCCACCGTCTTGATGGATGGCGTTGTATAGAACTTCAATGACAGATGACGACGGTCAATTGTTGTTGTCATGTGTTTTGAGTCCATAAAAATATTCCAAATTCATAGTTTGTTAGTATGTATTGTATTTGTAGGTGGTTATAATAAAATAATTTTCATGCTGAATAAGTAAATTTGTGCTTCGTAAATGCTGTTTATATTTACTTCACATGTGCTCTACCACAAGTATTGTGTTTAGTGTAGCCTAGATGTAAAATAAACCAAAAATATTTTTAGCTGTTGTTAGTGATTCCACAAGTGCATTATATTTAATGATCTCCATATCGGGGCCTTTTGGTTCCTCCAAGGACCTGAACACAGCCACAGATTGCATCTGCATACATACATCGGCCTCCCGAGTTAGTGAGAAAAACTACATTGATAATAGTATTAGTAGCATTTTATTAATTGAACAAAATAGACATTTTGTATTCTATTCAAGACGTAATACAATATGCAATGTTTTATTTTCGAGACGCAGGAATAAAAATGTTATATATTCTTAATCTTATATTTCTCCAGGTTATGTGTCGAAATGTTATACTTTTTGCTTTTTCCTCCAGTTTGTAATAAACGGACATGCCTGTTTTTCCATTGACTCTTCTCAATTATTCAAGTAAATTATAGAAAAAGTGTTTTCTTTAATTGAAAATGAAAACAAATCATTTAGGCAATCTGTTTGTTTAATTATAGTTTTACAAATTTGAAGTACGCAGTAAGTAAGTAGGTAGTTTTTATATTTATTATAATACAGAATGTCTGATTTTCCACTGACCCCTCTTAATCATTTAAATGCATTGTAGAAAAGAAATGCTAATTAATTAGGTAAACTATAAAAATATTTATTATAGCAATAAACAGATATGCCCGCTTTATCATTGACCCTCATTAATTATTCAAAAAATTTACAGCAAAAATTGGTGTATGTGTTTATTGCAAAGAAACAAATAAAAAATATTTTATAAAAATATTAATAAAATTATTATTACAAATTTAATGTATGTCTTTATATTTGTTAATACATGGTAACTGAAGTTCATCTTACATTTCTCTCTACCATTTCTCCTCATATCATAAAGAAAAGAAAAAGTTTATGAAAATATCCATTTTTTACGATTCTATACTCACAAACGGGTGGTGACCCCCCATCCACATATTGAAGTCTTGATCCATAAAGACTGAAAACATATTATATAAATACTTTCTTTAAATAAATTATATTTTTACTTACAAAATAATTTTTGTAACTCCCAATTCAGCGAAAGTATACAAATAATCCATTTTATCTTAGAAGCCATATTACAAATTTAATATACATAGATAAGTACTGAATACATTTTCTTTGTTTAAATGCATACATGGCAACTGAACTGCATCTTTTATTTTCTTGATCCTCAGACAAAAAAAAGTTTATAAACTTTCCGTTACAATTACATCAGGCTTCGTTTTAGTATTAGTTTTTACTTACTGAATAGCTGTCGAGAGCACTGCTATATGAGAATTATTTGGATCTGTGCGGGCAGTTACATCAGGCTTCGTTTTCGTTACATAATCAGAACTGTAAATTATATGAATAAACTAGACGGTTCTTCTAAGTAGGTGTTGTCTTTTTTAACTTACAGAATAGTTGTAGCGATCACTGCTATATGAAAAGTATTTGGACCTGTGCGGGCAGTTACATCGGGATTTATTTTAGTTACATAATCAGAACTAAATGAAATAAGAAAATTAGATGCTTCTTCTGAGTAGGTGTTGTCATTTTTTTACTTACTGAATATTTTTTCGAACCCTAAATTCCAATATAAACCTTGAAGATATGTTTAATTTGACCTGAGAGACTACCATTACCTTTTCGTTATTAAATTTATACGGAAAACGATTTCAAAAGTAATTATAGACAATGTTTTAAGTTTCTCCCTACATAACAATATTTGTAATAGCGTAAGTTTAGCAATCAATATGGAGAGGTACGCTTTGCACGTCAATTAACAGTTCGATGTTGGCCACAAGTTTATTCCTGTCGGTTATAGATCATTGGGATTTTATAAGATATGAAGATGGTTATCTACTTTTTAGCTTGCCAGAGGTAATAGTAATTGTTGAATAAAATTAATGAATGAAGTAGGTATCATTATATTTTCAAAATCTTTGAACCATAAATATTTTGAAACTTTGTCTAGTCAATATAGTCGAAATTAGCTTGCAAATTATTTGATTATATAAGCATTTAAAACAATCGAAGAAAATAAGTTCCCAAATTATTATTGAAAAATGACTTAGTAATAGTGTTAGTTGTTGATATTAAAAAAATATTGTAAAACAAAGGACGACTGAAAAAATAATTTTGCATACCTACTCTAGAAATGGCAATAGCGCTTCTAAATCGAATCGCTTCATATTTGTAACCAAAACACCGAAACAGCTGATCCAGAGATACGTTTGTTTGAATCGTCAAGAGTGGACAGACAGGGAGAAAATGGGTTGTGTGTAGAATATCTGGATTTATAGGACCTATTATATTCGCTCTAGTGAGCCGAAAATCAAAAGGGTTCACCTGTGAGAGACTCTGAAAAATATCCAATTATAAACTTGGTCACTTGTATATATTCCGGAGACCTCTATTAAGCTGGACCCCCCACCATCGCAAATCAAATTCGCAACCACTCAAAAAAGTAGTGCTGTTTACGTGCTAATTTAGTACCCTAGTCTGAGTTTTAGTGCTCAAATCGTTAATCAGGAAATTGCGTGGAAAATTTGGGGTCCAGCTTGCTATTAAGCTGGACCCCCATACCAAAAAAAAATACATAGTGATCTAGTATAAACGACAAATACACTATAATTTAGTGCTAATTAAGTGCTCTGAGATAACGTTAAAACATTAACAAAACATAACATTCTTTAAATAGTATATCTGGGGAAAGTGCGTGCCGTGTTATAAAATTCGTTACACGATCGTCACAGAATTTGGTGCTCGTAAGATTATCGTATTGAAATATTCCTAAGGCATCGTACTTTCGAAAAAATACAATGGCAGAATTTAGTGCTACCTGCATCACGTGGAATGAATTAGTTATACGGGTAATAGGCGCGTCGCGCTTTAAATTTAGTTAGACGATCGTCAACGAATTTGTTGCTCGCAAGATAATGGTACTAAAATAATCTTTAGGCATTGTACTTTCGAAAAAATACTATAACAGAATTTAGTGCTACTTTCGTCGCGTGGAATTAATTATTTTATACGAGAAAGAGAGCACGCCGCGCTCTAAAATTGGCTAGACGATCGCCAAAGAATTTGGTGCTCGGAAGATTATAGTAGTAAAATATTCCTTAGGCATCTTACTTTCAAAAAAGTACAATGACAGAATTTAGAGCTACCTGCGTCACGTGGAATTAATTAGTTTCTACGGGAAAGAGAGCGCGCCGCGCTCTAATGTTCGTTAGACGATCGTCAAATAATTTGGTGCTCGCAAGATTATGATATTAAAATATTCCTTAGGCATCGTAGTTTCAAAAAAATACAATGGCAGAATTTAGTGATACCTGCATCACGTGGAATTAATTAGTTTCTACGGGTAAGAGGCGCGCCACGCTCTAAATTACGTTAGACGATCGTCAAAAAATTTGGTGCTCGCAAGATTGTGGTACTAAAATAATATTTAGGCATTGCACTTTCGAAAAAATACTATGACAGAATTTAGTAGTACCTTCGTCGCGTGGATCTATATATTTTATTCGGGAAAGAGAGCGCATCGCGGTCTAAAATTGGTTTGACGATCGTCAAGGAATCTGGTGCTTGCAAGATTAGGGTATTAAATATTCCTTAGGCATAGTAAAAAAATATAATAACAGAATTTGGTACTACCTGCATCACGTGAAATTAATTAGTTTTTACGGGTAAGAGGTACGCCGCGCTCTAAATTTCGTTAGACGATCGTCAAAGAATTTGGTGCTACCTGCATCGCGTGATATTAATTAGTTTATACGGGAGCTAAATTTAATAAGTAAAAAATGTACTTTTTAAGAGGATTTAATTAAACTTTATGATTCGTTACAGTTGGTGATACAATTATGACTGACTTCTTTTTTAGTTTACAAAAATAAGGAAAATGTAATGCTGAATACGGAGAAAAAAATTTATGATAAGAAAATTATAGCAATTGTGTAAACAGGATGCTGATTAAGGTTAAAATTATAAATACAATAATGTGGGAAACGTCCTGTCAGCAATTTAACAATAATATTATATGAGTTTAACAGAATGTCTCCATATGACTCCTCCCCTCTTTGTTAAAGGTACGACCTCGTGGCTTTGGCTTCAATAGGGATTGGGGTAGCTCTATTGGTTCACCCTGGGATTATTCTGGATTTTTGATTTTTCTAAAATATTTTCTATACAGATACAAAATTAATGAAATGAAAATTATTATTGTTGTTATTCCTAAATAGCTTTGATGAAGTTCTATAGGTAGCAAATTTGGTTCTTGAAATTGTGGTAGCAGCTTGGCTGGATCGTCCAGATGTAAATTGTTGATGCCGATTTTGTGATGAATTTCTGTGGGTTCTTTGAGGCTGGGCCATTCTTGAGTAAATATTTTATTGGACCCTATCCAAGTGTGTTTTTGAAAAGAATAAATGCAATCATTGTTTCCTAGTACGACGTTACATTTTGAAATTTTCAATGATTTAAAATTTTGTTTGCAGTCTTCATTGATGGTAGTTATCTTCTTTGAGCAAATTATTGTATTTCCATTGGTTAATTGAGTGAAAAGTCGTTTTTTACTCGAGCGTAGTTGCAGAGTGAAAGGTCTTCCAAGTTACAAGGGTCTTCGTGTGGTGCCTTTTCGTAATACCAGAACGAAAAGGTCTTCTTTCTTGCATTCTTCGTTTGTCCATTTTGTTGATACTTTGGAATTTAATGTGAAGGCGTATGGGGGTAGGAGGATATTATTTTCTTTACTAGGAATAGAGATAATTTTGGAAATATAAAGTAATTCATCGGCTAATATGGGTATTTTAAGAGTAATATATAATGTTTTTGAAGTAAACATAAGATTGACTTATACTAAAATAAATATTATGATAATTGGTCTTATCTTTAGCTAATCCTAAACTATCTAAAATGTAACTTGGTGGTTCAATTGCTTTGACTTGTGCCTGGATGCTATCTTCATGGTTAACCTGGAAATATTTAGTATTTTTAATCATGTGTTTGCTAATCTTTTTAGATTTTTGAGAAACTAACTTATCATTGGATTGATTTGTGTCTACTAATATTTTCTTATATTTAGGCTTAATTTTATTTCGTCGTTCCATATCTAAATATGTTTTTGGGATATCGTCTGTTCGTTCAGTATTACTTTTATTTAATTGTTCTGTTCTTTTTGTTAATTGTTTTTGATAAAGATCGTCGAAAAATGGGATAACTTCTGTTTTTCGTTGTAATTTTGGAATACTTTTTTATGGGGGTCTATTTCGTGAAGATTTAGATTTTCATATGGTCCAAACAGAAGTGAAAATGGTGTAAAATTTGTTACTGAATGAATTGATTAATTATATATAAGAATAAGAGTTGTAACTAAGTCGGTAATATTTTCTTTTGATTTTTGTCTTAGGATTCTTAATTTTTCGATTAAAGTTGAATGTGCTCTTTCTATCGTATAATTTCCGGTATGAAATTGGGTTGTTGTATAATGAATTTATATATGAAAGAGTGACATGATTTCTTCAAAGGTTTCGCTAGTGGGATTGTCGCAGGTTATTTGCGAAGGGTAGTTATGATGAGAAAAATAATGACGGAGTTTACTAAGTATAGTGATAGATTTTGAGTCACTAATTTCGTAAGCTTGAAGGTACCTAGAGAATAAATCAAGTGTTGTAAGAAATTGTTTATTTTCTATAGAGAAATACATCTATGTGAAGATTTTCGAAAGGTCTTTTAGAAATAAGTCGGCCGGGAAATGGAATGTTTCGAGGGTTTCTATCATATTTTGAGGTAAGACATAATTCGCAAGTATTAACGTGATTCGTTATTAATTCTTGGATTTTTGGAAAATAATACAGAGACTTTATATGTTTCGTAGTTTCTGTGATACCGTTATTAAATTCTGAATGATAATCTGAAATTAATCTTCCTTATTAATTATATCTTTCAGAAAAGTATTTGCTTTAATGATTTTTGGTTTTGGTTAGGTTAGATTTTTGAACATTCTGTAGAAGCTATATTAAGTGATGATTCATCGGGCAGTATATATAGTATGTTTTTGTTTTATCAACTATTTCTGAAAACATATTACTTATAACGTTATAGTTGGATCCTTTTCTAAAATTAAGAATATAGCGATTTTTGCCAAATGGCTTAGAATAATCTATGTCGTTTTTGTCTCCGTATTTTAGGATTATTTGAGAATGGGCGGAATTTAAGGGTTTTTCTGGTGCGGAATGTCTAGTTTCGCCTGAAGCGATACTTTTGTTATCGTCGGATATTTCACTTAAAATTTCGTTAGCATCATTTAATGCTAGATTTGGATCGGAATTTGCTCTTGCCATAGTTGAAATGGCATCGATATCATCAGGGTTTTGTTTGAAATCTTTAGTATTTGTTTTTGAGTTTAGGGGAGTAATAACTGTATCCCTAATTATATTAATTTTTAGATCACGTTTAGGAAGTTTTTTATCGATTGCATTGAGTTCAATTCTCGATAATGCATCAGCGACGTAATTTTCTTTGCCTTTTTTGTAATTAATTTCAAAATCGAATTTTTCCAACTTTAGTTCCCATCTTATTAGACGTTGATTGGGTTCTTTAAGAGAATGTAGCCAGGCTTATGATCAGTTTCAAGAATAAATTTTTTGGAATATATATATATGGTCGGAAATGCTTACACTATCGATAAGAGTTCTTTTTCGATAGTGCCATAATTTCTTTCAGCTGAATTAAGTGTTCGAGAGTAAAAAGCTATTGGATGGGAGTCTTGGAGAAGTACGCTTCCTATAGCGATATTTGAAGCGTCGGTCGTTAAAGTGAATGTTTTTGTGAAATCGGGGTATGCTAAAATAGGAGAATTACAAAGAAATAGTTTGCATTTTTGGAAAAAATTGAGGTATTCTGGGTCGTTTAAATTTAGTTCATTTCCTATTTAAGATATTTATTTATTAGATAGGTTATTTTGGAGAAATTTTGAATGAATTTACGATAATAGGAGAGCATGCCAAGAAATGATTTTATTTGTTTTTGGGCAAAGGAAAGTTTTGGATGGACTTGATTTTATCTGGATTTGGTTTAATACCATCAGGGGATATGACATGACCTAAGAGGGCAACTTATTTTCTGAGGAATTCTGATTTGTCTATTTGGACTTTAAAATTATATTTTTCTAATTCACTGAATATTTGTTTTATATGCAGAATATGGTCTTGGAGGGACTTTGGAAATATTACTATGTCATCCATGTATAGGAAACATTGTTTATAGAGAAAAGAGAGACGTTGAAAACTGGCAGGAGCGTTTTTTAGGCCAAATGGCATACGAGTATATTCGTAGTGGCCATTATCTACCGTAAATGCAGTTTTTTTCTGCTGAATCTGTGTGTATTCCAATTTGGTGAAAACCTTGTAACAAATCTAAAGTGGAAAAATAAGTACTTCGACCATGATTGTCGAGAATTTCATCGATACGAGGAAGGGGATATTTATCTTCGATAGTTTTTCATTTAGTTTTCGGTAATCGATAACTAATCGGAATTTTTTTTCCACTGGCGTCCATTCGTTTGGGGACAAGAAAGGTAGGGAAACTGTACGGAGATATACTGGGTTCAATTATTTTATTGTTTAGGCAATTTTGAATCTGATTTTGAATTTCTTGTTTTGAATGGTAAGGGTATCTGTTCTAATGAGTAAACGTTAAGTCGGAGTTTGAATCATAAAAAATAATTCTCGAAGTAAACTTTCGTGTTGGGTAGTTCATTACATTGAAGGTACTCACTTCACTGTAATCACTGATCATGCTTGGTTGAAATATTTAAATAATTTGTCTAAACCTTCTGGAATATCAGCCAAAATGGCAATTAAATTATCGCAATTTTCTTTTGATATCCTTCATAAAATTTCCAATTTTAATATTGTAGCAAATGCCTTGAGCAGATTATTACCTGACATTGCAGTATTTGATTTGAATAATTTAATTGACGATCATTGGTATGTTGAATTGAAAAATAAGATTATTAATGTTCCAAAAAAGTTTCCTGATTTCAGAATTGATAATAATATTATATATAAACATATCATTATTAAAGACCACATTAGCAGTAATATTGCTGAATGGAGAATTTTAATTCCAACTAAAAATAGAGAGGTAATTATAAGGATGTATCATCATGATCTCACGTCGGGACATTTAGGCATATCAAAAACTTTTTATCGTGCACAGAAACTATATTTTTGGACTGAAATGAGCAAACCTAGAGCAGGATTAATGGGGCAATACAAAAACATACATTTTCCTTTTCAACTGTTATCTCTAGACTTAATCGGTCCTTATACTAGGTCTAAGAGTGGCATTCAGCATCTTTTAGTTGTTGTTGATTGGTTCACTAAATATGTACTTGTACAACCTTTTTCTAAAGTAACTACTAAATCTATTATAAATGAAAATTTCAGAGAATCAAGTATTCCTTATTTTTGGTGTTCTTCAAATTTTAAATTGTGATAATGCCGCATATTTTACTAGTAAAGAGTTCAGTCGCTTTTAGATAAATATACAGTTCAGAAAATATGGTATAATGCTCCTTATGGTCCACAAATTTGCTTTACAGAAAGACATAATGCTGTTATATTGACTTCAATTCGTTCTTACATTGAAGAAAATACGTAAAAAAACTTGGGATGAACACATTTTCAAAATAGCTCAGGGAATTCGTTTGCCTAGAAGTGATGCCACAGGTTATATAGTTCGTTTTTCTTAAATTTTGCACGTAATGTACCAATAACTGGCGATTATTGCGGCAAAATTGCGAAAAATGCCAATATTATTGTCGAAATTACTGTTAAAAACTCGATGGTTTATGATATTCAAAATGTAGCTGACATTTTTGATAATGCCATCCTAAAAATAGAGAAAATGTACGAAGTATATAAAAGCAACTATAACTTGTGAAAACGCGACGTTAAATATAATGTTGGCGTTAGAGTTTTGAAGAAAAATTACGTTTTATCTAGGAAAATTGCAAATTTTTCCAAAAAATTAGTTCCCAAATATATTACATGCAAAGTTTTGGATTCGGATGATGAATTAGATTATCTATTCTCTCCCATTTTAATTTTTACTTCGTTCTTAACAAAAAATTGTGTTTGAAAATGTTTTTGCTACCTAGGGGAGATGTGTAACAATATTTCATATTGCTTCACGAGATAACCTGTATATTGTCTCTAAAATAAATATTCAAATCCATTCTGTTAATTAAAACTTTCCTACATCAACAACGATTAGAATCGTAAAAAATAATTCTCGAAGTAAACTTTCTTGTTGGGTACCTACAAGAAACAATAATTTTTCCTCTTCTCTGGTAACTTCAAAAGTGAATGGTCGATATTTAATTTTCGTATTCCGTCGTCCAGAATTTTGGAAAAGGTAAAAAAAATTGAGTGTAGTCTTTATTTATAGTACATTTTAACATTGAATGATTTAGCCGTTCTAGTCAACTAATTACGAGTACATTTATTCAGTGAAGTTAATTTATATAAGGAGAACAAGGTTACAACATTTAAAGTTATACACCAAAAATTAGTAGATTATCTAGATAACACTTATACCAGCGTGGAACACAAAAAACTTGATAAGTCCATGGCGATTACAAAATCATCAACGATCATACAATGGCGGTAAGATTATTTGCGTAAAATAAAATACTTAAGCCTTTCTAATAGACCTATTATTTTTTTGACGAAACATGGTTCGACAGTCATGATGTAGAGAATTACGATTGAGTGGACAATAGTAAAAATTGCTGTTTAAGTGGGCCATGCTCTAAAGGGAAACACATTATAATACTACATGCTGGAACCAAAGACGGTTTTGTATCTAATGCGTTATAGTCCTTAATGATATTTACTAGGTATACTGGAGTCTCTATTCGATCAACCTAACCTAACCTAACTAGTGGCACTTAGTGAATCGGGGAAAGAACTTTTACTAATTGAAGTCGAGATTGAAGTATACAAATTCGTTGTCCGCTAGATTTTGATTCAGATCAAATAGCCTAAAATCATTTTGGAATTCAATAATCAATTACAATATTATATTGATAGAATTTGTTGAGTAGTATTTCCAATAAATAAATTGGAAATATTTATTGTATCCATGATTAAACAATGTGTTTGTAAATAAAAATATACCATTTGAAAAACAATCCTGAATAATTTAGGCATATCATTTTTTACAAACAATAAACAGAGAATGAGGCGATACTTCATACTAACTCGGTATATGTAGCAGTAAATTTGTCGATAAAGGTCAGCATGATTCATATTGCTGCATTTTTTAAAAAATTTTATACAACAAAGCTACTACTTACTCACTTACCTCACAACCAGTTCAATCAGTGATTGGGCTACGCCACGGTCAAACCATTTTCGTTAATATCAGGACCGGCGAATATATGATAAATTCCAAAATATTAAAAACATCCATTTTTCATTGAATATTTATAATTTTGGCAAATGAAATACACTCTATTAGATGAAATCGCGTATACTACAAATTATTTTTAGCAATTAAAGTAACGGGTGAATCCATTTTCTACGTAATTATGAATACAAAAGGTCAATTTTTTATGTGATAATACATTTTTATTCACCTACCCTTTCAACCCACTAGGGGTAATAACTTCTCCTTCTTCGGTAGCCATACGCTTTCCAGCATGTCGGCGGTTATCTGTTTCCATGTCCGGTGATTTGTTGAGTGCTGTCTGAGTATTGTCTAGATGTCGTTAACGATGACGATATATCAGTTTCTGATATGTCGGAATCATGAGTGCTGCTTGGGACTTGGACGTCTACTTCATTAGTATTTTTTTCAGTAACCTGTATTTGAGACCTCTAAGTTACTTTGCATTTTTTGACAGTTTCTAGTAAGTCATTCTCTTGATGAAAGCTGTATTCAATACATCTTGGTTGGAAATATGGCCTGTCCATGGGATTCCCGAAATACTACGTATGGTCCACATTTCCATTGATCAGATTTTAGGGCACCGAGTTTCAGCGCAATATAACATTTTACTACTCAAAGTAGGAAGTTTATTGATGTTTCTCAGCGTAGAACAACTGTGTTCGATATTAAAATATGCGTGTGAATGTTTTGCTGAATATGTAGATATTTGTTGGAATAAATTATTGTTTCGCAAGGAGCCTACGTATTTTGCGTTTTATTGATATATTTGCGGTAATTTCTGACACAACAGTACACTTACAATTATTTACCCTGACATCATTATTATCTGATACCGACATAATTATTAAGTGGCATCTCTTTCTATTAATAGAGAAGAACAGAACAAAATAATTTGACATTTGTCGGTTATGTTATCAGATATTAATGACGTCAGGGTAAAGGTCAATAATTTTAAGTGCATAATCTTCCGATTTTTACGGAATATCGGAAGTTATTGGTTGTTTACCTTTCCCATTGTTGACCTTCAAATATTCTTGTAAAAATTAACACTACTTGTTCAAAAACTCACTTTTCTCACCGAGAAAATAAATATTATTTTGTGGCCCAACTCAATTAAGTTCTTGACAACACCGCAATCGTTTCAATGACTAACTCAGCCAGGATCTACTAAAAATCAATATCAAAATACATATTACTGATTATTTTGCTCTCTCTTCCTGATAAACCAAATTTCAAACCGTGTTATCTCCCTCGCACCTTGAAGAAGTTACAACGATTCGAACGGATCCATATCATCCCATTTCCATTCCTAATCGCACCAAAAACCAGTCACTTATTAGAACTCCACCAAGAAGCATTGGTTCATCTGTATCATTATTCCACAAGTAACCTTGCCGGTTAGATATAAACCACTTTTACGTTGTAATTGTTTATCTCTCAGGTAATTAACGATTGCTCGCAGCATTTGGTTGTTAATCAGTATATAGTATCAGTATATATACAGGCAAAGTAAAATACCTACGGAATGGCTCAAGTCCACGTTTATTCCCCTGCCAAAGAAGAACAACCCCAAATCATGCGATGACTATCGGTTAATAAGCCTTATGAGCCACTCACTAAAAATACTTTTAAAAATTATACAAAACAGAATACATAAGAAATGTGAAGAAAAATGAGATAAAACTCAGTTTGGCTTTCGTAGGGGCATGGGAACAAGAGAGGCATTGTTTGCCTTAACAGTCCTTTTACAGAAGTGCAGAGAATACAACAAAACCGTATACGCATGCTTTATAGATTTCCAAAAGGCCTTTGACCGAGTACAACACACAAAACTAATAGAAGAACTTGAAAACATCAATTTAGACAAAAAAGACATCGAAATAATAAAGAGCCTGTACTGGAATCAGTCAGCTACAGTGAGAATCAATAATACAGAAACTAATGATATTTCGATTGCACGAGGTGTTAGACAGGGATGTATTCTCTCACCAACATTGTTTAACGTGTACTCTCAGGTTATCTTTGAGAAAGCCTTATGGGAAAGAAGCGAAGGGGTTAAAATCGGCGGCGAAGTAATAAGCACGATAAGATACGCTGACGACACGGTGATCTTGGCAGAGAGTCTGGAGGACCTGCAGATACTTGTAAATGCTATGGAATGTCAGCAAATGGGAATAGATATTAACACAAAAAAAAAAACTCATGATAATCTCTAAAACACCCGCACATAATGATCAATTAATAATAAACGATCAAGCAATAGAAAGGGTAGAAAAGTTTAAATACTTGGGTGCTTTCATTAACTCAGACCTAAATCAGGACCAGGAAATCCGTGTAAGGATTGAAATGGCAAGATCGGCATTTCTAAAATTTAAATCCATTTTTTGCAATAAAAATTTGAATTTGATACTCCGGTTGAGATTTATGGAGTGCTATGTTTGGTCCCAGCTATTATATGGTGTAGAAACATGGACGTTAGAGGCACAAATAACTAAAAGAATCGAAGCCTTCGAAATGTGGATTTACAGACGTATGCTGAAAGTACCATGGACAGCCCGAATTACTAACGAGGAAATACTACATAGAATTGGTCGTGAACGAAAACTACTAAAAATAATAAAAATACGTAAGACAGCATATCTCGGTCACGTATTACGACATGATAAATACTCTCTGTTACAAGTGATTATGCAGGGCAGAGTTGAAGGAAAGAAGGGAATTGGGAGAAAGAAGAAATCATGGCTGAGGAATATCCGAGAATGGACAGACATGGGCGTTGAGGATCTTTTTCATATTGCTACGGACAGAGATGCTTTTAAGACAGTGGTCGCCAACCTCCGTTAAATGGGGACGGCATTCGAAGAAGAAGAATATAGGTCAAGTTGTTAATTAAATGTAAATTTGTGAAGTGTTTCATTTAGGGATGAATGGTTATACAGTTCAATTCCCCGACACGGTTTGAAGGGAAACGTAAAAACCTCCTTAAAATCGCACACAACTTTTGTATCATCTCGTAATTTCAGTTCACTCTAATGCTTGGTATATTTGGTTTGAGTGTTCCATTTCAACAAAAGTCAAAAATAGTTCTTTTCATGGGCGTGAAAGAGCAGTAGCGCTTTTATTGTCGCTTATAATATATGAAGGAAGAATATCTATTGATGGTAATATTTTTATGCGAGTCCACTGTTCTGCAGATATTGAACAGGCACCTAATAATAAAATAAAATGTGATCCGTAAACCACCCCATATCAGCCCTCCGAAGTAGAAAAATTTAAAAAGCGTTAATGTATCCGTCGATCGAGGTTTTTTCACTTGGTGAAATAATTTATGAACCAAAAACTACTCCCCAACAACCCTCCGAAGTAGAAAAATCCTAAAACAGTTAATATATCCTTAGCTCGAGGTTTTTTTTAATTAAATAAATTATTCTACACCTGCTGAATACGGTATGTAGGGTGTAATAATTTGTGAACAAAAAACTACCCCCAACAACCCTCCGAAGTAGAAAATTCTTAAAACATTTAATACATCCGTTGCTCGAAGTTTTTTGATAGAAATAAATTATTGTACACTTGCTGAATACGCTCTATACGGTGAAATAATTTGTGAACCGAAAACTAACACCCCCCCCCTCCCCCCTCAACAACCCACTGAAGTAGAAAAATCTTAAAACAGTCAATATATCCGTTGCTCGAGGATTTTTGAGGGAAATAAATTATTCCACATGTGCTGAATACCAGCAATAGCGGTGAAATAATTTGTGAACCAAAGACTACCCCTTTATGCGTCAGATATACGGATAACGGATCTACCCCACCTTGAAATTTCTTCCGATTTGGGTTGCAGCGTGACCTTCGTTGGGATTCGTACAATGTTTTGACTGTGATTGTTAGGATACATAACAAGTAACGAATGCACAGTCAGTCAGAGCGCGAGCACATAATAATGTTTTACTTACAACTTTTTGAATATTGTTAAACTGTAAAAGGAAATTCTATTTTGTGAATTTAGCACATGATAATCTCTAACTTACAACTCTTTGGATATTATTAAACTGCAAGAAGTAATTCTATTTTAATGTAAGTTGGAATGTACCTACCTGAACAAATTAAAAAACCAACAAGACCTTGTTTTTTATCAAACTACTGATTATATGAAAAAAGTACTAGCAATTTCAATATGCCTCGGATAATGTTTTAATCAGGTTTGTAATAAATAAAAATACGACACGAAAATAGCAAATAGTTTATTTAATGCAAATGAGAAAAAAGTTATTGCAACACTTAATTGTAATAAAAAAAAATGATAATAAAAGCCAATACATAATAGTTTTCGTCCAATTTTCCAATCGCTTCTTTTTTAAAAAGGTGCCTAGCTAATATATTGAATAATAAAAAGAATTCATCAAATTTCTTCATAGTTCTTCCTCGAATACCTAATATGTTTGCTTATCAATTTGTTGTCACTCCAAAGAGAGAATGACGCTTTCCCAGAATTAATGAAAAAAGCCTCGAGCAACGGATATATTAACTGTTTCCAGATTTTTCTACTTCAGAGGGTTGTAAGGGGGTAGTTTTTGGTTCACAAATTATTTCACCCTACAAAGCGTGTTCAGCAGGTTTAGAATAATTAATTTCCATATAAAAGCCTAGTGCAACGGATATATTAACTGTTTTCAGATTTTTCTACTTCGGAGGGTTGTTATGGGGTGGTTTAGAGATCACAATTCATTTTACCGTTGGGTACCTGTTCAACATCTACAGAATAGTGGACTCGCATAGAAAAATCACCAGCAATAGGTGTTCTTCCTTCATACACCAAAAGCAACAATAAAAAACTGTGGCTAGAAAAACCGCTGCTGCTTTCACACCCGTGTACTTTTCAGGAGAATAAGAAGCTGCGTAATTTTTGTAAAATAACTATACTTCATACTAGATTTGATGATGCTTCCGAATCTCCAGCAAAAGGCATTAAAATGTCTTAGCCCCCAAAAAATGACGTGGTGTTAGAATTTAAACGACAATTTTCTCTATAAACTTCTTTCTCTTCTTTCAATAATATGTGTCTTCGTACTCTCATTCACGTAAATGTTCCACTAATCTATTTAATTGCGTTTCTTTATTTATTCTAAACGAAGAACAATAAATTGTTTTTCCTTTCTTTGTTCTCACTCACTTTGTTTTTCTGTTATTCTCATTGCAAAATTATAAAAGGGAATTTATAGTGGGAGTTTTGAATATGTTGCTTCCTACTTTAGGTATTTAGATCTGTAAATAAAAATATATAAGTTCGTTTGAATTTGCCTTAAGCCGACCCTGGCGGCAATCATATGTACGGGTGTGATCCGCCATTACCGAGTATGGAGCGGTCGCTTCGAACATCTGAAATTCCACGGTAGTTAACTGGGATTCAATTCATTTCTTCCTTAAGTCCATGATGATCTACATGAATAAAAGTGGATTGAGTGATCACGATCGCGGATTCATTCACCGAAGATGTCCAGATACTAACAAAAAAAATCGCATTAAGATAACAAATCACGTCCCACTAAAATGAATGTTTATTTATAAGGGAAATATTGCAAACAGAGATAATTTCAATTTTAGCACATTTATTAAGTGCCAATTACTTCGACTGAATGAATAGATCTTCCAGGTGTCGTAGATTGACACTCAAGTATGAGATTTTCATCAAAACAAATACCCGCAACGCAAACGTATAGAAATATGAAAGTTTGCAGTTTAGAATGTGATTAAATCGGTAAGTGCCGCCAAAATTAGAATATTTAAATAAAAATTCTCAAATTCTTCGGAAAAGACTCAATTAAACGGGGTTATCACTGCATACACCTAGCATTCTTGCTCGAAATCAAATTGTCTGCTTCCGATAAGATGAAGGCTCACCTTATAGTGGAGCAGCGATACAAGGTACGATGAATAGGAAGAGAAGAGCGACGAACCAATCACACAGTATAGTAATAATACAAATGGTGTCAAACAATATATTATTCATTAAATTTTAAGCTTTTCTATGAAATTTTAAATTTTATTTTCCACTGGTTAGGTGCGATCTATTTATATTATTTATATTATATCATGAACAGAATTATTTCTGTAATACATTTTCACATATATATCTGGTAATTTATCCCAAAAATCGAACGTTTTGTATACCTATATATTGATCCTATACAATATAAAAATAAACAATTGACAAATCATTGATAAATAAACGTTGCTTACTTTATTCATTAATATTTTTAATATATGAATGATTCTAATTTACCTTTAATATAATAATTTGCTGGCTAGAACAGCGCTAGACCATTTTATTTATAATTTGTGTTAAGAATAAAGTAAAATGTCAAATAAAAATATAACTAAATACAATAACCAACTGTACACTAAAAATTACTATAACAGTTTTCAAAGAGCTTCATTGTGACACTGTAAACAATGTTATAATGAAGTCTCTTTTATACGTGAATTATAAAAAATAACGATTGTGACATCGTTTATTATAACTTTTTATACAGTTGCATGCACTGTTTAATGTTTAGCTGACAGACTAACATTAGTTGATACATTTTCTATAAATTTTGAAGAATTAAAATAAAGTGAATAGAAACAATATATATCAAATATAAACATTATATAATTACCTATAAGTTCTGTTGGAGTGCATGATAATTCGCTGTTAGTTTCATATTATACATAAACTCCAAATTATATATTAGTAACTTAATGAACATTCAAATTTAAAAATTCTGTCAACTGTTACTTATATATGTGAAAGTTACCAACATAAATAAAGAAGCACAAAAGTCTCTAATTAGAATTTTATTTTTATCAAAAACATATTTGCACGTCCATTATAAAAAATAGTATGTAAAACTCTTATCACAATGACTTTTTGTAGTAATCACCGCTTCGCGGTTCGTTGCGGAAACTGCACCCGTACTACAAAACCAATATTTGTGACACTTGTTCACAAATAACTATTTTGAATTTTGAACAGTTTTGAGTCTACCAAAGCCTGATGTTTCAAGAAATTCTTTATTTTCGTTTCTAAGAACATTTTTTATTTTATTATGTTAACTACAAAAACTTTCTATTTTTTTATTGCATAATATTTCTATAATATTTATTAAATAGAATAAATATAACGTTAATATACGATTCCAGTTTTTGTCAAATATGCCCCCCACTCCTTTTAATTTTAAATGTGAATATAATGTTACGAAAATGATGGTTCAAACCGAATAAATGTAACGCTTAAATCAAGTTAAAAGTAAGTGCTAAATATTATTATTCAAAAGCGTTTATAAATTACATTATAAAAACGTTTAAATTACGTTAATAGTATGTGCTAAATATCATTATATTAAAATATTTATAAACTGCATTATAAAAACATTTATATTACGTTATAAAAGTACTGGGTAAATCACATTGAAAAGGTAACGTTTAAGTAAGATGTGTGCTAAGTTTCGTTTAGACTGTTTATAAGTTGCATTATATAAACGTTTATATTGCGTTCAAAAGCAACCGTTAAACTACATTAAAACGGTAACGTTTGAATGACGTTACGAAAATCACGTTGTATTAAACGTTGGAAAAATCGTTATATGTTACGTAGAAACGAGCGACATTACTCCGGTAATATAACCAGTTGTCTAAAAACCATTTATAAACGTTAAGTTACATGTTAAATATTTTACGTTTGTGTGTTTATTGGGAGTGAATTTATGGAAAAAATTATGCAGTACCATGTATTTTAATACAAGTAAAGTATTAGGATAAAAAACGTTAGGTGAAAACTAATAACCTCATTACATAAGGTGAAGTCATGTGCTGGGTACATCAAATGGTTAATTAAGTAATAAAAAAACTCGGAATCTGTTTCAGTGAAATTAACTCTTATTTGCAATTCGGATTCGACATGTTCAGTAGTTAGTCTGCTCCTCTCATGAGTTCAAGCTCTACCACATAAAGTAAATATTCTCTCTGCGTGAGCGTTTGATGCCGATATCGAAGCAACGTACTGAAATACCTTGAGTAAACTAACTAACTTTTAATTCTGGGAAAAAAGTTTATGCCATTGCTCGTAAGGACTGATATATGTTTCGGCTTAATTTATTTAATTAAAATACTCAGTACTTCCCTCACTTCACAAAACTCCTCATAGAACTGGTCCATATTAATGCCACTTTCTACCGTAGACATGGACATTTTGTTCAAATATGTAGTGAAGTCCTCAAAACTGAACTCCTCTTCTACACTGAACAACTTTAGTGCAGCCAGTTTGTTATTTTCCGTCAAAGCGATTCTCTATGTATTTTAGATCAGTTTGGTACCACATTATAAAAGAATTTTGACTGATTGCTGCTCCTCAATACTCATCTTTTTTAAAATGTTACTTCTGGCAAATCCAAAAAACTTATCAGTTATCCCTTGTTTCAGTTTATTTCTCAAATTACTAATTATATCGTAAACCTCGCTAATCAAAATATCATTTTTTCTAAAATAGATATGGCGTCATGAACGATTTTTAAAGCGTTGTGAAAAAAGGCTAGAAAACAATTTGTTTTCAGACAACCATCTTCTGAAAAATAATTATTTAGAGCCACTGAACAATTTTGATTGACGGAAAAGTACAGTTTTAAAATCCGGAACTCTCGTAGAATACTCTGCACAGCATGTAGTAACGACAACCATCAAGTGGTAACGTTTCTTAAAATCTCCAAACTGCTGCACTCGTTTTGCGTGATAGGCCGAATGTCCATAAACTTTTAAAACAACAGTATTCAACAACAAATTCGCATTTCTCACATGCATTTTAAAGCATTGTAAACTAAATGAGCTGGCAACACATCATTTTCTTTCGTTACTAATTGAAAAACTGAATAATGTTTGCCATAATTCTGCGCTGACACATACTTGATGTCTACTCCCAGGTTTCCAAGGCGACCTTTGATATTTTCAAATATTGCTGAAGCGCTTTCGTCAGCGTAGTCAAGAAGGCAATTCTTCATCCCAGTGTTAATAGTGTAGAACCGGACTATAATTGGGAATATTTTGATATGGCCATTATTTGTACCATCTGAAGAACCACTAAAATATATACACCTTCTTAGTTTGGTCCCAAAACATTATGAGCAACTTGCTTTGTACGCCCCAAACTCATAATGGTGGCAATTTAGGAGTCATGAAAATTTTTTGCGCTCATCTTTTCGTCACATTCTGTGCAAAGGAATGAAACACCATGCTTTACGGTGTGATATACTTTAACAATTTTGGCAGTTATCATTTTTGCACTGTCACTAGCACTACTCTCATTTGACATTATGATGTGATGTGATACAAAAATATGCACCAAACGAACTACACGGATGGTAATTAAATCAGCCTGGACATAATAAACTAAATAGGCGAGTCAAAAACAAGAGCGCACGTCAAGACAAAACAAATATAATTCGATCCGCAAGTTAAAAAACGACAATGGCTGACCCATGTAAAATATTTGCTTATGTTGTATTTTTAATGAAAACTATATAAAAGAATAATCATGTAATAATAAGAGAGATTGTTTGTAACATATATATATATATATATATATATATATATATATATATATATATATATATATATATATATACATATATATATATATACGAAACAAAAGTATTGGTACGTTTGACTGATGAATATTAACAAAATATGTTCATCAAGAACTGGGTGTAGCAGTCAACAGTGGGGCTGGTGAGAAATCAAACAATTTTATTATTCATCAAGCTTTCAACCCTTGTTTGGGGTCTTCCTCAGGATGACTACAAATATTATATATTTAAAAACAATACGTTACAAAACATAGTCGTACTTACTAAAATGGATTGTCAGATCGACTATACCATAAAAGTTGGAAACAATAAAAACTCAATAAACAATATATACATTTAAAAAACATTTAAAAATAACACAAAAAACCGTTACAAACAATAACATTGTACTGATTTGGATATTTTTATCGGACCAACCACACAATGAATATTACATTTTAAGATGTTAGAAATTACTGACAAAACTCCAAATGAAAACAAATGATAACAAATGGTAAAAGTGACAATTAGCATGGAACAACACGGTGAGCACGGAACAACACAAAATGGCCTTTAACTAAAATGCAAACCAGCGAACACTACATTAACAAAGATGTTATGCATTGTTAGTGTGCTGTGTTAGGGGAAATATTTTAGGAATTTTGTTCTTATTATTCTCATACTCCAAAATGTAATTATAGATGAGACTCAGATTTTGAGTATCTGATCTAGTGTTGAGGGGTCTTTCAATTTTATTAATAAACACCATCTCCAAAAAAATCCTTTTATAGTAGTTATTTTCTCCAATTAAAACTTCAACTCCTTCGAAATCCATATCATGTTGTGATTCAATAACATGGGTCGACAGAGCGCAAGACGGCCTTCCCAATCTGCAATCGCTTTTGTGAGATGTTATTCTACCCTGCAAAAGCCTTGAGGTTTGTCCAATGTATGCTTTATGACAATCCTTGCAATTGATCTTATACACAACATTGGAACTTTCTAACGGTTTGACTTTAGTTTTGGTGCGGGTAAACAGGGAACCTACAGTTTTCACATTCCTCGTTGAAATCTTAACATGTGGAATGTGTTTCAAAACAGAAATAAGTTTGGGAGTCAGATCATTGATATAAGGTAAGGAAACAAATTTCATATCTGTTTCACGTATATCATCAACATTAGAACTCTTAACTATAGCCAACCGACGTTGGATTGGAAAAGAAGAACTGAAAATAATGTTGTTGAGAAATTTAGAAGGATAAGAATTATCAATAAATATATTGTAAAGCATTTTCAAATCACGATTTCTGTATTGAGGATGAGACAATTGGCATACGCGGCTTTTCATAGTATGAATTAAATTAACTTTCATTTGCATGGTGTGATTGGAATGGTAATTAAGAAATCTATTACTTGCCATGGGTTTACGGTACCAAGATGTGCGTAATACTCCTTGATTGTCTCTATGGACCTTCATGTCAAGAAAAGGAATGTAGTGATCTGTTTCTGTTTCAACCGTGAACTGGATGTCTTTATCCAAACTATTGAAAACATCCAGTGCAATTTGTATATTGTTATGAGGTACGGCAAGTATCAAATCATCAACGTACCTCTTTACGAAAGGAATATGAATATGATTGAGAGAGTGCTGGATGTTATTCCTTTTCATATTCCTTTCGTAAAGAGGTACGTTGATGATTTGATACTTGCCGTACCTCATAACAATATACAAATTGCACTGGATGTTTTCAATAGTTTGGATAAAGACATCCAGTTCACGGTTGAAACAGAAACAGATCACTACATTCCTTTTCTTGACATGAAGGTCCATAGAGACAATCAAGGAGTATTACGCACATCTTGGTACCGTAAACCCATGGCAAGTAATAGATTTCTTAATTACCATTCCAATCACACCATGCAAATGAAAGTTAATTTAATTCATACTATGAAAAGCCGCGTCTGCCAATTGTCTCATCCTCAATACAGAAATCGTGATTTGAAAATGCTTTACAATATATTTATTGATAATTCTTATCCTTCTAAACTTCTCAACAACATTATTTTCAGTTCTTCTTTTCCAATCCAACGTCGGTTGGCTATAGTTAAGAGTTCTAATGTTGATGATATACGTGAAACAGATATGAAATTTGTTTCCTTACCTTATATCAATGATCTTACTCCCAAACTTATTTCTGTTTTGAAACACATTCCACATGTTAAGATTTCAACGAGGAATGTGAAAACTGTAGGTTCCCTGTTTACCCGCACCAAAACTAAAGTCAAACCGTTAGAAAGTTCCAATGTTGTGTATAAGATCAATTGCAAGGATTGTCATAAAGCATACATTGGACAAACCTCAAGGCTTTTGCAGGGTAGAATAACATCTCACAAAAGCGATTGCAGATTGGGAAGGCCGTCTTGCGCTCTGTCGACCCATGTTATTGAATCACAACATGATATGGATTTCGAAGGAGTTGAAGTTTTAATTGGAGAAAATAACTACTATAAAAGGATTTTTTTGGAGATGGTGTTTATTAATAAAATTGAAAGACCCCTCAACACTAGATCAGATACTCAAAATCTGAGTCTCATCTATAATTACATTTTGGAGTATGAGAATAATAAGAACAAAATTCCTAAAATATTTCCCCTAACACAGCACACTAACAATGCATAACATCTTTGTTAATGTAGTGTTCGCTGGTTTGCATTTTAGTTAAAGGCCATTTTGTGTTGTTCCGTGCTCACCGTGTTGTTCCATGCTAATTGTCACTTTTACCATTTGTTATCATTTGTTTTCATTTGGAGTTTTGTCAGTAATTTCTAACAACATCTTAAAATGTAATATTCATTGTGTGGTTGGTCCGATAAAAATATCCAAATCAGTACAATGTTATTGTTTGTAACGGTTTTTTGTGTTATTTTTAAATGTTTTTTAAATGTATATATTGTTTATTGAGTTTTTATTGTTTCCAACTTTTATGGTATAGTCGATCTGACAATCCATTTTAGTAAGTACGACTATGTTTTGTAACGTATTGTTTTTAAATATATAATATTTGTAATCATCCTGAGGAAGACCCCAAACAAGAGTTGAAAGCTTGATGAATAATAAAATTGTTTGATTTCTCACCAGCCCCACTGTTGACTGCTACACCCAGTTCTTGATGAACATATTTTGTTATATATATATATATATATATATATATATATTTTTTTTCACTTCTTGTTCTTGGGTTTAGGTGACCTAAACCCAAGAACAAGAAATGAAAAATATTTTAAATGGTCTAAGAAAATTAAGAATTATTATATATATATATATATATATATATATATATATATATATATATATATATATATATATATTGATACATATACTCTATCTAAATTCTAAAGAAAACATTGAAATAAAGAAAAATGTACATATTTGGATGTAATACTAGTGATATACAATGTATTATAAATAATTTAAAAGATTCAATATGCAAATAAAATTTGACATTACAATTTCGAATGACAATAATGCAGAAGATACTTAATGATACATAGATTTTATAAAGATTTTAAAAAAAGAATACAGATGTCGCTGGTAGCAAAATTACAATTAGAATTAAAGAATGAAAATCTCTCTTTGTTATATGAAAACATAAATTTGTATTTTTTTTTAAAAAAGGAATTCTTTGGTAACCAAAGGAGAACAGAATTATTTATGGAAAAAGTTTAGGGAGTTGATTTTGAACCCCTCTCGAGAGAACATCTAATATGAGTTCTCTCAAATTTGCTGAATAATATAATAGTAATTGATACATTAAAATAGCATCAGATTATAATAATTAGCATGATAAGATCAGTGCGTGAATAATTCCTTAAATAATTATATTGAAATAGTGTTAGTGATTTTTCCGGGTTCTGAATTATAAATTTAGAAAAGTGGTTCCGGCGATTCTAAAAGACGTGCTTAGAATCAGAACGAGTGATCCTGATACCTAGTTGGTGAGTCCAGTCCAGATTTTATAAATTATTTTTCAAGAATTAACAGGCCTTTAAATAAAATTAAGATAGATGCATCTATATCACATTTTTGAATAGTGACAAAATTAACGTTAAAGATATATAAAATTTCACCTGAAGAGAAGAGAAAATTTTTTGAATAGACAATTTTATCGCATATAGTTATTTGACATTTATACACGTCAAGTGTAATTTTCGACGATTTGAACGTTTAGAATAAGTAGTTAATTAGGTTGTTCTTCTAGTAGATAGGTTATTTTTTTTAATTTTAAGGTTCGTAGAAAGTACGATTATTGTTCTTTATTATATTTTGGGAATAATAATTCATTTTCACTTGTTATCTGATGGTATATAATATATAATTTTTGATTCCAACTCACTTTGGTATTAATTCAACTCCTATTTCATTGAATTTGAAAAATTTTGGATCCTATAAAACTTTTGATATAATCAGTGACATTTAGTTAATTTTCAGTGACAGAAAAATTGTAGATGTCATTAGATAATTTAATGGTCTTAGAATATATTGAACAAGCAGTCACTATAGATTTGCAATAGTATAATTGACAATTTTGGAATATTCTTTGGAAATTTATAAATTTAAAATTTAAATTATTAATTTTTTTTGATCTTTGAACCCTCCCTGAGGTAAGAGCGAGTAAGTCGATTTTGTAGTAATTTATCTTTCAGAATATAAAATTTCATATTCATCTGAGCCGGGCATAATAATTTGACAATTCCTGTCAAAATTTCAAATAGGTTATATTCAGTGATAAAGGTGTTTTCACATTAGTGTAGTTACTACCACGATTGTAACAACAGCATCTAATAATCAAATTTCAAATAAAATCATATAATACATAATTATAAAAACAGTAGAACATTAAATATATTATAATTTGGCGGCCCAACGTGTGGCGAATTAAGAATTTTTCTTGACAATTAGGTTGACGTTAACATTATAATAATTGTCACCCAAAACGTGGGGTGATTAAAACTGTGCATATAATTATAAAAATATTAAAAATTTATTGACATTATTATAAAAAAAAAATTTAAATATTTACGATGGAACGAAGAATGACGTTAAGAGATGGTAAACAGGTAGGAGTTGAAAGTGGATCCGATGAAGAAAGGGAAGAACAGGAGGATAGTAGACGGGAACCCCAAGGAGGAACAAATAGCAATGATCATTGGATGCAACAATTTCTTTTGAAAATGAATGAGAATATGAATAGGAAATTTGAAGAAAATAGGGCAGATATGAATAGTATGGAAAAGAATATGCGAGGAGATATGTATACAATGAGGGAGGAGATTAAGGGGAATATTAACAATATCACAGGAAACATGGACAGGCTGGAAAAGAAAATAGAAGAAGGAAAAATTGAAAATTTAAAGGAGATTAAGAAAATTAGGGAAGAAAATAATGAATTTAGAAAGAAAATTGAAAAGGTGAAAGAGGATATGAAGGGCCAGAAGGAAAATTTGCGCATGGAAATTCAAGAAATTGGCATTAAAATCAGGGAAGATACAAACAAGCAGGTGGTAGAAGAAGTTCAAGAACTAGGAAGATGCCTAGAAGAAAATTTATCTGGAGTAATTCAAGTAGAAGTGAAGAAACAAAATGAGAATTTAATTGAAGAGATACAGTCCATTAAAGTACAAGGACAAACAAATGAAGAAGTAATGCAAATATATGAACAGAATTTGAATAAGAAATTTAATGATTTAAATGGAAGGATAGAGGAACAAACAGGAACGTGTATTAAAAGGAGTGAAAATATAGACAAATTATTTAACCAGGAATTGGAGGAAATGAATAAAATATTACAAGAAAATGTAAAAGAAATAGAAGAAACTACAAAACAAAATGCCGGACGAATAATTTATACAGAAAATATCGAAATACGAGTGAAATGTGACAGAAATATGAAAATAATTGATCAAAAAGTTTTTATTAATATAATTGGAAATGAAATAATAGGAATTGAGATTATGGTGGATAAGAAAATAATAAAAAATAATTTCAATGATATAGAAGAATTTGAGATACAAATTGTAATGCATTTCTGGGAAGAAAATACAGAAACAAGAATATATGATGAAGATAATGAAATATGGGGCAATGAATTTAAAAAGAACATAGTGGAAAATTTAAAGAAATCTAGTAAACGAATATGGCAAAACGATTTTAAACAGAACATTATGAAAAATTTGAACAAATTTAGGAAACTCATAGAGAATCAAACAATAAGAGAAGAGAATAAGACGAAGTTTAGGAAAAGAAAATAAAATTGAATTATATGAAAGAATTATAGGAACTAAATCTAGGAACGAAAAAGGAATTGTACATGGTAAACAATGGATATAAAAACGATATATAAATAAAAGGTTTATGATTAACAAGTAATATTTAAAAATATATTTAAATAGAAATTATATAAACATGGATTGATAATAGAAGAAATGATAGACATGTTGATATGAATTATGGAAATGAAAATAGAAGTTACAAAAATGAAAAAACGAATATATGGAAATGGAGATAAAATTTATGACAACAAGTATTGTTAGAATAGAAGAGATTTTAGAAACTTTGATAGAAGAAATGATAAAGAAAATAGAAATGAAATTAATCAACAAAATAGATGTACAGGATGAAATAATTACATTTATAGGAACAAACGGACGGAAGTTATATGAATTAAGCAAATATATGATACAAAAGATTGAATTAAAGGATGAAACAGAAGTTGATATGTAAGCATAGTCGATGAAGAAGTTAGAAACAGACAAAGTTATTGATGTATTGATGAAATATAAGGAAATAATTGATTTTGAATAGATAGATAGAATTAAATGGTAAAATAATTGAATTTAAGGAGGTAAATATGGAAGTATTGGCAATTGAAGAAGATAATAGGAAGTTATGGAATATAAAGAGGAATGGAATTATGGTAGAATTGGAGTTAATGAGTGGAAATAAGGAATATGAAGAGAAAGTGAAGAGTTTGATGATGAAATATGAAGGATTGTATGAAAAAGAAATTAGAATGGTGAATAATTATGTTACGTGAAATTTTAATAGATATAGTAGATTTAAGAAGTTTTATAGGAATTAGGAATAATAGTTTAATTTGATTGAAGATAAACTTTAGAGATAATTATTTGAAAGATATAACTATGTTACTAAGATATTAGTATGATATTTGGCAATTTTGAAAGATAAATTATAATTATATGCAAGAATCGATTTATCATTCTTTTATTAGGGTGATTTAATACATATACTCTATCTAAATTCTAAAGAAAACATTGAAATAAAGAAAAATGTACATATTTGGATGTAATACTAGTGATATACAATGTATTATAAATAATTTAAAAGATTCAATATGCAAATAAAATTTGACATTACAATTTCGAATGACAATAATGCAGAAGATACTTAATGATACATAGATTTTATAAAGATTTTAAAAAAAGAATACAGATGTCGCTGGTAGCAAAATTACAATTAGAATTAAAGAATGAAAATCTCTCTTTGTTATATGAAAACATAAATTTGTATTTTTTTTTAAAAAAGGAATTCTTTGGTAACCAAAGGAGAACAGAATTATTTATGGAAAGAGTTTAGGGAGTTGATTTTGAACCCCTCTCGAGAGAACATCTAATATGAGTTCTCTCAAATTTGCTGAATAATATAATAGTAATTGATACATTAAAATAGCATCAGATTATAATAATTAGCATGATAAGATCAATGCGTGAATAATTCCTTAAATAATTATATTGAAATAGTGTTAGTGATTTTTCCGGGTTCTAAATTATAAATTTAGAAAAGTGGTTCCGGCGATTCTAAAAGACGTGCTTAGAATCAGAACGAGTGATCCTGATACCTAGTTGGTGAGTCCAGTCCAGATTTTATAAATTATTTTTCAAGAATTAACAGGCCTTTAAATAAAATTAAGATAGATGCATCTATATCACATTTTTGAATACTGACAAAATTAACGTTAAAGATATATAAAATTTCACCTGAAGAGAAGAGAACATTTTTTGAATAGACAATTTTATCGCATATAGTTATTTGACATTTATACACGTCAAGTGTAATTTTCGACGATTTGAACGTTTAGAATAAGTAGTTAATTAGGTTGTTCTTCTAGTATATAGGTTGTTTTTTTTAATTTTAAGGTTCGTAGAAAGTACGATTATTGTTCTTTATTATATTTTGGGAAAAATAATTCATTTTCACTTGTTATCTGATGGTATATAATATATAATTTTTGATTCCAACTCACTTTGGTATTAATTCAACTCCTATTTCATTGAATTTGAAAAATTTTGGATCCTATAAAACTTTTGATATAATCAGTGACATTTAGTTAATTTTCAGTGACAGAAAAATTGTAGATGTCATTAGATAATTTAATGGTCTTAGAATATATTGAACAAGCAGTCACTATAGATTTGCAATAGTATAATTGACAATTTTGGAATATTCTTTGGAAATTTATAAATTTAAAATTTAAATTATTAATTTTTTTTAATCTTTGAACCCTCCCTGAGGTAAGAGCGAGTAAGTCGATTTTGTAGTAATTTATCTTTCAGAATATAAAATTTCATATTCATCTGAGCCGGGCATAATAATTTGACAATTCCTGTCAAAATTTCAAATAGGTTATATTCAGTGATAAAGGTGTTTTCACATTAGTGTAGTTACTACCACGATTGTAACAACAGCATCTAATAATCAAATTTCAAATAAAATCATATAATACATAATTATAAAAACAGTAGAACATTAAAATTAAAAATATATTAAAATATATATATATATATATATATATATATATATGTATGTATATATATATATATATATATATATATATATGTTAATCGTACACTTTGAGACCAGTATACTCGTATACGTATATAGTATATACATATACATGTATATACATCATACATCCCCGAGAAGAATGATATTTGAATTTTAAGCACTTATTTAAAGAATTAGATGAAAACTTATACGTTTCAGACGCCTTCTAAAAAATATTTTCATAAAGTTCAGTATGGTCTAGGATGTGAAACTCAAATATCAGGTGTAACATTTTTTCATTCGTTGATATAATAGTTATATCAAAAAATATTGAATTGGGTACAGTACCTTTATTTTTGACAATATCGAAAACTTCAATCATGAGAAACTGTTCGGAATGGAAAAATTTGTTGATTTATGCAATGTTGACTGTATCCAAATAAAAACATTATTTTAACGTAAGGTTGTAGTTTATAACATAGAAATACTAGAAAACATGATAGTTCTCCTTATTTTTAAGCTGGTTAATGATTATTTATTGAATAAAATTTAAATAAATCAGTCTCAATTCACGTGACATCGAACACCAAGCAGAATTTATTACGTCGGCCTTTGCTAAAAATCATCTGAGGCTCTCATTGAGGTAGGTAGTACCTTAATGAACGCTCTCCATAGAGGAAGGTTATCTATGGGTGCGTTTAGGAAACATTTTGGATGCGTTCACCCGACTTCGGCAGCTAACTTAATGCTCTCAAAAAGTTAGTGGTAATATGAGTTAACAGCTAAAAAATTGGTGAACGCAATGTTAAATGATAGTGTTATTATTTCACGTTTTTAACACATTTTGCGTCACATGATCGCAATATAGAATGGAGAACATTCACCCTCCTCATTTAATACAAAATAAAATAAAATAATATCAATACTTAACATACTTTAATACACAGAAGCAAAACACATATACAAAAATGTTATGAGTCATTTATAAAATGTCAAAACAATTGATTTCTGCGCATGTCTAAGCAAAAGATTAGTTGGAAAGTAAATATAAATTGTGCAAGAAATTTTCAGCCTGCTGACATCCAGCGTATACTCAACTTCTCAACTGTTGGCGTCGAGTGGACGTACCTATAACTATTAACTCAACTATTGAGTGATCGCGCGATGAGCAACGAATGGTTGACGTATGCCTTCTGAACGATAATCTTTTGGAAAGTATAAATATTGAAGAATTAAAATTTTACTTAGACACAATATATTACTTGAGTTAGAAGATGATGTTAATATAATTGATATAAACTGAAATATTATAGCCCATGCAATAGAAGATGTATATAAATCAGGGACCCGGACCGAAAGGAAATAAGGGTTTCGATTCCAGTTTCGGTCCATGGGGCGATTTTTGAGTTCACACGAATATTTGCGTGTACGATTATTTCCACATGAATTTTTTCCTATACGATGCTAAATGTGTATTTTCCAACACCGTTCGAATAAACGTTCATACACAAAAAATTTAGCAGCCGGCAACACCGCATAATCGTATGGTCTTGTGAAGGTGGGAACAGACCAAGCAAACATTGTTGTGCAACAGCTGAACAACAGTCGAACAACACACGAGTTCACGCAGTGTGTACGTGTTGCGCAACAGTTGTACAACTGTTGGCGATCTGTTGCGCGGTGTTTGCTCCCGAGGCGGTACATCAAAGGAGACGTTGCCCAACAGTGCGCACACAGCATCGCTAGTGTAGACGTTGCATTTCAAACAGTGAGACGATTCGTATGCGAAAAGTTTTCATCAGTTATTAAAATGTCTCAGAACTGGACTGAAGAGCAAAGTCTGATCTTGATAGATCTTGTAAGAGGTTTTCCGAATATATGGAATCCCGAAAATGAGACTTATAAACACAAAAACAAACGTACCGACGCATTTAATAACATAGCTGAAGCTCTAGGGCTTTCGCGGGAAGAATGTGAGCGAAAATGGAAAGTTCTGCAAAATCAATTTAGACGAGAATGTATTAAAAGTGTAACAAAATCCGGCCAAGGAACAAGTGAATTGTACGTTTCTCACTGGTTTGGATATAAACATTTAATGTTTTTAAAAGACAAGAATAAGCCGAGACATACAAGAGATACTAAAGTCGAGGTAAGTAAGAATTATTTTTTATTGCCTGTTTACAGAATCATATTAATTATATTAACATTAGAACAAACAATATTATTTTTCATCCCATTTTGTCTTGCCACGGCACTCTTCCATTGGTTGAAAAATAACGCGCAAATTGTTCACGGACCTCTTGTGCTTCTCTGGTTGATTTTCTACCAATTCTCTTTATATTTAAAAATGTTCCTGAGGGTTCTGGTTCGTTTCGCCAGGATCCAGGACTCAAAATTCCGGAGGGAATATCTTCTTTATCATAGGTTCCAGGCGGACTGTATAAAACTGTGGCTGATTTATTATTTTGTAAAAAATTATGCAAGTAGCAACAGGCTAGAACAACTTTTTCAGAATTAGAAGGTTGCAAAAGCATGGCTTTTCGAAGAACTCGAAACACAGCTGACAGAACTCCAAAAGTATTTTCAACTACTCGCCTTGCTCGTGATAACCTGTAATTAAATGAACGTTGGAGCGTCCCCTTCGCATGTTCTCCTGAAAATGGTTTCATCAAGTTCTCCTGTAGAGGAAACGCATCGTCACAAACAAACACAAAAGGAGTTGTCCTGTCCCGATGTCCTGGCAGCAGTTTTGCAGGTGGCAAATTTAATGTACCAGCGTTTAGTTTCTTTGCAAAATCTGTATTTTTAAAAACTCCACCATCGGAAATTCGTCCCTGACATCCCACATTCGCATATAAAAATCTATATTTTGCATCTACTACTGCCATAAGGACAATACTGAAAGTGCCCTTGTAATTAAAATATTCACTTCCACTTTTTAAAGGGGCTTGTAGTACGACATGTTTCCCATCAATTGCTCCTAAGCATTGAGGAAAATTCCACAGGTCTTCATAATCCTGGGCAACTTGAAGCCACTCCTCGGGTGAAGCAGGTAACTGAATAAAAATAGGTAAAAAAACTTTTTAAGTTAAACGGTTTTATGTTAAACATACATTGCAATGTTTAAGATAAATGTACTAAAAACCAAAAAATAATAAAATAGATACAGTCGTGGGAATTATAAACATATGCATAGACTAGACTAAAATAAAACCGTGGGGCACGTCAATTGTCTACAATCGTTGATTAAAATTTTTGTTTTGTAATGTTACACTATAATTAGATAGTTGTTCAACCGACAACGATGGACGTGTGATAAGTAGGGCTATAATGTGGAAACAAGCTAGCAAGCTCGATTATAAGCGAGGTTTAGGGTTTCATAGTGGTGAGCGATTAGTACTTTTATCATATGTTTTGTCGATTAAAGACAAACTACGCGCAGTGAAACGATTCCTCGCCAGCCAGCAGTGTGAATGTCCAACGATAAACTAGTTGAAACATATCTTTTATTTACATGGAGTGTATAACTATTGGAATTTCCATGAGCATGAAAATAGTAAGTAATTTCCTCACCGTCTGCGGGCCAACTGCCTAACGACGAATTAAACTTCTATCGCACATTAAGTCGATAATTTGTAGACAATTGACGTGCCCCACGGTTTCATTTTAGTCTAGTCTATGCATATGTTTATAATTCCCACGACTGTATCTATTTTATTATTTTTTGGTTTTTAGTACATTTATCTTAAACATTGCAATGTATGTTTAACATAAAACCGTTTAACTTAAAAAGTTTTTTTACCTATTTTTATTTTTTGGTTTTTAGTACATTTATCTTAAACATTGCAATGTATGTTTAACATAAAACCGTTTAACTTAGAAAGTTTTTTTACCTATTTTTATTTTTTGGTTTTTAGTACATTTATCTTAAACATTGCAATGTATGTTTAACATAAAACCGTTTAACTTAAAAAGTTTTTTCACCTATTTTTATTTTCTAGTTTTTAGTTTTTATTTCGCATTCTGTTTAATTCATTTAGTGCATTATTATTGCAAGGTTTCTTGCCCGTTAGTTTATTGCAGTCCAACTCCTCTATACGTAGTCCCTGCAAAGATCTTACTCTACTAAGAGCCACGTAGGCTTGACCTTCTTCAAACAGTTTCGCACCTAAGTATACGACTGCGTGATCCACAGTGCTGCCCTGCATTTTATGTATTGTAGAAGCCCATGATAGTATTAAAGGCAACATTCTTCTTTCAGCCGTCCCGTAATTGTACTTAGCTGGAAACTGTATGACTTTCGGGTGTATAAGATGTACTCCGTCTCTTGCGAAATCAATTCGGACGGAAGGTACATCTGTTGCATATATCTGAGTTCGACGAAATTGAGGCCAAACGATTTCGTTGATGTAGCCTATAGCGCCATTTACTAATCCCTTTGAAACGTCAATATTGGACCGTAGCATGACTTTTGCCCCCACAAGTATTTCCAGTTCCGCTGGTAAACCCCCAGTTTTGTTGATATCAGCTGGTATTATAGTAGCTGTATCCACATTGTCTGCATTTCGTGTGCCGTGTACTAGCTGATCCTGCGCTTTTATTTTGTAAATGCGAGCACCATTATTTCTGTACAAATTCAATACAGCAGAGTTGTGGTCGTTAACTTGTTGATTTGTGGGGTATACCCTTAACGCTTTGTCTATTGCAAACTCATCACTCGTGTCTCGAAGAAGTCTTCCCATTAAAATACTAAAATGTTGGGTTGTTAGCTCACCGACTCTCAAAGCATTCAAAATATCAATAAAGGTCTGGTCACCTTGCTGACGCATATTTTCAGTTAATTCACACAGCGTGAATAAACGCCAGAGATGTGTAGCTGGTTGGAGATGTTCTGGCTGTTTGAAAACAGGTGTTCCTGATCGTTTTATAGGAGGCAGTTGTAAAAGATCACCGAAAAGTAATACGTTTACTCCTCCAAAAAACTCATTTTCACAGTTCTTAATTTGCCTTAATCGAGCGTCCATCATGCATAACATTTGATAAGACACCATGGAAATCTCGTCGACAATCAAAAATTCTGTCTGATGCCATTGTTGCCTCATTATTCGCAAATAGTTTTTAATTTTATATAGTGCATTGTATTCTACTGGTTGAGCACTTTCATTTGATACCCATATTGATGGGATTGATAAAACCTACGTTATCCGCCATTTTGTAGCGGCCGCCATCTTGGATTTAAATTTTTTATAGTATATTGTATTCTGCTTGTTGAGCCCTTTCATTTGATACCCATATTGATGGGATTAATAAAACATAAATTATCCGCCATTTTGTAGCGGCGGCCATCTTGAATTTATAATGATAATGAATAAACATAATTATATTGTCACCAAAATCCAAAGTGTATACAAAATTTCAGATTAATCGGTTGACAGGAAGAGGGTGAAATTTGAATTACTAAATTTGACCCAAGAATAAATAAAACAAACGGGGCGAGCTAAATAAAACCGTTTAAAAAAAATAGGTACATATATGAACTTTCCGACTCAAAATTAGCCCAGGAATCACCCATTAAAAAAGTTCATATCATTAATTGACACCCTGTATCCACACACAGTACACCTATTTTATTATTTTCTTTGTTTCAGACACAGGAATTGGAAAATACACAAGAAGACGACACATTACAATCAGAAATTCTTTCCAATGAGGATTCGTCCAACACTCATGTAGAACCATCGTGTGACACAGTGACAAATGTTTTATCACCAAGACAGGAAACCTCTTCTGATTATCAATGTTATGAATCACAGTCATCTCGTGACACCGTGAGGCAGTTGGTACCACCAGTAAAAAAAACGTTGGGGAAGCGCTCCGCTCCCTCTGATCCTCAAATTTATGAAGCTTTTAAAGCAATAAAAGCATTAACAGGAAACCGAGCAAAAAAGGGACAGCTTTGACGTATATGGCGAACACGTAGCAAATAAATTAAGAACGTATAATGCTTTGATTCGAGCTAACGTAGAACATAAAATTAATTGCCTTCTGCATGATGCAGACATGCAAATGCTCTACCAATCGCAAGGACAATTTAATCAAAGGACAACTGTATCCACTGCAAGTTCCTCATCCTATCCATCACCAGTCCCGTCTCCATACTCGTCAGAAAGCCTTCAACATGCTGTCTTAGAGCCGCAGGAACCCAACTTTATTGACGCTCTACTTGTATCTCAAGAACAAAAGGGAGATAACTTTACAGAATTGTAAAAAAACTGTGTTACCTACACACTAATTTAAATAAATAATAAGAAAAGATTTTGATTTTTTTTACCTGTATCTGATCCATCAAAGCTTCTACTAGCGCTTCGCATACTTCCGGAATTATAGTACCAATTAACTGCTTCGATATACGAAAAAGGTACATTAGACTGACATACGAATCTCCTGTGGCTAAAAACCGTAAAGTTACCAGTAATCTTGTCTTGACACATACTGGTTCTCGGTAGTTCGTATGTTTTTTTGCAATTTTAGGACCAATCATTACAATTAGTTTTTCAAATGTAGTTGTATCCATTCGAGAGAAGTTATTGAACAACATGTTGTCCTCCATTCTTAATTCTGGTAAAAACTGTCGTTCTCTGTTAGCGTATATACGTCTTTGCCACCACCTTCGCTTTTTACGGCCGCTTCGTGATACTTTTATTTTTATAAATAAGAACGCACACCAGGCGAGTAGAGCATCTTCTTCGTCGCTCATAGCACCGACTAAACGAACACTGGATAAACACCGGGGAAACTAGGTAGGTCGATGTTGGCGAACAGTTTGCCGAAAATGTTTTCTCTCCACGGAAACAAGTTTGCCAACAGCTGCCTAGCTGTTGTTCAACTGTTGCACAACAATGTTTGCTTGGTCTGTTCCCACCTTGACATTTGAATAGAAGCAAATAATACACCAACTGTATTATTTGTTAGAATCATCAAAATCTGCCATATTATAACCGATTATATCGTTTATTATTCAAAATAATTATATACCTACTTTGCAATACAACACAAATTTTAGCATTCTAGGTTATGTATATTAATACTTTCCGTACACGAAAACATGTATTTGAATGGAGTAAACCCACTCGAAACAAACCATAGGAAAGTGTTCGTATACGATTAGTGTTTGAGCATGTCGAAAATTAGGTTATTTAAGTTTCATACGGAAACGGCAATTTTTCATATACGATTTACTCTCGAATGGTTTCGAAAATCGCACCCCAGGCCATGAAGTAATTTCGGTTTCAGTTCCGTTATCAGTTCCAAAGAATAATTTCGGTCTGGTTCTGAAATTTTATTTCGGTACAAAACGGTTTTTTTCGGTTATTGATGTAGAAAATTTTTGATAACTCGTCGATACACTAATTGTACAAAATAACTTAATAGTGATTGGTTTATTATGTAGGTGAATATTACGAGGCCATGAGAAGATATCCAACAGATATACGGGGAGAGGTATCTTTGAAATATATATACAAATGGGTAGTAAACTAAAGTTTTGTCGAAATTTAGTTTAGATGCAATAATGGGAAACATTAAGTATACCTTCCATTTCAATCATACCTTCATTAAAGGCTTGTTAATGTTAAATATAGCTTCCTTAGTTGTGAGACTTCAAATAAAGTTTGTGAAATGTACAACCACCGACATAACTACTACTAAAGGAATAAAAGTGCTACACACTACCTATACTTTTTATTTATGAGCATAATTTAGACTACATTTGTTAGATATTCACACAATTTGCAAACAGATCTATTTTCATTGGAAAACAACGTAAAACGTTCGAGAGCTATATTTGTGATAATACGCACCATTTTTGATCTAATAGTGGAGTGAAATGTATAAACAACCAAACACCTATTCTTTTGAGGTTATAAAGTCATCTTATTGTTTCAACAACGAAGAAATGTAACGCCTCACCTATGAACGTGATATTTTTCATTTGTTTCATAAGCAAAATGTTTCAAGGTTGCATATGTTGGTTTCATTAGATATCAAGGAAAAACTGACCAAATATTATTCGGTTTCGATTCCGGCACATAAAAAATCATTAATATGGGTTCTGGTTACGGTTTCGGTCCTCCAAAACAGAACTGTTCCGGTCCGATTCTCGGTTAAGAACGGTTTTGGTCCAGGTCCCTGACATAAGTATAAACTCATTTTTAATAATCCGTGTACATTTTTATTATCCGTTATGCTGTATGTAGCATTATTATATGTATAAATCAGTTCGTACTTATCACTCATTACGTTGTAATACTTATGCATTATTTCACTAATATAAAAACATCACAATCTGCAACGTGTTGTGCGCAGTGAGCATATTTGAGCTCGCAGATCAAAGTGTGTTCACAGAATATTCATTCAACGGTTATGCAACAGTTCTGTTTTCTGAACGCACCCTATGATCAGACGCTGTCAAATGTCATCGTTGTTTGGTTGACTTTTTTATTAGTTTATAACTAATTTAATCAAAATAAGCTTATTTCATTTTTAAAAACTAAAAACATAATGGGGAGTGGACTCATTAAAGTAAATAGTTCGATTTTGCGGCAAATTTCTTCCCAACCAACCGTAATTGAGGACCGTTTTTTTAAAACTCGATAAGTACATTTTTACCGAAATTGAGTTATACATGGATTCTATAAAAAATTTAATGCCGAACCTGCCGGTAGCGTCAGATTCATGAAAACGCGACAACTACAAGAGATATAGCGTAGCCAAAATTTTGCGGTTTTTCAAAATCCGATAACTACACGGTCTTTTTAAAAACTCGATAACTACACTGATATTTTAAAACTCGATCAGTAACGAACCTGTACCTATTATTTAAATGCATCATTTCTGTCGTTAGTGCAGTTTAAGCTTACTGTGATCAGTGCTTCTCGTTACCACGTGTTTACGTGTTTTGTTTTTCTTTTTAAAATATGGATTAAATGAATGAAGAATATAGTAAAAACGTAGGCCTTACGCAAAAGGGAAGAAAATTTCGTATTACCAAAAACAACCGTGATCAAGAAAGACCAAAAATTACGCTCTATAAAAAAGAGAAGGTTAGGTGAAGCGGACGTCGCATGTAATCATTTCCAAGGCAAGACAAAAGGCGTTGTTTGTAATGCAGGAGAACTGATGAGAAATGAAATACTTGGTAAGTACCATATTTTTAAATTCGCTTTAGAATTAAGATTTTCACAGACTGTTTAACTTTCAGAAATATGATATATTATGCAAATGTCGCGAAAAAATTGAGCAAGATAAAATCTTGCTAAAGTTCATGCAAGTTGTTGTACCTAAGCGAAAAACTACAGATGAGACTAATCTGAGGAGAAACAGAAAACTTTCGGTCAAATACTCCATTAGAACTTCCAAGGGTTTTGTTCCTGTTTGTGCTGCTACTTTTCAAATGAAAACTGGTAGGTCAAAAAGTTGTTTTTATTTATTTGTCATTCCGAACTTGTCTCATGTTTTAGGTGCAAGTGAAGACAGACTGTCCGGTATTTCAAAAGAAATTCTCGCCGGAGAACTATTGGTTGAGAAGCGCGGAGGTCGTGTACAAAAGCAGGTTGATAAAGATATTACTGAAGCAATAAAGGCACACATAAGCAGCTACAAATGCAGAGAAAGTCACTACTCGAGAACAAAATGCAGAAGAAGCTACCTACCACCTGAGTTAAACATACAGAAAATGTACAACAAATTTTTTGACACAACAAATTTTAAATGTTCTTTGGCTAAGTACAAGGAGATTTTTTATCAAAACTTTAATCTCGGCTTTGAAAATCCACATTCAGATACATGTTTTATCTGTAAGGAGTTTCTGGTAAATATGAAAAGAACCAAGGTGTTAGAAGCAAGAAATGATCTCCGCACCAAGTATAGGCATCATAAGATGAGAGCAAAGGCCTTTTTCAAATACATGAATACATTCCGAGAAAATACATTCAAAGTTTGTTTCGATTGCCAACTAAATCAGACGATGCCAAAATGTCTGTTGGTGAAGTTTTCTATTTAAGACGAGTTTGGCTCTATAACCTAGGCATTGTACATCATCAACATAAAAAGCAATCCAAAGAAGATACCAGCTTCTACGTTTGGTTGGAAACGCAGGGAGGTCGGGGCTGCAATGAGATAGCTTCTGCTCTGCTAGATTATCTGAGCAAACATGCAAACACACTGTCTGATGAAGGCAAGAATGAGTTGATCTTGGAGTTGTTTTCAGACTCGTGCTCCTCCCAAAACAAGAACAGCACCATGATGACAGTTCTTATCTACTTTTTGGAAAAGTCTACAGTTTTTAAGGAAATACGACATGTTTTTCCCATAAGAGGTCATAGTTTCATGCCTGCAGATAGGGTTTTTAGAAGAGTAGAGAAGGAATATCGAAGACGAGAAGAAATTTTAGGACCGAGGGAGTATCACGAGATTTTGAAAAACCATGGTACTGTCAATGTTTGGGGACAAGACTGTAATACATTTGATTATAAGTCGGTATCGCAGAATATTGAAAAATTGATTGATTGATTGATTACTCCAAAGATAACCTACGATGATTACTCTCCCACAAAGTCGGTCGAGTTAAGTTATCAAAACCAAATAATACATGTCACGTGACTTCAATCTAGAATGGAGAACATTCACCCTCGTCATGTATTACCAAATCAAATAAACTCATATCCGTAGTTATTAAACTTTACTACAGTCGGCAATCAATGTAATACGTCTATTATGCACGGTAAAACAGAGCGCACGGCTGTAAAGTAAATCGCACGGCTTCCCTAACAACTGTCAATAGACGTTGCCATTTTATTCAAAATTTATTATTAATATATTAGACGTTAACCTTCCCTTGTTAACGCCCGGTCTATCAGACCGACTTGGATAACTATGGCGAATAATTCTCGAACGCACCACCGTGAGCGATTGTCCTGCTCAGTAGTTTCATATTAACAGTCTCCGAATTCAGTGTATTAAAATCATTCACGAGTGGCGCGTCGTTCTTAAATCCTAGGCACCGTTGTTATATTTTGTGTAAATTTTTTAAGGAGTCTGCCAATTTTACATAAGGAGGAGTAGACGTCGTAGATAAAATGTGCGAAGCTTATAACTGTACCAGAGGTTCCCGTAGATGGCCAATGGTAGTTTTCTACACCGCCATGAATATTACTGGGATTAACTCTTTTGTTATATATCAATGTAACCAACAGGGCAAAAACCAAATTCCACGGAGAATATACCTGGAAGCTTTGGGAATGGAACTTATAGATCCGCATATCAGGCGGCGGGCTCTTCAAGATAATATTCCGAGAACCATAAAAATGAGACTCAGAGGGATATGTGACATAAAAATTCAAGCAGAGGAAGCACCAAGTGGAAACCAATATGGTCGATGTTATTATTGCGACAGCAAAAAAAATCGAAAAACAAAGTATAACTGTCAAGTGTGCAAAAAATATTTGTGTTTAGAGCATATAATACCTGTTTGTAATGGTTGCTCTGAAATCTATAATCAAAATGAAGACAATGAAAAATAAATTTATAAATAAGTTTAATAAATAGACGTTTTTGTTTTTCGTATTTCAATCATTTTAAGTTTCTTGCTTTATTTCAAAACGAATTTGTATCTTTTTGTTTCTGAAATAAAATAAATTCTTTTATACCGAACTGCGTGATTAATTAGTCCTATATGATTTTAAAAAACATAAATTATACCAGTAGCATACATTTGCAAACTTCAGTTTGACATGAAACTTGTTAAAACAATTTTCGGTCTCTTAGACCGGTGTTAACATTTTTGTTACAATTGAGCATGTTAACAACGAAAGGTTAAATTTTATTCTATATATAAATGGTAGATAACATGTAATAGATGTAGTTAATATTATTTACTTGGAATTATGTAATTATTTGTTCTTTCCTTCAACCTTCCTTCTTTTAGCTGTCTGAATGTATCATAATATTAGTAAACAATCATACATATGGTATAAGCCGCCGAACCATCAAAATTAAGTAGGCCGTGATAACCATTTGCGAAGGAATATCAAGAACTCTCAATAAACTTACGGGTGTGAAAACAGCCACGGTTTCGATGTGGCAACACCGCGCACACCTACCTATCATTCTATAAAAAAAGAACAATGCGTTGGCACGCATTCAGACTCGATGGATAATGTTCATATTCAATACAATAATGGTTGTGAACTGTCAAAAGTCATTGTCGGGCCGTAGGAGGGGGTACAGGTCCACATAAATATTAGTTGATTTTATAAAAAAATAACAGAGCGATGTCACGCATTCAGACTCGATGGATAATGTTCATATTCACTAGAATAATGGTTGTGAACTGTCAAAAGTCCTTGTCGGGCCGTAGGAGGGGGTACAGGTCGATATAAATATTAATTAATTCTATAAAAAAATAACAAAGCGATGGCACGCATTCAGACTCAATGGATAATGTTCATATTCAATAGAATAATGGTTGTGAACTGTCAAAAGTCATTGTCGGGCCGTAGGAGGGGTACAGATCTATATTAATATTAATTAATTCTATAAAAAAATAACAAAGTGTTGGCACGCATTCAGACTCGATCGATAGTGTTCTTATTCAATAAAATAATGGTTGTGAACTGTCAAAAGTCATTGTCGGGCCGTAGGAGGGGGTACAGGTCGATATAAATATTAATTAATTCTATAAAAAAATAACAGAGCCATGGCACGCATTCACACTCGATGGATAATGTTCATATTCAAAAGAATCATCAATGTGCGCTGTCAAAAGTCATTGTCGGGCCGTAGAAGGGGGTACAGGTCGATATTAATATTAAGTATTTATATAAAAAAAATAACAAAGCGATGGCACGCATTCAGACTCGATGGATAAAGTTCTTATTCAGTAGAATAATGGTTGTGAACTGTCAAAAGTCATTGTCGGGCCGTAGGAGGGGGTACAGGTCCACATAAATATTAGTTGATTTTATAAAAAAATAACAGAGCGATGGCACGCATTCAGACTCGATGGATAATGTTCATATTCACTAGAATAATGGTTGTGAACTGTCAAAAGTCATTGTCGGGCCGTAGGAGGGGGTACAGGTCGATATAAATATTAATTAATTCCATAAAAAAATAACAAAGCGAAGGCACGCATTCAGACTCGATGGATAATGTTCATATTCAATAGAATAATGGTTGTGAACTGTCAAAAGTCATTGTCGGGCCGTAGGAGGGGGTACAGGTCGATATAAATATTAATTAATTCTATAAAAAAATAACAAGGCGATGGCACGCATTCAGACTCGATGGATAATGTTGATATTCAGTAGAATAATGTTTGAGGACTGTAAAAAGTCATTGTCGGGCCGTAGGAGGGGTACAGATCGATATTAATATTAATTAATTCTATAAAAAAATAACAAAGTGATGGCACGCATTCAGACTCGATGGATAGTGTTCTTATTCAATAGAATAATGGTTGTGAACTGTCAAAAGTCATTGTCGGGCCGTAGGAGGGGGTACAGGTCGATATAAATATTAATTAATTCTATAAAAAAATAACAAGGCGATGGCACGCATTCAGACTCGATGGATAATGTTGATATTCAGTAGAATAATGTTTGAGGACTGTAAAAAGTCATTGTCGGGCCGTAGGAGGGGTACAGATCGATATTAATATTAATTAATTCTATAAAAAAATAACAAAGTGATGGCACGCATTCAGACTCGATGGATAATGTTCATATTCAATAGAATAATTGTTGTGAACTGTCAAAAACCATTGTCGGGCCGTAGGAGGGGAAACAGGTTGATTTAAATAATAATTAATTCTATAAAAAAATAACAGAGCGATGGCACGCATTCAGACTCGATGGATAATGTTCATATTCAATAGAATAATGGTTGTGAACTGTCAAAAACCATTGTCAGGCCGTAGGAGGGGGAACAGGGAGATTTAAATAATAATTAATTCTATAAAAAAATAACAGAGCGATGGCACGCATTCAGACGCGATGTATAATGTTCTTATTCAATAGAATAATGGTTGTGAACTGTCAAAAGTCATTGTCGGGCCGTAGGAGAGGGTACAGGTCGATATAAATATTAATTAATTTTATAAAAAAATAACAAAGCGATGGCACGCATTCAGACTCGATGGATGAAGTTCATATTCACCAGAATAATGATTGTGAACTGTCAAAAGTCATTGTCGGGCCGTAGGAGGGGTACAGATCGATATTAATATTAATTAATTCTATAAAAAAATAACAAAGTGATGGCACGCATTCAGACTCGATGGATAGTGTTCTTATTCAATAGAATAATGGTTGTGAACTGTCAAAAGTCATTGTCGGGCCGTAGGAGGGGGTACAGGTCGATATAAATATTAATTAATTCAATGAAAAATAACAGAGCCATGGCACGCATTCACACTCGATGGATAATGTTCATATTCAAAAGAATCATCATTGTGCGCTGTCAAAAGTCATTGTCGGGCCGTTGAAGGGGGTACAGGTCGATATTAATATTAATTATTTATATAAAAAAATAACAGAGCGATGGCACGCATTCAGACGCGATGTATAATGTTCTTATTCAATAGAATAATGGTTGTGAACTGTCAAAAGTCATTGTACCTGTACCCCCTCCTACGGCCCGACAATGACTTTTGACAGTTCACAACCATTATTCTTTTGAATATGAACATTATCCATCGAATGTGAATGCGTGCCATCGCTTTGTTATTTTTTTATAGAATTAATTAATATTTATATCGACCTGTACCCCCTCCTACGGCCCGACAAGGACTTTTGACAGTTCACAACCATTATTCTAGTGAATATGAACATTATCCATCGAGTCTGAATGCGTGCCATCGCTTTGGTATTTTTTATAGAATTAATTAATATTTATATAGATCTGTACCCCTCCTACGGCCCGACAATGACTTTTGACAGTTCTCAAACATTATTCTACTGAAAATGAACATTATCCATCGAGTCTGAATGCGTGCCATCGCCTTGTTATTTTTTTATAGAATTAATTAATATTTATATCGACCTGTACCCCCTCCTACGGCCCGACAATGACTTTTGACAGTTCACAACCATTATTCTACTGAATAAGAACTTTATCCATCGAGTCTGAATGCGTGCCATCGCTTTGTTATTTTTTATATAAATAAATAATATTAATATCGACCTGTACCCTCTTCTACGGCCCGACAATGACTTTTGACAGCGCACAATGATGATTCTTTTGAATATGAACATTATCCATCGAGTGTGAATGCGTGCCATGGCTCTGTTATTTTTTTATAGAATTAATTAATATTTATATCGACCTGTACCCCCTCCTACGGCCCGACAAGGACTTTTGACAGTTCACAACCATTATTCTAGTGAATATGAACATTATCCATCGAGTCTGAATGCGTGCCATCGCTTTGGTATTTTTTTATAGAATTAATTAATATTTATATCGACCTGTACCCCCTCCTACGGCCCGACAATGACTTTTGACAGTTCACAACCATTATTCTAGTGAATATGAACATTATCCATCGAGTCTGAATGCGTGCCATCGCTCTGTTATTTTTTTATAAAATCAACTAATATTTATGTGGACCTGTACCCCCTCCTACGGCCCGACAATGACTTTTGACAGTTCACAACCATTATTCTACTGAATAAGAACTTTATCCATCGAGTCTGAATGCGTGCCATCGCTTTGTTATTTTTTTTATATAAATAATTAATATTAATATCGACCTGTACCCCCTTCTACGGCCCGACAATGACTTTTGACAGTTCACAACCATTATTCTATTGAATATGAACATTATCCATCGAGTCTGAATGCGTGCCATCGCATTGTTATTTTTTTATAGAATGATAGGTAGGTGTGCGCGGTGTTGCCACATCGAAACCGTGGCTGGAAAAACCGTGGCTGTTTTCACACCCGTACGACTTCAAGAGTACGATTTCAACATCGAACTGGTGTGAGTCACCGAAATGCCGACTCCCTGTCCAGACGGTCGTGCCCAACAGACTGCTCCCACTACAACAAGGTGGAATCTAGGGAAGCTGCAGTTTCAAGAACTACTGTAGTCAATGAAGAATGCTCACCCACCAGGATCAGAGAAGATCAGGAGAATGAGCCTCGCCTAAAGAAGATTCGGCAGTTGAAGAAAGAAAACCGGCGACCTACATCGCCAAAGTGTCAAGATTTTCACCGAAACTCAAGGCATATTGGGCTCAGTGGGACTCCCTTGTCCTGGAAGAAGGGCTGTTGAAAACGATGATGGTTCTGAAATGAGGAGACAGCTAGTTATCCCTAGAACAAGAGTAGCTGAGGTACTGAAGAAGTTACATGACAGCCCATCGGGAGGTCATCTGGGAGTGAAGAAAACCCTTCAGCGAGTCCGTGAGAGGTTTTACTGGATGAACAGCTCCGATGATGTGGAAGAATGGACCACATCGTAAGAGAAAGGCACCTATGAAACAGTATAATGTTGGAAGCCTTTTCGAAAGGATTGGACTATTTCCGGCCACCGAAAATGGTGGCAAACACATACACAACAAAATGGGTGGAAATTTACGCTATCCCGAACCAAGAGGCCACAACTGTCGCGGATGTATCGCCCCCTTTTCCCACTATCTGATAATCTAACCGAGCTCCAACCTTTGACCCCTGGTCACTTTTTAATACACTACCCCCTATTATCATACCCTGAAATCGATGTATCCCAAAAACCTGATAATCGGCTACAACACTGGCAAGTCTCCACTCAAGCTCAACAGAAATTTTGGAAGCGCTGGTGCAGGGACTATCTTAATCGTTTACAGAATCGTCCCATATGGATGCACCCCAACCTAACTTACAAATAAACGACATTGTATTGATCAAAGAGGATGATTCTCCTCCAATGAAGTGGCCGATGGCTCGAGTCACTCAAGTATTTGAGGGCAAGGATGGTAAAGTCCGCTCTGTCCAACTTTTTACGAAATCTGGAGTGTACACTCGTCCCATTACTAAGGTAATTATTCTTCCTAGTTCAGATTGGAATGGAGTCACTAATTTTCCGAGCAACAGTAATAACGAGACAAATGGCACACAGGGTAACGCCTCCATCCGCCTGTGTGATCAAACCGCGTAAACCCAACAGGTATTCGTCTACACTTGTCCAAGTCAGAGTGACGTGCGTAATATCCCCTTTTGTTGTCGGCTGATGGTTCAGAATACCCTCGGTTTGACCTTTTGTTCATGATTTCCAAACGAAATAGATTATCTAGTAACACTTAGATATTCAACGGCTGAGAATGTTATATCTTTCTTATACTTTCTCTAGTTATATTTATAATATTTTCGCTAAGGCGCTAACCAATCTGCTCACCTTTTGCGGGGGTATTATGTTCTGGAAATAATTCACATTATTTTTACAACTGATGCATTCCCAATCTAGCACGGCGCTTATGTTTGCTCAATCCAAATTGATGTTCAGAAAAAATTTAGCACGATCATGACTCCCTTAATCTCTCTTCCTTAAAAGACTGTTAAAAGGTCAACTCGCCCATCTGGCACAACCGCCGACCCTCTGACGACACTCGCCTCTCTGCAAGGAATATAACAAAATTACTAGGTCGGCGACTGGTAAGAATGTTGGCATTATAAAACCATATATAAAATGTAAGAATCTCTAAAAGACAGTGCATGAGTCTTAACAGTATTATAATAGTGTACATAAAGTAGGCAAAAAGCCATTAGTTGATTCGTTTGTATTTAAAGCCATTATTGTGAATCCATAATAGTATTTACATGAAATTAGAATAAATCAACTTTCATGTAATATCAACTTACAAGTGTTTTATTCACTAGGAGATATAACATTTCTACAAGAATGACCAGCAACTAATATCGAAATCGAAGGAAATACAGTTCAGTAAAACAGTGAACGGTGACAAGAAATCTCCCGTTTTGCAAACATTCAGGCAAAGCATCGAAAGCCAAACTTTGCCATCAATAGAGTCTCTGACAAACTATATTTCAGACTCTCCTATATTAAAAAACAGAAATGCCATACAATTGAAGTCTTGGATATCAAACCAGATTCAGAAACGAACAAAAGCTGAACCAAATTGTCGCAGACGTAAGGGTATGCTGATTTTTAAATAAACGTGATTCATTCTCCATTTGAAATATGAATTCAAAACCAGTCAAAGAACAATGAGTACAGATATAAAATTATCATTCCATGCGAACATGAATAAAAACATGAAATAATTACAAATTTAATAAAACATTCTTCTAGTAAGTAACAGCTTCTTCGTCCGTTTATATGTCCATGTTCCGAAACTTTCGTACCATGTGGCAGGTCTGCAAAGTTACTGCCTTTTGCACCTATTGGTGTATGTTCTGTGAGAGTTCTAGTTTATGAAGGTTTTTTACAAAAGAATGAGGTGTTACTCCTGTGAGGGACATAATAAATGGAAGGATTGTGATTTTTTCTTGGCTCCATATTTGTTTCAATTCTATTGCCAGAGGTGAGTATTTGTCGATTTTTTCTCTTTCTTTCATTTGTATGTTGTTATCATCATAAAAATACGTGATGCATTCTAACATCTAAGAGACACTGAATGGTATATCCACCTTTGAACGGCCTCTTGTCACACTGCAATATCATTTATAAATGAAAATACGGAAGATCAAGCACTACAGCGTTGCCAAATCTCGTGGATGCAGAAGTATCGAAATCGTGACAAAAATATACGCCATTCCGATATACGAAGAGTGCACCTACTGGGAGTTTAGCTGAACTACGATATACGTAAACTGTCGACCATTCTCGCAAATGGGCGTATACACCCAGAGATGGCAAAAACTAGAAACCGATAAAATAATCAAAAATACCCTTGCGTTAGAAACAACGTTCTACAATATACAAGACACATTCATGAAATCCATATTACCATTATAATAAATTATAGTATATTTGGCTTAGATTTTTGATATCTTGTTTATCGTTGACTGCATTGTTTTCTCTTTTTTATATCTATCATTTCCTGTATTGTTAGTTTTTTATAATTGGAATCTGGATTTAATATTTTAGTATTATTGAAGTCAAATTTATGTTGGAGGAGTGGTGGCGTTTTTTATATATTTATGGCCATTAAGTCGATTTTCAAGATGTTGGGTTGTATACCTATATACTTTTTGGGACAGTCTAAACATGGTATGGAACACATGATGTTTGGTTTTTTTGAAGCTTTTATTTGACTTTTTTACTTGGAGAACAATGATGATAAAGTATTCTGTGGCTTATGACGAACCTTTATGTTATGTTTAGATAATATATGGTTGTTTTTCTGACAGTGGAGTAAAAAAATCACTTTTCATCCATTCACAGCACATCAATCACCGTTGTTGTTTAAAGATTTGTTATTCTACTTTCTACGTCACACGGGCGTATCTGGTATTATATTGGAAATATTATACTTCTGATTTTACCACCTGTTTTTGTTATGATTGGCAGATAAAGCGTGAAACAAACATTATCAATATTCACTAAAGAGATTCTCTGATGCGAAAAGTAAGGAAATAGAAATGAAAGTGTATAATGAGCCAAATATGCGGTACTTTACTGTTACAAATAAAAGTAGAGAAGGTGTTCATAATTATCCATATTTTGAAATCACTATTTATATGCTAGATCAGGGTTAGGTTAGGTTTGTAATGAGTGGGTGAATAAGCCCCTCCACTGCGACTAGTAAGAGTCTATTATGGCTCATTTAATCTATGGAAAGTACCAATCCGCAACTGCCCGATTAATTTACTTTCAATAACCAAATTGAGCTCTCGAAGTGTATAGAAACTTCCAATTAAAATATGCAAAAATGCGTGGTGATCTCTTCAACAACCCCGTAAAACTATGAGTAGTCAGTTCTACATACACCAAAAAAGAGAGAATCTTACAAAAATATGGTCGGCCAGCCAAGCGATCCATTTTTTTGTGAAAGCCTTGTTCGAGTAGAATCACAAAACAAGCGGGAGAAAATTGTCTCGAATACTGACAATGTACAACAGAAGGTATATTTACATGACAACTTTATTTGGTAATCATTTTCTATCTTCACTTTTTGGCAAAAAAATGATCGAGACACAGAGCCTATAATCCAACTAATATATTATTTAGAAATTTCAAGAATACGAAGATTGTCTGAAAAATGTCCGACCTGAACTGAAGATGGGAAAACTTTTCATGTTGGGGAATGTGTTGAAAAATACTGATGGAAATTTCATCAATTTTGCGTGGTCCTTTGTTTTTTGCCACTACCTTGTTGCGAAGGAAAGAATTGGAAACCGAGCTGCCATTAATATTTGTTATTGAATGGCAACACATGCACATGAAAATCAAAGATGAGTTGGACGTTGTATAAACGTGGTCCGACGTGGTCGTACTTACCAGGAAGGCCAGAAACTGCGACAACCACCAATAACATAAAACAAGTTTATCAAAAGTACAGGATGACCGTGGAATTGAGGTTAGAGAGATAGCAGAGATTATGGGCATGTTTGGCATATGGAGTGTTCAGAATTGAAATGGATCAAGTCCAATTTTCTACCATTTTCATATTATAGTCTTCAAAGGCACAAAAAATATTGTTTATTTCGGTGTAGAAGTGAATCAAGTCACACTTCCCGTATTAAGCAGCTAGACTCGCTTATCGTTTGGTTTCTGAAAACTTTGTTCGTTTGTTTCAGAAGTGAAATGGATCAAGTCCATAAAATTTACCATTGCGCGATTTTGTGAATAAGCCTCGTAGTAATTATTCTCACTGCATCAGTAGTTAAGAGTTTAAAATACGTGTTTTGTTGATATTGTTAAAATGGATGATAGTGAAACAGAGTCTGAACCATTTTCACCAAGTGAATCAGATTACCAGCCTTCAGAAAGGTCTAATTATAGCGAGTCAGAAGGTATGGTTTAATTATTAATATTTTATTATTATTTTAAGCATTACTTTCTAAAGTTAGGTTATGTTTTCGTTGCAAATGTTTAAGTATAGTGATGCGTTGTTCTGAACGGCGTATACGGGGTTTGATCAGAACTTGTAAGTATCTACTTGTATTTTTTTATAGGCGGTGAAGGTGTATCCACACAGAGCAATGTTGCTAGACCTTTGGCAGCTATTTCAGACACCATAACTACGTCTGGAATTTCTAAATCCAGAAAGCGAAGTGTAAATAAAAGTCTTTGGAAGGCTAATGTGAAGAAAAGCAAACGAAATTGTGGTAAAGAATATATTTCTTCATCGGAAAAAACCATACCTCCAAAAACATTCCAGAACATAGAATGCAGGTGCAAAAAGAATTGCTTCGGTAAAATTCAAGAAGATCAGCGCAAGATTATTTTTGAAACTTTTTGGAAACTAGGCGACTATTCCCGTCAAAATATTTTTATACGAGGCTTGGTAGCAGCGCAAAAAGTTGCAAGAAAACGAATAAGAAATGGTGTCGGTGCAGCAAAGCAAACGTCTTTTAAATACAGCTTTCGGGTGGAAAATCACACCGTGTCGGTATGTAAGAAATATTTTATAGATACATTACAAATTAGTGTTGGTAGATTGTACCGCTGTATTTCAAAAAATGAAGTATGTGCAGTATTAGATTCACGGGGAATGAATCCAAGAAAGAAAGTAGATGATTCTAAAATTATTGAACATATCAATTCTTTTCCCGCCTACCAAAGTCATTATACTAGAAAAGATAATCCTGGCAGGAAATATTTGAACGAAGAATTAACTATCAGCAAAATGTATGAGTTATACAAAGAAAAATGTATCTCAGAGAATTGTCTTCCTTGCAAAAAAAAGTTTTATTACCATGTGTTTAATACAAAGTTTAATTTGAGCTTTAAACCACCTTCTAAATATACTTGTTCCCTATGCGACGACCTTAAAATAAAAATTGACTTTGAAGATAATGCAGAAACAAAAAATAAACTTAAACTGGATAAAGAAATACATCTTGCCAGAGCTGAACAACTCGTAATGCTTTGAAAAATGACCAAAATCAGGCCTCAGACATCAACTATGTATTAACTTTCGACCTTCAGAAAGCCCTACCATTTCCTAAACTATCCACATCTGTAGCATATTACAAAAAAAATTTATATGTTTACAACGTTGGCGTACATTCATTTAATATAGGTACTGGATTTATGTACATGTATGATGAGACAGTAGGAGGCCGCGGATCTCAAGATGTCGCAACATGTGTAGTAAAACATTTAAAAGAATTTGCAGCAACTCATAAACACATTATACTATATTCAGACTCATGCACAGGGCAGAATAGAAATATAAAGATGTCTCTCTCCCTGCTTAAATTAGTACAAGATCCAAATATGGCTGTGGACATTATCGACCTTAAGTTTTCAGTGTCGGGTCATTCGTTTTTGCCGAATGATGCCGACTTCGGAGTTATTGAAAAGAGTAGTCGCAAATGCCCCTATATTTTTTCCGCGCAAGACTGGATGAAAATAGCACAAGAAGCTAAGAAAGCACAACCAAGATTTAGAGTTATTGAAATGAAAAGGGAAGAATTTAAATCAACCAAATCTTTAGAAGCAGCAATACAAAATAGAAAGAAAACTCTTACGGGCCATAATTTTTCATGGTTAAAAATCAGGTGGTTGCGTTTTGAAAGGGTATCGCCAATATCCTTGAAGTTTAAAGAAACTCTCAATGAAGACATTGCGTTTGAAACAGTTGATTTGAATAAAACTAGACCAGGAAGAAAAATATCATCATTGACTACCATCCAACAGGAGCCTTTGTATCCATCAAGACGTAACGTAACCGAATCTAAAAAGCAACACATGAAAGATCTTCTACGTTTTATTCCGCCAATGCATCACAATTTTTACAAAAATTTACCAGTTGAAGGCACGAGACAAAACGCAGGCAACCAATCCCTTGATGACGAAGTAGAATCTACCGATGAAATTGTTTATATTTAAGATTTAAAATAATTTCAGTTATCAAATGGTTCAAGTCCAAAAAATTACAAACAATCTGTTTTAAAAATTACCGTAGTGGTTTCTTAAGTTGTTTTAGTGTACAGATGTACAAAATAAAGTGTAATAAAGCATTTTATTTATTTTTTCCCAAATGTGTTGTTTTTTAATTAATAAACTCTAAAAAAGTTAAACCTTCATTTTCTCCATAATTAGCTTTTAGGACTTGATCCACTTCACTTCTGAACCCCCCATATATTGACTAAAGAACTAGGCATGCTTTGAGTGCCGCAATTGATCACTTTGGATCAAAAACAAATTTGGATTTGATATCAGAGATTTTCATCGGACGAGAAAGGTGGAAACTATTGTATGGAAGGATTTAAAAAATTAGAGCATCGCTGGAAAAAAATTATTGACTTAAAAAGCTATGCTGAAAAATAAAACTAAATTTAAAGAAGCAATGCCTTGTTTATCTGTTAGGGCAGAAACTTTTCAGACAACCCTCGTATGGGCATTGTTTAGGTTTTGAAATGGCGCTGTTGACCAGTGAGAAAGAGAATAAATTTAACTACAACTAACTATATATGTCATTGTGTAGTTCTTGGAAGGAAATATATACGTTCAACATGTAAACACTGTATCAAATATTAAAAAATAATAACTATGTTAGTTGATAAATTATTAGTTTTATAAAATTTAAGCTTTATTAATTATGTCTTCCTTTAATTAGAAAAATTTCAATTGAAATGAAAACACAAAAACTGATATAAAGCTAGTACTCACTACATCCGTAAGAGATAGGTAAATGTATACACCTTATATTATATCGCATTTCTGAATTCATACAGACACTCTATCCTCTCCAGTGGTTTTTTGTTTAATGGATGAAATGTCAGTGATTATTGAATCGGAAGAATAACAAAGGAAACGTTCTCGTTATTGATAATTCCCGGTCGGGCATAACTTGAATAATTCTCTTTCGTAAATGATGTCACAACGACTTTGTCATTATCCCCTGACAATGACATTAATATCGAATTGCCCCTAGTTATTTTTTAAAATTATGTATAAATTATCTCAAATAAACTTTCTTCTCAATATAAAGATACTGTCATTTATTTATGGAGGATTTTAGTCAGATAAGATGACTTATTAAAGAGACGTTGAACTGTCTTCATAAGAATGGGAGGTTTATACAGTCCGCTCATTCATATAAATGACGTAACTAACCGACCCCTGTTACGAAAATTTTAATTTGCCTAATTGTCACTGACAAACATTTGAAGATTTGTCTTCAGTTGTTGTAGATTTTCTGCGCCATTATTTGGATAAATATCTAACTGCACCAGTTTCGTTAAACTTTTTACTAACTTACTGACACTAGACCTTGTTACGAGATTTCTATTAGCACATAAATTATTAAAGAATATTCAAATTAAACGAGTTTATGCAATCGTAGCCATCTAAATGTACAATATTTATTGTAACTTTGGTGGAGATACTGTAAATGTTGCTATAACTCCGAAATTATGGCATTCAGGTATAGGGAATATTATGAAAAATAATCAGTGTTTATTAAGGATTTATAAGAGCACAAAATATACAGGGTGATCCATTGGAATAACAAAGTCCATTATTTTTCCGGAAAAAGTAAATATCTGACAACAATGTAGATACCACCATAATACCGGCCGTATCACAAGACCCTCGCGCACAAAAATTTATGAAATTCGTACAAGCCGTTTCCGAGATAATACAGGCATTTCATACATAAAACTCACTCTGTATAAGGTAGAGATGGGTAGTTCGCGAACGAACTAGAAAAAGGAACTAGTTCAGTCAACAAGGAAAAGGAACTAGTTCAGTCAACAAGGAAAATGAACTAGTTCATTTTGCTAAAATGAACTAGTTCAAGATGAACTACTACTAATATGACTGAACGTGGACCGTAGACTGAACGACAGAACCAATAAAAATGAACTACTATTACTACTATGACATGACTGAACGTTGACCGTGGTTTGAACGACAGAACTCACATAACCATTAACGCGGTGACGTGGCGCTTCCGACGCGAACGAACTACCAAGCTACTAGAAACATTGCTACGATGAACTAATTTATATTTTTATTATGGATTAGTGAAGATTTGATTAAGGAACTGCTGACCTATGCCATTTCGAAAATTTTTACTAATATTGTCTAATTAATAATTATGTATTTATAGGTACTATAAAATACTTTAGAAATGAAAAGCGTGCTAATAACAATAATATGATAATGTTACGAAACAGCACACTGGTATAGACCCTAAATCCGACCCTGTCTAAGCCAGGTATAAAAGTTAAAATTATGGCGGATACGCCGTTTTTTTATATAACTGTTTACTATCTTATCTAAGTATTGTTTTTGTGACCAGACTTATCTAGAAAAGGCCAGAACCAATTATTTTTGTGTGTGTAAGCCGCAGTCCGGAATTTTCTAGTAAAAAAGGCTTTAATATAAATAAAGGACCGATCAGCGGATGAGTGAGTTGATAAAGTGATCTCGTGAAATAAACCGAAATATCGACCAGTAAAGTGATTATATAAATTAATAATTAAGTTTGTGTGCATATAAATTAAATTTAAGTGACTAGTTGAGTATATATAAATTGAGTGTTAGTGTTTAAATAAATTAGTAAGTAGCCATACGGTGTGTTTAAAGTTTATCCCACCCGTTTACTGTTTAAATAAATTAGAAAAACATTACATTGGTGTCAGAAGTGGGATTATATAAATAAATTGCTACGTAAAAATGGCCAAGAGACTATGCGATCTGAAAGTGGCGGAATTGAGAGCAGAATTGGTAGATCGTGAGTTGGAACCGTCCAGTAGAAAAAGTGAATTAGTAGAAAGACTTAAATTGGCACTGGAAAATGACGGCTTTGATCCAGAAACAGTTTTATTTAATGACGAGGCTTCCACCTTAATCTCGTCAATTTCTGCTAACATGGACGAGAAGATTTCTACCATAGAAGAGAACATGGACGGGAAGATTTCTGCTATGAAGAACGATATTTCTGCCATGGAAGAGAAGATTTCAACGAATATGAAAAACGATATTTCTGCTATGAAGAACGACATTTCTGCTAATATGGACGAAAAGATCTCTGCTATGAAGAACGATATATCTGCCGATATCTTACTAATGAAAAACGACATTGCCGCTGACGTTGAAAATGAAATTTCGTCTCTAAAATCAGAAATCGAGAATAAAATGACAACTGTGGACGGAAAAATCAAGGAGTTAGAGAGTAAGATAACAGATTTAAGAACACAAGACACGCCAGCAGAACAAAAGAAGATCGAGATATGCAATCCAGCAACACAACCCAAGACAGAAGATATTAGCATTTTTGCCCGAGTCAAGGCTCCAACGTTCGACGGAATGACATCGTGGACCAATTATGTGAAACAATTTGAAGCAGCCGCTAGAGTGAATAATTGGTCCGATAAGGAGAAAGCAGTGAACTTAACCATCGCGCTTCGGGGAGATGCCTTAGATGTACTTCAGACGATACCTCTGGAAGAAACGGATGATTTCGAGCAGCTGAAGAAGAGGTTAGACATGCGATATGGTCACGAAAATCTAGAACATTTGTACCAATCCCAGCTGAAGAACCGAAGGCAGAAACGTGACGAAGCACTTCAAGGATATGAAGTGGATATTGCCCGACTCGTTCGATTTGCTTATCCATCAGCTGCAGAGAACATGATGGAATGTCTGGGTATACAAGCGTTTATTGATGGCTTACGTGACCCCGATATGCAGAGGACGCTTAGTTAGCTCATCCGAAAACATTAGACGACGCATTGACAGCTGCTCTTGAATATGAAGCAGCCACGATAGCTTCGGGATACAACAAAGGTAGGACCATGCAGGAAGAAGATGACGCTGACAAACTTGACCAGATCGTCAACTTGTTGAAAGGTATGGCAGACAAGAAGCCGAAGAAGATCAAACGCCGGAAGTGTGGCGAGCTAGACCACGTACGCAGTCTGTCTAAGCGCCCCAAGACTCCTGTAACCCAAGAACTCCAGTCACAGGGGAAATCAGACAGGGGTGAACATCCAGCTGATATGAATCACCGAAAAGCCAACTCTTTGCCTAGACGGTCATGCCCTGTAGACTATTCACAATGCAACAAATCGAAATCTAAGGATGTTGCAGTTTCAAGAATTACAGTAGTCAACGACGAATGATCACCCACCAGGATCAGAGAAGATCAGGAGAATGATCCTCACCTGAAGATGATCCGGCAGTGGAAGAAAGAAAATCGGCGACCTACCTGGCTAGAAGTGTCAAAATTTTCACCGAAATTCAAGGCGTATTGGCCTCAGTGGGACTCCCTTGTCCTGGAATAAGGGCTGTTGAAAACGATGATGGTTCTGAAATGAGGAGACAGCTAGTTATCCCGAGAACAAGAGTAGTTGAGGTACTAAAGAAGTTACACGACAGCCCATCGGGAGGTCATCTGGGAGTGAAGAAAACCCTTCAGCGAGTCCGTGAAAGGTTTTATTGGATGAACAGCTCCGACGATGTGAAGGACTGGTGTAAGAAATGTACGACTTGTGCTACGAGTAATGGACCACATCGCAAGAGAAAGGCACCTATAAAACAATACAATGTTGGAAGCCCTTTCGAAAGGATTGCTTTAGATATCGCTGGACCATTTCCGGCGACAGAAAATGGTGGCAAATACATACTGGTTGTAATGGATTATTTCACAAAGTGGTTGGAAATTTACGCGATCCCGAACCAAGAGGCCACAACTGTAGCAGATGTATTGGTGAAAGACTGTATCAGCCGATATGGAGCGCCCTTGGAAGTCCACAGCGACCAGGGGAGAAATTTCGAAAGTCATCTATTCCAGGAGATTTGCGAGAAGCTGGGAATGAAGAAGACCAGGACATGCACAGTCAGATGGAATGGTCGAGAGAATGAACAGGACTATTGGAAAATACCTGTCCAAAGTAGTATCCAGCCATCAGAGAGATTGGGACCAGTCTCTTTCCCTATTCGCATTGGCTTATCGATCTGCCGTCAATGAGTCCACGGGTGAAACACTGGCGAAAATCCTGTTTGGACGTGGAATGAGGCATCCTTGTGACCTGGAATTTGGCTGTTGGCCTGGAGAAGATCTAGCAGGCGAAGACTACGTGATCCAATTGAAAAGAAGGCTGGACGATATTCATGAATTAGTTCGAACAAATCTTCAAGTTGCCAGCGACAGAATGAAAAGTCGGTACGACACGCAGGCCACAGAAGGCGGTTTAAAAGAAGGGCACAAAGTATGGTTGCACAACCCGACGAGGAGAAAAGGATATTCTCCAAAATTACAAAAATCCTGGGAGGGTCCATACTTAATCAAGAAAAGGATCAATGATGTTATATATCGCATAAGCAAGATCCCCAACGGAAAAGCAAAAGTAGTTCACCAAAACCGACTAGCACCATTCGAAGGAGACCATGACCTGGAGGAAAGAGTAAACCTTATTCGAGATGTGTCTGGCCCTACCTTCGATGAATTTATGGGCACATATGGAGGTACCGGGAAAGCTAGATATGGAGTCACTTCGGAACAACAACAAGATTTGTTCACTCTCCCGGAAGATTATTCACTGGTATACAACATTCCCGCGCGTATCAAGAACGTACGAGGGTTGGCAATCGTCTTTCGAAAGAAGTTCGGGCAATTAGAAAAACTTGAAGACCAGATTCCAGCCCCTGGCAAGACACTGAAACTGAAACATAATTCGCGGTATGTCTTCTACGTGGTAACTAAAAATGAAATTCAATATCGATCTACCTACCGCGATGTGTGGGAAGCACTTCGAAACCTACGAGATCATGGGTTGGAATCCAGCGTGAAGAAACTAGCTATGCCTAAGATAGCGAGTAACCAGTTGGATTGGCGAATCATCAGGAACATGGTAGAGTTTATCTTTAGAGATACCGGTGTCCAGATATTAATTTGCAGCTACAACCCTCGTTATCAGTATCCGATGAAGACGGTGCCCTGCCATTTCCATAAGAACGGAAAGTGTAGAAATGGGGCCAGTTGCCGATTCAAACATCCAGTCTCAGCTACACAAAAGTTCCAGGAGGAACTTCCATTTAAGGAGGGGGTAATGTTACGAAACAGCACATTGGTTTAGACCCTAACTCCGACCCCGTCTAAGCCAGGTATAAAAGTTAAAATTATGGCGGATACACAGGTTTTTTTTATAACTGTTCACTATCTTATCTAAATATTGTTTTTGTGACCAGACTTATCTAGAAAAGGCCAGGGCCAATTTTTTGTGTGTGTGTAAGCCGCAGTCCGGAATTTTCTAGTAAAAAAGGCTTTAATATAAATAAAGGACCGATCAGCGGATGAGTGAGTTGATAAAGTGATCTCGTGAAATAAATAAACCGAAATATCGATCAGTAAAGTGATTATATAAATTATTAATTAAGTTTGTGTGCATATAAATTAAATTTAAGTGACTAGTTGAGTATATATAAATTAAGTGTTAGTGATTAGTTAAATGTTTAAATAAATTAGTAAGTAGCCATACCGTGTGTTTAAAGTTTATCCCACCCGTTTACTGTTTAAATAAATTAGAAAAACATTACAATAGATTATTGTAACTAAATAAGAATTATTGTAATGTAATAGTAATTCGGTTTCTGGCGTTAATAGTTCAATCGAACTAGTTCAGCGAACTAGTTCATTTTGGTGAACTATTTCACATGAACTAGTTCATTGAGATGAACTGTTAAGCACACCTCTAGTATAAGGGAATAATACACCAATGGTATCTAAATAGCTAGTTATGTTTGTTTGGATACAAAATTGACATAACCTGAGATTTTGACGTCACCACTAATACCGCCAATTTTATGTTTTTAGACACCGGTAGTAACCTTTTTTGACGACAGCTTTGATAATGGCCTAGTGGCTGAAAGCGCTTAGCTGGAATTTATAATAAACTGCACACTCAGTACTCGTCGTTGCATTCATTCAATATATTCAAAACTAGTGAAGAAGTTCAAAAAATTTAAATTATCGAAATAACAAAGTTTATTATATTTCCAGAAAAACGGAATATTTGACGACAACGTAAATACTACCATACCACTCAACACACACACAAACCAAAAAAATTATCAAAATCGTTACAAAGGATAATGTATGCGCTTTATATTTAAAACTCTGTTTATAGGAACATTTACATCAGTCGACGAAAACCTCTGCTACCAGGGTCTTCCAGAACATCGGATTGCTACATCCCATCCTCTATAGTTTTTTATAAATTGAAAGTTCCAGCCACGTATGTCAAAATAGTATATTGTTTAAAGAGTGACGAAAGTAGAATTTTCTCCAAAGAAGGGAACAGTTTATCAAACGAGACGCCACCGAGTTTGATAACGTTCTCAAGTTGCAGAAAATGTTTATCGGCGAGTAAAACACTATATTTTTTCTATAACCATGACTTACTACATAGGATATACAAGAAGTTTGAAAGAGTTGAATTATCTCTAAAGTGATCTCGACGAAATCTGCCATTTACCATGTTTGTTTTGGCATCTACCTATTAATTGAACGTTTCTAACCTTTTGCCATATACATACTGTATAAAACCTAACAATGAAATATAATACTGCAACTTAGTGCAATTTACATCTTTGAATAACTCAATACAAAAAAAATGTATTGTGTATTTTAAAAGTTATTTTTGATTCACATATTGATTCATAATTATATTAGAACAGTTAAGTATATGATTGGGCTCTCACCAATTTAATATCTGAAATTGCAACCACTTACTTTCGTCATTAGAGACGAAAGTTAACGTTATGGGATATTCTATCACTGGTGTCGGAAACTGGCGTTATCGGTTGAAGTAAAACGTGACGAGAGATGTTCATTTTTATATGGTTATAGAAAAAAGTAACTTTTCAAGAAAGTGAACAACATCAAAGTTTACATTACAAAACAATACTTCATAATAGATTTGACGATGCTTATTTCTGATTAACTCAAATAATGCGTCTTCCGATTACGTAGCAAATTGGATGAAAATTATCAAAACTTACTTACTTAAACGACGATATAGGATTTAATACGAAAACATATCAAAGGCACGTGAATTAACAAATACAGAATCGGAAAAAAATATATCTTGGGTATAGACAGAAATCTGTAAGAGTAATAAGGATGGCAGTTATATTATAATACCACATAATCGAGAAAGACGGAATGCTGTCCTCCCTTCTTGTTACCCCACTCGACTCAAAAGTATTGTGTAAAACCAGTTGTGATCTGAACAATCGGGAATCTAAAGAATTGCCAACTTAAATTCACATCTCTTCTAGTTTAAAACCGGTATGACAGTGTCTAGTATCAAATATTTGCCGGCAGTGATTGCGAAAAATTCAAAAATTGAATTACCGCTGAAACATGCAGACAATTTACACAACCGCAGAGAAAGTACAGATCGTTAGTGGTACTTTGGGGGTAATTATGTAAAATATAGACCTCTGTGAAGGTGGCAGAACCATTTTGGCAGAATCAAATAAAACCTATTACGACTTTTAGTACTCATTTTGTACTAATTTGTACCACAAAAAATAATTTTGTACCTTTACCCATTAACGAAAAAAACATGGCGCTGCTAGCTTCATGTTAACCTAGAAAGCCCAAATTGAAAAAATTTGAAAAAAATGAAAATTATTACAGAAAATTAAAGAACTGAATTTGTACTAATTTGTACCACAAAAAAATTAACATCAACCCCCTCAAACAAATCCTATTGCGATAAATTGAACAGCAAGCCCATACTTCTCCGATCTTTTTAATATTTCTTGAAAAACGAAATATTAAAGTCGATTCTATTAGTAGGTACTAAATTTGTACTAATTTGTACCACGAAGAATATAAATATTAAAGTCAACCAACTTAAACAACCCCTGCTTTTATAAACTGAATAGCAAGCCCATACTTCTACGATCTTTTCAATATTTCTTGAAAAACGAAATATTAAAGTCGATTCTATTAGTACTAAATTTGTACTAATTTGTACCACGAAGAATATTTCAAAATATTAAAGTCAACCCACTTAAACAATCCCTGCTTTTATAAATTAAATAGCAAGCCCATTATCCCAAAACCTTTTAAAATTTCTTGAAAAACGAAATATAAAAGTCGACTTCAATAAAAGTGAATGTGTACTCATTTGTACCACAAAAAAAAAATTAACGCCAACCCCCTCAAACAACCCTTGTTGCGATAATTTGAATAGCAAGCCCATACTTCTTCGATCTTTTCGATATTTTTTGAGAAACGAAATATGAAAGTCGATTCTATTAGTACTAAATTTGTACTAATTTGTACCACGAAGAAAATGTCAAAATATTAAAGTCAACCCACTTAAACAACCCCTGCTTTTATAAATTGAATAGCAAGCCAAGTGATAATTACCAGTGGCGTATATAGATAATATTTTTAGGGGGTTTGCAATGTTATTTGGATAAAGAAGTCATTATTTAACATTCTTCTTTACGGCTTAATTTAGAGGGTAAATTACAACTAGATTATTTTAATAAGGGTTTAAATAAAGTGAGTTGTGTATTATAAATTTTAAATTTAACAATACAGTGAACACATATTTGAATATAAACTATATATCGACTAACGAGGTTAACAATATTTACAAAACAAAGTCTAGGTTTTTTGGTGTACTTGTAAATTTATCAAGAACTTCCTCGTCACTAACAATAATGTATCTACGGATAGAGAGTTAAGCCTACTTTCAGATGTAGTGTTTCGTAAGTAAGTATTTCCCAAGCTGGAGAAAGTTCTTTCTACGGTCGCAACAGAAACAGGAAGAACTGCCAGAAGTTTCAAGAGGGTATAAATGTTAAGATATAAAATATTATAACAGTTTGTTTGCGAACCAATAGCAGTTTTTCCAGGCTGTACTTTTCTTTCTACAACATAAACTCTTTCTGCACAAACTGTTTATGTGATAAATCTTCTTCAAAATATTAAAGTGAACCCACTTAAACAACCCCTGCTTTTATAAATTGAATAGCAAGCCCATACTTCTCCGATCTTTTCAATATTTCTTGAAAATCAAAATATTAAAGTCGATTCTATTAGTACTAAATTTGTACTAATTTGTACCACGAAGAAAATTTCAAAATATTAAAGTCAACCCACTTAAACAACCCCTGCTTTTATAAATTGAATAGCAAGTCCATACTGCTCCGATCTTTTCAACATTTCTTGAAAAACGAAATATTAAAGTCGATTCTATCAGTTTGTTTGTTTTAAAAAGTCTTTGTTTACAAAATTTTGTTGTTAGCTATTTACAATACATGTACAGAACTATATATATATATATATATATATATATTGAACCAGATATCTTAGATAATAAGACGAAGAATAATTTCCATATCATAACAGCTGTTCATCTGAAATGAAAACAAATATTACTATAGTTAATTCATTATAATCATTAATTTAAGAATAAGAACAAATATAAATATTGAATAGAATATAATCCAATAGATTTTATAGATAAACAAATAATGACATATAGACAAATAACATAAGAGAATTAATATTTATAATTGATATGAATGTAACAAGAATATACTATCAATAATAATATTGAATGTTGTACTATGTAAATGGATTTATGTATAACCAATTTTAATGTATTTGTATGTATGAAATTGTTTTGATAAGTGATTGAAGTTTCAATTATCTGATTACAAAGGACAATATCTGATTGGTTATAAAAGATGACATAACAAACTTTGAATCAATAAATAAACTTTTGAATAGTGATCTGGAAAAGAACAAAAGACTGTTTTGTTTAAAAAAGTTGAAAATCGAGGGGACGCTTAAGGAGAACGGTAGCTGGTGTTAAGAAGCGAGGAGTGTGTGGGATAGTGTTCCTAAAAATTTAAAGATATTCCCGGTTTAAGACATTTAAACTCCTAAAGTACGATTAAATACAATATTAGAAATACTTACAGTTAATTGTAACAAGTTTTCCGACAAGAATTTGCGAAATTTTCAACAATTTTGGTTTTTTGGAGATTCAGTGGGTGTTCCTGGGATCCAGAGACTTTCTTCCAAATTCAAGATCAACAGGTCAGTGTATTTAAACCATTTATTGGCCAATAAACAGTGCAAAAACTCAAATTACCAATTAAGTACTTAATATCATAAATTGACAAACTTTTTCACATATGATCGATCTAAAAAAGAAAGAAACAGACTTTATCTAGCATATTCATTGCATAAATCATTAAATTTAATAAAAGGCAGAACTTTATATAAATTAAAATATGTACTTACGCTAATCACGCCATCTTGTAATCGCAGAAATCTGGTGATTGAAATTTTATAATGTTGTAACCATGTCCATTTGTATATAATTTCTATTTTTCTATCCATGTATATAACTCATTTCTTCCCACAGCTATTTGTATCATATATAACTATGATATATATATGTATTCTTTTATGTTTATTGTAAATTGCCATTTACTTGTTTGCATCGTCAACAAACTGTGTTGTATAATATAGATGCTTCTTACGTATCATAATTATTTGTTTCATGCTAAAGCGCATGACTAATTTTTTTCACGCATGCGCATTTATGATATTATTAAAATCAATAAATAGGTACATATAACCATTGGCGTCGCATATTATTTTATCAAATAAATATTGCATTGATAATTAAATTGATTTCAAATAATGTGTTTTCTTTTTATTTCAACTATTACATCAGTATAAATTGCCAGGACTCAAAGGGAAAAAGGATTTCATGCTCCCGAATAATCTAATTAAAATAAATTATTAAACAAATATTAAAAACAAACTGAGCTAGCCAAACTTAAAACTTAAAACAAAAATTTTAAATAAATAAACATATACATTTAAATCTACTATAAAAGTAAGTATTATATCAAATAAATAGTATAATATATATATATATATATATATACATAAAAAACATAAATATATACAATACCGATGTCCTGGCAGTCCTGACATAACTGTTTATGTCTGGATACAATTATGGCACCTTGCTCTTCGCATAATCCATTAATTTTGGCTCTACAAATTACTTTGTCCCGTATTGATAAATTTGACTCCACTAGCTATTTCGACTTGTTTATCCCTGAAAAGCAGCTGAAAAACAGGGTTTCAATACTATTCTATTAGTACTAAATTTGTACCACGAAGAAAATTTCAAAATATTAAATTCATTTCATGGTACACATTTAGTACTGGTAGAATCGACTTTAATATACCATTATTCAGAAAATATTGGAAAGATCGGAGAAGAATGCGCTTACTATTCAATGTATCGATCAGGGGTTGTTTCAGGGGGTTGACGTTAATTTTTTTTGTTGTACAAATGAGTACATATTCAGTTTTAATGGAGTCGACTTTTATATTTCGTTATTCAATAAATTTTGAAAAGTTGGGAGGATAATGGGCTTGCTATTCAATTTATCGCAACAGGGGTTGTTTGAGGGGGTTGGCGTTAATTTTTTTTGTGGTACTAATTAGTACAAATTCACTTTTAATGAAGTCGACTTTTATATTTCGTTTTTCAGGAAATTTTGAAAAGTTTTGGGATAATGGGCTTGCTATTCAATTTATAAAAGCAGAGGTTGTTTAAGTGGGTTGACTTTAATATTTTGAAATATTCTTCGTGGTACAAATTTAGTACTAATAGAATCGACTTTAATATTTCGTTTTTCAAGAAATATTAAAAAGATCGGAGAAGTATGGGCTTGCTGTTCAATTTATCGTAATAGGGGTTGTTTGAGGGGGTTGATGTCAATTTTTTTTGTGGTACAAATTAGTACAAATTCAGTTCTTTAATTTCCTGTGATAATTTTAATTTTTTTCAAAAATTTTTAATTTGGGCTTTCTAGGTTAACATGAAGCTAGCAGCGCCATGTTTTTTTCGTTAATGGGTAAAGGTACAAAATTATTTTTTGTGGTACAAATTAGTACAAAATGGGTACTAAAAGTGGTAATAGGTTTTATTTGATTCTGCCGAAATGGTTCTGCCACCTTCACAGAGGTAAGATATAGTATACTTAAATCTATTTATAGTGGTTTTTGTAGATAGACCTATACCTATAAACTGCAATCAACTGCTTCACAATTTATGTTGTAGTTATTGACTACCATTGTTACAAAAAATAAGCTTTTACAGGCAATACTGTACTTTTGAAAGATTGGATATTATTACTATGTTCAACTACTTTTGGTGGTGTATGATGTAAGGTTGTTCTTAAACTCCAAGTTTCGAAGTGGCCAAAAATATTTACAATTACAGTTTTTTGCAATACAACTATGATGAAATATACCTGGTGATCACAATTTAAAGGTTCACTTATTAGAACTGAAATCCTAAATAAATTAAAATAATAATTCTATTCACACTTGTCAGACCAAAACCGTGTTTCTAGCAATTTTTCTTTTTGACACTTTCACTTTGACTTTGACATACACAAGCCAGATTCACACCAACCATTGTAATATTTGTTGACCTGTCTTGGTGATGAGTCTCAGTGTAGTGACGTAGAGCGTATTCCCTCTTCGATCTATTCGAGAAGAAGTTCTAATGCTATCTCGATCTTTAAGCAGCCCATCCTTTACGCACTCATTCAAACGATATACACAAGATATATTTTTTCCAATACTGTATGTTTGTTTCACTGACAACTACTTTTTTTATATATTTCGGCATTCCACTTCCTCAGAAGAACCAGAATAATTTATATTCAAAGGAAAATGCTTCAAATATACACTTTTCCTAAGATATCTCGGCATAGGAAAAATATATCGACATTAAATTTTCGCTATTCTGTTGGTAATTTATTCTACTTTCGTAATTCAACCAAATTGTATACTTGTATTGAATATCTTAGAAAGAGAACCAAAGACAAGACAAAATCATAATAATAACACCATTAGAGTGCAAGTTACTTATTAACTTGCTTCAAAATCAGATATTTTTTCATAACTAAGCTCTCATACTCCTCTAACTTTTACTTGCAAAGATAGAGAAACTTTTAAGATCAAATATATTGTATCGAAGAATACGATACGATCGCTCTTAATTTAATAAGACAAATTTCATAAAATTTACATTTTTCAATTGAAGCGGAGGACCTACAAGTCTGTAAATAATTTCCTGGTGTTTCTGGAAGCAACTTTTGTGGTAAATTTTTATTCCCGGAGCTCTACTATAAACGGTCCCTGAGATATGACCAAGAGACATTATGACTGACATTTTACCTCTTTTTGTTACAAAATTTTGTGCCAAGCGATGAATGATCAAGTTTTTTATGCATGATACCTGTATCTAATCAATTTCGACACGTTTCTGCTAATAGGCAGTCATTTAAAAAGATAATAGAACAATAAACGTTTTGCTGAAGTGAAAAAGCTTTTAGAGAGATAATTTAAAAATAGTAGACAAAGAGAATCATTATTATGTGATTACAAAATGTGTCAGACTCTGGTTAACTATTGAATACGGCAGGTGAAAAACAGTCAAGGGGAAAATGAATGTTGGCTTATATGTTTAGAACAATTTGATATTATTTTAATATAGATGCTATTTTTGTGGCTTTCAATTAGTGATTTGACTAACTACATTATAGTTAACAGATTTCCGATAATTGAGAAATAAAATATATTTAGGCAGTTAAGTAGGAGTAAGCATTTAGATAAATAACTATAGTAATAACTGAAAAACAATATTTTACTCACCTAATCATTCATTAGTGCATCAACAATCTATATTCTCATCTAGTCATGTAATTTTCTCACGACTTGAATTTTTTCGTGTATTTAGTTATTAAAATGAACAAATCCAGATTCTTGAAAATTTACGCCCTTTTTGTAGAGAAATCTACCAATCTTACTATTTCTAAATATTTATATGACGAAAGAATGATTTGGTGCTATTATATAAAAACATATTTAGATGAAAGTATATTTTTTTGAGCTACAAATAAGTAAGATTTCCTAGAAGAGAAATCTTCAGCAACTGCTTGGAGAATAGAACTAAGAATGGTAATATCATAATATTCAGTTGTAGTTGTTCTCTCTGCAGCTTCATATTTGTACTAAAAGTATACCAAACTTCCTATCATGAAACTTACCACATACGCGAACGGCAGCTTTTAGTCGGTAGAGCAGGTGGAAGTCGTTGAATTTCCTCAAATTTATATATCAAAAATTTGAATATTAACCAATAAAAGTATAGAATGAATTCTGTAAAAATCAATGAAATACTGAAATTAAACTAGAAATGAAATTTGATACGGTTACCATATTTTCAAAGTAATCAAAACAGCAATTTAAAAAAACAGCCTAGTGAGAAAAGAGAAGTAATCAGTCAAAAGTACTAATCAAAAATTTATCAATTATGCAAACAAAATTTAACATCTAGAGAGAAAAAAATATAAACGTCGTAATAGGCCTTGACATATAAAATTTTCGATTTGAAAGTGCAAGTAAGATAAAAGGTATTTATTAGAAATATAAAGAGTGTATATAAATAAGTTGGTAATAATTATACTAAATGTGAAAAATAGCGAATTAAAAAAATAAAAAAATTGTTATTGGTGGAAACTGAAGCAGGAAAAATTTGAAAATTATCCAGGGAGATGAAGAGGATTATGATAGACTTTGATTGGTTGAATGAGAAGAGACAGTTTCTTTTTGAGAAAAATTATAGGAAAACAAGAAAAAATCCATTTAAATAGAAGAAAACATTGATAAAAACTAAAACTATTATTAAACTAATCCAGGGAGATAAACATATATAAATCCAATAGAAAGGTACTCACCATAATAGAATCTAAAATTGAATGAATTAACCAGAAAGTTACTGTAAACGAAACGATGTCAAAGATAAGGTAAAGTCCAATATTTCATCATTCTAAGACAGGGTAACAAAATTTTAGTGATATTCAAATTCTAAAATCAACCAAATTTCACTATCACAGTCCTCAATATTCCCAATTCTTATTAGTGTTTGAAACAAATAGACAATTTTTTCATGTATACAAAGACCATTCCTTCAATGACAAACTATTTAAAAAAAATATTAAGTGCATATTAGTGGGTGATTTGAATACTAACAAAACAAAAAATTTCTATTTTGAATAGTGTAAGGTTAGGTAATTAAGTATTTGATAGTTAGATGACGATAGAATATAAAGTAGGAATAAAAAATATAGTTAATTCAGGGTTGGTTTTAGAAAATTGGGGTTTATTGAATTGTATAAGAATTAAGTAATGAGAAATTTGAGTTATGGATGATTAGTATTCTTTCTGATAAATGCAATTTATTTGCAGAGTTTAAATTTACATAATATTTCGTAAATTCATTTAAGTAGCATATGAGACGAAGAATCCACCTGAGAGAGATATTATTATGTTCCGATCCGACTGAGCTGAGAAAACAAAGGTATATTAATAGAGTAATGTGGGTAACTGATAGAAAATGGTGCCCGGCACAATTTTGACAAATTTCATTCTATAATATACAAATTTAAAAAAATCATAATTACATGCTAACAAAAAGAAACAGAATCGTAACAAAAATGTCGCAGCCAAGGTGGGGCATTTTCAAAAACAAGCATTTTTAAAATTCAAATGATAGGCACAAGGCAATTTGAAATTGGGCACTGTTGAAATTGAAAGTGGGGGTAAAAAAATTGGTAGAAGTTGAGAAAAAGTTAATAAGGTGTAGGTGAGAGAAAATGGATTTAAGAGATGGATAGAGCGTAGGTTTGGAAGGAGCAGGAGAGAGAAGAGATAGTGTTGAAAAAGGGGAAGCAAGTGTAGTGTCAGAAGAGGCAGATATGAATGCAGTAGGATTGCAGGAAACAGAGCAGAGTAAAAGTATGAAATATCAAATACATATGTTGATGGAATTTATTGCAAATAATATGCAGAATATGGAACAACTTGTGAAAGAAAATATACAAGGTGTGAAAGAAAATATGCAGAGTACGGAACGAGTTATAAAAGAGGATATGAGAGAGAATATGCATAGTATGGAGAGTAGATACAGGAAAATATGGAGAAATTGGAAGAGCGCATGAGAATGAGTATTGAACAAACTAAAAATGAAATTGTTGTAATATATAAGAAACTTGAAATCAGAATAGACAACCAAAACAAAGAATTTTATGAGAAAACAAGAGGAGAAACATCTCGTATTAGCAATGCGTTAGAAAATAATGATAAAAATATAAATGAATTGAGAACTGAATTAGAAATATATAATCAAAGTATTTTTGGTGAAATTAATGACATAAATAAAAAAGGAAATGAGCAACAAAAAGAAACTAGTAGTATATTTGTGAAAGTTGACAAAGAAATAAATGAAATAAAGAAAAATTCCAGTTCAAAAGTTGAAAATCGAGATTATCAGAAAAAATTTAAAGAATTAGAAAACAAATTGAATAACTTGGAACAAGGAAGACTACATGAAAATGTAGAAACTAGAATTTTAAGTAAAAATATACAAATAAATAGTAAGTTTGATGGTAATATTCATAAAATGCATGATGCTGAATCTGGCATCAAATTCGGAACAGCAGATGACCAGAGACAAACAAATTCTGGGACCCCGTTCCATAGAATTTTTTGATTTGCATGAAGCCAGCCTAAACTATAGGGAGGAGAATGGGGGAAAAATAAAATAGATAACTGCGTAAGAAAATTAATATATATATATATATATATATATATATATATATATATATATATATATATATGTGTGTGTATATATTGAAAAGTTTATTTTCTTGGGTTCGTGGGTTGTTTGAAATAATTAAAAACGATTATATTTCACATTTTTCTATGGAAAATGGATATAATGTTAACGTTTCGCTTCTTCTTTGGTATATTTGTGACCATTCATTCTGCTCTCTAAGTATTGTGTAGTCATTCCTATATAATTATTTGGACAATTCATGCATGGAAATATCTTAGAGGGAAATTGAACGATATTATAAATACAACTAAATTAAAAATTATTAACTTGAGTATCAGTGAATCTGTTAAACTTATAAAAAAACTAGAAAAAGCTATTGATTGCGAAATAAACAAATTGAAAAATATCATTCCAGAAAACTTGTTGAATTCATATGTAAATCTAGAAAAAACAAAATATGAAAAACAATTCCAAAAAATAAAAAAAGCAAATTCAAAAAAGTTCAATAATTTAACTAATAGCTGTACACAAAATGATATTGGGCTAAACTCTGACTCGTGGCTTGAAAACATCTCTAATACACATATACCAAGTGACATAACAGAAGTATTGGCATATGGGAAAAATTTCGCTCTTCCATACAAGAAGGAGAACGAACTACCTTATACAGAATATATTGCAAGTATAGAAACAGCCATTATACATAAACCAGATCAAATAAAAGACAATATTAGAGCTGATGTAGTAAATACTATCACCAATCATAAAATAAAACTCCGTCATTGTAAAACTCAAAAAATCAATGAAACTCAAAAAACATCCAAAAAAAATTGAAGAAAACTAAAGAATTTATAAGATGCAATCCCCAAATTACAATTATACAACCAGATAAATGTAATAAAACACTAATAATGAACACCGAAGATTATAATAATAAAATGACTGAGTTACTGAGTGATAGAAATGTTTATCAAAACATTCAATTAGATAAAACCAAAATATTTCAAAACAAAAATAATACATTCATAAAAAAACTGTTAAATAATGGTTCTATCAATGCAAACGAAGCAACAAAATTACAAACACACAATGCTTTACCACCAAAACTCTATGGACTACCAAAACTACATAAACCAAATATACCAATGCGTCCAATAGTGTCATACATCCAATCACCTTTTTATAAACTATCTAAATATCTTGCATACGTCTATCAAAAACAACCAAAAACAATTTCTATGTGAAAGATTCATTTATGCTTAAGCTGTTTTTAGATACAGTACATATTCCTGATAATTATAAAAGCATATCCCTAGACGTCATCTCAATGTACACAAAAATTCCAAATGATCTTATAACATATGTACTAAAAGATAAATGGGATTTGATCAAACAACATACATCACTTAATTATGACGAATTTCTAGAAGGGATTATGCTTATACAAACAAATAATTACTTTCAATATAATGACAACTTTTTCCAACAACTAAACGGATGTACAATGGGATCTCCAATTTATTCAAGTCTAGCGCAAATCGTTATGGAATATATAGAGGATTGAAGTATTGAATGATATAAATTTTGATGTAAGATTTTTTAAAAGATACGTTGATGACTGTAATTTCAGGTAACAAGTGCGATGCCTTCCTAAGCACTTTTAATAAATTCAACCCAAGTATCCAATTCACTTTAGATATCGAAAACAACAACAAAATAAATTTTCTAGACATGACAATTATAAAAACCAATAACAAAATTAAAACCAAACTATATGCAAAAGGAACATGGTCTGGACGGTATCTAAATTATAACTCATGGCATCCCAAATCACAAAAAACAGTGTTATTATTATAGGATTAACGGATAGAGCTATAAACTTCACCTGAATATCGTCCTGAAGTAATGAAAAAACTCAAAAATATTCTGAAAAATAATCAATATCCAGAAAATCAAATTAATAGATTCATTACCCAACGTACATATAAATTATACAATAACAACATAAAACCAAATATACAAATAAAACCAAGCCAAGAAAATGATACATAGATAGCCCTACCTTACATAAATCAGTTATCAGAAAAACTTAAATACAATTTATCAAAACGTAACATCAATGTAAGCCATAAATCCCACAACACATTATAACCACTTTTTACTAAACTAAAAAACAAAACCAAAGATAATAAGAAATCAAATACTATATACTCCATACCATGCATGAATTGTCCAAAGAATTATATAGGAATGACTACACAATACTTGGAGAGCAGAATGAATGGTAACAAATATTAAAAAATGCATCAACCGCTTTACACAAACATGAAAGCACTGAGAATCATGAATTTGATTATAAAAAAAACAAAATTTTTAGTTCAAGACACCAATCATCAAAAATTATCAATTAAAGAAATGATACACATAAAACAAGATAAGTTTTCTGTGAATGATATACAAGATATTAAAAACTTGAGTCAAATTTATTATAAACTGATTAACTAATTTCATTTCAACCTACCTCGTATAGTATCGTCCGTTGATATTCTAAGGTGAGTACATCGATTTTAATACTATGTTTTTATTGATGTTTCTAAGAAACCTACTAATGTTATGTTTTTTATCTATCTGCTAATATTTTAATCGTCCCTTATTTTTACAATGGTATTGTTTTTGAAAATGCTTCCAAAGAAGATGCGAAACGTTAACATTATATCCATTTTCCATAGAAAAATGTGAAATATAATCGTTTTTTAATTATTTCAAACAACCTACGAACCCAAGAAAATAAACTTTTCAATATTATAAACAAATGGTTGGAGAAATTAAATGAATTTATATATATATATATATATATATATATATATATATATATATATATACATAATGGATATTTTTGTGGGGATGTGGCAATAAGACTCCAGAGTAAATTCTTTCAGATATTTATTCCCGAGCTTTCGAATGATTTTCATTCATTATCAAGGGCTATAAATAATTGGTCAATGTTATCATTTTTAATGATTAAATGAAATAATAAATACTTACATAAAATCTATAGCGAATTTTGGAATAGTTGTAAATTTTTATAATAAATTCTTTTAAACATAAATCAATGAAAAACTCAAAAAACAATATGACAATAAACAAAATATTTGATCTTGAACTACTACAATTTTTATTTTTTTATCATAAAATTGAAGATTGTTATGAATCTTCTGTTCTTTTTTCATAATCTAAAAGATATGCATAGATGACACTAAGGTTATTTAAATCTGTTTTTTTATTTATTACATAATTTTGTTCTGCAATATATGTTGTTTCCAAAAAAAGGCGTTTTCTATAATTACTTTCTATTGCTAAGACTTTGGCAGATTGATAATCCATAGAATGGCCTTCATAAAACACGTGTTCCGCTAAAGCACATCTATCAGGATATAATCTACTGTCACTTTTATGAGAGGCGATTCGATTGGTTAGCGATCTTTTACTGTGACCAATATATTTCTTATTACAGATATTGCAAGGAATCTCATAAACTATATTAGTTAATTATTTAGTAGTAGTAGTCTTGTCTTTGATCTTACTGAAAATTGATTTTATTGTAACACATTGTTTATTCGTAATTTTGATATTATGTGGTTTTAGTACTCCAGAAATTTTAGGTGTGATAGATTTTATATATGGAAATGAAATATAAGTTGGAGATGTAATATTAGTAGTTAAAATGTCACTGTTTTCTTCGTTTCGTATTATGTCAACAGTAATGTCATTTCTATTGTCAGAAGTATTATATAAAACATGTTTCAAAAGATATGAAGGATATGAGTTATTATAGAAAAGTTTGTAGAGTATTTTTAGATTTTTATCGTGAAATATTGGATTGGAAATTTCTAGGACTCTGGTTTTCATCTGTTTAATCAAGTTAATTTTTGTACTACGTCGATGATATGAATGGTAATTTATATATCTCCCAGGTTTCCTATACCAGTCAATCAAGATTCTATTATCATTATTTCTAATAAATTTGGTATCAAGAAAAGGTAAAGATTGTTCTGTATTTTCCCTTTCCATTGTAAATTGTATATGCGGATCGAAGCTATTGAAGTAAAAGAGTATATTATTTATTTCATCACATGGAAGAGATAATACTATATCATCTACATATTTTTTGATGAAAAACAAATTAAAGGGTAAAACAGAAATAACATAGTCTAAAATATAATTCATGACATAGTCTGCTAATATAGGAGATATTGAAGAGCCCATAGGTGTTCCAAAGGTTTGTTGGTAATTTTTGTTATTGTAAGTGAAAAATGTATTATTAAAAATAAATGTAATTAATTCTAAAAAAGTTTCTGTTCCCAATTTGCAATTTTTACTTATATCATTCCATTTATGTTGAAGAGATGTTAAACATATATTCAAATGAACATTACTAAAAAGTGATACTACGTCTAAACTTAAAAAAACGTAATTTGATGGTAATAGTAAGTTATTGAATGATTTACTAATTTCAAAGGAGTCTTTAACATAATATTCATTGTTATAGTCGTAAGATTTTGTCAATATTTCAGTTAACCAAAGAGTAAGAGGTTCAATTGGAGTATTAATTGATGCTACAATTGGTCTAGCTGATAATGTTGGTTTATGAATTTTAGGTAAGCAATAAAATTTTGCGGAAATACCGTTATAAGTAGTTAACTCTTTTTTTGTACTTTCATCAATTAGTTCTTTATTAAATAATTTTTTTTTATTAGTTTGTTACAATTATTAGTGGTTTTAAGAGTTGGATCATTATTCAGTTCTTTATATGATTAGTTATTATCAATTAATTCATTACATAAATCTAAATAATGTTGTTTTTCCATGATAACTGTAATGTTACCTTTGTCTGATGGTATGACTATTAAATTTGGATTTTCTTTTAGAAATTTTTTTGTTTTATATAACAGTTCTCGGGATATAGAAGATTTTTTAGGTTCATGAATATAATTAGTTAATATATTTGTTGTTTTAGCAATAACGATATTTCTTTCTTGTTCGTTTTTTATAAACGATGACATGTAATCAACATTAGCTAATATAGTTTTTATTGAAATGTCCTTGGTAATTATAGGTTAAATGCTGAATTTAGGGCCTAGTGATAAGAACTGTAATATATCCTTAGGTATCTCTGTATCTGATAGATTTTTATTCCAATTTTCTTGTGTTGATAGAACTGAATTAATTTTTTTCTTGATTAGATTATTAAGTTTGTTCTTTTGCTTATTTTGGATTTCAAAGAATAGTTTGTTATAAATAACTTGTTGTCTATTAGAAAAATTTTTAAAAATGAATTCATTGGTTGTGTTAATTATTTGATTTTTCAATTCAATAGGATTATTTTCAAGTCTAAATATTGTTTTTTGATTACAAATAATTTCATTATTTAAAAGCTTATTTACTAACCTATTGTAGATATGATAACTATTATTTGCTTCTTGTTCTTGGCGTATGAGTATTTTTTCTAAATGTTTGATGTTATTTTGTAAAAAAGTAGGAATAATGTTCTTTTTTCTGCATTGTAGGAGGAAGCATCTTTTATTGTATTCTCTCGCCAATTTGAGTTTAACTTTTGACCATATTTTTAAATTTATTACTGCGGATCGACCATAAGTTCTTGAAATGGTTTGGTAATACCCCATAATAGTATTTAATTTGAAGAAAGATATTTGCCAACTTATTTGTAATGGATATTTTTGTGGGGATGTGACAATAAGACTCCAGAGTAAATTATTTCAGATATTTATTCCCAAGCTTTCGAATGATTTTCATTCATTATCAAGGGCTATAAATAATTGGTCAATGTTATCATTATTAATAATTAAATGAAATAATAAATACTTACATAAAATCTATAGCGAATTTTGGAATAGTTGTAAATTTTTATAATAAATTCTTTTAAACATAAATCAATGAAAAACTCAAAAAACAATATGACAATAAACAAAATATTTGATCTTGAAACTACTACAATTTTTATTTTTTTATCATACAATTAAAGATTGTTATGAATCTTCTGTTCTTTTTTCATAATCTAAAAGATATGCATAGATAACACTAAGGTTATTTAAATCTGTTTTTTTATTTAGTACATAATTTAATTCTGCAATATTTGTTGTTTCCAAAAAAAGGCGTTTTCTATAATTACTTTCTATTGCTAAGACTTTGGCAGATTGATAATCCATAGAATGGCCTTCATAAAACACGTGTTCCGCTAAAGCACATATATCAGGATATAATCTACTGTCACTTTTATGAGAGGCGATTCGATTGGTTAGCGATCTTTTACTGTGACCAATGTATTTCTTCTTTTTTTGGAAACAACATATATTGCAGAACAAAATTATGTAATAAATAAAAAAGCAGATTTAAATAACCTTAGTGCTATCTATGCATATCTTTTAGATTATCAAAAAAGAACAGAAGATTCATAACAATCTTTAATTTTATGATAAAAAAATTAAAATTGTAGTAGTTCAAGATCAAATATTTTGTTTATTGTCATATTGTTTTTTAGTTTTTCATTGATTTATGTTTAAAAGAATTTATTATAAAAAATTACAACTATTCCAAAATTCGCTATAGATTTTATGTAAGTATTTATTATTTCATTTAATTATTAATAATGATAACATTGACCAATTATTTATAGCCCTAGATAATGAATGAAAATCATTCGAAAGCTCGGGAATAAATATCTGAAAGAATTTACTCTGGAGTCTTATTGCCACATCCCCACAAAAATATCCATTACAAATAAGTTGGCAAATATCTTTCTTCAAATTATATATACATGTATATAATACGTGCATGTTTCTAGCTCATTTGCCTTCTTCAGCACGGTATACCAAATAAGGATGTGAAATTTGGGAGCAAAGATGTTAATCGAAACATGGGAAAACACAAAACAACGGATTTCATTTGTGCCTTCAATCGGAAGATCCCGAGTTTTCAGGACAACAACCAAGATCGACACGGAGGCGCATATATCCCCCCCCCCCCCGCCTGAACCTTCCGACCGAATATCTTCTTTATATATATATATATATATATATATATATATATATATATTTATATATATATATATAAATATATATCTATATATATATATTGGAGGAATGTTCTTGAACCATTATTATATTATTTTTTTGAAGTATTTTTCTTGGGAAAGGTTCAGATTAAACCTCTTGTAAATTAACTTGACGTTTCGCCTTAAATATAAGGCTTTTTCAAAAGTTTTTATTATAAATTCAAAATATAAAATACATAATTTGTAAAACAGTGACAATACTAAATTGACATTAAAGGTGACAAATAGAATAAACGTGGTTATGAATTTTCAAAGGAGTACGTACCTTGACAACTATCTTTAATGCAATGTGTCTTACTTTATTTCTAATATTTTAATTTAGAGAGTGTTTGAAAATGTTAATGGATAAATAATAATTAAATTATTGGTTTATTTTATATTTTATAGTTATATATAACCTTTGGAACGGGGGTGATTTTGGCATCTAGAAACACGAAAAACTGCATTGAAATTTTTTCCGAAGTCGGGTCATGCTACTCTCTACAATAGCCCTATATCATTCAGAAATAAGCCTAAAAACAGTTTAAGTAAACATAGTATGGAACATAAAAGAGTACATTTAGGAAAGGTAAAAGAAACTCATAGATACAATAGTAACTTTCATTATAAAGGGTCATGCTTGGCGAACAATTTTGCAAGGCCCCTCTTTCTTCTTCTTCTTCTTCGGCTCCGGCCGACAATTCAGGGGAGAAGTTGATACACAGTAAATAAGGAGATCAGGAAGAAATAATAATAGGAACAAGGAACATAAACACAATAACAGGAAAAGAGATAGAGATAGCCGAGGAAATAGAAAGAAATCAAATACAAATACTGGGACTAAGCGAAACAAAGGAAAAAGGTGGAAGTAAGATCAACTTAAAGGATAACCATGTACTATATTTTTCGGGAATGAATGCTGACCAAAGAGGAAAGAAGGGAGTAGGAATAATAATAACAAAAGAAATGGATAAAACAGTTTTCCAGTACAAATCAGTTAACTCTAGGATAATGACAATAACTTCACAAATAAAAGAGATAATAACATTAATACAAATCTCTGCCCCAGTAGAGGGAACACCAGAAGAAGAAATATTGGAATTTTATATATGTGTACAAAATACACTAGACAGCGAAAGAGAGGAAACGGAAAACATAATAATAATGGGAGATTGGAATGCAAGAGTAGGCAGATATACTAACAGAAGCATGGGATGCATGGGAAAATATCATGAACAAATAGCAAATAGGAATGGAGTGAAAATGATAGATTTTTGCAGAAGAAACGACCCGGCAATAGGAAACACCTTCTGGGAACAAAATATAGTAGAAAAATAATATACATTTGTAGCAATAGAAAGAAACGTGAGGAGCATGATTGATTATATCGTATATACACAAGACTTGACGCAAAAATTGAAACAATTGATGACAGACAAAGAACTAGAAATAGGGTCAAATCATAGACTAGTAACAGCGAAGCTACTGGATAATATGACAAAAACAGTTGAAGAAAACGAATATAGTAAAATTGCAATTCACAAGCTAAAAGACAGCGAACTTAGAAATCAATGCCAAAAAGAAATAGATGAGGAGTTTACAAGACTAGACAAGCACAGAGGAGGTTGGACACTAGAAGAAATATGGGAAAAATTTAGAGAAGTACTACTAGAAAAGGCAGAGCAGATGCGGGAACAGAAAATACAACGGAAAATTAAAGAGAACGAAATCGTGGAACGAGGACTTTAAATAACTAGTAAATAAAAAGAAACATGCATGGAAAACATTCACCCAGACTGCAGATCAAAGAGACAAAAATGAATACATCACTATAAGAAAGAAAGTGAAACAAGCAGTAAAGAATGCAAAATGGAGAGTTGGAAAGAATTTGGAAAGGAAATGGCAAGATTATAGAGTAGATAACAGAAAATTCTGGACAAGAATTAAAAGTCTAAGAGGAGATAAAAAGAAAAGAAATAAGAGCCATGAGAGACAGCAAACATAAATTAAGGGTAGGAAAAGAGGAAGTACTAAGAGTATGGAAGGAGCACTACCAAGAAAAATTCAATGAAACACAAAATGAAGCAGATAATATCCAAGAAGCAGCAGCAAGCGATAATCTAGAAATTAGACAGGAGGAAAGACGAAGGAAGACGATTTAGCTCCAGAAATGATAAAATTGATGGGCGAGAAAGGAAAGAAATGGCTATGGACTATACTCAAAGAAGCGAGGAGAACAGAGAGGATCTCCAAAAGATGGGAAAATAATTTAATAATACCGATACATCAAAAAGGGGATCAAACTGAATGTGGAAACTACAGGCAATACACCTCGCCCAAACAAGCTTTAAGCTATATACGAAAATCTTAGAGAAGAGATTACGAAATTACGTTGAGGAGATAATAGAAGATACACAGGCAGCATTTAGACCAGGAAGACAAATAAATGACAATATTTTCGTAGTAAGAAGGGCAATCGAAATAAGATTAGAGGAGGGAGTAGAGCTCTTCCTAACATTTATAGATTTAAGAGCAGCTTTTGATACGGTAAATAGGGATGAAGTCTGGAGTTACTTAGAGGAAATACATATTCCAGGAAAACTAAAAGCAGTTATCAAATCCACCTACAACATTGTAAAAGCGCAAGTACAGATAACGGGAAAGCGATCGGAGAAATTTGAGCTAAGGAAAAAGAATAAAACAGAGAGATAGTCTGAGTCTGCTCTTATTCATAATTATAATGAACAAGATAGTCGAAAGAATAAGGGAAAGGGGAGCCAATCTATATACAATTATAGGATATAGGAACCTACAACCGATAAAAGTATGCGATATTCTCTACGCAGACGACGTGGTTCTTATAGCAAATTAAAAAAACAAAATGGTTGATTAACATATGGACAGAGGAAATAGAAAAAGTAAAAATGGAAGTAAATATAGAAAAAATAAAAGTAATGATAGTGAACGAGAAACAAACCATGGATCTAGATATTAATCAAATAAAATACTAGGGAAGGAATTTAGAAAAGGTAACCACATTCGAATACTTGGATACAGTGATTACAAACGACGGAAAGATGGATGCGGAAACTGCAAATAAAGGAAACAAAGCAACTAAAATATATTATGCACTAAATAAAACAATAATAGGACATAAAGAAATAGAAGTAGAAAAGAAAATTCACAATACTATAACAATTCCAATAATAACACGAGCTAGCGAAAATTGGATACTAAACAAGAAACAGGAAGCAAGGATAAACGAAATGGAAATGAAACATATAAGGAAAATAGCAGGCAAGACTAAATGGGACAGAATGAAAAGTGAGGAAATACGAAAGAGCATTAGCTCAAACCAATACTAGCAAAGGTGAAAAAGACACAAATGAATTGGTTTGGTCACGTGGTGAGAATGGACCAATCCCGACTGGTAAAAAGAATAATGGAAATGCGAAAGTCCACAAAAAGAAAAAGGGGAAGACCAAGTGGGAAGTGGCTGGATCAAGTTGAAGAATATGGAAGAAAAATCCATAAGGGAAATGAAAGAAATGGCAGGATATAGAAGAGAGTGGAAAAAATAGATAAATGAGAAACCGGAATCACACTCCGATACCTGAAAGGGTATGGGAAGCGGAGAAGAAGAAGAAGAAAAAGAATTTTGGCACAAACTTTAATAACTATTCCTACCTTAAAATTATCTTCACAGTAATAAAAATGTGTATTTATTGAAACTTCTTTGAGTTATCGTCTCGCTGTTATAAACCACCGCTTTTTTAGTAAATTGTACACTAAAGGTACACTCATAAAAATATTTTCTGAGATATTATATACAAAGCACCACTTTTTTCTACTGGGTTTAATATTTCTAGAGTCTCCCATAATGATAAAAAGACAAGTATTCCTTTGATAAATCCAAAACGATACTGTAACAAGGAACTAAGCACCAGAAGTAAATAAAAACAACATTTTAACCCATAAAAGTAATGTAAACAAAAGGTTCGTTCCGTAACGAGTGACGTCACGAGCTAGTAACGCGACTGGGAGCCGTTTGCTAGCCTCGTTAATTTCGGAGTTCTTATTTTTAGTTTATAAAGGGTTTTTAGGCGTAATAATGGTTAATACGTGTTTTGTCGCCTAAAACGTACAACTTATTATTACAATTCAAAAATAGTGAACAATCAGTTGAATTATTGGATCTTTACCCGTGCGTCATCATTATCTGCTAACATAACCGACAAATGTCAAATTATCTTGTTCTGTTCTTCACTATTACTAAAAAGAGATGCCACTTAATAATTATGTCGGTTATGTTATCAGATATCAATAACGCACGGGTAAAGATCCAATCATTCAACTGTACCTATTGCCGCTTGCTTTTCATTTTTTATAATATTACTAGATAGATGAACCTGGCAGACGTTGTCCTACCTACAATTAGGATGGATGTCTTAAAGACGTCATTAAAATGTATTTGTACTATCTGAGTATGGGGGGAATAAAAGAAATAATAAGGGAAAATTAGGACGTGTAAATATATAATCAGAATAGATAGGAATTAGGATATGTAAATAGTTACTATACTTATAATAGTAGAAACAGATTTAGCATTAGTAACAATTAGATAATTAGATATATACATAAATAAAATAATTATATTCAAAGAAATAATATGGAATATAATAATCTACAATTTGATAACAATAATTATAATGATAATAATGATTAACAAGTCTACACAATTAATCATAATAATAGAGTGACTACTAATAACAATGATAAACAAGTCATTGAAGTTAAACAACAATTTTAAACTTTAAACAGATATAGATACAATATATTTTATAGGAACACCTGTTCTGGAAAGATGTAAAGCAAAAATAAATATGAAAAGAAATTAAGATTAAATTGATGTTGAATAGTCTTTGAAAATGAAGACAGTGAGTGGAAGAAGAATGAAAAAGGATAATGCTAAGTATAATGAAAAGAAATGATATTGAAATTAAAATTATCATTATTATGAAGAAGAGGAATTTCATTATTTCATCTGTTTCACGCTCCATTGATTCCACTTAAATTATTGAAAAACTGACAAGTTAACTTCAAACAAACATCAAATATGACACTTTATGATTTAATAAATTTGCAGACATTGACAACTGCTAACAATTTATTTTTATGCTGACGTTTATTTTAAGCGATTCTCTTTTGTTTCTTCAGATTACTTGATATGATTGAAATTAGTTATGCTACGCTAGCCATAGAAAATGTAATTTTCTCCTCTCCGTAAAGCCGGTAAAATTCAACTTTCTTACAGTGTAGGATAAACAGTAATTTTTTTGTTATGCAATCTGTCAGATTAAGTCACTGTTTTGAGGATTATTTGTTAAGTGTATTCTAGGTTTCTGGTTGTATGGCCCGGTTTTCAATTTTACGTAATTTACCTTATCTACATTACAAATAACTTTAAATAACAATACTTAATATATAATAATAGATCATCACTTTCAATATTAAGGTTACAAGTAGGTGCAGCTTCTATCATATAATCCACGATTCACTCAATTATTTCCACCCACGATTAGATAAAAGGTATTGTTTATTATTTTTACTGGATAGTTAGATATATCATAACAAAATATATAGGTGAGTTTTTAGTGTGAGAACGGTCGATAACTCTGTTATTATGGAAATACTCTAAAGAAATTATTAACAAAAATTGTAGGCAACTACATGATCCTTATCTGGAAATATGACGATATCTACAGGGTTGCACATAACTGCGTGACAAAGCCAACGTACGTTTTTTTTAAATGTGACTCCCTGTATAATTCCTCATATTTAGATTTCTTCCATAATCTTCGTTCCTACAATATGCAGTTTTACAAAATTATATACGGTATATAAAAAGATATGACCATTTTTATGTCGAAGTCGCTACGAAATAAACATTCTGTATATGAAGAACAAATTAATAAATGATTATTTATTTTTCGTAGTATGTATGTATACTGGGTGAGCTAGAAAGTAAACTTATGGTTTTCCTAATTTTTTTAAATGGATCCATCTATATTTTATTTTTTAATTGTTTTTGATAAGTGATTTCATTTTTGTGAAGCATTCCCTAAACCTAAATTCATTATTTTCAGAAATATTTTAAATTTTTAATTTTCTTAAAATCATATAAATAATTTGAATTTGTGAAACTAAAAATAATATAATATTAATTAATAATATGAGTACTAGTTTTATTCAGTAAATAATTTGAACACTGTCCCATTAAAACTGCCGTTAATTATAGCAACCTAGAATAATGTGATATTAACTATATTTCAATCAACATATTTATAACTTAACCAAGCAAAACTTCAGGCTATGGATAAATGACAGTTGTCATATTATTAACTATTTAAGTGATTTCTGTGTTGGAAAACTGTGGTTTTAAACATGAATGTTTCCATGGAGTAACAAACAGAAGATTTGGGTATTATGAGAAAGTATGAGAAATTGTCAACTTGGATACCGAATATATCAGCAGTGGTTACTTATATAAAATACTTTTGGTATTTTCTTGATATAAATTGGTTGAATTAGGTACATTAATTGTGAATTAAAACAAACACCTTTTGTTACAAATTTACTAGTTGCTCTCTCATACCCAACTAACCACATAACATAAAGTAATGGTTGCAAAGTTTCCCAATATTTACGAAACAATAACAAATAAACAAATTTGACCATAAAAGGGAAATAATAAGATAGAAATATAAACATGCCGCCCACCTTGAAAAGGCATTGGCTTTCAAACAAATACATATTATTAAAATAGATAAGCAAATACAAATTACATTTAAAATAAAATACATTTTCCATTTAATCCATAGGCAAAGGACATATTTTAGAAAAGCAACGTTTTATTAATCCAGATTGTGTTTCTATAACCGCCACTTGCGCTATTTTGTCTTTTCCGCGAAACACTTCTACATTTTTTCCCAACTTCCACCTCATATTATCATCTTTCACTAAAACTAACGCACCAATATTTAGACTATCATAGTTCTGCTTCCATTTGGTACGCTGTTGAAGCTCCGCAACATATTCCTTACTCCACCTGGTCCAAAGATGCCGCTTTAGCTGCTGTAAGTGTTGATACAGAGACAATCGATTTGTGGGCAAGTTTTTCAAATCTGCATTCAACCAGGAATTTAATTTGCGCCCTATGATTAAATGTCCAGGCGTTAATGGTGTGAGATCCTCAGGGTCAGAGGATAAGGGGGAAATGGGACGTGAATTCATTATTGCCTCTACTTCGGTTATTAACGTATAAAAATGCTCAAAGGTTAAAGAAGTATTACTTACTACTCGCTTCAAGTGTACTTTCATGCTTTTAACACCTGCCTCCCACAGGCCACCAAAGTGAGGCGATTGAGGAGGTATAAAATGCCATTCTATATTTTCCTTACATATTTTTGAGGTTAATTCAATATTATTTTGTTTAATAAATTGACCCAACTCTTTTAACTCGGAATATGCGGACACAAAATTGCTACCATTATCAGAAAACATTACGGTGGGTTTACCCCGTCGTACCGAAAATCTACGTAATGACAGTATAAAGGCTTCTTTACTGAGATCAGTCACTAACTCTAAGTGAACTGCCTTTGTTAAAAAACATATAAAAAGACAAATATATGACTTCGAAATTTTAGTGCCACGACCAGACCGACTCTTTAGCAAAAAAGGACCTGCATAATCAACCCCCACAATATCAAAGGGGATGAGCAAGAGTCAAGCGTTGTTCGGGTAAATCGCCCATAATAGGTTTCAACATTTTGGGATTATATCTAAAACATTTTTAACATTGATGCACAATTTGTTTGGCCAACGACCCACCTGCTAATGGCCAATATGATTCTCGTATTGAAGCCAATAAATGTTGTGGCCCACAGTGGTATAATTTCAAATGTTCATGAATAAAAATTAATTTAGTAAGATGGTGACGCCCTGATAAAATTAGAGGGTGTTTCTTTTCGAAGCTAAATCTCGAATTTGACAATCTTCCACCAACCCTTAAAAACCCAGAGTCGTCAATAAATGGCTTTAAACTAAGAATTTTTGAGGAATGTTTTATTTTATTAGCTCTTATTTGTTCATACTCCTCGGAAAAACAATTTTCTTGTACATGAATAATCAATGTTTTAAACGATTGATCGATTTCATTCTTTGTTAATGGACCGTACCTACCGTCATTTGGACATTTTTTAGTACAATTGTGTATAAATCTACGCATTAACGCGGTTATTCTTTTCAATTTCACCAGATCCGAAAACCTCTCGATTACATAATTACCTTTTTCGTCTAACACTGAAATGGTTGCACAATAAACTTTATTTTTACGCAAATCAGGTAAACCGTCCCTTTGGCCAGGAATTTTTGGCCACTCATTTTCAGGCAAAAGCAAAAATTGCGGTCCGTACCACCACATATTTAAGTCCTTAATTTCAGAACATTTTATCCCTCGAGATAAATAATCGGCTGGGTTAAATTCACTTGGAACATGCCTCCATGTATCACGATTTGTAATTTCCTGAATTTCGGAGACTCTATTGCTCACAAAAGTTTTCAACTTATTTGGAGCGGTCTTTATCCAACCCAAAACAATAGTTGAATCTGTCCAAAAAACAGTTTTATCCACATTCAACCTAAGCGCAGACAAAACCTTTTTAGCAAGTCTTGAAGCTGCAAGAGCTCCACAAAGTTCTAAACGCGGCAAAGTCACAGTTTGTAAAGGTGCAACTTTTGATTTTGACGATACCAGACTTACGCTTGCTTCCCCATTTTCGCTCAGAGAGTTGAGATAAATACAGGCCCCATATGCCTTTTCGGAACTATCGGAGAAACAATGCATTTCGATAGACTTCACATTTTCAGATACTACACGACGTTCTATTCTGAGCTCATTCAGAAACTTTAACTCAGATGTAAAAGCAGACCAAACCACAGAAATATTGTGAGGAACTGGATCATCCCACGATAATTTTTCTAACCAGAGACTTTGCAGAAGAATCTTAACAGCAATCACACATGGACTAACAAGTCCCAAAGGATCAAAAATTTTAGAGCTTTCGGATAATATTGACCGGTTTGTAATTTTTTCTGAATTAATTATGTTATTCACCTTGAACATTGAATTATCATGAATAGGACTCCAGATCAGGCCAAGTGTCCTTTTTTTCATCATTTTCACTGAACTCCACGATTTTAGATAAAGCATCATTATCAGGGATGCCACCCAAAATACTAGGATCATTAGAATAAAATTTACGAAGAAGGAAACAACCCTGTTTAAGTTTCTCAAAAACCAACTCACATATTCGTTTTGCACTTTCTACTGTATCGGCTCCCGTAAGCAGATCATCTACATAAAAATCCCTTTTAATAATTTCTGCTATATCAGGGTGAGTATTTTCCACATCAAGAGCAAGTTGAAACAAACATCGAATCGCGAGAAAAGATGCCGAGGTAGTGTCATATGTCACTGTATTTAGTTCGTAACAATTCAAAGGATCTTCAGGATTAAATCGCCATAAAATACGTTGCAACTGCCTATCATCTGGAGAAACCCACATAGACCTATACATTTTTGTACAATCGGCAGAAATAACAAACCTATGCTGTCTAAATCGAAGTAGAATTGAAAATAAGTCTTCCTGTATTGTCGGTCCAACCATTTGAATGTTATTTAAAGAAAACCCTGTACAACATGGCAATGATGCATCAAAACCGACACGAAGATTGGTCGTGATTGCATCTTCCCGATATACTCCATGATGACACATAAAATAATCGCCAGAAAAAGTGGTGTCAAAATCGTTGACTTTTGTCATATGTCCCAAATTAATATATTCTTTCATAAATTCATGATATAATTTTTTATAATTATCATTGGAATACATTTTACGTTCCAGGTTCAGAAATCGTTTTTTAGCTTGCTCGAACGAACTACCTACCTTTGAAAGTTCAACTTTAAAAGGTAACCTAACCTCAAATGAACCATCTTTGTTTCGCTTTGTATTTTTTTTAAAATGCCGTTCACATGCTAACTCTTCATCCGATAATTTTTTCTCATCTGCACAAACATTTTCTAATTCCCAAAACAACTTTAAATCGTCGTAGATTTGCTGATTAATATTGACCTCCGTATTAACAATACAACAGTTCAAAACCGCCGGCTTATTTGTCTTGCCGACAGGACCAGTCACAATCCAACCAAACTTTGTACTTTGTAAGATCGGCAGTTTGGATCCTAAACAAATCTTTTATTCACATATCAAATCCCATAATACATCCGATCCAATCAACATATCAACTTCCTGTGGTTCAAAAAATGCAGGATCAGCTAATTTACAATGACTGGGAAATTTTAAACTACTAATATTTATTGGCGAAACTGGCACAGACCCAGTTATCTTTGGAATAACAAAGCAAGAAATATTTATTGAAAATTCATTTGTCTTTGAAAATATTCCTGTGTTGCATTTATAATTTATAGTTGAAAAAGAATTATTTATTCCATTAAGAGATACATTAATTTTTTCTTTAAACAATTGAAGTTTATCGCATCCACTCTCAGTAATAAAAGAGCCGCTGTCTAAAATTACACGAACAGAATGTTGATTATTAAATCGATCCAAAATATAAACGTGAACTGTGGATAATGAAACATCACTTATCTCACAATTAGCAGAGTTATTTACTACTTCTTTTCAATTGACCAATGAAGAAGATGAACTTTCGTTATCGATATTAGAAACTTGGTTTTTATCGCGAAATTCTTGCGAATTAATTTTGTCAACATGTAATAAAATATTATGCTTCTTGTTACATTTCTTACATGTCGGCTTTCGACAACTCTTATTGAAATGTCCGGGTTTCAAACAATTCAGACATAACTTTAAAGAAATAATTCTTTCACCCCGTTTTTCAACAGGAATTTTCAATAAGGAAGGACATGATTGAATATAATGTTCCCCTTTGCAAAATAAACACTTTTGTGATCTAACATCAGTCAAACTTGAACATTGTAAATTATCATCTACCGCAATCAAACCTCTAAAATTACCACTACTGTGTTGTTTTTCTATGCGACTTTGTTCAAGATTGTCGAGAAGTTCCGCCTTGGAAGTTAGGAATAATTTAAAATCATCTAAAGATGGGTTTATTTTTGCCTTCGATTTAAATGATTCCCAATCCCTGGCAGTGGTTTAATCCAATTTTGTGCTTAATCAATAAACAATGGGTACATCCCAGGATGCTGTGGGTAAACAAATTTGACTCAATGCACGCATATTTTTTGTAACATTATTTAAAATCGCACGCATACTCTTGGCGGACTACTTACTCATGGCTTCTATATTGTAAATGTTTTTAATATGATTATGTATTAATAACTTATCATTATTGTATCGTTTTTCTAACATCTCCCATGCAATTTTATAATTATTAGAAGAAAATTCTATACTTGATATTAACTGCAGAGGTTCGTTGCGTACAGAAGCTCTCAAATAATGAAAACGCTGAATATCTGATAGTGATTCATTTCTGTTAATAAGAGACTCAAAAATATCTCTGAATTCAAGCCAATTTTGCAAAGACCCGTCAAATATGGGCAAATTTATATCCGGAAGCTTAACAGATTGCGTATGGTTAATAATAACAGATCTGTTCGAACTTGTCGAGGAGCCGCCACAATCGTTTTCTTTTTTGTTGTCATCCAAATACTTTTTTGCTAAAGAAATCACAGAATAATATCTGTTTTCAAATTCATTTCGTTCTAAATATTCTTTTTCTAACTCCGTTAATTCACATGATGTCTCAATCTTGTCTTTGATTTCGACAAATTTTTGCAACAAATTAACATCTATATTATTAATACGAGTTTCTAACTCTAAAATTAATTGATTAGATATATTTGTGTTATTTTTTAAGTTATCGTCAATGTACTTGGAAAAATTAGTTAAACTAGCCTTAACAGAACCTCTTTGCCTTTTTAATATGTCCATTTTATTTTATTAATATTATTAATACTATTAAAGTTACTAGAATGATTTTCTTATAACGAACAATTCATTAATAGTTTGCGAAATGAGGCAACAACGAAATACACAACAGGTTCGAAATTATAATATTTGGAAATTAAAATAGGAAAAGAAAAGAGGATTACTCACTTTTTAGACTTTGGCCTCTGGTACACTTAACTTCTGTAATTATTGTAAAAGCCGGTGCTGACCAAAATAACCTCACAATAATTATGGCGCCATGGCTTACTGCAAGCACGTGTTGTAATTTTTCAACTTATTATTTCAATACTTTTGACATCGGATTATCCGCCGAATACTTTTGGTATTTTCTTAAAATAAATTGGTTGAATTGGGTACATTAATTGTGAATTAAAACAAACACCTTTTGTTACAACTTTACTAGATGCTCTCTCATACCCAACTAACCACATAACATAAAGTGACGGTTGCAAAGAGAAAATGCAGCGTTGTCACGCTGAACACTTTTTCATAGTTTACCAATATTTACGAAACAATAACAAATAAACAAATTTGACCATAAAAGGGAAATAATAAGATAGAAATATAAACATGTTATCCTGAACGGAGCCACCCAAATACACAAGCATTTGAAAGATTAACTACCAGATTAGGGGTATAGGAAAAACACTAAAGAACATACACGTTACCGATAATCCCCACACGTCAACTGGACATTATTAAAGAAAAAGTCATATACATCCCACAAATACGAAATTCATCTGTACCATATTCAACTACAGCAAGAGTTCACAGACGATGATTATCCTCGAAAATTAACTGTTTGTGAATGGGCTCAACAACAAATCCGTAGATTTTTTTTGATTTTGTGTTTATTGGCAATGAGCCTACTTTTCACAAAAATAAAGCGGTGAACAGGCATAATTTTCATTATTACTTCACAAGCAATCCATACATTGTAAAAAATCATAGTCAAAACAAAATAGATGGTCTATAAATGATTGGGATGGTATAGTTGAAGACCACGAAATTGGGCCACATTTCCTTGACGGTCGCGTAAATGGTGCTGTATATCTTAATTTTCTTGAGAATCATTACTTCACAATTTTCCACTTAGTATTCGGCAAAGAATGTCATTTTTACACGATGGTGCTCCAGTTCATCACACGGCCCTCATTCACAACCACTTAAATAAAAAATTTACTGGGAGGTGGATAGGCCGAGGTATATGCAGACGGGAACTAACTGCATGGTCAGATGAATCATCGGGATTATCAAAAACAGATTTTTTCATGTGAGGGTATATAAAAAACCGTGTTTATCAAGAACCTGCAACAACAGCAATTTAAATGAATGATAGGATAGGAGAAGCTTTTAATAGTATTGACTTTGAGAAATGTAGCAAATTCATTTGATAATCGAATACAAACTTGCGTAGACGTTGTAGGTGGAGACTTCGAACAATTAGTTTAAAATAATTTTCATTGAATATTACTAGAATTTGAAAAAAAAAGAAAATATTTCGGAAAGTAATGAATTCAGGTATTTCCTCGTGTACTTCATACGAGTACATTATAGAGATTGATGGTCATACATTTTTTATCTTTAAATCTAATTCAAGAAAGGAGATTTATTATGATAAAAGGTATATTGATTATCATACTAATTATATAATTATTATCGTTTCTTGAATTAGATTTAACCGGATTAAACGATAAAAAATGTATGACGTGCATCAATCTTTATAATGTATGAAATATATAGGGAATGGTTCACAAAAATGAAAGGAAATACCAAATGCAATTTTAAAAAATCCCAATAGCACGAGACTAATTGGATAGGCTTATTTCAAGTAATATTTTTGCATCGAAAAAAAAATTTTTTTTAGTAAATTTATGAATTTTATAAAATAAACGTTTTCGTGTATGCTTAAAAAAAGTGTACAAAACTTGTAGGAAGTGTTAGGTCTATTAAAAATATCGGTTACTTTTTCGCGTCCGATCAAAAATTAGATACAAAAGTTATAGAATGTTTTGAGATGTACAAAAAACCACAGTAACATTTTGGCATCAAATCAAAAACAAAAAAATAAATTCAGGTAAATTTGTGGATTTTCTTAAATAAATGTTTTAATGAAATTGACTGTCAATTTTTTAGAATTTTCAATAACTTGTATTATATTGTGGAATTAACTAGAGGCCGTGAGTTTCATTTAAAAACACTAAATGTTTTAATGTACGTTTTACAGAAAAATGTTAACTACTGAAGTTGTAGAAAGTGTTAAGGTCTATGAAAACTTTTTGCGTCAAATCAAAAACAAAGGAAATACGATTTTTTTTACAAATTTGACAGGCCGCCATTTTCTTTTTACTGGGCCGATTTGGCTCAATAACGAACACGTCCAAGATTTGGTCCCAACCGATTTTTTAGCGAGTTTGGTTTCGATCCATCAGATAATACTTACAAATTCCGTTATAATACAGCTGTTTCACAAATTAGTTCCTGTTACATATTCTAACCATTAGTAGTTTGGTAGTTATTAAAAAACATTCATTAAAAAAAAATTTCTATTTTTTTATTAAAAAGTGATCTTGCAGACTTAATAAAAACATTAAATATCTTGAAAACTACAAATTTTTTGATATGTAAAGGATATGCGTTTTTCACTTAAAAACTATTGATAAATATAAAAGCAAATAAAATTAGCTTCAAATGCCAGTGGCTTAAAAAATGGGAGGGGAAAGGTCACATATTATTCCAAATGTACACCACTGGATCAAGAATTGAATTTAAAGTTATCAAATTAAAACATTATATTTTTCATAACAGTATTTGGAAAAGTAAATGGGTTGGACCCATTAATCCCTATATCATCTTGTCCAATTTTACGAGAGATATCTACATGCATACGTTGTAAGTGTCATATATATAACCTTAGGAAGAGGGGGTTATTTTGGCATCAGGGAGCACCAAGACGAAAAACTGCATTGAAATTTTTCCGAAGTCGCGTCATGCTATCTCTGTAGATAGTATTCATTTTCAGCTACCAGAACCGGGTCATCATTTTCTAACCTTATCTTGTTCTCATTTGTTTGAGTATTTCGTCTAAAATAAAGGGATTAATGTTTAAGTCTGAGTTTACTTTTGCTTCTATTTTGTTAATTGTGAACAAATATATATTTTCAATGAATTTAATTATATCAAATGCAACGTTTCTGTTGTGAAGTGAAAGTATTACGTCAAGCAAATGCAGTTGTAGTCTATCGCACGCTTTTTCTAAATGAATTAAACGTATGAATGTGCGATTTGTCTAATTATAATAATCGTTACATGATCTTCCATTCCTAAATCCTTGTTCTTCAGAGATTTGTAGAAATGATTTAATAGTTAATAATTTTTGTCAGTAATTTTAATTTATAATAGTTATTAGGGTCCATTTTAGCACCTTTCTTCTACAGTATCAATATGTTGGTTTTTCAATCATCTACATATGTGAGGATTCATTTATTATAACTTCTGGTTTTTCAGATAACAAACTCCCTTCTTTCGTGTATAGTTATTGAATCATTTATCTACGTATATTTTTTAATGTGTTTTACTTCTATTAGTTCTTTTCTTTGTGCTTGTATCAATTCTCCAGATATCTGTTACATCCGTAATAGTCATGTTCCATCCCTTTTGAGAACTTTTCCCAGTGTTATTTTCTCTTCTTTCTTACACATCTATTCGTCTCTTTGAAAGTTTTCCCATATTCTTTGAGGCCTTCTCTAGTGTTTTGTTTTTCCCTTGCATTTTAATATTTTGCATAGAATATTTGAATTGTGAGTACGAAAAATCTCTAAAACTATTAAGAAACTAGCATTTTTGAAAAAAAAATTATAATTTTTCAATCAGGGTTCACAGTGGAATTATTTGTTTTTTTTTAAATACTATATGATCAACACTTGAAGTTGACAACAAAAATATCTAATGGTAAAGTGCTTTTCCAATAGAAAATAATTATTTGCTTTGCGGAATAAAGAGACGGAAGCAAATATATGGTGTTTGACAAAATATTGTTAACATTTGCAATTATAGAATAGAAAATAAACCATTCTTCATTCAAAATTAACATTAAGTAGTCATTTATTTTCTTTAATTAGTTATTGAAAATTGAAGGAACATTTGTGATAAATGTCAAAGTAAGGTTAGGGACGTAATCAATAACTAGCAACAGTAGAACAGCTGAGCATAGCAGATGTGTTTTCATGACTGACTCAGATCAATAACCGAATAGGTACCCTCAGACATAAATCTTCAACTCCAAATAATGATAATGACATAATTTAGGTCATCCACAGAGAATTACCGTGTGCGAAATTAATCAATATAGGTAAGTAAAACTGAAAGGTTTCTTGTAATTTGCCGATGTCTACGATTTTTAGATTATTTTCTATTTTAAAATTTGTAAATATGCCATTAATTTAGAAGTTGACAAGGTCGCATTATTTTTAGATAAAAATAGAATTTCGCCTACCTTTTAGGCTTCCAGCGACGTTTAAGAACTCCTAACATTTTGTAAGGATGTTAAAGAAGCACAGTACACAAAAACTACTCTTCGCCGGCTTAAGAGGTCATCATTTTTCACTCATATTACACACACATCTTCAAAAATTTCAAACTATCCACTATAGTTACATATTTTTGCAATTAAAATGCCGGAAAAATGTAAAATCGAGCCAGTAAAAGTGTAGATTTTTAACCAAAACACAGGCGTTCCCGATCGGTAGATGTACGACACTTGACACTACCTTTGAGAAACAATCGCCGGACGCACAGTTCCGAACCAAAGACGCTGATGCTTAAAATAAACAACCCAACTTGACGACTCACTGTGAACTGCTCTAGTAGTCATGTGACCGCTATTCGATTTTCTATTGGCCTCAAACCGCGATGGCACAATGCAATGTGCCGTGCCACGCGGCATTGTCAGATTGTAAAATTTATCCTAAAAAACCCATTTTAATAAACAAACTATTTAATGTCAACAAATAAATAAATCGTATTTAATAAGAAGCACATTACAGAGACCGGTTCTGAATTTCGTTGATAATAGGTACCACGTTTTTTTCGGTCTTGTTTACTTATATATTTAAAATAAACGGATTTCATTCCTTGAAATTCAAAACAAATACTCTAGTGTATCTTAAAAAGGTTAATTCATATTCATCATACACCGATCATATCCAGCGTGAAACATGTCGCTCCTAAACTAGATCAACACATTATTACTGAGGAAAACAGTAAAATCTACATAATTAAAATATCTCAGTTGATCTGTTGCAAACATTCTAATTTACAATTTAAGTTGTTATATATATTAAAATTTCCGCTTGAAATCTCTGTTTTCAACTACATTTACCTCTAAATAAAAATTTACAACTTGTATAAACCAGACTCAATTATTAATTATACACCAACAAAATAATATAAAAATGAGATAATTTTTAGTATAAAAAAGTGATTTTTCATCTCTATACCAAAAATGACAAAATATATTTTTTATGCGATTATCTTATAAACTATCATTTCTCGGCTCGATTGTAGAACGAAAGCGTCATCGTTTTATCAATTAATCATTTACGACGAGGTTGCTAGGTAATTTCCTTTGGAATATATGCAATTTTGTGTATACCTTCATATTGTAATGTTTTTCTTATTTATTAAAACGTTTTTAATACGGGTGGGATAAACTTTAAATACACGGTATGGCTACTTACTTATTTATTTAAACACTAAACTACTCACTAACACTTAATTTACATATACTTAACTATTCACTTAAATTTAATTTATTTACACACAAACTTAATTATTAATTTATATCAACGCTTCACTGTCCGCTATTTCGGTGTATTCTTGTTTATTTGTCGCAATCACTTTATCAACTAAACAACTCGCGCTCGTCGGTCCCTTATATATTAGTGCCTTTTTTACTAGATTATTCTAGATTGCGGCTTACATAAAAGCAATTTCCTCTGGCTTTTTCTAGATAAGACTTGTCACAAAAACAATGATAAGATAGTCACAATCGTAAACAATTCTAAGAATCTGTGCGCGTCCGCCATAATTTCAACTTTCATACCTGTCTTAGACAGAGTCGGATTTAGGGACTATACCAGTGTGATGTTTCGTAGCATTACCCTCTCTTTAAATGGAAGTTACTCCTTGAACTTATGTGTAGCCGAGACTGGAATCGGCAACTGGCCCCATTTCTACACTTTCCGATCTTATGGAAATAGCAGGGCACCGTCTTCATCGAATACTGTTAACGGGGGTCGTAGCTGCAAATTAATATCTGGACACCGGTATCTCGAAAGATAACCTCTACCATGTTCCTGATAACTCGCCAATCCAACTGGTTACTCGCTATCTTAGGCATAGCCAGTTTCTTCACGCTGGATTCTAACACATGGTCTCGGAGGTTTCGAAGTGCTTCCCACACATCGCGGTAGGTAGATCGATCTTGGAATTCATTTTTAGTTACCACGTAGAAGACGTACCGCGAATTATGTTTCAGTTTCAGTGTCTTGCCAGGGGCTGGAATTTGGTCTTCAAGTTTTTCTAATTGCCCGAAGTTCTTTCGAAAGACGGATACCAGCCCTCGTGCGTTCTTGAGACGGGCGGGGATGTTGTATGCCAGTGAATAATCTTCCGGGAGAGTGAACAAATCTTGTCGTTGTTCTGAAGTAACTCCATATCTAGCTTTCCCGGTACCTCCATACGCGCCCATAAATTCACCGAAGGTAGGGTCACATACATCTCGAATATGGCTTACTCCTTTCTCTAGAGCATGGTCTCCTTCGAATGGCGATAGTCGGTTTTGGTGAACTACTTTTGGTTTTCCGTTGGGTATCTTGCTTATGCGATATTTAACATCATTGATCCTTTTCTTGATTAAGTATGGACCTTCCCAGGATTTTTGTAATTTTGGAGAAAATCCTTTTCTCCTCGTCGGGTTGTATAACCATACATTGTCCCCTTCATTAAAACCGCCTTCTGTGGCCTGCGTGTCGTACCGACTTTTCATTCTGTCGCTGGCAACTTGAAGATTTGTTCGAACTAATTCATGAATATCGTCCAGCCTTCTTCTCAATTGAATCACGTAGTCTTCGCCTGCCAGATCTTCTCCAGGCCGACAGCCAAATTCCAGGTCACAAGGAAGCCTCACTTCACGTTCAAACAGGATTTTCGCCGGTGTTTCCCCCGTGGACTCATTGACGGCAGATCGATAAGCCAATGCGAATAGGGAAAGATACTGGTCCCAATCTCTCTGATGACTGGAAACCACTTTGGACAGGTATTTTCCAATAGTCCTGTTCATTCTCTCGATCATTCCATCTGACTGTGGATGTAATGCTGTTGTCCTGGCTTTCTTCATTCCCAGCTTCTCGCAAATCTCCTGGAATAGATGGCTTTCAAAATTACTTCCCTGGTCACTGTGGACTTCCAAGTGCACTCCAAATCGGCTGATAAATTCCTTCACCAATACATTCGCGACAGTTGTGGCCTCTTGGTTCGGGATAGCGTAAATTTCCACCCGCTTTGTGAAATATTCCATTACAACCAGTATGTATTTGCCACCATTTTCGGTCGTCGGAAATGGTCCAGCGATATCTAAAGCAATCCTTTCGAAAGGGCTTCCAACATTATAATGTTTCATAGGTGCCTTTCTCTTGCGATGTGGTCCATTACTCGTAGCACAAGTCGTACATTTCTTACACCAGTCCTTCACATCGTCGGAGCTGTTCATCCAATAAAACCTTTCACAGGTGGGATAAACTTTGAACACACGGTATGGCTACTTACTAATTTATTTAAACACTTAATTTATATATACTTAACTATTCACTTAAATTTAATTCATTTACACACAAACTCAATTATTAATTTATATCAACACTTCACTGTTGTATTTCGGTGTATTCTTGTTTATTTGTCGCGATCACTTTATCAACTAAACAGCTCGCGCTCGTCGGTCCCTTATATATTAATGCCTTTTTTACTAGATCATTCTAGATTGCGGCTTACATAAAAACAATTGGCTCTGGCTTTTTATAGATAAGACTGGTCACAAAAACCATGATAAGATAGTCACAATCGTAAGCAATTCGAAGTATCCGTGCGCGTCCGCCATAATTTTAACTTTCATACCTGGCTAATACAGAGTCGGATTTAGGGACTATACCAGTGTGCTGTTTCGTAACAATATCTTATCGGAATAGTCTTTTTTCGCTAGATATATATTCAATATTCGAATTTGCTTTTTTAAAAACTTCATTTACACAACTAACTAATTTTATTGGATCTTTTTAAGTTTACAAGTGAAAGATTGGCAAAGAACTGAGCGACAAAAATATAATTCTGATAAGATAAAAAATGCAGAAATAACAAGTTTGCATGAATATGTTGATATGAGAATTTGCTGACGTTGGAAACGGCGATATAAGTCCTTAACTCTGAGGGTTAGCGAGGAAGTTGAACAGATTCCAGGTCCATTGGTTGATCGATAGTTTTTCAACAATGATGCATCCTCCTAGTATAACTAACACACAATAAATTATAATTGTCCGTATGCTGGGCGTGTGGTGTATTTTCTGAATTTTTAACTCTGGATCGTTTTCGAGAATTTTGGTTTTAATTTGGTTCAGGTCATCCAGGTTGATGTCTTGCAGTTGAATACTGGTAGGAACGTTTTGTATTTCCAAAGCTTTGACTTCTAGTTAACAATATGGGTTGGCTTGAGATTTGTATGTTGTTTCGGTTTACGATTTTGGTGACTTGGGTTTTTATTAGGCATCCTTTTGGTATTTGTATAAGGTATGTATTTTTGACTTCTGGCTTCGGCGTGATCTTGACATGTCAGTGTAATGGTTTCTTGAATTGGAAAAACTGCAAACCATTGCTTGGTGTTGTCCAGGCGTTGACAAAACGTTTTGGGGATGGTGATTCTTGACTGTTGGCAAGTGGAGGTGTTTTTTATATTTAGTAGTTCCACTTCGCACGGATTTTCATCTTTAACGTCTTGAAGGTCGGTGTACTCGCAGAGATGTAGTGTTGACGGATACAGCCCCAGACAAGGTTAGCTCATGGATGCATACTGAACGTAATTTTTTGTTAGATATATTTTATTTGGGATAATTGCTTTAAATTGACCTTCTTTTCTAACGGGGATATGGTACAAATGGTAATAATCAAAATTCGGAATTAGTTATTGGAAGCTGTAATATACAAGTTATTTTACCATTTAATATGTAACAGTTGATTTTTATGAATTTTTCAAATAACAATATGTTTTGCAAAGTTACTTCAATAAATGACCATCTTCTAACCTTTTTTGTGGTTGATATAACTCATTATAAAAGTCATTTGTCATGAACATCACATTTTCTCGATAGACTCTTCCTCCAACAATTAATGTAATTTGTTTTAATTTTGATTCTAAAAGTGTTTCTTTATGACTTTGATTTATTGTAAAGTTAAATTTGCTATATTTATTTATGCTATAGAATTAATTTATATAAATAATTAATGCTATAGAAAGAGAATTTTGTATTTTTATATTATTGGTTAAACGATTTTGGTTTTCTTGAAATTCTTTGATTATTTGTTCGTACCTTTCTCGGTCACTTGCGTCTAAATTTCCAGTTATACTTTTAAAAATAGATCCTAAACCATTAAAAAGTCCTCTTTTTGATCTATGAGACAACGGTATTATTTCGAGTAATTTATTTTGAATTTCTTTTTCTGAGAAACTCAAAATTTTTAGTTAGTTTGAAACATCATGTGAATTATTTAAGGTTTGGAAATTTGATGTTTTAGTGCTTTTGAATGGGAAATACATTTTTTGGCTTCATTAACGATTGGATTCAGATCAAAATAATGAATGAGATTGAAATTACTTTTTTTAATTTTTGCGGTTCCTAATTTTAATGGGATTAGTCCAAAATTGTAATCCATATTTTTCATGGTTATTTTTATTTGGGAAAGTCCTAAGGCTCCCATAGATCTGAAATAGTTTAAATTATTCTAGGTTTAGAATTTCATATGTTGTTTTTAATGGGCGTTTAAGATTATCCATGTGAATTTTATTTTGAGAATCAGTGGTAATTGTTTTTTTGTCGATTTAACCTTTTGATTTTTGCTAACCTTTTAAACCTATTTGCTTGTTTTTGTCTCTTATTTAATTTAACAAAAACATTTTGATCCTTTTCAAATATTTGGGGGTCATCGCGTTTTTTAATAATTTTTTCGATTCGTTTTTCTTTTATCAAGTTTTCATTTAATGTTGAAAAAAGTATTTTCGACCTTTCTTTGTGATCATTTATAAAGTCGTGTTTTAAATGAAACTCAATGTTTCTAGCTAATTCCACAATATAATGAAAAATGTTGAAAATTCTAAAAAATTGACAATTGTTTCAATAACTGAATATCATCGTCAGAATGACAGAAGTTACATTTCATTTGATGCCTACCTGATGTTTAGTAGTTATTTTTGGCTAGACCTTGTGATTGACTTAATACATGTTAATAGAAAAAAGAAGAAGATGTGATATTACAAATATTGAAGCTTAGATATTATTAGCCCTATGGTGATATCCTGGATATCATTTTTCCAATTAAGATCAGTATAACTGTGCAATGATATAGAAAACCAGGAAAACTATATCTGCTGATCTTTACAATTATCACTTAAGAAGACAGTTTAAAAGTGGAGAACTCCCTAGATTTATCTGTTCATTGACGACTCCATATTGTGGGTTTCTTAAGTGTCTTCTAATTTCCAACTCTTCAAGGAAATCCAGTTCTTGTTTCTTCTTAAGTGATAATTGTAAAGATCAGCAGATATAGTTTTCCTGGTTTTCTATATAATTGCACAGTTATACTGATCTTAATTGAAAAAATGATATCCAGGATATCACGATAGGGCTAATAATATCTAAGCTTCAATATTTGTAATATCACATCTCCTTCTTTTTTCTATTAACATATATTAAGTCAATCACAAGGTAGGTACTTCTTGGTCTAGCCAAAAATAACTACTAAACATCAGGTAGGCATCAAATGAAATGTAACTTCTGTCATTCTGACGATGATATTCAGTAATTGAAACAATTGTCAATTTTTTAGAATTTTCAATATTTTTCATTATAATGTGGATTTAGCTAGAAATTTTGAGTTTCATTCAAAACACTAATATGAGTAGATTCCACACAGTAAGGGTCGAGACAGTCAATTTCATTTATATAGTCGTTTAGAAGTATTTTATCTATTTCTAGGCTGAACGGATCATTAGTATTTAGGTGGCCATTAAAAAACCAAACTTTGTGGTGGAATGTATGGAATTATTATATGCGAGAATTACATAGACCATTTTTACTGTGATGGGTGTTTTAAGGAAACCTCTCGTATTTAATAGCAGACTGTGTTCGATAATGGTTGAATGAAACCTTTCGATAGAACCTTGTGATTGGGGTGGTGCGGACAGCAAAAATAAATTTTTATTTTATGAAGACTTACGTAAGAGTTCGGAAATAACGGAATTTTTAAATTCAGTGCCATTGTCACTGAAAATTTGTTCGAGTGGGAAAGAAGATTACAACTATTTCGGTACTGGAATTTCTGTACTAGACAAGGAGATAAGGTGGTATGCCTGGGCATATTTCGAAAAAGTGTCGATAATTGTCAAAAATGTATTCTGTTCCATCGTAAATGTATCTATATATATAGGAGATAGTCTTTGCCGATTAATTAGGTATAAAACCACGAATATTGGGGTAGCGGCAAGTTAATTAAAGAAAACTCTTCTAACTGTTTTTCTTCCAAGCTTTCGGAAACGTTTATTTCCATTATCAAGGATAAGTAAATTGAGATTGTTATGAATTGGTAAATATAGTTATATTTGAATTTTTTAAAAACATTTTTATCAATCATAAATCATTTTGACATTTTGATAGATTCATGAATGCAAACATTTTCTTTATATGCTAAAATGTTTTTGAAAACAAAAGAAGAAAATAGGTTATATTTGTAATATAGGTTAATAGTTATTAGAATATTCTTCTTTTATTATATAAAACTTGTGTTTTGGGTTGTTCCAAAAAAATTGGACTCTACAGGTAAACAAAAATTCAAAGTCGTCGTAGACTATCGCAAGCTTAATGAAATAACTTTTGAAGATAGATATCCATTACCAAACATAACCGATCTATTGGATAAATTAGAACGTTGCCAAAACTTCACTACCTTGGATATTGCCTCCGGATTTCACCAAATTGAGATGGCTGGAGAAGACATACTCAAAACAGCAAAATGGCCACTACGAATTTTTGAGAATGCCATTCAGACAAAAGGGAGCTCCAGCAACTTTTCAAAGAGTGATGGACAACATTTTAAGAGTTATCCAAATTTAAAAATATTTAGTTTATCTTGACGATATAATTATATTTAGTACAAGTTTGCAAGAACACATAAATAATTTAAAAGAAGTATTTAGAGGTTACGCGAATCAAATTTTAAAATACAAATTGACAAATCCGAATTTTTGAGGAAAGAAGTAGCTTATTTAGGACATATTGTTACCCCTGAAGGTGTAAAACCAAATCCTGATAAAATAAGTGCTATTCAAAAATTTCCCATACCAAAAACTAGTAAAGAAATTAAAGCTTTTCTCGGACTTCTTGGATATTATAGAAAATTCATTAAAGATTTTTCAAAACTGACTAAACCTTTAACTAATCGTCTTAAGAAAAATGCAGTAATTAACATAAAAGATCCTGATTATATTGTTTTGATACTTGTAAAAATATGTTATTAAATGATCCTATTTTACAATGCCCCGACTTTTCTCGTCCATTTAATCCCACAACGGACGCAAGCAATTTTACTCTAGGCGCTGTTCTTAGCCAAGGAAAAATCGGAACCGATTTACCTGTGGCATATGCTAGCAGAACACTTAATGATTCTGAAGTAAATTATTCAACTATCGGAAAGGAACTCCTTGCAATTGTTTGGGCTGTAAAATATTTCCGCCCATATATTTTCGGAAGAAAATTCACTATAGTAACAGATCATAAACCACTTCAATGGTTATTTTCTTTGAAATAACCCAATTCTAAATTAGTTAGATGGCGGTTGAAACTCGAAGAATACGACTATGATATAGTGTACAAGAAGGGTGCATTGAACACTAATAGTGACTGTTTATCACGAATCCAGCTAAATATGAATGAAGTAAATTCTTCGGATAATCCTCCCAAAAAATTATTAGTTTATATGGGAAGATTAAATGACTCACTTTCGAATAATACTAAAAATAGAATGTAGAAACCGAATCACTTATTGCAGAAGCTGAAGATTTTAATGACGAAATTGATGACGATAATAATACTATTCACACTAACATAGAAAATCCTATTGCAGGAATACCTATTTCGGAACCTGCAGTAAATGTGGGGAAAAATCAAATTATAATCTCTTAAATTTTGAACCAGCTATACCAACTATAATTATATATCATATTTATTCTGAAGATCTCTTATACGAAAAATTCAGCACTGTTATACAAACATATTTCAAAAATTCACACATTTCATTTATCAAATGTAAAAAAAATTAATTGACATCCCTCTAAATGAAAGCAAAGAAGTAATACAAAACTATCATGAAAGTAAACGGAATCATAGAGGATTAGATGAAACGGAAAATAATATAAAATCTCGATACTATTGGCCTAATCAAAGATCTTCTATTCAAACGTACATTAACAAATGCGAAATATGTCAAATAACAAAATATGATCGCCTGCATACCTGCATATGCGGATAACTGAATTTTCTTCAAGAGTAGCCAAATAATTATCAATACTCCGCTAGAATATAGAGATATAGTCCATATGCTAGGAATATGGAGATTTAATTGTTCTTCCTGAATTGGTGTCAATCCTTGCGAAGATATTTCTTTTAATTCTAATTTTTTCAAATTAATTTCCAAAGGCTGGATTTTAATTTCATTAAAATGCGTCTGAAGTTTATTCAGTACCAGTGGTTGACCAAAAGTTCTATCTTGAAATATGAATTCTTGATTTTTAACAGTTATTTTACATGGCGAATTTTTGGTTAGGAAAATTCCTTTTAAAATTTTGATTTCTGTGTCTTCTGAACATTTAATTATCAATTTTTCTTATTCTGGAAATACTACTAGGTATTGGTTTATTTCTGGTATAATTTCCAAATGATTTTCAATCATTTTGATTTTAGTGTATTCGCAGTTAGTAGAGTTTTCCATTAATAGTATTTGTTCTTCACATAACTGTTTATTATTATCTTTAAGGTATGAAGCACATTGAAAATTTTCACTTCTTGTACAAATATCGTTTAGAGGTTTTATCTGTGTATCAGATCCTAGCAAATACTTTGAATTTGGTATTATTATAACGAATTCTGATTCTAACTTAGTAGGTATGGTAATAAATAAAATAATTCAAACTCAATATTAAAATCTATATGAATCGATAAAAAATATTCTATTCTATTCTTACTTACTCTACATGTTATATCTAAAATTGATTCAAAGTTTAAAATATTCTCGTATTTCAATTCCAACGGTAATTGGAATTTATAATACGAAGATATTTTTTTCAACTCTGTAAATAATTCCTTCGATTTAATTATACTAGGGTGCAATGTCTTTAGTTTGCAGAATGTCCAGGAATTCTCTACAGTTTCTATTTCATCTAATATAACATTATAAATAATTAAAACTTCATTCAACATATCCTTGAGATAAATAAGATTCTCATATTGCACTTGAAGGTCAAGCATATCTTTTATGTCTAATAATTTCGATTTGAGCAATAATTCATTATTTTGAATATCTTGAATAGTTTTATTGAAGTTATTTATTATTTGTTCGCTAACGCTGTACTGCATTTGAATTTGACTTTGAAGATTAGCTTGATTTTGTTTTAAATGCTCTAAGATTATATTTATTTTTTCTTCGTCTTGAGAATCAAGGTTGCCAGTTATGGCTTTTATTATAGATCCAAGGCCATTTATTGAGCCTCTTTTGTTTCTATTTGTTATTAAATAAATATTTACATTTTCAAATTTTTCTTCTATATTACTCTTAACATTAAAAATAAGATTAACTATATTTTCCGTTTGTTGTACGAAATATGTACTATTTGATATCTCAACTGTGATATTTGAATAGTTTTATTGAAGTTATTTATTATTTGTTCGCTAACGCTGTACTGCATTTGAATTTGACTTTGAAGATTAGCTTGATTTTGTTTTAAATGCTCTAAGATTATATTTATTTTTTCTTCGTCTTGAGAATCAAGGTTGCCGGTTATGGCTTTTATTATAGATCCAAGGCCATTTATTAAGCCTCTTTTGTTTCTATTTGTTATTAAATAAATATTTACATTTTCAAATTTTTCTTCTATATTACTCTTAACATTAAAAATAAGATTAACTATATTTTCCGTTTGTTGTACGAAATATGTACTATTTGATATCTCAACTGTGATATTTTCAAAGTGTTTATTAAAATAATTATATTCTTCCAGTAACGGACTTAAGTTACAGGAATGTACAAATGTATGACTTGATTTTTGTAGTTTTGCCGGTCCAAGATTTATTGGTAAAATTATAGGTTATTAGTGATGTCTTTTTTTTCTATTCTTGCTTGTCCGAATGAGAAGAATCTGTAATAAAAGTATAAGGTTTCTTCTTAGGTCGTTTTATATTTGAAATATGAATATCTTCAGCGGTATTAAAATGACGTGTTACAATTTTCCCAGTTTTATTTTTTCTGTTTACGGATTTTATTTTTTCCAGTTGATATTTATTTTTTGTCTTACTTTTAATCTGCTTATTTTTGACAAACACTTTTGTAGGTAGAGGGTCTGGAAGATCTTCTCTACTTTCATTAGCTTTTGAAATAAGTTTATCTTTAGTTTCTTGCATTGATTTATTTATTTTAGAATAAAGTAATTTCATTTTTTCTTTGTGATAATGATTATTTACTAATTGTCGATCAATGTCTAAATCAAAAGAAGAGTTATTCTCTAAATGACCTGTAATAATTTCGTATGGTTTTAGTTTCATTACAGAGTGAATACTATTATTATATGCCAAAAGAGCATAATTTACTTTTATTTCAAAAGGTTTTTTCTTAAATTCGTTCTAATTATTTAAAAGTCTAATATGTTCAATAATTGTTGAATGAAATCGTTCGGCAATGCCGTTTGCTTCAGGATGTTGTGAACTGATAAAATGAATTTGAATTTAATGAGTTACTAATAAATCTTTTACTAAACTATTTTTTAATTCTGTTCTGTTATCGGATATTATTTGTTCCGGTAAACAATGATGAGTGAAATATCTAATTAAATTATTAACTATCTCTATACCTTGGGCTGAGTTAAATTTATACAACTGCCCGTATTTTAAAAATGAGTCTATAATAGTTAGAAATTTCGTTTTATCCAAAGTAATAGTGTCTAAATGTATTATTTGAAATGGCTTAATAGCTGTTGGGGTAATATTAAAATATGGTTTCACGGGTTTGCGATCATATTTTGTTATTTGACATATTTCGCATTCATTAATGTACGTTTGAATAGAAGATCTTTGATTAGGCTAATAGTATCAAAATTTTATATTATTTTCGGTTTCATCTGATCGTCTATGATTCCGTTTACCTTCATGATAGTTTTGTATTACTTCCTTGATTTCATTTAGAGGGATGTCAATTAATTTTTTATTACATTTGATAAATGAATTATGTGAATTTTTGAAATATGTTTGTATGAATGCTGAATTTTTCGTATAAGGGATCTTCAAAATAAATATGATATTTTGCTTTTGGTGCTACATATTCTATCACAAAATTTATTACGTCTTGTTCAAAGTTATTTTTAGAAAATTGTACTAGGATTCTTTGCTTAGTTTAATATAATTTAATTATAGTTGGTATAGTTGGTTCAAAATTTACTTCAGAGATTATAATTTGGTTTTTTCCCACATTTACTGCAGATTCCGAAATAGGTATTCCTGCAATAGTATTTTCTATGTTAGTGTGAATAGTATTATTATCGTCATCGATTTCGTCAATAAAATCTTCAGCTTCTACAATAAGTGATTCGGTTTCTACATTTTTATTTTTAGTATCATTTGAAAGTGAGTCATTAAATCTTTCCATATAAACTAATAATTTTTTGGGAGGATTATCCGAAGAATTTACTTCATTCATATTTAGCTGGATTAGTGATAAACAGTCACTATTAGTGTTCAATGCACCTTTCTTGTACACTATATCATAGTCGTATTCTTCGAGTTTCAAAAGCCATCTAACTAATTTAGGATTGGGTTCTTTCAAAGAAAATAACCATTGAAGTGGTTTATGATCTGTTACTATAGTGAATTTTCTTCCGAAAAAATATGGGCGGAAATATTTTACAGCCCAAACAATTGCAGGGAGTTCCTTTTCAATTGTTAAATAATTTACTTCAGAATCATTATGTGTTCTGCTAGCATATGCCAAAGGTAAATCAGTTCCGATTTTTCGTTTGCTAAGAACAGCGCCTAGAGCAAAATTGCTTGCGTCTGTTGTGAGATTAAATGGACGAGAAAAGTCGGGGTATTGTAAAATAGGATCATTTATTAACATATTTTTACAAGTATCAAAACAATTCATATAATCAGGATCTTTTATGTTAATTACTGCATTTTTCTTAAGACGATTAGTTAAATGTTTAGTCAATTTTGAAAAATCTTTAATGAATTTTGTATAATATCCAAGAAGTCCGAGAAAAGCTTTAATTTCTTTACTAGTTTTTGGTATGGCAAATTTTTGAATAGAACTTATTTTATCGGGATTTGGTTTTATACCTTCAGGGGTAACAATATGTCCTAAATAAGCTACTTATTTCTTCAAAAATTCGGATTTGTCAATTTGCATTTTAAAATTCGATTCGGGTAACCTTTTAAATACTTCTTTTAAATTATTTATGTGTTCTTGCAAGCTTGTGCTAAATATAATGATATCGTCAAGATAAACTAAACATTTTTCGTTTTGGATACCTCTTAAAATGTTGTTCATCACTCTTTGAAAAGTTGCTGGAGCTCCCTTTAGTCCGAATGGCATTCTCAACAATGCCCAGAGGCCATTTTCAGTAGTAAAAGCCGTTTTGGGTATATCTTCTTCAGCCATCTCAATTTGGTGCAATCCGGAGGCAAGATCCAAGGTAGTGAAGTATTGGCAACGTCCTAATTTATCCAATAGATCAGTTATGTTTGGTAATGGATATCTATCTCCAATAGTTATTTCGTTAAGCTTGCGATAGTCTACGACGACTCTGAATTTTTGTTTACCTGTAGAGTCCATTTTTTTTTGGAACAACCAAATACTACTCGAGTACGGTGAGGATGAGGCTCTTATGATATTTCGATCTAACATACTCTGTATTTGATTTTGGACATCTTTTTTATATACTTCTGGATATCTGTACGATTTAGTATAAATAGATATATATATATATATATATATATATATATATATATATATATATATATATATAAAGAAGAAGGATAGTCTTTGCTGACTAGTTAGGAATAAAACTAGTGAATATTGGGGGATTGCAGCAAAAAATGGAAAAGATATACTCTTAGCGGAAAATGTCAAAGCTTTCGAGGATGTTTGTCCTCATCATCAGGGAGACTAAAATGAAAACAACAGTTAAATACTGTGGTCAATACAGAATAATTAGAAATGAAGTTCACAACCACGTGTGTACTTACCTCCGAAGTGAGGTTAGACTCCATAAAGTTGTAAATTCGTAAACTACAGATCGTAAATTGTGAAATGTTTAACAGGAATTGAGTTAACGGACGGGCAAACCAACCGCACCACAGCACCAAATGAAAATGTCGCAACATTTTATAAAATAAATTAAATAATTTCATCTTCATGCGTAACCATGTTGAACGCCGGCAAGGAAATGATATAGTTTGCCTCCAAATGGGATGTAACAAGAGACAACCAGTGCTACCAACAGTCAAATCAGTGAACTGTGGGACAATGCCACCATTTTAGTAATGGACTCTGCTGTAGGGCCTACAATTGGTTTAATAAGAAGATGTAAAATTTTCGAATAGAGGAAGAGGGAGAAAGAGTGTGAGACAGAGAGAGGGGGAACACTCTCATTTTTGTAATTTGAGCGTGTAGAGAACATCACCTCAATATGACTGACACAAAGGAAGAAAAGAAAAAGAAAACAGTACAATAACTGTATTAATATGTAGTAATAATAATATTATATAATAATTAAGTAAATTTTTAATAATTATACAATTTGAATGTATCTGCCAACACCAATACATTCAAAATTAAGTTTTTATTATTACTATTTATATAATTTGAATGTATCTACCAACACCAATACATTCAAAATTAAGTTTTTATTATTATTATTAAGTCAGAGTAATAAGGGTGGTGCTGTTAGGAGCAACATGTATGTTTAACACCACTTGATGAGCAAAATTAGTATCTAAGGACAACAAAAATGAGTAGGTCTCACTTAAGTGATCAATATCAGTTTTCTTGTTTATTACATTATTGTTTTGTGAAATGAAAGCCATTTCCAAGAATGATCTTTTCGTTCTGTTAGACTCAGTCGCCAACACCTTCACAGCCTCATAATTCATCTGATGATCAAGAGAATTTACATGAAAAGCTAACGCGCACCTCTCTGGGTGTAATCTAGAGTCACTCTTATATGAAACTATACGGTTAGATAGAGATCTTCAAGTCTGTCCGATATACTGTTTATCACAATCTCTACAGGGAATACTATACACCACTTTAGTAAGTGAGGTCAAAGGGTTCTTATCTTTTACTCTAGTGTAAATCGATCTGATTGAAAGAACAGTTTTATAAGCAATTTTAAAATCACCACATGAACGGAGCAGTCTGGTAAGTCTCGTAGTTATGTCCCTAATATATGGCAAAGTAGCGAAAACCGGTCGAGAAGGGGACACATCAGTTCCAACATCCGTCTGGGCTAAGTTAGGATGGCTATCTTCAAGCAACAAGTCCACAGCATTAGATGTGCTGTATAATATTTTATTCAATAAAGGTCTTGGATAAGATTTATCCAAGAAAATGTTAAGTAAAATATTAAGATTTTTATTATGAAAAACATTATTTGAAATTCTGAGTACTCTCTGCTTCATTTGTTTAACCAAATTCACTTTCATGGAATGTTTGTGGTAGGAGTGATAATTAAGATATCTACCAGAGCTGCATGGCTTCCTGTACCAATCTATAATAATTGTATTGTTGTTACGTATAAATTTTGTATCTACGAGAGGTACGGAATTTTCGAAGTCTTCCATTTCGATTGTGAATTGGATATTCGGATCAAAGCTATTAAATGTATCCAGAAGTTCATCAAGGCCTTCTCGAGGAAGTGCCAAAATAATGTCATCGACATACTTTTTTATAAAAAAAGGAGTGAAAGAAAGAACAGGTATGACTGTATCCAGTACATCGTCCATGACATATGCTGCTAAGATAGGAGAAATTGAAGCTCCCATTGGAGTACCAAAGGTTTGTTTGTAAATTTTGTTATTAAAATTGAAATAAGTACTATCGAACAGAAAAACTATTAATTCAAGAAAAGCTTCCTTCGGGATGGAGCAATGGACACCGATACGATCCCAACTCTTATCGATTGCTCTCAAACAAGCATCCAGATAAACATTACTAAACAACGAGACCACATCCAAACTGGCCAGAACATAATTTTCTGGAATTTCTAAATTATTAAACCTTTCAGAGACTTCAAAAGAGTCTTTGATAAAATACAAATTGTCATAATCATACGCTTTTGTTAGTATTCCCGTACAAAACTGTGCCATATTTTCTGTGGAGGCTCCTATGGAAGCCACTATCGGTCTTATAGAGAGAACTGGTTTATGAACTTTCGGAAGAGAATATATATGTATTTGGCGCAGTCAGTAGGATATGTTAAACGGGCGTTCGTGAATATAACGATCGGTTTGTATCAAATATTTATTAACATACCTTAAGTGAATAATTGGGACTCTTGGTTAAGTGAAATAAGTAGCTTAACTCGAAGACAGTTGGCTCGTACGAAGAGGAATTTCAAGGAAATATTGGTGATTCCAGCTACAGGTACAACTAGATGGCGAAAGCACTCCTAATTTTCATGTAAGTACTTTATGTCGTATAGAGGAAATAATTGTTTATTTAATTCAGAAAGCTCTGACAATTCAGATTCTGATTCTGATTTAGATTCTGGCCCACAAACATATCGTAATCGTAAAATAAATATTGAATTATCAAAACCTAGATTTAAATTAAATACATTATACAAAATGCCGGTAGATCAAGTGGTACCGCAATTGAAAAAGGAATATCTGGACATGATTCCAGAATTCCATGGCGAAAATGCTTTATTACATAGATTCATAGAAATTTCTGAAAAATTAGTAAAAAAATTCTACAATACAGTAGATTTAACAGACCTTCAAAATGAATATTTGATGTCTAGTATTTTATCTAAAATTAAAGGCCAAGCCGCCATAAACATTTCAGCTTGCAGTATAACAAATTGGCAGAATTTGAAAGATGCTTTATTGAACACATATGCAGATAAACGAGACATTTACACGTTAAGTATTGAAATATCGGAATTAAAGCAAGGAAATGAATCACCTTTTGACTTTTACAATAGGATACAGCATCTTTCAAATCTACAAACATCATTATTAATGACACGCTCTAATGCAAGTGAACAAGCCATTTTAGGCAACTATTTCAGAAATTTAGCACTAAGAGTATTATTGCGCGGATTAAAGGAACCTCTCGGTACACTAATGCGTACCAAGAATCCTAGCGATCTAAATTCAGCTTTAAATGTTCTAACGAATGACTTTCAAGTTTATTTAAGTAATAACAATAACAATACACATCCAAAAAATTCATCTAATAAGCCTAAGTCTCAGTTTAATGTTACATCACATAACAAAAATAATTATCCTAATAAGCAAACGGTAAGCAGACCAAATTTACAACATAATTATCAACCACAGTTTAATAGTAATTTCAACAATGAAAATAATTTACCTAGTACAAGTAGAGATACAAATTTTCAGAATAGAAATACTAATGTTTTCGAACCTAGTAGAAATTATCAATTTCAAAAACCTACTCCAATGAGTATATCTACTTCTAATACGTACAATAAACCAAATGTACAAAATAAAAATAATGGACAAAATCAAACGCATTTCGTAGGTAATAGAAAAATTTTTATTTCGGAAGAATTGCATATCATGGACGATACTGAACGTCCCACTGATGTTGAAGATTCTTTTTTAGACGAAATTGCCTCGGAAGAAACAGACACGTAGAAATATTTAATTTTACGCATTATGAAAGTGAGTTACCGTACATAGTATTTCCTGAGCAAAATTTAAAAGTAATGATTGACACAGGTAGTACAAAATCTTTTGTAATACCTGAAATTGCAAAGAAATATTTTTCAAAATCGACTATGAAAAAATCTTTCAAAGTAACTTCTGCTTTAGGCTCAAGTCAACAAAATTATTGTACAGTAATTCCATCTTCAAAGATATTTAAAACGAAAAATAAAATGAACTTAGAATATTGTATATTTAAATTTCACAATCATTTTGATTGCTTATTAGGTTTAGATAATCTGAAAAAAATGAATGCAACTATTGATTTAGTAAATAATGTTTTAATTACGCCTTATAGTAAAATAAAAATAGATTATTTTAAAATCAGAAGCGAGAACACGAATTGTATAGTAGTGCCTCCGCGAACTGAACAAATAATTAAATTGAATATTGATAATATTAATAATGGCGATATAATTATACCTTATACAAAAATCGGGAAATTAGAAATTCCCGAATGTCTTACTAAAGCGGAAAATAGTCAAGCTGTATGTACTATTTTAAATCCGTCTGAGTCATATTTTAAAGTAGATTAAGTGCTCCTTCAGAGGCTGAACAGTTCGACGAATACGAACAAACCTTGAGCCCTAATTTTAATGCTATTTATGCAGAAAAATTCAAATTTGATATTAATAAAGTTCGAACAGAACATATGAATTCTGAAGAACGCAACGCTATTCTTAAATTAATTAAAGAATATTATGACATTTTTCATGTTGATGGTAATCAACTAACTTTTACGAGTAAAATCAAGCATCAAATAAAAACTACAAATGATGTACCTATCAATACTAAATCGTACAGATATCCAGAAGTAAAAAAAAAGAAGTTCAAAATCAAATACAGAGTATGTTAGATCAAAATATCATAAGAGCCTCATCCTCACCGTACTCGAGTAGTATTTGGTTGTTCCAAAAAAATTAGACTACTGGTAAACAAAAATTCAGAGTCGTCGTAGACTATCGCAAGCTTAACGAAATAAATATTGGAGATAAATATCCATTACCAAACGTAACTGATCTATTGGATAAATTACGACGTTGCCAATACTTCACTACCTTGGATCTTGCCTCCGGATTTCACCAAATTGAGATGGCTGAAGAAGATATACCGAAAACGGCCTTTACTACTGAAAACGGCCTTTACTACTGAAAATGGCCACAGGGAATTTTTGAGAATGCCATTCGGACTAAAGGGAGCTCCAGCAACTTTTCAAAGAGTGATGGACAACATTTAAGAGGTATCCAAAACGAAAAATGTTTAGTTTATCTTGACGATATCATTATATTTAGTACAAGCTTGCAAGAACACATAAATAATTTAAAAGAAGTATTTAAAAGGTTATGCGAATCGAATTTTAAAATACAAATTGACAAATCCGAATTTTTGAGGGAAGGAGTAACTTATTTAGGACATATTGTTACCCCTGAAGGTGTAAAACCAAATCCCGATAAAATAAGTTCTATTCAAAAATTTCCCATACCAAAAACTAGTAAAGAAATTAAAGCTTTTCTCGGACTTCTTGGATATTATAGAAAATTCATTAAAGATTTTTCAAAACTGACTAAACATTTAACTAATTGTCTTAAGAAAAATGCAGTAATTAACATAAAAGGTCCTGATTATATGAATTGTTTTGATAGTTGTAAAAATATGTTATTAAATGATCCTATTTTACAATACCCCGACTTTTCTCGTCCATTTAATCTCTCAACAGACGCAAACAATTTTGCTCTAGGCACTGTTCTTAGCCAAGGAAAAATCGGAACTGATTTACCTTTGGCATATGCTAGCAGAACACTTAATGATTCTAAAGTAAATTATTCCACAATTGAAAAGGAACTCCCTGCAATTGTTTGGGCTGTAAAATATTTACGCCCATATCTTTTCGGAAGAAAATTCACTATAGTAACAGATCATAAACCACTTCAATGGTTATTTTTTTTGAAAGAACCCAATTCTAAATTAGTTAGATGGCGTTTGAAACTCGGAGAATACGACTATGATATAGTGTACAAGAAAGGTGCATTGAACACTAATAGTGACTGTTTATCACTAATCCAGCTAAATATGAATGAAGTAAATTCTTCGGATAATCCTCCCAAAAAATTATTAATTTATATGGAAAGATTTAATGACTCACTTTCAAATAATACAAATATTAAAAATGTAGAAACCGAATCACTTATTGTAGAAGCTGAAGATTTTGATGATGAAATCGATGACGATAATAATACTATTCACACTAACATAGAAAATCCTATTGCAGGAATACCTATTTCGGAATCTGAAGTAAATTTTGAACCAGCTATACCAACTATAATTAAATTATATGAAACTAAGCAAAGAATTCTAGTACAATTTTCTAAAAATAACTTTGAACAAGACGTAATAAATTTTGTGAAAGAATATGTAGCACCAAAAGCAAAATATCATATTTATTTTGAAGATCCCTTATACGAAAAATTCAGCACTGTTATACAAACATATTTCAAAAATTCACACATTTCATTTATCAAATGTAATAAAAAATTAATTGACATTTCTCTAAATGAAATCAAAGAAGTAATACAAAACTATCATGAAAGTAAACGGAATCATAGAGGATTAGATGAAACCGAAAATAATATAAAATCTCGATACTATTGACCTAATCAAAGATCTTCTATTCAAACGTACATTAACGAATGCGAAATATGTCAAATAACAAAATATGATCGCAAACCCGTGAAACCATATTTTAATATTACCCCAACAGCTATTAAACCATTTCAAATAATACATTTAGACACTATTACTTTAGAAAATACGAAATTTCTTACTATTATAGACTCATTTTCAAAATACGGGCAGTTGTATAAATTGAAGTCAGCCCAAGGTATAGATATAGTTAATAATTTAATTAGATATTCCACCCATCATTGTATACTGAAACAAATAATATCCGATAACGGAACAGAATTGAAAAATAGTTTAGTCAAAGATTTATTAGAAACTCATAAAATACAAATTCATTTTTTCAGTTCACAAAATCCTGAAGCAAACGATATTGCCGGACGATTTCATTCAACAATTATTGAACATATTAGACTTTTAAATAATCAGTACCGAATTTAAGAAAGAACATATTGAAATAAAAGTACATCATGCTCTTTTGGCATATAATAATAGTATTCACGCAGTAACGAAACTAAAACCATACGAAATTATTACAGGTCATTTAGAGAATAACTCTTTTTTTTTATTTGGACATTGATCGACAATTAGTAAATAATTATATTCATAATCACAAAGAAAAAATGAAATTACTTTATTCTAGAATAAATAAATCATTGCAAGCAACTAAAGATAAAGTTATTTCAAAAGTTAATGAAAGTAGAGAAGATCTTCCAGACCCTCTACCTACAAAAGTGTTCGTCAAAAATAAGCAGATTAAAAGTAAGACAAAAAATAAATATCAACCTGAAAAAATAAAATCCGTAAACAGAAAACATAAAACTGCGAAAATTGTAACACGTCATTTTAATACCGATGAAGATATTCACATTTCAAATATAAAACGACCTAGAAAGAAACCTTATACTTTCATTACAAAATAAGTTTAATATTAGAACATTTAAAACAAATGAAGTTTATCTACACATGTTACATGATAACTTTATTTTTATTAAACCATGTTGAATTAAGTTTTAATTATTTATAATGTAATATTAGATATAATAGAAACTGTAGAGATTTCCTGTTCATTCTGACATTGCATTCGAGTAAAATTAAAACAAAAGAATTATTTACAGAGTTGCAAAAAATATCTTCGTATTATAAATTACAATTACCGTTGGAATTGAAATACGAGAATATTTTAAACTTTGAATCAATTTTAGATATAACATGTAGATTAAGTAAAAATAGAATAGAATATTTTTTATCAATTCCCATAGATTTTAATTTGAGTTGAATTATTTTATTTATTACCTATACCTACTAAGTTAGAATCAGAATTCGTAATAATAATACCAAATTCAAAGTATTTGCTAAGATCTGATACACAGATAAAACCTCTACACGATATTTGTACAAGAAGTGAAAATTTTCAATGTGCTTCACACCTTCAAGATAATAATAAACAGTTATGTGAAGAACAAATACTATTAATGGAAAACTCTACTAACTGCGAATACACTAAAATCAAAATTATTGAAAATCATGTGGAAATTATACCAGAAATAAACCAATACCTAGTAGTATTTCCAGAAGAAGAAAAATTGATAATTAAATGTTCAGAAGACACAGAAATCAAAATTTTAAAAGGAATTTTCCTAATCAAAAATTCGCCATGTAAAATAACTTTTAAAAATCAAGAATTAATATTTCAAGATAGAACTTTTGGCCAACCACTGGTACTGAATAAACTTCAGACACTTTTTAATAAAATTAAAATCCAGCCTTTGGAAATAAATTTGAAAAAATTAAAATTAAAAGAAATATCTTCGCAATGATTGACACCAATTCAGGAAGAGCAATTAAATCTCCATATTCCTAGCATATGGACTATATTTCTATATTCTAGCGGAGTATTGATAATTATTTGGCTACTCTTGAAGAACATTCAGGAAAGAAGAAAATCAGAAGAAACTCCAATGGAATTACAAGAAAAGAAAATTCAACTTTCAGGGGGTGCGTCGATCTAATGGGGGAGGTGTTATATACCTTAAATTACTTAGTACATATTAAATAAATTGCTTAATCAGCATATTGTGTAATAACCTGTTGTTTTATAAATTGTTGAACCTTATTTTTGCTTACATTGTATTTTTTACCTTTTTGAATTGTTTAATTTATATAGTCAGTCTTGAATTTACTTCGAATCTTGAAACTTGTAACTTTTGTTAAATAAATAATTTTTTAAAAAACCTTTTTCCGTGTGTAAAAAGTTATTTTATATGTATATATAACCTCATATATAACGTCGCCTCACTTTGGTGAGGAGACAACGTTTTCATATGAAACTTTCCCAGAATGTTCCTGGTACCCTCTTAAGTCGATCTATGAAGTTTCGTTTTGACGCCACAAGGATACCCCAGTCACTATTTTTTCCTCTCGTAGTTTGGCTATATATCACTGGCGCTAGTATCGTTGTTTCTGGTGCTACTCGCTGAACGATGTGACTTCATCATATAAATGATGCTTTCGCGTTACGTTTCGTACGTTCTTACCTCAAAAATTTGACAACGCAGGAAAGCGGTGATGAATAGATATTTTCTATTGAGACAAAATGAAAAACTGCCTACTATTCGAGTTCGAGTTAAAGATTGCTTCCCCTCCAAGTTACAGCCCCTTAAAATTTATTTTAAATAATGAAATTTAGCAGATAAATGATGTTAAAAAAATATCATTTGACACAAGCAGTCTTAATTTTACGTAATAAATAATCCGTGGATTTAGGTAGTACAGGATATAATTTTATTTTTTTGTGATTGAACTAGAACAAGTAAAGATACAAAAAATATATACAGGGTGTCCATTAAATAAGTACCATAAATTTGAGGATCGGTAGCTCGCTTCAAAATATTGCAAATCCTTAAAAACAATTCTTCTCTAACCTTGCTAGTTTGTGAGGTACAGGGTGATAAAGGCTGCAGACAAAATATACATTTTGTTGCATATCTTCTCGGGAGATAGAAATATAAGTTCAAATTTTGTTACCCGTCATAGTCTCCTCAAAACACATCGACAGTATTAATTTTGTCAAGTTCCAATTAGTCAGTGGCGTGGTATCAGGGGTTCGTAAACTTTTATTACCCCATATTCCTGAATTTTCTACATAAAAGAAGACTATGACGTTCAAAAAAATTTGACGTTTTATTTCTATCTCCCGAGAAGTTATGCAATAAAATTTGTATTCCATCTGCACCCTTTATCACAAACAAACCAGGTTAGAGAAAAATTGTACCTATTTAATATTTTAAATGTTTCGTATAGAGTCAAAATATCTATATGTCGGTTATTGCTCCCAGTTCTCGGTAAACAGATCTAATTATCAGCAGAAATGACTAAATAGCTAAACAGCAAGTTATAATGCATAGAAGTACAAAATAGGGTAAAAAATGAGAACTGGCCTTAGTTTTGCCCAAAATACATGCTTTTTTCTGAATCGGCCTTGAAACTTGTAATATTGACCATATATCTGTTATTATAGTTAGATTCAAACCAGAAGTAAATTCATAAGGAGATTTAAAAGTTGAGAAGAATTCAGGAGCAGGAACCAACAAGTTGAACATAGATTAAACAAAAAGGGGTCAATAAAGAAGTAATTTGAGAACGTAGTTGCAGGAGGGGATTTGAAAATTTATTTTTATAGCATTATAAAAAAGTGGTAAACCAAAGATCTTTGGGGTAAGTTTTTATTATTGTTCAATTAGTTAGAAATATAACAAAATTTGTAAAGATTTGGAAATAATAAATTGTTCATTTAATAATCATATACATAATAGAAAAGAAAATAACCACAACAATTGGCGCCGAACGTGGGGCTCCATAAATTAAGGGGACCTCAAACAGATATGAAATTAAAAAAAATTGACATAATTATTTTATCTTTGGCATTTAAAGAGAAATATAGGAAATATTTATATAATTTTGGTTGAATCTATAAATTTATATATAGAATATTACAAATGTAGACCAGACAAGGGACTATATTAGAAGGAAGAAGTCAAGGAGACAGTGATGGACAACAAGAAAACAGAAGTATTGGAGATAGTAGCAGTGTAACAGAATCTTTGAATATAAATAAACAGTTTGAAGAAATGATGAAATACATGAGAAGTATGGAAGAAAATAGAAAAGAGGATATGAGAAGTATGGAAGAAAATAGAAAAGAGGATATGAGAAGTATGGAAGAAAATATGAAAGGGGATATGAGAAATATGGAAGAAAATAGGTAAAAGGATATGAGAAACATGGAAGAAAATAGAATAGAGGATATGAGAAATATGGAAGAGAATATAAAAAAGAAATTTGATATTATGAAACAAGAGATTATTAAAGAGAATGAAAAATTCAAAGAAGAAATTAAAGAAGAGATGAATGGCATTAAAAAGGATAATGAGTACATTAAAATAAGAATAACAGTTATGACAGAAAAAAATGATACTCAACAAAAAGAAGTAGAAAAGGAGTTGAAAACAATTAATAAAAATCAAAAAGAACATATTGAAGAAACGAAGAATTTTTTTTATAAATTTGACAATAAGATTGTTGAAACTGAGAAGAAAATAAATAAGACAGAATAAACGTTAATGCAACAAATAGAAGAAAACACAAGTAATTCTAGAGAACAATATATAGAAGGAACAAGAAAGGTGCAAGTAGATATGGAGGAAAAATTTGAAAAGTTGAGGCAAAATTTTCAGAATAATATTGGAAATTGTTCGACATATGTAATCCAACTAGGACATGATATTTATTGTAAATTTAATGGAGATATTAATAAGATACAACCGAAAATATTTTTAAATATTATAAAAAACCGAACTCGGAATATTCGGCAATTTGAAGATTATGAAGAAATAGTAAGAATGAATTTGGAGGGAAATGCATTAGTTTGGTTCACTATAAGAGAAATGGAAATTAAAAATGAGGGAGATTTTGAAGATATGTTCATGGGATATTTCTGGGGAGAATCATCACAAAATAAATTCAGAGAAAAATTATATTTTGGAAAATTTGATTATAGTAAAAATACAAATTATTATGCCATGAAATTATATAATTTTGCACAATATTTAAATCCCAAAATGAACGAAAAAGAGATTGTATTGTACATTTCCAGACATTTTGATAGAGATGTTATAGAAAATATTGCAATACATGACATAAAAAAATGGAACAATTTTCAAATTATTTATTAAGGATTGAAAGAAGTTTTAATTCAGGTGAATTCAGATTTAGAAGGGTGAATGAGAATGAAGAATTCAGAAGAAGAAATATGAATGGAAATATGCAAAGAGATTGACAACAAAATTGTTATCAGGAAAATAGGAATGATAATTACGGAACAATGTCAGAAAATAGGAACAATAGAGAGAGAAGAGAATACTATAGAGACCTAAATCATGGAGTGGGAAGAAATTGGAGAGAAAATGAGAATAATCGACAAGTTAGAAGTAAAGAAAACTATAACAATACAAGACAAATGAATAGAGAATAGAAGACAAGAAAGAAATGAGGGCGGTGAAAGGATAAATGATAGTAGAATGAGATACAAACTGAAGAATGAAATGAAAATAACGAACATTTTTTATAAATAATCAGGGTAGTAACAAAATTCTTAGTAAATGTAATTATGAACATCCAAATGAATTCGTAAATTTAGAAGAAGATAAAATTGAATTGGAAAATGAATCTAAATTATTGTATTTATGGGGAAATTTGTATGGGAATATTGTTAAGATTTTAATTGATTGTGGGTCAGAAGCATCATTAATTAAAGAAGATGTAGTGAATAAAATTAAAAAATTGAGAGAAAACAAAATAAAAATTCCAAGAATAAATTTAATTGGAGCTAATGGAAAGAAATTAACTGAAGTAAATATGACAGTAACAGGAGAAATAGAGATAGAGGGAGTTTCAATAGACATGAATATGTTAGTTATGAAAAATATGGAAGCAGATGTAGTAATGGGGATAGATGAAATGGAAAAACATGGGGTAATAATTGTTTAACTGTCACTCATCAAATACACGGAACAAAAAAAATTGTGTGTCAAAGTGATCTGTCTTTAGTTGGGAATGGGAAGAAAAACATCGATATATCGTATCTATATTATTCAACAGTTTCGATATATGGATAATACAAAATATCGATATTTCAATATATCGATATATTATTCAAAGAGTAATTACTTAGGAACTGTATCAAAATTATCGGAATTTAACAAACCATCAATGGAACTAAAGCCTTCACACACAAAGAAAAATATATACAGACTATAGTACCAAATCACAGATAATATAAGGCAATTTTTATATGTGATCAAAGCAAAGGAAACTGAGCTCGATTAAGCGAAAGCATCGGAATTAAAAATATTTAAGAAACTTCGATTATTTTCGAAAAAATATCGGTATTTCGTACCCTTCCCTTCCATTTCCATATTTTGAGGTTTCGTTCTGTTTCCGTTGAATTGTAAAGATCAGCAGATATAGTTTTCCTGGTTTTCTATATCATTGCACAGTTATACTGATCTTAATTGGAAAAATTATATCCAGGATATCACCATAGGGCTAATATTATCTAAGCTTCAATAACTTGTGTGAAGATAGCGTCGGGCGCTGGCGCTCAAGGCCAGCGTCCTTTCCCCACAACTAAGCCATGTTCACACCACGCAACTTCCATTTGACGAAAGCTTTTACTGTACTCAATACTCGGAAATACGCGTATCGGCATAAGGTTTAAATCGAAAATATGGGAGAATATACTATTATTTTGACTTCTGTATGGAAATGAACACGAAATTTACAGGTTTCTAATACACGTTTGCTTCAGCTTTCCATGGTTTGGAAGGATAATGTTCATAGAAGGGTATAATTGACGAGTACAATATAAGAGTGGTATTAAAAAAGAGTTTACTAATTAAAAAAAAATCAGTTTGGGTAAATGATATTTACAGGGAAGTATCTACTGAATGTAAACTTTCGATAGGCAAAATACCAGGTTGTCACAAAAGTTAGTTCCTTGAAAAAATTATTCAAGACGCCATCAGAAACTATTTTTTTTCAAAATGTTCCCAACGGTTTGGGAAAATGATATTTACAGGGAAGTATCTAATAAATGTAAACTTTCGATGAGCAATATACAAGGTTGTCACAAAAGTTAGTTCCTTGAAAAAATTATTCAAGACGCCATCAGAAAATATTTTTTTTCGAAATGTTCCCAACGGTTTGGGAAAATGATATTTACAGGGAAGTATCTACTGAATGTAAACTTTCGATGGGCAAAATACCAGGTTGTCACAAAAGTTAGTTTCTTGAAAAAATTATTCAAGACGCCATCAGAAAATATTTTTTTTTGAAATGTTCCCAACGGTTTGGGAAAATGATATTTACAGGGAAGTATCTACTGAATGTAAACTTTCGATGGGCAAAATACCAGGTTGTCACAAAAGTTAGTTTCTTGAAAAAATTATTCAAGACGCCATCAGAAAATATTTTTTTTCGAAATGTTCCCAACGGTTTGAGAAAACGATATGTACAATGAAGTGTCTACTAAATGTAAACTTTCGATGAGCAAAATACCAGGTTGTCACAAAAGTTAGTTTCTTGAAAAAATGATTCAAGACGCCATCAGAAAATAATTTTTTTCGAAATGTTCCCAACGGTTTGGGAAAATGATATTTACAGGGAAGTATCTACTGAATGTAAACTTTCGATGAGCAAAATACAAGGTTGTCACAAAAAATAGTTCCTTGAAAAAATTATTCAAGACGCCATCAAAAAATAATTTTTTTCGAAATGTTCCCAACGGTTTGGGAAAATGATATTTACAGGAAAGTATCTACTAAATGCAAACTTTCGATGAGCGAAATACCAGGTTGTCCCAAAAGTTAGTTTCTTGAAAAAATTATTCAAGACGCCATGAGAAAATAATTTTTTTCGAAATCTTCCCAACGGTTTGGGAAAATGATATTTACAGGAAAGTATCTACTAAATGCAAACTTTCGATGAGCGAAATACCAGGTTGTCCCAAAAGTTAGTTACTTGAAAAAATTATTCAAGACGCCATAAGAAAATATTTTTTTTCGAAATGTTCCCAACGGTTTGGGAAAATGATATTTACAGGGAAGTATCTACTAAATATAAACTTTCGATGAGCAATATACAAGGTTGTCACAAAAGTTAGTTCCTTGAAAAAATTATTCAAGACGCCATCAGAAAATTTTTTTTTCGAAATGTTCCCAACGGTTTGGGAAAATGATATTTACAGGGAAGTATCTACTGAACGTAAACTTTCAATGGGCAAAATACCAGGTTGTCACAAAACTTAGTTCCTTGAAAAAATTATTCAAGACGCCATCAGAAAATATTTTTTTTCGAAATGTTCCCAACGGTTTGGGAAAATGATATTTACAGGGAAGTATCTACTGAATGTAAATTTTCGATGGGAATAATACCAGGTTGTCACAAAAGTTAGTTTCTTGAAAAAATTATTCAAGACGCCATCAGAAAATATTTTTTTTCGAAATGTTCCCAACGGTTTGAGAAAACGATATGTACAATGAAGTATCTAAATCTAAATGTAAACTTTCGATGAACAAAATACCAGGTTGTCACAAAAGTTAGTTTCTTGAAAAAATGATTCAAGACGCCATCATAAAATAATTTTTTTCGAAATGTTCCCAACGGTTTGGGAAAATGATATTTACGGGGAAGTATCTACTGAATGTAAACTTTCGATGAGCAAAATACAAGGTTGTCACAAAAGTTAGTTCCTTGAAAAAATTATTCAAGACGCCATCAGAAAATAATTTTTTTCGAAATGTTCCCAACGGTTTGTGAAAATGATATTTACAGGGAAGTATCTACTGAATGTAAACTTTCGATGGGCAAAATACCAGGTTGTCACAAAAGTTAGTTCCTTGAAAAAATTATTCAAGACGCCATCAGAAAATATTTTTTTTCGAAATGTTCCCAACGGTTTGGGAAAATGATATTTACAGGGAAGTATCAACTGAATATAAAGTTTCGATGAGCAAAATACCAGGTTGTCACAAAAGTTAGTTCCTTGAAAAAATTATTCAAGACGCCATCAGAAACTATTTTTTTTCGAAATGTTCCCAACGGTTTGGGAAAATGATATTTACACGGAAGTATCTACTGAATGTAAACTTTCGATGAGCGAAATACCAGGTTGTCACAAAAGTTAGTTACTTGAAAAAATTATTCAAGACGCCATCAGAAAATATTTTTTTCGAAATGTTCCCAACGGTTTGGGAAAATGATATTTACAGGGAAGTATCTACTGAATATAAACTTTCGATGGGCAAAATACCAGGTTGTCACAAAAGTTAGTTTCTTGAAAAAATTATTCAAGACGCCATCAGAAAATAACTTTTTTCGAAATGTTCCCAACGGTTTGGGAAAATGATATTTACAGGGAAGTATCTACTGAATGTAAACTTTCGATGAGCAAAATACAAGGTTGTCACAAAAGTTAGTTCCTTGAAAAAATTATTCAAGACGCCATCAGAAAATAATTTTTTTCGAAATGTTCCCAACGGTTTGTGAGAATAATATTTACAGGGAAGTATCTACTGAATGTATACTTTCGATGGGCAAAATACCAGGTTGTCACAAAAGTTAGTTCCTTGAAAAAATTATTCAAGACGCCATCAGATAATAATTTTTTTCGAAATGTTCCTAACGGTTTGGGAAAATGATATTTACAGGGAAGTATCTACTGAATAAAAACTTTTGATGAGCAAAATACCAGGTTGTCACAAAAGTTAGTTCCTTGAAAAAATTATTCAAGACGCCATCAGAAACTATTTTTTTTCGAAATGTTCCCAACGGTTTGGGAAAATGATATTTACAGGGAAGTATCTACTAAATGTAAACTTTCGATGAGCGAAATACCAGGTTGTCACAAAAGTTAGTTACTTGAAAAAATTATTCAAGACGCCATCAGAAAATATTTTTTTTCTAAATGTTCCCAACGGTTTGGGGAAATGATATTTACAGGAAAGTATCTACTGAATATAAACTTTCGATGGGCAAAATACCAGGTTGTCACAAAAGTTAGTTTCTTGAAAAAGTTATTCAAGACGCCATCAGAAAATAATTTTTTTCGAAATTTTCCCAACGGTTTGGTAAAATGATATTTACAGGGAAGTATCTACTAAATGTAAACTTTCGATGAGCGAAATACCAGGTTGTCACAAAAGTTAGTTACTTGAAAAAATTATTCAAGACGCCATCAGAAAATATTTTTTTTCGAAATGTTCCCAACGGTTTGGGAAAATGATATTTACAGGGAAGTGTCTACTGAATAAAAACTTTTGATGAGCAAAATACCAGGTTGTCACAAAAGTTAGTTCCTTGAAAAAATTATTCAAGACGCCATCAGAAACTATTTTTTTTCGAAATGTTCCCAACGGTTTGGGAAAATGATATTTACAGGGAAGTATCTACTAAATGTAAACTTTCGATGAGCGAAATACCAGGTTGTCACAAAAGTTAGTTACTTGAAAAAATTATTCAAGACGCCATCAGAAAATATTTTTTTTCGAAATGTTCCCAACGGTTTGGGAAAATGATATTTACAGGGAAGTATCTACTGAATATAAACTTTCGATGGGCAAAATACCAGGTTGTCACAAAAGTTAGTTTCTTGAAAAAATTATTCAAGACGCCATCAGAAAATAAGTTTTTTCGAAATGTTCCCAACGGTTTGGGAAAATGATATTTACAGGGAAGTATCTACTGAATGTAAACTTTCGATGAGCAAAATACAAGGTTGTCACAAAAAATAGTTCCTTGAAAAAATTATTCAAGACGCCATCAGAAAATAATTTTTTTCGAAATGTTCCCAACGGTTTGTGAAAATAATATTTACAGGGAATTATCTACTGAATGTATACTTTCGATGGGCAAAATACCAGGTTGTCACAAAAGTTAGTTCCTTGAAAAAATTATTCAAGACGCCATCAGATAATAATTTTTTTCGAAATGTTCCCAACGGTTTGGGAAAATGATATTTACAGGGAAGTATCTACTGAATAAAAACTTTTGATGAGCAAAATACCAGGTTGTCACAAAAGTTAGTTCCTTGAAAAAATTATTCAAGACGCCATCAAAAACTATTTTTTTTCGAAATGTTCCCAACGGTTTGAGAAAATGATATTTACAGGGAAGTATCTACTAAATGTAAACTTTCGATGAGCGAAATACCAGGTTGTCACAAAAGTTAGTTACTTGAAAAAATTATTCAAGACGCCATCAGAAAATATTTTTTTTCTAAATGTTCCTAACGGTTTGGGGAAATGATATTTACAGGAAAGTATCTACTGAATATAAACTTTCGATGGGCAAAATACCAGGTTGTCACAAAAGTTAGCTTCTTGAAAAAATTATTCAAGACGCCATCAGAAAATAATTTTTTTCGAAATGTTCCCAACGGTTTGGGAAAATGATATTTACAGGGAATTATCAACTGAATATAAAGTTTCGATGAGCAAAATAACAGGTTGTCACAAAAGTTAGTTCCTTGAAAAAATGATTCAAGACGCCATCAGAAACTATTTTTTTTCGAAATGTTCCCAACGGTTTGGGAAAATGATATTCACACGGAAGTATCTACTGAATGTAAACTTTCGATGAGCGAAATACCAGGTTGTCACAAAAGTTAGTTACTTGAAAAAATTATTCAAGACGCCATCAGAAAATATTTTTTTCGAAATGTTCCCAACGGTTTGGGAAAATGATATTTACAGGGAAGTATCTACTGAATATAAACTTTCGATGGGCAAAATACCAGGTTGTCACAAAAGTTAGTTTCTTGAAAAAATTATTCAAGACGCCATCAGAAAATAACTTTTTTCGAAATGTTCCCAACGGTTTGGGAAAATGATATTTACAGGGAAGTATCTACTGAATGTAAACTTTCGATGAGCAAAATACAAGGTTGTCACAAAAGTTAGTTCCTTGAAAAAATTATTCAAGACGCCATCAGAAAATAATTTTTTTCGAAATGTTCCCAACGGTTTGTGAGAATAATATTTACAGGGAAGTATCTACTGAATGTATACTTTCGATGGGCAAAATACCAGGTTGTCACAAAAGTTAGTTCCTTGAAAAAATTATTCAAGACGCCATCAGATAATAATTTTTTTCGAAATGTTCCCAACGGTTTGGGAAAATGATATTTACAGGGAAGTATCTACGGAATATAAACTTTCGATGGGCAAAATACCAGGTTGTCACAAAAGTTAGTTTCTTGAAAAAATTATTCAAGACGCCATCAGAAAATATTTTTTTTCGAAATGTTCCTAACGGTTTGGGAAAATGATATTTACAGGGAAGTATCTACTGAATAAAAACTTTTGATGAGCAAAATACCAGGTTGTCACAAAAGTTAGTTCCTTGAAAAAATTATTCAAGACGCCATCAGAAACTATTTTTTTTCGAAATGTTCCCAACGGTTTGGGAAAATGATATTTACAGGGAAGTATCTACTAAATGTAAACTTTCGATGAGCGAAATACCAGGTTGTCACAAAAGTTAGTTACTTGAAAAAATTATTCAAGACGCCATCAGAAAATATTTTTTTTCTAAATGTTCCCAACGGTTTGGGGAAATGATATTTACAGGAAAGTATCTACTGAATATAAACTTTCGATGGGCAAAATACCAGGTTGTCACAAAAGTTAGTTTCTTGAAAAAGTTATTCAAGACGCCATCAGAAAATAATTTTTTTCGAAATTTTCCCAACGGTTTGGTAAAATGATATTTACAGGGAAGTATCTACTAAATGTAAACTTTCGATGAGCGAAATACCAGGTTGTCACAAAAGTTAGTTACTTGAAAAAATTATTCAAGACGCCATCAGAAAATATTTTTTTTCGAAATGTTCCCAACGGTTTGGGAAAATGATATTTACAGGGAAGTGTCTACTGAATAAAAACTTTTGATGAGCAAAATACCAGGTTGTCACAAAAGTTAGTTCCTTGAAAAAATTATTCAAGACGCCATCAGAAACTATTTTTTTTCGAAATGTTCCCAACGGTTTGGGAAAATGATATTTACAGGGAAGTATCTACTAAATGTAAACTTTCGATGAGCGAAATACCAGGTTGTCACAAAAGTTAGTTACTTGAAAAAATTATTCAAGACGCCATCAGAAAATATTTTTTTTCGAAATGTTCCCAACGGTTTGGGAAAATGATATTTACAGGGAAGTATCTACTGAATATAAACTTTCGATGGGCAAAATACCAGGTTGTCACAAAAGTTAGTTTCTTGAAAAAATTATTCAAGACGCCATCAGAAAATAAGTTTTTTCGAAATGTTCCCAACGGTTTGGGAAAATGATATTTACAGGGAAGTATCTACTGAATGTAAACTTTCGATGAGCAAAATACAAGGTTGTCACAAAAAATAGTTCCTTGAAAAAATTATTCAAGACGCCATCAGAAAATAATTTTTTTCGAAATGTTCCCAACGGTTTGTGAAAATAATATTTACAGGGAAGTATCTACTGAATGTATACTTTCGATGGGCAAAATACCAGGTTGTCACAAAAGTTAGTTCCTTGAAAAAATTATTCAAGACGCCATCAGATAATAATTTTTTTCGAAATGTTCCCAACGGTTTGGGAAAATGATATTTACAGGGAAGTATCTACTGAATAAAAACTTTTGATGAGCAAAATACCAGGTTGTCACAAAAGTTAGTTCCTTGAAAAAATTATTCAAGACGCCATCAAAAACTATTTTTTTTCGAAATGTTCCCAACGGTTTGGGAAAATGATATTTACAGGGAAGTATCTACTAAATGTAAACTTTCGATGAGCGAAATACCAGGTTGTCACAAAAGTTAGTTACTTGAAAAAATTATTCAAGACGCCATCAGAAAATATTTTTTTTCTAAATGTTCCTAACGGTTTGGGGAAATGATATTTACAGGAAAGTATCTACTGAATATAAACTTTCGATGGGCAAAATACCAGGTTGTCACAAAAGTTAGTTCCTTGAAAAAATTATTCAAGACGCCATCAGAAAATAATTTTTTTCGAAATGTTCCCAACGGTTTGTGAAAATAATATCCACAGGGAAGTATCTACTGAATGTATACTTTCGATGGGCAAAATACCAGGTTGTCACAAAAGTTAGTTCCTTGAAAAAATTATTCAAGACGCCATCAGATAATAATTTTTTTCGAAATGTTCCCAACGGTTTGGGAAAATGATATTTACAGGGAAGTATCTACGGAATATAAACTTTCGATGGGCAAAATACCAGGTTGTCACAAAAGTTAGTTCCTTGAAAAAATGATTCAAGACGCCATAAGAAAATATTTTTTTTCGAAATGTTCCCAACGGTTTGGGAAAATGATATTTACAGGGAAGTATCTACTGAATGGAAACTTTCGATAAGCAAAATACAAGGTTGTCACAAAAGTTAGTTCCTTGAAAAAATTATTCAAGACGCCATCAGAAACTATTTTTTTTTCGAAATGTTCCCAACGGTTTGGGAAAATGATATTTACAGGGAAGTATCTACTAAATATAATCTTTCGATGAGCAATATACAAGGTTGTCACAAAAGTTAGTTCCTTGAAAAAATTATTCAAGACGCCATCAGAAAATTTTTTTTTCGAAATGTTCCCAACGGTTTGGGAAAATGATATTTACAGGGAAGTATCTACTGAACGTAAACTTTCGATGGGCAAAATACCAGGTTGTCACAAAACTTAGTTCCTTGAAAAAATTATTCAAGACGCCATCAGAAAATATTTTTTTTCGAAATGTTCCCAACGGTTTGGGAAAATGATATTTACAGGGAAGTATCTACTGAATGTAAATTTTCGATGGGAATAATACCAGGTTGTCACAAAAGTTAGTTTCTTGAAAAAATTATTCAAGACGCCATCAGAAAATATTTTTTTTCGAAATGTTCCCAACGGTTTGAGAAAACGATATGTACAATGAAGTATCTAAATCTAAATGTAAACTTTCGATGAACGAAATACCAGGTTGTCACAAAAGTTAGTTTCTTGAAAAAATGATTCAAGACGCCATCATAAAATAATTTTTTTCGAAATGTTCCCAACGGTTTGGGAAAATGATATTTACAGGAAAGTATCTACTGAATGTAAACTTTCGATGAGCAAAATACAAGGTTGTCACAAAAGTTAGTTCCTTGAAAAAATTATTCAAGACGCCATCAGAAAATAATTTTTTTCGAAATGTTCCCAACGGTTTGTGAAAATGATATTTACAGGGAAGTATCTACTGAATGTAAACTTTCGATGGGCAAAATACCAGGTTGTCACAAAAGTTAGTTCCTTGAAAAAATTATTCAAGACGCCATAAGAAAATATTTTTTTTCGAAATGTTCCCAACGGTTTGGGAAAATGATATTTACAGGAAAGTATCTACTAAATGTAAACTTTCGATGAGCGAAATACCAGGTTGTCCCAAAAGTTAGTTACTTGAAAAAATTATTCAAGACGCCATAAGAAAATATTTTTTTTCGAAATGTTCCCAACGGTTTGGGAAAATGATATTTACAGGGAAGTATCTACTAAATATAAACTTTCGATGAGCAATATACAAGGTTGTCACAAAAGTTAGTTTCTTGAAAAAATTATTCAAGACGCCATGAGAAAATAATTTTTTTCGAAATCTTCCCAACGGTTTGGGAAAATGATATTTACAGGAAAGTATCTACTAAATGCAAACTTTCGATGAGCGAAATACCAGGTTGTCCCAAAAGTTAGTTACTTGAAAAAATTATTCAAGACGCCATAAGAAAATATTTTTTTTCGAAATGTTCCCAACGGTTTGGGAAAATGATATTTACAGGGAAGTATCTACTAAATATAAACTTTCGATGAGCAATATACAAGGTTGTCACAAAAGTTAGTTCCTTGAAAAAATTATTCAAGACGCCATCAGAAAATTTTTTTTTCGAAATGTTCCCAACGGTTTGGGAAAATGATATTTACAGGGAAGTATCTACTGAACGTAAACTTTCAATGGGCAAAATACCAGGTTGTCACAAAACTTAGTTCCTTGAAAAAATTATTCAAGACGCCATCAGAAAATATTTTTTTTCGAAATGTTCCCAACGGTTTGGGAAAATGATATTTACAGGGAAGTATCTACTGAATGTAAATTTTCGATGGGAATAATACCAGGTTGTCACAAAAGTTAGTTTCTTGAAAAAATTATTCAAGACGCCATCAGAAAATATTTTTTTTCGAAATGTTCCCAACGGTTTGAGAAAACGATATGTACAATGAAGTATCTAAATCTAAATGTAAACTTTCGATGAACAAAATACCAGGTTGTCACAAAAGTTAGTTTCTTGAAAAAATGATTCAAGACGCCATCATAAAATAATTTTTTTCGAAATGTTCCCAACGGTTTGGGAAAATGATATTTACGGGGAAGTATCTACTGAATGTAAACTTTCGATGAGCAAAATACAAGGTTGTCACAAAAGTTAGTTCCTTGAAAAAATTATTCAAGACGCCATCAGAAAATAATTTTTTTCGAAATGTTCCCAACGGTTTGTGAAAATGATATTTACAGGGAAGTATCTACTGAATGTAAACTTTCGATGGGCAAAATACCAGGTTGTCACAAAAGTTAGTTCCTTGAAAAAATTATTCAAGACGCCATCAGAAAATATTTTTTTTCGAAATGTTCCCAACGGTTTGGGAAAATGATATTTACAGGGAAGTATCAACTGAATATAAAGTTTCGATGAGCAAAATACCAGGTTGTCACAAAAGTTAGTTCCTTGAAAAAATTATTCAAGACGCCATCAGAAACTATTTTTTTTCGAAATGTTCCCAACGGTTTGGGAAAATGATATTTACACGGAAGTATCTACTGAATGTAAACTTTCGATGAGCGAAATACCAGGTTGTCACAAAAGTTAGTTACTTGAAAAAATTATTCAAGACGCCATCAGAAAATATTTTTTTCGAAATGTTCCCAACGGTTTGGGAAAATGATATTTACAGGGAAGTATCTACTGAATATAAACTTTCGATGGGCAAAATACCAGGTTGTCACAAAAGTTAGTTTCTTGAAAAAATTATTCAAGACGCCATCAGAAAATAACTTTTTTCGAAATGTTCCCAACGGTTTGGGAAAATGATATTTACAGGGAAGTATCTACTGAATGTAAACTTTCGATGAGCAAAATACAAGGTTGTCACAAAAGTTAGTTCCTTGAAAAAATTATTCAAGACGCCATCAGAAAATAATTTTTTTCGAAATGTTCCCAACGGTTTGTGAGAATAATATTTACAGGGAAGTATCTACTGAATGTATACTTTCGATGGGCAAAATACCAGGTTGTCACAAAAGTTAGTTCCTTGAAAAAATTATTCAAGACGCCATCAGATAATAATTTTTTTCGAAATGTTCCTAACGGTTTGGGAAAATGATATTTACAGGGAAGTATCTACTGAATAAAAACTTTTGATGAGCAAAATACCAGGTTGTCACAAAAGTTAGTTCCTTGAAAAAATTATTCAAGACGCCATCAGAAACTATTTTTTTTCGAAATGTTCCCAACGGTTTGGGAAAATGATATTTACAGGGAAGTATCTACTAAATGTAAACTTTCGATGAGCGAAATACCAGGTTGTCACAAAAGTTAGTTACTTGAAAAAATTATTCAAGACGCCATCAGAAAATATTTTTTTTCTAAATGTTCCCAACGGTTTGGGGAAATGATATTTACAGGAAAGTATCTACTGAATATAAACTTTCGATGGGCAAAATACCAGGTTGTCACAAAAGTTAGTTTCTTGAAAAAGTTATTCAAGACGCCATCAGAAAATAATTTTTTTCGAAATTTTCCCAACGGTTTGGTAAAATGATATTTACAGGGAAGTATCTACTAAATGTAAACTTTCGATGAGCGAAATACCAGGTTGTCACAAAAGTTAGTTACTTGAAAAAATTATTCAAGACGCCATCAGAAAATATTTTTTTTCGAAATGTTCCCAACGGTTTGGGAAAATGATATTTACAGGGAAGTGTCTACTGAATAAAAACTTTTGATGAGCAAAATACCAGGTTGTCACAAAAGTTAGTTCCTTGAAAAAATTATTCAAGACGCCATCAGAAACTATTTTTTTTCGAAATGTTCCCAACGGTTTGGGAAAATGATATTTACAGGGAAGTATCTACTAAATGTAAACTTTCGATGAGCGAAATACCAGGTTGTCACAAAAGTTAGTTACTTGAAAAAATTATTCAAGACGCCATCAGAAAATATTTTTTTTCGAAATGTTCCCAACGGTTTGGGAAAATGATATTTACAGGGAAGTATCTACTGAATATAAACTTTCGATGGGCAAAATACCAGGTTGTCACAAAAGTTAGTTTCTTGAAAAAATTATTCAAGACGCCATCAGAAAATAAGTTTTTTCGAAATGTTCCCAACGGTTTGGGAAAATGATATTTACAGGGAAGTATCTACTGAATGTAAACTTTCGATGAGCAAAATACAAGGTTGTCACAAAAAATAGTTCCTTGAAAAAATTATTCAAGACGCCATCAGAAAATAATTTTTTTCGAAATGTTCCCAACGGTTTGTGAAAATAATATTTACAGGGAATTATCTACTGAATGTATACTTTCGATGGGCAAAATACCAGGTTGTCACAAAAGTTAGTTCCTTGAAAAAATTATTCAAGACGCCATCAGATAATAATTTTTTTCGAAATGTTCCCAACGGTTTGGGAAAATGATATTTACAGGGAAGTATCTACTGAATAAAAACTTTTGATGAGCAAAATACCAGGTTGTCACAAAAGTTAGTTCCTTGAAAAAATTATTCAAGACGCCATCAAAAACTATTTTTTTTCGAAATGTTCCCAACGGTTTGAGAAAATGATATTTACAGGGAAGTATCTACTAAATGTAAACTTTCGATGAGCGAAATACCAGGTTGTCACAAAAGTTAGTTACTTGAAAAAATTATTCAAGACGCCATCAGAAAATATTTTTTTTCTAAATGTTCCTAACGGTTTGGGGAAATGATATTTACAGGAAAGTATCTACTGAATATAAACTTTCGATGGGCAAAATACCAGGTTGTCACAAAAGTTAGCTCCTTGAAAAAATTATTCAAGACGCCATCAGAAAATAATTTTTTTCGAAATGTTCCCAACGGTTTGGGAAAATGATATTTACAGGGAATTATCAACTGAATATAAAGTTTCGATGAGCAAAATAACAGGTTGTCACAAAAGTTAGTTCCTTGAAAAAATTATTCAAGACGCCATCAGAAACTATTTTTTTTCGAAATGTTCCCAACGGTTTGGGAAAATGATATTCACACGGAAGTATCTACTGAATGTAAACTTTCGATGAGCGAAATACCAGGTTGTCACAAAAGTTAGTTACTTGAAAAAATTATTCAAGACGCCATCAGAAAATATTTTTTTCGAAATGTTCCCAACGGTTTGGGAAAATGATATTTACAGGGAAGTATCTACTGAATATAAACTTTCGATGGGCAAAATACCAGGTTGTCACAAAAGTTAGTTTCTTGAAAAAATTATTCAAGACGCCATCAGAAAATAACTTTTTTCGAAATGTTCCCAACGGTTTGGGAAAATGATATTTACAGGGAAGTATCTACTGAATGTAAACTTTCGATGAGCAAAATACAAGGTTGTCACAAAAGTTAGTTCCTTGAAAAAATTATTCAAGACGCCATCAGAAAATAATTTTTTTCGAAATGTTCCCAACGGTTTGTGAGAATAATATTTACAGGGAAGTATCTACTGAATGTATACTTTCGATGGGCAAAATACCAGGTTGTCACAAAAGTTAGTTCCTTGAAAAAATTATTCAAGACGCCATCAGATAATAATTTTTTTCGAAATGTTCCCAACGGTTTGGGAAAATGATATTTACAGGGAAGTATCTACGGAATATAAACTTTCGATGGGCAAAATACCAGGTTGTCACAAAAGTTAGTTTCTTGAAAAAATTATTCAAGACGCCATCAGAAAATATTTTTTTTCGAAATGTTCCTAACGGTTTGGGAAAATGATATTTACAGGGAAGTATCTACTGAATAAAAACTTTTGATGAGCAAAATACCAGGTTGTCACAAAAGTTAGTTCCTTGAAAAAATTATTCAAGACGCCATCAGAAACTATTTTTTTTCGAAATGTTCCCAACGGTTTGGGAAAATGATATTTACAGGGAAGTATCTACTAAATGTAAACTTTCGATGAGCGAAATACCAGGTTGTCACAAAAGTTAGTTACTTGAAAAAATTATTCAAGACGCCATCAGAAAATATTTTTTTTCTAAATGTTCCCAACGGTTTGGGGAAATGATATTTACAGGAAAGTATCTACTGAATATAAACTTTCGATGGGCAAAATACCAGGTTGTCACAAAAGTTAGTTTCTTGAAAAAGTTATTCAAGACGCCATCAGAAAATAATTTTTTTCGAAATTTTCCCAACGGTTTGGTAAAATGATATTTACAGGGAAGTATCTACTAAATGTAAACTTTCGATGAGCGAAATACCAGGTTGTCACAAAAGTTAGTTACTTGAAAAAATTATTCAAGACGCCATCAGAAAATATTTTTTTTCGAAATGTTCCCAACGGTTTGGGAAAATGATATTTACAGGGAAGTGTCTACTGAATAAAAACTTTTGATGAGCAAAATACCAGGTTGTCACAAAAGTTAGTTCCTTGAAAAAATTATTCAAGACGCCATCAGAAACTATTTTTTTTCGAAATGTTCCCAACGGTTTGGGAAAATGATATTTACAGGGAAGTATCTACTAAATGTAAACTTTCGATGAGCGAAATACCAGGTTGTCACAAAAGTTAGTTACTTGAAAAAATTATTCAAGACGCCATCAGAAAATATTTTTTTTCGAAATGTTCCCAACGGTTTGGGAAAATGATATTTACAGGGAAGTATCTACTGAATATAAACTTTCGATGGGCAAAATACCAGGTTGTCACAAAAGTTAGTTTCTTGAAAAAATTATTCAAGACGCCATCAGAAAATAAGTTTTTTCGAAATGTTCCCAACGGTTTGGGAAAATGATATTTACAGGGAAGTATCTACTGAATGTAAACTTTCGATGAGCAAAATACAAGGTTGTCACAAAAAATAGTTCCTTGAAAAAATTATTCAAGACGCCATCAGAAAATAATTTTTTTCGAAATGTTCCCAACGGTTTGTGAAAATAATATTTACAGGGAAGTATCTACTGAATGTATACTTTCGATGGGCAAAATACCAGGTTGTCACAAAAGTTAGTTCCTTGAAAAAATTATTCAAGACGCCATCAGATAATAATTTTTTTCGAAATGTTCCCAACGGTTTGGGAAAATGATATTTACAGGGAAGTATCTACTGAATAAAAACTTTTGATGAGCAAAATACCAGGTTGTCACAAAAGTTAGTTCCTTGAAAAAATTATTCAAGACGCCATCAAAAACTATTTTTTTTCGAAATGTTCCCAACGGTTTGGGAAAATGATATTTACAGGGAAGTATCTACTAAATGTAAACTTTCGATGAGCGAAATACCAGGTTGTCACAAAAGTTAGTTACTTGAAAAAATTATTCAAGACGCCATCAGAAAATATTTTTTTTCTAAATGTTCCTAACGGTTTGGGGAAATGATATTTACAGGAAAGTATCTACTGAATATAAACTTTCGATGGGCAAAATACCAGGTTGTCACAAAAGTTAGTTCCTTGAAAAAATTATTCAAGACGCCATCAGAAAATAATTTTTTTCGAAATGTTCCCAACGGTTTGTGAAAATAATATCCACAGGGAAGTATCTACTGAATGTATACTTTCGATGGGCAAAATACCAGGTTGTCACAAAAGTTAGTTCCTTGAAAAAATTATTCAAGACGCCATCAGATAATAATTTTTTTCGAAATGTTCCCAACGGTTTGGGAAAATGATATTTACAGGGAAGTATCTACGGAATATAAACTTTCGATGGGCAAAATACCAGGTTGTCACAAAAGTTAGTTCCTTGAAAAAATGATTCAAGACGCCATAAGAAAATATTTTTTTTCGAAATGTTCCCAACGGTTTGGGAAAATGATATTTACAGGGAAGTATCTACTGAATGGAAACTTTCGATAAGCAAAATACAAGGTTGTCACAAAAGTTAGTTCCTTGAAAAAATTATTCAAGACGCCATCAGAAACTATTTTTTTTTCGAAATGTTCCCAACGGTTTGGGAAAATGATATTTACAGGGAAGTATCTACTAAATATAATCTTTCGATGAGCAATATACAAGGTTGTCACAAAAGTTAGTTCCTTGAAAAAATTATTCAAGACGCCATCAGAAAATTTTTTTTTCGAAATGTTCCCAACGGTTTGGGAAAATGATATTTACAGGGAAGTATCTACTGAACGTAAACTTTCGATGGGCAAAATACCAGGTTGTCACAAAACTTAGTTCCTTGAAAAAATTATTCAAGACGCCATCAGAAAATATTTTTTTTCGAAATGTTCCCAACGGTTTGGGAAAATGATATTTACAGGGAAGTATCTACTGAATGTAAATTTTCGATGGGAATAATACCAGGTTGTCACAAAAGTTAGTTTCTTGAAAAAATTATTCAAGACGCCATCAGAAAATATTTTTTTTCGAAATGTTCCCAACGGTTTGAGAAAACGATATGTACAATGAAGTATCTAAATCTAAATGTAAACTTTCGATGAACGAAATACCAGGTTGTCACAAAAGTTAGTTTCTTGAAAAAATGATTCAAGACGCCATCATAAAATAATTTTTTTCGAAATGTTCCCAACGGTTTGGGAAAATGATATTTACAGGAAAGTATCTACTGAATGTAAACTTTCGATGAGCAAAATACAAGGTTGTCACAAAAGTTAGTTCCTTGAAAAAATTATTCAAGACGCCATCAGAAAATAATTTTTTTCGAAATGTTCCCAACGGTTTGTGAAAATGATATTTACAGGGAAGTATCTACTGAATGTAAACTTTCGATGGGCAAAATACCAGGTTGTCACAAAAGTTAGTTCCTTGAAAAAATTATTCAAGACGCCATAAGAAAATATTTTTTTTCGAAATGTTCCCAACGGTTTGGGAAAATGATATTTACAGGGAAGTATCAACTGAATATAAAGTTTCGATGAGCAAAATACCAGGTTGTCACAAAAGTTAGTTCCTTGAAAAAATTATTCAAGACGCCATCAGAAACTATTTTTTTTCGACATGTTCCCAACGGTTTGGGAAAATGATATTTACAGGGAAGTATCTACTGAATGTAAACTTTCGATGAGCGAAATACCAGGTTGTCACAAAAGTTAGTTACTTGAAAAAATTATTCAAGACGCCATCAGAAAATATTTTTTTTCGAAATGTTCCCAACGGTTTGAGAAAATGATATTTACAGGGAAGTATCTACGGAATATAAACTTTCTATGGGCAAAATACCAGGTTGTCACAAAAGTTAGTTCCTTGAAAAAATGATTCAAGACGCCATAAGAAAATATTTTTTTTCGAAATGTTCCCAACTGTTTGGGAAAATGATATTTACAGGGAAGTATCTACGGAATATAAACTTTCGATGGGCAAAATACCAGGTTGTCACAAAAGTTAGTTCCTTGAAAAAATTATTCAAGACGCCATCAGAAACTATTTTTTTTTTTCGAAATGTTCCCAACGGTTTGTGAAAATTATATTTACAGGGAAGTATCTACTAAATGTAAACTTTCGATGAGCGAAATACCAGGTTGTCACAAAAATTAGTTACTTGAAAAAATTATTCAAGACCCCATCAGAAAATAATTTTTTTCCAAATGTTCCCAACGGTTTGGGAAAATGATATTGACAGGGAAGTATCTACTAAATGTAAACTTTCGATGAGCAAAATACAAGGTTGTCACAAAAGTTAGTTCCTTGAAAAAAATATTCAAGACGCCATCAGAAAATAATTTTTTTTTAAATGTTCCCAACGTTTTGGGAAAATGATATTTACAGGAAAGTATCAACTGAATGTAAACTTTCGATGGGCAAAATACCAGGTTGTCACAAAAGTTACACGGAACATTTCGAAAAAAAATATTTTCTGATGGCGTCTTGAATAATTTTTTCAAGGAACTAACTTTTGTGACAACCTTGTATTTTGCTCATCGAAAGTTTACATTCAGTAGATACTTTCCTGTAAATATCATTTTCCCAAACCGTTGGGAACATTTCGAAAAAAAAAATTTTCTGATGGCGTCTTGAATCATTTTTTTAAGGAACTAATTTTTGTGACAACCTGGTATTTTGCCCATCGAAAGTTTACATTCAGTAGATACTTCCCTGTAAATATCATTTTCCCAAACCGTTGGAAACATTTCGAAAACGATTATTTTCTGATGGCGTCTTGAATAATTTTTTCAAGGAACTAACTTTTGTGACAACCTTGTAATTTGCTCATCGAAAGTTTACATTTAGTAGATACTTCCCTGTAAATATCATTTTCCCAAACCGTTGGGAACATTTCGAAAAAAAATAGTTTCTGATGGCGTCTTGAATAATTTTTTCAAGGAACTAACTTTTGTGACAACCTTGTAATTTGCTCATCGAAAGTTTACATTTAGTAGATACTTCCCTGTAAATATCATTTTCCCAAACCGTTGGGAACATTTCGAAAAAAAATAGTTTCTTATGGCGTCTTGAATCATTTTTTCAAGGAACTAACTTTTGTGACAACCTGGTATTTTGCCCATCGAAAGTTTATATTCCGTAGATACTTCCCTGTAAATATCATTTTCCCAAACCGTTGGGAACATTTCGAAAAAAATTATTATCTGATGGCGTCTTGAATAATTTTTTCAAGGAACTAACTTTTGTGACAACCTGGTATTTTGCCCATCGAAAGTATACATTCAGTAGATACTTCCCTGTAGATATTATTTTCCCAAACCGTTGGGAACATTTCGAAAAAAAATAGTTTCTGATGGAGTCTTGAATAATTTTTTCAAGGATCTAACTTCTGTGACAACCTGGTATTTTGCTCATCGAAAGTTTATATTCAGTAGATACTTCCCTGTAAATATCATTTTCCCAAACCGTTGGGAACATTTCGAAAAAAATTATTTTCTGATGGCGTCTTGAATAATTTTTTCAAGAAACTAACTTTTGTGACAACCTGGTATTTTGCCCATCGAAAGTATATATTCAGTAGATTATTCCCTGTAAATATCATTCTCCCAAACCGTTGGGAACATTTCGAAAAAAAATATTGTCTGATTGCGTCTTGAATCATTTTTTCAAGGAACCAACTTTTGTGACAACCTGGTGTTTTGCCCATCGAAAGTTTACATTCAGTAGATACGTCCCTGTAAATATCATTTTCCCAAACCGTTGGGAACATTTCGAAAAAAAATATTTTCTGATGGCGTCTTGAATAATTTTTTCAAGGAACTAACTTTTGTGACAACCTTGTATTTTGCTCATCGAAAGTTTACATTTAGTAGATACTTCCCTGTAAATATCATTTTCCCAAACCGTTGAGAACATTTCGAAAAAAAATAGTTTCCGATGGCGTCTTGAATAATTTTTTCAAGGAACTAACTTTTGTGACAACCTTGTATTTTGCTCATCGAAAGTTCACATTTAGTAGATACTTCCCTGTGAATATCATTTTCCCAAACCGTTGGGAACATTTCGAAAAAAAATAGTTTCTGATGGCGTCTTGAATAATTTTTTCAAGGAACTAACTTTTGTGACAACCTGGTATTTTGTCAATGAAAGTTTATATTCAGTAGATACTTCCCTGTAAATATCATTTTTCCAAACCGTTGGGAACATTTCGAAAAAAAATATTTTCTGATGGCGTCTTGAATAATTTTTTCAAGGAACTAACTTTTGTGACAACCTTGTATTTTGCTCATCGAAAGTTTACATTTAGTAGATACTTCCCTGTGAATATCATTTTCCCAAACCGTTGGGAACATTTCGAAAAAAAATATTTTCTGATTGCGTCTTGAATCATTTTTTCAATGAACTAACTTTTGTGACAACCTGGTATTTTGCCCATCGGAAGTTTACATTCAGTAGATACTTTCCTGTAAATATCATTTTCCCAAACCGTTGGGAACATTTCGAAAAAAATTATTTTCTGATGGCGTCTTGAATAATTTTTTCAAGAAACTAACTTTTGTGACAACCTGGTATTTTGTCCATCGAAAGTTTATATTCAGTAGATACTTCCCTGTAAATATCATTTTTCCAAACCGTTGGGAACATTTCGAAAAAAAATATTTTCTGATGGCGTCTTGAATAATTTTTTCAAGGAACTAACTTTTGTGACAACCTGGTATTTCGCCCATCGAAAGTTTACATTTAGTAGATACTTCCCTGTACATATAATTTTCTCAAACCGTTGGGAACATTTCGAAAAAAAAATTTTCTGATGGCGTCTTGAATAATTTTTTCAAGAAACTAACTTTTGTGACTACCTGGTATTTCGCCCATCGAAAGTTTACATTCAGGAGATACTTCCCTGTGAATATCATTTCCCCAAACCTTTCGGAACATTTCGAAAAAAAAATAATCTCTGGTGGTAACTTGAATTATTTTTTCAGGAAACTAAATTTTGTGATAACCTGGTATTTTGCCCATCGATAGTTTACATTTTGTAGCTACTTCCTTGAAAACATCACTTTCCCGAACTGATTTTTTTTTTAATTAGTAAACTCTTTTTTAATCCCACTCTTATATTGTACTCGTCAATTATACCCTTCTATGAACATTATCCTTCCAAACCATGGAAAGCTGAAGCAAACGTGTATTACAAACCCGTAAATTTCGTGTTCATTTCTATACAGAAGTCAAAATAATAGTATATTCTTCCATATTTTCGATTTAAACCTTATGCCGATACGCGTATTTCCGAGTATTGAGTACAGTAAAAGCTTTCGTCAAATGGAAGTTGCATGGTGTGAACATGGCTTAGTGGTGGGGATAGGACGCTGGCCTTTAGCGCCAGCGCCCGACGCTATCTTCACACAAGTGCTTCAATATTTGTAATATCACATCTTCTTCTATTTTCTATTAACATATATTAAGTCAATCACAAGTTAGGTCACTTCTTGGTCTAGCCAAAAATAACTACTAAACATCAGGTAGAGTAGGTAGACATCAAATGAAATGTAACTTCTGTCATTCTGACGATGATATTGATTTATCGAAACAATTGTCAATTTTTTAGAATTTTCTACAATTTTTATTATATTGTGGAATTAACTAGAAACCGTGAGTTTCATTTAAAACACTAATATGAGTAGATTCCACCAAACAAGGGTCGAGACAGTTAATTTTATTATTTTCTTCCTAATAACAAACGACAAAAGTACGTATTAAAAGTAAGGTTATGTGTACCAAACCACAGATAATACCAAACATGCAATAATCTTACGATTGCGCACATTCATTTTCAGATAAAATAAAATATCGAAGATAAAAGCTGGCCAACTTTTATTTTATCTCTTATTTGTTATTTCCTGTATAAACGCTATATATATTTTCCATAAGGTTAACTTTATATTTTATTTCTTATTTTATTTTATGTTATTTTATTTTCTGTATAAACCCATCTTAATATTCATATACATATAAATATTTATTACGTATATGCTTATATTATTATTTGTCTATGGTTTGCAGCTTGCAATAAATTTCGACGACTTCAACTCTGACGCCAAATTCCGATGTGAACGATCACACTGAAATAGATTTGCTTAGCTTGCGTGCCAAAGTGCCACTTCGCCAGCGAATTGATTACGAATGTAGCCTTAAAGCTTTAGTAGATTATTCTCTATCCGATTGACGATCACGAAACTTGTCGAAGTATAGCCGAGGCGAAAGAGATTCTCATATAGAGTACCGTTAATCAAGTATAACGATTCTTTTCGTTTGCTTATTCATCTCTTTCCTTAAAATGAAAATTACAAAGTGGCAACTCAGGTTTCCTAAAATGGTCATCCTAGTTTAAAAACAGGAGTTAGTGTAGAGTAGAATACAAATCATATAAGACCATAGACAAATAAAATATGTATTTTCTATTTGTATATTACTTTATCTATGGGGAAAGAGAAACAAAACAACATAGAGAAATAAACATAAATTATATTATTATTTGTCTATGCAAAACAACCAGTTCTGGCCAAGTACTGTCAAGGTGGAGGCCAAAAAACTAAGAGAAGAGAAATATAACAGGAAATGTGAAGAGTGTGGGTGATTTGTGATGTGAAGTTATTGAAACATTTTAATCCAAGTTTATATTAACCATCCTGTGAATCTTTATCATTGTTTCAATTCGAAAAGAAGTCTTTCGACATCAACAGCGAAGTTATAGTCTAATAAATGTGAATTTGTTCATCGTTCCTGGTTTTGTATCAGAAATCTGCCAACCAAAGCAACAAATAGGGGACGACAATTCAATGATATAAATAAGGTACAGTCTCTTTTTTTCCAAACAAAATTCCACAACATATACTTAGGTGTGCAAAGTCACATGGTAAGTATAAAGCTGCAATTGAACCTTGAATATAAAATTGTGTTAAATTTGTAGCAGGGAAAGAATACATTTTTTTAAATAATCTTGCTTTGTATTTACAAAGGATTATGAATATTAAAAGCATCTCCACGGGACAGATTAATACAATAACACTTTAACTTTTCAATGTTAAATATTCATTACAATGTACAACAGTTGGATAACTTAATTAGGTACTGATGCAATTAAACTGAAGACATAAGAATTGATCAATTTCTTTAAAACTTGTATGGCATTGAAAACAGATATTTTTTATTGAATTAATGCCCATTTACACAGATTTAGCTAGGTAATACTTTACTAAGAAGTTCTTAAAAATAAGGATTGATTATGTATCACATGTGTTTTAACACCAGTTTTAACCCTTAACAACAGTCCTCAGATATTTGGAGCATTGTCACCTTCATGCGGTCACACTGACCGATACATTTTTTGAGTTAATTTGCAAACTTTTATTTCGTTTTTAGGTTTATATGACACAAATGTTTGTAATAAATGTCTAACAAGTTAAAAAATATATATAAAAAAAGTATGTACCATTAGATATGTTTTTATTGATGCAATGATATATGTGTGCTTATGACATACATTAATGTGAACCCTACAAAAAAATCTTCTGGAAAATTGAGTAAACAATCGGACATACTTAAACTACTTTCTTTAAGCTTAAATATATCTAAACGTAATACAAAAATCCGAATTCAAAAAAAAGTAGAAAAAAGCAAAAACTGCAAAGCTTTAAAATTTACAAATTATTTTTGCAATTATTACACACTTGGGCGCAACACTGCAAACATAAGTATAGCTTTATGACATACAAAACAAAGATGTAAAGTCTTTCTTTTGATTTTAGAAGGACATAATATACTTATAGCATGTGTTACGTGTTTCTAATTTTTCTTCGGGGACTGTAACTGGAATTTTCGGATTTCCTAGTATTCTTCTTTTGTTTGATCTTAGCTTGCATGGAGTATGCGGTTGCATCATTCTTCTTTCTAAATGAGGTTGCACCAATTGGTCTGCAAGTGATTTTATAAAATCTGCTTTTTCTAATTTGACACAGTTCTTGTGAGATTGATGAAGTATATATGAATTGATACCACTAATGTCAAGTAATCAGAAAAAAATCACCATTGGCCTGTGTTGGGTACGTCGACTTGTTGAATGCTTAGCACATTTTTCGTCGAGGGAGTCTACTCCACCTTTAGCGATGTTATAAAAGGAAATAATTTCTGGCTTGTTATCCTTATCAATAGATTTTGTATGGGGCATCAATGAGATTAGGAGTACTGCTCTGTTTTTTTTGCCCATAGGACACAAGAGATATATCCTTTGTGAATGCAAAGATTGATGAACCCACCTCCTTTCTTGGATATCGGAGAAATTCTGGAGGGATTTCTTTTTTGTTTTTTTAATGTGCCCTACACAAGTCAAACCATTGGTGTTCAACTGCTGCAACACTTCAACTGACATAAACTAATAATCTGCTGTCACGTTTCGATTTGTTTTGAAAATAGGTTGTGCCAAACTCAGATCTGCTTGGGTAGGCTTACTAAATTTTTTTAACTCTTCTGCCAAACCAATTTCGTCCGTATTTTTGCCACTATAAATGTAACCATTATAAAAGTAGCCATTTCTGGCATCGGTCAAACACATTATTTTTAAACCGTATTTACATGGCTTTGCGGGCATATACATTTTAAATCTACATTTACCTCTAAAGGATACTAACATTTCATCAATACAAGTATTGGCACCCTAGATGTAAGCAGCCTGAGAATTAACTATAAACTTATTAAACATTTCTAAAATAGTACACAAAGGATCAGTTCGTCTCCTTTCATCTCTAGTGTCAGGATTATCGAAGCACAAACATATCAACAAAAAGGAAAATCTGTTTTTAGACATAACAGAACGAAAAATGTCTCTGCCAGATCCATCAGTTGCAAACATTTTTTTTTCTTGATTTGAAACAAATGCGACTATGTAAAATAGCATACCAATGAATGCTTTTAGTTCAATCAGATCTAGATCTCTTATTTCTGGTCTTGAAGTTCGTGAATATTTATTTCTTTCTTATTCAATTTTCAAGTTCATCCATCGTAATGTTAGTAGCATTTCATCATTAAACAACTTACTCTACATTTCAAGTGGTTCTGCTTTATCCCCAAACCTAGCACTTGAGCGCAAACGTGGCAATTGCAAGATAATGTGCTGTAGAGTTCTGGTGCGAGAATAAAACGGTTCAGAAGACCACTTGAATGGATTTTTAACATAGTAATTTTTTTTGCTTTTTATTTCTGTATCATATTCACCTTCAGAATCACCACTTGAGTCTTTTTCCTCTAATTAACCTTCATTTTCTGCTTCTACAAATTCTCCTTCAATTTCTGAATCACTTTCATGCTCTCTAAATTTTAAAATGTTCTCGCCAAGAATGCCTGTATCACTATAATCATTATCAATTTCTTCATACCATTGTGAACATGTTTCTTCATAATTTTTATCATAAATATTAATATGTTTTACCCTTTTTGATGGTCCGGGTTGGTTATCCATCACAAAAAACAAATAATATTAAAACACAAAAAGTTACAAAAACGCCGTCCTGCGGTCACTGTGACCCTCAACGATATTTAAACTCACGTATCTGTACTACAAACATATCTATCGCCTTCTACTTCTGGAAATATACTGAAGACGATGTGGATTGAAGGTACTGTATCGTCCAAGTTGCTGTTATAAAAGAAGCAGGAAATACAACCAAATGAAAAACTGAGGCGGTCACCATGACCGCACGACAGTAGTTAAGGTTTAAGACAATGCTTTACAAAGAATACCATACTATTTATTCACCATATAATATACAAAAGTACATGTGCGGTATACATAGTTTAGTCAGGACAGAAATGATAAAAATCAGACAATGAGTAAAAACAGTTATTTAGCAGAAATTGCTTACTTAATTTATAGAAAGATCTAACGGAGAAATTTCTAATTTCAATTTCCTCATTAAAACTAACAAATCTATTGTATAAGCTTACATCAGTTTTATTTTTTGCACTTGTTTGTAAACGAGAGAAAGGTTTTACAATGTTTTTAGCAGATCGAGTACCATAAGCATGTACATCGGCATGTATTTCATACATTGGTAAGTTCCTATGAACAAGATTTATTGTCTCTAGAATATACATACACGGAACAGTAAGAATATTATATTTTATAAATAGATCTTTGCAATGTGTGTTCGGTTTGGCTCTATCAATTATGCGGAGTGCCGTTTTCTGTAATTGAAACACTCTCCATACTACTTGAATTACCGTTCTTAGTACATCATTATTGAGGCAATGTCTTAATTGACGCAACGCAAATATTTGAGATGAGGGCTTGGAACACAAAGCATCAACATGAGGTGACCAGTTAAGGTATGTACCAAGTACAATACCCAAATACTTTACCGGTTCTGATTTATTGAGTAATCTACTGGATGTAAAGATTATACATTCAAAGCTTCCCCACGCTTTGTTGCTATTATTGTATCGTCGGCAAACAGGAAACACCCTGTTTGTTCGAAAATTGCAGGTAGGTCATTAATATATAACAGAAATAGCACTGGGCCCAAAACAGAACCCTGTGGTACACCATTCAATGTGGTCATCAGTCTCGATTCTGAGTCCTTGCAGCTTACATACTGTTTTCTGTTTGTCAGGTATGAATTGAAAAGATCAAGTTCTTTATTTCGTACTCCATAGAATTCTAGTTTTTGTAGCAGTACATGCTTGTTCACACAGTCAAAGGCCTTGGTAAGGTCACACATACTAGCGATAGTATTTTCCCCCTCGTCGAGTCCCTCAACTATGTAATCAATCAGTGCACTTACTGCTTTAGAAGTAAAATGACCTTTTCTAAAACCAAATTGGGCCGGTGATATAATTCGTTTATTTTCACAGTATCTTACCAATTTATTCTTAATTCATACTTCCAACTATTGTAATCAGTCTTACAAAGAATTTGAATTTAACTAGCGTAAAAACAATACTATTCAATCAACAAGAAACTACTAAGTACGGATACATAAATCAACAACTTAAAAACTTACAAGTAGGTACAATACAAATATTTCATATGTAAAAGTAACCTTAGTAAATAACAAAACCAGAGAATAGTTAACAGTCTTCTTGGTATATTCATAACTAAACAACACTCTTAAAAATGTAGTAAAAAAACTTTGTTGGACTCACTGAGATCTTAACTAAATCAAACAATTGCTAATTCTGAATAAATCTGTTTTTCATCATTTATGAACATCAATAATCGTACATACCATTTTCTTCTTTCTTTTTATCATTTAAATCCTTAATATCTCTCCTTTTGTTTTCTGTCAAAGTGTGTTTTCCTGTATATGCTTTCAGCAAAACTGGTGAAAATTCTTGTTCTCTGTAACGCCGTGAACGATTTCGAACACTTACTTTCTTGAAATTGGTGTCTATGTACGATGTCTTGTAGGAAAATGACAATGGATGTTGTTTTTCAACACGTAGTTCTTTTATGTTGTGCTATTTTAGTTTATCATGATCTTCATCCACATTGTAATTAATGCCCCACGACTCTTGTAGTTCTTTAAGATCGTAAAAACTGTCGTAAGCAAGTTCATGTACCCGACATGGGTTTCCCGTTTTTTTCGCAGTACGAATCAAAGTAGCCTATTGCTGTGGAGAATAAATAGGGCCAGACTTGAAAAACCTTTGGATATGTTTTTCTATCACCCTGTGGACATTATCGCCTTCATTTTGTGAGTGGCCGCGGATCAAAAACTTGTGGGTAATGGAATTTCCTCTGAAGTTTATTGACTGCGTAAGCATAGGATAGTATAAACTTATTTTTTGCTGGCCACAGCAGTTGTCGCTATAGAATATATCATCAGTATTATTATCACTCCGTTCAAGTACCATCTCTATATATTTAAGGATACAACTGCTCAACGTCCATCTCATCCCAGAAATAGGAATCAACATTTTTTACATTCAAGTCACTTAAAGTTGAAGCAGTCAATTCTCGATTTATAAAATAAAGAGACACTTGGCCCTCGGGAATCTGCATAATGGCCTGAAGGTCATATACGGTTAGGTCGGTTAGTATCACATCATTTCTGTTTTTGTCAGTTTCTTTCTCCAGTCTAGATACCTAATTGTTTTTGTGTCAGAAGGTTTTTATAACTTTCACAAAGATCACATTGATCCTTTTTTGGAATGAGAAAAGAAATACCAAACTCTTCATGGAATATCCTACTAAAAGTGGAAGCTGATGCAGGGGTTAGATTATTTTGCTCTTGGAGTTGTTTATAGTCTCGGTGCAAGTCGGCTAAAAATTTGTAACATGAGATGTATTCTTTGCTAGTTTGAGCCCTCAGACAATGAGACTCAATTCTTGGAATTGAAATGATAAAATTAACAACACTATCTTTTACGTCAGTATCTATTTTGCGCTGTTTACCATGCTTTCCTCGAGCATCTGTTTCAATAAAACCATCATTGGTTTCCTTTGAAAGCGCGGTCTTAATATACCTATTGCAAAGGCAACGAGTAGCTTTGAAAAATTCCTTGCACACCCTTACTCATGGGCCCTCAATTTCAAAACAATAAGCCGAATTTAGAGTCCTTGATTTTTGAGAAGTTATGTATCTGTATTTTGGCTTTATTTCTATAGTATGCCAAACGATGAAATCTCTTTGCTTTCCTAGGTCTCCTAACTGCCAAAATTTGTGAAAGATCTTCTGTCTTCTTGTTTCGTCTATGCACGTTCTGCACTTCAATTTACATTTGTCGCCACAAGGTGGACGAACTTGACGCGCAGGGACTGTTTTAAGGTTTTGAAAGTGATACATAGGCTTTACCCGTATTCCACAGTCTCTTGGCAGTATTGTACTTACAGCCAGCAGTACTAAGTGGTCTTTTCCGTTTAAATATAGGATCACTACTTGAAGTGTCAATCGTGCTATTCAAATTTCTACTTGAATGTTGTATAGAAGAGGAGTCAGTTTGAACCGTATTCGTCAAGTATGAACTTGAAGATTGTATTGTTCATGAGTTAGGATTAACCACAGAAACACTCGGTCCATTGGCTTCTTCATCAGAAGAGCTGCTTGAGTTTGATGAAGATGATGAACTGGACTCTGATGAGGAACTCGAAGAGGACCTTTTCCTTGGCATTACAAGAGCCTGTGTATGTTGTTTACGAGGCAACGAAAAAGTAGGATCCGTATCTGAATTGTCTATGACATCACTTTCATTGCTATTATCTGATAGTATAGGAGCAGTTATTTTTGTTATCTGCGTATATTTTGGACTGCTGGAAACGATATTTGATACAGAATCGGTGGAACTTGATTGACATGCAGTAGCTGAAGGGGTAGCGTTGGTATTTTGTATATATCTCTCTTTATTTAGTCAAAATAACTAATTCTATTTACATAATATACACAACATAAAATAAAAGAATAATACAACATATAGTGGCTATAGTATAAAAAGTAGGTACGTCATAAAGAAATTAAAATAAAACAAATTTAAACAAACATAAGATTACACTGTGACTGCTCACTCTGACAATAAATAATCCTTTAAAGCTCTTTTAAAAGAATTTACAGATGAACTTTTTTTAATGTATTCTGGTAAACTATTGAAAGAACCAATACCTTTGTGAAATACAGAGTTGTATGTACTGCTTCTCCTACACATTTCAATTCTCAAATTTTCCTTATTTCTTGTGTCATAGCTATGTACATCAAGATTACTAGAGAGCTTTTCCTGCGGATACACTGGTGCATGTCCAATTTTAACTTTGAAAATAAAAATTAATGTGAAATATAGCATTAATTTAGTTATTGGCATCCAGTTAAGTGTCTGTAGCATGCGGTTTATAGGAGTGTACTTAGAACACTTTAATATTATTCGCATGGCACGGCTTTGCATCTTTTGAAGACGATTGATTTCATTTTGGTTGAGTAGATACAAAATTGTAGGGCAATAACTAAAATGTGGTAATATTACAGTGTTAAAGACAGTTAATTTAGACCATTGGCTGAGATGTGGAGAGCATCGTCTTAAATAGTTAATTTTATATGCCACATTTTTAATAACTAGATTTGCATGCTCTTTAAATTTCAAATTATTGTCAATAGTTACTCCTAAATAGACAAATGTTTTTACTGCCTCTATCGTTTCATCGCCTAATTCTATATTTAAACTAGCTTCCCTATACCTATCCTTTATGCCCAATACCATACATTTTGTTTTCTGTATATTAATTTTTAATAAATTTGCGCAATAATACATATGCACCCTTTTTAGGGCGTCGTTTATAACCCTTATGCAGTGCTCAATATCACTACAGCAGTAATATAGTAGGGTATCATCTGCAAATAAATGAATTTTGCACTCCCTTGCAATGTCCACAATATCATTTAAATCAACCAAAAATAGCAAAGGCGCCAACACACTGCCCTGTGGTACACCCATATCATTACATAATCTGCTTGACTGTATGTTATTGAGTTTTACCAGTTGTTGCCTGTTGTTAAAATAATCTATTATCCAACTAAGAGCTGTCCCATCAATACCCATGCTTTTAATTTTCCTTATTAGCCTATATCTATCTACTGTTTCAAATGCTCTTTGTAGATCCAAAAATACCGCAATTGTGACTAAGTTATTTTCGATATTATTTTTCCAATCACTCAAAACACATTGTAGAGCCGTTTCAGAACTGTTTATTACGGAATCCTGATTAATACTCACAAAGAATTTTATTACCTTCTAGATAATCCACCAGTTGCTCATATACAGCTTTTTCCAATACTTTAGCAATTGCAGTAATCATATTAACTGGTCTTAAGTTTGGAGCTTTATTTGTATCTGGTTTCTTGGGTATAGGTACTATAGTGGATATTTTCATTTCTGTAGGAACTTGATTTAACTCCAAAGAACTATTAATTATGTTTAATACAGGATTACAAATATCCTTGAAACACTTTTTTAATAATTCTACACTGATATCATCGAGACTACTTTTATTTTTTAATGAACTAATTATTTTTTCTAATGCCTCTAGACTAATTAACTTAAAAGTGGTGATTTTATTAGTAATAACTTTATCTACTACTGGAAAACTATTTGTAAAAGTTTTATCGATTTGTTCTGTTATATCCAGAATGCTTTTAATATAATATGTGTTTAAACAATTTGGTATTACGTTTATATCCGAGACTAACTCACCATTACCCATATCTATTATATTTAAACTATTTCCTTGTTTGTCATTTGGAATGAACGCCTTTAAAATTCTCCACATTTCTGTCGGATTTTGTTTATTAAGATCTATCTTATTTCCAAATACTTTCTCTTTTCTTCCCTTATTGTTTTTACAGCTATATCTCTTTTTTGTTTGTATATTTCCCAGTAGTCTGTTGTTCTGTTCTTTATGTATATTCTATAACTTTCATCCTTGTCTCTTGCCGCCTGCTTAACTTTTTCATTCCAAAATTCCTGGTAATGTTTATATATTTTTACCTCCCTTCTTGGAGCTACTTCATCGAGTACAGAATATTTTGTTCATCATGTTCTGTCACCATTTCTTCAGGATTTCATAGCGAAGTTGAGTGATCCTCTTCTAAAGATGCTTCCCCTGGCTTTTTCAAGTAGTCCTTGACCCTTCATCATCTGCCAAAAGAAGATTTCAAATTAAGTTAATTCACCAATAGTGGGTTATCTCCAAAAAATAAAAATTACGGTAGTAAAACATTATTTAAAAATACTAACAAAATTATTTTCGAATAAAATTAATTAGGAACGATGAAAGTTTGTATTAAACTAGCAATTACTTTAATACTTGAACAAATTATGACATGGTTAAAAATGACCATCAGTAGTGCATTATTTAACTACATCTCAGCTTTTTCACACAATAGGGAGGTATCTAGGAATAATTGAAAAAAATAGTCTTACCTTCCCAACAAAACTCCGAGCCGGGAGAATTCACCAATAAGTCTAAATAACTCGGGGCAATTTTGTTGAAAAATTCAACAACACTAGATTACAACGCTATAATTCGCTGTTGAAAAATGATTTTACATGATGTTCTCTTCACTGACCAGTCGCAACTAAAATTGAGTCCGTGTTTGTGGTATGACCTTGAATGCATTCATTCACGAAGACTGGCTAGCGCTCTATCTGTTATCGAATAATGATTATATCGATACGACTGCCTTTTTGGTAGGCGCGTAAAAAAACGCTAGCCAATGATTTACATAACTCGTTTTTGATATTTTTTGACATAATTCGGTATTGAAGTGCGAGTGCCACATAGATACATAACAATTATGTATTTTGAACATAAGAAAATCCATACAAATAATAAATTGTAAACAAACGTATAACATTAATGTACATATATATACAGGGTTGGGATAAAGTATGGAACCAAGTAAATATCTTTTAAACGAAAAGAACGATATTTATGAAAATTTGCAGGTAAAATGCATCTGATGTACATTTTTTTGTTAATAATATACTTCCGGTTTAACCGGAAATGCCACAAGCTTCTTTAATTTAAATGGGACACCCTATATATTTTTACAGATTTTGAAAGAGCTTGTTATTTTGAATTCATACATACTGAGTTTAGTGTAAAAAAAATTGTAAAAACTAGGAATAGCTCACTGTTAGTTGTACAATAGGTGTATATTTAATTATTTTAGAATAATGAGAAACAAAATTACTTCAAAATGCTCACCGTTAACTTGCTGGCAATATGCCATCCTATTAACAAATTCTTGTGTCACTCTCTCCAAGACTTCTCCACGTATTAGTTCACATTCATCAATAATTCTTTGTCTCAATTCCTGTAAGTTTGTTGGTCGTCTAACGTAAACACGTGATTTTAGATAACCCTAAAGGAAAAAAACTAACGGGCTTAGATCCGGAGAACGAGCAGGCCACTCTATGAATCCTCTACGTCCAATCCATCGATTTGGAAAATTTGCATCCAGAAAATCCCTAACTCGTCTATCATAGTGGGGAGGTGCTCCATCTTGTTGAAACCAAACATTTTGTGGTAATTGCCCATTCTGTTGAAGTGCAGGAATAATTTCGTTATTCAGTAGATCCAAATACTTGCCACCATTCAAGTGTCCGTCGATAAAAAATGGGCCTATAAGCCTATTTTCGACAATTCCCATCCAAACATTCAACTTCTGTGGATGCTGGGTATGTGCTTCATGAATCCAATGAGGATTCTCATTTGACCAATACCTTGAGTTATGGCGATTAACTGTTCCATTTAAACAAAAAGTTGCCCCATCGGAAAAAACTATGTTAGAAGCAAAATTTTCGTCGACATTACAGATGTCCATTAGCCTTTCACAAGATTCCAGCCGTCGGTCCAAATCATCGTCTGACAATTCTTGAACCAACTGTACCTTATATGGATGATACTTTTCACTTTTTAAAATCTTTCCTACAGAACGTCGACTGATACCATGGTTTAGTGCTAAATTTGTGGTGGAAGTTTGAGGTGATTCTTCTAAATCGATTGCAATATTTTGTTTAACAGTTTCGTTCGTTGTAGTCCGCGGTCTTCCAGGTTTTAGCAAATTTTTTACCATCCCAAATGTATTAAAACGTTGTAATGTTTTAGTTACTGTTGAGCGTGATATAGGATTTCTCTCCGGATGCAAATTATTAAAAATATGACACACTTCTTCATGAGTTCTAACACGATCACCATAACCGATCATTATTAAAATTTCAACACGCTCTTTTTCACTTAATTGGACCATTCTAAATTGTAAAGTTTATTTCCGTCAATTAGAATTTGACACTTGGAGAACAAAAGTCGTACTAAACAGTACACGTTTATTTATTACTATGCATCCAAACAACATCAATTAGTTTATCTAAATAGTTTTTTGCTTTAATGCAAAAAACTCAATGAGGTTGATTAAAGTGCTATATTCCTCGTTCTTACAAAATTTTTTACACTAAATTCAGTATGTATGAATTCAAAATAACAAGCTCTTTCAAAATCTGTAAAAATATATAGGGTGTCCTGTAGTGTATGCAGATAAGGGCATGATGTCATCACATGAGATGGTCTACCCGGACAATCACTCAACAGCTTGTTAGTATGATTTAGCCTACCGACTGTGGAGTGCGGGTCACGGAGAGATTATCAATCTTACATTGGCGACGAGGATACTGGTTAGAATATCTTGATTTGATAATTTGCGTATTGCACTAAATATCATTGTGTGTGCTGAATAGACATAAGGCCATATAGGTAAGTGGTTATTTAATAAGAATAATGATGTGGTAAAGATTAAATTCGTATTGCATGGAAGAGACACTTTAATGAAAGTATGCTTAAATGCGTGTGCTAAAAGATTAAATTCGTATTGCACAGACAATAGAAGCAATAGATTAAATTCGTATTGCATGGAAGAGACACTCTAATGAGAGTATGCTTAAATGCGTGTGCTAAAAGATTAAATTCGTATTGCACAGACAATAGAGGCAATAGATTAAATTCGTATTGCATGGAAAATATACTCTAATGAGAGTATGCTTAAATGCGTGTGCTAAAAGATTAAATTCGTATTGCACGTATATATATATATATATATATATATATATATATATATGTATATATGTGTGTGTATATGTATATATATAAAAACTCAAATGCTTATAAGTAATGATTGAAATTCGTTATTTAATTTGTAACACGAGTATATTGGCAAAGCAATGTGTAATACATTTTTTTATCGTTGGGTGTATGCTGGCGTTGTTTATAATTGAGGAATTTAAGACAGATAGCTTTGATGACTCATCATAACAGAATAGAAATAAATACGAGGGATCCTTAAATATTTTTTTTTCACATGGGTAGAGATTACATTGCACATATTTGGTTACATACATGTTTAAATCCATAGATAAAAAATGTTTAGATATTTATAACTTATTAAGGCACTGGAAAAAAAAATAATTCATTGTACTTGTAATTGTTTTGGTAATTAGTCGAGATAGTCGAAATTCACCCATAATATTGTGTGATATACCTACGCTGACATTTTTTTTAGAGAAATGGAATTATTGGCATCTGGATTATCCTCTATATCACCATTTGATTGTGAAACAGACGATTCTGCTCTGCGTAGCAAATGGGAAAGATGGAAGAGATCTCTAGAAATTTATTTCGAAGCCGCATCAATCACTGATCCAGTAAAGAAGAAAGCTATATTACTTCATAATGGGGGAACCAGCTTGCAAGAAGTATATTTCAGTTTACCTGAGACAGATACCGAAAATGAAGAAGGCAGTATAAATGCGTACGACAGGATTATTAGAAAATTAAATGAGCATTTTGCTCCAAAACAAAGTCGTATTTATGAACGTCACATTTTCCGTTCAATCCAGCAAGAACCTAATGAGAAGTTTGACAACTTTTTACTTAAACTGAGACGTCAAGCAATTAAATGTCAGTTTGCAAATATTGAAGAACATATCATAGACCAGATCGTCGAAAAATGCAATTCCGAAAAATTAAGGCGTAGAATCTTGGAAATGGACGATTCTAAAACATTAACTGATATCACTAATGCAGCAAAATCATTAGAAACAGTACAGTCGCAAATGGGCAAATATAATTCCCCTAAATCTGACAATAATTCAATAGACATAAACAGAATCAGAGAGAATACCATCACAAATAGAGATCCTAAGCCAGGACCTTCGGGATTTCATAGGATGGAATGTTTCCGCTGTGGATTTAAAGGACATTCCGCTAGAGACGTTAACTGCCCTGCCCGCAACAAAACTTGCTTACAATGTGGCAGGATTGGTCACTTCAAAATAAAATGCAAAATACTAAAAAGCACTTTTAAAAGAAATAATAGAGAGGATAATCACCAAGCTACCATATCTAAGAAAAGGAGAGTCACAGAAACTGTGAACTTACTGGATGATAGTAACTCATCAGATGAATATATTTTCCACATGGAAGAAGACGACAAAATCAAATGCACATTAGGAGGTGTTGAAATTGACTTAGTTATAGATTCTGGAAGCAAAAGCAACATTATAAGTGAATTTACTTGGCGATTCCTGAAGGAAAAAAAGGTAAAAGTTACTAATCAAGTAAAGAAGCCAGATAAATTATTCCGATCTTACGCAAACCCAGAACCGTTGCAATTATTAGGAGCATTTGAAGCAAAAATAAGTGTGGCCTTTAATCAAGAAATAAATGCTAAGTTTTATGTCGTTAAAAATGGCCAGACAAACTTACTAGGAAGAGAAACAGCCCTCAAATTGGGTGTGCTACGAATAGGATTGAACATACTATTGATTAAGGAAGAAACATCAAAAACCCCTTTTCCAAAGATGAAAGGAATTTCTATAGATATCCCAATAGATCATAATGTCCTTCCAGTTATTCAACCCTTACGTAGAATACCAGTGCCACTCGAAGAAAAGGTAGATAAGCAACTCAAGAAATTGATTCAGAGTGATATTATTGAACCAGTAGACGGACATTCAGAATGGATATCACCAATTGTTCCCATATTGAAATCGGATGGCGAAGTAAGAATCTGCGTAGACATGAGAAGAGCGAATCGCGCGATACTGCGAGAGAATCATCCATTGCCCACGATGAACTCATTTTGCCCAAATTACGGAAAGCGCGTTTCTTCTCAAAGTTGGATGTGAAACAAGCTTTTCATCAAATCGAAATATCACCCAGATCGCGACACATCACCACCTTTATAACGCATAAAGGATTATTCAGATACAAAAGATTAATGTTTGGCATCTGCTGTGCCCCAGAGATATACCAGAAGGTGACAGAAAGGATGATAGCTCAATGTGAAGGTTGTTTCAACTTCATAGATGATTTTCTCGTATTTGGTGAAACAGAAGAAGAACACGATGTTCGGTTAAATAAACTGATAGAAACCTTGAAAAATAATAACGTGCTACTGAATGTCGACAAATGCACGTTCAAGGTGACAGAAGTGGAATTCCTTGGACACATTCTCACAAGAACTGGAACAAAACCATCTCCAAATAAAGTGGAAGCTATTAAGAGATTTAGGAAACCCGAAAACACCACAGAATTGAGAAGTTTTTTAGGATTAATAAATTATGTAGGAAACTACGTGCCGAATTTGGCCACGATCACAGAACCTCTAAGAAGAGCACTAAAAGAAACAACTAAAGAGAATAATATAGTTTGGAACAGGGAACAACAAATGTCATTCAATAAACTTAAGAAAGAACTATCCAGTGACAAATGTTTAGGATACTATTGTCCCACAGCTAAGACACAATTAATAGCAGACGCAAGTCCAGTAGGCCTAGGTGCAATATTAATACAATGCAGCTCCTCAGGTGAACCTCGAATAATTGCTTATGGAAACAAAACATTATCAGCTAACGAAAAGAAGTTTTGTCAGACTGAAAAAGAAGCTCTTGCCTTGGTTTGGGCAGTGGAACATTTCCATATTTATTTATATGGTAAGGAATTCGAGCTAATAACTGACCATAAACCGTTACAATTTATTTTCACTCCAACATCCAAACCCTGTGCAAGAGTAGAAAGGTGGGTGCTCCGTCTACAATGTTACAATTATAAAGTTATTTACAGACCTGGGAAAAGCAATATAGCCGACCCACTTTCCAGACTTTGTGCCAACTTAGAATCGGCTGCATTTGAGGAGGATGAGCACGTTAGACAGATCGTAGAAAGTTCAACGCCAGTAGCTATTTCGCTAAGTGAAATAGAACAGTTATCAAAAAAGGACAAGGAGATACTACAAGTAAGAAAAGGTCTGTATGAAAACGTCTGGTTGGACTCCGCAAAATTTTATAAAATTTTCCAAAATGAGCTATGTTTTTCGAACAACATACTGCTGAGAGGGAACCGAATAGTTATCCCGAAGTTATTACGTGAGAGAGTTTTGGAATTAGGCCACGAAGGTCACCCAGGTATTGTAAACATGAAAAGGAGATTGAGGACCAAAGTCTGGTGGCCAAAAATGGACCAAGACGCTGAAAAATTAGCAAGAACTTGTAAAGGTTGCACTCTCGTATCGGCACCAAGCGCACCCCAACCATTAAAAAGACGGGAATTTCCCATTCAACCATGGGCGGATGTAGCCATAGACTATTTAGGACCCTTACCCGAAGGAAAATACATTTTAGTGATCGTCGATTATTTTAGCCGATATATGGAAATAGAAACAACGAAGTCTATAACGGCAAATAACACCATTCTACTTCTTCGTAAAATTTGCACTAGACTCGGATATCCATATTCAATAACTGCAGATAATGGACCGCAATTTGGAAGGAGCGCAGAATTCAAAATTTTTTGCAAAGACAATAATGTTAAATTATTCACTACTGTACCCTATTGGCCGCAACAAAATGGGGAAGTCGAGCGTCAGAACAGAAGTCTCGTAAAGCTGGATCTTTTATTAATGTATCATAACACACCGCACCCTAGCACAGGAAAAACTCCTGCAGAATTATTTTTTGGACGAAAACTAAAAGACAAACTTCCGATGATCCCTGACTTTAACATAGAGGAAGAGGTACGAGATAAAGATAGCCTGGAGAAACAAAAAGGAAAAGATTACGCGGATAGACGGAGAAACGCTAGAGATAGCGAAATAATGGAAGGAGATACAGTTATTCTTAAACGTATGCGGAAGGAGAACAAATTAGACCCAACATTTGACTCCACACCACATACGGTTATTTCAAAAAAGGGTGGAGACGTAACAGCAACAAACAATGTTACCGGGGAAGAGGTAAGGCGAAATGTGCTCCACATGAGACGAGTTGGGAAGGAATGGAAAATATTGGAGAATGACCAATGAGAACTTTGCGCATATCAACGTACTTAGTTCACAGTTGTTATGCTGAACAAGTTTATGTTCCTCAAGAATATATTTATCTTGTGGTAATAATACCTAATTCTTAGTTATGTAAAAAAAAAAAATGTTTCCCATTTTTCAATTGACATGTTAAATAAATATTTCTTGGTAAAGTTTGGTGTTTCAATTCTTAAATGAAAGGAAGGGATGTAGTGTATGCAGATAAGGGCATGATGTCATCACATGAGATGGTCTACCCGGACAATCACTCAACAGCTTGTTAGTATGATTTAGCCTACCGACTGTGGAGTGCGGGTCACGGAGAGATTATCAATCCTACATGTCCCATTTAAATTAAAGAAGTTGATGGCATTTCCGGTTAAACCATTAACAAAAAAATGTACATCAGATGCATTTTGTTCCATTGCACTTCCCTGCAAATTTTCATAAATATCATTCTTTTCGTTTAAAAGATATTTACTTGGTTCCATACTTTATCCCAACCCTGTATATATATATAATTATGTTATATGTTATGTTATATATATAATTATGTTATATGTTATGTTATATATATATATATAATTATGTTATATATATATATATATATATATATATATATAACATATAACATAATTTTCAATTATTTCACTAATGTCTGTGCATTTCTCTGTACAAATAATTCTACAAGAATCAACATATTGAATGGGCCCTCGCTGGTGAAACTGTTGTAGGTATAAAATATGTAACAACTGCAACTGATAAATAACAGATGGGAAGGGACACGCAAGATACTGGATATATGGGCATAGATTATAAACTTTTTTTAAAAGAAAAATAAACTATCAATTTGTCTTTAATGAGAAAAATATTTAGTTTTCATCCAAAACTCCTTATAGATATAATGAGACATTATTACATTGACATTTCAACGTACATTGGTGTGGCTACTGTTTCAGACTAGATGACCAATTAATTATATTAGTATTGTAAGGAGGTTACTTTTAGCAGTTTGCATGCTGAACTGGAGTCATTTGCAAATTATTGAATCAAATATGGAAATAAAATATTTTTCTTTATCTAGTTTCTTATATACTTCATTAGCGTATGCTCAATTGCTTTCCTCCCTATTACATCTCATATTTTGAACTAAAACTTAAAACAGTTTTGATCAGTATTGTGCCCAAAATATTATGTCGTGTGCCATTGGTTACATGAGAATAATATCCGTGTCTTAGACCGAATCATTTTTTATCTTTAGTATAAATTATAGTGAGGAGCTAAAGTAAGCAATTACCTGGCTGTAATTCACTTCTTATCATTCATTAATTGCTACTTGTTTGAGGAAGCGGACACTGGACACCATAATCCATTTCTTGTTGTAGAATTTTTTGGGTTATGCGCAATAATTAAAATTGTGGAATGACCTAATTTCTGACATACCCGTTTATAAATAAATAAATACATGCAATTCATTAATATATTTTACTTTTCAGAAATTCGAGAACAGACTTCTTTACCAAATCAGGCAACATGATGACTCTAAATTTAAGAAAATACTTGCGAGTATCACTATTACAAGAAAACAGGTTGAAGAGATTCATAATGCAAATTTTGAAAAATAATTGTTTGGAAAAATGAACAATGTTATGACCAGAGAAGAGAGAATTCATTAATGAGGTTGATCTTGTAGAAGTCATGTCATTTTCCAAAGGTAAGTACATAGATATTCTATATATCATGATTGGTTTAAAAATTGAAAAATAACTTCCAGGGTTATAAAAAATTTCATTATTCCCATATAACAATTTTTTAATAAATAATGAATGTCTTGTACATCCAACAAATATACTTTTGTTTCGGACAAAATATAGATTAATAGTATCAACTACTGAAGTGATTTTTATTGAAATAAAATTTTTATGTAGTATTAAAAAGTACATATTCTCATCTCAGTAACCTGAATGAATAAAAGAATTGTCGGATATCTAATATGGAAAAAAATGATAAAATTGTTAATATTTTTCCTTAACCACAGGATTAAAACTTAAGGGATGCACGTACGAGTGCTTGAACGAGTAACATCGTCTGTATTTTGCTCTTCTATTCTCGTGATAAATAAGTGAATTCATTTTGTGCTTTGGTGCTATTAATTACTTGTGTTTGTATTATCAATAGTAAACTTTTTGATCCAGTTTCTTATCAAGCTATTTTTTAATGAACAATTTTATTAAGATATGGATCGGGTTGAATAAATAAATATGTGGAAAATTGTCGACTGTGAAACACTTTATTTCCTTAAACAAATACAATCACCATACTCCTACTCTAATATAATGTTTTCTCTACGACATCTTATCTTTTACTGCTGCTCACATGAACCTCCGCGCACTTAGGTGCTCATGCGCACTACTCGTATATATCACGTACTATACCTAATGTCCAATGCAAATGTATTACATAGACCAACAAATTTATCTACATTGTTAATTACCTAGTTCAAGCCTTCTCATAAAACAGAGGCATAGGTGAGCAGATTTTCCGTTATGGATAATATATTATCCAACAAGTTCACATAAACCCACAATAAACATTATATACTGCTTTTGAGTACAAGGGCAGGGCATTTTTCCAAAATGTCACTCAACAATTCAGTTCAAACATCTTACGTATCAGCAGTTAAGACAGCACCTTAACAATGCTTTCCAAAAAAAGATCAAGCTATTGTGATCCATGCAGAAGACAATTTAAAGTTATTCGACTACATGCAAGGAATAGGTAACGTTATTGGTCCAAAAAATATCTCGTTTGCCTCCAGAATTTCAAATAATCGAATTTATATATATCTTGCTAACTCCGAACTTGTAGATAACCTCCTCAAATCACACCCTACAATAACAATAAAATAATACTACCATAAACATTCGTAGACTCGTCTCTTCTACTAAAAGGAGCATCATATCTAATATTTCCCCCTACATTCCTCATGAACAGATCGAAAATGTAATAAAGAATCTTGGGCTACAACTGGCATCTCCGATCTATTTTCTAAGGGCTGGAATACCAGGCGACGAATATGCCCATATTTTCAATTTCATACGTCATGCTTACATTTTCCCCCCTTTTGACAACTTTGAACCCCAAATTTCCATAGTCATTTGATTTGATGGTAACGATAACAGAATTTTTCTATCAATCAATAATATGAATTCTTTTATCTGCAAGCAATCCGGACACATCGCCTCAAATTGCCCAAATCCACCACTCGACGTTATATCAAAGCCTACACAGTCTACACCTGAAGCTACCAATACATCTACAGGAACAAGTGATTCTCCACTCCCATCAACCAGTCTCCCACCAATGAGCGAAGTTCTCTCGAACAAAGATACAACCCAATCCAACACTGCTCCATTTATTGCAGAAAAACGTTGCTGTTCCGAAATCTCAAGTGACAAAGCCCTCCCGATGCTGACGATCAACCCAACGAAATGCTCCCCTCCCCCCTAAACCTCTCTCCGATATTCAGAAGAAAAAAAAATAAGAAAGCAAGGTTGAGCTCCTCTGAAGAAGCTAATTTAACAGAGATAACAAAACAATGTATATAAAAAGCATACCGAGCTAATCCTGAGACCTATATCATTCCAATAGATAATCTTGAAGCATACTTGGAAAACAGCTTTGGTAGTCGCAATCCTTACCAGGAAGCCTTAAAGTATACTAATGACATTAAGTCTCTTATCTCTAATCTAAATCTACTTTATCCCACTCTTACAGAGATATCGATTAAAAACAGAATAACCAGAATAACAAGAAAATTAAAAGGTCAGCTTCGATTGGATTCCAAGGAACATGAAAGTCGATCAAACGAAGAGGATTAGAGTTCTGATGGTTCACATCCATCACAACCCTCCGCAGACTCGCAAAATTCCACAGCATCTCAGGTATCCCAAACATCGTAAAAATCCTCTTATTAATCTCATAACTCCTAATATTTCATTTTCACCCTAATTCAATGGAATTGTAACGGGTTTTATCCCCGTTTAGAATCTCTACAACAACTCATTAGTGATTACTCTCCTGACCTTATCTGTTTACAAAAAACGAATTTCCGAAATTCTCATAATCCGTATCTCAAAAGTTACACTGGTCACCATTTTATCAGATCTAACCTATCACGCACCAGTGGTGGAACCTCAGTTTTCATTTCTAACGATATATTTCACCAAAAATATCACCTGATCACTGAATTAGAAGCTATTGCTGTCTGTTTTGTGCCCATACAGAATTGTCATATGTAGCTTATACATTCCTCCCAATTACGGTTTGAAAGAATCTGAGCTCAGCAATCTAATTAATCGACTTCTTTTTCCTTTTATATTAGTCGGTGACTTCAATGCTCATAACCAGATGTGGGGCTCCGGAAGAACCTTTGGACGAGGTAAATCTGTTGAAAATGTTCTAAACATTACAAATGCTAACATTCTCAATACCGGCAGTAACACATATTTTCATGCCCAATCTGGCTCCTTCTCATTTATTGATTTGAGTATTTGCGACCCGGGGCTAGCTTCTTTGATAACATGGAACACCATTGACAGTTTATATGACAGCAACCACTTTCCCATCTTAATTTCCAACAACGAACAAAAAACCACAACCTTAAACTTCAAATGGGAAATAAAGAATGCAAATTGGGATCTCTTTGAGGAAACTGTCAAAGAACAATTGGACAATCTTACCCACCATGATAACATAGATGAAGCTGTTCACTTATCCAATGCTTTCCTCTGTTGAAAGATGTATAGGTAAATTCTCAATCAACCCCTCGAAGAAAACAGTTCCTTGGTGGAACGACTCCTGCTACCAAGCTGTGAAAAATTGCAACAGATCTCTTAACAAGTACCGCAGAACTAGGATCGAATTAACTTCAAAAAAGCCAAAGCTCAAGCTAGGAGAATACTTACGTCAAGTAAAAAAGACTCGTGGAACAAATTTACCAGTACAATAACCACAGACACATCCCCAGCTCAAGTTTGATCTAAGATACGACAAATGAAAGGCCAAAACTAATAAAGTACCTGCTCTACTACACCAAGGAAATGTTGTCACAAACGACCAGCAACTAGCGGACATTCTTGCCCAACATTTCGAAAACAAAACTAAAATGAACAAACCCCCCTCTAACCGAATAAATATAGCCGAAAATTCCGATAATACAACCCCTAACCTTCATCCAATCAACAGTCAGTTTACCTTAGGTGAATTAAATACCGTTCTTTCCTCTTTAAAAAATACTGCTGCAGGGCCAGACAACATTCCATCAATTTTCCTCATTTACATCCTACGTCAAAGATCAAACTACTCGAACTTTATAATCGAATATGGTGTAGTCAACAGTTTCCTAATCCATGGCGGGAATCGATAATAATTCCGGTCAAAAAGAATAACTCAAACACGGTAAATTCTTTTAGACCAATATCGTTAACATGCACACTATGCAAGGTACTAGAAAAAATGGTCAACAAACGTCTACTTTGGTTTCTCGAAAAAAATAATATACTTAACCCTGCGCAGTCAGGCTTTAGAACAAATAGATCAACCATGGATAATTTAATTATGCTTCAAACAGAAATTTATCAATCTTTTAGTGATAGAAGTGACGTTGTAGCAATTACACTGGACATTGACAGTGCATTTGAAACTGTTTGGCAAACCTCAATCCTTCAAAAACTAATAGACTTAAAGCTTCATGGTAATATTTTCTCCTTTATACAAAATTTCTTATCAAACAGATCCTTCAAGGTAACAGCAAATGGGCAAACATCTTATTTTCCACATAATGGTGTTTCACAAGGCGCGATACTCAGCCCCACCCTATTTATTCTTAGCATTAACGATATATGTAATTCCATAATTGCCCCAGTTAAATACACGCTCTACGCGGATGACTTCATAATTTTTTGTCAAGGTAAAGTAACAACAAGAGCATGCTGTCTATTTCAAAACGCTCTAAATTCCATCCATGATTGGTCTATAAATCTCGGCCTTCAGTTCTCGGCTTTAAAATCAAAAGTTATACGTTTCAGCAGAAGAAATAACACGACCTTTCCACTCTTATACTTAAACGACGCTCCGTTTGAACTTGTTAACTACCAAAAACTCTTAGGCGTAACATTTGACAAAATATTGTCATGGAAACAGCAGATTATGGACTTAAAAGGAGCTTGCCTTATTAGAATGACCATCTTAAAATCACTCGCTCATCATCAATGGGAGGCTGAAGAAGAATCACTCTTACGGATCTATAGAGCCCTCATTCGCTCTAAATTGGATTTTGGAAGCATTTTATACATGAACGCTTGTACTTCATACCTTAAATCTCTTAACACAATTCAGAACACTACTCTACGTATTTGTATTGGTGCCTTCAGGTCTAGTCCTTCCGAAAGCATTTTCGTTGAGTCATTCGAACCCCCTCTCTTCATTCGTCGACAGCGTCTACTACTATCATACTTTTGTAAAATCGCAGCCTGTCCTAACAACCCTGTCATTAACTTTATTAACTCTGCACGCACCCCTGAAGGACATGCTGAAACAATTTCAACAGCTGTGTCATCACTAAAATCACTGTTGGGAACAATCAATCTTGCAATTATGACCCCTATTAATTCTTCCAATATAACGCCATGGACCATTAACCCACCTATTCTTGATACTACTCTAAGTCGCTACCACAAATTGGACACCCCCAACGCAGTACTTGAACAAGAATCCAGGAAAATTTTACTTTTTCATCAGTTTGATAGTTTTGTTTACCGATGCATAAAAAAATGCTGAGGGTATCGGTTCTGCTGTAACCGATGAAAATTCTATACTTGCAAGATATCGACCTCCCGACACTACCAGCGTCTATACAGCAGAGTTATTTGGAATACTGAAAGCTTTGAACACTCCAACAGATAACAACAGCACTATAGCAGTATACACAGATTCTCTCTCATTGATACACTCAATGACAAACATTTATTCACTGCATCCAATAATCCAACAAATTCACACTACCTGCCACCATCTCAATTCAAATGGTATTTTGGTTCACATCATCTGGATACCATCACACGTGGGAATAACCGGGAATGGAATCGCAGACCAAGCAGCAAAACAAGCATGTTCCTCAGACTTAAAAATAGAAAATGTTTACCTCACCCAAGACATGAAACCTATCGTCAAGCAACTCACACTTCAAAACTGACAAAATCACTGGAACCAACTAGATACTAAACTTCACTCAATACAGCCCACCGTTTTCACACATAAATTCCCCCCAATGACTAGGAAAAACAAAATTATAGTACACAGACTGCGAATAGGGCATTCCCGCCTCACCCACGGATATCTTATGGCCTCAGAAGATCCTCCTAAATGCGAATTCTGTAGAGATACTCAACTTACTATTGAACATGTTCTATTAAAGTACCACCAATACCAGATAGCTCGAAGACATCATAATATTAATGGAACACTTGGAAATATCATTGGCTCAACCAACAGATTTAGTGACTTGATTCGTTTTCTTAATGACTGCCGCCGTCTCAACAATATAAATCTAATTTTTTAATAATGTAACACTGTTGTGATTTACGTTGTTATTTAATCTGTACTGTACCTTATATTGTTCCCGCGTCAATGACCTTTAGATGTTGAGACACGTAAATTTCAATAAAAAAAAAGTTAAGGAGTATACAAGGTGATTAATTGAGAATGTCCAATGTCTAAACTGTAGATTCTAGACACCAAAATCCAGTCCAATATGACAAACAAATATTATTATAAGCTTATAATATAATACAGAGTGTTCATTGCAATCTTGGCTTTGGTTATTCAAGTATATGATAACCGAAAAAAATTTAAATTGCAAGTCCAGTGGAATTTCACCTTATTTCAAAGTCAATGAAAAACTAAACACATTTCCAAAATCAAAATCTGATATCTTAGTTATTTTGTTATACTACCATATGAGAAAGTAAAACGATTCTGATGATTCTTAGGATATTTTCAAATTGTCAACCTTCCTTGATTTTGCAATGACCCCCATAAATGAAATTTTGAACCCTTTGGAGCATATCCTTAGTGATATTGCCGCTTTCTACAAGTATGTTGTTTTGAAAATCATTTATTGCGTGTATCAGTTCTGACACATTGAATGTGTTTTTTCATTATCATTAAAATAAGGTGAATCTCAACAGGGACTGCAATTAAAAAACTTTGGGGTCATCACCCCCAAAAAAACTTGTTAAGAAAAAAAACTTCCTATATTTGATTTGCTTTTCATAAACTAAACCCAATTCAAAATGCATTGAAGGTAGATTTCATAAAAAAATATCAATAACACATTCAATATTTCAACTGTTATTACATTACTACTTATTAACTGGTATCTCTTCCTCCAATTATATTGACATTTTTCTGTAATTTCAATGAGTGTTGGTTCTCTCAGTAGATTTTATGAGATATTACTTTAACCAAAGTAACCAGTTTAATGATGTTTTTACAACATAGGCAAAATTAAACAAATATTACAAGTAAAATACATGAGAATAATATCCAAACTAATTTTTATTTAATATTCAGAAAACTTCCAAATATTCACTGAGCATGAATTCAGTGGAATTAACACTAGTCTCAATTTAAAAAAATCCCAATGGCACAGGACCAGTTGGACATGCTTATTTCAGTAATATTTTGGCATCAAATCAAAAAATAAAAATAATTCTGGTAAATTTGTGAATTTTCTTGAACAAATGTTTAAGTTTATTAAAAAATGAAATTTGTCATTGAATACTTTGAAATGTATCCCTTCCTGTAAGAATATCTTTTTCTCCATCTGAACATATTTTTGCTCTATTGTGCATCACTAAAATTTCCTTTACTGATATATCTACAAAATTATTATTATTTAGCAGTTTACATGTAAGCAGTTGCCGTAAAATAAAAAATGTAAAAATAAAAAATTATAATTAAAATAATGAACATTGCCATTCTTTAAAAAAATTAAAACCTAAAGATGACTGAAAATACCACCGTTGTTAATGATACATTTGTTACACCTTTTTAAAATTGAATTGGTTGCTTTTCGAAGAGAATGTCCATCAATATTATTTAACGCTTCCAAAACAGGTTCTTTTACCTCGTCTAAATTTTCATATGATCTTTTATGTGTGTGTGTGTGCTTCACATAATGAACTTGATCTGCGATCAATTGGCCAGTTCCTTCTTTTTAATTATTGTTTTGGAGTTAGTTAGTTTACATTCATTTTTAAATATCCTTTATACATTTATTTTCTTATACCTACGTTAGTGGTGATTAGTATTTCTGTGTTATGTGTATGTAAAGTTTCTTTTGATTTTTTTTACGTTTCCTTTTCATATCTTTTGATTTTATCCTTTTTTTTCTTTTCTCTTTTTTTCAAATATCTCATTTTAATTTATTCAAATGTTCATAAATAATTACATATATATTTATATTCCATAGAGACAAAAGCGCATCTAAGTTGGTGGGGAGTGCTACTCCAGCCATGTGAAGGTTTCTGTAGAATTCTGCATTTTCTTGGTTGTATGTTTCACAGTGAAAAATAATGTGTTGCAAAGTTCCCACTTCGTCGCAGGGACAATTTGGGGAATCTTCCAAACCAATTTTAAACTTTTATTCTGGATATAGCCCATGTTTGCTTCTTAATCTATTAATTGTTTTAATGAGGTGACGATTTGATACCAGAAAACCAAGGTTTGTTTAAGATGTTCGGGTGGACATCGCGGAATTGGATGCCTCTTAGACAGAATATTGTTACTGCCATTTCTTGCGAAGGTTTTTCTTAAATAAAGGTCGCAAATCAGACACTGGAGTTAACAATTCTTCTAATGAATCCCCGTCCGTCGTAGCCGTTTTTGCTATCTGATCGACTTTTTCATTACCTATGATACCCTGATGTCCTTTAATCCAAACCAGAGTTACCAACTTGTCTCAACTATTCAGGTTTTTTAAATCATGTTTAATATATTGAGTACTGTGATTTGGGTGGAGCTTAATAATTTATTTCTTAGCAGTAAATATTGACGTGTTATCTGGCAGTTTAAAAATTCTTGACACGTTGACATTTATTTTTGAACCATCTGTATAAATGTACTCAGATTCAGGCCACCTGGTGTTTAATGTATCTTTGAAAAGGAGTTTCGAGGAATTAACGTTGTATGTTTCTTCTGTGTCGAGAAAGTAGTGTGGTACTTGGAAATTAGACAGTTCGTATTCACCAACGTAACAGGGTAGTTTGTCACTCCTATATATACAATCTTCCAATTGTTTAATCTGTTGAAAACTTTTCGCTAGAAGAGGTTGTTTTTTGTGTAACCAGAATTTGTTATTCATTTTATTGCTCAATTGGTCAATTTTGTTGTTCTGTTTTGGGTAAAAACATCACTGAGGTAGTCTCTCCTTAGTTCTAGGGGTGGTTCTGCTGCTTTGCTTCTAATATATTAATTGGTGTACTTTTTAAGGCTCCTAAACATAGGCGTAAACATCTGTTTTTAATTGTCTCGACAATTTTGTGTGACAGAAAGTTCTCAATCCATTTAAAGCGTTTTGACATTTTTTTATTGAGTGATGAATATGGTCTTTCCAGGATAGTTTTTGATTAAGTTTCATGCCTAAATATTTAACCGAAGATTTGTTGGAAATAGTGTTTGGTCCTAACTTGATTTCGTTTGGATGCTTGTAGCGATGCCATGTAAATGAACATAAGACTGATTTTTCTTGACATATCTCAAACCCATTTTGATTACTCTATTTAACAACGCTGTCAATTGTGTCATTCAAGTCCCTTATTGTGTTTTCGATTATCCTATTTTCTGAATATAGACAAAAATCATGCAAATTGTAACACTCCAATTTCAGGTTGAATATGATCCATAAAATCTGCAGAATATAAAATGAAGAGGATCGGGATTAAAATACTTCCTTGAGGTAGACCGAATGATGAAATAATCTGTCCATTAATTTTTAGATGCAAATGTCTGTTTGCTTTTAATCTGTTAAGATTATTTATCAAGCCTGTTGAGATACCCACATTTTGTAGTTTGCTTGCTAGTATATGGAGGCCCCTTTTATGTCTAAAAATAATGCAGAAATAGAGTTATTATTCGTAAAAGCAAGTTGTACATTTGTAGTAAACGCAGCTAGGGTTTCTTGTGTTGATCGTCCCTTTCTGAAACCATATTTTATTATTGGTAAGGTTTGATTTTTTTCCATCCAGTATTCCAATCTGTTTTTTATAAGTCTCATAGGTTTTCATTAGACACGAACCCAGCGAAAAGGGTCGATAAGACTGAGCATTGTTTCTGTTTTTACCAGGCTTAGAAATTGGTATTATAAGGTAATTTTGCCATATTTCTGGTATTTTAGACTTGTTGGTCCAAATCTTGTAAAAAATATTTAAAAGTCGATCTTTGGCTAACTTAGGAAGTTGTGCAATCATTGGATAATGGATTTTGTCAATACCTGGAGAAGTATTCTTCTTTTTCTTTATAGCATGTTCTAACTCGCTTATAGTAAATGGGATGAATAATGGATGAGCCTGATCTTCATTTTGTGAGAGAGATTTCCAGAGGTTTCTCATTAGCCGAACTTGGAAATATTTTGTTATAAAAATCTTCTGTTCATTCACCTGGTTCTATGGGTAAAATATTTGATTGTTTTCTATTTTTGTACCTATTTACTTTAGACCAGACCTCTTTCATTAGTGTACTTTTATTTATGCTACTACAATATTCTCTTCAACTTTGCCTTTTTGCCTGGTTTGTGACTTTTTTAACGGTTGCATCTTGATTTTGGTAATTATTAAGATTTTCTAAATTTGGATTTTCTTAATATCGACTAAAAAATTATTTTTGTTTCAAAACTGCCTCATTACAATTTTCATTCCACCAGGGTTTGCATTTTTCTGGTCTGTATTTATGATATGGGTTGTATTTTGGTATAGCTAAATTTGCAGCTTCGTTGATATCGTTTATTAATTTATTGTAACTGTTATCCGTTGTCTCTCCTGAGTTTACCTGTAAATAATTTTTGTACGTAAGCCAGTTTGCTTTATTTATTTTCCACATTTTGTGTGTCTTCTGAGGCGATTCCTCTTCTATTGTCATTTTTATAGGTATTGGCAGATGATTTGATCCATGAGGGACCTGAATAACTTCCCAATTAAACAGATGACTTGCTTCTTGGGAACATATTGTTATGTCTATAGAGAGTTGGAGTTCCTGTATTAAGAAAAACTAACTGAGTAATATTAATTGCCTCTAATAGATTTCTTCCATTGGCATCTTCTGTCTCTGAACCAAAACCAGGGTGATGTGCATTGAAGTCCCCACCAACAATACATGGCTTTGGAATGTTATCAAAAAAGGTTACAAATTGATTTGTTGTTAGTCTGGATAGTGATTTGATATAAACTGTTACAATATATAATTTTTCTAAGTGCCCTACCTTAACACACACATTTACACATTATTTTTGGCACTTTTTGAATATCTACTTCTGAATATGATAAATTATTTTTAATTAAAATTGCTACTCCAGCATTTATGTAATATGTTTTCTAAATTAGATTAATTTGAAACTGCAGACCTGCAGTTCCATTGTGTTATTGTAAATTCCATGTTTGATGTGTCTTGGCTACACCCGGGTTTATTTAATAACCTTTCCCTAATAATATTAATCACTTCAACTCTTTTAAAATTAAATATATTTTGATTTAATGAATTTAAAACATCAATAACCAATTCTACCACCGAGTGAAGAACTTCAATTTCACTTCGTTCATCCGCAAGTTGTCCTTAATAGGACAATTTTCCCAATATACCTCCCTCTGATTTATCTGTATCTAAGGGTCTAAAATTGGTATCTCTTTCAATTACTAATGGTTCTGGGACGTTTTGGAGGAACTTTAAATAATGTGAATTTTTGTGATGAGGATGGCATTTTCTGGATAGTAGTGAACTGATCTGAAGTATCTGATAATGGGAGGGGTCGGAATGTTGTTTGACTTCTTTACGTCATCTATAAATATGGAATGACTATTAGTAGGTTGGGAGTCGATTTGATTGTTCTTAGTAGCATTTGCATATATATATATATTTTGGTATAAGCTTAATTCCATCCTGATAAGAAATATTTTTTTCTGACATAATTAATGTTATTTTCTTTTGACGATAAAATTCGGGACATTTGCCAAAATCTGTAGTTGTATGATCACAGCCACAATTAAAACACTTATTTAATGGAGAATTTTTACAAGTTACATGCTCCTCATGACAATTTACACATCGCAGTTTGCTACGACACTGCCCTCTAACATGCCCATATCTATTACAGTTGCAGCATTAAATAACTTTTTGTACGTACGGGATTACTTCTAAGATTACTTTATTTAAAACTACTTGTTTAGGCAATGTTTGAGATCTGAAGGTAACAATTACTCTTTTTGTTGGTTGGAGAGATTATAGGTCAAAAATTAAGTACCACCACAAAATTTGCAGAGATTTACAACCGCGTCCCTCGGATTTAACGTCCTATCACCGTCAATACTCGAGCCGAACTGTATGATCTGTTATACATTTTGTTTTTGGCCATGCCCCATAAAAAAAATCTAAAACGGACAAATCTGGAGATCGAGGTTGCCATCCAATCGGTCCATTTCGTCCAATCCATGAATCGGGAAAAAGCAAGTATCAATGATTTCGGACTTCAATATAATTATGTGGAGGCGCACCATCATGCTGAAAACGGTGTAATATTCGACGCGATTCTAAAGGAAATTCATCGGGAAATTCGCCCAACATTTCTTCAAATTCAAATTGTTAAAAGCGAAGATAACAGTTTCCAGTCAGAGTAGAATCAAAAATATATGGACCCAAAACTTTTGAACCAAGTACACCACACCAAAAGTTAAATCCAAATTTAATTCGTGGTCTTCTTTGGTTGACTTCATGAGGATTTAGTTGAGCACAAATATGTTCATTATGCTTATTGAAAATACCACAATTTGTAAAACGGATTTCATCTGTCCACATAATTTTTAATTGAAACTGTGGGCTGATAATACACATACAATTTATTCTTTTTAATCACACGAACTACTGGGCTTTGAGATGTGCCAGCTCCATTTACAATTTCGCTAGTAGGTGTCCATGGATTTTGATGTAGAGTATTTATTTCAGTACCTTCATTAATTTGGTGCTGATATACATTTCTGGGTTTTAAAAATGATCCGTATTCTCCTAAATTGTCAAAAAGCCTTTTAAATGTTGCCAAACTAGGTTGGCGATTATCAAAAATGCAATTAAAATATTCTGTAGCTCTCACAGCATTTTTACGATATACAATGTAACATTCTATCATATCTTGCTATTCTTCATTTAAAAATTGCATTATGACTGTTTAATTGTAACCTACTCACACGCTTAAAAATAATACTGCTAAAAAATAATAATTTTGTACACTTTCATATCAATCTTTGCTTTATAACATGAATTCATAAAAAATGGGCTATAACTTTCTTATTATTCAAAATCGCTAGATATATGTTTATATTATCGAAAAGCCGTTAAAAGACCTTTTTAATAAGGGTTCCATTTAAAAAAATACAACTTTGTGTTATAACTCAAAATTTAAATGAGCTATAATAATGTTATTAATTTTTTAAAATAAAATATTCAAATATCTACAACTTTCATCTTTAACTTTTGTTTGTATCGCTTATAATAATGGAGAACTGAGACATTTAAGATATCCTTCAAATTCAGATTTTTTCAAAATACCTAGTTAGCCACGACATTTTTTGAAATTGTAAAAAGTGTTTAGAAACGGGCATAAAAACTGCAAATGTTTCCCCATTTAACCGACTCTAGCTCTTATAGTTTCCGAGATCCCTGTACTAATAATCGAATATCACTCCCTGTATAGACTATTTGCTTCTAATTGGCAATCTGCCTTTTCATTGCTTTCATCAAATATATATTTAGGAGTATCAAGTATTTTTTGATAAATTACATTAACCACATGAACTGATTCATAATGAGAGGACCATCTCGTTTTTTTATTGTACACTTAACAGCAATCAGAAATACAGAGTTTCTATGAGCTATTCTGAGAATGTCCTGATAAAACTTCTCCAGTGAGAAGGTCTCTTATGCTTTATTTGAGGTCAATTCGCCAGCTTCGTTTCAGTCTTCTATTTGTTTGGTTCTTGGGTTAGAGGCTGTAGTACTAGATTAGGATGAGCTTTGTGTAGTGGTTACGGATTCTTTCTTGTACTGTTGGAATAGTGAGGTCTTGATGGATCAATTTGATTGTGCCGTACCAGGGTGCATTGACTAGTGTTCAAAGGATTTTAGATTGTCCTCATTATATGAGAGCGATACTAGATTTGCTGGCGCATCCCCATAATTCTATTTTGTAGGTCTAGATAAGTGTGATGACTGCCTTATATATTGAGATTTTATTTTGTAGTGAGACTGGGATCTTCTTCCAAGTAACCAATGTAGTTCTCGGAACATTAGGTTGATCTGCCATTGTTTCTTGGTTAATTGTTCCCTCCAATTGAGTTTAGACTCTAAATGTAATCCCAGGTATTTGACACAAGAAGTTACGGGTATCACTAAGTTGTTAATAGTAACCGGAGTACATTGGATTTTTCTTAGTGGTCGAGTCATTCTTCGATCTGGAATAAGTGGTCTTGGAGATTGGCAGAAGCTATTATTGGATCTTCATGTATAGCCAGTATTACAGTGTCATCAGCAAATGTGCCTGTCATAGTATAGTCTGAGATTGGGATGTCAGATGTATATATCAGGTACAGGACTGGCCCTAGGACACTGCCTTGTGGAACTACAGCTTTAATAGGTTGGAATTCAGAGGTCTCATCACTAACTTTTGTTCTGAATGCTCTGTTGTTAGATATGACTGTAGTAGAGTGAAATGTGAGAATTTGGTAGACAGAGTTTTATTTTCTTTAATAGACCTAGATGCCAGACTTCATCGAAAGCCTGGCTCACATTCAGGAAGGCAGCAGAGCAGTTTTTTCTTCTATACTTATATTAATGACATGTACCGCTCCATGATACTGTTGAACTGTACAGTGATTGTGGCGAAATCTAAATTGGTGATCTGGGATCCACATTTAGAATAGGGTCTACATGCTGCAATAACAAATTTTCTAGACCTTGGATAAGATTGATAGCAGCCTGATTGGTCTGTATGTTGTGACTTCCTGTAGCCCTGGTTTTGGAATGAGGATTATTTAAAAAAATTCAAGTTCTTTGGGCCAGTAGTGTATTCCGAATATGGCGTTAAATATGTATGTTAACATTACTAAAGCTTTAAAGGGTGGTTCTTTTAGCATTATCAGAGTTATCATGTCTATTCCTGGCGCCTTTTTATTTGTTAAAAGTGTAATTTTTTCTTTTATTTCTTTCGGGATTGTGTTCTATTGATGTGTCTCTCGTCTGGATTATTGATTGGAGTATTAATTATTAGATTGTTTTGTATAGGGAAGTTGTTGTTTGGAGTGAAAACATTCTTCAAATGTTGGGCAAAGAGGTTGGCTTTTTCTTTGCTGCTTCTAACCCATGTGTTTGACAATTTCTTAGAGGATAAGTTGGTGGTTATTGTCTTTCTTGAATATTTGATTGGTTTCCAGATGGAATGATCCCATCGGATGAGGTTTATTAAGTGTTGGGTGTAGCTATTGTCGTGTGACTCTTTAATTTTTAGTTTGAGTACATTACTTACATAATTTTATCACTTGGGGTATGACTCCGCTGCCATTTTGCTCTTGCTTTTCTTTTTAAGGCAATTAACTTTTTTATTTCAACCAGTATATTTATTGTTCTGATCTGCTCTTCTATCTGGGAGGAGATATTTTTGCCACATCTTGTATTGTTTTGATTAGTCTATTTGTTACATCTTCTATGACCTTATGATCTTTTAATCATTTTCAGGTTTATGTTATGTTGAATTTCATCTCTATACTTATCCCAGTCTGTCTTATGGTTGCATAATTTGAGCTGTTTGACATTTATTGAGGATGCGAGAGTTACTATGATTGGAGTATGATTTGAAGAAAGGTCGTAGTTGGGTATCACATTGATATAAGTTGAAGCAATGCCATTAGTTATGAAGAAATCTAGCAGATCAGGTAATTGTTGGGATCGCTCGGCCAGTACGTCAGGGTGTCTGTTGATATGAACGAGTATTTTTTCTCTTGTAAAAGGTCTACCAGTTCTCTACCTTTTGTGGTGGTGATTCTTGAGCCCCATAGTGTGTGATTGCTATTATAGTCACCTCTTGCTATAAACGTTGGTCCTAGTGTGTGAAAGAGATTTAAGAACTTGAGAACTTTTTTTAGGTTGTGGCGTGCAGGACAGTATACTGAAGTAATTGTTAGTTCGTATGGAAATGTCATGACTTTCACTGAGGTAGCTTGTGTTTGGTGTGTTTCATACTTGGGCATTTTGAGATGTTTAATTGTTGATTTTATTAATATTCCTGTGCCGTTTTGTCCGGATGGTTGGAGTAATTCAGGTTGTAGTTATGGATTTTGAAGATTTATCAGTGAAATGTGTATCACTTATTAGTAAAATGTCTATAAGGTTGTGTTGGAGAAAAATCTTTATTTCGTCTTTGTGTTGTATCATTCTGTTGACATTCCATAATGCTAATCTAATTGACTTAGCCATTACTTCATTTTTGACATTAGCATTGTTAGCATATTGATGACCATAGAGTTTTGTTGTAAGAGTTGGTTGAACATGTTTTTGAATTCGTCTAAAAGTTTAGTGAGTATGTTGACTGTATTTTCTTCTGTTTATATCTTTGTTGTTTGACTATTCACTGCATTTGCATATCTGTTTTGGTGAAGCGAGTTGTCTGGAGGTGTGGTTTGTTATGGTTGAACTGGGTACTGGTTGTGTTGAAGTGTAATTCGGTTTTGATTTTCTTCTATTGTTCTTGTAATGTTTTTGATAAAACTCACATCCCTTGTAGTTGGCTGGATGTGAGCCACCACACAGAGCACATGTTGCTGTAGTGTCCTTGCTGGTTTTATACACCTTAGTGTCATGTGAGTCTCCACATTTTACTCACACTAACGGTCGATTACAGTACAATTTGGTATATCCATACATTTGACATTGTAAGGCATTGGGCTATGTTTTTGTCTCCAGGGCGGCTCAACTACTATTTATTCTGTTCTGTAGTCCTTTTATTTCATATATGTCCTTGTTATTTTTAGCTGGTTCAAGGTCTATGAAAAATGTGTTTAGCGGTTCTTTGATTTGTCTATGTTTAATATTTACAATATTTCGGACTTTGCGGTTCATACCTTCTAGATACTTTTTTATGTCATTTGGGTCTGTGGTGTGATGGAGATGTTTGATAACTACTCTGTAGGCCCTGTTTTCTTTGGGTTGGTACATATGGTGTACTAAGTTTTTTTCCATCAGGTATTTAGCTAAGCCTCTGCGGTTGTGGGGTTTATGTTAATTACATTATCTGCCATAGTTTTTGATTGAGGATTTATTTGATACTCCATACACGAAGATTGGAGGTGGTTTTTGGATCTTTTCTTCTGATGTATTGTTACTGGTTTCAGGTTCCTCTTCGTTATTTGCAAGAGTGCTATATCTATTGCTTATGGCAATGTTATTCTTCGTTCTGTCATTATTGGAGGTCTTTTTCTTTTGACATAGTTTGCCACGTGTTGTCGTTAGAGCATTCTGTTTCATATTCAGAGGAGATTGTGCGGATTATTCGATTTCTGTTTTGGGTAATCGGTTGGCTGTAATATCCTTGATTTGGCGGAACATAATTAGTATTTGTTGGGAACATCGATGTTTGTGGCGATTGTGTGGTATACACTTGTAGTTGGGGTGCTTGGCTATGCACTGGTGCAAAGTTATTATCAAGTATGCTTGACTCGTTTGCATTTGTGGATCCCCTTGTATAAATATTGGCTATCCATTGTTGATCATTTCCAGCGAGGTTTCTCTGTGTGCACACATTTATTTTTATAGTTTATTTGTATTGTGTTCATCACTTCACAATTATCGCAAAAGATTCACAATTCAATTAGATATAAAAACTTGTCTCTGTACATAAATGTGTGTCCAAACTCATTAACTTTTTTACACACTTGTTTATCTTTTAGATTCGAGGTGAAAACACGTTTTTATCCTTCGACAATTAAGTGACAACTATTTCATTTTGCTTAATTTTTTAGTCAAAATATTATTGATGCTCCTTCAGTCAACATTTTCCAACTGTTTGGGGATGCAGAGAAAAAGGTGTAAAACTCTGTTCTTTCGAAATATTCTGTCATTTCCATTACTACAGTCACTGTCTCAATTCCTACCAAATTTATAGAATGCACAGCGCAAGGCGCAAAGTCAGCTAGGACATTAACTTTTTTTATTCATGTTTGTAAGCCTCTATATTTTCCGCTGATACTAGATGCGTTATCGTGAAATTACCCTCGAATGTTTTCAATAGAAAGACCTATATCATTTAAAAACTCCATTATTTTTGTAAATAGTGTCTCGCTGGTGGGATTTTCAATGTGAGGAAAGGTTGTAAATCATTCAAATACTTTTCCCTTATAATAGTATCTTAATATTATTGCTAGCTGATCTGTATGTGCAATGTCAGGGGTTGCATCTACAATAAAGGTATACTGTTTCGTATTGTCCTCTTTAATCTGGTTAATTATAGGTACGCTCATTATTCTGGAACTCCCTATCAGTTAACGTATTATCAAAAAAAAGTAAAATAAAATATTTGGATTATTATATTTAAAAAAATAATGAACTTAAAACAACTAATAGCAGAGGTCTGGCGACGACAAATAAAACAACAGAATATGACTCTATATTTGATCAATTTAATTTATATATAAATATATATATATATATATATATATATATATATATATATATATATATATATATATATATATAGGGATGTTAGCTTAAATATATATGCCGATATATATAATCAAAGATAATAAGGATAGCAAAACAAAAATTTCACCAATATCCAGGTGTAGCCGGGTGGTTAAAGGTAGCTGTTACGTGATGAAATGTAGCTGTACTTATAGCATGACCATTAGCCGGTACTTGAAACAACAGCTGAGCCAAAGCCTGTACTTAAAACATGAGTAGCTAGCCGCTACTTAAAACAGGCTTATTGGCATGTACAAAAAAAGTTGCAGCCCATACTCAAAACCCTAAAATACAATCAGTACTAATTATGCTACAAATAATAATTATGAGATGGTATAGGAAGACTCCAAAAATATTAAGTTAATTTGAGATGAAAAGAAGAAATGTAAGGAAAAGGAGAGTTACACACGATATCGAGTGTAAAAACAAAATGCACATATTTTAAATTAATGAGAAAAAATATATATTTTAGCCAAATGTGAAAATTATAAATTAATTAAATAGGAATATCTTTAAAATAAATCAGCAAAATTTACAAAAATAATATCTCGGGAGCATATCTAAAATTAATAAGGTATAACAAATACATGTTTGAGATCCTTCAGCCAAATGAGATAATCAGAAAAATAATTCAACTTTTTTTTCAAATTATAACAGTAAAAATTACACATTGGTACTCGGTATAGTGTAAATGATGCAAAAATAGTTACGTTAAAACTCGACAGCATAATGAAAAAAGGCTTTATATTGTCTATGTACTTAGAGTTCTAAATTTTAAATAAAATTCTAAATCTATCGACTATAAATAAATACGCCATGAAAATATAATAGTTTTAAAAATATATCTCATAATTAAATCACATGGAGCTTGTTGAAAAAGCAAATATATAATTCAAATGAATATAAAGTCTAGAAAAATCTAATAATTCCAACAACAGTAATGAGTGACACAGTGAATTAGTAATCAATAATATGTATCTTAAATCAAACAATATAAAGCAAATAATTAATAAGACTCCAAAACTATATACACAGGCCGAATTTCATGTCACCTGATGTTACACAACACAATAAGTAATCCTTTATGGATTAGATATAATAGTATATAACCAAAAGTATCAACTAAAAAATATATAAATATCCAGTGACTATATGATCATTAATTAATTTGAATATTAAAAAAAATTTGGAGAAATACTTAATGAAATAATATACTGATAACCATTATAAAAAAATGGCACTATGTGTGTCTGTTCGAGGGAACACAAGTTTTTGTTTTCAATGAAAAGTAATTAATTAACGATTTGAATACCAATCAAATAACAAAATAAAATAATGACTAAAATTTTATTACAATTAACATGGTACGTAATATATCGAACAATTTTAATTCAAAATAAAGAAAACTTACTATTTGCCATATTGCCAAGAACTATCAAATTTAGGAACGTGTATATGAAAGCAGAATAATAACCTTGGTATTGATTACAAAAAAAGCCTAGTGTAGTACATAAGAATATATGCCTAAAAAAACCACATACCAAATTTTATTGTAATTTAATTTCTATATGTAAATACCTACTGAATAATTTCTTGACATAATGAGGCGAACAGATGCTCAAAATCATAGAGAATAAATGATATGAAATTAGAAAACTGTGTTCCAATAGAAAATAGGATTTAGCACATGGTAAAAACGAAAAAACACTAGATTTTCTCGAATAATAAAGTATGTTGAATAAAGCTGGCCAGGTATAAATAGAAATTAAATTTAAGTTTCTCTAAATTAAAATGAGGAATAATAAAGAAAGCCTAATTAGCTCAACCACCATGTGTCAAAATTAACTTAAAAATTGGTTATACCGAAAATTAATTAAATCTGGAATGAAATAAAACAAACTGGACTTATAATTATGAGTACAAGGTAACAGAATAACTAATAAGGAAAATAATATCCTACCCAGAGATGGTTTATTGGGGTTTCTTTTAAAGAAATGTGGAGCCAGTGGCCTCAAATCCTGATTTTCAGGTGAATCTTCTGGCATTCGACCAAAATAACTACACATAGTCAAAACAAAATCCACAAAAGTGACAAAATAAAGGGTATTAAATTTCCAACCACCCGAACACAAATTTCGTTGTAAAGTGCAAATTAAACTTCGCTTAAAATTTTGTATTAACTGGCACCGATAAAAAAAACGAGAAAAAGCAAAAAGAAAATCCCCTTGGTAACTATCGAAGGTGTATAAATGAACGTGAAGCCCTGTTTCAAAATAATAGATTATAATTTCCTATATTATAAAACCCTTCATTTTACCGAATTTATTCGTAAGAATATTAATTCAGCTAAATACAATATCATTTCCCTGTACACAAATAACATAAAACGAACAATATAGGTATTTAAATTACAAAATGTTGAATCACGATTTAGTTGAAAGATTTGCAGTAGGAGTATGTGAACTGGGCATAATGAAAAGTCAGCTGTATGTATATTTAACCAAATATTTCACTTGAATCGACAACTCGTACAAGTAATGTTTTTTTTCACTATACTGATTAACACGAAATAACAGGAATTATAATTCATGTATACAGGCAGGCACGAAAATATTTAATGTTAAAATCAAACTGTGACAGTACCTATCTAATTCGCACCTATTTATCTATTTTAAAAGTAAACTAAAATCATAAAAATTGGACGGTTCTATGCCTGGTTCTATGCCGAAGGAATTTCTTTAAAATAAACCAGAATTAATTTTACTAACTTTATCCGCTATTTTATGGTCTATTATAGTGTACATAAATTTGTGCTTTAATATCATATTTACAAGCTTTTTTAATAATACAAATTTTTACATACCTTTAAATCCAGAAATCCGTTATTAAAATCTTTTTCTATAGTAACGAACGACTAATTTACATATTGTTTGCTAATAAATATAAAGCACAAAATGAACTATATAAACGGAATTCGTCGCCTCTTACATTGCGGTTGCATGTGGAACGAGATATCGGTAAATCCCTCAAATATGTCAGTTTTCCTATTATTACCACTGCTGTTATCGCTGTTGCCATGCTGCCAACCTATCACTTCGCACGTCTTTCGCTTAAGAATAAGATCGGTAACACGGCTTGAGTAGCAGCATAATTCGTAAACTAAGTAGTAAATAAATTATTTTATTTTACAAAAATTTGATTTTTTTGCCGGGGGCCCTAGGCTTCAACCTACTCAGCCTAATGGGAGATCCGCTTCTGCAAAGATCCTAATAACGATGTGTGACGCTCCCTGGTGACAACAAAAATATCTACAGATGGAGGGTAGCAAAATATGTATTAGAGTTGAGTGCCATACTCGATACGATATAGACGTTATATCTGCGTTCGAATATAAACCGGTACTTTTAATATTAATAAAATACTTCTGCATAAGTAAACAATAATATATTCTAATAGTCATGTGCTCCGATTATTTTAACATTGAGTGTGGATAATTCAAATTGTTTTAATAAATTGGTTGGATTCCATAGAAACTGTAAGTCATCAAGTTTTACTTTACTTCTGATTATCAACTGTACAGCCGAATACAACTAAATATTCCATTATTATCATTAAACAAACATTACTTATAGCAGATTCAAGTGCCTGGCTTATCTAATTCCTCTAGGAACCATAATCCAACCGAAAAATATCATTTTTTCCTCTCGATTGTCCCATAATCGTATATGTATGTACCTATCTAGTAAACAGTTGGTGGATGACTTCATAAATAATCATGGATACATAAAAGTACAGGGAGAAATAGTTAGGGCCAGAAGACTAATAACACCTGCTGAAAGACTCATTCTGTCGAACGTATGTCCTACAATACCGCATAATCTATTAATAGATCAATTCATGAACATCGGACTAAATCCTGTTTCTCACCTGACATGTTTAAGAATCAGCTCCTCTCTACCTGAGTATAGCCATATTCTTAGTTTTCGGAGGCAAATCTACGTCAGTCCTCACAACTTATCGCTACCAGAATCGTTTATAGTAGACTTTGAAAATACGACATACCGAATTTTTCTGTCTCAAGATGGTATGGTATGTTACAATTGTAAAAAACCTGGTCACATAGTATCTCAATGTACTGAACCTAAAACATCTCTACCGCAAGTTCAACCTACAGGCAGCTCCAACTTACCAATTAGCGCAAATACATCTAATTATGTTCCGACAAACACCGTTGTCACGCAAAATGTAATACCAGCTTCCCCAGTGGACTCAATTTCAACCACAAAAGATGCGGCAACCTCTTAACGCCACGCCGGTTGCATCTACTAACAGGGATGCACCAGAAGAAGCCAACAACAGCTCCAACAAAACAAAGCGCAGTATAAACGAAGTAATTACACCTGAAGCAGACACAGCTGGAAACGATCACAACTCATTTCCTTTACCGAGAAACAAACAAAAAGTAAAGAAAAAGAAAACCATTCTGACAACACCCAGTCTTACATCAGATATCACAATACAGTTACTTGAACTGGCCAAAATTTTTATTGATAATCAATCTCCTCCATTCGTTATCGATTATGATCAACTTGCGTTACTCATAACCAATGTTAGTGGCTCTACAGATCCAATCAGTATGATCGAAGAATATACAACAGATTACCTAGCCCTGACCCATATGCTCTCTCAAATTCACCCCCACTTAAAAGATAGATCTATGAAGACTCGATTTACTAACTTAAAAAAGAAAATTTTCAAGTTCCTTGGTAACGATACTTCAGAGTGGGATAGTGACATATCCCAAAGTAGTCAGCAAATTATATAATGTCAATACTTCAGTGGAACATCGACGGATTTTTCCATCGCATTGCTATGCTACAAATCCTGATTGGGGAGCAGTCCCCCGATATTATATGCCTACAAGAAACTAATCTTAAACATCAAAATACTTATAATTCAAAGCTATTCGACTGTTTTCACAAAGACCGAATAAGTGATATTATTTTCACTTCCGGCGGATTAGCTACTCTAGTCAATAAGGCATTGGTGGCAAAACCATTTCCTGTCACTAGTAACTTAGAAGCTGTCGTTGTCAAGATCAACTCACCTAGCACATATTTCATATGCAACATTTATTTACCCTCAAGTTATCCAGCCTCCTATAACGACATAAAAGATCTACTCATGCAAATACCACATCCACGCATAATTATGGGCGATTTTAATGGCCATAACATGATATGGGGCTCGCTACATACAGACACAAGAGGGAAAATTGTGGAAAAAGTAATCTCGGATCTTCCAACTGAATTTTCTCAATGATGGAACCCCAACTAGATTCAACATCAACACCGGGGCTCAACTGCAATCGATCTAACCATTTGCGATCCTTCGTTAACACCTCGCCTATCCTGGGAAGTCATGAACTTTACCTATGGTAGTGACCACCACCCTATAATAATAAATCGTTGTACTCATCAATCTCCGGATCTTTTTCTGCGAAAATGGAAAATCGACTCTGCTAACTGGTCCGATTTTGCTGAGCATATTCAAGTCGCTATCTCAAACTATAAACTATCTGAAAACATCGATGAATCATTATCAAATTTTAACAATATAATTCTGAGCAGTGCTGAACTATTTATAGGCAAAACAAAAAGGACAAAATTGAATCACGTTCCTGTACCTTGGTGGAATCCAGACTGTGAAGCAGCTTTGAATAAATATAAAAGACACAAGACAGTTGAAAACAAGATAGATTTCAAGAAACATAAAGCCAAGGCTCACATCACAACGAAACTCGCAAAGAAAAACCCCTGTGGACAAGAGTAAGGAAAATTTCGGGCTTCAATTATAAGCCAGTAATAACTAGTCTAAAATTCAACAACACAGTCACAACCTCTGCAAGTGAAATGGCTAACGTATTAGCCAGTATTTACAAGCAAATGTCCTCGAACGAAAACTACAACATCACTTTTCTCGATAATAAATTAGCTGCAGAAAACTTGAATCTGTCACTGGATGGAAATGAACATACTGCTTTAAACATGAGCTTCACAAAGGCTGAATTGGATAACGCCCTTGATTTAAAAAATTCCAGTCCAGGACCTGATGATATCCCAGTCGTATTTTTAAAACATCTTCCCGATATAGCGAAAACAACGCTCCTGAAACTGATTAACTGCATTTGGAAACAACACCAGTTTCCATCAATCTGGTCCAAATCCATCGTCCTTCCGCTCCTTAAACACCAAAAATCTCGCACTGAACCTTCATCTTACCGACCTATAAGTTTAACATGCTCAACCAGAAAACTGATGGAGAAAATGGTCAATGGCAGACTTACGTGGACTTTAGAAAAGGCAAACCATTTAATATCCGAGCATAATGGTTTCAGACAAAATCGTTCAGGGATTGACAACATCCTGTATTTAGAAAGTGACATTCATGAAGCTCTATCGACAAAACAAACCTGTATTGCTATTCTTCGATCTTAAAAAAGCTTTCAATACTTGCTGGAAACTTAATATTCTAAAGCAACTGCACATGTGGAACCTTCGGGGAAGTTGTTTGAAATTCATCAGTAATTTTATGAAGAACCGATCTTTTCGTGTAAGAGTCCATAGCTCTTACTCTGCAGATCAGATAGAAGATAATGGGACACCGCAAGGATCCATTCTCAGCCCCACATTATTCCTAGTGGCCATAAACAATATCATCAAGGGCTTGTCGAAACCCTTGAAAGCACGCGTGTATGCAGATGATCTTGTTGTATATATTAAAGGAAAAATACTTCCCTCATGACGAATATTTTGCAAAAGTTTTTAACGCAACTCGAACAATGGTCCTTGAATACAGGTTTTGAATTCTCCTCATCAAAAACAACCGCCATGTTCTTTTCAAAAAAAAGTCTAGACGTTTATCCAACATTACAATTATATGGTAAAAATTTATCGTTCAGATCGTCGGTAAAATTCCTGGGAATGTGGTTCGACGAAAAGCTTACATGGAAGGAACATATTAAACAAACGGCCCGTTCTTGTAACAAGCGACTAAATCTAATGAAGACATTGGCTAATAAATGTTGGGGATCTGATTACAATACACTACTTACTATTTATAAAACATTAATCAGGTCAAAAATAGACTACGGTTCCATTGCATACGCTTCGGCTTCCAATACAACTCTAAAGTTACTGGACACTGTGCACAACAATGGCCTCCGAATTGCACTAGGAGCTTTCAGAACAACTCCCGTTGAAGTTATATATTGCGAAACTGGTGAGCCACCTCTGCATTACAGAAGAATGTTCTTAACTCTCTCACACATCTATAGCCTCGAATAGAAACAAACCTCTCTACACCAATGCCTTCACCAAAAAATATACTAACTACTTCAACAACAAACCGCATACACCTAAACCTCATTATGAGAGAATACGTACATATCTCCAGTATTTAGACATCCTATTTCCAGAATTATTTCCAATAGATCTAGATCATCCTCCTCCCTGGACCATCAACGTCCCCACCATTAACACTAGTTTGAGCAGATTTAATAAACAGGAAGTATGCCCAGCCGTCTTTAAAACTAACCTTAAATTAATATTGGAAGAATATCAGGACTTTATCAAAATATACACAGACGCATCTAAATGTGAAATGGGAGTCGGAGCAGCAATTGTAACAACCAATCTTAGTCTGCAATTTAAACTTACTCCAACCCTGAGTATTTTCTCAGCCGAAGTTTTTGCGCTCTATAAAGCCCTACACACATAAATTCTTGCAACATACCAAAATCGTTAATTATTACTGACTCTCTCAGTTCTTTGTTAAACTTAAAACAGATCTATCCCCAAAACCCTATTAAGAAAATGATAAAATCAGAACTGCTACAGGCTCAAGAAAACTCCAGATGCGTCAACTTCATATGGATCCCATCCCACATCGGCATCGAAGGCAACGAAAAACCACTCATTTGGGCCCGTAGTGATATTTCTAATGACGAACCAGAATCGGAGTGTCGGAGTGTTGCTAGTGATCTCAAGGTATTTATTAAAAATCAAGTTTTGTGTAAGTGGAACCGGGACAGGGAAAGTTCTCAGTCGAAATTACGGCAAATCAAAAGTGACGTTTCTCCATGTCCGTTTAAAAGTAGCGATCGACGTACGCAAGTGATTCTTACACGCCTACGATTGGGCCATACCAGGTATACTCACTCTTACATTTTTTCAAACGACGACCCATCAAAATGTACTGTGTGCAATGTAATAGATAGTGTAAAACATTTCCTGGTCGAATGTCCCAGATTTCATAATCAACGTAGCATGCACAACATTCCTACCGATTTGAAGAAACTCATTGGAAATTTCTGCGACCACCGGCTCGTAATTGACTATCTAAAATCAATTAATATGTTTTATAAAATATAAAATTTTCGATTGTACCGTCGCTAATAACCTTCGGGTGGATACGACTTTTCTAAATAAAAAAAAAATATGTATTAATAGCATGGAAGATCACCCTAATGTAATGAGGGTATACTCTTATTTTCTGATAAATGCAATTATACTTTTTAAATTTTTAAATAGTAGATTGTGCTCTCCATGGGGAAACTATAGACTTGAAAATATTTTAAAATATTTATAAGTAGTTTTTGTTATGAAAATATTTGAGCAAACAGCTTACAGTTCCGGCATGGGTCCATTCTTAATTAATCACCTTGTGTATGTCCACTAATACTAATATGACTGCAATAATGAAAATACCATTTTTTGTTATCCAATCTATTTTATATTTTTGATTAAGCATGAGCAAGAAATTTTAGCGCCTAAAAGCCGTTACAATTACATAAAAAAAATGGTATATGAATATCCGAATGTAACGAACTATGATAAATGCATTTAATTTAACAATAAAATATATTCTATTTGTTTTATAGGTACCCAAACAGCCATCAACTTTATTTGGGCATCTACGAGACTCGGATCCATGTAGCTTAATAATGATTCCTCAACAGAATCTTGTCTTATGATTGTATTTGTATTAACTACCAATTACTTAATTAAAGAAATCTAGTATCAGATAATATAAACTTGTTTTATCCCCTGCTCCTATACTATCTTTGAACCAATTTGGATATATTTTGGGTAGCAGTATCAAAAACAAACTTATCAAACCAGCTGAACAATCATCATTGCTTTATGCAATAACTTTTAATCTGAAAGTTATTTGATTATTGTTGTAGCACACTATATTTCAATATTTACCATTAATTGGCCTTTCATAGGACTTCCGCTAGAGCACTTCAGTTATATGCATATATAACATGAATTAATTGTCGACTTTCCAAATACTCTATCCAGTTGCAGTGAACCAATTTCAACAACAGAGTGCGTGAGGTATTTGTTTGAAAAACGCTACTGACTGCTTGGACATGATTCTACAACAGAAATAAAATTAAAGCGTACTATAATATCGTCAAACCAGCTTGGACATACTTTGGGAACAGCATCAAAAACAATCTCATCAATCATACTGAGCAATAATAATTGCTTTGTGCAATAACTTTGTATCCGAAGGTTATTTGATTATTGTTGTTCTATGTCTGCAAGAGTGCTTTTGTTATGTGCACAATTAACCTAAATAAATCTGTATTATTAACAGGATACAGACATCCAAATTCTCTATAGGTACAATAAATATTGAACCAGTTCCGACAACAGAATGGGTTAGGTATTTGTTTGAAAAGCACTACGGTTGCTAGATCGTATCTCTGTAACCATTAGAAATAAAATTCTAGTATACTATCTTCAAACCAGTCTGCACATACTTTGGGGAACAACAAACTTATCAATAATGCAGAACAATCATCATTGCTTCATGTAATAACTTTGAATTTTTAAAGTTATGTGATGATTGTCATTCTACTTTGTCAAGAGCATTTCTGTTATGTGCATAATTAATCCAAATAAATCCAGAGTATTTATCTGTTCGATTATTCAAATCAATAGAGGCTATCTAAGTATGCGTTTATGTAGGAAGTTCAAGTTTAATTTACCCATACCTACATTACATGTTATTTGCTCAGTACCAGAAACTAGTGTACTATATCTTTAAACCAGTCTGAACATACTTTATGCAATAACTTTGAATTTGAAAGTTATGTGATTGTCATTCTACTTCTTCAAAAGTACTTCTATTATGTGCACAATTAATCAAAAGTCATTATTAACATGATACAAACATTTCAACAACATAATACATGAGGTATTTGTTTGAAAAGCACTACTTCCTTTTAGGGCGTATTTCTACAACCAGCATCAAAAACAAAATTCTGGTGTACTATACTATCTTCAAACCAGAGCAGAAATACTTTGGGAAACAATAAATTTACCATTCGTGCTGAACAGTCATAGCTTTATGCAGTAACTTTGAATTTTAAGGTATTGTGATGATTGTCGTTCTAGATGTACTACTTCTGCAAGAGCACTTCTGTTGTGTGCATAATTTAACTAAATAAATAGTCATTATCAACAGGATAACACCTTCCAAATCCTCTATCTATATGTACCCCCTTCGGTTGCCCTATATAATGAACCAGTTTCTACAACAGAATGCTTGCAGTACTTGTTTGAAAACACGACTGGCAGCTAGGGCGTATTTCTACAATCAGCATTAGAAACAAAATTCTACTGTTCTACTATATTATCTTCAATGCATCCTGGACATACTTTGGGGAACAACAAACTTATCAACAATGTTGAACAATCATCAGCTTTATGCAATAACTTTGAATTTGAAAGTTATGTGATGATTGTCGTTCTATTTCTGCAAAATCAATTCTGTTATGTGCACAATTAACATAAATGAATAGTCATTATCAACAGAATATAGACCTCAAATCCTCTATCCATGTCTACCCCCTTCAGTTGCACTAAATAATGAACCAGTTTCAACAACAGAATGCTTGAAGTATTTGTTTGAAAAGAACTACTGGCTACTTACTGGTAAAATTTCAGTTGACTCTTCGAGTGATGGGAACATTTTTGTCTTTACAAGTATTAGGCGGCGTATAAAAAGTGCACAATGTCTTTTACATCCCCTCTTCTTGATTTTCGAAATTTTGGACCAGAATATAGAAGTTATGAATACATTGAATGGAAATACATCTAATGCAATCATTCTTGCCAAAACATCATCCAGGATATCTTCGGCACTTTTAGCAATATATATTGGCTGGAGGTGGGGTTGTGTTCAGATTTTCAGAGTCTTGAATTGTTGATGCTATGTTGTGATGACAAATGTGTATGTAATTTGTTAGTTGATCCACCCAATGTCTTGAAAATGGCTGGGTATCGCTTACATTTAGAACTATTCCCATACTGACGTCGTATAACTGTCCTTTTTATGTTTAACAAACTCACCCGCAATTTAAAATACTTAGGTAATTTGACATAATTGAGTTTTAAATTTAAATGACGTCACATCGTCACTGGCAGAATAATAAATGAAAGAAATATAACCTGATTGGCGTATTTATACTTTCGTACAGGAAATACCCCGCAACTATATTATGATATGAGGTCGGTGATTCCTCTGTTGGCCAGATTGGAAATTACCTTAAGAATATTGTATTGAAGTATTCCGAGCGAGGAAGTTCCTTCTAAGTTCTACGTATCGTACGGCGTATCTAGATGTTGGTTTTTTGTCGTTATGTAATAAATGTTATTGACATAATCTAGGCAAGGTCATTGTTAAGGCAAAACAGGCTACGGAATGCAAACTAAACCTGTTTGTGGCAATCCCAAAATTAGCCAAGTACAGTCCCGGGATTTGGAGTCAGAAAATGGCCGGGTTCTCGGGATTGTATTCTCTAGGCCCGTGAAACAACCAAGGGGCGTTCACTGCTTTCCTCGCACTGATGTTATGTTTGGAGCTTCTTATGATGACTGACAGTATATACATATGTTGTATATGCGTACAGCATGATCGTGATGAGGATGGCCATGATGAGGTGCAACTTGGTCTTCAGTTGGATCTTCTATCGATGGGTCCTCCCAGTCGTTCTCTTGCCTTCCTGCTCTTGTACACTAAGTAGTCGACGTGGTCCTTGAACGTCAGTAATTGGTCCAGGATGACTCTCAGGTACTTGGCCTTGGTGGTCCACCTGACTTCTCACGCTATGTTCGTTGTACACCAGTCGTCGATTCGGTACATGGTTTCCTGAAGTATACCTGTTGCGATGGTAATGTCGTCTCCGTAGAAGGTCGTCATGGTGTCCATGTAAATATGAGTCTTATCCAAAGTAGTAAACTTCTGAAACAATTTTCTCCAATGAATCCAAAGCAATAAGGACTGATACCATTAGCCCTGTCGGTCCCGATTTTTTTATTTCGAATTAAATTATGAAATTTGGTACATTAGCTCTGTTTTTTTAAATGATTTTTAGTGTTTGTTAAAAGACCCTATCTTGACCAAAAGCAAAATAAATTTGAAACCATAATATTTATGGTATCTTACTATATTGGCAATAAAACCATTCTGTCTATTAAATAACATTTTTGTTTTTTTTGCAATACGTATATGTACATTACATTTTTGACACATGTGAGTTCTGCTTTTACATTCGGGGAATTCGCAACGGGATGCAAAGCTTTTATCAGTTGTAGGTAAATGATTATCGCCATCTAATCGGACCTCATCCACAGGTTGTACTTCTGCTGTTCCATATATCATAGTTACAGAACGTTATAACATGAAGTTTAGGGCCTTCCTCGTAGCCTTTTGTATATCTTTTTCGTACCAGTGAGCATCATACTTTGTAAATGAACAAATCAACACAAATGGTCATCATAATAGGTAAAATGAATGGGATAAGAATATTACAAATTAAATTGTACAAATAAGCAAATAAACCAGTCTGAAACTTTACTTACACATACAGGTCCCAATGAAGTTCATATTTTCCAATCGTATGTTGCCTCTTTGCCCCTTCCATAAGCATTTCATTCCTGGTTCATTTGTAAAAATGCTCTTGAACATGCGTCCATGATGATCCTTGGGACCAGAACTCCCAATTCCATTGAAATACAGCTTCTATAAAAATATCAAAATAGGATTCTGATTAGCAATGAAGAACATGCAGCGTTTAATTAATTCAAGTAAAATGTAAGTCTGTGGAATTTTCTCTTCCCTCTTGGACTGAATATACAGTTAGACATTTTCAAGTCTATTAGTCACATTGAGCTTGTGCTCATAATATTTTATGAACTTTTTCTAGTCTTTCCCCAGTTGAACTTTGTAGGTGTTGTATTCAAATTCCATTGTTGAAGGGGGTAATAACTCCTATCCCCTCCTCTGAATTTGACAGAGTGATATACCAATAAATGGGCTAATTGTAAATCAAAGGAAAAACATAACATACCAAGTCTTCAACAAGTTGGGGCTCCCTATCCAAATTATTGCTAAAGTCTTTCAAATGGTCTTCATTTTTCAGAGGAAAAATGTCCTTGAAGCGTTTGTTAATTTCAGTTTTTGCTTTAAATTTCATGTCCAAGAATTCTCCAATATTTGTAACATGTAGGATGACTTCTTGCATTTGTTTTCTCATTGCAACAATCTCTGTAAATGTAGGGATACAAATTATGATTAGTGATATTTGTAGGTGTGTACTAAGTTCTATACAACCATTACAAATAATTTTTTTTTTTTTTTTATTATGTATATATTTTATTAGCAATCAAAACTTGAAAAGTTCTATAAGCTAACTGGTTGGCTTGAGGGCGGTTGGCTCCTGCTGGCGTGGTGAGACCTTCTCCAGTGATGGGGTCTCTTCAACCATCTTTCAGGTCAGTTGTCCAGTTCCTTTTGAGTCTTCGGTTAAGTTGAGGTTCTAGGAGTGGATGGAGTATTGGATTAACATGTAGTTCTAGTCTACTGCAGTGTTTTGTGCTTTGTTTTGCAATTTCATCTCGTATATAGGGGATTTTTAAGTCTTCATGAAGAGTTTGATTCGTCACGTACCAGGGTGCATTTGTTATTATACGTAAAATTTTAGATTGACTTCTTTGGATGATATTTATATTTGATTTGCTCGCACATCCCCAGAGTTGAATACCATACATCCATATTGGTTTTATAATTGTTTTGTATATAAGTAATTTGTTTTCCAAAGCCAGTTTCGATTTTTTACCAATTAGCCAATATAAGTCTTTTATTCTTAAGTCGATCTGCTTACGCTTCTTACGTATGTGTTCATTCCATGTAAGTCTTGAGTCGAGATGAATTCCAAGATATTTAGTGCTGGAAGTTTGTGGTATTTGAGTGTTGTTGAGAGAAACTGGAGGACACTGGTCTCTTCTTAGGGTAAAAGTCACTTGGACGGATTTAGACTCGTTCGTTTTAATTTTCCACTTATTTACCCATGTTTGTATGTCATTTAGTTGCCTTTGTAGAATGATGGACGCTGTTACTGGATTTTCGTGAGTTGCAAGTATGACGGTATCGTCGGCAAAGGTGCCCGTGATAGTGTCATTGCTTGTTGGAAGGTCTGCTGTGAATAGTACGTACAATAACGGTCCGAGAACACTTCCTTGAGGGACTCCTGATTTTATTGGATAGTTGTTTGACGTATTTTCGTTGACTCTTGTTCTAAATTCTCTGTCACTCAGGTAGGATCTTAATAGTTTGTAGTAGGAGATTGGAATATATTTCTTGATTTTATAAATTAATCCCGTGTGCCAGACCTTGTCAAAGGCTTGGCTGACATCCAGGAAAGCCGAAGTGCAGTACTGTTTGAGTTCCATGGCTAGATTAATACAGTGAACCACTCTATGCACTTGCTGTACTGTAGAATGCTCTTTGCGGAAACCAAATTGGTGGAGTGGTATCCATTCTTCTGTTTCTGGGTCAGATTCGATCCTTTGTAGCAATAGTCTTTCGAGAATTTTAGACACCACAGGTAACAGGCTTATGGGCCTGTATGATGAGACTTCGTTTGGGTTTTTCCCTTGTTTTGGAATTAGTATAATTTCTGCGGTTTTTAGCAGTTTTGGCCAATAATTTAAGCGTATGATGGCATTAAATATGAGAGTAATGTACACAATTCCTTTTCTAGGGAGTTCCTTAATCATTGTTGGGGTTAATTTGTCTATACCCGGTGCTTTTCTTGTATTTAAGTATTTGATTTCTCGTTGGACTTCATTCACAGTTAGTGGTCTTATTGGTGGTATATGCATAGGAATGTTATTTATGTCTCTTTCCAATTCGTTATCTGGTTGATCATCGTTTGGAGTAAATACCTGTGCTAGATGTTCGGCAAATAATTGAGTTTTTTCATCGTCGTCTCTGGCCCATTGTAAATTCATGCCACGTTCGTCTCTGATAGGGGGTACATGCGTTTTGGGTTTTTTGGAATTTTTGATAGGTTTCCATATTGAATTATCATACCGATTGAGATTAGTTATATAGTGTGTGAATGAACTTTCTTGTGCCTCTTTTAGCTTGGTTTTCAGCTGATTACTTAACCTGTTTAGTGTGGTCTTGTCTGCTGGTGCGTGAGTTTGATGCCATCTTTTTCTGGCTTTTCTTTTCTGTGCTATCAGCTTTTTAATTTCAACTGGAATGTTGTGCGTTTCATTACCTGCTTTTGTCACTGGTGTGGCATTTTGTGCAGCAGTTTTAAGTTTATTGTTCAGCATTGTTAGTGTTTCATTTATATTATCAGTTGATTTGAGGCTTACGTGTAGGTTTATTTCCTCTTCTAGCTCGGTACGATATTTTTCCCAGTTTGTTTTGTTGTTGTGCAGCTTTGGTGTGACCTTTTTGTAGACTACAAAGCAACTTATGGTGGCTATGATTGGAGAATGATCAGACGAGAGATCATGGCTTGGAGTAATATCCATATAGGCAGGGGATATTCCATTGGTGATGAATAGATCCAACAGGTCGGGTATTTTATTTGGGTCAGTCGGCCAATAGGTAGGAGTCCCAGTTGACAAAGCGTGATAATTGTTTTCTTGAATAAGACTCATTAATTCCTTCCCTTTAGTTGTAGTAAGACGTGATCCGTATAATATATGCTTACTGTTGTAATCTCCTCCTGCAATGAATTTGTTGCCCAGAGTTTCAAAGAAGTCCTTGAAGTTTTCTTTCTTCAGGTTGTACCGAGGTGGGCAGTAAACTGCTGCAACTGCTAGGTCATAAGTTCTCATGTATACTTTTATAATTGTAGCTTGTAGAGAATGTTGTACATATTTTGGTAGTTCTACATGTTTTATCGTATTTTTTATTATAATAGCCGTTCCAGCGTGGGCAGTGTTGTCTGGATGGTTTGTGAAGTAAGTTGTATAACTTGGTATTTTAAAGTAAGACCGATCTGTGAAATGACTTTCACTTATTAAAAGGATATCTATATCGTTATGTTGCATAAACAGTTCAACTTCGTTTTTATGTTGCAGGAGCCCATTGGCATTCCATTCTGCAATCTTGATGGAACTATTGAATTTTACTTATTAAGGTCGTTAGCATGTTTAAAACCATGCTATTTTGTTGAATTAGCTGTTGAAACATATTTTTGAATTCTTCTAAGAATTTGTTCATTATTTGATTAATATCTGTTTGTTGTTCGCTACCATTTTTTAATGCATTTGCATAAGTCTTGTGATTTTGATGTGGGTGTTGGATGTGAGGCACCGTTGTTGGAATTTGGTTAATTGCGCTGTTTGTTTTGTTACTTGAATTTTGTTGGATATTCATTCGGTTGTTTGTGTTGTTTGATCTTGTTAGATTGTGATAAAATTCACATCCCTTATAATTGGCTGGATGAGGACCATCGCATAAGGCACATCTAGCTGGAACATCTTTACTTTTAGTGCAGGTTGTAGTATTGTGACTTCCACCGCATTTGACACATACATACGGCCTGTTACAGTATGATCTAGAATGTCCATATTGCTGGCATCTCATACATTGTGTGATACCTTTTGTTTTCTTTGGTGGTTCTACAAGTATTGCTCTGTTTTGAAGATTTTTCAGTTTATAAATGTCTTTGTTGTTATTCGCCGGTTCTAGGTCGACAAAAAAGAGATTTAATGGTTCTTTGGTTATTCGACTCTTGCAATTCATCACATTTCTAACCGTATGTCCGTTTGCTGCTAACTCAGTTTTGATTTCATCTATGTCAGTTGTGTGGTGCAAATATTTTATCACAATTCTATACGCACGTTCATCCTTGGGCTGGTAGGTGTGATGTATGACGTTGTTGTCTCTCATTAATTTTATTATCTTCCTGTAAGTATCTGGTGTGTCACTTATTATTTTAACTGTGTTGTCTGCTATCAATGTTTTTGTAATGTATTGTTTTCTTTCCACTACTGTATTAATTTTGGCTTCCATTTCTTTGCAGTTGATTACCCCATAGATAAATATTGGAGGAGGTCTTGGTGTTACGTTTTCTTCTGTGTTTTTGTCTCGACTGCCATCTGCATTATTGATTGTGTCACTGGTTTCGTCACCGGGTTCATTTGCTAACGGACTGAACTTATTATTTGTAGTAGTTTCAGGATGTCTACTGTCTTTGTTAATTTTTCTTTTTTTAACTCTTTTCTTTATCTCCTGCCAGGGATTTTCATTTGTGATATTATTTTGCTCGCTCTCCTCAAAACCAGGGAATTCTTCATCGCTAGTAGATGTCATTCTATACAGGTATTGACTACTGCTTGGTATGTGCTGTGTAGCATTTGCTTGATTACTAGGATACTGGGGTTGTAAAGCATACATACTAGTGCCATATGAATTTGGTTGAGTAAAAGTTTGAATTTGTTGTGGTATTTGTGTGTTATAAAATGGGACAGCCTGTATAGCACTGTTTGTAGGAATTATTTGTTGACTGTTAATTACTCCTGGCCCATTAAAGGCAGGTATTGAGTTCATATTATTAATTAATTAGTTGTTCAGTTTTTATCACTCACTGTTGATTTATTTTTAATGATTCACTGTTTTTGTTGGTTTTTGTGTTTATGTTTATCGTAGCGCGGTTGATAAGAGAAGTAAAAGTACGTCTTTACACTACGAAACTCAAATGAATACTATTACAAATAATAACTGATATTTATGAAGCTGTCTAAATAAGCACTTATTTAACCCTTTCAGCCCTGAATTTTTAAAACGTCGAAAAAAAAATTTTTTATGGTGAATTATTAATTGTATTCTTTACAAGAACTTCTCCACCGAATATTAACTATTTCCCACCATAGATATAAAAACTAGGAAGCCGTGGCAAATGCCACCATCAGGTTTGAAGGTAAACAAATCACTGAAAATGGAAACTTAAATTTTATTCATTTCATTACATTTAATTCAATTACATACTAACTATACTTAATAATTAACTCATTTTTCATGAAAATTCTTGAAACAGTTTTTGAATTTTGATAAACAAAGAGGTACTTGACATTTTTCACATTGGATTCGTGAACGCCCTCCACAAGTGTCGAGCTTACAGCGCTGCTCATGACCAACTTTGTGTACTGGCCAGTGGCCCAGGTTATCATACCTTACATCGTTGACAGGAACTGTTTGAGGTTTTTGGCGTTTGGTTGGTACTGGTGAACTTCTTGAGCTACCAGACAGTACGGGTGAATTCCTCGAACTACTGGATAATGGTCTACCTCGTTTTGGTGTACTGGTTAGACAACCCGAAAATGCCAAACCTTCTGCTATTGACATAGCAAACTGCAATAAATCCATTCTGGCTTTTTTTATCACCCCATCATGTTCCATATTAGAACAATATTCTAACCAAGCATTGCAAACAGCTAAATTGAAATAGTGGAAAATAACTCTCAAAGTCCATTTCTTTGATCGAATGAAGGTGCGATAAAGTGCAATTAGAAAATCACTCTTATCCACTCCTCCCATTGATGTATTATACAGGCGTATAATTGCTGGACGTTTCACCATCACATAGGCCCCTTCTTTCCTATCCCATCTCCTGACCTCATCTTCTGGTTCGATGCCAACAAAATTTGATGCCATATTGACAGCTTTATTGTCATACCAACGAACTACCACAATTGTCTTATCCTCTGCAACGAATGAATCACAGCTTCCACGGCCAATTTTCTTCATTTGATTTTCGGGTTTCAACGGACACTTTTCGAGCCTATTAGCGCGAATGGTTCCTGCCATGAAAATACCCTTTTCTAGTAACTCTTGTAATAAAAACAACGAAGTGAAGTAGTTGTCACAGAATAGTTTGTGTCCTTTATGTTCAGGAATTCTATTTGATAAATGGATTACTAGTCCATTAGTAGCTGAATAATTTTCTCGCAAATTGGCTGGTAGAGTGGTAGTGCCTTGGTATATAATAGAACGATATATGATACCAGAGGCACCACAAAGCATGAACACCTTTACTCCCCATGGGTTTGGCTTCCCTTTTAGATATTGCTTCACGACAAGTTGGCCCTTGAATGGAATTATGGATTCGTCAATACAAAGATTTTCTTCCAGTACTAAATCCTCACACCGCTTCTCAAACGACCTGACTAATGGACGGACTTTCCAGAGTTTATCATCATCATTACGTTCTTCGTTGATATCAACAATATGTAAATTGTTTCTCAGCAATTCAAATCTATTACGTGATAATCGAATATCATCTAGGAATTTTATTTTTGTGGCAGGGGACCAATACATCCTCAGTCTGGGAAAGCGAATTATACCCATAAGTATATGCAGAGCGACAAGTTTACCGATTTCATGTTCATCTGTGTTGATATTTTTTCCGCTTTTGTGAATGGAATACATGTTCGTTTTCTCTGCTATTTCAGTGAATATTTCGTTCGGAAAATACTCGTGAAAATACATCAACGGAGTCTTACCCTGATGAGAATCTTCTTCACCATTCTCAGATGGACTGAAATCAATGTTAGGTGGTGAAAACCGACTTCTCTCCCAAACAATGTTCTTTTTTTCATTTTTCTTCTTCGGTTTTTGTCGTCGCAATGTTTCTGCCAACAATGCCAATGGAATGTTTTCATCGTCATCAGATTCTTCATTATCGGGTTCATCTTCTATTAGTTCATTTTCTGGTTCATCATCTGTATCTTCCTGAATTCCATCAATTTCATTTTCTTCTTCTACATCAGAGTCAGGTAGTGCTGATATAGCAGCCTGCGCATCCTTCAAAGTTACTTTCTGAGCAACTGTTCTCAATTTCCCATAAAAGTTCATTGGGGGTATGCCATCATCATCTATAAAAATTATATAGATATATAAGAATAGAAAGGAAATTATGAATATTTTTTGTATACAATTTTGCATGAAACCCTAGTGGTGGCAATTGCGTACACAAATTTCGACGCGGTATGGCGATGACTATTTGTGAAGGTATCCACGAATTTCTTTCATCTGACTAATTATGCGCTATTACAATTTAGATACCACCCAAAATAACACATAGATTTGCTTTTATATAATGATTATATGTACTTACTGAAAGCATTGTTCAGGTAATTTGGATCCATACTTGCAACACATCCAATCAGCGTCTCTCAGATACGTGAATAGGACAATGATAAATAAATACTAGTCATGATCTGCCCTAGACATACTATAAAGAGGTGACATCTATTGGCCGGGGGTAAAAGTTGATGTTCTGAGTGTGACAGAACACTGTAAATATACCGGTGGCAATTGCCACCGGCAGGGCCGAAAGGGTTAAATAAACAACTGATGAATATTATAATAAGAAATGTGTTGTTGTACTCTATTAACTACTATTAAAAACACTCTAAATACATATTTCAGCATTATTGAGAATTACTTTTGTAGGTTATAATGTGCTAAGACTAATGAAAAAAAAAACAGGCAGTGTAGAAGAAATTATAAATACATTCATTACCATTTGTCAATGCTTTAATACTTAGATTCATTTCATCAATTGAAGAATTGTTAGCTGAAACAAAAATGAAATTAACATGGATTCGAGTTAGTTTTTGATGGGTAGTTTAATTCCATGGCAAAATTTAGTGCTGAGTTACATAAAAATTATTGGTGTAATTTCAAGCTTGAGAAATTCTCAAATAATGTGTAACCAAAGGTAAAAAGGGATAAATTTATATAAAAAAGGTATTCAACTACATTTTGACTTCCTTACTAGTAAGACAAACAACTCATATCTACTATACACTTGCATTTGTTTTCTCATTGCAACAATCTCTGTAAATGTAGGGATACAAATTATGATTAGTGATATTTGTAGGTGTGTACTAAGTTCTATACAACCATTACAAATAATAACTGATATTTATGAAGCTGTCTAAATAAGCACTTACTTAAATAAACAACTGATGAATATTACAATAAGAAACGTGTTGATGTACTCTATTAACTACTATTAAAAACACTCTAAATACATATTTCAGCATTATTGAGAATGACTTTTGTAGGTTATACTGTGCTAAGACTAATGACAAAAAAAAAACAGGCAGTGTAGAAGAAATTATAAATACATTCATTACCATTTGTCAATGCTTTAAATCTTGGATTCATTTCATCAATTGAAGAATTGTTAGCTGAAACAAAAATGAAATTAACATGGATTCGAGTTAGTTTTTGATGGGTAGTTTAATTCCATGGCAAAATTTAGTGCTGAGTTACATAAAAATTATTGGTGTAATTTCAAGCTTGAGAAATTCTCAAATAATGTGTAACCAAAGGTAAAAAGGGATAAATTTATATAAAAAAGGTATTCAACTACATTTTGACTTCCTTACTAGTAAGACAAACAACTCATATCTACTATACACTGTTAGTAATCACATGGCATTTTAGTACTTCCATCCACCTTGAAATCATCATATAATATTACCTACTTTCAAAAACACTGCAAAACTCAAACAAGAGAAAGATACCAGAAATTGTGAGGACGTGAATAACTAGTGATCCTATATTTATATATTATTGAGAGAAAGTACAAAATCCATTGAAAGTTCACGAGTGAGACTATATTTAGGATTCCATAAACATGCCATAATGAAAATTGAAATTCCAAACCACTTTTCTAGAAAAAATAACTCTAAAATAGTTATTTTGAGGCCATGGAAAATTGAAAAAAATAAATTCAGAGAACATTACCTCACAGTCCTAGATCAAGCTTTACCTTTCTTTTGAAGTGAAAATATATTCAAATACGCCTATTAAATCCCCTAGGAACTATAATTGATATAAAATTTAATCGAACAAATTCCTTTTTGGCGGTTGCTGGGTATCGGCACGAATCTAAAATGGCGGCAACAAATAACAGTACAATTAAGTAGGCCTTCACAACAAATACACCCTTTCAAAACTGAGAATATGGTGAAAAAATGCACTTACCTTGGTACCTATCCAGTCAAATCCGCTCAATATTTGATTAATCCCGAAATGCACACAGTATTAAAACATAAAACCACCTCAAACTAAAAACTGAATCGTAAACACAAAATACGGATTCGTTTTCTGTGATGTTAAATAGCGGGTGTAAACATAACTGTCTAGTCAAGGGATGGACAGTGTTGCCTCATCTATAACACCACAAAAGTAGTCACAACAAAAATGAGATATATATAAACGGATTTTTTTTTAAACAAAATAAAATAAAAAATATTTTTCATTCATTTACATTTCAAATATTACCTATTTTTTCTCTCACCAAAATTATAACTATCCAATTTTGGTTTTAATTTGATGGACTTTTATTCGAAATGCAATTTTAACAGTTCACTGACAATCGATGTAAAAGGAGACGAGAGATTTTATATCTGGAACCCTTTTGTAATGAAATATATATAATTGCTATCATAAATAGTTAAAACGACCGTCCTTCAACTAGAAAATTGCCTTTTAATATAGCTTAGAGCCGTGTTATTACACATACAAGAATTCATTCGAAATTTTTTCTGATGGCATATTCAACTAAAAAATGCAGCATATTTTGTGATGAATTTGTCGTTTGTCCAAACGGACCAATGAACCCTTACAATTGTTTTGTCAAACATTATTAATAAAATATTATAGCAAATTCATATTATTAATCTGTCATTGCATAGAAACTCCTGGATTATAGTCCAAGCGGCAACGGCGTGAAATAACTTAGGCCAGAGCCAGTATTAGCTTGGTTCTTTGCTTTCGCGGGTGATTCGAATATTGCATCATTACTACTGAACATTCGATCATTCACACAATCATATTATAATAATATCATCAATAGATGAGAACTAATACGAAAGTGAAAATGTTTTTTTTTAACTATAATGATAAACGTAAAATTTGTGATGTTTTCGTATATGTATATGTACTCTTTGCGAAATAACTCCCATCAAATAACCAAAGCGCGGTATTGTTCAATTTTGTAACGATCGTTGAATACACAGAAGATATATTTGAAAATTTAAACTTTACGTAACTAATTTCTGGTCGAACTGGAAAGTAGGTACTTAGTACTTAGTGAAAGGAAGATTAATATAAGACGATATAATTAGTTCAGTTTATTCGTATATCCTCTGTGTGATGACTTTTATGAAAGCGAAATACCTACATATGTGATCGATTAATGAACTATAATTGAAAGAATTATGTGGGAAATAATAGTATAAATTTATATTATTTTGTTTTCTCTGGGTTATTTAAGTTCTCTATGTGTTTTATGGATTTTACATTCGGGTCATTCGATATAACTCCGCAATAACAATATATCTTGTTCAGGCTACGTTTGGGATAACTTTAGGAACTCATTATGAGAATTTCTTGTTCTGGTTACATTGGGGATAACTTTAGGAACTCGCAGTGAGAATTTCTCATTCCAGTTACATTCGAGATAACTTTAGAAACTCGCATTGAGAATTTCTTGTTCTGGTTACATTCGGGATAACTTTAGAAGCTCGCAATAAGAATCTCTTATTCAAGTTACGTTCGAGATAACTTTAGGAACTCGCAATAAGAATTTCTTATTCAAGTTATGTTCGAGATAACTTTAGGAACTCGCAACAAGATGAAACCTGGAAAATGGAATGTGAGCTCTCCGAGATTTCTCCTGGAGACACCAGTGAGAATTTCGCTTAGCTACAACACATAGCGATTACTGGGATCTTGCAATAGGAGTTCGCATAAGATCCTAATTATAACCTCTCAGAGATCTCGTGGAGAGGTCTGTGTTACCTGAGTAGGAAAACGACTTTAACTTCCGAAAAGTCTTTCAATAGCGTTTCGTCTTCTTACTTGTGACTCATTAAACAAATCTTTTGACAATCGCAACCCGCTTTTAAAATTTGTATCATTCCATATATCAAAATGATCTACCATCTCTCAATAAGTTTTCAGTAGTCTTGGGCTGTCCACTTGCTTAATTAACTCCAAAAAGTCTTCATCGTATGCTAATCCATATAATAGATCTTCTTAGGTTAGGACTGAGTCCTGTGTTTTCATCAATGATTTGCCAAGAGTAGTTGGGATGCTGAAGACCAGATTTCGTACCATCTTATAAGTGGCCGTCCAGGTTGCCGAATTGTAGGTTTTTTCTCTTGCAATTTTTGCCAGCCGATCATTTGGCATTCTGTTCACGTGGTCTCTCCCTCCCTTCTTCGGTTTCTTGCCCATCTTACTATATCTTGGATCTCGCATATTTCCCTTATCTCTTCACTTCTCTTTTGGTCAAATAATGTATATCCTGTTATTGATCTTAGTGTTCGCATTTTTGTTGTTCTTAAAAGTCGTTTAGTTGTGTTGTCCGCTCTGGTTTCTATAGCGTATGTCATAACCGGTTTTACGCAAGTTTTATATATTCTGACTTTACTCCTAGTGCTCATATGTTTATTCCGCTAAATTAAATCTTTTAGGTATCTTGATATTAATGATGCCTTTGTTGTTTGGGCTCTCACTTCATCCTTTAGCCTATTACTTGTTATGTTTGCTCCTAGATATTTGAAAGACATCACTTGCTCTACACTCTGATCGTAAATCGCTAGTTTACATCTTCTCGGTTCTCTAGATACTGTAAGTGATTTTGTTTTCTTTATGGATATTTGCATTTTGAACGTTTCTGCTATTTGTTGGAATTTATACAGGAGTCTTTGTAGGTTATCTTCGTCTTCCGAGATGATCACTGCATTATCAGCATAGCATAATTTAATGTCTTTATCTTCCATTCGGTATCCTCTTCCAGCTTGCTTTACTTCGTCAATGATTTTATCCATTATGATGTTAAATAAGATTGGGCTTAGGCTGTCTCCTTGTCTGATCCTAGTTGCCATAGGTATTTTATTGCCTCATTTATTTGAAGTTCTGGCATATGTATAATTCTCGGTATTCAGCTTTTCAATAACTTCTAATATATTGGGGCGAATGTTCCCTTTTTTTAGTAGAGTTAAAACATCAGTTAAGCGTACCCTATCGAATGCCTGAGTAAGCTCAATGAAGCACATCTTGTTGAACTCTATTGCCTTTTCGGTTATTTGGCGTATTATAAATAAGGCGTCTAAAGCAGAACTGTTATTTCTGAACCTTTGCTGTTCTTCACAAATACCAGTTGACACTACTTCTGCTAAGATTTTAGTAAATCGTTTCAGGACCGCACTCATAAAGCTGATACCTCGATAATTTTGTAGGTCAGTTTTTTCTCCCTTTTTGAAAATTGGAATCAAAATACTTTCTTTCCATTCGGATGGTATATTCTTGACTTCAAGTATTTTAGTGAAGAGAATTTGTAGTGCATCATGTAGTTCACTGTATCACCTTCATATTTAATCATTCCGTTTGTTATTTCGTCAATGTTTGGAGCTTTTCTGTTCTTTATTTTGGCTACCATTTGTTTTATTTTGTCCAAGGAAAATATCCTATTTCGGATTTCATTAACGTTCTCATCCTCATGGTGTGGTTCCTGTGCTGGTCTCTGTTCAGCTCTAAAGTTTTTCAAAATGTTCCCATTCTTCTGCCGTAATTTTTGCATTTTGTAACTGTTCATTTATTGGTTTTTTCTATTTCTCAGTAGATTCCATATTTTCTTTTGTCCTCCATATAGGCCATGTTCCATATCATTCGAAATTTTTTCCCAATTTTCTCTTTTGATCTTCCAAATATTTTCATTGATCCTGTCTCTTACAGCTTTATAATCATTATATGTTATTGCATTGGATCTGTATTGCAGGTACGATGTTCTTTTTTCTTCTGCTAAAGTGTTGTTTGTTTGAACCAAGGGTTTGTATTTGGTCTTCCTCCCTTTTTTATAGTTCTTCTTCCGAAAGCTTCTTTTGCTGCGTCTAGTCTATTAGTGCTTAATTTTGTCTATGCCGTTTCAATGTCATTCATCTCTTGGATATTATTGGCCGCTATTTTTTCTCTAAGCCTTTGTTGATATAGGTATTTAGTCGAGTCGTCTGATAGGGATTCTATATTCAGTTTAATTATTTCCTCGGTGGATTTCTTATGAAATCGTTCCATGATTGCCCTCATTTTTGCCATTACGAGATGGAGGTTTGTTCCTGCATTTGCGGAAGCTAAAGATCTCACGTCTTGCCCCCTTGTCGGATGAATATGTTTATTTGTGATTACATAGTCTATTGTTGATTTTTGTTTCTTCGTTAAATCGATCCTTGATACCAGGTATAACTTCATCGCCAATTCTTGGATTAAAATTCCCTAATATTATAACTTCATCTTCATTCAGAATATCGTCGAAGACTGTCTGTAAGGTCTGGTAAAACAACTCTATCTCCGCCTGTGGCTTGCTAGTATCGGGTGCATAGATACTTATATGCGTTGGTCTTGATTGTTGTAAGTCGATCGACATCTGTAGTATTCTGTCGCTAATATATCTTGTATTGCTGACTTTGTTTTCGTACCTTTCATGTCGCAGTAAGCCAACCCCTGATGTTGCTCTTTCATTTTGATCCTTGCCACTGCATATTAGAATGTTAGAATAGATCCATTTTTTAATTCTAGTTTCTCTGTAGTGAAATTATTGTCTACTTTTCACTACCACCTAAAAAGTTGATTATAGTTCCATGTTCAATTATTTGATCAGTCAAACCATGTGAACCCACTTTTGCGACCTTTCTCGAAAAAAGTAAATTCGGAGTCTTAGAAATATATTATTTTTAATGAAAATAAAAGGAATTTATAAGTGTGAATTATATATTTATTATAGTAATAGTTAGACCAGCTTGACACCAAAAATAATATTTTTTTATTCTGGGGGGATTGTTTTAGCTTCTTTTCTTGCTCAGGTTTTTAAAAAAGTCAAAAATTCTTGGCAATTCATATAATTAATTTTCACGATCAACCCGGCCGCATCGAGAGATCGCTGGAAAATAAAGAGTCCACCCTGGGTGTATTCATAGACATAGGTGCGTTGACGAAACCACTTTTCCGAAAATAACAAACGGATAACCACCAAACCATAAATGGCTGGATATATAACATGCTTTCAAAAAGAGCAATAAAAATCAGCGTAGACGATGTAACAATCGGAGGCTTGGTTGTAAAGGTTGTCCACAGGGAGGGGTACTTTCGCCACCACAGTGGAACACGGTCTTAGACTTCTTGGTCAGCCACCTCAACGATGGCAACTCCTAAACAATGGCTTATGCATATGACCTAGTGATTCTGCTAAAAGAAAAGTTCTAGAAGATTCTCTGCGCTCTAATGCAAAGTCCCTCAATATCATAGAATCATTCACTGTCGATAAATACGAAAAAGATGGAGATGGTTCTTTTCACGAATAAAATGAAGCTTGTAAAACATCAAGCCCCAAAGCTGCTAAATAGCAAACTTAACTTTTGTTCAGCGACGCGCAAAAGCCTTAAGATGTCTCAAGAGTATTTTAGGAAGTTTCAGAATATTCACCCGATGAGTAACCAAGATTAAAAATCAAGTATACTCCAGAGAAGCTCTTGCTTTTTATTGCTGCATGATTAACTCAAAAATCATAAATGCAAAACGAAGCTAAATGCCGAACTGCAAACAGTTATCCAAATTACAAGAACATTCATCTTCATGGTATCGCGGATGATAATAAAATAGAGATTAAAAGAGAATAACAAACTATACATGGAGTAAAAAAGATGGAGATCTTTGGAAAAACTAAGAAGCAACAGCAGACCTCAACAAGGCTGATATGACAACCTAAGATGCACAGCAGGATTAAACTTGTACCAAGATGCAATTAATAGTAATATCTCGCAATATTTGACGTATTCCTAAGTTCAAAGGATAGAAAACGTATAAAAAGAAGAACACCACTTTTATATAGAATTGTAATTCGGAGCACTTTGTGACTTTTAAAAAAAACAATTTTATTTTCAAAAAATACACTAACTGGAATTTTAATAGCAAAAATAGATTTTATTAACAGAACATGTATAATAAAGATCTTACTACAAAAAGCCGTTAAAAAATATGAGTAAACTTAATTTATAACATTCTATTTGCTGATTATGCATCTAGGTCGGCTATCATCTTCCTCCTCGCTTATGTTTACATTTCTCCTCCCTCCTTTAGTTCTGACTTCGTCCTCGAATTCTTGGGAATATTTTCGAATAACTCGTCCAATATTTGGATTTGGGCCGGTTGCAGTTTAGGCCCAAAAAGGAATTTTGAAATTCTTCTTTTCTTCTTAATTGCAATTATAAACAAAAATGCTAAAACAGATATTAATAAAATGATACAAGCAGTACTGAGACCCGTAGATATTTTTGGTAGATTTTCCAATGGTTCAATTGGTTGGAGTTGACCGTGAGTTTCTGGGATTTTCAGCTTTTCTAGTTTGATTTTGTGGTCTGGTGTGAGCTTCATGGGTACAGCTTCTGGAACGGAAATTTCTTGAACTGTTTTCTTTGTGTAGAGTACACCTTCAATGGCGATTGGTTCATCGGTTAGCAGGATGCTGGTTGATTCGATCCATTGATCTTGGACTTTAATAGGGTGAACTATCCCTATTAATATAACTTTCGAGGTTTCTTGTATAAAGTTTTCTGTTGCTATGCATTTGGTGCAATTGTAAACATTTGGAATTAAGCATCTAGACGATACATGATTCGTACAGATAATGGTTTCTTCTCGGCCAATACATTTTTCGTACCATCTGTTGGCGTAGAAATGGGCAGGCGGCAGCATCATGATGTGATCTTTATTAGGTATGGGATAAATTCTGAATGTAGGATAAGAGTTAACATGTAGGATTGGGATTTTGATTATTACGAGCATTTTCTTTGAAGTAACACATATAAAGGATTTCGAAGATTCGATAAGTTCGTAGGGGTGCTCGTCATTGACAAGAAGGGCGTGTCTGGAGTAAATATGAAGAAGTTTATCATACAATAATTACAAGATAATGTATAATAATGATTTATAAAATTATTCGGCTGGCTTCTGTCGCTGCGGTGGGGCCGCTCAGATGTCATCAATGTGGATTGGAACTGTGGATCCGTCTTATTTTCTTATTTCATATGTGTGCAGGCCTAGGGCTCGTTGGATAGTATGGGGCCCAGTCCACGTCAGGACGAAGTTCCCTCGGGCTTGATTCTTGATTAGTACTTGATCACCGGCTTCGTATGTGGGCACGTTTTTCTGCATCTCTGGCTGCAGATTTCTTGCATAGACCGTGGCACGTTGTTTGACTCGTTCTACTCGTTGTTGTCGTCTGTGTTTGCTTCCGCTGGGGTCGCTAATTCTTCTGGCCTTCTGGGGTCGTACCCAAGTAGCAGTTAAGCGGGAGTTGACTTCGTGGCGGCATTGTCTCGAGTTCTCAAGCTGAATATTGCGTCTGGCAGGTATTGTTCCCATTTGTTGTCATCTGGCTTTTGTTCTAAGTATTTTCTTTAATTCTTGAACTCGCCTTTCTACTGGATTGACCCTCTGATGATATATGGGGGAGAATTCCTGCGCTATATGGTTTTCGGCGAGGAATCTCTCCCATATGTCGCCTCTAAATTGTGCGCCGTTGTCAGTTATTAGTTTCTCCGGGTAACCCCATTGGTTACAAATCTCTTCTTTAATAAATTGCATTGCCTGGGTGCTCTTGGCAGCAGGCACGCATCTGTACTCGACCCAGTGGGAGAATGTGTCTGTGGTTAAGAGTATGAACCGGTTTCGGTGTCCTCTGGAGGGTGGATATGGTCCCAGTATGTCAAATGACACCGTCTTCCATGGAGCTTCTGGCATTCTCGGTTGTGGTTTTGCTGCTTCTTGCCTGGCTGCCGACTTCGTGGTTGCACAGGTGATGCAGGATTTGACGAAGTGTTGTACGTCTTTTCTTATGCTTGGCCAGTAGTATTTTCGTTTGATGGCTCTCAGTGTTTCTTCCTGGCCTGGGTGGTTCGCTGAAGAGGAGTCGTGATATACCTTCATCACATCACTTCTAAAGGACCTTGACACGACGACGCTTTTTGTGTCTGGCGTCGGTGTGAAATATACTATTTCGTTCTCCACTGTGAACTGGTTTTCTATGTCTATTTCTTCGGGTCCTTGTGGTCCTCTGGCGTGGATTTCGGTTTTTCTGTTCTTGAACCTCTTCATTCCTTCGTGCCATCTGTGGCTGGCCCTGATCCTCTCTTCGAGTGTTGCGTTCTGTGGAAGCGGTTGTTCTGGGTCTTCGTCATTTTCGTCTTCCAATAGGCACAGGAGTGGAAAGTTTTCGTCTTCTTATACTTTGTTCTCCGGTGTTGGCCAGGCGAGTCTGTCTATTTGTTCTTCCTCCTCTTTTTCATCTCTGAGTGTCGTTTCTGGATTTCTGGAGAGATGATCTGGTAGTTGGTTCAATTTTCCTGGGATATGTACGATTTTGAAATTGAACTCTTGTAAGAGGAGAGCCCATCTTGTCAATTTAGCTTTGTCGGCCTTAAATCGGTCTAACCATGTCAATGCTCTGCTGTCTGTTAGCAGTGTGAATTGTTGATCTTGCAAAAAGTGTCTAAATAGTTTTAGTGCCCCACTGCCAAACATTCTGCCTCGTTGGCGTGATATTTTTGTTCGGCTGTGTTGAATTTTGCACTGTCGATTTTCTGGGCTTCCCTGGAACAGTACTGCTCCCATTCCCTTGGCGGAGGCGTCTGTTTGCAGGAAAAAGTGGAGGTTTGGCTCCGGTCTTGACAGTTTCAGCGGTTCTGACATCTTGTTTTTGATTTGGTTAAAGGCCTCTTCTGCTTCGGGTGTCCATCTGAATTTCTTACCCTTTTTGGTTAGGTCGGTAAGCGGCGAGATCATTTCAGCGAAGTTCGGGATATATTCTCTTAGCCAGCTGGCTGTGCCGATGAATGATCTGACTTGTTTTACTGTTTTCGGCACTGTGAATCCCTGGACTTTAGTGGAGTGGCGGTCTAGAGGGTAGGTAGCATCAGCTGTCACCTTGTGCTCTAGGTACTCCAATTCTGGGACAGCGAAGCGGCATTTTTCGACAGAAACCCATAAGTTGTGTGCTCGTAGTCTCTCCAAAACCAGGTGTAGATGTTTGATGTGGTCTTCCATCGACTCTGAATAAATTATTATGTCGTTCATGTATACTTTTACACATTCGTCGATGAGACCGGCCAGGACTTTAGTTATTAATTTCTGGAAGGCCGCTGGTCTATTCTTCAGGCCGAATGGCATCACTCTAAATTCGTAGAATGAGTCGTCTGGTAGAGTGAATGCTGTGTATTGTCTCGATTCTGCTGCTAGTGGAATCTGCCAGAAGGCGCTTTTCAGGTCGAGTGCAGTGAATATTTTGGCAGCTCCTAGTTCTTTGACTGTCTCATGGATTGGTGGCAGTTGTGAGACTTCGTCTTCGGTTATTGCGTTCAGTTTTCTGTAATCTACGCAGAATCGTGGCTTGCCATCTTTCTTACTCACAATTGGTGAGTTATATGCGGAGTGGCTTGGCTGTATTACTCCGGCTGCAAGCATATTTTCTACTTCCTCGTAGATTATTTTCTTCTTCGCTGGTGCGTAGCGATATGGCCTGGTATTTACTGGCTTGTTGGTTTTGAGTTTAATTTTCATTACAGCCGCGTTCGTGGTTGGTTGTCGAAGGCGGTTGTCAAATACGTCTCTGAATTTTGTCACCACTGCTTGAATTTGCTCTACTGCTTCTGGTGTGGTTTGTTCAGTTTTTACAGCGGTTAGGGGCGCTTCACTTGCTGCGTTGGTCTGTTTCTTCCAATAAATTGTGTTTCTTTGACTGTTGCCGGCGTGTAGACATCGTCTTGCGAAGTCCATCAGGACATTCTGGTCTTTCAGCCATGGCATCCCCAGGATTAGATCATGGGCTAGATCTGGGAGGATTCGGCAGTCAATTTGGAAGGACCAATCATTTATTTTGACATCCAGCTGTGTGGTTCCGGGACTCTTGATTTTTCTGCTTGGGCAGGCTAGAACTACCTGGACTTCGTCTTTGGTGGCTTCCTCTGATGCCATCAATTTGGTCGAACAGAAGTTGGACGTGGCTCCGGTGTCAATCAGGATTCGGACTGGCTGGCCTCGGACTTCTGCTTCGATGACTGGTAGACTTGTTGCCTTGGTTTTCTCCCATGCTGGGCTGAGTGTGGGGGTCTCGGAGTTGGCTGGCTGTCGTTGGTCTAGTGGGCGCCCCGCTGCTCGTTTCCCGACTGCTGTCGGCTGGTTGGAGCTCTGCTGGACTGTCTCTGTCTCGGTGGGGATCTGTTTCTGGATGGTGATCTCGCTCTAGATGGTGACCTGGCTCTGGACGGCTGTCTTGGCCTCGGTGGAGATCTGTCTCTAGATGGCTGGCTTCTGGAAGAGGGTTGGCTTCTAGAAGTCGTCTGCTGTCTGGACCTAGAAGACAGGGCTAGGCCCCTTTCGATGTCTTGCACTACCCGGAGTAGATCCTCGATGGTGGTGGGTGCTGCTGTTCTCAGCTGGCATCGGATCTCGGGCCGAAGTTGTTCAATCAGGGTCCTCGTCATGGCGGAGCGGGACATCTGTGGGAAGATTATGTTTGCCAGGGCCATCTTTTTCATTATGAATTGGTCTGCTGGTTCGCCACGCTGCAGGCTTCCATAGAATTTGGCCGTGATCTTGTCCAGCGTCGAGTGGTGGTTGTAGTGCTCCACTAGCCTGGACGTCAGGAATCCATAGGTCGTCTGGGTCTGGGCGTAGGTCTTCATCCATGTAGCGACTTCCCCTCGGAGCTGCTGCAGGAGAATGGGCTTCCAGTGTTCGTCTGGGACTCGCTCGTCATGGAAGTAGTCCTCGAGTTCTCTGAGGAAGGCCTCCGGGCACTCTTCCTCATGGCCTTGGAAGGTGGGTGGTTGACGTTGCCATCTGCTCTCTCGTTGACCTTGGTTGCTTCTGACCTGGGTTGTGAGCCTCTGGAGGGTCTCTGCGATGAGCTGAAGTGGGTCGGCTGCAGGGTTGGGTTGGACATCCGGCAGGATGACCTTCTTGGATAAACCATCTTGGGCGCCATGTTCAGACAGGGGTGTGTCGGGGTGTGGCCTCTGGTTGGACATCCTCGACTCTTCTTCTGACTCTGAGATAGTATCTTTAAGAAGATAGTAATCTGAAAAGGACATTATTAATAATTGCTGTCAAAGTCTCTATATAATACAAGGGTAGAGTCTATAAGGCTAGGGTGAAAGTTCGATAGTTCGTGTTCAATAGTCACATACACGTACGAAGTACGAGTTGGCTATGCACGGGCACTATGTCACTAAGGAATATTGTCAAGTGTATAAAGTTTAAGTCGACGTATGGTTGAGTACGTATAGACTAACACTAACACTGTTCGAGGATAAACGAGCAAAGCGTAGAAAGTCTAAGTCGACGTACGGTTGAGTACGTAGGGACGAATTCTAACACAATGTTCGAAGGACAAAAGGGCAAAGTGTAGAAAGTCTAAGTCGACGTACGGTTAAGTACGTATGGACTAACACTTGTACAATGTTCGAGGGGAAAAGAGCAAAGTGTAAAACTCTAAGTTGACGTACGGTTGAGTACGTATGGACTAAAACTTTTATAATGTTCGAAAATAAAGGCAAAGTGTAAAAAGTCTAAGTCGACGTACGGTTGAGTACGTATGGACTAAACACTAACACAATGTCTATTATTGTTTATATTTAGTTCGTATATATAGTCAGCGTACACCCTGTATACGCTTTGACTAAACACGGCACTAAAATAAGCAAGGGATATGTGGGCAATCCCGTTTCATAAATAATATTGCCCACTTATGGGTAAAAGTTAACTATTAGCTGCACTACTTAATTTAGGTTGACCATGTATGTAAATTCGGTGCTTGGCCTAAGTGCTGCAGCTAACTGGTCAGGGGTCAAATAATTCAACACTGAATAAGGAGTTGTATTTGACTTGATCAGTTTCGGGCTCAGCAGTAGTAGGTTTCACCAGAGCGCGTTGTCGTAGGTAGGGGTAGCGTCTTCTTCGATGGTTGGACTCGACTGATTGTAGTTCTAGAGAAGAGAGAAGTTCGTAAGTGATTTGAGTTGAGTTGAAGTTTTCTTGGTTGGCTTGGTCTTTCTTGTTGGTGCCCTGGTGTAGGATAGGTTTCCTCTTCAGGGCTAGTGCGCGTTGACCGAGAAATTGAGTTGGGGTTTAAAAGTGTCTAGAAATTTTTTTAAAAGTGACTAGGAAAAATTTGCTAAAAAGTGTATAGGATTGAGAGTTGTTGAGTGGGCTTTTCGCTAGAAAGTAACTGGAGGGTTGTGTTATCTTGGGGTGTTAGGGGTTGGTGTTTGGAAGCAGCAAAGCTCAAAAGTGAGAAGAGATGGCGTGACAAAAGGTGTCTAGGATAGGGGTATTAGATGTGGAAGACGAACCATGTATCGTTGCCGATACTTAGATTTATGCGTTGGGTTGGAAGGTGTCGGAAACTGTGAAATTAGGTGCTATTGGCTGAATTTGAAAAATCTGAGATATCTCCGGGTTTTTAAGAGTAATAAATTCGGAATATTGGAGATTAACAATTTTTTGGTTTATGAAAGTTGTGTGGAAAAGTGTATAGGAGAAATTTTTCAAAGGTGTATGGAATTAAATTTTGCTAAATTTAGTTGGAAGTTGCGGTGACGTGCCTTCGGTGGTTGGGAATCTTAAATCCAAAAATGCGGGTGCGTCGATCGTCGGTCCATTTGGCTAGTGAATAAATTCACAGAGTATACAGGAAAAACCGCAAAAACCTGCAACACCGACGTGGGTGGTGTGGGAGGGTGAAAATAGAAATTTGTTCGAAGTATTGAACAAATTAATGAATTTTGAAGTGATGGTTAGAGTTTAGGCTGATTTTGAAATAGTGTTGTTAGGTGCTGGGTGAAGAAGTGGGTAGAATTTATTGCCGTCGGAAGGATGGTGTGAGATTATAGTAATTTGTGTTCAATTAACGAATTGAAATTGGGGATTCGTCTAGGTAATTGATATATTCGTCAGGTAGGTCGTCGTAGGCGGTGGCTAACAAGCGTAGAGGAGGAAAGGGGAACTTCCTCTTGGGTTTTCTACCAAGGGGTCGTCTATTGGCGGCCCACGGAGTGCGTAGAGTGTTTGTCAAGATTTCATAGCTCGATTCGATTGTACGACTAACGTATCGGGCTTGGAGATTATTGAGACGTTGAGGAATTGGCTCGATGTCGGTATTGACATAGACGGTGGCGCTGGGGGAGTATGGTGCTTTGTATTGGCAGTATCTCAAGATTGACTGCTCGCAGGTACGTAATCTTTTGACAAGATAGTCGGGAAGGGTGCAATAGACGTTTGCTCTATAGTCGATTACTGGGCGGACATAGGTTTTATACGTATGAAGTAAGGTGGTAGGGCGTGTGCGTCCGAATGTGCCACCGAGCGCCTTGAGAAGATTGACTCTCCGTCGGACTTTGTTTAAAGTGTCCATTAGGTCAGGCGTCCAGTTGAGAGTGTAAGTGAATTTCACTCCCAAATAGACGACTTCCCTTCGGATTTCGAGTCGATCACCCCAGAGCACGAGGCGGAAGTTTGTAGGAAGAAGTCGTTCGCTCATGGTATCAGGGTGTTGGAAGACGATGGCTTGTGTTTTTTGAGGATTGAGAGTCACCCGCCATTTTCTGCACCAATTAGAAAATTGGGACAGTAGATTTTGGGCTCGAATGTTGAGAGAGCGAATATCTGTGGCAGAGATAATTAGTGCGGTGTCGTCCGCGTATAGTTGGATATTATCACGAGGATGTCGTGGAACAGGTGTATCATACGTATAAATAATGTATAGTAGGGGAGCGAGTATCGAGCCTTGCGGAACGCCAGTTTGGGGTGTGAAGGAGTCGGATATGCTATAACCAACTTTGACGCTGATCGAACGGTCGGTGAGGTAGGAGTTTAATAATTTGACAATTTGGTTTGGTAATCGGATGCTCAGTAGCTTTCTCACTAGTCCGGCATGCCAGACTTGATCGAAAGCCTTCTGAACGTCCATGAGGATGGCGGCGGAACAGCGTCGTTGATTTAGAGCTCGGGTGACGATTGTTTGGAGGCTGGTGGTGGCGTTCTGACTAGAGTGGCCCGGCCTGAATCCGAATTGAAATGCCGGTATTATATTATTTTCGGTACAGAAGTCCCAGATTCTTTCCTTTAACAATCGTTCAAGAACTTTACCTAGGACGCTGATTAGTGAGATGGGCCGGTATGATTCAGGCTTAGTGGGGTCTTTGCCGGGTTTGGGGATGAGAAATACGTTGGCTGATTTCCAACAACGAGGAAAGTAAGAAAATGCCAGGCAGGCGTTCAGCAGGGCACAGAGCGGTGGAAAAATCTCTTCTGGCAGGTTTTTTAGTGCCTGTCTCGAGATTCCGTCGTGCCCTGGAGCACTGTTTTTCCCCGCTCGGCACGCCAGCTGAACTCCCTCGTTTGTGAAGGGTGTTAGGAGTGGAGAGTTCTCATTTAGCGGAATATTGACGTGTGGGCTTCGTGTAATATTGCGGGTTAGGTGGTCTGTTTCGACGGCAAAGCCCTGAAGAAATCTTGGATTGTCTGGGGGTGAAAAGACAGTTTGTAGGTTATCTTTGAAGGCGGTGGCTTTGTCTTCGGAGGTGTAGATCTTCTGTCCTTGCACTTCGAGATGTGATTCAACCTTTCTCTTGAGGCCGACAGGCGGTTGAATTTTTGCCAAAATACGCGTCCTTGTCTGAAGTCCAGTCCGGCTGTTTCGGCCTCCCATTTTCTCTGCTTTTCAGCATTGATTTCTTGCCGAACCTGGGCGTTGAGACGGTTCCATTGTGTTTTGACAGCGGGGTCTCGAGTGCGGATGTATAACCTATATAACTGCCTTTTCTCGCGAATTTTTTGAAGAATTCTTTGAGGTAGGGCGTGAAAGTTAGTGTGTATGGTGGTGAGAGGTACGGCGATGTCTTGTGCTTCGATTAGGAGGGATTGGAATTCCTCTGCGTGATTATCTATGTCATCAGTATTCTGATGAATGACGGGTGGAGGTAAATTGGTTGAGACGTGGTTTGCGAAGGAATTCCAATGGGCTTTTTTGAAATCGCGAAATGTAAAATTCGTTGACGGTGGTGGTATTGGGTTATTTATTGAGGTTTTGACCAGTAGTGGAACGTGGTCTGAAGTGATGGGGTCGCCTATAAAGCACTCGTCGTCCATGCGTGTGTATAATCTGTCTGTGCAGATAATATGATCGACTATGAAGGAGCCAAGGTGACTTATTAGGGTTGGATTATTATTTCTAATCCGTAGGATGGGAAGTGTGACAAGTTGTTCGGCGAGTAGTCTGCCGTTGAGGTTGGTGTGTGTGTCACCGAAAAGGATATTTCGTGAGTTTAAGTCACCCATAATTATGGCTCGTGGAAGAGAGGCTGCATATTCGAGGAGGTCGATTGATAATGGTTGGTTGGGATGGTTGTAATATGAAAAGAAAGTCGTCGTGGTATTATCCCACGATAAGTCGATGGCTATGCAGTCCAAGTTCTGTTGAGACAGAAGTGCGGGGTGAGGGTGTGGTGACGCGGGGAGTCCGTTGCGGACAAGAAGTCCGTTGCCGTGACAGTAGAAGTTCCTGTCTAAGTGGAAGGCGGTGTAGCCAGTGAAGCGAAGGGAGTTTTTTAATTTAGTATCAGTGATTGAAATTATTTGAATATTTTGGGAATGTAAAAGGTGTTTAAGAAGATGTCGCTTCCTGGCTAGACCTTGGCGCGGGGGGCTGGACTGAGGGGAACGACGATGACTCGGTCGTCGCCGATGGTGTTTCGTAGCCTTTTTGCGAAGGCCTCGTGAGGGATGTTGGCGCGGATCCTAAGAAGGGCGGTGCAGTTAAGATTCGCCTTCAAGTAGGAGATTTCCCCTCTCAACAACTCGTGCGTGTTGAGGAGATTGAAAAGCTCCCGCTGTGAGACGTATCTTTGCGGAAGGTTTCTGATATTGAGTGTCTGAAGCGGGACTTGTTGGTTTTGTTGGGGAGTTGGTTGCTGTTGATGTTGGGTAGTGCAGGGTGGTTGAGTAGGGCGAGGTTGTTGGGAAGGAGGGGCCTGCTGGGTATTGTTGGCTGGTGGAGGCGTGGGAAGGATTCTTCGATCTCTCTTGGGTATCTCTCCCAAGAGAGTGAAGTCCCCTTCTTGTTCTCGGCGGTTGTTGGATTGTTGGTTGGTGTTAGGTGTTGTGTGGATAGAGGTGTGTGATAGTTGCGATTGGGCGGAATGGACCGAGCGGGACTTGGAGGAGCTACGAGAGTTGGCTTGGGATTTTAGTTGGTTAAGTTCAGTTCTAAGTCGTTGGTTCTCTGTTTTTAGGTCGGCGAGTTCTTTGGTTATTTGGGCTAGTACGGCAATAGCGTCGGTGGGTAGGGGTCGAATCGAGGGGAACTCTTCGTGGGAAGAGATCGACGGCACCGCGTGGCTCCGGGTTTTAATCGGAGAACGGGTTGAGGAGGCCATTGTTGATTGTAGAGGGTGAAAGAGGACGAAGCAGAAAGTTGTTTCGTTGTTAGTTATTCAGGGAAGCGGACTCACTGCCGGAGGGAGTTTCCTCCCCGGTTAAAGGTTTCCTGACCCGTTTGTCTGCTGGTTAGTGTTTATATTCACCTGTTAAAATTGTTCCTCCGTTAGCTGGCTGGTATAGTTTTGATTCTAGTTGGTTACGTTCAATATGTTGGCTTCAAGCAATTCTCATAAATAAATTCGCTCTATGAAGAGCGGAAATTCATAAATAAAATTGCTCGTTACGAGCAGATTTTCACAAATAGGAGCGTCCTATGAAGGACGTGTTGAGATAAGAATCTCAGTGTTTATTGTCGAGTCCGGTGGCAAGCGCTGCTGGAAGTGGCCTGGTTTGGATCAGTGACCAGGTTATTCACTGGAGCTCCTACTGCAGGTAACCTTTCTCGATCGATGCGACGACACAACTGACGACTGTAGTTCTCAAAAATCCTCGTATTTATCCTATCTCCTCTCAAAGTTACTGCGTAGTTTGTTTGTAAACTACTTTTCCGGCGTTCCTATTGGTCGGGGCGGAGCCTACTAGTCGGACGCGCTTGTGGTCTGGTGTCAAGGGGTCCAGTTTTAATAGTAGCTCCAAATATACTATTTGGGTCAATATTTAAGTTTCGGCTAATAAATCTAAGTCTATGTGTAATATGTGTCGATGATAATGGTAGATTTCTTTAGATTTCCCTAATTCTTCTGCGTAATATCCATTATTCGGAATGTTCTGGATCTTGATAGGATGTCCCAGGGATAGGGTTATCCTGAAAAGAAGTTTCATCATGAGTCTTTTTGTCAGTTTGTTGTCGAATTCTCTTTACAAATTTTAAGTGGGTGCTAGTGTCTTTTTGGTTTTTGGTATTACCGACGATTTTCGTTTTTTCTTGTTTCTCTGGGCGTATAGTCGTATAGGGAGCTTGTAATTTTGGTCGGTGTTTTTTCTTGGCTACGTACAGGGTTTGATCAAGGTTTATCTCTGGTATACTTTCGGCATTTTTATTTTGTTCATTTAATTTTTTTTTCTTTTTGCTTATTATATAAATCTTCTATAAAAGGTTGTAACTCGTCTTTGTGTCTTTGATTATAAGTTTCGTATATAGGAAGGTCAAAGTCAAAATGTATCTCTTCAGCATATTGGCCATATAAGATTGAAAAGGGTGAATAATTTGTTGCAGAATGAATAGATTGATTGTAAATTAATACGGCGTGAGTAAAAATATCGTCTATAGGGTCTAATTTTTTCGGAAAGTGTTAAATGGAACCTTTCAACTGGAGAATTAGAAGAAGAGTTATTTACTGTCGTATAATGAATTTCGATCTTTGCATTTTCAAGAATTCTTTGATTAGAGAAGAGTTAAATTCGGTACCACTGTCGGCTACAATTTTCTTGGGATAATTGTGATGTGCAAAATAGTGTCATAATTTACTTTTTCTACTTCCGCTACTAAAACCGCACTTTGAACACGGGTTTGACATGCACAAAACGACTCTTTAAACACTAGTGTTTAAAATGCGAAAAGTCACATCTCGTTTATCTTTTGTTTTTTAAACGTCAAATTAAGTGTATCTTTTGTATGTTAAATTTCATGCTCCTTTGATAATTTTGTTATTCTGCGTCATTTGATTCAGTCAGCCGTCAGTCATCGTCCATCATGTAATGAATATAATTCAAATATAATATAATGTTTTCCTCCCCGCAGGCGAAGAACAAGTATAGTAAGCACCTCGTGTTAAAAACGTCTTTAGTCACTCGTTTCACAAGGAACTCGTTCCCCTTCGCTTCACTCGTGCCTAGTAAACTCGTGACTAAAGTAACCGTTTTGACACTTGGTACTTAATATACTATAATCTTGAAATAGATGTTTTGTCGGGTATTTTATAACATTGTCCATACTTTGAAAATGAATCTAATATTGTCAAATACAAATTTTTGTTACAATGGAATACATCTATATGTAAAATATCGAAAGGTTTTTGACCAAGGGGTGGACCTAATTGTTGAAGTTTTTACGGGTGTCTTTCATATTTATTTTTCAAGCAAATTTCGCATTTATTGATAAAATTAGAGATTGTTGTCTGCAGGCCAATAAAATTGATGTCGCAAATGTTTGTAGGTTTCTAATATTCCGTTATGATTTTCAGAATGATATGTCTTAACACATTCTGTTTGTTTTTCTTCGTCTTCAATGTCTTGTAACATTGACGTACAAAAATGAGCTTTAACTGTTGAATCTAAATTTTGTCTAAAGTAATTACAAATATAAGATCTTAATTCGTAATCTAATTTTATTGCAAACTTTTGATTTGGTCGTAATATTTCTTTAAAAACATCAACTATTTCGGTTTTCCAATTTTGAGATAAATTTACCGTGTATCTGTCGGAGGCAAACAGTGAAATCAGTCATTCCCCGTAATTCCTAGTCAATTCAGGGAATGCCGGCAAACGCCGTAATCGTCAAATTATTTCAGCGTTTGACTAACATTTTTAGTCAATCCCTGTAATAGCTGGTCTATGTCAGTCAATTACCGGAAAAACGAACATCAAGCTGTTACCTTATTTTCCTATCTCAGTCATTCCGTGTAATAACCGATTTAGGCAAACGGTGTTCTCACTTCATTTTTAATAGGTAAATAAAAATAGCTTACCTATAATAATTTGGTGTTTTTTTATAATTTATTTATTGCAAAGTGCGAAAAAAGAAAATACAGACGTAACAAAGAACAAAAAACAAACAACGAATATAAAACATAAAAGAAATACCTAGTTGTATTAACATACAATACCTAAATGAACATATAAAAATAAGAGAAATAATAATTTAGGCCAAATTAAAAAACAATTACTTATTAGCACAAGTTGTGCTTTTATGGCACCTTGAATTGCACAGAACTTTTTTTTGAAACAGGCGCATCTGTTTGATTGGCATTGTTTTTTTGCCGGTTTACAAGAACACTTTAAGTATCCCTGACCCCCGGCCAGTGATAATGCCTGTATTGCTTCGCGCTTTGACACAAACAAATTTGGAACATTATCTATTGTAAAAAATTGTTCCTTTGTACTTATTAGGTCTGGTCGGTTAAACCACGATTTAATACGACCAGCTGAGCATCCTACCTGATAAACACCATTCTTGTAATCAGTAATTACACAAATCAGAAGGGCCTCTATCAATTTTGTCAACGGGTAAAATGACACACGAGCCAATGTCTAAATGAGCTAGTTTTTTAGCAGTATTTGTCAACATTTTTTCTGCCGCCATTTTTTGGCCCTGACTAGCATTAGATCTGTTTTCTAAAATTGTCATTTCATTCCGACATAAATTACATTTGCCTCCGTTTTCAGGGCATATCAAACAAATGTCGTAAAGTGTCTGGGGTATTAGATTTTGCTGATGCCATTGGTGCTTCTGATAGGGACTCTGAATCAATTTCTTGGCAAATAGCGTTAGAATAATTTTTAACCATATTTACACTTTCATCTGCTAGTTTTGCGGAGACTTGTTGAATGGTGCTTTCTATTTCCTTTGAATTTTCACCTATCTTTGTGTTTTCAATTACTTTGTCGTCAATTAAATATGTTTCTTCTATTTCAACAGTCTCTTTTTCCTCCTGCGTTGTTTCCAGCAGACGCCTCAAATCATCTTCAATCGGCTCTAATATATATCTTGGGAAAAACCTACTTTTGGGTCAACTCCGAATAAAGCCTTATATGGTGTGCGCCCAATAACTTTATGGAAAGGACTTTTCTTCTGGAACTGAACAAAGTAACATCCTAGTGACCAATTTGTTGCATTATTATCGTGCATCCACGCCCTTAACATATTCTCCACGTCTTAGTTGCTTCTTTCGATGCCTCCCTGTGACTGCGGGTGTCTTGGTCTACCATGTAGAATTTTTAAAGTGGGCCACATTTTCACTAATTCAGAAATTAATGAATTGGTAAATTCACGACCATTGTCCGACTGTAATATGCTGGGTGCTCCAACTTCCAAAAATATTTTGAGTAGTTCATTGGCAACTTCATTCGCAGTCTTTGTTTGGAGAGGACGCAAAAAAAGAAATTTTGTTAGATGGTCCTGGTAGTTAAATAACCATTTGTAGTTTTTATCCGGACAAGATTGAAAATCCATCAAGTCTACCTGTCCTCGAGAATTAAAATTGGTCGAAATGATCGGTTTAATTGTTAAATTGGTATGGATTTTATTTCTTTTCCTTTGGCAAATATCACAGGTCTCCAAAGATGTTTCAATCACATTTCTGGCAATATCACATTTTTTTTGTAATGCGTGGATCATTTTGTCTCTACCTCCATGACCTACACTAATATGGGTTTCCAATAATATGTTAAACAAATCTTCATAGCAAACAATGGAGATATAATTATCATCTGGCCTAGATTTTCGGGTCTTTATTACGACTTGCTTACCGCCAATTTCTATTACATCGTACAAAGATAACAAATGGTACTGTCTTCGGGTTTTGGTTTTTTGGATTTTCTTAGCTGATAAAATCTCTGCGGCCATCTGTAAGATTGTGGAACTTGTACATATACAGTTCAATTTACGTAGTACTCGCAGTAGTGAAATTACAAAATTGGTAAAAAAACCTATCTCGAAACCGGCCTTAGAAAAAAAGTAGTTTAGATGTTTTGACTTATTTTTATCTTAAACTTTTTCGTAAAAAAAACAGGGTGCTCCATTTAAAAAAACGTATTTTGATATAATATTTCCTTAGTGGAACCCCTAAAAATTAACTTTGCGCAATACTGAATTTCTACTTAATTATAACGTTCCTAATAAAACGGTCCTTTAAGATTATTCCATATTTTATTAAGGAAGTTATTGACTCTTGTTATTTTCTGCCGTTTTCAGAAATCGCCCTGTATATCGAAAACGAAACCATCTACTAACGATTAGTTTGCGCAAGGTTTAGTTTAAAAAAAATAAGTCATGACAACTAAATTATTTTTTTCTATCTCCTTCCGTTTTCGAGATACTCCGTAAAACATGCCAATTTGTGTAACAACCACCGGATAGGTTTGTATTAATACAAATTCACTCACCTCATTTAATTCTGCAGATGTCCAAGGCTTCTTTTTATTTTTGTTGGAATAATATTCATCTATACTTTTATAAAACAAAACCGAATGCTGCGACATGTTGCTCTACAAAAATATGAAGGAATGTGAAATATAACCTATTTACATCTGAACTCTACTGTGCAATTCGCTGAACTACAATCGGCACATCGGCACTCTAGTCTCACCCCCTCCTAGATCTCAAATGCCAGAACACCGTTTGCCTAAATCGGTTACTACACGGAATGACTGAGATAGGAAAATAAGGTAACAGCTTGATGTTCGTTTTTTCGGTAATTGACTGACATAGACCAGCCATTACAGGGATTGACTAAAAACGCTGAAATAATTTGACGATTACGGCGTTTGCCAGCATTTCCTGAATTGACTAGGAATTACGGGGAATGACTGATTTCACTGTTTGCCTCCGAGATATCTATGTTTATTAAATATTTTTTTATAAATTAAATCATAATTTTCCGAATCTGTTATGAAAATAATTTGATTTGTTGATAAATTAATAGGCTCTCCGGAGATTAGGATTCCCGTGATAGGATTTTCGGTTGCAGTATGTTGTGTATTGTCAGATGATTGATTTTGATCAAAATGTTTTAAAAATTCATCTATGTCAAACATTTCATCGGAGTCTGGGGGTTCAGCACAGTTTGAACTGTCTGTAAGTGCATTTATGTGTATTCTAGAAAGAGAGTCGGCTACTTGATTTTCTTTTCCTAATTTATATTTCACCTCAAAATTATAATCCTCTAATTTTAGTCTTCAACGTGTTAATCTAGAAGTGGGGTCTTTAATTTTATAAATCCAGACGAGAGGGTTATGAACAGTTTCAATTAGAAATTTTTGTCCGTATAAATAAGGACGAAAATTTTTGCAAGAATCTAAGATTGCCAAAAGCTCTTTTTCTATAGTGGAGTAATTTTGTTCTGCTGAATTTAGTGTTCTCGAATAATAGGCGATAGGGTGATTGTATTGTGAAAGTACAGATCCGATAGCTATATTCGATGCGTCTGTAGTTAGTACGAAGGGTTTTGAAAAATCAGGATATTGAAGGATGGGGGCGTTAATTAATAATTGTTTGCATTTTTCGAAACATTCTAAATAGCTAGGATTAGTGGGGTCGATTATTGCTCCTTTTCTAGAGCATCTAGAAAATGGGGATGTGACTTTAGCGAAATTTGGTATAAATCTTCGATAATATCCTATAAGTCCTAAAAATGATTTTATCTCTTTCACTGTCTTCGGCAAAGGAAATTTTTGGATAGCTTCTTACTAGGATTTGGTTTAATACCATCAACAGTTACTAAATGACTAAGGAAAGCGACTTCCTTCTTAAGGAATTCGGAGTTGTCCAACTGAATTTTTAAATTATTTTTCCTAAAAACTTCTAAAATAGCGGAAATATGATCAAGATGTTCATGAAGAGATTTGAAGAAGATGATTACATCGTCCATGTATACAAAGCAAGATTTATATAAGAAATGTCTCAAAATATTGTCCATTAATCTTTCAAATGTTGCTGGGCTGTTTTTCAGTCCCATCGGAAGTTTTGTGTATTCGAAATGACCATGTGGTACGGCAAAGGCTGTTTTTTGAATGGAATTGGGATGGAGTTCGATTTGATGAAATCCTTTGGCTAAGTCGAGAGTAGTAAAATAAGTAGCTTTTCCTAGATTATCCAAAATTTCGTCAATTTTGGGTATCGGATATTTATCATCAATGGATAATCAATTACCATTCGGAATTTCTTCTGACCGGAAGCGTCAGCCTTCTTCGGGAAAACCAAACGGGCGCGGAGTACGGAGAGCTAGAGGCTCTAATAATTTGTTAACCTGTTTAACGATTTCTTCTTGCATTACCTTAGGGTGTCTGTAACTTCTAACATAAATCGGATTTTCGTCTTTTGTTTTAATTTCATGTTTAATAGCGGATGTGAATGTTAAATTTGATTTAGCGTCATAAAATACGTCTCCGAATTTTTTATATAGTTTTAAAAGGTTTTCTTTTCCTTCAGCATTTAAATGTTCCGTTCGAATAACTGACTCGTCAAAATTACACGTAGGATTCTTTATTTCATAATTTTCCAAGTTATCAACTATCACGCGTTTTATGTTAACAGGTAATGTAATATATCATCTATAAAACCATGTCTTACTGTGTGAATAGACTCTGGAATTTTTATATTATCAACAACTGTTTCCGGGAGTAGTATTTCACCATGACTTATGCTAACAGGAATTTTATTATATAAAGTTTCAAACGGAATTATTATATTTAAGTTTCTCATGGTTAATGTCAAATTTTTCACTCCATGGAGCAATCCGGGCCTCAATAAATTCATTTATGTTATATTCATCAAATAAAGGCGTATTTATGTTTAAGTTGTATTTTTGAGTTAATTTCATAGACGTTAATGTGAATGGTTTATGATAAATATGGGATTTGTTGAAAAATTTTGCGGCTTCGGGGGAGATTACGGTGTTAGATCCACCTGAATCAATCAAAACTTTTAATTTTGATTTTGGCATTACAAAATAAGGTAATTGAGGGTATTCTCGAATATTATTCACGTTTATACAGGAGACGGTTGTTCCTCGGGAAGGTTCTCGTGAAAATCCTGAAAATTATTCTCGTTGTAATTTTCAATTTCGTCGTCGTTTGAGGAATTTATATTAAAATTGTGGGTTCGTCTAGTATAAACACTCATGGGTTGGTTTCTTTCGTGAATTGTTTGTACACCGCTCATAGGAGAGGAATTATTTTGTTGATTATGGCTATTTCTGAGAAGAGGAGATCTATTGAAGTTTTGAGCGTTATTATTATAATTCGGACGTTGAAAAATATTTATTTGGGAATTGTTCAGAAAACTATTTCTTGGAAAATTGAAATTTTGTTGAGAATCGTTACGAGGGGACGGTGAAGAATTTGTTGGTTGCGAATTATTATTATTTCGTGGAAAAGTATTGTGAGAATTGAAATTACGCTGTCGGTAATTATGTGGTTGTCCCAAGAAATTGCTTGGCTAATAAGGCCGGTCGTACGTCAGTCCAGATAGTTTTGTTGGAATAATTCAAAAAACCTCTTGGCTCTCCCTTGATACGAGAAATAATATTAGAATTTAATATAAATTCTTGTGCTGGGGTAATTTCTTGAGTTGCCAAAAATGCAATTAAATTGTCGGCTGATTTAATGAACGTAGAAATATTGTCACCGGTAGAAAATTCGGGCAAAGTAGCGCAAATGCTAGATATATCACTATTATTCATTGGCATATTGGTTACTTTATTATCTAATAAATTTGAATTACGTATAGTAGAATTATTTATGGTAAGAGTGTCAAAAAGTAAATGTAAATTATCTTGAGAAATGTCACTAAAAATGCTCATAAAGGAAATAAAAACTTACGTAAGGATGATCACTGATGATTTCCACTGCATGCTCTTCCTTCTGTTCCCAGGTTCGGTGGATTCTCGTCAAACAATTGAAATTGACCAGGAAACGACGGATGTTTCTGTACGAGGATCCTGTTCAAGCAGCGCCAGAAATGTAGTTCGTAGCACTTTGTGACTTAAAAAAAACGATTTTATTTTCAAAAAATACACTAACTGGAAATTTAATAGCAAAAATAGATATTATTAACAGAACATGTATAATAAAGATCTTACTACAAAAAGCCGTTAAATAATATGAGTAAGCTTAATTTATAACATTCTATTTGCTGATTATGCATCTAGGTCGGCTATCATCTTCCTCTTCGCTTATGTTTACATTTCTATATTGCTAAATAAAATTCATAACGAAACAATCATCACTATTACTACTTAAAGCATCGTCACCGCTAATATTTTCATCATTATCCTCTGATAGTTGTCGATCCAAATTAGTAGTAGCCGAAGTAAATTGAGAACCTCATTTATCAAAGGTTTTTTTATTTGAGCGAGTACCTTCACATTCTAATAAGGATGAGATAAACTGATCAGTCGATATTAATAACCTACAGAACACATATCTCATCGTTTTTTCTCGTTAAAACTTTCTAGAAAAGGACTCCCTATATTTTCGAAAATCTTTGTTACGAAATTCCATGGTTTCTTACGACAACATTCCTATAGGTAAAGGTGTGGCTTTTATTATTTCAGGGCTATGATTAAGTATCCTACGTAGACTTGCTGGTATGCTATACCAAGGATAAAGATCAACAAAAAGAGTTGCTGTGGTTCTGCAAAATATTCAGCAAATGCCTGAGTATTTGTTTCGTATCCAGAAGACATTGCTGTTAAAATGACATACAGTCGTTTGAAAAAATCTATATCTAGACTTAAAAATATATAATATGTAGTTCAGTAAATAAACAAAGATAAATTTGTATTACAACTAAGTACACAAAAACGTAACAAGACGGTATCTACCTGTTATTAGAGAAGTGACTGCATAATTTCTGAAAACTGCCGAGCAGTATTTCCATCGTTAGTCGTCCCGTATCCTTGTTTTGGCATGTCAACCAGCAAACTCGAATCTTCTCTGAATTTCTTTATTATATAGTATTTTCTTTCCTTCATAGCTTTCTTCTTCTGCTCTTCCCGAACCTGCTACTTTTTAAACGTCATTCTATGTGAAATATGCAGACAACATTCTAAACATGTAGCGTAGAAATTCCATAATCATAAAATTTTGGATTTGCAGAAAGGTTCATAACTTTACCTAGATCGTTGATCACTTTTGGAGTTGCTCCACAAATTCCGAAGGTCTGCGTTGATGCGTTACTGACCAATCCAAACATATTTCAATCTATCATTGTCAATTTGAAGTTATGATTAACAACTAGATGCTGTTGTTCCATAATAGTTGGTACAATTTCTTTTATCTGGTTTTCTATATTAGAAATTTCTTGTTTTGATAGGTCAAGTCTTTTTTTTTTAAAAATGAGTTCCAGCGGTATACAAAATCTTTGGAAGACGGACTAGAATTTTGCCATACTATGTTACCATTGTTTATTGTCATATGCAATGGAACGATGCAAATAGAAACTAAATTTGAATCTGTTTTTGATTTATCATCTTCGGTGTTAAATTGCTGCTTATATGTGGAATATCCTGCACTTCCATCGCACCCCCATTTATAAATCGAGTAAGTTGATCCGTAAAGCTTGGGAAATTATTAAAGACATCGTTTTGTGCTTCTACAATTCTTTGTACGGTATAGTCGACAACTGCTTGTAGTTTTACCTCAGCAGATATATCCTTAATCACAATTTTATTTTCATCCGGATAACATTTCTTTTTAGCACGAAGAAAAAATGTTGTAATTCGGAACAGTGTCTGCTTTAACTCTGTCCACTGTTATCTGATACCTATTATCCATCTTAAACTCCTTTAAACCTAGCCTATTCAACACAAATGTTAAAACACAAGCATTTTTTTGTTCAATGGAATTGCCTTCGTACCATGCAGCAAACATGTCGTTTTTATGTATTGGCATGGCCCCTAAAAAATATTATTTTATTGCATGGCACTTCTTGGCAGATATATTTTCGATGAATTATTGGTAAAACAGTAGGTACAGGAAAAACATAATTTAATTAAATCTCAATAAATCCATAATTGTCCACCTTTTTAAATCTATCATCAATGTCACAAAAAGTAAATAACCCAAACAAATTTTGTTTATGCCCCATAGGCACCTCCGATAATCTAAAAAATTAAATTGCAAAAATAGTGACTGGGAAATGTTAAGTACAAGATAGGATATCAACTATAATTTTTCAACATTTCTTTTTTCGGTTATTAATTCCTAAAACAAATTAAATGATCTCTGTGCGTCGGGAACTTTCAATGTTGATTTTGGGTAAAGTTTCACAGTGCGCAACACTTCATCCGTTCTTTGGCCACCTCGTTGGAAAGCGACCATCTGGGTTGCGTGAAACGTCCTCTTAGCATCAAGGATGTCTGTCAGAATCTCGATGTTGTCAGCCGTTAAATGCAGATTTGGTTCATTGCTGCCGTCGGTTTTAGACACCTTGAAATTTGGTAGGAAGAGGACACCGGTAGCGTTGTCAAGAGACTTCAAAGTGACATTTACAAGAAAAAATATAGAGGAGCATATAAATCTTCAAGTTGATCAAGAAAATAACATGGGATGCGTAAAACGGAAGGATAATAGCGTAGTCACAATAATGTCAAATGATGTTGGTGTTATACCAATCCAAAAAGCATTGCGGGTTGGGTTTCGGCTCCGGGGACCGTTTTTATATATAAGCAACGGGAAGACATGGGGACTTCATTTTCGGGATAGGGCATATACGATGCGTGAAATCTCGAAAAACACATTAAAAAAATTCTCCCTCGGGGGTGGTTTTTTGGAGGGTGGCTACCTATGTATTGACTAGCCGTAGCAATGTTGTTTGTAGTTGTTCTTTTAGATCTCTCCAACAACTTTCAATTGTTTGCGTGGTGATCTCTATACGGCTGCATTTCAGGTTGGGGAGGAGGTCCATCCCATTTTCCATCCAAACATTCCACGTTGAATCTTCCCCGTGGTGTCCAATGTGGAGGCTCATCTTGCGGTGTTTTGCGAGAGATTAATCCTTCCATACCCGTTGAAAACATCGTGGCACTCGTTGTATCATTTCCAAAGGTCTGTGCAAAGATATGAGTAATGGTCCACACATTCCCCAAGTAATTTTGTAAGCGTGTCTTCGTTTCTGCGTCTCACCATTACGGCGAACCTCTTCTTTGTTGTGCGGCTGATTCCTCCTATGACCCAGACATGAGTCCATTCGTTCAAAACGTCCAACCTGGTATTTTCTTTTAAAACGATGTGTTTCATTCACTTAGACGATATCCTGTGGTCCCCCGATGGGTCCGTACTCATGCCATGCAATGGCACATGCAGCATCTCTGCAAAAACGATACCAAAGCACGGCAGTTTCGCGAATTATATATTAAAACTTCGAACTTGGGTTTTTAAAAACAATTTTACAACTATATTTAGAACTTTATTATACAATGGTTGAACAGAGAATTTTTATTGCGTTATCATATCTATTACCGTCGTCAGTAACGTATGAAGAACTCTTAACTTTATTGTGCGATTGTGAGACAGTGATCAACGCTAGACCTCTTACATATACATCGAACAATAATGATGATTTAAGCCCTCTAACTCCGGTTCTGTTTATCAGTGATGTAGCAGATTTGGATGAAATTGACAGCAATCATCTCATAACCAGACATCGATATATTCAAAGGATTCGAGACGGTTTTCGACAAAGATTTAAAAGAGAATACCTGGCGGAGCTGGTCCATTCTGGTCAAGGCAAAATACGCGACCTGAATGTTGGAGTAATCGTATATATTGGCGACTGTGACAGGACACAATAAGTTAAGAAATGGAAAATATCAAGAAGGAAAGAGAATTCATCAGAAAAAACTTTTCAAAAATCTGCAAAGAGTTGGACCAGATGTTACTCAATGAATCCACAAATAAGCAACATCTGTTCGCAGTTTAGAGACAATTGGAAGACAAGAGCGATAGATTGTTCAGGGCAGACGAAAATATAAGAGAACTATTACTATCTACAGACATTGATGACGCATCTTTTGAGGAAGAATACAATCAAGTTGAATATTTTCGGGAAGCATTGATTGAGTACAGATCAAGATGTGAATTTTTCCTTAAGAAAAAGATAGAAGAGGATCAATGCAGTTCACGCGGTTGCAGCGAACACACCAAGAGAAAATTTCATCTTTCGAAAATTGAGTTGAGAAAATTTGACGGAAATGTCAAAAAATGGATTGGTTTCTGGGGGCAATTCAAAAAAATCCATGACGACGACGATATCGATTTGGAGGACAAATTTCAGTACCTGCTCCAGTCCACTGAAGAGGGTTCTGCCGCTAGAGAACTGATAGAGAGCTTTCCACCGTCAGGCGCGAACTACAATATTGCTATTGACCAGTTGAAGGCCAGATTTGCCAGGGACGAATTCCTTATTGAAGTATATGTAAGAGAGTTGTTGAGTTTGGTTCTGAAACAGGCCATGAAAGATACAGGTATGACACTTTCTCAATTATATGATAAATTAGAAACTCAATTGAGGGCTTTGGAAACACTGGGTGTTACAAAGGAGAAGTATGCAGCTATGTTATTTCCACTCGTCGAGTCTGCGTTACCAGAAGACCTATTAAAGGTTTGGGAAAGGCATAGAAATGCAAATAGAAATAAATATTCATTTATTCAGGACAAAACTAAGGGAAATAATATTTTGGAAACTGATAATTTATCTTTATTACTAGATTTCTTGAGAAGCGAAGTGGAATCCGAAGAAAGAATCAGTTTGGCATAGGCAAGCTTTCGAAAGGAGAACATCAAGTATACGTCTAGAAGGAACAAACGACAACTAGTTGAGGGTGAGCTTCATACAGCGCAGCCTTATACTCAGCTAGCTCTAAGGAGGAAGAAAAAGACGGTAAGTAATTTCCATTTTGTCTATTTTGTGAGAAGTCGCATTCAAATCAGGACTGTTTGAAGGCACAAAAATTATCATTCGATGAAAAGAAGAATCTTATCCTGAAAAGAAAGGGTTGCTTTGCATGTCTCAAACAAAAACACACTAGTAAAAATTGTAAGTCTTATGTTAGGTGTCTGATTTGTTCAAGAAAACATTACCCGATAATGTGCCCTGATTTGAATGCCAAGAAAGAAAAACCTGAAGAGAAAGCGGTGGACAATATTTTAACAAGTAATTACACAAAGACTGTCCTACTGCAAACTGTAATTGTAAAAATTTTAACTGGAAATGATGAGAAACTCGTTCGAGCATTTTTGGACTCGGGTTCACAGCGTTCATATATTCTGTCTTCTTGTACAAAACATTTGAAATTGGAAAAAATAGGTGAAGAAACATTCAAGGGGTGTTCGGAGGTTATCAGTCTTCACCACAAGTACACAGCATGTTCAATATTCAAATAAAAAGTAGATAACTCATTTGCATGTTGTTTAGAAGTTTTGGATCAGAATAAAATTTGCAACTCTATACCAAGACTTGATGATGCATCTTGTATTGATTATCTGAAGAAAAAAAATATAATAATCTATGATATTGACGTCAAAGATTTTCCACATGAAATCGAATTATTACTGGGAGGGGACATTTTTGGTAAACTTCTTAGGCCGGCCACACACGTAACGGTATACATGACAGGTAAACCTGCGCAGGTTTACCTGTCATGTATACCTGTGCAAACTAGAGTCCGCACACGTAACGATATACCGTACGTTTAGCTCAGTTGAGAGATGGCGAGCCAACAAGATGAAGATGATATGATAGCTTTAGTCGGATTGTGTGTGGTTTTAAACAGTAAGAAGAAGAAGTTTAAACGTAAAATGTGGAGTAAAAAGTGGCTTACTAAAAGAAATGAATACACTCATACAAGATTATTGAAAGACTTGGCTGGTGAGCCTTCAGACTTCCGTAATTATTTGCGGATGGATGAAGACGCCTATGAACAGCTGTTGTTACTCGTGACTCCATTAATTGAAAAGAAAGACACGGTTATGAGGAAATCGATTTCTCCCCATGAGAGATTAACTGCGACTTTGAGGTTCCTTGCAACGGGCCGATCGTACGAGTGTCTCAAGTATTCTACGTTGATATCACCACAAGCTCTAGGCAAAATAATTCCAGAGACGTGTGAAGCCATCTATAAAGTGCTGAAAAACGTCTATTTACAGGTACGTCAAGCCATATTGCACAGAATATTCTATTGATGTTCTAAATGTCAAGGTAGGTCAAAATTGAAATATACACATGTTATTAAACATTTCTAATTTATTTCATAGCAACGTTACAGTTTTTAAAAAGAATGTTTAACTGAGTACAGAGACATGATATTTGATAGTGGGTAGAACATAAAAAAGAACTGTTTGGTAAAAAAAATGTTTAGTAGTGATATTGAATATAAATAAAGAAACAAAACAGACTATTGATTTTTGTCATAATTAGCAAAGAAATCTGCCATTGATTGATGAGGTGGAATAACGTCATTAACAAATTCAGCTGGTGAAGTTTGTTGTGGATATTGGCCATAAGATACACCTGCTGCAGGACTCGTTGTGCTCCTACTTGACCCAGGGGTGTTGGTCAAAGATCCGTAGTTGTACGAGCCAGTATTAGGTACGTCAAACGTACTCATTTCAGCCTCAAAAAGGAGGTCGTTGATTCTTTTTTCTACGATCAAAGCCTGGCGTTTCTCTAATGCCCTAATTCGCATTGCAAAGGATTTGCCCATTATATCATATCTGTCGTCTTGGCGTGATGGTTTCTGAAAGTGGTCTCTTACTGAGACTAAGACGCCAGTTGTCAAGTCTTCTACTTTCTTTTTTATTGCCAAATTAGGTCGGGAATAAGGAGGTAGGCTTACCGCACGTGTATCTGAGTTTGGTCTTGGGACCACAGGCGAAGGGACCTCGCTATTGATTGATGTTTCTCTGCTCGGTGTAGTAGCTGCTTCACCAACGTCCTCCTGGAAAAAAAATATTTATGTACTAGGTGTACCCATCCAATTATTACACAACATAATACTCTTTTTTACATTGGTTTGGAAATTGTCGATTTAATGGTTTATCCTGATTTTGAAACCCATAATTTAAACATTGTTTACCCACGTTGAGAACAGTTGTTATGAATTTAATTTTGTTCCAGCTTCCTAACACCACTGAAAAATGGAAAGTGATTGCTGAACAGTTTGAACAGAAATGGAATTTTCTCCACTACCTCGGTGCCATGGACGGCAAACATATAGACATAGTTCCTCCAGCGGATTCTGGATCATATTATTACAACTATAAAGGCAGACACAGTATGGTACTTTTTGCAATAGTGGATGCTAAATATCGGTTCCTTTTAGTGGATTTTGGGACCAATGGGCGTGTTTCTGACGGAGGTGTTATTCAAAATACTAAGTTTCATGAAAAGTTACAGAGTGATGAACTTAAGATCCCAAAACCATGCAATGTTACTGAACATTTCAAAGAGGTGCCTTACGTGTTTGTGGCAGATGACGCCTTTCCCCTGTCAATTAACATGATGAAACTTTTCAGACAAGCACAACTAGATTCAGCTGTAAAAGAAATCTACAACTACCGAGTTTCAAGGGCAAGGCACGTTGTCGAGAATGGGTTTGGAATACTAGCCTCCAGATTTCGCATATTCCATACTCAAATAAATTTGGAGCCAGAGAACATAGTAAAGGTAGTAATGGCAACATGTGCATTGCATAATTTCTTGATGCAAACACATCCTACCATTTACGCTCCACCAAACAGTACGTATCAAGAGAATGACGATGGTGCTACTACTAATGCTGGGTTAGATACCAATGAATCGAATATGATTGCATTACAACGAGCGAGCTTAGGGAATGTAAATGTGGCCGCCAAAAATCTCAGAGAGGAGTTTGCTACCTATTTCGTCAATGAAGGCAAACTTTCATGGCAAGACCAACGTGTTCTTCGAAACAAAAATTCAAGTTAAAGACTAAGTGAATCATTATGAAGTGAATATATATTTTTAGCTTAGTTGAGTCAATGACATTCACCAATCCATGCACAAACAATACATTAATACATATCAATTTTGTCATAAAACTTGTTTTGTTTTATTCTACCATTCAACATTTAATCAACATCTAATTTAACATCTAACTTGTAAATTAAAGTGTAGTTCAAATAAATTGTTTAACTAGGTAATTGATCTGTCTGGTACTTACTTCCTCAAACTCGCTTCCATCTTCTTCCTCTAAATTCGACCTAGATGCACTGGGAATGTCTTGATCACCAAGAAAATCGAACAAATTTAAGTACCACAATTTAGGTACGTACACATTGTCGGTTGATGCACCAGACTTCATTGACATGTCCCGTTTTTTTTTCTCTTTACGCACATTGCTTCGTAAACTATTAATCTTTCTAATCACAGATTTCTTTGTTGCATCGGGTTCCAGTTCTTTCAACTTGAGCACAAGTTTCGCATAAGCTGCATCTCTCTTTTCGCGATCGTGATACTCTTTACTTTTTACCCGCCACAGGCACGGCTCGAGTTTATACATATCGATAAACTCTTCAATTACTTGGTTGCGTTTACGACTCGACATCACTAGCACCAGTAGCTACAAGATAGTGCGCTAACTACAAAAGACAAATACACTCTCTTCACAGGAAGAAGCCTGAACTAAACAAAACTACTGCGCAGGCGACCGGACGTACTCACACACACGCTCAGGTCTAGGGTATAACTGACGACTGCGCACGTACAAGATACCAAATCTCCGTTCCTGTCAGGTGACCTGCGCAGGTCGCTTCGCCTGTGCACTTTCGCCTGCAGCGACTGGCACACACGCTCCGGTTTGCCTGCGCAGGTGACCTGTACAGGTTTACCTGTCATGTATACCGTTACGTGTGTGGCCGGCCTTACAGGAAATACAGAAAACATCACCCATGATTTAACTGCTATTGAAACACATCTTGGGTGGACGATAATGGGAAGATATGATTCTAGAAACAAAAATATGAAACTATTTTCTGGTTTTACTGAATTTTCAATACCCGATTTGTGGAATTTAGAATTATTGGGAATCAGAGAATCTGCCGAAGTAAAATCGAATAATACTTTAGAGAATTATACTTTGCAACAATTTTATGATACTATCAAATTTAATATTGATAATAGATATGAAGTTCAGTTACCATGGACTGAAGGTCATCCAACTATTTTAAGTAACAAAGATATAGCACAAAGTAGACTGTGTTTCATTTAAAAAAAGTTGATTAGTTTAGGTAAATTTGATGACTACGACTATGTTTTTCGAGAATGGGAGACGTTGGGAATTATTGAGCAAGTCACTGAAAATTTTGAAACGAAAGATAGGGTTCATTATTTGCCACATCATGCAGTTTTTAAGGAAACAAGTAAAACTAGTAAGATACGCCCAGTATTCGATGCGTCTGCTAAAGATAAAATGGGTGTTTCGTTGAACAATTGTTTGGAAAAAGAACCCAATTTTCTAGAATTAATTATCAATTTGCTAGGTAAATTTCGTTTAAGACCTATTGGTGTGATTTCTGACATTGAAAAAGCATTTTTACAAATAAGCGTTGAACAAAGTGACAGGGATTTTCTGAGATTCCTTTGGTGGGATGATTACGAAGCTGAAAAATTAAAAATTTATAGACAGTGCAGAGTAGTGTTTGGTGTCAAACCAGGTCCATTTCTTTTATCAGCAACTATTACAATCATCTCGATAAAGTTTCTAAAGAATATGAAGAAACAGCTAAAAAACTAAAATATTCTCTTTATGTTGATAATTGTGTGACTAGTCTCGATAACGAAAAAGAACTATGGAAATTCGTTGAAGAGTCTACACACATAATGTCTACTGCAATGTTCAATCTGAGAGGATGGACTGATAATATCACATCCGCTGGTACCTACTGTGAAGACACTGTTGCAGACGTATTAGGTCTGTTATGGGATTTCAAAGAAGATACCTCTGTTGCGATATCAATTCTCTGACGCAACTGGGAAGTATAACACGAACCAAACGTGGTTTGTTGTCAACAGCTCAGAGAATTTTCGACCCTATCGGATTTTTATATCCAGTTACCCTCATTCCCAAATTACTGTTGCAAAAAACTTGGGAAATGAAATTGGGCTGGGATCAACGTTTACCAGAAGATATAAGTCAGCCTTTTGAAGTTTGGGGAAGACAGGTTAACATGATTTCTCTTCTGAAGATTCCTAGAACACTTGGTGAATACTTCAACATCAACGTTCCTCATAACTCTACGATTCACGTGTTTAGTGATGTGAGTAAATTAGCCATTGCCTGTTGTATATTTCTGCGAACTTGAACAGTAGAGTGCACTTCTCTTAGATTAATTCAGGCAAAATCAAGATTAGCTCCGAAAAATTCAACAATCCCTCGACTCGAGCTAATAGCTGCATTACTAGGAGTTAGATTATGTCATTCAATCAGGGACATCGAAGGATTCAGAAATATGAGGACATACTATTGGAGTGATTCGATGGTTGCTTTATCATGGATAACTACCAAAGGTAAGTGGAATATATTCGTAGACAATAGAGTCAAGGAAATAAGCGTCAAGCGTACCAAACAGCCATTTCTGTAATTGTCCGACTCCGTTAAAGAAACTTCTTTTATTACGAATATAAATATGAGGTTGTAAGTTATCAAGTTTCGTTCTTGTAATTTTTATGAGATTTTCTGTCCTTAACCTTTTCGATGCGGCGCTAGCTCCCGAAGTCGAGGCCGCTGTGCGCGGGTTTTTAGGTCAGTTCGTACATATACGCCCGGAGCAGTGCTTCGTTATATTGATATAACAAAAACTGCACAGTTCTTATAGTTTTTTGGCATTTGTGTATTAAATAAGATATGTTTATGTTAAAAACATATTATTTATCTTCAATAAATTAAAACGCAATATTGTGCATCAAATATAAACTTTATTTACGTAAAGAAAATAAAGTAAAAGTTACAAAAATTAAAAGAAACATTCTAGAAAACAGATGAAATAGAATTATAAAACTTTTAAAACAGTTAAAGGCATAAAAAAATAAAAGAAACATTCTAATAAATTTTACAAGAGTGATATCTTTCAAAACAAATAAGAAGACAAAGAGGTACATTGCATAATCTACACATGTATCTAGTGTCACTCCGTTTGTCATGCTTAGCACATACAACACATTTTCTTTGTGGAGATTTCTTTTTCTGAGTAGCCGGAATCATGGAAACAAAATGGCGCTCTGTTAGACGCAGTGGATTATCTCCATCCGAAGATCTTCTCCCGTTTCTGGATTCGCTTTGTGGAACATGATAAGCTTCTAAAAGCTGTTTTACAATTTGTAATTGAAAATCCAATAAGGAAATGTTTTTACCCGTAGCAGTTTTGTAAATGACGTGAGAGTCCACCATATGAAAAAAAAGTTTTTTATACCATTTGACCGTTTTGTGAACACTTTCTACCGAACTAAGTAACATGTCACTTTTATCAACTGAACCCATATTTTCATTGTAGTCCAATATGCATTCTGGTTTTTTTATTTCTTCTTTTGTACTTCGATCTGCTTTTCCCGTAAGTTTCATGGTGTTTTTGTGAAGAGTTGTGAGCATTCGAACTTCTCTTTTATCTTTCCACTTTATAGCCAATAGTTTATGTGTTGACATGCATTCAACCTCGCCTCTTCACAATATTTTTGCTAATGCCGGCATGTTTTTTCTATTTTTTTACCGTGCCACAGGCATTTGTTTTATTTTCATGTAAATAGGAAAACAATACTGGACTTGTGTACCAGTTACACATTATTCAAGTACTCGAACTGGGCACCGTTTATCAACTTTATCTTATTACCTAATTAGTTCGTATTCTCAAAATTTAAAAAACAGAGATTAGAAATAGATGTATTTATTTTTGCATTGTTCTACACTATGGACATTGTTTATAAAAATATCCTAGACATTTAACAAATTGTAGCCTATCTATTTTATTTACAAAGTAGTCAGCAATTTTTTGTCCTAAAAATACTTGTCTGCATTTTGTTTTAAGATCCTTGTGGCGCACAGGTTCATGAACACTATTTAGTTTAACATATGTCTGAGTTTGAAAATTGTTTAAAATGTTAATAAACATAAATAGCGATGTATGTGTTTTATAAAAGCATTCATTAAATTTTGAATGAAATGATTCGCATCAATTAGTTGTTCTAGTGATTGAACTAGTGCAACTAGCCCAAATTTTAGGTGGAAACATAGCTTGCTGTTAATCTATATAATTTTCCAGTATATAATCTGAAAACTCGATTACTCTGCTGTCATTAGGTTGAGTACTCATTAAATCTAAAGCAAAACAGTCTGATACTTCACTAGGCTGTAAAAATGACAAACCAAAGACATAGTTTAGCCATCCTCCTACTTCATTATTTGCATCACGATACTCTGAAGCCAAACCTAGTTTCTGAAGTTATCTGTACCAACTTTGGGCCAGATGAAATCGACACCCTATTATCATCACCATGGGCCAAACAAATTCTATAGCATTATGTATACTTTTCTCAAAGTCTACTACAATAAACTTTGGATTAAAATCTAAATCTACTTCTCGACACTTTTTTTTAATAAATTGAAATGTGTCTATATAAACTGAGGTACTCTTACTTCGTAAAATTGAAAACACTAGTGGAATGTAATGACCATTAATAAAAGTATGTAAAGTAAATAGTTGAAAAAAATTATTTAAACAATAATTAAACGTACCATCTGAATATATTGTGTCGCAATTACACAAAACACGTAAATTTGTTTCGCAAGAAAATACTATAATTTGCTTTTCCTGCTCAACACCTGTCAAAAAAATTTCCCCTTTAATTGTTTTACATTCCAAATTTTGTAAAACTCTAATGGTTTCTTCTGCACTCGTCGGTAAACTTGGCTGCATTTTCTTTCGCTTGTAGTAGACATTATTTCTTATATAATTAATATCTCTTACAGTTAAAGTGTCCAATGCTTCTACATGGTTTTTCAATGCTAAATGAATAATTTTCGAAGGTTTTTCTGTAATGTCTTCTTCTGCCTTCCTTTTGGCACTGTTGCTAACTAAAATAATAATGTCCAATCAGTAATTGCTTTTTAAATAAATACGACACAATAAACATATTTGCCTGTTTAGCGCCTTCGTATTTTTGGGATGTGTATGTTCCAATTCACATCTTGATATGACTTTTTCAGGCCCCACAGTCCACACTTTTGCAAATGTAAATTTGCCACCATCAACAATTAAAATTTGTTTGCCACGTTCACTTGTTTGCGCTATCGTATTATTCATGATGTGGGAGCTTCTTGATGTACACCTCACAGGTAATTATAAACAGGACGTAGATTAGGGATTAGAAAGCTAAACTGTAGTGCCGAATTCATGTATCTTGTCCAGGTAAAGAGGGAGTGCAGGTAATAGGGGATTATAATAGTGCCTAATTCGTTGGCGCTCCTATATTATACTCATTGCTACATTTTCTACATTTAATATTTTTTAAAACGGAACTTTCAATGGATTCTTCAAGTGATGATATTGAGTTAGAAATTATGTCAACGTTTACCGGTAAATAAAACTGGTTATGTTTCTGATGAATATTACAATATGAGCAAACTTTAATTTCAATTGCACTAGCTAGTGTATCGCATTTACCAATTATTTTTTCGAGAAATGAACATACATTAGCAGCGCAATTTATTTCTAAAGTTCCATCTACCAATACATAAACATCAAAAAAGTTTTTTAATATCTCAAATCTTTTTACATAAATTTTATTTCTCGAAGTACCTATCTTAGCTAGTTCTTTACAAATAATACCAAACTGTGATTTAGAAATTCTGTAGATGATTGAAACAGAGCTGTCGCAGTATGCTGAAGTTATAGTTTGTGCTAATGCATCGAATGGACAAGTATTTTTCATTATGTATTGCTTTTTCTCTGATGTATACGTTTTTAGTAGTTTATTGGCATTATATAGTAGAGCAATTTTAACCTTTTGGTTTTCGGTTATTTGAAGGATTTCTGGGCAAAGCTGGCCATAATAAGACAGCTTTGGTCTTTTATTAATTTTAGCGAGGCCCTTCCAGTTTTCTACTTCTGTCTCTACTTCTTCTATATCGTCAACTAATTGATCTGTAGGAATTTGAGTCTTAGCTAGGATCATCATTCCTTGGATGACATCGATATGTTTTATTAAAAATTTGTCGATATTCACTGGTAAAGTTTCTCCAACAAATGATCGATTTTTTAAGTCATTGAAATAGCTTTCTACATTTGCAGATGTCGAAGTTGGTTTTCCGTATCCCATTACACCACTCCAAATAACAAAAGTTTTCAAAAATAGTTTTAAAGCCTTGCTGAACTGGGGCAAGTAAAAAAAATCCGTTATTATGGAATTCCGGTGATGTGGAGTCGGAACACTTAGCAATTGATTCTGCATAGATGGAATCTATCCAATTGGAGACAATTGTAGGGACCTCAAAGGTACCTACGTCGAAGGAGCTAGCTTCAATTATTGTGTCGTACAAACTATTTGACACAATTAACATATCGCTTAAAATATTCTTGAATTCAACAAAATCGTTTGCTTTTATTAAATTTACCATAGAACGCATATAAAATTCTTTCATTAATTTCGTTTGTTGTCTAAAGCAATCCCATTTTCGAACTAATTTCACATGTGCATAATCTACTCGTATATATATATTGACGGTTTTTTGGTAGATTCACTGTTCACCAAACGAAAGCATGCGCCTACATATTCACTTAAACTAGAATATTCTGTAAAGGAGATTGCAATTGCTCCTAATATGCCAAAGGAATGGTCAACTACTATAATTTTCAACTTTGGTTTACACGTTCTTTTCCAAATTTTAAGCCAAAATGCGATAGCCTCAATAGTATGGCTTTCAGAAAGCATTTGAACAACAGGTAACTGGGAAAGGTTTGTATTACATTTGTCTCTAAATGATATTACTCCTTGGTATAAAAATATACTAGATGATGTATTGTCATTAAGTCTAGTCAATTTTTTTACTACTGATCCAGTTTCTTTTGCCTCTTGTTTAGTTGATGAGCCTCCCATAGTTTCTCTTCTCCAGGGTCCTCTAATTTAGATAGAAAACCATATACTTCCACTTGTCCTTACCATTTGTTTTGCAGGAATATTTACCATTTATTGTCGAATATTACTATTTACCATTACCATTTGCTTGTGCAGAAATATTTATCATTTATTGTCGAATATTACTATTTACCATTACCATTTGCTTGTGCAGAAATATTTACCATTTTACCATAACCAATCTACCATTAGTTCGCAGGATCGCCATGTAGTGGCGATGTATATTTTAGCATTTACTTTGCAGGATCGCCATGTAGTGGCGATTACCATTATACCATCAATTTTTCCATTACCATTTCGCTGGCAGGATCGCCATGTAGTGGTTACTTGGTAAGTGCCCCTCGTATAAACTACGTCCACCATAAAAGTATTATATCTGTGGGAAAGGACTTACTTAGTAACCGATCTTCGGGGGTTGAATAAACGACATCATTTAGAAAACTCACTGGGATTAGTATATTTAGAATTAACACAGATTATAATATCATAGACCTTTTAACTTATTCAAAATAATAATAATGAATGAATCATCAGTTTGACGACACTTTGCATTTATAGGAAGCGTTCGGACAGTGGCCTGCATGCCTGACCTTCCGCCTATCAGTTGACCGTGATATTTACATTTTAATTAGAACGTGCTCTCCGTATATCTAACATTGACATCCATAGATCAATGCTCGCTATATATTAAAATTAATATTAATATAATTTAATCTTGTTTCTATGCTAATGTCCTTTTTACACTACTGTCCTTTCGGGATCATCACCACGAATCGATGATCAATAATCCAGGAGATATCGATCTAGAAATCTTAGACAACCTCAGAGATTTAACAGAATCTTTTGTTGGTGAAGATTACGAAGAACAACCTTCCACTAGTAAAACTGCACCCAAAATCAATATAATAGAAAATATACAAGTCAAATCTCCCGACAAAATACTAGAAAACATTAACGAACATGACAATGACCTTACGACACAACACTCTAATGCCGACGATTCAGGAAATAACGGAATTCCCATACTTGACGAAATAATTGATAATAAAACACATCAAATCTTAATATTTCCAAATTTATATAAAAAATTAGTAGTAGCGGACTCGGCTTATGCAAATAAAAAAATAGTAACTGAAAATTCCTGAAAATGATTCAAATCAATCAATTTTTAGATTTTCATTAGAGTATACTGATAGCAAAACCACTTATCATATTTATTTTCACATGGACAAATTTTACAAAGAGTTTTGTAATGTATATTCACAATATTTCAATGAAACCGGACCCAAGCTAATAAAATGTACCAAACAAGTAAATACTATAACAAATGTTGAAGAACAATAAGAAATCATCACGAAGGTAAAACAAACCACAGGGGAATTAACGAAACTGTAGAATACTTAAAAATAAATTATTGGAAAAATCTAAAATCAACAGTAACTAATTTTATTAATGCTTGTAGCATTTGTTTGCAAGGGGGCGTGTCATGGTGTATCTCATCCTGGCTAGCATTTGACACGTCCTCTGATTGGTTAAGGCTTTCCAAGGCAACATAGTCTGAACTGGAAGCCATTATGTGAAATTATTTGTATTACGCACATTGCATGCGTCGCATATTTTGTAGTTGTGATTTACGCACGTTGCATGCGTCGCAGTTTTGTAGTTGTGATTTACGCACGTTGCATTCGTAGCAGATTTTGTAGTTGTGATTTATTTTTCCTAGATGAACGATGGATACCTAGAATAGAAAGCACTACCTAACTACTTAGCTAACACTGCCTAACTACTTCGCTAACACTATTATTTACACTTGGTTCTTATTGACTACTTATAAACTATTTATGAGCACTAAGTTTATTTCATTAATAGTTTTGGAAACTTATTATAATTGAACTATTCAGTGTCACTTAGTTTATTTTTAAGAGTCTTGGCGAAGGCGTTTCAATTTCTCACTCAGATCAGGCTGGACATGTATGCAATTAAAACCACAATCAATTTGTAAGTGAACATGCGCAGTTCGTTCTTTTAGAAGGAGTATTGAATTGCCAGGCTTAGCGTGTATGACGAATAAATTCAGTTCCAGAGTTTATGAAAGGCGATGTTTCGTTCCAGAAGCAAGCCTAGATCAAAGTCAGTATCCGATGCTAGTAGCAGCTTATCAGCCTAGTCGGCGGGTTTCGGGCTCTGTGACTGTGTGGTGATTTTTATGCTGTACTATTATTGCCTGTTTGACTTGAGAGATCTCCGGCTTATTGCTCTTTCACTACTGGTTCACTTTCAACTCTTTCACTTTTTCACTAGTTGTTGACTTCTTGACGATTCTGTAGCGACTGATACTGTGACACACACACACGCGCGGTACTGAACCCGCCCCTCCCAAGATGCAACCCTCAGAGAGCGCTGCATCCCGGGAAGAGCTTCCTTCCACCCCCCATCTCATCCGATGGGTCCTCAGTTGTCGTTAGCGTTTGTCGCGTTGCTGCCCTACCCTAGCCGAAATGGCTGGTAGCTAGGGTTGTGCCGTCGTCTGTTTGCCCTGTAACCTCTTTAGTTTGGTTATATATTTGGCAGTCTTCACGCTTTGTGTGCCTTCTGTTGTGTGTGCTTTTCGCTGCCTCTATAAGGGGCAAATCCTTAGCCGACTTAATACGACTAAAGACGACCTTACAGAGTGGATCCACTTGTTTTTGATGACCTATTTGAAACCTCGGCTCATCTTTTTATGGATGTGCCGAGCCTTCTCCTAGGCGGGTCTTCTCGAGGTTCTGAAACAAAAAATGATTAGTTTATTAGCTGGGCTAATAGCCTAGTCACCTGTTCCAGGATCTCTTGCTTCCTCGGGGTGGCCGTTGTCGTCGTTTTCTTGGTAGTCGCTTGGGCCTAGCTGACTCCTGGCTTCGTTGTTGCTGGGGGCTGTGGTTGCTTCGTCTTCCTGTTGTTCGGGGCTTGTGGGCATCCCTTGTAGTTTGCCGGATGTTCTCCCTGGCAGTTGGCGCAGGTGGCTGGCTTGTCTCTCGGTCTTGTGCAGTCGTTGGATCTGTGTGGTCCTCCGCATTTGACGCATCTTGTACTGACTCGGCATGTCGTCTGTCCGTGGTGGAATCCCTGGCAGTTGTAGCACTGGGTTGGTCCTTCTCCTTTCCTGAGGTCTTCCCATTTTATCCTCACATGCTGGATGTGTTGGATTTTTCGTATCTTCGTCTTCTCCTCCACGTCTAGTTCTACTACGTAGATGGGCAGTGGTCTTCTCTTGCCGAATCTGGAGTGGATTTGGCTGATTCTTCCTATCTTGACTCCCTCTTGTTGGATCTCCTCCTTGAGTTCGTCTAGGTCCTCTTGGTTCGTCAGTCCCTTGATGACGATCTTTCCCTTCTTCTCGTCTTGTGGTATGTGGGTTTACTATTCCACTTCTGCCCTCTCTTCTCGCAGGTACTTCGTGAGTTTCTTGAAGTCCTCTGGTCCTTCGCATGGGATCTTCACTCCGAGCCTCTCTCGGATGGTGATGAACCTAGTTTTTATTTGTCTTACCTGCATTTCCTTACGTACGGATCCCCAGTGCTGTGTTCTCCGTAGTTTATTTTATTAATAGTTTTGGAAACTTATTATAATTAAAATATTCAGTGTCACTTAGTTTATTTTTAAGAGTCTTGGCGAAGGCGTTTCAATTTTTCACTCAGATCAGGCTGGACATGTATGCAATTAAAACCACAGTCAATGTGTAATTGGACATGCGCAGTTCGTTCTTAGGAGTATTGAATTGCCAGGCTTAGCGTGTATGACGAATAAATTCAGTTCCAGAGTTTATGAAAGGCGATGTTTCGTTCCAGAGGCAAGTCTAGATCAAAGTCAGTATCCGATGCTAGTAGCAGCTTATCAGCCTAGTCGGCGGGTTTTGGGCCCTGTGACTGTGTGGTGATTTTTATGCTGTACTATTATTGCCTGGTTGACTTGAGAGATCTCCGGCTTATTGCTCTTTCACTACTGGTTCACTTTCAACTCTTTCACTTTTTCACTAGTTGTTGACTTCTTGATGATTCTGGAGCGACTGATACTGTGACCTGATTCGGTCGTCTATTTATACATATTCTACAATTAATTACTGCGTAGTTAAAACAATAGTTGTAAATTCTCGCACTCCCATTGGATGGGGCGGAGCCTATGAACATTCGTCACGCTATTGGCCTGGCGTCACATTTGTCAATGATCTAAATATGCTAGAAAATCCCCTTACGTGCCGCTTATGTTAACAGAATGAGCTACTAAGCCGTTTCAAATTGTACATATAATTTTTTAAAACGTTTTATAGCTTTGCCCAGTAAATTTACTTTACAGTCACTTCTAAGATCAGTGCCATTTGAAACTGGAATTAATAAAGCAATTTTTGATAGGCTTAAAGAAAGGGTTGTCAAAATGAAGCAGATAGATAAAAATTGTGTCCTCTTATTTGATGAAATACAATTGACTTTGAATGTGGCTAATGACAAACGATGGAAAATAATACTTAACACTCACAGATGCTTCCTCAAAATTCGCACAAGCAATTTTTATTGAAGGTAAGACCGCAGTTATCATAAGTAGAGATTTAATTAAATATTTTACAACTTTTGGTGTTCCACAAACTTTAATTCTAGACAATGGAACCGAATTTAATAATCAAACAGTTAAAGATATACTGGCACTCCATAAAATTAATGTTCACTTTACTACCCCAGCTCACCATGTGTCCAACTCGCTAGCAGAACGTTTACATTCGACGGTAATCGAACAATTACACATATTACAGGAAATTTACCCCGATGAAAAAGGCAATTTAATGGACTATGCTATACTAGGCTACAATAATACTATACATAGCTCAACTAATTTTACGCCATTTGAACTTACTTTCGGACGTACTGACACATGAAATCCCAACGAAATATTTGACACATTCATTTTATAAAGATTACGCCGAAAAACATAAGGAAAAACTGAAACATGTATATGACAAGGTAAATAGGACACTGACTGACAAAAAGCAAAAAGTAATTACGAAACGTAACGATCAAGGTGACGATAACCCGGAATTTAAACTTAATCAAATTGTTTATAAACAAAACCCTAGACGACGTAACAAAAAAGGCAGTATTTTTAGGCCCTTACCAAATAACTGAAAAATTATCTAGAAACCACGTAGAAATTACTAGAGAGTTTAATAAAAACAAGAAAGAAATAGTACATATTAAAGAACTAAAAAAACCTCCCGTAATTGCAAGTTCCTCATCAGGTTGACCAGTGCCCAATCAAATTTCCCAAAATTCCATAACCTTAATGACAATCCTGGACCCATACATAGGTAATGCACAAATTAAGACTGACTTCTGGACATTCATACAAACTTACGACTTGACAAATATAACAAACGAATTTATATCACTTCAAGACCAATGCGAGAACATTAAAAATTCACTTTTAAATAAATCCGAATATTATAGGTTTCATAATGAATTTGAGAACTCATATCGCATAATTAAGATACTTGAAAATAAAATGAGCATACAATTAAAACAACTTAATCCTATAGGGAAACTGAAACGTAAAAGATCTCTTTTTGACGGAATTGGCTCTGCTATAAAATTTATTACTGGAAATCTCGATCAAAACGATACGAGGAGATATGACGATGCGATATTATCTCTCTCTAATAATCAAGAGAAATTCAAAACTTTATTTAAAGACCAAATAACTTTGCTTCAAAAATCAATTGATAGTTTTGAGAACAATACGCGAATACTCGCCAACAACCAATTAATTTTGAAAGATCGTATAACAAGAATACAGGAAATAATAAAAAATCTTAAGCTGGAAGAAGTAGAAACTTATCATTATTTCGCCATTCAAACTATTGTATCCCAAATTACTACAAGTTTTCAATTAATCTATGATCTACTCGAAAAAATAGAAGTTGCTGTTACTTTCTCTAAATTTGCTTTCAGAAATTTTAATAATTAGCAAACAGCTAATGGAAAATAAATTTCCATTTGAACCAATTCTGGAAAATATCCTATTATTTGAAAATACTTAAAATTAAGAGCTACTGCAAAATATTTATTTTAGAGATACCAATTGTTCAGTTAAACGATTATAACTACTATCATTTGTATTCTCTTCCAACACCCTCTTTTTATTCCTACAAAACAATAATCCCGCAATCAAAATACCTACTATCCTCTGAGCACAAGTACGCATTTATGGATACTAGATGCCAAGAAGTTCCTGCAGGAGAGTTCCTCTGCGAAGACATCCAGAATACCAACAATCCTCCTTGCGAGATCCAGTTGTTGAAATATTCAAAAAACACTACGAGGTGTCACCAAATTCCTACCAAGATCACCGAACCTCAAGTTCAAAAAGTGAAGAAAAATCAGTGGATAATTATTCTACCCCATAGTATCGTGGCAACGCAAAAGTGCGGTAAAGTTATAAACAAAATTCCTCTTCAAGGAAGCTATTTACTAGAACTTAGTAATAACTGTGAAGTGCAGCTAGAATGCATGTTATTGAAAACTTTCGAGGATCAATCTAAATTAAAAAATGTTGAAATTCCGCGATTAGAACCACTTAGTGAATTTGCAACTCCGGAAAATATAAACTTTCCAACAATTCAAATGGACTGAATCAAATTAGACGAAATAAAAACTGTTTATAGTGCTTTAGACTCTGAAAGAACTAAAATTGAAAATATAAAAACAGTTCCAGTGCATTTTGACAAAATTGGTATTTACACAATTTTACTATACATTTTTGGAATTTTAATAGTTATTTAAATGAGTTTTAAGTACTGCCGATCCAATGCCAAATCGGGCAGAGAAAGAGAGGAAGCCATTCAAGAGAAACCCTTAGAAGTGGATATTGGACTTTCTTCGTCGAACTCTGGTTCATCCCCCATAGTTCTCCACTAAGACCGGAGGAGTTAAGGAAGGCCCTGGATACGATGACCCAGCGCCACGGAACCCGCTGACGCTGCACCGACAACGAAGTTATAAATAGAAATGTTAATGTACGCTTCATGTCAGATTAGTTGTTGAATAAAGTAGTCACTGTATTAATTTGCGTTTTTAAAAACATTCTTTTCGGAAACCGAAACTTCACTCCCATCAAACACTACCCGCAATTTTGTAGTCCTTTTGTTTTCATTTATGACAGGATGATGTGCCATAAAGTAGATAGGAAAATTACCACTCTCATATTCTTTGTATAGTATATTCATCAATGAAAATTTTGTAATTTATTAAATAAATCAGGATTTGTTTGAAACCTTTTTACTGTAATAAACGCTGTCACCACCGTAATAAACGCTGTTGTCACTGTAATAACCTCAATTGTCCTTTTGAATTCACAGCCCTCTGTTACCAGTGTATGACAACCTTTGGATCCCTATTTTCTTGAATTTTGTAGCGTGCTGTCACCAGTGCCGTAGGGCACAATTAGAGCCAGGAAATCCCCTTGTGGGTAACCTCGGGGGAGGTGGTTTCCTGGCACGAGTGGGTAAGGTCTCCGTGGGGCCTCTTGGGCTTATACAATGTGCGAAGCCTGAGTTCTAAGGCGGGTCGTGTCAACCAGTTCAATCCCGCTGGTTCGAGGGGAGGGGTTTGTTGGTAAAGGAAACATACTGGGTGGATAATATGTACATATATATTACAAAAACAAAATTAATAAGTATAATAATTCAACCCTGGTTAGGACAAAAATAAAAATTATTCGTAAGTGAATGTATAATAAGTTAGGAAAAAACGTCATAGTCTGGAAGTAGTTTCTCCTGAGTATGACGTAAATAAAAGATGTCTTGCATATAACTATCCCTGTATAATATATGAGAAAAATTAACGTGACTAGGGTAAAACGTCTTCCATAGTCTGAAAGTAGTCTTTCCTGATTATGACATAAATAAAATGTTTCTTACATATGAATAGCCCTGTATAATATATGAGAAAAATTAACAAGACTAGGGTGAAACGTCTTTCCTAGGCTGAAAGTAGTCTTTCCTGATTATGATGTAAATAAAAGATTTCTTACACATGAATGTCCCTGTATAGTACATGAGAGAAAATTGACTAGGGGAAAACGTCTTTCATAGTCTGAAAGTAATTTTTCCTGAATATGACATAAATAAAGGATTTCTTGCTTATGAATAACCCTGGATAATATATGAGAAAGGTTAACAAGATTTAAACTCCCTTGGCTAAAATCTAGTGCTCCCCGGAATTAATAAATCAATTTCAATAGTGCACTAATATGACCAGGAAATGTATCTTCGGACACCAAGACGAATCAAATAAATGTCAATACGATATTCGTTCCAAAAAAAAATATAATGACAGGAAAAAAACTTACGGTTTGAAATATCACAAATCACAACAAAACAGTATCACTGTTCACATACGGGCCGTCGAAGATGGGGGAGTACCAGGCCATACGGTACCCTCTATGAGGGTTTTTTCCTCACTGCCCTCTGTTCCAAATTTCCTTCTATTTATTTCAGAAGATTTGGGACGAGGATTGTTATTCAAAACATCAACTGTTGTGTTGTGTTATTTAATTACCTTCGGTTGCCCTTGTCTCATATTTTATTATTCTCGTAATTTAAGGTTAATTTTTAATTATTTTTCTCTGCTAAGTTGCAAAATTGGTCCGTTATTTTTTTTATAATCAAAACATCGTTGTGTATTTGCTTGTCGTCGACCTTGTCGATTATGCAAATTGTTTGTTTACTTTTCTGCTCTAGGTCGGTCGTTTGTTTTTATATTAATTGAATCCGACTTATTTCATTTAATGAAAATTATATCTATATAGGGTGTCCCTAAATTTCCTTTGCCATATTTCGTGCTTATTACATTACTAAATTCTGAAAACGTTCATATGCAACTGAGAAGGAATCTCCTAGATCCATTTCTGACAAATCTAGCTTGAGTGGTAAATGGACCTGAAATTTGCCATTTTTTAATGTAGTTGACCTTTTAAAAATGACCTCGCACGTCTCTTGCTCACTTTTATATTCTGGAAATAGGTCTGGTACCTTTTCAGTGTCCCAAAATTGTGAGATAATATTTTCAATATTTTCCTCCTGCACTAAGGCTTGACATGATACAAGCGATGAATTGCTAAAGTAAGCGTGGCTCTTTAAATTAAGGTTAGGACATTAGGGAATTTCCCCTGAGACTAAATAACCAAATGTAGTGTTTTTAGAACAATACCATTTTTTAAATTGATTTAAGCATCTTGCAAAATATCAATGACTATATCTGCTGATAATGAAATGTCAATGTTTTTTGGAAGATGAAATTCATCATTTGCTAGAGTCACACCTTTTGGTATATTCAATTCAAATGTATTTAGAGAATATTTTGGCAAATTGCTTGTCATTGCAAATTTAGAAGTTACGCTATAATTGTTTTCTTGTGCAAATAGTTTCAAGTTGCTGCCTTTGTTATTTTGAATGAAGCCTCTGTAACACAGAAAATATTTGCATTGTAGTTGAAAGTTGGAACTTTAAGCATTTCAATTAAATTTTTTGTAACAAAGAAAGTCAGCTAATGCATAAACATTAAAGAAATCACCAGATTGTGTTTTTAATTTTACTTCAATTGTAGGTAACAAAATTTCATCTCCTAGATTCTTTGCAAGACAGGAAATTTCAACATTTTTATTTAAAATCTGACTAGTTTGCCTTATATTTTCTGTTACATTATTATCCAGATGTATAATATTGTTATGATTTGTGTTACATTTAACACACTTAAAATCTAATTTACATTTACCTTCATGGTTGTTTAAGCATATTGTACAATGTTTATTATCTTTTATAAAATTTATCCTTTCGATTACAGACAGAGATTGAAACCTTTTACAGTTGTAAATTCTGTGGCCATTATCATTGCAAAAAGTACATGTTGTTTCCTTTTATGTGATGGTTTGCTTAGGGTTATCCCTTGATATATGAACATGTTTTTCTTTAATATTTTTCACTTCTAGCTGATTGACAGCCTCAAGTGCAGTAGCACGTGCCTCTAAAAACTCCAAAAATTCATTTAATGTGGGCAGTTTTTAAACATCCCTATATATCTGATAGGCTCTGTTAGTATACTGATCTAATTTTTTAGATAAAATACAACTTAATATTATATCCCAAGTATCGATAGTATCATTTAGTACATTTTTGAGACTACCTAAGTGTTGTTTAACTTTGCTCAAAAATTCACGTAATGCAATTGTGGTGCCTTTGCCAATACTTGGCAAGTCTAAGATGACCTTAAATTAAAAAGTGTTTTCTTCCTTAGACAAATGATTGTCGTTCGCAATAACTGCCTTAAAAATTTCGATAAATGGTTTAAATTTATTCAGGTTTTTACCCGTGAAAGGTTCAATTTGTATAGGTTGCAGCTTTGCTGTCGATAAGGATTCAACATTTGAATTAATTTGAGCTTCGCTCATGTATACATTATTTGATTGATATGGTTTAGCTACAACTTTGTTTAAAATAACATTAATTTTTGAAAGTCGTTCACAAGAGACATTTTTGAATTCATCAACTTCAATGTTTTCCTCTTCATTAGGGCTTAAACATAATAAATCTATAAGATGCTGATCAAACGCCTTTTGATTATCAACCAAGATATGTTTTCTTAGTTGGAATTCTTTTATTAGAAGATCGTTGATGGTATCTTGCACATGTGTTTCGATGTATCTCCTGACCCCGTTGTTAGTGTTAGTACACAATTTTAATTTAAGTTTTAATTAGGAAATATCTTCTTTTTCCTTCTTTGTTGGCATAATCGAATTGTTTTTTTGTTGAAAATGTGCACGCTAGCGGTGGTTTGAAAGCTACAAGAATTCGGACAGATGTTACTTTGATTTTTACTCAACACTTCACTGTTTGCTGTTAGATGGCGCTTCATTGACGAGAGACGCCATTTTCTATCCAAATGGTAATACAAACATGCAGCGTGACCGGTCTTTTATAAGGGTATGCATTTTTTGTTTTTATTGAAAGTTTTACCTTTTATTTAAACGAATGATGTCCTTCACAGATATAGGTACTAATATCACAAGAACATAGGAAAATCCGTTATCACTTCACACGGCAGTTGCTAGCAAATGTTTTTGCATTTTTACACGAACCGTTTTTTTACTCACTGCTTGCCATCCACTCGAATAACCATTTTCATGTAGCGGTTTCTTACTACATAAAGATATTGTTCTTTTTGTGGACTGTATCTTTATTATATTTTTTTATAACTTTGATCAACATACTTTTATAAAGAATTTAGAGATTACACTTTTCCCGCGAACCTCACCTATATTGAAACAAGAGAGAAGTGAACTGAATGATTTTGCGATGCCGCCTCGACGCTGCACAGCTTTCGTATTATCGGACTCCGACCAGTAGGGCGGAGGGTTGTTTATCCAGCTACCACTTTCTGTGGAGCAGTCACCTTGTCGGAGACCATTTCCCGAGTATCCACCTTCCAGCTTCTCAGTTATCATCCGAGCAATGATACCACTGCTGCCACCGTTGTCGTGCGTCCGTCTCAAAAGCTTGTCATAAAGACGAGCTGATTATGACAGGGAAAGGACTGCTGCCGTTGTGGGGAGGTATGGGCAAGCAGGAAAGAGAAGGGCTGTGTTGAAATTTAGGAGAAATTACAATAAAATGTAAGCTAAACGATATAAAAGTTAATAATTTATAAACAATAATGTCTAGGTAATACCTACATATCTTTTGTGTCAAGTATATCCGCGTAAAAATAGAGTATCCAGAATATAATTGGGAGAGCTTCATTCAACACGGCATCTTCAAAGTTTATGAATACAGTGTCCAGGTCAGTCTTTTTTTTTAAATATTATTGGCCAATAATAGTAATAACAATAATTTTAGAACGATAATTATTGAACCATCCCATTTATGGAATTGAAACATGAACTAATTCCGTTCCTTCAAAGACCATTTTAGCTGTAAGAAATATTTGTATACAAATTCAATTTGCTTATTCTTTAGGTACAGCAAACTTTAAATCATTTCATGGTTGTAGTAAATATATTTCTATCGTCTTACCTCATTAAACTTCAATAAACAGAATGCATTCATTTGTGAGGTTATAAACGCTATAAGGTGATACATCATTGTGCTTAATATATTAACAGAATCTCCGCGGTTCTTTATGTAATTCTTATACACATATCCTTTTATATTAATAGTAAACAACAAAAAAAAACATTTTAATAATATCCATCAAATAATCAGATATTATCGATAACTCTATAACATATGTGAAATCCATGACCTGCGAAATATATCGTTTGATAATTTTCCTGACTAAATAGCACATAGGGGTATCAAAAATTGTATCCATAAATAAGTTTTCTGTGAATTAAAATATTTTAAATCATTGTACTTTTATTTAAATAATTTTCAAGCATTAAATGCAAATATAAAGAATATTAAAATATTTAGTATTTCAAATATCGTCAAATTCCAATATAGTTGAGAAATTAATATATGGTGCCAGAACTCAAAGAGAGTATAGTCTCATCTCCGAAATAACTGAGTTAGCTACAGAGGTATAGGTAAATAAATTAATTACACAACAGTATAAATTATATATATATATATATATATATATATATATATATATATATATACCGCTATGGGCTATTTTGAAGAACTATTTTGGTACCTTGGGGTCTGTTTGAGGAGTAGGTGGTCATTTTGAGGAAATCCTCGAAGTGCCACTTATACGAACAGGCATTAAGTGAGTATTTTGAGGATTATGGACCGTATTCAATATGGTCATATTGAGGAGATTCTTTAAAATACTCGAATAAAGACAAACAATCTCTAATCAGAGTATTTTGAGCTAGTTCCTTAAATTCATCGGATTACGCATTTATAGTTAAATTTTAGCGGCAATTTGAGGATGCTCTTCAAAATACCCATTCTGATTTACTTACACTTTGTATCTACTATATTACGAGTATGATGTATTGTCTGCAAAGTTTAAAAATTAATATATTTTCTAGGTACTGTTTAATGGTGAAATTTCTCGTTATGTAAATGTTAAAAATCAATAGAAACATCGATTTGTCTTAATCTGAATATGCCGTAATATCGAATTCAACAACTATGTTAAGAAAGCTGTATATATATATATATATATATATATATATATATATATTAATAATGAATTGCTACTTTATTTTAAATAATGTCCCACGTTTGGGGTTGCAGTTAAATAATGATTACTTTATTTTATTTATATAATGCCCCACGTTGGGAAGCAAGTTAATAATGAATTGATGCTTTATTTTTAATTGCCCCACGTTGGGAGCAAGTTAATAATGATTAACATATATTTATTTATATAGTTTATACTAGTTGAATATGATTGGACTTTAAGTATTAATATATATCAATGTATGATTTGAATATATGGATATGTGAATATGAAATGATATTATATTTATTGCAAATTTTAAACTTTTTATACTATTGTTGGGTTCGCCAAATTACATATTTTTTTATTCAATGCTTCCTTTTATTTATTATGCTATTTATGAACATGTAGTTTATTTAATTCTTATGTTTTCTTACCTCGGCTGCTCTTATTCGTTTACGACTCTTAAATCAGTAGGGTTCTGGGCATATTATGATAATAAAATCAACCTTGCTTATTAATGTGATATATTTATGTGACTGATAAAAAAAATTTTTGTGAAATAAAACCTTTGCAAACACATATAAAAAAATGATTCATATACAAACTATTTGTTACAGCTTATTATACAGTTAGACTGATGAAACTATTTATTAATAAAATAAATGATTAACCTTTTGTTCTACCAACTCTTACGTTATACATAAATAATGAGTTATTTTATATATATCTAAATTTCCACTTTGAAATATGACTTTCTTTATATTCCAAAAAAATTATACCTTTCTTTTTAACCACGACTTTTTCTGGCTCATTTGCATAACTTGGTCGAAATCTTGTGAGCGTTGAAATTCTTAGAAATTTGCAAACACCTGCTCTTTCTAACTTTGCTTCTATGTTAAACAAAAAACTTTTAAAGTGTTTCCTTTTTTTTAACTAAGAGGATTTATGAAATGATTTTAAAATGTTAAATTTTAGTTTTCTTCGGGACGTGAACTTGGAAACATATTTGATATTTTATCGATTCAAAATTTACGTTTTTAAATATTATTTTACTGTATGGTGATAATTGTGTATTGATATAAACTGGAATTAGTTGTGGTCTGTTACTAGTGGAAATTTTTATATATATTTTTGGTGAAGTTCGACATGAAAGAAATTATACATTTATCTACACTTTATAATATTACTTTTCTCTGGTATATTATATTCATGTAAAGATAACAGAACTTTAAACCAGGTATATGAGCTCTTAAAATTTTTATATCACTTGAAATTATTATTTTAAAATTATTATTTATACGTTCTTATTTGAAAGTTTCATTTATTTGGTACCAAATATATTTAATAAAACACACAACCGACCTTTTGTTCCTTTTTCTTGAAATGATGCTACATCGGAGGAGACGCTTCCCATATATCTTCCCGCCTTTGATGTTGAATACCTTTGCCTTTCATTATCTGGGTGATAATTTTCTTCCTCTGCTACTTGTAGTCTCACAAACGTTTGTTACACTTGATTTATTTTAAAATTGATTAGATTTTATGTTGATTTATATACTTTTCCTTTGACTAATTATAAATTTGTTATATTAAATAAAAGTAGGATAACTTTATTAGTGTTACCTATCTGACCACTGACTCTCAACTACCAATTTCCCCCATTTTACATCGAACACAACCCTTTTTATCGTCTGTCACCGGAAGTGGTTTTTGTTCTCGAAAGTTCGATTGAAAATTTCACCTGTCACTTTGTTTATTGTTGTTTTTATTGTTTTTCTGACTTAAACTTATTGCAAACTATAGTTTTTTATACCTAATATACTTATTGTCATTGACTTATTCACTCACACCTTATTATTATTGTCTTTTTCCATATCACTGTTTATTTGCGCTGTTTTGATTGGTCAATGCAATTTCATTAATTCTACGTTTTCTACAATCTACATATTTACTTATTATACATATATACAATTCATTTCTCATTATGTTTGATATTATTACACCTATATACATAAACTATGTCGGTAATCATTTATTTCATTATTGTTTTTCACATTCAAAATAATTTATGTTGGTATAATTTGTCTCAACTGTTTTATTTTGGTATTAAACTTGACCTTGCCCATATTACAGATTCCTACTTATTATAATATTTCCTATACCTACTTTTATGATTAATTATTAACTAAATATCTTATTCTATATATTTTATTACTTCTAAATGTCTTTTTATTGTTTAATCATTATAGTTTTAGTTACATTTGTTAGAAGTTTCTATTTATTTTTCAAATATAAACAGATGCTCTGGGTGTCTAAGATTCCATGCAGCGTTATATTATTTCTTGATCTGCGTTTACTTGTGAGGTTCTGTATATGTTCTATTTACAACAATATATATATATATATATATATATATATATATATATATATATATATATATATATATATATATATATATTCCTTTCACGGTATCCACTTAAGTTCGCAGGTTATGAGAAGCTTTTTTATTTTTGTTATCACGAAAGTTATTCCTCATAAAAAGTTCTGCATCAGGTATCAAAATTTCCAAGTCATACACGAGGTACTTATGACAAAAAATATGAATTTTACCCGACAGTAAAATACTTATATTTTTGACCAAATCGAAAATTCTTATCCTGAAAATGTATTTAAATGTAAACTAGTGTCTAACAAACAGTTTTGTCACATTTAGGTTTCCAGACTTCTGAGTTGCAGCATAGTTTAGATTAGTTTAAAAATATCTTTATTTACAATCATTTAAGCTATCCCTTTTACATGTAAATCTAAAATATATGTTACAACAATATAGGCCGATAGTCAGGCAAGTTTAAATCCACTTGCGTGCGTCTATAGTATAACTTGGCTGCTTGCTGAAGCATAATCCAATTGTTTTCACTGATGAAGTAACTTTGTCCCCAGTATAAAAATATGACTTTTTCGACTAATATGTCCCAGAAAAGTAGCTGAAAAACAAGGTTTCAAAATCGTAGTTGCAGCATATTGATGACGTTTTAAAATAATTGATACACATAACAGAATAATTTATTTTAGAATTTTTCACTTGAATACCTATATTATACGGAAATGGTAAAAAAAATGTAGATCAAGTGCCTGGGCTATTGAGCACAACCCAAACGAATTAACGCATGAATTAACCCATCTAGATTATTTTCTTGATCAGAAGAGTGCACCAACTATTCCGGACACAACCGTAGAAATTGAACTACGTTCCCTATTCTTTAACTGAGTTTTGGCAATGATGATTCTACTGTTTAAACCAGATGGAGGTTTGCCGAGTCGACATCGAGGCGGCCGGCAAGCGTACCCTGGCGAGATAAGTCAGAAAAAGTAGATCCAATGAGTAATGTATACTTTTCTTAAATAATACCAATTATATGGTTACAACCAAACCACCTCCTTACTTCTTAGAAATCAGAAAACCTGGGACATACCACAAAATGGTATGATGAAAAAGTATAACTTTTCAAAGAAATTCGTTAGGAATTAAGCAACAAGAAGGAATGGGATCCAAATACCATTACCAGACTAGGAAAGAATGCTCAAAAGCAGTAGAAGGAACTGGGATGTATACGGGCCAGGATCCAAGCACTCTGAAAGCTTGGGTAAACCCCAAGTATCTTTCAAGCGGAAATTCACGCCATAAGAAAGTGTGCCCAGTTCAATATTGACAAAGGATTATCATAATGTCGGATAGTCAAGCGGCCATTAAAGCACTGAACCCTTGTGTAATCAGTTCCAAAATGGTGTTGTTACGCGCTTTATTTAATTATTGTCTACTCGCTAGCTCCAGAAGCACAACCTCATGCCCAAGCTCAGTTCGGTCGGGGGTGGGTATGCGAAAATTCCTATTTTATTTAGTTGTTAAAAGTGGGCGCCACCAGTTAAATTTTAATGAGCCAGCCCTAACTAGTAGACCGCCACGATGGTCAGGATGGAGCAGACAATTTATAAGATGTTAGGTATACAATGAAAATTCTATATTACTATTTACACAAAAAAGAGACTATATACAATCAACTTGTTTTTTTTTTGTTTAAAAAGGTCTTTATTGATCAGTTTTTGGTTCCCTAATTAACAGAGGTTATAACATTATATATATACATATATACAAATGCCGATGTTCTGGCGATTTTAATAACTCTCTCTTCTCTCTGGTAAGAATCCACGGCTCCTTGCTGTATGGCATTATCCGTTCATTTTCACTATATACAATAACCTTGTCCCTCATATAAAAGTTTGACTCCTACGACTTTTCGACTTGGGTAATCCCAGAAAAACAGCTGAAAAACTGGGTTACGAATCGATACGGGTTATTAGTTTTCGAGAAAGCAACATGGCAGACGTTGGTTTGATATTGTAAAATTTATGAGTTAGGTGGAGCAAAAGTTCCGCTGTGTGTTACAGTAAGACTTTTACTCCCTTTGAACGATAATGTGGTTTGGAAATCATCAACCTAGTTATGTAATTAACTTTCTGTGCAGAAGCCTACACCCACTATCTCGGATGCCTTCTGCGCGAATAGCGGCTTTGAGTTTGTTTCGAAGATCTTGTGGCAGACAGTAGTTATAAAAATTATTTGAGATTCTATTGATGAAGTCTTTGATAGTGAGTATATTCGCCTTGTCATGTAACCAAGAAGTTTTAGGAAATTTGGGGTAGACCGTGTTATGATTTATTGCCATTCTGAGACACTTGTTTTGTATCATCTGCAGTGAGTAAATATTGCGTTTGGTGCCCTTGTAGTATATGGGTGCAGCGTAAGTGAGTATGAGTCTTTTGATTTGTTTGTATATTAAGATTTTATTGTGACTTGTGAGATTACTGTGTTTACATATAAGTGGATATAGTCGACCCATTGCGATCTTAGCCTTTTGTATTTGCTGTGAAATGTGCATATTGGCTGAGGTGGTTCCCTGCATTGTGTACCCTAAGTATTTTTGGGGGCAATGAAATGTCCTTCTACGCAAAGCTGAGATTGCAATGGTTCGACTTTTCTAGCTATTCTTCTGAGTAATAAATACTCTGTTTTTGAAGGATTAATAGCTAGTTTGTGTTCTTTGAAATAAGGTGAGATTTTGGTATTGATGTGAGTTTGTACAGTGTTAAGTGCTTGTTCTTGATTCTTTGCTGATGCTACAAAACATGTGTCGTCAGCATACATTGCGGTTAGCAATTTTGTGGATGTTGGGATATCGTGGACAAACAGGGAATATAACAAGGGTGATAGTACAGAACCTTGAGGTACTCCTGCCCTTATGCTGTAAGGACCTGTGACGTAATCATTAATTTTTGAATAAAATTTTCTATCAGTCAAATACGAATGAATAATTTTAGTCAAGTAATCCGGGAATTTTAATTTAATAAGTTTATATATTAACCCCTCGTGCCATACGGAATCAAAAGCTTTTTGGACGTCTATTGTAACCATGATTGATTTCCATTTTTGCTGAAAACCCTCACGGATATAGTTTATCACTCTGATAATTTGAGCTACAGTACTATGTTCACTTCTGAAACCGTACTGCTCGGAGGGGATAATACATTCTTTATTTACAAATGTTTGAAGTCTTTTTAATATTATTCTGTCTATCACCTTTGCAATATTATTTAAGAGGGAAATTGGTCTATAGCTATCCACATAACTAGGTTGTTTGTTAGCTTTGACGACTGGTATGATGTTGGAAATCTTGAGCATATCAGGGTAGTGTCCAGTTTTGATTATGTAATTAGTTATATATGTTAGTTGGGCAATAGCTTTTTTCGGAAGATTCTTTAATAGTACGTTGTGGATTCCGTCTGTACCAGGGGCTGTTTTGATTTTTAGTTTATGTATGGTGTTGTAAATTTCTGTGGTGTATGTTGCGTAATCTTTTGTATTTAATGTGCTTAATGAGTGTAAGTGTTGATGGACTGAGTTTATAATGTTATAATGTTGTTGTGTATGAGGTGAATTGTTTATAAAATTGTTTTGGAAGAACTCCCCGAATTTCTCTGCGATCACCGTCATGTCTGTAATAGTTTTACCGTTGTCTATGATTTTGTTAATTTCGCGATTTGTTCCTCGAAGCCGCCTAGCAAATTTCCATAGTGAATTGTCCTCTGGCTTGAGGTTATTTAACCCGTAACCCGTACAGATCCACTTTTAGGACATAAGTCGTACAGTGGGGTCTGTGAGACACCTAGCTATATATATATATTTGGAAAGCGTGTGATAATGGTGAGGCTATAAATATATATATATATATATATATATATATATATATATATATATATATATATATATATATATATATATATATATGTATATTAGGAGTTAGCATATGTAAAAACTTTATGAAATAAAGTCACATTTTCACGAAAATATTTAATTAATTCTTGGAAAGTAAAATTTTTGACATATTTTGAATTTACATGTTTTTTTTTTCAAAATGTAATATAAACATACCAAACAGCTTTTATCTGTAAAGAAGCTTGATAAACAAGAGTATAACAAAAAGATATTCTTAAATTTTTATCAAAAATTACAAAAATAACAAGCTTTATTTTAGAGGTCATTTTTACACTCTTTACATATTTTAAAGGTGCACTCTAAACGTACTGGGTTTTTACACATCACACATAAGTACTGGGTCTTACGTTTAAGTCTTTTAGGACATAAATAACACACTTTTCTTATTTCTAAACGTTCTTCCTGATTCATATACTGTATTTCACGATTTTTTGTGACTTCTTCTCCTATGATACGCTGAATTCCTATTTTGATTTCTACTGGAGTTCTAGAATTTACGAATCTTCTCTCCATGTGGGGTGTAACAAGTTCTTTTGCTAACATTTTTAAAAAATTTCCTGTCGTGATTTTAGGAGAATTTTGTCCTGATGTATATAGGATGTACGCATTAGACGTGCTGATATTTAGTAACTGAAAGAACACTGCCATCGGCCATCTTCTTGTTCTCCTACTAGCACTAAAATTGGAACATTTTTCATCCAACGTATCAACTCCACTTTTGGTATTATTGTAAAAAGCATTTATCTCTGGTTTACCTGTGTCTTCATCAGTGTGTCGTGTGTGATGCATTGACGATGCAAGTATTACTGCTTTTCCTTTTTTAGGAACATGGGAAATAAGGGTGATTTTTTTTGTAAATCCATATAAAGTGCTTCCAACTTCTTTAGTTTTTGAAGGCAGAAATTCTTTGGGTAGTTCTTTTTTATTTTTTCTCATCGTTCCGACATATGTTAGCTTTTTTTCAAATAAAATGTCGATGAGCTCTATTGACGTAAACCAATTATCGGCAGTAACATTTTTATTTGTGCCGTAAATTGGCTGGCATAAACGTAAAACAGACTGAGTTGGTTTATTATATTTTTTCTCGACTTCTGGCAGGCCTTTGCCATCGGAACCACTTCCAGTGTAAATATATCCATTATAGAAATAGTGGTTACGAGCATCAGTTAAACACTGAACCTTTATGCCGTACTTGGCTGGTTTGTTGGGTATATACATTTTAAACCGGCATTTTCCTCGAAAGGAAATCAACATTTCGTCGACACACGTTAACAAGCCTACGGAATATGCTTCCTGACAATTTTGTACAAATTTGTTAAAAACTTCTGAAATTGGTGCAGCGGGATCCTCAATTTTGCGTTCTAGACGATCAGTGGGGTTGTCAAAACGTAGACAGACTAGTAAAAACTCAAACCGTTTCATGGTCATGACACATCTAAATACGTCCCGTCCAGTTCCATCTGTGGCAAAAATGGTCTCTATATTTTCGTGGTTAGACTTAAACACGGATGTATAAATCAGCAGACCTAAGAACGCATTTATTTCAACTAAATCAGTGTCTTGAATCCACGCTAATTTTTGATCAGCATATTTTATCCGCTTAGTTCCAATTTTTTCATTGGTCCATTGCACTATTTGCTGCAAAATGTCATGTTGAAAAAGAAGGCCCCATGCGGATGCTGCTGTGGGAGAAATCTGTAAGCGCTGCTTAGCCATTTTACGCAATCCAGGTAACTGAACTACAATGTTGTGCTTCATAGTGCGACTGCGGCTGACATGAGGTTCTGCACTCCACTTATACTTATTTTTTCCATAATAGGATTTTCGATTCGCTTCTTGCCTCTCTTCATACTCATCATTTTCGTCATCGTCGCTGTCTAGGTCTTCATTACCTCTAATAACTTCTTGATCATCTTTCAAACTAGTTTCATCAGGTTCCTCGCAGTCAAGCTCCGACTCACTATCGTGATCACTTTCGATTGCGTAATCACTATCACAAACATCTATGTCGCTAAAATCACTGTCTACTTCATCATACCATCGTTTCACAGTCTCTTCAAACTGTTTATCATCAAACCGAACACGTTTAGACGGCCCCGGAGCAGAATCCATTCTAAACGTATTTTTTAAAAAGTTACTTAACCCGTACAAAGTGGTCTCACAGACACTTTCGTACTTTAACTCGAAATAATTTACGCGTACGTTCACCTATATCGCTCAAAATCTTCAAGCGCACTGCTGTTGGCCCAACTTAAAAGTAGATGGAACGGCAGAATGATATAGGAAGAAGTGGGGGAGCGGGTGTGCGGGACTTATTGACAAGTGTCTCACAGACCCCATGATACGGGTTACGGGTTAAGAAATTTGCCCAATCGTTATTTGAGTGTTCTTTTATCGCTAGGTTGATTTGTTTTTGCTTTACTCTTAGTAATCGGTGGTCTTCTTCTTCTCTTGTTAATTGCCAAATTTTTCTTAATTTATTTTTTTCTCTTATTAGTTGTGTGATATGCTCGGGTAAATTATTTTGTTTTTTCAATATCTTCTTTAGTGTTGTTGATTCGTTTCTTGCTTTTATTATTAAATTTTGTAAGTTTTTAATTATGTTAATGAGTTGACTGTTATTTTCTATTTTATCTGTGATTTTTAAGTTATTATTTATGATTTTTCTAAATTTTACCCAGCTCGTGGTGTTATAATCATAGTGTGTGTCTTGTTGTGTTTGTGTGCGATGGGAAATTTTCAGGTTTATTTAGACAGGATCATGATCTGAATTGAAGTCTGGAAGGGTTGTAATTTTTGTTAAATTGTTTATGTTTTTGCTTATTGCTATGTCTAGGATACTGGGGGAGAGGTTTGAGAAAGGAAAATATGTAGGTGAATCAGTGTGAAAGATGTTACAATCTGAATGATCCCAGAATTTTCGTAGAGTTCTTCCGTTTGTGTTGGGGAGGTTAGTGTAGGGATCCCACTGCGGATGATGGCAGTTGAGATCGCCTACAATTAACACCCTGTTGTGTGTGTTTACAATTTTAATTTTGTTATCGAATAAAATAGAGATATGCTCAATTGATGATTTATTTTGTTGCAAGAGTTTGAAATTTATGCCTTTTCTGATTAATAGTGCAATACCACCCCCTCTGACATCATCAGGGCGGTCTTGTCTAAATAGACGATATTCGGAATTTCTAAAATTTACTTTATTGTTAGGTTTCAGGGATGTCTCAATTAAAAAGAAAATATCTGGTTTATGAATGTTGAGAAAGTGACGAATTAATTGGATTTTATTTTGTACACCTTGTACATTGCTAAAAATTATTTTGAGGTTGTATCGATTCTGTAAGCCAAATTTTCCACCTACCTGTCTAGATGTCATAGTTGTCTATATTCGCTACAAAGTTATTGTATATTGTAAATTTGTCTATCATGTTCGTTGCCTGTCTCATCTGCTGTTTCAGATCCGTCACGGCTCTGGATACCTCGTCCAAGTTAACTAATGATTGTAGCTCCTTGAATAAATTATTGACTTCGGTAAATTTGTTTAGATCGTTGCTACTAGTAGTTGATGCGATTCTTGTCTGATTGATTGTTTTTGTTTGTGAGGTTCGGGTTTGGTATGTTATACTTGGGGTATTCTTGGAGGGGAGACTGGGGAATTTTGTATCGTTGGCGGATTTATGCCAGGGGTTGATTTTAGGAGGTGGTGCCGGGATGAATTTTGCTGGGGTAGGTTTGGATTGTTGATTTTTTTTCTCATCTAACAATACTTTTCTCTTCATGTATTCTGGGCAAACCTCCGCGTTTGCCGGGTGGTCACCCTTGCAATTTGCACACTTCGCGGGTGACGATCGGTTCTTCCCACACTCCGGAGTTAAGTGTTGTCCTGCACATTTTAGACATCTGGGGGCCCTACCGCAGTTAGACGTTGTGTGGCCCCAGAGTTGGCATATGTGACATTGTATAATTGGTTTTGTCTGTCTTCTATACTCCCATTGGATTCTAGTGTGTTCGATTACTCTTACTGTTTTATTCAGGTAATCGAGTGTGATTTTAGAGTCAGTTACGACTAAGTATAATGGTCGTCCCTTTGTTGTCATACGATAAATATCCTTGATGTTAATTTTAAATGAGTTGATTAATTCATCTTTGATGTCATCCAACTGCAGTCCCTCGGCAAGGCCTCTAAGCACGAAGGCGTGCGTTTTTTCGTCCTTCCGGCTATATGTGTGGAATGGAACTTTTTCTTCACGTAGCATTCTCTTGAGGGGTTCAAAATCATTGACATCTTTGGTGAAGATTATCGTAGAATTTGCGGTGTATTTTAATTCAAAATTGTTTTTAATTTCCCCTTTCAATACATTAATTATGTCTTTATGTTTTTGCACGTTGCCATCTACGACGATGGGCGGGCAAGGGGGAGTGGTTAGTTTTTTTCCGGTGTTGATGTTTTTTTCCTTTTTTCTTTTTGGGTCCTGTGTCGCATCTTCTTCTGAGGATACTTCCGTATTATTGAACTTCCGGAATCTCGTTTTCTTCCGTTTTTTTTGTTGTGTTTGGATTGTGTATGCTTCATCCTCGGAGGAATCAGAAAGTGAGCTAAACTGATTTCTCGTCTCAATATTTTTGGTTTTTCGTGCATTTTGTTTGAAAACGTTGTTAAGTTTCATCGTTTTCTTGGGTTTAACAAAACCCGGTGGTGTAATTTCTCCCACTTCCATTTGCTGAGTGTCCGGTACGGAAATTATTTTGTTTAGGTCTTCATTATTCATGTTTAGCTTTTTCGCAATAATTTCCTTATTTTTGTTCATTTTTGCATATTGCGAGATAAATGCGTCCTCAGTTGGGGGGTTAACATCTCGCTTCTCGTTTTCTACCTCTTGTGCCCATGAGGTATTTGCATGTATCTGCACTTGGCTCGTTTGTTGTTGATTTTCATCATTGGTAGAGTCACTAGAATGTTCCCCAATTGTGTCTTCCCCCATTTTTAAATATTTTTTATTAACCACTGAAAGTGAATTTCCTTCAGGGGTGGATGTTTTTTCCAAGTTAATTCCACGATATTTTGGTATTGATAGCTCCGAACTACCCTCGTTGAGTTCGGTTTCAAGTTCTGTGGGCTTCACCAAAACGGAAGGAAATATACATAATTGAAATGCGCTACTGTGACGTCACGAAGCCGCTTACACAAGAAAATATAATGCTTAAACCTATTATTAACTACTTTACTACGGACTACCAAAGGGGTCTGTTCGCCTCTAACATAAGTTTTCGAACATATCGTTCCACAATAATGCCACTAACGTAGGCGGAGAGGCTATACTTATTCTCTTGGTGTCCCCTGACTGAGACCCTACAATGTTGTAAATAATTAAAATGACTTACCAATCACATCCATCACGTTTATATTACCTCTGTTAGAGGGCTCTTATCCTATTCTCTCTAAACTCCTCTTTTTCGACTCTACAAATCCTCATGCGCTTTTACTCTTTCCACAATTTTCCTTCGACACCTAATAGAGAACATCACATTTGAGATAATAAAAACCCGCTCGAGGCATAGCTTTGAATAATTTATTTCAACTTACCTGATTCCCCAACAGAATTAGCCAAAATTTAATTAACTCCTTCGTATTCAACTCAAATTTTATTTTTGACAAATCCTACGTACAATCTCCCTGACAGCAAGCAGACTCCTTGATAATATATTAAAACGTCAAACTGATGTTTATCAAATACAATTCGATTGAGACTACATTGATCTATCAATGAACTCTCAAAGTAAGCTTGTCAGCGGAGAATGTAGGTTGTGAACAGGTAATTTAAAGGGAATATTTCGGTTTCTTAAATGGACACTATGGACATTGTTTATAAAAATATCCTAGACATTTAACAAATTGTAGCCTATCTATTTTATTTACAAAGTAGTCAGCAATTTTTTGTCCTAAAAATACTTGTCTGCATTTTGTTTTAAGATCCTTGTGGCGCACAGGTTCATGAACACTATTTAGTTTAACATATGTCTGAGTTTGAAAATTGTTTAAAATGTTAATAAACATAAATAGCGATGTATGTGTTTTATAAAAGCATTCATTAAATTTTGAATGAAATGATTCGCATCAATTAGTTGTTCTAGTGATTGAACTAGTGCAACTAGCCCAAATTTTAGGTGGAAACATAGCTTGCTGTTAATCTATATAATTTTCCAGTATATAATCTGAAAACTCGATTACTCTGCTGTCATTAGGTTGAGTACTCATTAAATCTAAAGCAAAACAGTCTGATACTTCACTAGGCTGTAAAAATGACAAACCAAAGACATAGTTTAGCCATCCTCCTACTTCATTATTTGCATCACGATACTCTGAAGCCAAACCTAGTTTCTGAAGTTATCTGTACCAACTTTGGGCCAGATGAAATCGACACCCTATTATCATCACCATGGGCCAAACAAATTCTATAGCATTATGTATACTTTTCTCAAAGTCTACTACAATAAACTTTGGATTAAAATCTAAATCTACTTCTCGACACTTTTTTTTAATAAATTGAAATGTGTCTATATAAACTGAGGTACTCTTACTTCGTAAAATTGAAAACACTAGTGGAATGTAATGACCATTAATAAAAGTATGTAAAGTAAATAGTTGAAAAAAATTATTTAAACAATAATTAAACGTACCATCTGAATATATTGTGTCGCAATTACACAAAACACGTAAATTTGTTTCGCAAGAAAATACTATAATTTGCTTTTCCTGCTCAACACCTGTCAAAAAAATTTCCCCTTTAATTGTTTTACATTCCAAATTTTGTAAAACTCTAATGGTTTCTTCTGCACTCGTCGGTAAACTTGGCTGCATTTTCTTTCGCTTGTAGTAGACATTATTTCTTATATAATTAATATCTCTTACAGTTAAAGTGTCCAATGCTTCTACATGGTTTTTCAATGCTAAATGAATAATTTTCGAAGGTTTTTCTGTAATGTCTTCTTCTGCCTTCCTTTTGGCACTGTTGCTAACTAAAATAATAATGTCCAATCAGTAATTGCTTTTTAAATAAATACGACACAATAAACATATTTGCCTGTTTAGCGCCTTCGTATTTTTGGGATGTGTATGTTCCAATTCACATCTTGATATGACTTTTTCAGGCCCCACAGTCCACACTTTTGCAAATGTAAATTTGCCACCATCAACAATTAAAATTTGTTTGCCACGTTCACTTGTTTGCGCTATCGTATTATTCATGATGTGGGAGCTTCTTGATGTACACCTCACAGGTAATTATAAACAGGACGTAGATTAGGGATTAGAAAGCTAAACTGTAGTGCCGAATTCATGTATCTTGTCCAGGTAAAGAGGGAGTGCAGGTAATAGGGGATTATAATAGTGCCTAATTCGTTGGCGCTCCTATATTATACTCATTGCTACATTTTCTACATTTAATATTTTTTAAAACGGAACTTTCAATGGATTCTTCAAGTGATGATATTGAGTTAGAAATTATGTCAACGTTTACCGGTAAATAAAACTGGTTATGTTTCTGATGAATATTACAATATGAGCAAACTTTAATTTCAATTGCACTAGCTAGTGTATCGCATTTACCAATTATTTTTTCGAGAAATGAACATACATTAGCAGCGCAATTTATTTCTAAAGTTCCATCTACCAATACATAAACATCAAAAAAGTTTTTTAATATCTCAAATCTTTTTACATAAATTTTATTTCTCGAAGTACCTATCTTAGCTAGTTCTTTACAAATAATACCAAACTGTGATTTAGAAATTCTGTAGATGATTGAAACAGAGCTGTCGCAGTATGCTGAAGTTATAGTTTGTGCTAATGCATCGAATGGACAAGTATTTTTCATTATGTATTGCTTTTTCTCTGATGTATACGTTTTTAGTAGTTTATTGGCATTATATAGTAGAGCAATTTTAACCTTTTGGTTTTCGGTTATTTGAAGGATTTCTGGGCAAAGCTGGCCATAATAAGACAGCTTTGGTCTTTTATTAATTTTAGCGAGGCCCTTCCAGTTTTCTACTTCTGTCTCTACTTCTTCTATATCGTCAACTAATTGATCTGTAGGAATTTGAGTCTTAGCTAGGATCATCATTCCTTGGATGACATCGATATGTTTTATTAAAAATTTGTCGATATTCACTGGTAAAGTTTCTCCAACAAATGATCGATTTTTTAAGTCATTGAAATAGCTTTCTACATTTGCAGATGTCGAAGTTGGTTTTCCGTATCCCATTACACCACTCCAAATAACAAAAGTTTTCAAAAATAGTTTTAAAGCCTTGCTGAACTGGGGCAAGTAAAAAAAATCCGTTATTATGGAATTCCGGTGATGTGGAGTCGGAACACTTAGCAATTGATTCTGCATAGATGGAATCTATCCAATTGGAGACAATTGTAGGGACCTCAAAGGTACCTACGTCGAAGGAGCTAGCTTCAATTATTGTGTCGTACAAACTATTTGACACAATTAACATATCGCTTAAAATATTCTTGAATTCAACAAAATCGTTTGCTTTTATTAAATTTACCATAGAACGCATATAAAATTCTTTCATTAATTTCGTTTGTTGTCTAAAGCAATCCCATTTTCGAACTAATTTCACATGTGCATAATCTACTCGTATATATATATTGACGGTTTTTTGGTAGATTCACTGTTCACCAAACGAAAGCATGCGCCTACATATTCACTTAAACTAGAATATTCTGTAAAGGAGATTGCAATTGCTCCTAATATGCCAAAGGAATGGTCAACTACTATAATTTTCAACTTTGGTTTACACGTTCTTTTCCAAATTTTAAGCCAAAATGCGATAGCCTCAATAGTATGGCTTTCAGAAAGCATTTGAACAACAGGTAACTGGGAAAGGTTTGTATTACATTTGTCTCTAAATGATATTACTCCTTGGTATAAAAATATACTAGATGATGTATTGTCATTAAGTCTAGTCAATTTTTTTACTACTGATCCAGTTTCTTTTGCCTCTTGTTTAGTTGATGAGCCTCCCATAGTTTCTCTTCTCCAGGGTCCTCTAATTTAGATAGAAAACCATATACTTCCACTTGTCCTTACCATTTGTTTTGCAGGAATATTTACCATTTATTGTCGAATATTACTATTTACCATTACCATTTGCTTGTGCAGAAATATTTATCATTTATTGTCGAATATTACTATTTACCATTACCATTTGCTTGTGCAGAAATATTTACCATTTTACCATAACCAATCTACCATTAGTTCGCAGGATCGCCATGTAGTGGCGATGTATATTTTAGCATTTACTTTGCAGGATCGCCATGTAGTGGCGATTACCATTATACCATCAATTTTTCCATTACCATTTCGCTGGCAGGATCGCCATGTAGTGGTTACTTGGTAAGTGCCCCTCGTATAAACTACGTCCACCATAAAAGTATTATATCTGTGGGAAAGGACTTACTTAGTAACCGATCTTCGGGGGTTGAATAAACGACATCATTTAGAAAACTCACTGGGATTAGTATATTTAGAATTAACACAGATTATAATATCATAGACCTTTTAACTTATTCAAAATAATAATAATGAATGAATCATCAGTTTGACGACACTTTGCATTTATAGGAAGCGTTCGGACAGTGGCCTGCATGCCTGACCTTCCGCCTATCAGTTGACCGTGATATTTACATTTTAATTAGAACGTGCTCTCCGTATATCTAACATTGACATCCATAGATCAATGCTCGCTATATATTAAAATTAATATTAATATAATTTAATCTTGTTTCTATGCTAATGTCCTTTTTACACTACTGTCCTTTCGGGATCATCACCACGAATCGATGATCAATAATCCAGGAGATATCGATCTAGAAATCTTAGACAACCTCAGAGATTTAACAGAATCTTTTGTTGGTGAAGATTACGAAGAACAACCTTCCACTAGTAAAACTGCACCCAAAATCAATATAATAGAAAATATACAAGTCAAATCTCCCGACAAAATACTAGAAAACATTAACGAACATGACAATGACCTTACGACACAACACTCTAATGCCGACGATTCAGGAAATAACGGAATTCCCATACTTGACGAAATAATTGATAATAAAACACATCAAATCTTAATATTTCCAAATTTATATAAAAAATTAGTAGTAGCGGACTCGGCTTATGCAAATAAAAAAATAGTAACTGAAAATTCCTGAAAATGATTCAAATCAATCAATTTTTAGATTTTCATTAGAGTATACTGATAGCAAAACCACTTATCATATTTATTTTCACATGGACAAATTTTACAAAGAGTTTTGTAATGTATATTCACAATATTTCAATGAAACCGGACCCAAGCTAATAAAATGTACCAAACAAGTAAATACTATAACAAATGTTGAAGAACAATAAGAAATCATCACGAAGGTAAAACAAACCACAGGGGAATTAACGAAACTGTAGAATACTTAAAAATAAATTATTGGAAAAATCTAAAATCAACAGTAACTAATTTTATTAATGCTTGTAGCATTTGTTTGCAAGGGGGCGTGTCATGGTGTATCTCATCCTGGCTAGCATTTGACACGTCCTCTGATTGGTTAAGGCTTTCCAAGGCAACATAGTCTGAACTGGAAGCCATTATGTGAAATTATTTGTATTACGCACATTGCATGCGTCGCATATTTTGTAGTTGTGATTTACGCACGTTGCATGCGTCGCAGTTTTGTAGTTGTGATTTACGCACGTTGCATTCGTAGCAGATTTTGTAGTTGTGATTTATTTTTCCTAGATGAACGATGGATACCTAGAATAGAAAGCACTACCTAACTACTTAGCTAACACTGCCTAACTACTTCGCTAACACTATTATTTACACTTGGTTCTTATTGACTACTTATAAACTATTTATGAGCACTAAGTTTATTTCATTAATAGTTTTGGAAACTTATTATAATTGAACTATTCAGTGTCACTTAGTTTATTTTTAAGAGTCTTGGCGAAGGCGTTTCAATTTCTCACTCAGATCAGGCTGGACATGTATGCAATTAAAACCACAATCAATTTGTAAGTGAACATGCGCAGTTCGTTCTTTTAGAAGGAGTATTGAATTGCCAGGCTTAGCGTGTATGACGAATAAATTCAGTTCCAGAGTTTATGAAAGGCGATGTTTCGTTCCAGAAGCAAGCCTAGATCAAAGTCAGTATCCGATGCTAGTAGCAGCTTATCAGCCTAGTCGGCGGGTTTCGGGCTCTGTGACTGTGTGGTGATTTTTATGCTGTACTATTATTGCCTGTTTGACTTGAGAGATCTCCGGCTTATTGCTCTTTCACTACTGGTTCACTTTCAACTCTTTCACTTTTTCACTAGTTGTTGACTTCTTGACGATTCTGTAGCGACTGATACTGTGACACACACACACGCGCGGTACTGAACCCGCCCCTCCCAAGATGCAACCCTCAGAGAGCGCTGCATCCCGGGAAGAGCTTCCTTCCACCCCCCATCTCATCCGATGGGTCCTCAGTTGTCGTTAGCGTTTGTCGCGTTGCTGCCCTACCCTAGCCGAAATGGCTGGTAGCTAGGGTTGTGCCGTCGTCTGTTTGCCCTGTAACCTCTTTAGTTTGGTTATATATTTGGCAGTCTTCACGCTTTGTGTGCCTTCTGTTGTGTGTGCTTTTCGCTGCCTCTATAAGGGGCAAATCCTTAGCCGACTTAATACGACTAAAGACGACCTTACAGAGTGGATCCACTTGTTTTTGATGACCTATTTGAAACCTCGGCTCATCTTTTTATGGATGTGCCGAGCCTTCTCCTAGGCGGGTCTTCTCGAGGTTCTGAAACAAAAAATGATTAGTTTATTAGCTGGGCTAATAGCCTAGTCACCTGTTCCAGGATCTCTTGCTTCCTCGGGGTGGCCGTTGTCGTCGTTTTCTTGGTAGTCGCTTGGGCCTAGCTGACTCCTGGCTTCGTTGTTGCTGGGGGCTGTGGTTGCTTCGTCTTCCTGTTGTTCGGGGCTTGTGGGCATCCCTTGTAGTTTGCCGGATGTTCTCCCTGGCAGTTGGCGCAGGTGGCTGGCTTGTCTCTCGGTCTTGTGCAGTCGTTGGATCTGTGTGGTCCTCCGCATTTGACGCATCTTGTACTGACTCGGCATGTCGTCTGTCCGTGGTGGAATCCCTGGCAGTTGTAGCACTGGGTTGGTCCTTCTCCTTTCCTGAGGTCTTCCCATTTTATCCTCACATGCTGGATGTGTTGGATTTTTCGTATCTTCGTCTTCTCCTCCACGTCTAGTTCTACTACGTAGATGGGCAGTGGTCTTCTCTTGCCGAATCTGGAGTGGATTTGGCTGATTCTTCCTATCTTGACTCTCTCTTGTTGGATCTCCTCCTTGAGTTCGTCTAGGTCCTCTTGGTTCGTCAGTCCCTTGATGACGATCTTTCCCTTCTTCTCGTCTTGTGGTATGTGGGTTTACTATTCCACTTCTGCCCTCTCTTCTCGCAGGTACTTCGTGAGTTTCTTGAAGTCCTCTGGTCCTTCGCATGGGATCTTCACTCCGAGCCTCTCTCGGATGGTGATGAACCTAGTTTTTATTTGTCTTACCTGCATTTCCTTACGTACGGATCCCCAGTGCTGTGTTCTCCGTAGTTTATTTTATTAATAGTTTTGGAAACTTATTATAATTAAAATATTCAGTGTCACTTAGTTTATTTTTAAGAGTCTTGGCGAAGGCGTTTCAATTTTTCACTCAGATCAGGCTGGACATGTATGCAATTAAAACCACAGTCAATGTGTAATTGGACATGCGCAGTTCGTTCTTAGGAGTATTGAATTGCCAGGCTTAGCGTGTATGACGAATAAATTCAGTTCCAGAGTTTATGAAAGGCGATGTTTCGTTCCAGAGGCAAGTCTAGATCAAAGTCAGTATCCGATGCTAGTAGCAGCTTATCAGCCTAGTCGGCGGGTTTTGGGCCCTGTGACTGTGTGGTGATTTTTATGCTGTACTATTATTGCCTGGTTGACTTGAGAGATCTCCGGCTTATTGCTCTTTCACTACTGGTTCACTTTCAACTCTTTCACTTTTTCACTAGTTGTTGACTTCTTGATGATTCTGGAGCGACTGATACTGTGACCTGATTCGGTCGTCTATTTATACATATTCTACAATTAATTACTGCGTAGTTAAAACAATAGTTGTAAATTCTCGCACTCCCATTGGATGGGGCGGAGCCTATGAACATTCGTCACGCTATTGGCCTGGCGTCACATTTGTCAATGATCTAAATATGCTAGAAAATCCCCTTACGTGCCGCTTATGTTAACAGAATGAGCTACTAAGCCGTTTCAAATTGTACATATAATTTTTTAAAACGTTTTATAGCTTTGCCCAGTAAATTTACTTTACAGTCACTTCTAAGATCAGTGCCATTTGAAACTGGAATTAATAAAGCAATTTTTGATAGGCTTAAAGAAAGGGTTGTCAAAATGAAGCAGATAGATAAAAATTGTGTCCTCTTATTTGATGAAATACAATTGACTTTGAATGTGGCTAATGACAAACGATGGAAAATAATACTTAACACTCACAGATGCTTCCTCAAAATTCGCACAAGCAATTTTTATTGAAGGTAAGACCGCAGTTATCATAAGTAGAGATTTAATTAAATATTTTACAACTTTTGGTGTTCCACAAACTTTAATTCTAGACAATGGAACCGAATTTAATAATCAAACAGTTAAAGATATACTGGCACTCCATAAAATTAATGTTCACTTTACTACCCCAGCTCACCATGTGTCCAACTCGCTAGCAGAACGTTTACATTCGACGGTAATCGAACAATTACACATATTACAGGAAATTTACCCCGATGAAAAAGGCAATTTAATGGACTATGCTATACTAGGCTACAATAATACTATACATAGCTCAACTAATTTTACGCCATTTGAACTTACTTTCGGACGTACTGACACATGAAATCCCAACGAAATATTTGACACATTCATTTTATAAAGATTACGCCGAAAAACATAAGGAAAAACTGAAACATGTATATGACAAGGTAAATAGGACACTGACTGACAAAAAGCAAAAAGTAATTACGAAACGTAACGATCAAGGTGACGATAACCCGGAATTTAAACTTAATCAAATTGTTTATAAACAAAACCCTAGACGACGTAACAAAAAAGGCAGTATTTTTAGGCCCTTACCAAATAACTGAAAAATTATCTAGAAACCACGTAGAAATTACTAGAGAGTTTAATAAAAACAAGAAAGAAATAGTACATATTAAAGAACTAAAAAAACCTCCCGTAATTGCAAGTTCCTCATCAGGTTGACCAGTGCCCAATCAAATTTCCCAAAATTCCATAACCTTAATGACAATCCTGGACCCATACATAGGTAATGCACAAATTAAGACTGACTTCTGGACATTCATACAAACTTACGACTTGACAAATATAACAAACGAATTTATATCACTTCAAGACCAATGCGAGAACATTAAAAATTCACTTTTAAATAAATCCGAATATTATAGGTTTCATAATGAATTTGAGAACTCATATCGCATAATTAAGATACTTGAAAATAAAATGAGCATACAATTAAAACAACTTAATCCTATAGGGAAACTGAAACGTAAAAGATCTCTTTTTGACGGAATTGGCTCTGCTATAAAATTTATTACTGGAAATCTCGATCAAAACGATACGAGGAGATATGACGATGCGATATTATCTCTCTCTAATAATCAAGAGAAATTCAAAACTTTATTTAAAGACCAAATAACTTTGCTTCAAAAATCAATTGATAGTTTTGAGAACAATACGCGAATACTCGCCAACAACCAATTAATTTTGAAAGATCGTATAACAAGAATACAGGAAATAATAAAAAATCTTAAGCTGGAAGAAGTAGAAACTTATCATTATTTCGCCATTCAAACTATTGTATCCCAAATTACTACAAGTTTTCAATTAATCTATGATCTACTCGAAAAAATAGAAGTTGCTGTTACTTTCTCTAAATTTGCTTTCAGAAATTTTAATAATTAGCAAACAGCTAATGGAAAATAAATTTCCATTTGAACCAATTCTGGAAAATATCCTATTATTTGAAAATACTTAAAATTAAGAGCTACTGCAAAATATTTATTTTAGAGATACCAATTGTTCAGTTAAACGATTATAACTACTATCATTTGTATTCTCTTCCAACACCCTCTTTTTATTCCTACAAAACAATAATCCCGCAATCAAAATACCTACTATCCTCTGAGCACAAGTACGCATTTATGGATACTAGATGCCAAGAAGTTCCTGCAGGAGAGTTCCTCTGCGAAGACATCCAGAATACCAACAATCCTCCTTGCGAGATCCAGTTGTTGAAATATTCAAAAAACACTACGAGGTGTCACCAAATTCCTACCAAGATCACCGAACCTCAAGTTCAAAAAGTGAAGAAAAATCAGTGGATAATTATTCTACCCCATAGTATCGTGGCAACGCAAAAGTGCGGTAAAGTTATAAACAAAATTCCTCTTCAAGGAAGCTATTTACTAGAACTTAGTAATAACTGTGAAGTGCAGCTAGAATGCATGTTATTGAAAACTTTCGAGGATCAATCTAAATTAAAAAATGTTGAAATTCCGCGATTAGAACCACTTAGTGAATTTGCAACTCCGGAAAATATAAACTTTCCAACAATTCAAATGGACTGAATCAAATTAGACGAAATAAAAACTGTTTATAGTGCTTTAGACTCTGAAAGAACTAAAATTGAAAATATAAAAACAGTTCCAGTGCATTTTGACAAAATTGGTATTTACACAATTTTACTATACATTTTTGGAATTTTAATAGTTATTTAAATGAGTTTTAAGTACTGCCGATCCAATGCCAAATCGGGCAGAGAAAGAGAGGAAGCCATTCAAGAGAAACCCTTAGAAGTGGATATTGGACTTTCTTCGTCGAACTCTGGTTCATCCCCCATAGTTCTCCACTAAGACCGGAGGAGTTAAGGAAGGCCCTGGATACGATGACCCAGCGCCACGGAACCCGCTGACGCTGCACCGACAACGAAGTTATAAATAGAAATGTTAATGTACGCTTCATGTCAGATTAGTTGTTGAATAAAGTAGTCACTGTATTAATTTGCGTTTTTAAAAACATTCTTTTCGGAAACCGAAACTTCACTCCCATCAAACACTACCCGCAATTTTGTAGTCCTTTTGTTTTCATTTATGACAGGATGATGTGCCATAAAGTAGATAGGAAAATTACCACTCTCATATTCTTTGTATAGTATATTCATCAATGAAAATTTTGTAATTTATTAAATAAATCAGGATTTGTTTGAAACCTTTTTACTGTAATAAACGCTGTCACCACCGTAATAAACGCTGTTGTCACTGTAATAACCTCAATTGTCCTTTTGAATTCACAGCCCTCTGTTACCAGTGTATGACAACCTTTGGATCCCTATTTTCTTGAATTTTGTAGCGTGCTGTCACCAGTGCCGTAGGGCACAATTAGAGCCAGGAAATCCCCTTGTGGGTAACCTCGGGGGAGGTGGTTTCCTGGCACGAGTGGGTAAGGTCTCCGTGGGGCCTCTTGGGCTTATACAATGTGCGAAGCCTGAGTTCTAAGGCGGGTCGTGTCAACCAGTTCAATCCCGCTGGTTCGAGGGGAGGGGTTTGTTGGTAAAGGAAACATACTGGGTGGATAATATGTACATATATATTACAAAAACAAAATTAATAAGTATAATAATTCAACCCTGGTTAGGACAAAAATAAAAATTATTCGTAAGTGAATGTATAATAAGTTAGGAAAAAACGTCATAGTCTGGAAGTAGTTTCTCCTGAGTATGACGTAAATAAAAGATGTCTTGCATATAACTATCCCTGTATAATATATGAGAAAAATTAACGTGACTAGGGTAAAACGTCTTCCATAGTCTGAAAGTAGTCTTTCCTGATTATGACATAAATAAAATGTTTCTTACATATGAATAGCCCTGTATAATATATGAGAAAAATTAACAAGACTAGGGTGAAACGTCTTTCCTAGGCTGAAAGTAGTCTTTCCTGATTATGATGTAAATAAAAGATTTCTTACACATGAATGTCCCTGTATAGTACATGAGAGAAAATTGACTAGGGGAAAACGTCTTTCATAGTCTGAAAGTAATTTTTCCTGAATATGACATAAATAAAGGATTTCTTGCTTATGAATAACCCTGGATAATATATGAGAAAGGTTAACAAGATTTAAACTCCCTTGGCTAAAATCTAGTGCTCCCCGGAATTAATAAATCAATTTCAATAGTGCACTAATATGACCAGGAAATGTATCTTCGGACACCAAGACGAATCAAATAAATGTCAATACGATATTCGTTCCAAAAAAAAATATAATGACAGGAAAAAAACTTACGGTTTGAAATATCACAAATCACAACAAAACAGTATCACTGTTCACATACGGGCCGTCGAAGATGGGGGAGTACCAGGCCATACGGTACCCTCTATGAGGGTTTTTTCCTCACTGCCCTCTGTTCCAAATTTCCTTCTATTTATTTCAGAAGATTTGGGACGAGGATTGTTATTCAAAACATCAACTGTTGTGTTGTGTTATTTAATTACCTTCGGTTGCCCTTGTCTCATATTTTATTATTCTCGTAATTTAAGGTTAATTTTTAATTATTTTTCTCTGCTAAGTTGCAAAATTGGTCCGTTATTTTTTTTATAATCAAAACATCGTTGTGTATTTGCTTGTCGTCGACCTTGTCGATTATGCAAATTGTTTGTTTACTTTTCTGCTCTAGGTCGGTCGTTTGTTTTTATATTAATTGAATCCGACTTATTTCATTTAATGAAAATTATATCTATATAGGGTGTCCCTAAATTTCCTTTGCCATATTTCGTGCTTATTACATTACTAAATTCTGAAAACGTTCATATGCAACTGAGAAGGAATCTCCTAGATCCATTTCTGACAAATCTAGCTTGAGTGGTAAATGGACCTGAAATTTGCCATTTTTTAATGTAGTTGACCTTTTAAAAATGACCTCGCACGTCTCTTGCTCACTTTTATATTCTGGAAATAGGTCTGGTACCTTTTCAGTGTCCCAAAATTGTGAGATAATATTTTCAATATTTTCCTCCTGCACTAAGGCTTGACATGATACAAGCGATGAATTGCTAAAGTAAGCGTGGCTCTTTAAATTAAGGTTAGGACATTAGGGAATTTCCCCTGAGACTAAATAACCAAATGTAGTGTTTTTAGAACAATACCATTTTTTAAATTGATTTAAGCATCTTGCAAAATATCAATGACTATATCTGCTGATAATGAAATGTCAATGTTTTTTGGAAGATGAAATTCATCATTTGCTAGAGTCACACCTTTTGGTATATTCAATTCAAATGTATTTAGAGAATATTTTGGCAAATTGCTTGTCATTGCAAATTTAGAAGTTACGCTATAATTGTTTTCTTGTGCAAATAGTTTCAAGTTGCTGCCTTTGTTATTTTGAATGAAGCCTCTGTAACACAGAAAATATTTGCATTGTAGTTGAAAGTTGGAACTTTAAGCATTTCAATTAAATTTTTTGTAACAAAGAAAGTCAGCTAATGCATAAACATTAAAGAAATCACCAGATTGTGTTTTTAATTTTACTTCAATTGTAGGTAACAAAATTTCATCTCCTAGATTCTTTGCAAGACAGGAAATTTCAACATTTTTATTTAAAATCTGACTAGTTTGCCTTATATTTTCTGTTACATTATTATCCAGATGTATAATATTGTTATGATTTGTGTTACATTTAACACACTTAAAATCTAATTTACATTTACCTTCATGGTTGTTTAAGCATATTGTACAATGTTTATTATCTTTTATAAAATTTATCCTTTCGATTACAGACAGAGATTGAAACCTTTTACAGTTGTAAATTCTGTGGCCATTATCATTGCAAAAAGTACATGTTGTTTCCTTTTATGTGATGGTTTGCTTAGGGTTATCCCTTGATATATGAACATGTTTTTCTTTAATATTTTTCACTTCTAGCTGATTGACAGCCTCAAGTGCAGTAGCACGTGCCTCTAAAAACTCCAAAAATTCATTTAATGTGGGCAGTTTTTAAACATCCCTATATATCTGATAGGCTCTGTTAGTATACTGATCTAATTTTTTAGATAAAATACAACTTAATATTATATCCCAAGTATCGATAGTATCATTTAGTACATTTTTGAGACTACCTAAGTGTTGTTTAACTTTGCTCAAAAATTCACGTAATGCAATTGTGGTGCCTTTGCCAATACTTGGCAAGTCTAAGATGACCTTAAATTAAAAAGTGTTTTCTTCCTTAGACAAATGATTGTCGTTCGCAATAACTGCCTTAAAAATTTCGATAAATGGTTTAAATTTATTCAGGTTTTTACCCGTGAAAGGTTCAATTTGTATAGGTTGCAGCTTTGCTGTCGATAAGGATTCAACATTTGAATTAATTTGAGCTTCGCTCATGTATACATTATTTGATTGATATGGTTTAGCTACAACTTTGTTTAAAATAACATTAATTTTTGAAAGTCGTTCACAAGAGACATTTTTGAATTCATCAACTTCAATGTTTTCCTCTTCATTAGGGCTTAAACATAATAAATCTATAAGATGCTGATCAAACGCCTTTTGATTATCAACCAAGATATGTTTTCTTAGTTGGAATTCTTTTATTAGAAGATCGTTGATGGTATCTTGCACATGTGTTTCGATGTATCTCCTGACCCCGTTGTTAGTGTTAGTACACAATTTTAATTTAAGTTTTAATTAGGAAATATCTTCTTTTTCCTTCTTTGTTGGCATAATCGAATTGTTTTTTTGTTGAAAATGTGCACGCTAGCGGTGGTTTGAAAGCTACAAGAATTCGGACAGATGTTACTTTGATTTTTACTCAACACTTCACTGTTTGCTGTTAGATGGCGCTTCATTGACGAGAGACGCCATTTTCTATCCAAATGGTAATACAAACATGCAGCGTGACCGGTCTTTTATAAGGGTATGCATTTTTTGTTTTTATTGAAAGTTTTACCTTTTATTTAAACGAATGATGTCCTTCACAGATATAGGTACTAATATCACAAGAACATAGGAAAATCCGTTATCACTTCACACGGCAGTTGCTAGCAAATGTTTTTGCATTTTTACACGAACCGTTTTTTTACTCACTGCTTGCCATCCACTCGAATAACCATTTTCATGTAGCGGTTTCTTACTACATAAAGATATTGTTCTTTTTGTGGACTGTATCTTTATTATATTTTTTTATAACTTTGATCAACATACTTTTATAAAGAATTTAGAGATTACACTTTTCCCGCGAACCTCACCTATATTGAAACAAGAGAGAAGTGAACTGAATGATTTTGCGATGCCGCCTCGACGCTGCACAGCTTTCGTATTATCGGACTCCGACCAGTAGGGCGGAGGGTTGTTTATCCAGCTACCACTTTCTGTGGAGCAGTCACCTTGTCGGAGACCATTTCCCGAGTATCCACCTTCCAGCTTCTCAGTTATCATCCGAGCAATGATACCACTGCTGCCACCGTTGTCGTGCGTCCGTCTCAAAAGCTTGTCATAAAGACGAGCTGATTATGACAGGGAAAGGACTGCTGCCGTTGTGGGGAGGTATGGGCAAGCAGGAAAGAGAAGGGCTGTGTTGAAATTTAGGAGAAATTACAATAAAATGTAAGCTAAACGATATAAAAGTTAATAATTTATAAACAATAATGTCTAGGTAATACCTACATATCTTTTGTGTCAAGTATATCCGCGTAAAAATAGAGTATCCAGAATATAATTGGGAGAGCTTCATTCAACACGGCATCTTCAAAGTTTATGAATACAGTGTCCAGGTCAGTCTTTTTTTTTAAATATTATTGGCCAATAATAGTAATAACAATAATTTTAGAACGATAATTATTGAACCATCCCATTTATGGAATTGAAACATGAACTAATTCCGTTCCTTCAAAGACCATTTTAGCTGTAAGAAATATTTGTATACAAATTCAATTTGCTTATTCTTTAGGTACAGCAAACTTTAAATCATTTCATGGTTGTAGTAAATATATTTCTATCGTCTTACCTCATTAAACTTCAATAAACAGAATGCATTCATTTGTGAGGTTATAAACGCTATAAGGTGATACATCATTGTGCTTAATATATTAACAGAATCTCCGCGGTTCTTTATGTAATTCTTATACACATATCCTTTTATATTAATAGTAAACAACAAAAAAAAACATTTTAATAATATCCATCAAATAATCAGATATTATCGATAACTCTATAACATATGTGAAATCCATGACCTGCGAAATATATCGTTTGATAATTTTCCTGACTAAATAGCACATAGGGGTATCAAAAATTGTATCCATAAATAAGTTTTCTGTGAATTAAAATATTTTAAATCATTGTACTTTTATTTAAATAATTTTCAAGCATTAAATGCAAATATAAAGAATATTAAAATATTTAGTATTTCAAATATCGTCAAATTCCAATATAGTTGAGAAATTAATATATGGTGCCAGAACTCAAAGAGAGTATAGTCTCATCTCCGAAATAACTGAGTTAGCTACAGAGGTATAGGTAAATAAATTAATTACACAACAGTATAAATTATATATATATATATATATATATATATATATATATACCGCTATGGGCTATTTTGAAGAACTATTTTGGTACCTTGGGGTCTGTTTGAGGAGTAGGTGGTCATTTTGAGGAAATCCTCGAAGTGCCACTTATACGAACAGGCATTAAGTGAGTATTTTGAGGATTATGGACCGTATTCAATATGGTCATATTGAGGAGATTCTTTAAAATACTCGAATAAAGACAAACAATCTCTAATCAGAGTATTTTGAGCTAGTTCCTTAAATTCATCGGATTACGCATTTATAGTTAAATTTTAGCGGCAATTTGAGGATGCTCTTCAAAATACCCATTCTGATTTACTTACACTTTGTATCTACTATATTACGAGTATGATGTATTGTCTGCAAAGTTTAAAAATTAATATATTTTCTAGGTACTGTTTAATGGTGAAATTTCTCGTTATGTAAATGTTAAAAATCAATAGAAACATCGATTTGTCTTAATCTGAATATGCCGTAATATCGAATTCAACAACTATGTTAAGAAAGCTGTATATATATATATATATATATATATATATATATATATATATATATATATATATATATTAATAATGAATTGCTACTTTATTTTAAATAATGTCCCACGTTTGGGGTTGCAGTTAAATAATGATTACTTTATTTTATTTATATAATGCCCCACGTTGGGAAGCAAGTTAATAATGAATTGATGCTTTATTTTTAATTGCCCCACGTTGGGAGCAAGTTAATAATGATTAACATATATTTATTTATATAGTTTATACTAGTTGAATATGATTGGACTTTAAGTATTAATATATATCAATGTATGATTTGAATATATGGATATGTGAATATGAAATGATATTATATTTATTGCAAATTTTAAACTTTTTATACTATTGTTGGGTTCGCCAAATTACATATTTTTTTATTCAATGCTTCCTTTTATTTATTATGCTATTTATGAACATGTAGTTTATTTAATTCTTATGTTTTCTTACCTCGGCTGCTCTTATTCGTTTACGACTCTTAAATCAGTAGGGTTCTGGGCATATTATGATAATAAAATCAACCTTGCTTATTAATGTGATATATTTATGTGACTGATAAAAAAAATTTTTGTGAAATAAAACCTTTGCAAACACATATAAAAAAATGATTCATATACAAACTATTTGTTACAGCTTATTATACAGTTAGACTGATGAAACTATTTATTAATAAAATAAATGATTAACCTTTTGTTCTACCAACTCTTACGTTATACATAAATAATGAGTTATTTTATATATATCTAAATTTCCACTTTGAAATATGACTTTCTTTATATTCCAAAAAAATTATACCTTTCTTTTTAACCACGACTTTTTCTGGCTCATTTGCATAACTTGGTCGAAATCTTGTGAGCGTTGAAATTCTTAGAAATTTGCAAACACCTGCTCTTTCTAACTTTGCTTCTATGTTAAACAAAAAACTTTTAAAGTGTTTCCTTTTTTTTAACTAAGAGGATTTATGAAATGATTTTAAAATGTTAAATTTTAGTTTTCTTCGGGACGTGAACTTGGAAACATATTTGATATTTTATCGATTCAAAATTTACGTTTTTAAATATTATTTTACTGTATGGTGATAATTGTGTATTGATATAAACTGGAATTAGTTGTGGTCTGTTACTAGTGGAAATTTTTATATATATTTTTGGTGAAGTTCGACATGAAAGAAATTATACATTTATCTACACTTTATAATATTACTTTTCTCTGGTATATTATATTCATGTAAAGATAACAGAACTTTAAACCAGGTATATGAGCTCTTAAAATTTTTATATCACTTGAAATTATTATTTTAAAATTATTATTTATACGTTCTTATTTGAAAGTTTCATTTATTTGGTACCAAATATATTTAATAAAACACACAACCGACCTTTTGTTCCTTTTTCTTGAAATGATGCTACATCGGAGGAGACGCTTCCCATATATCTTCCCGCCTTTGATGTTGAATACCTTTGCCTTTCATTATCTGGGTGATAATTTTCTTCCTCTGCTACTTGTAGTCTCACAAACGTTTGTTACACTTGATTTATTTTAAAATTGATTAGATTTTATGTTGATTTATATACTTTTCCTTTGACTAATTATAAATTTGTTATATTAAATAAAAGTAGGATAACTTTATTAGTGTTACCTATCTGACCACTGACTCTCAACTACCAATTTCCCCCATTTTACATCGAACACAACCCTTTTTATCGTCTGTCACCGGAAGTGGTTTTTGTTCTCGAAAGTTCGATTGAAAATTTCACCTGTCACTTTGTTTATTGTTGTTTTTATTGTTTTTCTGACTTAAACTTATTGCAAACTATAGTTTTTTATACCTAATATACTTATTGTCATTGACTTATTCACTCACACCTTATTATTATTGTCTTTTTCCATATCACTGTTTATTTGCGCTGTTTTGATTGGTCAATGCAATTTCATTAATTCTACGTTTTCTACAATCTACATATTTACTTATTATACATATATACAATTCATTTCTCATTATGTTTGATATTATTACACCTATATACATAAACTATGTCGGTAATCATTTATTTCATTATTGTTTTTCACATTCAAAATAATTTATGTTGGTATAATTTGTCTCAACTGTTTTATTTTGGTATTAAACTTGACCTTGCCCATATTACAGATTCCTACTTATTATAATATTTCCTATACCTACTTTTATGATTAATTATTAACTAAATATCTTATTCTATATATTTTATTACTTCTAAATGTCTTTTTATTGTTTAATCATTATAGTTTTAGTTACATTTGTTAGAAGTTTCTATTTATTTTTCAAATATAAACAGATGCTCTGGGTGTCTAAGATTCCATGCAGCGTTATATTATTTCTTGATCTGCGTTTACTTGTGAGGTTCTGTATATGTTCTATTTACAACAATATATATATATATATATATATATATATATATATATATATATATATATATATATATTCCTTTCACGGTATCCACTTAAGTTCGCAGGTTATGAGAAGCTTTTTTATTTTTGTTATCACGAAAGTTATTCCTCATAAAAAGTTCTGCATCAGGTATCAAAATTTCCAAGTCATACACGAGGTACTTATGACAAAAAATATGAATTTTACCCGACAGTAAAATACTTATATTTTTGACCAAATCGAAAATTCTTATCCTGAAAATGTATTTAAATGTAAACTAGTGTCTAACAAACAGTTTTGTCACATTTAGGTTTCCAGACTTCTGAGTTGCAGCATAGTTTAGATTAGTTTAAAAATATCTTTATTTACAATCATTTAAGCTATCCCTTTTACATGTAAATCTAAAATATATGTTACAACAATATAGGCCGATAGTCAGGCAAGTTTAAATCCACTTGCGTGCGTCTATAGTATAACTTGGCTGCTTGCTGAAGCATAATCCAATTGTTTTCACTGATGAAGTAACTTTGTCCCCAGTATAAAAATATGACTTTTTCGACTAATATGTCCCAGAAAAGTAGCTGAAAAACAAGGTTTCAAAATCGTAGTTGCAGCATATTGATGACGTTTTAAAATAATTGATACACATAACAGAATAATTTATTTTAGAATTTTTCACTTGAATACCTATATTATACGGAAATGGTAAAAAAAATGTAGATCAAGTGCCTGGGCTATTGAGCACAACCCAAACGAATTAACGCATGAATTAACCCATCTAGATTATTTTCTTGATCAGAAGAGTGCACCAACTATTCCGGACACAACCGTAGAAATTGAACTACGTTCCCTATTCTTTAACTGAGTTTTGGCAATGATGATTCTACTGTTTAAACCAGATGGAGGTTTGCCGAGTCGACATCGAGGCGGCCGGCAAGCGTACCCTGGCGAGATAAGTCAGAAAAAGTAGATCCAATGAGTAATGTATACTTTTCTTAAATAATACCAATTATATGGTTACAACCAAACCACCTCCTTACTTCTTAGAAATCAGAAAACCTGGGACATACCACAAAATGGTATGATGAAAAAGTATAACTTTTCAAAGAAATTCGTTAGGAATTAAGCAACAAGAAGGAATGGGATCCAAATACCATTACCAGACTAGGAAAGAATGCTCAAAAGCAGTAGAAGGAACTGGGATGTATACGGGCCAGGATCCAAGCACTCTGAAAGCTTGGGTAAACCCCAAGTATCTTTCAAGCGGAAATTCACGCCATAAGAAAGTGTGCCCAGTTCAATATTGACAAAGGATTATCATAATGTCGGATAGTCAAGCGGCCATTAAAGCACTGAACCCTTGTGTAATCAGTTCCAAAATGGTGTTGTTACGCGCTTTATTTAATTATTGTCTACTCGCTAGCTCCAGAAGCACAACCTCATGCCCAAGCTCAGTTCGGTCGGGGGTGGGTATGCGAAAATTCCTATTTTATTTAGTTGTTAAAAGTGGGCGCCACCAGTTAAATTTTAATGAGCCAGCCCTAACTAGTAGACCGCCACGATGGTCAGGATGGAGCAGACAATTTATAAGATGTTAGGTATACAATGAAAATTCTATATTACTATTTACACAAAAAAGAGACTATATACAATCAACTTGTTTTTTTTTTGTTTAAAAAGGTCTTTATTGATCAGTTTTTGGTTCCCTAATTAACAGAGGTTATAACATTATATATATACATATATACAAATGCCGATGTTCTGGCGATTTTAATAACTCTCTCTTCTCTCTGGTAAGAATCCACGGCTCCTTGCTGTATGGCATTATCCGTTCATTTTCACTATATACAATAACCTTGTCCCTCATATAAAAGTTTGACTCCTACGACTTTTCGACTTGGGTAATCCCAGAAAAACAGCTGAAAAACTGGGTTACGAATCGATACGGGTTATTAGTTTTCGAGAAAGCAACATGGCAGACGTTGGTTTGATATTGTAAAATTTATGAGTTAGGTGGAGCAAAAGTTCCGCTGTGTGTTACAGTAAGACTTTTACTCCCTTTGAACGATAATGTGGTTTGGAAATCATCAACCTAGTTATGTAATTAACTTTCTGTGCAGAAGCCTACACCCACTATCTCGGATGCCTTCTGCGCGAATAGCGGCTTTGAGTTTGTTTCGAAGATCTTGTGGCAGACAGTAGTTATAAAAATTATTTGAGATTCTATTGATGAAGTCTTTGATAGTGAGTATATTCGCCTTGTCATGTAACCAAGAAGTTTTAGGAAATTTGGGGTAGACCGTGTTATGATTTATTGCCATTCTGAGACACTTGTTTTGTATCATCTGCAGTGAGTAAATATTGCGTTTGGTGCCCTTGTAGTATATGGGTGCAGCGTAAGTGAGTATGAGTCTTTTGATTTGTTTGTATATTAAGATTTTATTGTGACTTGTGAGATTACTGTGTTTACATATAAGTGGATATAGTCGACCCATTGCGATCTTAGCCTTTTGTATTTGCTGTGAAATGTGCATATTGGCTGAGGTGGTTCCCTGCATTGTGTACCCTAAGTATTTTTGGGGGCAATGAAATGTCCTTCTACGCAAAGCTGAGATTGCAATGGTTCGACTTTTCTAGCTATTCTTCTGAGTAATAAATACTCTGTTTTTGAAGGATTAATAGCTAGTTTGTGTTCTTTGAAATAAGGTGAGATTTTGGTATTGATGTGAGTTTGTACAGTGTTAAGTGCTTGTTCTTGATTCTTTGCTGATGCTACAAAACATGTGTCGTCAGCATACATTGCGGTTAGCAATTTTGTGGATGTTGGGATATCGTGGACAAACAGGGAATATAACAAGGGTGATAGTACAGAACCTTGAGGTACTCCTGCCCTTATGCTGTAAGGACCTGTGACGTAATCATTAATTTTTGAATAAAATTTTCTATCAGTCAAATACGAATGAATAATTTTAGTCAAGTAATCCGGGAATTTTAATTTAATAAGTTTATATATTAACCCCTCGTGCCATACGGAATCAAAAGCTTTTTGGACGTCTATTGTAACCATGATTGATTTCCATTTTTGCTGAAAACCCTCACGGATATAGTTTATCACTCTGATAATTTGAGCTACAGTACTATGTTCACTTCTGAAACCGTACTGCTCGGAGGGGATAATACATTCTTTATTTACAAATGTTTGAAGTCTTTTTAATATTATTCTGTCTATCACCTTTGCAATATTATTTAAGAGGGAAATTGGTCTATAGCTATCCACATAACTAGGTTGTTTGTTAGCTTTGACGACTGGTATGATGTTGGAAATCTTGAGCATATCAGGGTAGTGTCCAGTTTTGATTATGTAATTAGTTATATATGTTAGTTGGGCAATAGCTTTTTTCGGAAGATTCTTTAATAGTACGTTGTGGATTCCGTCTGTACCAGGGGCTGTTTTGATTTTTAGTTTATGTATGGTGTTGTAAATTTCTGTGGTGTATGTTGCGTAATCTTTTGTATTTAATGTGCTTAATGAGTGTAAGTGTTGATGGACTGAGTTTATAATGTTATAATGTTGTTGTGTATGAGGTGAATTGTTTATAAAATTGTTTTGGAAGAACTCCCCGAATTTCTCTGCGATCACCGTCATGTCTGTAATAGTTTTACCGTTGTCTATGATTTTGTTAATTTCGCGATTTGTTCCTCGAAGCCGCCTAGCAAATTTCCATAGTGAATTGTCCTCTGGCTTGAGGTTATTTAACCCGTAACCCGTACAGATCCACTTTTAGGACATAAGTCGTACAGTGGGGTCTGTGAGACACCTAGCTATATATATATATTTGGAAAGCGTGTGATAATGGTGAGGCTATAAATATATATATATATATATATATATATATATATATATATATATATATATGTATATTAGGAGTTAGCATATGTAAAAACTTTATGAAATAAAGTCACATTTTCACGAAAATATTTAATTAATTCTTGGAAAGTAAAATTTTTGACATATTTTGAATTTACATGTTTTTTTTTTCAAAATGTAATATAAACATACCAAACAGCTTTTATCTGTAAAGAAGCTTGATAAACAAGAGTATAACAAAAAGATATTCTTAAATTTTTATCAAAAATTACAAAAATAACAAGCTTTATTTTAGAGGTCATTTTTACACTCTTTACATATTTTAAAGGTGCACTCTAAACGTACTGGGTTTTTACACATCACACATAAGTACTGGGTCTTACGTTTAAGTCTTTTAGGACATAAATAACACACTTTTCTTATTTCTAAACGTTCTTCCTGATTCATATACTGTATTTCACGATTTTTTGTGACTTCTTCTCCTATGATACGCTGAATTCCTATTTTGATTTCTACTGGAGTTCTAGAATTTACGAATCTTCTCTCCATGTGGGGTGTAACAAGTTCTTTTGCTAACATTTTTAAAAAATTTCCTGTCGTGATTTTAGGAGAATTTTGTCCTGATGTATATAGGATGTACGCATTAGACGTGCTGATATTTAGTAACTGAAAGAACACTGCCATCGGCCATCTTCTTGTTCTCCTACTAGCACTAAAATTGGAACATTTTTCATCCAACGTATCAACTCCACTTTTGGTATTATTGTAAAAAGCATTTATCTCTGGTTTACCTGTGTCTTCATCAGTGTGTCGTGTGTGATGCATTGACGATGCAAGTATTACTGCTTTTCCTTTTTTAGGAACATGGGAAATAAGGGTGATTTTTTTTGTAAATCCATATAAAGTGCTTCCAACTTCTTTAGTTTTTGAAGGCAGAAATTCTTTGGGTAGTTCTTTTTTATTTTTTCTCATCGTTCCGACATATGTTAGCTTTTTTTCAAATAAAATGTCGATGAGCTCTATTGACGTAAACCAATTATCGGCAGTAACATTTTTATTTGTGCCGTAAATTGGCTGGCATAAACGTAAAACAGACTGAGTTGGTTTATTATATTTTTTCTCGACTTCTGGCAGGCCTTTGCCATCGGAACCACTTCCAGTGTAAATATATCCATTATAGAAATAGTGGTTACGAGCATCAGTTAAACACTGAACCTTTATGCCGTACTTGGCTGGTTTGTTGGGTATATACATTTTAAACCGGCATTTTCCTCGAAAGGAAATCAACATTTCGTCGACACACGTTAACAAGCCTACGGAATATGCTTCCTGACAATTTTGTACAAATTTGTTAAAAACTTCTGAAATTGGTGCAGCGGGATCCTCAATTTTGCGTTCTAGACGATCAGTGGGGTTGTCAAAACGTAGACAGACTAGTAAAAACTCAAACCGTTTCATGGTCATGACACATCTAAATACGTCCCGTCCAGTTCCATCTGTGGCAAAAATGGTCTCTATATTTTCGTGGTTAGACTTAAACACGGATGTATAAATCAGCAGACCTAAGAACGCATTTATTTCAACTAAATCAGTGTCTTGAATCCACGCTAATTTTTGATCAGCATATTTTATCCGCTTAGTTCCAATTTTTTCATTGGTCCATTGCACTATTTGCTGCAAAATGTCATGTTGAAAAAGAAGGCCCCATGCGGATGCTGCTGTGGGAGAAATCTGTAAGCGCTGCTTAGCCATTTTACGCAATCCAGGTAACTGAACTACAATGTTGTGCTTCATAGTGCGACTGCGGCTGACATGAGGTTCTGCACTCCACTTATACTTATTTTTTCCATAATAGGATTTTCGATTCGCTTCTTGCCTCTCTTCATACTCATCATTTTCGTCATCGTCGCTGTCTAGGTCTTCATTACCTCTAATAACTTCTTGATCATCTTTCAAACTAGTTTCATCAGGTTCCTCGCAGTCAAGCTCCGACTCACTATCGTGATCACTTTCGATTGCGTAATCACTATCACAAACATCTATGTCGCTAAAATCACTGTCTACTTCATCATACCATCGTTTCACAGTCTCTTCAAACTGTTTATCATCAAACCGAACACGTTTAGACGGCCCCGGAGCAGAATCCATTCTAAACGTATTTTTTAAAAAGTTACTTAACCCGTACAAAGGGGTCTCACAGACACTTTCGTACTTTAACTCGAAATAATTTACGCGTACGTTCACCTATATCGCTCAAAATCTTCAAGCGCACTGCTGTTGGCCCAACTTAAAAGTAGATGGAACGGCAGAATGATATAGGAAGAAGTGGGGGAGCGGGTGTGCGGGACTTATTGACAAGTGTCTCACAGACCCCATGATACGGGTTACGGGTTAAGAAATTTGCCCAATCGTTATTTGAGTGTTCTTTTATCGCTAGGTTGATTTGTTTTTGCTTTACTCTTAGTAATCGGTGGTCTTCTTCTTCTCTTGTTAATTGCCAAATTTTTCTTAATTTATTTTTTTCTCTTATTAGTTGTGTGATATGCTCGGGTAAATTATTTTGTTTTTTCAATATCTTCTTTAGTGTTGTTGATTCGTTTCTTGCTTTTATTATTAAATTTTGTAAGTTTTTAATTATGTTAATGAGTTGACTGTTATTTTCTATTTTATCTGTGATTTTTAAGTTATTATTTATGATTTTTCTAAATTTTACCCAGCTCGTGGTGTTATAATCATAGTGTGTGTCTTGTTGTGTTTGTGTGCGATGGGAAATTTTCAGGTTTATTTAGACAGGATCATGATCTGAATTGAAGTCTGGAAGGGTTGTAATTTTTGTTAAATTGTTTATGTTTTTGCTTATTGCTATGTCTAGGATACTGGGGGAGAGGTTTGAGAAAGGAAAATATGTAGGTGAATCAGTGTGAAAGATGTTACAATCTGAATGATCCCAGAATTTTCGTAGAGTTCTTCCGTTTGTGTTGGGGAGGTTAGTGTAGGGATCCCACTGCGGATGATGGCAGTTGAGATCGCCTACAATTAACACCCTGTTGTGTGTGTTTACAATTTTAATTTTGTTATCGAATAAAATAGAGATATGCTCAATTGATGATTTATTTTGTTGCAAGAGTTTGAAATTTATGCCTTTTCTGATTAATAGTGCAATACCACCCCCTCTGACATCATCAGGGCGGTCTTGTCTAAATAGACGATATTCGGAATTTCTAAAATTTACTTTATTGTTAGGTTTCAGGGATGTCTCAATTAAAAAGAAAATATCTGGTTTATGAATGTTGAGAAAGTGACGAATTAATTGGATTTTATTTTGTACACCTTGTACATTGCTAAAAATTATTTTGAGGTTGTATCGATTCTGTAAGCCAAATTTTCCACCTACCTGTCTAGATGTCATAGTTGTCTATATTCGCTACAAAGTTATTGTATATTGTAAATTTGTCTATCATGTTCGTTGCCTGTCTCATCTGCTGTTTCAGATCCGTCACGGCTCTGGATACCTCGTCCAAGTTAACTAATGATTGTAGCTCCTTGAATAAATTATTGACTTCGGTAAATTTGTTTAGATCGTTGCTACTAGTAGTTGATGCGATTCTTGTCTGATTGATTGTTTTTGTTTGTGAGGTTCGGGTTTGGTATGTTATACTTGGGGTATTCTTGGAGGGGAGACTGGGGAATTTTGTATCGTTGGCGGATTTATGCCAGGGGTTGATTTTAGGAGGTGGTGCCGGGATGAATTTTGCTGGGGTAGGTTTGGATTGTTGATTTTTTTTCTCATCTAACAATACTTTTCTCTTCATGTATTCTGGGCAAACCTCCGCGTTTGCCGGGTGGTCACCCTTGCAATTTGCACACTTCGCGGGTGACGATCGGTTCTTCCCACACTCCGGAGTTAAGTGTTGTCCTGCACATTTTAGACATCTGGGGGCCCTACCGCAGTTAGACGTTGTGTGGCCCCAGAGTTGGCATATGTGACATTGTATAATTGGTTTTGTCTGTCTTCTATACTCCCATTGGATTCTAGTGTGTTCGATTACTCTTACTGTTTTATTCAGGTAATCGAGTGTGATTTTAGAGTCAGTTACGACTAAGTATAATGGTCGTCCCTTTGTTGTCATACGATAAATATCCTTGATGTTAATTTTAAATGAGTTGATTAATTCATCTTTGATGTCATCCAACTGCAGTCCCTCGGCAAGGCCTCTAAGCACGAAGGCGTGCGTTTTTTCGTCCTTCCGGCTATATGTGTGGAATGGAACTTTTTCTTCACGTAGCATTCTCTTGAGGGGTTCAAAATCATTGACATCTTTGGTGAAGATTATCGTAGAATTTGCGGTGTATTTTAATTCAAAATTGTTTTTAATTTCCCCTTTCAATACATTAATTATGTCTTTATGTTTTTGCACGTTGCCATCTACGACGATGGGCGGGCAAGGGGGAGTGGTTAGTTTTTTTCCGGTGTTGATGTTTTTTTCCTTTTTTCTTTTTGGGTCCTGTGTCGCATCTTCTTCTGAGGATACTTCCGTATTATTGAACTTCCGGAATCTCGTTTTCTTCCGTTTTTTTTGTTGTGTTTGGATTGTGTATGCTTCATCCTCGGAGGAATCAGAAAGTGAGCTAAACTGATTTCTCGTCTCAATATTTTTGGTTTTTCGTGCATTTTGTTTGAAAACGTTGTTAAGTTTCATCGTTTTCTTGGGTTTAACAAAACCCGGTGGTGTAATTTCTCCCACTTCCATTTGCTGAGTGTCCGGTACGGAAATTATTTTGTTTAGGTCTTCATTATTCATGTTTAGCTTTTTCGCAATAATTTCCTTATTTTTGTTCATTTTTGCATATTGCGAGATAAATGCGTCCTCAGTTGGGGGGTTAACATCTCGCTTCTCGTTTTCTACCTCTTGTGCCCATGAGGTATTTGCATGTATCTGCACTTGGCTCGTTTGTTGTTGATTTTCATCATTGGTAGAGTCACTAGAATGTTCCCCAATTGTGTCTTCCCCCATTTTTAAATATTTTTTATTAACCACTGAAAGTGAATTTCCTTCAGGGGTGGATGTTTTTTCCAAGTTAATTCCACGATATTTTGGTATTGATAGCTCCGAACTACCCTCGTTGAGTTCGGTTTCAAGTTCTGTGGGCTTCACCAAAACGGAAGGAAATATACATAATTGAAATGCGCTACTGTGACGTCACGAAGCCGCTTACACAAGAAAATATAATGCTTAAACCTATTATTAACTACTTTACTACGGACTACCAAAGGGGTCTGTTCGCCTCTAACATAAGTTTTCGAACATATCGTTCCACAATAATGCCACTAACGTAGGCGGAGAGGCTATACTTATTCTCTTGGTGTCCCCTGACTGAGACCCTACAATGTTGTAAATAATTAAAATGACTTACCAATCACATCCATCACGTTTATATTACCTCTGTTAGAGGGCTCTTATCCTATTCTCTCTAAACTCCTCTTTTTCGACTCTACAAATCCTCATGCGCTTTTACTCTTTCCACAATTTTCCTTCGACACCTAATAGAGAACATCACATTTGAGATAATAAAAACCCGCTCGAGGCATAGCTTTGAATAATTTATTTCAACTTACCTGATTCCCCAACAGAATTAGCCAAAATTTAATTAACTCCTTCGTATTCAACTCAAATTTTATTTTTGACAAATCCTACGTACAATCTCCCTGACAGCAAGCAGACTCCTTGATAATATATTAAAACGTCAAACTGATGTTTATCAAATACAATTCGATTGAGACTACATTGATCTATCAATGAACTCTCAAAGTAAGCTTGTCAGCGGAGAATGTAGGTTGTGAACAGGTAATTTAAAGGGAATATTTCGGTTTCTTAAATGTACATGACCGATGTGATTGATAATGTCAACAAAAAGGTACCTATAAATTCGAAACAATATAAAATTTATTAACAAAACTATAAATAAAGTGTTGCGGGGTGCGTTGCAAGATCAGCCCGTAACAGTGTGAGAATGCCTAAGCAAACTAGGCGAGAACAATATAGTCACATTACTGTGGATTCCAGGAAACACCGAAATAGAAGGAAATTAAACAGCGGATGAACTAGCATAGAAGGGGACTGAAACACCCTTTTGGGGGCCGGAAGACTTTTGCGGTATCAGATCCAATGTAATATTAGAATAAATAAGCAAAGCTAAAAAAGAAGAGATCTGACCATTGGAAAGATCTAGGGCTTAAACAATCAAAGATGCTGTCCCGTTAGGTTCCCCGTTAAAATCCTTAGTGCAGTTTTACTTTGACTTGTGTATTCATTAGATCCCAACGGAGCATTGTCGCCTGAATGTGCACCTGAAAAAGCTCAAAACAGTGGACGAATAAGAATGCAGATTCTGTGGCATGAAAGAAGAAACCTCCATCCACATACTTGCGAATTGCACAGCAATTCAGAATCCTAAGGCACAACATATATGAGATTATAGATAGAAGAGGGACATTTGCCTAACTTAAAGCCTGTAGATATCCTAAAATTCTTCAGGGAAATAGGACTAAAGGAGCTACTAGTCTCCGGGACTTTCCTCAGGAACTAAGTAGAAGTAAAAGGGGCACAATGGATTTTTTAAGTATCAGTGAATGTCACCCCAATATACATACATACACACATGGTCAAAATCAACACCAATTTTTGTTCCAAGAAATACAAATTGCAGATAGTGATGGTGAAATATACAAATTGTGACTGGCTCAGTTTTCATCATGGCCTATAACTGGCTATAATCACTAAATATACAAATACATTATAAAGAGGGCTATTTAAAACTCAAAGTAGATACAAGTGCTCGTTGAGCTATAAGTAGAATGCAGAAAGGGACCAAACAATATGTAGAAAGTGTGTTGTCCTTGCTATATAACATATAATCGACCATAATTAAAAATATATATGTTCCTTCAAATAAATGTATGACTAGTACTTATAAAAATTATAAATTGAAAGAGTTTTATGAACAATATTCATAAAATCAATATACGCAAGTGCACTAAAAACATTTAAAAAGTATAAATACCTATATAGAAAATTCAAAAGCAAAAATAGTTTTTCTTGTCTTTCCTACATGTCCACCTGAAGACATTCTTCAACTGTGAAAGATTCTAAATCTAAAAGTCTGATCGAACACCTTTATATATTCTTCTATTTTAATATTAACTGGTAATTTGCTGATAAGTCTAATACAAGCATAATCTGTCGAATCTTTTGTACTTTGCAGTCTATGTGATGGCAGATTATAATTTATAATTGTTGTTATGTTTATCAGCACAATGCTGTATATTATGTTGTTTCAAACACGGACATCATACTTCATATGAGTACATTATATTACAACCATGGTATGACATAATATATGTACCACTCCCCCACCACTTATGCAAATATTTAGAATTTATTTCAGATAATCACGAGCATTTTTTCTTGGTGTCAAAAATTTAACAAGGAAAATTTTTGTATATAAAAAATTAGCATACATTTTTTGAAAGATTTATTGGTTAAGAAAATTATAAATACCTATAACTGGAAGTATTCATATTGAAAACAGTAAACATAAACGTATTTGTTTTTAGTAAAATATAATCAATGAAGATACATATATTCAACAAATAAAGTATGTAATATTTAAAATAGCACAAGTAATACATTTAAGTTACAATATGTAAATCATACGCAATTATCGCCGGCTAAGATATAGACCACACATTACATGGGAAAACTGCGTTTAAACCGAGGAAACCAATACAAATGTATGGAACTGGAGCAATGGACTGTGAATGCGATGTCTAGACGCTGATGGATAATTAAACAATTTTAAATTGGGATGACTTAAGATTTATTTCAATGAACGTGTAGTTCAAGGCAGATTGGATGGAGTTATTTGGTACATCCCAACTATAAACATAACATGATATAAATACAATAAAGGATATCTCACAGATGAGTATCCGTAAAAAATAGCGCAAATACCGGGTAGGTACTAATGCCACTAACTACGGCACTCGCGATGCAAAGTACAATGCAATAAATGGTATTTCAATTAGTATCCCGATAAATAGTGCAACTGCCGGATAGGTAACTGATGACGCTAAATACGGCACTCGCGACCCAATCAAATGATTGAATCGGTAAACAATAAATTACAGTTTTATAAATATACAAATGTTTATATAATATGTAAATAATAAAGCGAAAGATAAATTTACGAATGAGAGAGGCAACACCGCCAGAGAGCTGAACGCTGATATGCTCCGACAATTTGAGCTTAAATCATGCAGTCGAATACCCTTAAAATGGATTTAATTTGCTTACCATTAAATAGAAACACTATTTCACATGATGATGCATTGATACATCGGATTCACTCATGCTAGAGTAATCACAACTAATATTTTTCTATAAGGTATAAGAAAAATGTAGAGACCATGCTCTCACAACAGTTAGCGCACCAAGAGGCGATACAAAAACCAGAAACATATATGTTGAAGGGAAAAAAGGCGGTACCACGTGTTCGGGCAATCGAGCGCGCCCGAGGCAAATGGTACGAGATTTGAAAACAACACAATTTGTTAAACGTGATTTTAACAACAAAATTTCAACTCAAAAACTCAGAGGCTAGGCTCGTGAAGAATAAACAGTAATAGAATAAATGTGTTGAGCATCCTAAAATATAGAGTGGGCCACTCAAAACGACCACCCAGTTATTTGACAGTATTCACTGAATTCTAATAAAAGGCTGAAACAGGTAGATTTTCGATTTTAATTTACTATTTTCTTTTTAATAACAACCTAATATTCATGTGACGCCATCACCATTTTTTTAAATAGACATTCTATACATTTTTCTATTCAATGAATTTCCTTGAAAAGCTGATTTCAGAAATACTACATAGGGCATTAAGTGAATATATAGAGTTACGGGGTTTTTAAAATCACATTTTTTCAACTTTAGGTCGTTTTTTGACGAAACTGTTGAATATTTTGCAAAACAGCTTGTGTGTCGTTATCTTAACTTTTCTTTTCCAGTTCAATCGCAATGAGTTAAAAATTTATACAGGTGGATAAAAAATTCCCCATTTTCAACACCCTGTAACTCCGTAAATATTGACTTAAATACCCTATGTAGTATTTATGAAATCAGCTCTTTATTTATTGGATATAAAAACGTATAGGGTGTCTATTTAAAAAAATTGTGATGGCGTCATAACCATGAATATTAAGTTGTTATTTAAAAGAGTAGTAAAAAAATCAAAAATCGACCTGTCCACGCCATACAATTCGACACTAGACAGAGTTTAAAGAAGCAACATTAGGTACATCTCAACACCTTAATGATTTTACAGGTTACGGCAATATTCGATAACTGAACACAAGTTTCCCTACCACTACTCCAACACTGACACTTTATACTATCTGACTTGGTTATCGAAACCTGCATAGCGTAAAGTTAGTAGTGTCAGTGTTGCTCTAGTGAAACTTGTGTTCAGTTATGGAAATATAATGTATTGTCCAATTTATTTTTTCTGTTTCCTAATAGTGTTATTTATCCATGCCTTCATTTGCTTGGCAGTTCTTTGGCTTAGTTCTGGATATTTTTTTTGTATTTCTGCACACAGTCGTTCACCAGGAAGTATTTGGTCTTTTAAATGCTTATCAAATACTGTGTACCGGGTGTCCCAATAAGAATGGCTCTCGGCCATATCTCGGGAACCGTTTATAGTACAGCTTCGGGAAAAAAAATTTATAACAAAAGTGACCTCGAGAAAAACCTGGAAATTATTTACAGAGTTGTAGGTCCACCGCCAGAGGGAGTAATTAAATACCAAAAATTATAAAATGAATAATTTACAAATTTTGTCTAATTAAGATGCATTTAAACTATGATTATCGTATTATTCAAGAAATTCAGCGTATATTTGATTTTACAAGTTTTAGTCTATCTCTTCAAATAAGAGGTGGGGGGAAGTGGGAACTTTATTATGAAAAAACGCCTGTAATTCCAGTTCTACTTAACCTATCTATGCAAACTTAGTCTTTTTGAAGAGAGTACCTTTCTACCAATGTAAAAGTTATAATTTCGAAACAACCTAATGAGTAACGTATACGCTAGAGGGCGCTATTTATTTATTTTTTTAAATCAAGCTATCCTTGAAAAATGTTGAATGGAAACATGCAGTTTTAATTAAAGAATATAAAAGTATACCAAATTAGCAACAGAATAGCGAAAACCGCATGTCGATATATTTTTCGTATTACGAGATATCCTAAGAAATGTGTAAATTTTAAGCGTTTTCCTTAAAACATAAATTACTCCGGTTTGACTGAACGGATTTTAACATTTTTTGACTCCTCAAAATTGTCTTTCCTTGTTCTATTAATAATAGTTCCAATTATGATGTCAATAATACTTATGCTGTCACCGGGAAACTGTGTTATGGAAGTTAAAATGGAAATATAACTTAAGGTAACTCGCTAGTGACCACCTAAATGTTCAAATTGTCGCCCATCATTTTCGATACAAGCGTTTAGTCTTTGAAGAGTAGATTGAACAGCAGTCTCAATTTCTGCTCTCGAAATACTCTGAATGGCGTTTCGTATTCTTTCGATCATGTTAACTCTAGTAGTGGGTCTAATTGTACAAACAAGGTCTTTAATCCGGCTCCAGAGATAGAAATCTAAGACGGTTAAGTCTGGTGACCTGGCTGGCCAAAAAAATAGGCATCCACGTCCTTTCCACCTAAGCATTATCTAAAAATTATTTAACTTGTCTGGAAAAATGCGCTGGACTCCCATCGTGCTGAAACAACATAGACCTACGAGTTGCTAGTGATATATCTTCTAGAAGAAGTGGTAATTCATCCCTTATAAAATTTAGGTAGCGTTCCCTGTTAATTGCGTTGTCAAAAATAAAAGGTCCAATTATCTGACCATCTACAATGCCACACCATACATTCACCGACCATCGCCCCTGATACTGAACTTCTTCCATCCAGCGTGGATTATTCTGTGACCAATAGTGCATATTATGCCGGTTAACCGTACCATCACTACTAAATGTAGTTTCGTCTGACCACAAAATACGTGACAGTAATCGAGGGTCGTCATATACCATATGTAGTAACCAGTTGCAATAATCCAACCTTCTGTCGTAATCACGATCAACCAATTGTTGATGCAGTACTATATGATATGGATGAAATCTAAAAGAAATATAATGTCCTATTAAATATCTTTCCGGAATGATAAATAAATTATTATGTTAACATATAACCATGCTCACAAATAATATTATGTTTATCAGAAGGCTGTTGAGACAATTCCTTTATGAAATACAGAATTGTATGTACTATTGGGAGAGTATTATTGATCGACAAATATTAATTAATGCACAACACACTAGCACAATATTGTCCAAAATAGGGTCATCCTCACCACAGGACAAAAGAGAAATTGGTATATCATCAGAAATAATTCTAAATTTCTGCCTGATGCACCCAATAATCCTTTCAACATGAATTCGAACGTTAGCAGTCGATCTGGTAGTTTCTACTATTGGATGTAACTGTTTTTTGCCTTTAGTAAAAGCTGGCATTTGCAATTCTGCGTGTAGTAGCTTTACATGTTCACTTATTAAAAACCCTCGATCTGGCTAAAATTAAATGAAAGTTATAAATATAATGACATGCATCATTATGTAACTTACGTCTAATGATGTTGTCCAAGAATTTTGATTTTAGAGTAATATGTTTGTCTGATGCTCTGCCTCTCCATGCTTCACTAATAAAATTGACAGTTCCTGCTGGTGTTATTCCGATAAGGTATTTTAAAGTGTGGTGATGTTTGTAGTTGGACCCACTCTGAGCAGCTTTCAATAAATTTGATGACTTCTCTGTATATATCTCGAAGCAGTCAATTATAACTGATATTTTGTCACCAAACGTCTCGGTAAAACATTTTGGGATTAATTCCATCAAAATTTCAATGCTTGGCCATACTATCAGTGATTCAAATCTCACATTTTTTAAATATGTTGAAGCTGTTGTTGGACTCACTCCAAAACGATATGGTAAATCTTTGAAGTCCAAATTAAGCCGGAGCTTCATTAATATCAACAAAATCTGCTCAAATACAGGCAAACTTGTATTATGATGAACAATGATATGGGGTTCCAATAACTTCACAATTCCCTCGAATTTTATAAAACTGTGAAGTCCTGTATAATACTTTGTTTTGATGTCATTATCTATTAAAAAGTTTATTCCCATTTCAAATTTTTCCAATCTAGATTCAAGTTTCTTGGTTGACTCTAAAGAGATTATCATCGTAGTTAAATCTTCTGCAGTCATATTTGTTTGTTTTTTATTTTCTTATTTTTTGTCTGACCCATGTACTTCTACCTCTCTATCAGCTGATTTACCTATAGGTATCTATAATAAAGTACATAAATGACAAACATATTGGGTCAAAAACTCATACAATTTTCTTACCTCAGCTTCAACGATATCTTCATCAACGACCTTTTTCTTCTTCTCGGCTCTCTCATGTCTCGCAGCCCCAATATCTAGCCATTTACATAACCCATTGACAATGAAGGAACCCAATCAGGATTTTTGTCATAAATTAATTTAGCCGGTTTTCCTGAAGCTAATAAACATATTCATAACAAATGAATATTAAAGAGCTACCTTTTTACCTTTCAAAAAATGTCTCTCACACACTCTGCTGTACTTCAATTTAGTTTTTGTGAGATATTTTCTTGCGATCGCTAGTATTTACCTTTTTCTTCTGTTCTTTGATAGTTCATTACATACAGGTTTGTGTCGATAGTGTAATAAACTAGGTATTCGATAAAATCTAACAGTATCACGATCTCCTCGACTTTCACAATTAACAACTCAACAAGTAGTAGGCATGTTTTCTAGTTCTACACTGAATTATTTATTATAATCACAACACAATAATGAACTAAACCTTTAGATTAAAGAATACTACAGAAGAGGGGTACATTGACTGAACTAAACAGAGAAAATACTGATTCACATACAATGATATGATAAAAGATTTGTGTGCCTACCAGCGTCCATCTTGAAAATCATTTGACAGCATCTTGGATAAGTCTATAAATGAGTGTTTTTTTTTGTGAGGTATAATCTCAGTGGTCTTTTAATTAGTATTTAGTTTGTGCAATAATCCAAGGATTCTAAAATCTTCTGTCGAATTTGTTATAATAGTATGCCGAGCAATGACATAAATCATGACCCTGGACATGGGAAGACAGGGTTTAGTCAAAAAGATCATTTATAATTCCGAAATGTGTTGATTAAATACCTAATAAATATTTTTTTATTATTAATTATTTTTTATGGCCACTGTTACTTAACAATTTTTATTATCTGGCTTGGATGAACTAGAAATAGGTTTAACAAAACAAATAAAGAAGCTTGTTATTTTGTTTAAATAATTTTTGTGTATTTTTTCTCTGGAGAGGTTCTCAAAGGTGACCTAACAGACAGTTCCTGAAATATTTCTTTATTATATAGTATAAACAGTGCAATTAATTTAGGTTTAATAATAAAAATTAAACTCTCGAAATGTTTAAAGATCTGAAAAATGGCTAAATAAGTTCTCCTTGAATTAAAAATAAAGAGAAAAAGAATCTCATAAAAAGTAGGATTCTTTTTATGTGTAGGTCTAGACTCCTGAACTTGCACAAAATCTTAGGATGGTTAGGAGCTGATTAATTGGTGATATGGTATGGTTTATAAAAAATAAGGAAGAAGGAATTATGTACTTTCATTTTTCCCTTTTTTTCTTTATCACTGACCAAAAAATAATGATTCTATGATAAACTTACAAGTCTTGGGAATATTCTAGTTGATCTTCTATTATTTCCAGAAGTCATAGACCTGTTCCTTTTAATAATCTGAATCTTCTAAAAAAACTCAATTCATCCAAGTCATCAAAATAATTTGACCTTTCATAAATACGTCTACGAAAGCCGAAAGCGATCATTTCCTAAGTATCTAAGTCATCCTCTAAGAAAGTTTCTTCTTCCAATTCCAAATAATTCATATTTTTACATAAAAAAATACCACTTGTAGGCAGCGTAGGCGTAGACACAAACAAAATGTACGGTTAGGATTCAAAGTTTAGCCTTAAACTTTCTATAATCCCTAGAATTTGGGAGATTTAATTTAACAGTTAGTTAAGGCAATTAAACTCCGTTTAAGTGACGGTGCAAGATAATCATTTACTTAAAACTTAGTTTGGATCGTAAACCATAGTTAACAAATAGAGTGCAAGTGGCTCTAACACATTTAAGGATTTTTGAATCTAAATGCCTTTAAATTTCCTTTCATACTATAACAGCCAATCAAATGATCAGGTTTCAATTAATTTTAAAGGACCTTCAAAAATTTGTAGAATGCAGCTCCTTGCAACTAAATTCAAATATTAAAAAAGTATCATACAATTTTATAATCAAATTTAAAGCTCACGTTGGTTAAAATGACATAGGAATATGGGTACATGAGATATGTGTCACTCTGCACATTCTCACATCAGTGTAACGGAAGATAATTTCAAATTTGATTATGAAATTGGCCCTAGGAAACAAAAGGTAGTCTGTAGGAGCAGTGGTGGAACAACGTAGTCATGTGGGCCTGTGTGCGAAAAATTTGCTGGGCCCCCATTATGAGACGGTATATTGATAACCATATTAATTTATGAATTTTAGGTGCACAAAAAAGCAATTGTTATAATGATAAGCTTTCATTTTCCAGAACATAGAAAAATATCTGCTTGTACAAATCAAAAAGAATGTGTGATAAGTATAATAATTTATATACGTACAGTTATCAAATCGAAAACAAAACTAAAAATATATTTTCTTAATTAACATGATCAACTAAAAATAACAAAATATTGGAAATACTTCAACAACAAAATTAGAAAAATCTATCAAATATTTACTAATTAACTAGTAAAATATTTTTTCTTGCTCGAATATTTGTTGATTTATGCATCCCAGAATTCTTCATGTTTGATTGCTTTCAGCCATTCTTGGCATCGGAAGGCAGATAACTGCTTTAGATTAGTTCTATTTAAACTATAACACTACTTGTAGAATTCGATAAAAGTTTACATTATCTCGGTTACTTCTGCTTCCACACTGAATTATACAACAAAACGAAGGCATTTTTATATAAGCAAGAGCCACACAACAATACACAAATAATTTAACTTTGTACCACTCTTTGTACTCCAGCCGCCATATTGGTTTTAATTTTATAGGATTCTGGAGTGGCCTATTAAATAATCCAGCAGAGGAACTGTATAATTCAATAAAAACAAAGAAAGAAAGAAATTAAGAAAGAGCAATTTTCTTTCTGGTACTCTGTAAAAAAAATTTCGATTGGGGTCGAGTGAAGTCGGCAATAGAGAATTTCTGCATTATCCATCCTGAAAATATTGTCATTATTTAGGACTTTCAAGTTTTACTTACCATGTTTATGTTGCCACGATTGAATTTTTCATTTTAAACCTATGACTTCTCGTAGCTTTAAATTTACCATTCGGTGGACTCACGATACATTTCTTTCACTTTTATGTGCGCAATTAAGCGATTTTTACTAAGTGATTTCTATACAACTGCGATAAAAAATTTTTATTTAAAGTCTTCAAATAATGATTGACCCAATATACATCAACGAAGTGTTGGAAATGAATCGAAAATTTCCATAGCACAACAAACTTTTAGTTCGGCACTGATGGAAGTATGTAATAAATACCATTGAAATAATTGCTCCAAATTGGATAAAATTTCCTACAACCCAAGTGGAGAAAGATGCAAAGAAACTGGCATTTATGAGGCAATTTGGATTAGCAGGAGTAGTAGGTTGTGTTGATTGCACTCGCATTGCCATTTTAGCACCTGCAGAAGACGAGCATCTATATTTTAATCGGAAGAGATATCACTCAAAAAATACTCTAATTATTTGTGATGCAAACCTTGAAATACTAAATGTAAATGCCAATTTTGGAGGAGCAACGCATGATGCATTTATTTGGCGAAATTCAAATATTATACAATATTTGCAAAACAGTTATGAACAGGGCGAACAAAATATGTGATTACTTGGAGATAGTGGTTATCCACAAGAACCACTTGTAAATGCAGTAGCAGATTCACCGGAGGGAATGTATACAACAGCTTTAGTAAGAGCTCGAAATTGTGTGGAACGATGTATAGGTGACATATTAGAAAAAAATACACTAGAGAGCAATGTACTAATAAGTATATTATTTTAGGTACTTCAAAAATAAGATTTAGATGACTGTTAAAAGAAGGTGTACTTCGCTATAATCCTTTTAAAGCAGGCCAGATTATAAATGCTTGCTGTGTTCTACACAATATGTGTATGAGGGCAAATGTTGATATTGACGAAGATGAATTCGAGAATGAAATTATAGACCCATTTTTCCAACCAGAATGAGCCGTTGGAGGAATTTTGCAATTAGGACAACAACAGAGAAGGCAATTAATTAATTTGTATTTCTATTAGTTTTATCAAGTTAATAACTAAATATTCTTATTTTATCTTTTGTAAAATTAATATCATTTCATGAACAAATAAAATTATTTTTGCTAATTCTATTTTGTGACCTTCCATGAATAAACACTCAGTGATAAGATATATTCCACCACTTATTTGTACTGGAACAGAGTGGAACTACGATTTTTATAAAATAATTTTATATTCAAAAATAAAGTTTATTGAAAATACCATGTACTTACACTATATGAACTACAACATTAGTAGAAACACTTTTCTAACAAAAAATAACCATATTATCTGCATAAAAATAAAATACGTTTCACTCTTTTTTTTTGTGAAGTTACTAAACGCATAGCAACGAACAGAGTGCATTTTCTGTTTGTTGTACTACCCGGGTCCACATCAGTAGATATGTACGTAGTTCGTCGCTGTTCGTCGGGGTATTTATTGATGTGGAGGGGGTGAAGTACCAACCCGGCGCGTCTCCAGGTGGCGGATAGGAGAAGGGCCTCTGAGATGATTTTATATGAGGAGGATGTCTGCGGGGAAATACCTGGGGCTCGTTATGTCTAAAAACTCAACTGGCAGCCCTCAAATACCCTGCCGCGGACCAACTTTACCTGTCCCAGCTGTAGTATCGTGGCTAAGGGATTGCACACAGGGTTACGATGCCGGGTGAAATTTCGAGCTTACCTCGAAATCACCTGTTACACGAATGTCTCCTGGCTGTCTGTGGTCAAGTCTCGCGGGCCAGTGGGATGGGGGGAGGGTCTTGGCTTTACTGTCCAGACCAAGAGGAGACAACCTCATTAAAAGCCTCTTCACAAGACCAATCTGAAGGACAATTTGGAACACGTCGAAGTGAATGAGGTAAATCACCCGCACTACGACCTGGAACAAAGAGTCGAACATATCAGTGAGGCAATAATGGAAGCTTTTCATTCCAGTTGCCCACTCTCAAAAGCTCGTTCAGAAAAGGATGCTCCTTGGTGGAATGAGAACCTGTAAAACCTCAGAAAAGAGGTCTGTCGGCTCTTTAATAGAGCCAAACGTGACGCCAATCGGCAGAGGTACACTGAGAAGCTTACTCAGTTCAATAAAGAGATTAGGAAGGCCAAAAGGCTTAATTTTCAAGCCTTTTGCGAAAAGATCACTTCCACTCACACTGCGGCCAGACTACAAAAGGTCATGGCAAATGGGGGAACTAACCCCACAATGTCGCTGAAAAAGCCAGACGGATCATACACGGAAGGTGAAGAGGAACGATCGATTCTTCTTTTTAAAACCCACTTCCCAGGTAGTGAACCAGCAACAAGCACCGAAATAGCAATGAACTACACCAAAAAATCCCGCAAGGGAGATTGGGACATTGCTAAGAAAATATTTACCAAACAACGGTTGGAATGGGCAATAAGTACCTTCCAACCATATAAATCACCAGGATTGGATGGAATATTTCCAGCACTCCTACAGCAAGGGATAGAGGAGATTCTTCCTCACCTGCTGAAGATTACAAGAAGCAGTCTAGCAGTGGGTCTAATACCTAGAAAATGGAGAAGGGCAAGGGTAACCTTCATACCAAAAATAGGGAAAAAAGATGGGACTGATCCCCGATCTTTTAGACTCATCTGTCTAACATCGTTTCTACTCAAATCGATGGAGAAAGTAGTGGATAACTACATAAGAACAGAAAATCTGGAGAATATACCACTTCATAAATGTCAGCATGTCTACAGAGCGGGTCGATCAACTGAGACGGCTCTGTATCAGCTGACAGAAGTCATCCAGAGAACTCTGAACAACAAAGAAATCGCAATGTGCGCATTCCTGGATATATCAGATGCCTTTGACAACACAACTCATGTGTCTGTCAAAGAAGCACTAAAAAGGTGAGGAGTGAATGAAACCATTGTAAAATAGCTGAGACACAGGTGGGGAATCAAACCACCTCAGTTAAAGCCACTCGGGGGACACCTCAAGGGGGAGTGATATCTCCCCTTCTATGGAGCCTCGTAGTAGATGAGTTGCTCTACAGGCTAACGGAGCTTGGCTTCGAATGTATGGGCTACGCCGATGACATTGTTTTAATAGTCAGAGGCAAGTTCGAGAGCACCTTGTGTGATTTATTACAAAAGGGCCTCAGAATCATTGAGCAATGGTGCTTGTCAGTGGGGCTAAAAATTAACCCAAGCAAGACCATAGTAATTCCATTTACCCGGAAAAGAACACTTCCAGTCATGAAACCCATATCCTTAAACGGGGAAATCATAGAATGGAAATCAGAGGTTAAATATCTAGGGATAACCCTAGACAGTAAGCTTCTGTGGAATAAGCATGTTGAAATAACTGCTAGTAAAGCAATAAGAGCACGGGACGTCTTCACATTATTTAAGGTACACTTCAATGGAGACCTAATTATTTGAAACGAAATAAACCTATAAGACTCTAAACGATCACGAAAAAATTATGACAAAAACTTATTATTTTTATAAATATTTGTTCATGTTATAAATTATTTATTAAAATCCAAACGAGTTTCAAGTTTTATGACAAGATCTTAATAGTTATGAAAATTTCATTAAAATTATATTCTTAGTATTTTTAACAGACCTCAGATAAATTAATCTATCACAATTCATGTGATGGATGTTGAAATTAAGAAGAGTTCAATTTAGTGTTTTTAAATGAAACTCAAGGTCTCTAGTTAATTCCACAATATAATACAAGTTATTGAAAATTCTAAAAAATTGACAATTGTGTCGATAAATCAATATCATCGTCAGAATGACAGAAGTTACATTTCATTTTATGCCTACCTGATGTTTAGTAGTTTAGTTCAATTTGTTTCTCTATGGCGGTTCTTACCAACTGGGCACGTTACTTTGGACACCCTCGATGCAAAATCATGTGGTTTGGTCCACGGCGCCTTGATTCTTAGCGTCAAGAGTTCCAGGTAGCCTCAGATGGAGGTTACGGAAAATTCCAGGGGTCTCGTTGAATTAAACTCTTCTATAAAACTATAAATCCTCAGGCGGCTATACTATGAGTTATTAACAAAACACCAATTATGTCGGTTTGTATAAAACCAAATATATTCACCATATACAGTGCCAAAATACATAATTATATATACAAAATAATAACTTTCAGAAAATTAAATTATTTTCAGCGGTATCTACCAAATAGAATAAATATATATAATCTACAAGCGTAACCAAAACAATCTATAAACAATACGTACCATGCAAAACCTGCCGGTAGTAGGTGTATAAGCACTGGCACTATAGACTGGGCATAAGGAAGTCAGTTTAGCTATTAATAACAGGTAAAGCAGTATAAGCAAATGTAAGCAAACGGCAAGCAAAATCTACAGCAAAGAGAAAAAATAAACCCAGCTTACAGTAATGAGTAAAATAAAAGTATCTTAACGTTAGGGACGGTCAAGCGGGATATGTAGGAAAATTACTACCAGGTCAGTATACAGAAAATACTACTTAAACACAGACTAGATAGTCGAACCTATGACAACAGCTTCAGACTTGTTTGAATATCGTACCTTTGTTAATGGAATTATTTAAAAAAATGATGCCTTATCAAGAAATTTATTTATTTACAACAACAAAAATGTGTAATATACTGGACGGCTTTCGTTTTAATTAAATAGTTTATATACCATACGTCCTCTACTATTTAAATTTTTGAATAGCGGAATTAATAAATTTTATATTCTTAGATCCAATTTGCGTATCTTGAATAAATAATAAAATAAAATAATTCGGTAATACTAATAAATTAAAATGATACCATACATTGAAGTTGGAAATGAAGCAACGAGTTATATTAAACTTATTAAAACTTAAAATACTGGTGAAGACAATATAAAAATAAATCCATAACGATTCTAAAAAAAATAACTCGTTACCATTGACATACAAAATATTCACAATATAAAAAAGAGAGAATACCTATTAAGTTAGAAGTACAAATAATGTGATTTACAATACACAAGTAAAAAATGAAAGTACCCATTATTGATGATTGAAAAGGATCAATTTACTCAACGTCTTTCTTATTAAATCACCTTTCATTGCATAACTTTGCGACTTTGCTAAATTGAAAAGTCTGATTTTCAAATAAGAAAGGCAGAATCATTTGATAATTCTTGTTTTGTGATTTTCAGTCAAAGTCGAAAAGTCTTTATTATGATTATCAATATCTGAAAATAATGGCCAATTATATAACTCAGCTGAAACACTCAATACAAAATGGTTCATAAAATTAGGCTCCTGGGGAATTCTATTATTGGTTATATATAACACTTTTCTCAGTTTAATTTCCACCCACATTCATATTTTAATGGAACTGACTGATGGAATTATCAAATGTCCCCATTTCTTTCTCAATAAATGTGAAAGATGGCTGGTACTTGTTTTTCCATCAGACTGTAATGATTCTATACATGTGGGACACTTGATTAATTTCATAGCTATTTTTATTGCATATCCTGCTACATAAGAAACCACATTTTCAGATATATCAGTTAAAGAAGGACAAATTGGCATTATGTAGACGTGATCAAGTAGAAATGATTCATTCACATCTAAGGAATATTTCTTGATTATATGCATATCACTGATATCTAATGGAATATTCGTTTTGTTGGTTCCTGTGATGTACAAAATACTTGTAGAATCTTGTGAAATACAGTTACCATTCATGTTTTTTATGTCATGATGTAAAAGTAATCTTTTGTAACTATGATAGAACTGCATAGCTGATGGATTATGGTTCCAACCATTTCTAGACCTACAAATAAAAAGGTTCAATTAGATATATCAAATCCTCAGAACATACCTTAAACTACAAAAAAATAATTCTAAGTGATCCTGGCTAAGCTTATAAGTAAGCAAGTATTGAAGTTTTCGATCTTCAGGCTCAATGTGGGTTTCGTAAATACCAATGACTGATTTAATGGTAACTACAAATCCAACAAATGGAGTTTTCTTTATGGTATTTATGAGCTTGATTCCCTGTACATGGACTGCCTCATTAAATACTGGTCTCCACAAATTTTCATTATTTTGTCGAATTGGCATCTTCATTCTAACAGTCATTGGATTTCTTGAGTTCAATAAATCAAAAATTGAATCCACAAGACGAATAAATTTAATCGTTGCAGTTGCATCGCTGTAACGTGGATTCTTGATATCCAGCATAATGAATTCTATGACACTTGCTACACTTTCACTCAATGTTTGGACTACAAGATTCACCCGAAACATTTTTTAATTTGTAAAATTTATAACTAATGTCACTGGAAAGTATAAGTTTGGATATCAGTAAAATTAAATATATTTTTTAAACTCACAATAATGATTTTTATAGTACCTAAATGAAACAAACTATTTTCACTGAACTCCACTATACCTATAATAAAACTATTATTTTATATTTATATGTTTTATTATATAGTGGAATTCAGTGAAAACAGTTCGTTTCATTTACTATAAAAATATGAATCAATTCCACAAAGTAAGGGTCGAAACAGTAAATTTACAATAATTAGTTGATTGTATACCTTCATTTTCTGTTTTGTCCAGTCTATATGGGTTTGTTTAAGTTTTGTTCCAAAACGGAGTCCTTCCTCTTCTTGTAAATCATGTAACATTTTGATGTAGTTGAAATCAACAATGCCACCATCTGTATCCACAAATATTTTCAAATTTGTCCAATTATTTCTAATTATCTTGACAATGTGACACACATAAAATATAACAAAAACCTTTGAATTGTCTGCAGGATGTAAAAAATATGGTTTAACATTATCCAAATCTTTGATTTGTGCACCAAGTTCACTCATCATATTAAAATTCTCACTTGGCTCATCACATGTTAAAGAAGTGATAACTATGCCAAAGTCATGTAATTTCAATAAAGCTTCCAATATTGGCTTTTTCTTGGGCATTTAAAGATTTTATAAAAAAATATGCTATTCGCATTTTCCATTCTGCATTCAATGCAACCACCATCAGAACCAGAGCCACTGAAGCATAATCTATAGTATTATCTTCCCTCAAATTTGTCCCACAATCAACATAGCCCCATGCTTTTTCATTGAAAAAATCTATATGTTTTTTAATGGACATTTCATCCAACATTAGACTGCATACTGTAGAATATCCCCGGTTTTTGTTATGCAATGCTTTTACCTTGAGAGATTCAAATGCAGGCTGAGAAAAACCTGGACCACAAAAAATGTTGGAGAACCAAGCACGAATTATTCTCTGTTATGGTAAAGCCAAGTCGAAAGTCCTGATATATTCATAAGCTTTACTAGAGTAAAATTGCAATGTCATTGCAAAACTTCTCAGTATTTCATCAAATTTCTGTCTTCCTACTTTTCCTCTCTTAGAATTTGTCAATATCCTTTTCATCAGGGTAAATGGCACCCCAGAGAAAGATTTCTCAAGTACAGAATATGCATCATGGCTTAATAAATTGTTTTTCTTAATTACTTTGGTAATATCCTTGAGTTGAGTCACTCTTTTCTTCAACCGCTTACACTTCCGTTTTTCAATGTAGTATCTGTATTTAAGCAGCTTGTTTTTTGTTTTCTGGTTTTGAAGTACCTGAGTGGCTGTATCAGTTGTTTTGCTGAAAGTCATATAGATGAATTTAGTTGAACACAATAATCAAAATGCTCATACTTACCAATAAGTGTGCATTCTTTTAATCAATCTTCTTCTTATTTTGGAAGAATATTTCACTCCCACACTGTCTGGAGAACTGGAGAAGGCTCTATAAATTAGAAATATTGTTATTTTAGTAATTAATTTTGCAAAACTATACAGGCAATGTCTGGTAGAAAACTAAATAAATGGTAGATTTTTTTTGAGGTTCATGCTAATATTTTCTTTATTGAAGTAATCAGGTGATGGACCATCAAGTTCTACAGGTGAGGTAATATTTGTACTTAGTTGTTCATTAAATACAAGATCTAATGATTGGGATACGTTTCTGAAGAAAGATAATATGATAATGATTTGAATACCAGAGATTCAAAGTTGATTATTAATTTTGGATATTTATTCAGCAACATCAGAGCACGATTATGAGTGGATCTCAGAATTGAAACGTTAAAGCGATATATACTGTAGAAGTTCAAAATTCCACCAGCTATGTGACATGAATATTTTACAGAAAAAGATAGAATTTAAACTTCCACTTCAGTAACTAATAAAGTATAATAATTTACATTTGTGTTATATAGGTGACTATTCAAAAATATATAACATAACTTCCAACCTGATACTTTTTCTTAGGGATATCCATGAGATTTGGTACTTCGTTCTTTCTTTTTAAAAGAAAATACTTAGGTAATGACCCTTTCACCATTACAGCCCGACCTCCAGGAGTTTCAGAATCCCTAATATCCCATTGATCAAAATGTCTAGAACAAAGAACACTTCTGGCGTTTGCACAGGCATCACACATCTCCATAGCTGCTAACCAGTCTTCGAGTCTCGATTCGAATCTAAAATCGAAAAATATAATATATATTCGCATAGGTCATTTCAACTCCCCTTTTCATGTTTAACATTCATAATAATTGGAAGACGGTTCTGATTATTTCAACATCACTTACCGAAAATAATGAATTCCAGGAATATAACATCTGCTTTCGCAAGGCCAAATAAAACGTATATACCCTTTATAAGACATACTTAAAAGGGAATTAAAATATTTTTTTTCTGTAATTAAATTAAAGGAAACTCAAGTAAAAATATGCAACTGTTAAACAATGGTCAACACTGCGCATATGCGTACCATGCTTATTTTGGCAAAATGGCAGCCTCCTTATGGTAACGTTTTCCTAAGCACGGAAGTATTAGTATTTCACTTCTCCTCTATGTTTTAGTTCTGTGGGGTAACTGGAGCATAGCGACAATTGAGAAAACAAGAACTTTATTTTAATTTATTGTCATTTCTATTTTATTTTGTGTAAAAACTTGTTTTTGATTTTTTTAACTTACATTTTTCTGCTGAATTCAAATATGGAAAAACATATTGGTTTTATGGATCAGTGAAACAATAGTTTGATTTTAATAGTATGTATTGATTTCTTTAATTAGCACAAAAAGTACATAACAACGTTATTAGCTCAACATTAGCATAGCAACAACGGAAAACATTTTTGTTGACGTTTTTGACAGTTGGCATGGAGCATATAACAAAAGAATTGCCAATCATAATTATCAACACACCCCCACAATTCTTATGTTGTTAAGAAATAAGCCACAACACGAATACATATTGTGTAAAATAAATGTTTTAACATTCAGTAACATTTAGTTTTTCTCTAAAATATTCCATTTTTACAGTAGGTAATGCTTTTGTAAATATGTCTGCAATTTGATCGGAAGTTGAGACATATAATATTTTAATTTTATTATTTTCTACACATTCCCTTATAAAATGATGCTTTCCATCAATATGTTTAGAACGTTTTGTTTCTAAAGTGCTTGCAATTTTAATGGTTGTTTATATTTGAAATTTCAGAAAGTAGTTGACCAACAAATAAACATTCAGTTGCGCAGTTTGTTAATGCAATATATTCTGCTTCTGAGCTACTCAGTGAGACTGTAGCTTGCTTCTTTGATTTCCAAAACACAAAATTATTGTAAAATTTAATTCCAAATCCAGACACACTTTTTCTATCATTGATATCATTTGCATAATCTGCATCTACAAATGTACTGACTATCTGTCTGTTCTGAGTTATTGATCTTTTGTACATTAAACCGTAATTTTCTGTTAATTTTAAGTACCTTAAAACACTTTTCAGATAAGTCCAATGTTCGTGGTTAAAACAGTTCTGAAATCGACTAAAATAGTAGATCGAATAGCTCAGATCAGGTCTAGTTCCTAACATAATATACATTAATAATCCGATAAGCTCTCTATAAGGTAAGTTTAAATTTTCACTGGACTCTTTAAATTTTAAATTTAATTTTGGTTGAATAGGCACACGAGAGGTTTTACAATTTAACATATTAAATTTTACCAACACTTTTTGAATTAATTCTTTCTGACTCAAAAACAAATAATTATTTTCTTTTCTTATAGTTGTACCCAAAAATTTTAAAGAAAAATTATTCTGAGAATTTGGAGACAAATCTCGCATTTCAAATAGCGACAATAACCTTAATTTAAAAATGTTCAACTTTTCTTGTGATTTAGAAAATAGTATTAAATCATTAACATGCACTATTAAATATATGTCATTATTAAAGTACAAACATGGGTCTGAATTAGATCGTTTAAAGTCTAGATCAAGTAAATGAATGTTCAATTTTTCATACCAGCATTTAGGCGCCTCACGCAAGCCATACAATGCCTTTTTAAGTTTACAAACATACTTAGATGAGTTTATGTTAGCCACACCATTTGGTATTTCCATAAATACTGATTCAGGTAAGTCACCATGAAGAAAAGCACATTCTACGTCTAATTGATTTATAATAAAATTTTCTTCCACGTTTAGTGATAGAAGTACACGAATTGTCAGCATTCGCGCCACTGGTGAATATAAGTCACAATCAGAAAACTCACCCTGTTGATAACCACCTGCTACTAGTCTTGCCTTTTTCACGATTTCACCATTTATGTCCTTTTCACGAAATACCCACTTAGAATCTATTATTTTTACATTTTCTGGACGAATCACTATTTCCCAGGTTTGATTCTTTTGTAAAGATTCTAATTCCATTTTTACCGCATCTTCCCAGCCTTTACCAAGTTCAATAGCTTCAGAATATGTTTATGGCGCATCTAGTTCGAGAGTTCCGGCAAATAGTGCTGCTATTAGCCCTTGGTCATCATCTTGATCCATAACATAGTCTTTATATTTGCTTGGTAATTTCACTGGTCGTTTCCTTCTTTCATCGTTGATATTTTGTGAAATTTCTTCTTGATTGTTTTCTCTTGCATTTTCGTTTTCATGAATTTGGTCACCATTTTCGTTATTAGTTTCACAACTTTTATCCAAGTCACTCTCTGGTTCGTCATCGCAATCAATTGTCTTATATTCCTGTGTCATATCCCTGTTTTTCATTTTTGTTTCATCAAAAACAACATTTCTTGCAGAGATCACCTTCCTGTCTTTAGGATTCCATAATCGATATCCATTATCAGTGTATCCAACCAAATACATCATTTGGCTCCTAGGATCGAGCTTATTTTTCCTGTCTTCAGCAGGAATATATACAAAAGAGGTACAACCAAAAATTCTGATTTTGTCTAAATTTGGTTTTTGTGAATACCAAATTTCAGCTGGTGTCTTATTGTCAGGTATAGTAGAAGTGAAGGTTCTATTCGTTAAATAGACTGCTGATGCTACTGCCTCTTTCCAAAATTCTTTTTCCATATTGGCATTAAATATCAAACATCTAGCTTTATCCAACACTGTTCTGTTAAACCTTTCAGCCACTCCGTTCTGTTCGGGCGTTCTTGGTATTGTGTATTCCAGCTTGATTCCTTTTTGTCTACAAAAATTCTTCATTTCATGTGAAACATATTCACCTCCATTGTCGCAGCGTAATCTTTCTGGTACTGTCTTAAATTTGTTTTCAACAATAGCTATATAGTCTCTAAATTTATGAAAAGCTTCACTTTTGTTAACCATGAAATAGACCATTGAAAAATGCGAATAATGATCAATAAAAGATATAAAATATTTCATACCATCATAACTGCTGGGATTAAATGGTCCACATACATCACTTGAGACAACTTCCAGAATTTTCTTAGCTTTTCTATCTAATGGTAGATTTTTGAATGGATTTCTAGTTTGTTTAGCCTTCATACATACTTCACAGATTTTTGTATTCGGAAACTTGTGAGAGTGTCCCATTCTTTGATGCCATAAATCCTTTTCATCGATTGCTACATGGGCTTCAAATTCTGTTGAGTAAAGTCTAAAAGTCAAAACATATAAGTTATTTTTTAATTTACCTGACGTTAATATGCAGTCGTTGCTCTTTCTTATGCTTATTTCACCATTTTCAAAAACAATTTTTAGTCCTTTGGCTTCAATTTTCTTAACAGAAAGTAAGTTGTAAGTTAAATTTTTGCAGACCAACACATTTTCCAACTTTATTCTTAATCCATTTTACGTTTGCAAGTGTTGTATTGTACCTTCTAAATGAGAGTTGACAGATTGACCCTGCTTTGCAACTTTTATTAAATGATTTACTTTCTTCACATTCATTAAATATTTTCCAAAATCACTTGTCACAAGATGATTTGTACAACCAGAATCAACTACGAAATTAATTGGATTCTTTACCAAAATATTTTCAGAATTATTTTCCACTCCATCATTTGATAAACAACTGATAAAAGCTATTTCCGAGGCTGACTCACTGTCTTGTTCTGCCACATTTGCATTTCTTGGATTCTTTTCTTGATATTTTTTTGGACAGTTGGCCTTTTTGTGCCCTTTCATGCCGCAGTTGTAACATCTAAATGGAAATTTATGTTTTTCTTTCTTCTTTTGTACCAGAAAAGCCTGATTAGGATCTTCGTGTCTACTATTTTTACTTTGTCTAGCCTCCTCTTGCAAAAGCTTTGATTTCACAAAATCCAATGTAACGCTACTTTGATTTTGACAAAAATATATGTCTATTGCTGTAGTAACAGTTTGATATGCTTCAGGCATACACGACAACTGGGTTATAATTTCTACATCACTTATCATTCCTCCACAGTTTTTTAAATCTGTTTTCTCAAATTCAATAATAAAATCATTTAGGGAATCATTTCTTGAGTAATGCATGTTTCTTAGTTTACTTTGTAGCTGTACCTGAGTTGCCAAGCCACTCTTTGCATAAGTTTGTTTTAACGTAACCATGATTTCCTTTGCAGTAACTTTGCACTTTATCATTTCCAGTACATTATCACACAAGCATTACACAATTAAATTTCTAGCACGCAAATCCTTCTTGTTCCATGCTGCTATCAACGTAGTATCAGTAGGTGGATCCTCGGAAATAACATTCAGCACATCATAATGCTCCAACAGAAGTTTCATTCTGAATTCCCAATTTCCAAATCCCTGACCATCAAATGGTTTTACTGTGACGATAGTACTATTTGCTGCAGCCATTTTGTTCGTTTTCCAAACGTTTACCAAACCACTTTTTAACCGCTAATTTACACCGCAATTATCCACTTTAAAATCGTTCGTTTCACTATTTCCTGTCTACGCGACTAACTGGGCCCATAACCTATTGATTTTATGGATCAGTGAAACAATAGTTCGATTTTAATAGTATGTATTGATTTCTTTAATTAGCACAAAAAGTACATAACAACGTTATTAGCTCTACATTAGCATAGCAACAACGGAAAACATTTTTGTTGACGTTTTTGACAGTTGGCATGGAGCATATAACAAAAGAATTGCCAATCATAATTATCAACAAAACACTTCATCTATTATGAGTCACTATTATTAATAATGTAGTTACGAAAAGAATCAAATTCAACTTAACTTGGAATTACTAACCATTTCGGTCGTAACTGCAGTTTACTAGATTGTTATGGTCGTATTTACACAGATACGGCCATATTGACCAAGTAAGTTGTAGTTACTGCTATGAAAAGCCTAGTAGTAAACCCGTAGAAAATGTTAAAGTTATCATTATATAATTGCATCTGATTCCATCTTATCCTTTGCTAAAAATATTTATCTTAAGAAACTATGACTTAATCATTGTTGCAAAAATAAAACGTATATTTTTATTGGAAAGGAAAACTATTAACAGAAAAGTAACAGAACTTAGTATCTATCATGAATATAAGTATTAATTTATGTTTGTCTTTCTCCATATCTGCACCATCACTGAGTGTCAAAGGAAGTTCATACCAAAACGTAAACCTATTTTCTGGAACAATACTCTGCAGCAGATTATTTATTATTGAAATTTGACGCTGTCTAGAAATTCCTCGTGGATTCAAGTAAGGTTGTTGTAAAGAAATTCCCGTTTTCATAGTTTTGGCATTTAAAAACTCAAGTTGTTTCCAGGGTCCATTTAGTTCAGTCTTGTAAGTAAGAAATAACTGACCTCGTTCAGCTTGAACCTGAACCATGCTACGAAAATATGACAGTTCACAATTGCTGATGATCTTTATACGGGCTGAGTAGTCTTTCCATTGAAGGAAATCTTTCAGTTCCATTTCAACAGCTTTGACTCTTGGTGTAGAGCTCTGGACAGCTGTTTTAAAGTCGTTGAAGTCATATACTTTTTTCATTTGATGTAAGGATTTCTCGACACGATGGTAGAAGGAATCTGCCGACGTGAATGTATGTCCAGGTTCAAATTACTTTATTTGTATAGTTTCAATGGTAGAACAGTTTACACAAAATACTAAAAAAGTGTAAATAGACCAGTTCTTGTTTTGGGAGGTGCAATTGTCCATCCACAAAACGACACTTTTAACATCCCTGGCTGCTGTGAGTAGAAATTTGTAAACAGATCTAATAATATTTTTCTTCCTTGTCCTACTTCATGCCACAAGCAAGCTTTTGTTACCGACAGGTACAAAACTTTCATTATAAACAGATAACCACCCTTTGTCACACAGACTAGCAGCATATAATTCAATGATACATAGAGCTTTTTCAGTTCCTATGAACAAATGTAATTTTGATAGAGAGATTAATACAATTAGACAAATAGCAACATCTAACGGTTATCCATTAGATATGATAAATAAGCTAATTAGTAAAAAAGAGGAAAAAGTGGCATTACAACTAATATATCCTAAACAAGCTGATGAAATTAAAACTTATAAAACCATCACATATGCAGGAAATATTTCGAATAATATTTCAAAGATAATATCTTCAGCAACGAATACAACAATTTCTTTTAAAACAGAAAGTAACGTTAGTACAAAATTGTTAAAGGTAAAAACAAAAATACCACTATTAAAGAAGTCAGGTAGATATAAACTCAAATGTCCAGAATGTAATGCTGTCTATTTGGGTCAGACCCTTAGGAATTTTGAAATACGATACAGTGAGCACTTACGAGCATACAGAATAAAACAACCAGATAAATCCCACTACGCAAAACATCTACTTGACACCAATCATTCATTGACACCTAACACAGAACTAGAAGTACTGCATATTTGTGAAAAGAAACAAGAACTGGATTTCCTTGGAGAACTGGAAATTAGAAGACATTTAAGAAACCCACAATATGAAGTTGTCAATGAACAGTTAAATCTAGGGAATTCTCCACTAATAAACTGTCTTCTTAAGTGATAATTGTAAAGATCAGCAGATATAGTTTTCCTGGTTTTCTATATCATTGCACAGTTATACTGATCTTAATTGGAAAAATGATATCCAGGATATCACCATAGGCCTAATAATATCTAAGCTTCAATATTTGTAATATCACATCTTCTTCTTTTTTCTATAAACATATATTAAGCCAATCACAAGTTAGGTTACTTCTTGGTCTAGCCAAAAATAACTACTAAACATCAGGTAGGCATAAAATGAAATGTAACTTATGTCATTCTGACGATGATATTGATTTATCGAAACAATTGTCAATTTTTTAGAATTTTCAATAACTTGTATTATATTGTGGAATTAACTAGAGACCTTGAGTTTCATTTAAAAACACTAAGATAACCTTTGAGTAAACACAACTGATTTAAACATGTCACAACGTGGCAGCATAATCACTTTTTGTAAGTAAGTCCACAGAGTAGATTATTTCATCTTCTAATTCCTTTCTGCATCCTTTCTGTATTCTTTCCTGGCTACCTCAGCTTTTTTAATATGCGCAGCCCAAATCTGACAATCTTCGCAATCTGGTTCGAGGTTTTCCTTATTGTGTGGGTGAAGGTAGAAATGCTCACACTGCTCGCATTCTTCGTGCCCAAGATTCACCAAAGATATGTTTAACCTAGACACTTCAGCACGATATAAATCATACGAGCATTTGAAATCACGGTGTTTCTTGACAGAATCATGATACATTTGTGTCACAGTTAAATCGCTTGGCAAGTACCTCCTATTCGGGGCATTTTCTCGTCTATAATGTGCCACAGTAGACTCAAATGATTCAATATGATCTTAAATTACTATATAATCTACTTTGTTTCCCGAGATTCGTCCTTTTCTTCTATCGCAAGCTGGAGAGAGTTCATTTTCTTTAGATAGATTCTGCAATATTTTGTCATTGGTTTTGGCATAACCAAGAGTGGTCAGAAAAAAAGTCTTGCACACGCGTACAGATTTTCCATGTGGTTTTTTTAGAGAGTACTGATTTGTTACAGATCGTCGAGAATCGGATCCTACTGTTCTGTACTTTACTTCTGTTTTGCTTATACATCCAAGAACAAACGCTTTTTGTTCTTGCCCAGTCCCAATATTCTGTTTATTTGTGAACGACTTTCTTCAGATATTTCTTTTGAGCAGTTTATTTTACATTTTATAGGACATGTATTTTTAATAGAATGGAAAATTTTTATTCTCTTCTTTTTTAGTTCACGTCTCATTGTAGGCTTATATAAAAATTGTCTTTGCTTTCGAAAGTTGCCTGCTTTTATAGTATCACTTGAGGTTTGTTGCAGTTCAGATGGACATGCTAAAGCTTCCATGGAAATTGAAGATTCGCCACTACTTTTGTTATTATTGGTAGCCGGATTCTGAACATGTTCCAATACAGTTCCATGCTCATAGTTATTTTCTAAATCAGATGTAGCATTATTAAAAAGGTTTCTGCCTGACTTTGCTATAAACCGTTATCACTTAAAACTTGTGTGAGTACGCCACCACTGTCACTGATTTTGTAAACAATATCATTGGGATTGGTATAATTCATGTAAGAAATTACAGGAGAAACATTGTCGACAACTGTTGAACAGCTCGCTACGTTGTCTTGAGTATTTACAGTTGAGCAAATGTCATTACATAATTCAAATTCATTCACGATGGGAATCACAATTACTGAGCTTTTATCTAGAGCATCAGAGTTTCAAATTATATTTGTATCACTAACTTCTAACCGTTTCTCTTCATTGTGTAATTCTGCTACAGTAGTACAACTGCTTGAACTTAAAAAGTGCAATCCTTGGAATTTAAATCTATTTCTTGTGCTTTTTTAGAGCACATATCTAAAAGTTTCTGTCCTCGAGAAGTCATTTTAGACAGAACTTAACCTACAAATTAGATTTTGTCTCAGTGTTTTTAGTAGAACTTAATTTAACGCTTACTCTAATTTTGTAGAAGTAATTCGCAGCGGTCTTAAGAGGCACTATTATCACTAGTTGGAAGTTATGTAATTAAGTTACGTAGGTAATATCCACTAAAAAACAAGACACTGACATACAACTAACACTTGTCTGAACAAAACAACACAGTAAAACAAAACGTCTAAGCCTGCTGGTTAAAATGCAAAATAATAAGAATAAAAAGCCGTATCTTGCTTGAAACTAGAGTATAAAAGTTGTATCTACCCAATCATAAGCTAAAATAGCTGTAACTACGGTAGATACCCTTACTTTACCTTAGTATTATATGGTATTTTGATGCAAATAGACTAGAATAACAAGCCGTATCTTGCTTAAAACTAGAGTATAAGAGTCGTATCTACGGAATCATAATCCATTTAGCCGTAACTACGGTAGATACCCTTATGTTACCTTAGTATTTGTAAGTTACATACCATTTAGCTTAGGAAGCCAAACAAAAATGTTACATACGGCTAACAAAATTATCGTTTTTAAACACTAGCTTAAATTTACGGCTAAAATACTCTATTCATAATTATGGATAATAGTACAGAATCACTTAGCGACACTAACTCAATTTTAATAAAAAGTGCAGTTACCCCCTTTGTGCTTAGCACGGCAGTATAGTTACATGTACAGCAAACAAAAATGCGATCTGTTCGTTGCATGCAATGTGAATATTAACAGTTGAGCTTTATTCATCACAATTATTTTCTAACAAATATTCAACATATTGCTTCATGCTCTCCTTCATATCTCGAACTGAATGTGCTATGACTGAAGTATTTTCAGATATTTTCTTCAAAATGATGATTTAAAGTGGATATTTCAGAACTCTTTACTACTTTATGTTTCGTACAAGCTTCTTGATTGCTTCTTTTCTTTGTGGGAATACTTTCTTTATTTGGTGTACTTGTACTTGGTATGGAAAGTTCCTAAAAAATGTTTATAAAAATAGGCATTAAAAGATAAATATATACTTATTATTTCCATTTTACTGCTACTGGAATTAATGAAACATTGTTTCAAAGGTGACATCTCTATTTGGATTTCCTAAAAAATTCAATAAATAATTTTTTTATATTACTTTTATATGTTTATATTTATTACTTTTGGGTGAGTATCTTCTATATGTGTATTAAACGTATGTAAGGGTGGTGGTTCGGATGTTGCTGGTACCTCAGAAATGGCCTAAAATAAATTTTTTAAAATAATGTGTACGTAAATTTGTCTAAAAAATACAGAATTTTAAAAAGTGCATGAATTAAATAAATGTTTCAGGACGTATAACTCCTTCCCAGCAAACACAAAAACATATTGAATACATATATGTTATATATTTTTTTCACAGTTACATAAAACTGAAGTCACAACTAGATAATATTTATGTATTGGATACTGACAAAGGCCGACACAGCTAGAGAACAATAATGATGTAAGAAATACATATTATTAATTATATCTCAAATATTTCCAAATTACTATGTAATATATATATATATATATATATATATATATAAATATAATTTCATAAAATACGAGGTGCTATATGAAATATAAATTTCGATTTTCTACTACACCTGTTTTAGTCGAAATTTCAATAATTTCGACTTATTGGCCTGACCGTTCTTCGAAGGGCAAAACAACTACATTCCTGGCTAATACCACGCAGAATATTGAATTACATCCCCTTCGAAAACCGTGACGTCGATCGGCCATTTTGCCGATACGGACATCTGTGGTGATTCGCAACTGATAGCGGAAGAGCATAGTACACTTACGCGTTTCGACCTTCTTGGGTCTCTTCAAGAGTGCCGTAATGCCTTCCAGTTCAGAATCTCTAATCCGAACTGAAGATTACACCCTCCGACAACCTCTCTTGGTTCGTGTAGTTACACAAGCGAGAAGATGGCGCCAACTGACTACTTCTCGCTTGTGTAACTACACGAACCAAGAGAGGTTGTCGGAGGGTGTAATCTTCAGTTCGGATTAGAGATTCTGAACTGGAAGGCATTACGGCACTCTTGAAGAGACCCAAGAAGGTCGAAACGCGTAAGTGTACTATGCTCTTCCGCTATCAGTTGCGAATCACCACAGATGTCCGTATCGGCAAAATGGCCGATCGACGTCACGGTTTTCGAAGGGGATGTAATTCAATATTCTGCGTGGTATTAGCCAGGAATGTAGTTGTTTTGCCCTTCGAAGAACGGTCAGGCCAATAAGTCGAAATTATTGAAATTTCGACTAAAACAGGTGTAGTAGAAAATCGAAATTTATATATATATATATATATATATATATATATATATATATATCTTACTATCATTTCTGCATCCGATAGAATGACTTTTGCATTTAATCCTGCATCCTCTGTAAACTTACGTCCGTATATCGGACGCAAGATTACATCTTTCGTTTTTGGCAATTTCTGATGAATATTTGTCCCATAGAACATATGGAAAATATAGACCACCTAAAGTACTATGGGTAGCCACGGGTGTCAAATTGCCATCTTTTGCAGATACTTCTATATTTAAGTATTAACCAAGGTCAAATGGATGCAAAGTTGATAGGTAATGTACGAAAAAGGTATAGTGTCAGTTCAAAGAATTTCTACTGGTGGCGCACCAGAATATACTTTAATATACATAAAATTACAATTTCGTAACAATCTGACGTCCAGTAGATTTGGCAACGTAGTGTCTGGTATTGATAAAAATACATTTTAAACTAAAGTAATTTCTTTAGTATCCGGGAGTATAGTATAGTTACAACTTTAGCGAACGTTACGTCCGTATTAGTAGTAGTGATTTGTAAAAAGTTTGAATATCAGCCTGAACTTTATTTACGATTTATGGTTAGTTAGCTGATGTGTTATATAAAAGGCGGGAAGCGTATGTACAAAAAACTAAACCGCAAATTACCAATACCTCTATAATAGCATGGGTAGTTTAGTGTCAAATAAACATTAATGAACGTCTTAACCGTGCAATATGAAAAAAAAATGGAAAACTTTGTAAGTAAGATTTGGGTCGTGTCCTATTATTTGTACAGGTTGGCCCATTTTCGATGGTTTTTTAGGGCCTCTTAGAAAACAGCGGCATTAGAGAGAAACTGATACTATACTCTCAGGCCAATTTTATTGAGACAAATTCAACGGTGGAAACGCAATAAACTTAACTTGTATTTTTTAAAATAGAATATATTAACAGAGTGAAACCTGCAACACCCTGTATACAGAATTATGAAATAATAGACTACATACTTCAAGTAATTAAAATTTTTGGAATTTGAATTGTTTTTTAAATTATCTAAAAAGGAGACAATCTGTACTATTTACTATTCAATAGAGAAAGCATATAAAGGATCTAACTGTATGATAATATAGAAGATTTTAAATAAGCTTTATAAGAATATAGGTGAAATAAAAACAACAAAATTTCCATATTTAAAAGAGAGCATTTTAGAACGTTTGTTACATATAAATGAAAATAATAACCCATTGTTCTCGTTGTCAAATTAAATTAATAGTGTGATTTGTTTTAAAGAAGTGAATATTAGGGTTTGAAGGAAGTTTTCAATAAGATTATATAAGTATTTAAACTATGTGAATGTAGGAAGTAAAATGAAAACATTAACTCTATGGAATATGACATTTGTTGAACAATTTGACATTCTGAATAAATATTTTAGAAAATAAGAACTGTCATTTTGTAAATTTATTGAAATACAATTTGAGGGAGAAATATATGGGTTATAATCGTTTAAGAGGCTCAAAACAGAATATTTTAAAATGATGGATGGACAATCCACTATTTGAAATGAAATCTTTCAAACAAGAATTTTGATTGGTGGAATGCATTTAAGATATTTTTATCAGCGACAAGTAGATTGCTAATAATAAAAGAAAAATTGAATGGGAACAGTTTGTTGATTATACAGTCTATTGACTAGGTACTTTCTTTTTTGGGTGAAAATTTTTAAGAAGCAAAATTTATTGAGAAAAATTTTTTAAACTTTTGAAAAAAAACATCAATTTGGCATTAAAAATTAGAGAAAGGAATACATTATACTTGAAAGCTAGTCAGTAATATATTTAAACAAGCAGAAGCACACATTATAAGAAGAAAATTGGTAATTATATTTGAATACTAACCATAAAACTTATAGATGTAATTAAGTAAAATATTGTATGGTGGAACGGTGTCTCCACCATACCTTTTAGAAAGCTTTGGATTATGTGATTTGATTAAAATGTATTGATGTGGACGAAATGTAGCACCGTTTCTGGATATTATGCAAGCTGGACAAAATGTATGGTATTTTCCAAGAGGTAACCTAAAACAAAATAAGAATCAATTATTGATGTGAATTAATTGAACTATACAGTGAAAAAAGGTATTTAAAACTATTTTAATTATATATAAAGAAGGTAGAGTAAACTTACCGATTTAGTGCAAAGAATTGAACTTTGATATTAAACAGACGCTTATAAGTTTTATCTTCCGCCATTTTTCTATCATAGACGTTTATATAACGGATTTCGTATTATAAGATTTGTGTTAAAGGTTACCTATTTTGAATTATATATAGAAATTATACTTCATTCGAGTGTATGACTTTATTTGAATGAATGATCATAATAGATAATAGGTTTTCACTAATTTATGTCCTGTAAAAGAATAATGTATTTGTTTCTACAGCATTAAATAACGTTTTTCTATTTGAATAACATTGTGAAATTATTTTCTTGAGATTTTTCATTTATTTATGGTGATTGCTCCATCTAGTTTAAACAGCTGGTAGTTTTAAACTGACATCTATGAATCGTGGAGAGGTTCAACATTAAACACAGGACCGTCTTTAGAGTTTATTTGGAAATAATGATAAAGCAAGTATATGTTGATTAACAAAATTTTTTATTGAAAGATAGGAATATTATTTAAATTTCGGCGCTCATAATTAGAAATTGAAATTGTTTTGTTTTTCTACATCTGAACCCTACTCTGAGATCAGAGAGTTTCTCATGCAAAGGAATAATTATTTTACAAATAAATTTTAAATATTACAATATACCGGGCAAATTGAATTCACATAAAATAAATCACAATAATATGTCGGCCCAACGTAGGGCAAATTAAACTATTCTCTCACCCAATTCTATCCACAATAATATAGTTGGCTTTAATTCTATTAAGTTGCTGATTTGACAAGTAGGCTTTGAAATAGTTTAATAGTATCTGTAAATAATTCAGTTTGTATGGACTGCGATAATAAGACATCGGACGAACACATATGATCTCTTGTAACAAGCTCACATCTCCAGCTATACTTTTTTTTGCCGACACGACCTTCACTCCAACATTCACAATATTTTCTCGGCCGTGCAGTGGAAATTGCTACTGGGTTTTAGATATTTTATTTTCTTTTGAATATATACACAGGAGGCTGGCGGCTACAGCATCAAATATACGAATTTACCATTTTGTTAAAACACATAACACTAAATATAACTTTTTTTTTTTTTAATTTTAATATTAATATTATTTTACAATAAATATCCAAACGTTTCTAAATGTTTCCGAATCTTGTGAAAATAGTTGGATTAGGTTGAAAACGATGGGAGTACCTTTGCAAATATAATTCAGATGCAGCTTCTAAATTTTGTCGGCTTCAGTCGATGAATGCGTACATCATATCCCACTTCATAAAACATTCAAATCTTGGCATTTGTAAAATAATGATTTTTTTTAATACCGAGAGTAGAAATCAACTTTTCTGATGTCAAAATCGTGACAGAAGTGGCAAATTAATCTCTAGGTAAATAATGTTCCAAAAATGTTTACTATGCATCAAGCTGATGCTTAGAACTTTCTCTAATTTTATTGTAGTAACTCGACCACCGCAGCATTTGATACTTCAATAATTAAGCAACGGAAAATGCGAGAACTTGCAAAAATGTTATTGGAAGTCATGCAACTGGAACCATCTATTCACTCTATGTTTGATGCTCTACAGCCACAGCATTTTGATTTGTTCGTGGAGGCAACTAAAAATATTGCAAAGTACAATAAGGACAAAGCCTTTGAGTCCCCTACGTTTGCAATGAATATTGCCACTACCCTAAAGCAGTGTTGCGACATAGCAATTAATTTTGCCAATGTTTTTTCGGCTGAGGCAGAAGCCAATTTAAAAACTATAATTCATCTTTTTACCGCGAACTGAAAATTTCAAATTTTTAGCCATGCTACAAGTAATCTTATTTTACAAAAGTGGAATAAGGTCACTATAATACCCTTAGCGAGTGACTTAAGAATATTAAAAGAGTATCTGTCTCAAAAGGCTTCGGTATCTGCGTCAATTCTTTCCGCAGATAATACAAAAAAAGCTGCATATTTAACGTTGCTAGAAACAAGTTTTTGTCGCGTTATCTTATTGAATAGGAAACGTCCAGGAGAACTGCAGCGATGGTATCCTTACACATACGAAAATACAAACAGCGAACAAGCTACTTACCAGTAATTTGATGATGTAATTTCCCCTACAGAAAGAATTTTGCTGAAGAAATTTAAAAGAGTCGTTACAAGAGGTAAACGTGGCCGTGGTGTACCTGTTTTCTTTAGTTCGGAGGTACAAGATCATATAAAAATATTAAACACAGCCCGAACGCATGTTGTTCCTAAAGACAACCCTTTCTTATTTGCTCTTACAATTATTCCATTAACCGATTAATCAATAAATCGAGTAGTAGACTAACTAGTCGACTACTCGAATATTCAAACTTCCATTTGTAACATTTAGAGAAGCCCTTTACAACTAAGAGGCATGCGCTTGGGTAAAGCAGATATAATATCATACAAGAGCAGCAGTTTATTTAAAGTTGCTGTGCTGGTAAGGAGATATTAAAGCAGTCAACAAATCGATTAGGCGACTAACTGATTAATCGACTATTCTATCAATCCAATAACCGTTTAATGGACTATGCTTTTAGTCGACTAATCGATTATTCGATTAATCAACTAATAGAATTTTCGACTATATTAATTGATTTTAAAAACCCGCGACTTTCGGTTAATCGATTTTTTTTGTCCGACTCCTAAATCTTTTTCTACAAGCTATAACACAAGATTGTTGCCAGACAATAAGACGTCATAAAATAGTTATCAAACTATTTTACCTACGACCACCCCTGTAAGTAGTCAAAAAACACAGTCGGCAATCAATGTAAGACGTCTATTACCCACGGTAAAACAAAACGCACGGCTGTAAAGTAAATCGCACGGCTTCCAAGCAACCACTTAGCTACTGTCAATAGACGTAGCCATTTTATTCAAAATGTATTACTTGATATTTGACGTTGAATTTTATTCTATATATAAATGGTAGATAACATTTATTAGATATGAGATTGCATTTAATACTAAGAGTTATTTGGAATTATATGATAATTGGTTCCGTTTCATTCAATCTGCATCTTTTAGTTGTCTGAATGTATCTCATATTTGTAAACAAATATGAGATACATATATTATACACCAAGCGACTAAAGTGGCCCATTTAATCCCGCGTGTGATGTTTGATTCCTGAGGGAAGTAATCCACCTAAGGGATTAATGTCACTTTAGTCGAGAGGTGTATACGCTATTTTATGCAATTCCGGAAATTCTACATACGTTTTTAATAAAAATAAATACTACCTAGGACGGACTTTTACGAAACTTGGCTGGACATAGAGGGTGAACTACTAAGATGCTTGGCTGGGCATCGAGGGTGAACTACTAAGATGCTTGGCTGGGCATCGAGGAGCGATTTTTATAAAACTTGGCTGGGCATCGAGGATGTACGTTTTTACTTGTACTTTAAATACCTTAATAAGATTATAAACACAAGTACAAGTGGGTCGTAGGTAAAGTATAGTACGTAACTCGTGTTGTAACGCATTTTACGCTCTCGCCGCTACGCGGCTTCGTGCGTAGCTTTTCGGTTCGTGCGTAAAATGCTTCTTACAACACACGTTACATAATATATTATTAAAGGTATCCCGTGTGTAAGTACCCTTAATAATCAGCCTACGAAAAATCTAATTACATATAATTCGTAAATGATCTTGTTCTGCCGGCTGAATGATTTCGACGAAACCGTTGCACATATCGTATCCGACTTTTATAAACACGTTCTGCATCTTCCTTGTAAGAACACTATATGGTTTTTCAGCACAACCAAGAAGATGTTTAATAATAACTAATAAATCGACGTTGAAGATGAGATTTATTTACTATTATAAACTCCTCCCCATAAAGAAAAATATACCTCAGAAAAAATGATCATTAGACACATTATGCTATAAGTAACGCTTAATAAAAGCACTGTTCATGAGCGATTCGAAAGCTACAGCATTTCCTGAAACGAACATAATATCATACCTATAGATATACTTCGCGTTTTCAAGTGAAATTTATTGCAATAGCTAACTTTTTAAGTGAATAAAAAGTAAAATAAAAAAAATGCATAGCATAATAAAATAGCCAGTATATAAAACTTAAATAAATATATTAAAGAATAGAACTTTTTGGAACGAGATACCTGAGAAAGTAACTTAAAAAATATCTAAAAGCATTTTAGAATTATTCCGCAGTAAAAGTAGGTATCTAAAAAAGAATCATTATCTGTAGAAAGTATGATGTTTACATCTCACTTTTTCGACAAGGTTCACCGTTATTCTGTCTTTGTCAGTTATGCAGTAAATATGGCAACACTGCAGGACGTCACATTGATAGAAAAATTAACAGCAGTTTGAAAGTAAACTATACAAGGGACGCAACATTAACTTACGTTTAAAAGGTCGTAAAAATGATAGCAAAATGTAAAAATAACGTATATGGTTATTTAAAAGATAATTGAAAATTGAGACCATTGCCGGGATCGGGGTGAAGTGAGCAACAATATATTCGTACTTCCAGTTCTCTATTTGGCTTCTTTCTCGTGGACGCTAAAATGTATGAGTTCTGAAAGGATGCAGAAATGATAGTAAGATATATATATATATATATATATATATATATATATATATATATATAAGAGGAAGATAGTCTTTGCTGACTGTTAGGAATAAAACTGGTGAATATTGGGGAAAGCAGCAAGAAGAAACGGAAAACGTGTACTCTTAACGGAAAATTTTCAAGCTTTCGAGGATGATTGTCCTCATCATCAGGAGTACTGAAATGGAAAAACAGCATTAAGATACTGTAGTTGATAAGTAAGATACAATATAGAAGAAATCGCAACAGGTGCGAACTTACCTCCGAATTGAGGTTAGGATCCATTATGTTGTATAAAAATAAACTACGGATATTAAAAATATGAAACAGTTCACTAACAAAGGTTTAAAATAGCACAATCACAATGAGATAACTAAAAAAGCCAACATCTAACACCATTTTGCAGACAAACGAAACACGAGTGCTTTTTTCTTGTTAAAAGCCGGCCGGAAAGTGATATCATATTTCTTCTAATTTGGAGGGATTAGTTAACAGGCAGTGATGCCAACCAATAGTTAAGTGGATGAACGTGACAACAAGTACCAAAAGAGAGTGGTCTCCGCTGTGAAAGTTCATATTTGGATGGAAGAGAAGAATACAGTGGAGTTGAGAAATTGCATTCATAAGAAAGAAGAAGAGGAAATAATATATCCCCAATGGTAAGAGGTTTGTATAATAACAAAACATATACCGTGGAAGATAAAGTTGAAATCATCAGCCAAGAAGACAAAGAGCAAAAGCAATTTTATAATAATAATATTGAAATATAGTAATTATTAAAGTAAAAATAATAATTATGTAATATATATGTATAATTATAATAAAGTGATAATGGGTGCATCTACCAACACCAATGCACCCAAAATAGGAGGTGGAGATATGTTAGCTATCTGCATAAGGGGCAGTGTCAATTGAGGGAACGTGATTGTCATTAGTGGAAAGAAGGTTATAGTTGTAATCTAAGGATAACAAAAAGGAATAAATCTCACTCAAGTGGTCTGTGTCAGTCTTTTTGTTAATTACATTGTTAAATTGTGAAATAAAAGCCATTTCCAGAAATGATCTCTTAATTTTGTTAGACTCCGTCGCCAACACCCTTACAGCCTCAAAATTCATACGATGGTCAAGAGAATGAACATGGTTTGCTAAAGCGCAACGCTCCGGATGTAATCTACAATCACTCTTATGTGAAACAATACGGTTAGAAAGTGATCTTAAAGTCTGACCAATATACTGTTTATCACAGTCCCCACATGGAACGCTGTACACAACATTGGTAAGAGAGGTCAACGGACATTTATCTTTAACTCTAGTAAAAATTGATCTAATTGTTAGAGCAGTTTTGTTAGCAATTTTGAAATTGCCATATGCCCGGAACAATCTGGCAAGTCTCGGAGTAATGTCCTTAATGTATGGAAAGAAAGCAAAAATTGGAGGAGCAGGGGTCGTAACAGCGCCAACATCCATTTGGGCCGAGTTAGGATGGCTATCATCAGTCAGCAGTTCCATGGAATTAGATGTGCTGAACAATAATTTATTAAGTAAAGTTCTTGGGTAAGAGTTATCCAAGAAAAGGTTGAATAAAATGTTAAGATTTTTATTGTGGAAGACACCGTTTGAAATTCTAAGGACTCTCACTTTCATTTGTTTTAGCAAGTTCACTTTCATAGAATGTTTGTGGTAAGAATGGTAATTTAAGTATCTACCAGAACTGCAAGGTTTCCTGTACCAATCGATGATAATAGTATTATTTTTACGAATGAACTTAGTGTCTAAGAAAGGTACGGAATTTTCGTTGTCTTCTTTTTCTAATGTGAACTGTATATAAGGATCATAACTGTTAAAAGTCTCAAGAATCTTATCTAGGCCCTCTCTAGGAAGTGCCACGATAATATCGTCCACATACTTCTTAATGAACAAAGGAGTGAAAGAAAGTACTGGTATGACAATATCCAGCAAATCGTCCATGACATATGCTGCTAAGATAGGTGAAATAGAGGCACCCATAGGAGTACCAAAAGTTTGTTTATAAAGTTTATTGTTAAAAGCAAAATAAGTACTATCAAAAAGAAAAGCAATTAAGTTCAAAAAGGCATCCTTGTGGATGAAGCAATGGACACCAATACGTTCCCAACTCTTATCGATAGCTCTCAAACAAGCATCAAGATACACGTTACTAAACAACGAGACCACATCCAAACTGGCCAGAACATAACCATCAGGAATAATAAAATTGTCAAACTTGTCCGAGACTTCAAAAGAATCTTTAATATAATAAACGTTATCATAATCGTAAGCGTTAGTCAAAATGTCTGTACAAAACTGTGCAATGCGTTCAGTGGGGGCTCCTATCGAAGCCACAATCGGCCTCACAGAAAGGGCTGGTTTATGTACTTTAGGTAGTGCATAAAACTTAGGGGGAACACCATTGTAACTCGTGAGCTTTTTCTTACATGCTAAGTCAATCTGATGTTCATTATAAAGAGATTTTACTAAGTTGTTACCTTTTCTCTGTATAGAAGAGGTAGGATCAGAGGTTAACTCTACATATGAATGATTGTTCAAAATAATGTCATTCGACAACTCAATATACTGTTGCCTGTCCATGACGACAGTAACATTACCCTTATCTGATTGTGTTAAGATCAGATGTGGGTTTGATTTCAAAAAAGCTTTAGATTTAAGCAACAAATTGTGAAATAAAGAATTAGAATGAGGTTTTTGAATGTAATTTGTAATTATATTAGTAGCTTGAGCCACAGTGATGTTTCTAACCTTTGAATCTGTAATGGTAGAGGCGAGGTAGTCAACGTCTGATAAAATTGACTTCATAGAAATGTCCTTTAAGATGACAGGTTCTACACTAAACTTAGGTCCCAGAGCCAAAAATTGTGAAGTATCCTCTGGAATTATGGTGTTCGAAATATTTCGTATCCATGTAGATTTAGATTTTAACAACAACTTAAATTGGTTGTCAATCAGCTGATTAACCTTGGCAATATTTTTAATTTTCACTCTATGAAATAATCTATTATATGTGACCTGTTGTTTACTAGAAAAATTATTAAAAAGGAACTCACTTGTTTTTGAGATAATTAACCTTCTCAACGTCGTCAAATTTGATTCTAATTTACTAATTAAATAATGATTCTTAGCAATCTCAATATTAAGAAGTTTTATCCCTAACCTGTAATCCACTGTGTTACGATGTACATCCTGTCTCATCAAAAGATCATCAATAGGCTTCGTTGCCGCAGTAATATGATTTGGTAAAACACCCGACTTTTTACATTTAAGTAAAAATCACCTTCTGTTGTACTCACGGGCCAATTTCATTTTATTTTTCGACCATGATTTGTATCTATTAACCGCTGCTTCTCCGTAGTGTGTGAAGATGTCATGATAAAACCCCATGTCTGTAAGTAAAAGGAAGATAGTCTTTGCTGACTGTTAGGAATAAAACTGGTGAATATTGGGGAAAGCAGCAAGAAGAAACGGAAAACGTGTACTCTTAACGGAAAATTTTCAAGCTTTCGAGGATGATTGTCCTCATCATCAGGAATACTGAAATGGAAAAACAGCATTAAGATACTGTAGTTGATAAGTAAGATACAATATAGAAGAAATCGCAACAGGTGCGAACTTACCTCCGAATTGAGGTTAGAATCCATTATGTTGTATAAAAATAAACTACGGATATTAAAAATATGAAACAGTTCACTAACAAAGGTTTAAAATAGTACAATCACAATGAGATGACTAAAAAAGCCAACATCTAACACCATTTTGCAGACAAACGAAACACGAGTGCTTTTTTCTTGTCAGAAGCCGGCCGGAAAGTGATATCATATTTCTTCTAATTTGGAGGGATTAGTTGACAGGCAATGATGCCAACCAATAGTTAAGTGGATGAACGTGACAACAAGTACCAAAAGAGAGTGGTCTCCGCTGTGAAAGTTCATATTTGGATGGAAGAGCAGAATACAGTGGAGTTGAGAAATTGCATTCATAAGAAAGAAGAAGAGGAAATAATATATCCCCAATGGTAAGAGGTTTGTATAATAACAAAACATATACCGAGGAAGATAAAGTTGAAATCACCAGCCAAGAAGACAAAGAGCAAAAGCAATTTTATAATAATAATAATAATATTGTAATATAGTAATTATTAAAGTAAAGATAATAATTATGTAATATATATGTATAATTATAATAAAGTGATAATGGGTGCATCTACCAACACCAATGCACCCAAAATAGGAGGTGGAGATATGTTAGCTATCTGCAAAAGGGGCAGTGTCAATTGAGGGAACGTGATTGTCATTAGTGGAAAGAAGGTTATAGTTGTAATCTAAGGATAACAAAAAGGAATAAATCTCACTAAAGTGGTCTGTGTCAGTCTTTTTGTTAATTACATTATTAAATTGTGAAATAAAAGCCATTTCCAGAAATTATCTCTTAATTTTGTTAGACTCCGTCGCCAACACCCTTACAGCCTCAAAATTCATACGATGGTCAAGAGAATGAACATGGTTTGCTAAAGCGCAACGCTCCGGATGTAATCTACAATCACTCTTATGTGAAACAATACGGTTAGAAAGTGATCTTAAAGTCTGACCAATATACTGTTTATCGCAGTCCCCACATGGAACGTTGTACACAACATTGGTAAGAGAGGTCAACGGACATTTATCTTTAACTCTAGTAAAAATTGATCTAATTGTTACAGCAGTTTTGTTAGCAATTTTGAAATTGCCATATGCCCGGAACAATCTGGCAAGTCTCGGAGTAATGTCCTTAATGTATGGAAAGGAAGCGAAAATTGGAGGAGCAGGGGTCGTAACAGCGCCAACATCCATTTGGGCCGAGTTAGGATGGCTATCATCAGTCAGCAGTTCCATGGAATTAGATGTGCTGAACAATAGTTTATTAAGTAAAGTTCTTGGGTAAGAGTTATCCAAGAAAAGGTTGAATAAAATGTTAAGATTTTTATTGTGGAAGACACCGTTTGAAATTCTAAGGACTCTCAGTTTCATTTGTTTTAGCAAGTTCACTTCCATAGAATGTTTGTGGTAAGAATGGTAATTTGAGTATCTACCAGAACTGCAAGGTTTCCTGTACCAATCGATGGTCATAGTATTATTTTTACGAATGAAACGGAAGGAGCGCTTTTATTAGATCAAACCAATTCTAATTCTTTATTTCACAATTTGTTGCTTAAATGTAAAGCTTTTTTGAAATCAAACCCACATCTGATCTTAACACAATCAGATAAGGGTAATGTTACTGTCGTCATGGACAGGCAACAGTATATTGAGTTGTCGAATGACATTATCTTGAACAATAATTCATATGTAGAGTTAACCTCTGATCCTACCTCTTCTATACAGAGAAAAGGTAACAACTTAGTAAAATCTCTTTATAATAAACATCAAATTGACTTAGCATGTAAGAAAAAGCTCACGAGTTACAATGGTGTTCCCCCTAAGTTTTATGCACTATCTAAAGTACATAAACCAGTCCTTTCTGTGAGGCCGATTGTGGCTTCGATAGGAGCCCCCACTGAACGCATTGCACAGTTTTGTACAGACATTTTGACTAACGCTTACGATTATGATAACGTTTATTGTATTAAAGATTCTTTTGAAGTCTCGGACAAGTTTGATAATTTTATTATTCCTGATGGTTATGTTCTGGCCAGTTTGGATGTGGTCTCGTTGTTTAGTAACGTGTATCTTGATGCTTGTTTGAGAGCTATCGATAAGAGTTGGGAACGTATTAGTGTCCATTGCTCCATCCACAAGGATGCCTTTTTGAACTTAATTGCTTTTCTTTTTGATAGTACTTATTTTGCTTTTAACAATAAACTTTATAAACAAACTTTTGGTACTCCTATGGGTGCCTCTATTTCACCTATCTTAGCAGCATATGTCATGGACGATTTGCTGGATATTGTCATACCAGTACTTTCTTTCACTCCTTTGTTCATTAAGAAGTATGTGGACGATATTATCGTAGCACTTCCTAGAGAGGGCCTAGATGAGATTCTTGAGACTTTTAACAGTTATGATCCTTATATACAGTTCACATTAGAAAAAGAAGACAACGAAAATTCCGTACCTTTCTTAGACACTAAGTTCATTCGTAAAAATAATACTATTATCATCGATTGGTACAGGAAACCTTGCAGTTCTGGTAGATACTTAAATTACCATTCTTACCACAAACATTCTATGAAAGTGAACTTGGTAAAACAAATGAAACTGAGAGTCCTTAGAATTTCAAACGGTGTCTTCCACAATAAAAATCTTAACATTTTATTCAACCTTTTCTTGGACAACTCTTACCCAAGAACTTTACTTAATAAATTATTGTTCAGCACATCTAATTCCATGGAACTGCTGACTGATGATAGCCATCCTAACTCGGCCCAAATGGATGTTGGCGCTGTTACGACCCCTGCTCCTCCAATTTTCGCTTCCTTTCCATACATTAAGGACATTACTCCGAGACTTGCCAGATTGTTCCGGGCATATGGCAATTTCAAAATTGCTAACAAAACTGCTCTAACAATTAGATAAATTTTTACTAGAGTTAAAGATAAATGTCCGTTGACCTCTCTTACCAATGTTGTGTACAGCGTTCCATGTGGGGACTATGATAAACAGTATATTGGTCAGACTTTAAGATCACTTTCTAACCGTATTGTTTCACATAAGAGTGATTGTAGATTACATCCGGAGCGTTGCGCTTCAGCAAACCATGTTCATTCTCTTGACCATCGTATGAATTTTGAGGCTGTAAGGGTGTTGGCGACGGAGTCTAACAAAATTAAGAGATCATTTCTGGAAATGGCTTTTATTTCACAATTTAACAATGTAATTAACAAAAAGACTGACACAGACCACTTGAGTGAGATTTATTCCTTTTTGTTATCCTTAGATTACAACTATAACCTTCTTTCCACTAATGACAATCACGTTCCCTCAATTGACACTGCCCCTTTTGCAGATAGCTAACATATCTCCACCTCCTATTTTGGGTGCATTGGTGTTGTTAGATGCACCCATTATCACTTTATTATAATTATACATATATATTACATAATTATTATTTTTACTTTAATAATTACTATATTACAATATTATTATTATTATTATTATTATAAAATTGCTTTTGCTCTTTGTCTTCTTGGCTGGTGATTTCAACTTTATCTTCCACGGTATATGTTTTGTTATTATACAAACCTCTTACCATTGGGGATATATTATTTCCTCTTCTTCTTTCTTATGAATGCAATTTCTCAACTCCACTGTATTCTTCTCTTCCATCCAAATATGAACTTTCACAGCGGAGACCACTCTCTTTTGGTACTTGTTGTCACTTTCATCCACTTAACTATTGGTTGGCATCATTGCCTGTCAACTAATCCCTCCAAATTAGAAGAAATATGATATCACTTTCCGGCCGGCTTTTGACCAGAAAAAAGCACTCGTGTTTCGTTTGTCTGCAAAATGGTGTTAGATGTTGGCTTTTTTAGTCATCTCATTGTGATTGTGCTATTTTAAACCTTTGTTAGTGAACTGTTTCATATTTTTAATATCCGTAGTTTATTTTTATACAACATAATGGATTCTAACCTCAATTCGGAGGTAAGTTCGCACCTGTTGCGATTTCTTCTATATTGTATCTTACTTATCAACTACAGTATCTTAATGCTGTTTTTCCATTTGAGTATTCCTGATGATGAGGACAATCATCCTCGAAAGCTTGAAAATTTTCCGTTAAGAGTACACGTTTTCCGTTTCTTCTTGCTGCTTTCCCCAATATTCACCAGTTTTATATATATATATATATATATATATATATATAAAAATGAGATACTATCCAGAAAATATTTATGTATTGAATATTACATAATATGGATGTAACAAAAGTTACTTAATTTTTCTTTGCCTCACCCCTTACCTAAAATATTTCATTTCATTGGATCTATGAAAAAATTCAGCAACATTCTCAATTTATAATCAATTCAGAAAAATCTGTAGGTGAAATGAAATACAATATTTTTAGTAGAATTGAGGGAAAAAGAAACTATTGTTACCATGGTATTCAATACCTACCTTATGAATATTTTAAACAGCAAATATATGCATAAAGTACATTTATTTTATTAACATAAAAAAGAAAAACAAAACACCTAATGATACAAAAAAATATTGCAAAACTAAAAATATTCAAAAACTAAATAAAAAAAATATAAAAAAATAATGCAAAACAAATGAATATTCAAAAACAAAACAATAATTAACCACGGAAAATATTCCTGCGGCTAGATCTAGAAGGGTAAAGTATTTGCAATCTGATAAATTATCAATGATTTCTTCTATTGTTGGCAATGAAGATAGATGGTTTTTTCTTTGTTATTTTATTAATTTGCCTGCAGTATACTACCAGTCGTTATGTACCATCTTTTTTATTTATAAAAAATGACGGACTCGCATATTGCGAACTACTTTTTCTAATAATTTTAGCTTCCGAAAGTTCATTTATAAGCTCTCTTAAAATTGATTTCTCAGACTCAGTTACTCTATATGGTCGATATTTTACTATATTACTACTTGTGCTATCTACGAGTATTTTCATTGTTATACTGTATGTGTCGATTTTAAATTTTTCATAGATTGAAAAATGTATCTGCATGTTTCTGTAAAATATTTTGAACTTTTAAACTATTTGCTTGTGTTAGGTTACCTGTCATAACACTTTTTGAAAAATCTTTTTTGTATTGAATTGTCAAATTATTGTCCATACCATAATACATAATATCATTATTTTCTGTAAAATTTCATCCTATTAGCAACTCTGTTGACCATTCAGCTTCTAGTACATATACATACATGTTATTTTTGCTTCTACTGTATCAATTTTAACAATTGTTTCAACATACTTTTTGACTGTGCACGAGTTACCTAAAAATCCCGAAAGTTCAACAAATTTATCAAGTGGTCTAATTTCTAATTCCATGTTATTGGCCAACTTTTTCGAAATTAACGAACAATCACTACCAAAATCGATAAACGCTTTTTGTTGCTTGTTGTCAATTAAAACATTTTTATTAAATATATTTTTATCGTTAAACTTTATTCGTTTGACTGATTGCATCGTCTCCTAATTTTTCGTAATATTTGATTTGGTTAGTTGTGCATTATTTTTCGGATCTTTTTCTGAGAAACAGTTTCTTTCTATGTGTCCTAGTTTTTTTACAAAAATTGCATTCTTTTTTACGATGGCGACATGTTTGTTTGAAGTGCCCTAAAGGTCCACATACCATGCACTGTTTTTTATCGCTTTGTATAATTGTATTGGAAACATATGTTTGCTTTCTGCGTTTAAACTTATTGCCTGTCATCTGATTATTTTTGAAATATCTATTTTCCAAATAAGCACCTAATAGGTTAAGGTCTTTAATAGCGGCTGCTTCAATGGCTGAGGTAATATTTTCATCGTTTATTGCTCCGATTACTAAAGATATCTTATAAGAGTTTGAAAAGTTCAGATTTAATTTGTTGATTTTTGCTATGTGATTAAAATAAAATTCGTATAACGATGACCCCATTTTTGGTCTATGATTTGCAATATCCATGAATATGTCATATGTATTTTTGGAACATTGAAAGGTATCTTTGAGAATATTCTTTCATTGTTCCCAAATTAATTGCGACCATCCTAATTCGCTTTCAATAAAACTTGTATACCAAGTATATGCGGTTCCGCGGAATTTTAATATAGCTTTAAAAGTTGTGAAACTGTTATTCCATGCATAATTCTTTGAGTTATGTCCTATTATTTATAACTATTTGTCTATTTGACAGTGTAATGGATCAAATTCAGGAATACAATTTACAATTTCCGTATTTTTAATAGAGGATAATGGTGAAGTAACTGTACTACTTACTGAACAAGTAGGAGGCGTATAGCTTCTTCCTGGACGATTCTTATCAGCTTTATGACCTTGCTCTTTGGAACGTTTCCATGTTTTATCATAGCTGCTACTGGATGAATCTGATGAAGAGCTATTTGAACTAGATAACGATCGACAGCGTCTTCGTCTTTTCGGCATATTTAGCGTTGGTAATTTAGTCTTATAACTTAACTTAGTTTTATAACTTATAACAATAACAAATAGTTCCGTTTTTCCGTTTTTCGACCACACCCACGATTCCCAGTCAATTAGAAGAAAACGTACCATCACTTGAACAATCAAGAAAAGTAGAATTCCAATTATTTTTCATCGAGTTCCTAACCACTTCTGATGTCGTCTTACAATAAAACAATCAATACTTTTTAACACTTTTATTACTCAACGACCTATGTTTTTCAGTTCAACCCTAAAACTAAAAACTATCTAATATATTGTTAAGCTTATCAATGCCGCTGGTATTCATCGTGAATCCCCTTAGACCATTTCTTTATCTATTTTTAGAAATAGTGTATGTATACATACATGTGTTTCAACCAACTCATATACAGAGTGGACACTGCATATGGTACTGGAGGAGGGCCATCCATACATATTGTAGATGATCCCATTGAATTAGCAGGGATAAAAGAAATAATTGGATCCCAAATGACTGGATTTGACACCATTTGTGATGGTAATGTACCTGGTAAATATTACTGTGAGCACTAGAAAATTTTGGACTCCTTATTAGGTCACTATTACTTGCTTTGTACTTTACTTATGAAGGACAATTATTATAATCATTACTACATATATATCCAGCTTGAAGAACCATATTTAAATAGAAATGTATTTTCTAGATTTTGTTATTGAAGAAATTGCTGACAATACAATTGACTCTGATGAAGACATTATTGGAATGAGGGACAATGTAGCAAATTGTTCTGGCTCAATTAATTTCACAAATGAAAGTTCTTCATATTCAAATGATTGGACCAAAGCATCCGTCGAAAATTTAAGGACACCTATTTCGAAAAAACTTCAGGTTATCGAAAGCAGTGGAACAAGGACAAGAGTTCGGCTGTGTATTATATTTTATAATAAAAATGATCTATATGTTTTGTTTTAGACAATCGTTTGAAAACAAAGTTGTCAGACTGGACTAAAGCCAAAGAAGACAGTGCTGCAATACTAATACTTTGTTTACTTGAAGAGCACAAACAGAAGTTATGCCATAATATCAAGAAACATGAATTAGAAATGGAGCAATCCAGAGAAAAGCATGAACTGGAAATTAAATGCAGAAAAGATCAGCATGAAATTAAAATGTCAATTTTAAAATTGGAAGAGAAAAAATTATTACAAAACTAGAAATAATGAATTTTATTTATGGTACCTACAGGATCTTTTTTATATTTGGCTGGTAAATAACCATGATGAGAGGCAAATACTTCAATAAAGCTATTGTTAAAGAATAAAGGGGTTGCAATGTGCTAACTAGTATTCTAACAAAAAAATAGACTCTTATATAAATAAAACTACATAGGTACATATACAAATATTACTAGCAGATAAAGAATAAAAATGAAAACTCTAAAACAAACCAATAAAAAACACTTTATATACAAACATTCCAATTATTTACAACAAATTTTGTATATACAGATAAAACGTTAACTTAAATTGTGCTTTTGTAAGTTGATAGTTGAGAAAAGATCTTATTCATATTACCAGTAATTGTGTAAAACTATAAACATTGGTTTGTAGAGATTGATACAAAAAACATTTCAAACATAAATATATTGATAAAATATTATAACATAATAATTATAAGAAGTTTATAAGCCTTGAAAATATTGATGTATTAAATTGTATCTCGTTGCGTTGTTGTTGTTAAACCTAGGGATGTCTGGCACTACTTGGAAATACATGTTATTTGTCTCCTGAATTGCCATTTTTATTGCTGGATCAACTGAAAGAACTGGATCCCCTCTGGCATGCTATATTTTGCAATATAGTGCAGCAACTACAATTTCCTGTACTTTATTGACATTGAGGTGAATACCTATTGCCAGGATCGGAAACCGTCGTTTTAAAACACCAAAACACCTTTCTATAAGATTCCTTGCCCTTATCTGGCTCCCATTGAAAAGTAGTTCTGCTGGGAGCACAGGATTTATCAGAGGAGAAATTAAGCAATTTCTAACACCATAGCCACTATTACCAACAAGTAGAGCATTACCATAGGTACCATTTTCAAACCTTGCTCTTAATCTGGAGTTATTGAATATTGTAGAATCATGAGCAGATCCTGGCCAACGACAAACAATGTCTTGAATAACAATATCAGGTCTACAAACGGCTTGAACATTAAATGAAAAATATCCTTTCCGATTCCTGAAAATTTCAGCATTGTTACCTCCTGGTGACTGTATTCTGATGTGTGTACAGTCTATAGCGCCAATACACCGAGGAAATCGGGTGATAGCATAGAACTGCTGCTTAAGAATTTCAAGTTCATCTTGAGTTTCAGGCATTTTAATCAACTCTCTGTGCGGCTTTGCAATGCTAGATACAACCTTATAAATTGTACGGCTGGCTGTAGATTTATCAATACCTGTAAAGTCTTTCACAATTTGCAAAATAGATCCTGTAGCCAAATACCTCAATGTCACTAACCTTCTCTCTTCAGCACTCGATGATGTGGTTCTAAAAAATAATATAATATTATGTACTGTAATTGTTAAAAATATTTCAACTTACTCATTTTGAGTACAGGAAATCGTGTCTCTAATTTTGTCAACAATCATCACAACAGTTTCTTTAGATAGTCTAAATCTTGCAGCAAAGTCTCCATTGTTCCATTTAACAAAATGGTTTTCTCTTATTCTAAAATTTATTGGAGCCCTTGGAAATAGTACCAATTCAATTAGCTCCACAAAGTCTTCATCATCAGTTAATTCCAAGTCTCACAAATTGTCTCTTTGAATATTCATCGTACGTCTAAACAATTTATTTACTTTGAGGTCTATTTAAAAATTTCATCCAATACAGAATTATAGAGACAGTAACTGCATAACCCCACAAAAATCCCCACTCGATAAACAAATGTCAATGCATAGTCTTAACCAACGTATGACCACTTGTTAGCGGGCGATATAACGACTTATCACGTTGTAACCAGTGGGTAGCGTTAATCAACTGGTAACCAACTCCGATACCACCCGCCCTTAGTGAGATAAGTATACTATAATTTGTCATTTAAATTTACTTTATTCTTCATTTTAATATAGTTAACCTTTTTAATACGTTTGTAAACGACAGTTGAATGAACGGCTTCATCGGCTATGCTGCTTGCCTGTTCAAAATAATAATACTTACATGATGTGTTCTCCATTCCTCTACAAACAAAACTGAAAACAAACAAACAGACGAATTTCAAAGAAAACCCTTCAAAAACGTTATTATACTTGCAGGTATGTAGGTAGATTGACTCGTGATACGTTTTTACTGAATATACGAGTAGTAACCAATCAAATTACTTAATTTTAAGTTATGTGTTAAATTTCATCCAAAAAATGTCGCGAAGATTTGGTATTGCATCTAACGATTCAATTAATGATATTATACCTAATAATATACCAAAAAATAAAATCAAATCAAAAAAAATATGTATGGAAAATATTTCTCGAGTTTTGTGCGACCAGAGAATACGAACTGAATGCAGAAACGAGTTTGCATAATTTGGCAAATATATTGAAAGATTATGCGGTAAATATGAGAAAAGCTGACGGAACTGAATATAAAGAAACAACTGTAAAAATAATTTGGAATACTACGAGTAAGCTACTCCAAGAAAAATACTTCAATGACTTCAAAATTGTATTCGACCGGTTTACCAGTGGGATATTCAAAATTGCGCGAAATGCAAAACGTAAAAGATTACAGCAGGATCCAAACAAACCAAAATGCAGTTCATCAAATTTGAGTTCAAGTGATTTGGCTAGAATCATTGAATTATGGGATGAATGTACACCAGAAGGTTTACAAAAAAAAATTACCTTATTGTAGCTGTTGAGTTAGCTTGGCCAGGTAGTGAACTAGCTGATTGCCTTATAGATTATTTCACGATTGAGAAAAATAATGACGCCAACCAACAGAATTGAATACAATCCAATATTCAGTAAAGCATGCCAAGGAGTATCGAAAAGTTGTACAAATAGTAAGTGGCTTGTTGCAAATATTGCAAACGAAAGTGCATGCCCTGTTCGGTTATTCCATAAATTATTGTCCAAAAGGAGGAAAATATTACTTCCAGTCGCCTATTCTTGAGACCAAATCGTTTCTATAAATTCGAAAGTAACACATGGTTTGACAATATACCAGTAGGCAAGAACACAATTAATACGTGGACCAAATCATCCGTACAAGCTATTGGTTTGGACACTACGTGTAAAAATATATCATTCTAACAGATCAACTGCAGTTAGCTATTTGGCAAATAAAGGAATTCCTGAACAGCAGTTAATAAAAATAACCGGATATAGCAGCTCTAATTGAATTAAACCGTACTTGAATATTAACCAAGAACGCCATGATGAAATAATCAACACCATGCGAGGAATTTCTTCAACAGTGGAAATTAACAATCCGTCAACTTCAGCAAACTCTTCTTCCAATTTAACATTTACCAGTTGTACTTTTCACAACTGTAGTTTTAAATTAAAATGAATAATATTTGTTTGATTAAAACTAACAAATTTTGTATTGAAAATTATCAAACGTCAGATTGACAATCTATTTTTTGATTTCTACAAAGTAGAAAATTATCTTATCCACTACTCCTCGGCCTGCGGCCTTGGGCTATTATCAAGCAACACGCTTTCAGCATTCTCTATGACAAAATTATCTCGGTATTATCAAGACCCTAGGGGTATTACTACTGACAATTTAAAGGTTATAATATTGAAAAGCCTTCTTCTTTTAAGACACTAGACGAGGTACTAAATCGAAATACATATGAAATATATAAAATATTTTATGTAACAAATTTTACGTAATAAAGATATATATAAAAATTTCATATTTATATAGCAGAATTTACATGTTGAATACTGTAGAGCGGAACTAAGTGGGCCACATTTTTTATATATTTTTCGTAAATATCAAATATCATTGCTCCTATTTGGCTATAAATTGAAATTTAGATAGCTATTGGTACCATACCTATGTCTTGGGAAATTTGTTTCCAAAAAACAATTATGTCGGTCAATATTTTTTTTTGTTTGTTAACCGGGCCACTTTACCCATAGCCACGGGGAAAGAGCCACCCATTTAATATCCGTGGTTTAGCATGTTTAACTGTGCCAGTGTGTAAAGTGGGTCACCAGTTTACGTTTTTAAAAAGTTGGGTGTTGGAAAAAAACTCCGGTATGGTGTTTTTTAAAAAATGCAATTAAAAAAAAAGATAAAGATGCTCCGATAATAACTCTCATGCATTAATTGTACAAAATAAACTTAAACGGTAGGTAGGTACCTACATTAAAATACGTGAAAAAAATTAACAGTAGAATGTAAACACTAAATTATGACAAATTTGAAAGCGGTATTTTTAAGATATCAAATTGGTATCTACCTCGAATACAACGTTTTACAGCAATCTTTTCAATAATCTTATTACTGTCGGTGTCGATAATACATTCATCACCAACTTGACGGAATGTGAAATAAGTGTCCTTACCACACATTTTACGCAAAAAATTCACTTTTAACTATTTCCCGCCTTTTTTAATTTCGATTATCTGCCCTACAAAGTATAGTGGTTTTTTTCGTAATTCTAAAGGAAAACTAACAACAATGAAGTATGTTATTGCCAGATTTCTTGTTATATCTACATTTTTTTCTCCACAGTTTAAAGGCTCATTGAAAGTATCTGTGCTACAGTTTACATAACTATCAACTTCCATATCATCCGAACTCTCGTCGTGTAGTCTAATTTCGTCACCACTATCAGCACTATCTGAATAATCATTGACAGTACTATTGGAAACACTTTTTTTAGCCGGTGACCTAGTTTTCTGCAAAAAGTTTAATAATTCGGGGTTCCACATGTTCACGGCTTCATGCGGTTGATCGTTTGATTTTGGCAACTTGTCTAAAATTTTCTGCCTATTTAGAGGATATCAACCAATATCAACAAAGCCCGCGATTAAGTTTTCAGACCTTTTTTCCAATGATTCTAGGGCTTGACGCAAAACTCTTGGAAACTCGAACTTTGGGAGAACTCCCCGATTTTTCTTTTCCAGTCAAGCAAAACAGATCGCCATTTTTTCTTTAACGGCCCGAAAAATGCCACGTCCAGTGGTTGACATAGATGTGTTGTATTGGGCGGTAGAAGAATAAATCGAATTTCATTGATCCTACATTGCCCAATTACATGTAATGAAACATGGCTAGATAAATTATCTCCGACAGGAGCGCAGGGTGCCGGTTGCTTCTTCAAATAAGGTAAGGCAAGTGTTTCAAACCAGTTCTCAAAAATATTTTCGTCAAACCAACCACTTTTTGATCTATTATACCGTGTTCCAACTGGTCCTCCTTCGATCCAAGTAGGATAAATATTTTCGGCGCGGTACACAATATAGGGGGACAGCAAAAAGCCACTTGCTGCTCCTGCCATCATTACCGAGACACTTGTTTTGCTGGAATTCAGCTCGTTTTCAAGATGCTTGGATTCCCTTTTTACAATCACCCTTTGTTTACCCGGGTCATCGCAAATGTTTGTCTCGTCGTAATTTATTAAACTCTGTGGAGAAACATTTGCCAAAGAGATCTCCAATTCGTCAAAGTAGTTATTTATTTTCTGGATGTCTACCGCGGCTCGCGACCTTTTAATGTTTTTACTAAAGCGGGCGGTGATGTTGGGATGTCTCTTAAAAAAGTATTTTAAAAAGTCTTTGCCTGGCATATTACTAAGAAAGCGTGGTTCGTTTCTACCCGTTCGGTCTAAAAATTGCTTGACAATAATTCGAATGTCTAGTTTCGTTAGTAGGAACCCGTGGATGCGCAAAGCAGAAGGCCATCTACCAATTGTGTTTCTTCATGTTGACTCAAAACTGGTTGTCTTCCGTATGGTTTTGGATGTCAGTTATCTAACTTTCTCTTCAATGCTGCTCCATATTTTCCGAAGCCTTTCTCTGCGATAAACTTCCTTTCCTTATTTCACCTCAAGCCAATTGCAGGTTCCTCTCTGTATAATTGCGGTTGGGGGCTTTGCCCAATTTTCTTTTGTAATTGTATTTATCTGAAATTAAAAAAACACCGTGTAAACATAGGGAGATAGGTACCTAGGAAGTAGGTAGGTACTTGTAGTATAAGGGTGGGTAACGTGGGCCGGTTCACTTTTCCCTCACTTTATACGTTTTTTATTCATATTTTAGTATTTTCAAGACAAAGAAAAATAATTAAAAAATAACTTAAACATGGTATAACGGGATCATATGGTATGTACCCAATGTATCGATAACTACAAAATTTACTTACCTCTTTATACTATAAACGAGGTTTCTAACCTATTTAAAAAGTATATTTTACTACAGGTGTTTTTATGACGCAGTTTTATCGCTAGTAGAACGTCAACCGCCAAGCTACTCACAGCGAACTAAGAAAGACCGCAGCGCTGTTGCCGTTGTGATAAATGTTTGTTTTAAATTATTTTGATATAGTTGTCCTTTCGGACCACTTTACGAGCGGTGGACCACTTAGCACCGCTCTACGGTACATATAAGATTAGGTATATCCAATATATAAAACATTTTATAATATGAATATTGAGAATATATAACAAAATTTATAAAGATTTTGGTACATAAATGCTACATCAAAAATATATAAACGTTTTATATAAAAAGTATTCCTCCTCTGTTATATATTTTTATGTAACATATATATTTATGTTTGCTGGGTTACAAGGCCTATTTCTTTATTTCTATCGCCGGTTATGCTTTTCCAGCTCATGACATTCATGAGTCGTTCCTGAATATCATTTAATGGTGGCGATTTTATTGGACCCTCCGCCTGTTTGCTTCATTTCCTTCTTTAGATTAACAGCTTTCGCTTTTATTTTTGATTTCCATCTTCCAATTGACTGTAAAGTGTTCAAATTTGAACTATATATAATTAATTTGTAATAATTACAATACATACCAATTGCCATTTTTCAACACTTTTGCTTACATAAACTAAACTATTTAGTTGGTCTGCGAGCTCTTCCCATATTTTTCTTTGGTTTTTCTTATCGCCATGTACATTATTACATTTAAAATCTCTCCTTGACGGCGAGTCCCGTAAATGCATTATGAAACAAAATAAGAAAACTTTTATATACACAATAATTATTATTATTACCTACTAAGTATATATTACTTACCCATTACTTAAAAAATAGCATGTATTTCATTATTTCAGTTTTTATCGCTTGAATATTTATTTATTATTGTTTGTTGTTTGTAAACTTAACCACAAAAATAGATAACATAACCATCAAATTGTATCCAAGAAAGGGCCAGAAAGACGATACGGTAATAACCGTACTGTATTCCGTACAGAGCGCATGACAATACATTATGACAGCACGGTATGTTCAAATTAAAAAATAGTTATTTATGTATCGTGTTTGTGATTGATCGCCCATAAATGTATTTTGTTGTACAATACGTTGGGATATCGGATTATATAGAAACAAATTTCAAATTGTCACGATAAAGAATAGATATATAATTATATCAACGGTAATAGACATGGTGAAGATTCAGTAATAATAAAATTTAAATTAGATTATTAGTCATGAATTATGGATAAAATACTATACGGGAAGTTGGAGTTTTGTGTGTAAAAATAGCCAAAAAAAACGAATTATATATTTTGTACTTATATTAAAACAAATATTTTTTCAGAAAAAAATAACAATACCTGACAAATTAAAAGGTAGATACCAACTAAATTATTGTAAGATATCTTGAATAAAATATAAGGGTTCCAAGACCTATATTTAGTTGTACATGCAGAGGTAATAATCGCATATTGTATAATATTACTTAGTTTGGATTAGTATGAATGATCATTTGTAACGTTACGTGACACAGCTTTTACTTTATCTCCGTGAAGGATACAGCTCAGTAGATTTTCTTTATTTGGTTTCCCAATTAAGTGTTTTCTTCGCTTTTTATTCTTTTTTACAAGAAATAGCCTCAGCTGTGTTTCAATTTTTCTTTTTTTGTCTCTTTCTTAGTTCTGAAAAGACTATTAAATCAGAGTCAGACTTTTTAATTCATAATAAATTTTCAACTATTTTTAAATGACTCAATATTTCTGAAGCCAACTCTGTAAAATCAATTTTGTCGTCATTTGCAATCAGAATTGTGCTTATTGTAGACATCTTTCCAATAATTTTCTCTCTCAATCTATTTTTATTTAATAAGGCTTTATTATTCCGATCAGTTAAGCACGCTAAATTTGTCCCTATTTCTTCTGATATTGTAGCTGATTGTTCTGGATTAGTTGTGACACAGACATTAGTTGATGGTTGCTTTGGTAAATTCTGCAATGCGACAAAATGAATGTGTTTATTTCATGCCTTTTATGTAATAGTCAACACAGGTACATGTATAACTATGAAGACATATAGCACATAAATCACAAGTTGATTCACAGCAAATGTATAATTTTTGCTCCAAAAAATAACTGTTAACATTTTTCAATTTCCATTTTTTTATGCAGTCACCATCTTCACTCATTTCTATACTCTCAACATTGAACTGACTAGTCACAGATTTCATGTGTCTTTGATGTATATTTCTTTTATGAATGGTGCTTTTTCCTTTGGTTTGTTTAATAATTTACAATTTTCATAATAATGTCTTTAGAATAATTCCCAAATTAAACTGTATCTAAATCTTCGTTAAAAACACTAACATATGGTCTAATTGGTTTTGAAAAGAAGTTTCATTTACATTCTGATGCAAAACTTTTAGACTTCTGTACGTTTTTCTAAATTAATGATCTTATTCAAGTTGTTTCTCCAGGCCCGATCAATGTGCCAGGTACAAAACAACTGATGTGGAACTTCACCCATCACAGATGACCATGCCTAATAAAAGATGCTAGTAATATCAGACATGCAAGTCTTAGGAGAGATTTTACTGCCACTTTTGGACTTGATAGTTTCAAAGTAGATTTGATGGACAAGCATGTCTTTTATGTTGGTGAACATAAAGGCGGTGGGAAATCCCTCATGAAAATTATCCACAATCATGTTGTAAGCTCAAAATCATAATTATTAACGCCATGTGTCCCATCTATAGCTATAATATCATTTCCATATTTCTGTAGCATGTGTTGCTGATATTGATTCATTGTGATCAAACAAAAGTCATATTTTTCAAAGGCAAAACCTTCTAAAATTTCCCCATACTTTTGATAAAGTAAAATTGGGTTGAATTCGCATTTCTGCAATACACAGGTGGACACTTATAGCATCTTCCTTACTTTGTACACCCTCTTGAAGATCGATATTAAAACTCCCTTTAACATTTTGCAAGTCTTGTTTTGTCACTAGGTTAACTCTTTTTAATCCATTCCCAATGTTATCACGAATTTCTCCTAGGATTCTGAAAATTATAATACAATAATATAAAATACTACATTTTTTTATAATATAAATATTATTTTTTACCTCACTTTAGGTACACCTGCAGCTAATTTTGAGGCAAAAGCATTACGGTCAGATTGAGAAAGGCGAAGATGCTCAATTTCAATTTTATGGCCATAATGCTTCTTCTGCCATATAGCAATACATTTTTTTTCATCCTTTACCAATTTGATGGAACTTATAAAAGACTTATCCGTTTTACAAGAACCTTGAGACTTGGATAGTCTTTTAGTAATAGGGCAGAGTGTTCCACAGTGGATCAATTTTTAATGAAATTAATTTTTTTTTGGGAAAAATTTGTTTTACATAAAAATTATTTACCACGATAAAAAGTAAGCATTGGCTCCCATAATGACAGGGGTTTGGTGAGAATTGCTTGAAACTAATATATGATTTTAAATATAATATATTATCATTCCATTTGTTTCACTGTGCCCCATGTATGGGGCACAGTGGAATGGTTGGTGGGGTACAATGAAACATATATTTTTTAAACAAATATATTTTAAATACAAAAGCACACAAAGTATTATCGTTAATATGAGTCACCCAGACTTAAATAATTGTACAAAAATATTTTAATTAACATCATAACTCTCAAAACTTATGTAGGACTGCTGTCTTGACGTCGAATCTGATGGAATGGGTTGAGGTAGAATCATTTTAATATCTACTAGCTTAACAACTGAAATATCTGGAATTGGTGGAAGAAAGAATTTTCCGATTACTTTTCAGCTTTTTCTCATAAATGAAATTTCAAACTCATCTTTTTCCAAACGTTCAATATGTTTCCAACAAAATATACAAAATTCTTAGTTTTAAATTGAACCAAAACGAAATCATCCTTAGTTGGTTGTTTGGTTAATTTCTCTTTAAGGTCCGGAATTGGGTCTTCAGGTGACCATTCACTGTCAGATGACGACTCTTGCCATTTTTGTTCTGGTTCTTCCTCGTCGCTATCATCTGCGATTTTTCTTTTCACTTTTTTAACTGCTGCTTGGTTTCTTTTCTTTCTAGACAACTCTCTTTCAGCTAATTCGTCTTTTTCAGGGGTATCTGTAGCAATAATTGTTGTCTCTTGTCTTCTCGATTTCAGAATCATTCTTTTTTGTGCCTTTGGATAGCCATGAAGGATTTGTGGAGAAATAAATGAAGACGGACCAGCAGTTTCGTCTCGTGCAAGTGTTTCTTCAGTGTCTTCGTATTTTTCCACTTTTCCTACTTCTTATTTTTGAGAAACCGTTGGCTCAGAATTCACTTCTGGTCTGTCTGTTACAGCCTACATGAGAAAATCGTCATCTGTAAATGTTTCCGATTCAAAGGGAAATATGCCGTTTCTTTTAAATCCTGAACTGATATTCGTAGATGTCATTGATTTTTCGTGCGCAACTTTAACAAAACCTCTGATATTAAAAATGTTAACTGGAATACCGGGATAATGAAGAAGTCAGCTTTGTATGGCATTGTTATAATGCGCTTTAAAAGCCGAAAATACTGCTACATCTAAGGGTTGTAGTTTGTTAGAGCAATGCGGAGGTAGCGTCAATATTGTGACTCCATTCAATTTGGCAAGATCCAATGTTTCCATGGACAAATGGCTCTCGGGATTGTCCATGATTAGCAGGCTAGGGGTTGTCGCGGGAACTAGAAGAATGTTTTATAAAGTGATTCAACACTCGCGGAAACAATTCCCTGTTCATCCATTCTGTGGGAGTAGCTAATCCCAACGTACCAGGTGGCGTTTCTTTTATCATAATTTCTTTGAAGTGGACCCTTGGAAATATCATCGCCGGAGGTAAAGCATAACCGGCGGCACAAATTATACTGCAAGTTGTTACTAGAATCCCTCTTTCGCCACTACTACATTTGGAAACCTGTTTCATGCCCTTTTTTGCAAGTACTTTGAAGCGGAGCTTGTACTGTGGTGGTTCCGGTTTCGTCTAAGTTGAATATTCTACTGCTATCACTGAGACGTGGTTCACGCTTAAGCACAGTTTCGAGATTTTTGAAAAAGCTTGAAACATTGTATCGGTTAAATGCAGTAGAACGGGATAAACTGCAAGACTCTGGTTTTCGACAACTTAATTCTGGATGCCTCTTCCTGAAGCCGAGATTTCCTGCCATTTTTTGTTTTTCCATTTATTAGGAACATCCTTATTATTTTTTGTTGCCGACTCAAATGCTAGCTTGTGACATTCTAGTGGAGTAAGCCCATAACACATTTTTGTAGATGTTAAAATATAGTCAACTAAGGGTTTTTCGTCATCGTATGTAAAAATTAACCTCACATCATATTTAGGACGAAATACAATGTTTGAGTGGGGATTCGCTTTAACTTTTCGCACGTACCTAAAATTTAAGTTCCGAGAGATAGTAAAAGAAGAAAACACGCGAGTTAATTTTTACCTAAATAACGTAACGCAAGCAACGCCTTGTGACACTGCTGCTCGTCTTATAGGCATATTTTCTTCAACAACGAGGCAAACAGCGGCTTTCATATGCTCTTCACTGAAAGTTCCTATATTTGTCTTTCGCTTACGGTTGCGTGCAATCTTAAAATTTAATGTGACAACTGAAATAAAAATTATCATTTGAAATATTTACACTATTATACCCTACGGGGTACAGTGAAACATGTTTCACTGTGCCCCACTGTTGCTTGTTTCAATCTGGACCACCAGTCACCGGCAAAAACAATAAACTAAATAATCTTATCAAATATATTATAAAACGCTGCAAACGTCATAAATAACATGCAAAGATGTGCTTTACCCGACAACATTTTTAGCAAACCTTAAATAGAAAAATTTGGGGACCTAGTTTAGAATGTAACACTTAATATTTACGGCGGACCATAAAAATAACCTTTTTCACGTCTGGACAAAACGGCGGTTATAAACGCACTAAGGAGATCAGTAGAGGGAGGCAAGAACTTGTGTACAGAGAAGTGTGCGTTGAATTGGCGCGGTATTTAAATTTAAAAATCAGTTTGTTTCAGTGGAACACTCTTCCCTACTGTTTTTCATTGTTTCATCTTGATATTTGCTAGATGGCAATTTTCCTAAAAAGTTTTTAAATAATAATTAAATTTCATGGTTTGAATAACATTATTTACAATTACGAGTAGATTATACCTGTTCGATTGCAGCTGTAGTAAAATGTTTCATTCTTGAAAGTCTAAAAAGTATAGCATTTAAGCAGGGCGCTCATGGAATCGGATCAGAAAGGATCGGCGCGGCACCGCTCAGACTGGCAAAGTCCAGCGTCCGCTCACCAGATCGGCGTGCTTCAGTCCGCAAAGAATAAAACAACGTTTTATCGCCAACCGTAAATATTTGCATTTAAAAAAATTAGATATCATAATTAACACATTTTAATTACGAAAAAGTCAACATGATAGCGACAAACAATTTTTTCTAGCTAAAAATAGGTACGTTACAAATGATTTAAGAATTCTCCTTATCTAAATAAAATTTTAATTCTTAGATAAAAAAAAATATTTTATAAGTTTTCAAGATGTGGTATCCATGACTGTTCATAGTCTCCCGTCAGTTCTGGATCAGAAAGATAGGAATTTGCTAGAGATGATGTTGATTTTTCCACCTGTGGAGGTGGGTTTTGTTGCACAGTTCTATGCTGAACTGACTCTAATGATTGATATGTGTTGGAGTGACGTGCGCGTAAATTTTGTAGTTCATACTCCGTTACTAAAGATGAAATTTTTGCTTTAATTTCAATTTGTAAAGGTGCTTCAAAGGAGCGTACGGTCTCTTCCATAGCCTTAAAAAATTTTGTAACGTTAGGTTAGGTTTCTTCTTTCACTTTTCTTGATGCTAGTTTTTTTTTTCAAATTAATTTTGTACTACCGTTGACATGGGTGCCGGTCGACGAACTTTAAAGGATGTAGATGAACCCAATGAAGAATGTGAAGATATGGGCATGGTATTTGGAAGAGATTGTGGGGAATTCGGTTAAGAATCACTAATTTGGGAATTTGGGGTTTTGCTACCATCTTCATCTTCCTCAGATCCATTATCAGTTGGTAGCAAATTTGAAGACTGTTCTCGCTCACTAATATACGGAAGTAAAAAAGACATATGTTTTTCGAACTTCCACGGTTTATACTTTGTAGCGGGTTGACCACTTTTGGTCTTCCGTTTCCTAATAGCTTTTCGAAAATTATCCCGTAGAGATGTCCATTTTCTTTTACATTCAGCCGCTGAAAAATATGTATCGTTATTAGTAAATTGGATTTTGCATTCTTTAAAATGAATTGATTAAATTAAATGAATTTTTAATTTTTTCAAGGGGAATTAACTACTTATATAATATTTTTAACTTGTAGGTTTTTGGGTTACGTAGATTCATTTGCTGCAATCGCATTTAGCTATCGATTGGGAGAAACTACAGTCCGAAACATTATTTGCGACACTTGTTCAAAAATATGGGAAACACTACAACCTATCGTAATGCCAGCTCCTACAACAGAACAGTGGCAGAAAATAGAAGATGGATTTTCTCAAAAATGGAATTATCCAAATTATTTGGGTGCCCTGGGCGGCAAGCATGTGTTATTTGAAAGGCCACCTAATTCAGGGTCTCGTTTCCATAATTACAAAAAGCAATATAGTATCGTGCTTCTTGCCCTAATAGACGCTGATTATAGATTTATAACTGTCGATATAGGAGCATATGGACGAAATAGTGACGGTGGTATCTTTAATTCGTCAGAATTAGGCAAACATTTACTCTGTGGAAAACTGGAAATACCGCCAAATAAAGCTCTGCCGGGGACAAACAAAGTGTTGCCCCATGTAATAGTGGGAGACGAGGCATTTCCTTTGCTGCCGAATTTGATGAGACCGTATCCGGGCATACAAAGCGTTAATGATGAAGCTAAAAAAATCTACAATTATCGACATAGCAGTGCAAGACGAGTAAATGAAAATGGATTTGGAATTTTATCAAAAAAATTTCGCATAAATTTTAAAAAATTTAATAATTCACCAGAGCATCTCAATTTAATTGTACAGGCTACTACCATATTACACAATTTCCTTCGAATTGATAAATCTGAATGGCAGCCGGGAGAACTTGCGCATGAAGAAAAACCAATAGGCATAGCACCTATGGTAAGACAGGGTGGCAATTTTCAAAGAGAAGCACATGCAATTCGAGAAACATTTAAAGATTTTTTTATTTCTCCTCAAGGTTCTGTACCTTGGCAATGTGAAACGGTTTATCAAGGAAGAAGAAACATACCATGATATGCATCAAAGCAAAACTTTCGGTGCACAAAATTTGTAACATATTTACACTGTATGTTTATTTTATTAATTTAAAATATATTACATGTGCGTTGAAGAATTGTTCCTATTTCTTCCCAAGCATTTTCCTTTCGTGCTCCGTCGTGATAATATTTATTAGCTTGATCATACAGGTGCAAATATTCTCTGACAGTATCAATCAAAAGTTCTTCATCCATAATGTAAACTAATTACCACACAACATAGTAAATAACATAAATAGACAACTATCTCCCCTTCTACACGTGATAAAACTGTTCGGACCTTCGGAATGTTTTGTCCTCTCTACCAAAAAAGACCGATGCCGAAGCCAACCGACGGACGTTGCCGAGCGGGACGTTAGCCGTGCGCGGGTGCTAATTTGTTTCCGTGTATTGCAAAACAGTCCAAGAGAACTGTTCCGTACCGAACTGAACGGGACTGATTCCATGGGCGCGCTGCTTTAGAATTTTTATACTGTTTTTCAAGCTTAATTTCAATACCTTGAAATATCTAAAATTGTTGAGTTTCACTTTCAATTTCCACTTTATGAATTTCGTGTAAATTTGTCGATAAGGCCTTAATTACGGTAAAAAGACAAATTGCAATTAGGTTCTTCACATTTGTAACTCCAAACGAATTTATCATAAGATACAGCAACAGGCTCAGTTTTATGCACATTTTTCAAATGTATATTTAAATTAAATTGTTTGGAGAACACCTTTTCACAAATTTTACACATCACACTCATATTTTCGATCGTATCACTATAAAAACTTTTATTTTATATCTAAAAACGCAGAGAAAATAACAAAACCAGATTTTCTATCTAGGTTAGACGAAAAACAAAGGTGATCCTAAATCGTCCACGCCGATCCTCGCTCTGCGCATGCCTACGTTTAAAGCGTGGTTTTAAAATTCGCGGGTACTAACGGATTTAAAACTCACTTTAGTACCTTGGTTCATATAATATTTGTACTATTATTATGTGAATAATAAAATAAAACGGTTTTGCTGTTCAATGATAGTTATTTATTCCGCTATTGGATGATGTAACACTTTTTTCAACCACTCAAATAATAGCTATTTATGTCATGAGGATATAATGTAGAAATTTCTAGAGGCGTCTTCAGACTTATGGTTGAACGAGCGTAGTCATAATGAGGACAAGTCAGTAAAGTGTATATGTCGAAATATCATACATATCTTTATGTTCCACTCAAGATAAATAATTATTATATAAAAATATTATAATATTTGACATTTCTAAATTGTTTTTCAACTGCACAATAATGGCGCTATTATTTGCAAAAATTTTCCCAAAAAAGAAGACCATTTTGGTAGCTGTATAAAAATGACTATCTTGTGTTCTCTTTTTCCACTTTATGATACTGGTCCGATCTTAGCATTAGCACAGGGAATTGCGCGTTAATTTGAAACTAACACAAGATATTGTCAATAACACAGATAACCCGTCAATAACACTTGATAATCGTCGACATTAATGTTTCTGATGCAAGGATGGGGGAATTGTCAACATGACAGCGTCAAATTCTCATACTTAATTTTTCATTAAATTGTGTGGTTGATGTTATGTTAATGTTTGTTTCTTTACTTTAGGATTTATTAATTAAACATTAACACTTGATTTTGTATTGTTCTTTATTGAGTACATACACGTGAGCCAAGGTTCGAGAACATCGCTTAACTGTCACTGCCCATGACAGCTGCCATTGCCAACTTTACATTAGTGGCAGTGACTACATAACGTACAGACGTACCTCTAAATAACCTAATCCTACATCCCCCTTTCTTAAGTAAGATAATCAAAACTGATTCAGTTTTGGAGGAGGTCGCGAAATTCGACCTGATGATGTGATACAAGTTTTTTTAATAAATTTAGCCTCCAAATCCGAATCACTTTCTGAACTGTCCCTCATTTTATTTTCATCTACAACTATAGTAATGCTTTCTTCATAAACACTACTTGCATCACTGTTCGATTCCGAATCTCCATCATTAACACTTTCTTCATTATGATTATCATCTTCGGTAGTTTCACATTGTTCATTTTCAAGTCTATTTTCAAAATTTACAACCACTCTCTCTTCTCTCACACTTTCCTTATCATTACTAATATTATCATCATCCTTTAATTCTATAAAATACTTAATTTCATTATGATTTTCCTCCTTTGCTGATGAATAATGGTTTTCTGAATTATTTAGAAAATGTTTATTTCCTACCGGTTTAATGAATTTCCGATTTCTTATTAGCATAGAACCATTATTCATTTGCAATCTATATGTTCTATCTCTTAGTTTACTAACAACTTTACCAAGAAACCAATTACCATTTGGTTTTGTTTGAACATAAACTGACTGATTTGTGTACAATTCAGGTAAGTTTTTAGTTGCATTTTTATTATAATATTTTTGTTGCAGTTCTTGTTTTTCCTTAATAATTGTTTTATTATATTCTTTTGCAATTCTAGGTTTTGACTGATTTTTTGTAATTATTAAATTTGTTCTTAATTTTCTCGACATCAAAATTTCAGATGGTGATATGTTTTCAAAAATGGGTGTAGTACGATAATGTAAAAGAGCCATATATAAATCTTTCTTTTCATTAAATATGTTCTTAAACATTTTTTTTATAGTTTGTATATGTCTCTCTGCCATGCCGTTAGACTGAGCATAGGTTGGAGACGAAACTATATGCTTAAATTCCCATTGTCTGCTAAAAGTTTTGAATTCTTGTGATGTAAATTGTGGGCCGCCATCACTTACCAAGGTTACTGGAATCCCATGCCTAGCAAAAATTGACTTAAGATTTGTTATGACCATATGGCTTGTTGGATTATTCAATAATTCTGCTACTTCTACATATTTTGAAAAATAGTCAATGACTAAAAGGTATTTTTTTCCTTTTATTTCGAAAATATCGCAGCCTATTTTATTCCATGGTAAAGCTGGTATCTCATGTGGCTTTAAAAGTTCCTTATTCTGAGAATTGGCATAAGTAAGGCACTGGTGACAATTTGAAATTTTCTGTCTTATTTGATCAACCATACCAGGCCAGAATAAAGAATCTTGTGCCAATTTTATGCATTTGTTTACCCCTAAATGACTATAATGAATACGATCTAACATTTCTTTTTGAAGTGACTTTGGAACTACCAGACATTTGTTTCTAAAAATTAATCCATCAATGACAGTTAATTCTGATTTATAAGGACAAAATATTTTAACTTGATTTTTAACTTTTTTATTTGAATTAGGCCAACCGTTTTTAATTAGTTCTTTAAGATCATTCAAAACTGTGTCTTTATTCGTTTCAATCACAAATTCATTTATTTTTTAGGTGTCGCATTCAATTCTAATTTAACCATACATACATGACCCTCAATGTCATCATCCAACAAATCCACTTCCTTCTCTACAAGATATGCACGAGACAAAGCATCTGCTAAAAGCAAGTCTTTTCCGGGCTTATAGCGCAACTCAAAATCAAATTTTTGAAGTTGTAACAACATTCTCTGCAACCTTGCAGGACATTTATTCAACGGCTTTTTGAAAATGGAAATAAGTGGTTGATGATCTGTTTCAACAATTACCCTACGACCAAAAATATACTGATAAAATTTAGTTAATCCAAAACAAACAGCATACAACTCTTTTTCGATTTGTGCGTACCTCGTCTGAGTGTCTGTTAATGCCTTTGGGGCATACGCACATGGAAGATTATTCTGCAGAAGACAAGCTCCTACTCCTGATTTTGAGGAGTCTACTGAAATAACTGACTGTTTATTTATATCAAAAAATTGTAAAACCGGATTTGTTATGAGAGTTTCTTTTAAATCTACAAAAGCTTTTTCTTTGTCCTCATCCCAAATGAATTCATTTTCCTTTTTTAATAAACTTCTAAGGGGCTCAGTTTTATCTGAAAAGTTTTTTATAAACCTACCCACATAAGTAAGCATACCTAAAAGTCTTTGTATGTCCTGTTTATTTTTAGGACATGGCATTTCTGAAATTGCTTTAATTTTAGAATTGTCTGGACTAATACCTAATACATTATTTATTATATGACCCATGTACTTAATTTCATTTTGTCCAAACTTGCATTTGTTTAAATTGAATTTAACATTATTTTTCCTAGCAGTATCCAAAACTTTTTCTAATCTCAGATCATGTTCTTGTTTATTTCTACCCCAGATGATTAAATCATCTATATAAATATCAGAACCTTCAATTTTATCAAAAATACTTCTAAAGCGTTCTTGAAAAATTTCAGGAGCACACTTTATACCGTAAGGTAATCGTAAGAATTTGTACCTACCATATGGGGTTCCAAATGTACAGAGCTTTGAACTCTCGTCATCTAATGGGATCTGGTAGAAACCACTTGTAGCATCTAAAGTACTAAAAATAGTTGCTCCAGCTAATTTACTGGACACTTCTTCAAATGTAGGAATTCTACAATATTCTCTTTTAATTACATTATTTAGATCCTTAGGATCCAGACATATTCTCAATTTACCATTTGGTTTACGTACTAATACAAGAGCATTCACCCAGTCAGACGGACCCTCAACCTTTTCAATGATTTTCTCCCTTTTTAGCTCCTCTAGACTTTGCTTTAGGGGTTCCAACAAAGGAAAGGCTACCCTTCTTATTGGATTAACGACAGGTTTTGCATTTGCTTCTAGACTAATGCTACATTTTTGACTAATACAACCTATGCCAGAAAATACATCTTGATATTTATTTATTACTTCTGTGTACTCATTTTGTGTGCAAACTGATTCAATTCTTTTAATTAAATTTAACTTTTGAGAAGCAATCAACCCTAGAATTGCAGAAGTATTACTATTTACAATAAAAAATTCCAAATCATATGCATTATTATTTTTAAAACAACTTAAATTACATTTTCCACAAACTTTTAATTCATCACCAGTATATGATTTTAATGTGTAATCAGATTTCTTAATAATTTTAGGAGATAATCCTAGACTTTTGAAGAGATCAAATGACAATATATTAGCCATTGCACCTGTGTCAATTTTTAATTTAATTATTTTATTATTTATTTCTAGTGTAGTTACCCATTCATTCACATTGTCATTTGTATTTACACTGTCTATAGAGCCTATAAACAAAGAATTTTCAGCATTTTCATTAATTACTTCTTCTACTTCTACTATCTCATTCACTCTTCTATTCTTTTTCTTGTAGCACTTAATTTCAAAATGATTTTGAAATTTACAAAAATTGCACATCTTACCATGAGCAGGACATTTATGTACTGGATGATTTAAACCACACCTCGTACAATTATTAATAAATTTCTTACTTTCTGGATTTACATTTTTCTTTCCACGATTGATTTTTCCATTGAATTTCTCCTTCTGAACATAATCCACTGTCGCCTCATGATGTATCTCATTCATTGCTTCACTTCTTTCTTTGGACATTTCCAGAATTGCACATTTTTCAATAATCTTTTCCAAACTAGTGGAATCTTCTTCTTGTAATAATTTTTCTCTAATTGATGAATTCTTGACCCCACAAATAATAACTGTTTTTGTAAGATCTTCTTGCAAAGTTCCTAGTTTCCATTTCATTGCCATTTTCTTTGCTTCGGTTATAACTGGTCTAGAGATTGTCCCTGAGTTTGCTTAAATGAGAAAAATTTGTATCGTTCGTAGGTTAAATTTTCTCTAGGCAAAAAATGTGCTTCAAACTTATCGAGTAAAGTATTAAGTTTATCTTTTTCAGCGTCAGTAAACTGAAATGTAGTCTGGTTTATATCAAATTAATAATTAAAATAATGTTATTTGAACGAAAAGATACACAAAATAGTAAATAATGAACATGGAAGTAAATTCTTTCTATGTCATACTTCATACTCCAAATGACTACTTAGCAAATCACCAAAAAAAATCTAGTGACAAATAACCTAATGTTTACATTCATATCTGTGGTTTGCATCACACATTTCATGACATAACATAGATAAAAAGCATATACCCTGGAGGTTAGAAAGGAGGAGACTAAACGACAATATGCGCTGTCAAGTTAAAATGGCACACATTTATGTTCCATAATAGATAGTTCCAAATTCCCCACCAGAGGCGCAAGTGTTCGGCTCTGGGCTACGTTTCGCCATTTACCCTATTTAAATGCATGTAACTGTAATGAGAATGTTTAGAAATTGCTCAAATTTTTGGGAAAATATTGAGATTTTTATAATTTATATTTACAATCATAAGCCTAGCTTTAAATAGGATTATTACCAACTTATTTGTTTTTAAGAACACTGTGCCTTTCCCCATTATATTTGAATTATTAGTCAGCCCAGCGCCGTTCCTAGCGGTGGTGCAGTAGGCGTATGTACAATTGCATAGAGTGGCGGGAATTATAGGGAGCGGCCTTTCGTTCACTAAACATTTTATAAATTATAAAAAAAGAATTCTTGAAATGCGTATGTGAATTTTAAAGAAATACATGTTAGACAATTTGAATTATATTAAAAGTCGCATACTACCTCATTATTTAGAGGTGCACTTCCAAAATGAAATAACAATTAATTTAATTGGCGAAAAAGTGAAATCCAAAAAAATTGAGTTTAAGTAAATCAAAATATGTTTCATTAGATTGCAATTAAACTTTTAATTTTAAATAATAAAAATGTTTGAAAGCCTTAATGAAATAATAAAAATTTAAAAACCAGAATTATAACACAAACTTTAGTAGAGAAATTTATCTCATTTAAAGTTATCTGCTCATCCATAATTTGGGGCGATCTATCAAAAATTAACGTTGTTAGTATGATGTATCAAATTCCCAAAATTAATATTTCCGAATGTGTAACTGTCTCGAAAAATTTAATTTGCTATTTGCTAAAAGAATACTGATGAAAGTTTTGATTCACTTATAAAAAAAGCTGAATCAATAGCTGCTGAAGTTAATATATTGTCCGAAATTCCTTTGCTTCGCTAAAGAAAAGTCCCATATCATTTTTCATATGTGTCAAAGGAAAAGCCCATTGTTGATCAAAAACAAAATTTTAAAGTTAATTTTCATATTCGTTTACATTAGATACTACGAAAAATTTACTACAAGATATATTTTCTTTAATACAAGAATGTAATAATTTATTTTAATGTTTATTAGAGTTTTACGATATGGTATAAGTTTGCTTAATATGTCCTTTGTCAATTTTCGCGATTTCTGAGAAGTCGAAGGCAAATTTTCATAATTTAAGAAATCTTTAAGCTCCTCAAGTACTGTTCCATCCTGTTCGGTATTTATCACCAATGCTTTAGTATTTCTATTCTTAGGTAGCAAAATAGAATCTCGTTGTGTGGGCAACTTGCGTTTATTTGTTGAATTATTCAGATATTTTGGAAAAGATGGAAAAATAGAAGGTATTGCATCTTCCTTTATCTTGGGAGTACCTCTTTTCATTTGAAAAATAGATCCATCTAAGACCGTAGTTGTGTAAAAACGCTCAATATCACTACCTAAAAAATGTAATTCACACACAGCTTGTCTGCCCGCCTAATAGCGTTTTCCCAATTTCTAACCATTTCGTCCTTAAACATAGATTGTTATATATTATTAAGGGTTGCTTGCACAGCAATTTTAAGACTAATATTTAAAGTTAATGACTACAATTTCAAGATTGACTTACCGTGCGAGGTCGGAATACACTAGGGTTTTTCACGCCATTTTTCTTGTTCCATATATTTAAATTACCGTAACCAGTATTACAACCAGGCACAAAACAATTTGACGATTAATGAATTCAATATATAAAAATTGTGTGAACTTGTGCACACTGAATGGCCTCATCTTTTTTATTAATTTCACTCGCAACTAAATAGTTTTCAAAACGGTACCTCCATAGCTTCCAATTTTCTGCTAAGTTTCCCGCCATTTGCATGGGTGCTACTCCTCGGCTGTCTCCCATTTTTCTTTATATTGCAAAAATTTTACACCACTGGTTTTAACTTTCTTTGTCTAACTATTCTGACTGCGCCATGTTATGTTAATGTTTGTTTCTTTACTTTAGGATTTATTAATTACACATTAACACTTGATTTTGTATTGTTCTTTATTGAGTACATACACGTGAGCCAAGGTTCGAGAACATCGCTTGACTGTCACTGCCCATGACAGCTGCCATTGCCAACTTTACATTAGTGGCAGTGACTACATAACGTACAGACGTACCTCTAAATAACCTAATCCTACAGTTGATGAAAACATTTTGTTTCATTTGTTCAAAAAATGCTTTTCAAGACTCGAAAAACTCCGCAAATGCATCGTCCGATGATTTCTTTTTCTTAGCTCGAAAACATAGTTTTTGACCTTATGGAGCGAATAACTATTGGATATAAGGATTCTAGAGCATTTTTTAACTTGAGCCTGTCTACCGCAAAGATTCCTGATGCACTGCATCCCGTTAGGGCTTATTGTACTTGGGACTTCATACTTCATACTCCAAATGACTACTTAGCAAATCACCAAAAAAAATCTAGTGACAAATAACCTAATGTTTACATTCATATCTGTGGTTTGCATCACACATTTCATGACATAACATAGATAAAAAGCATATACCCTGGAGGTTAGAAAGGAGGAGACTAAACGACAATATGCGCTGTCAAGTTAAAATGGCACACATTTATGTTCCATAATAGATAGTTCCAAATTCCCCACCAGAGGCGCAAGTGTTCGGCTCTGGGCTACGTTTCGCCATTTACCCTATTTAAATGCATGTAACTGTAATGAGAATGTTTAGAAATTGCTCAAATTTTTGGGAAAATATTGAGATTTTTATAATTTATATTTACAATCATAAGCCTAGCTTTAAATAGGATTATTACCAACTTATTTGTTTTTAAGAACACTGTGCCTTTCCCCATTATATTTGAATTATTAGTCAGCCCAGCGCCGTTCCTAGCGGTGGTGCAGTAGGCGTATGTACAATTGCATAGAGTGGCGGGAATTATAGGGAGCGGCCTTTCGTTCACTAAACATTTTATAAATTATAAAAAAAGAATTCTTGAAATGCGTATGTGAATTTTAAAGAAATACATGTTAGACAATTTGAATTATATTAAAAGTCGCATACTACCTCATTATTTAGAGGTGCACTTCCAAAATGAAATAACAATTAATTTAATTGGCGAAGAAGTGAAATCCAAAAAAATTGAGTTTAAGTAAATCAAAATATGTTTCATTAGATTGCAATTAAACTTTTAATTTTAAATAATAAAAATGTTTGAAAGCCTTAATGAAATAATAAAAATTTAAAAACCAGAATTATAACACAAACTTTAGTAGAGAAATTTATCTCATTTAAAGTTATCTGCTCATCCATAATTTGGGGCGATCTATCAAAAATTAACGTTGTTAGTATGATGTATCAAATTCCCAAAATTAATATTTCCGAATGTGTAACTGTCTCGAAAAATTTAATTTGCTATTTGCTAAAAGAATACTGATGAAAGTTTTGATTCACTTATAAAAAAAGCTGAATCAATAGCTGCTGAAGTTAATATATTGTCCGAAATTCCTTTGCTTCGCTAAAGAAAAGTCCCATATCATTTTTCATATGTGTCAAAGGAAAAGCCCATTGTTGATCAAAAACAAAATTTTAAAGTTAATTTTCATATTCGTTTACATTAGATACTACGAAAAATTTACTACAAGATATATTTTCTTTAATACAAGAATGTAATAATTTATTTTAATGTTTATTAGAGTTTTACGATATGGTATAAGTTTGCTTAATATGTCCTTTGTCAATTTTCGCGATTTCTGAGAAGTCGAAGGCAAATTTTCATAATTTAAGAAATCTTTAAGCTCCTCAAGTACTGTTCCATCCTGTTCGGTATTTATCACCAATGCTTTAGTATTTCTATTCTTAGGTAGCAAAATAGAATCTCGTTGTGTGGGCAACTTGCGTTTATTTGTTGAATTATTCAGATATTTTGGAAAAGATGGAAAAATAGAAGGTATTGCATCTTCCTTTATCTTGGGAGTACCTCTTTTCATTTGAAAAATAGATCCATCTAAGACCGTAGTTGTGTAAAAACGCTCAATATCACTACCTAAAAAATGTAATTCACACACAGCTTGTCTGCCCGCCTAATAGCGTTTTCCCAATTTCTAACCATTTCGTCCTTAAACATAGATTGTTATATATTATTAAGGGTTGCTTGCACAGCAATTTTAAGACTAATATTTAAAGTTAATGACTACAATTTCAAGATTGACTTACCGTGCGAGGTCGGAATACACTAGGGTTTTTCACGCCATTTTTCTTGTTCCATATATTTAAATTACCGTAACCAGTATTACAACCAGGCACAAAACAATTTGACGATTAATGAATTCAATATATAAAAATTGTGTGAACTTGTGCACACTGAATGGCCTCATCTTTTTTATTAATTTCACTCGCAACTAAATAGTTTTCAAAACGGTACCTCCATAGCTTCCAATTTTCTGCTAAGTTTCCCGCCATTTGCATGGGTGCTACTCCTCGGCTGTCTCCCATTTTTCTTTATATTGCAAAAATTTTACACCACTGGTTTTAACTTTCTTTGTCTAACTATTCTGACTGCGCCATGTTATGTTAATGTTTGTTTCTTTACTTTAGGATTTATTAATTAAACATTAACACTTGATTTTGTATTGTTCTTTATTGAGTACATACACGTGAGCCAAGGTTCGAGAACATCGCTTGACTGTCACTGCCCATGACAGCTGCCATTGCCAACTTTACATTAGTGGCAGTGACTACATAACGTACAGACGTACCTCTAAATAACCTAATCCTACAGTTGATGAAAACATTTTGTTTCATTTGTTCAAAAAATGCTTTTCAAGACTCGAAAAACTCCGCAAATGCATCGTCCGATGATTTCTTTTTCTTAGCTCGAAAACATAGTTTTTGACCTTATGGAGCGAATAACTATTGGATATAAGGATTCTAGAGCATTTTTTAACTTGAGCCTGTCTACCGCAAAGATTCCTGATGCACTGCATCCCGTTAGGGCTTATTGTACTTGGGACTTCATACTTCATACTCCAAATGACTACTTAGCAAATCACCAAAAAAAATCTAGTGACAAATAACCTAATGTTTACATTCATATCTGTGGTTTGCATCACACATTTCATGACATAACATAGATAAAAAGCATATACCCTGGAGGTTAGAAAGGAGGAGACTAAACGACAATATGCGCTGTCAAGTTAAAATGGCACACATTTATGTTCCATAATAGATAGTTCCAAATTCCCCACCAGAGGCGCAAGTGTTCGGCTCTGGGCTACGTTTCGCCATTTACCCTATTTAAATGCATGTAACTGTAATGAGAATGTTTAGAAATTGCTCAAATTTTTGGGAAAATATTGAGATTTTTATAATTTATATTTACAATCATAAGCCTAGCTTTAAATAGGATTATTACCAACTTATTTGTTTTTAAGAACACTGTGCCTTTCCCCATTATATTTGAATTATTAGTCAGCCCAGCGCCGTTCCTAGCGGTGGTGCAGTAGGCGTATGTACAATTGCATAGAGTGGCGGGAATTATAGGGAGCGGCCTTTCGTTCACTAAACATTTTATAAATTATAAAAAAAGAATTCTTGAAATGCGTATGTGAATTTTAAAGAAATACATGTTAGACAATTTGAATTATATTAAAAGTCGCATACTACCTCATTATTTAGAGGTGCACTTCCAAAATGAAATAACAATTAATTTAATTGGCGAAGAAGTGAAATCCAAAAAAATTGAGTTTAAGTAAATCAAAATATGTTTCATTAGATTGCAATTAAACTTTTAATTTTAAATAATAAAAATGTTTGAAAGCCTTAATGAAATAATAAAAATTTAAAAACCAGAATTATAACACAAACTTTAGTAGAGAAATTTATCTCATTTAAAGTTATCTGCTCATCCATAATTTGGGGCGATCTATCAAAAATTAACGTTGTTAGTATGATGTATCAAATTCCCAAAATTAATATTTCCGAATGTGTAACTGTCTCGAAAAATTTAATTTGCTATTTGCTAAAAGAATACTGATGAAAGTTTTGATTCACTTATAAAAAAAGCTGAATCAATAGCTGCTGAAGTTAATATATTGTCCGAAATTCCTTTGCTTCGCTAAAGAAAAGTCCCATATCATTTTTCATATGTGTCAAAGGAAAAGCCCATTGTTGATCAAAAACAAAATTTTAAAGTTAATTTTCATATTCGTTTACATTAGATACTACGAAAAATTTACTACAAGATATATTTTCTTTAATACAAGAATGTAATAATTTATTTTAATGTTTATTAGAGTTTTACGATATGGTATAAGTTTGCTTAATATGTCCTTTGTCAATTTTCGCGATTTCTGAGAAGTCGAAGGCAAATTTTCATAATTTAAGAAATCTTTAAGCTCCTCAAGTACTGTTCCATCCTGTTCGGTATTTATCACCAATGCTTTAGTATTTCTATTCTTAGGTAGCAAAATAGAATCTCGTTGTGTGGGCAACTTGCGTTTATTTGTTGAATTATTCAGATATTTTGGAAAAGATGGAAAAATAGAAGGTATTGCATCTTCCTTTATCTTGGGAGTACCTCTTTTCATTTGAAAAATAGATCCATCTAAGACCGTAGTTGTGTAAAAACGCTCAATATCACTACCTAAAAAATGTAATTCACACACAGCTTGTCTGCCCGCCTAATAGCGTTTTCCCAATTTCTAACCATTTCGTCCTTAAACATAGATTGTTATATATTATTAAGGGTTGCTTGCACAGCAATTTTAAGACTAATATTTAAAGTTAATGACTACAATTTCAAGATTGACTTACCGTGCGAGGTCGGAATACACTAGGGTTTTTCACGCCATTTTTCTTGTTCCATATATTTAAATTACCGTAACCAGTATTACAACCAGGCACAAAACAATTTGACGATTAATGAATTCAATATATAAAAATTGTGTGAACTTGTGCACACTGAATGGCCTCATCTTTTTTATTAATTTCACTCGCAACTAAATAGTTTTCAAAACGGTACCTCCATAGCTTCCAATTTTCTGCTAAGTTTCCCGCCATTTGCATGGGTGCTACTCCTCGGCTGTCTCCCATTTTTCTTTATATTGCAAAAATTTTACACCACTGGTTTTAACTTTCTTTGTCTAACTATTCTGACTGCGCCATGTTATGTTAATGTTTGTTTCTTTACTTTAGGATTTATTAATTAAACATTAACACTTGATTTTGTATTGTTCTTTATTGAGTACATACACGTGAGCCAAGGTTCGAGAACATCGCTTGACTGTCACTGCCCATGACAGCTGCCATTGCCAACTTTACATTAGTGGCAGTGACTACATAACGTACAGACGTACCTCTAAATAACCTAATCCTACAGTTGATGAAAACATTTTGTTTCATTTGTTCAAAAAATGCTTTTCAAGACTCGAAAAACTCCGCAAATGCATCGTCCGATGATTTCTTTTTCTTAGCTCGAAAACATAGTTTTTGACCTTATGGAGCGAATAACTATTGGATATAAGGATTCTAGAGCATTTTTTAACTTGAGCCTGTCTACCGCAAAGATTCCTGATGCACTGCATCCCGTTAGGGCTTATTGTACTTGGGACTTCTAGAGCACATGCTTCATTTGATATTCTATTGTCACAAATTTTCTGAGTGTATTTTCACGAAAGTTCTTTCAATTCTTCAAATAAATAATGAATATAAAACGTGTTATCATCTGAATTTAAAGATATTGTGTAACAGCTTATTTGTTGCTTGGATTTTGCTCTTTTTTTTACTTGAAACTTCATGTTTACGAACCGTCCATAATATTTGTTATTATGGACTAGACCATAAAGGAGCACTTTATGTCCGTAAAATAGTCCATTAGGTAGGCAGTTATGATAAAGTTGAATATAAAAATAAATTATTGCTTTATTATGTACAGTACAAATAACAAAATATGTAATTAATACATATGATCATTAGAAGCAGAGGTGGAAATAAACAAATCTGGTCTATCAACCAGAGCTTCACCAATGCTGCAAACCTCTTTATTTGATGGCCTCTGGTAAATGGTTTTCTGTGGTCCCGCTTTTTTTGTGGATGAAAATCGTGGTTGCGGGGAAATGATCCTTTTCTGTTCCTGTATGCGCATATGTCGTTGTAACTTTTAATGACGAATCATATTTTGGAAGTACAGACAAACTGTTTATTACATTTAAATGATTTTGAGTTTGCTGAATAACAACATCATCAAGTGTTCTTAAATCTACAGTATTCAATTTAGAAAAAGTAGCATCTAGAATGTTTCTCAGTTTGACATCGGTGTTTGAAATATTTTCACTTTCATCCAATGTTGATAGAAAACTGTTGTTTTCTTCTACTTCTTTTGAAGCGGTGCCGGATTTTTGTTCACCACTAAACTTATTCAGTTTTATAAAATGAATGTGTTTTTATAGTCAGAACAAGTGTATGAAAACATGTGAACACAAATGTTGCAACTTGAACACAGTATTTCACAGCATCTTGTATCACAGAGCAGTTGCACCACAGATACTGATCCTGCTTCATTAGAAATATTCCAGGATGAGTGGTTACCACTGTCTTCTACCATGTAGTTCAACTTCAAAGTAATTTCCAAAGCTTTGTTGTGTCTCTCAAATATGTCTCTGCTATGACTAGTATTTTTTCCTTTTGTCAGCTTAATTATAGGTTCGATGTTTTTGTCTCGAACATATTTTAATACAACGTCTAAGCCTTTATCAAGCCTCCGAACTGATTTACGATCTAGATAAAAGTATCTAATCACCTTATGCATCGATTCTAAATGTGTGTTGGTATTTATACCACAGTTCTTTCTGAAACAGTAGGCCCATTTTTCATAAGTTTCACTATAATAAGATTTGAAGTATTGTCAAAGGATTTCAAATCTTGATCGTTCAACCTTAAATTTAAGGCATTATCCAAAGATTTTTGGAAATCAAACTCTTCTGTATATTGTAGTAGGGTCTTGAGCACTTTGTAGACATTACTACGTTTTTCCATATTATGTGTTTTGTTTAAATTACTTTGCCATGCACGATCCACATGCTTCGAACAAAAAATGTGATGAGGTGCTGGTCCCATAACTGCAGTCCAAGCATTATAAAAGTTTTCTGCCAAATCTGACATGAATGTTTGAGGAAAAACTATACCTAAAGCTGATTATATATTCTCGAATAAATTAAAGTATCTTTTCGGTTGGAGAACATAAATGAGACAGGAAAGCATTGTTTAAATTCATCGAACACCATTATAGTAGTTAATTCAAAGTCATATTCGTTTAAGCCATGTGTGCTATCGATCGCTATTATTTTACTTCCAAATTTTTCGAACATCATTCTCTGGGATTTGTTCATGATTATTAGACAAACATCTTTTTCATCTAAAAGTTCAGAATATACTCCTTGTTGTTCATAAAATAATATTGGATTATCAGCTGCATCCTTAGAGAAGCTTTCTGCAACAAGTCGACAGACACAGCATCATTTTCATGCCTCTTTCCATCTTTGATGTGGACATTGAAACTTGCTTTGATATTGTCGGTATCTTTAGGTGTGAGTAAATCAATCCTTTTGAGATGTTTTTGTACGTCATCTCGAATAGTGGCAAGTATCCTAAAATATTTAAGAACATCATTAATGTATATACTGGTTTATTAATGTATATTTATTTAATCAAAATAAAATATGCGTCAACGTCAAAAATATATATGTATACGAGTACATGTAATAGGTTTACATAAAACTAACTTACTTTGCTGAGGTTACTCCACTGATTAATTTTGATGCAATATTTTGACGATCCTCTTTCTGTAGTCTTAGATGTTCTAATTGAATATCATGACCATAGTGGATTTTTTGCCATCGAATTAACATATCATTGCCATCTTCGTTTATTACTTTAATTTGACTGGTGCAAGAAGATTTCATTTTGCAAGATGCCTGACTTTTCAATAAGCGATAGTATTGACTTATCTCTGGCTTTGCCTCCTGTTGAAATAATAAGTAACTTTATTAATTATTTGATCAGTAAATTACGAGTAGGATTAGTAATAGATGCTTATTATAATTCTTACTAATAAAACATATACACATTTATTTTTATTTTTAATATATTGAAACTACAAACATATTACATAGACATAAATAGGTGAATGGGTAGGTATCACTGTACATACCTGTTCGACTTCGATTACAATTGTAATATGAAGTAACTTCACCATTTGTACTGGAAGTTTTCGATTCGAATATTGATATTCTTTTTCAATTGCTGATTTCCAGACATGAAACTCTAAAAATGTTTAGGTGCACATAAACCTTATATGGAAAATAACATTACCATATCGTTGCTCCAGATAGAAGAGCAACGACTAACTACAATTTTTTGGAAAGTGATTTTAAGGTCTTAATCCACTCAACTTTCTTTCTTTGCTGAATCAACGGCACAATTATTCTCTACAGTTGCGGCGTTGATTCACAGCGAATAAAGAAAGTTGAATTTCCCAATAAATTACAGTGTCGTTACTCTTCGTGAGCAGCGATAATATTTCGACAGTCTGAGCTTAGAACTTTAAAGTTAAGGTTTCCATTTATCCTCTCTACTGAAACTTCCACGGAGTCGAATTTTAAATTATGCTCTTCTTCCAGATGAGCAACAAGACCTTGATTTTGTTGAAAAGATGCAATATCGCAATGCATCGCAGATTATGGATATTTCGCATATGTCTAATTAGGTTTGATTGATTGAGAAATATCCCATCGCCCGTGTATAACGCACATCGCCGGCATTTTCTTTATTTATTTGCTAATACGCCAATCGGTAATATTGGTAATGTACAACAAGAGGTTATCATTTTATTTACACTATATTGACATGCACAAAGAGAGGATCGGCGTGGACGATTTAGGGTCTCGTAAAAATAGCACATCACAAATCAGCTCAGCTGACACAAATCGAACATAGGCGCATGCGCTTTGTACGGAATACAGTACGGTTATTACCGTGAAGCAGTTCGGCTTGCCAAAAAGGAGCAGGAGTGGATACAGAGAAGATCGGCGTCACGTGATCACAGAGTTCATGGAGTAGAATGTTCAGACCCGGACAGTTTCGAGCAAAAAAACAAAACAACATACATTACCTAAACATTTTTGCTTTGGGGGGATTAAAAAAAATAGTATAAAACTGTATCATGGACCCTAAACTGCCATTAGTTGAATATGCTAAAAATATTTATTTTGTTTCTTCATCTGAAGAAGAAGAAGTTTTGGAAAAAGTCGATAATATGCAGAAATAACTGCCTTTTTTATCAGACGAGCTGTTGAAAAAAAACTTTAGATTAAACGTGCATACTTTTGAAGACCTATTAAGTAAATGTTACCAAATTCTTCAGGATGAAAATTATTTTCATGGTGGCTTTCCGAAAACAACGGTGAAAAAGGAACTGATGATTACCATTTGGTACCTTGCAAACATGGAAAGCTTAAGGGAAGCTAGAATATGCAGAAAAACATATCTCTGATATAGTTGTTATTAATGACTTTTTGTAGATCAACTGCTGAAAGATTCGGAGTATCGAAATCAACATGTTGGAACATTCTGTATCGGACTTGCAATTTGGTTAATAAGGTTTTCAAAGTTATATCGTGGCCTAACAAAGAAAGGCAGCAGGAAATTAGAAATAGTTTTTTTCTACGCCCTAGCTTTAAAGTACCTTGTATTTCATCGGTTTGCAGCGCTTAAAGTGGTTGTTTATGGTTAGAGTAAAAAAAAGTAAAAAAGCGTTAAAGAAAGTGTCATAACGTTAACTTTATTTGAAGACATGAGTTGAAAAAGGTGCTATGTCCACTTTTTAAAGTTTTGAGTAAATGAGGAAAACGCGTTTCAACTCGGAACTTTTTTACAAAATTTTCAATCAATACAAACAGTATCTCATAAGGTCGGTATTTGTTTGTACTACTTAGCTTGTTATTTTATAATCAAATAAACTTTAATGATTTATAATTATTTTGATTTTGATGGACATAGCACTTTTATCAACTAACATCTAAAGCGAGTTATACTATTTATTTTAGTGGATAGAGGAGCTATGTTACTTTTGATTTGAAATAACTTGGAAAATCACTCAGGTATATTGAAATAAATTTTTATTTCTTATGAAATTAAACAAAACAAGTTGACACAAAGAAACTTAAAGCCTAATAGGTCTTCCGATTTTTCTTAGGGTTTTTTTAGTTTCTTCCAAAACAATATCAAAGTACCATCTGTAATCTGTTGGGATGAATTTCAGTTGATCTTGCAGATTCGATATCTTTTCACTAGTGAGACCACCGCATTTAGGTAACTTCTGTAAAACCACTTTTTCAGCTTGTACTACGGTTTCCCTTTTTTTCTGCAAATCGACTTCCATAAAGGGACCGAATGGGTCTAAATTAGTTTTGTAAGAGTATTTGCCAAATTCATTCACTCTAATCCATTTGACCTTATCGCGGAAGTATATTTTTTGATTAAGCGTATTGGTCACTTTTTTGTATAAATGGAGTTTGGCTGGAAGTGTTTCAAAATCATAGAAAAAATGTTCCATATTGAAACACAAACTCTATCTGGTACTGGCAGATTTTATTATTTCCCGATATTGGTCTGGTATATAAATATTTTGGTGTTTCCGAAGAACTTTCTCAATTCGTCCAAAGTCTCTATCTGAATCTAGGTAGCTGTGGCCAACCTCAGGAAATTTGTGATCGATAATTTTGAAGACATTATTCAATATCAAGTATTCGTAGAGGCTTAGAACAGAAAAGTTTTTGTTTTGTCCCCCACATTGATCTGACCAAATTATCAAATGCTCTATCTCTGCATTTTCTTCTTTAAGTAACTTGCAAAATCGAAGTAAACAACTTGCAATTTCATTGCTGCCTCTATTGGTGATGTCTTCAGTCCATGTGAAAAAATAGGATTTGTGTCCTGAACTAGTTATACAGTGGATGCCAAAGCTGTACAGCCACATTTGCCTCAAATAAAATTATTTAGACGTTGATAACTTTGGTAGTGGCATTGTTTGTTGGAGGTCCATTGTAATGTAACATTTTTCTTTATCAACAACTGTAACTTCTCGGTCAACTTTCTGCAAGGCGAAGGCAAATTGGAAATTTTCGGTGTGCTCTGAGGTATTTTCCCCAGCATCGCATATACTGCAAGTATCGCTTTTCGGGGCACCAAAAGACAAATTAAACTTTGTTTCGAAAATATGCCGATAGAAGGAGGCCTTAACCATATATTTATTTCCGAGTTTTCTCTCTTCGCATTGCTCTATATAAAGTTGGTGGAGTTTATTAATATTAAGTAAAGGAGAAATGTATTTTTTATATTGATTTTTGTTCCTAGAATAATGTGATTCTTCAGAAGGAAACTGCTTGATGTGGTTTTCAATACAGGTAATTACATCTTCAGGAATCTTTTTAGGATTTGTGTGATGACCCTGCTTATGCGGCGAGGGGGCTACCTGACCAGCTTTTAGCTCTTGTTGAGCCCGGAACACTTTTTTCCTTCCAATTCTGTACAGAGAGCAGAAGGCATTTTTGCAGACCAGTGCGGTTTCTTTGTCACATGTTACTGTATATTTAAAAGAGTAAGATTTGGTTTTCAAATTTTTACGAGACCGATGACGATTAACTTCGTACATTTTGATACTTTTGAAAATCAAGACATTTTTGGAATTAATATCCAGTTTATAAAATTTTTCCAAAATTTTTTCTCTGCTTTGAATGCTAAATCTCTCACTACACTTCAGGTGACAACTTTCTTTACATAATATTCCGTCTTTTATTACTTTTTTTTCCACGACTTTACCAGTTTTTTGAGATACATATGCTTCACCTTGTTGTCTTAACTTTGCAGCTTTGTTTCTTTTCCATTTCTCGGGATTCCGTGCTCTCTTTTTAGCTACTTTGAAATCTGGTTTAACCGTCGCACTGTTTCTTATCCCATCAGCAGTAACATGAAATTTTTGTCTATTGTTATGCATTTCGTCTTGTGTTCCTCCATCACCTTCAACTTCCAGAATATCTTCGTCAAGCAATCCTAAGCTTGCAACGTTTTTTGAATTTCCAATGGTTTTTTTGTCTAGGTTTTCGGCCTCTTTGTCATTTTCCTTGTCATCAATAAACACTTTACGTATAATTCTATGAACATTTTCATGTTTGTGCCTATTGGGGAAAATAAATGAGTCAGAATATTCTCCATCACTGGAAGGTAAATATTCGCTGCCTGATTTGACGCTCTCTTCATCACAATTTTCTATAGACTCTGGAAAAAATTGCATATATTTAGTAGGGAGCTTCCAATAGCTATGTAATCAGTTACGAAATGTCTAATTTTGTGTAACGCGTGAGATTTTTGTGGAACGAACGCAGTGAGTTCCGCAAACATCTCACAAGTTAGACAAAATTGCATTTCTTAATGTATTACATACAAGATTTTTTCTAATTTTGAATATGTAATAGTAAATATAGAATATTATTGATAAAAATTGTGAAAACAGAAATCAAGTCTGTTGACAGTTGTCACTTCATGTCAGTTTGACGTTACATAATATTCCATTTTTCGTAACCAGTTACATAATATTTTACTTTGTGTAACTAGTTACACAAAGTAAGACCTTTCATAACGTCAATCAGTTTTAAAAAGTGTCACGTTATATGTCAAAATTAGAAAAATGTTATTTTATGCTTACCTGTTTCAGAGCTGCACTGCTTTTGAAGTCCGCTAGTGCTTGGTTGCTCAACACTATTCACATTTTGCAGATACTTTTGTTGGGCGATGTCTTGCATTATATTGTTTTCTTCAACAATTTTCTCTGTACTTGGACAGGAGTTCGAATAACTTTTATCCTCTGAAAAGTACCGAAAAACGAATAATATTAAAAATATTCCAAGTTTACCTTTTTAGAATAAATGTAATGGTAAATGGGGAGAGCAAAAATAATAATAGTAAACTAAAACAACTTACCTTCACTAGGAAGACATAAATTCTTATCTGTTATCAATGCCAACATTCTCTTAGTTCTGGAACTCATGATGAACTATTATTATGTAGTTTTAAAACCGTATTCCTTGAAAAACCTTCTTTAAAAATCCCGGATTTGGTCACAGAAACAGTATAAATATTATAAACATAACCTTAAAATATCACATAGCACCCGAACATGTGAACAGAACTTTCCAATAGTTTAGTGGATAAAGGTGCTATGTCACCATATTGGACATAGCACCTTTATCTACTAATATATGGCGAATGCGTGACTGACATAGCACCTTTATCAATAAAAATATCCCATAGTATTGAAAATCTGACAATCTAGGTTTATTCAGGGGTTGCATTGGGTTATTAGAGAACCAAATAAACCAAAACCTAATTATTTGAAAAAAGTGGACATAGCACCTTTATCAACTCATGTCTTCATTTCACGCTTCCCATAAGCTAACACAATGAATCTTGGCTGGGCATCGAGGATGGACTTTTATGAGTCTTGGCTGAGTATCGAGGATGGACTTTCATGAAACTTGGAATACATATAATTGTAATTTACCAAAGGAGCTTAATTAAAATATACCAAATTTCTATTTGAATTTTATTTTTTTGTATAGGGCTGTAGAAAAAATAATGTATGCAACATGTGCATAAAGTGTCTTTTTTCACTCATGGAATTGCCGCACTCGCGCAAGTACCTATTCTTTACAATGCCTGATAATTGTTGAAATAATAGCTGATACTGTGATTTTTGTACTTTTTCAGGAATAATAGTCTGCATCGATGGAAGCCACATACTCATTACTGCTTCTAAAGATGATCCTAATTCTTATGTAAATAGAAAAGGTTTGTTTTTGTAATTTTTTTTATTTCCATCATTCAGTAAGGCTAAATATTTGAATTATTTTTTCAGGCTTTCACTCACTATTGTTGCAAGGTACTTGTGACAATCGAAAGCTGTTTATTGATGTGTATGCAGGACAAGTAGGCTCGCTCCATGATTACACATTATTTAAAAGATTTTATTTGTACCAGAGGATTACAAATGAAAAAGTTGAATTTTATGAAGACAGTCATTTAGTTTGTGACGTGCTTTTTTCCCTTATAAGAATCACGGACGTCACTATGACACCCACGGCTTCGGTACTTCCTAGTTTTCCTCGGGCGCCAGATTTTTTGGGGTGGTTTACTCCACCGAACTCTCGAAAATACGGCGTCGAGAGTTACCAAGGTAGCCACAGATGGAGGTTCAGTAATTCCAGGGGTCTGTTGTTATGGACCTTTCCGGATACGTAGTGTGAAAACAGGCTTTAATTGCTTACCACTATCAAATAAATGAAACTACTCGCTACTGGAGAAATTATTAATTTTAATTCCACAAATAAAATTGAATTTTACATAAATGAGAAATTACAAAAAAATATCAAAATCTACTACTAAAGATCTACGTTATTAATCAAACCAAAAGCGGACTGACACCAAGCAATAAATATTCTAGCTATTTTACAACGGAGGCGGAAAATAACGTGCAGAATTCTACTAGTACGTAGCAGGTGAAAACAATACAAAGTTCCTAGTGATAATATGTCAAAATGCACAGAGAAAGCGTTATGGTTGCACTAACAGAGCGTACTATATCGGTTCCTAATATTTGTGTACTTTTTAAATAAAGCGGAAGAAAATAATCAATTAACTAGTCTCTGCTGCCGGTTTAATCTCAATAGCCACCGGAATTTCTTAGCGATTTCACTAGATTCAACTAAACTAGGTTTTACTGATCAACACAACGGCAGCTCGGCAGCGAATACTTTTGAGATTATTTCGTATCCCTTAAATCAAATCTGCCTTAGAGGCCTCCCGAATTGATCCCTGCTCAGCAGCGAATCCAGACGAGATTTTTATAAGCAAGTGCAAACGAACTAAATTTTCTGAACAGTACGACGGCCTATTCAGCGGGATTAAATATTCAGATGAAACAGACTCTATATGTTGTATCTAAGGTTTTACTAACAAACAACAGCCTATTGTACGAAATCAAATTCTCAGATAAATAAAACTACCAGCAGAATGCGAAAACTCTTGGGTATCCCTGCTCGGCAGCGAATACTTTTGAGATTATTTCGTATCCCTTAAATCAAATCTGCCTTAGAGGCCTCTCGAATTGATCCCTGCTCAGCAGCGAATCCAGACGAGATTTTTCTAAGCAAGTGCAAACGAACTAAATTTTCTTAACAGTACAACGGCCTATTGGACGGGATTAAATATTCAGATAAAATTGACACAAATACTATGAATTCAAACGTTAAAATAAAAGCGGCTAAGTGTTGGATGATAATAGCTATTCACAGAACAATTTTATATCCACTTACCAGTCACAGTATTCGGTGTAAACACAATGTAATTTGCAAGCAGGGAAAGAAAGAAAAAGCCCCGTTTACCTGGATGCTACGTCCTTTTATTAAATTCTCCTACCCCACTTACGAAGTCTCCTCCTTAAAATTTTGAAAATGCGCTCACATTAGCAGACTGGTTTAAGTGAACTTGACAAAAGGATATACCGGATGTATCAAAAGCAGTACATTTATATAAAAATAAATATTAATAGGTAAATTTTGAAACAGAGGCGATTTAATTATTAAATAAAATGAAATGTATACTGCTTGGTAGCTGGAAATGAAAACATTAAAAAAGTAACATCGTTACAAGTTAGTGATTTGGCTTATAGACTATGTACATTTCTTTTAACTTCCTATAAAAATAATAGGATGCTGACCCAACGTGAAAAAATGTTTAATATTTTATTGAGTAAAGCTCGTGTTTCAATTGAAAATTCGTTTGCCTTTCTGAAGGGAAGATTTAGAAGATTAAAATTTTTAGAGACGAAAAGAATGGACTTAGCAAGTCTCTTAATCATTACAAGATGTGTGTTTCATAACATATGTATTTTAGATGGGGATACTGCAGATGAATAATGAATTTGGTAGATGAAGTTGAAGAAGAAAGAAACAATGATCCACACAATTATAGAGATTTGATGCAGATTTGAATAACTGCATTGCTTTAGCAAAAAGAAATGACATATGTAATTCTTTGCCAATGCTGCAAAACAATAGGGATAGGCAACAATAAATAAATATAATGTTAACTTATAAACAAATACATTTATATTTTATTTTACCAACCTAGTACAGAGTACATTAATCCGGTCAAATTAGACTAAAAAATAATAGTAAAGGTACATAAATTTACAACAAGCTGCAAATGCGTGTAACTGTTCAAAACATAATTAAAAATAACATGTTAAAATTCCGAATCATTGCGATGCCTGGAAAAAAATTTATTCGAGGTCAAAGGTCAAAAATCTTGAAAAAAATCGGTTTTTCGCGATTTTCAGCAAAACGGTAAGTTTTATCATATAATCACCTCAGATAAATATTGTTAATCATAAAATTCTCTACAAAAAATGTATCAATACTTTTTTTTCTGAGAGCCACCGTTTTTGAGATACAACGAATCAAAGAGTTGTAAAAGTTGTAATCGTCAAAATGTGCCTAAGTACGCCATGTGATAGTGAAGAAACATTTAGCATTATTTTAGATAAATACGTTCAGTATGTACGTAGACATTTTGGTGCCAGAATTACTGTCGTATTTGATGGCTATGATGATTGCACGAGGAATATTAAAGCTGCAGAACAACGTCGTCGAACTTTAGCAACGTCTTCATCTTCAGATATTCTATTTGATGAACTTATGACAGTTCCTACCAGTCAACAGAAATTTCTTGCAAATACTCACAACAAATCTCGGTTCATTTCAATATTGAAAGATAAGTTTATTGCCGAAAATATATTGGTTAAACAGGCTAATAACGATGCCGACGTACTGATTATTGAAACAGCTATAGAGCAATTTAATTTGACAAATACAACTATTGTTGTTGGTGAAGATGTTGACTTACTCGTACTACTTACTGCTCGAACTCCAGCTGAAATAACTATTTTCTTTTTAAAGCCAGGAAAAGCTCAAAATCAAACGGAAATATATTCATCAAAAAGTTTATCTACTTTTCCAAAGAGTCAAAATCATGTACTATTTTTACACGCAATAACTGGCTGTGATACGACGTCTGCATTTTACAGGAGAGGTAAAGCAACAGTCTTTAAAATGTTTGAAAAACAAGATTTAGTTCCATGTGCTGAAGTCTTCAAAAAAAGTAATTCAACTCAACAAGAAATTATCACGAACGGGATTCAGTTTATTCTTTCTATGTACAAAGCTCCGAAAAAAACCACCTGCCTAGATAAGTATCGATATGCATGCTTCGTTAAAAACACTAAAAATAAGAAACAGGTGCAATTATCTTGTCTTCCTCCAACCTCAGTTGCTGCTCATCAACATCTTTTCCGGGTGTATTACCAAGTTCAAGTGTGGCTTGGTTATCAGCTAGACCCAAAAGACTGGGGTTGGAAGTTGGTCGACAATACATAAGAACCTATTCAGACTTTACTCCCACCTGCGCCGGAAAAACTGCTGAACACTATTTTTTGCAACTGTAAAAAGGGATGCAGCGCTAAATGTGGTTGTAAAAAAGTTGGACTGTTGTGTTCTCTGGCATGTACACATTGTCAAGGCCAGTCATGTTCTAATGCTGAATCACAAATAGTAGAGGATTCGTTTGATACCAACGAAGAAACATGCGATACATCGCTATTGATGGAATTTACTTGCACCCAGGATGAAGAAAACGAACAAGACAAAGATCAAGAAGAAGAAGAAGAAGAAGTAGAAGAAGAAGAAGAAGATCAAGAAGAAGTATTTGAAGATTATGAATCAGATGAATAAATTTCTGAATTTTTTTAGTTTCAATCGCTTTTATCATTTCCAACTGTATCTAATATATTTTATTATGCAAGTTTCCAATTAGACAGAATCACAACAGACATGTGGAATAGGCCTACTGGGGAAACCACGTTAAAAAAAACGCGCTAAGTACACTACCTCACAGGTGGCGTGGAAACGTGTGCATATAATGACGATTACAACTTTTTAACTCGTTATATCTCAAAAACGGTGGCTCTCAGGAAAAAAAGTTTTGATAGATTTTTTGTAGAGAATTTTATGATTAACAATATTTTTCTGAGGTGATTATATGATAAAACTTACCGTTTTGATGAAAATCACGAAAAACCGATTTTTTTCAAGATTTTTGACCTTTGACCTCGAATAAATTTTTTTCCAGGCATCGCAATGATTCGGAATTTTAACATGTTATTTTTAATTATGTTTTGAACAGTTACACGCATTTGCAGCTTGTTGTAAATTTATGTACCTTCCAATGTCTAGATTGACCGGACTACATTATTTAGAATAAGCTTGAATATGCTATATAAAAGAAAATAAATGCTATTATAACATCAACATAATGATCATAAGCTTAACAAACAAACTAGTTGTATTTTAAAATCGCAAGTTTAAAAACTAGCTTTAAAGGAAATCAAAACAAATGACAGTAACTTACACTATTAAAACATTCTTTTTAATCCAAATATAAAACTTTTTCTTCAGTTCTGCAGGAAAACCACATTTTTTCTACCATTTTCTTAAAAAGGTCATTAAATCTGTCTAACCTTGCCATTTTTTATGAGTGTCGTTTACATACCTAAAATAAATTAAATAATCATTAATATTAAAAACGGATTGTCAAGCTGATTGTGCTTATCCCACAATTTCAGAACATGTATATCTGCTGTGCAAACGAATGTGCAAATGTACATACATTTTCACCAACAAATGCTAAGTATATTAAATACATTGTTCCAATTTTTTTAATAGCACATATAAAGTAGTATTGTTAACAATAGAAGAAGATTGTTGGAACAAATGTATATAAATAAATCATATGTTCTGGAAAAAAAATTTAGAGCAAGGTATATGTGAGTAAAGGATGCTTCTAGATATGTATATTGTTGCAGCAGGTTCTTTGATTTTAGGACAGTATACAGGTCACCATTTTGGGATTTTTCTTAGAGTGTTTCTAGTGATGTGAAAAATATGGTCGAAAAAGGAAAAATAAAAAACTCAACATTGCTATCATGGCATAAAGTTAAAACCTCAATGATGTAATATCTAGAAATGTACTTAACCTGCATCTAAAAAACATACCTAAATACTATGTTATAACTTATTTAGGTAGCTACTCTAACCTTTATATAAAAATATTTACAATTACTTACCTCACTCTCCCCTATTACGTCTTTTTCTGCTAAAAGAACTTTGAGGTGTGCTTGTCTCGAAATCTAAGTTTGATTCATTTAATATTGCATTTTCTGAGGTTATTCCACTACTACTTGTAGGTGTTATGTGACCTCTTGTACCAATGTTACTGTTGACTTTACTCTGCAAACCAGAAAAGCTACTGCATTTTGCTATTGGTGTAATTTCAGGTCGTTCATACATGGAGCAATGACTTTTGGTAAAATACTCCTAAATCCTTCTGTTTTTTCCTGAAGCGTTATTATGCAGGAGAACACTTTTATATGTTCGTTTTAGGCTTTTCCATTTGGATTCAGCTTGCTTGTAAGTAATATTTATGCCCAATATTTCATTGCAACTTTTTCAAATCACTTCCCACATATGTTTTTTTACTTCTACCTCGAGACGTTTAATAAATGTTTCAATAGTTTCAATAAAAAAATTATTCTTTCATGTGTCCATAATTTGGTTAAATCTACCGATTCATAAGCTGTAGCAACATTTTCTTCATTTGAATGTATGTCTGGAGCACATCCTCTAACTGCCTATCGAATGTCGTTAGTGCTACATAAATCATTTCTCAAATGAGATAATTATCTTCTATCACTAGTATGATACTTATGAGAAACCCATATTTTGTGCAAACTTACTCTTCTTCTCTTGCAACAAAATTTTACCATCTTGGTAAAATATCTGGTTACCGCTTTCGTAAACGGGATAATGGGTTTGCTTTAAAATACTAGTAGCCATTATCCCAATGAAATCTACTGAAAAAGTTTAATTGAACTCTATTTTTGTTACAAAAATATAAAATTCAAAAACAACAATCACAGCATCTACCTGATTCTGCCTAAGCCAACCAAAAAAGTTTAAATTTTTATGAGTGCGCAAGCCTACACCACGAACACCACCTTTCGAGGGTAGGGTTTGTGGAGTTAACTCTTTTAACGCTGCTTTTACGCACCCGAACTACACGGAGTTGACACTATCTGCTCTAACAGAGCTGAATTCGGAAACGTGTATGTTACGATGTGCGGGTAGTGTTGGGTTAGTGTTTTCGATCAACCGAACATTTATGTGAGAGTTCATATTAGTAAATGTCAGAACATTAACCTAACAAATATTTTGGTATATTATCTGTGATTTTGAATTTGAGGTTTGAGTGATTTTGAGAATTCGGAAACGTGTATGATACTGTCATCTATTTTCTTCCTTGATTTTACATTTTTTACCTTATAGCAAGTGGGAAATGAATCATTGGCCCCTAATAATTTTATTCGGATTCGATATATTTTTCGATGATACTGGCGAATTAGATATAAATAATAGTGAAAACGATGAGTCCTAAAATTTTTGTTGGTCAAATACAACGTATGAACTCAATACAATTCAAACTCTACTTTACAGTAGATATTGATACTTTCGAGAATACTATGGAAAAAATGTATACTGTATATGATTTTTCTTGATGCTTTCGGGAATATTATGGAAAAAATGTACACTGTATATGATTTTTCTAGATACCGTCATCCTGAAATAAGTTTAGAAGATAGTACTTTAGTCTGTATATGGTATTTAGCAAATTTAGAAAATTTACGGTAAGTTTAATAACTCTGAAACTTAGTTCTAATTTATTTAAATGTCATCTTATTTTCTTCCGTCAATTCCACCCATTATTTTACAGAGAATGAGCAGTTCGATTTGGTATATAGAATTTGTAGGGCATTCACAGTAATGAATGATAGATATATCATTAAATGGCCTTCAACTAACCGCTGCAGAACTATTAGCGACTCATTTTTTGGAAAACATGAAATCCCAGGTAAGTTAAAAATGTTTTGTTCTAATTTCATTTTGGATTAATTAGATAAATCTCACAAAGGTACATATTCATTTTTTAGGAATAGTTGGTGTGGTAGATGAATCTCACATCAAAATTATTCGACCCAAAAATTTCTCAAATTTCTATATTAATCGCAATCTTTAGTACTGCAAGGAATTTGTGATCACAGAAAGTTATTTATTGACATATATGCTGTAGAAACTGGTTCTTTGCATGATTATAGTGTGTTCTTAACGTCAGGAGTAAGAACACCAGAAGATTTCCCAAATGATGGTCATTTGATAGGTGATCTTGCATATAAATTGAGTACAAGAATGTTGGTAGGCTGTAAAAATAATGGATATTTAACACCGGAACAACAGAATTTCAATAAAAATGTGTCCAATGCTCGGGATATTATTGAAAATTCGTTTGCTCAACTCAAGGGCAGGTTTAGAAGGTTAAAATTTATTGAAACCATAATTCCAGAACATATTTGTAATATTATATTTACAAGTTGCGCTTTACACAGTTTATGCACTTTGAAAGGTGATAATGCTGATAATCTTTTCAATTTAGAAGGAGAAATTAGAAGAGAACGTTTGGTTAATCCACAGAATAACTTGGATGTAGATCAACATTTAGAAGATCGTCAAGCTCATGTAAAGCGAAATAATATTATGAATGCTCTTATAATTTAGACTCCTTTAAAAAAAATTGTAAACATTTTTTTCTAATTCAATTGAATTAATTTTTTTGCATTTAGGATAATTAAAAAAAACATAAAACGTACTTCTTTATTATAAATTTTCTTAACAAAAATAAACTTTTTATCTTCAGTCTTAGAAGCTTGATTACCTGAAAAAGTAACCTCAAGTTTTCATATTTATTTCAGTACTAATTTTATGCCAGATATTTTTTTTAAATCGGTATCAAACGATTGTTCATATTTCTTATACAAATCTATTAGTAGAAGCGTATTAGCGTTTCTCCAATTTTTAGAGCATTCAGGTGTTTTTTCTTCACTTGTACTAGTTGTATCCCCAACTTGATCATCTGATTCTATAGATTGTTCATCTATAAGATGAATTTGATTTTGGGGCACCCAAATCTGAGAATCGGTATCTAAAACGATTGTAAATTAAATAAATATAAGCTTAGAAAACAACACTTTAAACTTTCATACCGCAGTCACGAACTAGTATATCTTCGTTTTCGTTTATGTATGGTAATCCTAGGTTGTTGGTCACTATCGTGAACGAGAGTTTCTTAATTATCAGGAACCTCAGAGGAATGTAATAAAGTAAACACAACAGATTAATTTCACAAAACGCAGAAAAACTGAAAATGTCAAATTCGAATTAAAACTGACACGAATAAATTAGGTTAATTTTTAAGTGATTCTAAGTACACCGGCTTAGAAGGTGATGCTTATGGAGTAACACCACATGTACACCTAACTTGCACTTAGAACAAACCGAACGCTACAAATTCTTACACTCTACTTATTCCGACTGCTTACCGAACGATAAAATTGAAAAAGTACACTTGGAGCGAACAACAAACACTATTCCGAACTCAGCTCAGGTTGTACCCGAATTTTAATTTTTAATTAAAAAGGTCTTTATTGGTGTTTGAGGCCCTAATTTACAAATTTCTAAAAATATATGTATGAATATAGTGAACGTCGATGGACTGGCGATTTTTAGATGATTTGCGTTTGTTTCTCGGCATATATGGCTCCTTGCTCAGTGAGCATTATCCATTTGTTATGATGTTGTGCTATAACTTTGTCCCTAATATAGTTTTTACTCCCAGAATCTTTCGGCTCAGCTATCCCTGAAAAGTAGCTAAAAAACAGGGTTTCAAATTGAGACGGGGGAAATTAGTTTTTGAGGTGGCAACATGGCTGACGTTGATTTTTGAGTTAATATTTATTCGGAGTGTTTTTGTATTAAGAGGGGGGATGTCATAGCACAATTTCTTGTGCTGATGCTACCCCCCTCAGGATAAGTGGTTCGGGGTTTTAAAGAACCTAGTTATGTGAGCAGTGATCCATGCAGAAGCCTACACCCACTGTCGCGGATGCCTTCTGCGCGATTTGTGTCTTTGAGTTTTTGACGAAGATCTTGTGGCAGACAGTAATTATAAAAGTTTGCCGAAATTTTATTGATAAAGTCTTTGATAGTCGGTATATTGGCTTTCTCATGTAACCATGATGTTTTTGGGCGTTTTGGGTAAATTGTATTATGTTTGATTGCCATTCTGAGACACTTGTTTTGTATCATCTGCAAAGAATAGAAGTTCTGTTATGTACCTGTGTAATATATTGGGGCTGCGTAAGTGAGGATTGGTCTTATTATTTGTTTGTAGATGAGTAGTTTATTTTGTGTTGTGAGTTTACTGTGTTTGTTTATGAGAGGGTAGAGTCTGGCCATTGCAATCTTGGCTTTTTGTATTTGCTGTGCAATGTGTGCATTTGCGTTTGTATTACTCTGCATTTTATATCCCAAGTATTTAATGTTAGTACTTGGGTTGATAAAGTGACCGTCAACAAAAAGTCGAGTTTGCAATGGCGGGGCTCTTGTAGCTATCCTCCGGAGTAATAAATACTCAGTTTTGGAGGCGTTTATAGCTAGTTTATGGTTTTGAAAATAGGGGATGATTTTTGTGTTGATGTGAGTTTGTATTGTGTCTATTGCGATGTCTGGGTTCTTTGCAGTTGCCACAAAACACGTGTCGTCAGCGTATATGGCGGTTAGGATTTGGGATGAGAATGGTTGATTGTGGGTGAAGATGGAGTATAGCAAGGGTGATAGTACAGACCCTTGAGGAACGCCAGCTTGAATGTCGTAGGGACCAGCTGTTTGTTCGTCGATTTTCATATAAAATTTCCTATTTTTAAGATAAGAGTTAATTATTTTTATTAGATAATTCGGGGTTTCAATCGAGATAAGTTTGTATATTAACCCCTCGAACCATACGGAATCAAAAGCTTTTTGAATGTCAATCATTGCCATTATTCCCTTTTCTTTTTTTTGAAAGCCTTCACGAATGTGATTGATCACTCTGATGATTTGCGCAATCGTACTGTGACCGCTTCTGAAACCATATTGCTCGGGGGGAATAATATTATTTTTATCAATAAAAGATTGTAATCTTCTTAGAATTATTTTATCTATCACCTTGGCTATGTTAGTTAAGAGGGAAATTGGTCTATAACTGTCCACATAACATGGTTCTTTATTTGCTTTGATAATGGGTATGATGTTGGATATCTTGAGCATATCGGGGTATTGACCTGTCTTAATTATGAAGTTAATTATGTATGTGAGTTGCACGATCGCTTTTTTTGGAATATTTTTAAGAGTGATATTGGGGATACCATCTATTCCTGGAGCTTTCTTGTTTTTCAATTGTTGAATAGTGTTATATGTTTCTGTGTACGTTGTTAAGTAACGGGTGTTTATCGTGTTTAATTGGTGTATGTGTTCTTGAACTATTTGTGTTATGGTGTGGTGTAATTGAGTGTGTTGAAAATAATTTATGAAATTGTTTTGGAAATACTCTCCGAACTTTTCTGCAATATTTTTCGTGTCTGTAATCGCATGTCCACTGTCTACTATTTTAGTAATTGATTTACTTGAATTTTTAAGGCGGCGTGCAATTTTCCACAAATAATTGTCTTCTGGCTTTAAATTACTTAGGAATTTTTTCCACTCTTTGTTTTTATGGGTTTTTATGTCTAGATTTATTTGATTTTGGATTTGTTTTAATGCCTCGTAGTCTTCTTTGCTTCTTGTTCGCTGCCAGATTTTTCTCATTTTATTCTTTTCCTTTATTAATTGTGTAATTTGGTTTGGTAATGTGTTTTTATTTTTAATTTTTTCAATTATTTTAGTGTTTAGATCTCTGGCTTCAGTAATTATTTTTTGTAAATTTTTTATTGTTTCATTTAATTGATTAATGTTTTCAATATTTTCTGTTATTTTAAGTTGAGAATTAATATGTTTTCTGAAGTTAAGCCAATCTGTTGATTTATAATCTAATATTTTATTTTCGTTATTTTGAGTGTTATATGTAAGTTTTAAATTAATTACTACTGGATCATGGTCCGAGTTAAGATCTGTTAGTGTTTTTATTTTAATAATATTATTTATGTTTTTCCCTATCGCAATGTCGAGCGTGCTTGGCGCGTGATTTGCGAAAGGGAAGTGTGTTGGCGAGTCAGTGTGGAATACATTACAGTCAAAATCATCGCAGAAGTTCAGGAGAGTACTTCCGTTTGCGTTAGGGTACTTCAAGTAGTGATCCCACTGCGGATGTTTGCAGTTGAGATCACCCACTATCAGTACCTTACTGTGAGTTTTTGTCAAATTGAAAAAGTCTTCGGATTTTAGTTTTACGTTTGGAGGATTATAGGCCCCTACTATTTTGATTTTGTTGTCAAATAGAATTGCGATATGCTCAATTGAAGATTTATTTTGTTGCAAGAGTTTGAAATTGATGCCTTTTTTTATTAATAATGCGATACCGCCCCCTTGGATATCACCGGGGCGGTCTTGTCTGAAAAGACGATATTCAGGATTTCTGAAATTGACTGTTTTGTTTGGCTTTAGGAATATCTCGATTAAGAAGAAAATGTCTGGTTTTTGAATGTCGAGTAAATGTCTGATAAGGTGGAGTTTGTTTAGAACTCCTTGTATATTACAGAAAATTATTTTGAGGATGAATCTTTTTTGAATTCCTGTTTTTCCACCTACCTGCCTAGATGTCATATTCGTCTATATTAGCTACAAAGTTATTGTAAATTGTAAACTTCTCGATTTTGGATGTTGCCTGCCTCATCTGTTGAATAAGGTCGGACACGGCTCTGGACACTTCGTCTAAGTTTACCAATGCTTGGAGTTCCTTGAATAAGTTATTTATTTCAGAGAATTTGTTTATCTCGCTACTTATGGTGGATGAAGATGGCCTCGCTTGGTTTTTAGAAACTTGTTGTGAGGAGAGGGTTTGTTGGGAGTTACTTGGGGTTTGTTTAGTAGGGAGACTTGGAAAATCAGCTTCTTTGGCTTTGTTCTGCCAGGGGTTGGTTTTAGGAAGGGGTGCGGGAATAAATTTGGTGGGGGCGGATTTGGATTGTTGATTTTTTCGTTCGTCGACCCATATTTTTCGTTTTATGTATTCAGGGCACACCTCCGCGTTGGCCGAGTGGTCACCCTTACAGTTAGAGCATCTGGCTGGGAGAGCCCTGTCTTTTGTGCATTCGGGAGTCAAATGCTGTCCCGCACACTTCAGGCATCTGGGTGTCCTGCCACAGTTTGACGTGGCATGGCCCCAGAGCTGACAGATGTGGCATTGTATTATTGGTTTAGATTGCCTTCGAAATTCCCAATTTATTCTAGTGTGCTCCAAAACTCGGACCGTTTTGTTTAAATAATCAAGCGTCGTTTTTGAATCGGTCACTACAAGATACAGCGGCCTGTCCTTGGTAGTCATCCTGTAGATGTCCTTAATGTTAATTTTATAAATGTTACTTAATTCCTCTTTAATATCAGCTAATTGAACACCTTCGGTGAGGCCTCTGAGAACAAAGGCATGTGTCTTCTCATCCCTTCTGCTATATGTGTGGAATGGTACCTTCTCGTCGCGTAAAGTTCGTTTTAATTTTTCGAAGTCGTTTATATCCTTTGTAAAAACTATTGTAGAATTTGACGTATATTTTAGTTCGAAGTTGTGTTTTATCTCATCTTTTAGAATTCCAACCATCTCTTTATGTGCATGTACATTTCCATCGATAACGATGGGTGGACAGGAGGGCGTGGTTTGTTTTTTATCAGTGTTTACATTTTTTTCTTTTTTCTTTTTTGCCTCTTGATTGGTGTCATCTTCCGAGTTGGATTCTGGGATAAACTTGCGGAACCTTGTCTTTTTTCTTTTTGTCTGTTCTGGTTGCCGGGGAGGTTCTTCATCCGATGATTCGGACAGTGTGTCGTATCTATTGTTTGTGTCGATGATTTGGTCTTTTTTGACATTTCTTTTGAAAATATTATTTAACTTAACAAATTTTCGGGGGTGTACGTAACCAGGGGGTGGAATTTCCCCCACTTCCATTTGCTGGGTAGCCGGGACGGTGATAATTTTATTTATGTCTTCGCTATTTGTGTTGAGTGTTCTGGCATGTATTGATTTATTTTTGTTAAGTTTTGCATATTGGGAGATAAATGCGTCTTTTTCTTGTTGAGTTTCCTCGTCTTCTTTTTCCTGCGCCCACGAAGTGTTGGCCGGTTTGTGGATAAGGGCTTCTATCGTTGTTTTCTGTATTGTCTGGAGTCTATGTGATTCTTCTTCATCATCTGTGGTGTTTCTATTACTTTTAGGACCTATTGTGTCTTCTTCCATGGCAGTTTGTTTTTCGCTATTAATTCTGCGGTCAATAGGAGTAGATGAAAAGTTCGTTTCGTTTCCACGATATATGGGTATAGAGATATCGGGAGTGAATGTTTTATCACTAGCAATTATGTTTTCGCTATTTTCTAGACACTTTTCATTTTTGCTTTCTATACAGTTTTTATTTTCGCTTCCTAGACACTTTTTATTTTGAATTTCGATACACCTTTTATTTGTTTCTATACACTTTTTTAATATCGGTTTATCTGAGTTTATATTATTGGTATCTATGTGACCTTCTTCGGCTTCTGGACACTTTTTATTTAAATTTGCACTAATTAAGGCCGCAGTAAGCGAGAGTACGTCTATTTTGTCTAGACACTGTTTAGAAATATTCAATGGTGTTAAATTGATTTGCTTTTCTGTATTATTAGTGTCTAGCGATTCTCCGTTGATATATACTAATTTATGATAATTTTTGTTTTTATTTTGAAGTAGTTTGGTTTTGTGTTTAATTCTGGCTATTTCCTCACTATATCTGGGTATGCCACTATTGCTGTCGCTGTTGGCTGATGGCCCTAATTCGCCACTTGTATCAGTGTTCACGTCACTTTTTTTGATTGTTTTTGTTTTTTTTCTTGTGGAAGTTTTACTGTTTTTACCGACTTTTTTAATAATTTTATGTTTGAACGTACCTTTGATTTTTGTGGTTTTTGGGGGTGTACCCGAACGATTTCAGAGCTAAACTTGTTAAAAGAGTTAAAGGAGCTGGCAGGCCGAACATACCACGTATCGTCAGAAAGAGCGTCAACGGCGTTTCTATTTCTAATGGTGCATTCGCCTTGCATGATCCGAGTTGCGGAGGAGTGGTGCAAGAGTAGAGTATAGAATCTGTGACGTAATTAAGGAGTAAAGAGAGCTTGAACAAAACCGAACATTTCTGTGTATTGAAATGTCAATATCAAACAGGTGTTGTCAAGTATTTTGTTTACGCCGTGACTAGGAGTACATCGGATGTACGAATTTATTTTGTACATCGGATGTACGAAATTATATTGTACATCGGCCTTGTGGTTGGTTGGTCGAAGCGTGCGATCTTGGATCATACATAGGATGCGTTCCACTAAGCACTCGACCACGCTCACGACCACGGTTTTTGCCGTTCCACTTGGTTTTGGGCGTCACAATCATTAACCCAAGTGGAATGGATTTTGGAGCGTTTTGAGCGTTCATTTAAATAATACACATGGCGCGTAAAACAAAACAAAAAGTTGATGAGGTTATGTTACAATTTGTAAGTGGCATCAATAAGTTCTATCAATTATTGGTTAACATGATTTATTAAACAAAAAATATGTATATACTTTAATTTTAGAGAAGTATTTAACTAATTTATGTTCGTATATAATAAAAATGCCTTTTACGGCGGCAGTTGGAAATTTGTTGGTGCGTCGAAATAATGCTTCACAAAGTACTAGTTCGTCCAGCTCAGATGAAGAATGGAATACAATTTTACAAAAATATAATCGTGAAAAACGAGAACTTAGACCACGTATTATTGATTACGATAATGTAATTACTCGTTATTCAGATGAAGAATTTAAAAGTCACTTCAGGTAAATTATTTTTTATCACTTAATACACTATAGATTTTGAAAATTTTACTCATGGAATTCTTTATTGATCTCTTTAGACTTTCAAGATGTACATTCAATTATTTACATGAGCTGATACAAGAAGATTTAATCCGACGTGTTCCCGGATGTCCTACAATTCCTTCCCGTCATCAATTGATGATAGCTCTTTGGAAAATGGCCACAACAGATTCTTATAGGTTAATTTTTTTTTTAAATTAACTATTTCAGTATTATATACCATAATTCACAAGTATAAAATTAAACCCTTTTTTTATTTTTTATCATAGATCGGTCTGTGACAGATTTAACATAGGACGAGCTACTGCTGTAAGAGCTGTACGTCGAGTGTGTCATGCCTTATTCAAAAAAGCTCCAATATTTATACAATGGCCTACAGGAGATCGTGCTATTGATGTGATGCATGGATTTGAACGAGCAAGTCGTTTTCCTAAAACAATAGGAGCTATTGATGGGACCCACATTCGCATAAATGCACCAAAAGAAAATCCAGTAGATTATATCAATCGGAAAGGATTCCATTCTATTCAGCTACAGGTATCCAGTAACTATTAATTAATTTGAAGTATAGAACTAATTTTGGCAAGCAATCAAAATAGATTTACACATAGAGTTAAATTTTTGTTGTAGCTCGTATGTGATCACAAGACTCTGATAACCCATTGCTATGTTGGACATCCTGGGTCTGTTCATGATCAAAGAGTTTTTCGTTTGTCAGAAGTTGCAGATTACTTGAATGATGATGATGCATTCCCTGAAAACAGTCATATTCTGGGAGATTCTGCTTATGAAATACATCAGCATTTACTCACTCCATATAGAGATAATGGACATTTAACTGAGAAACAAAAAAAATATAATTACCATTATTCATCTGCACGAGTGACTGTTGAAAGATGCATCGGATTATTGAAAGGGCGAATGAGGAGCTTATTACATTGTCTGCCAATGACAAGGGTAGATTTAATGGCAGAGTATGTTGTTGCATGCTGCGTTATCCATAATATCTGTATTTTACGAGAAGATGAAATATTTATCATCACTATACCTGAGCCTAATGAAGAAAATAATGGGAATATTCCGCGTGAAATAAGACGGAATGCAGGAGTTTTTAAAAGAGACTTCATTATGAATTCTTTGTAAAAATGATAAATATTTATGAATATATTTTTAATAAGTATGATGGCTCCTTAAGACGTTATAAATCATGTAAGCCAGGTCTATTAAATTTTTGAAAATCTAACAAAAAATAATAATTTTAGAAACATTTGAAAATTTATAAATTTTCAGAAAATTTGTCAATATATAATGAATTTAAAACAGTTATAGAAATTGTATATATTTTATTTTTAATTGTGGTATGAGAATTTTTGTTTTTATTAAACTATATCGAACACAACAATATAAAATGTACTTTTTGGTTGAATAAAATAAAAGGTTGCACAAAATTCTTGTTAAAATAATTGTAATATTTAAAAACTTATTTGTAAATAGAATTTAAAAATTAGAAAATAAACTGTTATAGAATCTCAGATTTTCAAAACTGATTTTTAGATAGAGAATGTTAATTGACAAAACTTATTTTTATATAGAATTTAACATTTTAAAAACTTAATTTGAAATTGTTTATAACATTTCAAATAAAACTTATTTTTAATTAACATATAACTTTTCAAACTTATTTATTAGCTAATTTTTCTAATACTTTCAGAAATTTTTCATCCATTTCCATTCGTTCTTTGTGCCTTTTCATTCTCTGCTCTTCGTGATCATCTTTTTGTCTCAGTCTTTTTGCCAGTAAAGTTGCTACTTGTGTTTTATTTGATTCTAGAATAAAATTCAATTTTCTCATTATTTTAATTACAATTATAATTATCTAGTATCATCAACTCACTAATAGAACATCCACTATCAGATTCTCCCATACTCTCGTTAGTTTCTGATTGTTTTGATGAAAGACCAGTGGAAGATGCAACTGCAACAGGATCACACCAAGCTTTTTTGGCAAAAATCTCTTCCATAATCTAACAAAAATACATATTACATAATGATAATTAAAAACAATATTTTGCATTAATTTGTAACTGTTATTTTTATTATTGGTTGTTATAAAATATTTTCTTGAAATGAAGAAAGATATCAAAAAATTAATACTTACGTCGAAATACTGCCAACTCCTTCTGTCATTGCCGGATTTGCTGTTATGATCTTTTATAGATTTATAAGTCTTTTTCAAGCTTCGTAGCTTAGAAGAACATTGGGGCCCAGTGACATTGTATTCTTTTTTACTGAGCTCCTTGGCAATTCTTTCCCAAATTTTTTTTTTGGGAGATTTTCCCACTACTAAAGTCTTTTTCCATAGCTCTGTATGTCTCTAATAGTAACAATACACAAGGTGTACTCCACCTGTATAAAGAAGCTGAAAAATGCACATATGTAACTGACATCGTCACACATTTAACGTAAACATCAAGATTATTGTATAATTTTTTATTTTTTCAGTATACCTTCACTTTCGTGAGTTTCAGAGTTGAGATCACCTGTATCCTTAGTATCAAGACATTCTTCATAGCTAGAATTAATGTTAAAAGCATCATTAGATAAAGAAAGGTCGTTATCAACATTAGTCGATGTCGATGGTCCTGATTGTTGACTGAAGACTTTTGTTAGTAATTTTGTAGCAAAAACTGTGTCTGAAATCAAAATAAGATTCTTTTGACAAATATATTTTTATTTGATAATTAAAGTTGTTGATTCATCAACTTAGGTTATGTTATTGACAAATAATGAAAATATATAAATTGCGATAAATTATAAATTGCAATTATGCTTAATAAGCTTCATTTAACAATAATATTTACCTGTTAACGCACGTTCAGCATCTGCAGGAGAAAGTTTGAGATCCACAACAGTATCTCGTTCGGCACAATAGAACGATATTGTTGTTGTCGCCATGTTTGCTGCTTTTAGTTTCAAAAATTGCGCCCAGTTTCTCAAAACGCTCACATCGACCCACCTCTTGAGATGGGTCGTCGTGAGCTTAGCGTTAGCATAAGTAATGACGTCATTAATGACGTTTTCGCCGCGACCACAACGATAGCGGTCGCCATGTGGAACGCCTGAATGAGTATTTTAGGCGTTGTGAACGCTTAGTGGAACGCACCGATAATAATATACTTTAAATAGTTGTCTCTGACTTTAAATATAAATTGTGTTTATTGTGGGATATTCATAAGTTTCTAGGTTTCGTGATCTAGGTACTTTATTAGAAATAAAAATGAAAGTAGGGGCGATATTCAACAGTGAGAAAGAATTTGTCACAGAATTAAAAAAATGAGAAGATGAAACAAAAGGTAAGTATTACAAAAGAAGTAGTACAAATCTGAAGACCGCAAGAAATAAAGGTGTTCATAGTCATATTAATCCCAGAAAGCCCTATCAACTTTTATTTTGTTGCATACATGGTGGAAAAGCATACATGGTGGAAAAAAAGTTCAAAAACAAACCACAGATAACACTCGCAACACAAGGTAAGATAGTTTAGCTTCTGTATAAACATCTTGCAACAATTTCAGTACTTTTTCTCTTTCTAGGACCTTTCAAAAAAATTGTCCAGCAAATATCAGATTAGTTGTTTCTGAAGATGGTAATCATCTAACAATAGCTAATACCAATTTTAATCATAACCATGAAACAACAGAGGTAAGTGTGGGAACTTGTTGCAATGTTTAGAATGTAACTTCAAATTTAATTTTTACTTTTGTTATAGGCTTTTTATCAACATTTACCACAAAAACGCAAGTTGAACCCAGATGAAAAATAAAATGCTTCTCTTTAAAGAAAACACATTTTGCCAAAAGAACTGCAAGTGAGAAAAAACTTTTTATATTGAATCTTGTTTCACCGTCTTTGAAAGATGTTTATGCAAAAAAGAAAAAAATTGAAATCGAACATTTAAATGCAGATTTACAATATTCATTGCTACATGAAAATATAAACTTCAATTTAATTAGAGAATTTTGCTCCGAAGCGTCGTGGAACAAAATCACAACGATACTTAGTGGTATGAAAAATATCCCCTGTCCTTGCGCACAGTGTAACTGTACATTAGATGATCGACCAATTATATGTGCATCATGTTAAAAATCATATCACTTATTTTGTGAAGCATTGAAACAAGTCCCAAAAAAAAGAAACTGGATGTGTAGATATTGTTCAGAGTAAAGATACATACCCACAAGATGTAATTCAATTCTGTAAATTTTATAGCTTGAATATATGTAGTTATTATTTGCTTTCAAATGATAATAAAAGTTTTTTACTACTTTTTTCCTAAAAACCTTTATTCATAAACATCAAATTTTGAAGCAAAAACAGAAAGTCGTAATCATGCAAATATTTTAAAAAGGGAGATTCAAATTCGGGGAAAATTCAAATTTAGGAAAATCCAGCTTCTTTAACTTTATTAAATATTTTCCGACGTCTTTTTGGTTCAGGTAATAAGTAGGTATATGTATTTTTGGCACATTTTGTTATTCTAGTAATAATTTCTGATAAATTTTAATAAGTTAGTCCCGTAATTGTGTATAACCTGTTAGAAAATAAAAAAAAACTTTTTATTTACAAAGACAAAAAGATCAAAATAACCCTCTCAAAGTTAGGTATATCTTATTTTCTGGATCCCATAAGTTCATCATTCTGATGTACGAATCAAATATCGCCCTTACTTTCATTTTTATTTCTAATGAAATACCAACCTACATTAATATATGTATCACACATTAAACAGATATCTATATGTTTTCAAGATCTAAAATAATATAAATAAACCGTACAAAATACAAGCTTTAGGTTATTATTTGAATATGCGCGCTTCGATCAACGCACAATTAAGGCCGATGTACAAAATAAATTCGTACATTCGATGTACTGCTAGTCACGGCGTTTTGTTTATTGTTTATAACTGAAGTTTAAAATACGAATATGAAAATTATTTTAAAACGCTTATAACAACTGGTTAAAGTGTTTGCTTCAGTGATCTTCGAATTGAATAGTTAAATGAATCGTCACTTTATTATAATTGAAGCTGCAAAAAATTACTTTTTGGACGACTCTTCCGATGAAGAAGTTATTTTAGAAAAAATTGATAATTATGCAGAATCCACTGTACCCAATTTCAGTGACAGGCAATTTAAACAAAATTTTCGCCTACTACCCACAACATTTGAAGATCTTTTAAGAAAAGTACATCCCTTACTACAGAATAACACCAGTTTTTCTCGAACAGTCATAGAAAAAGAAATAATGATTACGATTTGGTATCTGGGAAATTCAGAAAGTTTTCGGTAAGTGTGTTATCAGTATTGATAAGTAATATGTGAAATCTTAATTTTCTCAGATCTGTAGCTGAAAGATTTGGCGTAAGTGTTTCTACATGTTGGGATATCTTACATTGAACATGTCATTTATTACTCCAAGTTAATAGAGAGTATAAAATAATTTGCTGGCCATCGGCACAAAGGCAGGTTCATATAAAAGAGATTTTTCTGTTGATGGTTTTCCAGGTAAATATTTATGTTCATTAAAACTGTAAATATTGTTAAGCTTTCAAAATTTTGCATTTAGGTATAATAGGCAGCATTGATGGGAGCCATATACGTATTACAGCACCAAAACATCATCCTAATTCATACATTAATAGGAAAAGTTATCACTCCGTATTGTCACAAGGTGTTTGTGATAACAATAAGCTTTTCACCCATGTTTACACCGGTGAGGCAGGTTCTATACACGATACGACACTGTTTAAAAGATCCGATTTGTACCAGAAAATTAACAATGGACAAATTACTTTTATTGATGATACACACCTTATTGGTGATTTAGCATATACGTTAGCACCATACTTAATGGTAGGATTCAAACAAATTGGTGTTCTTACTGCAAGGCAGCAAAACTTTAATATTGTATTGTCCAAAAAGAGAAGTGTTATTGAAAATGCCTTTGCATTACTTAAAGGAAGATTTAGAAAATTAAAATTTATGGAAGCAAAGAAAATGACTTCAGATGTATTATTAATCGTAAGCGGATGTATTCTTCACAGTATTTGCCAATTTAATGGTGATTCACCAGATGACATCTTTAATTTAATGGAAGAATTAGAAAATATTCAAGCAGAAGAACCACATAATATTATGGATGTAGATGAAGATGTGCAAAACAGAACAGCAATTATAAAAAGAAATAATATTGTTAATAATTTAAGAATCATGAGAAATTAAATAAATACTTGAAACAATGTTATGAAGTTATTTACTTATACTGTACAAATAAAAAGGAAACAACAAAATATAAAGAATTCTTACAAACAAAACAACATTTTCTGTTAAACTACTTCAAAAACAAATATACTGGTAACTTAAAACTAAATATGTCCTATACTATTTTCTACATTCCTGTAGATTACTTTTCTTAACAAAATCAAATGTACCTATTCCATTTTACTCTATAGCAATAATCGTTTATCATTAGAGGCCCTGCAGATGTTCGAATTTATCAGATTCGATTTGTGTATAAAAACTCAACAAACTACTCCGATTATTCATTATTTGTCAGCCCAGGTAATAATTATTTTCTCATTCGTGAATACTATAGAAACGTACGATTTTGAGCATGATGCATTGTAACCAAATTTCAACTTTCTATTGGGTTTTGATACACACATCAGAATTAATCAATTAGAATATCTGTAGGTTTCTTTATTCGATCATCGTAACAAAACCAAGTTTTCATTCACATTTTCTCAACCATTTTTTCAAATAGGTCGTTGAATCTGTCTAATCGGACCATTTTTTCTTTGTGTCTTTTACTGGCCTCTGATTCTCTATGCTTTCTTTTTTATGAAAAACTACTTTCAGAACTACTTGTACTTGGTCCACTGTCTTCTGCTTTATCAGTATCATTTGCTATCAGTCCTTCTGTGCTACTTCATGATGCTTCTGGAATAATTTCCGATTTCTTATGCATAAATGAATGGATTACATTGAAATATTCCCAACGGCGCCGATGTTTTCCACTGGTATTATTATGAAGAAGAATTGTCTTGTATGTTCTTTTCAGCTATTTCCATTTGCCTTCCACTTTTTGAGACGTCACTATCTTACAGAAATGTTTGCTACAGTACGTTGCAATTTTTATCCAAACAGTTTTCTTAAGACCCCTTTCAAAATCTTTTTGTCTTTCCTCAACTTTATTATATATATTATATCAGAAACCCAATTACCATAGTATATGGTGTAGGGTATACTTTTACAATTATTTCAATTACATCGCATTATACTTAAGACATATATTCATTTTTTCATTGATGCTTTGGTCCAGATAGAATTTTATTCGTGTACAAATTTAGCCCATTGTTGTTTATCTCTTGCCATTGTTTTTGCCTCTGTCCATGTTTTTCCTTTTTCTTGCATTATGCCTACCATAACACCATCCCATGTTTGTTTTGGTCTTCCCTTTTTCGTTCTTTTTTGTATTTTTGATTGCCATACTTTTTTAACTGGTCTTGTATCGTTCATTCTTTGTAAATGTCCCCACCAGCTTAATTGTCTCTTTTCAATAAATTTAAGTGTTGATTCTATTTCAAGGTCTTCTCTTATTTCCGTACTTCTTAGTTTGTCTTTCTTTGTGACTCCTTTAACTCGCCTAAGATACTTCATCTCAACTGCTTGTATTCGACTCTTTTGTCTCTTTGGTAATACCCAAGATTCACATCCGAATGTTAATATTGGCCGGTAAATTGTTTTAAATACATTTAACTTCGTTTTCTTGGAAATTTCCTTTTTATTTATGAATGTCGAGTTCATCGTGTGATAAAGTTTCATCGTTTTTTGTACTCTATTGTTAATTTCGACTTCCTGCGTCCCATTTTCTTCTATTTCTACTCCCAAGTATTTATATCTTCTAACTTGCTCAATTTGTATTCCCTCTAACTGTATATTTAGATGTTTTTGTTTCGGTCCTATAACCATAACTTTGGTTTTACTTTGATTCACTGTCATTCCAAATTCATCCGATACCGTGCTCCATATTTCCATATTCTTTTGTAAATCCTTCTCTTTCCCTGCCATAATTATTAAATCATCTGCAAAAGCTGCTTCTGATATATCCACTCTTCCTAAATGTTTGTATCCAATGTGTAGTTTTGCCATTTTAGTTGACGATTTTTTAATTATTTCATCAATAAAAATTGTAAATAATAATGGACTTAGTCCCCCTCCTTGCCTTAATCCTTCTTGTGTTGAAAATGGTTCTGATGTTTTATTCCTGTATATTACACAATTTCTATTATTTTTGTAAATGTTTTTGATTATATCTATTATTTTGTAATTTACTCCCCTTCCTTCTAGTACTTTCCATAACTTCTCCCTTGGTACTTTGTCAAAAGCTTTTTCCATGTCTATAAATCCCATATATACCTCTTTTTCTTGTTGTGAGAACTTCTCAATTATCTGTTTCACTGTGAATATGTGGTCTTGGATGCTTCGCCCTCTTCTAAATCCACTTTGCGATTCTTCGAGAGTATTTTCTATCCCTGGTCTTATCTTACTGTCTATAATCTTCTCGTAGACTTTCATAGCAGTACCAAGTAGATTTATTCCTCTATAATTATTGCAGTCTTGTCTATCCCCCTTTTTATATATTGGAACTATTAAGGCTGTCTTCCAATCTTCTGGAATCTGTTCTTCACTCCACGCCCTGTTGTATATTGTCAATAATATTTTTGTTCCTGTTTCCCCTAAATTTTTGAACATTTCTGCTGTTAATTTATCAATTCCTGGAGATTTTCCATTTTTCAATTCATGTATTATTTCCTGTAATTCTTTTAGAGTTACAATGTCTTTATTTTCTATTATTGCATCCTTTTTTTTGTTAATGTCCTGAATTCTGTTGTCTGCTCCTAGTAGTTCCTCAAAATACTCTTTCCATCTATCAATTACTTCGTTTTCATTTCTTAGTATATCTCCTTTTTTATTTTTTATCCATGTTTTTTCTTGTGGTTTTTCCTTTCTTAATAACTTCAATGTTTTGTAAAACAGTTTTTGATTTGATTTACTATTGCTTTCCATTTTTTCGCCAAATTCTTTCCACTGATTTCTTTTATCTACTGTTACCATCTCTTTCACCTTTTTCCTCTTCTCTTTGTACACTTCATAGTTTTTCGTTGTTTTGTTATTTATATATATTTTCCACGCTTCTTTTTTTAATTTTACTTTTATTTTAATTTCATCCGTCCACCAAGCTGTTTGTTTTTTCTTATTAGTTTTCTTGCTACAACCACATATTTCTTTAGCGGTTTCCAAAACGGTTTTTTTGAAATAATCCCACATTTCTTCTAAATTTTCATTTTTCATTATATCACAATTATTTAAGAACTTTCCTGATAATGCCGTTTTGTATTTCTCTGCCATATCTTTGTTTTGAAGTTTGTATGATCTGACCGATTCATATTCTATTCTTTTTTCTACTTTTTGCCTATTATGATTTGTAATTTCTACTTGTTCTCTTATTTTTGTTACAAGTAAATAGTGGTCACTTCCCATTTCTGGTCCTCTTCTAACTTTGGTATCCAATACTTCCTTTCTATTTCTCTTTTCCACTAATATGTAATCTATTATGGACCTTTCATTTCTGCTTTCCATCACACGTGTATATTTATGTATGTCTTTATGTTGGAAAAATGTATTAGTTACAATAAAATTGTGTAATATGCAAAAATCCAACAGCCGTTCTCCATTATTATTCCTAAATGCTTCACCATGTTTTCCTATCACTGTACTGTAAATGTCATCTTTTGTTCCCACTCCGCTATTCAAATCTCCAAGTATAATTATTTTCCCTTTTGCATTTTCTGTAGCCATAGTTAGATCTTCCCAAAACCTATCTTTATTTCCTACTGTATCGTCTTCATTTGGTCCATATACAATTATTATAGTTTTTGTGTCCATATTTTTATTTTTCATTTCTATCACCAGTAATCTTTCCGACCATCCCGTCCATCCAGTAATTTGTTCTTCTAAGTTTTTATGTATTATGCATGCAACTCCTGCTGCCGCTCTTTTCTCATTTTCAATGCCACTATATACGAGTATATGACCATTATCCATATTCACTATCCCTTGTCCTTTTTTCTTTGTCTCTGTTATAGCTAGTATTCTCAAGTTTGTATTTTCAAACTCTTCTTCTAATTCTTTTTCTTTTCCTAAAATACTTCTAACATTCCATGTTCCAATTCTCCACATTTCCGGTGCTAATTTTACTTTATTTTGATCAAATTCCGTTACCGTGTCTTTTTCTCTGTTACCATGAATATCAGGTTCTTTATTTAGTTTTTTGGATGTATTTTTTCCAGTATTTTCATTCTATTTGTTTCTTTATCCCATCTCCATTCTTGCCCATTTACTGTTACCTTATTGTATCCCATTTTTACTTCTTTTCCCTTATGATTTTCTAATTTTGCAAACATCCTTATCTCTTTTTGTTTTTCTCTTTCCTTCTTGGTCATATCATTATTTATAAAAACTCTTTCTTCTTTCCTCTCCTTTAATTTAGCTTTATTTGCCATAATTTTTTCTTTATCAGCTTCTTTTTGACATTCCACTATACACATTTTCTCCCCTATCTTGTTAACTGCTTTAGGCTCGATATTTATTTTTAGTTGTTGACTCAAAAAGTTTCTGACATTTTCCACCAATTTCGACGGCTCATTAGTATCAAGTTTCAATCCATTTATCATCACATTATTTTTTCTTCTTTCTTTATCTATAATTTCCATTGTTTTTTTCATCTCTTCCATTTCTGTTTTCATTTCTGCATTTTCTTTTTTAATTGCTTGGTTTTCTTTTCTCAATACTTCGTTTTCAACTTTCAACTTTAATATTTCCTCGTTAAACAGAGCCTGTTGATCTTTAGTTTCTTTGATCTCGTTTTTAATTAGTTGTTGTTCCCATTTCATAACCTTTTGATCTGCAGACATTTCCTTCATTAACGCTAAGATTTCATCTAACTTTTCATCTTTTTTACTTTTAGGTGGGGTTCTGTTAGTCCTCTTGCTAACTTCAAATAATCCATCCATTTTTCTTTTCTTTGAATCTTCTGTAGAATAATCATCACTATCCATTTTGTTTATATTTTGTATTCAACTACTATTTGTTTATATTATTTCCGTGGTAGCGTAAGACCAAGGTACCCAGATCAACTCTTCGGAGATACTTAATCTATCCAACCACTTATTATATATATCTAGTTTCTTTCTTTATTTTGTCCTTTATTTTTTAAATTTGACAACGTCGCGAATTATATCGTTTTGAACTCGCCTTAAATCAATTGCTTTTTATTTCGGTAACTTAATTCTAACCTATTTATTTAATTGTTTTTACAAAATCTAACGTTTTTCTTTGTTTTTTTTGTAGCACTACGTACTTTACCTTTTGTTTACACAATTCAAATTCTAGTTAATTAATTTTCGCTGCACTTTCCGATATATCGAAATAAATGCAGGCGAATTTTATATACACTTTATTATTTCCACACACCGTTGCCACTCAACTTTATTAATTAAATAAAGAGTGTTGTCCATAATTTTTCTTCTCTTCCTTCTTCTTCAAGGGTACAACCAGTCGCATTTTCTTTATCTACACGATCTGTCTCATTGTCTTTATTTTTTATAAACATTTCTTTTACCTCGTCCAGTAAAGGTACTTCATATAAATCTCCAGCTAAAGGAACAATTAATTAATACAAAGATAATTTATTCATATTGTTTTATGCCTTACTTTGTTTTTCTCGCAAAATTGCCGTATCTTTATCCGTTATATTCACTAATTCGTAGTAATCAGCGTCTATTTGTCTTTCACTTTCCATATTCAGAATGAAAAATAATCTCCAGTATACCAGCTGAGCTTCACGTCCAACTTTTTTTACATCGTCTAATAAAATAAATAACCACAAACACAAAATCGCTTTTTGGTTATGTTTTCGTTAACTGTACGTCTACGCGCATGCCTGCACTAAAAAACTTCTCTCTCACGATGGTGCTTGTGGAGCTAACTCTATTTAGACCACTCCGCTATCAACCGAACACATTTTGTTCATTTTTACAAACCCTTTACACTCTTTTCGTGCAAAGTCGAACATTTAAGTCATACTCGGAGTGTTAAGAGTAGAAAGAGTTGTCAAGCCGAATGCACCTTAAATATTCGGATTTGAATTCGGAAATTGCGAATTTGTACGAACGACCTTACAGAGTAGCCAATAGAAAAAAAGGAAGAGAATTTCTTTTCTATGTGTTACAGAGTTCCACAGCAGCTTCGATTCAAGAATCTGTCGAACGTATTACGAATAAGCTCGAAAGAGAACAAGCGTGTTCCACGACATCCTGGAAGATATCAAGAATGTGCTCAACATCCAAGGAGGGATTAAAATATACGCTACACACAATAAATTTATAAATATCAAAACAAAATAAACAAATTAGCCACCACGGTGTTCTATCTAAAATAGTTATACTTAAATACTCTCTATAAAAAACACATAGTCCACCACTGGCACGCCCAACTGCCTTATTCCTAAGAGCACCAAATGAGACAGCCTCGTAATCAGTCAAAAAACCTGCACTATGCACCTTTTCTGTAATCAACCACGTTTCACTCATGCAAATAACATCGAAATTCGAATTCGCAGAATCCTCAATAAAATTTTGCAGATTAGCGAAGCCATGACAATTCCAAAACAAAACTCCTAATAGTTTTTTTGGTGCGTAGAATTTAGTTTACTGTGTTTTGGGAGATTCTGTTCGGGAGATGAATTGCTACCGCGATCTCTTCTGTTTTGGGTCTATCAGATGTATAATCAACCACGAATTGTTCCAGTATCCGAACAACCACAAAATACATCTGATAGACCCAAAACAGAAGAGATCGCGGTAGCAATTCATCTCCCGAACAGAATCTCCCAAAACACAGTAAACTATATATATATATATATATATATATATATATATATATATATATATATATATATATATATATATATATATATATATATATCTGAAGTTTTTCTTGGTTTTAGGTCATTTTTCAAATTAAAAATATAAAAAGACGGTTTATGTTGTAGAGATTACCATCATTTATTTACGTTTCGGCTTATTCAGCCTTTTTCAAAATAATACTACATCTAAAATAAAATGATTTTCTCACTAAGAGATACAATACTACAAAAAATCCTTTCTACTTACCCCAAACGTAGAATAATAGTTGTCAATATACATTAAAATGTTCAGTCAAGAACTTCGTCGAAACATAAAATATTCTTATCAATCTTACTAAAAACAAACATTCACAACAAATAATCCACAACGTTTGTACACATTAAAATTATTTACAGTACTGCTAGATATATTTTACTAAGGTTGTTTAAATCTTTTTTATTGTTAATGGCCTGCTGGTTTTTTTGGATAGCTATTGATTCCAAAATTTCCCTTTTTTTTGTATTTTGTTCCGACCTTATAATTTTTGTGTTTTCAAAATTAAATGTATGTTTTTTTGAGTTTTCGTGGAAAGTTAGAGCTGTTGTATTTTTTTTGTCGTATTTATGACCTTTTATTCGATTTTCCAAATACTGGCTAGTTTGTCCAATGTAAACACCACTGCAGTCGTTACACGGAATTTGATAAATTATATTACTGTTTTTATTTTTCGGAGTTTTTGATTTTAATTTTGAAAAATTGTTGGAGAGCGTTTGATTTGCTTTATGGCATATGGTAATATTGTGTTTACCAAAAAGCCCTTGAATTTGTTGTGATAATCCGTTTATGAATGGCATGGAGATATATTTTTCATTTCTATTATTACTTTGTTTTATATTTTCCATTGAATTATAGAATTTATTTATACGTTTTTTAAATAATTTGTTAACAAACTCTGAAGGATAGCTATTAAGGTTTAAGGCTTCTTTGGCTTTGATGATAGCATTACCTCTGTATTCCGGGTCTGATAGTTGAATTGCACGGTCAGCCAGTCCAATAACAACAGATTTTTTTTGATTGATTGGATGATGAGAATTAAAATTAAGGTACCTAGATGACCAAGTGTCCTTGGTATACCATTCAGTCCTAATATTATTATTAATGTGGTATAGAGTGACATCCAGGAAGTTTATTTTACGATCTTGTTCATTTTCGATCGTGAATTGAAGTTTTTCATGATACGAATTGAATTTTTCAATAATATTATCAACCTGTTGCTCTGGGACAGCAGTGATACAATCATCCACATATCTAAAGAAAAATGGTATTTCAAAATCAATTTCTGAGAGGACAGTTGTTTCGAGGTCCTCCATTACTATCTGCGCAATAATAGATGATCCCATTGCACAACCCTCCAATTGCTTATATAAATTATTTCCGTACATGAAATATGTAGAAGTTAATGTAAGTTCGGTGGCTTTTATAAATTCGTCCAAGGGAACGTCAGTATATTTTTTTATTTCCTTCCATTTTTTTCTTATAATTTCCAAAGCTAATCCAATTGGAACATTGGTATACAGGGATACGACATCCAACGAAATTAATACATACTTATTTGGAAGTTTAATAGTTTTTAATTTGTTTTTGAATTGAAATGAGTCTTTGATATAATAATCATTTTGCACGTTATGTTACTTAAGATATTTTTTAGAAATTTTGAAAGCAAACTAAAAGGAGATTGGATACATGACACAATAGGGCGCAATGGTGTATTTTCGTTATGGAGTTTTGGGAGGCCATATATTTTTGGTGGTACTGAATTTCGAATTTTTAAAGTTTTTGCAATATTTGGCGAGATATATTGTTTATTTTCCCAAAGGTCAATTAAATCATTGTTCTGTTTTTGATATTTATTTGTGGGGTCTTGTTTAATCTGTTTATAGGTTTTTTTATCTTGTAATAAATGGTTTATTTTATCGTTGTATTCAGATGATGACATTATGACAGTTTTGTTGGTCTTATCAGCTTTAAGAATTTTAATCTGAGGATTATCTTTAAGGAAATTCTTGGTTTTGTTTACCTTTGCTGAAAATGGAGTATTATTTTGTTTATTTTTTAATTTGTTTTTAAAATTTGTTAGAATGTTGCTTGTTTTACTTCTGATTTCATCTTTTTCTTTGTATGATAAGTGGTTTATACCTACCTCTATATTGCAGATAATATTATCAGTTGGTAATTGTGTTTCTTTAATAATTTCCGTTGCAAAATTTGGTCCTAAACTCAATATTTCAGATGCATAATCGGGAATAACAACATCAGTAAGATTTTCCACCCATTCTTCACAATTTTTTTTTATAATATTACTGTTAGTATTACCATGTTGTGTCATTAAAAGTTTTGTTATTTTCTTTTGATTTTTAGATTTAATTTGTTGAAAAATTTTTCCATTTTTGCTATGAGAAATCGCTTTAAAATTTTCAAAAACATACTGTGGTACCCTTTTTTCGATATCGTCTTCAAGTACTGTCAATGTATTCAATAATTTATTTATATTAGATGTTGTATCTGTAATTAGTAAGTTTAAAGTTGCACTTATAAATCTACTTAAAACTTGATTTTCAAATCTACGTTTAAGGTTTACATTAAAAAAAGAAATATGTGAGACTTTGAATTTTAGAAAGGTTGGTTTAAGATTTTCATTTTTACATCTCAATAAAAAAATCCTTCTATTTTTTTGTTTGACAAGTTTTTTGGATACTTTTCCATGTTCCTTGATATCTTGGACCAGTTGTTCTCCATACTGTTGTTCTAATATGGAGTAGTTTAGCATTTTTTCACCCATGCTGTATATATTTTTATGTTTACTTTCTTTGACCTTTTTAGTATATTTACATATATCTGAAGTTTTTCTTGGTTTTAGGTCATTTTTCAAATTAAAAATATAAAAAGACGGTTTATGTTGTTGAGATTACCATCATTTATTTACGTTTCGGCTTATTCAGCCTTTTTCAAAATAATACTACATCTAAAATAAAATGATTTTCTCACTAAGAGATACAATACTACGAAAAATCCTTTCTACTTACCCCAAACGTAGAATAATAGTTGTCAATATACATTAAAATGTTCAGTCAAGAACTTCGTCGAAACATAAAATATTCTTATCAATCTTACTAAAAACAAACATTCACAACAAAGAATCCACAACGTTTGTACACATTAAAATTATTTACAGTACTGCTAGATATATTTTACTGAGGTTGTTTAAATCTTTTTTATTGTTAATGGCCTGCTGGTTTTTTTGGATAGCTATTGATTCCAAAATTTACCCTTTTTTTGTATTTTGTTCCGACCTTATAATTTTTGTGTTTTCAAAATTAAATGTATGTTTTTTTGAGTTTTCGTGGAAAGTTAGAGCTGTTGTATTTTTTTTGTCGTATTTATGACCTTTTATTCGATTTTCCAAATACTGGCTAGTTTGTCCAATGTAAACACCACTGCAGTCGTTACACGGAATTTGATAAATTATATTACTCTTTTTATTTTTCGGAGTTTTTGATTTTAATTTTGAAAAATTGTTGGAGAGCGTTTGATTTGCTTTATGGCATATGGTAATATTGTGTTTACCAAAAAGCCCTTGAATTTGTTGTGATAATCCGTTTATGAATGGCATTGATAAGAATATTTTATGTTTCGACGAAGTTCTTGACTGAACATTTTAATGTATATTGACAACTATTATTCTACGTTTGGGGTAAGTAGAAAGGATTTTTTGTAGTATTGTATCTCTTAGTGAGAAAATCATTTTATTTTAGGTGTAGTATTATTTTGAAAAAGGCTGAATAAGCCGAAACGTAAATAAATGATGGTAATCTCAACAACATAAACCGTCTTTTTATATTTTTAATTTGAAAAATGACCTAAAACCAAGAAAAACTTCAGATATATGTAAATATACTAAAAAGGTCAAAGAAAGTAAACATAAATATATATATATATATATATATATATATATATATATATATATATATAGAAATCAAAATTCTTAATAGGGTCTTCAGCCAAAGGAGAAATAAAAAGTGGACTCTTTATTCTGTTCAAGCTTTCGAGACTTGATTCACTCTTCATCAGGAACTCTACAATAAATTATTAAATGTCAATACAAATAACAAGAATTGAAAATTATTACTTACGAAAGTGAGGTTAAATATGTTTGATGCGAATAAAATGTACATAACTGACGTTATTTTTACGAAATCATCACAACACGTGATAAATGTTATATTGATGAACAAGTACAATGATTAAAAATAATATTAAAATGAAAAGATAAAACTAATTCAATCACATGTTCAGGAGCACGAGGAATTTCTTTATTACTAATTTGACAACTGACACAACCACAGAATTAAAATTCTGTCAACAAGATTCAGTGATGCCAATATGTATTGAAATATAAGTGAAAGAGGAAAAGGTGTAACAACTGAAATTTATTGGGAAATATTAAAGTTAGTGTTTGTAATATGAGACGGAAGACTAAGAAGGTAAGAGTAAATAATGCTGAGGTTATCGATATCAGTTCTGGCATTCATAGCTTTAGGTTCTTTGAAAATGTGAGACATCTCCAAAAATGATCTCTTAGTGAGATTGGACTCGCGATCTAAAACAGTGACACCGTCGTAGTCAGGTATGTGATCCATAGACAAACTGTGACTTGCTAAGGTGCAAGTTTCCCTGCAATTTCTAATATCACTTTTATGAGAGCAAATACGGTCTTTAAGCCTGCGCTTCGTTTGACCGATGTATTTCTTATCACACTGTGAGCATGGAATGCAATAAACCACATTGGATTGATCCAATACGGGATCTTTATCTTTGATTTTTGAAAAAATGTTCTGAATTGTAAGAATGTTTCTACTGGCTAACGTTATAGAAGGAAATTTTGAAAAAATCTCTTTAAATTTGTGATTGATAGTGTGAATGTTTGGTAATGAAAGATTCAGTCCAGGTAGGTTTTGATTTAAAAGAGCGGTATTAGAAGGAGGCTCATCACCGATGGAAGACCTACTGAACAACAAAGAATAAACCAGTCTTCTAGGATAACCACTGTTAATAAAAAATACTGAGAGTTTTCTCAAATTTTGAACACGTAACGAAGTGTGACTAGTCTTGATAACTCTGTTTTTCATGCCAAGAACGAGGTTAATTTTTTGTTTGTGTTGGTGATACGATTCATAATGTAAGAACCTACCTGAGGCTCCAGGTTTGGTATACCAACTAGTAATGAGTGTGTTATCCACTCTGCTGATCACTTTAGTATCTAGAAAAGGGACCCTGCAATTTTCATCTTCTTCCTCGATTGTAAATTGTAAGGATTCATGATAAGAGTTGAACACAAGTAACACCTGTTCTTAACTGTTTTGTGGGACACTTAATATTATATCATCCACATACTTTTTAAGAAAGGAACATTGAATGGAAGCTGGCTTAAACAAGAACTAATAAGATCATCCATGACAAATTGAGCAAAGATAGGTGAAACTGGACTGCCCATCGGCATACCTAAAATTTTTGTTTGTATATAGTGTTATCAAACGTAAAGACGGTAGTATCGTACAAGAATTCAATCAACTCGAGGAACAATCTTTGAGAAATTCTACTATGCGATGATATTTCACCCCAATGTCTGACAATGCTATCTATGGCTAATGAAATAGTGACATTATTATACAAAGTAACAACATCTAAGCTGATAATTATGTAATTTTGAGGAAATTGAAATTCGTTAATGAACGTACTGAATTCGAAAGAATCCGCTATGAAATAATCATTGTTGGAGCTGTATGATACTGTTAAAAAATCTGTAACAAGTTGAGCAACACCTCTGTTAGGACTATTGACACCAGAAATGATAGGTCTAAGTTGTAAAGTAGGTTTGTGAATCTTTGGAAGTCCATAAAATTTGTTGCAAGTGCTATTGTAAAACCTATAATTCATTCCCTTTTCTTTAGAAATCACTTTCTTTCTCTCTAAATCTGGTACTAATTTATGTGATTTCTGTTGGATGGTATTGGAAGGATCTCTATGCAGAAGTTGGTAATAAGTGGTATTACTTAAAGTGTTATTAGCTAATGAAGTATACTGCTCTTGTGACATGACTGTGGTGACTTTCATTTTGTCTGATTGGATAACTCTCAAGTGAGGGTTGTCTTTTAGAAATTTTTTGCAATTTAAATAGCTATTATAAAAATAATTGTTAGAGTTCGAATTGGAATGTAAAAAGTTAGTGATTATGTTAGTTGTTTGTGTTAATACTATATTTCTCTCATTGTCTGAAATTCGTTTTGATATAAGATCAACATCAGCTAAAAAACTAGGAATATTGATGTCACTAACCCTTGGTTCTATACTGAATGTAGGAGCCTCAGGTAGATTCTTACATTATGAATCGTATCACCAACACAAACAAAAAATTAACCTCGTTTTTGGCATGAAAAACAGAGTTATCAAGACCAGTCACACTTCGTTACGTGTTCAAAATTTGAGAAAACTCTCAGTATTTTTTATTAACAGTAGTTATCCTAGAAGACTGGTTTATTCTTTGTTGTTCAGTAGGTCTTCCATCGGTGATGAGCCTCCTTCTAATACCGCTCTTTTAAATCAAAACCTACCTGGACTGTATCTTTCGTTACCAAACATTCACACTATCAATCACAAATTTAAAAAGATTTTTTCAAAATTTCCTTCTATAACGTTAGCCAGTAGAAACATTCTTACAATTCAGAACATTTTTTCAAAAATCAAAGATAAAGATCTCGTATTGGATCAATCCAATGTGGGTTATTGCATTCCATGCTCGCAGTGTGATAAGAAATACATCGGTCAAACTAAGCGCAGGCTTAAAGACCGTATTTGCTCTCATAAAAGTGATATTAGAAATTGCAGGGAAACTTGCACCTTAGCAAGTCACACTTTGTCTATGGATCACATACCTGACTACGACGGTGTCACTGTTTTAGATCGCGAGTCCAATCTCACTAAGAGATCATTTTTGGAGATATCTCACATTTTCAAAGAACCTAAAGCTATGAATGCCAGAACTGATATCGATAACCTCAGCATTATTTACTCTTACCTTCTTAGTCTTCCGTCTCATATTACAAACACTAACTTTAATATTTCCCAATAAATTTCAGTTGTTACACCTTTTCCTCTTTCACTTATATTTCAATACATATTGGCATCACTGAATCTTGTTGACAGAATTTTAATTCTGTGGTTGTGTCAGTTGTCAAATTATTAATAAAGAAATTCCTCGTGTTCCTGAACATGTGAATGAATTAGTTTTACCTTTTCATTTTAATATTAATTTTAATCATTGTACTTGTTCATCAATATAATACATTTATCACGTGTTGTGATGATTTCGTAAAAATAACGTCAGTTATGTACATTTTATTCGCATCAAACATATTTAACCTCACTTTCGTAAGTAATAATTTTTAATTCTTGTAATTTGTATTGACAATCAATAATTTATTGTAGAGTTCCTGATGAAGAGTCAATAAAGTCTCTAAAGCTTGAACAGAATAAAGATTCCACTTTTTATTTCTCCTTTGGCTGAAGACCCTATTAAGAATTTTGATTTCCTTAACTTAGTCAGCAGACTAATACTCAACTATATATATATATATATATATATATATATATATATATAAAAGGAAGATAGTCTTTGCTGACTGTTAGGAATAAAACTGGTGAATATTGGGGAAAGCAGCAAGAAGAAACGGAAAACGTGTACTCTTAACGGAAAATTTTCAAGCTTTCGAGGATGATTGTCCTCATCATCAGGAATACTGAAATGGAAAAACAGCGTTAAGATACTGTAGTTGATAAGTAAGATACAATATAGAAGAAATCGCAACAGGTGCGAACTTACCTCCGAATTGAGGTTAGAATCCATTATGTTGTATAAAAATAAACTAATTTGGAGGGATTAGTTGACAGGCAATGATACCAACCAATAGTTAAGTGGATGAACGTGACAACAAGTACCAAAAGAGAGTGGTCTCCGCTGTGAAAGTTCATATTTGGATGGAAGAGAAGAATACAGTGGAGTTGAGAAATTGCATTCATAAGAAAGAAGAAGAGGAAATAATATATCCCCAATGGTAAGAGGTTTGTATAATAACAAAACACATACCGCGGAAGATAAAGTTGAAATCACCAGCCAAGAAGACAAAGAGCAAAAGCAATTTTATAATAATAATATTGTAATATAGTAATTATTAAAGTAAAAATAATAATTATGTAATATATATGTATAATTATAATAAAGTGATAATGGGTGCATCTACCAACACCAATGCACCCAAAATAGGAGGTGGAGATATGTTAGCTATCTGCGAAAGGGGCAGTGTCAATTGAGGGAACGTGATTGTCATTAGTGGAAAGAAGGTTATAGTTGTAATCTAAGGATAACAAAAAGGAATAAATCTCACTCAAGTGGTCTGTGTCAGTCTTTTTGTTAATTACATTGTTAAATTGTGAAATAAAAGCCATTTCCAGAAATGATCTCTTAATTTTGTTAGACTCCGTCGCCAACACCCTTACAGCCTCAAAATTCATACGATGGTCAAGAGAATGAACATGGTTTGCTAAAGCGCAACGCTCCGGATGTAATCTACAATCACTCTTATGTGAAACAATACGGTTAGAAAGTGATCTTAAAGTCTGACCAATATACTGTTTATCACAGTCCCCACATGGAACGCTGTACACAACATTGGTAAGAGAGGTCAACGGACATTTATCTTTAACTCTAGTAAAAATTGATCTAATTGTTAGAGCAGTTTTGTTAGCAATTTTGAAATTGCCATATGCCCGGAACAATCTGGCAAGTCTCGGAGTAATGTCCTTAATGTATGGAAAGAAAGCAAAAATTGGAGGAGCAGGGGTCGTAACAGCGCCAACATCCATTTGGGCCGAGTTAGGATGGCTATCATCAGTCAGCAGTTCCATGGAATTAGATGTGCTGAACAATAATTTATTAAGTAAAGTTCTTGGGTAAGAGTTATCCAAGAAAAGGTTGAATAAAATGTTAAGATTTTTATTGTGGAAGACACCGTTTGAAATTCTAAGGACTCTCAGTTTCATTTGTTTTAGCAAGTTCACTTTCATAGAATGTTTGTGGTAAGAATGGTAATTTAAGTATCTACCAGAACTGCAAGGTTTCCTGTACCAATCGATGATAATAGTATTATTTTTACGAATGAACTTAGTGTCTAAGAAAGGTACGGAATTTTCGTTGTCTTCTTTTTCTAACGTGAACTGTATATAAGGATCATAACTGTTAAAAGTCTCAAGAATCTCATCTAGGCCCTCTCTAGGAAGTGCCACGATAATATCGTCCACATACTTCTTAATGAACAAAGGAGTGAAAGAAAGTACTGGTATGACAATATCCAGCAAATCGTCCATGACATATGCTGCTAAGATAGGTGAAATAGAGGCACCCATAGGAGTACCAAAAGTTTGTTTATAAAGTTTATTGTTAAAAGCAAAATAAGTACTATCAAAAAGAAAAGCAATTAAGTTCAAAAAGGCATCCTTGTGGATGAAGCAATGGACACCAATACGTTCCCAACTCTTATCGATAGCTCTCAAACAAGCATCAAGATACACGTTACTAAACAACGAGACCACATCCAAACTGGCCAGAACATAACCATCAGGAATAATAAAATTGTCAAACTTGTCCGAGACTTCAAAAGAATCTTTAATATAATAAACGTTATCATAATCGTAAGCGTTAGTCAAAATGTCTGTACAAAACTGTGCAATGCGTTCAGTGGGGGCTCCTATCGAAGCCACAATCGGCCTCACAGAAAGGGCTGGTTTATGTATTTTAGGTAGTGCATAAAACTTAGGGGGAACACCATTGTAACTCGTGAGCTTTTTCTTACATGCTAAGTCAATTTGATGTTTATTATAAAGAGATTTTACTAAGTTGTTACCTTTTCTCTGTATAGAAGAGGTAGGATCAGAGGTTAACTCTACATATGAATGATTGTTCAAAATAATGTCATTCGACAACTCAATATACTGTTGCCTGTCCATGACGACAGTAACATTACCCTTATCTGATTGTGTTAAGATCAGATGTGGGTTTGATTTCAAAAAAGCTTTAGATTTAAGCAACAAATTGTGAAATAAAGAATTAGAATGAGGTTTTTGAATGTAATTTGTAATTATATTAGTAGCTTGAGCCACAGTGATGTTTCTAACCTTTGAATCTGTAATGGTAGAGGCGAGGTAGTCAACGTCTGATAAAATTGACTTCATAGAAATCTCCTTTAAGATGACAGGTTCTACACTAAACTTAGGTCCCAGAGCCAAAAATTGTGAAGTATCTTCTGGAATTATGGTGTTCGAAATATTTCGTATCCATGTAGATTTAGATTTTAACAACAACTTAAATTGGTTGTCAATCAGCTGATTAACATTGGCAATATTTTCAATTTTCACTCTATGAAATAATCTATTATATGTGACCTGTTGTTTACTAGAAAAATTATTAAAAAGGAACTCACTTGTTTTTGAGATAATTAACCTTCTCAACGTCGTCAAATTTGATTCTAATTTACTAATTAAAGAATGATTCTTAGCAATCTCAATATTAAGAAGTTTTATCCCTAACCTGTAATCCACTGTGTTACGATGTACATTAGGGTGGGCCGAAAAAAATTTTTATTTTTTTTTAAAGTTGTAATACCGCGGAAAACTTGCGAATCATAATTAGAAACAAAATACAAAAAAAATTTTCAGAATCGGTTAATATCTTCCGGTCCCGCATTAGCCTTAAAGTTTGACTATTTAAAAAAAAAACTTAATTTTTCTTATTTTTCGAAAAACATTTTTTCATATTTATTTTTTAACGTAATAGTTATTTATGCGTTGAGATAGACCCTAAGAACATTGTGTTTTAATTTTATTGTGATTACTGGATATCTTCCGGTCCCGCATAAGCTCTAAAATATGCCAAAATATTGAAAATTTACAGTTTTTACGAAATTTGTTTTCTTATGTTTAATTAGTTTTGAATCGTTCCACTTGCGATATTTATTTTAAAACCACTTCTGGTTGCTAAATAAGCCTGATTATACAAGCAGAATTTTTTTAGCTAAGACTGAGTGACACAATAGGGATTATAAATAACAACGAACATAGAACCTTTCAACTTATACCTGTATTATTATAAAAAAGTACAATTAACAATTATTAGTTGATTGTCTGCATCATTGTCTCTATTTTTTGGTAGCTGAAGAAGGTACTTTGAAATTTGATTTACTGGCGAAGTCGGGCATGGCTGATCGTGACAGTAGAGTACTTCTGATGAATCCGTCCCTTGCTTCAGCGCCACAAACTCTGCCCGAAGCTTCCGTCACTAGTTTCACACAACGCTCAACTGCCTGTGTGTGAACTGGGAATTTCTTGTAATTGATGTTCCAGTTAGGGATGGAGTCACTGTTGATGTACGATTTGATCTCTTCATCACTGACCTTGGCCAAAAGTGGGGGAGAAGATAAGTCGCAGGTCATCCAGTTGACAATATCTGAGTACTCTTGAGCATCAAAGTTGATTTTTGGCGGTGTGAATGTCCTTACTTTCTTCCTTTTTGAATCTATTTGCCTTGCCTTTAGGATTCGACGAAGTCCGAGCTGTCTTATCAGTTTATTGTCATCCTCAATCATCGCCAACATCAAATGTTCGGGGTGGGAAAAATAACCATTTCGCTCAATCACTGGGTTTACAACAGCAAGCAAAGGCTCGGGCAAATATCTTGTTGATTCAATTGCTTGGTAAACAAGCTTTGGACCATCTGTAAAGTTTTTGCTTTTTTTGATAGCAAACCACATTGGCATATACGATTTCAAGATAAACAAAACTAGCTCTTGAAGTTCAGGTGAGGGGTTTTCTTCACTTATGTAAAGTCGCAAAGTTCTATTTGCTTTGGTTAACCACCTCGAGTGTGATAAGTGTCCGGGATCTCGTACAGACAAATCCCCTTTACATGTCCCAGATTTTATTGCCATGGAGATATCAAGTAAGTACTGTTGATCCTTGCTGAGAACCTTTCTGTCTACCTCCGGTATCTGACAATCTATAGACTGGAAGTTAATTACCGGGAGTTTTTGACAAGCAACAAGTTTTTCACCGATTGGTCCTCTTGAAGTACTAGGCCCGGTTGTTTTGCCATCTAGATGTTCAAAGAGGTGCCGGAACGGCAGCTCATTAAAGTGGAGCAGGCAAATTGCCCATTGGACGGGCCTCCTTAAAAATAATTCAATTCTTCGAATTATCCCACTTTTCAACCCTGTATTGACATTAGTGCCGTCACATCCGATGACAGTTAAACTTTCAGTAGAAATGCTTCGATCTCCCAAATACGTTATTACTGATTTAACAATATCCTCAGAGCTTCCCGATTTAGGAGTAACGTGGCCAACGTATTCTGAGCTGGGCTCTTGTATTAGCGAGTAATGCTCTTCTTTAATTACTCTACGAAACCGCTTTGAGTGAGCCTGCTCTATGAACAGTGTGTCGTCTTTTCTTCCGTCAAAATAGAGACCCAACAGAGGAGGTGTAGCAGCGGACTTGCTACACAGTTCGATCTTAACAGTTTGCTTCTCCCTTCTTATTTTGTTCTTATCAACAACGTGGGAGGAATCGGAATCGGTAACAACACCTAAGTCATGCAAAACACTTGATGCGATCGCCGCAGTAGCGCGATCGGAAACCCCAAAGCGGTCACTTAATAGGGCAGTAGATTTTAATTTCATTCTCATCTGCCAACCAGGCTTTCCAGATTTAATTTCCCCATCGTTAAAATCAGAGTCACTATTATTATCTGAATCCATACTGCAATGGTAATCATCATCTGCATCGACTAGAATAGTGCCTGAATGTGAGCATGACGGCTTAGAAACAGAAAGGTCTGGCAAATTTAAGTGATTGTCACGTACCTTCCTTTCCATGGACTTTGTACGCTTTTTTGTTTCATTTCGGTCAAGGCTACCTATTTTTCCTATTCCGTGTACCCTACTTAGGTAAAGAAATCTTAGTTCAATAAGAGGTATTTTTTTGGATCTCTCACAGCTGCAATCAATTTTTATGTCGCACTGGCACAATTCCGGTGTTTTGCGGCAAGTACAGTCAACAGTTATAGTGCATTTACAAGCGGAAATATCAAAAATAAGTGAGCAATTTTGCTTGAAATCATTGACCTTCTTTTTAAACGATTCCTTATTTTTGTCACGATTGTAGGACCTTTTAAAGTTGGAGTATTTATCATACAACGCTGTTACGAGCTGTGTAATTCGCTTGTCCGTCACAGTAGGGATTGACGACCTTTGATACAAGCCGATTAATTTGTTTGTGACTATTTGAGCGACTTGCTTAAAACTGACGGAAATATTATTAATGTCAAGTGCTAAATTATATCTTTCTTGAAAGCAAGACCTAAGTACTTCCTCGCCTGTAGGCAGTTTGTTATTGGGAAGGTCTTTAGGCGAACCAAAAATCGGGCAATCAAATACCTGTCTAGTAATTACAGCTTTCCTTGACACAGCCATGATCTAATCACCGCCTCGATCAAACAATAACAGTCAACAAACACACCACATCACAAAACGTCAACTTTTACAGCAAACGAAAATGGAGTAAACAAATAATACGTCTAGCGACCACTTCTGACACATCAAAACTGACACTCAAGTCGCGGCAGGTTGCGTGATTCATGGAAGCTGGTAGAGGGGGAAGGCTTGTGACGGAGGGGGCGGGGACGCATGGCGGGAACGATGATTCACCCACCAAGCACAGTCCGCCGGGTAGCTGCTCTAATCTCCCTGGCGGGTTAGTTGTATTAATCTGTTACGCAACCGGGAAATGATGACTGAACTTGGCAGTATTCTTAAATTCCCTACAATAGGTTTGTGTGAATATAAACGATGACTATTACTTTAAAAAAATAATTAATTATCATATTCCAAAAATACCAAAACATGTTGAAATTTCAATATTTTGGCATATTTTAACGCTTATGCGGGACCGGAAGATATCCAGTAATCACAATAAAATTAAAACACAATGTTCTTAGGGTCTATCTCAACGCATAAATAACTATTACGTTAAAAAATAAATATGAAAAAATGTTTTTCGAAAAATAAGAAAAATTAAGTTTTTTTTTTAAATAGTCAAACTTTAAGGCTAATGCGGGACCGGAAGATATTAACCGATTCTGAAAATTTTTTTTGTATTTTGTTTCTAATTATGATTCGCAAGTTTTCCGCGGTATTACAACTTTAAAAAAAAATAAAAATTTTTTTCGGCCCACCCTAATGTACATCCTGTCTCATCAAAAGATCATCAATAGGCTTCGTTGCCGCAGTAATATGATTTGGTAAAACACCCGACTTTTTACATTTAAGTAAAAATCACCTTCTGTTGTACTCACGGGCCAATTTCATTTTATTTTTCGACCATGATTTGTATCTATTAACCGCTGCTTCTCCGTAGTGTGTGAAGATGTCATGATAAAACCCCATGTCTGTAAGTAAAAGGAAGATAGTCTTTGCTGACTGTTAGGAATAAAACTGGTGAATATTGGGGAAAGCAGCAAGAAGAAACGGAAAACGTGTACTCTTAACGGAAAATTTTCAAGCTTTCGAGGATGATTGTCCTCATCATCAGGAATACTGAAATGGAAAAACAGCATTAAGATACTGTAGTTGATAAGTAAGATACAATATAGAAGAAATCGCAACAGGTGCGAACTTACCTCCGAATTGAGGTTAGAATCCATTATGTTGTATAAAAATAAACTACGGATATTAAAAATATGAAACAGTTCACTAACAAAGGTTTAAAATAGCACAATCACAATGAGATGACTAAAAAAGCCAACATCTAACACCATTTTGCAGACAAACGAAACACGAGTGCTTTTTTCTTGTCAGAAGCCGGCCGGAAAGTGATATCATATTTCTTCTAATTTGGAGGGATTAGTTGACAGGCAATGATGCCAACCAATAGTTAAGTGGATGAACGTGACAACAAGTACCAAAAGAGAGTGGTCTCCGCTGTGAAAGTTCATATTTGGATGGAAGAGAAGAATACAGTGGAGTTGAGAAATTGCATTCATAAGAAAGAAGAAGAGGAAATAATATATCCCCAATGGTAAGAGGTTTGTATAATAACAAAACATATACCGTGGAAGATAAAGTTGAAATCACCAGCCAAGAAGACAAAGAGCAAAAGCAATTTTATAATAATAATAATAATATTGTAATATAGTAATTATTAAAGTAAAGATAATAATTATGTAATATATATGTATAATTATAATAAAGTGATAATGGGTGCATCTACCAACACCAATGCACCCAAAATAGGAGGTGGAGATATGTTAGCTATCTGCAAAAGGGGCAGTGTCAATTGAGGGAACGTGATTGTCATTAGTGGAAAGAAGGTTATAGTTGTAATCTAAGGATAACAAAAAGGAATAAATCTCACTCAAGTGGTCTGTGTCAGTCTTTTTGTTAATTACATTATTAAATTGTGAAATAAAAGCCATTTCCAGAAATGATCTCTTAATTTTGTTAGACTCCGTCGCCAACACCCTTACAGCCTCAAAATTCATACGATGGTCAAGAGAATGAACATGGTTTGCTAAAGCGCAACGCTCCGGATGTAATCTACAATCACTCTTATGTGAAACAATACGGTTAGAAAGTGATCTTAAAGTCTGACCAATATACTGTTTATCACAGTCAGTCCCCACATGGAACGCTGTACACAACATTGGTAAGAGAGGTCAACGGACATTTATCTTTAACTCTAGTAAAAATTGATCTAATTGTTAGAGCAGTTTTGTTAGCAATTTTGAAATTGCCATATGCCCGGAACAATCTGGCAAGTCTCGGAGTAATGTCCTTAATGTATGGAAAGGAAGCGAAAATTGGAGGAGCAGGGGTCGTAACAGCGCCAACATCCATTTGGGCCGAGTTAGGATGGCTATCATCAGTCAGCAGTTCCATGGAATTAGATGTGCTGAACAATAATTTATTAAGCAAAGTTCTTGGGTAAGAGTTATCCAAGAAAAGGTTGAATAAAATGTTAAGATTTTTATTGTGGAAGACACCGTTTGAAATTCTAAGGACTCTCAGTTTCATTTGTTTTACCAAGTTCACTTTCATAGAATGTTTGTGGTAAGAATGGTAATTTAAGTATCTACCAGAACTGCAAGGTTTCCTGTACCAATCGATGATAATAGTATTATTTTTACGAATGAACTTAGTGTCTAAGAAAGGTACGGAATTTTCGTTGTCTTCTTTTTCTAATGTGAACTGTATATAAAGATCATAACTGTTAAAAGTCTCAAGAATCTCATCTAGGCCCTCTCTAGGAAGTGCCACGATAATATCGTCCACATACTTCTTAATGAACACTGGAGTGACAGAAACTACTGGTATGACAATATCCAGCAAATCGTCCATGACATATGCTGCTAAGATAGGTGAAATAGAGGCACCCATAGGAATACCAAAAGTTTGTTTATAAAGTTTATTGTTAAAAGCAAAATAAGTACTATCAAAAAGAAAAGCGATTAAGTTCAAAAAGGCATCCTTGTGGATGGAGCAATGGACACTAATACGTTCCCAACTCTTATCGATAGCTCTCAAACAAGCATCAAGATACACGTTACTAAACAACGAGACCACATCCAAACTGGCCAGAACATAACCATCAGAAATAATAAAATTGTCAAACTTGTCCGAGACTTCAAAAGAATCTTTAATATAATAAACGTTATCATAATCGTAAGCGTTAGTCAAAATGTCTGTACAAAACTGTGCAATGCGTTCAGTGGGGGCTCCTATCGAAGCCACAATCGGCCTCACAGAAAGGACTGGTTTATGTACTTTAGGTAGTGCATAAAACTTAGGGGGAACACCATTGTAACTCGTGAGCTTTTTCTTACATGCTAAGTCAATTTGATGTTTATTATAAAGAGATTTTACTAAGTTGTTACCTTTTCTCTGTATAGAAGAGGTAGGATCAGAGGTTAACTCTACATATGAATGATTGTTCAAAATAATGTCATTCGACAACTCAATATACTGTTGCCTGTCCATGACGACAGTAACATTACCCTTATCTGATTGTCTTAAGATCAGATGTGGGTTTGATTTCAAAAAAGCTTTAGATTTAAGCAACAAATTGTGAAATAAAGAATTAGAATGAGGTTTTTGAATGTAATTTGTAATTATATTAGTAGCTCGAGCCACAGTGATGTTTCTAACCTTTGAATCTGTAATGGTAGAGGCGAGGTAGTCAACGTCTGATAAAATTGACTTCATAGAAATGTCCTTTAAGATGACAGGTTCTACACTAAACTTAGATCCCAGAGCCAAAAATTGTGAAATATCCTCTGGAATTATGGTGTTCGAAATATTTCGTATCCATGTAGATTTAGATTTTAACAATAACTTAAATTGGTTGTCAATCAGCTGATTAACCTTGGCAATATTTTTAATTTTCACTCTATGAAATAATCTATTATATGTGACCTGTTGTTTACTACAAAAATTATTAAAAAGGAACTCACTTGTTTCTGAGATAATTAACCTTCTCAACGTCGTCAAATTTGATTCTAATTTACTAATTAAAGAATGATTATTAGCAATCTCAATATTAAGAAGTTTTATCCCTAACCTGTAATCCACTGTGTTACGATGTACATCCTGTCTCATCAAAAGATCATCAATAGGCTTCGTTGCCGCAGTAATATGATTTGGTAAAACACCCGACTTTTTACATTTAAGTAAAAAACACCTTCTGTTGTACTCACGGGCCAATTTCATTTTATTTTTCGACCATGATTTGTATCTATTAACCGCTGCTTCTCCGTAGTGTGTGAAGATGTCATGATAAAACCCCATGTCTGTAAGTAAAAGGAAGATAGTCTTTGCTGACTGTTAGGAATAAAACTGGTGAATATTAGGGAAAGCAGCAAGAAGAAACGGAAAACGTGTACTCTTAACGGAAAATTTTCAAGCTTTCGAGGATGATTGTCCTCATCATCAGGAATACTGAAATGGAAAAACAGCATTAATATACTGTAGTTGATAAGTAAGACCCCTGCTCCTCCAATTTTCGCTTCCTTTCCATACATTAAGGACATTACTCCGAGACTTGCCAGATTGTTCCGGGCATATGGCAATTTCAAAATTGCTAACAAAACTGCTCTAACAATTAGATCAATTTTTACTAGAGTTAAAGATAAATGTCCGTTGACCTCTCTTACCAATGTTGTGTACAGCGTTCCATGTGGGGACTGTGATAAACAGTATATTGGTCAGACTTTAAGATCACTTTCTAACCGTATTATTTCACATAAGAGTGATTGTAGATTACATCCGGAGCGTTGCGCTTTAGCAAACCATGTTCATTCTCTTGACCATCGTATGAATTTTGAGGCTGTAAGGGTGTTGGCGACGGAGTCTAACAAAATTAAGAGATCATTTCTGGAAATGGCTTTTATTTAACAATGTAATTAACAAAAAGACTGACACAGACCACTTGAGTGAGATTTATTCCTTTTTGTTATCCTTAGATTACAACTATAACCTTCTTTCCACTAATGACAATCACGTTCCCTCAATTGACACTGCCCCTTTTGCAGATAGCTAACATATCTCCACCTCCTATTTTGGGTGCATTGGTGTTGGTAGATGCACCCATTATCACTTTATTATAATTATACATATATATTACATAATTATTATTTTTACTTTAATAATTACTATATTACAATATTATTATTATTATTATTATTATAAAATTGCTTTTGCTCTTTGTCTTCTTGGCTGGTGATTTCAACTTTATCTTCCGCGGTATATGTTTTGTTATTATACAAACCTCTTACCATTAGGGATATATTATTTCCTCTTATTCTTTCTTATGAATGCAATTTCTCAACTCCACTGTATTCTTCTCTTCCATCCAAATATGAACTTTCACAGCGGAGACCACTCTCTTTTGGTACTTGTTGTCACGTTCATCCACTTAACTATTGGTTGGCATCATTGCCTGTCAACTAATCCCTCCAAATTAGAAGAAATATGATATCACTTTCCGGCCGGCTTTTGACAAGAAAAAAGCACTCGTGTTTCGTTTGTCTGCAAAATGGTGTTAGATGTTGGCTTTTTTAGTCATCTCATTGTGATTGTACTATTTTAAACCTTTGTTAGTGAACTGTTTCATATTTTTAATATCCGTAGTTTATTTTTATACAACATAATGGATTCTAACCTCAATTCGGAGGTAAGTTCGCACCTGTTGCGATTTCTTCTATATTGTATCTTACTTATCAACTACAGTATCTTAATGCTGTTTTTCCATTTCAGTATTCCTGATGATGAGGACAATCATCCTCGAAAGCTTGAAAATTTTCCGTTAAGAGTACACGTTTTCCGTTTCTTCTTGCTGCTTTCCCCAATATTTATATATATATATATATATATATATATATATATATATATATATATATATATATATTTGATACTAATTGATTCTCCAGCAGCCTTTCTAGTAGTAAATTCTTTAAAAATTGCAGCATTTTCTTGCATTTGTAGCGGAGTGAGGTCATTTTTCATTTTTATTTGAGGATATTTATTTACAGATAACTTGGATTTAATGCGCAGCACAAGTAAAGCATTTTCATAAGACAATTTTAATAAGTCGCTGCTTGTTACCTCTAAGCTTTCCCAGTCTCATTTTTTCCATTATTCCAATAATTTTTGGGGCTGTTACTGTGTTTCCAATCTCCGTGACAATTTCCTCATAGTTACTACATTCAGGGATACCTTGCAAGATAACATTTTTCTCTCGTTCTGCTCTCATCTTATATTCATGATACAAACCTGCATTAATTGTCTGAAATTTTGTTTCTAATTCAGAGACTTTTCTGTGAATATTTTTGTTGTCTTTCTGAAGATCATCAATTTTTCTGGTACACTCATCAATTTTTCGTTTTGCTCATTTATTATGGAATGCAGGTCAGTAACACTTTTTGTAAGCACAGTTAGTTGACTCATAATTTTTTGCATTTGGGTTTCTATATTCAAATTAAATTCCATTATTTTGTATTGAATTTTTTTTCAGCTCTTAATTGCTGTAGATATTTAATCACCAAACAAGTATTATCAGTTCGTTTTTGTATACTTACAACTTGAGAATCACTACAATGTGATAGAAATTGAATTGATATACGAGTAGGTAAATAATTGCAATCAATCCTTAACAAATATGCACTTTATGTATATGTTCACTATTTTTGCAACACCGTTTAACAGGTTTATAGTTCAAAGTAGTGTAAATAAACTTTAAATTAAATATTTCGTTCTATACACACACAGCTACGTGTTAACAGTATGAAAGTCAGAACCGAACTCTAATATAACAACAGAAAAGACATTTAAAAAAAAATATTTCGGGGGGGATCATTTCCCCTTGATCCCCCCTTGGCTACGGCCTTGGCCAACATGTTTCTTTTTCTTTTTTTAGTTGAAAAGAAACTACTTTGTCAATTTTTTTATTGACAAGTTTCTTAATGGTATATTGTAAGGGCTCAAATTTGGCGGAACATTTACTTTTGTCCATATTTAACATATCCTCAGCAATTTTAATGTGTTGGGAAATTATTCCAATTTCCTCGAAACAAACATTGTTATCATCTATTTGGTTAATAATAGTTGTAGCATCATCCTTAATCTGAGTTTTTCTTACAGGGATATTATCTTTTTGCTTTTTAAATGAATTTATTAAATTTTAAGAATTATCAAGTGTAACAGTTTCGTTGATAATTGGCTCTGTGACGAATAAAGGTAACGTGTCGTTTAAAACAAAAAAATGAATATGCTTGCAAATGATAGATCTGATTAAAAAATCCATGCAAGTACATTTGTAAGTATGTATGCAAATATTACAGAAATTGCATTTAATATAAAAGCAAGATTCTTTGGATTCATTTTTGTATACAAAATATTTTTCAATATTTTCTGTATTCACAATTAAAGTTTCATTTTCTGAATTGTGAACAATTTTTAAATTTTGCGATACTGTGACAGCTCGATGACACGCATGAATCTTCATCATATGCTTGGTTATTTTTCCTTTTGTAAGTTTAATTAAGAGTTCCACACATTTTTCGTGTATAAAGACAATAAAAATCCAAAAAAAAATCCAAAAATAAAAATCCAAATTGTGAAGTGTACACATTCTTGTTTTAACAAGGATAAATGAATTTGTAAAGAAGTGTGTAATATTTTATTAAATTCACCCAAGCGTTTTCGACATTACGTCATCATCAGGGCTTTCGTCAGTCGGTCCAGAGACATATTAAAATTGTCCACATTATTGCGTTTGTTAGTTAAACATGGTAAACAAACAACAAATTACAAACATTTAAACAAATCAAATTCAAAATGACACCACACAAACCATATTCAAAGTGGCATTTCCGACCTGATCTCTCAAATTATACGACCAACCAATTTGTTGTTTGTTTACCATGTTCAACTGACAAACGCAATAATGTGGACAATTTTAATTTTAATATGTCTCTGGACCAACTGACGAAAGCCCTGATGATGACGTAATGTCGAAAGCGCTTGGCTGAATTTAATAAAATATTACACACTTCTTTACAAATTCATTTATCCGTGATAAAGACAATAAGCATGTGAATGCTTTTATCCATTCGCTTAATTTTTTTTCCATCAAAGTATAAATACTCTAAATTTCTATGCATATTTTCTAGATGTATATTTGTATTTATGCCACATTATTTCCTGTAAGCATATGCCCACTGCTGTTTAATAGAAACATATTTTTCTATAAAGTATACTTTAAATTCTGCCAGAGTTTCATTTTGTAGGCACATTAAAACATTTGATAATTTCTTTTCAAACTCTTCTTTACTTAAGGTATACTACAAAGACTTTAAATGTTTATTTAAAAGCTTCCTCTGTTGTTTACAAACAACTTTATTTAAATTTTTTTCCCGGCATTTATCTACATGCCACGAAATTGGAAATCTGCTGGTCCCATAATATTTCGCCAGGCATTATAAAATGCAGGTGCAATATCACTCATAAATACTTTACCATCAATGCTACCAATTTTTTCTTCGATTATTTGGAAAAATATTTCAAAAATGTATGTATCTTTTTTGTTTGAGTACATACAAGAACCAGGTAACCCCTCCCCAAACTCATCAACAACTAATAATGTGGTCATCTCAAAGTCATACGCATTAGGCCATGACTACTATCAACACATATGATACTATTAGCGATGCTTTCTAAAATATGATGCTGAGCGGAGCTCATGATGATTATACAAAAATCTTCTTTTTGTAGATGATAACCTTCCAAACATTGTCCTTGCTTTTCATAAAAAATAATAGGACTTGATTCTGGGTGTTGGAAACATTCATTAACCCATAAATCAACACTTGTGGCGTCATGATTATGTCTAACACCATCATTTACGTGATTACCTCTTCTAACTACCAATACATTTTCGTTCGTCCATAAGAATTCTAAAATAAAAAATATTGATATTAGTATTTTAAATGAAACTCAACGTTTCTAGCTAATTCCACAATATAATGAAAAATGTTGAAAATTCTAAAACATTGACAATTGTTTCGATAACTGAATATCATCGTCAGAATGACAGAAGTTACATTTCATTTGATGCCTACCTGATGATTAGTAGTTATTTTTGGCTAGACCAAGAAGTGACCTACCTTGTGATTGACTTAATATATGTTAATAGAAAAAAGAAGAAGATGCGATATTACAAATATTGAGCTTTGATATTATTATCCCTATGGTGATATCCTGGATATCATTTTTCCAATTAAGATCAGTATAACTGTGCCATGATATAGAAAACCAGGAAAACTATATCTGCTGATCTTTACAATTATCACTTAAGAAGACAGTTTAATAGTGGAGAACTCCCTAGATTTATCAGTTCATTGATGACTTCATATTGAGGGTTTCTTAAGTGTCTTATAATTTCCAACTCTTCAAGGAAATCCAGTTCTTGTTTCTTATCACAAATATGTAGTACTTCTAGTTCTGTGTTAGGTGTCAATGAGTAGATTCCACGAAGTAAGGGTCGAGACAGTTAATTTCATGAATATTGATATGATAGAGTAAGTAAAACATTGAACTATAATATAGGTAATTCAAATTTTAAGTAAATCAATTTAAAAAATGCGGTAATAAATACTTATAGTCCGGGAGGTAGTGTCACTTTTTTAGCAGTCATTTTATGCACCATGAAATTCACTCAATAATGTTGTCTTTATAGTAGTAACTACCAAACCGAGCGTCAGATCGCGCGACCGCGGTGGGTAGAGTCGGTGTGAACTACGGAACATCACTAATAATTTAAAAAAAAAAGTTATTTTATGCACTTTATAATTTTTACGATTAATTTTTCACGCAGTATATTTAACTAAAAAAGTCGTCAGACCCTGATCTGCGGGTGGATTCTTCGTCAGTCACGCGTAGTAACGTATCTTGAATTTGAAAAAAAAAAGTGATAGTATGCAGTTTGAAACTTTTCCAGTTGATAGTTTGTAGTATAAGAAGGAAAAAAATAATCGTCAGACGTTGTGGAAATGGTGGAAAACCCGTCAGTCGATCATTCAAAGTGCATTTCAGCTTTCGGAAAAAATTAAGCGCGTGGCATCTTTTGCGGTCCAACTGACGGACTTTCCACCACATTCATGTCATCTGACGATTATATTTATGTTTTTTAAACAAACGACTATTTCTGGAAAAAATTTCAGGTTGCATACAATGATTGATAAAATAAAAGAAAGATAATATATTCATGATTAATAGAAAGACTGGAAATGATTGTCAATATTATGAAAATGATTATAAAGGTTTCTAGAGTAAGAATTTATTTTACAAATAATATATGAATGAAATCGTATAAATTAATACTAAAAACGTAAAAAATTATTAATCTGATTCTTCATATTCACTATCAGAATCACTCTCACTTAGTGAACTTTCATCGCTGCTTTCTTCCAATCCACTTTCATCACAATCTTGAGATTCATCATCATCTTGCGAATTCGTTTCGTCTGAATGATCTGAAAGAATGCATGAATATGAAGTGGAGGTTAAAGATTAACAATTCAATGTCAGAGAAAAATATGATAAATACCTATAATATCATTGCTTTCATCTTCGATAGTATTCGTGATGCTACTTATCGGAGGCAATTGATCTCCTTCGAACCATTTGAAAACATATTTATTATTCTCTTCTTTCCATCCATAATCAGTTGGAGTTGAATAAGTAGGTGTTTGATGAGATGCGCGAGTCCATAATTGAGCGATATAACTGCTTCTCAATAATTGCTGTTGCAATTCTGAATGACACGGTGGAAGAGTAGAACCCTCGAATCCTTTATTAACTTTCAAAATATCTTCATTTTTTTTTTATTTTGTATGTTTTCATGAATGCTGCTACCCTTGATAAATTTACATCATTTATATTATTAAAACAATACATACGGCAAACAAATTCTTCCAATACTGCGAAATTTTCTCGAAAGTTTGGATTCAATTCTTTAGATAATTCAATGAATGCCTGTATGTAACGGTTTGATTTCTTTAGTAAATCAAATGGTCTTTTCTTTCCTCTTCTGAAAAACGCAGGGTTGAAGTCACAACCTGTGAGAGCATGAAAACCTGGTAAAGATTTACATAAATCACTACCTAATTTTTCGAATAATTTGGTGATGTTTATGTATCTGCGTGCGTTTCCAGTACCAAGTAGCATAGAGATTTCTAATTTATGATGTAATGCATCCATGTTCCCAAGCATAATTACCAATATATCGGTATCAGAGCATCTTATAGTTACATGAGCTTCAAAATCCAGCTTGCACACATGAAAAATTATTTTAGTATCTGCCTCTTCGTGATCGGGGCACGTTAAATGACTCTCTTCCGTTCTTATAACTTTGTCATTAATTACTTCATACTTATAACATTTTTCGTAATTTACATATAAGATTTTCCCTGAAATGAAAGGAGCCAGATGATCATTTTTCCAATCGTCACATAGGAATTTGACTAGTGCATCTTTAAAATATATATTCTGTAAATCACTAGTAAAACTACTTGATCGTTTTTGGTCAGGTCCATTGATAACAAATCTAATTCCTTCTATTCTACCTCTCATTAGATGTTCATTATCCTTGATGGATGGCGAAAAATACCGATCGAAAGCAATAATAACAGTCTTTGCATTTGTATTCATGATATCAACTAGAATTTTTTTCGAAATATTACCGAAGGAAACAGGAATATCTCTCGACGAATGAATCATGAAAAAACCATCATAGATTATGACGTCACATTTTTCAGGTTCTGTACTTTGTACTTCTTTCTCTAACAAATGCGTTAGTACTGACTTCTCAGTTTTTCAAATAGCACCATCCGCATGACAAAAAGCAAGTGGAATTGGAGTGAGTGGATATGATAATACGATATCAATATTCAGTGTACTTTCCAGAGACATTCGCAGCAATTTTCCAAAGAGATCTCTCTGCATTTTTACTTCAAGTAGTTTTCCATTCACTATCATTTTTCTTTTTTCAACAGAATCAACAAACGTTGTTATTTTATTCTTCTTGATAGCTTTTTCGAATCTTAGATTATCTTCTGAACATTCTCGTATGAACTTTTCCTGTTGTTCCTCACCTAAATTTCTCACATTGAGTAAAAAATGTTCAATTTTCTCATTTACAGCACGTCCAGTTGAAATATTATACAAATACTGTTTGTTTACATCTTCGGAAAATGGATTAACGTTTTGCTTAATATGAGAAATCAATGTTTGTAGTTGTTGCCTATGTTTTTTTATCCTACTGCTCTCAAGATCAGCGGTGATGTCTTGTGATGTTCGCAAATGCATTCTATCCATCACGTGAGTAATGATAGTTGACCGAATGCTATGACTTTTACACCAACGTTGCCTAGCCGCGATTGAATTTGTAAGATGACTTATTCCAGTCAGTTTATTTGCAGCATCGGCATTTATTGTTTGTTCTAAAGTTAAGTCGATGGCTTGCCTTGAAAAAGGTTTATCAGTTCTTTTTACGCCAAATGATCCCTGTTGCAACTGTAGTTGTAAACCTGGATGAAATTCTTCCACTTTCAACAACTTTTCATGGTACAATACCAAATAGCGAGAATAATTCTGTTGATTGAAAGTGAAAAAAATACTCGAAATCCTAGGAAGCATATATTTGAATAAATCAAATCTTCCCAATCTTATGCTCCGATTCAGCATTAAATAGTCATCAATTAGACTTACATAGATCATAAAAAATTGAGGAGTTTTTCCATGCTCACCTGCTAATGTTTCTAGTAAATACTTCTCATATTTCTGCATAATACACAAGCATTTTTCATCAACAATTGTGGGACTGACGGATTTCGATGATTTAAACTGTTCTAAATAATTCTTGATATCAGCAAGTTGTTCATAATTTGTACTATATGCATCCAGGAAAGATTCAAAATGCAGAATCTGAATTGCTAGTGATACAATAGGATGTAGACGTTTACACCTATTAAAGTGTTTTCCAGTTAAAAAGCTATTTACCGAACCGCTCGCTAACATTTCACTGTTGACCATCAAATCCGTTATTCCACAGCCGTCTATGAATTTTCCTATTGCTTTGAAGTGTGCCATTGCAATGTGAAACGATCCAATGTGAATGAATAAATTATCGAATTCTGGTCGTTCGATACTTTGAATCTGCAGCGCTATTTTCGCTATCGCTAGATCATATGTAACTTCCATATATGGCTTTCCTAATTCTGTAGCTGCTTTTTTTGCTTGCCTCATTGTTTCTACTACAACTGAATTATTAGTCGGAGAAGAATTGATAGTAGTTAGATATGAAATTTTCTGTTGACAGCTACGATCGTCAATTATCATACTGTTGTATCCTACCCAAGCTGGTACATGTTGAATTTTCAAAAAATGAGACATCATCCAAGCTAAATCAATTTTCTTATACTTTTCTAAAATACTATTATCACTCAGTCTCAAAGGACTATCATAATTTTCTAATTTTTCTGCGTACCTAGGTTTTTTGTTGTAGGCTGGTAGTTCTGGCGTTACAGCATCCAAAGATCGAAGTCTCTTTCTCGTTAGATGAGAAAATTCTTGATTATCAGAAGTAGTACCTGATATCGAAGTATCTTGGTTACCTATGACAAAAAAAAAACATTTTACCGTTGTTACCAATTAGAAATTAGTATATTTCGACACTCATACGAAAAATATATTATGTAATGAAATTACCTTGGCACTCTTGAGGATTTTCAATGACATCTTGGAAAATTATACCTACAGTATCATGTAGAGTATCTTTTCCGCTAGTAGTATCAACAAACCTATCGAAATTGTTGAACGCAAGACCTACACTAAGATTTGATGTTCGTATAATATCTTCAGGACAAATCTCCGAATGGGAAACAGATGCAAAAGTTGCCTCTGTCTCTAATTCTTCCAGAACTGTATAACTGCAGCAGTGCCCCAGTCTATTAATTATATTAATTATTTTCTTACTATTCGTAAGACTTTTCAAAGTCATTCCCAGAGTAATATGCTTTGAAGGTTTAATTTTTCCATTCGACACTGCATAAATTAGATCTTCTGAGAAGGAATTACTGAGACGTTGCTTATATGAGCTACGTTGACGACGCTTCGTTGTGGAAATCACATTTGAAAAAAAATCAGATATAATTTCTGGCACTTCACATTCTCCAGATATCATAGAATTTGCCGTAATCGTACTGAGAGGCTTGTGTTTGATTCCTCCAATTTCAGATCGTAGAATTAGTGCGGCTCGATTCAAGATGTCATTTTTTTCAATATTTTCAAAATTATTTTGCACCAAGTGTCCATCGAAAGGCTTCACGATTTTCCGACGATTCATCGTGACAATGCCAATTTTCCTTGGAAAGGATTGCAATAATCTATTTTCTAAATTAAAACTTTTAAAGTTGGTATTCTCTGGATTGGTTTTCTTTATATGTTGCGTGTACAAATCATCAAGAAATGTTAAAAAAAAAGATTGTCGCCTGGTAATGACCTGTGTGAGAAGAAACGAACCAATGAAAAAAGTAAATGAAAAAAAATTCAATTTTTTTTAAAATAAATTTCTTTGGTATAATTTTTTTTTTCATAATGTGTGGGCTTTTTTATTTACTATCCCTCGTAAAAAAATTGAGATCTTACCTCTTTCATTATGAATTGACAAACTTCTCCATAGGCTGATTTGTGAACATCTCTCGATTTATGCCATTGGGTTTTCGGTTGGTTTTCCGTTTCCATTGATTTTATTTGGTTACGAATGGACACCATGCACAATCGATGATGCAACACAATTTCTTTAGCTGACTCTTTCTCATTTAGTCTAGCTAATAAATTATGATTATCAGTTTCAGCAGCATAATTTTTCAAAAAACTGATGGAGCTTTCCTCCAAAACAGAGAGTGTTTGCTCATGACCCTTGAATTTTTTCCTCCTCTTTGTACAAATTATACAGGTCTCTGACATATGAGCAACCGGCTCTCCTTCAGAAGTTTCTTGATCTACCTGATCAGAAGTTTCATCTGTAATTTCTTTTTCTAGGTCCAAAGTACTGTGAGACGAAGGTTCTGGAGTACTACACGATGTACTCTCATGAGATAAACTAAAATAAGTTAAAAAAATTACGTAAATACTCATGTATTCTCCTTTATTAAACATTTTTTTCAAGAATATATACATATATTATTGCACAAACTGAGAGATAAATTTCATTTCAAGCAATAGATGAAATTAAAGTACACTGAGAAAAAAGTCTCTAGTCGATTTTACAAGAATGTTTTGTAAAAATAATATATCATATAATACTAGAATTTCTATTGATTTCAACAGGTGTATTATAATTTTAACAAAGTACGTTTAGTAAAATGTACTATTTTGAAATTTTGTTGCAATAACTCGAATAAATACAAAAGTTTACTAGAAAAATTATAAACTCTTACAATAAATTTCTAGTATAATGTAAATTGCGTTTTCTTGTAACAAATTATTGTTTGAGTAACTAATTTTTTTAGTGTATAATATTAAACATTTCTTGTAAATTTTACTAGAATCTACTAGTTATCACGTTTAACTACAATATTTTCTAGTAACTTTCTGGTCAAATATGCTATAAATTTTAAATCAATGTGTCGATTTTCCACGAGAATGAAACGGCTAAATAGAAATACCGTTGACTCTCTCCCGCCTTTGAATTTGAACGTAATAATGTTCAGAATCATTTATTTTTAAAATCATGAAAAATATATGTTTGGTACACATTTAAGAAAAATTGTTTGAAACCATATAATATTATATAAAATAAAAATATATCCATATAATATAATATAAAAATTAAACCATACAATATCGAGTATATACAAATATAAAAAATGCTATTAAATTATTATTCTAATTGGTGAGAAACTTCTTATAAAGAACTATTGATAATACTTACCTTGGACCTGCCGATGCTTCCGATAAAGATTCATCATTTTTAACAACTCTATATTTTTTAGGTAGAGCTGTAAATACTCGGTAACACTGAGAATGATATAGAGCAATGGGTGATATATCTGCTGGAAATCGCACTTCATTCATATATAATTGGTGTTCTTGCCGAATACTTAGCACATTTTTACATTTTGCAAGAGTGTCTAATGTAAAAGACCTCAAAGATCCACTTTTTTTGGAGCAAAAAACACAAAACGGTTTTGAATCAGACATTATTCACACAAGTAGGCCTGATCACGTGAGCGGCAACGCGCAAACTAACCGAAACAGCTGCTGTAGACACTATAGTTTTGTAAACACGGCAGATGTTTTTCTCGGAATAAAGATGAAACGAAGCAGGTAGTCGAATCATAGCAAATTTCTTGTATTACAAGAGGATAAGTTTTTTTTCTACTATTCGTTTCAAAAACATTAAGTAACTGAATCATGAAAATTATGCTCATGATTTTTCAAAATTATTACCTTACACTTAATTAACTTATTTTTTTCCATTATTAATATGAAATTAATACTGAAAAATCTTATACAAAGTCATTGTATGCAACCTGAAATTTTTTCCAGAAATAGTCGTTTGTTTAAAAAACATAAATATAATCGTCAGATGACATGAATGTGGTGGAAAGTCCGTCAGTTGGACCGCAAAAGATGCCACGCGCTTAATTTTTTCCGAAAGCTGAAATGCACTTTGAATGATCGACTGACGGGTTTTCCACCATTTCCACAACGTCTGACGATTATTTTTTTCCTTCTTATACTACAAACTATCAACTGGAAAAGTTTCAAACTGCATACTATTACTTTTTTTTTTAAATTCAAGATACGTTACTACGCGTGACAGACGAAGAATCCACCCGCAGATCAGGGTCTGACGACTTTTTTAGTTAAATATACTACGTGAAAATTGAATCGTAAAAATTATAAAGTGCATAAAATAACTTTTTTTTTTTAATTATTAGTGATGTTTCGTAGCTCACTCTGACACTACCCACCGCTACTCGAGAGTCTGACGGACGGTTCAGTATTCAGGTATATGAAAACAACTTTTTTCAGTGAATTTCATTGTGCATAAAATGACTTGTTCAAAAGTGACACTACCTCCCGGACTATTAGTACGAAAGTTAGATATAATATTAAAAGTTAAAAACGAAAATGCCAAGAAAGTTCTTCTGACACTGAATCTAGTTTGTACCGCAATCAAAATGAAAAAACATAAAACTTGGTGTCTACTTTAACTGAATGTGACAAATGTTAATTTATTGAATCTAAATTTTGTTCATTTTAACTGTGTCACTTAATTTAAATGTCTGTTCTTTAGACCTAAATTAAACAAAACAGCTCTTTATGGTTCCATAAATGTTTATTTTCTTCAACTAATGGAAACATAAATACTCTTGTTTTAACAATTACAAAATGAGCATTTTGTTATTATAAAATAAACATTCATGGAACAATAATGGGCTGTTTTATTTAATTTAGGTCTAAAGAACAAAATTGTGGATTATTAATGTAGAAAGTTAAAAAAATTACCTCGATGGAGTCACACCAGCAATGAGCTTCTCTGCAAACTGCTCCTTTGCTAGTTTTGGTAAACGAATATGCTGAACCGAATCATTATGTCCATAGTGAATATAATAATACTTAGCTTCTATAGAGCCACTGGTTAGATGACGTCTTACAACAATTTGACTTGTACAGTATTTATTTAGTTTACAAGAACCATTAATTTTTGTTATTTTTGATTTGATTTTCGTCTCGATAATCTTACCTATGCAATGCATTGATTAGAATTGCAAACGTAAATTTTTAAAATTTGTTTCTCACTAGATCGGTTGTAGTTGAAATATATGGTTTTGAATTCATCGTTAGAGCAAGTGGCAGATTTAAAATACTGTATTATTTCGTCACTCTCTTCCTGCTTTAACCATATCAAAAATTCTGTAACAAATAGGAGGTGATGATTATTCAAAATAAATAAAAATACACTGCATTTGTACCCGTTAATATGTGGTTGAATGGAGACATAATTGGATATGTATAGTTAATCAATTTTAATAAAATTCTTGCCTACATAAGAAGAGAACTTAATACTTCCATTAAATTATTATTTAAATTATATTTATCATGCAAATGCTGTCTTAAGTTGCTATTGTTTATAAATGATAGACTACATTCACTAAATTTAAAATTATGCACAGTTTCTACATAAGATATTACGTTTTTATTTTCAAGATTATGTTTATCGCGAACATGACGATTTACACTACTCTGACTTGAAAATATTCTATCACAAATTTGACAGCATACAGGCATTATGATTATTAGTAAAACAACTAAACACAAGTTCAAAATCAAAAATGGAAAAGGCGCAATATCCAAAGACAATCGGCCGGCACTTAATTATTTGTTTTGATTAACCTAATGATAACCTCAATTCCAGTTCTGTCACGCAAATGTCATTTCGTTCAAAATTTGGCAACGTCGGTACGGGCTGTGGTATTCAGCCGCTTCAGTGTTTTGTGTTGTTGTATTCATTGACATTTGACATATATGTCAATGGTTGTTTAGCACGTTCAGCAGAATTACGAACTGATGGTTCACTCTAAAAATTGCTACCTAATCAACTTTGTTGGGATGAACGCGATCTATGATAACTTTATTTTGATTGCCCATCAGGCAATATGGCACATTGTTTGTGACGTCATCCTGGAATGGCCAATGCCTTCTATACGACATGTGACAGAGCGACGGCTGATTGTTGATTTGATAGCATATCCCATAATATAATGGTAGTTATATGATCTGTGCTAAAAACCAATCTAGAGGTGGAGAACTATCAATAGTCACAACTATCGATAGTCAGCTTCCTGACTATCGATAGTAAAAAAATTAATTAATACTACATTCTGCAGAATATGATTCTAAATTATTTGGGTATTGGGTATATATAAAAAAATCTTTAATTTTACCAATATTTTAAAAAGCATAAATACTTTGTTATTGTGAAAGCCAAGTATTTTTGTTTAAGAAGATTATCATTTCAACATTTCTGGATTTTAGTCGGGATCTTCTGTCAGAGATTATGGCACCAGCTGTACTGAATGCCCTTTCAGATTCCACTGACGAACCAGGTATGTAAAAATATTTTTGGCAAAGCTGGGGCATTGGGCTGAGTTCTTCTCCGGTAGTCTGAAATAAAGAAATAAATTTAGATTGCTATTTATTAGCTTAAAACTATTTAAAAACCTATACTTGGGGGTCATCCATAAATTACTTGAATCGTTTAGGGCGGGGCTCGAGAAAAATCACACGACATCTCATGAAAGGGTGAGGGGATAAAAAAATCGCCAAAATTGCCTCACATGAAGGATGGCCCCTTGCCATATTTACTGCATTATACTTTCTTTCCAGAACAAAAGAGGATCGGTTTCTTCATTTCAGTTGGGTCTTTCTAGGTATTGTCTTTTAATAATTATAGCGTCTGCTGAATTTGATTTAACTTTGGCTTCATTTTTTGCCCAATAAATGAAAATAGGGAAGTTTTAGGTTGACCATTTCCATTTTCATTATTCCTACGTTCAACTTCTTTTGCTTGTAATATTTGACACATTTCTTGTTCTAATAACACACTGACTTGATTTGCGTTTTCCAGGCTGCAGAAACCTTCTTTCTTAAAACGTGGATTTATTATAGTTACAATTCTAATAACTGATCATTTTTCGTATAGAAATAACTTTTTCTGAACTGAATCTTTAAGTCCCATGCAAAATTGTTTTCCCTCTTCTGTTGTTATTTCTGTGACACATTCTGTCAAATAGTTATAAATTCCATATGCCAAAGGAATTATTAAAGAAATAGTTGTATATTTGCTGCCTGAATTTTTTTTGTAGCTTTCTCAAAGCATTCCAAGCAAAACTTTATGACTCTTGAGAGTAATAGTTCATCTATCGTCAATAGCAGTGGAGCTTTTCTTAATTTTAAGGCGATACAATTTAAAGAATCCTGAGTTTAACCCTAGAACGCTAAGCATATATCTAACACTACTTAAGACTAAGCATTCGTAAATCTTACGACTTTTTTTTCGTGTTTTTTCATACCAAAACAAAGAATAGCCAAAAAATGTATTATTTATTAAAAATTGACATTAACATATCATTATTAAGAACATGTTTGACAAATTTCACCACGGTGCTCACTACAAAATGGTTTTTTACAGTTTGAGCAGAAGTGAGTTGTCATTCGTCTTTTTCTTGAAGGGCACATCGCACAAATGGTTCTATTGGACTTGTTAGTAGCTGTTCTCTCTTCTAGAACTGTATGTCTGTCTTCTGTTGCTGTTTTTTCTAGAATCTGATTTATAGTTTCACGGAGTGAGCGCTGCAAAGTGGGTATTTTCACTCGTTCTTCTAACCATGGTGCCACTAAAAGTTTATACAACTCCAGCATGTATGCTTTTCTGGAGATCAATTTCTGTCGGCGTTTTGTTTTATGAGCATTGTACAAAATATAGCTATTTACACAGGCAATATTTAGCATGCCAAAGAAAAGGCATAGGGGCCATCGTTTAGTTTTTCTGGAAGAACTCATAATTGAACACATCTGGTCCAATGTATCCACTGCTCCTTTTGTCTGATTGTAAGTCTCAATAATTTCCGGTTTTCCTGAAGTTTTTGAAACACTACATCCTTGGTGCATAGTTGATAAAAGTAGAACATTTTTATTCTTCTTTGGAGTGTAGGAGACAAGCACTTTTTCTTTGTCAGAACAAAATTTAGAGCTGCCTGGATCGCGATTCTTGGTTGCTAACATTTCTGCTGGTATTTCACGTTTATTTTTTCTAATGGTACCAACCATGGTAAGATTGTAAGGAGGAGCTAATAAATCATCAGCTAGTTTGACGGACGTAAACCAATTGTCCATTGTAATATTTCTATTGGACCCTGAAATAGTTTCACACAACGTTTTTACGTAAAATTCACCCAAAGGCATCCCATTAGTGTTTGTGCTTTTACCCAAATATGGCATGGCGTCGAACATGTATTTTGTCGATACGTCGCATACCAAAACTATTTTTATGCCATATTTAGAAGGCTTGTTAGGTATGTACATTCTAAAGGGACATCTTCCCCGAAAACCTAGCAGTTGTTCGTCAATGGTAACGTAAGAGCTTGGTTTGTATGAATGTCTGCATTGACTTATAAATGCATCCCAAATATCTCTGATAGCCGCCAATCCATCCGTTTTTTTTCTCTCCTCCCTTGTGTTCTTATTATCAAAACGTAAACAATCCAATAAAAACTTGAATCTTTCACGGCTCATGACTGCCTTGAATACTGCTCCAGATATTTTATCATCAAATAACTCTTTGGTCGACAAATGGTTACTTTTCAAATACGCTGACAATACTAGGAATCCTAGTAAAGCTCTTACCTCGTCAGGACTAATAGTATATATTGTAGCAGATTTTGCTTTATATTTAGCAGATTTTATTTCAATCATAGCATTTGTATGTAACACAATTTTATCAATCATAGAATCCGTTATGAATAGTTTGAAATATTCGTTTGCGTAAGAATCGTTCTGGAAATTTATTACTGGATCCGGAAAAATATGAATTATATTTCGTTGCGGAGTTTTTGATGTCGCTTTGGGAACAGCACTCCATCGATGACCATTTTTCCCAACGAGTCTCACTTGCGATCGAATTGTCTCATCAACTCTTACGATTCTTCTTTGTGAACTTGTTTCTGTATTCAATGATTCATATTCTTGTTGTTCAGGTTCGTTACTTCTGGATGTTCCAGGTAACGAATCGTTTGCCATTATTTGATTATCCGCATGTGTTTCTTTATTTGATTGTTCATGTAAAGTCCTATTTTTTTTGCTCTAGGAGGACTATATTCGTCTCCGTCCTCATCTTCTGAAGGTACGTATTCACTTCCACTGTCCTCAAAATCTTCAAACTCTATGACATCCTCTGTTTCGCTCCCACTTTCCTGGGCGCTGTCCTCATCTGATTCTAGAGTCAAATTCTCTGATATTTTCTCAAGTTTGGCTTGAGTAAGAGGTCTGTTTTCTTTTATTTGTTTAGACATATTTCGTAGAAATAACTTGCAAGTACTACAAGTTATATTTACAAAGAAAAAAATCTGAAAAATAATTTATTTTTGTACAGCGCGATAAAAACAAAAGTTACATTAAGACTAACCTTTCGTAAAATTTACGATATGCGTCTTATAGCTGCCAATACGGTACACTTAAAAATCGACCAACGCACACGGGCTATTCACCAACACTGTCTGAGTGAATAGCTAGACGCAGAACCCGATAGCTAACGGATCCGAACGATGGTGGCCGAAAATAAAAATCACCGTCGTAAAATTTACGAAGCTTAGCGTTCTAGGGTTAATTATTCTTTCAAGCATATATAATGTGCTATTCCAACGTGTTGACACTTCTTGTTGTTAGTTTTTAAAGTAATTATCCCGGTTGAAAATGCAATTTATTTAAGAAAAATTAGCAGCAACATTACATGACATAAAATAAATTGAAATTGACAGTTCTCTAAAGTTACTAATCAACAACAACCTTCGCACTTCGTTCGTTCGTTCCTAATAGTATAGACGTAAAAACTTTCAACTCTTGAAGTGATTAAAGTGTGACAAAAAAAATGTTTTACTTAATAAATTTTAAATAGAAATTGCCTATTAATATCTCACTCCCAATCACGGGTACTCCGTACCCCACAGAGTATACCCAAAAATTAAGGGAGAAAATTCATAAACTGAATACCATCAAACCTGAAATATTTGCTAGCGAAAATCTGTTGAGTGATAGTACTGTGTGCGTGAAAAACAATTCAAACAATTTAAAACCCGCAGTGAAAGTTAAAACATCCTCAAGAAGGGCCACAAAGAAAGGGACGTTCAAATCCAAAAGTATTAAAAGAAATAAATCAAAACATTCAGTAAAAACTTCCACTGCACAAAAACCTATCAGACAAAAAGGTGTCTAGGAAGTAATTCAAAATTCCAAGTCGCTAAATGTTGATGAAAAACTACGTCAACCGGCAGTATTTATAGATTCCCATAATTAGTCCAAATATTCTAACGAAATAATAGGATTAAAATAAAAAAAACTAGAAATAAAGAATAGAAACCTAAACTACCTTAAATTGGTTTATTTAAACGAGCAAAGCATCGATAATCAACATAATTCAAATAACCCTATTATTTCTCAATTAAACAGGGAAACATTACAAGTTAATAGTCTAGGAAACAAAAATAAAAATTGTTTAGAACACAATAAAAAGACACACGAATTAACGATTAACAAGTGTATAGAAAAGTCGTCCTTACAACTCAGTCAAATATCGAAGTTCAAAGCCCAAATCTAGATATATCCACGTGTCTTGGAAACAATTCAAATATAACTTCAACGCCAGACAAATCAGAAATAGCCAAAATGAAATTTATTCATAACAATATGGAAGAAGATACAATTGAGTATGAGACAAGTGAATCCACCTCAGAGGACTCAAACAGTTCACAAACAAAAAACCTACCCATAAAAATGACAATTACTAAGACCCAAGTACATAAACAAACGAACCCATCCTGGGCTCAGGAAGTAGAAGACCAAATTGAAAATATCGCCGATAAACCAACTACCGACAGTACGAGACCCTGATTAAAAGACGTAAGCCAATTACAGCCAGAACACTAGACATGACGCCCAAGGATGTAGAGGATCTAAACGCTATTACAACTGTTACGCAAAGTGAACAAATGGAAGTTTCCGAAGTGATGCCCGCAGATTTAATTATACCGAAAAGTATAGAAAATTCAATGAGATTATCAAACAATCATCCCAGAGTCAACAAAGTTACTCATAACAAATATGACTCGTTATCAGAAGTATCTGATGATGACCTACGCGAACCCAACACCACGCAAAAGAAACGTAAAAAAGGTTTAGAAAATTCAACAGTTCATGCAGCAGCTCGGAAGATAACGTAAATAAACAGGAGAGCAAGCGAATTAAAACTAAAGAAACTACCAGCACAACCAACAAAAAAAGCTCCTCCACTTGCCCTCCCATCGTTATTGATAGCAATGTTTCTGCACACAGACAATTAGTTAGTGTAATAAAAGGAGAAATCAAAAACCATTTCGAAATTAAATACATTAACAATTCTACCATAATATTTACAAAGGAAGTATATGACTTCAGTATCCTAAAGAAATCACTATGGGAAGAGAAAGTGCCATTTCACACATATTCCAGACGCGAGGAAAAAACTCATGCCTTCGTATTGCTAGGGTTAGCGGAGGAACTCCCTCGATGACATAAAGGATGAACTTACCAAAACATATAAAATCATAGTTAAAGACATTTATAGGATGACCACTAAGTTTAGGCCACTATACCTGGTGATAACTGATTGTAAAGTCACTCTGGACTTTTTAAACAAAAACGCAAGAGTAATCGAGCTTACACGTGTCCAATGGGAGCACAGACGTCAAAAAAAAACCTATCATACAATGCCCCACCTGCCAGCTCTGGGGTCATGCCACATTAAATTGCGGCAGAGCCCCTAGATGGCTCAAATGTGCGACCTCACATTTAACACCTGAATGCCCGAAGGACAGGAGCAATCCTGCAAAGTGTGCAAATTACAAAGGTGACCATCCTGCCAATACTGTAATCTGCCCAGAATACATAAAACGAAGAGAATGGTTGGAACGTAAAAGAACTAAAAGCACAAATAACATCCCCAACATTAATTCCCCCACCCATTCCTATTGTTAATCCATGGAACTAGAAAACACGCTCCGCAACCCAAGAATTCCCTAGTTTTCCCACCAAAGCAGTATCTAGACCAACCCCTCAAAGCTCTACCCCTAATCTTCGCAGTCAAACCGTTAACCAGGAAGCCACTACAGATATACGTCCATTCACACATGTAAACGATTTATTTAAACAACTCCACGAAATTGTTAACCTGGACGAACTGACCAGGGCTTTCTTTGACTTATTTCACGAAATGAAAGCTGCCACCAACAAATTGGAGAAATTCACTATCTATAACAACTTTGTCGCTGAAATAGATAAATATGACATCTAGACAGTTAGGTGGTAAAACAGGAATGCAAAAACGAAATAATCTCAAAATCATTTTCCGTAATGTACGTGGAGTTTTTATTAACTTCATCTCATCAGACATTTTCTCGGCATTCATAAACCAGATATATTCTTCTTAATCGAGACGCTCCTTAAAGCTAACAAAACTGTTAACTTTCGAAACCTCGAATAAAGTATTTTTAGACAAGACCGCCCGCCCCGTTAATGTCGGCGGAGGTGGTATCGCAGTATTAATAAAAAAAGGCATCAATTTGCTTGAGCATATCGCTATATTGTTAGACAATAAAATTAAAATCGTTGGAGCATACAGTCCTCCCAATAATAAGCTGAAAGAGATCGATTTGTTCAACATTATTGAAACACACAATAGGGTCCACATAGTGGTTGACTTAAACTATAAGCATCCGCTATGGGACTTCTATGCTAAATATTCTAACACAAATGGAAATACTCTCCTCAGATTTTTTGATTACAGTGACTGTAACATTTTCAATACAGACGATCCCACCCATTTCCCTTATTCTAACTACACTCCGAGTACAATAGATCTAGCCATAGGGCGTAATATAAACAATATTTTCAAAAAGAAAACCTTACCCGACCTCAACTCCTTATAGCATTAAAAATTACATATAACATACACACACCCACTAAAAAAGTCCATGACTATAGCAACTACAAGCTGGATAAAATTCAGAAAAATTATTTATTGAAAATTTAGAATTACTAATAAAATAGAAAATACAATACAGTTAACAAACCTAATTAAAAATTTGCAAAATATCATCATAACTGCCAGAAATAACACAACTTCTCTTCAACCTAAATTCCAAATCAACAGTACCTTGCCCTATCATATAACCAAAATCATACACGAGAAAAATAAAATTCGTAAAAAATGGCAAACTACCAGACACAGCAATGACAAGATACTGCTCAAATATCACCAAAAAATTACACACAAATCACACACCAAACACAAAAAATCTGGCCACATATAATGAAATTTATAACACCATACAATCGTTGAAAAATAAAACAGCCCCTGGAAGGGATGGCATTCCTAACATTCTATTAAAAAATCTTCCTACGAAAGCTCTTGTACAACTCACATATATAACCAACTATATAATTAAAACAGGCAACTATCCCGATATGCTCAAGATTGCCAATATCATACCTATCATCAAATCTAACAAACAACCATGTTATGTGGATAGCTATTACCTTGTTAAATAACATAGCAAAGGTCATAGACAAAATAGTTTTTAAAAGAACACAAAATTTCACAGACAAAAACTAGATTATACCCCCCCGAGCAATACGGTTTCATGGAAGGGCACAGTACTATTGCACAAATCATTAGAGTATGTTCCACGTCAGAGAGGGGTTTCGGGAAAAGAACAAATCAGTTATGGTCACTATTGATATACAAAAAGCATTTCACTCTGTATGGCTCAAGGGATTAATTTATAAATTAATCAAAATAAATTTACCTAAATACTTAATTAATATAGTGCACTCATATGTTACTAATCGTAAGTTTTATGTAAGCAACAATGAAGGGTCGGCTGGACCTTTCCCCATAAAAGCTGGAGTTCCTCAGGGCTCATTTCTATCGCCTTTGTTATATTCAGCATCAGCAAAAGTCTCGGACACTGCACTACACCACGTACAGACACACATTAACACATCCAAGACAGAGTACTTATTACTCAGAAGAATCGCAAGGAAAAACAGCTCATTGCAATATCAGCTGTGCATTGACTGACAACACCTTTTACCCAGGAAACACTTTAAGTTATCTAGGATATACTTTACAAGGTAACACAAGCGCTAATGCACATATGAAGAAGCAAGTTCAAAAAGTTAAAATTGCAATGAGCAGATTATATCCCATCATATGCAAAAATAGCTATCTCTCAACGGCGACTAAATTAATCATATATAAACAAATCATCCGTACAATATTGGCATACCCCGCCCCAGTGTATTTTACTGGCACAAAGCACAATTTCCATACCCTGCAGATGGTACAGAACAAATGTCTCCACATGGAAATCAAATACAAAACATGCTACCCCAAACTTCCAAAAACCTCATGCTTACACGAACAAGCCGACATACCCACTGTCAAGGACTTCATATCAAAAATTTCATTCAATTTTTAGAATCACCTTCTCTCAAAAAATCTTCGTGAACAACTCCGCCAATCGCGCAGAAGACATCCTCGACAGTGGGTGTAGGTTTCTGCACGGGTCGCTATACACATAACTGATTGTTATCTCCATCAACCAACTGCTTCAACTTAGGAGTTAACCTAGTTACTCCTAAAAACAAGTCCATATCATAAATCAACTAAAACCTTTTCATTAATAAAATGATACCGCACATCAATGTGTTTACTTGTCTTATTGAACTGTCCGTTGTTTATTAATTTTATTGCACTTTGGTTGTGTACATTTAAAGTTATTGGCACTGGTATACTTTTGAGTTCTTCGATTAGGGATTTTAAAAAACAAGAGTTCTTTCACACACGCTGCTGCTGCGATATATTCCGCTTCGGTGCTTGAGAGAGATACGATTGGCTTTTTGCGGGAACACCATGTAATAGGTCCATTAGCAAAAAACACCACATACCCTGTTGTACTTTTTCTACTTTCTCTGTCACCCGCGAAGTCAGAATCACAACATGCTGTCAAAATATAGTCCCCATTTTGGTCACTTTGATCATTTTTAAAGCAAATGCCCATATTTTTAGTTTTGAATAAATATTTTATAACTTGTTTTAGGTTTGAGATATCTACATTTGAAGGATTTTCCATTTTTCGGCTTTCATAACTGACTACATAAGAAATACCAGGTCTTGTTTTATTAGCTAGATAAAGTAAGCTTCCAATGGCTTCTCTAAAAGGAAAATTTTTGGGTTTCTTGTTTTCTTCTTCAAAATGAATTGTTGGAGCAGCTTCTTCCATGTTAAACCTTTTTATTATTTCTTCAGTGTACTCCTTTTGACTTTGTATAATTGTTTCTTTCTCTATTTTTATGTTTATTCCCAAAAAATTGTCTAATGTTTTATATTTTACTATCTGATAATTTTGCTCCAATCCTTCTAATAAATCTTCTATTTCCTGTTCATTTTCTCTCATGATTAAGCAATCATCAACATATATAGCAAGGAAAATATTGCTTTCTTTGTATTTAAATATGCATATTTCACTTCTTTGTGAATACAAACCAAAATCTTTTTAAAAACGCGTAGAATGCTCATTCCAAAGAAGAGGAGCTTGTTTTAGACCATACAAGGACTTTCGAAGACGGTAAATTTTGTTTTTATTATCTTCGTTGCCTTCAAGTAATGACATATAGAGAACTCTTCATGAAGTTCGCTACATAGAAACGCTGTTTCGATGTCAAACTTTTTCATTTTGTAGTTGTTTTTGACTGCTAAGCCAAACATTACCCTTAGAGTTGTTGAGCTGACTACAAGACTAGAAGTATCTTCAAAATCTATCCCATACTCTTATTGACACCCTCGTAACCACCAATCTGGCTTTATATCTTCCAAGATTTTTTAATTTGAACACCCATTTGCTGGTCAATTTTTTTTATTAGCTTTTGACAAATGAACCAGTCCCAAGTTTTATTGCTTCTTAAAGACTCCTTTTCTTCTTCTATTGCTTGTATCCAATTTTCCTTTTCAGAGCTGTTGACTGCTTCTTGATATATTAACATCACATAATCGTTATACCTTTTTGGCAAATTTATTTTTCTTCCTCGTTTGTTTTCTATTGTGTCTTCTCTTTCACCTTCTCCTAAGTTTATAATTGGTTCAAATTGTTCATTTTCGTATTCATGCTGATTCTCTTCATTTTCGCTGTCATCGTTCAGATTTTCTTTATTTCCATTGTCATTATTTAGATTTTCTTCTTCATCATCAGTCGATTCGAGTTTTTTAATCTCGTCTTCTTTTTGCATATGTTTATGGTTTTCTTCTTTGAAAATAACATCTCGAGAAATTACTACTCGTTTTTTATGATTATAAAACAATCTATAGCCATTTGGTGCATAACCAATAAAGATATATTCTTAGCTTCTTGGCTCTAACTTTTTAAGGTATCCTAGGGTTTTTGCAAAAACTTTGCAACCGAAAAATTGAAGTCCGGACAGATTAGGCTGCTTTCCTGTCCAATTTTTCGATGGAGTTTTTCCAGTAATGCTCGATTCGGTTGGACTGCGATTTAGTAGATAAGTGTCTACATAAACAGCTTCACCCCAAAATTTTTTTGTTAATCCTGATATTAATGCTCGCGCCTTTTCTAGAAGAGTTCGGTTTAGGCGTTCAGCTTTACCATTCATCTGCGGAAAATGAGGTACTGTATAATCCAATACGATCCCCTTCATGCTACACCACTGTTTTAGTTTTAAATTTAAGATTTTGCCTCGTTGTCACATCTTATCTTGTATAATACTCTTCCATTTTTATAAGCCTCAATTTCTTCTATACATTGTTTAAGATAATCTGTAGCTTCATATTTGTGTTTTAGTAAATGAAGGGGTCAGAAGCAAAAGGGTTCAAGTGCAAATTTATAAAACTGGAGAAAATGCCTTCTAAAGTTAACACCTCCTTATAAAATCCAGAGTACCAAAAGCAAAAGAGTGTTTTTTTCAACAGTATTGTAATATACCCAAAATTTAATCTTATTATTTCAAAACATAATAAACATAATATTTTTGTAAATATGAGGAACTTAAACCCTTTTTCCACCAAAAAAAAATTAAAAAAATGTACTTGTTTCAGTTTAGACAAAATTTTTTATTTATTGCTCTAAAATAAAAACAAAAACCTCAATATAATTAACAAAAAATATAAAAAATAAGCTGCCCAATCCTAAATAGGTATGTTTTATTCATCATAATCGGATTCTAATTCGACCCTTGAGGTGTCGAAATCAATATCACCATCTGGAGTAACGGTATCGTCAGTTTCTGCTTGTTTACTTTTCTTTGGCGGGTCTTTCAATTTTTTAATAGTCTCTTTATTTGCATGTGGTAGAGTCCTATAATATTCATGATAAATAGGAGGTACAAAAGGTAAAAGTTCATTTAAATTATTCCACTTTATATCCGTTATGGGCAGGCTGCCGCCATATAAATTTTTATTTAGAGCAGATATTTTCAAATTTGGTCTTCCTTTCTGTAGAGTGGAACACTTTTGTGTTTGAGTAAAAGGCCAATCTGCATGTCTGGTGTGTATAAATGAAAACTAAAAAAAGTCTTCCTTCCGGTAACGAAACCATACCATGTCATGCCACTTTAACGAGATTTTTTTATCTTCCTGCTTTTTTGGATCCATTATTATGCTATCCAAATAGTCAAAAGAAACAAAGTCAGCAGGTGTCATGTTGATGATGTTAAAATTTTTCGATGTTTTTCGAATCACATCTGTCCAATGGTCAGGAATAAAAACATTAATAGACCGTTTCTTCTGTTTTTCAATGAGCCCAAATGCTCGATCACACTCCATGTAGGAGTGCCCAGGCTGAAAAAACTTGTGGTCTATAGTTTTGACACTGGTGCTTTGCACTAAAAACATAAAAAGCTTTGCAATATTTTTGTTTTTATTTTGCCCACCGCAGGAATCACTATAGCAGATAAGATGTTCCACACTTTCCGGTAATCCTTTGATATACTGAAAAAAATAAATGCGGTATAATCAAAAAAATTATAGTTTTTGTTAATATCTTACCTTTAATAGGGCAGAACCAATTTCCTTGGAGCCTCTTGATGCGATGGTCTCATTCCAAATATACATGTTAGATTTACCAGAAACAATGTCAGAGATACAAAAATTGTATGTCCAAAGTTGTCGTAAGTAATATACCTTGTTTGTGGTTAATACTGGTGTAGGCAGGGTTTTTTGCAAATCAAAGCATACTACTCTTACTTTATCTGGATTGTTTTTACCATACTCCTCATCGTTTTTTTTAGATATTGTTACACTGTCTACTTTTTTTTGGTGTACTTCCAGGTCACGTTCGCTCTTTTTCTTAATGTCATCATCGGTGCTATATCGTATCAAATTGTTCAACTTATCACATATATGGCAGGTATCGGAATGTGGCTTATGAAATTTTAAGTTAAATTCTGTACAGAAAATATGTCTGTAGTATGATTTTTTTACCATTGGTTTCTGATTTTCTGTACACCATTCTGTGTAAAGTTCGTACAATTTGTTTATATTTAAATGTTGTGGCAGGTATCTACAACCGATGTTATCAGCTCTTGAGTAGTGACTTTTATATCGAGGAATTTTTTTTATGTGTGTAATAACATCATTCCGGACAACATTATCAATTTTATTTGGAGGCTGATGCTTACCGCGTTTATCTGTTTCAACAAAGCCATCACTGGTCTTCTTATTACAAACTGTTAAGAATCTTCTCGTGCTTATAACTAGCGTTTTTAGGAAAAAAGCCTTGCATACTCGTAAACCCATTAGTTTAATTATGGACGTGAATTGTTTATGGGAAGTAGCCTGACGTTTTGTACGGTGTGGTTCAATTTTTGTTATGCATGATCCGATAAAACTGCTTTGCAAATCATAAGATTTCAAAGCATAAAATTTTCTAAATAAGTTTTGTCTGTCTGCTTCTGATATTTCGTTGCATTGATATCTGCATCTATGGTCAAATGGTTGCAACTCCTTTTTCTTGATTGTTTTTCCTTTACTGGTCTTATACTCCAACCCACTCGCCCTACATTTTTTATTTTTTTCCCTTTTCCACTCATCAGGATTTCGTCTTCTCTTTCGCGTTCGTTTAGGAGTATCTAAAAATAATCGTTATTTTATTTTAAACATATGCATTTATGTAGAACGATAAGTAAGTTTAATTAGCCCAATGGTTTTACATACTATGAACTTCATTATCTGTGCTACTAGAGGCATCACCAGTATTCTGCGGGCTTTCTAAGTTTGTCTTTAATCTATGTTTATTAATATTTTCAATATCTGGATTGTAATCACTATCCTCATCCGTTTGGTATGGATCTGACTCACTAGAACTTAGATGGTGATGGCTGCATCCAGCTGAAAATTTCATAAAAAAATGTATTTTAGGTTATATTTGCAAGATATTTTGTAAACCTTAAAAATATTATTACTAGTCCACAAACTTCAAACCTTACCTTTAGCCTCTCTGTCTTCATTCATTTCACTACATCAGATGCACAAAATAACGATGTAAAACAAAAAATATCACACTTAGATATCCACGTGCTAACTTGCAAATTACTGAATATTAAGTAACTGATTTCTGGCAAACGGGTTTAAGTGCACTTGAACCTGTTTGCAGCTAACGTAGAGTACCTATTTCAAAACATGGTTTTTCTACCGACCAATAGATGTCACCTAAGTACAGAAAAACGCTTGAGTCGTTTTACTACCAACAAATTTATAGTTTCTAGTACACAAATATGTACTTATCTCATTTTTTTTAAAAATGTCACTTGAACCCTTTTGCTTCTGACCCCTTCAAATATACAACTGAGTAATGAGTAAAATCATCCAAAATAAATAAAATATTATTCTTTTCATCCCATGTTGTAGGTTCAATTGGACCACAAATATCAATATGTAATATTTCTAGTGTAGCTCTTGACCTTGTTGTAGAGAAAGGATTTCGGACTTGCTTTGACTTTATGCAGACATCACATTCTTTTTCAAGATTATTAAAATCATTATTATTTTCTTTCATTCCGTTAGAAATATCTAAGTGTTTTTTTTAAATTCTGTAATGATAAGTGTCCCAATATGCTTTTCACTAGCTTTTAATTTTATTTGTTTTTCGGCAATCAAGCTTTCATTATCTTTACAAAAATTTATTTCATATAGCCTATTGCTTTGTTTTTCTCCATTTAATACTTCCAACCCATTTTTTAAAATAACAACTTTATCTTTGGTAAATTTTACCGCACTCCCTTTGTCTGTTATAGCACTTATTGATAAAAGATTTTTACTTAGATCGGGCACATATAACACTTTATTTAGAATGCAAGACTTATTAGTAATTTGTCCAACACCTTCTGCTTGCATCGTTTCATTTTTCTTTGCTATACAGATTTCACTTTTCTTATTTTTCACAAATTCAAAGAGATCTTTATTTTTACACATATGAGTCGTTGAACCAGAGTCCACGATAAAGGTGGTATCAAATTTTGAGTCACAATTTTTATTTTCATGTGTTGGAAAGCTTACTTTTCTACCATCCTTTTTTGACTTTTGATGTTTTTTCGGAAAAACAGTTTTCTTCTTTATGGTTATTCTTTTTACATATTGTACAACATTGTTTTGCTCTACAATCTTTCATAAAATGTCCAATTTTTCCACAATTATAAGACTTACGTCCTGGTGCTTGGTTAACAAATTTTTTCTTGTCTAATGTTCTTTTCTTCAGCTTTAAATGTTACACTTTCTGTTCCTTTTATTCTATTTTCTTCTGAAACTAATCTGGATATTAAATTGGTCAATGCTTTTTATCTATAGTTGTCTTTATCACTTTTTGTGCTTTAGCATCCTTTTTATTCCATTCTGATTTCCCTTCGGGTTTTGTCAAGTTTTCAAACTTCCAATCTTCATTTACAATTTCATCGAGTCCGTTGGCTTTAAACAGTATTAGTATCTGAAATTTCCATACCTCGAAAGTTTCATTATCGCATAGTTTTTCAATCAAAGCACTTTCGTCAGATTGAGCCATTTTTATTTTATATTATGCCGCTAAAGTTCTCACTTAACTTCAAAGTTTTTACCGGGAACAGTAGATTTTACAATTACGATTTTTATTTCTCACTAAGTTTTTAATTCACTAAGTTTTTACACAGCTGGTGAGCAACTGAACTGATCTGGGTCCATAACCTGTTAGTTTTTAAAGTAATTATCCCGGTTGAAAATGCAATTTATTTAAAAAAATTAGCAGCATCATTACATAAAATAAATTGAAATTGACAGTTCTCTAAAGTTAATAATCAACAGCAACTTTTTTTTAACTTGTTACGATATTTAAAATTATTTCTAACACTTGTATCAGCTATATTGGTTCATTTCCACTATTTTCTTTTTGGTGACTTTTAAACGTTTCATAGGCCAATGTACTACTTTTGAAATGCCTCACGATTTCTTTAGATTTAGCACGGACATCTTTCACACAATCTAATTTAAGATTTTCCTGTACAGCCAAGTTCATTGAGTGTGCATAACAAGGCAAATGCCTCTTTTGCAACAATTCACAGGTTTTGATCATTTTGTTAGCACTATCAGTTACAATGCAGGAAACTTTGCCACCAATCTGCCATTCATCGAATGTTTGTTGTAAAACATTAGCTAAGTTTTCTGATGTATGTTGTTCATTAACTTTTGGTACTGCCAATAAACTGCTATTTAAATTAAAATTTTGGTCGACGAAATTGCATGTAATTGCTAGATACGATTCTGTGCTTACAGAAGTCCATAAATCTGTTGTTATTGCGACAAAATTTATATCCTTTAAAATACCTTTTAGTTTTAATGCACACTTGTTATACATATCCTTCATGATTTTTCTCTGATAGTGAATTTACTAGGGATAACTTATTTAGGATCTTCGAAACGTCTAAAACCAATATCATTGACAACACTAAATGGTTGCAAATCTGTTGCTATCTTAAAAATTAGCGCTTGATCCAAATCAATCTTTCTTTTTGACGTCGAATCATATTGAATAGATCTTTTAAAAAATGGGCCTATTGACCGAGCACTTGTTCGAGCAGAATTAAATTGAGATTCAGTGGTTTCAATATGCGAACTTGGACCCGTTTCATCAGCCTCTGTCACAATTGGATGTGAGTTCGGAAACGTGTATGTTACGGTGTGCTTGCAGTGTTGGAACAAGTTTCGATCAACTGAACATTTATGTGAGCGTTCGGATTAGTAAATGTCAAAACATTAACCTAACAAATATTTTGATATATTATCTGTGATTTTGAATTTGCGGTTTGAGTGATTTTGAGAATTCAAAAACATTCATTTAATGAGTCAACAAATAGGAATCCTCTGCCATTCAAAATAAAACCAGACCACTAATTCAAACTGGAAATGATAAAAATAATGCTGTTGCCAACTCGTCTATTTAATCAGTTATTTCAAAAACTGGCGTGTCAGCTGCTTTAATAAAAAAAAATACTGAACAAAAAATGGACGAAGTCATAAATTTGAATGAGAATAGCCCCAGAGAAAACTACAATGAATGGAGAGAAGTTCGAGGAAAAAGAAATAGAAAACAACTTGTTGTTGGAAATAATAATGAAATAACTGTAAACGGCAAGGATATTAAGAGGGTTCCCAAATTTGTGGATCTTCATATTTACAGAGTGGACCCCAGCATGACAGCAGATGATCTACGTTAAATAGTAAAACCACATTTCCCGGAAGTAGTGGTAATATCATTAAATTCGAAATATCCGGAGATATACAGCTCTTTCAAAGTAAGTGTATATGGGTATAACTTTAATACTGCGATGAATCCAGCAATATGGCCACATGGAGCCCATATCCAGCAGTTTTTTCAGTTGCGTCCAAAGAGACTTCCCCAAGTCTAGAACATGTATTCTCAAAGTTATATATGTGGAAATGTATGTAAGTGTACTAATACAGAACAATCGACTAAAACCTTTCAAATCATAAATGTAAATTGTCAATCTCTGACTAATAAGACCAATAGAATTGATTTAATATTGGAATGTAACAAACCTGATATTTTTTGCCTTTCTGAAACCTGGTGTAATAATGATAATATTGATTTAGTGAGATTTAACGATTATATGTTGGCTACTCATTTCAATCGTATCAACAGAATTCATGGTGGGGTTTTGATACTTGTAAAAAAGATGATTGAATTTAAAAATCTAGCCTTTGTAAATAATTTATCAATTGATATTGACTTTGAAGTATGTAGTATATCCTTTTTTTTGCAAGAAAGAAGCTGTTGTCTTGTGAATATATATAGGTCCCCATCAGGAAACATTGAGATGTTCATGGACCGACTCTTTAAGGTCCTAAATTTTTGTTTCAATAATTATGATTGTACTATTCTTTGTGGAGACATGGACATTGATTATTTGAATATATCATTAATAATTGACTTGATGGAGAGTTTTAACATAAACTTAAAAAATTGTAAGCCAACACGGATGTTCACAAATAAAAACATGAAAACGACAAAAACTAAAGTTGACTACTTTTTAACTAATATGACATTTGAATACAATGAAAGCGTGATTGATATGCAGCTTGATGATCATTTGGGACTAAACATTTATGTAAAATATCGTACGGGTATATTATTATTATTGTTATTTTTTTTTTTTTTTGTTGAGGCATGCTATGGTCATATATTTCCTTCCTGAAAGTCAATTTCTCGCTCTTCTGCCTGCCTATGGATCTGGAACTCGGGGTCGTAGTGTTCCGAGCTACTGATATATTCGAATTGATTAGCTAAATGCTCAGCAATCTCTTCCTCACTGATTATAAGTTGGCCATCAATTTCTAAAACCCGTGATGCATCCGTGAATGTCTTTCCTAGAATAGCGCGAATTTTTGTCCATACTTCTGATGCGGGTGTTCTAAGCTGTGATAGTAGAGACATATGTTTCCAACGTAGCTCTTTTACTATCACGTATGGCACGCCTTGCTCTTGCACGTGCTCTCTTGAACGGTATAGTATTTTCCAATGTGGGTTAACGTTTTAGAGTAGTCAAGGCGTGGTTTTTATCTGCCACATATTTGGCAACAATGTCATTCCACCATGGAGTTGATTTAGTACCTTTACGACCACTTGATCGTGGAACCGATATTTCCGCTGCTGATAAAATCTCACTACTGATCAGTTCTGTGGCTCCCTTGATATCGGTATCAGGCAGCTGTAAGTTTCATAATTGTTGTCTATACCGATCCCAGTTAGCATCACTCAATCTCCATCGTCTGGGCAGTGCTCGTGGGATGAATCGGCCAGCAAATTCAATTGAAATTGGGAAGTGATCTGTAAGATGATCTCCCAAACAGTTTCATTGTAGCGATGTCGATATAACTGGTGAGCATAATGCTAAATCGATAGCTGACAATAAGTTGGATCTTAGGTTTATATAAGTACCCTCACCATTATTCAAGAGAACAAGGTTCATTTCGTCGATGAAATTTTCGATAATTCTGCCTCTATTGTCCAGTCTATTCGAACCCAACAATGGATTATGTGAGTTAAAGTCTCCCACAATCAAGAAGGGAGCTGGTAACTGGTCAGCGATATTTCTTAGATTTTCAATAGTCCAATTACCGTCAGGTAAGTAGATGTTGCAAATTGAAAATTGGATCGGATAATAAGCATGGACAGCGATAACTTGTAATCTGCTCTGTATAGGAATATTATCCTTGAGAAAGATAGCTACACCACCTCTGGCTCTGAGATCAGGAATAACATCCTTTCTGTAACTATTGTATCCTCTCAAAGAGAAATTCTCTCGAGGTTTCAGATAAGTCTCCTGAAGACATATGCAAAAGGGTGTCCTTTCATTGAGAATATTTTTGAGTTCCGGGAAGTGGGTTATACAGCCATTGCAATTCGAAAATATTAGGTTTTCTAGATTGAACGTGAACGTAAGGTGTATTTGTGAAAAGTTTAAAGGACAGTAGGTATACGGTATCTTGACACAAAACTTCAATTCATTTTCTAGGTTTGTCTTTTGGCCATCCTTTTTTCTTTTTAGTACTCTGGGAGGATTGAGTATTCGAGGAGTATGTACTACCATCTGAATCTTCCTCAGAGCTGACGTTCGCATCTTTAGCTTTGAATCGCTTCTGGGTATTATTCTGGCCACTATATCGTTAACTTTGGTGTTACTAGTTTGAACAGACTGGGCATACGTTACACCTGCCGTGGGTGTTGTGATTTGGACCCTTTTCTTCGCTTCGCGATAAGGAATTCGTTCTTGAATTTTAACTTTCTGGATAGCTTGCTCGATTTTTAGTTGCGGACATTGTCTTGAGTTAGCTGGGTGTGGACCTTTACAGTTCACGCATACCTCTGGTTTTTCACAGTCTGTCTCTGTATGTGGTGGCTTCCCGCATACACAGATTTGATCTTTCTTACACCAAGATGACATGTGACCAAAAAGTTGGCATTTGAAACACCTCATTGGGGCAGGAAAATATGGTCGAATTTTCAGGTTGTAGAAAGCTGCTCGGATATTATTAGGCAAAACTGGTGTATCAAATGTGAGAATATGATTGGGGGTTTCGGTAATAATTCCTTCTCTCTTTGTTTTCATGCGTTTCACTTCAATGACATCTTGATCTTTAAGGCCTTCTAATATTTCTTCGGTAGTGCAGTTTAGAAAATCTTTACAATACACGACACCTTTGACATTGTTCAACGTACCATGAGGGGTTACTTGTACATTGTCTGAGAGTTTGTTAACTTTCGTTAATCGTAATGACTGTGCTGGTGAAGAGGTTTCCACTAGGATGCCATCTCTCACTTTTCTTGTATTTTTCGTAGTACCAATCAAACTATACATAACTTTACTGATTAAAAAAGGGCTGACATTCGAGAAATCCTCCCCATCCAATCTATTATTATTATTATTATTATTATTCGTCTCTATTTCTCACAATTGTGGTTTCTTATAAATAGCAGACGGAGTTTGCACTCAAGTCTACTTTTACTCTATCTTTGGTTTAGAAATGATCTGGTGATATTGCATGTGTGTAGGATGACTGCTTTTTGTATCTGGATGTGGGTGTAATGTGGAAGATTTAACTGCGTGAGGTGTGTGATGAATGTTTTTGGGGTAATTCCTGTAACAGATATTATAAAAGGTATTACAATTACTTGTTTCTGTTTCCATATACGTTCTATTTCTATTGCCAACTGCTGGTATTTATCTTTCTTTTCTCTGTATTTGTTATTTATATTATTGTCAGATGGAACAGCAATATCAATAATGTAGGTGATCTTCTCTTTTTTGATTTGTAATGTTATATCCGGTCTATTGTGCATTACTGTTTTGTCTGTATGAATGGTAATATCCCAATATAACTTGTATTCTTCGTTTTCCAATATCGTTTGTGGTGTGTATGTGTAATATGGTTGTGTTTCTGTGATGAGTTTATGTTGTAGTGCAAGCTGCTGGTGTATGATCTTTGCCGCTGTATTATGTCTGTTAGTATATTCAGATCCAGCCATCAACTTACATCCTGCCGTAATGTGGTCGATTGTTTCGGGAAATTGGTTGCATTTTCTGCATTTGTCGTCTGTGGTGTTAGGGTCTTTCATTATGTATTTTTTGTAATTTCTTGTAGCAATAACCTGATCCTGGATCGCTAATGTGAAGCCTTCTGTTTCAGGATACAGTTCACCTTTTCGGAGCCATTTGTACGAGTCTGTCTTACTGATGTATTCATTTTTCATGTTGTAAGTATGTTTACCATGTAATTTTTTCTGTGTCCATTCTTCTATCTTCTGCTGTTGTGATTGTGTATTGTATATTTGCTGCGTGTGCGAGAGGTTGAGCGCTGTGTATCCTCTGTCTGCTTGTACAATTGATCTATGTAATAATGACTGTTTACTATAGAAGAAATTTCTGAGTTTTTGTATCTGGTTTGTGTGTAGTGTGACTACATCCATCATTCCTCTTCCTCCCTCTTTTCTTCCTATTGTTATTCTTTCTTTGCATGCGCGTGGGTGGTGGTTTCTATATTTTGTTTGTTCTGTTCTCGTAAGTCTGTTGATGTTTTCAAGGTCGGTTTGCGTCCATTTGATAATCCCGAATGAATATGTAAGGAGGGGAATTGCGTATGTGTTTATTGCTTTGAAGAGGTTTTTCGAATTCAACTTAGTGTTCATTAGTGATGTTAGTCGTTTTTTGTATTCTTGTACAATATGTTCTTTTATTTCTGTATGATTTATCCTTGTGTTCTGTTGGAATCCTAAATATCTGTATGTTTCATTTTGCTGCATGTTTCTTAGTTCTTCATCGTTCAGTATTTCTGTCTCTATCTCTTCCTTCCATTTTCCTCTTTCTATGTGTAGTATTTTGCATTTGTTGATTCCGAATTCCATTTTTATGTCGTTTGTGATATGTTCTGTTACTTTGAGCAAGTTTTTCATTTGTGTTTGAGATGGAGCATATAATTTGATATCATCCATGTACAGTAGGTGGTTGATGGTGTGTTTAACTGTTTTCTGATGTTTGATTTGGAATCCATGATTTGTGTCATTTAATGCATTTGATAAGGGATTCAGGCACATACAGAACCATAGGGCGCTGAGGGAGTCTCCTTGGAAGATACCTCTGTTGATTTCAATGTTCTCTGTTATTATTTCTTCATCGCTTGTTGTGAAATGTATTCTTGTTTTCCATGTTGTCATTACGTGCGTAAGAAATGATTTAATCATCGGATGTATCTTATATATGTCCAGTATTTTTATCAGCCAGGAGTGAGGTACAGAGTCAAAAGCTTTCTTATAGTCAATGTAACATGTGTGTATGTTTCTTTGTTGTTTTTCTGCTTGTTTCATAATGACACTGTCAATGATAAGTTGTTCCTTGCATCCCTGGCTTCTTTTTCTGCAACCTTTCTGTTCTTCTGTTATGATGTTGTTTGTTTCTAAATGTTTTTCTATTTTCTTGCATATCAATGATGTAATTATTTTATATAATGTTTGGAGGCATGTTATCGGTCGGTAGTTGGCAGGGTTTTGTGTTTCATTACTCTTTGGTTTTATGTATGTTCTGCCATGTGTGAGAAAATCTGGTGTTAGCTGGGGATTTCTTATTATATTATTTATTTGGTTTGTAATATATTTATGTGTGGATGTTAGTTGTTTATACCAGAAATTTTGTATTTGGTCAGTTCCAGGACATTTCCAGTTGTGTGTGTTTTTAATTGTGTCAGTCAATTCTTCTACTGTTATTATGTGGTCCTGTTGTTCTATGACATTTTTGTGCTTTTTTTTCTTCTTCTATGATCCATGTTGTTTTTTCGTTATGTTGCTTCCTATCAGACCATATTCCTCTCCAGAATTCCGCTATTTCTTTCCGGTTAGGTGCTATTATCTGTATTTGTTCCTTGTTGGTCAGTTTATTATAAAATAGTTTCTCGTTTTGTGTGAATAGCATGTTATCTGTTTTTCTGTTGTTAGACTCTTTATATCTTCTCAATCTGGCGGCGTATACTTTAAGTTTTTGTTTTGCGGTGTCAAGCATTTCAGTGACTGTTCGTTGGTTGTTGTCATTTGTTTTCTGTTCCATATATTTTACAATTTTTTTTGATCTGTTTCCGTTGATATATTGTTGTGATCTACCTATATCCTCCCTGAGTCGCTGCACAGCCCTCTCCAGTCTGATCTGCCACCTGGGTTTAGCCGTTTTTCTCCTTCTCTGTGCCGGTTCTCTTATTTTTTGGTTGTTACATGATACAACCGTTGATGCTGCTGCATATACGATTGTTTGTATTTCTTCCAATGTGTTTGCATTTTCGAGATATTCTGTTATGATTTCCTCGTTTACAATTTTTATCAGGCTCTTCGTTTCATGTCTGAACTGTAGTTTTGGTATTCTATTTCTTTTTGTGGGGTCGCTATTTTCCCAAATTGCAAAATTCATTCTCATTTCCTCTGTGAGTCTTTCTCTTACAGTATGTGTTTTGGTGTCTTCGGGTAATTGGAGTGTGTGTGGTTGTGTGGGTGATTGGGATCTGTATGGTTGTGTTTGGGATATTTCGACTTGGTTTTGTTGGTTTATTTCAGTTTCATGCTGTTCTTGGTCTGCATGTAGATGTTTTGCCACTTTTTGTTTTATTTGCTCTATCTCATGTGCAGTTAATCTGTTATTTTTTATGATCACCCTCTTCTGGTCTATTAGACGTTGTTCGGTTATTTGATCAGCTAAGTGTGGATATTGATTTATGAACAAGCGGTGTAGATCGAATCTATATCCCGTTGTAATGGTTTCTAGGTGTGTGGCTGTGAAATAACAACGCATGACATCAATGTTCATTTCTGTTGTCCATATCATGCGTTGTCTGGGTTTCCCTGCCTTCGTGGTTACCGGTTGTACCGGTAAAACATCTTGGGCAGGTTCCTGCGTTCCCATTGAAGTGGTTGCGGGGCGGATGTCCTGCAAAACATTTTCAGTGGGTCCTGGTTGGTTATTTTTTGCCGGGTCGTCATTTGTTGCGAGCTGAGCATCACGACGGTTCCGAACAGGAGCAGCTCGCTCTCCAGCGCCGCCTTGTTTGCTTCTTATATTTTTCGGAGCATGACTTCACACTTCATGGGCTGCTAACCCATGGAGCGGTACCAGAGCCCAGTTGGCCGGTTAAACCGTTGTCCGCCTCTCACGACGGGGACGTTGGGTTGGCTTTGGAGAGGCTTATTATTATTATTATTATTTTTTTTTTCTCGATTTAGGTGCATCGATTTCTGTGATCATTAGCACCATTTCCGTTTTATGAACAAATTAGATTTTACTGAATAGGTTTATTGCTTTCATATATTTAATTAAATTTTGAATTTTGTAAGTGGTCGCGAAATTGTCTGTGAGCTGTTCAGATATATTAAAAATCTGCCGCATATTATCGTACCCTAGACACACACATATGATATGTGATACTGTGATTAACTCGCCGCAATGGGAACAAATCGGAGGATCTTGCCCTTCTAGAAGGAACGCATGCGTTAATGCTGTATGTCCAAATCTCAATCTGTGGATCTTCACTCTGTCAGTCCTGAGTAATGCTCCTGGAGGTCTCCAAGGCCCACCAAATGGTTTAATTGACTTTAGTTTGTTGTTCACTTGATCCCATTCCTGTTGCCATATTCCTTTCAATAGTAATTTATATTCCCCTTTTATGTCATCTGCCCTCAAAACGTTAACTTCGACGGTCCTTTTCTCAGCAGCGTCACGAGCTGCTGTATCTGCGTTTTCGTTGCCTCTTATTCCGACATGGCTTGGTACCCAAATTAATTTAACATTTTTGCCGATATTATGGAGGTTATCTATAGAAAATAATATCATTTTAATTAGTGGATCATCTGAAAAAGGGTTCGAAATCGATTCAAGGACGCTGAGAGAGTCACTGACGATTATGTTTTCTCGATTTATTGTTGCTATACCACAAAACTGGAGTGCCTGCCAAATAGCATAAAGTTCAGCTGTAAATATGGATGCATAAGGGGGCAGGGACCAAGAGTATGTTTGACCGCCGATGGATAGAGCACTGCCGGTGCCGGTCGATGTTCTAGATCCGTCTGTATATAAAATTGTTGAATGTGGAAATTCGTGTAAAATGTCCAAAAAGTGCTGACGATAGACTAATGGGGCGGTGCAATGTTTAGGGAAGGCAGTCAGATCTAAACGGATAGATACTTTTGGCAGCTGCCATGGAGGAACTTCGAAATCATTCACGGAAAGAATGGTCATGCCATTCCAGTGGTGGTAGAGTTTCACGTGCTCTAATTCCTGCTGGCCTTGTAATAGTAGGTCTATCAGCATATCCGTCGTGTTCTTCTAACAGAATCGGAAAATTTCGATGGTTGGGTTGTGCTCGTATTCTGGAGATGTAACTTGCTAGTAGTTTCTGGCGGTGTAATCGTAAAGGTGGAAGCCCTGTCTCACTACAAATACTCACAATGGGTGTTGTACGAAATGCACCTATTGAGTACCTCATACCAGCATGATGTATGGGATCTAGTAAACTCAGCGTTGATTTCCGTGCCGATGAATAAACTATAGACCCATAGTCTATCTTAGCGAGTACAAGAGATCGGTAAACATCTAATAAGGTATCTGCATCAGCTCCCCAGTTGGTGCTGGCAAGACATTTTATTATATTCATTGTCTGTTTACACCGCACTACCAAATTCTCTACATGTTTGCGCCAAGTTAGCTTTGAATCAAAAATGAGTCCGAGGAATTTAATAGATTCTTTGCATTCAATTAATGTATAACATAGGATCATAGTGAGGCCTACGAAGTCTGCAGAAATGGACGCAACTCGTTTTTTCTCTGGAGAACTTATATCCCACTCCCCCAGCATTTCGAACAATCTGGTCTATCGATCGTTGTAGCTTACGGGTAGCAGATCCAACGGTAGGTGCAGAAGCAACTATCGTCAAATCATCCACATATAAACAAATTCCGACTGTCGGGTCGACCAAGGTAGCCATGTGGTTGACTGCGATTACGAAGAGTGTTACACTCAACGTAGAACCTTGCGGAATTCCATTTTCCAGAAGTCTGAGCGAGGACAGCGTGTCGCCCACCCTCACTCTGAAAGTTCTTTCAGATAGGAAGGAAGATATGAACAGAGGTAAGTTACCCCGGAATCCCCGGTCATGAAGTTTTCTCATAATTCCGTACCTCCACGTCATGTCGTAAGCCTTTTCGAGGTCAAAAAACACAGCGACAGCGTGTTAGCGTTTCTTGAAAGATTCTTGTATGGTATGTTCGAGATATACGAGTTGATCTGTAGTTGAGCGATGCTTTCGGAATCCTGCCTGGTGTTCATCTAAAAGTCCCTGTGATTCTAGCAACCAGACTAGTCTATTGCTCACCATTTTTTCCAGAATCTTTCCCATGCTGCATGTGAGACTAATGGGCCTATAATTAGAGGGAACTAAAGGATCCTTTCCTTCTTTCAAAATGTGGACGATTATAGCCTCTTTCCACTGGAGTGGGTAGATATTTGACTGCCATATTTTATTTTATAAGGTGAGTAGTGCTGCTTTGAAATCAGAAGGTAGATGAACGATTATTTCATAGCATATTGAATCGGGTCCTGGGGATGACTGCTTAGAACAAGAAAGAGCATATTCAAATTCGACTAAAGTGAAGGGAGAGTTATAATAGAGTTGTTCAAGTGAAGAAAAGTCAAGAGGCAGTTCTTGTTGGTTTTTGGACTGTAAAAATTCTTCTTCGTAATTTTGGTTGCTGCTTGCAGCACAGTAATGGGTTGCCATGCACTCTGAGATTATTTGTGGGCAATCGGATATCTCGCCAGTTTCGGTCCGCAGATATTTGAGCGGTGGTGAAAAATTAATTCCAGAAACCGCCTTGACTTTACGCCATACCTCTGATATAGTTGTACTTGGAGATATCGATGACACAAATGTACTCCAAGATGTTCGCTTACTCTGTACAACAATGCGGCGAGCTGTTGCTCTTGCTTTTTTGAATATGATCAAATTTTCAAGTGATGGGAATCTCTTGAATCTATTGAAGGCCTTTTTCTTTGCTTGTATGGCATCCTTCACTAAGAGGTTCCACCAAGGAACCATACCTCTATCGTGTAGCTGTGTTCTAGTTGGAATTGCCATTTCAGCTGCTCTTTTGATATTACGAGTGAGCTTGTCTACCTCTAGAAAAACATTATCAGATTCCCCGGGAAGCTCAAGATGTTGTTCGAATATGTGCCAGTCTGCTTTATCTACAAGCCACTTAGGCGGTAAATGTAGTCGACTTCTTGGAATGTCCGTGGATATTACGATAGGGAAGTGGTCGCTATTATGTAGATCATGCAGCACACTCCAGGACAAACGAGGGACAATTCTTGGTGATGCAAACGATAGGTCAATAGCACTGAAGTCTCTGGATCTTGCGTTAAAATAAGTCATCGCGCCAGAATTCAATAGAACTAAATCGTCTCTATCTAGCAATTGTTCTATAATTAGTCCACGGGCGTCTCGTCGGAGAGAACCCCAGAGGGGGTTGTGGGAATTCATGTCTCCTACTAGTATAAACGGGATGGGCAATTGCGATATGAGGTTTTCCAAGTCTTCTATTCGCCAGTCAGCATTAGGTAGATATAGACAGCATATAGTCATTGTAACGGGGGCCAGAATTTGAACAGCAACCGCTTGTAAGGCGGTATTCAAATACAGTGAGGCGTGAGGTATGTCATTCCTAATTAGCGCAGCCACGCCACCCTTTGCTCGAATAGAGGGATTTGTGTCCTTCCGATATATTTCGTACCCTCGGATGGAGTACGGTTGGTTAGGTTTAAAATGTGTCTCCTGTAGACATAAGCAAATTGGATCTATTTCAGCTATGAGTAACTTGAGATCACAATAATGGAGAATACAACCATTGCAATTCCATTGAATTATCGAATTCATAAGAGTTGGTTCAGACATAGAGTTGATGATTTAAAAATATATAAATAAAAAAAATAAAAATGGATAGAAATTCTGAAATGGTGGTATACTTATGAATATGTGACGCATACAAATTATTATTATTTATTTTTAGGATTATAGAGCATCGACTGCTAAGGCCATTGGCTCTTTTTATCAGGTGGCAGGGGGAAAACTCGTGTTCACTCATGAGAGTAGTGTTGGACTTCATTCACATGACCTACCAACCAAAACCCCCTGTGTAAGTTATATCGTATATAGCGGGTTCTTCAAATTGAATATGAATATTTAATTTATTTACTATATTTTATTTAACGCATTAATTATTTTGAGATAAAGTAGTACTTGTCTTCTACTATTTAACGTTGTGGTTATATCTGATTTTATACCGAAGATGTTTCTTTGCCAAGTATAATAGTCGCATGAAAACAGGTGTTCTACGGACAGATGACGATTGCAGTGTTCACAACGTGGGCGCCGCTTGCCACATAGAAGGTAGGAATGTGTCAAGTGAGTATGTCCTATACTTAACCTACATACTTTTACTTGTTCATATCGACTTAGATTTTCGGAATATAACCACTTGTCAACCGATGGTTTAACAAGTCGCAATTGCCCTGGGAAGTAATTCCAGCTTTGTTGCCATTTAATCTTTAAAATACTTTTAATTTCAGTTTTAAAGTCTTCGATGGGAATGTAGATTCCTTCGTCTACTGGTGATTGCGTAGCTTGCTTGGCAGCTTCATCAGCCAACTCATTTCCTTGAATACCAGAATGACCTGGAGTCCACAAGAAGTTGCAAGTTTTTTTATTAGATTCAAGATGCGTGACAAGCTCTAGAATTTGTTGGCATAGAATATTTCTCGTAAATGGATTTTCCAGGGTTTGTATCGCACTTAAAGAATCTGTGCAGATTACACAATTTTGATGTTCAGACATCATGAAGAATAACAGTGCTTGCCATATCGCATACAATTCGGCTGTTAAAACTGAACATTCTGATCTTAAAGACCATTTGTGGTCGTTGTTATTTATAACAATAGCTGAACCTACTCCGCTTTCAGACTTCGACCCATCTGTGTAAATTATTAGACTGTTATTGTACGATTCCAGTTCACATTTGAAAAGATCTTTATAGGTTGTAGCAGCTGTTTCTACTTTTTTCCAGGATGTAAGTTTAAAATTTATATTTGGAGAAGACAATTTCCATGGTGGGATATTACGGGGAAGGTCCATGAGAATTGTATCTTTTTGCACAGAGTACTTTTCACAAATCTCAATGTTTCGTATTCGTAAGGGTCTTGTTATAGTGCTTCTAGAAGCAAAATCATTATCAGATAAAAACAACCCATGATTAATATGATTAGGTCGAGAGAGAACCTTGGAGGTATAATTTATTACTTGATATAAGTCTATTTGAAAATCAAGAGAGAGTAAATTCCCAGAAATGTTTTGCAGTTATCAGTGTTAAAGGCAGTAAACCATAGACGTGCGTTTTCAAAATTAAATTAATATGAAAATAGAAATATTTAATTTGTTTTAGTTATTTATACCTAGATTACCAATTTTAGATAGATAAACATAATTCGTAAGTAGTAATTTAATTTGGGTAAAATGAAGAAAAAGTCAATATTATTTTAGGCATTTTGTTTTAGGCATATGTTTATTTATAAAATATGTATATAATATGTACAGATAATTACAATTATTTATAAATTAATATGAGGAGCTAAAAAAACAATTAAGTAGGTATATGAGAAAAACAAAACCAACCGCAAGGATAAAATTTGACGAGCAACATGCAAAAAATACGACAATATTAAATCTTAAAAAATTAAAATCTAAAAATAAAATTAAAGTACATAAATTAATAATTTTAAAGTTATGGTTCCTCGCACTCTGTGTCAGAAGATTCACCATCTGATTCTAGAGAAATTACAATGGGCTCTATAGTAATATCAATTATGTTATCTAGCTCCCACATTTTTTTTTCTATTTCTGTAACGTGTCTAATACATTTTTGCCAATTTTCACTTGTTACTTCAGATATTGCCTTATTGAAGAGATTTTTAACATCTGATAATTTAAAAGTCGTGTTATTTCTGGCAACATAACCTTTAACTTGAGCCCATATTAATTCTATCGGATTCATCTCACAATGGTAGGGTGGTAAACGAAGGATTTCAATTTCTCGTTTTTTGGCTATCTCCTCAATATTATATTTTTTATAATTTTGCTTATGTTTTTTAGCAATAGTTAACAATTCTGCCCTCAGCATTGTATTGTCAAAGGCTAAATTTTAAGAAGATAACCATTTTGCAATTTCATCCTTTTTCCATTTAGTGGTTGGTAAAGGTTCAAGTAATCTGGAGTGGTAACTTGCATTGTCCATTATAATAACCGATCCTTTTGGTATGAATTGAATCATCTGTTCAAAATATTCCTCAAACACGTCTCCATTCATTTCTTCGTGATAATCAACGGTTTTTTTTTATTCAAATAAGAGTAAACCATTCTCAAGAAAACCGTTTGTACTGCCTATATGACAAATAATTAATCTTTTACCTTTTCCTATAGGTTCCTTAAAACCAGTAGTATATCCTTCTAGAAAAGCTTGATGGGATGATTTTATATTTTTGTCTTTCCAAACTCTTCCTACACAATGTCCATCATTAACCCATGTTTCATCTAAATAATAAATGTTTTTATTTTGAGCTTTAACTTGTTGTATTCTTCTGAGGTACTGTCTTCTCCAACATACAATTTCTTCAGAATCAATTATCATTGAGTGTCTGCCCATTTTTTCAAATTTAAAGTTTAACTCATGTAACACTTTCCATAGTTTATCGCGGCTTATTGTGGGTAAATCAACATCATTCGTAATGGCTTGCAAAACTTTATCTAAAGTTGGTATTTGCTTGTTTATAAAAAATGAGTGAACAAGCTTACGAATAGCATTTTTAAAAAACTCGTCCACGTTGACTTTTAATAGTTTTGGTCTACCTGGTTTCGGCTTTGGTGAGGTTACTCCACCTGATTTTTCCTCCTTTAGAACTCTATATATTGTAGATTTTCCATATCCCATTGCCTTAGATGTTGTTTCAACTACACTGTCAATAGTGTTTGAGGGATTTTGATGTTTAAAATAGTGGTACACATTCACTACAGCACTCTTTTCATTGAGCGATAAATGGTCTAGTTTTAATTTTTTCACTGGCGTATACTCACAAACTGCTTCCATTTTTAGTCACTACTATTTGTCACGTTTATCGAAAATCAAATAACTGCATTTCTAGAGACTTAAGCACTATTTAAGTCAAAATATCTGTCATTAGAAGCGGTTGCCATTCTTGCCATTCGGAGGTCGTTAAATAACAATTATCCCTTTCTATTCTGGTTACGCCTATGACGCACGTTAATCCTCTTAGGCCTACTGTAGTAACAATGAAAGATCATAAAATAATGTGATAGTCCAAGAAATGTAATAAATTTTGTATTGAAATTAACAAAAACCATTTAGAATGCATTACAAATATTGAAGTTTTACCGCACGTACTGTACTATAGTTTTGCATACCGAATTAGTTTTTATTCTGGGAATTTACTCTCTCTTGATTTTCAAATAGACTTATAGTCCCTTCTAAGATCTAGAGGAGGAACAGCAGCCTCACAATTGACGGCAACCGCAGGACTTGTTCTAAAAGCACCGGTTGCATATCTCAAGGCAGCTACTTGAATTCGGTCCAGTCGGCGAAGTCTACTAATTCTGCTAGACCCGTATACTACCGATCCATAATCAATTCGACCTTGAATCATAGACTGATACATTTTTAAGAGTACTGTCCTATCTGCGCCCCATCTAATATTAGACATGCATTTAATAACATTAAGTGCCTTTTTACACTTTGTTTCAAGCTGAACGATTTTTTCTTCCCAGTATAATCTCTTATCAAAAACAAGGCCTAAGAATTTAATCTCATTTTTTGTTTCTATCCTATGATTTTGGATGTGGAGTGAGGGGTCTTCGTGTTTAAGTCGCAGCCTACAGAAGTGGATGGTCTTCGTTTTTTCTTTTGATAAGGTAAGACCTCTAGTTTGTGATGAGATGTGTATATCATTTATTTCTTGGTTAAGAGATTGGTTTAGTATAGCCATTGACTTATTTCTCTGAAAAATTATTAGGTCATCAACATAAAGCAATTTCTTAACATCTTGTTGACCTTTTTCTACGAGGAAATTTATTGCAACTGCAAATAATGAGACACTGAGGACAGAACCATGTGGGATTCCAGTCCCAAGCACTCTCAGAGATGATTCCTCAGCACCGACCCTTACCTTAAATTGTCTGTTGTGTAAAAAATGTTTTAAAAGCAATGGTAGACGTCCTCTGAGACCCCACTCGTGCAGTTGCCTGAGAATTGAGTGCCGCCAGGTCCTGTCATAGGCTTTTTCTATATCAAAAATGATAGCTATAAGATGTTCTCTATTAAGGAATGCCTCTTGTATTTCGTTTTCAAAGTTTACTAAGGTATCGGTTGTAGAATGCTTACTTCTGCATCCCGTTTGTGATTTTGATATTAAACTATTTGTCTCCAACCACCAAGTTAATCTTATATTAATCATTTTTTCAAATATTTTTCCGAGGCAGCTTGTTAACGATATAGGCCGGTAACTATTAGGTTCTAGTGCACTTTTGTCTGGTTTTAGAATTGGGATAACTATAGCTATTTTCCAGCTCTCTGGGAACTTGCACTCGTTCCAGATCTTATTAAATAGTTTTAGAACAATTTGTTTTTGTTCTTCCGGTAAGTGTTTAACCATACTGTATAAAATATTGTCATGGCCTGCTGCAGCTTCCTCACTATTTTCTAGGGCATATTTTAGTTCATTGAATGTAAGAGGTGCATTGTAGGGTGTTTCATATTGAGAGTTAAAATCGAGTACAACTTTTTCTTCTTCTCTTTTTTGAATTAAGAACTGCTCACCATAGGCTGTCGGACTGCTGGCTGATTCATATTGGTCTGCTAATACTTCACATATTTGATGTGGATCTGATGTTATATTGTCACCGTATTTTAAGTTTTGAGGTATGTCATGTGTGTTTTTACCACCAATTATTTTTATTTTTCTCCAGATCTCTTGGAGACCGACTTGAGGTGTGATTGTAGAGACATATTCCACCCATGATGCCTTTTTTGATTCATTAATTAGTCTTCGTGCCACAGCTCTGGCCCTTTTAAATTTTATTAGGTTTTCTGATGTCGGCTGCTTCTTAAATTGGTTGTAGGTTTTCTTCCTTTGGGTTATAGCTGATTTAATTTCACTATTCCACCATGGTACGGGTCTATGAGATGTTGTTGGCTTTGACAGTGGAATACTTATTATTGCAGCATCTATAATAGACTTGGAGACGGTGTTTACGGCCTCTTCAATGTCATCTGGGAGATCTGGAATTTTAATGTTCTGTTCAAATTTCAACCAGTTAGCTCTTTTGGTCAACCATTTTTCTTTCATGGATATATTTATTTTGGGAGAGTTTATTTGGATTGATACTGGAAAGTGGTCACTAGAATGCAGGTCCTCAAGGGTTTCCCAAATCAACCTAGTGGCAAGTTGAGGAGAGCACACAGTAAGGTCAATAGCGGACGTCTCACCATTTCTTGCATTAAAGTGTGTAGGTTTTCCAGTATTTAATATCATTAAGTTGTTGTTTTCTGTGATGACCTCGATACATCGACCTCTAGCATCCAACTTGTGCGAACCCCAACTTGGAGAATGGGCATTAAAATCTCCCGCAATTAGAATTGGTTGTGGTAACTGATTAATGACATCTTCGGTTTCCCGTGAACGCCAGTTTCCGTCTGGTAAGTATAAGTTACACACTGTAGCTTTAATTGGGTAATCTATTTGTACTGCTCTGGCTTGTAAGTTCGTAACAAGTCTAATTTCTCTAACAGGGATATTATTGCGGGTAAATATTGCTACGCCACCTCTGGCTCTATAATTAGGTAAGACGTCCTTGCGGAAACATTGGTTACCTCTGAATCGAAAAGATTCTTCAGGTTTAAGATGAGTTTCCTGTAGTAAAATCATAAAAGGGGCATACTGGTTTTTGATGATTTGGACTTCATTTATATTATTTTTTAGGCCATTACAATTCCATTGTATGATTGTATTGTTTGTATTATTCATTTGCGCTTTAAAATAAGTGATAGTATGCAGAAATAGAATAAATAACTAAATATATAGGTTATTAAATAAATAGATAAATAAATGAATTAAAAATGAACAAGTGTATAAATAACTAAGATTTATCTAAATAGACTTGGGATTTTTAGAGACCTTCTTGTGAATGGGGGCAGTCTTGTGAGGAAGGACCTCCCTGTGACGGGGGGACTTCCGACAGATTATCCGCATCAGCAGATAGGGCTAGATCTGTGTCCTTTGTATTTTGTAAGATTTGTTTTCGGCGTTTGCCTTTAGGCCATCCTTTCTTTTTCCTTTTACAACCTTTTGATGAGGTCTCACTTAAAAGGGACTCATTTTCGGAGGTATCAGTTATTTGGGAAGAAAAAGTAATTTGTTTGTCCGATAGATCGCAGGTACGTGGGTAGGTAAGGGGTACGGAGGGACTTGGGAACATATATTGAGGGTCGCCTTTTGGGCGCATTGGGGTAATTGAGGATATCTCAGTAAGTGCCTTAATAATATGTGGAACTAATGCTTTAACAAGATTATCGGTATTAATATTGGTGGGGTTTGTTGCTTGCGCGTAACTTATATTGGGTTTAGGTGTAACACGTACCACCCTATTCTTTGCTTCGAAATACGAGATATTCTCTTTAGTTTTTACCTCTTGAATGGCTGCTTCTTGTCTATATACAGGACATTCTTTAGACCTTGCCGAATGTAATCCTTCACAGTTTACACATGTGACTGGAGCTGAGCAAGGCATCACTGCGTGTATAGATTTACCACAGACGCACACTTGTGGTTTATCACATTTAACAGATGTGTGTCCAAAGCGCTGGCATGTGAAACATCGAAGGGGGGAGGGTATAAACAGTCTTACATTTAAGAAGTAGAACGCTACTTTAACATTTTTCGGGAGGACAGGAGTATTAAAGGTGAGTACATGATTTGGAGTTTCTACAAGTTGGTCATTCCTTTTTGATTTTATTCGGTATACCGATATGACTCCTTGGTCGTGTAGTTCTTCTTCAATTTCTTTGATAGTGCAGTTTAACAGATCTGGACAATAAATAATTCCCTTTGACTGGTTTAGGGATCTATGGGGTACGACTTCGACTTCTATACCGTTAAATCTGTATACTGACAATAGCTTCCTGGCTTGTCCTGGAGACACAGTTTCAACCAAGAGACCATCTTTAACCTTTTTTACCATTTTAGGGTCACCACATAAACCATTCAATATCTTCTGAATTAGAAAAGGACTATCTTTACTGAAATCTCCTTCTTTCTTCTTCACGACCAGAAACCGGGGAAGAACCTCCTTTTTCTGGTCCGTGTTATTTGTGCTTCTGTTTTGAGAGGGAGGCGCCTCTTTGTTTTGATTATCTGGGCTTGACATACAGTTCCCACGAGAAGGGACGAAATATGCGTCTGACACGGCAGTGCTCCCTTACCGTGCTAAGGTCTTTTATACGACTGGATGCGACCCGGTGTCCAGAAGGAATCGTTAGTGACCAACTCCGTATGGCCATGCATCCCAAGGCACGATGTCTTCCACCATCAGATTACGCTAGGAGATTTTTACTTAGTGGTCCCGTTCCTAGTTGAGATTTTTTTTTCGCTGGTTTACTCCATCGGGACTCTTCTGTCTGGGTTACCATACCATAGCCGAGAGTTCCAGTTTTTCGGCGCCGGAAACTCGCCGGACGTCCCCCATGTCTGGTCAGGACTTGCCAGTGTGTTCGGATGTAACTTGGGCATGTTGGATCTTCTAGTGGCATTTGTTGGTGCTATCACATCGGCATAGATAGCCCCACCAGTGCCCCACTGACCATTTCTGAGCTGTTTTTTAGTTTCACTCCTCCCTTCCCGTCCTTGCGGCTCGATGAGGGAGGAAGTTACTCAGGCACTCCACCAACGACAAGGTCTTACAGCTCCTACGAGGGATATTATTATTATTATTATTTTTTTTTCTATTATAGAGCATCGACTGCTTTGGTCATTAGCTCTTCTAATTTGGAGGAGGGAAAACTCATGTTCATCCGACGTATAATCGGGTAGTGTTGGACTCCTTTATGGCCTACCAACCAAAAACCTCCCCCAATATTTGAGGCTACACTTTTATATTCTCAGATACAAATTGTTCGCTTTTAGGAAATTTAGGAGCTTAATTTGCTGGTCTGTTGTTGATGTGCATGACTTAACATCTTTTGCAATCCCCATATGTAGACGGCTGCGAGAAAGCAGTGGGCATTATTATTATTATTATTATTATTATTTTTTTTTTTTTTTATTATATCACACTTGTTAGTGGAGGATTGGCATGTCCAGGCTGGGATTCTCAAGGTTTCAGCAGCCTAGTCATGTGTGAGCACTCGTCGGACGGTTCGGCATGTTCCCAATATAGCTGCTTGTTGGGCGGTAATTATGTTCTTATCAACATTTTCCAATTTCAGTTTCTTTAACTCGTTTTGTAAATGTACTTCAACGAGGCCAGTGGTTGAGATAACCAGCGGATGTATGGTTACGTGTTCTAATTGATAAGCATCCTTTAGTTCGTGCGCTAAGTCAATATATTTGTGTATTTTTTGGGTCCTAGCTTCTTTAATGTTGTGATCGTTAGGTATAGTGATGTCTATTATATTAGCTGTCCTTCCTTGTTTTTCTAGTACAAGTATATCTGGTTTATTGTGTGCTATTTCCTTATCTGTAATTATCTTTTTGTCCCAGTATACTTTTACATTTTGGTTTTCAAGTTGTTCTTTCGGGGTGTACTTGCAATAGGGCACTTGTTCTGTCAGCAGACCATATTTTATGCAGATTGCCTGGTGGAATACTTTGGCTACATCATCGTGTCTTTTCTTGTGGTCCCGAGATACCAAGTATGAGCATCCTGCCAAGAGGTGTTGAATGGTCTCTGGTTTTTCCTGGCATAATCTGCAACTATCGGATGGGATTTCCTGTCGGATGATGAATCGTCTGTAGTTTCGTGTGCTTATTATTTGATCTTGTATGGCCAGTAGAAAACCCTCCGTTTCGGCCATGAGTGTTCCACTCGACAGGTACAGATTTGATAAGCGTTTATCAACCTCTTGCCCTGCTAAAGCTGCAGCATATCTTCCATGCAGTTCTTTACCTTTCCAGATTTGTTCTAGTTCAGCGAAGTAGTTCTTATTTTCTTTTTCAGGTGGATTTTCATTCGCTAACTTTAAGGGTGAGAGAGAGGAGTCAATAGCTGTTATTGCTCTATATGCGGGGTGTGTTACGGACTTCAGATAAGTAAACAGCTTTTCACATTCTTTATTGTGCATTTCTTTCAGATTTATAAGTCCTCTTCCGCCTTTGCTCCTTGGGAGATATAACCTGACTGTAGATGCATTGGGATGATGTAACCTCCTCCTTGTAAGCGATGTTCGAATCAATCTGTCTAGACTTTCCAGATCAGTAGGATTCCATTTGACAATGCCAAAGCTGTATGTTACCACTGGTACCACCCAAGAGTTGATAGCTGAGAATTTTGATCTAGAATAGAGGTGTGATTTGAGGATTGATTGTAATCTCTTTTTCAGTGTGTTTTCAATCTGTTCCTTTGAGTGTTTTTGATCTATGTTAACTGTTTGTTGGATTCCCAAGTATTATTATTATTATTATTATTATTATTATTATTGTTGTTATTATTATTATTATTATTATTATTATTATTGTGCAGTTGACTTTGTAAGGGTCAAGTTGTAATTATTTTGCTCCTTATACATTGAGTGATTTTTAATGTTTATTGATCATTTTAATTAGTTGAAAGTGCATAGTGGTTTTCTGAACAGTTTTCTGTGTGGTTTATGAGATTTTTCAACCTGCAGTTTTGCTATTCTGGTACGTTTTTTGATTTTTCACATCGTTTATATCAGTTGTTGTAGGAATATTTTTAACAATCAACTTTTTTTGTTGCCCCTTAATTACCTACATCGACTATAAGGTGTGGACAACTGCACGCAGCAGTGTTTTTAATCTGTATTTTGAATTGTTGATTTCTGTTTTCTACTATAATTACTATGAGTAGTGATAAATCTGCTGATGATTCACGTGATGTCTGTACTAGATGCAAGAGTACTGCCAAATCTGGAATTAGATGTATTAAATGCGGGGTGCTGTCGCATCCTGCTTGTTTAAGATTACAGAAGAAATACAAAGTTAAGTACTTTGATAACGATACTTGTATCTGTTGTGAGGCAGGTGACACGGGCTCAACTGGGAAACCCAAATCATCAGCTCCTTCCGATGCTCAGGACTCATGTACTTCCGTGCCAATTATATCTAAATCTGAAAGCTCCTATTTTGAAGAAATCATTAAACAGAGAGACATTGTTATCAGGCATAATGAAAATACTATTAATCAAAAGAATATGCTAATTAAACAGCAAGAGGAAATGATTCGAAATCTACTTGATCATATTAACCTATTAAGTCATAACAAATTAGACGATAGAACGACTTCTGCCGGCTTGGTTAATTCTACTGAATCCCGTGGTTCCTTCATCAATAAAAAACAACAACCCTCGGTAACTTCATCACCCCCTTCCTCATCTAAGGATGAACCTATTGTTTCAAGCAGGGAAGTTGCAGGAGCCATACATCAGGTTGAGACTGAGAGGTTATGCCAAAAGTATTATAGCAGTGAGAAAGCTGCTACATCGCATTCTTACAATGCCTTTAATGCCAAACCTGCTAATCCTAAACGTAAACAAGCCACTATTCTGGTTGGCAACGGAGCTAAAAGTAATGGATATCCTTTTCAAGCAGCTAAGCCTAGGAATGATGATTTTAAACACTTTCATGCTACCAACCTGGAGCATAACCTAAATGAAGTTGACTTGAAGAATTACATTATACAGTTTTCTCCTGGTGTAAAAGTTTTCAAGCTAAACCGTTCCGATTCTGCCTCTTACTCGTCTTTCAAGATATCAGTTCCCGCTAGTGAGTGCGATGCTGTTCTAGTTAGTGATATTTGGCCCTCGGGGGTTTCAATCAATCATTTTTTTCCGCCAAGAAAATTTCATAGTAGAAACCAGTGATTGTGAAGTTCCTATTGTACCATATTTTAGTCAGGTATCCTCAGCATGCTCTGTTTTCCATATTAATGTTCAAAGTATTTCAAATAAAGCCGATGACTTACATGTTTTTCTTGAAGACACATCAAAGTTTAAAATTTTATGTATATCGGAGCATTGGCTAAATGCTAATACTTTATCATTTTTCAAGTTAAAAAACTATAATCTTGTATCTTCATTTTGCCGTGGAGATAAATCTCACGGAGGTGTAGCTATTTTTTCACGTTTTGATTTTTACATTAAATCAGTTGATATTTCTGCATTTTGTCGACCTGTTCACGCAGAGTTTTGTTGTGCTTGCATTCCTGGTGCTAGTACTTGCATTGTTACGGTTTACCGGTCGTCGTGTGCTGGTAATATTGATATTTTCAAAACCCAGATTAATGGTTTGATTGATTTTCTTAATCTTAAATTTAAAGTTCTTGTCTTTCTTGGCGATTTCAATATTGACCTAAATGGAGATACAGGGCATGCTCGTGACTTGAACAATATTTTTAATTTATACGGCCTGAGGCATTACATTGACGTACCAACACGTGTTACGTTCAACACTGGCTCATGTCTGGATAACATTGTTACAAATATTTGCCCTGAGTTGTTTGAAACAGGTGTGTGCGAACCATTGGTATCAGATCATTTGGGGATTTTCATATCTGTTTTAAAGGTTCCCAACTTGGTCTCGGGGAATCAACGGGTGATTCAGGTGTTGAATGATGTCACATTGTACACTTTTGCCCGGGGTTTGGCTGCGGTCGACTGAACTAGTCTTAATGCTGCGTCTATGGATTCTAATCAAATCGCTCAAACATTGTTGGGCATTCTATGTGTACAAAAAGATATACACATACCTACCAAGTTACACTCTCGTAGACAAACGCGAGAAAGGTGGTTTGGTCGTGAGCTTAAGATGCGCAGAACAGAAGTGTTTAGATGTAGACGCGCTTTCCAGTCTTCTGGAGGTCTGGAGGATTGGCGTTTGTACTGCAGCATCAGAAAAGTTTACAAGCAAGAGATTAGATCCGCCAAAAGGATTTCGTATTCTGAGGCTATTTTGACGTCAGATAATCAGAATAAAATGATCTGGAACATAGTAAACCAGGAGAGAGAGAACAATAAATGTCGTAATACAGTTTCTGCGTTAACATCTTCGGAATTTAACAGCTTTTTTGCTAACATTGCAGAAAAAATTTCTAGCTCTTTGCCGGCAGCAGTTTCTGATCCCCTTAACTTTGTCAGTGTTTTATCTAGCCCTTCTGCCTCTTTCTTCTTACCTCCAGTCGTTGAATGTGAGGTTCAAGCTGCTATATTACAGCTGAAAAACTCAACATGCACTGATTGTTATGGTCTGAATAGCCGTTTAATAAAGGCTGCTCTTGAACACGTTACTGGTCCTTTAACAGTTTTATTTAATGCTTGCTTGACCGAGGGTAACTGGCCTGGTGAGTTAAAGATTGCTAAGGTTTTGCCGTTGCATAAAAAAGGCGACTTGAACTGTGCCAATAATTTTAGACCGATTTCCATTGTTCCCATTATATCCAAAATTTTTGAAATTATCATCAACCACCGGCTTCTAGAATTTCTTGAGCTTCATTCCTTCATTTCTCCTCATCAATTTGGTTTTAGAAAGAATGTCTCAACAATCGATGCTCTTGCAAAGGTGATTGGGACCGTGGTCGATGGCCTTGACGAACGTCATGGTACTTCTGCTGTTCTGTACGATCTCGCCAAGGCGTTTGACTGCGTGGACCATTCTCTTTTGCTTGCCAAAATGGAGCATTACGGCATTCGTGGTTTACCATTGGTGCTCATTGGCTCTTACCTTGCCGATAGAACCCAGTATGTCAGCTTTGATGGGCATGAATCAGTTAATATGCCAATCCGATTTGGAGTTCCACAGGGTTCAGTCTTGGGACCCTTACTGTTTCTAATATTTATTAATGACTTGCCGTCAGCTGTTAACGGATGTACTTGTATTTTATATGCTGACGACACGACACTACTTTATGATGAAGATGAGTCTGATGAATCTGAACATCTTTCATTGGCAAAAAATTGGTTTGTGGCTAATAGACATTAATTGAATGAAAGCAAGACCGTCAAAATCACTTTCACCTCGGACAAGCTTGCTCATAAGTCACAACCAGTTAAGCTTCTTGGGTTAACACTTGACTCGAGTCTTACCTGGTCTGCTCAAATTGAAGCCTTGTGCTCTGCGGTGTCTTCGCAAATTTATGCACTGCGGCAGCTTCGGCATTGCTTGAAAACCAAGGCCCTTCGTACTGTGTATTTTGGCACCATTCACTCACTTCTCACTTACGGCATTAGATTTTGGGGAAACTCGAGTGGGGCTTATAAAGTTTTCGCTCTTCAGAAATCCGCCGTGAGGATTGTCGGGAATGCTCCTTATGGTTCGCACTGCCTTGCACTGTTTAGGGGGTGCAGGATTTTACCGGTTCCTTGTCTGTACATTTATGAAACATTAGTATTGGTTCACAAAAATAGATCCAATTATAATTCGCACTATAATATTCATACCTACGGCACGAGGAATGCGGTGGATCTTGTGGCCCCTTTCTCTAGGCTTAGGACTACCCAGGCGAATAAACTAAATGTTGAGTATTACAATGTTTTTAATAGTTTTTATAGAGGTCTCGATCTCCAAAATAGGAGTCTTCGTGAATTTTGTAAATTCGCTAAGATGTTTTTATTGGAACATTGTTTTTATTCTATCGAAGATTTTTTAAAATTTGCGCTTCGACTGCCAAGGCCATTAGCTCTTCTACATATTGTTATAGTTTCCTCAGTATATCACTACGTCTCAAAAAGGTGAGTAGTTTCTGTATAGCTCCAAATTCATTTTTAAAAGTACTTTCTATTTCAGGAGATACAATTCCACTCTGTCGTCTGTGGAGTTCATAGTTGGGGCATGTGAGGATATGTTGTACAGTTAGACGAACTCGACAAGTGTTGCATTTGGGTCTCTTTGAGCCTTCAAGTAGGTATAGGTGACTGAAATTTGTATGTCCTATTCGTATTCGACAGAGGGAAACTTGTTCTCTCCTAGAAAGTTCTCCTGGGTAGAACCATTTCTTTATTGATGGTTTGATTTTCCTGAGGGGTCCTTCTTGCTCTAACCAATGGTGTTGCCATGCTTCCAAAAGTTTTTGTTTAACATATTTTTTAATATCTTCCACAGGAACAGGTATTCCTTCATCTATTGTATCGGTGGTAGCGTCCCTGGCGGTAAAATCTGCTAACTCGTTCCCGGTTATATTCTTGTGGCTTGGGACCCACATGAGTGTTACTATTTTATTGGCTGCCATAAGGTAGGTGTTCATTTCTAATATCTTGATAGCCCATTCGTTCAATATAAAAGGATTTTCTAGAGCATTGATAGCACTTAGGGAGTCTGTACAAATCAGACATCTCTCATTCTCTTGGAATGAGAAATATAGCATTGCTTGCCATATGGCATACAATTCTGCTGTAAATATGCTACATATAGGGTTCAGTGTCCAGTGGTAAGGGTTATTATTCACTACGAAGGCAGCACTAACTCCATTTTCAGTTCGAGATCCATCTGTGTAGATAAACAGAGAATAACTGTATGTTTGACTTTGCTCCAGAAAAAGAGATTTATATGTCGAGGCTGATGTATCTTGTTTCTTCCATTCACTTAAGGATATGTTGATGTTTGGTCTTTGCCTCTCCCAGGGTGCAACGATCGGGTGGTTGTGGAGTTGTTGCATATAGTTACCATCATTCTCTGGTAGTAAAGAGTATTTAGTGGCTGCCTCTAAGTATCTTATATTGATTGGTCGTGTTGAGCTTCGTGAATACGTATTTTCTATATTCGTGAAATGCTGGAAATTCAAATGGTTTGGGATAGATCGGACTTTCACAGCGTATATAATTGTATTCATTTCTCGTCGCAGTTTGATGGGTTGAGATGAAGAGTCTACCAGAATAGCTTCTATTGGGCTAGTTCTGAAGGCTCCGGTAGCAAGGTGGATGGCTGTGTTTTGGATTATATCAAAAACCTTCAATTTAGATGGGCGTGCAGAGCCATATATCATGCAACCATAATCAATTTTAGACTGAATAAGTGTTTCATAGATTCTCAGTAAAATTTCTCTATCCGAACCCCAGTTGATACTCGCTAAACATTTCATGATATTGATGACTTTGCGGCATTTAACCTCTAAGTGGTTTATGTGTGATGCCCAAGTCAGTTTCTTATCAAAGATGATACCCAAAAGTTTTGTTTCTTCTCTGCAGGTTATCAGATCTTCGTCTAAATATAAAGTAGGGTCTGGATGGTCTGTTCTTAATCTGCAAAAGTGCACGCAGTGTGTTTTTTCAGGAGAAAATCTGAAACCAGTTATTTTTGCTAGAGCATTCACTCTGTTTATTTCTCTTTGGAGAGTATGTTCAATGGTTTCCATGGAGTGGTTTCGACTGAAGATGGTGAGGTCATCAACGTATAATACAGTTTGGATACCTTCAGAGGGGTTGCAGATGAGGTTGTTTATAGCGATTGAAAAAAGGGTGACACTGAGGACGGATCCTTGGGGTATTCCATTTTCCATAATCCTCTCAGATGATTCCCAGTTTCCGATCCTCACTGAGAAAGATCTGTCAGCAAGAAAGGAAGTCAAAACCTTTGGTAGGTTTCCGCGGATATTCCATTTATGTAATTCTTTTATGATCGCATATTTCCATGTCATGTCATATGCTTTTTGTAGATCCAGCATGATAGCTACAAGATGTTGTCGTTCTTTGAAAGTTTCTTGAATTTCCATTTCGAGAGCACTGAGAGCATCGATGGTAGAACGGTTTCGTCAGCAACCAACTTGTCTTTCAGAAAGGAGGCCTTTGGATTCTAAAACCCAGGTTAGTCGGAGATTTATCATCTTCTCAAATAATTTTCCCAAACATGAAGTTAGGGAAATCGGGCGGTAATTCTTTGGGTAACATGAAGTCACACTTTCTTTTAGAATTGGGATAATGATTGCTTTCTTCCAGTTTCTTGGGTAAGACGAAGAAAAGTCGGATGGGAAAAAGAGGAAAAACAGAGGAGACAGTCCTGAGGAGAAGCAGGTGGGGAAAAAAGGAAGGAAGGAGGAAGGGGTCAAGGAAAGATTAGGGCGAAAGCTGCAGGAGATGGAATGGATGGAGGCACATCTAGACACTCTGGATATGGCGGATTTCAGAAGAATCTTGGGAGACCTAAAAACAATTTATAGAGAAATGGAGGAACAACAACACGCGCAGTGTGAAGAGTGCAAGGAGGTGGACGAAAGGAAGAGGATAAAGGAGGCAACGGAGAAGATTAAGGAAGACCTCAATCAGGGGGGGAACTATAGTGATTATAATAAAATCAAGGATATTAAATGGGGCGAAGAAGTTTTTGATACAACAAAATGGGAAAGAGGCAATCTAGAGGAGTTACTCTTGGGAAAAGGAAATTGCGTAATTATAAGTAAAGGAGATTCGGAGAGGGGAATAAAGGATACAGTCCGGAAGTATAATGAGGAGATATGGACCCTGCTGGACAGTTGTGAGGAGGGGGAATGTGACGCTCTCGAGAATAGTCAAAAGGGTACGAGATGCCAAAGAAAGTGGTTCTACTACGCGGTGAAAGTGGGAGAGGACGAGGGGGAGGGCTTATACAAAGCAATGGAAAATTTGACAGAAATGGTCAGGAGAACACAGGAGAAGGGAGAGGCGAAAGTAATAATAGGGGAGGGAATTGACAAAACCAAGGTGAGGCAAGCTATAGAGTTTATAGGTAGGAAGAGAGAGATCACGTGGAAGATTGTTGTAGGAGCAGAGGAAAAGAGGATAGAAAAGAAAAAAACCGAGAGGGAGACGCTTCTTATAAAGACTGGGGATGAAACTTATTCCGAAGTATTAAACAAGATGAAATCTCGAGTCAAGGTTGAAGATATGGGGATTAAAGTGGATAACGTGAAGAAGACCAAAGGTGGGGATATTATAGTGAACTTGAAAGGTAGGGGGTCGGCGGAGAAGTTTAGAGGGGAGTTAAGAAACAAGTTGGGAGAGATAGCAGTGGCTGTCAGAAAGAGGTACGAGGCCAATTTCGACATCCTGGATTTGGACCCATCCATAAATGAGCAGGAGCTCACAACGGAGATATGCAGATGGACAGGGATGGAAAAGGGGGAACTTATCGTAAGGAGCCTGAGGGCGAATAGAGGGGGTGGGCAGACGGCTAAGGTTAGCGTACGAAAGGAAATGGCGGACGAAATGCGGGGACATAGACGTATCAAAGTCCACTGGCAACTTTGCAGGGTAAGGGAGAGGTTCACCCCTCTCAGATGTTATAAGTGCATGGAGTATGGGCACAATACCTACTCTTGTCAGAACAAGGAGAGGGGGAAGGCGTGTTTCAACTGCCTCAAGGAGGGGCATTGTGCACGAGAGTGCAAAGGGGAGGCGGTGTGCCTATCTTGCAAGGTGTCGGGGCATAGGACGGACTCCATGGAGTGCCCAAAATATAGGGAGCTTGCCTATGGCAAAAAAATAGCAGGGACCGCACAGAAAAGTGGATAAGCTGTAGGAGGTGATACGTGTAGACAGGGGGAAGAAGTTTACTTCTTGTATGGGAACGTGCACTGAGGTCATGGCGTCAAGCTCGTTCCGGTGCAGACCATGTTCCCGAGGAGTTTAAGAGGAGGGTGGTTTAGTGCGGTGAAAGTCCCACACGAACTCACAGCATTGCACTGCCCGCTGTGGGAACGGCATTAGCTTCCACCCCACCTCAGGGCAAAAAAAAAAGTTTCTTGGGTATACGTTAGAAAGCCAGCTTTTATTATAGAGTTTGAGTAGATTGTTTTTGTCTTCCAGAGATAAATGGTTCAACATTCCGTACATTATTGAGTCGTGACCTGGAGCGCTTTCTTTACAAGTGTTGAGTGCGTATTCCAATTCTTGTATCGTGAAAATGTTATTGTACGTGAGGTTCTCATTTGTATCAAAATCTAAATTTTCTCTCTCTTCTTGAGATTTAAGAGTTTGGAAGTCCTGGTCATAGTTCATAGAACTGCAGATCGATTGAAAGTGATCTGCAAAAGCTTCACTTATTTCAGGTATTCCTCTTATGAGTTCATCGTTGATGTCCAAAACTTCTGGTGTTATGAGTTTACGGGTGCCTGCTATTGTTTTTATTTTCTTCCAGACCTCGGTTGTAGGTGTATCTGTAGTCAATGATGAGACATATTCCTCCCATGAATTTTTCTTTGCTTCTTTTATTGCGAGTTTAGCATGGGCTCTAGATCTTTTGAATGTAATCAGATTAGCTTCTGTGGGGTATCGTCGGAATTTATTCAGTGCTCTCTTTCTCGCTGATACAGCTTCTCGGACATTTTCATTCCACCAAGGGACGTCCTTAGATGTTTTCCTAATCGAAGATTTTGGTATACTTTCGTTTGCAGCCAGTAGAATGGTTTCAGTGGTTCGTTGTACTGCTTCTTCAATAGTATCGTAAATATTGGGGTTGGGGACGGAGACACCGTTTGAAAAGGTATCCCAGTTTGCTTTCTTGATTAACCACTTTTCTCGGGAATTGAGTTCTTGGAGAGGGGAGTCAATTCCGATGATGATTGGGAAATGGTCACTAGAGTGTAGGTCATCCATTGTTCTCCATGTAAAGCGTGGGGCAATGTTCGGTGTTACGAAACTGAGGTCTATGGTGGAGAACGAATTCGATCTCATATTGAAGTGAGTGGATTCACCATTATTTAAAAGGAACAATTGGCTGTCTTCCATTATTGTTTCTACACGTTTGCCACGTGTATCTCTTATTTGAGAGCCCCAAAGTCGTCAATGTGCATTCCAATCTCCAACAATGATGGTAGGTTGAGGGAGTTGGTTCAATATATTTTGGATTCCTTGTACGTTCCAATGGGGATTCGGAAGATATATGTTACATATCGTGAGTTCAATTGGTGTCCTAATTCGGATGGCCACAGCTTGCAGGTTAGTGTTCAATCTTATTTCTTTCGTAGGAATCGAATCTCTGATGAAGATAGCTACTCCTCCTCTTGCTCTCAGGTCAGGTGTTACGTCTTTACGGAAGCATTGGAAATCTCTGAGAGAGAATTTTTCATCTGGTTTCAAGTGGGTTTCCTGAATGGCAATTAGAATTGGTGATATTTTACATTTGATGGATTGTAGTTCAGGTAGATGCAATTTTATCCCATTACAGTTCCATTGCAGTATATTTGAGTGGGTATGTATAGTGTTCATTATTTAAAAATTATGTGGGGAAAACAGTGGGTTCTGTTTCCTGAGGTGGTGGCATCTCAGGACGCGTCAATTTTTCTCCGCTATTTTTGCGTGGTTTACCTTTAGGCCAGCCTTTTTTAGTTTTTTTCCTAGTGCTCATCTGACTGGACATTGACTCCTCACCTGAGGAATCTTCTCGAAGACGTTTGCATATCTGTGAAGATTGGCTGTCAGAGGCGAGGTATTCAGCAATCTTTGATTCCGCAAAGGATTGCGAGGATTGGATTTGGGAAAAGTTGAGTTCTTTCTTCAAGGCATTAACTAATAGTGGGACCAAATCCTTTATTAACTATTGTATATTCGTTACTGTAGGTGAAGTTGTTGCGCAAGAGGTGTTGGTAGCTTGTGAGTACGATACATTCGGTTTCGGGGTGTGTACGACTATTTTTTTTTGCTTCTGCATATGTTTGGTTGTTCTTTACTTTGATTTCTTGGATAGCAATCTCTTGTTTGTAAACAGGGCACTCTCTAGATCTTGCAGGGTGTGGTCCATTGCAATTCACACAGCTGGTTGGTGGTTCGCAGGGTTCACCAGTGTGGGGGGGTTTTCCACATACACAAACTTGGTTTCTCGTACATCTCGTCGCATGATGTCCAAACGTTTGGCAGCGGAAGCATCTCAGTGGTGCAGGGATATAAGGGCTACCTTTCAAAAAGTAAAAGGCAACTTTTATATTTTGTGGGAGTTTAGGTGTATTGAAAGTAATAATATGGCTGGCTGTATCTGTTAGAATTCCATCTTTCCTTGTTTTCATTCTCCTTACTTCTACGACTCCTTCTTCCTTCAGTTCTTCCAATATCTCTTCTTCTTTACAATAAAAAAGATCTCTACATGTTATGACTCCGCGTGTCTGATTCAGTCTTAAATGAGGTATTACTTCAACTTCTTGATTTAAGATCACTTTCAATTTTCTTAATTCTCTGGATTGAGCTGCTGAAACAGTTTCAATCAATAAACCATCTCGTATTTTCTTTAGATTCTTCACTTGATCAACTTTTCCATATATAAATTTATTCAAGAAGAAGGGATTTGTTTTCGCGAAATCGCCTTCTCTCCCCTTCACGATCAAGAACCGGGGTGGTGCCGCCGTCTCCTGATTCGTGTTCTGTTCAGTAGGTTTTAATGTGGTACTACTATTCACATCCTGATTTATAGAGGCAGGATCCTCATTGGAATTTCCAAGTGAATTTATGTTCATTTGAATCCCACGAGTCGGGTAGAAAGTGGTCGACCATGGCAGTGCTTTTTTTGGATGTTTGCCCCTGAAAATGACCATTTGAAATTATCAGGCTTGTGCACCCACAGATGATCCCATACTGAAAGGGGGTAAAATATTTTCTGCGTGGCTCTTGCAGCGGACGATATTAGTATATCACCTAACTCTTTCATGAGACCTGCCATGGATCCCCTACTAGTTGACGCTCGCAGGGCTGTGATCAATTCCTCCTTCATCGGTAACATTTGTAGAGTACTGCGGAGCGCGAGGAGCATCTTACTAAAGTATCTTTTTTCATTTATGAGTAGAATAGCTTGTGTAAGAGGCCCCACGCTCCTCAGCAAACCTGTCCGCCTTTCCGGAGGAAATGTGATGCCCTGGAGGAGCGGAATATGTTGATTCGTTAACCCATATTCTGATATATTATGCTAAGATGGCCCTCTAGTTGTTGGTGGTGCAGCTCTGGAAGATCCAGGGGCAGGTCGCTTTAGTCCTCTTGCACCGCCATCGTCTCGCATCTGGAATTTTGTAACTCCTGTGCGAACTTCGTCGAAGGCGCATTTAAATCCTGTGATGATGTTCATTATGGGAGTTGCAATTGGAAAATCTAGTTTTACCCCCTTCGTCTTCACTTCTGTTGCCAGTTCTGCAATTTTTATGGGAGTCGCTCCAATCTGTGCTTCGTACGTGGAATACTTAGCTGATGTTCCGGAACTGTTTGCACTATCAGATTTCCGCAAGTAAGTAAAAACCGTTGCAAGGACTCCTGCTATTTGGTTGGAGATGTCAATATCGATGGTAACCGCTCCTTCAGTGGCTTCGATAGGCTTATCTCCATTTGGGAGCTTTGCAACTATGAGATCATAAATGGTAAGCAAATTAATGATTTCTGCATCTCTCCTCGTTTCTCGTTGTTCTTGAGTGAGGTTTTCGAATTCCTGCATCTCTACATCATTGTCTGCGGTGTCCATGTTAATTGTTTTGAGTTATTGAATACTCTTTATTTTATATTATACTATCTGTTTTTGCCCTATTATTATTATTATTATTATTTTTTTTTGGGTCACGTGTTTCCACGGTGTGTCTTGTAGCCGGTGGGGTGAGTCACAAGGCGTACAAGCGTGATGCGTATTTTAATTATCTTTTGCAGGTTTATTCAGAACTTTACGGACTATGTTACAAGTTCCCAATATTGCGGCTTTTTGCAGTTCCTTATGTACTCTGAAAGGTAAGTTTAGTTCTTCCAGGTGTTTTCTGAGCTTTTTCGAAACCTCGCCAGTGGCCCCTATGACAATTGGGATTGTACGCACGGTCTCTGCCTGCCATGTCTCCTTCATATCTTCCATTAAAGGTAGGTATTTATCTTGTTTTTCTTTTTTAAATACGTTTGCGGGAGCAGGAACGGATATTTCAATTAAGGAAATTTTTTTCTTCTCTTTATCGTATAGAACAATATCCGGTCTGTTGTGCGTTACTTCCCGATCCGTCTGGATTTCTCTGTCCCAGTACACTAAAAAACCGTCATTCTCTGTTACGTTCCTCGGGTTATATCTGTGATATGGTACCAGTTCGTCCTTATTATTATTATTATTATTTATTTTTTTTCTATTATAGAGCATCTACTGCTTTGGTCATTAGCTCTTCTAATTTGGAGGAGAGAAAACTCATGTTCACCCGACGTATAATCGGGTAGTGTTGGACTCCTTTATGGCCTACCAACCAAAAACCTCCCCCAATATTATTATTATTATTATTATTATTATTATTATTTTGTTGATGAAGGCGTCGACTACGTGGTCATTAGCCTTATATATGTCTTAACTATTTACATTTTGGTATTAGTTAAATTAAATTTTGTTATATACATTTATCATTTTCAAATAGGTAATAACTTTTTTTATATTTTTTGTAATGGTTAAACAAAGTTTTATATCATTTGGAAGCATAACCTGTTGGCGTTGGTTAATATATTGTGTACATTCTAATAATAAGTGATCAATTGTTAAAATTGTATTGCATATTTCGCATCTTGGTGGATTTTGTCCTAGTAACATGTAGGAGGATGTAAGATGTGTATGTCCAATTCTCATTCTTGTCAATTTCACTTGTTCCTGTATCTTTAGTTGCAAATTCGCTGCCCAGGGTTTGACATGAATCTTTAACCTTCTCAGTTTTGACACATGTTGATTCCATTGTTCTTGCCATGTTGACATAATTTTCAGTTTCATGTAATTTTTGTAGTCTTCTGATCTTATTGGGATATCTTCTGGTTGATTACTTAGTGCTCCTTTTGCGGCAACATCGGCATACTCGTTACCAGCTATACCAATATGACTTGGTATCCACACAAATATAACTTTTTTTCCGACAGTCTCCAAGTGGAATATATTGTTATGAATGTGTCTAATTAGGGGGTCGGGATTGAAGTTGTTTTCCAATGCCTTCAGTGAGCTAAGCGAATCAGTACGTATTATACTGGTACCATGGTTTTCTTTTTCTATGTATTTCAAAGATTTCCAAATGGCAAATAGCTCTGTGGTGAACACTGTAGTAGTTTCTGGTAATGTCCAAGATCTAGTTATATTCTCAGTGTAGAAGGCACATCCAGCGCTATCATTACCTTTTGAGCCATCCGTGTAAATAATTTTGGAATTTGGATACGAGTCTATAATAGATAGAAATTCTTGTTTAATAAGGTCGGTTGGGTGTTGCTCTTTTTGATATTTTAGACATTCAAAATGTATTTTTAATTTACTTATTAACCATGGAAAGACTTCATATTCTTGATAAGAGTAGAAAGGAGGACAAGACATATTTAACTTTTCTAACAACTCTTTAAATCTAATTCTGACTGGTCTGGTAATTGTTGACCGCATTTCAAATATTTCATTCTCCCGAACAGTGAGGATCTCATGAACAGGATGTTTATGTAGGGCTAACATTTTCAAAGAGTAATTTGAAAGTAATAGCTGTCTTCTGTACTGTAGTGGTGGTATAGATGCTTCACAACAAAGTGATAATGTTGGACTTGTTCGAAAGGCACCAAGGGCAACAAGTAATGCTGTTCTTTGGATGGTATCGAGTGGTCTTAGTGAAGAAGGTTTTGCTGAGGCATATATAATACTTCCATAATCAATACGTGGTAAAATAAAAGATTTGTAGAATTTGAGTAAGATCTGACTATCGCATCCCCATCTTATACTTGACACTGATTTCAGAATATTCAAATATTTCTTACAGTTATTGGTAAGTTCGTTGATGTGTAATTTCCAATTGAGTTTTCTATCCATAGTTACACCCAAGACTCGTGACGATGATTTTATTTCTACATTGGTATCTTCCAAAAACAGAGTTGGCTCGCGGTGAGAGGATCTTAATCTGCAGAAATGTACACAATGCGTTTTAGTTTTTGAGAAAGTGAACCCTATTCTTTTTGCAGCATTATTAATTTTATTTATATTTCTTTGCAGAATCTCTTCAATATTTTCAATATCTTTAGATTGATAGTAGATAACTAAATCATCAACATATATACTTCTCCCAACATTCTCTTCAACTATATTTACAAGATCATTAACGGCTATTGCGAACAGAATAACACTTAGAGTTGAACCTTGTGGAATACCATTTTTTTGGACACGTATGTCGGATAACGTTTGTTGCACTCTAACTCTGAAAGTTCTTTTCTCCAAAAAGTTTTTTATAAAAATTGGTAAGTTACCCTTGAATCCCCATTGTTCAAGAGATTTGAGAATACCTAATCGCCATGTTTGATCAAATGCTTTTTCTATATCAAAGAAGACTGCAACTAGATGGCATCTTTCTGCAAAGGAGTTTTGAATAGCATTTTCAAGTAAAACAAGCTGGTCATTTGTAGAGTGATGTTTGCGAAAGCCCATTTGATGATCACTTAATAAATTTCTTTTTTCTAATTCCCACATGAGTCTTATGCTTACCATTTTTTCTAATAATTTACCCAAGCAACAGGTGAGGGAGATAGGACGATAACTAGTTGCAGACTCGAGATCTTTTCCTGGTTTTGGTATTGGTATAATCGTTGCTTCCTTCCATTGTGTAGGGTAAGAATGCTTTTGCCAAATATTGTTGAATATTGTAATTAAATAATTTTTTGTTTTTCAGGTAAGTTGTCAATAAACTGATAAATAATTTGATCGTGTCCTGGAGCTGATGGTTTCGCTTCTTTTAATACATTTTCTAATTCTTCTAATTTAAAAGGAATATTATATTCAAAATATTGATCCGTAGCAAAGTTAGGTAAGGGATGCGTCTGGCTATTTATATTAGTTTCTCCACTTACTTGCTCAAAATACTTCGCAAGTTCATCTGATATGTCTTGATGACTAGATATTTTTGTATCACGAATTGTTAATTGAGGGGAAGGTAGATTGAAGGTTTTTCCAATTATGCTACGAATCTTTTGCCATACTTCTTTACTAGGAGTCTTTGTATTTATTGTACTGATATACTCTTGCCAAGATCTCTATTTGGCTTCTACAATTAGATAACGAGCTCTAGCTCTTAACTGTTTGAATTCAATTAACGTTTCTCTTGTCATGTTTCTTTTAAATAAATTGAAAGCTCTCTTTTTCTTTTTCACAGCTTCAGCAATTTCTTGATTCCACCATGGTACTTTTTTGACATTTGCGCAACTTTTAGTCATGGGAACCGAAACGGTTGCAGCATCAATTAATGCATCTGTGAAGTGTTTCAGAAGCAAATTTATATCACCCACATTTTCAGGGATAAAAGATTCAAGAAGTTCGCGATAGAGAGGCTAATTTGCTTTGTTTGGTAACCATCTTTTTGGTATGTTCTCGTATTTTATTCTAGCTGCAAATTCAATGACGATAGGGATATGATCGGTATTATGCTCATCTAGAACACTCCATTTTATATTTGGCTCTAATATAGGTGAACATATTGTAAGGTCTAATTGAGAGAGAGTGTTTGACCGACTATTGATATAAGTACCTTCACCGGTATTTAAGATATTGAGATTAAATTCTTCGAGTATTTCCTCTATAGCTTTTCCTCTATGATCAGTATATGATGAGCCCCATAGAGTATTATATGAGTTGAAATCTCCAAGGATAATGAAAGGAACAGGAAGTTGTCTAACAAGATCTTGAAGGTCGTCTGGTCTCCAATAGATGTCAGGGAGGTATATATTACAAATGGTCATTTTTATTGGATAATTCAGTTGGACTGCTATTGCTTGTAAATTCGTATTCAATTTTATTTCCTCCATTTTGATATTTGTCTTAGTATATATAGATACACCACCATGAGCTCTTCTGCGGGGATCGATACTTAAATTGACACAATTATAGGTTCTTAGAGAAAATTGTTCATGTGGTTTTAGGTGTGTTTCTTGTATGCAGATACAGAATGGTTTATATTTTACAATAATTTCTTTTAGCTCTGGGTAATGATGTTTTAGTCCATTACAGTTCCACTGTAATAATGTTTCTAGGTTCGCCATTAGTTAAGTGAGTTGAAAAGAAATATTTATTTTATATGAATGTTAATATAATTAAGCATTACCTAGAGTGAAAATAAGTAGTTTAATAAGTTAGATATAAAAATGTGAATAAATTGTAAAATATGTATATAAAAATTATTTAAAATTTAATTGTTATAAAATATCACAGTTGGGTTAATGTAACATTACAATCCTGGATATTGGCAATACCAATATCAGGATTGCTGATTTTTCGTGGCTTGCCACGAGGCCAACCTTTCTTCGATTTTTTCTTTATTGACTCTGTTTGCGAAGTAGTAGCTTCGCTGGTAACTGATTCTATATCAGAACTATCTCTTCTGTTTCTTTTGTGTCTAGAAATATGCGGCGAGGAAAATTCTTTTGTGCCATGAGAGCTAAGAGAGATTGACGACATATTTTGATAGTTCTGTATTTCCCGATTAATTGCTTTAGTGATAATTTCTTCTAGACGGGGCAATATTTGATTAAAAGTTTCAATATTATTAGATATAGGAGTTTTAACTGCTGATGCATAGGAAATATTCTTAGATGGCGTGGGTATTTGTATTTTCCTTTTTGCTTCTCCATATGAAATTTTTAAGATACTTTCATTTCAATAATTGCCGTCTCAGTTTTGAATTTCTCACATTCCTTACTATTCGCAGCATGCAGCCCTTCGCAATTGATGCATTTAATTGGCTTCTCACATTCTGCCGGTTCATGCGGAGGGAGTCCACAAGAACATAATTTCTCATTGGTGCAATTATTTGCGACATGTCCAAATTTTTGGCAGTTAAAGCATCTAGTTGGGGGTGGAAAATAAGGTCTAATTTTTAGGTTATAATAGGCTATCTTTATTTCATTTGGCAGTAAGGACATGATTTGCAGAATCAGAGACTTGATTGTCAACTTTGCGCTTTAGTCGTCTTACTTCAATTACGCCTTGGTTCTTAAGATTTTCTTTAATTTCTTCCACTGTACAATTCAAGAGGTCTCTACAGAATACAATTCCTTTCGATATATTTAAGGTGGTATGTGGTACAACATCTACATCATAGCCGGCGAATTTGTTCACTTCCATCAACCGCTTTGTCTGTAGATTTGATTTAGTATTTACTAACAGACCATCCCTAATTTTTTTAACATTTTTTACTTCACCTATTAATCCATAAATCACGTTTGAGATGACAAACGGGCTAACCAAATTAAAGTTCTCACCATTATCACCTTTCCTTTTAACAACCAAGAACCGAGGCAAGTCCATCGTCTCCTGAGTTGCTGTGGATTTTTTAGGTGATCCACCAACACCTTTTGTTGATAAGTGTGACTTTTCCATATAAAATCCCACGAGAAAGGAAGAATAATCGGTCAACTGCATCAGTGCTCCTTACCACAGCAAGGTCTTTCATACAACTAGATTCGACCAGGTGTCCAGAGGGCATCGTTTATAACCAACTACGTATGGCCATTCATTCCTCAGTACGATCGCTTCCACTTTAAATTACGGATTTTTATGCATAGGCTGGACGAGGTTTACTCCTCGTGAGGGGGAGTTACAGTCCGCGTGTTGCCCAATCACGTGAGCTACCACAGAGTGATAACTCCTTCATGTTGTGGGACTCTTCTGTCTGGGTTACCATACCATAGCCGAGGGTCCCGGTTTTTCGGCGCCGGAAACTCGCCGCTCGTCCCCCATATCTGGTTAGGACTTGTCAGCGTGTTCGGATGTAACTTGGGCATATTGGATCTTCTACTGGCATTTGTTGGTGCTATCACATCGGCATAGATAGCCCCACCAGTGCCCCACTGACCATTTCTGAGCTGTTTTTTAGTTTCACTCCTCCCTTCCCGTCCTTGCGGCTCGAGGAGGGACGAAGTTACTGAGCCACTCCACCAACGACAAGGTCTTTCAGCTCCTAGGAGTGGTATTATTATTATTTTTTTTTCACACTTGTACGTGGTTGGTGGTAGCAGTTTCTACCGGACGCAGTTGCATCAAGGTATAAACCTACTTAATTAGGGGGTTAGTGTTCTTCGGACAATTGCAGTTGTTCCCAGAATTATTGCTTTTTGTATCAAACCACAGATATGTCGAGATATGCTTAGCTCTTCCAGGTGTTTAGTTACTTTAACGTGCACTAAGCCATTTGCAGAAATTATGAATGGTTTGATCTCTACCTTTCTTAAATTCCATAAATCTCTTACTTCATCTGCTAGCGGACGATATCGCATTATCTTGTCTTTGTAAGCTTTCCCCAGATTTTTGCCCAGTGGGACCGAAAAATCAATAATGATCGCAGATTTGCTGTTTTTATCTAGCACGATCATGTCTGGTTTGTTGTGTTGAACTTCTCGGTCTGTTCTTATCAAAGTATCCCAATAGACTTTATAGTGCTCATTTTCAACTAGACTTAACGGTTGATGTTTGTACCCTGGTGTTTTTCCTGTTTTTAGATTTAATCTTTGGGTCACAGCGAGATGAAGCTCCTTTCCCATATTATTGTGTCTACTCAGGTAAGCGGTGGGGGCTAATTGGGTGCAGGCTGATATTATGTGCTGGATCGTCTCCTGTTCCTTATTACAGAGTCTACAGCGGGGGTTTGGGATGTCCATTTTAATGATATATTTCTGGTGGCAACGCGTTGCCACCACTTGGTCCTGGATTGCATGGAGTGCGCCTTCGGTTTCCGCAAACAAGTACCCCGTCATGAGGTAAGTATTCGTTGCTCTGAAATCTGCATCTTCCTGGTGCAGTGAGTTGTAATATCTGCCATGTAACACTTTTACCTGCCAAGTTTCCTTCATTTTATTGATGCAGTCATTTTCCCTATCAGGTTCCCCGTCGGCGAGGTTTAGTGCCGAGTATCCATCATCAATTGTAACTAGGCATCTTAATAGAGGTAAGTTCTTATTTTTAAAATATCCTCTCAGTTTTTGAGTTTCATCCACTAACATGCTCTCGAGATTAGTCAGTCCACGGCCACCTTCTTTCCTGGGCATATACAATCGCTCCATCGCAGATTTTGGATGGTGTAGGCGAAATTTTGTGAGCGTTGTACGTACTTGTCTGTCTATTTGCTGTATTTCTGTATGTGTCCAATCTATTATGCCAAATGAGTACGCCAACCCGGGTACTGCCCATCCATTGATTGCCTGTATTTTGTTCTTAGAGTTCAGTTGTGTTTTCAAAACGGTATCAATTCGACGGAAAAATTCTGCTGTTGCTCTTTCTTGATTACCTTTCTTGTCGAGGCTTAATCCTTGCTGAAAGCCTAAGTATTTGTATCTGTCCTCTGGGCCTAGGGATGGGATTGTTGTTATGTTATCCATCAGTGTCATATTTTGGAACTGTGTGACCTTTCCTCTATCCACATGGACGACTGCACATTTTTCTAGCCCCATTTCCATTTTAATCGCATCGCTGAACGCCTTAACAAGCTCTAGCGAACTTTGCAATTGTTGAGGGTTTTTGGCATACACCTTAAGATCATCCATGTAAAATGCATGGGATATTTTTGTCCCTTTGTCAAGCTCGTATGAGTTTCCACTTTTTTTTAACATCTCACTTAAAGGGTTAAGTCCTAAACAGAACCAGATTGGGCTCAGGCTGTCACCCTGGAAAATGCCTCTATTGATTTTTATCTCATCTGTTCTGTAGGTTTGAAGATTTAGTGTCATTCGCCATGTTGCCATTAAATGTCTCAGCACTGCAGAAAGATGGGGGTGGATTTTATATACCTCTAGTACTTTCAGTAGCCAGGAGTGGGGAACTGAGTCGAAGGCTTTCCTATAATCGATCCATGCCATGGATAGTTTTCTTTTCTTTAATTTTGCTTGTCTTGTAACAATGTTGTCAATTACAAGAAGTTCCTTACATCCCCGTGCTTTTTGTTTACATCCGTTCTGTTCCCATGCAAGAATATTGTTTGCATTTATGTGATGTGTGATCTTTGAGCATATGATCGAAGTGAAGATTTTATAAATGGACGGTAGACAAGTTATGGGCCGATAATTTTTAGGGTCTTTTATGTCTTCACATTTAGGGAGCATGTGGGTAATCCCGAGAGTGAAGTATTCTGGTATGATCGAAGGATCCAGGATGGCTGCTGCAAATTTATCTGCTATTTTTTAGTGAATTCCGGTGAGTTTTTTCCACCAGAAGTTGTGAATATGGTCGATGCCCGGTGCTGTCCAGTTTTTCAGCTTGCTGGTTGCAGCGGTAATATCTACGTTCCGTATTTCAGGCTGCGCCATCTGTCCAGTTGTTTCGTGAGATTTAACTTCATGCGCGATCCAAAATGCTCTGTCATTATGCGTGACACTTTGTTCCCATATGTTCTTCCAGAATCTTTGCATGTCTTCTTTTTTAGGTTTTATATGTGAGGTTTCCACTGTGTTTCGTTGTAGTTGTCTATAGAATGCTTTTTGGTCCCTTGCGAACAGTTTATTCTCTTGATACCGACGGCTTCTTAGTCGGTACCTTCTTATCCTATTTCCTAATGCTTTTATCTTTTGTTTCAGGCCATCCAGATGCTTTAGAAGATCCTGCTGATATGATGGACTCCCTGGGTTGATTTTTGCACGTTTGGCATAGCTCTTCGCCTTCTTTTTCAACTTTTGGCTGCTCTCAGAGTTAAGATACGTGTGCAGAATACCTACTTCTTTACGTATGGTATTTATTCTGCATTCTATGCGTCGCTCCCAAGGCGGGGTGTTTTTCGTGGGCCTTTCATTATCCAACTTTTTGTTTTTGTGTTTGGAACTATATGTAGAGCAGACAACATGAGCAGCACAGTACACTGCATGGCAGATATCAAGTAATGACTCTGAAGGGATGGTGTCGTTAAGAGTTTTATTAGTTTTCTCCACCATGGTTAGGATTTCTTGATTTAGGGTTAATTTTGGTAGTGCTGGTCTATCTTGCATGGGGATGCCTCGGAGTTTAAGGTCAGCTTCCTTTAGCAGATCTTCGATTTCTGTGAGGTCTTCTACTAGCTCTGGTCTTTGTTCCGGTAAGTACTATTCGGTGACTTGTGGAGCCACGCTCATTCGGTGGACGGAACGTCTGATGGATTGTCTTCGCCAATCAGATTTGAGTACATCTAGTTCCGCTTCGCTCAGAGCTCTACGCCGTATAATCGATCGTATTTGATCAGCTAGTCGTTGTGCTGGGAGTGTCAGCTGTTGGTGTTCTGCATTCCATAAATCTTCCAGTCTATCTCGATATCCGATCATGCCGTTTCCCCCTTTGTCACTTGGTAGTATGCGCGCATTAGTTCAATGTTAAGTGATCTAGACCAGCGCATACTCCTACCCTCTATCCTTTGGTTTACCCTTAGGATGTGTTGAGCGGGACTCGCTCTTTCCAGAGTGTCCAAGCTTTCCATCAAGGGTTGTTTCTCAGGGGTTGCAGGCCTTGTGGTTTCAGTTCGCTGGGTGGTGCCACTTGCTTCACCATTTGCGGCTAGGTACCGCTGTGTTCCGCTAGTAGAGGCGGCACCTACTCTACTAGCATCCGAGGCTTGGCTTCTTGTAACAGGAGCTGTTCTATTCACAGTCGGTAGGGTTGCTGGCCCTACCTACCGGTTGCTGGGGTCTGCGGGATTGCGCCCCGAGGCCTTACGGCCCCCCTTCAGGCGGGGCTGGCAGTACAGGATTTACGTCGTTACCCGTAGCGAAGTTGATGCTGCTGGCAACAGTATCTGCTCTGGCCAGATTGGTTGTTCTCCCTCTCGCGTTAGCTCATCTACTGTTGATCCGCCACCGGGGGTTGGTTACCCGATCTTGTATCTCCAGAGATGGTTACCAGGGTCTACCGACGTAGAGGTGCGAGTAGGAATTGGTAGGAGAGGCTGTAAGTGTCGCTTCACTACCGTTTAGACCCCGTATTATTATTATTATTATTATTATTATTATTTTGTGCTTGAACAATATCAATAGTTCGAGATTGTAGTAGTTTTTAAATTGTGCAAGCTAGTGTATCCGTTTTACCTAAGTGTTATGACTGTGTGCAATTGCTGGCAAGTACTAACTCCAAGTTTTTAATCGCATTATTGCATTTCAATGTTTTAAAGTGTTCTGTTTTACGTCAGTTTTTACCAGAATTAATTTTACGGTGAATACCTATTCCACCAAAGGTTGTTGATTTGTTTTGTAGACTGGGTAAATTTGTTGAAATATGCAGAATTCAACTGCTAACAATAGTAATGATCTCCCGTGTATTAGATGTAATAAGATCGTAACGACGGGTATTGAATGCGTACGATGTGGTAGACTATCCCACAAATGTTGCTTGGCATATTTGAAGATCAAATTACTTTCCAAAGACACCGTTAATTGTTGCATCGGAGAAACAGCGGGTAACGATATCCAAAGTGATTCTGCTGTAGTAGACAATGACAATTTAAATATTATTGATGGCCTTAAGATTAGTTTTCTTGAGAGAATAATAAGTGATAAGGATTCAATTATCGAAAACCAAAAAATAGCCATAGACGCACTGACAGAGCAGATTGCTTTATTGAAACGACTAAAACAGCCTAATGAACTCGATGGCCAGTCATCGGAAAGTTATAGACAGATTATAGATTGCAGCAATGGGCAAGATATGGAGCAAAAGACTAGTTCATCGTCTAAAGAAGAGACCCTAAATAAAACATCCAATTACATATCTGCAGATGCAGTTGCAAAGGCTGTGCAGAGTGCAAGTTCTGTAAGCATAAAACTCAGTGATCAGTTGCGAACTAGCAGAGTAGGCTCTGCGACTTCTAAAGAATCTGCGAAGAGAACGAAGAGCTTGTTGGTAGATTCTTGTAAGAGTGACGGCGACTGTAAATTAACCGCTGCAGTAACAAATTCCAGAATGCATTACCATTACCACGTTACTAGGTTCTCCGCTGACACTACCGACGAAGAGCTTTTCCAACATCTATCCCAATTCGCTCCATATGTGAAGGAGATGAAATTGAATTGTCGCAATCCTAACGAGTATAGCTCATTTAAGATCTCGATACCTGTTGATGAATCTCAGTTAATACTAAAATCTGACATATGGCCATGCGGAATAATCCTCAATCGTTTTTTTCCATCAAGGAAATTTGACATCTTTGACAAATAGTGGTACATCAAACATATTATCAGATTCGCCAGGTAACTTGATGTGTTCAGTGTTACATATCAATGTTCAGACTATAGCCAATAAAATTGATGCGTTACATTTGATATTAAATGACTTTGATGTTGATATACTTTGCATTTCGGAACATTGGTTAACGAAAGATAATATAAAAATGATTAAAATCAACAATTTTAAACTTATAACAGCTTTTTGTCGCCTTAAGAATCAACACGGAGGTGTCGCTATTTATAGTAACAACAAACTATCTGTGAAGGAAGTTGATTGTTCAAAATTTTGTTTGTCTATCCACGCTGAATTCAGCGCTATTGAATTTGTCAACAAAAGCTTAGTATTGGTAACAACATATAGATCATCATCAAGTGGTGATATTGGTGTATTCAAAGATAAATTCCATGATTTGCTGTATACTTTTTCAAAAAAATATAGAAAAATTAATATTCTCGGAGATTTTAATATTGAACTAGATAGTAATACTGAACACGCTAGCGACCTTAGAAACATTATGAATATGTACGGTTTTAAACACTACATAAGTAAGCCAACAAGAATTACTCCAACATCTAGATCATGCTTGGATAATATCATTTCAAACATGAACCCCGATGAAATTTGCACTGGAGTTTATGATCCCAGTTTAGCGGATCACTCTGGTATCTTTCTTAAAATTAAAAATGTTATAAAAGAAACAAGTAAAGAATCGGTGAAAAGAAGAATAGTGAATAATGAACGAATTCTTAATTTTTCCAACAGACTAACTAATACCAACTGGCATGATCAGGACTTGGATGATTGTGATCCGAATGAGACAACTCGGAGGCTGATGAGTGTTTTAACGCTAAATGTGGACATGTGTTTTCCTTTAACAACTTGTAGGGTAAAAGCTAGAAAATGCGAATGATTCAGTGAAAGTCTGCGTGAAATGAAGACTGAGGTGTTCAGACTTAAGGGGATAAGTAGAAGTTCAAATGCTTTTAACGACTTCGGATGATCTAAATAATTTTTTCGTATCAATTGCAGATAAAATAACTGCTACTATTTGCAACAATGCCATACATCCGATTGAATATCTCCATCAAATCCCTAAGACCTCGAGCTCTTTTTTTTATTGGTCCCATTGTGGGAGCTGACATTAGGCAAGCAATATTGAGTCTAAAAAACTCATCTTGTCTGGATTTCTACGGCCTAAATAGCTTAATGATGAAGGCGTCACTTGGGACTCTTATTGAACCATTGGATATTTTATTCAACAAATGTATCCTAGAAGGGTGCTGGCCTGATGCACTAAAAATCACTAAAGTGATACCCTTTCACAAAAAAGGTGAATACAGTAACCCTGACAACTATAGACCCATCGGGATTGTACCAGTGATTGGCAAGATCTTTGAGATGCTAATTAAGGAAAAACTCATTTCTTACTTCGAGCACAAAAAATTACTGTCGCCTTCTCAATTTGGTTTTCGTAGAAACATGTCCACAGTTAAGGCCGTGGTAGATATTGTGGAAAGTGTAGTCGATGGCTTTGATGAGAGGTATGACACATTTGCTACTATGTGTGATCTTACCAAGGCTTTTGACTGCGTTAACAATGACTATCTTCTAGATAAATTGTCTTATTATGGTCTGAGGGGTAACGAATTGGGGTTATTTAGATCATATTTGTCTAATAGGAACCAGTATGTAAGTTTTGGAGATACGGAATCGCGGTTGGCTCCAATAACTAAAGGGATTCCGCAGGGATCTATACTAGGACCAATTTTGTTCATAATTTATATTAATGATCTACCAACTGCGCTAGAGGAAGCACGTTGTATTCTCTTTGCAGATGATACGACCACATTGGTTAGGGGTGAGGAGACTTTGAACAATTCTATCATGAGGATACTAAAATCATGGTTTAACAGCAACCATTTAAAGCTGAATGAAGAAAAAACACAGAGCATTTGTTTCACATCTAGTAAGCTCAAAACAATTTCGGAGCCTGTCAGCTTACATAGAGGGCTTATGTTCAAGGCTCGCTTCCCAAATATTTGCCTTGAAGCAAATGAGGAACTGTCTTAGTCAACAGGTTTTAAGAACAGTATATTTCGCCCTTGTACATAGTCACCTTAACTACGGTGTTGTACTGTGGGGCAGTGCCACTAATGTTGCGAGAGTCTTCTCACTCCAGAAAATGGCTGTACGTGTAATCGTAAACGCCGAATATGGTGATCCTTGCCAAAAACATTTAAAAAAATTACAAATACTTCCGCTTCCTTGTGTATATGTCTACGAGTGTCTGAGGAGTATTCATAGCAATATCGATCTGTTATTACTTCACTCGGACGTACATGGATATGACACTAGGAATGCGACATCCATTGTGCCTCAGAGATCGAGAATTTGTTTATCTCAGAACAACAGGCTGAATTATAATTTATAAAATGCATTGCAAAAATATTATAAGGGCACTGACATAAAAAGATTAAATAAAATTGGTTTTTCGAAATTAATCAAGAAATTGTTATTGGCACACTGTTTTTATAGTGTGGATGACTTTATTGCGTTCTGCAGTAACCCTTGACTTACATATCGGTTCCCAAACGGATGATTTTTAATTGTATATATATATTCATATATTTTTTTAATTATTGATTTTTTAATGTAATATTTGACTGTTATCTGTGACTCTTTGACTATTTATGTATTTGGACTGTGTTAAACTAATTAACATCTGCATTCATATTTATTTTTGTTTTTACGTTTTATATATATGTTATTTATTGCTATTGTGTTATTATATGCTTATATTTTAGTGGACTTTGCAATTTACATAAGTGTTTTTAATTATTATATCAAAATCTAAGGAACTTCATAATTTGTGACGATATGTACTATTATTATTATTATTATTATTATTATTTTTTTTTTTATTATAGAGCATCGACTGCTTTGGTCATTAGCTCTTCTAATTTGGAGGAGGGAAAACTCATGTTCACCCGACGTATAATCGGGTAGTGTTGGACTCCTTTATGGCCTACCAACCAAAAACCTCCCCCAATATTTGAGGCTACACTTTTATATTTTCAGATACAAATTGTTCGCTTTTAGGAAATTTAGGAGCTTAATTTGCTGGTCTGTTGTTGATGTGCATGACTTAACATCTTTTGCAATCCCCATATCTAGACGGCTGCGAGAAAGCAGTGGGCATTCAACTATTAGATGACTTACGGTGTTTTGTCTTCCGCATTCACAGACAGGTGGGTTTCTACCGAGAAGAAAGTGAGAGCTAGTCAGGTTAGTATGTCCAATTTTTATCCGGGTAATTATCACTTTATCCCTACGTTTTTGAAGTTTGTATTCTGTTGGTTTGAGTTGTATGTTTGGTTGTATTTGTTTTAGGAAGTTATTATTTACAGTCCATTCTTCTTGCCACCTGTCGATAATTTTTTCTTTTATGCTCTTTTTCTGTTCTTCTAGGCCTTCATCATTTTCCTCTGTGCTGATATTTAGAGAGGACAGTAAAAGTGATGTTCTTATAGGAAGTGATAGACTACTAATTCGTTGGGTATGGAAAGGTGTCGCTGGTGCAGATAGTATTTCATGAACTGGATTTGTAGGGTTGTTAAGAATTTTACAGTAGTAATTTGACATTAAGTTTTGCCTTCTGTACCGAAGTGGTGTTACTCCTCCTACACAGCATAATGAAAGGTAAGGGCTTGTTCTGTATGCACCTAGAGCTAATCTTAAGGCAGTACTTTGAATATGCTCCAGTACTTTCAAGTTAGATTCACTTGCCGAGCCGTAAATGATGGACCCGTAATCCATTTTTGATAATATGTACGTCTTGTAAAAATTTATCAGTACAGTTGTATCAGATCCCCAATTGATATTGGCTAGGGTTTTTAAGATATTTAACCTTTTTTTACAGTTCGCTGCAAGCTCTTTTATATGGTCTTGCCAAAGAAGTTTCTTGTCAAAAATGAGACCCAGGAATTTGGTAGATGTTTCAATCTGGATATTATTTCCATACAAGTACAGCATGGGCTCAGGATGACTTCTCTTTTGCTTGCAAAAGTGTATGCAATGTGTTTTAGCTACCGATATTTTAAAACCGTTGTTTTCCGAATACTCTGCGATGGCATCTATGCTATTCTGTAATGTGCTGACTATATCTTCCATAAGCGGCGAGGAGTAAAATATCGCCAGATCATCCACATACAGACTTTTTTGTACTCTTTCGCTTACAACATTTGCCAAGCCGTTGACAGCTACCAAGAATAGAATTACACTCAAGTTTGCCCCTTGAGGGATTCCATTTTCCATATAATGCCTTCGTGATGTTTACATTCCAACTCTAACGCTAAACTTCCTTTCACTTAGGAAGCTTCGAACAAATTTCGGCAAGTTGCCACGAAAACCCCATGTATGTAATGTTTTCAAAATCCCGTTTCTCCATGTTGTATCATAGGCTTTTTCGATATCGAAGAATATTGCTACCGTATGTGATCTCTCAGAAAAACTTTTTTTTATGTAGTTCTCCATTAATACGAGTTGGTCGACAGTGGATCTGCCTTTACGGAAGCCCATTTGATAATTTGATAATAGTTTTTCTTTTTCCAGATGTTGCAGTAGTCTTACGCAAACCATTTTTTCTTGTATTTTACCTAGACAACATGTTAGTGAGATGGGTCGATAGCTAGATGGAACGCCGTATGCTGGTTCTGGTCCCATAAGGGTGAGATGAGCTCCTTTCTTGGCACACTTATCAGCTCCCTCATTTCCAGCTACCCCTGTATGGCTTGGCACCCGAGTAAGAATTACTTTATTGTCTTTTGCCAAGGTTTTCAAGGTATTGTGATATTCCCACACTATCTTCGACGTATAGCTGTGGCTTGCTAAGGCCAAAAGGGCCGCCCGACTGTCCGTGTTCACATAGATGATCTTTTTGTTGTATTTCCTGTCTATGCATGCTCTGCCGCATTCGATTAGTGCAGCTATTTCTGTTTGAAATACGGTCGTCATTTTGCCAAGGCAAACACTTATGCTTTGCCTGGGTCTCACGCCGTAAACGCCTGCTCCTGTACCCGTTAGGGTCTTTGACCCGTCGGTGTACCAAGTGATACTGTTCAACGCGTTGAGGTTCTTCCTGGGCCCATTCGGATCTGCCACTCAAGTTGACACAATATGGTATCTCAGTTTCCACGACCTTGGGCATTCTGTCAGGTGGCATTTCGATGATGTCGCACCTCATGTTGTCGTGTATTTTAGTATGTTTCATAGCATGGTGCTTGCACCAGTTTCCATTGCACTGCATTCTGTATGCAGCCATTTTAGCCTCCCCCTGTATATAGAGATCTAATGGTGGGATGTTTAGCACTATTTCCAATGCTGCAGTTGGGGTGCCCTTCATGGCGCCTGTAATGCTCAGACACGCAGCTCACTGCACTTTAGAAAGCGTTTTGGCGGCTGTGCTTTGCTGAACTTTAGGCCACCATGCGATCGCACCATACACCATCATTGGTCTGATTACTCTGGTGTATAACCAGTTTACCATTGTCGGAGTTAGTCCCCAGGTGCTCGTCTCATCGTCATTAGCGTAATCTGAGAAAGGCTTGTGATGTTCGCTAGATGGCTGTTCCAGGTTAGCTTGTCATCTAACCGGATTCCTAGATATTTTGCCTCCCTAGCAACCTTTATCTGATTGCCGAAGAGTTTTGGCACACTAGTAATCTCTGCGATTCGCTGTTTTGTAAATGGTACCATGATGGTTTTCGAGGGATTGACAGACAATCCCTCCGCCTCACACCATCTCTCCACTACGGACATTGCCCTGTGCATTAGTTCCAAGCAGATGCCCACGTGTTTTCCCCGTATTGAAATGATGATGTCGTCAGCATATCCTTGAGCATATCACCCCTGCTCGTTAAGTGAGACAAGAAGGTCGTCGATTACCAGATTCCACAGCTTTGGTGACGAAACGCCTCCCTGTGGACATCCTCTTTTTGTCTTCACCTCTCTTGTGACCCCACACAGGGATGCTTGTGCTCTCCTGCTGCTTAGCATGTTCTCTATCCATCGGACGATTGTCCTGCCTGTGTCTCTGGATTCCAGCTTTGACAATATTGAGCGAGTGCTCGTATTGTCAAATGCTCCTTCGATATCCAGGAACACAGCCAGTGCAACTACTTTGTAAGTAATGGCTTGCTCTATCTTGCTCACCAAGCTATGCAAGGTCGTTTCGCAAGATTTGCCACTTTGGTAGGCATGTTGATTGGGGTGCGGCGGCTTGTCGCCCAGCACCTTGACCCTCAAATGCCTATCTTTCATCTTCTCTAGTGCCTTAAGAAGAAATGACAAGAGACTTATCGGACGATAAGCCTTTGCAGTATCCTAAGAGGGTCTTCCAGGTTTTAGTATGAATACCACCTTGGAGATTTCCCACACCGTAGGTATAACTCCTGTGGCTAGGCTTAGTCTGAACAGATTCACTAGTCTTGGAGTTATTGTGTCGGCGCTTTTTTGGAATAGTACAGGGTAAATACCGCCCACTCCAGGCGCCTTGAAGGGATTGAAAGATTGAATAGCCCATGTCACAGACCCATATGTGACTATGGACTTTGCATAAGTCCAGTTATCACTAGTTGCCAGACCGCGGGCAACTTGTCGTTCCTCTCTGATTTCGCTCATTGCTTCGACTTGTATTTCGGTGGATCCCGAGAAGTACGTACTGAGCAAAAGTTGGTTGTCCGGCGATGTTTCATAGAAACCAAGAAAAAGAAGAAACAACAATGACGTTTTCGTGCATACATGTATATATATATATATATATATATATATGTATATATATATATATATATATATATATATATATATATATAAATGAATATAATTTCATAAAATACGAGGTGCTATATGAAATATAAATTTCGATTTTCTACTACACCTGTTTTAGTCGAAATTTCAATAATTTCGACTTATTGGCCTGACCGTTCTTCGAAGGGCAAATCAACTACATTCCTGGCTAATACCACGCAGAATATTGAATTACATCCCCTTCGAAAACCGTGACGTCGATCGGCCACTTTGCCGATACGGACATCTGTGGTGATTCGCAACTGATAGCGGAAGAGCATAGTACACTTACGCGTTTCGACCTTCTTGGGTCTCTTCAAGAGTGCCGTAATGCCTTCCAGTTCAGAATCTCTAATCCGAACTGAAGATTGCACCCTCCGACAACCTCTCTTGGTTCGTGTAGTTACACAAGCGAGAAGTAGTCAGTTGGAGCCATCTTCACTTTCAGTTGCGAACCAACACCTCAGATAAATGCGACCGTATTAGTCGTATTAAATAAAAATGAATATAATTTCATAAAATACGAGGTGCTATATGAAATATAAATTTCGATTTTCTGCTACACCTGTTTTAGTCGAAATTTCAATAATTTCGACTTATTGGCCTGACCGTTCTTCGAAGGGCAAAACAACTACATTCCTGGCTAATACCACGCAGAATATTGAATTACATCCCCTTCGAAAACCGTGACGTCGATCGGCCATTTTGCCGATACGGACATCTGTGGTGATTCGCAACTGATAGCGGAAGAGCATAGTAGAGACCCAAGAAGGTCGAAACGCGTAAGTGTACTAAAACAGGTGTAGTAGAAAATCGAAATTTATATATATATATATATATATTGTATTGGTTTCTTTACTCTTTTATTGTAATAACAATTATAATTTGATTATACCAATTGTAGTCTTATTTTCAATATTAATTTTTTTATCAAAACATTCTATCTCTTAATACTGCCCAGACTATTATTTAATTTTGCTAGCTCTAGATGAGTTTTTTTACAGTTTTTCAGCTAAGATTATATTGATTATTATTAGAAACATATCAATCGTCAAACATGAACAAAACTCTATCAAAAGGTAGGATTCAATTGCGCCATTCAAATTTACTGTGATTATTGTATAGCGAAATTAAAGTGAACAAATTGATGATTTCAGGAATTTTAGTTATGTAAGATTTTTACTGCAACTATATACACATATCATAAGCAATAATCCAAAATCATTACGATAATAACATACAATTATAATTTTCTTATTCTAAAAAACCGCCAATGACCGTCAAATTTGAGAAAATGTGTATTTATTTTTCTCCGCAGATGTTAGAAGGAAACCCCAATGACACTTATCACGCACAAATCCGCTTTATGAGCTCATAATATTATTAAAATTTTTGTACCTTATATTACTCCGGATTTATGGTTATGAGGTCCAAAACAAACTTCGAATATTTTTCAACACCAACAGCTATGAGTTTTGTAAGCATCTTTACGTTTCTCCACTCTCTATGCAATTTGATTCCAATTTTGAATAAATTTTAGTACGTACCAAATTGTATTATAATAGTTTAAATATTTTTCTTTCTTCTGATTATTACTTTAAAATTCGTTTAATTTTCCTTTTTATTGAATATACAGGTTTCAATCTTTTTTATTGAGGATACAATTTATCTTCTTTATCAATTTTGACGTCTAATCAAAGTGACGTTTTTAATTCACAATCAATAATGATCGTCGTTAAGGGTTGCTAGGGAAACTGATTCGATTTTTTTATGACATACGTGAATATGTTTTGCATCAACAATTACATTCGGTAAACTATGTTCTTCGCTGTCCATTTTTTGTTCTTCAATAAAAAATGTTTTGATTCTTGTTTTACTTCCATTGTGAAGACTCTAATTATAATTGAGTATTATACTACACACTCTATATATAAAAAAATCTCCCAAAGTTTTATGTTTCATATTCATTTTTCATATATGACAACTTATTCCCACTGAGCAAGAATATGTTGCCTCAACGTTGCTGCAAATCACATATAGGATGTGTAATGTTGCTTCCGACTTTGCAATGATGTTGCATCAACATGCCAGCAACGCCGTAACGGCCGCCATTGCAACGTTCATTTGTAATATTTCAAAAGTTATGTTAGGTGATGGTACGTACGAATATTTCTAACACCGTTCAAATGCAAGGTTGCATCATTATTTCAATATCACATTCTAATCAACTTTCGGTTATGATGTTGCAGTTACCTTATAACTAGACATTTCAGGAAATGTTCCTATACATTTCAAAAGTATATTCAAATCATCTTTCATTTGGTATGTATGGGACCTTATAATTAGAACTTACTAGTACCATTCCAAGACATTTCAGAAGTATACTTGAATCAACTTCTGTTTGTGATGTTGCATATTCCCTGATTTATGGAAAGTTGCAGATACTATTCGAAAGTTCACTAAAATCATCTTTATTATTTGGCAATATAATTATAAGGGAGTTACAGGTACTCTCCAATTATCATATTGATTATGGAAAAATGCTTGATTATATTAAGATTGGAAAATTTCAAAATTGATCAATTAGTCTCTTAACCTCAAATTGAAATGACTTGCGTTTGTACTTAATGAAGAGTACTTTTAATCTGTAGAGACTACAGCATGATTAACTAAACGTGTGCTGAGGCTAGTGACTTCAATTTGGTTTCATGGTGTGGTTGAAAGTTTTCATAAAGTTTTGTCAAAATGTATATTCTATGTTAAAAAAACTTATTGAGATTCATTAGTGACTGCACTTTTAACGCAGAATGTGTGTCCGTTCTGAACTTTGGACAAGTAAGAGAACCCAAAAAAAGCAAATTCAAGTCAAAATATTCCAACGATTTATTGAACCGGAATAAAAACAATATTGCACATAAAATAACACATCAGATACAAAAAACATGTATTTCTAGTAGCAGATAATTCAGTTCAATGAATGAATGAATGAACACTGCTTTATATTCATCAATTTCAATTTTTCAATGCTTTGTCAGTTTCTACGTAATGGTCCACTGAATACTTCGCATCGAACCATTATACAAATACTAAAAGCAGTAAAAAAATTAAATTATAAATATGCATCCATTAATTTATTGAACTAAAAAATTCATATAATAAAAAATATTTTAATGACAAAAATATATCACACTACACAATTTGCACAGATATCAACTTATATACTGAGAAACAACCGATTACTTGGTGCTTCCTGGAGGTATATTAAAATGAAAATTTGTGGTTCAAATGAACTTCACAAACAAGTGATGAAATCGAAGGAGCCTATAGTCTTGTTGATATACTATATAACAACTAATATAATTGAAACGTAATAATTCTACGTGAAAAACAAACATTTATACCTGAAACACACCTTTTAATTCACAACTATAAAATAAAAAGGACACTGTGATCCTATTGTATGGAGTATACAAATATAAATTAATCCATTGCTTCACCAAGAAAACAGAATAAATGTGAAAAATGTTATTTCCTTTTCCTTCCAACGACCGGTCGAAACACTCGAAACTCGAAAGAAACAAATCCTAACCCAATCTTTTTCTTCTTCTTCTATATTATTATTTTGCTCGGTTAGGATGAGTTCCCAATGCATCGTTTTTGCCTTTTGCGTCGCAAGTCATGCTATCTTCACGAATTCTGATTGGCGAATTGGTGAATCGTGTCAGGAATTTGCCGATCAGAATACGTGACGTGCGGCGCAAAAAACAAAAACGATGCATTGAGAACCATTCACTCAGTTCCGATCAGACCTAATCTAGAAATATATAAATTCGAAATCCGAAAAGTGTGCCGGAGAGTAGTCTAAATAAATGTCATGCATCTACGAATTTTTCAGAAGGAATGAATATTATCAACTCACGGCAATGTTTCTTGATTAAAAAATATCGCAATATTCCAACTTGGATAGGTACTGAAACTTCATATGGAAATATTTCGACTGGAAGAAATAAATAACTTACAGCAATGTTACTGGCGAAAGTAAATGACAATATTTCAATTTGTGTATTTGACAATATCACTGAAACTTAATAGCGAAATGTTTCAAAAATAACAAATAACTAACTTACAGCAATGTTTCTGAAAAAATGCTGATGCAATATTACAACTGGCATATCTAAGTACATCACGGCAACCTCAATTACAAACGTTTCAGTGGGAAGGAAATCTCAACTTTATGAAATGTTTCTCTAATGAGCAAGTCAAATTGTTTCAACTAAACTAACGCAATAATATTACTGCAACTTCTCCAGGAAACATTTCAAACCGTATATAAATGTAACTGTGCAATAATATTACTGCAACTTTTCCAGGAAACATTTCAAAATGTATACAAAAGTAATTTGCAGCAATGTTTTGCAAGGTTCTGTGCTCAGTGGGTTACTATTGAAGTACGTACCTTTCTTTTTAAATACTTTTTTCTACTTCCGCTACTAAAACCGCACTCTGAACACGAGTTTGACATGCACAAAACGACTCTTTAAACACTAGTGTTTGAAATGCGAAAAGTCACATCTCGTTTATCTTTTGTTTTTTAAACGTCAAATCAAGTGTATCTTTTGTATGTTAAATTTCCATGCTCCTTGATAATTTTATTATTCTGCGTTATTTGATTTATCAGTCAGCTGTCAGTAATCGTCCGTCATGTAATGAATATAATTCAAATATAATTTAATGTTCTCCTTCCCGCGGCGAAGAAAAAGTATAGTAAGCACCTCGTGTCAAAAACGTCTTTAGTCACTCGTTTCACAAGGAACACGTTCCGCTTCGCTTCACTCGTGCCTAGTAAAACTCGCGACTAAAGTAACCGTTTTGACACTTAGTACTTAATATACTATTGTAAACCCATTAACTTGTTATCAATATAATTATTAACATAACTTAATCACTATTTACTTAAATTCCTGAAATCCCTTGCATAAAATAATATTTTTATTTACTATTTAAAAATGTGTCGTGTTCCTGTTAAATTATTTTGAATGTCATTCTAATTTCGACGGATTCTTTTGAAATCACATCATCTACTGATGAGTGTTAATTTCCGCTGAATTTGAATCGGATTTTGATATTTTCGATTCTGACGGTTCAACGAGTATATCGTCTGTTTCAATATTTTTGGTCAGATTTTCTTTAGTATTGTTGTGAGGATTTTGTTTACTGTTTTTACTATCGGCATCTATAATTAATTTAGACATGTTTTTTTGTACAATTTATAAATATTCGTTAAAATGATCGGGCTAAATAAAGTACAAGATGGGAGAGTCAATTCGACTTATTTCACAAATACTATCAATCCCTATTTAGTTAAATACAACTAAATGAAACTACTGAAACTATTTATAATAAACTTTAACAAATTACTATTTATTGATTCTATGTGTATTTTATTTACCATATATCATTTGTCTATATGTCATTATTTGTATTTGTTCTTATTCTTAAATTAATGATTATAATGAATTAACTATAATAATATTTGTTTCCATTTCAGATAAACAGCTGATTATGATATGGAAATTATTCTTCGTCTTAGGCAACTTTATTTACATCATTACATTGGTTAGGCAATCTCTATATTTTGTGTTAATATTGAGGTATTTCCTTATTTATTATATTGTTATAGGTTATTATTTAATATATCTTTACTTGATATGTTGTTTAAATTACGAAAAGTGTTTCCTTTTTACCTGTTTTCTTAAATTATATTATTTTCATATATTTTAATACTAGCAACGTATTTTTATAGTACTAATTCTCTTACGATCTATGATATCTGGTTCAATATATATATATATATATATATATATATATATATATATATATATATATATATATATTTATATATATATATATATATATATATATATATATATATTTATATATATATATATATATATATATATATATATATATATATATATATATATATATATATATATATATATATATATATATATATATATATATATATATATATATATTTATATATAGGTGGGGATAACGGGGATTTCAGTCCAAAGAATCAACGCCAAGATCTTTTATTTACAAAATGCCGCCAAGCTTTCGTGTCCTTTTGACACTTCTTCAGGGCACTAAAATACATATACAAATATAAATATGATTTAAAAATAGAGAAATAAATATAAGTACTTACATGTAAAATATTTTAAGTAAATTTAATATAAATAATCATTAAAAAATTTGTAAATGTAAAAATAAATATAATTATAATATACTTGATGTCATATTCAAAATCGATACATAATTTGTTTGTTCGTTACTTAGTTATTTTAATTTTTTTAGGTTACTTTATAATTATTTATTGAAGTTTGAATTTGAGGTTAGATTATAACCTTATAAAATGAGTTTGACAGATAATTTGTTTTTGACGTTAATAGAAAAGGAAATAAGGTTAGATTATAACCTGTGAAAATGACTTTGACAAATAATTTCTTATATTTTGACCTTAATAGAAGTGAATTTAATTTTTATGAAATAATCATATAAATAATGAAAAATTATCTATTGAAAATCTTAGTAATATTTATAGCTACCTTTTGAATATTGAACAAAATAGATAATTTTTCATTATTTATATGATTATTTCATAAAAATTAAATTCACTTCTATTAAGGTCAAAATATAAGAAATTATTTGTCAAAGTCATTTTCACAGGTTATAATCTAACCTTATTTCCTTTTCTATTAACGTCAAAAACAAATTATCTGTCAAAGTCATTTTATAAGGTTATAATCTAACCTCAAATTCAAACTTCATTAAATAATTATAAAGTAACCTAAAAAAATTAAAATAACTAAGTAACGAACAAACAAATTATGTATCGATTTGTCTTATGTGAAATATGACATCAAGTATATTATAATTATATTTATTTTTACATTTACAAATTTTTTAATGATTATTTATATTGAATTTACTTAAAATATTTTACATGTAAGTACTTATATTTATTTCTCTATTTTTAAATCATATTTATATTTGTATATGTATTATAGTGCCCTGAAGAAGTGTCAAAAGGACACGAAAGCTTGGCGGCATTTTGTAAATAAAAGATCTTGGCGTTGATTCTTTGGACTGAAATCCCCGTTATCCCCACCTATATAGCATTTTTCAGTCGTTATATAAAAAAAATATATTTATATATATATATATATATATATATATATATATATAATAAGCAACGAATACATTAGTGGGTATTGCATGTCTGCGGTTACCACTCTTTTCAGTAGCCCCTTCTTCCATTTGCGTGCAATACCCACTAATCTATTCGTTGCTTATTGTTCATATGTCACGCACTATTCGTACATCTTATATATATATATATATATATATATATATATATTTTATATTATTTGATAGTAAATTTTAAAAAATATAATTAGATACATTTTTTATTTAATATAGTTATAATAAAGATATTCGCAGCTACAGGAAGCAAAAAGAATAAAATAGAGAATAATTTTTATTAACTGTGATATCGTGTCAGAAATAATGTGACAGATATAAAAAAAAATACAAAATGCATGAAAACAAGCCTTTAGAATTAAGTTAAGAAGTTAGGAAACGGGGTTTGTTGAAAAGAGAGTCGAGTGACTTGACATAATTTTGAAGGATAGGAATTAATTGATTTTTCAAAAAAGAAAAAGGGTTTGGAACCCATTTAAAATTGTTAACATTGGAATATTCATAGAATTAAATATTTTTAGAGAATATAACGATGGAAAAATCATTATTAAACTTATTTATAAATGGAAATGAAATAATAATGGAATAATGGACATGATAAGATGAATGAAAATTGAAAACTGTTATACAAATACAAACCATATTTAAGAAGACTTCAAACGAAGAAGAAAATAATTTGAAAAGGTCTAGTTAATTTTCATATTTTGAATTTATCTAAAACATTGTAAATTCTTCATATTTCAAGACATTGAATGTAATGTAAATTGTGTTATTAATGAATTTAGGATAAAAGTTACACTTCAAACAAAGATCTTTGTTTATGAATATAAAGAAAAGCAGTCCCTGTATAATGTAATATGAATTGAAATAGTTATGATTGAATAGTAAAATCACAACAATTAATATAAATAAAAATAAAATCATAACAAAATGTCGCAACCAACGTGAGGCTAGATAGCTAGGTAATTATTTTTATAAAAAAGAATTAACACGTTATATATCACTTAAATTTTGAAAATAATTATAAATAAAAGGGGAATAATATTTATGAAATTGAGATCAGGAAGAAAAATGGACATTGGTACTGAGATACAAAGAGAACAAGAGGAAGAAAGAAATCAAGGTGAAATAAGAATTGTAGGGGAAGAAGGTGATCAATCACAAAATAGTGAAAATAATATGATGCAACAAATGAATAAAGGATTAGTAGAAAAACTTGAAGAAAATACAAGAAAATTAGATGAAATGGATAGTAAGTTTATACAAGAGAGAAAAGAAATTCGTGAAATGATTAAAATCCAAAATGAAGCGTATGAAAAATTGCACGAAAACGTGGACAAAAGTCAAGAACAGATGGAAGAGAGAATACAAGTATTTCAAGGAAGAATTGAACAAAGAGTGGAATATTTACCACAAAATATACAGGATAATAGGGAACATGCAAATAATGTTTGAGGAAAATGGAATCAGGCTATAACACAATATGGAGATTATATTGATCAACAAATGGAAAAGGAAAGAAGAAGGGTGCAGGAGATAGTAGAAATAAGGAATTCTATGACAATACCAACGATTTCAACAGATCTTGGAATAAAATTAACAGGAAATATCAGGAAATTACATCCTAAAGTATTTGTTAATAGTTTGAAGAATATAATTAAGGGATTGACAAATATAGATGACATAAAAGATATAATTAGGATGCATATAAAGGAAAATGCATCATTATGGTTTGCAAGTCAAAAAGGAAACATTGAAAATTTTGAAGATTTTGAGAATAAATTTGTAGATTATTTTTGGGAAGAAAACGCACAAGCCCATTTTAGAGAAAATTTATATTTTGGTAAATTCAATTATAATTGGAGTTCAGAATTTGTAAATTATGCACTACAATTATATACAATTGCACAATATATCAATCCTCCAAAAAAAGAAGAGGAAATAATTTTGAATATATCACGACATTCCAAACCTGAAGTTGTTGAAACGATAACGATGCATAATTTAAAAACAATGGATCAAATGACTAATCATTTAAATAGACTTCAAAGAGGAAATGTAAGGATAATTCAAGAAAAGAATAAAATGAATGGAAACATCAATAGGAGTGATGCCAGACATAATCTGTACCAAAATTATACAAACCAAAGAAACAATCAACAATTTAATCAGAATAATGGAGGTTATATTAATATAGTAATTTTAGACAAAATAATGATAGAGAAAATTATGAAAGAAACAATTATAATAAAAATTATGAGAGATATCCAAGAAATGGAAATCCTGGAGTAAATCCAGAAAGAAGAGAGGAGAACAAACCAATAAATGCAACAAGAAGATTTTGTAATAGTCAAGACTCAATAAGAAGAGTAAATGAGGAGAACATAAGATCAAGAGAAGAAAATAGAAGACAGGAACAACAAGAACAATATGATCAAGAATTAGATAACAGAAGAGAGAGATAATGTCAGGTCTGGACAGGACAGGATTTTAAAAAAGGAAGACTCCAAAAGATATATCACTCAAAATTTGTAGTTATGAACACCCAAATGAATTTATAACATTAGATAATAAGAATGATCTAAATAATTCAATAGGATTAATTCATATCAATGGAAACATAGATGATAAGAAAGATAAAATATTGGTAGACACTGGATCTGAAGCATCAATGATTAAAGAAGAGCTGATAGAACATAATGAACAGGTACAAAGAAATTTAATCAGAATACCAAAAGTAAACATAATTGGAGCCAATGAAAAGAAAATCTATGAAATAAATAATGCTATTAATTTGGAATTAAAGATAAATGGAAATAAAATAAATATGCAATTACTTATGGTACATAAAATGGAATTTGATATAATTATGGGGACAGATGAGTTGGAGAAACATAAAAGTAAAATAAATTATGACAAAATAAAAATGGAGATACAAGGAATAGAAATTGATTTTGAAGAAAGGAATGAAAATGAGGAAAATGAGAATAAAAATAAAAATAGTAATATGTGTAAGAGAAAGGAAGAGAGTAGAAACGAAGAAGTAATAGAATTTGGATGTCCGGAGAAAAGACTGGACGAAATAAAAGTAATATTAAATGAATATAAAAAACTTGTATCTAAAGAGAATAGAGTAGCTGAAGGATATATGCATAAGTTTGAAGTGGAAAATATAGATGATTTTAAAACTAAAACTTATCCCATTCCCTATAAATATAAAAATCAAGTTAATGAAGAAATAACAATTATGTTGCAACAAGGTATAATTGAGAGAAGTAATACAAAATATATATATCCAATTGTAATAGTTCAAAATTGAATAATGAGTGGCGATTATGTCTTAATGCTCATATGATTAATACGTTCACAGTTCCACAATATGAAGCACCATTAACTGTTGATGCAATTTTTGAGAGTATATCAGAAGTAGTGGTATTTACGAACATTGACCTGAAACATAGTTTTTGGTTAATACCATTACATCCAGATAGTCGAAAATATACAGGTTTTCAAATAAATGGAGTAATATACCAGTCCAAGGTAGTGCCATTTGCCTGTGCTGCGTTAGTTCGAGCACTACACAAGATTTTAGACAAATATGATGAATTTGTTTTATATTATGTCGATGACATATTAATTTATTCAAAGGCTGAAAATTTACATAAGGAACATATTAAAATAATTCTAAATGAATTAGACAGAGCTGGATTAAAAGTGAATTTAAAAAAATGTGAATTCTACCAAAAAGAAATTACTTATTTGAGATTCTAATTAAAACAGGATGGTATTGAAATGGATCCGGAAAGAATAGAAACTATAAAAAATTTTGAAAGGCCACATAATTTGAAAGCATCAAGAGGCTTTATTGGTATGTTAAATCATTTTAAAAGAATGAAGATTTAAGTCAACATGTAATAATAGTTGAATTATTAAGGAAATATGTAAAGTTTAGATGGACAGAAGAAAGGGAAAAAGTTTTCTTACAAATAAAGGATATTATATCACAATATTTGAGAATTTATCATCCAAATTATAACGAACAATTTATATTAAGAACAGATGCTTCCATACATCGTTTTGCAGGAGTTCTTTTACAAAGATATAATGGAAAAGAATATCCCATTTATTTTGTTTCACGTTTAACTGAGAAATATGAATGAAATTATACAGCTTCAGAATTAGAATTAGGTAGTATAATTTATTGTATTAATAAGTCAAAATTTCATTTATTAGGAAATGCTTTTATAATAGAAACAGATCATTCTGCATTACTGTCAATATTAAATAATAAATTTGCTAATAGTAGAATACAACGATGGTCATTGTTACTGCAAGAATGATGTTTTAAAGTGAAACATATTTCCGGTAAAATGAATAGTTTAGTTGACTATTTGACTTGATATGATGAACAGGAAAGACTGAATAAACGGAAAGTTAAAATTGGAGTAAACATATTAACAGAGGAAGGAATATTTAGTTTAAAAGAAGTACAAAAAGATCAAGAAAAATCAGAAATTGATAAGTAAGAAATAAATAAAAATGATGAAGGAATATATGTTAAAGAAATTAATGGGGTGGAAGTTTATGTTATAACTAAAGAACTCGCAAAAATAATTTTTAAAGAATTGCATAAAAGATATGGACACATAGGATCAAGAAAACCATGGCTCATGTTCAGAGAAACATATGTTTGCGAGAAAGATATAAGTATTGCAAAAGGGATAACAAAAATATGTAATATTTGTCAACTAGGGAAAGATAAAAATAGAACTAATAAAAATGAACCCAAAATAATAATAGCAAAAGAATGTCTAGAAATTATTGCAATGTATTTTTTGAGTAATCTTATTGAAAGCTATGAGGGAAAGAAACATATTTTGGTGATTGTTGATATATTTTCTAAATTCACAAAATTATATTCATGTGAAAGAACAAATTTCAAAGAAATAAAAATATGTTTAGAAAAATATTTTGAAGAAGTTGGAAAACCAAAGAGATGTATTATGGATAATGCAACATATTTCAGAAACTCATGATTTGAAAAAATTTGCAAGAAAAATAACATAAAAATAAGTTTTACCAGTATCAGACATCCAGCGGCAAATCCATCAGAAAGATATATAAAAGAAGTCATAAAATATTTAAAAATAATCACATTGAATGAACATCAGAATTGGGAGAATAATTTGAATAAAGTTCAAGGTTTTTTGAATAATATACCGCATATTAACACTGAAGATTCACCAATTTATATTATGACAAAAATAAAACCAGAAAGGTCATGGGAATTTGAATGTAAAAAGAACTATGAAGATGCATTAGAACAAGTAAATAAACAAATTCAAAGAAAAGCAGAGAAATATTTGAATAAAGTAAGAAAAAGTATTAAAAATATAACTATTTTTAAAACAGGAGACTTAGTGTTAGTAAAAGCATTAAGGAAATCAGATTGGAAAAAGAAAATATGTGCAACATTGATGCTACTACCATTTGAAGGCCCATATGAAGTTTCCAATGAGGAATCGAAAAATAGTTATATTTTAAAAGATCTACAGTCGGATAAAATAAAAGGTGTATTCCATGTATCACAGTTACATAAATATTATGAATAGAATAAAAGACAGACAATAAAATAGATAAAGAAAGTTAATTATGAAATGAAAATTAAAACAAAAGATTGGATAAATTTGATATTCATTATTTCCTGAAAATGAAATTTACAGAAAATGGATGAATATGAAATCTAGGGGAACTTTTATAAAATTATTTAATAGTAGAATAAAAAAAATATAATTAGATAGATTTTTTATTGAATATAGTTATAATAAAGATATTCGCACCTACAGGAAGCTAAAAGAATAAAATAGAGAATAATTTTCATTAATTGTGATATCGTGTCAGAAATAATGTGACAGATATAAAAAAAATACAGAATGCATGAAAACAAGCCTTTAGAATTAAGTTAAGAAGTTAGGAAACGGGGTTTGTTGAAAAGAGAGTCGAGTGACTTGACATATTTTTGAAGGATAGGAATTAATTGATTTTTCAAAAAAGAAAAAGAGATTGAAACCCATTTAAGATTGTTGAAACGTTGAAACATTGAAATATTAATAGAATTGAATATATTCAGAGAATATAACGATGGAAAAATTATTATAAAACTAATATATAGATGGAAATGAAATAAAAATGGAATAATGTATATTTCTTACATAATAACATGAATGAAAATTGAAAACTGTTATATACAAATACAAACCATATTTAAGAAGATTTCAAACTAAGAAGAAAATAATTTGAAAAGGTCTAGTTAATTTCAATATTTTTAATTCATCTATAACATTGAAAATTCTTCATATTTCAAGACATTGAATGTAATGTAAATTGTGTTATTAATATATTTTTTTATAAGGTGAATTTAGGATAAAAGTAACACTTCAAAGTTCATGAATATAAAGAAAAGCAGTCCCTGTATAAGATAAAAAATAGAACGGAAAAACGGTGAGACATTTTGATTTATTTGTAAATTTATGAATGATTTGATAAGAATTATAAAAACTAAATAATTTTGATTACATGATAAAAATTTGGTGTTTTCTCTACTAAGATTTTGAACTACAATTTGAAAATCCTCTTGTAAATATGAAAACTTGTTAAAAAAACGAATCTATTAATATTTCAATATATATAGTTAAATTGAGGTACATCGACTTTGATTATAGCTAGATAAAATAAAAATAAAAAATATAAAGGGCTCAATACCCTGAGATAGAGTTAAAATAAATAATTTATATAAAGATATATTACATAAATGATTTTTTTATGGCTATATGTATATACATATATATATATATATATATATATATATATATATATATATATATAAAACTAGTGAATATTGGGGATTGCAGCAAAAAATTGGAAAATATATACTCTTAGCGGAAAATGTCCAAGCTTTCGAGGATGTTTGTCCTCATCATCAGGGAAACTAGAATGAAAAAACAACAGTTAAATACTGTGGTCAAGGAGAATAATTAAAAATGAAATTCACAACCACGTGTGTACTTACCTCCGAAGTGAGGTTAGATTCCATAAAGATGTAAAATCGTAAACTACAAGTCGTAAATTGTGGAATATTTAAGTAGGAATTGAACCAACGGCCTAATCAATCGTGTCATAGCAACAATTGTAATTGTCGCAGCATTTTATAAAATAAAACCATTGATTTCATCTTCATGTGTCACCATACTAAACGCCGGCGAGGGAATGATATATTTTGCCTCCAAAAGGGATGTGACAAGAGACAAACAGTGTTACCAACGTCAATAATGAGCTGTGGGACAATGCCACTATTTTCGTAATGGCAGCTGTAGGGCTAACAATTGGTGTAATGAGAAGATGTAATATTGTTGAAAAGAGGAAGAGAGAAAGAAAATGTGAGACAGAGCTAGGAGAACGCTCTCATTTTTATTATGTTTAAAGTGCGTAGAGAACATCACTTCGTTTTGACTAACACAAAGGAAGAAAAGAGAAGACAACAGAAAAGAAATATTAATATGTAATAATAAATATAGTAATTAAGTAATTCAATAGTTCTCCAATCTGAATGTATCTACCAACACCAATACACTCAAAATTAGGTTTAATTATTATTCGTTTACCTGAATGTATCTACCAACACCAATACATTCAAAGTAAGTTTATTATCATTATTATTGAATTAAATTAATAAGGGTGGTGTTGTCAGGAGCAACATAGTTATTTACCACCACTTGATGTGCAAAATTAGTATCTAAGGACAACAAAAATGAGTAGATCTCACTTAAGTGATCAATATCAGTTTTCCTGTTAATTACATTATTGTTTTGTGAAATGAAAGCCATTTCCAAGAATGATCTTTTCGTTTTGTTAGACTCAGTCGCTAACACCTTCACAGCCTCATAATTCATCTGATGATCAAGAGAATTAACATGAAAAGCTAACGCGCACCTCTCTGGGTGTAATCTAGCATCACTCTTATGTGAAACTATACGGTTAGATAGAGATCTTAGAGTCTGTCCGATATATTGTTTATCACAATCTCTGCAAGGAATACTGTACACCACGTTAGTAAGTGAAGTCAAGGGGTCTTTATCTTTAACTCTAGAGTAAATCGATCTGATTGAAAGAACAGTTTTATTAGCAATTTTAAACTCACCACATGAACGGAGCAATTTGGCAAGTCTCGGAGTTATGTCCTTCATATATGGCAAAGTAGCGAAAACCGGTCGAGAAGGGGGCACATCAGTTCCAACATCCGTCTGGGCTAAATTAGGATGGCTATCTTCATGCAACAAATCCACAGCATTAGATGTGCTGAATAATATCTTATTCAATAAAGGTCTTGGATAAGAGTTATCCAAGAAAAGGTTAAGTAAAATATTAAGATTTTTATTATGAAAAACATTATTTGAAATTCTGAGTACTCTCTGCTTCATTTGTTTAACCAAATTCACTTTCATGGAATGTTTGTGGTAGGAGTGATAATTAAGATATCTACCAGAGCTGCATGGCTTCCTGTACCAATCTATAATAATTATATTGTTGTTACGAATAAATTTTGTATCTAAGAAAGGTACGGAATTCTCGAAGTCTTCCATTTCGATTGTGAATTGGATATTAGGATCAAAGCTATTAAATGTATCCAGAAGTTCATCAAGGCCTTCTCGAGGAAGTGCCAAAATAATGTCATCAACATACTTTTTTATAAAAAAAGGAGTAAAAGAAAGAACAGGTATGACTGTATCCAGAACATCGTTCATGACATATGCTGCTAAGATAGGAGAAATTGACGCTCCCATTGGAGTACCAAAAGTTTGTTTGTAAATTTTGTTATTAAAGGAGAAATAAGTACTATCAACAGAAAAACTATTAATTCAAGAAAAGCTTCCTTCGGGATGGAGCAATGGACACCGATACGATCCCAACCCTTATCAATAGCTCTCAAACAAGCATCAAGATAAACATTACTGAACAACGAGACCACATCCAAACTGGCCAGAACATAATTTTCTGGAATTTCTAAGTTATTAAACTTTTCAGAGACTTCAAAAGAGTCTTTGATAAAATACAAATTTTCATAATCATACGCTTTCGTCAGTATTTCTGTACAGAACTTTGCAATATTTTCTGTGGGGGCTCCTATGGAAGCCACTATCGGTCTTACAGAGAGAACTGGTTTATGAATTTTCGGAAGAGAATAAAATTTAGGAGGGACACCATGGTAGCTCATGAGTTTTTTCTTAACTGTTATGTCAATGTAATGTTTATTACATAATGATTTAATTAGGTTGTTACCCTTTCTTTGAATAGAGGAAGTAGGGTCACTAGATAGTTCTACATAGGAACTGTTATTGAAAACAATATCATTAGATAATTCAATATATTGATGTCTGTCCATAATGACAGTAACGTTACCCTTGTCGGATTGAGTAAGAATCAGATGAGGGTTCGCCTTTAAGAAGGCTTTAGATTTAAGTAAAAGGTTATGAAAGAAAGAATTATTATGAGGTTGCTTTATGTAATTAGTAATAATATTAGTGGCTCTAGCTACCGTGATGTTTCTCACTTTCGAGTCTGTGATTGTGGAAGTGAGATAGTCTACATCTGATAAAATTGATTTAATTGAAATATCCTTCAAAATGACTGGTTCTACACTAAACTTTGGGCCCAAAGCTAAAAACTGTGAAATATCATCAGGTATAGTGGTATTAGAAATATTTCTCAACCAACCCTCTTTTGATTTTAACAATAATTTAAATTGATCACATTGTAATTTATTAAGTTTATGTATATTATTATATTTAATCTTATGAAAAAGTTTATTATAAGTAACCTGCTGTTTACTTGCAAAGTTTTGAAAGTGAAATTCACTAGATAAAGAAACTATTGTCCTTTTCAAAGATGACAAAGTTGATTCTAATTTACTAATCAGTGAATGGTTATTAGAAATTTCAATATTAAGAAGCTTTATCCCTAACCTGTAATCAATCCCTGTTTTCTTGTGAATGTCCTGTCTCATCAGTAGGTCGTCAATTGGTCTAATAGCCGCAGTTATATGATTGGGTAAAATCCCTGATTTCCTACATTTCAATAAAAATTGTTTCCTGTTGTATTCACGGGCAAGTTTCATTTTGGTTTTAGACCATGCTTTATATTTTTGAACAGCTGTTTCTCCGTAGTTTATGTAGATGTTACGATAAAACCCCATGTCTGTAAGTAGAAGAAAGATAGTCTTTGCTGACTAGTTAGGAATAAAACTAGTGAATATTGGGGATTGCAGCAAAAAATTGGAAAATTACATCTTTATGTAATCTAACCTCACTTCGGAGGTAAGTACACACGTGGTTGTGAATTTCATTTTTAATTATTCTCTTTGACCACAGTATTTAACTGTTGTTTTTTCATTCTAGTTTCCCTGATGATGAGGACAAACATCCTCGAAAGCTTGGACATTTTCCGCTAAGAGTATATCTTTTCCAATTTTTTGCTGCAATCCCCAATATTCACTAGTTTTATTCCTAACTAGGCAGCAAAGACTATCTTTCTTATATATATATATATATATATATATATATATATATATATATATATATATATATATATATATCGATTTATAGTCCTTTAAAAGATAAAATACCTACCTTAGATAGTAGTAATGTGGTCTATAAACTTGTTTGCAATAGCTGTGATCATACATATATTGGCCAGACCTCTCAAAAGCTGTCTAGTCGTGTATCTCTCCATAGAAGCGATATAAGACTGCATCCAGAGAGATGTTCTCTTGCCAATCATGTTTCCTCCTTAGATCATGTAATAGATTTTGAAGGGATTAAGATTCTATCATGTGAAAGAAACTACAGTAAAAGATTATTTTTGGAAATGGCCTTCATTTATCAGGAGGATTTCCGTATTAATAAGAAAACAGACATTCAAAATTTAAGCAATTTGTACTCTCTCCTCTTGACTCTAGACAAGCAAAATTCATGTAAGCAGATTGGTAATAATTCTAACAATATTTCTACATAACATCGACCGAATTATTGTACCTCCCTCGTATTCGTATTCTATTCAAATGTATATATTGTTTCGATCGTTTTTAGTTTAGGTCATTATGGTCGTGGTAATTAATAATTTTTTAATAATTTTTCTTTTCTATTTCATAGGAAAGAAGAACCTGTCCTTATTCTGTTTTCAAATTTAGATACAATTTAAAATAGATCCATGTGCTTGTGTGAATTCTCGCTGTTTTAATGTTTCAACCTTTTAATGATTTTAAAATATTTTAATATGTGACTGTTAGTGTTTGTAATGCAATCTGGACTTGTTTCTTTCTTTAATTTTAACTGTTTAACGATTGTCCTTATGTTAAGATCAAGGATACATTCTAAATTAGCGTAAGTTATGAAACTGTTGTAGCGGACTGTTTTTGTAATTTATGTTTTTTTCTCTGTCTTTGTAGTTCCCTGAAGATGCAAATAAATATTTGCGAAAGCTTGGAAATCTAAGAATAGTACACTTTTCCTTTTGCTGCTAACCTCAATAGTATTTGTCCTTTTGTATATATATATATATATATATATATATATATATATATATGTATATATATATATATGTTTATATATACAATAAAAGAAATGTTACATATGAAAAAGGAGAACAATGCAATAAACGATAAACAATATTAAAAATCTAAGCCAGATATATTATAATCTATTATAATAATAACATCAACTTGTTGAATGTCCCTTGTATATTGTAAACCGTTATTTCTAAAGCAGGTACTTTCGATTTTATTATTTTCGAAATTGTTTTATTATTTACCAGTTTTGGTCGTCTCTGTGTGTACATTTAATTTTAATAGTTCAATTGTTTCCAATTTATTGTTTTAACAACATCAATGTTAACATTTTTGAAAATGCTCCGAACTCGGGAGCGAAACGTCAAATAAAAATATAAATTTATACATAATTTACGATTAACCTGATGCCCAAGAAATTTATATATATATATATATATATATATATATATATATATATATATATATATATATATATTACTAGTTTTAAGGTTCTTTGACTAAACGTATATTTTTTTATATAAATTTTCTTGGATTTCAGTCAATTAAAACATTATGGAATGATTAAAATGTCATTTTACTAAAATTCTGTCAAACAATGGTGACGTTTCAGTCTTAAATTTAGACCTTTATCAAACTAAAATAGAACAGAATGCATATGGTAAACAAACTATTGGAATACAAAAAAACAAACTTACCCCAAAGTGTAGTCAGCGAATTTTCATTAAACATTAAACTTAAAAACACGTTCACATCATTATTACACATTTTAAAATCATTGGATTACCTTCCATTCATTAAGAACACATATTTCAATAGCAACTCATTCATATTGGTAAAATATAATAACATAGTTAGTGACATTGAACTTTATTAATGTGAGACTAATTGTATTGCTTATAGGAGTGGGATATATGCCGCGCTGAGTTTATTTACATCTTTTTTGTCATTTATACAAGATGTCGATTTTTGAATCGCTATCATTTCATAAAACTCTCTTTTTTTCAAATTATTTTCCGTTTTTAAGATTTTAGTCCCTGCATAATTAAACTGATGGTCTTTATTCCTTTCATGGTTAGTAAGGGCAGTAGCATTTTTTTTTATCATATTTATGGCTTTTTAGTCTATTTTCTAGATATTGACTTGTTTGGCCGATATAAGTAGCTTCACAGTTGTTACAAGGAATTTCATAAACAATATTACTTTTCTTTACTTTTGGTGTTATAGATTTTAGTACAGAAAAATGTTTTGCCAATATGTTATGCGGTTTATGACATATCTTTATGTTATGCTTCATAAATAAATGCTGGAATTGTTGCGACAATCCATTTATGAAGGGAAGAGAAATAAAGTGTTTACTGTTATTCATATTAATATTTTCCTTTTTATTTTCTGAACTATTGTAAAATTTGTGTATCCTGTCTCTAAAAATTGTATCTACCAATTTCGTGGGATAATCATTGCACATTAATGCCTTTTTGGCTTTGATAATGCTTGTGTGTCGGAACTCTTCATCAGAGAGTTTGATAGCACAATCTGCAAGGCCCATCATTACAGACTTTTTTTGAGATAAAGGGTGGTTTGATTTAAAATTGATATATCTTGATGACCATGTGGCTTTAGTGTACCATTCTGTTTTAATATTGTTATTTATGTGATGTAAGGTAGTGTCCAAAAAATTAATCTTATTACATTCCTCAAGTTCTATGGTGAATTGCAATTTTTTATGAAAACTGTTAAAGAGTTTCAACGTATTTTCTTCCTCATTTTTAGGGATTGCCGTTATGCAATCATCCACATATCTATAAAAAAATGGAATTTCAAAATTGAGATTTTTTATTGTTTGTTCTTCAAGTTCTTCCATAACTATATGTGCTATAACACTTGAGATTGATGACCCCATGGCACATCCTTCTATTTGTTTGTACATCTGATTTTCGTATAAAAAGTAAGTGGAATTAAGTGTTAGTTCAGGAGCATATATAAATTCATTTTGGGGAATATCAGTATATTTTTTTATTTCGTTCCATTTTGTTCTAATAATTTTTGTGGCTAATGAAATTGGGATGTTAGTATATAAGGAGATAACATCCAACGAAATTAGTGAATAATTGTTAGGGATCTGTACGTTTTTTATTTTTTCTTTGAAATGGAAGGAGTCTTTTATGTAGTGGCTGTTCTTGTTGGTTATGTTATTTAATATGTTGGATAGATACTTAGAAAGGGGGGTAAAAGGTGATTGGACACATGAAACTATTGGTCTGAGGGGTACATTTTCCTTGTGTAGTTTTGGCAACCCATAAATTTTTGGTGGCAATGCATTGCGAATTTTTAGTTTTTTTGCAACATCTGGAGATATATATAGATTTTTTTCCCATGAATCTATTAGTTCATTGTTCTTTTTTTGTTGTTGGTTTGTTGGATCTAATTTTATTTGCTGGTAGGTTTTTTTATCCTTAAGTATGTCCTTCATTTTTAGGTCGTATTCTCTGGATTGCATTAAAACAGTTTTGTTTGTTTTATCAGCTTTCAAAACTTTAATCTGGTCATGTTGTTTCAAAAATTTCTTTGTTTTCTTAGAGTTTCGATCATTGATATTAGTTTTTTTGTTATTTTGAGATTTTATTTTATTTTTAAAATTTTGTAAAATATTACTAGTTTTATGACGTATATTATTTTTTTCGTCACATCTCAAATCCCTAATTCCATTTTCGATGTTACATAGAATGTCGTGAACCGGTATGTCTGTTTCTTTATCTATGGCTACTGCAAAATTTGAACCTAAACTCAAAGTTTCTGCTACATATTCAGGAATTTCCTCACCTGTGAGATTTTCAAGCCACAAGGATGACGTTAATTGCTTATTTTCTGGTTCTTTTTGCTTTTTTATTAAAGAATTAAGTTTATTTTTGTTTTTTTGCTTAATTCTATTGAAAAGGTTTTCATTTTTCTCTTTACAAAGTTCAATAAATCTATCAGATAGGTCATTTGGAAGTTCTTGTGAAATGAGAATTTTGTTTTGATTCAATGTATTTTTGATTTTATTTATATTAATTGTTGTGTCTGTGATAAGAACATTAAGGGTATTCTTAATGAAATTAGGCAAAATGTGATTCTCAAACCTACACTTCAAGTTTACATTTTCAAACGTTATGTGTGCTATTTTTAAGTTCATCGTTTATGAACCAGAAAATAAGCAATTAACGTCATCCTTGTGGCTTGAAAATCTCACAGGTGAGGAAATTCCTGAATATGTAGCAGAAACTTTGAGTTTAGGTTCAAATTTTGCAGTAGCCATAGATAAAGAAACAGACATACCGGTTCACGACATTCTATGTAACATCGAAAATGGGATTAGGGATTTGAGATGTGACGAAAAAAATAATATACGTCATAAAACTAGTAATATTTTACAAAATTTTAAAAATAAAATAAAATCTCAAAATAACAAAAAAACTAATATCCCACTCCTATAAGCAATACAATTAGTCTCACATTAATAAAGTTCAATGTCACTAACTATGTTATTATATTTTACCAATATGAATGAGTTGCTATTGAAATATGTGTTCTTAATGAATGGAAGGTAATCCAATGATTTTAAAATGTGTAATAATGATGTGAACGTGTTTTTAAGTTTAATGTTTAATGAAAATTCGCTGACTACACTTTGGGGTAAGTTTGTTTTTTTGTATTCCAATAGTTTGTTTACCATATGCATTCTGTTCTATTTTAGTTTGATAAAGGTCTAAATTTAAGACTGAAACGTCACCATTGTTTGACAGAATTTTAGTAAAATGACATTTTTATCATTCCACAATGTTTTAATTGACTGAAATCCAAGAAAATTTATATAAATATATATATATATATATATATATATATATATATATATATATATATATATGAAGCAAAATGGTATTCTTGACGGTAGATAAATCAAAAATCTCTCAATATCTTAGGGATTCCGTCGTAAGTAGGGCTGAATTAAACTCTTATTTACTACCCAACGTTTCGAAAAATTTTATTTGCTTTTTCAAGGGTGTAAAGTGAGTTAATAATTATTAAAACAGTTCATACTCGGAACAACAAAAAAATATATTTTATGTATTTGTAATAGTAATGAAAAGTGAATTGTAATATTAATTCTATGTAGCGGAATTGCCTAGGTGATTTTTCAGTTTTCGAGAAAGGTGCTGTTTCGAGAGGTTTGTGGTGTGTTAATACGATAAAATCTGTTCCCTTCAACATGTGCCGAATATGTTTTATTGCTGAAAAAACCCCAAAGAGTTCTCTATCAAAAGCAGAGTAATGAGCTTCGACAAGTTTTTAGAATAAAACGATAATGGTTATCTGTTTCCATTGACTCTCTGTTCAAGAACGGTTCCAATGGCTGTTTTACTGGCATCAGTGGTTAAACATAGTTTAGCGCCTTTCTTGGGGTATGCTAACAAAGTAGCTTCAACAGGCTCTTTCTTTGCTTGTAAAAAAGTACTCATCGGAGTGTATGATCATTTGTCTATATTTTTAGTTTATTCACGAGTATGGTCAAAGGACGAAGGATTTCAGAGAAATTTTTGACAAATTTGTGGTAAAAGTTCAATAATCCAAAAAAGCAAAAAATCAATTTTGCAGCCATTTAATTGTTGATAAATTGTTTAAAATTTTAGAAATCTGCAAAAAATAATTACGCCATTCAATTCTACAGAAAAAATGGCATCATAAAATATGTTTTATTATTTGACAAAAAACTAACATTTTGTTCAGTATTGTTACTCATTTGTAAATCGAATAATGTCAACCGAAACGTCTTGAAGAGTCAATGGATTTATGCAGAATTTCAAGTACTTCACTTTGACTCAGGATTTTTCACCTACCGAAAATATAGTGGATGTTATTGACTGTGGATTGCTATTGCATAAAGTTGTTTGGAAAAAATTACACCACTGAAGTGATTAGTCAGAAATAGGGCCGCATTAAACTCTGCACATCCTAATATTTTGATCCTAATGCATTTTAAATTACATTTTTACAACTACAAACTCGGCATAAAGTTGTTGCAGATACCTAACCTCCATAACAGGTACCTAACCCATGTAATATGTAATGATATAAGGGCCCTCAATATTTTGTTTTGTAGGTATATCAGTTTTCATAAGTACATAGTAATTTCTAGTGGAAAGTTGATGGTCTATGGACTCAGAATTGTGAAGAAGTGTAAAAATGGCGAAAACATATCATCGTAATTTTCCGGATTCGAGTGGAATGTTCAGCAAATAGTAAAACTTATCTTCGTTTACGAGAACACTATAAGTTTAAAGATAACAACAGGAAATTAGCTTCCGGAGACACTAATTGGAGGTGCATCGAAGATGAATGTAAAGCAAATTTCCATGCTTTAGGTGAGTCAAAAAGTCGAATTATAACTTTGAAGAGAAAAGCCGAAAGTGATATAACCTTCCAGAATGATAAGAATGGAGGTAGTCAAAATTGATGTGTTTTTAAAAAAATTGACAATAAGTGATCTAAAGTATGCTAGAAGAAACATTTACACTACACGTCGAACAGTGTTGCACGCTTTACTCTCGGAGGTTTATGAAGCTTTGAATGAACTAACAACTAAAACCCAACCCTAATTGTTAATGATTTATCCGAAAATTTAGTAATATTTAGCTGTACAAGTTCTTATGTGAATCAAAAATTATTTATATGGACGGTACATTTTGTAACTGCACAACATATTTCACGATATATGATTTTGAAACGGCCATTATATGCCAATATTTTTTTTGTTAATTAAAACACAAAAATTGTGAAACATATAGGTTTTTCATATCAATAATTGAGGAGTATTGTGAATATATAAAAATTAAATTGGTACCAGAAGGATTTGTAGCAGCTTTTGAGATATCTGTTCATAATGCAGTGTTAGATATTTATCCAAATGCGTAAATTACTTGATGTCGATTCCACTTAACTTAAGCATGGTACATAAACATTGAAACACCCTGTACCCTATAGCTTTCAACAAAGACAGTAATTCAAAAGCAATGACAATGTTAGTCTGTTCAGTACCTGTAGCAACCAAAAAAGCTTCAAATATAGCGAGGGCTTCTACCGAAACAAAGTGAGAATATGCTATATGGCCATTAACTTCCTTAACATTTTTGGAAGAAGCACAGCAAGTAAACTCGCTTCAGAATATATGTTGATTGTTGAGACATTTTCTCGATGTAACAATACAGAGTTGAATATATTTCTGCACATTTGTGCGTCGTCTATGTTTTGAAAAACACCAAACTACATCTCTCTCTCTCTCTCTCTCTTCTAGCCGTTTTCTATCCTTTGGATATAGGCCTCTCTCATATTTTTCCAGTTTTCCCTGTTCTGTGCCACTTGGTTCCAGTTAAGTCCGGCTGTTCTTTTGATGTCATCATACCATCTTTGCTGTGGTCTGCCGGTGCTTCTTTTCTCCCCCCAAGGTCTCCATCTTGTTATTTTTCCGCTCCAGTTGCTTTTATTTCGGGCAACATGTCCGGCCCAGTTCCATTTAAGACTGCCTATTCGCCTCACTATGTCCTCTACTTTGGTTCTATTTCTTATCCACTCATTGGTTTTATGGTCTTTAAGCGTTATTCCTATCATTTTTCGTTCTATTGATCTTTGGTGTATCTTTAATTTATTTAAGATTTTCTTTGTTAGGACCCATGTTTCACATCCGTAGGTTGTTACTGGGAGAATGCATTCCATGTAAACCTTGGTTTTTAGTTTGAGGGGTAGGTTGGAGTTGAAGACGTGTCGCATCTTCCCGTAGGCCGCCCATCCTAGATGTATTCTGTGGTTAATTTCAAGTTCTTGATTGGCTTTACCCAATGTTAACTCTTGACCTAGGTAGACATAAGAGTTCACCTTCTTTACCTGTTGTCCTAGCACATTTATACTCTCTATGTTTGTCCGTTGGTTTGTCATGAATTTGGTTTTAGAAATGTTCATTTCTAGGCCTACTTTTCTTGCTTCTTGTTGTAGTTCTATAAGCATGTGTTGTAATTCTTCACTGTTTGGGGCAAAAATGGCAATGTCGTCAGCAAATCTTAGGTTACTTAGTTTTTCTCCCGATATATTAATTCCTCTGTCTTCCCAGTGTAGGCTCTTGAAGACGTCTTCTAGCATCAGTGTAAACAATTTGGGTGACACAATGTCTCCTTGTCTAACGCCTCTTTTAATTGTGATTTCCTCGGTGTCTTCATATAGCCTTACTTTCATTTTTGAGTTGTCATTTAGTGTCTGTATAATGTCAATATATCGTTGGTCTATTCTTGCATTTTTCATTGACCTGATGATTGCCCAAAATTCAACTGTGTCGAAGGCCTTTCTAAAATCTATGAAGGCGATCCATAATGGGATGTTATATTCCGTTACTTTTTCGTTCAGTGTCCTTACGGTGTGGAGATGTTCTATTGTACTCATGCCTTTCCTGAAGCCCGCCTGCTCATAGGGTTGGTATGCGTCGAGTTTGTATTCAAGGCGGTTTGCTATTATTCTCATAAAAAGCTTGTAGATCTGTGATAGTAGGCTGATTGGTCTATAGTTTTCTAGGTTGCTTGGATCACCTTTCTTATCTATCAGTATGACTATCGCGGTATTCCAATCCTGTGGTATTCTTCCCTCGGTTAGGCATGTATTAAATAATGATTTAAGCTCCCTTATCAGTAGGCTTCCACCTTCCTTCAACATTTCCGGTATGATGTTATCGTCGCCTGCCGCCTTTCCGTTTTTTAGTTGATTTAAAGCTTTTTCAATTTCTTCCTCTACAATCTCTGGTAGATCCTCGGAGCCAACGTTACATATCTTGTTTTTCTGGTCATTGTTTGCTCTTCTAACATCCTCATTGTCTATTTTGAATTCGTACAGACCTGTGTAGAACTTGTCTGTTATCTTGAGTATCTCTCTTCGATCTTCTGTTATGTTACCTTGTTCGTCTCTCAATTTGATCATTTCTTTTTTATATGCGTTTTCCTTTTTAAAGATGTTTAGACCTCTGTTTTGCTGTATCAACTCCTCTATTCGATTCTCTTGATGCTTTCGTATGTCCTGTTTGGCCATTTCCCTTGCTGTTTTGTTTAGTTCGGCATACTCTCCTGTGTTTCTTTTGTTGTCTTTAATGAGCTCTCTCCTTCTTTCCAGTAGCTGTTTGGTTTGTGTTGTAAACTTTTCTATTCTTTTAGTTTTTGATGTTACTAAACTTGCGGTTGTTTCTTTCAATGTTTTTTGTAGTCTATTGTTCGTTTCGTCCAAGCTCTCGTGTAATGATGTTGTTTCCTTTGTTAGTCGTTCTGTCAATCTTTTGCTATATATTGACTTGTTGTCTCTTATTGTACCAGGATCTAGACGGTATTGCGTGCTGTTGAATTTTTTTGCTCTTTCCAATTTTGTGTTTAATGCGATCCTGCACCGGACTAATCTGTGGTCGCTGCCCGTAGTAAAGGAGTTCAGGACGTCAACATCTTGGACGATATGTTTATTTGGTGTTAGCACGTAGTCTATTTCGTTTTTTGTAATTCCATCCGGGCTGGCCCAGGTCCATTTTCTGTGGGGTCTTTTTTTGAAAAGCGTCCTCATTATGTATAGTTGTTCTTTTTCCAGGAAATTTGCAAGCATCGTCCCTCTTTCATTCCGTTTCCTCAGACCAAATTGTCCAACATACTGCGAGCTATTACACTGCTCTCCTATTCTTGCGTTAAAGTCTCCTATTATCATCGTGTATCTTGTCTTATTTTTTGTTAGGCTCTGTGTGATTTCATCATATAGCACCTCGACCTCTTCATCCTCATGGCTACTTGTTGGAGCATAGATTTGAACGATTTTAATTGTTATATTGGAGTTAATCTTAAGTGTTATGTATATTACTCTATCTGATATGGCTTTAAGTATTTGAAGATTTGGGGAGATTCGTTTGTTGATAAGAAAACCCACACCACCCAAACTATTGTCTTCTCTTCCTTTGTAGAATAGGATATGTCCTGATCTTAGTCTAATGGATTCTTCACCTCTTCTCCTGGTTTCTGATATTCCCAGAATATCCCAGTTTATTCTGTCCAGTTCATATTGTAGTTCCGTTCACCTTTCCTCGTTTCCAATTGACCTAGCGTTATAAGTTGCAATGTGAAGTTGGCAGCCTTGTTCTACCTAGGGATTCTTAGCACCCCCTGCTCTACGACTGGTCTGACCGCCACCTTGGCCAGGGTCGTACGAGCCGCTGGGCACTGGGGACCTTTGGTTTTGGTGTGTCTTCATATGAGAGCCATAAAACACCACGTTGGCCAGACGTCTTGGTGAGTGTAGGTTCAGCCGCCCCTAACCTGGGGAAGCGTCGCTGTTTGCAGCCGCCCACTCTGGGTCAGACGCTGCAGATTTTGCCTGTTGGTCCGCGGGGCGTATTTGATTTCCGCCCCACCACCCATATCTGGGAAGCATTCCCCTATCCGCCACCCGGGGACGCGCTCTCTAGGAGTAACAGGCTCTCCCGATCAACTTATATTAATTCCATGATAATAGTCATTAGTATATTTGCGCCCACAAGTTATGATTGGCTCACAAAAAAAAAACAGAAAATGTAACTTTTTCGAATGAAACTAAATGTTCCTAGTCCACTATATATATTGAAAATATGGCTAATATTCTATAAAATGATAGTAATATCGAAAGAAAGTTATTCAAAATAGTGAAGTAATTACGAATATTCTCCTTCTGATTATTTGCATCTTATGGTCTATTTTGATGGATTTGAATTATTTTCGAATTTATATCTTGGCATTGGGACACAAAAATGTCACCACAATATATGTCAAGGTTTTTTAACAAAAAGTGGAGCATCTGGTGAATATTCATGTCTCACAGCACTTCTTTTATTATTAAGAAGGTCAAACTGAACTTTTACTTCAACTATATTAGTACTTTTCCAATTTAATGCGTACAAGCTTTATCGTGTCAAAGTAATTGAAATTTAATCAAATTCATACATTCGTTTAACACTTATCAGATCTTTAAAATATCATTTCCCGATATGGAAAAGTACAACTGCTCGATTTGGTCTCAGGGATGTTTCAATATTCTGTCTAAAGATGGGTTTTTCGTGTAGCTGAATTCCATTCGGCAGGGTTATTAATTGGGCAATAATGCGCCACGTCATGATGGCCGCTGGTTTATTACGCCACGGCCTGCTAGACGCATTTGCGGTTTGTCTGAGCTGAGTACAATGTTCATTTATCAATCGGAGCGAAGAGTAGCGATATCGGGTGGGCTGATACTCAAGGACGTAGATATGAAATAAAGAGGGTATTATCCTATTGTGTATTTTGGTAAAAATATATTATAACTAAAATTTTTATAGTGAAATTTCATAGCAAATATTACATCATTAACGTTAACGTATGGTTATAAATAAACTGAATTCATAGCATAAGGTTAAAAACACCCAATGTTTGTATATAATAATCAACTGTATAAGGATTTTACGGTTATGCAGATGGTTGATGATCAATGCATTAACTACTCATTTCCTCGATGTATGCAGGAGCCAAAAAAATCATGTGATTCTAATAAATGGTTACCTAGCTGATCACATATGTGCGTTACTTTGCATCAGTAATATTTTAATTGTTCCATGCGGTGATGTTTACTGTCATTTTGTATCAAAAACAAGTGCAATTGACAGTTTAGTATTTGGATACCCAAAAAGATATATTTTTCGATGTAAGTAACAAATTTTAATCATGATATATGTTACATAAGTCCAAAATCCTCTTGACGAGGTAAAAATAGATGACGCAAGTACACCCCATATAAAAGATGCGATATCAAATCATACGATGTATAGAGTGACACAAGTACTATATCTACTTATAATCTCTTCAAAATAAAGGTAAGCTATGGTGTCATATTACCACTATAATCCTTTTTAATTTGAAAGTTTCAAATAACTGGTGTACTTACGTTCAGCCCTTAGTGTTTATTTTTGTTCTTCCCAGTTTAAGTTCAATGCGGCTGATTTTTCAACTGGTCTTATTGTAGTACAGATAAAAAAGCTTTTTGTTTGCTTCGTAGTTCTGACAACTCAAGCGAAACAAATGTGGTATTTTCTATGTAACGTCGATAGTATAATTGAGATGGGGCTCTTTCTTTCTAATGTGTTTTAATAGTATCAATAAATCGGAATGAGGCCTTTTCATTGTTATTATTATTATTGTGTTCACCAACCCAGAGGTTGAATATTGTGCTCTTGATCAAATTTCGAAATTTTAATGAGAATACGTTTCGTTAAATATCGAAAAGTGTATCATAGTGTTTATAAGTTCCTATTTGGTTGATAAACGTGTAGGCAAGTACAATTTTTATGTAATATATATATAAAGTATTTCGTTTTGTTGAAATCTGGTTATTTCCATCAAAACAATTTGTCACAGCACCTATTCCACCAGTGGTCAGATTTTAAACGAAACTTCTCTCTTTTATTCGATATTACTTGATTTGTTCGGAATTTGCAACGGAATGTGGACTCAATAAATAAGTGTAAAAGATGCAAAAAAGATGTTACAGCAGGATTAAAATGTGTGACGTGTGGGGTTATTTCCCATAAGAGTTGCTTGAAATCTGTCAAAAATGCAAAAATTATAGACGATTCTTCTTGCAACTGTTGTATAGACAGTGGAATTACCATGGAAACATCACCAATACCCACTTATAGTACCAGTGTTACATCAGAACTTCAACTTAAAGTGAAATATTTGGAAGAAATAATTAAAAACAACGATAAGATTATTTTTAATCAAGAAATTGCAATCAGATCGCTTCAGGATCAGCTTAACATTATTAAAACAGTTAACTATAAAACACCTTTAGAACCATCAGATACTAAAGCACAAGTGGAACATGAAAATTTAAAACAACCTTTTAGTAAAATGAGGCCAATGGTAAATTCCGAAGCTCCGGGTGTTTTCACATCATCTGAAGTTTCCAGTGCTATTGCCAATGCTCAGTCTTCCAACTTATGTCATTCTGTTATCAGTTTGGGAAACGATACCATACCACATAAAAGTAACACCAGAGAAAGAGCAGCACCCAAAATTTTAATTACGGGCAACAAAGATGACGAATCATTTCATTTAAGATCGGCAAACAGACAGAGAATGAAACACCTCCATTCTACAAATTGGGATCCACACACATCAGAAGAGGATTTACTCAAGTATTTAGAAGAGTTTGTTCCCGATATTAGTGTTCAAAAGTTGAACTCTCGCCAACCACTCAAATATGCTTCATTCAAGATAACAGTGCCTGTTCTTGAACTAGAAAAAATTTTAATACCGGAAATATGGCCTACAGGAGTAATCATCAATCAGTTTTTTCAGCCAAGAAGAGTCATGTTCAATTCCGGGGAGCAGACGAATAAACAGTAAATATAGACAGCATCTTTCGGTTTTCTATATTAACGTAAATAGTCTTCAAAATAAGTTACATGAACTTTCAGTTTTCTTAACCGAACATCCATTTGATATCGTATGTTTTTCAGAACATTGGTTAGATAAGAATAACTTGGAATTAATTAAATTAAATGATTATAACTTCATTTCCGATTCTACTCGTTCTAGAAAGTAACATGGGGGAGTGGCAATATTTTCAAAATCTCATCTAATATGCAAGGCAGTTGATCTGGAGCAGTTTTCTGTTATCTACGATGCCGAGTTTTGTGGAGTAGAATTTAAAGACACCATAATAATTGCTCTTTATAGATCGTCAAGTAGAGATAATTTTACCATATTCAAAGATCAAATTATTAAACTTCTTGAATATATTCATAGAAAATACAAAAACATTGCCTTGGTAGGGGACTTCAATTTAGACATTTCAAAGAACGACGATAAATCCAAAGATCTTAAAACAGTCTTCACAAGTTTCGGATTACGCCATACGATTGAGGAGCCCACTAGAATAGTCCTGAATAGTCAATCCTGTCTAGATAACATAGTTACAAACATAGACCCTAGTCTCACTAAAGTGGGAGTAGTAGATCCTCTTGTGTCTGATCACAACTGCCAATACATATATTTTAATCACCTATTGAATGAAAATGTCCCCATTATTAAACGTGTTATTAACGACGCAACAATAACGGATGTTCTGATAAACTTTCTGAAGTTTCTTGGAATGATTTGGATGTTCATAATATGGGTGCAGATAATTTGGCAGAAAAAATATTGAATACGCTGAAACATATCTCTGATACTTGTTTTTGTGAAAAAACTGTTAAAACAAATAAATCTAATATCAAATGGTTCAACAACACATTGCGTAGTATGAGAAAAAATGTCATTACAGCAAAAAACAAATTTATGAATACTTTTTCGGAAGGTGATTGGGTGAATTACAAAAATTCAAACAAAATATATAAAAAAGCAATTCGCTCTGAAAAGAAGTTAGCCTACTCAAAGATAATAAAAGATTCGGATAATAAAAATAAAACATGTTGGACAATCGTAAATTCCGAAAGAAGAACTAAAATTAATAAAACCAAACAGTCTGATATATCACCACAAAAATTCAATGAATTTTTTACATCGGTATCGGAAATAGATTAAAATCTCTTGGTGATTCTCAATACGAGTCGAGTTTCTTTTTAAATAAACTAAATAAACCTGCATTTTCATTCTTTATGAGTGTAATCTTGGAAAGTGATGTCCATGAGGCTATATTGAAATTAAGTCATTCGTCATGTTTAGATTTTTACAATATAAATAGCAAAATATTGAAACGTTGTATACACTCATTGACATAACCACTGACCATTTTATTTAATAAATGCTTAGAGGAAGGATCTTGGCCTGACTCCTCTAAAATATCAAAAATTATTCCATTATATAAAAATGGTGATATAGATTCTCCAGAAAATTTTAGACCCATAGCAATTTTACCGACGATTAACAAAATATTGGAATTGATAGTCAAAGAAAAATTAATCAATTATTTGGAAGATAAGTCACTTCTAACGGAATTTCAATTCGGCTATCGCAAAAATAAATCATGCATACGTGCTCTTCTTCGACTCTTAGAGGAAGTTGTACAGAAACTAGAGGAAGGCGTCAACTCTGTTGCCACGTTATGCGACTTAACGAAGGCTTTTGATTGTGTTCCAGTGGATTTACTCCTAAATAAACTGGAATTTTATGGTATCAGAGGAAATGCACACAAATTACTGACATCTTATTTAAGTAATAGGAAACAGTATGTAGTTTGTGGAAACAACCAGTCTGATTTACGTAATATAGACAACGGCATTCCTCAGGGCTCGATTTTGGGTCCAATACTTTTTATAATATTTGTTAACGATTTACCAGAGGCTATTGACACTTTTTGTATTTTATTCGCTGATGATACTACAACTTTATCTGATGGCACACAAGCTGGTGATAATATTTTGTTGAATCAGTGGTTCCTGGCAAATAAGCTGAAACTCAACGACACTAAAACGAAACACATTCTTTTCAGTTTAGATAAATGGGCTATAAAATCAGAGCCAATTAAATTACTGGGCATTCATTTGGATACAAACTTAAGTTGGTCACCTCATGTTGACTACCTTTGTTCAAAATTAGCGAGCCAAGTTTTTGTAATTCGTCAATTAAAATCATGTATACCAACTCATTTGTTGAAGTCTGTATATTATTCACTTTTTCATAGCAATTTAACATATGGTATTATGCTATGGGGCAGCAGCACATCAGTGCACAAAGTATTTGTGCTACAGAAAACTGTAGTTAGAATAATTTACAACGCACCAAGAAACACCAATTGTAAAAAAATATTCAAAAAACTTGAAATATTGCCGCTTCCGTGCTTGTATATTTTCGAAGTGTTAATTGAAACACATAAAAATCGATTTGTTCTGACTAAACATGCAGATGTTCATAATTATGATACTAGAAATAGTAAAGACATTGTCATTCTCAAATCTAGACTGAAAACAACAAAAAACAATAAGTTGGATGTTACATTGTACAATTCATTTGTAAAATATTTTGAACATATAAATATAGGTGATATGACGAGAGTTTTGCTAAGTCTTTTCTTTTAAATTATTGTTTTTATACAGTTGATGAGTTTTTGGAGGAATTGAATACTTGGGCTTAATGCTTATATGTTTGACTGTCTCGACCCTTACTTCGTGGAATATGCTCATATTAGTGTTTTTAAATAAAACTCAAGGTCTCTAGTTAATTCCACAATATAATACAAGTTATTGAAAATTCTAAAAAATTGACAATTATTTCGATAAATAACTTGTATTATATTGTGGAATTAACTAGAGACCTTGAGTTTCATTTAAAAACGCTTATATGTTTGTTTATTTTGTTTAATTTAATTTTTACTTTCTATTATTTTTTAACTTATTTTATATTTTAAAATTGTCATATTTTCATCCATATTTTTACTTCATGAAATGTATGTCTGTATTTATGTAAAATTTTTACTTTCTATTATTTTTATTATATTTTAAATTTGTCATATACAACACTATAGAATCTTTAATATTTTTAGTTGGTAAAATGTATTCATATGTACTACTTTCACTGACTTCCAATGTACTATGTATGTGAATGGGGTCAATAAACCATCTATCTATCTATCTATCTATTATTATTATTATTATTATTATTATTATTATTATTACCATGTATTGGTCTCAGAGTTGTTAAACATCTGGTTCAAGAAGTAAGGGGCCCAAGCAAAACTTACTCAAATTCCTGATTAGGCATGTTCAGGACTGTTCGTACGATGCGACACGTTTCGAGGATAACATTCTTCAGCATTTTTGGAATAAGTGTGTTTGGGTCGAGCTGCATTTTCAGCATTAACTGTGGAAGGTTTTTGTTGACCAAGCCAGTTGCCGTTATCACAATGGGAACGATTTGTACTGATTTTATTATATGAATTTCTTTATATTCTATTGATAACGGAATATATTTTTTCCTCTTCTGCCTTATTGATGTTGTGGTCATTAGGGTGGGTTATATCTACGAAAATTGCTGTTTTATCTTTTATATTGTGCAGTACAAGGTCTGGTTTATTCGCTGTTATTGTTTTGTCTGTATGGATCGAGAGGTCATAATACAGTTTATAAGAATCGTTTTCTAATATCGGTCTTGCTTTATAATCATAGTATGGTACCATGTCTTTTTCTGAAAGGAGATTATACTTTACGGCTAGTGCTTGATGCAGAATGTTCGCTGTAAGGTTATGCCTATGGATGTAGTCTGTATTCGCGAGACTACGGCAGCTTGATATTAGGTTGTCTATTGTCTAAGACTCTCTATGACACCTCCTGCATCGGTCAACCACATCTAGTTTTTCTATATATTTCTTATAGTTGTTGGTCGCTATAACTTGATCTTGGATAGCCCGTATGAAGCCCTCAGTTTCTCCAAAAAGAAACTCATCCCTTAGCCAGCGAACTGACGCTTCCTTGTCGGCATTGTCTAGGGATTGGGGAAATCTTCTATGGAGTGCTTTTGATCTCCAGGCTGCAACTCGGTCTTTAGTTGTTATTATTGTCGGTGAGACTTCAGCTTTAGAGAGGTTAAGAGGAGTGTACGATATTTCGCTTCTAAGAATGGCGTCGTGTAGCGGAGAATATCGTGCTCTTTCAGTGAAGAATTTCTTCATTGAAACCACCTGTCTGTTGCATAGATTCTTTATGTCTAATAATCCTCTGCCACCTTCTTTTCGGGATAAGTACAGTCGTTCCATAGCTGCTTTGGGATGATGCATCCTGTATTTGGTCAAAGTTGTTCTGACAAGTCTGTTTATTGCGTCTAATTCTGTTTGAGACCAGCTTAGTATTCCAAAGGAATAAATCAAAGCTGGAATGGACCAGGTGTTGATTGCTTTTATTTTATTCTTGGCTATGAGTTCTGTTCTTATGCAACCGGTTCTTAAATTTTGCCTGTACTTGCTGTTTCAATTCTTTATTATTTTTTGTCAGCAACTGACCGTAACCAAGGTATTTGTAAGTATTTTCAGGGTCAATCGAAGGAAAATTCATTTCGTTGAGCATTATGGTTATGGTCTCTGGCTCTGATACTTCTCCACGAGAGATGTTCAGACAGGCACATTTGTCCAGACAATTCATTTGTATATCTGTGCTGAATTGTGTTGTGATATTGAGTAGTGTTGTTAGCTCATTTTAATTACTAGCATACAGCTTGAGGTCATCCATATACAATAAATGATTTATTTCATATATTAATTCCTTCTTTGCTGTGATCTTATAGCCTGCATTAGTGTGATTTAGCATACTGGACAGAGGATTGAGGGCCATGCAAAACCACAGTGGGCTGAATGTACCCCCTGGAATATTCCACGTTTGATAGGGATATGGTCCGTTTTGATTGCACATTCGTCCGTTCTTAAACCTACTTATTATTATTGTTATTATTATTATTATTTTCATTATTATCATTATTCTTTTCTTCTCACATAGTTGAGGTTTTATTTTGAACTGACGGGCTACGCCAAGTTAGTGCAAAATATATTGTTACCATTGTGCATTGAGGAATGATCTGACTGTATTGCATGTTTTTAAAATGACTGCCTTCTGAAAGTTTCTTTGTATGTGTGTGTCGAGTTCTAGCTGTTTCAGGTGTGATTTGAATGTTTTTGTTGTAAGGCCAGTCACTGACATAATAATAGAGATAATAGTTACTCTTTCCTGCTTCCAAATCCTCTTGATTTCCATTGCCAGGTCTATGTATTTGGCGACTTTTTCGTCATATTTTATTATTATTATTATTATTATTTCTTTTTTCTATTATAGAGCATCGACTGCTTTGGTCATTAGCTCTTCTAATTTGGAGGAGGGAAACTCATGTTCATCCGACCTATAATCGGGTAGTGTTGGACTCCTTTATGGCCTACCAACCAAAAACCTCCCCCAATATTTGAGGCTACACTTTTATATTCTCAGATACAAATTGCTCGCATTTAGGAAATTTAGGAGCCTAATTTGCTGGTCTGTTGTTGATGTGCATGACTTAACATCTTTTGCAATCCCCATATCTAGACGGCTACGAGAAAGCAGTGGGCATTCAACTATTAGATGACTTACGGTGTTTTGTCTTCCGCATTCACAGACAGGTGAGTTTCTATCGAGAAGAAAGTGAGAGCTGGTCAGGTTAGTATGCCCAATTTTTATCCGGGTAATTATCACTTTATCCCTACGTTTTTGAAGTTTGTATTCAGTTGGTTTGAGTTGTATGTTTGCTTGTATTTGTTTTACGAAGTTATTATTTACAGTCCATTCTTCTTGCCACTTGTCAATAATTTTTTCTTTTATGCTCTTTTTATGTTCTTCTAGGCCTTCATCATTTTCCTCTGTGCTGATATTTAGAGAGGACAGTAAAAGTGATGTTCTTATAGGAAGTGATGGACTGCTAATTCGTTGGGTATGGAAAGGTGTCGCTGGTGCAGATAGTATTTCATGAACTGGATTTGTAGGGTTGTTAAGATTTTTACAGTAGTAATTTGACATTAAGTTTCGCCTTCTGTACCGAAGTGGTGTTACTCCTCCTTCACAACATAATGAAAGGTAAGGGCTAGTTCTGTATGCACCTAGAGCTAATCTTAAGGCAGTACTTTGAATATGCTCCAGTACATTCAAGTTAGATTCACTTGCCGAGCCGTAAATGATGGACCCGTAATCCATTTTTGATGATATGTACGTATTGTAAAAATTTATCAGTACAGTTATATCAGATCCCCAATTGATATTGGCTAGGGTTTCTAAGATATTTAACCTTCTTTTACAGTTCACTGCAAGCTCTTTTATATGGTCTTGCCAAAGAAGTTTCTTGTCAAAAATGAGACCCAGGAATTTGGTAGATGTTTCAATCTGGATATTATTTCCATACAAGTACAGCATGGGTTCAGGATGACTTCTCTTTTGCTTGCAAAAGTGTATGCAATGTGTTTTAGCTACCGATATTTTAAAACCGTTGTTATCCGAATACTCTGCGATGGCATCTATGCTATTCTGTAATGTGCTGACTATATCTTCCATAAGCGGCGAGGAGTAAAATATCGCCAGATCATCCACATACAAACTTTTTTGTACTCTTTCGCTTACAACATTTGCCAAGCCGTTGACAGCTACCAAGAATAGAATTACACTCAAGTTTGCCCCTTGAGGGATTCCATTTTCCATATAATGCCTTCGTGATATTTCCATTCCAACTCTAACGCTAAACTTCCTTTCACTTAGGAAGCTTCGAACAAATTTCGGCAAGTTGCCACGAAAACCCCATGTATGTAATGTTTTCAAAATCCCGTCTCTCCATGTTGTATCATAGGCTTTTTCGATATCGAAGAATATTGCTACCGTATGTGATCTCTCAGAAAAACTTTTTTTTATGTAGTTATCCATTAATACGAGTTGGTCGACAGTGGATCTTCCTTTACGGAAGCCCATTTGATAATTTGATAATAGTTTTTCTTTTTCCAGATGTTGCAGTAGTCTTACGAATACCATTTTTTCTAGTATTTTACCTAGACAACATGTTAGTGAGATGGGTCGATAGCTAGATGGAATTTTTGCATCTTTTCCGGGTTTTGGGATTGGTATTATAATTGCATTCTTCCATTGTGTGGGGTAAGTACCGTTGATATATATATTTTGTTAAATAAATTTAATATATATATATATATATATATATATATATATATATATATATTCTTTTATTTTCAGGTAAGCGCTTAAGGAGTTCAAAAGGGATCTCATCACTACCTGGTGCTGAATTGTTGGTGGTTGATATTGTTTCCTCAAGTTCCTCTAAGCTGAATGGTATATTATATGGTATGGTTTCTCGTGTTTCGAAGTTTATCGTTATGCTTTCCTGTATGGTTTTAAGTTGTACAAAATTTGGGTTATAATTATTGGTGGCACTCACTGTTGCAAATGATTTGGCAAGTTCTTCTGCTATATTATCTTCGCCCGTAATTTCTCTACCGTTTATAATTAATAAGGGTGAGGTCACTTTGAAGCTATATCCCTTAATTTTTCTAATCTTTTCCCAAATTTCTTTTGTTGGGGTATTTAAGTCGATTGTACCGACATAATCTTGCCACGATTCTCTTTTGCTTTTCACCAAAAGAAAACGGGCTTTGGCTCTGAGTCTTTTGAAGTTAATCATGTTATCGTTGGTCGGCATTCTCTTAAATAAATTGAAGGCTCTTTTCTTACTTTTAATGGCCTCTTCCAATTCTGGGTTCCACCAAGGTACTCTTCTTTTTTTACCAAACCACTTGTTTTAGGTATACTTAAATTAGCAGCGTTTTGAATGGCATTGGTTAATTCGTCTACTTGCTCCATGATTGATACTCCTGTTATGTTTTGCGAATCTAAAGTATTTCCATAAAGTGTCCAGTCAGCTTTATCGAAAATATATTTTTGTCTACGTCTTTTCTTTATGCTTTTATCTGCTATTTCAATCGATAGAGGAATATGATCTGAATTCCATTCTTCATTGACGTACCAGTTGAATTTGTGTGCGATTTGTGCTGACGCAATGGTTAGATCGATTGAAGTCATATCAAACAAGATCTTAGATTGAGATATGTTTCTTCTCCTGAATTCAAAATGATCAGGTCTCGTTCATTTATTATATCCTCTAGGATTCTACCTCCTGGGCATGTTTTTGTCGAACCCCATAGTTCGTTATGTGAATTAAAATCACCCAACAGAAGGAATGGCTCCGGTAATTGTCTAATACAGTTTCGTAACTCTGCCGGTGTCCAGTTTACATCGGGAAGATACATATTACAAATGGTCATTTTGAAGGGAAAAAGTATGGATATAGCGATAGCTTGAAGGTTTGTGTTCAAAGGAATGATAGTGAATGGTATGTGTTCTTTAACAAACGTTATTACCCCGCCTCTAGCACGTCTATCATGTATGACGTCTAATCTGGCAGATTCATAGCCTCTTAAATTAAAATGTTCTCCTTGTTTCAGATGTGATTCTTGTATGCAGATGAGGAGAGGTGTTTTACTGAGAATCAAGCTCTTCAACTCAAGGTCGTTTTACACCCGTTGCAATTCCATTGTAGTATATTTTCATTTAGAGCCATGAGATATTAAGTTTATGTTATGTGCTTTGAAAGGTGAAGAGCTGCGTGAGTTTAAAATTGAGTATAAATAAAATTTATAAATGGATAAAATGTGTGAATAGATAAAAAGTAAAATAAATGAAGTATATAAATAAATAAAATGTATGACTAAAGAGAATGTATAAATAAATAAATAGCACAAGACTAGAATAGACGAATTTATATTACATGTTTGAATCCGAAGCCAAAGGCTCTTGGCCCGGAAGTTGTATTTCTATATCTATACCAGTTTGAGGTTTTCTTGGCTTGCCTTTAGGCCAACCTTTCTTTTTCTTTTTATTTTGCTTAATATCAAAACCGTCTTCAGTGGTAATAGATTCAATATCAGAGGTCTCCGAAAGATGGCGTTTGGATCGCTGCGAATGGCTCTGGGATTCTGACTGACTAGCATTATAGTTTTCAGATGCGAGAGATTGATATGGGTGTAAAGGTCTTTTCATTATTTTTGGTGTTATATCGAAATTGTTTTTGAGAGCATTCATAAGGGACGGAATTAAGTCATTAACCAAGTCTTTTATAGAAGTATTTGCTACAGTAGAGGCTACCTGGGCATAAGAAGTATTTGGTCGAGGAACACTTATTTGTGTTCTTTTTCTTGCTTCAAAGTACGAAATATTTTCTTTAACTTTTATTTCCTGAATTGCCTTCTCCCGTTTAAAAACTGGGCAATCTTTAGAGGTTGAAACGTGAGCTCCTTCACAATTGACACATGTTACAGGTGGTTCGCACGGGATTCCTGTATGTAGCGGTTTTCCACATATACACACCTGTTCTTTGTCGCAAGACAGGGATGTGTGACCAAATTTCTGACACTTAAAGCATCGAAGTGGAGATGGTATATATGGGCGTACTTTTAGTAGGTAAAAGGCAACTTTGATGTCTTTCGGAAGTTTCGGAGTGTCAAAAGTTAAAATGTGGTTCGAGGTTTCAATAAGTTCTCCATTTCTTTTTATTCTTCGAACTTCTAATATACCTTGGCCCTTCAGTTCTTCTAAAATTTCTGCTTCTGTACAGTTCATCAGATCTTTACAGTTGATTACTCCCTTACAAAAATTTAAACGTTGGTGTGGTTTTACTTCAATGTCATAATCTAGTAACTTTTTCATTCCACTAATTGTTTTCGATTGGTTTGCAGTCGCTGTTTCAACGAGTAATCCATCTTTTATTTTTCGTAAGTTTTTAACCTGTCCTACTATTGAATACATTGCTCTATTTATTTGAAAGGGGCTGACTTTTGAAAAGTCCCCTTCCTTCCTCTTTACGACCAAGAACCGGGGTGTTGTTCCCGTCTCCAGGTTCGTATTTTTATGGTGCTGAGTGAAGGCAACGGTAGTTATAGCACCCCTAACTGCAGCTGGTTCTGGCGTATTTAATTTTGGTTTCATGTAGATCCCACGAGTAGGGCAGAAATAACAAGTCCGGCAGGGCAGTGCTCCCATACCCTGCTAAGGCTAAATACATTGAGGGGTCGCCTGGTATCTCAATGGCATCGTTCGCAGCCTCTCTGTCGTGGGGCTATTCACCGATCGACACGATTGCTTCCATCTTCGGTTCCGGATTTTTTATTGAGGTTCACTCCTCTGGACTCTTCTGTCTGGGTTACCATACCATAGCCGAGGGTTCCAGTTTTTCGGCGCCGGAAACTCGCCGCTCGTCCCCCATATCTGGTCAGGACTTGCCAGTGTGTTCGGATGTAACTTGGGCATGTTGGATCTTCTACTGGCATTTGTTGGTGCTATCACATCGGCATAGATAGCCCCACCAGTGCCCCACTGACCATTTCTGAGCTGTTTTTTAGTTTCACTCCTCCCTTCCCGTCCTTGCGGCTCGAGGAGGGAGGAAGTTACTAAGCCACTCCACCAACGACAAGGTCTTACAGCTCCTAGGAGGGGATTATTATTATTATTATTATTATTATTATTATTTTAGGAATTCACAGGGTTTTTGTTCCCTGGATTTCTTCTTTATACGGGCGGGCCAAGTATAAACGAAGTCTATTGTGTTCTAAGAAACGAGCGGACTATATTGCACGTGTGTAAAATGACGCTTTTTTGTATTCGATTGTGTATATTTTCAGGTATGTCGAGTTCTGTCAGATGTTCTGTGAATTTTTTGTGGGTGATACCAGTAGCAGACATAATCAACGGAATAATGGTGACCGCCTTTTGTTTCCAAATTCTCTCCAGTTCTATTGCGAGGGGGGTGTATTTTTGTATTTTTTCCGAGTATTTGTTTGTTAGATTTTGATCGGTAGGGATGGAAACGTCTATTAGGTAGGTGTGTTTGTTTCTCTTGTCAGTAAATGTGATGTCGGGTCTGTTGCATGCTAATGTTTTGTCTGATTGTATCGTCTTGTCCCAGTATATTTTGTATTCCTGGTTTTCCAGTATTTCGGATGGTGTGTACTGGTAGTGAGGTACGGTTTTGTTTATTAGTGAAAGTTTATATGCCATTTCCTGGTGGATGATTTTTGCGACTGTGTTGTGTCGTTCCAGGTATTTGGTTGGTGCAAGACTCTTGCAGCCGTTGGTTATATGCTCTATTGTTTCTCTGTCTGAATGGCATCTTCTGCATTTGTCATTTGTAACTGAGGGGTCTTTTAATATGTACTTGCTATATGTTTTCGTTTTTATTACTTTATCTTGTATAGCATGCATGAATCCTTCCGTTTCAGGGAAGAGGTCACCCTTCTGGAGCCATTTATGTGTTAGTCCTTTATCGATGTCTTCACCTTGTGTCTGATTGAAGTATCGTCCGTGTAGTTCTTTGCTTGCCCATCTTTGTATTTTCTCTTTGTATGTGGTTTTCTTGTCCTTCAGTGAAAGGTCGGTGTTGTGTAAGTCTAGTGGAGTGTAGTTAATGTCGGCGTGTACTATTGCTAGGTGAAGTTTGCTTTTGGACTTTTTGTCATGAAAGTAATTTCTTAGGTTTGAGATTTGCGTGTCGTGTAGTTGGTGGATGTCAAGAACTCCTCTCCCACCATCTGCTCGAGGTAAAGTGATCCTTTCTATACAGGCGTTAGTGTGGTGCATATGGTGTTTTGTCAGTAGTGTTCTGGTCTGTCTGTTGATATTTTCGAGATCTGTCGGTGTCCATTTGAGAATTGCAAATGAGTAAGTGAGCGTTGGTATGGCGTAAGAGTTTATGGCTTTAGTAAGGTTTCTGGATGTGAGTTTACTTTTTAGTAATTGTGTGAGTCTCTTCGTATATTTTTGTATGAAATTGTTTTTGAGATCTGTATGGTTGAGTTTGATTGTTTGTTCGATGCCAAGATATTTGTATGTGTCGTTTTCATCCATGTGCTCTATTATGCCTCCTGTAGTCCTGATGCCCTCGGTGTTTGTCCACTTGCCACGCTCTATGCTATTAATTTTGCATTTATTTAACCCGAATTCCATTTTTATGTCGTTGGACATGGTTTCTGTTATTTTAATAAGGGAGTTCATTTGTGTTCTTGTCGAGCTGAATAGTTTGATGTCGTCCATGTAGAAAAGGTGATTGATTTTATAATTGTTGTTCTTGTTGAATTTGATGGTGAATCCTTGTTTTGTTTTAGAGAGGGCCTGAGATATAACATTGAGACACATGCAGAACCACAGGGCACTCAGTGTATCCCCTTGAAATATTCCTCGTTTGATGGGTATCTTGTCAGTTGTGAATTGAGTATTTTCTGTTTGCACATGTATGTTGGTGCACCATCTTTTCATTATGGTTTGGAGGAAATTTATGATGATAGGGTTGATATTGTAGATTCTGAGTACGTGTATTAGCCAGCTATGTGGTACGTTATCGTACGCTTTTTTGTAATCAATGTATGTGACGAAAAGATTGCGGAATTTTTTAAGTGCTTGTTGATGGATTACTGCATCTATTGTCAGCTGTTCTTTGCAACCTTGACTGTTCTTTTTGCATCCTTTCTGTTCTTCTGTGAGTATGTTGTATTTGTCTAGGTGGTCCTGCATATGTTGTGTGATGGTGGATGTGACGATCTTGTATAATGTCGGTAGGCATGTGATTGGTCTGATTGGTAGCTCATGAGTTTCTTCTTCACTGTTATGTCAATGTAATGTTTATTACATAATGATTTAATTAGGTTGTTACCCTTTCTTTGAATAGAGGAAGTAGGGTAATAGTTTTTCTGTTTGATAGTACTTATTTCTCCTTTAATATCAAAATTTACAAACAAACTTTTGGTACTCCAATGGGAGCGTCAATTTCTCCTATCTTAGCAGCATATGCCATGGACGATGTTCTGGATACAGTCATACCTGTTCTTTCTTTTACTCCTTTTTTTATAAAAAAGTATGTTGATGACATTATTTTGGCACTTCCTCGAGAAGGCCTTGATGAACTTCTGGATACATTTAATAGCTTTGATCCTAATATCCAATTCACAATCGAAATGGAAGACTTCGAGAATTCCGTACCTTTCTTAGATACAAAATTTATTCGTAACAACAATATAATCATTATAGATTGGTACAGGAAGCCATGCAGCTCTGGTAGATATCTTAATTATCACTCCTACCACAAACATTCCATGAAAGTGAATTTGGTTAAACAAATGAAGCAGAGAGTACTCAGAATTTCAAATAATGTTTTTCATAATAAAAATCTCAATATTTTACTTAACCTCTTCTTGGATAACTCTTATCCAAGACCTTTATTGAATAAGATATTATTCAGCACATCTAATGCTGTGGATTTGTTGCATGAAGATATCCATCCTAATTTAGCCCAGACGGATGTTGGAACTGATGTGTCCCCTTCTCGACCGGTTTTCGCTACTTTGCCATATATTAAGGACATAACTCCGAGACTTGCCAGATTGCTCCGTTCATGTGGTGATTTTAAAATTGCTAATAAAACTGTTCTTTCAATCAGATCGATTTACTCTAGAGTTAAAGATAAGGACCCCTTGACTTCACTTACTAACGTGGTGTACAGTATTCCTTGCAGAGATTGTGATAAACAATATATCGGACAGACTTTAAGATCTCTATCTAACCGTATAGTTTCACATAAGAGTGATGCTAGATTACACCCAGAGAGGTGCGCGTTAGCTTTTCATGTAAATTATCTTGATCATCAGATGAATTATGAGGCTGTGAAGGTGTTAGCGACTGAGTCTAACAAAACGAAAAGATCATTCTTGGAAATGGCTTTCATTTCACAAAACAATAATGTAATTAACAAGAAAACTGATATTGATCACTTAAGTGAGATCTACTCATTTTTGTTGTCCTTAGATACTAATTTTGCACATCAAGTGGTGGGAAATAACTATGTTGCTCCTGACAACACCACCCTTATTACTTTAATTCAATAATAATAATATAAACTTACTTTGAATGTATTGGTGTTGGTAGATACATTCAAGTAAACAAATAATAATAATTGAAACTAATTTTGAGTGTATTGGTGTTGGTAGATACATTCGGATTGGAGAACTATTAAATTACTTAATTACTATATTTATTATTACATATTAATATTTCTGTTCTGTTGTCTTCTCTTTCCTTCCTTAGTGTTAGTCATAACGAAGTGATGTTCTCTACGCACTCTAAACATAATAAAAATGAGAGCGTTCTCCTAGCTCTGTCTCACACTTTCTTTCTCTCTTCCTCTATTCAATAATATTACATCTTCTTATTACACCAATTGTTGGCCCTACAGCAGCCATTACGAAAATAGTGGCATTGTCCCACAGCTCATGATTGACGTTGGTAACACTGTTTGTCTCTTGTCACATCCCTTTTGGAGGCAAAATATATCATTTCCTCGCCGGCGTTTAGTATGGTGACACATGAAGATGAAATCAATGGTTTTATTTTATAAAATGCTGCGACAATTACAATTGTTGCTATGACACGATTGATTAGGCCGTTGGTTCAATTCCTACTTGAATATTCCACAATTTACGATCTGTAGTTTACGATTTTACATCTTTATGGAATCTAACCTCACTTCGGAGGTAAGTACACACGTGGTTGTGAATTTCATTTTTAATTATTCTCTTTGACCACAGTATTCAACTGTTGTTTTTTCATTCTAGTTTCCCTGATGATGAGGGCAAACATCCTCGAAAGCTTGGACATTTTCCGCTAAGAGTATATCTTTTCCAATTTTTGCTGCAATCCCCAATATTCACTAGTTTTATTCCTAACTAGTCAGCAAAGACTATCTTTCTTATATATATATATATATATATATATATATATATATATATATAGTGTATGCAGTTCACCAAAAGACATCCCCTCGGAGAGATATTGTGGCAGTACTTCATTATTAATTACGTTTGTTACCTCCGCTAGTTTTTTAGTGCTGCTGTTTAGGTATTGAAGGTCTTTTAGTTGGGTATGTTCCTGAGTACTCCATCATTGTTGTATTAAATGTGGTATAAATCTCTGCCAGTAATGCGTTGTTATTATTTATTTGGTGTGCGGCTTCGAAGATTCGGGTAGTTTCCACTTCCTCTGCTTGTTGTTGTTGAGTTTCTGTCATAGTTTCTGGGAGGATGTTGTCCACAATTTCTTGACGAGCACTAGCATTTCGGATAGTTTCTTCTTTGAGGTTGTTCAGCAGTTCCCTGGAAAGCCTTCCGTTGTTGACTATAACTCTCTTTTGATCCATCAACCCTTGCTCGGTGAGGTCAGAAATTTCAGGATGCATTTCAGAGAATGCGTGATGTAGGAGCGGTCTAATACCTACTGTGATTGTTTCGCCTTCTGAGACTCTGTGATAGCAACGCATAAGGTCAGTTTTTAATTCTTCGGTCCATTGCATGCGTTGCCGGGGTTTTCCTGCTTTAGTGGTCAATGGTAGATTTACCGCTGAAACACGGTTAGCAGGATGAGCAAGAGGCTGTTGTGTGCTCGTTGTTATGTTTAGTCCAATATCCATAGCCTGTTCATCAACTTGATCGAGCTGCCTATTACCGCGCCGGTCTCGATCATAACGACGCTCGTTCGAGGCTTCCGTAGTACTATTAGGAACCATGGCTTCTCATTCATCGAGGGGTTGGCCCGACAAATGGTGTTTCTCCCTTTCGCGTCTGCCCAGCCACTGTTTCATCTCCACCGGGGTTGGGACCCGATCTCGACTTGACATTGACTGGTTCCCAGGGTTCGCCAACTTGGAGGTGCGAATAAGGAACTGGGTAGAAGAGGCTATAGGAGGCGCTTCACTACCCCATTTGAACCCCTTATTATTATTATTATTATTATTATTATTATTATTATTATTATTATTATTATTATCTTCTTCCTTTCTCAGATATTCTCTGGTTAGTTTAGGAATATATGCGGACGTCAGGTCAAGCATAGTTTCCATTCTGTTTTTATTATTCCCTGTAGTTCTCATTTAAAAATTTTCTAGTTATAGAGCAAGTATCTATTATGACGGACTTCTGTAGTGGTATGTATGTTGTTGGATGAAGTTGTAATTTCTGAATGCTGTCGTGTAGATTTCTTGGTATAACTCCTGTGTTAGATAATATTATGGGTATTATAATCACTCTGTCCTGGTGCCACATGTCTTTAATTTCTTCTGAGAGACGGATGTATTTTTCAATTTTCTCTCCAATTTTGTTTTGTAGATTGTGCGTGTTAGGTATGGAGATTTCTATTAAGTAAGTGGTTTTGTTGTTTTTTGTTATTAGTGTGATGTCCGGTTTGTTCTGCGGTATTGTCTTGTCTGTGATGATTGATCTGTTCCAGTATAGTTTAGCATTGTCGTTTTCTAGTATGTTTTGTGGTGTATATTTGTACGTAGGGGTGATTTCTTCTATAAGGTTGTATTGCTTCGCAAGCTGTTGATGTATGTGTTTCGCTACATTATCATGTCTTCTGGTGTATTCTGTATTTGCTAGTATGTTGCAGCCTCCCGTTATATGGTCAATTGTTTCTATGTGCTGTTTGCATAGTCTACATTTGTCTGTTTGTGTATTTGGGTCCTTTATTATATGTTTGCTGTAGTATCTGGTGTTTATCGTTTGGTCTTGGATTGCGATCATAAACCCCTCTGTCTCACCGAAGATATTCCCCTTTGTGAGCCACATGTTGGATGCCTCTAAGTCTATATGTTGTTGTGCTAGATGTTGTGGATGTTTTCCATGTAGTGTTTTTCCTTTCCAGTTTTCTTTCTTTGTTGCTGGTGTTATTATTCTATCTGTCGGGTTGTATGTATGGCTGGAAAATTTTAGGGGTGTGCCTGATGTTTCAGAGTGTATGATGGCTTTATGGATTTTGCTTGTTTCCCCTCTTTCTACAAAGTATTTTCTCAAGTTGTCTACCTGAGTGTAGTTCATATTTTTAATGTCTATGAAACCTCTTCCCCCTTCTCATCTGTTAAGTGTGAATCGTTCCACTGCTGAGTGTATATGATGTATTCTGTGTTTGTGACATTGCGATCGGGTTAAGGTGTTTAGGCTTTCGAGATCTGTATCACTCCATTTAATTACTCCCATTGAGTACGTTAGTATTGGTATTGCGTACGTGTTAATTGCTTTGGTTTTATTTCGTGCTGATAGTTCTGTTTTAAGTATGGCTGTTAGTCTGTGTTTGTATTTTTGTTTTAACTCTTCCTTCAGTGTTGTATGCTCTAATCCAATTTGTTGGTTGAATCCTAAATATTTGTAGTAATCAGTACTTTCCATACTTTGTATTATCTGATTGTTGCTGTTCAGAGAGTAGTCTTCTTGCGTGGTTTGTTTTCCCTTGACAATGCTATTTATTTTGCATTTGTCTGTTCCAAACGTCATTTTGATGTCTGAGCTAAATGTTTGAGTAAGATTGAGTAGGTGGTTGAGTTGATGACCCGATGCTGCTAGTAGTTTGAGGTCGTCCATATAAAATAAGTGAGAAATTTTACATGCATGAAGACTTTTGATGACGTAGCCGTAGTTGGTATCATTTAAGATGTTGGACAGTGGATTTAAGGCGAGGCAAAACTATAATGCACTCAGGGAGTCTCCCTGAAAGATGCCTCGGTTAATTTGTATAGGTTTGGATTCCAGGTTAACTTGTCCTGTCTTGATTGAGAGGGTGGTTTCCCAGTTCTTCATTATTAATTCTAGAAATTTTATTATAATTGGATGTACTTTGTAGATTTTTAATATTTCGATTAGCCAGGAGTGGGGTACACTATCAAAAGCTTTTTGGTAGTCAATGTAGGCAAAGTAGAGAGATCTTTGTTTTATTTTTGCTTGATGGGTTATTTCTGCATCTATAATTAGTTGTTCTTTGCATCCTCTAGATCCTTGACGACAGCCTTTCTGTTCCTCGCTTAATATTTTATTTTTTGTTATATGTTCAGTTAATTTTTGTGTGATGATTGATGTTAGTATCTTATATATAGTAGGTAAACAGGTTATAGGTCGGTTATTATTATTATTATTATTATTATTATTATTATTATTATTATTATTATTATTATTATTATTATTATTATTATTATTATTATTATTATTATTATTATTATTATTATTATTATTATTATTATTATTATTATTATTTCTATATTTTTTTCCTCTCGCCTTACTATAGATTTGGCGGTAAAATGGGTGAATACAGTTCTCAACTAGAGATCAAAGTCATTCACCCTAGCACCTTTCTTATTATGTGAGTAGTTCCCATGAGTGCAATTTTTTGCACTTCATACATGGATGGTTTACCTGGGATCATCTCTAAGTATGTTTTCAAACTATCCCGCATCATTCCCAATGCTCCTACAATAACGGGTACCACTTTAGTTTTTGTATTCCCCATCCGACTTATCTCGATTTCTAGATCTTTATACTTGCTTATTTTTTCGTTTTCTTTGTTCACTATATTGCTATCATCTGGGACAGATATTTCGATCAAAAGACATGTATTTATGTTCTTATCATATAGTACTATGTCCGGTCTATTTGCCAGGATTGTTCTATCAGTAATTACAGCCATATCCCACATAACATCGATGTTGTTGTTGCTTACGACTTTTTCTGGGACCTGATTATAATACTTTTCTGCTACGCGCAATCCTATTGCGTTGCATATAGACCAATGGATGAATGAAGCAACCTTAGTATGTCTGTTAGTGAATTCTGTTGGGGCAAGACTCGTACATCCGGCTATTAAGTGGCTAATGTGTTCATCTGATTTGCCACAGAGCCTACATTTACTGTCTACCGATTGTTTCAATATGTTCTTTTGATAGTATCTAGTAGCTAGTACCTGATCTTGAGCTGCAATAATGAGACTTTCAGTTTCTCCTTTAAGTCCATTATTATTATTATTATTATTATTATCTCTCAGTTCTCGCTTTATATACGGTTTTTCAAGGGCCATCGGCGGGCAGCAAGGTGGCTCTCACTATTGCAAACTTAGGGCCTTCCTTACTATATTGAAGATAGACAAGATGACAGATTTCTGCATTGTAGTTATAATGTTTGGATGCAGTCCAAGTGATTTGAGGTGGGCCGGTAACATTCTAGGTACAACCCCCGTGGATGAAATTACAAGTGGGACTATAACAACATTTTCTTGACGCCATTCCTGTTTTATTTCATAGGCCAGATCTGCATACTTTGTGAGTTTATTCGTCATTGTGTTTTGTAAGTTGTTACTGTTAGGAATGGCGATATCAATCAGCCAAGTCTTCTTTTTCAGCTTGTCTCTCCAAACAATGTCCGGTCTATTCGCGGGTATTGTTCTGTCCGTAATAATGCTCCTATCCCAATAAAGACGGTGGTTTTCATTTTCCAGCACAGCCTCTGGGTTGTACTGATAATACGGTGTGACAGTGTCAATTAGGTTAAGATTATGAACCAGCCCCTGGTGGATGATCTTAGCCACACAGTTATAGCGATGAAGATATTCGGTGTGGGCAAGTGTCCGGCATCCTGCAGTGATATGTTGGATTATCTCCGGGTCAGACAGACATTTGCGGCATTTGTCATCCACCACGGTTCGATATTTTACTACATACTTCAGATAATTTTTGGTGGGGATTACCTGGTCCTGGATAGCACACATAAATCCTTCTGTTTCTGGGAATAGATCCCCATGAGTCAGCCAATAGTTCGACGCTAGTGTATCGACATTTTCAGAACTAAGCTCATGTGGGTGTCTTCCATGAAGAGTTTTTTGCTTCCAGATGTCCATTTTTTTGTCCATGTATTCTGACTTCGTTTTTCCTACTCTATTCGGAGGACTACTCAGATTTAAGGGCGTATATCCTTTGTCAGCAAGAGTGACCGCTTTATGAAGTGGGGAAACGTCGGCTTTCTCGAGAAAGTACTTTCGTAAATTGAGGATTTGGTTTTCAAGCAAAAGGTTCAAATCTGTAATTCCTCTGTCACCATGCGTTCTTGGCAAAGTCATCCTTTCGATTGCTGACTTGGAATGATGAGTTCTAAAATTTGTCATGGTCGTCCTGGTGCTCCTCTCTATTCGCTCAATATCTGTCTTTGTCCACTTTACAATTTCAAATGTATAGGAGAGAGCTGGTATGGCATATTTGTTAAGCGCACTGATCATGTTCTTACCGCACTGCTGGGTTTTGAGGATAGATGTTAGTCGGCTGATGTATTTCTTAATAGCTTGGTCTTTAATCTCGCTGTGTTCAGTGCGGATGGATTGCTGTAGGCCAAGATACTTATATGTCTCGCCATCTTCCATAGAGTCAATTGATTCACCGTTGTCTAGCTCGAAAAGACCAGCCACCGTATGTATTCCACGTACTACAGCCTGAGTTTTACATTTTTCAATGCCGAATTGCATTCCTATATCCCTCGAGAAAACTTCTGTGGTCTTTAGAAAAGCCTTGATATGCGACGGTGTGCTAACGTACAATTTTATATCGTCCATATACAGGAGGTGAGCTATCCTGTGTTGAAACTCGTCATCGGTCTCCAGGAGATATCCATGTTGACTACTGTTTAGCATATGAGAAAGTGGATTGAGAGCTAAACAGAACCATAGAGGGCGTAAGGAATCTCCTTGGAAAATACCTCTCCTGATATGAACAACAGATGTAGTTGCCTCTCCTTCATTATGTGCGAGGCTTAGTTGAGTGTCCCATCGGCTTATGAGGTGTTTGAGCAAGTTTATAATTATTATTATTATCATTATTATTATTATTATTATTATTATTATTATTTTTTGTAAGGCGTCGACTGCTATGGTCATTAGCCTTTCCTCTGTCCATACTTTGAAACCCTTCTGTTAGAAATCCTCATATAACAAGAAGTCTAAACTTCTAGAACTTAAGCCTTAAGTAAAGTTGACTATTTTTTTTCATATTTTTAAATAATGATTAGTCATTATTAAGAAATCTATAACTTTCTTCTGGTCGATACGTGTAGCAAAACAGGTGTTCAGATCATTTCCCAACCCGATCATTTGACGAGCTCCAACAAGACGTGTACAGTCAAGCAACAGGTGTCTAACTGTTAATCGAATTCCACACTCACAAATTGGTGGGGTTTTTCCCAGAAGAAGATATGATGATGTTAAGTGCGAGTGGCCTAGGCGAAGTCTTGATAGAACGACTTGTTCTTTTCGTTTTTTCAAATGGTAAGCAGTTTGTTTAAGTTGTACTATTGGTTGTGTTATTTTTAAAAATTTGTTATCGAGTTGCCAGTCTATCTGCCATTTATTAATAATTTTCTGTTTGATGTCTATTTTAAAATCTTCCAAGTTTTGTATGGAGGCAAGTTCTTCTGCATGTATTGCTCTTTTTACCGCCAAGTCAGCTCTTTCATTACCTGTTATCCCAATGTGACTAGGAATCCAGATAAAAATTATATCGATTTGTTGTTGTTGAAGGTTGTATAAAATGCTTTGCATGTAGCTGGTTAATGTGTCGGTTGTTTCCTTGTTAGTTATTGCTCTCAAGACACTAAGAGAGTCAGAACATATTGCTGCATTCGTTATATTATTATTTTCTATATATTTAATCGACTCCAAAATTGCATATTGTTCGGAGAAATATATACTGGTCCAAGAGGGGTGTTTCCAATGAAAGGCCTGTTCTTTTACAAATATAGCACTTCCTACTCCTTGATCGGTTTTGGAACCGTCGGTATATATCTCAAGAGGGTTATTATGATTTTGTAAAATATGTTTTATTTCATTGATGAACGTATTAACTGGTGAACTGATTCTATCATACTTTATTATTATTATTATTATTATTATTATTATTATTATTATTATCATTATTTTCCTTTTTGTGTCACCGGATTTACACCCGGCGTGTTTCAACGACAGTCGGCCTCAACAGCAAGACTTTCGTTGGGTGTCACTATTCTAGAAATGACCTAACAATGTTTGTCGCATCCAGGATTACAGATTTTTGCATTAATCGGTAGGTTGACTCAGGAATATCAATGTCTTTGAGGGAAGTACTTAGTTTCTTGGGAATTAGCCCCATACAGGATAAAACAAATGGAATGATCTTGACTTCTTTAAGATTCCACAATTCTTTTATTTCGGTCCTTAGCTCGGCGTATTTGCTTAGTTTTTCATTGTATTTGCTTTCTGTGTTAGAATTATTTGGGATCGATATGTCAATAAGCAGAGCTTGCTTGGATTGTTTATTAATGACTGTGATGTCCGGCCTGTTGTGTCGTACTGTTACGTCCGTCATGATAGTTTTATCCCAGTAGATCTTAACATACTGATTTTCGATAACTGGAGGGGGCTTATATTTGTAATATGGCTCGTTGTTTTGTGGATTATTATTATTATTATTGTTGTGGATTATTGTGGATTATTATTATTATTATTATTATTATTATTATTATTATTATTGTGCAGTTGACTTTGTAAGGGTCAAGTTGTAATTATTTTTAATGTTTATTGATCATTTTAATTAGTTGAAAGTGCATAGTGGTTTTCTGAACAGTTTTCTGTGTGGTTTATGAGATTTTTCAACCTGCAGTTTTGCTATTCTGGTACGTTTTTTGATTTTTCACATAGTTTATATCAGTTGTTGTAGGAATATTTTTAACAATCAACTTTTTTTGTTGCCCCTTAATTACCTACATCGACTATAAGGTGTGGACAACTGCACGCAGCAGTGTTTTTAATCTGTATTTTGAATTGTTGATTTCTGTTTTCTACTATCATTACTATGAGTGGTGATAAATCTGCTGATGATTCACGTGTTGTCTGTACTAGATGCAAGAGTACTGCCAAATCTGGAATTAGATGTATTAAATGCGGGGTGCTGTCGCATCCTGCTTGTTTAAAATTACAGAAGAAACACAAAGTTAAGTACTTTGATAACGATACTTGTATCTCTTGTGAGGCAGGTGACACGGGCTCAACTGGGAAACCCAAATCATCAGCTCCTTCCGATGCTCAGGACTCATGTACTTCCGTACCAATTATATCTAAATCTGAAAGCTCCTATTTTGAAGAAATCATTAAACAGAGAGACATTGTTATCAGGCATAATGAAAATACTATTAATCAAAAGAATATGCTAATTAAACAGCAAGAGGAAATGATTCGAAATCTACTTGATCATATTAACCTATTAAGTCATAACAAATTAGACGATAGAACGACTTCTGCCGGCTTGGTTAATTCTACTGGATCCCGTGGTTCCTTCATCAATAAAAAACAACAACCCTCGGTAACTTCATCACCCCCTTCCTCATCTATGGATGAACCTATTGTTTCAAGCAGGGAAGTTGCAGGAGCCATACATCAGGTTGAGACTGAGAGGTTATGCCAAAAGTATTATAGCAGTGAGAAAGCTGCTACATCGCATTCTTACAATGCCTTTAATGCCAAACCTGCTAATCCTAAACGTAAACAAGCCACTATTCTGGTTGGCAACGGAGCTAAAAGTAATGGATATCCTTTTCAAGCAGCTAAGCCTAGGAATGAGGATTTTAAACACTTTCATGCTACCAACCTGGAGCATAACTTAAATGAAGTTGACTTGAAGAATTACCTTATACAGTTTTCTCCTGGTGTAGAAGTTTTCAAGCTAAACCGTTCCGATTCTGCCTCTTACTCGTCTTTCAAGATATCAGTTCCCGCTAGTGAGTGCGATGCTGTTCTAGTTAGTGATATTTGGCCCTCGGGGGTTTCAATCAATCATTTTTTTCCGCCAAGAAAATTTCATGGTAGAAACCAGTGATTGTGAAGTTCCTATTGTACCATATTTTAGTCAGGTATCCTCAGCATGCTCTGTTTTCCATATTAATGTTCAAAGTATTTCAAATAAAGCCGATGACTTACATGTTTTTCTTGAAGAAACATCAAAGTTTAAAATTTTATGTATATCGGAGCATTGGCTAAATGCTATTCAAGTTAAAAAACTATAATCTTGTATCTTCATTTTGCCGTGGAGATAAATCTCAAGGAGGTGTAGCTATTTTTTCACGTTTTGATTTTTACCTTAAATCAGTTGATATTTCTGCATTTTGTCGACCTGTTCGCGCAGAGTTTTGTTGTGCTTGCATTCCTGGTACTAGTACTTGCATTGTTACGGTTTACCGGTCGTCGTGTGCTGGTAATGTTGATATTTTCAAAACCCAGACTAATGGTTTGATCGATTTTCTTAATCTTAAATTTAAAGTTCTTGTCTTTCTTGGCGATTTCAAAATTGACCTAAATGGAGATACAGGGCATGCTCGTGACTTGAACAATATTTTTAATTTATACGGCCTGAGGCATTACATTGACGTACCAACACGTGTTACGTTCAACACTGGCTCATGTCTGGATAACATTGTTACAAATATTTGCCCTGAGTTGTTTGAAACAGGTGTGTGCGAACCATTGGTATCTGATCATTTGGGGATTTTCATATCTATTTTAAAGGTTCCCAACTTGGTCTCGGGGAATCAACGGGTGATTCAGGTGTTGAATGATGTCACATTGAACAGTTTTGGCCGGGGTTTGGCTGCGGTCGACTGGACTAGTCTTAATGCTGCGTCTATGGATTCTAATCAAATCGCTCAAACATTGTTGGGCATTCTATGTGTACAAAAAGATATACACATACCTACCAAGTTACACTCTCGCAGACAAACGCGAGCAAGGTGGTTTGGTCGTGAGCTTAAGATGCGCAGTTTGTACTGCAGTATCAGAAAAGTTTACAAGCAAGAGATTAGATCCGCCAAAAGGATTTCGTATTCTGAGGCTATTTTGACGTCAGATAATCAGAATAAAATGATCTGGAACATAGTAAACCAGGAGAGAGAGAACAATAAATGTCGTAATACAGTTTCTGCGTTAACATCTTCGGAATTTAACAGCTTTTTTGCTAACATTGCAAAAACAATTTCTAGCTTTTTGCCGGCAGCAGTTTCTGATCCCCTTAACTTTGTCAGTGTTTTACATAGCCCTTCTGCCTCTTTCTTCTTACCTCCAGTCGTTGAATGTGAGGTTCAAGCTGCTATATTACAGCTGAAAAACTCAACATGCACTGATTGTTATGGTCTGAATAGCCGTTTAATAAAGGCTGCTCTTGAACACGTTACTGGTCCTCTAACAGTTTTATTTAATGCTTGCTTGACCGAGGATAACTGGCCTGGTGAGTTAAAGATTGCTAAGGTTTTGCCGTTGCATAAAAAAGGCGACTTGAACTGTGCCAATAATTTTAGACCGATTTCCATTGTTCCCATTATATCCAAAATTTTTGAAATTATCATCAACCACCGGCTTCTAGAATTTCTTGAACTTCATTCCATCATTTCTCCTCATCAATTTGGTTTTAGAAAGAATGTCTCAACAATCGATGCTCTTACAAAGGTGATTGGGACCGTGGTCGATGGCCTTGACGAACGTCATGGTACTTCTGCTGTTCTGTGCGATCTCGCCAAGGCGTTTGACTGCGTGGACCATTCTCTTTTGCTTGCCAAAATGGAGCATTACGGCATTCGTGGTTTACCATTGGTGCTCATTGGCTCTTACCTTGCCGATAGAACCCAGTATGTCAGCTTTGATGGGCATGAATCAGTTAATATGCCAATCCGATTTGGAGTTCCACAGGGTTCAGTCTTGGGACCCTTACTGTTTCTAATATTTATTAATGACTTGCCGTCAGCCGTTAACGGATGTACTTGTATTTTATATGCTGACGACACGACACTACTTTATGATGAAGATGAGTCTGATGAATCTGAACATCTTTCATTAGCAAAAAATTGGTTTGTGGCTAATAGACTTCAATTGAATGAAAGCAAGACCGTCAAAATCATTTTCACCTCGGACAAGCTTGCTCATAAGTCACAACCAGTTAAGCTTCTTGGGTTAACACTTGACTCGAGTCTTACCTGGTCTGCTCAAATTGAAGCCCTGTGCTCTGCGGTGTCTTCGCAAATGTATGCACTGCGGCAGCTTCGGCATTGCTTGCAAACGTACTGTGTATTTTGGCACTATCCACTCTTTTCTCACTTACGGCATTAGATTTTGGGGAAACTCGAGTGGGGCTTATAAAGTTTTCGCTCTTCAGAAATCCGCCGTGAGGATTGTCGGGAATGCTCCTTATGGTTCGCACTGCCTGGCACTGTTTAGGGGGTGCAGGATTTTACCGGTTCCTTGTCTGTACATTTATGAAACATTAGTATTGGTTCACAAAAATAGATCCAATTATAATTCGCACTATAATATTCATACCTACGGCACGAGGAATGCGGTGGATCTTGTGGCCCCTTTCTCTAGGCTTAGGACTACCCAGGCGAATAAACTAAATGTTGAGTATTACAATGTTTTTAATAGTTTTTATAGAGGTCTCGATCTCAAAAATAGGAGTCTTCGTGAATTTTGTAAATTCGCTAAGATGTTTTTATTGGAACATTGTTTTTATTCTATCGAAGATTTTTTAAAATTTGCGCCCAGAGACCGCCGTTGTTAATTTTATTTTTTAGTTGATGTTTTATTACCTTTAACCCAGTTTTAAATTATTGTTACTTTTCTTTTATTAATTGTTTCAAATATTGTTTTATTCCTTTCATGATGACTGACTTCAAACATAATACATATGTACATGTTGTCAATAAACGTATATCTATCTATTATTACTATTATTATTATTATTATTATTATTATTATTATTCCAATTTTTCTCCCCTTTCGGGGGAGTATTTTATAGTGGGATCTCTTGATCAATCACTACAAAAGCTGACTTTAAAATTGATTTTCGGGTAAGTTCAAGGTTTTTCGAACGATTCTACATGTTTCAAGTATGACTGATTTTTGCATTGTTGTGAAAATGTTTTTTTTATCGATATTAATTTTTTTCAGGTACTCAGTGAAATTTTTCGACACTATTCCAGTTACTGTAATGACAAGGGGTATAATGGAGATTTTTGAAAGGTGATGTGTGGATTTGTACTCTTCGGATAATTCATAATACTTATTTATCTTCTCCCTTTCTGTTTTTTCCAAGTTGTGGTCACTGGGGTGGGCTATATCGATGAAGAATCCTACTTTTTCCAATTTGTCAACAAGGACAATGTCTGGTCTGTTATTAGCTATGTGTTTGTCAGTCTGTGTAGGGGTGTCCCAGTATAGTAGGTATGCATTATTTTCCAGAACGGGGAATGGGGTATACTTGAAGTATTTTTCGGATTTATCCTTAAACTCGCACGCGATTGCCAGGTGCTGGTGTACGATGTATGCTGTTAGATTGTGTCTTTTTAAGTATTCGCTTGGTGCTAGTGTCGTGCAACCTGCCATGATGTGTTCGATGGTTTCCGATTGTTTTTGGCACATTCTGCATAAATCGCTATCTAGCCTTATTCCATGTATCGTTTTAATATGATTTCGTGTTGCTATTACACGATCTTGTATCTCTACCATGAATCCCTCTGTTTCACCAAACAAGTATCCTCTTTGGAGCCATTCTGTAGACGCCTCCATGGAAGCATCGTTTAACAGGTTAGGATACTTACCATGAAGCGGTTTACTGAGCCATTGGTTTTTTAAGTCAGACAGTTCATGATGTGCGTCTCTTGGTTCGTGTAATTGTTTAATTGGTGAATATTTGTCTAACAGCCTGACTACTCTATGTATTTCGGAGGTTTCTTCTCTTTCCTCAAAATATTTCTGTAGCTTCATTATCTGTCTCTGGCATAACAGTTTAAGATCAAGAAGTCCCCTTACACCAGACCTTCTTGGCAAATACAGCCGCTCAGTATATGCTCTCGGGTGATGAATTAGATGCTTGGTTAGATTTCGGTAGCATGTAAGTAATTCCATTGGTTAAGTACTCTGGTAATATTTCTTTCTTTTTAATTATTCTATTTATTTGAGGGGCAAATTGCTTCCATACTCTCAAGCTTTTCCACCAATAGTTATGTATGTGATCTACACCTGCCGCCTTCCAGTTTTGAGCTTTCATAATTGCTGTTTTCACATCTTCTTCGGTTACTTCAATTTGGGTCATTGGTTCAATATTTTGGTAATATTGTCGCTCTCTCTTCAGCCAAGGAGCCGTTCTATTGTGTTCTCTCTTTGCGCGCCAAATATTAGCCCAGAAATTTGTGAGGTCTTCTTTGCTTGGCGGCATACCGACATTAGTTTTCTGTTCTTCTAATCGTTTGTAGTACGACTTTTCACTTTTATTAAATGTGTTGTTTTGTTCTCTTCGTTTATAGCTTTTGTTGTATCGTCTTAATCATTTTCCCAAGACTGCTATACGTTGTTTCATATTGTCTTTGAGAATCGCCAATTCCTCTTTGAACTCCGGGTTGTTAAGATTGATGTTATTTTCCTTCAGTATCACCTTGACATCTCTCTTCAGTTTTCTATTGTGGTTAGCTCTTTCCCATGTACTTATCTTTGTGAGCTTGCTACGGATTGTTTTAATACTGTTTTCGATTCTGATTTTCCATCGGGGTATTTCTTTACTTAGTCTTTACTCTTGGGTGAATATTTGATTCTTATACCCATTTATTCAATGATAGTAAGGGCCGCACAATAAACAAACAATTGAGTTTTCGTGATTGGATCATCTTCACTTATGTTGGCATTTATTTCTCCATTTATTATTTCGTTTTATTATTTGGTCGGATTTTCGGCAATTTCGGTCGCTTTTCTGGATCTGTACCCTCATATAACACTAAGTTTCTACTTAAAATTTCCAGTAGTTCACTAACAAATTTTTCTTTTATTTCATGTGATTCATGCTGCAGTGGCTGGTCCGATAATTTCACTTTTCCTGAATGGACTTCAGGTTCTGTTGTTTCACAGTTTTCAGATATATTTTGCATGTTTAATTCCATGTTTTTTTCTTCATTGTTTGTAGGCAATGCTTTTTAACATTAGCTATTTCTAGCTCAGTCAGTAAATTACGATTTCTAATTGCATATAGTTGGTTTGCCAGTTGCATTTCTGATAACTCAAAGTCCGGTCTTATTCTCCTCCATTCAATCAGCATCTTCTTACGAAACCCGCTTTTGTTCCTTTCACAATTCGTTGCGAGGAAATACTGAAGATGTCATGCTTCATTGTCTTTCATTTGCCATGTTTTGCGGCGCTTGTCTACACGTCGAGTTCCTGGAGGAGCCGCATCGTCCTGATGGGCTAATCTCACGCTGGAGGACTCGATATTTCCTCTTGCCTGTTGTAGCCTTCTTGTGGTGCCATTACCTACAGAGGTGCCACTTGCTTCACCTTTCTGTAAGTCAGGTTGATCATCCTGACGGTTCCGAGCAGAGCCAACCTGGAGCTCTGGTCCGAGTAACGTTTTCTTCGTGTTTTCACAGCAACATTATTTCTCACTGAATGGGTTGCTAACCCATTTAGCGGTGGTTGTTCTCCCTCTCGCGTTAGCCCGTCTGCTGTAGATCCGCCACCGGGGTTGGTTACCTGATCTTGAATCTCCAGAGATGGTTACCGGGGCTACCGACGTGGAGGCGTGAGCAGGAATTGGTAGGAGAGGCTATAAGAGACGCTTCACTACCATTTTAACCTCTTATTATTATTATTATTATTATTATTATTATTATTATTATTTTCCGTTTCCTCCCTTGCGGGGCTGCTCCACAACGTGGGATTCATGATCATTCACGTTGCTTGAAACTTGCGATTCTTCTAGAAGGATTTCGCAGTCACATATTTTCAGGTAAGTTAAGAGTTTTCCTGACAATTCTACACGTTTCCAGTACGACAGATTTCTGCATTTCGGGGAACACTTCTTTATGATTTATTTCCAACGTTTCGATGTATTTTTTTTAAGTTCTTTGTTACTAATCCGGTTGCAGAGATGACTATCGGTAGAACTTCGACTTTTTTTAAGTTATTAATAACTTTGAATTCTTCGGCCAGTTCGAAATATTTATTAACCTTTTCTCTTTCTGTTTTATTCAGGTTGTGATCGTTCGGATGGGCAATATCTACGAAGTATCCAATCTTGTTCTGTTTATTAATAAGCACGATATCTGGTCGATTGCTCGCCACAGTTTTGTCCGTTTGTATTGTTGTGTCCCAGTATAGACGGAAAGTATTATTTTCATGGACGGGAAAAGGGACATATTTGTAATAACGTTCTTTTTGTTCTTTCAGTTTGCAGAGTATTGCCAGTTCTTGATGGATTATATTCGCCGTCAAATTATGGCGTTGGAGATATTCCGTTGGAGCAAGGTAACTGCATCCTGAGATAATGTGCTCTATTGTTTCCGCATGTCTATTACACAGTCTGCACAGATCGTTATCCAGCTGTACTCCATGTACAAATTATTATTATTATTATTATTATTATTATTATTATTATTATTATTATTATTATTATTATTATTATTATTATTATTATTTTTAATAGTTTTTATAGAGGTCTCGATCTCCAAAATAGGAGTCTTCGTGAATTTTGTAAATTCGCTAAGATGTTTTTATTGGAACATTGTTTTTATTCTATCGAAGATTTTTTAAAATTTGCGCCCAGAGACCGCCTTTGTTAATTTTATTTTTTAGTTGATGTTTTATTACCTTTAACCCAGTTTTAAATTATTGTTACTTTTCTTTTATTAATTGTTTCAAATAGTGTTTTATTCCTTTTATGATGACTGACTTCAAACATAATACATATGTACATGTTGTCAATAAACGTATATCTATCTATATATCTATTATTATTATTTTTATCTCATCTACCTCCAAGAGGCGTACGGTTTTAATATGCTAGAGAGGAAACAATTCAGTTTGTCTCTGCTAGTTTAAAAATTTCCTGACTATATGGCATGTTTGCAGTAAGACTGCTCTTTGTCCGATGTCCACTATGTTATGTGGCAACTCTAATTCTCCTAAATTTTTGGTCGCTGACAATCCCTTCCACCGAAAACACTAAGGGGATTATTTTCACTGTATTTAGTTTCCAAGTGTTCTTGACTTCATAGGCGAGATTTTCATATTTGGTACACTTTTCTGTCTCGGTCTTCCTGATATTGTGACTGAGAGGCACAGCAATGTCGATGATAATTCCTGCTTTTTTTTATTATGAATCAACACGATATCTGGCCTATTGTAATCCACAGTGCGATAAGTTTGCATCGGTCTACCCCAGTAAAGCACCACGTCATGATTTTCTATAACTGATACGGGGTTGTACTTGTAGTACGGAGGAGGCATCACGTCTAAAAGTTTATACTTAATTCCTAATTGCTGATGAACAAGTTTAGCTACCTTATTGTGCCTTCCTAAGTAGGAAGATTCTGCAAGAGCTGTACTGTAATTCTTTGGATATGCCCTTTTTCAAATTACTTGTTATTTTAGATAAACCATTCATAATAATTTAATTGTAATCCCTTCCAAATATTTTTGTGGTATTCATTATTTACAATCGTGTCATTGACATTCAACTTCACAAACCGAATTTGTCTCATTGAAATCATTCAGCTTCAAATTTAAAATGTACTATATTTGTTTACTAATAATTAATTTAATTTTCTCTATTTTAGATAAAAAGTCCGTTTACTATGAGTACTTTAAAAGAAATTATTATCATCGTATAAATATGTATCTACAACTACATCTAATTTATGAAAATGTTAAAGTATATTAAAACTATATTAGAGGAGTGCAGAATACAGGTAACTTATTTAATCTTCTTTTTGTAGTTGTCATAAAATAGTGCAATTTTCCCTGAAATTCTTTGAACTTTATTCCCTTCTTCTGGTGTAGGAGTAAATTCAAAGACTTTCATACTTTTTATTAGAAATTCTATGTATCAATTTAATTTCATATATTTCTTCTGTATCTTAATTCTCCTTATACATCTACTTATCCTATGTTCCTATCTAAAAAAATTATTTACAAAATCTCATTTTTTCTTTATGTATGGAATCTGTACAGTTGGGACACATGGAAAATTCCCCTCACGGTCCCTGTATCTGGACGAATCAATCGATAGCTGTTTATTCCATATTCATTATCTATCTTATATGGACCCTCGTATAGTGGTTGTAATTTTGCACAAACATTTTCCTTTTTATTTGTAGTTCTGAGTGCTTTTAAAATTACTAATTCATCCTTTTTAAATACTATCTTTTTCTTTATTTTGCTATTTTGTCTTTTTAAATATCTATCATGATTTTTTCAAAGATTTTCATTTACTTCCATTAGTAAAGCATCATATGATTTTCTTCTCTCCATAATCCATGGTCTTTCTGGATACTTGTTTTTTAATATTAATGATGGAGGTTGTTGTGTTATAGTATTGGGTGTTGAATTCATATAATTCACAATATCTTCTAAATAATCTTCCCATCGGTCTTGTTCATGGTATGTGAATAATCGTAGATATTTGATTAATTATTTTATTGCTCTTTCAGCTGCATTTGCGTTCGGATGCCTTATACTTGTATAGGTTGGTGTTATGTTAGATTTTTGTAACCATATTTTTAAGTTTTCATTATGGAAATATGTTGCGTTGTCCATAATTATCCTTCTTGGTGATCCATGTTCCAGTATAAATTTTGTTAAACATCTTTTTACTGTTTTTGTGTTAGTCTTAATACATGGATATGCGAAAATATATTTTGAAAAGTTATCGATTATTACGAGTACGTGTTTACTTCCCGTTCTGCTTGGAATCAAATTGGATACGAAATCTGCCGATACTATCCAATGGTCTATTTGTCAATATATATTTGGGTATGTTAAAATTATGCGAATTCTCCTCCTTTCCTAATTGACATAACCTGCATGTTCTTGTAACGTTTTTTATTATATTTATATCCTTTTTACATATGTAATTCTCTCTGAATATAAGATGTAATTTTCTTATTCCCACATGTTTATTCTTGTCGTGTAATTCTTTTACTACTTTTTCAGCAAATATCACGTATACTTCTTGACTATTTATAATCTTATAATAAATATTATTCTTTCTTAAACACTTACGTTTTTCCTTCTCTTCTAAATTTGATTGATCTCGAATTATTTCCTCGAGTGAAAATACTCCTGTAGGTTGCTTCATAACGTTTAACCCTATCTGATATTCATTATTATCTTTTATCTTCTCTCCGTCCATCCTGCTTATTGCATCAGGTACTGTATTTCTCTCACCTGGTATGTATATTATATCAAATGAGTATTCTGCCAAAAGCAAACTCCATCTTTGTATACGAGCATTGTTGTATTTATTTTTTTAAATAGTAGTGAGATCTTCGTTATCCGTTTCTATTGTGAATTTGTTTCCTAATAGAAAGAATCTCAATTTTTCTACACAAAATATTATATTTGCCAGCTCAAGTTCCCCTACACTGTAATTCTTTTCTGATTTCTTCGTCAATCTTGAAACGAAAGAAATAGGTACTTCGTTGTCACCTTGTTCTTGTGTCAACACTCCAGCAAATCTTTGTTTAGAGGCATCTACTTTCAGTTTATATGGTAGCGAATAGTCGGGGTGATATATTTTTAACTCTTTCACAAAGTCGTTCTTTATCTGAATAAATGCATTTTCGTGTTCTTCATTCCATTTCCATCTTACGTTTTTCTTTAACAGTTCTACCAAAAGTATAATTTTCTCAGAAATATTTGGCATTAGTCTTTTAAAATAGTTTATAACTCCTAAGAAACCTCGTAATGTTTTCAAGTTGGTTGGTCGTTTATATTCCTTAATACTTTTAATTCTATCTAGGTCTATGCTTACTCCTGTCTGATCTATTTTAAAACCAAGTGTAACAAATACCTCAGACTCTCAGGGTAAAAATTATAAAAGAAAATGAAAGAATTAAAAGAGAGCAGGTTCTTTCCAAACTGACAATGAGATTGGAGATAACAGAGCCAGTTCTCAGGGCTCAGTCATCTGAAAGAAGTTAATTAAAGAGAAAAAAAAGTGAAAAAGAAAGAGAAAGAGAGATAAAATAACTAAGAAACAGTAAAGTGAAATCAATAAAAGGGCGCCACTAATTTTGTTCCTAAACAAAATTAGAAAAAAATCAACCTCAATTATCAGTCAACTCTTACCTGCTGTGCTCTGCTAGTTTTAGAAAATACTTATAAAAAATATGTGCTGAAGGCAATTTCTCAGGTCTTCCTGTATAATAAATAAAACAACTGACTACAAATATGTATAAATATAATGAACAAAAAAATAATCGTGTTACATAATTCAACAAGTGGTTAGTAATTGTGAGTATGTGTGAAGAAAATGTAATTTAAACCTAAAACGAACTGTAAAAATATAATTGGTGAAGACAATATAAATTTACTTAGCTTGAAGTAGAAAGTCGAAGGCAGTTATCCAGGAAATCTTCATTGGTTACATAAATCTCTGTATATTTTACAGTAGAATAGCTAGGCCATAAATAGGATCTTATGGAAAGACCATTTCTTTTAAGACAATACAAATTGGCGACAAATCTATAGCTAACTTCTTCAGTCGGGTAATTTATGTAGAATTTACCCAGAGAATTAATCTGTTCCTGGCGTTTCCGCTATAATAACACCAAATGTGTTAGAGACAGACTTTTTTTAGTTAACAAGATATTTAGATATCTGTCCAGAGACATATATAAAACTATACTTATACTTTTTCTTACAATTATACAAACTAGTTTAAGGATTTGTCCTGGACAAAAACCTTTATCAATTCAAGAAAATCTTACACAGAAAAAAAATAAAACATACCAGAAATCCCTGCGAATTTGTTCTAAGAACAAGTTTTATATTAAATCGAGCTGAATATTTAAAACTTTTTTTTCGGAATTTCTGCGACTACCATTCTCTCCAAAAAGGTATCGAATAATGCCGCATTCCGAATTTCTATTCAGGATTTTTTGGCGAAATATCCATACTGGTTTATTCCACCAACATTTAAATAGTTGTTTTAAAATATTGGCTAGGAAGACGTGTGGTCTATTCCACCAATAAATTTAACATTCGTAGCTGAATTATTTATTTAAAACATTATTAGAAATGTTGACTGCTAAGTTAACGTTTCATACCCCTAACAGCCAAGAAAAAAAATTCCAAAAATTTTTTTTTATATAATTAAACTATTGAGACCCAAAAAAAACGAGGCGGAAAAAAAATTAAATTGAGACTTTAAAATATGAGAATCACGACTGAGTAAAGAGTAAAATCCTTACTTTTTAAAAAAAAAAACATTGATAAAGTCAATATTAATATATATACATACTTATTTTGTATATATTTATACACCCCCAATAAAGTTCATCCCAATATTAAGACTAACATAAACTATAAGCTTCTGTGTTATTAAGTACTTATTCAAAGGAACAGTCTACCCAATTAGTAGCTGATCTTACTTATCAACATAGAACCCTAAACCGAATACGAAAAATTTACATTAGGAAAAACAAAAACCCAGATATGCATTTTCAGGGACTTAAGTACTGATACAAAGGAACAGTCTACCCGTTTAGTAACTGAACTTACTTAAACCCATAAAATACAGCATAACAACGAAAATTTTAGACAAAAAGAAATTAAAGATAAATAAAACACACCCTCATACATGTTCTGCACTGTCTGCATCCGACATCCACCGTCAGGTCAGATGCTGAGAATCCCCATGGCTTAATCTAGAAACAGGAGATGTGCCAAGTTGTAAGTGATCACACAAGACCGAAATTGCGCAACCTTAGCAGCAAAGAGAGCCTCGTATTCCGATTCAACTGCTTCCACATTGCACCATAACAACTTCAAACACCCCACACCGCAATGACCCCTAATTTTAATAATGTATCTATTTCATTATTCACATGAACTTCCATAGCTTGAGGTAATGGATACTGTTTTATTTCAAATGGAGGAGAATTTCCTGTGTCGATAAAATGCTCAAGATATGTGTCCTACCAATTTTATCCTTGGGGCTAATGCTTTTAAATTTTTCGATAATAACATCAAGTTTAATTTTTTCATCATTTGTTAAAGTTGTGACGTCCTTAACAGTATTGATGACATTTAAAGATAAGGCATTTAAATTCATAGTAAATTTATAAAAGTCTATTTTAATATTGAATGTCTTTAAAAAATCCATTCCTAAGATAACTGTTTGAGTAACTGAAGGTAAAAGATATAATTTTAAAATACGAGATAACTTATCCACTGTGACATAAGTTTCTACAAAACCACCAACATCATGGTAAAAGTACCATCAGCAGTCGAAACTTGAAACTGTTCGGTAATAAAAATAGGTATAGATAAATTCTTAAGAAACTCAATACCTAGAGAACCCAAAACACTCAGATTACTTCCTGTATCAATCAAACAAGAGAATGTCTTCCCAAAAAGAATAATATCCACATAAGGCCTGTTATCATTATCTTTTCGATATAACAAGTCTAAAAAGTAATTACTAGATAATTGAGTATTTAAATAATTCTGAAATTTATTTACTTTGCCTGGCTTGTAAAACGTTCTTACTATATTTAACCAAGCTAACCAATCATTTTTATTGTAATAAGATAGGCTATTTTTATTAGAATTTTTAGATAGATTAGATAAGGAATAAATTTCACTTATTGGTTGCTGGTTGAAGGTGTTATTTCGGAAACTGTTCTTGACTTTGATTGTTTTTTTGAATTTTTTTGCTTTGGATGTGTGGATCCTGAAGTATTTTGAGGAGCGGTAGGTATCACCAAAGCATTGACCTGACCGCTTGGTTCGTTTTTTGAACAATTTGGACATTTAGATTTTATAAATCCAGGATTTCCACATCCATAACAGAATACTTTCAAAGCGTATTTACATTGCGGATAAAAATGATTCTGTTCACCACAATTCCAGCAAACTTTATGTGAATTTACTGTAGATACTGTAGATAGATGTCTAGAATTATTATGATTCCTAGACCGATAAGATGAGGTAAAAGTATTATTTAACTGTGGTTCTAGATATATTTTAGGTTTGCTCGAACAAATACTTGAATTCTGAGAATTCTGTGAGTAGGTAAAAGATTCTTCCAACTTTTTACATTTATCGGTTAACTCTTCGATACTGTTAATATCTAATAAAGCTAGCGGTTGTACATAATTAGAAAGCAAATTTCTCTTAATGATTCTAATTTTTGATGATTCATCCTGTTTTATTTCTAAGCGATTAAATAGACTACACATAGAATTTATGTATAACGTAACTTTTTCATTAGTATTTTGTTTTCTATTTTTAATTTCATCCAATAAATCTTCCTGATAATTATATGGGAGAAAATCTGACTTTAATTTAGAAACTAACTCTGACCAATTTTGAAATTGACTTCTATTATTTAAATACCAATAAAATTCCTGATCAGTGAAGAGATCTGCAGCGCTAGAAAATAATTCGTTATCTGTTACACCTCGAGAAATCTTTAAACACTCTACACGTTCTAAAAATCCTGCCAAAGATTCATTTTCTGCAATTCTTGAGAAATGTATTCCCCATATATAGATAGGTACTGGCTTAGAGAAAGTAAAGCTTTGGTTCTGACCCACCGGAGTTGATTGAGCCTGGTAATCTACCATCAAGTTCACCCTCTAACAACAAAATCTGAGTAGCAAATTGTTTTTTTTTAATTCTTCCTCATCATTGTTACACGACAAACGAGAAACCCGATTATTTGCATGAGCTAATCTACATGTTAATCTAAGATATTCATTGTCCCTATCTGATCCTACAAATTCAGAAATTTTTTTGTTCAAGTCAGATAAAGTTAACTCGATACCGTTTACTTCATTATCAAAATTCAATTGACTATTCTCATACAAAATAGAACTGCGACCGGATGCTTCTTGAGCTAAAATACCTCTCAACAATTTTCTACGCTCCGCCACTGTCGGTAATACTTCAACATTTCTATATGCCAATTCGTGTTCCAGCTCATGAGATAATAAATATTCGACCTTCAATTTATAAGGCAAAGACATTTTTGTACTTAATTACAATAAAGTTCTCTTGGTAATTAAAGTTAAGTTAAAATTTTAAACTATAATGATAGAAAAAAATTTGGAAACAAATTCTCAACAAAATTAATTTACGATTTGAAGGTCACTGAAAGATAACAACAAATGAATTGATAGAATAACTGAGTATATACGAATCGTTAAACTTCACACCAGTTATAAATATAATATAACATATTTCATATAATATTTCAGACAAGGAAAGATGTATATATTTATTACACAGGACCTGTTTTATAAAAGCAGAAAGCAGAAAATATTAAATTAAATTAAAAGTTAAAAAGTGAACATAATATCAAAGATATTTTCCCCCTAATAGCAGGAAAAAAATTTTCAACTAAAAATTTTTACCAAAAAGAAGCAGATAACAACGGGTAAAAGTTAATACACGTTGGAGCGCCAATGTAACAAATACCTCAGACTCTCAGGGTAAAAATTATAAAAGAAAATGAAAGAATTAAAAGAGAGTAGGTTCTTTCCATACTGACAATGAGATTGGAGATAACAGAGCCAGTTCTCAGGGCTCAGTTATCTGAAAGAAGTTAATTAAAGAGAAAAAAAAGTGAAAAAGAAAGAGAAAGAGAGATAAAAAAACTAAGAAACAGTAAAGTGAAATCAATAAAAGGGCGCCACTAATTTTGTTCCTAAACAAAATTAGAAAAAAATCAACCTCAATTATCAGTCAACTCTTACCTGCTGTGCTCTGCTAGTTTTAGAAAATACTAATAAAAAATATGTGCTGAAGGCAATTTCTCAGGTCTTCCTGTATAATAAATAAAACAACTGACTACAAATATGTATAAATATAATGAACAAAAAAATAATAGTGTTACATAATTCAGCAAGTGGTTAGTAATTGTGAGTATGTGTGAAGAAAATGTAATTTGAACCTAAAACGAACTGTAAAAATATAATTGGTGAAGCCATACAATATAAATTTACTTAGCTTGAAGTAGAAAGTCGAAGGCAGTTATCCAGGAAATCTTCATTGGTTACATAAATCTCTGTATATTTTACAGTAGAATAGCTAGGCCATATATAGGATCTTATGGAAAGACCATTTCTTTTAAGACAATACAAATTGGCGACAAATCTACAGCTAACTTCTTCAGTCGGGTAATTTATGTAGAATTTACCCAGAGAATTAATCTGTTCCTGGCGTTTCCGCTATAATAACACCAAATGTGTTAGAGAAAGACTTTTTAGTTAACAAGATATTTAGATATCTGTCCAGAGACATATATAAAACTATACTTATACTTTTTCTTACAATTATACAAACTAGTTTAAGTATTTGTCCTGGACAAAAACCTTTATCAATTCAAGACAATCTTACACAGAAAAAAAAATAAAACATACCAGAAATCCCTGCGAATTTGTTCTAAGAACAAGTTTTATATTAAATCGAGCTGAATATTTAAAACTTTTTTTTCGGAATTTATGCGACTACCATTCTCTCCAAAAAGGTATCGAATAATGCCGCATTCCGAATTTCTATTCAGGATTTTTTTTGTGAAATATCTATACTGGTTTATTCCACCAACATTTAAATAGTTGTTTTAAAATATTGGCTAGGAAGACGTGTGGTCTATTCCACCAATAAATTTAACATTCGTAGCTGAATTATTTATTTAAAACATTATTAGAAATGTTGACTGCTAAGTTAACGTTTCACAAGGTATAAAACTTCTGCTTTGTAAAACTGACATTTATTGATATTTAATTTTAATCAGACTTCATCAAGTCTTCTCAGTACAATGTCTAAATGTTTGTGATGTTGATTTTCATCCTTGGAGTGTATTAATATATCGTCTACATAATGTAGTACGAAATCCTCGAAATCCCCTAGTACTTTATGCAATGTTTTCAACAAAGCAGCGGTAGCAGATTGAATTCCGAAAGGTGTTACCTTGAATTGATAAACACTTCCATCCACTTTAAATCCACAATATTTTCTCGAATTTTCGTGTAATGGAATTAGCCAAAAACTGTGTTTTAAATCCAATTTGGAGGAAATTTTAGCATTTGATATCATTCCTATTAATGCTTCAATGGTTTGTGGCGACTCGTACTCTGGTATAGTGTGTTTATTTAGATTTCTCGCATCCAAACATATTCTGATATCTCCATCACCTTTTTTAACAATCACAATTGGGTTTATGTAAGGCGTATCACTATGTTCAATTATCTCATCTTTCAAAAGTTGTTTTATAGCTTTATTGACATCTTCTTTATATCTGTATGGTATTGGGTAAGTTTTTGTTTTGAATTCTTCCATATTTCTCACCTTCAATTGGTATATGTAGTTTCTAGCAATCCTATTTTCTTCATTTACTAATCCTATGTATTTCTTTAATAATTCTTCCATGATTTCTCTCTTATCTTTTCTACAATTTATTACTATATTTCCAATACTTCCTTCTTTTCTCAAATTTTCCTCCATATTCCTGTCTTCCTTATTTTCCCATCCAAAGTCCTTGTTACTGTTTCTCCATTCCATTTCATCATATTTATTATATTCATTAATTATATTATGCATCCGTTTTTCTGTATCTCCACACCATTTTCTTTGTTTTCTGATATCCATACTATATTCCAATTTTCCACATATCCTCTTCTCCTCCAATCCCAAATCTTCCAATTCATCCATTACATTAATTATGTTTCCATTTCTTATTCCGCTAGGATTTACACATTCTCTTTGGATAATATTCAATTTTACATGATTAACTTTCATTATTCCTTTTTCATAATCTATTATAAATTTGTTTTTCTCCAGTTCATCATTTCCCAATAAAATGTCATAATCTAAATTTTGTACTACTAATAATTGAACTTTTATTTGCGTTTCCCCAATTTTTATGTCTGTGATGAGAGATTTATTTGTCTCCCCCAATTTTTTCGAATTTATTCCTATCAAATTTACCTTCTTCACGTTCATTACCTGTTCTCTTAAATTTAATTTATTTATTAATGAAAGTTTGACCTATAATGTCTCTGAACCGCAGTCTATTAATATTTTTACAACTACACCTTTAATTTCTCCTTCTATTATTATTAATCCATTGATTTCTTGATCTAGGTCCACATGTAGTTTGAGGAATTCCCTTGGATGTGTGTAGCTGTACAGATTCCTTAAGACATCATTACTAATTAAAAATTTGGCTGTGGATCTATGTTTCCTTCCAACCGATTCTCTGTAGGATTAGAAGTACCACTATTGTTTCCATTTTCTTCCTGCCAGCATCTCGCTCTCTCACGTTCTCGTGGGATCTAGACCTTTTCTGGGTCCTGACACGCGTATTATTTACGTATCTGCTTCCTTCACGTAGATTCCCTTCGGAATTCCTACGTTGTGAATGATTGTATTCGTTAGTGGTATTTCGGTTATTTTGTCTACAGTTGTTATTCTGAACATAATTATTATTATTTCTACCTCTATTATTTTGGTAGTTGTTATACCTAGGATAATTAGATATATTATTGGAATTACGATTTCCGTTATTGTTACTATCATTTGAGAAATTTCTATTTTATTATTGTAGTTGTTATTATTACTTCTAAAATTATTGTTATTATAATTGTTTCTAAAATTATTGTAATTATTTCTGTTATACCTATTATTTTTATTAAAATCATTTTCGTTATTTTGTCTTGTATTTCTGTCAATCCTTGTCAAATAATTTAATAGTTGATCAAAAGATTTAAAATTTTGAATGGCAATCGTCACAAATTTGATGTTTTCAGTGTCTAGATAGATAAGTGATCATTTCTTCTTCGTTTAATCTCGGCTCTAAGTGTTGAATTTGGTTGTACATTCGTTATGCATAGTAATACCTCTCTTTTCATCATATTTGTTGAAATACAGTTTTTCTCTGAGATGACCCATATTTGTTTCATTCCAAAACTGTTGTATAAATTTCATCTCAAAATTATTCCAATTTTGTATTTCATCTTCTTTACATGAAAACCACAATGCAGCTTCCGCAGTCAAACTTGCTCTAATTATCTCTTTTACATCGTCAAAATGAGATATGTTCCTCAATCTGGTCTTCAAAATGTTTTTGGATGTATGCCCTTTAAATTCCCGTTAAATTTTATAGAGTTGTCCATTGCAAGTGTAGGCATTTGTACTATCTGCATTTGTGAATATTTTTTTTTTCATTTTCTTTCCTGTATGTTTCTAATTTCCTACTCATTTCTTCAATTCCCCTTTTCAAACTCCTTTCTGTTCTTAAATATTCTCCTTCTGCTGCGATTAAATTATCTTTTATTTCCTTGTTTAACTTTTCTTCAATAACATGAATATTTTTATTGGTTTTGATATCTTCTTTGTATTCTCCATTATCTCTTTCTTCATCTCACTCTCATTTTCTTTTAGTTTTCCTATTTCAATGGATTGTGTATTTTCAGTCTCAAATAATCTTCCTATCATTTCTTCCCTGATCTCTTGTTTCGTTTCCCTCAAACGATTATCATTGTGTATTCTGGATTCTTCCATCTGCCTATTCACAATTTCCCATTTTTCTTCCATCTTCCATCTTTTCCATCCTAACCATCATAATCTTTTCCTGTGTCTTAATTTCGCTGCGTATAATTTCTTTCATATTTTCCTCCATTTTCTTCATGTCGTTATGTGTATTTTCTTGCATTTCTTTCATATCTTTTCTTCTATTTTCCTCGCTTTCATCCGCTTTTTTTCTGTATTTCCATTAGCATTTTTAATATTGCATTTTTTTCTTCGTTTTTGTTTGTAGTTTCCTTTTCTTCCCTCCTTGTATCCTGTTCCATAATATCATGGTTATGTTCTCTTGATTCCATTTCAACTTCTGATGTTTCTTTGTCTTCTTGTTTTTTCCTTTTAGTCTTCTTACCATCTCTCAATTCCATTTGATTAGTATTTTTTTTCCATTTTTGAATATATATATATATATATATATATATATATATATATATATATATTGGCAAAAATATTGGGGTAGCAGCAAATAAAAGTACACTCTTTATAATATTTCCAAGCTTTCGGAAACGTTTATTTCCATCATCAGGGAGCACTACAAAAAATCACAAAAACGTTACAACAACTAAATGCGACCAACACCACAATCCGCCAAGCCAAAACAACCCCGACCAATCGCAAAATCTCTCTCTCTCACAAAAAGCAGCGAAGTAGTCAAGCATGTTTCAACCCAACAAAAAGCACTGATGGCGACACAAACATGAACTGTCAGAAAAGGTCAAACTGTGACAAAATTTTACCCGACTATAATACTGAAATAATTATATTTAATAACAAAGCCAATACATTACATTGAAATTCTTTTGTAGTCAAAAAATTTTGAAGAATATTATCAATTATGTAAAAACAACTAGCTATTCAAGCACCACAAACTCTCATCTCTCACATAAGAGAGTGTATGCTGCAGGAATCAACCAGCTTAAAAAAATATATTCTATTTAAAATGTTTGAAGAATATTATCAATTATGTAAAAACAACTAGCTATTCAAGCACCACAAACTCTCATCTCTCACATAAGAGAGTGTATGTTGCAGGAATCAACCAGCTTAAAAAATATCTTCTATTTAAAATATGTATGTGATAGAATTATTTCTTTTTTTTTAATTTATCAAAGTAAACAAAAAACATTTATTGGGTATTATGGCACAATTCCAACCGTTTCAAAGCAAATTACGTCTATTATCAAAAAATTCCTCCATACTTACATTATGTTGAGATTAATAAAAATAGTTGTTATAATGCTGTGACACAAGAAACATGACAAAGTCGAAATTATTAAAAAGCTTAATAAAATTCACATTACATTTTAAAATATTATTTCCGCAAACTGAAACATTTCATACACAAACGGCAAATCCATCTATCACGTTATTATACGAAACTAGTTATAATTTTTTTCCTGTTAATGGTAGGTGCACATTCCAAAGCGACAAAAAACCACAACAGGTGGGGGAATAAAATTGAATGTTATTATTAAAAAGATATTTTTATGATAAAATTGAAGAATTATGTAAATCCCGAATCATATTGAAATTTTGTTGTGTGTCAACAGACAGTAAAAAAGAGTAAATTTCACTAAGATTTTTTATATCTGATTTTTTATTGATAGAATTTGGCTCCTGTGCGATAAAAGTCATTTCCAAAAAGAGCCTCTTATGATAATTATTTTCCATTGTTAAAACCTTTACATCAGAATAATTCATATGATGGTCCTCAACTTTCACATGTTCTGCCAGAGCACATCTCTCTGGATGCAACCGAGTGTCAGACTTATGGGACGATATCCTTTGGGATAAGGTCCTAGAAGTCTGGCCAATATATTTATTATTACAGTCACCACAAGGTATAGAGTAAACCACATTTGAGAGAGCTAAGGTTGGAGTCCTGTCCCTTAGTTTGCTAAAAACGGATTTAATTGTCAAAACTGTACTAAAAGCGATCTTAACGTTACTAAGTTGTTTAAAAATTCTACAAATTTTAGGGGAAACATCCCTTATATAAGGTATGGAAACATATGAATGAACATATGAATTATTCTGATGTAAAGGTTTTAACAATGGAAAATAATTATCATAAGAGGCTCTTTTTGGAAATGACTTTTATCGCACAGGAGCCAAATTCTATCAATAAAAAATCTTAGTGAAATTTACTCTTTTTTACTGTCTGTTGACACACAACAAAATTTCAATATGATTCGGGATTTACATAATTCTTCAATTTTATCATAAAAATATCTTTTTAATAATAACATTCAATTTTATTCCCCCACCTGTTGTGGTTTTTTGTCGCTTTGGAATGTGCACCTACCATTAACAGGAAAAAAATTATAACTAGTTTCGTATAATAACGTGATAGATGGATTTGCCGTTTGTGTATGAAATGTTTCAGTTTGCGGAAATAATATTTTAAAATGTAATGTGAATTTTATTAAGCTTTTTAGTAATTTCGACTTTGTCATGTTTCTTGTGTCACAGCATTATAACAACTATTTTTATTAATCTCAACATAATGTAAGTATGAAGGAATTTTTTGATAATAGACGTAATTTGCTTTGAAACGGTTGGAATTGTGCCATAATACCCAATAAATGTTTTTTGTTTACTTTGATAAATTCAAAAAAAGAGATAATTCTATCACATACATATTTTAAATAGAACATATTTTTTAAGCTGGTTGATTCCTGCAACATACACTCTCTTATGTGAGAGATGAGAGTTTGTGGTGCTTGAATAGCTAGTTGTTTTTACATAATTGATAATATTCTTCAAACATTTTAAATAGAATATATTTTTTTAAGCTGGTTGATTCCTGCAGCATACACTCTCTTATGTGAGAGATGAGAGTTTGTGGTGCTTGAATAGCTAGTTGTTTTTACATAATTGATAATATTCTTCAAAATTTTTTGACTACAAAAGAATTTCAATGTAATGTATTGGCTTTGTTATTAAATATAATTATTTCAGTATTATAGTCGGGTAAAATTTTGTCACAGTTTGACCTTTTCTGACAGTTCATGTTTGTGTCGCCATCAGTGCTTTTTGTTGGGTTGAAACATGCTTGACTACTTCGCTGCTTTTTGTGAGAGAGAGAGATTTTGCGATTGGTCGGGGTTGTTTTGGCTTGGCGGATTGTGGTGTTGGTCGCATTTAGTTGTTGTAACGTTTTTGTGATTTTTTGTAGTGCTCCCTGATGATGGAAATAAACGTTTCCGAAAGCTTGGAAATATTATAAAGAGTGTACTTTTATTTGCTGCTACCCCAATATTTTTGCCAATTTTTCCTAACTGGTCAGCAAAGACTTCCAATCTTTATATATATATATATATATATATATATATATATAAGATTTGCTAAAAAAATAACAAACAATAATTGCTAAATAAATTAAAATGTAGGTGATCAATCTGATACCCAATCTGGGGTGAGATTCATCACCTCTTTTAGATAGCATTAAAATGCGTTATACTTACATACTAGGGATTAATCTCAACCGCGACAAAAGCCGTTTGATGTAAATTGTTTCCGAGGTGAAATTTATCATGCTGGGTGCAATTGATAGTTGTTTTATTCGTAATTTTAATTACGTTTTAAAATTCGTAAATAAACACAAAAATTAGTTATTTATTTATTGACCGGTTTCATCAATGAAAATTCTAACAGAAAATGTTATTACATTAAAAACGTATATTGGTAACGAAAACGATAAGCTTAACACATTCGTCTCCAGTACAATTTTCAAATAATATCTAAATGCCAGTACGTGTTTTGCAAAATATTGTGTTATATTTTATTGTTAAACGTTAAACTGATTATGAATTTTTTTTTCGTGTAAGATGAAAATAAAAAATGACCGCGCCTGACGCGGCGTTGGCATATGGTTTGAAATTTTGTTCCATGTGCCGCCACCGCACTGGGCGCGTTTCAATTTTCGATAATAATGTTTACATTTATTTTATTTTTGTGCAAAACGTAACAATTATTTTTTGAAAACAACAAAAACTCGAAATGCATGGAACAAATGAATTAAATACAAGAAATTAAAAATATATCCAACAGTAACGTAACACTAACAAATTTTAATTATGCAAGTTCTCATGGACAATTCTCTAAACACAAACCAGGTTCATTTGGACACTGATGACAGTAAAAAATCAAGTCCTTTCATATTTTGCCGGTGTCCCAACAATATTCACAACTGTAGTAACTAAGCATTTGATCACTTAAGTCAATATAAACTTTATATTTATTGTATTCAGCAATTAATTCAGGTTTTCCGGATTCAATTCCTCCTCTAGATCTTGTCATTATCTACATTATATTTTTCAATTAAACTGTAGGCTTTTTGCAGCATTTCAATTTCAAAAATTTGCCTAAATCTTGCCGGCAATGCATTAATCATTTCTGCAACTCTTTCACAGACCAAGTTGCCCTTATAATTATTTTCCATTGCGATAGTTAGTGGCATTTTCAATGTATTTGAAATTGCTTCGTTTAGGGTTTCTTCTGCAGTTTCCTTTTCTACAAAAGAAAAAAGTATTTTGTCAAGATAGCATTAATGAAATTGACTGTCTCGACCCTTACTTCGTGGAATATGCTCATATTAGTGTTTTTAAATGAAACTCAAGGTCTCTAGTTAATTCCACAATATAATAAAAGTTATTGAAAATTTTCAATAACTTGTATTATATTGTGGAATTAACTAGAGACCTTGAGTTTCATTTAAAAACACTAAGATAGCATTATTTCATTTTCGTTTACATCAATTTAAAAAACTTATATTCAACTTTTTGTCCTATTCTATAATCTTTTGAGAAAATAAATAAATAAAGATGTGCCTACATCTTCTCTTGAGAGATTTACCTTGCCTCTCCCGTTTCCTCAACACTGCAAAAGATGGAGTGATATTCCTCTTTGGAGTTTTACTGTCAAATGTTGGTAAATTTTCAACTTCCTCATCAATATTAATTTTTAAATTTGTTTTGGTTCTAAAAGTAATTTAATTTATTTTCTCAATTTGAAAATTAACATACTTAACTACTTTTTGCAACCTATTGGAACACTTAGAAACTTCATCATCTCGTACTGTTTCCTAGTAAGTTTTTTCTTTGTAGCTCCTGATCCACTAGGATTGTAACAGTCCATTTCAGATTTTACTTTTATAAATGTGTCCCGCATATTTTTCCATTTCTTCTGCATCTCTTGAATTGATATAAAATGCCCTAGGTATTTAAAAAATATATGTATACATAACAAGTTGGTAAGACATCTGTTACAGTTACCTTTCATATTTTTAAAAACTTGGAGCCATAATTCGTCCTTAATGGTTTTGCTTCTTTCTCCAATTGGAAGTTGGTGATCCCACAGTGCTGGAGACTTCTGTACCAAACACTTCCTCACTAGAAGTTTCCTCTCGTTGAGCTACCGAGTCCGATTGCTCTCTTTGTGGTACAACATACTCAAAGTGAGGACATAGCCTCTCATCAATATATATTTCTTTGCAACAGTCTTAGTATATCTGAAATACAAGTATTGTACTGTTTTTTTGATAATCCCTAATAACCTTAAAACCTGATAATAGTCTTAATAAATCTGAAATACAAGTATTGAACTGTTTTGTTGATAATCCCTGATAACCTTAAAACGTGATAATAGTACTTATAACATCCGTGCAGGCAGCATCCAAACTTCCTTACTTAACAAAATTTAGAACTCAAACACTTATCAAAGTTTCATTAAGATTTTACGTGGTCAACACCCAAAAAAGCATGGTTATTGTATTAAACCAAGCCAAGCACGAAATCAAGCCTCCCCAATATAACCCGTCATAAAACACCAAATCTGTCAGATTTTTTCAAGGATTTCGCAGAAAATTTGGATATCTTCCTACTTTCTCGCCACAATCATTTAAATTTTGCGAATTCGCTAAAATTTTGGTGTCAAATGACCTTCACCATATTTGAACCAATCATGACACAGAACATATAAATTTTGCGAATTCGCTTGCGCTTTTCGCGCAGTGAGAGTCCGCCTTAAGACAAGCCGTAGGTTCTGACTGCCGCGCGAATAGATAGGACACCATTTGCAATAACTCTGAGAGCTGATTCTATTTGGTCTTCTGAAAAATTTCCGTAATTTCGGCTGCCAAGCCTTCTTTTGTATATTCTGCCCATCTTGTATTCTCAACCTGCAACAATAGAGCAAAGTACCTAATTAATTTAACCATATATCTTAAAATATATGCTAAAGGAACGGGGTGAGATTGATCACTTCCTTTCAGTGATCAATCTCGCCCCGTTGAATTTTCGAGGTTATTGCACAAAAATAAAAACATGTACTCACCTAGTATATCATTTCCAAGAAATAATGAAGGTTAACCATTTTTACATGTAAATGCCTTTTGAGGGGTAAACTTTGGAAATTCATCTTCCGAGCTTTCATTATCATCTTCTGAAGATGCTTTAGCATGCCTCGAGCTTGGTTTAGGTTTCCTCACCCCCCTTCCCACATCTGACGTTCTTCGGCACGTCGGGCTTTTTTTTTGTGCGATGTCCAAACAATCTAAAAAAATGTAGGTACCCCACATATCCCAACAATCAAACAAACTACAGGCACCTCCAGTTAGGAAATATGGTTTCATATATTCAAAGTTCATTTAAAAACAGGACATGTCCACCAGCTGACAAGTTGACACTAATGACAGTCACACTGAGAATCAACAATTATTTGGCTATATTTTAGATCAGTAATTTTGTTTTTTTGTATTGATTTATTGATCCTTTTTATCATAAACAGTCAGATATAGCTTTCAAAATACTAAAGCAATTAAAACAATTTAGATAAAGCACCAAATCAACATAGAATGAACTCAAACACAATCAAAATAATTATTAAGAACCACCCGTTGAGCAAAAAATGCATGTTTATCATCACATTCAATAGGGCGGCTGTCACATGACGTCAAGTGGACTTGCCCTATAGCAAGTAATTTCTAATTAGGTTAGGTTGTAGGTTGAGGTGGCAATAATAATAATCACTGGTTAGACTACTATGGAATTAGAAAACTTATTGATATGATAGATGTTTAAATATATAAGGAAACAGATATCTACCATATTGACCTAGCATTTTTGCTGGATGAGCAACCCAGTCAACATCAGGTTCCTCACAGTTTTGAATTTGCTTGACAAGTACTGATTTTTTCACATTTTTTTGAGGCCAAAAACATTCTTTGGATTGGTTTATATACAAGCTGATTGGAACAACTTCCACAGCATTTTCAGTAGGAAAAATTATAACGGCCCAAGTCATCTATGATGAAACAAAGTCAAAAAAATTTAATAATAATAATACACAACATAGTAGTGCTTATTTTACATGCTAACATAAGGCATTGAGGTCACTCAATTTTGTGGTTATAATATAACTTAAAATAATATTTTAGATGTATACTTCAACACAATACCATCACATTAAACATACATTAACAAATTATATATATATATATATATATATATATATATATATATATATATATATATATATATATATATATATATATTAATACATATACTCTATCTAAATTCTAAAGAAAACATTGAAATAAAGAAAAATGTACATATTTGGATGTAATACTAGTGATATACAATGTATTATAAATAATTTAATAGATTCAATATGCAAATAAAATTTGACATTACAATTTCGAATGACAATAATGCAGAAGATACTTAATGATACATAGATTTTATAAAGATTTTAAAAAAAGAATACAGATGTCGCTGGTAGCAAAATTACAATTAGAATTAAAGAATGAAAATCTCTCTTTGTTATATGAAAACATAAATTTGTATTTTTTTTTAAAAAAGGAATTCTTTGGTAACCAAAGGAGAAGAGAATTATTTTATGGAAAAAGTTTAGTTAGTTGATTTTGAACCCCTCTCGAGAGAACATCTAATATGAGTTCTCTCAAATTTGCTGAATAATATAATAGTAATTGATATATTAAAATAGCATCAGATTATAATAATTAGCATGATAAGATCAGTGCGTGAATAATTCCTTAAATAATTATATTGAAATAGTGTTAGTGATTTTTCCGGGTTCTAAATTATAAATTTAGAAAAGTGGTTCCGGCGATTCTAAAAGACGTGCTTAGAATCAGAACGAGTGATCCTGATACCTAGTTGGTGAGTCCAGTCCAGATTTTATAAATTATGTTTCAAGAATTAACAGGCCTTTAAATAAAATTAAGATAGATGCATCTATATCACATTTTTGAATACTGACAAAATTAACGTTAAAGATATATAAAATTTCACCCGAAGAGAAGAGAAAATTTTTTTGAATAGACAATTTTATCGCATATAGTTATTTGACATTTATACACGTCAAGTGTAATTTTCGACGATTTGAACGTTTAGAATAAGTAGTTAATTAGGTTGTTCTTCTAGTATATAGGTTGTTTTTTTTTAATTTTAAGGTTCGTAGAAAGTACGATTATTGTTCTTTATTATATTTTGGGAATAATAATTCATTTTCACTTGTTATCTGATGGTATATAATATATAATTTTTGATTCCAACTCACTTTGGTATTAATTCAACTCCTATTTCATTGAATTTTGGATCCTATAAAACTTTTGATATAATCAGTGACATTTAGTTAATTTTCAGTGACAGAAAAATTGTAGATGTCATTAGATAATTTAATGGTCTTAGAATATATTGAACAAGCAGTCACTATAGATTTGCAATAGTATAATTGACAATTTTGGAATATTCTTTGGAAATTTATAAATTTAAAATTTTAAATTATTAATTTTTTTAATCTTTGAACCCTCCCTGAGGTAAGAGCGAGTAAGTCGATTTTGTAGTAATTTATCTTTCAGAATATAAAATTTCATATTCATCTGAGCCGGGCATAATAATTTGACAATTCCTGTCAAAATTTTAAATAGGTTATATTCAGTGATAAAGGTGTTTTCACATTAGTGTAGTTACTACCACGATTGTAACAACAGCATCTAATAATCAAATTTCAAATAAAATCATATAATACATAATTATAAAAACAGTAGAACATTGAATATATTATAATATATATATATATATATATATATATATATATATATATATATATATATATTATAACATCTGTTTTGATTTTCTGATTTATATAGTCATTTATAATGCCTTATCTTAAGTAAAAGAAATCAAAGCCTTTTCCTTTGAATTTAAATGACTACCCAGTGAATACTCAACAACAACAAAATATAAATTTGTAGTTAAGTGTACTAACGAAACTACTAAACACTAAATTGAATAACTTTTACTAAACAATAATTAACACTATGAAACTAAATGTGTAAAGTGGGAAAACAAAGTTAAAGTCATTACTTTCTTTTTTATTGAACTAACGGAATCCATTTGAATAATATCATCAATTTTATCCATTAGGAATATTCCAATAATGGAAGAGTTGATGGGTTTGAAAAAAGGACCACATGTTATATATTCTTAAAATATATGCTGAAGGAACGGGGTGAGATATGATCACTTCCTTTCAGTGATCAATCTCACCCCGTTGAACTTTCGAGGTTCACAAAAATAAAAACATGTACTCACCTGCGGTTTCGACTATTGACTTCCCAATGAATCAATGTGTAGCATACTAAAATCACAATGCTAAGAACGCATGAACACTGTTATAGCAACTAGAAGGTCTAGACTACTACTTTTGAACACGGTTTTGGTTCGCTGTCACAAGCACTGATCCGTTCAAACTGCATGAATCGACCGATTTACCATGTGGCATATCTTCTCTACTGATTGCCCGGAAATGGTAGATCCCGCTCTTAGCGTGGCGCGTAAATTTCAATATATTCAGAGAAAGGCCTAAAGATCAATTTCGCCTCCTGGAATCATTCCCACCCTACTTCACGGTACTTAAATTTTCTACTACAAATATATCCAAGTTTGATGAATTACAGGGAACGTTAAAAAAATCAGATTTACTCTGATATTCTAAATCTATCACTACATTTTGATGTAATTTAGAGCAATATGCAATATTTTTAATTTCAATAATTGAATTATTTTTTAGCATGCAACAAGAATCTCGCAAAGAAAGGGATAATGCAAATTTCTCACAGCATATTTTTTTAAATTCAGGCCCTGTCGTATCTTATATTAAAACACCGCCTTCATATTCTCTCTTTAAAAATAATTCAAAACGAGTTTGCTTATTTCTAAGTTGTTGAGTTATTTGAATTTTATTAGTGTTCAGTTCACAGTTACAACGAATAATTTGCTGAAGAGGTTTCGAATCTGCTTGAGTAGCACCTGCAATAATTTTTCGCTAGAAAAATCACTGAAATTCTCTAATGAACCAAATTTTCTACAGTCATCAGCCCAGGCTACCAGAAAACGTTTTAAAAACGTTGGGCAAATCACCAAGTAACGTTATTAAATAACGTTCTTACAACGTTACAAAAGCGGGAGTTTGTCCGTCCAATACACGTATATGGATAACGTAAAAACAACATTACTCAATAACGTAAATATAACGTTACCCAATAATGTAAATCAATACAGGGCTCTCTCGAAAGACAAATGAAGTAGTGTCTGAACTCAGGAACACCAAAGTAGATATTGCGGTACTCACAGAAACGAAAAGGAAAGGAAGTGGATCCGAAAACTAGGGTTACTATGATCACTTTTATAGTGGAGTTGCCAAAGATCAGCGAGCTCAACAAGGGGTATCTATTTTAATTCGAAGGACTCTAAGGAAACATATTACTTCGTGGGAAGCAATCGATCAACGAATTATAAAAATGAATCTCACTATAAAAGGATATAGAGTCACCATACTAGGGATATTCGGAGTGAACGATGACGCGTCAGTGAACGTTAAAGACGAGTTCTTCGAGAAACTAAATGACGAAATTGTCAAAATAGGAAACCCCAGAGAAATTATTATATTAGGAGACTTAAACTGTCGAGTAGGACGAAAAACTAATAACGATACCGTGGGAACATATGGTGAGGAAACTCGTAATAATAACGGAGAACGTTTAATAACACTGTGCGAACAGAATAAACTGAAAATCCTAAACGGCTTCTACCAACACCGAGATATCCACAAGTATACCTGGATACAAAAAACTCGCAATCTGAAATCTATACTAGACTATACGATTGTAAGACAAACTACAAAAATGAGAATCCACGATGTAAAAGTATGTAGGGGACCATCATGTGGTACCGACCATTATATGCTTAAAACGAAAATCGTATTCCCCAGCAAAGAACAACAAGAACTAGGAAACATAGAAACAATCGAAGAAAGTCAACCAATAAGTGAACCAATAAGATACAACTTGGATAGCCTGGAATATGACAGTGTAAGAGAACTATACAGAAAACGTCTGGACGAAAAACTAGGAAAAAACGAGTATAATCGGAATAACACATAAGAACACTACGAATATATTAAAAAGTGCATACATGAGGCAGCAGAAGAGGCACTGGGAAGATACAATGGATCTAGACATAATTCAAAACCATACTGGTGGGATGACGAAATAGAGGCTGAAATCTTAGAAAAACGACAGAAATACCATAGATACTTAGCAACAAACAGCGAGAATGACAAAATAATATACAAACAAGCCCAAGCCAAAGTAAGAAAAAGAATTATCAAGAAGAAAAATGAAACGTGGGAAAAAAACTGTCAAAAATTAAATACATACATAGGGGGAAGAAAGAGTTCAGAAAGCTGGAAATTTTTAAAGAACATGAGAGCAAACAAGACAAAAGAAATAATATCACCAATAGGAATACAAAAATGTGAACAATACTTTAAGGGTCTACTAATTGAAAACAGGCAAGAATTTAACATAGAGGAAAACAATGGAATAAATATCACATCGTCTCCATTAAGGGTCAGTTGTAAAGAAGTCGAAGAAGCATGCAAATCCCTCAAGAACGGAAAATCCGCCGGACCAGGCGACATTCCAGCCGAATTAGTTAAAGTAGGAACCGATAGGTTATACGAACAAATGCGAAAACTATGCCAGGACTGCATAAATGGAGGAGAAATACCTAGGGAGTGGCAAACATCCGTTATGGTAACAATCCACAAGAAAGGTAATAGAGACCAATGTGAGAACTATAGAGGTATTGCAGTGACCAGCACATTTAGTAGAATATACGGTAAAGTAATAAAACATAAAATCGAGAAAGAATATAAAGATCTGGAGGCGGAAGAGCAAGCTGGTTTTAGAGCTGGCAGATCCACAGTAGACCACCTATACTGTGTTACACAGATGATCGAAAAGAAAACAGCAGTGAACCAAGAAATTCATCTATTATACGTAGACCTACAGAAGGCGTATGATAGCATACCCCTTAATAAATTATGGGAAACGCTGGAAAAAACAAATATCACAAACGGGTTAATAAAAGCAGTTCAAAGAATCTATGAAAATAATAAAACACAAATTAAAGTAGGACGTAACATATCCAAAGGGTTCACGGTCACAAAAGGCCTAAAACAGGGATGCTGCTTATCGCCGACGCTTTTTAAGATATACTTGGAACAGGCACTTGAGGTATGGAAAAGGAAATGTAATGGAATGGGAATACCTCTCAACGACAATACTACACTCTACACGCTATACTTCGCAGACGACCAAGTAGTTATAGCACAGGACCATGACGACTTAAACTACATGACTCGAAAGCTCGTAGAAAAATATAAGAAGTGGGGCCTTGAAGTAAATGTAGGAAAAATTGAATATATGTCCGTCGGAACAACGGCACAAGACATCGACTTGGAGGACGGAAAAAAAATTAAACACTGCGAGGAATACAAATGCTTAGGAATGAAAATAACACAAAACGGAACACTAGACGCGGCTATCAAGGACCGAAACATACAAGGTAGAAAAGCTATATCTATGATGAACGGAATACTGTGGAACCAAACAATATCAAAGGCCAATAAACAACAAATATACAACACAATCGTTAAAAGTATTGTAACATATGGGTGCGAAGTGTGGCAAATGAAGCTGACTACGGAGAGAATCCTACTAGCAACGGAAATGGACTTCTGGAGAAGATCAGCGGGTAAATCGAGAAGAGATAGAGTACGTAACGACAGAGTCAGACAAATCATGGGTGTCGGGCACACAATAATAGATGATATCAAGACCAAGCAGTTGATCTGGTACGGTCACATTCAAAGGATGCCAGACGAAAGACTACCAAAGCAAGTCCTAAAATGGTCACCACACGGAAAAAGAAGAAGAGGAAGACCAAGAAAAAGCTGGAGAGAGGGCATAGATACCGAAATACGAGAAAGGGAGCTACCAGAGGATCTATGGCAAGATAGAGAAGGATGGCGATTAGGAGTCGGAAGACGTCGCAGAACGTTATAAACCGATATTTATATATATATATATATATATATATATATATATATATATATATATATATATATATATATATATATTATAATATATTTAATGTTCTACTGTTTTTATAATTATGTATTATATGATTTTATTTGAAATTTGATTATTAGATGCTGTTGTTACAATCGTGGTAGTAACTACACTAATGTGAAAACGAAAACACCTTTATCACTGAATATAACCTATTTGAAATTTTGACAGGAATTGTCAAATTATTATGCCCGGCTCAGATGAATATGAAATTTTATATTCTGAAAGATAAATTACTACAAAATCGACTTACTCGCTCTTACCTCAGGGAGGGTTCAAAGATTAAAAAAAATTAATAATTTAAATTTTAAATTTATAAATTTCCAAAGAATATTCCAAAATTGTCAATTATACTATTGCAAATCTATAGTGACTGCTTGTTCAATATATTCCAAGACCATTATATTATCTAATGACATCTACAATTTTTCTGTCACTGAAAATTAACTAAATGTCACTGATTATATCAAAAGTTTTATAGGATCCAAAATTTTTCAAATTCAATGAAATAGGAGTTGAATTAATACCAAAGTGAGTTGGAATCAAAAATTATATATTATATACCATCAGATAACAAGTGAAAATGAATTATTATTCCCAAAATATAATAAAGAACAATAATCGTACTTTCTACGAACCTTAAAATTAAAAAAAACAACCTATATACTAGAAGAACAACCTAATTAACTACTTATTCTAAACGTTCAAATCGTCGAAAATTACACTTGACGTGTATAAATGTCAAATAACTATATGCGATAAAATTGTCTATTCAAAAAATTTTCTCTTCTCTTCAGGTGAAATTTTATATATCTTTAACGTTAATTTTGTCAGTATTCAAAAATGTGATATAGATGCATCTATCTTAATTTTATTTAAAGGCCTGTTAATTCTTGAAAAATAATTTATAAAATCTGGACTGGACTCACCAACTAGGTATCAGGATCACTCGTTCTGATTCTAAGCACGTCTTTTAGAATCGCCGGAACCACTTTTCTAAATTTATAATTTAGAACCCGGAAAAATCACTAACACTATTTCAATATAATTATTTAAGGAATTATTCACGCACTGATCTTATCATGCTAATTATTATAATCTGATGCTATTTTAATATATCAATTACTATTATATTATTCAGCAAATTTGAGAGAACTCATATTAGATGTTCTCTCGAGAGGGGTTCAAAATCAACTCACTAAACTTTTTCCATAAATAATTCTGTTCTCCTTTGGTTACCAAAAAATTCCTTTTTTAAAAAAAATACAAATTTATGTTTTCATATAACAAAGAGAGATTTTCATTCTTTAATTCTAATTGTAATTTTGCTACCAGCGACATCTGTATTCTTTTTTTAAAATCTTTATAAAATCTATGTATCATTAAGTATCTTCTGCATTATTGTCATTCGAAATTGTAATGTCAAATTTTATTTTCATATTGAATCTTTTAAATTATTTATAATACATTGTATATCACTAGTATTACATCCAAATATGTACATTTTTCTTAATTTCAATGTTTTCTTTAGAATTTAGATAGAGTATATGTATTAATATATATATATATATATATATATATATATATATATATATATATATATATATATATATATTTAATAATAAAAATAATTATTAACATCAAGCATCTTTATTGATATAACAATATACAAAAAGCTATTGTCAGTAAAGCGTCTTATTCAAAATAATTTTTCTTAAATATAGAATGAACATTTATAAAATAAATACATGTTTTACTTACTTGAGCTTATTTCATCCTAATATCAATTAAAACTTGCTAGAGTAACTCGGTTATTTAAGGAAATAAATTATTTAATGCAAGAAATAACATTAATATTTAGATAAACATTGAAAAATAACACAAAGCCAAGTACCATACAAAAAAGTTTTTTATTTAAAAAATATTATATAAAAAGCTTGATGACAGCTAGTTTCGGCCATCCGGCTATCTTCAGTAAAGACCATTTGTTATAAAATTATTAATAGTCTAGGTAAGTTGTACTACTGTCATCATCTTGATTCAAGAATGAATCATCAGTTCTTTTAGCACTACCAGAATTTCTTAAAATTATTCTTTTTGAAACGTATTCACCATATTCAGTACATTTATCGCATGAGGAACATCCACCATGTTGCTTCACACATTTTATATATGCTCTGGCAGGAGCATCACCGATAAAAGTATGGACCTCTATTTTATAATAAGTATCACTCAACTTTAAACCTGTTTTGAGTAAATTACTAAGTTCGTTTACAAAATCTTTAAGATACATTTTTAGTGGATCTGGTTTAGACACCACAAAATATTCCTACTGTGAAAGGATCCAAATCTAAGTTTTTTATTATACAAAGAATCGGCCAAAATTGTGTATTTGTACTTTTATAAAGCGGTAGTCCATCAACATTAAAAGATAATAATAAATGGTCAACATTTCCTAACAAATTATTGTTATGCAAAAATGTTATATGAGTTTTTAAACTAAAATGAACATATTCTCCTGTATTTAATTTCTTGATATCAATTTTTCTTGGAGTTTTTAATAGAGTTCGTGCATCCAAAGGTAATTCTGGATGAAACTCACTAAGTTGATGCAGTAACTTGGTCACTGATGATAATGCAACTCTTTCGTTAACTGCCCAATTTCGAATTATATCAGTAATGCCTTCAGATTGACAATGTGTACTAGTACATTTGAGTAGTGAATAGTAGAATAAAAATCATTTTGTAGATTATCTAATTCATCACTAGGTTAGGTTAGGTTAGGTTTATAATGAGTGGGTCAATGAGGCCCTCCACTGCGACTCGCGAGAATCTATTGTGGCTCATACCTATTCAAATTTCACCAAACAAATTCAGCTTCTTGACGAAGCCGATTAATTTGTTCAGTGAATGATATTTCAGGTCCGAGGGCAAGAGAGTGGCCCTGCCAAACATCCGATACCTGATTTGCGGCGCGGCGGGGCAGGCACAAATTATATGCTCTGCTGTTTCATCATCTTCCAAACAATCGGATCGTCCGACAGTCCAAGTTTCAGCATATGATGATTCAATCGACAGTGGCCTGTTAAGAGGCCTGTTAGGCACCGTAGATCGTGTCTTTTATAGCCTAACATTTGTTTGGATACATTATTCGAAGGATGTATGAAGGCCTTTGAATGAACCAATCCTGGTATATTATGCCAGAAGTCTAAAACTCTTCTTGCAGTCCAAGTATTTAGTGTATGTTTGACAACACTTGTTGCGATGCCAATTGTAGGTTCTGGTCCGATAAAGTCATGAGCGGCACCCTCTCTTGCAAGAGAGTCAGCCTTCTCATTACCATCCATACCAGAGTGGCCAGGAATCCAAACCAGAGATACCCTGTTGCGTTCTCCTATTGAGGCGAGTCTTTTTTGGCAGTCTAAAACCAATTTCGACGTTACACGGTACGAGCTAAGTGCTTTCAAGGCCGCTTGGCTGTCAGTGAAATTTTTTATTGATCTGTGTGTCAGGTTGGATTGCCCCAAACTCTCCACACATGAAGCAATGGTATAAATTTCTGCCTGAAATACGGTTGCATAGGATCCCAGAGATGTTGAGATTTCTGTCCTAGGTCTTCGACCGTATACACCCGCACCAGAGCCTGAGGGTGTCTTTGATCCATCAGTGTACCAACAGATGTCTGCTCTTGAGAGTTCATCCTTGCGGAGGACCCATTCATCTCTATTTGGAAATAGGACGGTATAAGGCAGATTATGGTTTACTGTTGGGGGCATTATATCAGAGGTCATTCCTAGAATACTATGACTTTCGGTAGCCGCTAGCATTCTACTTTGCTCTGTATAAGCCTGTTTCGTGCATTTAGAAATATGCACAATTCTATATGTTGTCCATCTGGCCTCCTTTTCCAGAAGTATGTGGAGAGGAGGAAGGTCCAGGAGGACTTCCATGGCTGCTGACGGTGTGGTGCTGATAGCACCAGTTATAGCCAAACTAGCCTGTCTCTGTATGCCAGAGAGCTTTGCTTGGGCCGTTTTCTGTAAAGATTTTGACCACCAAGCAATGGCTCCGTATGTGATCATTGGTCTAACAATCATCACATATATCCAATGGATTTGTTTGGGACCCAAGCCCCAAGATTTTCCGCAGATCCTGCGACATGTCCACAAGGAAAGTCTGGCCTTATGGATGACTTTATCCAAGTGAGCGTTCCAAGTAAGTTTTTTATCTAGGATGATCCCCAAATATTTTACTTCCGCTGCAAATGGAATAACCTCACCATTATAGGAAAGTGGCGGAAGGTCCGCCAAATTCCTTCTCCTGGTGAAGGGAACTATTACAGTTTTGCCAGGGTTAACAGACATCTGTTCCCTCTGGCACCAACTGTAGACATCGTCCAAAGTCCTTTGGAGGGTATTATGTGCAACCCGTCCTGACTTGGTTCTTGCCAAAATGACAAGGTCGTCTGCATACGCTTGCAGTTCTACCCCTCTACCCACGAGAGTACCAAGCAGGTCATCCATCAGGAGTGACCACAAAAGGGGAGATAAAACTCCACCCTGCGGGCAGCCCCTGGAAACCTTAAAGCTGATGGCCTCGTCCTGAATAGATGTAGTGGCTGTTCTATTAGTGAGCATGGCATATATCCAGCCGGTAATCGTTGGTTTAATGCCCTTTTCAGTCAAAGCTGAACCAATGGAAGCTGGTAGTGCATTGTCGAATGCTCCTTCGATGTCGAGAAAAATGGCCACCGCAATCTCCTTATTGTTAAGGGATTGTGTGATTTTCTCAACAAGGTTATGTAATGCTAAATCTGTTGATTTGCCTGTTTGATAAGCGTACTGGTGGATGCTCAGGGGGGAGCTGTATAAAGCTACCTGCCTGATATGGCAGTCCAGTACTCTTTCAAGTCCTTTAAGCAGGAAAGATGTTAGGCTGATTGGTCTGACAGATTTAGGGTGTGGGTCAGTGCGGCCCACTTTCGGTATATATACTACCCTAGCTGCCAACCAACTGGGTGGTATATAATTCCACGCCAGACTAGCTCTATACAATTTAATGAGGATGGGTATAAGCAATTCCAGTCCGTTTTGTAGCAGAGCTGGAAAGATGCCATCCTCACCGGGAGATTTGAAGGGCTGAAATGATTTTATTGCCCATTCAATTGCCGGTGCTGTGATAACGTTCTTGGCGACCTCCCAATCATTCTTTTTGGGCCGCCTTGCGCCCTCAAAGTGGGGAGGTCGGTTGTTATCCAGAGTCAAACTTCCAGGAAAGTGGTTTTTAATCAAAAGCTCTAACGTTTCTTTTCTAGAGGTCGTAAAAGTGCCATCTGGTCGTTTCATCGACCCTATCTCGGCAATCGGCTCTTTAGAGAGAATCTTGTGTATTCTAGTACTGCGAGGTATGTCGGATATACTCTCACAGAACTTCTTCCAAGACTCCCGTTTCGCCTTTCTAATTTCTTTGTTATAAGTTGTTAGAGCAGTTCTATAATGTTCCCAGTTGCCTGACTCTTTAGATCGATTGAATAGTCGTCGAACTTCTTTTCTTCGCTTGTCTAGGCTTTTGTTCCACCAAGTAGAGTTGCGATTGTCTCTTTTTGTCTTGAGTGGACAGTTTTCATGATAGGAGAAGATCACTGCTTCCCGAAGCTTGTCCGCCGCATTATCTATCCCATCACAACTGTTTATTGTAGTGAAGCCTTCCTCAATGTACCGTTGAAGGGAATTTCTGTATCCTCTCCAGTCAGTAGCTTTTGAGTCGCGATATTCCACTACTGGCCGTGGACCTATTTCAATGTTGAATTGAATGTGTCTGTGATCTGAACACGAAGGTTCAGTAGATACTGCCCAATGCCGTATCTTATTGCTCAAAAAGTTTGAGCTGATTGTTAAATCTAACACCTCTGATCTATTTCTAGTTACAAAAGTTGGTTCGGAGCCCTTATTAATAACAGATAGCCCTTCCCCTAGTATATAATCAAAAAGTAACTCACCTCTTTGATTTATATCCGTGCTACCCCACGATGTATGGTGTGAATTGGCGTCACAGCCCATGACTAACTGGAGTCTGTTCTTCTTGCTATAGTCGACTAGCCGACGTATAGCGAGAGGAGGTACAGTATCCATGTCCCCTGGGAAGTATGCTGAGCAGGCGACTATGTTAGTCATACCATTCTTCTCCGGTAGGGACACTTGGATGGCTACTACATCAGGAGTGCAAAAGCCTGTAAGCAAAAAATAATTAATATTTTTCCTAATGAGGAGACAAGCCCTGGGTTTCACCCCAGGACAGACTACTACCTCGCCAGGAATATTGCTGAGACCAGTTACTCGGTCTGTGTTTCCTGTCCATGGTTCTTGCAGGAAGGCAAGGTCGATTGATTCGTCTTTGAACCTTTTGCCAAGAATGTATGAAGCGGCCTTGGCATGCTGTAAGTTTGCCTGTAAACAGTTGAAAGTGACGAATACGGTAGCCGCAGGCAAACTTGTGTCTCCTCAGATCCCTAGGGGAGATCACACGGTGGGTCAATTGAGGCGCCACCATCTGATCCTCCCAGGGGTGACGCTGTAGTTGGTGCCATTGACGAGGCTTGGTCGCTTGATCACCTTTCGCCATGGCAGATCCAGCTGATTGCTTTGGTCCTTTAGTCGAGGCCGTACTGGTCTTCGATTTCAGGACAGCAGGTCCAGTTCCTTTTTCCCGTTCCGTTGAAGAGACGTTACCCGTCTTCTTTTTGGGGAAACCAGCTCTCCCTTTGGGATGGCTAGTGCCCCGGCTACGTGCCGGTGGTACACTCCCCCTGCTCTTGTGAGGAGGGTCGGTCCTCCTCACTGTAACAGGAGGTTCTCCACTCGGCCCCGGGCCGCGGCTTTTTTCGGATCTCTTCGAGGGACCCGGTTTTGATGTCAGTTGGGAGGGGCGAGTTTTGGGTCGGAAAACAACCTGTCCAAAACCGAAATATGGTTTAAATCCGATCCTCTCCAACGTGGCCATGGATCGATCGTCAATGGCAAAAGTCCATGTTTGACCAGGGCCTGTAATTTCCTTGTGTAGGACAGTCCACTCCAAGGTAAACAGACCATGGTTCATTTTCCTCAGTCTGGTGAGGACCTGTTCTGAAGTCAGTCTACGACTGCCTTCGTCAGGTATGTAAGCCACACAGATGTGTGGCTTCGGGAGTTGGTCACCTGAAACACATTTCAGGGAGGCACCGTCCCATGGTTGAAGTGTATTGACTACTCCAGTCAACCACGAGACACTCTCCTGATTTACACAGGTGACCTGTAACCATCCAGGCCGGAAAGTACAGCTCTGGAACTGTACTTGTGGACCACCATCAGGTATATCCTCTACAGCGGCCATAATGGCATACTGAAGGGACTCCATTTGTTTGGTCGTAATCGAGGCTGTCGGATGTTCAAGATGTAAAATTCCCACCTTGATGCCGGATACAGCCTGCCCATAAGAGGGCTTTTGTAAGTCAGTTTCACCTGACGTTACCACTGATTCAGCTGAGCAGGGCTTCTTTGCCTCTTGTTCAGGTGAGTCATCATTAGAGCGTAAGCGCTTGCTGGTACCAGCCACAGAGGGAGTATGTTTCCTCTCTTGCGGCTGATCCCGCTCTCGCTGCTCTAGTATTTGGTGCAAGGCGGATTCGTAAGGAACCCCACTCTTAAGGAGACGACTAAGTCGTTTCCTGGCTGCACCACCTAGTTTCCTAGGTTTATTTTCAGGAGTTGGAGACCTGAGTAGGTCTCGTTCCTGATCCGAAGTTACAGGGAGGTCAGTTGGAGTCGATAGTTCGACTTCCATCTCCTCTGTGGTATTTATATTTTTAGTTACTTCTTCCATAAAAGTCCCACGAGTAGCTAGGGAAAAAGAGGTCCATCACGGCAGAGCCCTGCATTACCATGACAAGGCTGACTTACGACGGGAGGGCGCCTAGTATCCCGAAGGTTCCGTTAGTGACAGATGATAGGCTCACTGTCATGCATCCCCTCGGCACGGATACGCACACAATTCATCACTAACTGAATTGTCATAAGAAACATCAACTGGTTCTACACAGATAGATGATGTATCATCATGATTATTGAGCCTTGCAGAAAATTGATCATCTGCTTCAGATTGAAAAACAATTTGAGAAATATTGTGATCTTCTGTTTTACATTTAAGTGATTCAATATTATTTTTGATTCTCCTCTGAAGTTGTCGCTTACTGACAATAGGTTTCAGTTTAGAGTTTCTAAACATATTTCTTTAAAATAACACAAAACTCAATATATACAAATTAATAATACTTATACTAATCTTTCATTCTTCTGCCTGATCAATTTAAGCCGTGTTGGGGAATGTTTTAACCAATTTTTAATGGAATTTTCAACTTCTATGCTTGTTGCAGCTTTTATTTTACGTTTTACAGAATCTAAAAGTAACAAAATTCATTTTATAGTTGACAATGTTAAATTTAAATTTGGCTTTAAAAAGGTAAGAGTGTTAAATACCAATTATCTCAAAAAAAAGAAATAAGGACAATTTTTGTTTAATGAGATACAATTACAGAAAAGTATAACGTCGCCTCGAAGTCAAAACCTCGTATGTCAAAATTCACAACTTTTCAGGAAACCCAAAAAACTTAGTATTATTTGCTGTTATGATAATTTTGGTACAGGGTATTGTCATATTGAAGGCCTGTCGCATTCCATCTGAGAATGACCCTTAGTAAGATATTTTTGAACAATATCGTTGGTTTCATTCATTATGCAGTAATGTTGCAAAGCATTAGCTAGGGTTACGTTCCTATTCTGAGCACAACAGCCATCACTATAAAAGATTTTTAATTTGTCTTTATCATCTCCGGCAATTTAATTATTGATATAATCTGTTAGACATGAGTCAAAACAATTAGCATCCATTCCCCCCTCCCCTTCGTGCCATGCATAGCATACGACAGCATCACTACCCAAATTATAAATGGTAAAGTTATGGCAAGCTAATTTTTGTTTAAAATAAATCATGCCAGCTGGCAAAAATGACACAAGCTGCACCGCCTGTACATCCATAGTGAATGCAAGTACTTTCTCAGCGACGACATCGTCTTTTTGTTTTTCCTGACGAGCTCGTTCTTTTTGGTTGATGTGGAAGTTATATTCATCTAGTCCAACATTATTTAGTTTGAAGCTAAAACACAAGTCACATTGATCTTTTCGTGGATGGTAGATGTCAATATTCAAATGTTTCATTTCTGATGTAAAAACATCTTTGCTCGCGGCATAATTTTCTCCCACTTGTGCTTTGTATACATTGTACACCTCAGTGTGTGATTTAAAGATAGTTTCGACGTATAGTTTACTGGTTGTCGATCTACAATAATGTGAAGGTAGTTTCGGCAACTTCTCCAAAAATTCTTTTATTTGAACTCTTTTTTGTTTATCACAAGGTTTACTTTTATTTGGGCACTTCCTCGAGGAATCTACTATCCCAGAGTGATTACTATTTTTTACCCACTTTAAAACTGTCCATTCTCCTAAGGCGAATGTTGAGAGGAACATTTTTTTGCAAACGGGAAGTACTTTGTCGTTTACTTTAAAATGATAAAATAAACTAGTGTTGCGGCGTGATGGCTTCTTAGTCTTTTTAAATGAAACTCAAGGTCTCTAGTTAATTCCACAATATAATACAAGTTATTGAAAATTCTAAAAAATTGACAATTGTTTCGATAAATCAATATTATCGAAACAATTGTCAATTTTTTAGAATTTTCAATAACTTGTATTATATTGTGGAATTAACTAGAGACCTTGAGTTTCATTTAAAAACACTAATATGAGCATATTCCACGAAGTAAGGGTCGAGACAGTCGGCTTCTTAGTCGTTTTTTGTGAAGTTGTAGACTCATTTACCAAAGTCGCCACAAGCACTTTTCTCTGACTCCAGTCCATTTCCTCCCAAAACCTAGTAAATAATTCTTTTCTTTGATCGTCCGTTATGGAAGCGCATTGTCTTTTTCCTTTAGACTTTAGACACTTGCCTGAGTTGCATCTCTCTTTCATGATCCGTGCACTTCTTTTAACAACTGTTTTCGATCTATCTCTGTGTTTTTTTTGTGCTTCATATTCCTCTCCTTTTCTTCTGCGTATTTGAGCACTATTTCTCTTCCAAGTAGTGGGATTTACTTGTCCTTTTTTGGCACGTTTCTTTTTTAACTGATTATCTACAGTCCCGTTTTGATCTTCTAGTACTTCTTCATCATGGTATGTTTCTGATTGGGATTCATCTTCTGAGCCATTACTGGGGTGAAAGCTAGATCCAGAATCTTGGAAAGGGTCTTCATCGATGTCCTCCTCATTGAAATTATTATTATTATTTGTGACTAAACTTTGATCAACGCATATTGAAATGTTCTGTGATATTTTTTGATCAATCTCTACAGCTGCAGACGGATTAACGTTACAACACAGTTCAATGTGTGAAGAAAAATTCGTGCCAGATCCAAATTTTTGTGAATTTCGTTCTGTCACTACAGCTGATGGAACCGGTTGACTCTCGCAAGAAGAATCTTGAGGGCTTTGTAGTGCCATAGCTAATATTTTACTAGCACGAGACACCTACAAACAATAAAAAAAAACTTTAAATCGGTTTATTAAAAACTCGTAAATCATCAATGCCAGTTTATTTTTACAGTTGCAAAATTGCAAAACCTCGTATCTTGATTTTAAGCCGTTTAAGTTGTTTGCTATACTCATAATAAATTGTAACTATTAACCTCTGGTGCTTAAAAAACTTAGTTTTAGTAGTTGTAATAAATTTGTTCAAATTGTTACAACATTATGTGCTGTTTACTCTCAAAAATTTAGCTTCTAACCTCACTTTTTTCTACTTTAAAAACTAACACATTTCTCATGCATAAAAATTTATGAAACAGATAGAATTTTACTTACCATATCTTAGAGCTCCTTTCTGACCAACTACCTATTTAAATCAGACACAATATCGACACGGTGATTCAAACTGCATAACAATTTTGTTTTTCTTAAAATGAGATACAAGGTTTGGGTGCTTCATTCGAGATACGAGAATTTCAAATAAATTTGTGCAGCCGCATTCTATCTAAATATCGAGATCCAAGTATTTGCCACGTATGCGCTATAATATTCTATAACCTGCAAGACTCGTAACTCAAAAAGAGCAAAATTCGAGATACGAGGTTTTGACTTCGAAGCGACGATAACTTACCGATAACTATCTGATTAATTTTAAGTGGCTTAAATGCTTTTTTGTTATTGTTTTTGCCAATTAAATTAAATTGGGTTGCAAGGTTATCATCAAAAACTTCCTTCAAAATTCTGTTTGTAGCTGAAACCGTACGATCCCCTCCTAAACTTGATAAATATCCAATCTATAAAGTAAACCATACATAAAAATATGTTAGGTGCATTATTAAAATGTGTATTGCCAAGTTGTTAACTTTATTGGTGGTTAGTTCAGCTTCAAAAGATTCTAGGTCATCTTCACTTCTAATTGGAAGTTTAATATTTGTCACCACATTTTCAAAACTGTTAAATTCACCAATTTTATTTCTTAGACAGGCCAGTATTTGGATGTTTTGCTCTCTGATTGCAATAATATGTGGCAGAAGTAAATTGTTCACTAAAAAAAAACAAAGTAAAATAATAACAAAATTTTAAATAGCTTTGTAAGTCACGAATAAATTTCTAATACCCTTTGAAAAATATATAGAAGTCTTACAAGTCTGGATGAACCACAACATAATATAGTTACAACATGAATTAGTTTTAAAAGCAAAACAAAAGTTCAGATTCAAAATGGATTTTAGAGATCCATAATAGTATATTAAAGTATAAGTGGATAAACGCCAGTTATCTACAAATACTTTACGCTATTTTTTTATTGGCATAAATGAACGAGTTATGCTTATTTGACATTACAAGGTACCCCTAATATCAGAGGATTAATAAAAAAAATTGTCATTTTTAATGTTCACTGAGGCCTAGGTAAAAAAGGCACCAATAAAAAAGAGTATTTATATACTTAAAAAACGAAGAATAATATTCAGATATTAAAAATACCTTCTGTTGAATTCCCATAAGACAGTTCATCAGTTTGTGTACTTTTGTTAAAATAAGTCGTAGAACTCGATAGACTTCCACTGCTTTCCGCTATATCTTTACAAGTGGTGTCTGTAAATAAAAATAATAACAATAATGTGTCAAAAGTAAAATCATTGATAAAAACTTACTATTAGTAAATGAAAGCTTCCTATTATATGCCAATTGTGGATTAATAGTACCAAATTTGGACCCTTCGTTTTCTTCTACATCTTCATCTGAATCACTATCATCAAACATATATTTTTTCGTTGGGATTATTGTCCTTTTCACAACTGGCACCTCATCCTCATCAGACTCTAAATTGGAAGTTAATTCTGCCCTCCTCTGTTTATTGAATGCTTTTAACATATTATCTAAAATTTAAAATAATTCTTATAACAAAAATAACTATTAAAACTAAGAAAGAAAACTACTACTACTTCTTTTAAATATTTAAAGTTTAAAAGTGATGGGTTGGTTATTTAAAATGTAATATCTAATTAGAATGTTACGTACTACTTTCATACAAGCATCTTGCAACTGGGTATAGCGCCCAAGTTGCTTCATTGGGCTGTTCTTTTCTTTCCAAAAATTTTTTAAAAGTATAGTTCTCCTTGTAAGGAGGCCAAAAAACCTGATTTTTATCCAGTGTTAACCACTTGTTTAATACAACTCCCACCTCCCCTCCAGGCAGTTCAACAATTATGTATGACATATATCCTTATCTAACTTTTTACCCAAAATTAATCAGTAAAACATTAATATCAAACAAAGAGATATAATTACCATAAAATTACTATAGAATGGAGCACTGCCCACGCAGCCCGCCATACATTTGTTACTATCATTTATCTTCTTCTTTTCTCAAATTCTGTTACTTGTCAGCAAATCTAAGGTTCTTCTTTTTTGTAGAGTTGTGGTTGTATCTATTAGATATACGGCTACTTGACATTTTAAACTCTTAAGTTTCAAACGAAAATCACATTTTGAACAATTAGGTAGGTAAACTATTTTTTTAAATTTAAAGTAAAAGCTAAATTCGTTACAAAATGACGAAAATGGTACGTATTAATAACGTTACTCTTTAAACGTAAAAAACTGACTTAAAAATAACGTTTTAAAACCGTTGACTAACGTTACGTGGTTGCTTGGGAGGTAAGTGCAGGAGGTTATGAAAATTATGTGACATTATTTGTCAATCATATAAACTCTGAACTGTGTCAACAAATTTTCTTAGCAAAGCCTCTTCATAATTTATTACTTGTAAATTGTTAGTATTTTGTCTGTATATTTTGAGACAATTCAGATAATAATAAAAGGTACGAATAAACTTAACAACGATATTGTATTACTGAAATTTGTACACTCGAGCAGTACTTACACTAGTAATTAACATAAACTATCTTTAGATGCTTGAGATAATCTAAGAACTTAAGTATCACTCTCGGAACATAGAACAATAAGGGGCGACAGTATTTGCGTGAGGAGCCAAAGTAATACTTTAAACCTAACCTATAACGTATATAAGAATATCGTCAGCATTGTTGCCAATATCAGAACATGAAAGTTCGCAATAATTTTATATAATTAACTATACACTCCATTATTATCTGTCAAGATTTATAGTAAACATATTTAAACTGAAAGCATTAAAATTTTTTCATATTTTTGCTTTTGTATTACATCTATTAAAACAACTGGACCTGTGTAAAGTAAAAACAGTCTATATTCAGTAGCTTTCCAGCGTTTTGATTCTTTTAAAGTTCGAGGTCTACGAGCAAATTCTGATGGTATATAAGCGGACATTTCCACCAACTTTGCAGATATATTTTCAATTTGTCTACCTGATAGTTTATCTGGAGGCCGTCCATCACACCAAATTCCACAAACAATGTTTTTACAACTCCTAATTCACTTAGGTGCATGAAGTCTAGTGGTACATCAGTTATTACATTTATATATTTCAGTTAAAATGGTAGTCCCCCTATGGTGATCTGAATCATCATATTTACAAAAATAATCATGTATTCTTTTGATAAAATTCAAAACTGGAAAACACACTCTATCATTCATATATTCCACCTCCTGAGTACATTTTGTACAAGAACTAGAGCCTGAATGTCCTTTAATTTTTAGTATAGAAGCTTTTGCAACTGCATCAAATAAAAACATACTAATTTTAAATTTATAGGATTGTCCAAACATTATTACTCGATTAAATGATTTGCCTCTCACAAATTCAAACAAAAAAATGTTAAAATCGTGAGGTTTTTTCATATCCATGATAAATCCCTATCAAAAATACTGGGCTGTTAAAATTACATTTATTATTTATCCCCAGAATTGGATATACCTGACTTGATGAACTCTTTGACAGTGGTAGGCCATCAATATTGATGCCTATTTCTATAGCATCTGTAGATGCAGGTTTCTCGTTAAACTTTTTTTAATGACTTTTTAAACCTTGTTGTATACCAATGTGACAGTAATGTCCACTTTGGAGTGTATAAGAAGGTTCTTGGATCATGAGGCAATTTAGAGAGATTATGATTTTCTTCTGAGATAAGGACTGTAAAATATCGTGGTTGTTTCTGCAAAATCTGCTATGTGTAAAAACATCTTTTATCAGTAAACTAAAAAAAATTAGGGACAAATAATCTGATAAATATTTTTGTAATTTTAGCAAATCAGGGTAATTGCCAACAATGTAACAAAATAACTAGACTTTATAATGAAATTGACTGTCTCGACCCTTACTTCGTGGAATATGCTCATATTAGTGTTTTTAAATGAAACTCAAGGTCTCTAGTTAATTCCACAATATAATACAAGTTATTGAAAATTCTAAAAAATTGACAATTGTTTCGATGATATTGATTTATCGAAACAATTGTCAATTTTTTAGAATTTTCAATAACTTGTAACTAGACTTTGTTTAAAAAAGTACTTTTAGTAAAATACAAATTTTATACTTTCTTTGCACATAACAGCTATTAGTTGATTTATTTTACACATAGCATTTAATTGTTCTCACATAATCAATTGACAAAATTGTGCAAAGTGATTAAAGGAAAAACAAATTTTTATAATATAACTCTAGAAAATTGACATTTATATTATAAAAGTAGATTAATTTCAGTTTTTTTGTATGATATATAATTAAAATTTCTTAAGACAATTAATCGGGCTTAAATTTTAGAGCATCGTAAAAGGCGTGATTGCCAGTTTCTTGAGAAATCAAATTGAAATTGAATCTGTCCATCTGGTAAGTACTTTAATTGTCGAATATCAGAGACTGTTGGGTCGCCAACTCTTTTACCAGGTCGTAAAGACTTTAAGTTAGTTTTCATACTTTTGTTATAATAGTTTAAAAAAAATCATAGTTAACCATGTTTACTCTATATTCTCGCTGCGTATTCGGAAGGCGAATTAATTGGAGGCTTGAAGTAATGCTCCAAAACTGAATGGACATTATCTGCTTTCATCATTGTGTGTCCTTTTACAAGGAAAAGTTGTTCAATTGTAATAGAATTTCTTATGGCAAAATCACTGAGTGCACTGGCAAGTACCTTGTTACGGTTTTGGTAATTGCAACCCTCTGAAATAAGTACCACTTCTTTATACGTCATTGGTAAATTAGAAAGATAGTGAATAATACATGAAGTAATTTCGTTGCAAGACACACCGCCATTGGCTTCATGCCATACGTACAACGACACATCTCCTCCGTTGAGCTCGTAAATTGTAAAATTGTGTACTTGAAGTTTTTGTTTGTGGTACATTGCAGAGGCCTCAGTTTTGGGGCACTAGCCTTTCAGTAGAAGCATTACTTTTAGCAGCAAGTTTTGCATCTCTGGCTTTGTTTTTCTATTGAATATGAAGATTATACTCATCTTCAGATACCATTCCTACTTTGTATCCACAACAGATATCACACTGACCTTTACGCGGATGATGGATTGAGATGTTTTCCTTCTTCAAAATTTTTGTAAATAGCGATCTTTCTGCAGATTGTTTATCATGTTCTATACACCACTTTTTTCTTTAGTAAATTTAGAAATAACATACCATGAGCTTTCAATCGAATTTGTGCATACACCTGTCTCTGGATCTTTGAAGTTCAAGGAACGGTTGACTTGCAAATTTTGATATTCCTGACTTTCTTTCAGGTTAGAGTAACCCTTCCAACAATCAGAATATATCATAATGCCATCCTGTATAAATTTTCCAATAAAAGAGAGTTTCTTGACACTACTGTCATAAAAACTCCTTCGTAACCTCCAAAGAAGCTGGAACCTTCCAAATGGTGTCATCGATGGTATTTTCTTTTCCAAAATTTAGACTCTGCAATCTCCACACTAAACATATAATTGTACAATAAGCATACCTTCTCTGCAAAAATTGACCCAATCCACTAACGTATGTTGCGCGAGTCTTAGCTCGTATTCCATTCGCAATAGCTGGTCTTTATTGACCCAGATATGAATAAATTTTCCAAATGGGCAAGTGGGATTTATAAAAAAATCTCCTATAACGTAAAAATGCCCTAAAAAATTTAAGGGGGTAGATTATTTCTATATAATGTATATTTAGGTTGCCATGGTAATTTGCGAGCGCGCCCAGGCGAAGTTTCGAAATTAGCGCGCGCTATTTTTGATGTTTCTGGTAATTGTTGATGTTGCCAAATCGCAATTTTTTTTGGAAATATACGAAAACCATATAAAAAAGTGAAGTAGCAAAAATAGCTAAAGTGATGAGTGCGCCCAGGCAACGTTTCGAAATTCGCGCGCGTATTGCGGGGTATTAAACCCAAACGCTGCGCTTGCGATATAATCTCATCATTATTTCGCCAGGTAAAAATATAGTCTAGATCAATAAAATTAATTTTTGTCGGAAACATACGTAAATACAGAAGCGCAACAAAAATAAAGAGACACCCAACACCAAACGCAACACATAATAACTACAATAGTTTGACACTTTTATGACAGTTAGAAATAAATTTTTTGTTATTGCCATTGGTGTATAACTTCCAAAAGTGAATATTTTCAGTAAAATAAGAGACCGTTAAGATTTATTTTTTATTTTTAGGGTTCTAGAGACATAATCTACTTAATAAACTACAATTTTTAGTAATACAAGAAAAGCCAGTAAACTGCATTTATACTGTAATGATAACTCAGACCTCAAAATATGGCTTGGAACAGTTTCAAAATGATGAATTGTTTCATTATTAGACCTAAGTATATTTGAATTACTATCTTCACTACTTAAATTAATTATTTGATCGCCAATACATTCATCCAATATATCCGATTCGGAGTCGGATATTTCATTAGACTCCTGATTATAATTTGCTTCATACGTGTTTTCAGGTTTTATTCCCGCATTATCTCTAATATATTAGAACTCTAATAATTTACCTATTTGTTTTTAAATAAAAATTACGGTTTAGATTTAACGTCGTACTACACGCAAAAACTACAAAAAAACTATGGATGCAATTATACAAAAAATATTGCAAGTGGATGAGTCAAATAATTCAATGGGAGATACCAATTCTTCATTTGCTAATTAATGGCCTCTTACTCAGTATGCTTTTAGAAGCTCCCTTCAATGAATATATTCTGAGAATCTTCTACGAAAGAATATTCCTCAAGAGATATTTTTATGATTTGCCCCTAATCTAATTCTATGGATATTTTATTGTTTATTTATTTACCCGCTCAGAATATATATATATATATATATATTTATTAAGTTATCGACCGTTACTTAATTATAGAATATTTCATAAATTTCGGGTATACCCGAAAAATTCATGGGATAACTTATCTGATTCCCCTGGTATTAAAGTGTCTAGGTTTGTGCACACAAACTTTATAATATGGAATTGTAAAGAGGATGTAGATTGTACAATAGCTGTTGTTCGAAAACTAGTTCGAACTAAAGAATTCAACTAAACATTTATTATTCACCCTGATTCACCCTGTACACCACATTCAACGGGTTTTACAGTTTCCTTGTAAAAATGTTTGGTTAAGTTTTTGCATTCTGACGTAGAATTTGAAAAATCATTAAGACGTCAAAATAAATACACGACCCACCCCGTACAGTAGTTGGCGACGGCATTGACAAAAATGTCGAGTCGAGTTTTGATGTGTCAAGGTGACAAGTCGAGAACGGTAAAGTTCGAGAAAGGTGTTTTTTGGGTTGATATAGTTTTTTCAACTCTCACTACGCAAACTAACGGTTTCTGTTAAATTAATAGAAAGGTCTATTAAAAATTCACAAGAGTGATTGCAACGCGATAGCAGTGAATGTTTATTCCATTTGATTTGAATGGAAAGGTTCAATTTGATTTATGATAGCATTGTGGATAAAATCTTCTGATTATCTCATAGAGTAACCGATAACAAAGGATATTTACACCTACAGTAATTTACAACAAGTAAGTTACATTTGACCACGCTCACAATTATACATATACTCATTACAATTTGACAGTTGTCTTTCAAACTCTTTCAAAACGTGTAATTAGCAAAGGTGATTCTACGTATATGTGCTCTGTGCCAGGAAGCAGTTCGACAAGAAGATTCAAACAAGGTTGTACGTGAGTAGTATAATTTATAACTATTATACTGTTGATAAACAAAGATTGTGTTTCGCCGCGCACTACCTCCTTCAGAATATTAGGTAACTTTTTGTTTTGATTTCAACAGAAATTTTCTCTGCTAGATTTAGACTCATTTACGCATTAATTATTTACGTTTAAGGTTCTTACATTGTAAATGTTTCATTAGTTTTAATATCCATGAAGAACGGCCGTTCAATTCAGTTATGCATATTTTTTTTTGTTAAATTTTCTTTGTATTTTACAGGAGATCAATCCTTTATTATCTCCTTTAATAATTAAATTTGTTATTTGTTTATTTCGAGTTGTCATTAACCAATCCTCGCTTTAATCCCGAAGCTCATTAATTTAAATTGCTAATCGAATACCAGCGCCCTTGGTTAATACAATGGCTAACTAAAGACTTTGAGTCTAACTTTTTTATTTGTTTTGAGCTTAACCTCAAACATTTAATTGGCCTTCGAGCCGGATGTAATTAAATTAATTAGTATAATTAAATTAATTAACAAATCATTCATTTCTGGATTATAGTTTCGCAAATAGTAAATAAATTGGATCAAAGGCGAGGATTTAAGTTACTTATGGTATGTTACAATTTTTATATTCTTTACTCCTTTCACCTGTCAATTTGTGATAAGGCTGTTGTGTTTAAAGACAACTCTTTCAATGTTTTGCGGTTTAAATGTTTTAAAATAGTGTAAAAATTTTTGAAAGACAATTGAATATTTCTCTCAACAAGTGGTTATTTGAATAAGATCATTGCCATACATTAGTCAGCATTATGGATCACAGTCAAACAATTGAAAACTTAAAACTTGATCTCAAAGTTTCACGAAGTAATATTACTCGCGTTGAAAATTTCATGAACAACGTTACTGATAATGTAAATCTACAGTTACTAGAAGCTAAATTCAAAATTTTGAAGTCAAATTATGATAAGTATAATGCATCTCAAAATTTTTTTGAATCATTGGGCGACGACTTGAGCTCAGATAGGGACGTAATGGACATGATATATTTGATTATTTTGGAATCTATAGAAAACAGGTTAGAAGTGTTAAAAAGCAATAATGCTTCTTCAAATGTACCAGTATCAAATGTTTCAATTAGTACACCATTAGTTAAGTTGCCAGAGATAACAATTAATACTTTTTGTGGTGAAATATGTGAATGGAACACATTTTATCAGTTATTCAAATCTTTAATTATTGATAATAATTCTCTGCCAAATGTGCAAAAATTCATTTATCTTAAATCGTATTTACGTGATGAACCTCTTAAATTAATTAGTAATATTGAAGTAGTTCATGAAAATTTGAATGTTGCATTGCAGATTTTAATTAACAGATATGAAAATAATTGTGTCGTTATTAATAAACTTCTCGGAAACATTTTGGATTTAAAACCAGTGATACAAGGTAATGCTACTACTTTGAGAGAATTCCACGTTAATTTTGTAAAAATTTATGAGGCTATTAAAAACTTAAAGTTAGGCTCAGAACAAATTCTTGATTCATTATTAATTTTTATTTTAGAAAGGAAATTAGATTACTCAACAAGAAGGCAATATGAATTAGAAAGAGATTTAAATTTATTACCAACTCTAAAACAATTTCTTAATAATATTGATACGCGGTGCAAATCATTGGAAAGCCTTAGTATGTTTGATAGTAATAATAAACAAAATTCAAAGGTGGAAAATAAAAATACTTTTAAACCTAACGCAACTCAGGTGGTAAATGTAGCTCAGGTAACTGCAAAATGTGTTTTTTGTTCTATGCCGCATAAAATTTACGCATGTGAACAGTTTCGTGCATTGCCACAGGCAGATAAATTTGAATTTGTCAAAAACAAGCAATTATGTTTCAACTGCTTAGGTTCAAATCATACTAGGCAAACTTGCACTAGCAAAAATTCTTCTTTTTGTAACTTGAAGCATCACTCATTGTTGCATAAACCAGCAATTCCAACTTTTCTGTCTAATCAAGGTGTTGACACTTCATCATCAAAGCACTCTTCCAGTCATCACACACCCACTTCTTCATGTGGTGTTGATGTATACAATTCGTCTTCTAATCAAAGAAGTTTACCCTTATTGTATGGATCAAACGTTGGTTCATCCTCTATTCCCGCTGTGGTGTCAAATAGTGATGATAATCCAAACCCAACGCCCAATGAGGCAATCGCTAGTAAAACATCAGCTTTTTCGGCCATAAATGTTGAAAGCTCTCATGTGCTGTTAGGCACTGCGCAAGTCTGTATCTACACACCAAACAAAACTCCTATACTTGCAAAGGCAGTCCTAGACCCAGGAAGTCAGCATTCCTCTATTACCACAGAATTTATTAAGAAATTAAAATGTAAACCATATGACAAGAATCTCTATATCTCAGGTATTGGTACAGGGACGTCTATAGCGACCAAGATGGTAGATCTGGTCATTCATTCACGGACAAACATGTCCAACTTTCAAGTTCATTTTGCAGTGATGGACTCCATAACATGTGATTTACCCCAAATTAAAATACAAACGTCCAAGTTAAAAATCCCAGAAAGTGTGATTCTGGCGGATCCAACATTCTACAAACCCTCAAAAATTGATATACTGATTGGTGCTGATAAGTATTATGACATATTAAGCACAGGCCTAATGAAACTAGGTCCACAATTACCTACTCTGATAGCTACGCAGCTAGGATGGATAGTTGCAGGAAATACTCCAATCTCTCACCAGAAGAATTCAAGGAATGATTATCATGTTGCTACTCATGTTTGTCACTCGTACAGTTCTCCACTATCGAGTTTCACAAAGAAGGTGAAACCAAACACTTTAGCTGAACCAAGTGTATGCACGGATACTGGCTTACCTATTACTCAATTGGTGAACAGCCTAGATACAGAGGACGTTCCCTCTGTTGATACACTTCTGGAAAGGTTCTGGCAACTTGAACAAGTACCAGAAAACCTACCCCTCTCCAATGACGAAAAGCTCGCTGAAGAAATTTTCATTAATACAACTATTTGCCTACCTGATGGATCATACCAAGTAGATCTACCATTCAAAAATCCCCACGAATACAAGAAGTTGGGCAATTCAAGGAAAATTGCTCAAAAACAGTTTGAACATTTGGAAATTAGAATGCAGAAGTCTCCTGCCCTATCGAAAAATTATACCTCGTTTATTGACGAATATGTCGCATTGAATCATGGGCAATATGTGCCACTTATGGACTTCAATGAAACGGGGGAAAATAGATACTTTTTACCTCACCATGCTGTGCTTAGAGAAGACAGCCAAACGACTAAACTTAGAGTAGTTTTCAATGCTTCATGTAAGACCACTACAACTCTTTCACTGAATGACGTCATGTTAAAAGGATATCAGGTGCAACCCAACCTTTTTGACATTTTGGTAAGGTTTCGTTCGTTTCCTTTTGTATTGACGTCGGACTTAGAAAAAATGTACCGATGTATTAAGGTGAATCCAGCTCACCGTTTTCTGCTCAATATTCTTTGGAAAAATCACCTTTCACAACAGCTACAATGTATTGAACTTTGCACGGTTACATATGGTACAAATTGTGCACCGTTTTTAGCTACAAGGCTACTAAAGAAAATTTCCGACGAAAGCGTTGACAAGTTTCCTGTTGCATCAGCTATGATTAGGAGTCAGACGTATGTCGGTGATATTTTAGCTGGATGTGACACCTTACAACAGCTATTTGAAATATATGATCAGCTAAACTCATTACTAAATCCTGCTGGATTTAATTTACACAAATGGGCATCAAACTCGAGTGAGTTTCTGCTATCTAAACATCTCGAACCAACCGAGCAGTTGGATATGAATAAAGAAGCAAGCCCGTGTAAGGTACTTGGATTAAAATGGAATCCTCGTCTAGATATTTTTACTGCCACTGTTCCGAAATGTAATTTTGTAGAAAAAGTTACAAAGAGATCAATACTTTCTATTGTTGCTCAATGTTGGGATCCTCTCGGATTTTTCACACCTATCATTGTAATCGGTAAGCTCATAATTCAACAATTGTGGATAAGAAAGGTTGGCTGGGATGATATAATTACGGATCCCCAATTCCTTCAAGATTGGTGTAATTTCAAGGATAATCTTCATATTCTTGAAAACTTCACAATTCCAAGGTACTTTGGATCTCGAAAACCCATAGTAAAATACGAGTTACATGGATTTGCGGACGCCAGTTCAACAGCTTATGCGGCTTGTGTTTACATTCGATGTTGTTATAGTGATGAATCAGTATCATCCCACTTGCTAACGGCGAAGTCAAGAGTGGCTCCTTTGAAAACTGTCTCGATTCCTCGACTGGAATTATGTGCTATACTTCTTCTTGCACAATTGTCTCACTCTATTGTAGAAATTTTCAAGAATCGAATTGAAATTCAAAGCATTCATCTAAACTCAGATTCAGAAATAGCTTTATGCTGGATATCTTCACCACCCTGTAAGTGGGCCACATTTGTGGCTAATCGTGTCTCGAAAATTCAAGCGCTTACTTCAAACTGTACTTGGCATCATGTTTCTACAGATCAAAACCCCGCTGATCTACCCTCTCGAGGGGTTACTCCCCAAGAATTGATTTCATCCAAATTGTGGTGGAATGGACCGCCATACCTCTTGCACGAACCACTCACTTTGTCTCCTTTTGCCCATTCCAACAGTTACTCTAGTTCTTTGCTAGAAACAAGAGAATTTAAGCTTGTCTCACTTAACTTAATGTCTTCTACAGATATTTGGAAATCGCTGTTTGAGAAGTTCTCTTCATTTTCAAGGCTACTATGAACAATAGCTTATTGTAGACGCTTTACGCAAAACTAAAAAAATAAGCTCTACAAACTTCCTGTAGTGTCAGGTCCGTTGTCAATAGATGAGCTCAATAAAACATTGAATAGTATCTTGATCAATCTTCAAAGATTATCATTTCCTAAGGAAATTGAACATCCATTATCCAACAAACAACTTCAACATCTTACACCTTTTTTGAGCCAGGATGATGGCCTCTTGAGAGTTGGTGGCAGACTAGATCATGCAAATATTCCGTATGATCAAAAGCACCCGATATTGCTACCCTCACACAATCATATGGTCAAATTAATGTTGTCTTATGAGCACAGCAGGTTAGGCCATGCTGGGGCTCAAACAGTCTTAGCAAACTTCAGACTTAAATATTGGCCTTTGAATGGGCTTAAGGAAATTAAAAAGATAATACACCAATGTTCAAAGTGCTTTAGATTTCGTTGTAATCAATACTCTCAACTCATGGCTAGTTTACCTAAAGAGCGTGTAATGATGTCTCGACCATTGAACAAGTAGGAGTAGACTACGCCGGCCCATTTTATTTAAAATCCTCCCATTTACGCAAGGCTCCAATCATTAAAGCATGGTTAGCCGTATTTGTGTGCATGTCGACAAAAGCGATTCATCTTGAACTAGTCACCAGTCTGTCAACTGACGCCTTCATTTTAACATTGAAACGGTTCATTTCTCGACGTGGAAATCCAAGTTGTATCCATAGCGACAATGGAACCAACTTTATCGGTGCGAAAAATAAGATGAAAAGATTGCGCGAATTTTTCTTGTCGCAAACCACTGATACTATAATTCAAGAATTTTGTTCTCAAAACTACATTCAGTTCAAAAACATACCACCAAGTTCTCCCCATTGGGGGGGACTTTGGGAAGCCGCTGTTAAAAGCGCTAAGCAACTGTTGTATCGCATGATTGGTGATGCAAATTTCACTTTCGAGGTCTTTTACACAATTCTTACTCAGGTAGAGGCAATCTTGAATTCAAGGCCTTTGTGTCCTATTTCAAGTGACCCAAACGACTTGCAAAGTCTAACTCCCGGACATTTTCTTGTCGGAACCAGTCTCACATCATTTCCCGAACCCAATCTGACAAATATAGCAATCAACAAACTCTCGTTATATCAGCGTATCTCGCAAATTCAGCAAACATTTTGGAATCGCTGGTCGCGCGATTATCTAAATCGTCTTCAGCATCGTCCGAAGTGGCGTAACCCTTCCCGTAATCTTGAGGTAGGAGAGATGGTTCTTTTGAAAGAAGATAACACGCCCCCTTTACTTTGGCCCCTTGCTCGCATATCTGAGATTTTCCCGAGTAAAGATAGCAAAGTTCGTGTTGTCAAACTAAAGACCTCTCTGGGAGAAGTTATACGACCAGTCGTAAAACTGTGTCCCTTTCCAGATAGTAATGAATAAAGAAATTTTTTTTTTGTAGGCTTAAGTTCCGTTTTTATTTTTTGTTGCGAATAAGGTACAAGTTAAATCTATTCACCTCAAAGTATGTTACATCTGTTTGAAAGCCGTGCTTTCAACGGGGGGGTATATGTTCGAAAACTAGTTCGAACTAAAGAATTCAACTAAACATTTATTATTCACCCTGATTCACCCTGTACACCACATTCAACGGGTTTTGCAGTTTCCTTGTAAAAATGTTTGGTTAAGTTTTTGCATTCTGACGTAGAATTTGAAAAATCATTAAGACGTCAAAATAAATACACGACCCACCCCGTACAGTAGTTGGCGACGGCATTGACAAAAATGTCGAGTCGAGTTTTGATGTGTCAAGGTGACAAGTCGAGAACGGTAAAGTTCGAGAAAGGTGTTTTTTGGGTTGATATAGTTTTTTCAACTCTCACTACGCAAACTAACGGTTTCTGTTAAATTAATAGAAAGGTCTATGAAAAATTCAAGAGTGATTGCAACGCGATAGCAGTGAATGTTTATTCCATTTGATTTGAATGGAAAGGTTCAATTTGATTTATGATAGCATTGTGGGTAAAATCTTCTGATTATCTCATAGAGTAACCGATAACAAAGGATATTTACACCTACAGTAATTTACAACAAGTAAGTTACATTTGACCACGCTCACAATTATACATATACTCATTAAAATTTGACAGTTGTCTTTCAAACTCTTTCAAAACGTGTAATTAGCAAAGGTGATTCTACGTATATGTGCTCTGTGCCAGGAAGCAGTTCGACAAGAAGATTCAAACAAGGTTGTACGTGAGTAGTATAATTTATAAATATTATACTGTTGATAAACAAAGATTGTGTTTCGCCGCGCACTACCTCCTTCAGAACGGTCTTAGTGAATATTAGGTAACTTTTTGTTTTGATTTCAACAGAAATTTTCTCTGTGCTAGATTTAGACTCATTTACGCATTAATTATTTACGTTTAAGGTTCTTACATTGTAAATGTTTCATTAGTTTTAATATCCATGAAGAACGGCCGTTCAATTTAGTTATGCATATTTTTTTTTGTTAAATTTTCTTTGTATTTTACAGGAGATCAATCCTTTATTATCTCCTTTAATAATTAAATTTGTTATTTGTTTATTTCGAGTTGTCATTAACCAATCCTCGCTTTAATCCCGAAGCTCATTAATTTAAATTGCTAATCGAATACCAACGCCCTTGGTTAATACAATGGCTAACTAAAGACCTTGAGTCTAACTTTTTTATTTGTTTTGAGCTTAACCTCAAACAGCTGTAGAGTTTGTTGGTTAAAGTTGTCTACATATGTATTACCTAGTATGTAACTTTACGTTACGGTATTGTATCGTGGATCTAAGATCTTAGGTTTGAACTTTATGACAAATTGTTCTTTGTTTTGAACCATATATTCAGTAAAAAGGATAGTTTTGTAATTTAAATAGACATGTTTTATAATTTAAGATATAAGCATTTAGAAAACACAAAATCAACAATAAATATTTAATATCAAAGTTATTATTATCCAGAAGTCATAAAAGTAACTAAAATCATAAAAATAGTTCTTATAACTTAATTAGTGACTATAATTAACTTGAAAATCGTAATTTAACAGAGAAATAAGCATAAAAGCAAACATTGAAAGTAAAGTTATTTCTCCATAAGAATCAGATGTCAAAATTTACATATTATTATGGTACAAAATTTCATACATAAAACATATTTTGGCTACATTTGTAATGATTAATAGTTAAAATCATCTCTCTAGACTGAACTTGGAGTAAAATATTAGACCTGGGGACAATTTGAAAGGGCCCAGAAGTCCATTTCGATGTTGGTGCATTTTACGGTTTGCTATCCTTAATATAGTACCAATCCTAGCAAATGAGGTATTTTTATAAAGTTTATTTCAGAAGGAAGGTGATAATAGTAATCAATTTTAGTTTTAAAAAGTTACTCAAACAAATAATATAGAATAAAAAAAATTTTCATAAAAGTGAAACAATGAATTTATTGACAATTGTCTTGGCAACAACAGATTTTTTTAAGATCTTGGCAAATAAGGAGGTGATTTGATGCTGTTTTGTTTTTATTTGTTTGGGGAGTTGTTTATTGAATTTGAAAAGAGAGGAGCTTGAAAATTTTGGTGGTAAAAAATTATAAAAATTTAGAGGTAAATGGGAACAAATAGATTATAAAACTTGATACGTATTGATAATACAGTATTTACATGAAGTGGTAGAAGAAAGGAAAATTATAACTTACCTTGGTTAAAAGAAGTCACCACATGAACAAAGAAAGTAACCATTTAAAAAGGGATATTATCGTTGTTCTGATTCCTATGAATAACAATGGATTATAAAAGTGTGATTGAATCACATATTTCCTAATGATTTATAATATCTAATCCTCAAGTAATACAGTGGTAAGTAGTATTCCGTTGCAACATCTAAGCAGTACATAAGCTAACATCCTGATCTGAAAAGAGAAAAAAGAAATGCATTAATTCCTAAGAAACGTTTACAGTAAGATGTAAAGCTTTATCGTTCACTTGAACAAAATCCCGGCATGAGACTTCTCAAGGGTGGTCCAACTCCAAGTTAATGACACACTTTGTATAACAGAGGATGATCAGACTGTGAAAGTTCAGGGCGCCACCACCTTTTCAAACGTTTCGAAAGAACACAAGAACAAACTATGGTGATAAAGGTGGAAACACCATGTAAAATAATTTACTTTAAATTAGAATATGATAAAAAATTAATGTTAAAAATAAAATGTGCTCAAACTTAATCAACCCGAACACGAAACCCTGTGGCTCTCACAGCCGGTGGATTAGAAATAAAAGAAATTAGATCTAAGAAAAATTAATTTAATTCTGCCTTGGAACGGACGGAAGAATACAGGATGTATTTAACTGACGGTATTCTGGTGGATGGAAACGGTGTTTTCTATGGTGCAAGATGTGTCGGATCAATGGAAGCTGTCTTCAACGGTAAAGGTGTCGTAGATGGATGGAAGATAAATGGAAGCTGTCTTCAACGTTAAAGGTGTCGTAGATGGATGGAAGATAAATGGAAGCTGTCTTCAACGTTAAAGGTGTAGATGGATGGAAGATAAATGGAAGCTGTCTTCAACGTTAAAGGTGTCTTATATAGATGGAAGCTGTCTTCAAAGGTAAAGGTGTCTTAGATGGATGGAAGATAAATGGAAGCTGTCTTCAACGTTAAAGGTGTCTTATATAGATGAAAGCTGTTTTGTAGCTCTCACGTAGCTCTGACGTAGCAGCTGTGCTTACCTAAGAGTACACAAGAATCAGGGATATGTAGGAACTTGATCGTAATGGGACACATTGTGTTGGTTCGGCTTTTCAGGTTTAAAAGGAAGGCAGTTATTTGAATTTACAAAAATAAAATTTACTGAAAGCTTCCCAACATATATGTCTCCCATATTGAAACAATAAAAAACAATTTAACTAAATTAGTAGTGTACTAACGGTCTGAAAAACTTATGAGAGCCAGAAAGTTATTATCTGAATAAATAAGGTGCTTAAAAAGATATCTGAAACCTGTAGTGTCATTATCCTTCATAGGAATGAATATTCTATGGGTTTTAAAATGTGATTATAATGTTATTTATATTGAAAAAAGATATTTTGCAACATAAAAAGCTCTCAAGTATTTACACAAAATTAAGCAATGATTTGTATTTATTTTAAAATGAATATGTGGGTATAAAATAATGATTCCGTGAACACGTGCAACTGTAATTTTTCTCTGAATATGTAAAAGAACAGAAATGAAAGATAATCTCAGCGATTATATCAAATGAAGCTTAGAGATTATAAAATATAACTTTCAACTTACCACAGCAAATTAAGAAAACTTTCAGAACAAGAGATAACGTGAGTACGTGTTTTCTCTTCAACGTCGATATCGGAAAAGGGAGGATTTTCAGCTTGTAGGGAACAGGGTGAAATTGACAAAAGTCAATTGTCTCAACGTTCAGTTTTAATTCTATGGTTGGGAGTGGCTAATGAGACGGCAAGCGGAAATTACACGGAATTTATTATATTAGAACGAAACAGGTCGATGGACATGTTACAAAGAAGATCATATTATCAAGAATTTAAGGAAAAACGTCTAATACTAACCTATATATATATATATCGTCGTCACTGGAGGTAAATAACTTTCAATATCGTTTTATCGTTTTTTCTCTTGTTTCACATCAGAGTTTAATTTGATTATGAATATACAGTTATTTGTAATTTTAACATTAAACTCAATAATAATTATCTAACCTTAAAATGTTGACACCACCACAAACGAGCGAAATAAACCTGTCGATAGTAGTAGTTATATGATCTGTGCTGTCGATGATAACGAAAGTAATCGAATATTAAGCGAGATACGAAGGAAATACGAGGTGGGACTTCACTTTCCACAAGATTCGTTAGGAAGTTACAATTAAAAAAAAAACTTTGAATTCTATATTAGTAACCCACTTTCTTATATTCGTATAAGACTGAGATTTTCAAAACTAAATCAAATATTATTAATCTAGATGTAGATTATATAACAGCTAGCCGGAATTAATATAATCACAATAATACTGACATCAATTTTTCGAAAGATAAATATTTATTTTTGGTTTAAAGTTCTAAACGGTATTTATAAGTACAGGATATACGGTGTGCATGGAGAAAGTATGAATGGCGGTTTCGTTTTTAATAGGTAATACGTTTCTATTTGGAAAATGATTAAATAAATAAAATTGTAATTTTTTCTTAGTAAGCGTCTTGTTTTATTTTGAGTTGGAGATACAAAATTTAAAAGGTTTTGACAAGCACAAACTTTTCTAAAAAAATAAAATTCATAAATAAAGAGAAAATATATATATATATATATATATATATATATATATCATCATCATCATCATCAAATGCAGCTTATTCAACCATTTTGTTATGGTGTAGCCTCCCTTTACATATTTATATATTCCACTTCCATGTGGGCCCATTGTTGTCTATTGCTAGCTATGCGGCCCCAAGTTGATCCTGCGAGTTCCTTTATGTCGTAGTCGAATCTTAAGTTGGGGCGTCTTCTTGGTCTTTTCACGCCTCGGGGATACCATTGCGTTATCTTTGTGGTCCATCTATCGTCTGTCCTTCTAGCGAGATGCCCCGCCCATTGCCACTTTAGGGATCTGATTCTATTTATGACATCTATCACTTGGGTCTTTTGTCTGATCCAATCAAGCCTTTTTCTATCTCTCCTTGTTATTCCAAGCATGCATCGTTCCATAGACCTCTGCGTTACCTGGAGTTTTCTAATGATATCAGTTTTCAGGGTCCAGGTTTCACAGCCGTATGTTAATACTGGTAGTACGCACTGATCAAACGCTTTCTTTTTCAAACGGAGTGACATTCTAGACTTGAAGATGATAGAGTTCTGTCCAAATGTTCTCCATGCTAATTTGATTCTTCTGTTTATTTCTGGAAGTAGAGAGCCTGATATGTGTATTAGTTGACCCAGGTATATGTATTCCTCTACTATTTCCAGGGCAGTGTCATTAATTGTTATTTCTTGTGCGTTTATCAGTTCGTTATACATTATCTTGGTCTTACTCAGATTTATTTTAAGGCCTACTTCGTTGCTTGCTGCATTCAATTCATTTATTTGTTGTTGCATTTCGCCAGGGTTACTCGCTATCAGGATGATGTCATCAGCGAATCTTAGATGGTTCAAGTATTCTCCATCTATATTCAGACCTGTGTTGTTCCAGCCCAGTTTTCTGAAGATGCTTTCTAGTGTTGCTGTAAATAACTTTGGTGATATTGCGTCTCCTTGTCTAACTCCTCTGCTGGTGGGGAATTCTGGTGTGCCCTCATATATCCTAACTCTCGCTTTGGCTTCCCTATATATATTTGCTAGGGTCTCAATATATGGCTTGTCGACCCCTTGTTCTGTTAGGGCATTTATTACTGCTCTGGGATATATAGAGTCGAATGCTTTCTCAAAGTCGATGAAGGCTAGTGCTAGTGGTTGGTTGTATTCTTTGGTTCGACTGATAACCTCTTTGAGGGTATGGATGTGATCTATTGTACTGAAGCCTTTGCGGAATCCAGCGTGTTCTCGTGGTTGGGCCGAGTCTAGTGTATTTTGTATTCTGTTGTGAATGATCTTTGTGAATACCTTGTACGTCACTGGTAGTAGACTTATTGGTCTGTAGTTCTAAATGTCTTCTTTGCTGCCTTTCTTGTGGATCAACACTATAAGGGCGCTGTTCCACTCTTTAGGTAGGCTCCTGGACATCAGACAGTTCGTGTATAGTTTGGCAAGGTACTTCCATGTTTTAGCTCCTGCATATTTGAGTATTTCGGTTGTGATGCCGTCATTTCCCGCTGCTTTGCCATTTTTCATGCTTTTCAGTGCCATTTCTACTTCCTCCACCAAAACTTCTGGTATGGCATCTTCTGAGTGTTCTATTATTTCTTCCAAATTTTCAGGGGCCTTGTATAGGTCTCCATAGAATTTGGCTACTAGGTCTATTATTTCATTCCTGTCTGTGGTTCTTGTGTTTCCATCAGTTAATGCAACTATCTGTCTTTTCCCTATTATTAGTGCCCTTTTTGCATTTTTGTAGCTTTTACGGTTTTCTATTGTTGTTTGTACCAGTTTCTCGTTGTAATTACTGATATCTTCTGCGATTTTCTTTCGTATCGTCTTGCACAGTTCGGTGTATTCAATTCTTTGAATGTTTGTTGTCTTTTTCATTTCTCTTCGTTTTTGTAATAGTGCTTTTGTTTCCGGAGTTAGTTTTTTGTGTTCACCTCGTTGTTGCAGACCTCCCACTTCTACGGCGCAGTTTCGAATTGTGTCCATCAGTTCAGGGTTGTTATATTCCACTTTTTGTAGTCTTTCTTCTAGTAGTGCTTCATATTGGTGAGAGTTCTCTCTCAGCCTTTCGTTGTTTATGTTTTTCGTTGTGTTGGTTTTGATTAGTCTTGACCTTTCTAGTTTTATATCTAAGACCAGTCGAGCTCTAATTAGTCGATGGTCGCTTCCTGTAGTGAACTTGTTGAGCGTGCTTAGATCTTTTACTGTGTTAATTTTATTGGTGAGGATAAATTCTATTTCGTTTCTGATAGTTGCACCGGGGCCTTCCCACGACCATTTCCTGTTAGGGTTCTTCTTGAAGAAGGAGTTTGCCACATACATGTTCTCAAAGTGTGCGAACTGTATTAATCTCTCTCCTCTTTCATTCCTTTCTCCAAATCCATATTTCCCCATTCCTTTTTCTTGGTCTTTCCTGTGTCCTACTTTGGCATTAAAGTCTCCCATTATGTATTTGAAGTGACTATTGTCGTTGCTGAGCGCTTGGGTTATTTCATTATAGAATTCTTCTATTTCGTCGTCACTATGGCTGATTGTTGGGGCGTATACCTGAATAATCTGGATAGTATATCTTTTGGAGAGTCTTAGTGTTATGCTGGCTACTCTGTCTGAGGTGCTTGTTATCCTTATGATTCTATTTTTCCAGGTTTTATTAATTAGGAATCCTACTCCGCTTGTTCTTCCTGTTGGTGTTCCTTTGTGGTATAGAAGATTCCCTGATTCAAGTTCTATGAGTTCTTCATTTTTTCGTCTTACTTCGCCAATGCCCATGATATCCCACTTTATTTTTGCTGCCTCTGTTTCCAGTTCCATAATCCTAGCTTGATTAGAGAGTGTACGGCAGTTATAAGTTGCTAGGTGTAATGTAGTCAATGGGTAGTGGCTTAGACTCCGCAGATTCTTAGCACCCTCTGCCCTCGTGGCTGGTTCCCAGGATCTACCCCTCCTAGGGCCCTTCGGGCTTACGGAGAATGAGGGCCGTAACTTGTCCTTGTCTGTCATGCTGGGGTTGTGAGGCGTATCTTACCACGCTGCCTCAATGCGGGTTGGCAAGGGGCGAGGGATGTCGTCCGCCAGTTTTCGCCATTTACTGACGGACCCTGTACCCCCAGATTTTTAGTGGAACTTTTTATTTATGAAAAAGCCCTTACTAGAGTGAGATTCGAACCCCCGTCCTTCAGGTCAAGAAAACCCAATTTCCGGCGCTCTAACGCACTCCGCCATCTGGGGGTATATATATATATATATATATATATATATATATATATATATATAATATATATATATATCCCAGACAACAATTGTACATTCTTTGCATGTGTCAATAACGTTACTTTTAGAACAAGAACATTCTAAGAACGTGCGTAAATTCCATTCAAAACATGACAAGAATGTGACAGTCACATCAAAACGCCGTGCTATATCGCCTGATATTCTGGTGCTAAGTACGTTCTGCAGTACGTAAATATCATCTTTTCAGCATTAACTCGTAACAATACATAATAGTTCGAACAAGAAAATTCCAAAAACGTGCGCATATGCCACTTAGCATATAATAAGAATGTGACAGTCATTGTAAAAGATCCTTTCTGTCACCCGATATTTAGGTATTAAGAATGTTCTGAAGTATGTTAACAGCATTAACTGGCCATACATAATAATTCGAACCAGGGGTGCGATTTTCGAGTTCACACGAATATTTGCGTGTACGATTATTTCCACATGAATTTTTTCGTATACGGTGCTAAATGTGTATTTTTCTATACCGTTCGAATAAACGTACGTACACGAAGAATTTAGAAGCCGGCAACACCGCATAATCGTATGGTCTTGTGACATTTGAATAGAAGCAATGAATACACCATAGAGAAATAAACATTATTTGTCTTTGGAATAAATGAACTGTATTCTTTGATAGAAGCAGAAAGTGTGTTAAAACCCCAAACTGGCTTTGGATATCACTCATTTAGCATTTTCCCCTTTATTATTGTTTGTTGTTAAAAAATGGGAGAATCAAGTTCTAGTGCTGCTCTTAATAAAAAATGTGGCAATATTTCGGCGGAACAAAAAAAGGAGCTTATAGATTTTCTCGATAAGCACCCAGATTTGCGAAGTGGAAAATTCACCCAAGAGTTCACATTCAAGAAGGCTCAGCTGCTATGGGCCGAACTAACTGAAAATTTAAATTGTTTGCCCGGCGCTAAAAAAGATTGGAAGCATTGGCGAAGGGTAAGAAATCGAAGCAGTTTCAAAGTTTAAATTTAGTGATTTCCTACATGATAAATAAACTCTTTGTTTAAAATTACAAATATGTAAAATTTCAGAAGATGGTTTCCTTATTTTTGTTTTGTTTTAGACATGGCAAGATCTGAAATCAGTTGCCAAAAAAAAGAAATCGATTATTAGAAAGCATGAGAATGCCACTGGCGGAGGACCTGCTATAGATATGAAATTAACAAGTGACGAAGAAAAAATTGTTGACATTTTGGGCCCCATATTAATAGAGGGCGACCTAAACATTCCTGAGTCAAATTGTTCCTTTGTGTTTGATGATCACAATTACAGTATTGTGGAAGAGACTCTGAAAGAGGTAGACATTGAAGACACATCTCCAAATGTAGGGGAGTACATGGCTGTGGAATTTGTTGATGGGGAAGAGAAAGTTGAAGCAACATGTGAAAGTAGAGTTACACCCAAGCGTAAACCTCTTCTAGAACAAAGAGGTAATAGTATCAAAACAAAAAAAACCAGTGAGAGTAAGAAGACTTGAACATTCAATCAACGCAAATGAACAATTAGTCAAACTTACTGAAGAAAAAATTAAATTGAAGGAAAATTATCTAAGTTTATACGAGAGAGATGTTGAGGCAAAAGAAAATATAGCATCCAGCTTACAACAACTATGTAATTTTTTCATTAATCAAAAGCAGTAACTACTTTAATATTTTAAATTATAGTTTCACATTTAATATAAGGTTGTAATTCTCAAGTCATGCTCACGCCGGACAAAATGTATTTTTCATTACATATTAATAAAGCTGTGTTTGTATTTATATATCTATATATTTTATGAAATCTACTCAAAATACCAGAGCTATTTACTACTTCATAAAATTATCACATCATATACCCAGAGATACTTGAAAATACACATTTTGAGTTAATTGCTTTCAAAGGGGTAAACTAGGAGCAAAATGATTTACACTTGCTCTTTCCTCTTTCATATCACAGGTTCAGTGATATTTTTAGGGAATTCTTAGGAGTAAACAAACTTATTTGAAAAAACTTTTATTTGAGTATTTAGAAAAATATATGACAAAATAAATATGTATATGAAGACTCAAAATATTATTTTTTCATGTGATAAATCTAGTTATTTATCCTAAAGTGATTTCTGCACCCGTCTGCCTGCAATTAAATCATTCCTTTGATTTTCTTGTTCCTGATTGTTTAAAGGTTCATCATATATCCCATAATCAATATTTATATTGTGACCTTCATCATCTTCTTCAAACATGACTGCCGGAATGTTATTTGCAATACAAATATTATGCAGCAGTACACAGCTGTTTATTATCTTTGATGCAGTTGTAGGATTGTAATGTAATACTCTGTGTTTCAACAAACAACGGAACCTTAACTTCAATACTCCATTACATCTTTCAATTAGGGATCTTGTTCGTTTTTGAGCAATATTATATTGTTCCTCAGGTGATCCTGGTACAGCATTTTGCATTGGAGTTAACATCCAAGGCCGTAAAGCATAACCTGAATCGCCTAAAACAGTAATATAATTTTTATACAATCATACATAAAAGTAGGTAATATTTCCTTAAAAAAGGCAAATGAATTAAGAGTTTTATAGAAATTCCAAAATTTAAAATATTACAGGGTGTTGACGTTTACTCTGCCACAAATTTTTGAGCCACTCTGTATACCTCAAAGTATTTTTAAAATGTGCATCTTTTGGGTTATATATCCCTTTCAATATACAAGGTTATTCTAAATTTTGTAGTATTCATGTAATTTTCAGTCCCCATACATTGTTGGAATATCTTTTAAGTAACTTACCAAGAAATGCAAATGATCGATGCCCGTTATTGTGAAGATTCCTCATATAGCGAAAAACATTACTATTATTCCATACATAACTATCATGGGTGCTACCAGGGTATCTAGCAAGTACATTTCTAATTCTCAAATTGGAGTCACATATCTGAAAAAAATATCAAGGGTAGGTACTGTGTTGCACTGATGAAGTAAGTGTAATAAAAAATGTTGGGATCTTCTTTACTTACAAGCTGTACATTTATGGAGTGGTACCCCTTACGATTTACATAAATCTCTTCTCTAAAAATTGGATGGTTTTTTGGTGGATAAATTGCTACATGTGTGCAATCCACACAGCCAATTATCCCAGGAAAATGATACTTCCTGTAAAATCTGGAAAATAAAATATTAGTTCTCCATTGAAGGTACTTAATACTTGTCAAGGAATGACATATCAACATTAATCTATCACCACACAACACAATCTTATTATATTTTAATATCAAGCCAGGTATTTTATAAAACAGAAAGATTTGTTAAAAAATTGATTGCCTTGTAAAGAGAAATTTAAGCACCACACTTCATCTAGGTAACATAATTAATATAATATTGTAAAAGAGTAGGTTTACTTCTAAGTATACTTACTCTTCTCTTGTTACACGTAACTCCTCAAGATTTCTGGGCATATAAACAAAACTATTAAAAATCTCTGGAGAATTTAATCCATCAATTACTTCATGGAGAGCCTGTGAAACTGAGCTCTGAGCAACAGCATGGTTCATATGTTTAGCAATGACCCATTGGTAAGAGCCACTAGCAAAAAATCTAAGAGTCATCAAGACCTAGATAAAAAAGTAGAAAAAAAGTTAGGGTAGGTATATCAATTTTGCAATTTTCTCCGGCTAACCTGCCTAAATACATTTTATTGTAGTTATACTTACTTTTCTCTCTATGCTCAAGGCTGAGATTCTTGTTGAAGCAGGGAGATGGGGCTCCAATATGTTTATTACTTCTAAAGCGACAGGTTTTGTAAGTCTATAAAGTTTCACAAATTGCCTTTCCGAATATTCCTCAAAAGGATCATTAAATGGGTTAAAGATCCTAGGAGGCGTATCTGCTAACTCCTCCGCTTCTTGTATAGCGTTTATGAAGTTTAAATGAATTAAATCATCAAGACCTGCCATATTATAACCGATTTTATACTATTCAAATTAATGATATACCTACTTTGCAATAAAAAAAACACAATTTTTTTCAATCTAGGTTATGTATATTTACACTTTGCGTACACGAAAACATTTATTCGAATGGAATAAACCCACTCGAAACAAGCCACACGAAAGTGTTCGTATGCGATTAGCGTTTGAGCATCTCGAAAATTAGGCTATTTAAAATTCATACGAAAAAAGCCATTTTTCGTATACGATTTACTCTCGAATGGTTTCGAAAATCGCACACCTGAACGTTCCAAGAACGTGCGTATGATAAGAATGTGATATTATTTGTAAAAGATCCTGCTTGTCACCCTATATTCAACGAATATTCTGTAATATGTTGATAGCAAATGTTCATCATTAACCAATTATATTCTGTAATACATTAAATCATCGACATATCATCAAACCCTGGCTAAGATAATAAAAATTTATTTTTACCCTGCTACTTTCAAAAACTGAAAACTAATTATGAAAAATAAAACAAACTATGAGTTTAACATTTTATTGTACTATAAGCAGAAATAATACAATATGTATGTCCTTCACTCGCCCAACTCTTCATGATTCTGATCTTCATTCTACAATTAAAATATTATACAATACCTTTACCGAATGAAGAGATTACTAAATTTTACCTGTGGTATTTTCTTCATTCTTTCTTTCGCCTTCACCAGTCAAATTTTTATAATTCCAATTATTTCGTCTTCCTTGGCATCCAGAAATATCATTTTTATGGAATCTGCAAACGGTGTTGAAATAATTACTGGTTTATTGGCTGATGCAGAAAACTAGTACTGTTTGACAAAATCAAATAGATATGTAAATATGTAAAGAAATAATTACCCAATAAAACTTTGGCCATGGAAAGATTTTTAAATGGCCTCTTCTTTTTTGCTCCATCCCATTAGAATAGCTCAGCTACTTCATTACCCAACATTCGGTAAAGTGATTTTCTAGTCGCTTGTGGCATCGTCGACCCGCCTATGCGGCTTAACTGTAGAACCTGAAATAAAATACACTTCGTTGTATATATGTACAATTAATTTTTCCAAACTTTAGTTTCGTTTGAATTTAATTACAAAAAAATGTTTGTGCCCATACTTACAGCAATGTTGTAATTCTCTTTTACGGTTAGCCAATTCTCCAAATTGGTCAAACATTAATTTGCTTGTACTGGAATCTTGCTAAAAAACTCTTCTATTCCTTTTTTATTTAATTCAGTCGGGAAATAATTGTTTCTTTCATTAACTTTCAATCTATCTATGATTAAATCTAGCTTCATATTTATCAGGGATAGTTCTTCTTGAAGTATTTTTTACACATCTAGAATTATGAATATTGATAATTTTCTTTCTCAATCATATACCAGTAAAACAATCTTTATCATGGTATTTTCAGTTATTCATGCATTGTAAAGCAAAACATGTTAAGAAATAGATTAACCAGATAGAATAGTGTTGTTTAAAAGACAATTACCTTTTTCTATGGCGAATTGAGGTTTACTTTTAGTGAACAAAGCTGCATTTATGTTTTAATACACTTGAATTTCAAATTAAGCATTAAATTACCTGTTTCTACATCATTTTTATTTGGTTGCCATGAAGTGTGAGCAGCCGACACTGAAAATATTCAATATTTTATCACCTTTTTGCTTCACAACTTAAAACAAGAAGAGATTGAAAATGTGAATACCTGTTTCAGAAGCAACTTGTGACTCTTCCCATAACTATTTGAAGCAGAGGCTAAAAATATTTTCAAATTAACAGCAGTTTCAGCTGGACATAACTTTTTGATTGATTTAAATAAAAGTTTTGAATCAATGGATTTTTAGTCTTTGAAATGCTTACTCATACCTAATGTAACAATTGAATATACAAGAAAGATTTCCATTGCTTTAAAACCAGAGGGTAATATAAGTTCTATAGTCTACCAGTAAAATTCTCATTATTCCTAATGTTTTTAAAGTGTATGCAATTATAAAGTAAATTACCTAGAACTCCTTCAGGCTGCATTTTTTTTTAATTTAAATGGATGACGATTTCGGTGTTGCGCAGATAGCTAAAACAAATTAGTAGTAGGTTAACCATTTTTATATTTAAATGCCTTTTGAGGGGTAAACTTTGGAAATTCATCTTCCGAGCTTTCATTATCATCTTCTGAAGATGTTTTAGCATACCTCGAGTTTGGTTTTGGTTTCCTCTCCCCCCTTCCTACATCTGACGAGCTAACATCCGTTTGTTCTTCGGCATGCCGGGCTTTTTTTGTGCGATGTCCAAACAATCTAAAAAAATGTAGGTACCCCACATATTCCAACAATCATACAAACTACAGGCACCTCCAGTTAGGAAATATGGTTTCATATATTCAAAGTTCATTTAAAAGTAGGACATGTCCACCAGCTGACAAGTTGACACTAATGACAGTCACACTGAAAATAAACAATTATTTGGCTATATTTTAGATCAGTAATTTTGTTTTTTTTTTGTATTGATTTAATAATCCTTTTTATTATAAACAGTCAGATATAGCTTTCAAAATACTAATCAATTAAAACAATTTAAATAAAGCACCAAATCAACATGACATGAGGTCAAACACAATCAAAATAATTATTAAGAACCACCTGTTCAGCAAAAAATGTATGTTTATCATCACATTCAATAGGGCGACTGTCACATGACGTCAAGTGGACTTGCCCTATAGCAAGTAATTTCTAATTAGGTTAGGTTGTAGGTTGAGGTGGCAATAATAATAATCACTGATTAGACTACTATGGAATTAGAAAACTTATTGATATAATAGATGTTTAAATATATAAGGAAACAGATATTTACCATATTGACCTAGCAATTTTGCTGGATGAGCAACCCAGTCAACATCAGGTTCCTCACAGTTTTGAATTTGCTTGACAAGTACTGATTTTTTCACATTTTTTGGTGGCCAAAAACATTCTTTGGATTGGTATATATAACAGCTGATTGCTACAACTTCCACAGCATTTTCAGTAGGAAAAATTATAACGGCCCAAGTCATCTATGATAAAACAAAGTCAAAAAAATTTAATAATAATACACAACATAGTAGTGCTTATTTTACATGCTAACATAAGGCATTGAGGTCACTCTATTTTGTGGTTATAATATAACTTAAAATATTTTAGATGTATACTTCAACACAATACCATCACATTAAACATACATTAACAAATTATATATATATATATATATATATATATATATATATATATATATATATATATATATATATAGTCATTTATAATGCCTTATCTTAAGTAAAATAAATCAAAGCCTTTTCCTTTGAATTTAAATGACTGAACTACTAAATACCAAATTGAATAACTTTTACCAAACAATAATTAACACTATGAAACTAAATGTGTAAAATGGGAAAACTGCTGGTTATCACCATCACTATGTAAAAATGAACATTTTTGAAATTCAGTGATTTCTTTAGTACGGTTAATAACTTGTTGCAATGGCATCGATGTTTTTCGAATTTTGCGTTTTATTTGGGACATGTAAATTTCAAATGGAAATGCACTGAAATTATCTAGGGATGAATATTGGGAGCTTGCTAATATTGAAGTAGCAATGCTTAAGCATAAAAAAATTCTATTATATTTATTTGCAATGATACCTTTAAATACAACCACACCTGTATAGAATAATAAAGTTCTGAACTCTGTTGCTTTAAATCTTTCGCTTTCAACTAAGATTCTGCCCTTTCCAACAAAATCACAAGGAATAAATGTTGTATACTGTAAAATTTTATTGTTTATGAAATGAACACTTCCAGCTTGTAATTTATGTGGTGGTTTACCAAAAACCCATCCAAATTTTTTGTGACATAATAATCTCTTCATCACTCCTAACAAATGACATTGCATGTAGTCAATTGGTATATTATTAATAATATCAAAATAAGGTATATTTTCAATTGTGGTATTGTTAACATGATGTTCTGGTTGCGTTTTATTTCTGAATGACTTGTCTGTACGTTTTACAAAATCAGTTTCTAAAAAACATAAAACATAATTTAAAAAGTCACCTTCTAAATTACATTCTGTATAACTAAAAAACCCATTGTGTCCTTTTGTACCCAGCACGTAAGATTTTGCTGGAGCATCATCATTATTGAGGCAATTCTAAACTCAAAGTTTGGTCCCTTTACTGTTATACCATTATTAATAAGATATACTCTCATTCACAAAATCTTGCAAAAAGTCATTGATACTTGGCTTGATAATACCTTGACAAAGAGCAACACAGAAAACATGTTTATCTAAGACAGCTATTGACTTAATCAGACACAAAATGGGCCAGAAAGAATCACCAGTACTCATGTATAAGGCAAGTTAATCTATATTAACCGATATACGAAAGACAGTATTTGAATCAAGTTCTATGACATTTTTTTTGAAAAGATTATCAATTATGTTAAATATACCAAAGTAACAATAATTTCCACCACCAAGATGGACACATGATTTTTTGGGTGTTTTCAACAGAGTCCTTGCATCTTTGGGCAAATTTTGTAAATCTCCAATTGAAACATTTGATTTTAATAAAGAAAGTAGATTATTTAGTGAAGTGTGTGTAATGTTTTCACTAATCGCTCAGATTGCAAGTTTTTCATGCAGGATTGTGTTAGTAGTTAAGTGTACGTTTAATGCACTAGAAAAACTGTTTGAATTTGATGATGTATGTTGCTGGCAAATAGTAACTTAACCTAACTTTGATTTGATTTAACCTACAAACTTCGCTTCTTCTTTTTCTCACTATACCTACCTACTTCTGATCTGGTTCTAAGTTTTTTTTATATTTGTTGGAAGAATGCATACATCTTGCCCGATTAAAAATTTCGTTATGAAATTTAAAGGAAGAATATATGTATGAATATATACACATGCAGCAAACTTTATTTTAAACAATTGGAGTGGATGATAGCTACCGCACATACGAATAACGTCCTCATAAGAGTATTCTTATAAGCATTTGTATAGAATGTTTTCGAAACATTTTCACAAGGTAATAACTAGAGAACATACTTATAATGTTCTTCATAGAATGTTCGTTTAGTATTTTCACAGGACATTGCGTAATGTGCAACGTACTTCTGGAGCTTATGCTTGGAATATGAATGTTCTTTTAGTGTTTTATGGGATATATATATATATATATATATATATATATATATATATATATATATATATATATTGTTGTGGTTAATTCCTTTTCTATTATGTATATATTTACTAAAATAACGATTTATTATTTTCAAATATTTACAAATTTTGAAATATTTCTAACCAAAATAACAGTAATAAAAAACTTACCCAAAGATCTTTGGTTTAACATTTTTTATAATTTTATAAAAATAAATTTTCAAATCCCCTCCTGCGACTACGTTCTCAAATTATTTCTTTATTTGACCCCTTATGGTTTGACTTATGTTCAACTTGCTGCTCCCTGCTCCTGAATTCTTTCATCTTTTAAATCTCTAACAATTTTCAATTTTATCTTTCCAATTTAATATATAGAAATGCTTAAACTTATTATTTTGCTTCTCGTTTGAATCTAACTGTTTCACTTGCTGCTCCCGGCTCCTACCTTACGAATACGTTTTCACTTCTCAAATATTGATCTCTCTAACTGATTTTACTTTTCTTTCGAATTTAATATATTCAAATGCTGCTTCTTATGTTATTATCACCTTCCAATATTCTAAATTAATCATTCTTGACTTTTATTGAAAGTATCTGTCATCAATCTCCTCATTTTTCATACAGCATCTGCCAATGATATTATTCCAATAATTTTTATAGATCAACTATCTTCTCTCAATATTATTTTTTAAAATATCCATAAAAATTGCCAATGAAATTATTCCAAAATTTCTATAGATCAATTATCTCTCAATATATTGTTTTAAAATATCCATAAAAATATATATATATATATATATATATATATATATATATATATATATATTGAAACCATCTAAAATTGGTAAGGCCAATTGAAGATTACATATAAAAAAAAACTAGGAGTTTTAGATGATTGAATTGAATGAAGTGAGCATTTATACTACCAAATATTAAGAAAAGCATTTATATTAAAAGGAATAAAAAGGATAGTGAATAAAGATATTTCTAGTAATAGCAGTATGTAAATAAGTACAAAATTTTACCTCAATAATAATCCAATATTACGTTGATGGTAACAGTTACTAGACTGTTCAAAACACTGCCATATGAACATCCAGGTAATTACCATGTAGCATCATTTGAAACCTGAAAACAAAAGGAATTAGTATTTGAATAAATAAATGAATATCAATATTTATGGGTAATAAGTAAAAAGGGTTATAATTAAAAAGGTAATATGAAATAAAAAGTATTTGATTGACAGGCGGAACGTAGCCATGTCAGGTGTCAACAAGAGTTTGCAATTATGAATATTAATCAACTGGAAGTAACATAAAAATTACTAAATTGATTGCCAACTTAAATTTATTGGTTACGAATAGAATAATTTTTATGAAAGGGAAATTTGAAAATAAATAAGAATTTATATGTGATTAACAATCACAAAGATTAGAAAATTGAAAACTATACATTTGCATATATAATACTTGATATTTAGATTGTAAGTTTTATGTAAAATAATGTAAATCAAAATACCTTAAAAAATGATAACTAGCAATATAAGGGATTGTCAATAGTGAAAAAAGACATTTTATGAAACAAAGAAGAGTGGCGTGGGTAGCTAAAAAGGGTTAGCATCTATGTAAGAGGCTTCCGAATAAATTTTAATAAAAAAAAAATAAGACGTGAATTTGCAAAAAAGTTCAATAATAATAATTCTATAAGCTATTTAAACAGTTTGTGAGAACGGGAGTTTCTTCGAACGTGCATCTTCAAGAAAAGAGGTGACGCCATCCAACAATATGGAGCTTTCTACAGTGGATATATTAAGGTCTGTGCTAATTTAATATTAATTTGGAATTCCAACATAAATAAAAATAAAAACATTCAAATAGTGAACGATAAAATAATTTCGAAATTTCATTAAAAGGCCTGAGTATTTTATGATGCATAATAAGAACTTACGTACATGGATATCCATAAATCATAACTAATAAATAACTATGTACTTACTTTTAATAATTAATTTGTATCATTGTTGTTCACATTATATGTAAATTTCGTCTAGCTTCCATTTTCTTATTGCATACATTATCATCTTCTGTCTATCACTATACTAATTTCACATCACTCCTATTTATTTTTATATATATGTATATGCAATCGTATGGTTTTGTTTTTGAATATTATCTTGATAGTTTCAACGTATACATACGAACATTTAATTTGTATAAACATTTCATAAGTGGGAAATAGACTGTAAACACAAATGTGTATCTTCGCTTTCAACGAAGCAAAATCGTATATTATCGTCACGCCGACGTAGTAGAGATATGTTCAATAGCATTCTATGCGTCTGACTGTAAAGAGTACAGGGGTGGTATCAAGAAAATTTGGTGTTTAAAATTAATTACGATTTCAATCTCAAGAATTTATTAAAATTATTTTTCTGTAAAGTGTTTTGCATTTTTATTTTATATACTATCCTTAATAAATTTAGAAATATCGACTCACCTCATTCACTCAAAATATCTAGAAACAGTAAATTAAGACACATATGTTTTCAAAAATCATTTAATTTCTCAATATACAGTATATTTACAATTCAATAATCAAATAAAATCACAGTTAAAATAGACTTATTTATATGCGCCATGAACCCAACGAGAAAAGGTCTACATGTCTCCGGCTATAAACAATTCAAATAATAAATAGACAAGTTCAAATAATATTAAAGAGCAGTCGAAGATAGAGGTCAACATGCTTTCGACTCTTCATAAAATGAAATTATAAATTAAAATTAAACCTATAAAGAGCGGCCGAAGGTAAGTCTCGACTTCATCTTATAAAATAATATATAATAACAATTTATAAAAAAAAATTATCAATAATAATAATTAATATATATATATATATATATATATATATATATATATATATATATATGTACTTTTATAGATTCAAGTACATTTTATCGGTTATTCAGCGTCCTACTAAATATTATTACTGTGTGTTTAGTTTTCGTCAACAACTCAAGGGGACTTAATAAAGTACATGACCAAATCCATAATTTGATATATGTGATATATCTGAGAAATCTCACTAAAGGAAATTATATTATTTTTAATTCAAATCACAGGTAGTTGGTTTACGAAAATTTAATAAAAGCTTTTTGTTTAAAACATATTAAGTTGTGGTTTTTGCGAAGTGCAGTGGACTAAAAATACACATGCTGAATATTTCTACTTCATTTAAAATATAAATCAGCCTTTTAGGAAATTAAAAAAATATCACTTTGGATATAACAAAAGAACACTAAATATAAGATTATACTGAAATAGAAAAAAACAAATTGAAATATTGCATGAGACAATAACACAGTTTTTCGCGTCATTTCTTGCGTTCTAACATTCGTCCTGTATGTTTGATATTAAATAATTTTAAAAACAAAAAAAAAATGTATTATATGATGTTACTGAAAAATAACAAAATATTTTTATTTGAAAACTGGAATTTGTCAATTGGGTTTTTGAGTGCTATCGTTTGAGAACTAATTGAGATCAGTGATATTATCATATCATGTCAATAAGGGTATTGATGTGGGTAATTATTTTGTTACATTTTTAATTAAATATTCATATTCTACAATAACCAATGTCACTAAAATTCTGAACATTTTTAAGGATGTATTCAAAATGAGACCCTTCTATGTTGAGACATGTGTTGAAGCAAGAGATTATTTTCAACATCTCTTACAAAATGTTCACAATTTCAATGTTATTGTGGAAAATAAATATTGAATTAAAAATGTGACATAATTATTCACATCAATACCACAGTGCTACTCCGTTGAATTTGGAATAAAAAACCATTTCGTTTGGACTAACTTTCATCCCCTATTTATTTAGTTTTTAATTCGATGACGTCACATCTCAATAATCACGTCGCTGATTCCAAGTATATCTTAAATTATAGTATTCAAGACCCAAGTTGACATTTTCCAATTTTCAAATAAAAATAAATATTCAGGTTTTCAAACTACACCCCCTAAAATCTTGGAACCAATTCTGTAAATAAAAACTTAAAGTATCTATTCCGGTTTGTTGTATTGATTACAAATATAAACTTTAATTGGATCCCATTTTCTTTCGCCAATGAGAGTGGGATATAGCTTCATTAAATCTAATACTCGATTTTTCTTTGGAGGGATGCATTTCTTTATATGTGACTTGAAAAAGAATTCTGCAGCTTCCATTTCTCCTAAGGTCCACTTTTTTACTATTTTCTTTATGTTCTTTATGCTATTTTCAGTTTTAATTTTACTAGTTTGACAAGTTGTTGCTTCTATCATTTCATGATCTTCGGTTTCGGATTCACTATTTTTCTCTTCGTTTGTTTCAAAAGTATCTATATCGATATTTAGCTCATCAAGTCCTTTACCATTATAAGCTTCAATTGAGGTTTTTTGTGACATTTAAGGTACTTTGGCGACTTTTGCAGTTTGGTACAAGTCTTGAGGTAATCTGTAGCATTCTTGGTGGGTTTTAGTTGTGTGTCCCATAAAAGACGCCAACTGTTCTGTCTTCATTTTAATTTTGAGAATTTGGAAAATTGTTGCTAAATGTTTCCGTAATCGGGTTGTTGTTAATGGACATGTTTTCTTTGGATCGTCTAAGGCTTTTATTGCATGTTTCCGAAATACATGATATCCGCTTAAGGGACTTTCTGTATTTGGTGTAGGAGATAAGTAGTTATAACCATTCCTTCAAAAATTGTCAAGAAACTTTATGGTTAAGTCTATGGCTTTTTTTGTATTTTCGTCAAAAAAAATTGAGATTTGCTCACATGGTGATAATAATTTGTCAACATCACCACATTGGGCTTCCTCATTAACATGTGTTTAATAGGTATGTAGTAGTATTTATTAAAAAGTAAAAAATTGCAGTATGCTCCTTCAACTGTTTTGTGAGCCTTTTCATTATCATTTTTTGCATTTAAAGCATTCTGTGCTTCAGATACCATGTTATTCAGGTAAGTTTCAATTTCTGAATGATATTCACCATTACTTCATACTGTCAGTAATATTAAAAAAATATATGAACTAGCACCTCACTTAAAAAATGGTGTAAAATTAAAAATAAGAATACTTGATTTAAGCTGTTTGTAGTAGTAACAATTTTGTTTCTAGTCTTCGTAATATAAGAAAAATGTCTCGCCAGAACAAAGTTTTGCAGCTTCTCATTTTAATTTTCGAGTGATTAGCTACATTTATTTGAAGTTAAAATCATGAAAAATTATATTTGGTTAAATTTAGAATGTTCAAAATTTGCCGCTAATTAAGTTTTCGATAATTAGTTAAACAAGAAACGAATTTTTTGCTCTTGTGAAAATCACGTGAATTAAGTAATGACAAGAGAAGGAAAAAAAATTAAGAGCTTCAGTAAAAAGTAAAATGCTCGGATATTAAAAATTTTGATACTATCTGTACAATTTTTAATTTATGTACACAATTATATTTTGGTTGAAATAAAGTACATTTTACTACGTTCCTGCACTATGAAATCATTGAAAAATGCTAGATGAATAAAAAAAATTGAAAGTAGCCGCTAAAAACAATTTTTATTTCAAATATTACAATTTTGCATTATATAGAATTTTATTTTTCCCGTTTACACTATTGTACAATCGTTTGCTGCAAAAATCTGCCGGGCGTTGTCTGACACCCTACAGTGATTCGCGTATTAATTGACCGTGTGTAGCGCTATCGCCACCTAATTATCTCCACGTATATATAAAGTTCATGTCATAGACGCACCCAGCGTCTTAAAACTCTCGCTTTTTCTTTTATTCGTATTTGAACAAATGAAAAAAAAGCGAGAGTTGTAAAACGCAGGGTGCATGACATGAACTTTATATATATGTGTATATAGTTAGGCGCCGATGGCGCTACACACGGTCAAAGCATGAACTGCGAATTAATACGCGAATCACTGAAGGGTGTCAGACAACGTCCGGCAGATTTTTGCACCAAATGATTGTAAACATCTCACAGGTCACGTTGAAAAATTTAAAGGGTAATGTCACTGGGCGTCCGTATAACTGGACGCCCAGTGACAATGAACGCGGCGTCAACCTAATATTTAACATAGGCAGATGCTCAGTGGTACTGTATATATATATATATATATATATATATATATATAACAAAGAAGATGTAGGAATATCGCGTGATATGTTAACAACAACAACAAAGAGATTCATGGGTAATTCACGCAAAATAAAGGGCTACTGAAATAGAGTGGTAACCGTGGACATGCATGTTTCTGGCTCATTTTGCCTCTTCAGCACGGCATAACCATATAAGGATGTGAAATTTGGGAGCAAACATGTTAATCGAAACATGGGAAAACACAAAATAACGGATTTCAGCAGGGAAACCAAACGCTCATTTGTGTCTTCAATATATATATATATATATATATATATATATATATATATATATATATATATATATATATATATATATATATATAAGAAAGATAGTCTTTGCTGACTAGTTAGGAATAAAACTAGTGAATATTGGGGATTGCAGCAAAAAATTGGAAAAGATATACTCTTAGCGGAAAATGTCCAAGCTTTCGAGGATGTTTGTCCTCATCATCAGGGAAACTAGAATGAAAAAACAACAGTTAAATACTGTGGTCAAAGAGAATAATTAAAAATGAAATTCACAACCACGTGTGTACTTACCTCCGAAGTGAGGTTAGATTCCATAAAGATGTAAAATCGTAAACTACAAGTCGTAAATTGTGGAATATTCAAGTAGGAATTGAACCAACGGCCTAATCAATCGTGTCATAGCAACAATTGTAATTGTCGCAGCATTTTATAAAATAAAACCATTGATTTCATCTTCATCTGTCACCATACTAAACGCCGGCGAGGAAATGATATATTTTGCCTCCAAAAGGGATGTGACAAGAGACAAACAGTGTTACCAACGTCAATAATGAGCTGTGGGACAATGCCACTATTTTCGTAATGGCAGCTGTAGGGCTAACAATTGGTGTAATGAGAAGATGTAATATTGTTGAAAAGAGGAAGAGAGAAAGAAAATGTGAGACAGAGCTAGGAGAACGCTCTCATTTTTATTATGTTTAGAGTGCGTAGAGAACATCACTTCGTTTTGACTAACACAAAGGAAGAAAAGAGAAGACAACAGAAAAGAAATATTAATATGTAATAATAAATATAGTAATTAAGTAATTTAATAGTTCTCCAATCTGAATGTATCTACCAACACCAATACACTCAAAATGAGGTTTAATTAATTATTTGTTTACTTGAATGTATCTACCAACACCAATACATTCAAAGTAAGTTTATTATTATTATTATTGAATTAAAGTAATAAGGGAGGTGTTGTCAGGAGCAACATAGTTATTTCCCACCACTTGATGTGCAAAATTAGTATCTAAGGACAACAAAAATGAGTAGATCTCACTTAAGTGATCTATATCAGTTTTCCTTTTAATTACATTATTGTTTTGTGAAATAAAAGCCATTTCCAAGAATGATCTTTTCGTTTTGTTAGACTCAGTCGCTAACACCTTCACAGCCTCATAATTCATCTGATGATCAAGAGAATTTACATGAAAAGCTAACGCGCACCTCTCTGGGTGTAATCTAGCATCACTCTTATGTGAAACTATACGGTTTGATAGAGATCTTAAAGTCTGTCCGATATATTGTTTATCACAATCTCTGCAAGGAATACTGTACACCACGTTAGTAAGTGAAGTCAAGGGGTCTTTATCTTTAACTCTAGAGTAAATCGATCTGATTGAAAGAACAGTTTTATTAGCAATTTTAAAATCACCACATGAACGGAGCAATCTGGCAAGTCTCGGAGTTATGTCCTTCATATATGGCAAAGTAGCGAAAACCGGTCGAGAAGGGGACACATCAGTTCCAACATCCGTCTGGGCTAAATTAGGATGGCTATCTTCATGCAACAAATCCACAGCATTAGATGTGCTGAATAATATCTTATTCAATAAAGGTCTTGGATAAGAGTTATCCAAGAAAAGGTTAAGTAAAATATTAAGATTTTTATTATGAAAAACATTATTTGAAATTCTGAGTACTCTCTGCTTCATTTGTTTAACCAAATTCACTTTCATGGAATGTTTGTGGTAGGAGTGATAATTAAGATATCTACCAGAGCTGCATGGCTTCCTGTACCAATCTATAATAATTATATTATTGTTACGAATAAATTTTGTATCTAAGAAAGGTACGGAATTCTCGAAGTCTTCCATTTCGATTGTGAATTGGATATTAGGATCAAAGCTATTAAATGTATCCAGAAGTTCATCAAGGCCTTCTCGAGGAAGTGCCAAAATAATGTCATCAACATACTTTTTTATAAAAAAAGGAGTAAAAGAAAGAACAGGTATGACTGTATCCAGAACATCGTCCATGACATATGCTGCTAAGATAGGAGAAATTGACGCTCCCATTGGAGTACCAAAAGTTTGTTTGTAAATTTTGTTATTAAAGGAGAAATAAGTACTATCAAAAAGAAAAACTATTAATTCAAGAAAAGCTTCCTTCGGGATGGAGCAATGGACACCGATACGATCCCAACCCTTATCGATAGCTCTCAAACAAGCATCAAGATAAACATTACTGAACAACGAGACCACATCCAAACTGGCCAGAACATAATTTTCTGGAATTTCTAAGTTATTAAACTTTTCAGAGACTTCAAAAGAGTCTTTGATAAAATACAAATTTTCATAATCATACGCTTTCGTCAGTATTTCTGTGCAGAACTGTGCAATATTTTCTGTGGGGGCTCCTATGGAAGCCACTATCGGTCTTACAGAGAGAACTGGTTTATGAATTTTCGGAAGAGAATAAAATTTAGGAGGGACACCATGGTAGCTCATGAGTTTTTTCTTAACTGTTATGTCAATGTAATGTTTATTACATAATGATTTAATTAGGTTGTTACCCTTTCTTTGAATAGAGGAAGTAGGGTCACTAGATAGTTCTACATAGGAACTGTTATTTAAAACAATATCATTAGATAATTCAATATATTGATGTCTGTCCATAATGACAGTAACGTTGCCCTTATCGGATTGAGTAAGAATCAAATGAGGGTTCGCCTTTAAGAAGGCTTTAGATTTAAGTAAAAGGTTATGAAAGAAAGAATTATTATGTGGTTGCTTTATGTAATTAGTAATAATATTAGTGGCTCTAGCTACCGTGATGTTTCTCATTTTCGAGTCTGTGATTGTGGAAGTGAGATAGTCTACATCTGATAAAATTGATTTAATTGAAATATCCTTCAAAATGACTGGTTCTACACTAAACTTTGGGCCCAAAGCTAAAAACTGTGAAATATCATCAGGTATAGTGGTATTAGAAATATTTCTCAACCAACCCTCTTTTGATTTTAACAATAATTTAAATTGATCACATTGTAATTTATTAAGTTTATGTTTATTATTATATTTAATCTTATGAAAAAGTTTATTATAAGTAACCTGCTGTTTACTTGCAAAGTTTTGAAAGTGAAATTCACTAGATAAAGAAACTATTGTCCTTTTCAAAGATGACAAAGTTGATTCTAATTTACTAATCAGTGAATGGTTATTAGAAATTTCAATATTAAGAAGCTTTATCCCTAACCTGTAATCAATCCCTGTTTTCTTGTGAATGTCCTGTCTCATCAGGAGGTCGTCAATTGGTCTAATAGCCGCAGTTATATGATTGGGTAAAATCCCTGATTTCCTACATTTCAATAAAAAAAAAATTGTTTCCTGTTGTATTCACGGGCAAGTTTCATTTTGGTTTTAGACCATGCTTTATATTTTTGAACAGCTGTTTCTCCGTAGTTTATGTAGATGTTACGATAAAACCCCATGTCTGTAAGTAGAAGAAAGATAGTCTTTGCTGACTAGTTAGGAATAAAACTAGTGAATATTGGGGATTGCAGCAAAAAATTGGAAAAGATATACTCTTAGCGGAAAATGTCCAAGCTTTCGAGGATGTTTGTCCTCATCATCAGGGAAACAAGAATGAAAAAACAACAGTTAAATACTGTGGTCAAAGAGAATAATTAAAAATGAAATTCACAACCACGTGTGTACTTACCTCCGAAGTGAGGTTAGATTCCATAAAGATGTAAAATCGTAAACTACAAGTCGTAAATTGTGGAATATTCAAGTAGGAATTGAACCAACGGCCTAATCAATCGTGTCATAGCAACAATTGTAATTGTCGCAGCATTTTATAAAATAAAACCATTGATTTCATCTTCATCTGTCACCATACTAAACGCCGGCGAGGAAATGATATATTTTGCCTCCAAAAGGGATGTGACAAGAGACAAACAGTGTTACCAACGTCAATAATGAGCTGTGGGACAATGCCACTATTTTCGTAATGGCAGCTGTAGGGCTAACAATTGGTGTAATGAGAAGATGTAATATTGTTGAAAAGAGGAAGAGAGAAAGAAAATGTGAGACAGAGCTAGGAGAACGCTCTCATTTTTATTATGTTTAGAGTGCGTAGAGAACATCACTTCGTTTTGACTAACACAAAGGAAGAAAAGAGAAGACAACAGAAAAGAAATATTAATATGTAATAATAAATATAGTAATTAAGTAATTTAATAGTTCTCCAATCTGAATGTATCTACCAACACCAATACACTCAAAATGAGGTTTAATTAATTATTTGTTTACTTGAATGTATCTACCAACACCAATACATTCAAAGTAAGTTTATTATTATTATTATTGAATTAAAGTAATAAGGGAGGTGTTGTCAGGAGCAACATAGTTATTTCCCACCACTTGATGTGCAAAATTAGTATCTAAGGACAACAAAAATGAGTAGATCTCACTTAAGTGATCTATATCAGTTTTCCTGTTAATTACATTATTGTTTTGTGAAATAAAAGCCATTTCCAAGAATGATCTTTTCGTTTTGTTAGACTCAGTCGCTAACACCTTCACAGCCTCATAATTCATCTGATGATCAAGAGAATTTACATGAAAAGCTAACGCGCACCTCTCTGGGTGTAATCTAGCATCACTCTTATGTGAAACTATACGGTTTGATAGAGATCTTAAAGTCTGTCCGATATATTGTTTATCACAATCTCTGCAAGGAATACTGTACACCACGTTAGTAAGTGAAGTCAAGGGGTCTTTATCTTTAACTCTAGAGTAAATCGATCTGATTGAAAGAACAGTTTTATTAGCAAGGTTAAGTAAAATATTAAGATTTTTATTATGAAAAACATTATTTGAAATTCTGAGTACTCTCTGCTTCATTTGTTTAACCAAATTCACTTTCATGGAATGTTTGTGGTAGGAGTGATAATTAAGATATCTACCAGAGCTGCATGGCTTCCTGTACCAATCTATAATAATTATATTATTGTTACGAATAAATTTTGTATCTAAGAAAGGTACGGAATTCTCGAAGTCTTCCATTTCGATTGTGAATTGGATATTAGGATCAAAGCTATTAAATGTATCCAGAAGTTCATCAAGGCCTTCTCGAGGAAGTGCCAAAATAATGTCATCAACATACTTTTTTATAAAAAAAGGAGTAAAAGAAAGAACAGGTATGACTGTATCCAGAACATCGTCCATGACATATGCTGCTAAGATAGGAGAAATTGACGCTCCCATTGGAGTACCAAAAGTTTGTTTGTAAATTTTGTTATTAAAGGAGAAATAAGTACTATCAAAAAGAAAAACTATTAATTCAAGAAAAGCTTCCTTCGGGATGGAGCAATGGACACCGATACGATCCCAACCCTTATCGATAGCTCTCAAACAAGCATCAAGATAAACATTACAGAACAACGAGACCACATCCAAACTGGCCAGAACATAATTTTCTGGAATTTCTAAGTTATTAAACTTTTCAGAGACTTCAAAAGAGTCTTTGATAAAATACAAATTTTCATAATCATACGCTTTCATCAGTATTTCTGTGCAGAACTGTGCAATATTTTCTGTGGGGACTCCTATGGAAGCCACTATCGGTCTTACAGAGAGAACTGGTTTATGAATTTTCGGAAGAGAATAAAATTTAGGAGGGACACCATGGTAGCTCATGAGTTTTTTCTTAACTGTTATGTCAATGTAATGTTTATTACATAATGATTTAATTAGGTTGTTACCCTTTCTTTGAATAGAGGAAGTAGGGTCACTAGATAGTTCTACATAGGAACTGTTATTTAAAACAATATCATTAGATAATTCAATATATCGATGTCTGTCCATAATGACAGTAACGTTGCCCTTATCGGATTGAGTAAGAATCAAATGAGGGTTCGCCTTTAAGAAGGCTTTAGATTTAAGTAAAAGGTTATGAAAGAAAGAATTATTATGTGGTTGCTTTATGTAATTAGTAATAATATTAGTGGCTCTAGCTACCGTGATGTTTCTCATTTTCGAGTCTGTGATTGTGGAAGTGAGATAGTCTACATCTGATAAAATTGATTTAATTGAAATATCCTTCAAAATGACTGGTTCTACACTAAACTTTGGGCCCAAAGCTAAAAACTGTGAAATATCATCAGGTATAGTGGTATTAGAAATATTTCTCAACCAACCCTCTTTTGATTTTAACAATAATTTAAATTGATCACATTGTAATTTATTAAGTTTATGTATATTATTATATTTAATCTTATAAAAAAGTTTATTATAAGTAACCTGCTGTTTACTTGCAAAGTTTTGAAAGTGAAATTCACTAGATAAAGAAACTATTGTCCTTTTCAAAGATGACAAAGTTGATTCTAATTTACTAATCAGTGAATGGTTATTAGAAATTTCAATATTAAGAAGCTTTATCCCTAACCTGTAATCAATCCCTGTTTTCTTGTGAATGTCCTGTCTCATCAGGAGGTCGTCAATTGGTCTAATAGCCGCAGTTATATGATTGGGTAAAATCCCTGATTTCCTACATTCACTGATTAGTAAATTAGAATCAACTTTGTCATCTTTGAAAAGGACAATAGTTTCTTTATCTAGTGAATTTCACTTTCAAAACTTTGCAAGTAAACAGCAGGTTACTTATAATAAACTTTTTCATAAGATTAAATATAATAATATACATAAACTTAATAAATTACAATGTGATCAATTTAAATTATTGTTAAAATCAAAAGAGGGTTGGTTGAGAAATATTTCTAATACCACTATACCTGATGATATTTCACAGTTTTTAGCTTTGGGCCCAAAGTTTAGTGTAGAACCAGTCATTTTGAAGGATATTTCAAATAAATCAATTTTATCAGATGTAGACTATCTCACTTCCACAATCACAGACTCGAAAATGAGAAACATCACGGTAGCTAGAGCCACTAATATTATTACTAATTACATAAAGCAACCACATAATAATTCTTTCTTTCATAACCTTTTACTTAAATCTAAAGCCTTCTTAAAGGCGAACCCTCATTTGATTCTTACTCAATCCGATAAGGGCAACGTTACTGTCATTATGGACAGACATCAATATATTGAATTATCTAATGATATTGTTTTAAATAACAGTTCCTATGTAGAACTATCTAGTGACCCTACTTCCTCTATTCAAAGAAAGGGTAACAACCTAATTAAATCATTATGTAATAAACATTACATTGACATAACAGTTAAGAAAAAACTCATGAGCTACCATGGTGTCCCTCCTAAATTTTATTCTCTTCCGAAAATTCATAAACCAGTTCTCTCTGTAAGACCGATAGTGGCTTCCATAGGAGCCCCCACAGAAAATATTGCACAGTTCTGCACAGAAATACTGACGAAAGCGTATGATTATGAAAATTTGTATTTTATCAAAGACTCTTTTGAAGTCTCTGAAAAGTTTAATAACTTAGAAATTCCAGAAAATTATGTTCTGGCCAGTTTGGATGTGGTCTCGTTGTTCAGTAATGTTTATCTTGATGCTTGTTTGAGAGCTATCGATAAGGGTTGGGATCGTATCGGTGTCCATTGCTCCATCCCGAAGGAAGCTTTTCTTGAATTAATAGTTTTTCTTTTTGATAGTACTTATTTCTCCTTTAATAACAAAATTTACAAACCAACTTTTGGTACTCCAATGGGAGCGTCAATTTCTCCTATCTTAGCAGCATATGTCATGGACGATGTTCTGGATACAGTCATACCTGTTCTTTCTTTTACTCCTTTTTTTATAAAAAAGTATGTTGATGACATTATTTTGGCACTTCCTCGAGAAGGCCTTGATGAACTTCTGGATACATTTAATAGCTTTGATCCTAATATCCAATTCACAATCGAAATGGAAGACTTCGAGAATTCCGTACCTTTCTTAGATACAAAATTTATTCGTAACAATAATATAATTATTATAGATTGGTACAGGAAGCCATGCAGCTCTGGTAGATATCTTAATTATCACTCCTACCACAAACATTCCATGAAAGTGAATTTGGTTAAACAAATGAAGCAGAGAGTACTCAGAATTTCAAATAATGTTTTTCATAATAAAAATCTTAATATTTTACTTAACCTTTTCTTGGATAACTCTTATCCAAGACCTTTATTGAATAAGATATTATTCAGCACATCTAATGCTGTGGATTTGTTGCATGAAGATAGCCATCCTAATTTAGCCCAGACGGATGTTGGAACTGATGTGTCCCCTTCTCGACCGGTTTTCGCTACTTTGCCATATATGAAGGACATAACTCCGAGACTTGCCAGATTGCTCCGTTCATGTGGTGATTTTAAAATTGCTAATAAAACTGTTCTTTCAATCAGATCGATTTACTCTAGAGTTAAAGATAAAGACCCCTTGACTTCACTTACTAACGTGGTGTACAGTATTCCTTGCAGAGATTGTGATAAACAATATATCGGACAGACTTTAAGATCTCTATCAAACCGTATAGTTTCACATAAGAGTGATGCTAGATTACACCCAGAGAGGTGCGCGTTAGCTTTTCATGTAAATTCTCTTGATCATCAGATGAATTATGAGGCTGTGAAGGTGTAAGCGACTGAGTCTAACAAAACGAAAAGATCATTCTTGGAAATGGCTTTTATTTCACAAAACAATAATGTAATTAACAGGAAAACTGATATAGATCACTTAAGTGAGATCTACTCATTTTTGTTGTCCTTAGATACTAATTTTGCACATCAAGTGGTGGGAAATAACTATGTTGCTCCTGACAACACCTCCCTTATTACTTTAATTCAATAATAATAATAATAAACTTACTTTGAATGTATTGGTGTTGGTAGATACATTCAAGTAAACAAATAATTAATTAAACCTCATTTTGAGTGTATTGGTGTTGGTAGATACATTCAGATTGGAGAACTATTAAATTACTTAATTACTATATTTATTATTACATATTAATATTTCTTTTCTGTTGTCTTCTCTTTTCTTCCTTTGTGTTAGTCAAAACGAAGTGATGTTCTCTACGCACTCTAAACATAATAAAAATGAGAGCGTTCTCCTAGCTCTGTCTCACATTTTCTTTCTCTCTTCCTCTTTTCAACAATATTACATCTTCTCATTACACCAATTGTTAGCCCTACAGCTGCCATTACGAAAATAGTGGCATTGTCCCACAGCTCATTATTGACGTTGGTAACACTGTTTGTCTCTTGTCACATCCCTTTTGGAGGCAAAATATATCATTTCCTCGCCGGCGTTTAGTATGGTGACAGATGAAGATGAAATCAATGGTTTTATTTTATAAAATGCTGCGACAATTACAATTGTTGCTATGACACGATTGATTAGGCCGTTGGTTCAATTCCTACTTGAATATTCCACAATTTACGACTTGTAGTTTACGATTTTACATCTTTATGGAATCTAACCTCACTTCGGAGGTAAGTACACACGTGGTTGTGAATTTCATTTTTAATTATTCTCTTTGACCACAGTATTTAACTGTTGTTTTTTTAATCTAGTTTCCCTGATGATGAGGACAAACATCCTCGAAAGCTTGGACATTTTCCGCTAAGAGTATATCTTTTCCAATTTTTTGCTGCAATCCCCAATATTCACTAGTTTTATTCCTAACTAGTCAGCAAAGACTATCTTTCTTCTACTTACAGACATGGGGTTTTATCGTAACATCTACATAAACTACGGAGAAACAGCTGTTCAAAAATATAAAGCATGGTCTAAAACCAAAATGAAACTTGCCCGTGAATACAACAGGAAACAATTTTTTTTTATTGAAATGTAGGAAATCAGGGATTTTACCCAATCATATAACTGCGGCTATTAGACCAATTGACGACCTCCTGATGAGACAGGACATTCACAAGAAAACAGGGATTGATTACAGGTTAGGGATAAAGCTTCTTAATATTGAAATTTCTAATAACCATTCACTGATTAGTAAATTAGAATCAACTTTGTCATCTTTGAAAAGGACAATAGTTTCTTTATCTAGTGAATTTCACTTTCAAAACTTTGCAAGTAAACAGCAGGTTACTTATAATAAACTTTTTCATAAGATTAAATATAATAATATACATAAACTTAATAAATTACAATGTGATCAATTTAAATTATTGTTAAAATCAAAAGAGGGTTGGTTGAGAAATATTTCTAATACCACTATACCTGATGATATTTCACAGTTTTTAGCTTTGGGCCCAAAGTTTAGTGTAGAACCAGTCATTTTGAAGGATATTTCAATTAAATCAATTTTATCAGATGTAGACTATCTCACTTCCACAATCACAGACTCGAAAATGAGAAACATCACGGTAGCTAGAGCCACTAATATTATTACTAATTACATAAAGCAACCACATAATAATTCTTTCTTTCATAACCTTTTACTTAAATCTAAAGCCTTCTTAAAGGCGAACCCTCATTTGATTCTTACTCAATCCGATAAGGGCAACGTTACTGTCATTATGGACAGACATCAATATATTGAATTATCTAATGATATTGTTTTAAATAACAGTTCCTATGTAGAACTATCTAGTGACCCTACTTCCTCTATTCAAAGAAAGGGTAACAACCTAATTAAATCATTATGTAATAAACATTACATTGACATAACAGTTAAGAAAAAACTCATGAGCTACCATGGTGTCCCTCCTAAATTTTATTCTCTTCCGAAAATTCATAAACCAGTTCTCTCTGTAAGACCGATAGTGGCTTCCATAGGAGCCCCCACAGAAAATATTGCACAGTTCTGCACAGAAATACTGACGAAAGCGTATGATTATGAAAATTTGTATTTTATCAAAGACTCTTTTGAAGTCTCTGAAAAGTTTAATAACTTAGAAATTCCAGAAAATTATGTTCTGGCCAGTTTGGATGTGGTCTCGTTGTTCAGTAATGTTTATCTTGATGCTTGTTTGAGAGCTATCGATAAGGGTTGGGATCGTATCGGTGTCCATTGCTCCATCCCGAAGGAAGCTTTTCTTGAATTAATAGTTTTTCTTTTTGATAGTACTTATTTCTCCTTTAATAACAAAATTTACAAACAAACTTTTGGTACTCCAATGGGAGCGTCAATTTCTCCTATCTTAGCAGCATATGTCATGGACGATGTTCTGGATACAGTCATACCTGTTCTTTCTTTTACTCCTTTTTTTATAAAAAAGTATGTTGATGACATTATTTTGGCACTTCCTCGAGAAGGCCTTGATGAACTTCTGGATACATTTAATAGCTTTGATCCTAATATCCAATTCACAATCGAAATGGAAGACTTCGAGAATTCCGTACCTTTCTTAGATACAAAATTTATTCGTAACAATAATATAATTATTATAGATTGGTACAGGAAGCCATGCAGCTCTGGTAGATATCTTAATTATCACTCCTACCACAAACATTCCATGAAAGTGAATTTGGTTAAACAAATGAAGCAGAGAGTACTCAGAATTTCAAATAATGTTTTTCATAATAAAAATCTTAATATTTTACTTAACCTTTTCTTGGATAACTCTTATCCAAGACCTTTATTGAATAAGATATTATTCAGCACATCTAATGCTGTGGATTTGTTGCATGAAGATAGCCATCCTAATTTAGCCCAGACGGATGTTGGAACTGATGTGTCCCCTTCTCGACCGGTTTTCGCTACTTTGCCATATATGAAGGACATAACTCCGAGACTTGCCAGATTGCTCCGTTCATGTGGTGATTTTAAAATTGCTAATAAAACTGTTCTTTCAATCAGATCGATTTACTCTAGAGTTAAAGATAAAGACCCCTTGACTTCACTTACTAACGTGGTGTACAGTATTCCTTGCAGAGATTGTGATAAACAATATATCGGACAGACTTTAAGATCTCTATCAAACCGTATAGTTTCACATAAGAGTGATGCTAGATTACACCCAGAGAGGTGCGCGTTAGCTTTTCATGTAAATTCTCTTGATCATCAGATGAATTATGAGGCTGTGAAGGTGTTAGCGACTGAGTCTAACAAAACGAAAAGATCATTCTTGGAAATGGCTTTTATTTCACAAAACAATAATGTAATTAACAGGAAAACTGATATAGATCACTTAAGTGAGATCTACTCATTTTTGTTGTCCTTAGATACTAATTTTGCACATTAAGTGGTGGGAAATAACTATGTTGCTCCTGACAACACCTCCCTTATTACTTTAATTCAATAATAATAATAATAAACTTACTTTGAATGTATTGGTGTTGGTAGATACATTCAAGTAAACAAATAATTAATTAAACCTCATTTTGAGTGTATTGGTGTTGGTAGATACATTCAGATTGGAGAACTATTAAATTACTTAATTACTATATTTATTATTACATATTAATATTTCTTTTCTGTTGTCTTCTCTTTTCTTCCTTTGTGTTAGTCAAAACGAAGTGATGTTCTCTACGCACTCTAAACATAATAAAAATGAGAGCGTTCTCCTAGCTCTGTCTCACATTTTCTTTCTCTCTTCCTCTTTTCAACAATATTACATCTTCTCATTACACCAATTGTTAGCCCTACAGCTGCCATTACGAAAATAGTGGCATTGTCCCACAGCTCATTATTGACGTTGGTAACACTGTTTGTCTCTTGTCACATCCCTTTTGGAGGCAAAATATATCATTTCCTCGCCGGCGTTTAGTATGGTGACAGATGAAGATGAAATCAATGGTTTTATTTTATAAAATGCTGCGACAATTACAATTGTTGCTATGACACGATTGATTAGGCCGTTGGTTCAATTCCTACTTGAATATTCCACAATTTACGACTTGTAGTTTACGATTTTACATCTTTATGGAATCCAACCTCACTTCGGAGGTAAGTACACACGTGGTTGTGAATTTCATTTTTAATTATTCTCTTTGACCACAGTATTTAACTGTTGTTTTTTCATTCTAGTTTCCCTGATGATGAGGACAAACATCCTCGAAAGCTTGGACATTTTCCGCTAAGAGTATATCTTTTCCAATTTTTTGCTGCAATCCCCAATATTCACTAGTTATTTATATATATATATATATATATATATATATATATATATATATATATATATATATATAAGAGGAAAGAAGTCTTTGTGACAACGTTAGAGAACGAATTCTCCTGAATATTGGGATTTTCAGCCTTTGAAATAAGTGTACTCTGTTAACTAATGTTCAAGCTTTCGAAAATATTTATTTTCATCTACAAAAAAAGAATTGATGCTGTAATATCAACTGAGAAAGAAGATGGAACAATTTACTTACGTTATTGAGAATAGTATTTCCCAGTTGTTACTACCACATGTGACATTCTTAGTCAGTGTAAAGAATTCACATAAAACGATATTAAAGTCCTTCTGGCAATAATGCAAAATAAACGTGACTTTCACACTATTAAGACAGGAAGTGATCAAATTGTAGGTTGGAATTCTGACATATGACAAGTTCTTCTTTCATATCAATTTTTGAGAGGTCCATTACAACAAACCAAAACAACTACTACAATGTAACGACAACCACGTCTAATATATCCAGCCACCGTTTAAATTCAGAACATAAAGGAAATTTTAAAAACAATTTGTATATTAAAAACATAGTATATTGGAATATTTAATTAAAATATTGTGTGAGGTTATTCAATATTATAAAAGAAACAAAAGAAGGAGTCAAATACTAGATATTACATGAAAACAAAGTGTGAAACATGGTGCCTCCTCCGAAGTCTGTCACCCTTCAGAAGGTTCGCATCAGTATTAATATAAAATATTATCAGACTCAGCCTAGACGTACATCACGCGAGTCTCTCACTTCTCACGCTCTGAACCTTCAGACTGTCATGTGATTCCATACATTCATCACCACCAGTGAGAGGTATATGAGATTAAATGAAAATGTTGACTTGTGAAATGTGCAAAAAGTATATCTTGAAGTATAAAAATGTATTAAATAAATTGATCCAAACAAAGTCTATCAATGATTACTCGAGAACTAGGAAATTAAATCAAACCCTGAACTGATAAAAGGTAACATCGTTCATAATAGAGACGCAACACTGTAAGGAGGCAACATTTACCTCACTGCTGATGAACAAGAATCAATCATTGAACGTTGAAAGCAATGAAAATAACGTCTATATCTTAATAAACTGAGTCATGAGGATGAATGATCAGAACCATCGCGCCACATCCCTCTCACAACCAAAGCTCTCAAGATCCAACAACCACCCCCAAAATCACTTAGAAGGAATCAACTTGCGATATATCATTAATACTGACCACTTTTTTACCAATATCCTGACTGAGGCATACACCATCAATAGTTATTATATTAAAGGCTCATTTGATGTTTTCAATTCTTTTAGTGGTTTTCAGTTGCCTGAGGGTTATCTTATAGTCAGCTTGGATCTGGTTTCTCTGTTTACAAATGTACATCTTGATGCTGCGTTGAGAGCAATTGAAAAGAGGTGGGATTGCGTAGGCAGTCACTGTAACTTAAGCTTAAACAACTTTTCGTGATTTCGCAAATAAATACAAATATTTTGTCCCACATTGCCTTACTCTCAATCATGGTAGCGATTAGTTCAGACACCGCTGGTAGATCTCCAATCTCGTTCCTAATATGTCTCCGCTGAGTTGTCCATCTAGTGCACGCGTACACCACATGCTCCGGATCATCCTTTACTCCACATATACGACACAAGTCGTCAGGGGTCTTTTTTATCCTATACGTGAAAGTCCCAAAAAACCCATGCCCCGTAAGAAACTGGGTGAACCAGTATGTAGGTATACCTGTGCCCGCACTTAATCCATGGTATAACGTTTTTTATTAACCTCTTAGTCCATGCCGCCTTATTTATACTTTTCTCACAATTCTCCTGCCATTTCCTCAACGTTCTCTCCCTAGCCATCCTTCTATTTCCCGCCAGGCGCCCCCCGATCGTGTAAAGAAAACACCTTTCAGCCACCAAAAGGTCCGCAGGTGGAAACCCAGAGATCACCTGTACAGCTTCTGCGGAGACCGTCCTGTACGCCGATATGGTCTTCACTAGGCTCTTTCTTTGTGTCGCTATAATATTATTACGATGTTTCTGTACTTTAACTGCCTCCCTCCAGACTGGTGCCGCATATAACAGAACACTATGTACCACTTGACACAGTACCCTTCTCTTATAATAGCTGCCCCCCCCCCCAACATTAGGCATGATCCTCTGCAACATCGCCCCTTTCTTTGAAGCTTTCTCGCTAATATACTTCATTTGCTCCGCAAAATTCAGATCTTTAGTAAACATGACCCCCAGGTATTTGATACTTTTGCATGACCGGATCACCTTGCCTTCAACCATTATGCTGAAAGACCCCGTACTTCTCGGACCCTTTGCAACCAACAATTCAGTTTTCTGAGGGGCTATCCTCAGTCCCATTTTCTTGGTCCACCTGACCGCTAAGGCCACCGTTTTCTCTGCCCTCGCTTTCACGTCCTCTGCGTCCTTTTCTTCTATTACGTAGACCAAATCATCGGCGTATGCTACTGCCTCAACCCTTAGACCGTACATCAGCCTCAGGATCCCATCGTACATTACGTTCCACAAGACGGGCCCCATGACAGAGCCCTGGGGCACGCCCATGCAACACTCATGCTTGATTATCCCAGATCTAATGTATCTATTCTTAAAATAATTTACAACACAGTTTACGATATATCTGCTAACTCCACCGGCAATCAGTCTTTGCACTATCCATTTGGCAGTATTAAATGCGTTCTTGATGTCTATTGTTACCATTACGCACCATTTCTCCTTTGCCTCCTTAATAACATCCTTGACCCTGAGAATTGCGGTCACCGTGGACCTTTTACTCCTAAAACCCTGTTGACACTCGGAGATCCTTTTTTTCTCTTCGACTTCAAGTAGAAGTCTGTTCACTATCAGCCGCTCATACAGCTTACCGAAAGAATTTATTAGGCATATAGGTCTAAAACGAGAAGGGGCATTTAGATCCTTTCCCTCTTTTGGTAATAGAACCACCCTCGCTGTCTTCCAAGCCTCCTGGAAACTCTGCGTTTCTAGCTGCGCATTCATCATCTCTAGAATCTTTTCTGGTATTGCCCGGTGGGCCAGCTTGAGAGCTTCCACAGTTAAACCGTCGGGGCCCGGAGCTTTGCCATTCTTCATAACACTAACTGCCGCGTCCAATTCCTCACGATCAAAGAATTGTACCCTTTCATCCATGTGTAGGGGATTCCTTAGTGCGTTGTATTTTCTCGCTGTAGGAAACAGCTTCCGCAGAATCTTCTTTCTCCTTTTCGTGCTTATTTTGTAGCCATTCGCCTTATTCGCGAAATACCCCATGGCTATGCGATATCCCTCCCCCCATATGTCTTCATCTAAATCTGAGAGTATCTTCTTCCACTTCTGTTTTTTCGAGACTGCTATGGATTTTTTTAAGTCCCTGGCTTGCCTGTGTGTGTGGCTTCAGTACAAAATGTTGACGGTGATGGCGATCTCTCCACTTTTCACACATATAACTACTTGGAATATATTAGGGAAATTTCGCCCAGGGCGAGCTAGACTCTTTAGATCGGTGGACAGCGTAAAGATAGCATATAAAACTGCTTTAGTTTCTAAATCAATTTTTTTACAATGTCAAAAATAAATCAGTAACAATTAATTGCTCCAATGTCGTGTATCGTATTCCGTGCAATAACTGCAGTAGAGTATATATTGGACAGACCTCTCGCACTTTGTTAAGCCGTATATCCTCACATAGGAGTGATTGTAGATTATACCCTGAAAGGTCTGCATTGGCAGAACGTACTAGTAGTGAGGGACATGTGATGCGATATGATGTCAGGATCTTGGCCACCGAACCTAATTATGTTAAAAGAATTTTTTTGGAGATGGCTTGAATCTCACAGGAGGATAATGCTGTTAACAAGAGAAGTGATATTGACTAACTAAATGCATTGTACTCATATTTACTATACTTGTATAAAAAAATATTAATGATATATCACAAGTTGATTCCTTTTAAGTGATTTTGTGGGTGGTTCTCTGTAAAGGTTTGAAGGGTGGGTTGCCCCACAGCGGTTAGGCCACAATTGGCCCATGGTGCATCCTTCTGAGGTTCAAAACTTCCTTCTAGCTCGTCATCCAGCCTACTTCCTTGAAGTAGGCGATAACGTCGCCTGAATTAAGTTCCCTCATATTGGCGTATGTTCGCCTGTGCTCGCCGAATACTTGAAACCTAAAATGAGAAATACTTGAAACCTAAAATGAGAAAGTGTCTGACATTCGCAAAGAATGTGTTCGACAGTCTCATCTTCTTGATCACATCCTCTACAAACTGGGGTGTTAGATAGACCCAGTCTGTGAAGGTGTTTTCGTAGGTGGCAGTGACCAGTCAGAATTCCCGTGGTTGTTCGTAGGTTCCACCTGTTCATAGTTACGTATTTTTTGGCTACTTTGCTATCCGGATACTGTAGCAGTTCCTTGGCAAGCCTGCAGCCTTCTGCGTCGTCCCATCTACCCTTAAACCTATTAAGGGAGTGTTCCTTTAATAGGTCGGCCGTCGCTGACGCCGATAGACCGATGAAAGTGCCAGGTCCCAAGAGATTTTGGGAGGCTGCCTTCCTGGCTAGCGAGTCTGCAATACGGTTTCCTTTCGATTTCTCATGGCCCTTGATCCAGCCTAAAGTGACCGTGTTGTTGGTCCATGCTTCGATTAAGGCCATGTGACATTCTAGTACTAGGCCTGATGTAATACGTGGTCTGTTCAGGGCTAGTAGTGTTTGTCTACTGTTCGTAAGGATGTATATATTATTACCTGTGGTTTTCCTTTTGGTAATTTCTTTAGCAGCGATGCAAATAGCAGTGAGCTCTGTTTGAGCAACACTTGCATTGCAGCCCATTGCCCATTTTATGTTTAGATTCAGGGATCTGGAAAAAATACCACATCCTGAGCCCACATTGGATTTAGACCCGTCTGTGAAGATGCGGATTGCGCCTTCTTCCAATAGGTCTTGTAAGTTGTTTTTAAAGATTACCTTGTAGGGCCTGTTGAAGGCATATCGCGGTGGAATCGAGTCCGTATTGGCCTGCAGCAGTGGGATCTCCCTGAGGGCCTCATGCCACAAGTTACGTCTCAGTTTACCGGATCCTATATCAGGTTGAATAACAGTAGAGCGCAGACGTGCCATGGTCATCAAAACAACCTCCTTGATGTATATGTCAAGGGGAGTGAGACCGAGGATTACCTCCATAGCTCTTTGTGGGTGGTTGTTGGATCTTGAGCGCTTTGGATGTGAGAGGGCTGTAGCGCGATGGTTCGAGCCCGTTATTTCTTGGTAACTACCAGTAGCCAAAAACCTCAAAGTTGCCAAAACCTGGAAATGACATACTTGATTTAAGTTATCTTCATTATTGTTTAATGCAATTATTATTGTATATAAATAAAGATAACTGAACTGGATCTTAATATCCTCACAGGGAGGAAATTTCCATTTATTCCATTCCTAGTAAAAATTTTGTTTTGACTTATTTTCGTCTCTACAGTGAGAGCCGATGCTCTTGAAGGTACTTACACATGTTGTTGAACAATATCAATCAGTTGCCTTGTTAGAGCTTTCGTTAGTCGAAACATTTTTATTAATTTTTTATCAGACAGCCCGAAAGGGTTTTGTTTGGGAAGCACATCCACACCTATTTGGTTTAGTATTCCGGCATTCTCAACATCCTCATTTATTTGGTCCCATATTATAGCGTTCGCCATATCCATGGTTAATTTAAAAAAATTGAATCTTGCAGTGGAGGGTGATCAAAGACGCCCTTAACTGAATGCCAAACAGATCAAATCAAAATCACACGATAGGTTAACTGAAACCGGGACAAAAAATCTATTCGAAGTTAAAAATTTTCAATTATCCTAGCTCTTATCTTAAACAACAAAATACCTTAACAAATAAACACTCCTCAATTCAATCGAATTCAAATAAGTGAAGAACAAGTAAGGAAATATACTAAAATATCTTAACCATACACCCAAAATATAAACATAAAGGAAACATAACCTAAGAAAGAGCGTTCCCTGCCTCATTCTATCACAAATCCTAAGAGATGTATTAATTGCTCCCTGGAGAGCGCTGTTCTACTGTTATTTAGTTCAAGAATACGGTTTTCGTACCAAATCCGTGGACATGCCTACTTTCTCTCATTTGTTCTACTCCCTGGTTTTCAAGAATCGCGGCATTGGTGGCAAGCACAGTACCATTATTCTTTATGTGTGGAAACCTAAAATTAGATAATACGGATAGAAAAAGAATTAAAACAATTGTATTTCATAAGTTTATAATAGCATGTTTAGGTTAGATAACTCTTTTATTAAAATTATATACGTACCTATTTTAGCTGGAATCGAATATATCTCTTTGTAAAAGTCTTGGTGTATATCTAAATGCCTAAATCAGCAGTTATTCAAAATATAAGGGAATAATATCTGGTCCAAAATCACACCAATGGTATCTAAATGGCTAGTTATGTTTGTTTCGATACAAAATTGACATAACCCATGATTATGACGTCACCACTAATACCGCGTATTGGATCTTTAAGGCGGATTCTGATGCATCCGATATCCGACGAACTTGCTATTGGTCAGAATGATTTGGCGCATTTTTTCATCCGAAAAAGTTATTGTTCGTATGACGTCGGATGATTGTTGAAATTATTTCAACCTTTGTCCGATATCGTATGTCTCCTAACCTCATTGTTCATTTTTTGTATGAAAGGTCGTTTACCGTTTCTGTGTTATCGCATACTATGAAAATGAACGTTTATCAGCTCCAACAACGGAGAAAACTAAATGATATATTACTTTTAACCATTTTACCGCTCAGAAGGAGACACAGACAACGAATAAAAAAAAATTGGGTCCGGGATATTTATAAAAACCGAATAATACAAGGGGTCTATCACAATTTGTTAAAGAAGATGAGATTATCGGATAAAGACAAATATTTCAATTATCTCCGAATGCCCAGTGAAACTTTCAACAATTTATTAGCTATTATTGGTCCCAGACTGACTAAGATATATTGTGTAAGAGAACCAATTTCCGCAGGCGAGGCACGCCCTCACATTAAGGTCAGTTTGGCTTTGTACAATGAAATGTTTACTAGTCATTCATGTATTATTTGAAATTCAATATATTATTTATTTTAGATATCTTGCTAGTGGGGACAGCATGATGTCAGTATCATATTCTTTTCGCATTGCTCCTTCTACAGTTTCAGCTATAATTAATGAAACATGTAACATTATCTGGGATTGTTTAAATGAGAAGGTATTGTTAAAGCCAAGTGAAGCATCCTGGCTGAAAACTGCCAAGGATTTTGCAGAAAAATGGCAGCTGCCTGATTGTGTTGGGGCAAGCATGTTGTCATTCAGGTTATTAAAAGTTTCATATTATCAAATTACTTTTTTTACATTATTTCTTAATTAGTTACATATTGTTGTTTTTATTCTTTTCTCCAGGCACCTGCAAAGTCTGTATCATCCTTTTATAATTACAAAGGCACACACAGTATCGTTCTGTTGGCATTATGTAATGCCAATTACAGATTTAGTCTTGTGGGTAGACATAGCGATGGGGGCATATTCAAGAACTCCAATATAGGGACATCACTGACAGCTGGTACTATGAAACTTCCACCTCCTTCTGTACTAGGAGTTAGCGAAGAGCTAATAAGCTATTATATTACTGCCGATGAGGCATTTCCTTTGTCAACATCTCTTATGTGGCCTTATGCAGGCCGCTTTTTACCACAAATCAAAAGAACTTTCAACTACAGGTAATATATATATATATATATATATATATATATATATACACATATATATATACACATATATATATATATTGAGATAATAGTATCTTTTATTTATTTAATTGTTTATATTTTTATATTAGGTTTATATTATTTATTATAATTTTAGTTATTGAGCGCCAGATGGAATTAATGAAATAATAAATGAATGTCTGTTTAGTTTAAAAAGGAAAAGGCCAGCTAACTTATGAAACTCTTAATTATTTGTAGGGAATTATCGTGAATGAGGAAACGTTTATATTTAAATTTAAACTTCAAAATATTTAAGATATTATATAATTTATAAGGAAAAGAACTGTTACTTATTATTTTCCAATAATTCTTAAATAGATCTAAATAGCACTCAATACGTCTTTCTTTTATGACTCTTTCAGCTGGATTAGCGTTTGGATGTCTAATACATAGATGTAAATATAGGGTTTATATTTGACTTAATCAACCATGTTTTTAATGATTATGCAATTATTGGGAATATCATTATCCATGAAATATTTTGTTAAATTCCTCTTTGTGATTTTTGTATTCATCTTATTACTAGGAAATACAGTTATAAATTTTGAAAATATGTCCACAATTACCATGATATGTCTATTGCCTTCTATACTAGTTACTAAATTTGAAATATAATCTATTGCTATGGTTTCTAGCGGTTTTGAAGGTAAAATAGTTTTAGGTAAATTTTCATTATGGAAATTCTTTTCCTTAGCAAATTGGCATATTTCACATGTTTTAACAAGGTTTTTTATTAGATTGATGACCTTCCTAGAAATATAATTTTCTCTGAATATCAGAAATAATTTTTTTGTGCCAATATGATTGAATTCTGCGTGTAATTTTTTTATAATTCTTCTTGCCAAATCTTTTGTGATTACATAAACTTCGTTACCGTATAATGATTTATAGAATACCCCTTCTTTAAATTCAGATTTATTTTTTTCTTCTTATTTTAAATTCAATTGATCTGTCTTTATTGTTTCTAATGAGAATATTCCTTGATTTTTCTTAAACATGTTTAGTCCTATTTTCCTTTCATTCACGCTATTGTTTTGTAAATTACTGTCCATTCTGCTGATGTTGTCAGGTACAATATTTTTACAGCCTGGTATATATATGATCTCGAAATCATATTCTTGTATCAGTAAAGCCCATCTATGAATTCTAGCGTTCCCATATTTATTTTTTAAAATAGTTGTAATTGCTTGATTGTCTGTCAAAATGTCAAATTTATTTCCAAGTAAATAGAATCTTAGCTTTTGCATACAGAATATGATGCTAGCTAATTCTAATTCGCCAACACTATAATTCTTTTCTGATTTTTTTGTTAGTCTACTTACAAAAGATATGGGAATTTCTTTATCATCTAAATTTTGGCTTTATACTCCTGCAAAACGGTTTATGGAAGCATCTGTCTTCAGGATGAATTTTTCGTTATAATTAGGATGGTATATTTTAAGTTGTTTTAAGAATTCTTCCTTTATTTTGTTAAAAGCTACTTCTCTTTCATGGTTCCATTGCCATTTTACATTTTTATGAAGCAATTCCAAAAGTGGTAACTCCATTTCAGATGAATCTGATACTTGTCATTTAAAATAGTTAAATGTACCTAAAAATCCTCTAAGAGTTCTTAAATTTGATGGTCTTGGATATTCCTGAATTAATTTACATCTTTCAGGAGACATTTCAATACCTTGTCTATCAATTTTGAAACCTAAATATTCAATTTCTTTTTTATAAAATTGGCATTTCTCAACGTTTAATTTGAAACCAGCCTCATCTAACTCCTTTAAAATTATTTCTATATGCTTAAGATGTTCTTGTTTTGTTTTAGAGAAAATTAAAATGTCGTCTACATAATGTAGGGTGAAATCTTCATATTTGTTTAGGATTTTATGGAGAGCCTTGAGTAGTGCACTTGTTGCTGATTGTATTCCGAAAGGTGTAACACAAAAACGATACACTACTCCATCTACTATGAAACCTGTGTAGTCTCTACTTTCTTCATGGAGTGGTATCAACCAAAAGCTGTGTTTTAAATCTAATTTAGTAAAATAACTTGTTTTAGTAATTCTTCCTAAAGTAGCTTCTATGGATAACGGTGATTCGTATTCTGGAATACAGTGTTTATTCAAATTTCTGGCATCAAGACATATTCGAATATCTGGTAGTTATCCTGTTGTTGATTTCTTACGAACTATAACGATAGGGTTTATAAAGGAAGTTGTGCTATACTCTATAATATTATCCCTAAGTAGTTTATCAATTGCTCTCCTTGTGTCATCTTTATATTTATAAGGGATAGGATAGGTTTTTGATTTGAAATTTTGTATGTCATTGATTTTGATTTTGTGTACATAATTAGTAGCAACTATGGGTTCTTCATTAATTAATCCTGGATATTTTACAATTAACTTCATTACTTCATTTTTCATCTCTTTTCCACTATTTATTATTACTCCTTTTAAATAATTTTCTTCATTTACATCTCTCTTTCCATAATATTCATATAAATAATCATTTGTTTTCTACTCACAATTATTTTCCATTCTATTTAAATCCATTGCTTCACACTCTCCACTTCTTTTAAACATATCATTCGAATAACCTTCTTGTACTCCTATTTGTATTTTATTTAAATATTTTTCTTCTTTAATATCTTCTTCGAACCCAATTTCTACATTATTCATCATTATCGACTTCATATTATAATCAATAATTATTTTGTGTCTATCTAACTCGTCATTCCCCAACAAAATATCAAATTCCATATCCTCTACCACTAATAGTTGTGTATTCACTAAGCAATTGTTAATTTTTATATCTACAATTAAGGATTTATTGACTTCTTCTAATTTCTTTCTATTTATTCCTACTAAGTTGATTTTTTTAACTGTTACAATATTTTTATTTAAATTTAATTTATTTACAAGCGCATAGTTTATTAATGATGTTTCCGAACCCGTATCAATTATTATCTTAATATTTTGATTATTTATTTTCCCATGAATTATTACCAATTTTGTTTCTTTTGTTTTTAGATCATCGTGTGTCATAAGAAATTCACATGGATGACAATATTTGTACAGACTCTCCGAAACACCATTATTTAATGAAAATCCTGTCTATGGGAAGAGTTGTCAGGAGCTTGGGCTGAAAAATTTTCCCTACATTCCTGATTTACTTCACTGTGATCGTTATGTTCTAAGCTACGTTCTCTGATAATTCACCCTTCGATTATCATTTTGCCTTTCTGTATTTATCTCTGTATTAGAGCTACGTCTTTGGCGATAATTTGTATCATTATAATTTCTAGGATTATTATTATAATTATTTTGGTTACGTCTGTCATAATTGTATTGATTAGGATAATTAGTGACTCTATTATTTACATTGTTGGGATTACCATTAAAATTATTATTGTATCTAAGTCTATTAAAATTCCTGTTATTTGTGTTGTTGTTAATATTTTTTTTATAATTGTTATCATTATAATTTGGATTGTCTGCATTTCTGGTATCGTAACTGTAATTTCTATTTTGTCTGTTCATTCTATAATCAAGATTTTCTTCCACTCTTTACAGATATCTATCTAATTGGTCGAATGATTTTATATTTTGGGTAGCTATTGTCTTAGATATTTCAGGTTTATAATGTCTGGAGATATACATTACTATTTCTTCCTCACGAATACACGGTTCTAAGAATTGTGATTGTGAGTACAAATTTAATGCATAGTAGCTCATACTTTGTTCTCCTTTATAATTGTATCTTCCAAAATAAAGTTTTACTCTCAAAATTTCTTGATTTATTTCACTCCAATATTGTTTCAGAAATTCTTCTTCAAATTGTACATAATTATTAATAATTGATTCTTTACTATTAAACCAAAGTTGTGCTTAAATTACACCTTATTATTCCCTTCATATCTTCTAAGTCTTCTGTGTATTCAGTTTTACTTCTCAAAGTCCTTAAAAACACTTTTGGGTGTATTTTTCTGATGTCCCCTTCAAATTTTATTATGTTATCAATTCGAAAAGTTGGTAATTGTGTGACAATGTTTGAGTTTTTGATTTTTTATCTAATCCTTGTATTTTTCCCTCTACGTCTCTTTGTATAGTTCGTATTGCTTTCTTATTTTCTTTTTCGGCAATTTTATAACTTGTTTGTATTCCCGTTTCCATATTTTTGTCTAATTTGTTTATGTCATTCCATATTTCTTGTATTTCCACTCTATTTTTCTTTATTTCTCTATCCAATGCTTCACATTTGGTATCCATTGCTTGTGAACATCTATCTTCCACTACGTCTAGTTTTCTATCAAACGTACTTATTTCGTCTTCAAATTTTTTATTTATCGTATTGATTTTTCCCTCTTGTAAATTTATTTCTCTGGTAAGTGTTTCAAATTTCGATTTCATATCCTCTATGTGCTTATCAATGTGTTCGTTTTGTTTCTCGATTTTATGGTCAATTCTATTAGCCAATGTATTCATATTTGCACTGATTTCTGTACTTTGTTCTTGCATTAATTTCTTCATTAGGGTTTCAAACATATTCATCATATCTGTCTCCTTCCTTCTTGTTTGTTGTCCTCCAGCTTATTGTTCTGTGTCATCCTCTTTTCTTTCCTTGTCATAATCTATTTGTTTTACTATGATGGATTCCCTGTATTCTTCTGCTTGGACATCTTCTAAATCTGTAAAAATGTAGGTTTCTGGATTTTTTTCCTCTTCGATCATTACATCTTTTAATCTGTTAATTATTGTTTGTTTGGTTCCTTGCTTATCGATATTTCTTTTCTCCAGTTCTCTTCTTATATCTTGTATTTTCAAGTCCTTTCATAATTCTCCTGTTATATTTTCTATTTTAATCTTCTAATTTATTTACAAAGTTTGTTGAATGTTTAATACATTTTATATCCCTTTATTTTCGTTTTTTTTATAGTTCTGTATCCTCGTTTTTCGATCGCCCCACGTTGGGCGCCAGTTGAGATAATAGTATCTTTTATTTATTTAATTGTTTATATTAGTTATATTAGGTTTATATTATTTATTATAATTTTAGTTGTTGAGCGCCAGATGGAATTAATGAAATAATAAATGAATTTCTGTTTAGTTTAAAAAGTAAAAGCCCAGCTAACTTCAGTCCTCAAGATGAAACTCTTAATTATTTGTAGGGAATTATCGTGAGTGAGGATATGTTTATATTCAAATTTAAACTTCAAAATATTTCAGATATTATATAATTTATAAGGAAAAGAAATATTTACACTAACTGTTACTTATTATTTTCCAATAATTTTTAAATAGATCTAAATAGCACTCAATACGTCTCTGTACTACTAATAAATACCTTGCCCAATGGGTTTAACTATCTTACTGAATAATATTTAGAGGTTATGAGAAATTATATTATTGAAATTATCGAAAAGTTCCTTCTTTTTTTTATATTAGTTATCAATCTATTCAGTAAAATTTGTTATAATATTCTTATCTAAAATTTGTTAAGTAACTTTTTATCTGGTCGTTGAATTTTATGTGAAATATATCAAAAAATTACCATTTAAATTGACACAAGTCCGATCAGATAAAAAGGTTATGTATGTAAATTTTGACAGTTCCTTTGTGAAAAATAGAAATGATATAAATTTAGTTTTTTATAAATTTACCTTACAGTTTGTAATTATGCTCTGGATTTTTCTTCGATATTTCTTAATTTAATTATATGTAGTAATGAACTGAACCAAAATTCAGTTCTATGTCCTTGCTGGATACCGAAGACTACTTTTCCGTAGTTCCAGTAAGTAATGTTTTATTATATTTACTTGTATTGTGATCAAATACTTTTTCTCCTCTTTATCTAATCTATATTCTCCACTAGTGTCATTGTACTCTGAAGTAATATTTAGTTAATTTTACTTATATTTAAGAATAATTTCTTCTACAGCTTTTCTTATATCTCAACATGTATCTTCTTTCTTTAGTTCTCTTATTATAATCTTATTTGATGTCTCTATTTTAATAATCTCTTTAGAAATCCCTCTCAATTTTCTTCCCTTTTTTCAATCAAAAATCAATCAACAACCTCCCTCGACCCCCTTAGCAACCAACCATCAACATTTTTTTTATATTCATCTTAGATGAAACTTTTAATTTTCTATTACTTGTATTGTGATCAAATACTTTTTCTCCTCTTTATTTAATCTATATTCTCCACTAGTGTCATTGTACTCTAAAGTAATATTTAGTTAATTTTACTTATATTTAAGAATAATTTCTTCTACAGCTTTTCTTATATCTCAACATGTATCTTCTTTCTTTAGTTCTCTTATTATAATCTTATTTGATGTCTCTATTTTAATAATCTCTTTAGAAATCCCTCTCAATTTTCTTCCCCTTTTTCAATCAAAAATCAATCAACAACCTCCCTCGACCCCCTTAGCAACAACCATCAACATTTTTTTTATATTCATCTTAGATGAAACTTTTAATTTTCTATTTTGACTAAATGATCTAGCACACTTCACTTGCACACTTCAAAGTTTCTTATCTAATGGTTTTACAATAGATTAAGATTAAAATCGTTATAACAAATTATTGGATTAATAATAAGTATAGAATTAGATTAAAAAATTTTATTACGTTTGTTTTTAGTTTGTATCCTGTATTCTATTTAAATGAAACAAGTACCTGTTATATATTTTTTTAATTAAATACTTTTCTATAACACACAGACACAATACTAAAGAAAAAACAACACTTTCACACTATCTTTCACACAATTCATTTTTTTGACATTCAAATTTATTCTGAAGGTATACCAACTAATATGTTAAGCACTATGTTTTCTTTCTAAATTGAAATTTTAATTATAATTGAATTTTTGTAATTTTAAAATATGTCCAAATTTGTTCTCTTTCGCCTTTCTTTTTATAGATTTTAATTATTTCGGATTTGAAATTAAATATTTACTTATTTATTTGTTTATATAATATATATATATATATATATATATATATATATATATATATATATATATATATAAATATATATATATAAGAGATATACTTTCCAGAGGAGTTTTATAAATTTTAAAAATCTTTAGAAAAATAAATTATTGTTACCGGTTTTTTTATATGTCAATGATTTCTGCTTCCTGCCGTTTTCTACTAATTATGTTTCCTGAATATCCACTCACCAGCAATCTTGCGTTATTCACCAATGTACGTCTCAGCTCCGACACTTCACTTCATCGTTACTTCTTGTTTCTTAAATACCTTCTGCTGCATTCCGAACATTCTTAACAATTTATTTTATTTAAATTCTCCAACAATAAAAACTTTTACAATATCCGTCTCTGCTCTTCCAATATACTTTACATTATTCTGATGTTACTTATTGATGTTTATTATTTGACTTCTGCTACTCACGTTCCTTCGTTTCTTTTTAAATTGTATAAATTAACTTTTCCAAATTTAAATTTATCCTTTTATAATATTTATTTCTTTGGTTTGGTTAACTTTTCTATGTAATCGTCCAATTTATATAATTTGCGGTTCTTTTTTATAATTTTTTCTTAAATTCCAAAATTTCTGTCACCCTTCTAAATCTCTCCAAAAAACTCCCTTATTTATCCGTTACCCGGTATCGATATTCCTTTTTTTTATATATATAAAACGTTCAATCCCACTTAGATTATTCATTTGAACCAATCACATTTCCTTTCTATTTTAATTTTATGACTTTATTAATTGTTATACCTTCTTTACATATAGTATGAACTGAATCTACATTATAAACTATATTATTTACCAGATACAGTTTTTTGAATTTATAAGAAATCTTTTCTTTTAAATGTCAATTGGAATCTTTATATTTACCGAATTAGCTGTATAACCACATACATCTCACACTCATATTCTTATTTAATTTAAACCATTGACAATAACAATAATTTTAACCCAACATTTTAACTGTCATCGTGATATTTTGTGTTTACAAAATTTTATTATAGATATGAATCGAAATATGGATTGCATTTATCCAATATTAATTTATTCACTGGCAATTACTGAGGTAAAGTTCATATTTTATATTATGGTATGAATGAATACGTTGTCTTCAAAACAATATTATAGTGGTTATTTGTTTGGATAATTTCAGCATTGAAAATATGGACATTCTTATCAGGTATTTATAATTCTATAACTACTCTATTTGTGTACCTGATAATATATATATATATATATATATATATATATATATATATATATCTATTGCGAGTGAAATTTTTCTTGAACCTTCCAGTTATATTGAACAAAAAAATTTTTCTTGGTATTTGGTTCGGTTTAAATTAGAAAACAGACTTTAAATAGTCATGTTTTTTATTTAGAAATATATAAAAACGGGAAGTTTCGACTGGTTCCCCTAGTCTTTTTCATACCATAATATTCTAAAAACCCAAATCGCAAAAATGTTTTATAATGTTTTTTCATATTAAAAGATAAATAAACTCACCCTGAAACGTAATGAGAATATCCAAAAACATTTATTTTAAAGAGAATAATATATGGTAACTATAAATACATTCAGCAAACAATCAAAAACATTTTATATTTTCCTAACGGAAACAATGGTAACTAAAAAATGCTCTAAGCAAACAAATAAAAAATACAAATAAAACTTTAACTACATTTTGAACAGATTTTATTTTGATGCGCACCGCATATGGGTTTATTGCACTTCAAACAGTAGGTCGTGGTCATGCTTCTCTTTGCTGATGGACACATGTGACAGTAAGTTCGACGTCCTTTTTGAGACTCTGGACGTTCCTGTAACGCAGGTTGCTGCCTTTCTCCTAGTACTTCTTCTATCATAGTGCGCAAAGGGATGCTAAATCTTGGATCTTGAGCCAAAGGTGAAGATTGCCAAGGCTGAGTCAACCTGATGTGCAAATTCTGCATATACTTTTCTCTTGCTATGGGGTTGCCGCCAGGCGAAATAACGTTATGATTGTAAATCACAAACGAATTGATGCACGCCATATTCAGTAAATTGAAAAAAATACACATTGGCCATCTTTTGGTTTTACAATTACAGTTCATGTTTTGACACATTTGGTCAAATATGTCAACAGCACCCTTCGTGGAATTGTATGTATGTATTATTTCTGGTTTGTGTGTTGTTTTATTTACAGTTCCCGTTTCATGCATGGTTGACAGTAAGAGCACATGTTTGTTAGCTTTGGGCTTTTATGATACTAGAGTCGCTTTTTCATTGTATGCGAATAAGGAAGTATGTACCCTTATATCTTTATCTATTTCTATAAATTCCTTTGGAACCTCTTTTTTGTTTTTCCTTAGAGTGCCAACTACAGTTAGTTTATAAGGATTAGCCAAAGGAATATTGGTAAACCAATTATCCATGGTAATATTCCTGTTTGTTCCGTGGATTGATTTGGTCAATGTTTCAACATAATAATCTGTCAATGGCAATCCATTGGTTTTTGTGGATTTTCCGACATAAGGAGATGCATCTACTAGATATTTCGTAGATACATCACATAACAGAACAAGTTTCAGGCCATATTTAGCTGGTTTGTTTGGTATGTACATACGAAACGCACAGTGACCCCGAAATCCTACTAGCTGTTCGTCGATAGTTACATATGAACCTGGTTTGTACGAGCTTCTACATGTCTCTGTAAACTTATTCCAAATGTCTTCTATTGGTGCAAATCTAGATTCTTGTCTTCTTTCCTCGCGTGTATTAGCGTCATCAAAACGTAAGCAGGCTGTCAAAAACTCAAAACGCTTTTGAGTCATTGTTGCTTTATATGGAGTACCACAAAAGGTGGTATTGAACATGGTGTCGGTCGCCAAATGATTATCTTTCAAAACTCCGGCCAAAATATATAATCCAAGTAATGCTTTTAGTTCTTCCAAACTTGTTTCGGAAATAAACGCTAGCTCCTTATCGTAATTTTGACTTGCTGAGCGAATCTTTTGATTAGTGTATTCCACTATTATATTCAACGTATCATCCGAGAAAAATATTTGAAATGCGCGTACTGGATCAAGTATATTTCGTAATTCCGGCGAAGGTCCTGGTTTTACATATATAATATTTTTCGAAGAGGTCTTGCGTTTCTCCGTGCCGGTTGGTTTGGAAAACCGCTGGTAGCCATTTTTTCCATACAACTTGTCTTTAGCTGGGGTAACCACAAAGCTAGGTTCTTCATTGGCAGGGTCAGTCTGAAAAATAATAAGGCAATAAAAATGCTTATACCTCACACGTATATAATATAACTTACCTGAACACTTGTTATTTCTTGTAAAGTTGTATCATCTTCTGATCTATTTCCGGGTCCTGACAAAGTTTTCCTTTCTTCTGTTCTTTTCATATTGAGTTTCGGACGTTTTGGAATATTTGCCTTTTCGATTTCCAAATCCTGTTTTTTCCAAATTTTTGACAAATTACTCAACATCCGAGATTCCATTTCCTCATGTGGCAACCATTCTGGATCATCGTCGTTATCCCCAGACTCGCTTTCCGTTTCAGATTCGGCTCTAGTAACAACATTTTCGGTTTCACTGTCACTACTTTCTAACAGTGCTCTCTCCAGCTCTTCCAATGTTAAACCACACCTTGACATTATAGACCCTTCCTGGTATTGATACGTAAAAAAATCGTGATGTAAAATGCACCTATTGATATCGATGCGTAAAATTTACGTGCAGTGTTCTGGAAAACAATGTGTGACAAATACGTACTGGCTATGTATTGAATCGATGAATACCAGCTTGGAGCTAGCATAGCTGAAAGGAGGGGATAAAGCGCACGCGAATAACTGCAGTGCTATTAAATTTCTAATTTGAGTGCGTAAATTTTACGTACGATACCGGTCTAGCGTTAAACATGTTCAGAATAAAATCTTTTTTATCATGTGGAATGGCTAAAATGCAATCATCTACATACCTGACATACCTGTAAAAAATGGTAAATTAAAATTTAGTTGGTCTTCCATAACTAACTGGGCAACGACATTTGATATGCTTGACCCCATAGCACAACCATCAATTTGTTTGTATATTTTATTTTTATATAAAAAGTATGTTGAATTAAGAGTGATTTCTATGGCTTCTAAAAAGTTATTCATGGGAATATCTGTGAATTTTTTTATTTGAACTAGAGGTATTTCTATCTCAGATAGATTTGGTACCATCCGTTTCAAAAAATTGAGAGTACCTAAGAAACCACGCAAAGTTTTCAAATTACTAGGACGCTTATATTCTCTAATTAATTTTATTCTTTCTGGGTCCATTTCAATTCCGGACTTAAAACCTAAATAAATGACTTCAGTCTTAAGAAAAAACACTTGGAAATTTTAAGTTTCAAACCTGCTGAATCAAGATCCCTCAAAACTAATTCAAGATGTTTGTAATGTTCTTTTTCATTTATTCTCTATTTCGAGCTACTCTATTGTCAGTATCATTATTCAATTTATTCCAATCATCACGCTCATTACTAATCCCTTCTATAATATTAAGAATATTTTTATCATTTAAATAATTACCACCTTTCCTCAACATGAAATCATTTTTATATTCATCACCTATTGTTAACATTGCATTTTTGTAATCAATAATGAATTTGTTCTTACTCATCTAGTCGTTACCTATAAGTACTTCACATTCTAAATGATGAACTATCAGTAAATTCATTTGTAATTCTATCGAACCTATCTTAATTTTTACTAATATAGACTTATTTGTATAACCTAGATTTTTGTCATTAATCCCGATTAAATTAATTTTTGGTATTTTAATAATATTACTTTTTAAATCACAAAACTTTGCAATACATTTTTCAGAAATTAAAGAGGCTGTAGATCCCGTATCTAAGATAATTTGTATATTACGATCACAAATTTTTCCTGTTATAATTAATAAACCTTCTTCCTTTTGTTCTAGGTGTTGGTTGCTTATATCGAAATCAAGAAATTCACGAGGTTGCATGAAATTACACCTAGCTACATCTTCATACACCCACTTTAAAAATGTGGATTAGGAGTATGATTACCCCTGACAGTCTCAGAAGAACGAGACCTACCTGATGTATGGTTATTCTGACATGACTGAACAGGATGTGAAACTTCCCTGTTCTCACTGGATCGGGAATTGGCAAGTGTAGTGTTTATGAGAATTAATACGTCTATAGATTCGCCTATGTTTCGTGTATTTGCACCTCTTTCATCATTGTTACCTCTATTATTATCATTTCTATTATTTGAACTGTGCTGATTTCTTTGGTTAAAATTATTTCTATTTTCTGCACTATAATAACCACGATTGTAATCATTGTATCTCGGAAAATCGTTATTATTATTATAATACTCCCTATTATTTCCTTGGTTTCCAAAGCTATTAAAATTCCTATTCCCATTCCCCCTATTATTTCCTTGATTTTCAAATCTGTTGAAGTTCCTATTCTCGGTCCCTCTATTATAATTTTCATATTGATTATTGCCGTAATTCCTTCTCATATTATTATTATTGTAGTTATTTCTAACTCTATTTCGATTATTAGTCAAGTTATTATTATCCTCTACATTCTGATTAGTTGTTTGTCTATTGGAATTTTTGTTAAAATTACTATTATTTGAATTTCTATCTAAACTTCTTTCGACTCTTGACAAATATGCTAACAATTGATCAAATTTACAAATATTTTGTAACGCTATCGCTTCACAAATTCCTGGTTTGTAATGTCTAGATAAGAACATGACAATTTCAGTCTCGGATATACTAGGTTCTAGATATTGGACTTGGGAATAAAGCTGCAACGCATAGTTAGACATATTTCTTTATTGATCAAATTTTCCAAAATACATTTTTTCGCGTACTTTGCCTTGTTGTAATTCACCCCAGAAATTATTTACAAATAATCTTATAAAATCATCAAAATCATTTATTTGATCTTCTTTACAATTTAACCAAAGTAATGCTGTACCTGTTAAATTAGCCCTTAAAAATTCCTTCAAGTTATACACATTCCCTATTTTTCCGGCTTTATTTTTGATTGTTTTAATAAAATTTATTGGATGATTTTTTTTAAAATCATCGCAAAATTTTGTGGAATCGTCTCTATTATTAGGACAAGTAATGTATGTAATACCCCCATTACCTACCATCCTATTTTCGGCATAATTCTGAATACTTTGATCCATATTTTGTAATATTCTTTCTAACTCTTCTTTTAAACGTTCTATGGTATTCTGATTACCGTTTAGTTGGTTTGCTAATAGTTTTTCTTGAAATTCCTTCCTCAATGTAGCTTTAGTTTTCTTGTTTTCCTCTTCAGCTATATTTAGATTTAGTTGTATTCCCTTTTGTACAGTTTGTTCTAAATCTGTAGTTCTTCCACCCACCTTGATTTCCTTCTCTGAATGTTTGTTATCTATACTCTTTAACTCCTTTGTAAAGTTAGTTGCCTGTAAATTTATCTGATTATGGAGAGATTCTGTTTTCTCACCAAGATTTCCTTCTAATTCTCGGATTTTTGTTTCTGTGACGTCTACCCTCGTTTCAATTTCTGTTAATTTTGTTTGATGTATCTTAAATTGTTTGTTAAATTTAGCAGATATCTGCTCTAGTTTTTTGTTTTTCTACACTGTCTTGTATTTTTGTTTGTATGTCCGTTTTTAATTTTTCAGAATTTGATGGTATGTCCATTTTTAAATTTTCTGCTATTGTTTTCATAAATTCCATTATTTGTACCATTTCTACGTTCACACCTGGATTAGTTAGTGTTGTTTGTTGTGGTAGATATTGGTAAACTTCTGGTATATTTTCTTCTTGTTGATCTTCTGAATTATCTTGTATCAAACTTTCTTGTGTACACTCTATATCTATTTGTTCTTCTGCAATTTCTTCCTCTGGTATTTTTTTAAACGTACGAATAGTGTAGGTTTGTCTCCACTATCATCCATTCCCCTGATTCTGAGAGCTTCTTTCAACTCAGAAAGTTTCATCTTTCCACATACTTCCAATTTTTCCGACATGATGATTTGATTACGTTTTTTATTATTATAATTTTTATTACAATAATAGAGGTGTATTCATTTAGTAACCGTTCTCCTAAAGACGGCAGTTGTCACAAGCAAGAGATGTGTTTTTTAGGATTCTTTTTTATTTTATTATTTAGTTTAAGCTTGTAATTAATAAATGAAATTTAGACAGTATTTATTACTCCTTACCCTTCCCGAATATTTTTAATAAACAGTTTGGTTTTACAACATTGGAAGTACAACCGAGTCTTCACATTTATTTTTGTAATGTTAATTTACTAAGTTTTTTAATTTTACAATCTCATCGAGCCCCACGTTGGGCGCCAAATTTGTGGTGTTACTTTTTACTACGTCTTCTTCGTTTGGGCGCCTATATAAATTTAAAAAAAATTGTATATCTTTTCTTGATAACTGAGATCTTTATGAAACGTTGTTGATAATTTTCATTCTACCCCTGTAGGTATTATATTTGAGCTTGTGATTCCTCTCAAGGCGTACGGGCTATGGAAATTAGTAAACTCTAGAACATAGACAAATAAGTTTACTCTATGCCCTCGACTGTACTGTATAACTGTCTAATTAGAAAAAACAAAACAAACTGTTCATTAAAATATCAAAAAAAGAAAACAAATACATTTATTTACATAGACATTTAAAATAGAGATGATGAACGCATAAAAAATATCCAAAAACAATTTAGTAAATGGGAATTTTCCGAAATGAAATATTTAACTAGCGAAAGTTCGTTACGTCAAACTTAACTTTGCAATTGTATTTATCTTGACTGTCGTTTTGTTGTTCCAGTCAATATTATAGATTTAATTTAGGGTAAGTAGATTATGGATAAACTTACCAAGGGATAATATATTTATTGTATTTATCTTGACTGTCGTTTTGTTGTTCCAGTCAATATTATAGATTTAATTTAGGGTAAGTAGATTATGGATAAACTTACCAAGGGATAATATATTTATTTGTTTTTATTTTAGTTATCCATTAGTAATTGAAATGTAAACCACTACGGCGTCAGGCAATACGCGAGATTAGTGTGACGTCACAATTTGAAACTGTATCCAAACAAAAATTGTTGCCATAGGAATTTGCATTTGAGTGTAGATTTTTGATTATTTAAGCGTTTCATACGTGTTTTTGAAAGGAATAAATTGTTGAAAAGTAAGTAATCATGTCTACTCAATATAAAAAATAATAGTTTTGATAATGTAAGTTATCCCGCAATCCGTATTTTTGATTTTAAAAGCTATATTTGAGGTTATGTTTTACTGGATTATTTGATTAATGTGAAAATATAAGATAAATAATAGTAAATGTTTGTTTTAGTGTCATCAAAACATGTTTCAACATTCTCTTGAAACCTTTTTTAATGATAATATGGGTTTGTTAGTGAAAAATGCTTAATTGAAGTGTGCTTTCAAGAGACAGGAATTACATAATTCATTTTGATGAAAATATATTAGTGATAATTGAAAAATATAACTATTATCACCAGATACAAGGTGCATTACATATTGCATGAGAGGACATGTGCTATTTGATATTATGAATACCAAGTGACATTATTGTGGGAATTGCTCGACATCAAGAATGGATGAAAAATTTACATGTTTTAATAACATTCTAACTTTACAAATTTATACCATTTATATTCACATAATAAAATGTTTTCATAATTATAAATTTTGATTTGTTTTGTGCTAAGAAAATTAAATTGAGGAAACATTGCAAATTTACATGATAGATTTGTAGGCTCTTTATTCAACTACATGTGTAAACATATTCAATTTTATTCAAAAACAAATAATATAAACAAAAATTTTTCTAAATTTCTTTATTACTCAGAGAAATATTTACTTGTAATACAATGGTTTACATTTAATAGAAAGAGGAAAGTAAGGTACAATATGGAATTTCAATTTAAAATAGCAAACGTTTAAAAAATCATACAAAGCAACTTATAAAAAATGTAAAGCGAAAGATGTGTAATGACAAATAATAATGTATATGTTATAGGGAGATCAATATATACAGTACAAAATCAAACATACAATAAACACGTACAAGTTTGCTTCTACCTTGTTTGCAAAGATTGATCATGTACAAAAAAAAAGTTGGCTAATTTTCTTTTCTACGTCAATAAGATGACAGCTACACAAAAAGCTCCGGGATCTGGTTCTATTGTTCTACAAATATTGTATAAACACACAAAATAAAATGTTATATTTATCATTATGTAGGTACCTTGTCAGCTTCATTCATTTGCTTCTTACTTTTGGATCATTTGGAAATCTATAAAACTTACAGTTCTCTCTGACATTATAATGCTTACAGCCTGGTGGCCAAGACAGTACCATTATTCCTTATGTGCAGAAACCTAAAATTAGATAATACAGATAGAAAAATAATTTAAACAATTGTATTTCATAAGTTTATAATAGCATATTAAAATTATATTCTTATACATACCTATTTTGGCTGGAATCGAATATATCTCTTTGTAAAAGTCTTAGTGTATATCTAAATGCCTAAATCAGCAGTTATATTCAAAATATAAAGGAATAATCTCTGGTCCAAAATCACACCAATGGTATCTAAATGGCTATAAATGTTTGTTTGGATACAAAATTGACATAACCTAAGATTATGACGTCACCACTAATAGCGCGTATTCACAGTGGGTATGTCAATTCATCTACAGGTAAACAATCTTGATGATTCTTTTTTTTATTATAGTCACCTTTGGTAAGCTACCTCACAGAAACAAATGACTGAACATTGCTTTTAAACTCATAATAAAATTGAGGTTTATTTGAATGTATCATTAAATAATATTATAATATTGTTAAGGAGTAATATGGTTTGTATATATATATATATATATATATATATATATATATATATATGCCACACCAATGATTTGCCCTGCTAGAAACATACCTCTTGCTTTGGAGGAAAAATTAAAATTTTGTTTAGGACAATTGGAAAAAAATAAAATAATCAAACGTTTGGAGGGTAGTTCTGAGTGGGTAAATCCAATTGTTATTGTCAAAAAACTAATGGAAGCCTAAGGATATGTCTTGACCCTTCCCAGTTCAACAAATTTTGGAAACATCCAACATTTCATCTGCCAAATTGGGAGGAAATAACGTCAAAATTGCATGGCTCAAGAATTTTTAGTACTATTGATGCAACACAGGATTTTTACAAATCAAACTCGATGAAGAAAGTTGTGCACCTTTGCTACTCCATTTGTGAGATATTCTTTCACTAGATTACCCTACGGTTTATCATGTACTTCTGAAGTTTATTAAGAACGAATGTATGAAATTATTGGATATATAAAAGGATGTGCAATTTTTGTAGATGTTTGTATTATTTTTGCTAGAAGTGTAAATGAACACAATGCCATTCTGGCGGAAGTTTTAGAAACAGCTGAAGAACCCAATATAAGACTTAATAAAAGTAAATCTAAATTTTTACAAACTGAAATGACATATTTAGGTCATTAAATAAGTGCAAAAGGCATAAAACCGGACAAATCTAAAATTGAGGCAATTATTGACATGGCAAGTCCAAGAAACGTAAAAGATTTGCAGCGTTTTTTGGGTATGGTTACTTACATGGGTAGATTCTTAAATAATTTGTCAGAAAAGAGCTATTTTAAGATCGTTATTAAAAAAAGAAAACATTATTCAGTGGCCAGGCTTTCCAAAATATAAAATCAATCTTATCAAAAACCCCTTGTTTAGATTTTTTTACACAAATAGTTTAACCACAATCTCTGTTGATGCTTCACAGAATGGTATGGGAGCGGTTCTAATGCAAAACGGAAGACTTTGTGCTGATGCCTCAAGAGCATTAACGGAAACTCAAAGCCGCTATTCTCAAATTGGAAAGGAGCTTTTGGCTTATTGGTTTGGTGCGACAAGGTATCACCAATATGTTTTTGGCCAAAGATTCATCATCGAAACTGATCAGAAACCATTGATTGCGATCATTAAAAAACCTTTGTATCTTTGTCCGCCAAGACTTCAACGCATGCTAATGCAATTGAAAAAATATGACTTCGAACTCATTTATAAACCAGGCAAGGAATTGATTGTGGCAGACACTTTGAGCAGAACATATAATTTAAAAACAAATTTTGGTGAGAGTGTTGGCTTGAAATAGAATCAGAAATTTGTGCTGTCGAGCTCTCTTTAAACATTACTGAAAACAAAAAGCATGAAATTCAAAATTTAAATTAAAAGATTCTGAGCTTTTGGCTTTGAGGAACCTTTTAGAGTATGGTTGGCCTAAAAATATAAAAAAAATGTCCGGAAATAGTAAAATTTTACTTTAAATTTAAAAATGAAATTTCTTGTGTTGATAACTTAATTTTCAAAAACAATAAATTAGTTGTTTCAAAAGCTTTACGACAAGAAATATTTGAAAAACTTCACTATGATCATTTAGGTTACAAAAATTCTTAGATAAGGCTAACTTATCATTTTTTTGGCCAGGTATGAGAAAACAAATAGAGGATATAACGGATTCCTGTGACATTTGCTGCACTTTTAAAAAATCTCAGGGTTCCGAGCCATTGAGGACTCACAGCATTCCAAGACTGCCTTGGAACAAAGTTGCTGCTGGCATTTTTTATCTTTGTTCGGAATCTTATCTTTTAATAGTAGATTATTACTCTAAATTTGTCGAAGTTGTGAATCTGAATAAGGATTTGTCCTATCAAAATGTTGTTAACAGGTTAAAATCTGTATTTTCTCGTTTTGGTATTCCAAAAATCGTAGTTTCAGACAATGGCGGGGAATGTTCTAGTTTTCTTTTTAAAAACTTTGCTAAAGAATGGGAATTTCAACATGTTACTTCTTCTCCTTTATATCCCCAGTCCAATGGATATGTTGGAAGGAGTCTTAGTCAATTGAAAACCTTCTCAAAAAATGCTTTTTAGATAAAAAAAGATCCGTATCTAGTGTTGCTTAGCTTTCGAAATACCCCATTGGATGGACAAAACTCACCAGCTAACGCCTTAATGAATTGAAACTTAAGGTTAACGATTCCAGAGATAAGTAGTAAATTCTCAAAAAATTTTAATGAAAAACACTATGATTCTAATATGTCAAAGTATCAACAAAATCAGAAAAAATACTTTGATAAAAATAAAAAACTTCTTAAACCTTTGCGTGAAGATCGATCCGTTAAATTATAGATTGAGCCTAAAACTCCATGGCAAAGCGGAAAAACTTTAAAAGTTAGCATTATATCATATTTAGTTGAATTGGAGAATGGTAAAATTTTCAGACGAAATCGTAAATTCATTGAAGAGTTCAGTCCATCCAAAGTTTTAAATTCGAACTCTCAAGACTTGAGTAACTTTCCTAATTTGTTTTCTGATCATAATTTAGAAAATAGCGTTTCTTTTAAAGTGGTAAAAAATGAAAATTCTTCGACTGCAGTTGATTTAGGATTAAGAGGTGACGATGTTAGTGCTATGAGCAGGGAAAACTGTAGTGTTTTTGACGACGATGACGAAAATTCACATAATGATGACGAAAAAAACTCGTGTTCAAGCTTTGACACCTCTTTGAAAAAGACTTCACCTCTAAACCTCAAAAAAGTGGAGAAAAGTAGTAGTTATAGAACTAGATTGGGACGCAAAATAAAACCACCATCAAAATACTCTGATTTTGTCTTGTCAGAAACTAAAGAGAAAGCTACATAGCGTCACACTTATTACTAGTTTTCTATAACTAAAATATTTACTTTCTGACGATGATATTGATTTATCGAAACAATTTTCAATTTTTTAGAATTTTCAATAACTTTTATTATATTGTGGAATTAACTAGAGACCGTGAGTTTCATTTAAAAACGCTAATATGAGCATATTCCACGAAGTAAGGGTAGAGACAGTTAATTTCAGTGAAAAATCTGTCTTTTTCAAAATTTCGCAAACGTTAATCAAATTTTTTTGGCCAATAACATTTTTTATTATTGCAGTGGTTTTTGTTCTTTTGCATTTAATATTATTAGCTATATCAGGCTGAAGTTTAGAAATTCTACTAATCAATTGTGGCTAATGTTCAGTAACAGTAAATGGTAACTTATGTTCCGGTACAAAAGCTCCGAACATTATATCTGCCTTTTTTTAGCAATTTCTAAAGTATTAGAAATTTTCATAGACGGCATGTCACTTAGTTTCACTTGTTTCATCTGAGATGCAGATAATTTTTTATGACTGTCCCTAGCCAGGTGCCTTTTTAATTGCAATTTGCCAGACTTTATGTTTATATATTTATCGCATACTTTACAATATTTTTCGTAAATATTTTTATGATTTGAAGCTAGCCAATCGCGAAGTTCTGCATCCCTTTCCCATTCAACATTGTAGTTTTGATCGTACTTTTTTCTTTTGGGCTGGGGCAGCGAGTCGAATTTATACTTTCTTTGTCCGTTGCTTCGTCTGAACTAGATGTTGGACTTAAAATAAAAACGGTATCTTATAAAATTAAAAATGTTCTTACCACATTTCAAATTGTATGCTAAATAAAAACGATCAAGAACACGCAAAAACTTCTCACACTTAAGCACTGCTATATGAATGTTAAACGAATGTGAACGTTCCGAACCAGAAGTTACAGTTTTCATTTCAACAGACGTATTATGAATATATTGTACATATTAATTTGGTTAGTCTATGCATTGGACGATATACAAAAAATTACAAGAAAAAGACGGTAGAATATAGTGACTAAGCGGGAGAGCGGTATTTCATCGGATAAAACGGTACATCTACCGTTCAAACGGTAGGTCAGGCAGCACTGTCTGTAACTGATGGTATCATCCAAAAATGACATCAAGTAAAAAAACTCCCACTTTTTCTTCTTCTTAGCTGCTGATCCACTGGATACATAATGTCCTCTGATCCTTACATATGTATCTCGCAAATTGCGCCACTTTTTCTGCAGAAATTCTAAGGAATATTCTGGATTTTCGCCAAACTGTTGGAAAACTTCCAACCATAATTGGTCCCTTATATGGTTTTTGACCTCTCTTTATATGTAAGCCTGGAATCCCATAGAGGAGGTCGAGCCTGGACACAGGAAATCAACAATTCCTCAACAGTATATTCTTCAACTACAACACTCTTCTCCTGTTGTTCACAAACCTAAAATTAAATGTTTTGAATATAGGATTTTCTTTTGGGTTGTATACATATTACATTGTACAGCTTAAGTTTCTTTTACTTGATTATTTAATATTTACTCTGCAGTTTTATTTATTAATAAAAAATTTATGTGGAATCAGTTGGAACCACAAGCAATCAGTTATATTTAGTTAACTATATAACTCTACATATAGTTATTTTATATAGTAATATCCATTGTATAACAGAAATGTACCATTGATTCTATCGTTTCTTGAACACTTGCTAACATTTTTAAGCAGTTTATAACTTAAATAAAATATGACCGAAATCATAAACTATATTTTGATTTGACGAACATCAAACTGCAGGAACGCTAACTTCAATATCAACTGTCAAATGCCATTTCAGCCAATAAAAAACGAATGTTCGGAGCCAATAGGAAGGAAGACTTTAGGATCGTCGTAGCTTCGGATATCAGATGTATGAGAAATGCCAGCATTTGAATTCTTCAACTAATCACAAATCCATAACTTCAACCAATAGAATTATTTTCGTATCATCGTATCGTCGGATATCAGATGCATGAGAATCCGCCTTTACCCGTGGGTCATTAATGGTCGCTTCCATGTGTACACAGACACGATACCCGATCGATCAGGGCCTCGATTCTCGAATGTGTAGGAATGCGATCCCATGGGAAAAATGAGACGTTTCCTATGGAAATTTCAGATCACGTATTCTCGAGTAATAAGAACTGCTTCCAGTGCTATAAACCATGAGAATTAGCTGTTTCCAGTGGGAAACACAATAAAATATGAGGTTATAGGATCGTTTATGTTTTTATTTGGGCAGTTTAGTCGTTTCGTGAATTAGTAATCAGTATATTTCGGAGTTAAGATATATATTATATCTATATTTATAAGATATACGAGAAAGAATCTATAATAATTATATTACAATAAAGAGGAAATGGCAAACGTAGATGAAATAGCGTATCTAGAGGCTCTACGAAATTTGGAGATGGCTGAAAGATTAGCTAGAAGGCCTAGAAGAAGGTTTAACCCTAGAAAAGATCCATTTGAGTGTCTGTCGGAAGACTAAAAACTAAAATTATTAGCATAATAAATAACCAATTACAATAAATTAGACAATTCATACGAGAGCCGGCACTGCGTCCACAAAATTGTGAAATTAACTGATCTTGGCAATGTGAAGTTGAATACACACATGAAAAGTTTCATTACAGGCAGTGTGAATACTAGTACACACCTAATAATTACTAACTTCTTGACAATGTGAATCTCAATGCACACTTTTTTTGAGAGCTTCTGTATTTTTTTATAATAAACATACGAGAAAAATTATTACACAATTTTGTTACAGAAACCTTCAGTAATGCATTAGTAATTTTATTATATCAAAAAAATTTATAGTGACTAAGGTGTTCAACGATTTCTTACCTGAGACACGAATAATTATCACGAGGGATCCAGTTTTACAAACACAACCTCACATTATTGAAGACAAAAGGGCGACAAATGTAAATATTCAACTGATTTGGTTATAAGTAGGTAGAAGAGGTATGCAGTGAGGTACGCTTGAAAAATCAAGATAGTATTTTGATATTTGAAATATAAAAAAAATGTTGAAATATATGTGTAATACAATACATATTGCTAGCTTAAGGGTCACCCAAAGATGTTACCCGAGAGGTGATAGATATGTTGGATCCATACCTGGAAGCGCCTTCAAGAAATTCAGCACTGAATAAGCAAACTAATGTTTCAGTTGGTTTAAAAAATCAAGTTAGCCATATTGAATGTTTTAATTTTTTAGGTCCTGGTTGCTCTAAATTTCTATGCAAGCGGAAGTTACCAGACTTCAGTTGGTCAGAACTTGTATTTTGGCATAAAGCAATCTTCTGCAAGTCGGTGTATAAGAGAAGTGACAAACTCTCTTAATAAACGTTCCATTTTCAATCAATGGGTTACATTTCCGTGAACTCTACCCGAATTACAAAATATTCGACATGAGTTAGTATTTTTTTACTTGCTGATTATCAATTTCAATCCTATATTCTGATTCACTTATTAATTACAGATTCTATAATTCATTTGGATTCCCAGGTATAATAGGATGCATTGATTGTACCCATGTGGCAATTTACTCCCCACCAAGACATGGTGCATTATATCCTGAACACATATATATTAATAGGAAAAATTACCATTGCATTAATGTTCAACTGGTATGTATGATATTGGTGAGAATATTATTATATCCTATCCCTAATAACACAAAGTTATCCAATGGATGTACATTGAAAAGGTGCATGTGGACATCCTGCACATATATTGGATAACCACTTATGTCCATCCTGTGTCCATTGGACATCCATTGTATAACCGCAGGCCATCAAATTGGATATCCAATGGATGTCCATACTGTATATCCATTGGACAGCCATCAGGACCAAAATTGTATGTGAATCGTACAGCTTATGGAGGTCTAGTGTACATATATTGTACAACAGGGTAGGGGGAGGCACAGGCCTCTTTCCCCTAGATCAAATGAAAAAAAGTACTGGGAAACCTTGACAGAAGGATCAAGTAATGTACCCAGGTATTCATATATTTACATTGTGAATAAAAAGAGGTATTGATCATCTATATGGATTTATTAAAAATAAATAACTGATATAATTTATTATTTGTTTCCATGGGCGTTTCTCTCGCGTGCTCGCCTCAAATATTTTTTAACAGCTTCCTCGAAGTGTTTCATATCAACGAACAGTTTTGTATTTTGTAGACCTCCTGAAAAGATAAGAACAGTATATAAAGAATGACCATAATACAACATGCTTTTCAATAGTTCAACAGCATTCTGAGAAATATTATGTTATTATTATTATCATTAGTAATAAACCAGGGATATTGAATAATTGAAATAATTTTATAATATTTCATAAAAGTGTGTTGTTATTGTCAGTAGCCTTTAACCAACATGCTTGAGAAAACTATTATAAAATTAATGATAATTTGTCGATCTTCAAGTATTATTCTATTTTTTTTACTTAAAAATGTATTTTTCGGAATATGGTCTCTGTTATTTTATCAATCATCTTTCCAGTATCTCCAAATGGTGACTTTTAGAATTTTTACTGTAAATAATTATTCATGTCAACATTGAAACATTTTCATAGTGTATTGCAAACTATATAGATGTGACAATTAACCATGGAGTCTGTTATCGCTGTAATTGGGATATGATCTGCTGTTTTTAGTTATTCGATCTCGCATTGACGATTTTCATTAGATTTTGGGTTGTGCAAAAAATATTAAAAGCATTTCATAAAATAACATACAGTTACTTAATAAAACTTCTGCAATTTTTGGTTGTGGAAAATGAACTCTTTTCCTTCGTTCTCAACCAAGTATACTACATCGCCAGACAATCCTTCATCAATAGGCTCAATACCCTCCTTACATAATCATACTGACTATTTCCTACGATCTTCGAAAGTTCGTTAACCTAAAACATAGATATATTATGTATAGTTTATCATCGTACTAGCACTTTGTTTAATGTCAGCCATAAGCAATTTCAAATTTATTAAAAATTTACTCACAGAAGCTTTAAAATCATTTTCATTCTTCAAAAATTCATTGAAGTCAATAAACTGCTCTTTTGTTGATAAAGGTAATTCAAACTTGGTTAAGAATTACTCATATTTAGGTATTCTGTATTTACTGAGATTCTCAGTTTGAGATTTTCTACCTCATTAGACATTTTTTTCAATTGTTCTGAATTGTCCGAAACCATGCTGACTAACAAATTACTTTTCTTTATCAAAGATTTCAAATTCTCCATTATAGTTGCCACGTTCTCAATGATTTTGTGGAAGTCTACAAAAATAGGTCATGTTAATAAAGAAACAAATATTGACTGGATAAGAAAAACACGTTTATATATGTACTGAAATTTTAGTTATTGTAAGAATTTCTAATGATAAAATTCTTACAAAAGTATTTAAACCAACCCTGTACACCAAAAATATTTGAGTCCGGTCACAAGTATTAAGTCAAGCATACTTTTTCTCGCGATTCTTGGTGTCAGTCTAGAGCTCATCAACGGAGGAGTATGTTGTGCAAGGTCTCCTCATTTCTTTCAGTGTCCCTTTCTTGGGAAATATTAGTTTCAATAATTTCAATTTAAAAGTAAAGTGTATAGTTTGTTAGTGCTTGTCAACTTGTATTGTAAGTACTTTAATTTAATTTTTACTATCCAAAATATTGGAAGACCGCCGGCAAACCTTACTGGCGCCAATATAAATTGCAGCGGAGTTGCCGTTACTAGAAGTTATATTTTCGTTTTTAGTAATTATTGCCACCTATTATCCTTTTATCGCAAGTGACTTTGCTAAATGACTTAATAATTACGGTCTACATAACATTAACATTAATTTGTTGGGTAAAGGGGGAAAGAACTTTAGGGAAATATTATACAGAACTTTAATAATATCCTCTAGTGTGACCTACTTTCCATCTGTTCTGGTGTATGCACTATGCCTTCCCAATTCCACACTAGATGTAATACTTAAATTAAATAAGGTACTACTCGAATTTCTGAGTTTTATTTAATATATCCGACTTCCTGTTGACTTTTTTCCTCACAGGTTATAGTATATCTCATATAATTCATAAGTTGGGTTATCCCTCTGTAAGCGTAGCTGACATGGGTAACTAGGTCTTGAACTTCAATTCAAGTGGTCCTTCGTGTCACTCGAAGATTCTAAAATGTTGAAGATAGCAGATGATCTTTTGCAGCATCAACCTCCATCGTACAAATGCTCATCCCAATCATTCATTCTTTAACAGTTATAGATACACTAACCAATCTGATGTACTGAACGGCACTTGCACTCTGTAAAATCCCGTTCTGATCTCAGTTCCAAGAAATTATTCCTAGCAGGCTCCCCGTTGAATACGTCTTCAATTATAATATCTGCATTTTCAAGTGAAATTGAAGGCTGAGATTGTTGGACATTTTGCTTCCTTTGGTGGGCTGAAGTTTGAAATAAAAAATTGCTGTGGTCAAATGTTAATAATTTACTTCCAGTTTTATATTTTGCAGAATTTGTTCATACAAACCTTTTACAACAGTGACTGGTTTATTTCTCCTTGGAAGCTGGGATAAGTTCAAGTTATCCTCAAAGTAATTATCTTCTGAAGAGCTTGTGACAACTGTTTTTTTTCCTTATTTTTCTATTCTCCACCATGTTCACTTTTGAATAAAGCACAAAAAAGTGCTACATCCATATTCGTGTATATTTCACTGCGCGCGTAGTTTCTAATGAAAGAAAATGCTAAGCTTCATCGGATTTCAAGGTCATTATACCTAATTTTTTATCTTTTTTGAAAAAAATTAGCAAAAACTGAATGGAGAATGCCGTGTTTAATACTGAATGTTGGATTTTGCCGGCTTTGATACCAAAGGTTCGACCAAAATCAGTTGTGAACTGAATATGAAGTGTTTGGAATAGATTCGCGGGTGTAAGAATAACAATATCGAAATTAATCCGAGAAAACGTATAATCAAAAATATTTTTATGAACATAACAATATTCTTTATACAAGTACAGATGGTAGTTCTTCCATAAATTCGCGGTTGCTTCTTCTGTTGCTGTTTCTTCCACGCCTGACAATGCGTTTTCTTCTTCCTGGCCGGGTTGCGCTGGCTTAAGAGTTTCATTAGAAAGAGTAGTTACATAAAAACGGAGTTCTTCTCCAAGTATCCCGAAAGTGTTTTGTAAGAATTTTGTCAACATCTTTGAGCTTCAACATATTCACTTGTTGTAGACCACTTTTTATGATGACAGGGTTAATCATGTGAAGGACACTTTTGAAGATTTGCAAATCATTCCACTAATACAACTCACCTCTAATCAAAACATTTCCAGTTTAACATTTCTGTAACAAGAATCGTTTTGTATTCTTGAAAGAAAAATGCCATGTTCCTGTGGTTCTCACCAATCAAAAACGTTGCAGTTTTCTCCCAAATGGACAGCCGTCTCATTTTTTGATAATAGCTCTATATAGGTTTCTGGCTGCGTTATAACCTCCAACTTTCTAATCTCCTTCTCAATATTACCGGAAACCCTATCAGCAGGAAGAAATGAATGGCCTACTATTGGAAAAATTACTTCAATATTCTGAATACGTTCTGGCGCTCTCTCCGATAGCCATTTGCACACATTCCAATGAGAGTCCTATTCTTGTTTTGTCCACTGCAACCATCTGCCATCAGCCTGACTACTGTTACGGTGGGACCAAATTCAATTTTATTGAGCCTGTCAAACACAGCGGATGAATTTTCATTGCAAATTTTTCCAAATTCGTTTTCGGTCCAATAATAGGGAAAAACATTTTTCTTGGTAAGTTTAGATTGAGACGTCCCCTGAACAATGGTAAAATTGTACAGGTACAGTTGCCTTGAGTAGTAAGCAGTTTGATCTGGGACCTTGGGGAGTACAAGATTCTTCTGGAAATCGAAAGATAATGTTATCAAATTATCCTTAGTTTCTTTAAGCAACTGAAAAAATGCATTTGCTCTTCGTTTGTGAACATTCTTTCCAATGTTCAAGTTATTCTTCTCCCCCTCATCTGTAGATCTCTTAATCTTCTCGGCGAGTTCTATACACGTGGAGCATCCGTCAGTCCGGGGAGTACTAAAGCAGAGATTGTACTTCGTATTGAATCATTCGAAAGTATGACGGCTTCACTCTTTCTTCTGGAGAACACTGATTGTTGTATATTTTTGACATTTTTGCTATAGACAAATCCGAAGATAAATAATTTCTTCGGGAAGAAAAACGACAGTAATGAGATTCGATGGTTTTCTACGAATTAATAAATCTTTGGACAGCAATTTGTTTCCCTTCGAACTTTGCCATTTTTCTGTCGCCTCCTCTTTTTTCTGAAGGTGCTTCATCTGTCCTTAGGAACAATTTCATGACGTATGTTAGACGATGTTTTGTAATATGTAATACTGTCAAAAAGTCTGCTGGCATACAGGAACATGCTCCTTTGAAACATTTTTTCTAATAAAGCATCTAACTAAAGTTTCTTTTGCTGTATGTTGGTAATTTGATGCACGGCGACGTTTAGGTAGTGAACGTTTCAAAATTTCAAAAGAAATGCATCCTGACTCATTTTATTAGGTATAGCGAAAATGCGTCATGAAAACTTTTAATGTCTCCCATTGTTAAAGTACTACATTGATAAGCCTTTGTTTTATGCCCACAAGTAGGATATTCTGGCAACTCGTGTGGAGAATATCTGAAAAAACCATGTCATTATAAGGAAAATAGTTTCCACGAAGTTTCAAAACTCAAAGACTCTACAGCAAATTCCAAAACTTTTATAATATACAGACTTAATACACAGTAATATTGCTATCCTACGAAAAACGCTACAAAGTAAACAAACAAACAAAATGGACATTTTAATCTAACATACCTTGTCTTTTTACATATATTTTGCTTCCAAGTAGAGGGCTTTCGAAGCCTTTTACGAGCTTCATTATTTTCAACAGGCGTTGTAACACTTTCCATTCCAATAATTATTATTAAATTAAAAAAAACTGAACAACTTCATCGGCAATTAACAAACCGTACTCTAATTATTGCGAACAAAACGAATTTAACTGACAATCGGAATCCGAGACAGGTGATTCAGTACGTCACGACAAACATCTGGCTTCTGATTGGCCAGAATGGAGATTGCTGGGTTTGATTCTCAGGCGACGTTTCAAAGCAGTTTTGTAATGGGTTATAGCCGATTTTGATACTTGCAAACCACATATTCAGAAAGAGCGCGAAAAATTCAAAAATATCCTGTATTTAACTCAATTTCGTCCACAAGTGGAGATTGCCACCTAGGATACTAGGGCCCTCATATTTTTAGAAGGAATACACAATAATGATTTATTTTTCTGAGTAACAGTATTTAGAGGATATATATGTATAAAGCAACAATTTCACTGTTTGACAATGAAAGTAAATTTTTCACTGTCCAGACACTGAACATTTATTTAAGTACCGATATTTCAGCTAAATAAAGACATTTTATATCACCATAGGGCTAATAATATCTAAGCTTCAATATTTGTAATATCACATCTTCTTCTTTTTTCTATAAACATATATTAAGCCAATCACAAGTTAGGTTACTTCTTGGTCTAGCCAAAAAAATATAACTACTAAACATCAGGTAGGCATAAAATGAAATGTAACTTCTGTCATTCTGACGATGATATTGATTTATCGAAACAATTGTCAATTTCTTAGAATTTTCAATAACTTGTATTATATTGTGGAATTAACTAGAGACCTTGAGTTTCATTTAAAAACACTAATATGAGCATATTCCACGAAGTAAGGGTCCAGACAGTCAATTTCAATAAAGACATTTTACTTAAAATGTCATGCAAACTATCCGAAATATAGTATCACATAAAATAATGAACAATAGCAGTGGAAGAAAACATTGTGTTGAAGTAAGCAGCAATAGTTATTTACATTACAAGCTGCGAAAGCTTACTTACTTTTAGATGATAGGTGTATTTAAATAGCCGAGGCGAAACGAAGCGTAGCCGAGGCTATTTTAATACCTCCGAGCACCTAACAGGGCATTGCAGCGTGTAATGTATTAGACTTTCATTCTTCCCCCGATTTTATTATTAAAACACACAATTTAAAGATGCAAAAATTTTTCGGTAGACTGCAATAAAATGGGTAGAAGGCGTGGGTTAACGTTACTTTGGTAACATTCGTGTCAACAAAAACTAATATTTTGACAGTTGTCAAATAATTATTCTTCCATAAAGTCTACATCTTTTAAGTTTAATATTTGGCTAGAATCTAGTTAAAAATGAATTCCATTGAAGAAGCAGTAATTATTGCGTGCAGAAGTTTGTTACCGGAAAAATCTAAAGACCGTTACAATCAAGCCTATGAAAATTTCATCAAATGGTGTACAACGAAAGATGTGTCCACAATAACTGAAGATGTATTATTGGTATTTTTCTAAGAAAAATCAAAGACATTTTCCCCTGCTACATTATGGTCAGAATACTCATTGTTGAAATTGACTATTTCATTAAATAAGAACCAGGATATTTCGAAATTTGGCCGCTTGAAGGCGTTCATAAAAATGAAAAATGATGGATATCAACCTCGAAAATCTCAGTTATTTACAAAAGGTGATATATCAAAGTTTTTCTGATAAAATATATTTAATGAAAAAAGTGGTAGCGATTTTTGGAGTAGATGGGGCATGCCAAACTGACGAGTTATATAAATTAAAAGTGAAGGACGTGGAGTATAAAAATTGTGTTATTTTAGTGCAGATTCTTACTACAAAAAATAATGTGCAAAGAAGATTTGTAGTAACAGAAGATTGGGTAACATTTGTTAATCGTTATATACAACTCCGACCAAAAAAGGCGCTTTTTTTATCGTTATAAGCGAGGCAGATGTGTAAATCAGGTGGTTGAAAAGCATACAATTTCAAAAATTCCGTACGACATAGCTAAATTTCTTAAAATTACAAACCCAAATTAGTACACCGGCCACTCGTTTCGAAGAACGTCCTCTACATCAGCGGTCCGCAACCCCAAAATTAAAAAAAAGAGTTATGGGCGACCCCAGAAAAAAAATCACTAAGTTAACAAGTGCAAAGGTTGGTTCAGGTAATGAAGTTAGCTGTTTTTATTTCGTAAGTTATTTATATTGAAGAGTTTATTTATTTTGGAAAGTAATATTAGAGCAAACTAGAAAATATACATTTAACATACGAGTAATATTTATGATGGCATTAAATGAGACAAGCAATTATTTTAATATTTTATTTAAAAAAAAGGTATATACGTAACTTTACAAACTAATGTGAACCTTGTGCTTGCACACTTGCAGTCAGTATATTAATTCTTGGTGATATATTATCAGAAACAGACACCTTCAAATCAGGTTCTACGTTAAGTCTGGAGCGATATTTTGTTTTTATATCAGTTAATGTGAAGAAAGCTGTCTCGCAAAGGTATGTAGATGCAAAAGGCAGCAATTTCAGCAGAGATGTTTTGAATAACAGTGGATATTCCTTTTCCGTTATTATCCAGAACTTGTAGTATAGATCCGTGGTTTTGAAAATAGATCGAAGGCTTTCACCGGACATTAAATCGATCAGCTGCTCCTTTTCTTTTTAAGTTCATCTTAACAGTGTTAAGATCACAAGTGAATGGATTAATTATCCATTGGTCGCCGTGTGACGTATCTGGGAGTCTTATTTCCAAGTCTTGCTTAAGATTTGTAAGATGCATCATGATTTTGGTTTTAATTTCTTCTTCGAGCTTTATATTGTTTTCTTCAGAAAATTCCTCCAAACATGCAAACATCTCGTAGTTTTCAGCACTGATTTCGTCTATTCACAAACTTATTTTCCTACAAAAAGCTTTTATTTTGTTAGCTAAAATCAATACATTTGTACTATTCCCTTGCAACGATTGATTTAAATCGTTAAGTTTTTCAAAAATATCCGAAAGATAGCCAACTGTTGCCAGCCAATTTTCATTCAAGAAATATTCCGCTAGCTTTGGTTCCCGTTCAAGTAGAAATATTCTGATTTCATCTTTGAGATCAAATACACGAGTATTTTTCCTCGCGATAACCACCTGACCTCCGTATGTAACAGTACATTTTCGTATACTGATCCCATTTCACGGCACATTATTTTGAAAAGGCGACTGTTTAATGCGCGAGCTTTAATAAAATTTATTATTTTTACGACTTGTTCCAACACTTTATTTACATCAGGTTGCAAATGTTTTGCTGCAAGGGCTTCACGGTGAATCATACAGTGAACAAAGCTTACGTGAGGTGCAATCTCAGTTACTTTTGCTTTGAATCCTGTTTTGGAGCCGGTCAATGCAGCTGCGCCGTCTGTACACACAGATACACAATATTCCCACTTTATGTCATGGAGTTCAAAAAGGGTATTAACTGCATTAAAAATTGCTTCACCGCTTGTTCTTCCTTCTAATTCCTGACAAAATAACAAATCTTCGCATATGTCGTTTTCATATCTGTATCGGATAAATATCAGAAGTTGAGCTACATTAGCTACATCAGTGCTTTCATCCAGCTGAATAGTATAATAGGGACTCCCTTTCAAGCGATCTATAAGTTGTATTTTGATATCATCAGCAAGTAGATTGATACGACGATGAACATTGTCACTTGATAGTGGAATTGTTTTCAGTACATTGGCATACTTTTCTCCTTGCATGATCGAAACCATTTTCATTGCAGCTGGCAAAATGAGCGTCTCGCCAATGTTGTGAGGTTGTTTAGTTTTGGCAATCAAAAAGGAAACCTCGAAAGATGCTTGTAACGCTTTTTGGTTCTGTTGTGTATTTTTGGAAATCAACCTGAAGTGACGTTAGTTTGGTGGCAAGTCGTTTAAAATAAGATTCATCTTTATTCTTCAACTGTGGATGCTTAGTTTCAAGGTGCCTTTTCAGTTTGGCCGGCTTCATGCTCTCATTTGCCAAAACCTCCGAACAAACAACGCACTGTGGACGTTGTTCAAAATTCAACACTGTACATTTAACACCAAACTGGTTGTACGATTCTTTAAAAATGCGTTGACGCTTCCTAGTTGTCTCCGATGTAGCTGTTGCTTGTTTAGTTGAAGTTGAAGCGTCACTCTCTGTATCGATGTGTGAGGTAGATGTGGCTGTTGAAGTACTGTAGTGCCCTAAGTATCACTAAAACACGGCTAATATTTTAATAAACTTCTTTATTACAAAAAACTATATTTTATTACACAGAACAATCTATACGTCTGTTTTATACATCAGTAACTAGAAAACTAAAACTAGGTATCATTATATATTCAATCGTCAGCATCTCTTCTCAGTGAGTCAATCATTCACAGTGTCGGGTATCGTTCCAGTGTCGGCTCTCCACATCCCTCCTTCTTTCACGAGTCTGAGAGGAGGTATCTGGGGTAGCGAAGTATCCAACTCTACTTGATGATGATCCTGAGCATTGTCCATGGTTGGTCTCGTGCCGTCTAGTGATGAAGACGTTGAAGCAGCTTCCAGTGGAATATTTGGTAATTTCTTTACGTGTGCTACATTTCGTTTAATGATTTTTCCGCTTCTTAGAAGCGTTAACTCATTTCCATTTCTATTTAGTACTTCGTATTCTGCATTATTGAAGTTTGGGGTTAGTTTATTCGGGAAACTAGTATTCATAACCACAACTCGATCGCCTTTCTTAATTTGGTCTATTGTGGCCCTCTTCCTACTGTCTTCCTTTCCTTTCCCTTTTTCTTTGTTAATAAGGTCTCGGTCATATACTTCATCATCTAATGTTTCCAATACCATATCATCTATACCTGGTAACTTATCTCTTATTCTTCTGTTTAATAGTAACTCCGACGGTGATTTCCCGGTAGTATCATGAGGTGTAGCATTATACATCATGAGATATGCCATTATTTCCTTTTTATAATCTCGATCGTTTTTCACATAGCTAATCTGTAAACGTTTTTTTAGAGATTTGTTTATATTTTCAACTTCACCATTTGCTTGTGGCCAATACGGGGGTGAGTTGACTATTTCAATGTTATTTATCTCGCAGTATTTTTTGAATTCTTGACTGTTGAAATTGGTGGCGTTATCAACTTTTATCATTTTTGGTAGCCCTAGCCTACAAAATACTTCTTCTAAGGCCCGAATAACCGTTTTTGAAGAGGTCGATTTCGTGAATATGGCCTCAACATAACGAGAGTAGTAGTCTATTAGTACTAGTGTTCTTCGTACTGTTCTCCTGACATATAGTCAAGAGCCAGGTATTGCCATGGACCTGCTGGCAATTTTTGTCTTGACATCGGTGCTGGCTTATTTGGTTGTCCAACTAATAAACATTCACGACAATTCTTGACATGTTTTTCACATTCTCTGTCTATTCTTGGCCACCAAATCTTAGATCGTATTCTCCTTTTCATCACAGTCTCTCCTGGATGTCCTTCATGTGCAAGTTGCAATACTCGATTTCGAAAGACTTGCGGGATTACTATTTTATTTCCTCGTAGAAGAATTGGTCCCATAAAGGTAAGTTCGAGACGAAAAGGATAGTAAGGATTTGTATCATTTGTTTCCCAAGTATTATCTGCAAGTTTACTTATAGTATCTACAATTTCTGGGTCATTCCGGCTTTCAGTTAGTACCTCTGAAATCGAAAGTGCTTTGGGAATAACTTCTTTTATAATGCTTTGCACATGTTGTTCGTTTGGTTCGTCAAAAGTTTTGTCGAATCCAAGCTTACACAGTCGAGATAGAGGGTCGGCAATGTTAGATTTTCCAGATTTATATTTGACCCGGAATTTAAATGATTGTAGTGTTCACAATCGAGGGAACTAGGGGGAGTGGCCTCAGGATTCCCTTTGGCCTCCTCGAGTGACTCGTTTATTGGTTCGGAGGAACCGCAGCTGTCCTTGACAACGAATTCCAATTGTCTTGAGAAAGACATTTTTTTTTGTTTCATAAATAAATATAATATAATATGTTTAATTAATTCCTTGCGTCCAACTTCACACTTCCAAAGGTTCGGGATCAGAATTGAAACACAGTAAATGGAGTTTAAATCTGGCCGAACAGTTCGATTTCGTAGAGCTGGAGGATCAACAGTGCGCTTCGAGGTCGGGACTCAGACTGACTCGATCGGTGTTTGCCACCTCTATTTATACCCACCTGCGCCTGGTATGAGGCGCAGTGGCGAGTTCTTATTCGTAGGGGCGGAGCCTACGCAACTATGCACATGCGCGCTGGTGACACCCCCCCGCTTTGGAGATCGAACTGTAGGCCTTGTATTTATTAAATGAAATTAGTGTGTACAGAAAGGTATAAAAGAGTTAGAATATGTATGTATACAATAGAACATGAAGAGGTTTCTTCAGTTTTCCTCTTCTGTGTCCTCTTCCGAGGTGGCCTGGAGGTTTCTCTCGTCCTGTGGTGGAGTCTCTCTTCTGGGTGGGGCAGGTCTAATGTCGTCGACGTGGACTATGGATGTAGACCCGTCTGCTCTCTTTACTTCGTAGGTGTGCAGCCCCAGCACTTTGGCGATTGCAGATGGTCCAATCCAGGTTTGGCCGAAGTTGCCTCTTGTCGGGTTCCGCGTGAGAACTTCGTCGTTTACCTCGTATCTGGGGCAGTTCGGTTGCATCTCTGGAAGTAAGTTTCTTGCGTATACCGTGGCCCTGCGTTTGGCGGTTTCTATGCGTTCTTGTCTTTCTTCGGGTGTGTTCGGAGTTCCTGTGCCTGGTTGTTCTTCAGGCCGCCTAGGGTCGTAGCCCAGTAGTAGTTGGGCGGGTGTTGTTTGAGTGGCCGCGTTTGACCTCGTCCTCAAACTGAAGATGGCCTCAGGTAGATGGTCTTCCCATCGGGGGTCGTCTGGACTGGAGACTTGTGTCCTGAGGATCTTCTTCAATTCTTGGACTCGGCGTTCGACTGGGTTTGCCCTCTGGTGATATGTGGGCGAGAATTCTTGCACTATGTGGTTTTCCGCCAGGAATCTTTCCCAGATATCGCCTCTGAACTGGGCGCCGTTGTCAGTTATTATTCTGGTCGGGTATCCCCAGCGGTTACACACTTCTTCTCGGATGAACTGTACTGCTTGTACGCTCTTGGCTGCCGGGACGCATCGGTATTCTATCCAGTGGGAGAAGGTGTCCGTGGCAAGTAGGATGTACCTGTTTCTTCTCCCTCTGGATGGCGGGTAGGGGCCCAGGATATCAAAGGATACCGTGTGCCACGGTGTCTCTGGATGTCTGGGTTGTGCAGGGACTGGTGTCTGTCGGGCTGCCGCTTTTGTTGTTGCGCATGTTAGGCAGGATCGGACGTATTGCTTGACATCTTTGCGGATGCTGGGCCAGTAGAATTTCCTCCGAATGGCTCGAAGTGTTTCCTCTTGGCCCGGGTGGTTGGCCGTGAGGGAGTCGTGGTATTCTTTAATCACGTCAGTCCGGAACGCTCTTGGGACTACTGTGTTTTTGATGTCGGACGTCGGTGTGAAATATACGACGCCGTCTTCTACAGTAAATTGGCGTTCAATGTCGGTTTCTACTGGCCCTTGTGGTCCCCGTGTGTGGATGTCTGTCTTCCGTTCCTTGAATCTTTTCATGCCCTCGTGGGTGGCGTGGCTGGCCTTCACTCTGTCTTCAAGGGTTGCGTTGGGTGGCAGTGGCTCGTTATCTTCTTCCTCCGCGTCGTCCAGGAGGCAGAGTAGTGGGAAGTCCGCGTCGTCTGGTTCTTGGATCGTAGGCCAAGCGAGGCGGTCAATGTGGTCATCTTCCTCGAGGCCAGGATTTCTCTGGGTCTCTTCAGGATTCCTTGATAAGTGGTCCGGTAGTTGGTTGAGTTTCCCGGGTACATGGATGATTTGGAAGTTGAACTCCTGCAGGAGGAGGGCCCATCGTGTCAGTTTGGCCTTGTCCGATTTGAACCGACTAAGCCAGGTAAGGGCTCTGCTGTCGGTTAATAGGGTAAATTGTTGGTCCTGCAGGAAGTGTCTAAATCTCTTGAGTGCCCATATGACCGCTAGGCATTCGGTCTCGTTGGCGTGGTATTTTTCTTCGCTTGGGCTGAGTTTGGCGCTTGCGTAGGCTATGATTTTTCTATTCTCTAGATCGCCTTGATAAAGGACTGCCCCCATGCCTTTTGCTGACGCGTCTGTTTGTAGGAAGAATCGTAGTTTTGGGTCTGGTCTGGAGAGCTGTAGAGGTTCGTTGATTTTTTCTTTTACTGCGGCGAAGGCTGCTTCCGCTTCTGGTGTCCACTGGAACTTCCTTCCTTTTTTCGTTAAGTCGGTCAGGGGAGCAGTTAGTTCCGCGAAGTTTTGTATATAGTCCCTGAGCCAACTTGCTGTGCCGATGAACGATCTTAATTGCTTGATCGTGGTTGGCTTGGTGAATCCTTGAATTTTTGATTGATGCCTGTCTAATGGTAAGGTGGCATCTGCTGTTACTCGGTGGCCAAGGTATTCGAGTTCCGGCACCGCGAATCGGCACTTGCCGATTGATATCCAAAGGCCATGTGACCTTATTTTTTCCAGTACTAGGTGAAGGTGTTTCAGGTGTTCGGTCATTGTTTCGGAATATACGATGATGTCATCCATGTACACCTTCACGCAGTTGTCTATATGGCCAGCTAGGACTTTTGTGATTAGTTTTTGGAACACTGCTGGCCCGTTCTTTAGCCCAAATGGCATTACCTTAAATTCATAGGCTGACCCGTCGGGTAGGGTGAACGCCGTGTACTGCGTGGACTCGGGGGCCATCGGGATTTGCCAGAAACCGCTCTTCAGATCGAGTGATGTGAAGATCTTGGCGGCTCCTAGCTCGCGGACGGTCTCGTGGATGGGTGGAAGTTGAGACACCTCGTCCCTTGTGATGGTGTTGAGTTTTCGATAGTCCACGCAGAATCTGGGTTTTCCATCCTTTTTGGTAACAATCACTATTGGGCTATTGTAGGCGGAGTGGCTTGGCTGAATGACTCCGGCTGCCAGCATGTTCTCTACTTCTTGGTAGATTATCTTCCTTTTAGCCGGGGAGTATCGGTACGGCCTGATGTTGACTGGGCGATCTTGAGTAAGTTTGATGGACATCATCGTTGCGTTGGTGGTTGGTTGTCGTAAGTGGTCATCGAAGACGTCTTGAAATTTTGCGATGAGGTTGGAGATTTGGTCGTATGCCTCTGGAGTGGTTTGCTCTGGGTTAATTGTGGCGAGGGGCGCCTCACGGGTGGGTTTGGTGGTCTGTGCCTTCCAAAAGATGGTGTGCCTCTGGGTCTTGCCGGCGTGGAGACATCGTCTGTGAAAGTCCATCAGGACGTTCTCGTCTCGTAGCCATGGCATGCCGAGAATCAGGTCGTGATTCAGGTTCGGAAGGAGGCGACACTCTACTGGGAAGGACCAGTCCATGTCGTTCTGGAGTGGTAACCCTCATCAGGCATCTGATTTCAGGCTTCAGTTGCTCGATGATGGTGCGGACCAGTGTGTGGTATGGCATGTGTGGACAGACACGATTTGCCATAGACCATTTCCCCATTATAAATTCGGCTGCGGGTTCGTCCCTCTGGAGGCTTCCGTAAAATTTTGACGTCAGTCGAGCTATGGTGGCGGGGTGGTTGTAGTGGTCTATCAATCTTCTTGTCATGAACCCGTAGCTTGTCTGGGTCCTGGAGTCGGCTTGGGCCCATTTGGCAGCTTCTCCCTTTAGTTGCTGCATCAGGATGGCTTGCCGGTCTTGTTGGGGGGTCTGGGTTTCGTCCAGGTACTCGTCTAGATTGCGGATGAACGCCTCTGGACATTCTTCCTCGCTTCCGTGGAAGGTGGGGGGGTCTCTCTGTCGTCTGGGGGGTGCTTCTCTCTCGTCGGCTTTCAGGGCTAGTCGGTGTAGCGTCTCTGCTAGGAAGGTCCATGGGTCAGCTGGTGGGAGCGACCTGGAGCTGATTGGTACTTCTTGATCTTGTCTGGTGGGGGTGGGTGTCGTCTGCACGTTGTGGTCTTCCATCTGGAAGACTTGGTTCATTGAACGTTGGGCGCCATGTTCACAATCGAGGGAACTAGGGGGAGTGGCCTCAGGATTCCCTTTGGCCTCCTCGAGTGACTCGTTTATTGGTTCGGAGGAACCGCAGCTGTCCTTGACAACGAATTCCAATTGTCTTGAGAAAGACATTTTTTTTGTTTCATAAATAAATATAATATAATATGTTTAATTAATTCCTTGCGTCCAACTTCACACTTCCAAAGGTTCGGGATCAGAATTGAAACACAGTAAATGGAGTTTAAATCTGGCCGAACAGTTCGATTTCGTAGAGCTGGAGGATCAACAGTGCGCTTCGAGGTCGGGACTCAGACTGACTCGATCGGTGTTTGCCACCTCTATTTATACCCACCTGCGCCTGGTATGAGGCGCAGTGGCGAGTTCTTATTCGTAGGGGCGGAGCCTACGCAACTATGCACATGCGCGCTGGTGACAGTAGCCTCAATAGCCACCTTTCTATTCTAGCTGGAGGTTTTGATGTGGGTTTAAATATGGCTTCCAATGGTTTATGGTCAGTTACTAACTCGAATTCTATCCCAGCTAAATAAAAGTAAAATCTTTCGGTGGCCCACACTAACGCCAAGCTTTCTTTCTCCGTTTGTGAATATCTACGTTCCACAGGCGTCAGGCTTTTACTTGCAAATGAAATTACGTGGGGCTCGTTATTTTCATCGAATTGTAATAATACTGCTCCCAGTGCAATAGGACTTGCATCCGCCACTAATTGTGTACGTTTCTGTGGACTAAAGTATGCCAAAGTCGGTAGCCTTGCCAATTCTTTCTTAAGTTTCTCAAAGTTCTCTTGTTGTTTTTGTTCCCACTGAAATTTAGTTTCTTTTCTCAAAAGATGTCGGAGTGGTTCTGTGAGATCGCCCAAGTTAGATATGAATTTACATAAATATGTCACGAGTCCTAGAAAGCTCCTTACTTCTTCTTTATTAGTTGGGACTCGAAAGGTGATAATCACTTCAATTTTATGTGGGTCTGGTTTTATTCCTGATGATGATAATATATGTCCCAAAAATTCTAATCGATCTGTCTTGAAATGGCATTTCTTCTCATTTAGCAGCACATTATATTTTTTTAGTACTTTCAACACTTCCTTTAAATTGTCATCGTGTTCCTTCTCAGTCTCCCCAAATACTATAACGTCATCTAAATAGTTTAGGCAATTCTTGCATGAAGCAAGTATATTCTGGAATATTCTTTGGAATATTTCTGGAGCTGAGTTTATACCAAATAGTAACCGTTTATATCGAAATAATCCATTGTGAGAAATGAAAGTAGTTATTGGTCGGCTTTCTTCTTCCAGCTCTAACTGATGATATGCATTTGTCAAGTCCAATCGTGAAAAGTATCTAGCTATTCCCAATTTTGTCATGAAACTTTCAAAAGTGGGCAGTGGATAATTTTCCCTATGTATAGCTTCATTAGCTCGGCGCATATCGATACAAATCCTATTGTTAGTCGTACTTTAATATCCCGGAGTTTTGGAAAATGAGTAGTCTCTTTGATGTTATTTATTAACCCTAGTTTCAGTACTCCTAAGGAAATCGCTGTGTCTTTTCCTAGTAAGGAAATTGTTCCATGTTCTACCACCACAAAAGTCTGTAAGGCTTCTCTATTGGTTCCAACACATATGGGTGCTGTGAATTTATATTTGATTACTAATGGTTCATTTGAAGCATAAGCCTTTATATTACTTTTCACATCCTTCTCGACGTTAACCATCGCAGCATTGTTTCTGTTAAGTGTTTCCCAATCTTGTCCGCTAATTACATTACACGAGGTGCCTGAGTCAATTAACATGTCTATGGGAATACCACCAATTTTAACGTTTATTATTTCCTCTCTGGTACATTCGCTAGGAATTGTTGAATTTCCTATTCTGAAACATTCAAAATTTCTACCACTAGTTGAAGGTGACTCGTCGCTGTCATCTGCTTCTTCAATTAGTTGAACTCTTTTTCCCTTTCTCATTCTATAATTGGATCGAAATTTCGACGTGTTAGAATAGATGGAGCGATCACCTTTTCCAGTTTTACATCGTCTTGCATAATGTCCTACGCGACCACATTGATGACATTTAATATTTATTGCAGGACAATTCTTCTTCTCTGAAGGATGATGGTTATTTCCACATCGGATACAATCTAATTCGTTTGTATTTCCTCCATATTTCCGTTTTCTTGGATTTTCAATGCGGTTGATAAGTGGTGTGATTGCCTCTGGTTGAGAAATCGCTTTATTTTGCATGATACTACTTTGATTTCTAGTTTGTTCGTATATTTGACACTGTGCTATAACTTCATCCAATGGTAATTCTTTTTCCAAAAGTTTCCTTTTTAAATCGACCGGTGCCCATGTGTCAATTAATTTATCTTTAATGTTTATCTCACGAGCTTCCCGTTCAGTTTTTCCAAATAAACACTTATTTGCTTGTGATCTAATCCTTACTACGAATTTGTTTAAATTTTCGCCTTCTTCAGGTTTCATATTACGAAAACTGTGTCTTTCAAAACACGAATTTTGTTGAGGTGAAAAGTGATTTTCAAGATTATCTACTAGAATTTTAAATACGTCATTGTTTATTTCAGGATCGTATTCTACAATTGCTCCTGGCAGCTCAAATGCAATTTCCTGTAGCTGTGGGCCCCCCAAATGTAAAAGTTTGTTTTTCTTTTTTACTACATTAGTAATATCTTCGGCATCTAGATATAATTTCACGGATCTTACCCATTTTCTCCATTCATTAGCCAGTAGCGCTTTATCTATGGTGTCACAAGAGAAATGTTTAATTGATGAATCCATTCTTTTCCCGTTTCTCTAACTTTTCTGTAAATACACAATCTTCCTTTCTCAGTAGAATTGAATCCACCCAGGTTTCTGTGTTCCAGCAGTAGAATTGAATCTTACTTACTGACTCCCCTAAAACAACAGAGCTGTTTTAGAATGTCCTAGTAACCCAGTAGAATTTAATCCACCCTATTTTATGGTAGAATTTAATCCACTCAACAATTTGGTAGAATTTAATCCACCCTATTTTATAGTAGAATTTAATCCACTCAACAATTTGGTAGAATTTAATCCACCCTATTTTATAGTAGAATTTAATCCACTCAACAATTTGGTAGAATTTAATCCACTCAACAATTTGGTAGAATTTAATCCACCCTATTTTATAGTAGAATTTAATCCACTCAACAATTTGGTAGAATTTAATCCACCCTATTAAAAGTGTCCACAACAATAAATACTACGTGAGATATGTATAACTGTTCAAATTTAACTAGTACTCCTTTTTTTTTTAGTTTTATAAAAAAAAATTCGTGAATCAATTTTTCTTATTAGGTTTTTTCCATTAGTTTCTATTTTTGCCTACACTTAATTCGTTTAATCTCACTAATCAACAAGAATATAACATAATTTAAGTATATTTACCTCGTCGCCAATTTGTAGTGCCCTAAGTATCACTAAAACACGGCTAATATTTTAATAAACTTCTTTATTACAAAAAACTATATTTTATTACACAGAACAATCTATACGTCTGTTTTATACATCAGTAACTAGAAAACTAAAACTAGGTATCATTATATATTCAATCGTCAGCATCTCTTCTCAGTGAGTCAATCATTCACAGTGTCGGGTATCGTTCCAGTGTCGGATCTCCACAAGTACAATCATCGCTGTTATGACTAATAGTTATAGTAATGGAACTAGATGTTGCTCTGCTGTCATCGATAGTAATAATACTACTAGTACTTGAAGTGGCGGCATTGTTTTCACGACTTATATTACTCGTAACAGTAGTTGTCATTGTTGAATCTGAGGCGACACTGTTGTCAAGAGCTACGTGTTTAATTCTTTTGATTTGTGATGCGTTATTAGGACTTCCGCCACCTGCATCTTTAGATGTGCGTTTTATTAGCCACTTATCCATTGTTAACTGCAATAATAAATACGTATTAATAAATGAAAAATGTATTTCAAACGATTAATATTAGATTTTTCGTCATATGCTCGCGTGGTAACAGGATTTACTTCAAATTTATTTTCAACGAAGCACAAATAGACAAACAAAAAAATACATAAGTGAAGCGTAAAAAATATTTTTATTGACAGTTGCTGAGTACACTTGCCCGATAAATAAGTTATTTATAATAAAACATAAATTTTATTTCATAAAATATCGGGCCGTTAATAAAATAATATGTATAATGAATTATAATTTAAAAGTACAGAAGTTATAAATTCGTGCTGGTTTTGTTATTGAACCCACGCGTCCAACATGACCGAGCCGCGATGACGCCTCAATTTATTATCTAAGTATGAGTGCACAGTTACTTACCGTGTGCGTGGTTATCCACGAGAACACTAATCTTCTAAAAAAAAACTTTCTACAGAAGTAATCTTTCGTGTTTTGAAATCAATTTAGTATGTATTTGCAATCGACAAAGCGGCGATGTGTACGCACGTGCGGAGAGAACTGACTGAACCAAAGATTATATACACAGATAGATCTGCCACTCTGTACAAAAATTTTGTCGACACATTTGAATCTCAACGCCATCTACATTCATGTTCGTGTACTAATCTTTTAATTGTGCAAAGGTTCAGATCCATGCTAACCCAGTGAATGCGCGGGATATTTAAAAATTGACTTTCGCGGGAAATTTAAAAATTGACTTACGATTGCGCGGGAAATTTAAAAATAAAATTACCCGCGAAATTTAAGCGATCGAATCTAGTCGTCACCTCAAACTGTAAATGAAACAAAAGTATTTTGCAAAATACTTTTTTTTACTAGCATTGCAAATTTATGAGTTGCTGTTAACAACAAAATGTTAAATGTTGAAATGCTATCAAAAAAGAGTGTTTCACACAATGCTTTTGTTTCATTTACAATTTGAGGTGACAACTAGTTTCGATCAATTAAATTTCTAGGGAAAATAGTTTGAATGTAAAATTTTATAGGACTTAGTTAAATGGATTATTAAAACACATAATGAGCATTAATATAATTTTTATTTTATGTTTGTCATTCTACACATTACATACATTATCAATGAAATATAAGAAAAAAATAAGTTTTATAATAGTTATTTGTAAAACAAGTGTCACAATGACTTGTTTTGTAGTATGAATCACGAGTACTACAGAAAGTAATTATGACACAAGTTTGGGAAGACAGAGAGGATGAACCGTACTCTGTTAGAAAGAGATACATGTATTTTGAATGCTTCAAAGGTTCCTAAATTTCTCTGAGGAGAAGCAATAAGAGCATCATGTTATGTGATAAATAGGTCACCTACGGAGAGTCATGATGGAGATATTACACCAGTCGAGATATGGAACAACAAAAAACCAGATGTTAAACATTTAAAGGTATTTGGGAGTACTTGTTATGCTCATATTCCAGTTGAGTTAAGGAGTAAGTTTGATGATAAAGCAGGAAAATGCATAATGTTAGGCTACGCACCTACAGGATATAGACTGTGGAATATAGCAAAAAATAAAGTAGTTATTGCCAGAGATGTAAGGTTTAATGAAAATGAATTTTATTTTAAACAAATGCTAGATGTAGATGAACGAGTAAGGAGTAGTCAAGATAAAAATATGGGGAACATTGGTAACAGGCTAGAACAAGAAGTATACGACGGAAATTACGAAGATGTAATAGATCAAGAAGAACAGAAAGCGAGTGAAGATAGCTATAGAAGCAGTCGAAGCATAAAACCACCAAAATGGATAGAAGATTATGAGACTTACATGGCTCTGGATGCAATGAGTTTGGTTGAAGATGTGCCACGGTCATTTGAAGAAGTAGATGAAAAAGATGATAAAATTTGCTGGCTTAAATCAATGGATAGATAAATTAATTCAATAAATAAAAATGGTACTTGGGAAGCAGTAAGTGAAAAATCTGTAGGAAAAACTATTTTGGATACAAAATGGGTATATACTTTTAAACCTTTTGAGGAGAATGAATCTGAGAAATATAAGGCTCGATTGGTAGTTCGAGGGTTTGCACAGGAAAGAAAAAAGATTATGAAGAAATTTATTCTCCTGTAGCAAAAATGACCACAATTAGGGTGATCTTAGCTATTGGAAATCGATTTTCATTCTATTTTAGACAACTAGATGTTAGATCAACATTCTTGAATGGAGTTTTGGAAGAGGAGGTTTATGTATAGTCGCCAAAAGGGGTAAAATGTACATCTAGAAGTGGGATATATAAGTTAAATAAAGCGTTATATGGGTTAAAACAATCGTCTAAATGTTGGAACATGGAGATTAATTCTTACTTAATTGAGATAGGATTTATAAGGTCTGAAAATGATTTTTGTCTATACATCATAATGAATAATAACTATGCTACTTATCTCTTAATTTATGTAGACGATATAATAATATGTGGTCCTGATAATAATGTTATAAACTATATTGTAAAGCAATTAATAAAAAAAATTGAGATAAAGGATATAGGTAAACTTGAATATTTTCTAGGTTTAGAGATAAACTATAACAGAGATAAAGGTGTTTTACATATTAGTCAACAGAGGTACATTAAACAAATTTTAAGTTTGGTATGGATTCCTGTAATGCTACTTCTATACCAATAGATTCAAAATTAAATTTAACATGTAATGGTAATAATAAGAATAAGCCTGTGAGACAATTAATTGGATGCTTAATGTATCTCATGTTAGGTAGTCGACCAGACATATGTTTCGTTCTCAATTATTTCTCTAGATACCAAGACAAACCATCAGATGAAATATGGATTCATCTAAAAAGAGTATTGCGATATTTAAAGGGAACTGAAAATGTAGGTTTGGAGTATTGTAGGAGAAATGAACAGGATATTGTAAGTTTTGTAGATACTGATTGGGGGAGTGATCGAATCAATCAAAAATCAGTTACAGGTTTTCTAATTAAAGTTTTTGGAAACGTTGTAACTTGGGTAACTAGGAAACAAAATTGTATCACTTTATCAACAACAGAAGCTGAACAAGTTGCTCTGTGTGCTTGTGTCACAGAAAGTTTGTATTTAAGAAAATTATCAAGGGATTTAAATATTGAAGTTAAACAAATAACAATTTTTGAAAATAACCAAGGGTGTTTAGCACTTATTTATTAAGAATCAAGGAAATAACAAGAGAGTGAAGCATATGGACTTGAAATACCAATTTGTTACTGAATACTTAGATAAAAAGGTTTTAGATTTGATATATTGGTTCTAAGGAACAACAGGCTGATGGATTAACAAAAGCTTTACCTGTAATGGGTTTTTCTAGATTTAAGGATTTGATCGGTTTAAAGGTTTTTAGCGAGGGGGGGTTAGTTCGCTAAAAAACGCCCTGTTGGTTCTTGTTCTTTTGGCATAAAAAGGAAAAGAGAAGAAGAACTAGACAGTTGGTTTTTGGTCTTGTAAGGTTAGGTTGAGAATTCGAGTTATGGCTTTTTCTTGTAATGTAAAAATGATTCTGTAAACATCGAAGATAATAAAGTCTTTAAAGTGTTATTAAGTAATTTTAATAAAAGTGATTAACTCGGATAACAAATATTAAGAAAAAATTCATAATCAATGTTTGACATTGTCTTTCTTGCACTTTTCTTTATATTTAATAAATGCCATACTCGAAAGAGCGTCATATTCTGTATATTGTTTGTCTTTTCCTTTTAAAATGTTATTTATGGTATTTATATAATGATATATACATATATTAAAACTAATATTAACAAATATATTTACATAATCCTTATGATCTAAACAAAAAATTGACGAAATGTCTGTCAAATCCGCCGAACCTAAAATTTGTTTTTTTATGCCAAATGAATTAATTAAGTTGGGCAATCTTTCAAAAATTTTATTGGAAATTTTTTAAAAATATTATTAAATGTCGTGGAAGGGGCGCATAAAACAATTTTTTTATGTTCCCTTTCATAAATGAATGAATTTGCCTTAATTAATTCATTTGACAATATCATATTTTTACATACGCTACATTTTAGGGTTTTAAATAATTTCTTTGCCACCACACCCGCCACATAAGGAGTGACAATATCTAGTCCTGTATATTCAGAACTTTTATTGGATGGTTTGTATTTAGGGACATTGACTATTGGCGTTATTTGTTCTATTGGTGTTTCACTTAGGAAATTTTTAAATGTGTCCAATGCCCCTGTTGAGAAATCAGCTTCACAATTAAATCCTGGTGAGTGTGATGACATGAAATTGTTTACTATTAGCGACTTTGTGGACGAAACAAATGCAGCACATGAAGGATTCGTATTCCGAATACCATGGCTTCTTACCATGCCAAAAAAAATTTCAATGGCATCTTGGTTGAAGTTTCTTGGACTCATATATTTAAATCCTTCTTGCTCCATTTTTTTCCAAATGTACACAAAACCTTTAATAGTAAATGGTAGTTTTTTTATTGAGGGTGTTATACATATGCCACTCTTTTTTGATGGGTCAATAAAATTAAAAGAATTTAAAACTGGCAGCGCATTGTGCCAAGTTTGTAGATGTTTAGAGGTGGCATTGACTACATCCCTCAATTCTTTCCCTAAAGGAGGATTTAACAGACTTCCGTTGAGACTATCGAACAACATGTCCAACAATAATAATAAATCTGCAGTTTCAGTCGCTTTAGGATTCAAGGAAAAACGAGATTCTGGCTGCAGCTCGATGCTGATCTCTGCTCGACTTTTCATTGTCGTTGCGACTGTCCGACTAAATACTTGAGTGCAGTTTTTCACTCTCATTTTTTTCATTTTGTCTTTGAGAATATGTTGGTCAGTTAGTTTGGGAAAGCTACTGAAAATTCCCATTTGTTTATCTGTTGTATATAATTTCAGAATGTGATTCCAAGAAGCCACTTTTGAAATCCCATCCTGAATAAACTTCAGATCTTTGTTCAAAAGTCCATTTCTCAGACATTTAAATAGATGGACAATTTCTTCCCCATCTATTAAATAACCTTGAAATTTATTGTCTATATCATTTCTAATACAGTACGCTTTTGTATCATTGAAGAGCATATTAACAGCGCTAGCATTAGTAGATCCCAAATCACAAACTGACGCAACTATTCTCAAGCCAGTGTTACGTAGTGCTCTAACAACCTCCTTAATGATTCACACTAAATCCACAGCTTTAGTAGAGTGTTCACAAAAATAATATGCTATTGGTTGTTTCCAACTCCTTCGTACACCTTTAACCATAAAAAGTAGAGCATGATCAGCGAAAGCAGCTCTCCTATCCTCTTTCCCAAACTCAACTAACCCTTCTATACAGTCCTTCACTGAATTATATGTAAGACCAGTATCTAATGACATTTCGTCAAAGACCAATGTTCAATATCTATCCATACTGGTCATTTTCTCCACAACTCCTTTCAGGTGATTGAAAATATGCTCATTTATTCCACAACTGAAAGGCAGACGATTTAATAACCGAGTTAAGGTTCTTCGACTGGGCAAAGAAAATATCTTAGATAGAAACCTGTAACCTTTTCCACTATTCTTGTAACATGATAGTGAAAATACCTTGTCATCTAAGGTAAATCTTCTTCCCCTAGGTTTTAGTTTCTGGTTTCTTACCTGTTGCATAAAAAAATGTATAGTGGCCATATTTACATTCTTGAGCCATTTTGTTTGTTCCACATTTTTTTCTAAATATTTCATTATTCGTTTTGGACGATACTTCTGAGCTTTCTTAGCAGCTGACTTCCACTGACTAATTTTGCGCCTCAAAATTTTAGTATAGGAGGAATGGATGGAAAGACTTTTATCATCATGTTTCATGGATCGAGTTAAACCTAAAAAATATATAGATTTTTATTTTTAACCTTAAACTTAACAATCATCTGTTTTGTTATTAACATTTAATGAGTGATACTCTGTAATAGTATAATGGTCAAAATTAAGATTATTTTTACAATCACAGGGTACCAGTTTATAATGTAACAATATGACAATTCTCACCAGTCACAGATGCAACTCCTTTATATCTGCCAAGTTGCCCAGAAGTGGATGGTGTTTTCTTAGTTATATCCATGTAGACAGATGTGGATGGTTCATCCAAAAGCTTACTAGAGGAACTACCTACAATTTACATAAATACATTACTTTATTGTTTCTTATACACTTCTAATCAGTATTAGAGAGCTATTGAAACATGAAATAAAGGCTGCTTTTAATAAAAGATCCTGTAATGTGGTTTTAAAATTAACTATTAAAAGCGGCTCTTTTTGTGAACTTTATTATGACATTTGTTGAATTAGACAGTTAATGACTGTTTTGTTCCACAATTTATAACATAAAAATTGTAAAGAGCTGTTTTTTTATCGTTTTCGTCATTGGTTATTATTTATTTATTTAAAAAAAATGAGATTTGGTACGTTTGAAATATTATACCACATGGACCAACAATTTAAAATTGCTATTATGATGGGTGTTGGAGAAGAAGATATAGAGCTTCTACTTCTTCATAATATATAATGAATCCAATAACGAAGGAGTTCCTCATCAACAATTATATTGATGAACTTAATTTTTTTAGAAAATATGAGAACAAACAAATAAATACATATTACATGTACATAAAGTACAGAACAATTAAAAAATTGAAAACATCATATATTGACAGTAAATATGACAGAATGACATGAAAGTTGTCAAAATAAGGAACTTTTAATTAACTACCACCTGCCTTTATTTAAGTAAAGTGCAGGAAGCCTGTATTTTATTAAAATACTACCGCGAAAGATCCGATGAATGCGCATGGATACATGTCAATATATGACAAACTTTATTAACGTAAAAAAGATGCTTTCAATAACTCTCTATTAAGTAGAAATGAAATTTTTTATTTTTATAGTTATTTGTAAGTAGTTCATTAAGGTCTATTTATGAATCATTGTCATAGTCAACAATATCATTGTCTTAGCATAACCCCCATCATTTTTCAAAATACAAGATTTGTACTTTTAACCCTTTATCACACACTAAGTGGGACCCCGTGCCTCAATATTGACTAGTTTCAATTTTCCATGCCTATTTTAAGAACAACTCCTCAGTACCCGTACACCAACATTTGTATTCAACGATAACAAGCATCCGAAGCATTCACGAGAGATTGCAAAGCAACTTGTCAATCTGAAATAAAGGTACTGTGAGTTTTATTTATACTAGGAACAAACAAAAGCTGATGTTAAGTGTGCATAGAAGAATGGAACAGGACTAACCATATGTGGGGCGACATTTGGTATTAACAGATTCCAATGTTTGCTACAGGCTATCTGTTTTGATGATGTAAGAACTTGAAAAGAACGGATAGTACCTGAGAAACAAGGATAGGTTCATGCAAGCATAGAAATAATAATACTGTTTGCCGTTTTCATTACCTGAAAAATTTTGACAGTATGGTTAATAATAGATAGTAACTGTGAGCTAAAAAAAATTCTAAATGTCGAAAACCTTCGGAAAAGTGAACCACGGCACTTGGTGCTGCTAGCGGGTAAGACCGATTGTCAGTAAGCCACTTGTCACTAAGGGTTCTCATTTTTTGTTGTTATGGTTACAAATAAAAATTAAAACTATGTATAAATACTTCTACTGACGTGCATAAGTTCAATTTGGTTTAATTATTAAGACAGTAACAATGGTAGTGACTACGACTTACCAATATATGTTTATACTTACAAGGTTCTTCTTCTAAGGCTTGAAATAATCGCTTCCTAGTGTACACCTTAACAGGTTTTATTACTTCTTGTATTGGGCTAGCACCAGTACAGGTTGTAGCAGAAGAACTAAGTGCAGCAATGGATACATACACCTTTCACAATACTACTTAATATACCATACCTTTTAGCTTTTTGGGAGTTGAGAATGATGGTTGATGCTCCTGTACCCAAAAAATGTCATCTACACCTTTTTGGTAACCTATAAACAAAAATAACTATTCTTTTTATCTGCATAACTCCAACAAGTATTATTGCAACATTAAACATAGAGTTGAATACTTACTAGGCAAATGTAGTGTTGGCAGTGAAAGCTTCATTAATTTACCATTAGGGAATTTGGAACTTTCTTCAAAATGAATATCACATATTCTATATGATGACAATAATGTACCTTCAAGTGATAACTTAGGGTTGTTAATTCTTTGCAACCAAATTCCAGAAACATCTTTATTGGTAGGTATGGCATGTCTATAAAAAGAAATTATAGATAAACTTCATTCAATGCCTTCAAATTTAACTGATTTATTTTACGTATACATGCTAATTTTTAATTATCACCCAATAATTCCCACTATTAAGTTCTACATAATATAATTTTATACATATTAATCGAGAAATAAAAACTTCATCCTCATTTAACTGCTTGGATTTAACTTGAATATTTTAATGAATAACAAAGAATGTATACATTCTAATCCCTGAACTGCTAGTAATTGTTATAATAGTAGTTTACGTTAATTTAATATAATTACCTTTTCGCCTCTTTATCAGTACACCCTGGCACACAGCATTTCTTTATTGTTCCACTCATATTAAGCTCTAAGCTATTATACACACACACGTAATTTCACAAAAATACAACTAGATAAATGAATAACCTTTTAATTAGATAAACAAACAAACAATATCAAATACCGTTGTAAAATGGACGTTGTTTGTCGTTGTCAAATTGTCAACTTTCGTTGTTGATGCATGATTGCAACCTGCTACGCTCCACAATGGCCAACAATACGAAATAAAAATACCAAATTGAAGTAAACTTTTAGTTTCCGATCACGAATGTAGATGGCGTTAGAAAACGTATTTTATTACGCCAATCTAAGTGCCCAGTGCCTGGACTGAACGAAGAAAGAGTGATCGAGGTGGGGGCGCGGGAGCGGTGAGGTTGTGACGGGCGGGACTGGACAGGTCGTACAGTCGTAATTATTTTCGATTCTCTCCGTTTTAAGGACATTGTGTATGTAAAGAGAAGTTATATTTTATGCATAAGCCTTAATAAAATACGATAAGTACAGGACCTTGTTGACTTTTTTGGCGACCCCATAAATATCTTTCGCGACCCCAGGGTTGCGGACCGCTGCTCTACATTACTAGCAAATGCCCCAGGTGTGGACATTTTAGATATGAAAAGGCACTGGGGTGGAGGTCGTCAGTGGTAGCGGAAGGATATATAGCAGATTCAGTGACTCATAAAATAGAAGTTGCTAATAAAATTATGCCCACAAAATCTATATCTATTCAGGAAAGCAAACATAGAAGAATTTAATGATCATGTTGCGCAAATCGACAGGCAAGAAATCATGCCCACAAAATCGATATCTATTCAGGAAAGCCAAAATTCAGAAATAGAATTTAATGATAATGTTGCGCAAATCGACAAGCAAGTCAAAATTTTCAGTAACGTTGCTTTCAAACAAGATTTCAATCATAATTTGCCGTTAAATCTTTCAGGAACATACAACAATTGTAATTATATATTTAATTTCCAATTTAAATAAATATTTGACATTTTATTTGTTCGTTGTCCAGGGCACGAAAGTTTTTTATACTTAGCTACCGATAACCTAGCATGTTTTACTTTCGCTTGCCTATTTAAAATAAAAAAATATATTTACGTAGGGGGGAGAATGAAAAGTATATTTAATGCATTGGCTATATTTAATACCAGACATTCCTATCAGTCTTCTACTTTAAATTCTTTTAAAAATCAATTTTAATTATTTTTCTACTTTACTGTCTAGTTTAAGAAATAACTATTAATTGCTTTATCAATTGAGTCTCAATTATTATATATATATATATATATATATATATATAAATGTAGTAGAACTTACCGAAAGTAACATTTCGAAATATTGTGTCTTTGCCAACATGTATTGGGTTGTTCATAGTTCTTTATGGCTGTTCGTACTTTATCAAGAACATAGGAAGGCCAATAACACTCATTCCCGATGATCCAGCTTGTAGGTATGGCCTTTACTGTATTTTCATCCAAGAACTTTACCACAGTCCAAGATTTCCTATCCATTTTCACATAAATATTCTGGAAACTCAACAGTCCCAAAGCAGCAACACAACATACAACATGTAACATATTGAACTAATTAGAATATAGAAATAAGACATATTTTTTCTACGCCAGTGAGTAAAGTGGCAGTTTTCAGCACAAGTGGGTGATAAATCAACTGTGTGTTAAAACACGTTATGTTTTACACACTCTTTGTATATTCAAATAGTATTGTAAAAGATAATATTTTGTGTCAAAATTTACTCGGAAGTCATCATTTGATAATACGACGAAAATTGAAACCTTCATTCAATTGCTATAATTTGTCAATAGAACTGTCGTAGAAAATATTTTATATGATACATTTTCATAAAGAGCTTTTTCGTACTCGCGTGTTCTGTTGAACTCGGCAGCGCCTGATTCAGCAAACCTCACGCTCATACAAAAAAGTCGTACGTTACGAACTTGTAGCATAAATAGCTATTGAAACATGAAATTGTGGATACCAATAATCTTGGTACCTATAACTATTTACACTAACACATCAGTGTAACAATGGAAATACAACATTTTTGTCTTCATAATCTAATTTTACACACTTACATGAAATATCTTTTGAAGAATATGGTTGGGGAGGACACAAATCACTTACTAGGTATATTCCCAAACTTGATGAATAATAGGGAATTGTGAAAAAAAGTTCCATTACTAAAAACTTCTGGCCTATCAACAATAGTTTATTGTTTGAGAGTAAAATATTTTTTACCAGAATAATATCTCCGTTATAAAGAGCACAACAGCTGTTTGGTTCAGATTTACTAATAAAAAAATCTTTGAATTCAATTTTGCCATATTGCTGTTGGAATGACAAATTTATTACAGGTCCATCAAAATGCTCATTGCAGGGAAAAGGGAAATTCTGTTTAATTTCATTTATTCCTTGTTGAATTTCATTGAACTCATTAATCCTACATACTACTTGTTGAAGTGGTTATCACCTTTGTGAACCATTTTCTTCAATTTTTGCATATAGGTTTCAAAAGGAAATGCACTGAAATTGTCTAAACATCCATACTGTTTTACATCTTCAGAAATATGCAGCAAATTATGCACATTATGTGAAACATATTCCTCTCCATATAATTTGATAAAATATTCAACAAAATATTTCAACAAAGCCTCAGCATAGTTAATATCATCAAGACTGCTGCTTTCCCTAGCTAAAATGGTTATTGCAACATGAAAACATAAGAAATGTTGGTATTTATTTTTTTCAAGTTATTTTTAAGAACTACTGACCCTGTATAAAATAAAAACAATCTAATCTACACCATAATGAAATTAATTTTTTTTGTATACCCAAACAAGCCAAATGCATGTAATCTAAAACAAAATTTCTTATCATATCAATATTTGGTAGTGACTCTAATATTGATGTACCCGTGTGATGACCTTCTTGATCCTTTGATCTGAAATGTTCATCAGTTCTTAAATTTAAATTGTCCACTTCAGGGAAACAGATACGATTTTCTCTATAACTTCCCTCAGCGTAACACTTTGAGCAAGACATATATCCACTATGTCTTCGAGAATATTTGATAAATGATTTGGCCGGTACTTCACATATAAAAGCTTTGATCTTTATTTGATAAGTTTTTCCATCATATGTGAAACCATTATTCAAAATGTGTTTGGCATCTTCAACAAAATAGTTTTGAATGCATTGGCCCGTAATGCGTATTGCCCAGGTAAGCCCGAAGGAGACAGAGTTCAATTAAATTAACTGATTTATTTCTAAAAAATAATATTTACAACGACAAAAATAAATTAAAATTCAATATTCTATATAATTCTCCGGTACGTAAATATTTTGATGGTCACGCTTCGACGGTCCGTATCCTTTCATCGATTGATAGGTACTGATGGTCTGAATAGCACGTAGGTGGAACTAGAGCGGTGTGTATTTCGATTTCGGCGATATACTCGACGGTGTACGAGACTGTCTATGTCCTGTGGAACGTTCAGTCAGCCAGGGATATGAGCAACCGGCGGATCAATACTGTTTCGGTTTTAGTCTCAAGATTTGAGAGTATCGTTTGTAGCTAGTCAGTACCCAGCTTAACGAATACTTCTACGTGCAGGGACTGTAGTTATTACAGCGTGTCAATACCACACCGAAATTAAACAGTTAAAGCGATCGTGTATAGCCAGTCAGTACCCGGCTTAACGGTGCTTCCCTACGGAGATACTGTAGAGTTTTCTGTGTGTCAGTACCACACCGAAATTCTTCTAACAGTTTGAACAATCGTTCTCGTTTCCGTCAATACCAGAAACCAACGGCCGTTCTAATGAATGATGTATAAAGTAGGATCAATACTCCCACTTAGTACAACACTCGACGAAAGATGGTGTAAAGCGTTTAAGGTTAAAGTCAATACCTTCGACCTACGCTTCGTACTGGAGGCGGCTGAACTTGGAGGAGCAGGAGTCCGTAAACCAAATCGTCTCTTCGTCTGTTGGTTCGCATTTTTATATCCATCGTGGTGGTAGTGGTGGAAGTCTCTGTCCCTTCTACCGTCGATTCCTCGTGCGCATCCGGCGTGGGGGCTCTGCTGTTCTGGTGGGGTATATCGTCATCGCGGCGATAACTGGTTTCCTGAATCGAGTTTTATAGTAATGCATTTATGTCATTACAGGCCTCTTTGGGCTTTTCATGTCCATGATACAAACCTATAATATTCACATTGTTTTTATTCCTGAACAGATTGCATAAAATTGGATAAAACTGACTGTTAGAAGTTTTGGTTAATGGCAAACCATCTACGTTTATACATATTTGTATTGAAAAATAGGTTTTCTGAACGTTTTACTAAATTTTCAAGACACTGCATCAAACCGAAGTGATACTAGTGTCCTGAATCAATGATTTTCAAAGTAACTTCCCTTGGTGTTTTTAATAATGTTCTTGCATCTAAAGGTAAATGTGGAAATGTTTTCTTCAAAATTCGTAGCAAATCTGAGAGAGCAGAATGAGAGATATTGTGTTTCAATGACCAGCTTGTCAGTTCACAAATAACAGTTTTACAACTCGAGGATGAGAATATACGGTTCAATTCATAACTTCATTCGTTTTATTCTATATTGGATTCATCAGCTTCATCATCATTAGATGAATCATTGCTACTACTTCCAGATGTATTATTGCTACATAAAAACTGCTCATTCGCCTCAACAGCAACCGATTGAAACCCAACAATTGACTCATTTGAAACTACATTAGGCCAATCTTTGCAATGATCAATACGGCTTGTATAAGATGGTGACAGTTGAGACAGCTCTTCAGAATTATTTTTTTCATCATTGTATTTAGCTGAAAGTGTTTCATCTTTCCGCAATCGCTTATAATATTTGTTTAAACTATTACATTTTCTCTTACTGTTATTTCCATCCACAGTGATAATTGATTTATCGGGAAACTCAGAACAAGAGAGCTAAACGTTCAATACCTATTGAAAGAGCAAGCCAGGATGAGATTTGAGATGCAATATGCAGTACACCAACAACTATAAATAATAAAACAACTTTACCTGCAGAAAGTCACTTAATATCATTTAATTTCCAAATTTAAAAACTAGCACTTATGCACATAGAGATTTCAGAAACAACCAAAACGCAAAAACACATAAAAAACCAAGTTAATCAGACCAAAACACACCGCCATTACGCTAATTATACAGTGCTATTCAAAAGTCCCCTCCCCCCCTCGTATCTTTTGAACGGCTACACTTACATTAATAAAATTTGGAGGGTGAAAATAAAGTGTTGTAAACTTCTCTACGAATGGTGACAGGTTACGTAATAGTAATAGATGACGTCACAGTGTCACTCTGGCCAATAATTTCAAATAGGACCTTATGGCAAGCGATATCTCGTTTGAAAGGCATTGACATTGGCTACATAGCCATATTAATTTTGTTTGGGTTTAAATTAATTTTGACGGATAAATTAAATAAATACCAAAATTATTATTTCACATTTAAATATTGAAGATTTTTCAGTCCGCCTCTGGTTAGTTGTCAAAAAAATTGACGTTTTCAATCTAATAGTATTTGTTGCTTTGCAAAGTTTTTCTAAATAGCTTAAATATGTACTTTTATTATTGTTTAACGAGACGTTTAAGAGTTTACATAGGCGAAATGGTACGTACTCAAGCCGACAAAATAGCAGCTATCTTAATAATTAGTGAATCTATAAAGAATCTTCATGAAGCGGAACGTTTATTTAATGAGAGATACCCAGATCGCCATATCTCGAGAACTTATTTGAGGGAGCTTCTTCACAAGTTTGAAATAACAGGTAGTGTTCAAGATGCCAAACGATCTGGTCGACCAACATTTAGTGATGATAACAAAATCGATATAGTTGCTGAAATGGTAGTAAACCCTACTTCCTCTTCAACTAAAGATGCGTCTATCTGTGAAGTAAGTAAAAGTACAGTACAGAGAGTGTTGGCTAAAAATAAATTTCATCCATACAAGTTAAAAATGGTGCACCGCCTTTCGGATGACGACCCCGACAGAAGACTCGAATTCTGTGAATGTATGACAAATAAAATTAGTCAAAACCCACATTACACAAAAACAATTTGTTTTAGTGACGAAAGTACTTTTTGCCTCAATGGAAATGTGAATACACAAAATGTAAGGTATTGGAGTGACACAAATCCTCACACCTTTCATGAACAACATACCCAATTTCCAGAAAGAGTCAATGTTTGGGCAGGTATTTTGGGAAACCACATAGTTGGTCATGTTTTCCTAAATTCAAATTTAAGCGATGAAGTGTATCTGGAGATGTTACAAAATACAATTGAGCCGTTAATTCTTGAAATTCTGGAAGATAATTAAGATGAATTCGGCCATCTGGAAATAACATTTCAACAAGATGGTTCCTGCACATTATTATGGTGCAGTAAGACGTTACCTGGATGAAGAATATCGAGGTAGATGGATCGGCCGGCGAGGTCCTATAGAATGGCTACCTCGGTCACCAGATCTGGCACCATTACATTTTTTCTATGGGGGTACTTGAAATCCAAGGTTTATACTACGGCACCAGATAGCATTGGCGTTTTGAAAGAAAGAATTACTGAAGAATGCAATGCTATTTCGAGCTGACACATTCGAACGAGTACGACAAGAGTTTACTAATAGGATGTATTACTGTCAGGAAGTAGACGGAGCACATTTCGAACATATGCTATAAGAATCCATTGTTGATATTTGATTAATTAAATTTAAAAAAATAATTTCAATAATTTTGGTATTTATTTAATTTATCCGTCAAAATCAATTTAAACCCAAACAAAATTAATATGGCTATGTAGCCAAAGTCAATGACTTTCAAACGAGATATCACTTCCCATAAGGTCCTATTTAAAATTATTGGCCAGAGTGGCACTGTGACGTCATCTATTACTATTACGTCACCTGTTACCATTCCTAGAGAAGTTTACAACACTTTATTTTCGCCCTCCAAATTTTATTAATGTAAGTGTAGCCGTTCAAAAGATACGAGGGGGGGAGGGAACTTTTGAATAGCACTGTATATTAAAACTTCGAATTTGGGTTTTTAAAAACAATTTTACAACTATATTTAGAACTTTATTATACTATGGTTGAACAGAGAATGAATTTTTAGATAATACAATGTTTTTATAATCTTCCTGTTTTACAAAGAGTCATCGTTTTATTTATATGGTGTCAGCTCTTTCTTCTTATGTAATTCCTCCCCTCTAAGACGAGAACATAACGGAGTGGTGTTCGAGTTTTGCTTTTTCTGTTGAATTTTCTTCTCCTCTTATAGTCTAAGATACGGGATTAGAAAAATATACCCTCATCTGTTATTTAGATGAAACAATTTTTCATAAGCTGATTTCAATATCATGAACTTATAAAAACAACCTCTACCATCATAAGTCTGCTTCAATTAATAGTAATTAATTAATTAACAAATAATTTAATTTTAATTTTTACTTTCTCATGTTAGTTACATGTAGTAAGTTAAAACCGTCAATATTTTATATTATATACCTCACTGTAGTAGGCACCCATCTCTATGATTGCTATACTTACCTGCAGTCAGGTGAGGAAAGGTAGATAAATGTTGCTTATTTCCCTTACATGTTTGCTGATTTTGTGGATTTCTTCCAAATTGATTTTTTCTATTTTGGGTGCTTCGTACTCTGGTATAATTTCTAATTTTTCCCAGTTTTGCTTTGGGATAAATAATGGTTTTGCTTATTGAATTCTGCCGTCGTTGATAATTTTTTTTTGTGTTGACTTCTATTTGACATGATTCTGGTATTTTTATTAGTGTAGGATTTTTGACTTATGTTGATCTGTGTCGCATTTGGAGAAAACTTTCTCTGGTTGCATTGGTATAATGATTACTTCGTCTTGTGTTATTTGTTCAACGAGAGATTCTTCTGATGTTAACTTCATTTTTTTGCAGCTTTTCACCGTCTGGTTTTCTATGAGCTGTAGAGTGCAGTTGTCTTCAGGGAAATTGTCTTCCATGCCAAAATATGTATACTCTAGTAGTGGGCAGTTTTTTTCTTTGAATTGATTTTCCAAGCCAAATAGGAATACTTTAGAGGGAAGATTTGGTTGTTTTGAATGATAAGAAAGAGGTGATAAAACTTAAAAATTTCAGCTTTGATAATTGGTATATGTATTGCAAAAATTAATTTTTTATTTTCAAATGTGACTTGTGTGCCTAAAAATTGGTAGTATGTTAATATGTTCCTAAATTTCATAATTTGGTTGTCTGGGTAAATTTTTCTTAAGTATTCTAAAGTGTTTAGTAACTCTTGACTAGAAATAATAGAAGGATGAAGTGTGTTGAGTTTTGCAAAAGCTATGGAATCTTCTAAATCATCTAAAAACGTGATAACATTTTGGCAATCCAGATTTATTTGGGAAATAATTCCTTGAAAGGTTAAATACTCATGTGATTCAGTGATTGATTTTTGTACACTCATTTGAAATTTTCCTAGAGAATTTGCAAAATTTTCTTGATTTTTTGATAATATGCGAATTGTTGTGTTGTAATTTTTTATTAGATTGTTTGAAAGTGAACGTTGGAAATTTATTTCCGTAACCATGTTCTGTTGGTTTGTTTCGAGAATTTTTATTGCGTTATCATATCTATTACCGTCATCAGCGTCAAGTGTACCAAACAACCATTTCTGTAGTTGTCCGACTCCGTTGAAGAAACTTCTTTTAATACGAATATGAAGTTGTAAGTTATCAAGTTTCGTTCTTGTAATTTTTATGAGAAATTCTGTCCTTAATAACATATCTTGAGATAAGGCATGGTATGAGATTTCATTAGTTGCGTTTTTTGTAACTAAATTATTTTTTATAATGAAGAAATGTTTCTCAATGTTAAACAATTGCTTAATAATAGTTTCTAAAGAAATTAGGCACCCATTTCGAATAATGAGCAAACATTCCCATTATACGGCGAAGGGAAGCTAAACAATTTGGTGCGGGAAGTTCCAAAAGTGGTCTGAGTCTCTCTGGGTCTGGTTTAATTGTTTTCCCCGTAATAGTATAGCCAAGAATATTTATTTTGTCAGTGGAAAACATACATTTCTCCTTGTTCAACGTTAAACTATACTTCTCTGCAGCATTCATGAAGAGTTGTAAATTATGATCGTGGTCCATCTTGTTCGATCCACAAATGGTTACGTCATCCAAGTAAGCATAGGTATCTTTCAAACCCTCACTTTCGATTATATTTTGGATTGTCCTCTGGAAGCAGGCTACTCCATTAGTTACTCCGAATGGAATTCTACGGAATTGGTGAAGTTTACCGCAAGCTTCAAAAGCAGTATACTTTTTTTCGTTATCTCTGATGGGAATCTGGTGGTAAGCATTGCGTAGATCAATTGTACTGAATATTTCGTACTTTGCTATTTGATTAACAATATCATCTATCCGTGGTAATGGATAAGCATCAAGTAATGTAAACCTATTGATTGTTTGTGAATAATCAATTACCATTCGCTTTTTATGAGTTTCGCTTGAGGTGACTAAAACTTGTGCACGCCACGGTGAGTTACTTGGCTCAATAATATTTTCTTCTAATAGTCTCTTCACTTCATTATCAATGAATTTAGAATCATCAGATGTGTATCGGCGAGATCTCACTGCGATAGGTTTACAATTTGGAGCCAAATGTGAGAATAGAGGAAATGGATCAACGTTAGCCAAAGCTAGATTACATACTGCCAAAGAATCTCTTGGTCCACCAAAAGTCACTTCTACACCTGAGTGCTCTTTGAGTAAATCATGACCTATTATCATATCTGCACACAAATCATCAAGTACCAGTAATTTGAAGTTTTCGTATATATTCTGCAACATTTTAATGGTCACGATACAGCATCCGATCACTTGAGACAATTTAGACGTAGAGGCCATGGCTACATTACATGAGGAAGGAAATATCTTAATTTTTCTTGCTCGTACTATTTTATTATTTATGAAACTATCTGAACTTCCTGTATCAATCAACGCATCCGTCATAATTCCATTAACGTCAATTTGAAGGATTGCTCTTGACAGGCAAGCTGGGGATGCAGCTGAAATTGTAGCCAGGATTGTTGATGATGTCGGTTTGGTTGAGTATTTGGTGGATTTTGCTGAATTGCCTCGATATTTACAGACTTTTGAAAAATGTCCCTTCTTCCCGCATCCATGGCAGTTGCAATTTCTAGCTGGACACATATCACGAGAATGATAATCAAAACCGCAAAAGAAACACTTAGAAGAAATTGCGGAAGTAGTTGTTTGATCGGAACATTCTTGAATTTGTTCAGAGCGATTGTCTGTATTCATATTAGCTGCTGCATTAAAGGATCCATATGAAGATACATAAACCTCTGAATGATAATGAGCCATTTCAAGAGCTCTGGCTTTGTCGAAAGCATCTTGTAAGGTTAGTGTATTATTTTCCAGAAGTCGTTGTCTGATGTGAGGAGAACTGAGACCACTGATGAACGAATCTCTTATATAATCATTTTTGTTTTCGTCTGCAGATACAGATTTAAAATTACATTCTTTGCTCATTTCCTTCAGAACTTGTAAGTATTGGTCAATAGACTCACTAACTTGTTGACGCCTTGTTGCAAGGAAGTATCGAGCAAAAATTTCATTTCGTGGTTTGACATAGATCTTTTTCAAGATTGCGAGTGCTTCATCATAGGTTGAACATTCACTGATAAATCCATAAATAGTGGGACTGACATACTTAATTAGGATATTCAGTTGCTTATTGCTTTCTGTGGCATTGACAGCTTCAATAAAATTCTCGAATGACCGAATCCAATGTGTCCACTGTTGAGCGGCAGTACTAGAGCTTGGTTCAACTTCTAACCTTTCTGGTCTGAGTAGTTTATCCATCTTATGTAGAATCAAAAAAAGTCGAATAAATTGTAGTAAATAAACCTGAACTGAAATAAGCTTTATTCGACTTTTAACAACTTGACATTGACAAAATCAACTGAACAAAAATCTCAACGAAGATCAGATCAATATATTACAGACATATACAAAATATTCATAATGCTATACCAAATCCAGTAGTCTATGACAAATCAGTTTGGAATTACAAATGTTTAGAGGTAAACTGCAATAATTCCTTCCAACAAGGGAATGGATTGGTACATCATCTGAAAACAATTCACAATATGAATTTTGGTTCTGTTGAAGAAATCTTTTTCAGGAATAGAAGCGGTAAGTTCTATGAATGTGACAGTTATTGAATAATTCATTGTTCATAGTTTTTATTATTTTAGAATTTGAAAGTTGGAAGTTGACGTTTGAACTTGAAAATAGCTGCAATTATGTGGTAGCTAGGACATGCAGTAGTATTAATGGCGAAGTTATTTATTACAACTTTAATAGAACAAAAAAAGGTATTAAAGTTATTCCTATTTCAATTATGAAAAAGAAAAATAGAAATAGAACATAAGAGTTTATTTCCTCCATAAACTAGCTTTCTTTTTACAATGAACAGTCTACCTTTATGATTTTGTTTATTATAGGTACTAATAAAATAATTTTTAGTAGGAAAACCATACTGTCTAGAGCGTCAATGTTTGATGAAGAGCCAAGGTACTTGCAAGTTAGATTTTAGTTGTACTAGTCAAATAAAACTTACTCATGAAGCTAATCAGATTTATGCAAGAATACAGAAAAAACATTATGGGCACAATTTTGATTTAGAATATTTGAGGATTTCTAAAGAGGACAGAGCAATAATAGCTTCAAAATTACTTAGTGGAGTAACAAAATCAAGGTAATTTTTATGTGAATGATAATTGTTGATAACGAAATGAATATCTTTTATTTTGTAGGATTATTGACTCAACAAGGGACAAAATTGAAGATGTTTTTAAAAAGAATAGATTTGTTAACTAATAAGGACATTGATAATATTAAACGTAGTTATTGTATAGGATTAAAGGAAGGGAAAAGGCATAATAATGATGCTATATCTGTTGATCTCTGGGTAAAAGAGTGTAAAAGCATGCCTTTAGATGAAAATCCTATTTTATTTTATAAGAGGCAAGGTGAAACGTCAGACATATTAAGTGATACTGATTTCTGCTTAATAATTATGAAGAAATTACAAAAACTTATGCTTCAAAAATTTGGCAATAATATTATATCTGTTGATGGAACTCATGGACTTAACAGATATGATTTTGAATTAACAACACTCGTAGTTGTTGACGAATTTGGCCAAGGATTCCCTGTAGCTATTATGTTTTCAAATAGAAAATATAGATATATTTATGAAATATTTTTCAAAAATATTCAAGAAAAATCAGGGAATATTTACCCAAAAACCATAATGTCAGATATTACTGAGACATTTTATAGTGCTTAGCAGTCATGGGACCCGTTACATACCGTTTGTTTTGTGCATGGCACGTTGATAGAGCCTGGCAAAAAAATTTAACGAAAATTCACAATAAAGAGAAACATTCAGAAATTTACAAGGCCTTGAAAGTACTTCGAGATGAAAGAAATGAAACCGAATTTACCTCTAAATTAATTTTTTTTGTAAAGTTATTGCTCGCCGATAAAGATACCCAAGATTTTGGACATTATTTTAAAACTAATTATGTGAAGATTTGTGAGCAGTGGGCCAACTGTTACAGGAAAACAACAGGCATAAATACCAACATGAGAGTTGAATCCATACATAAAGTAATTAAATATTTTTACTTAAATCGCAAGAAGATTAAACGATTAGATAAAGGCTTGCACATTGTTTTAAGATTTATTAGAGACAAAAGTGTAGAGAGAGTTACAAAGTTAGTAAAAGGAAAAAATACTGTCTATCATAAAGAGATTTTTAAAAGACATGTAGCAAAGAAATGTAATTTTGTGGTTGAGGTAAAAGATGATATTAATTGGGAGATACAGAGCACCGAAAAATATTTGAATCTAAATGTTGTTGTTTAACTTGCCCTGAATGTGAAATCTGCATACATATGTTTTCTTGTACTTGTGCTGATTTTACTTGCAAATACAACATTTGTAAGCATATTCATTATATTATAATGTTAAATGAACAGAAAATGAATTGTAATGAGGACTATGCAACGTAACTATCTGAAGATTCCACTGAAGACAACCAAAATTTTGTAAATGTTCTGTGTTGTCAGAATAAACACAAACAAACAAATGTAAATTTGATAGACCGAATTAAAAAAACATTTGTAAATATTTTAAATTCTGATATAAATAATCTTAGTGACACAACCATTTTTGAAATTCATACACATTTAAATGTATTGGACAACCTGGTTGCTCTACCAAAATCATCAGATATTGAACAGTTAACAACAGCGAATCGTGAATCCTACAATAAAAATATTACCCCTCAAAGACATTTATTCTCCACCCAGAAAAAAAGAAAATTTCTAAAATAATATTCAAAACCGAGTAAACGAGAGAGACATCTCTGGGTTATTAAGTGGAAACAATGAATTATTTATTTCAGATAATTCTGAAAATGATCATAAATTTGTTTAAGAATTATATGAGCAATTGTAATAGACATAGACTCAATTTTTTTATAATTTGGTAGTTAACTTTTATTTCAATGTTTATCAGTCTTTTATGTTTTAAGAAGTTACTTTAATTGAAATTTAATTATTACTATAAAATAAAAAATTGCAAATTGTTAATAATAATTAATACCTACCAAAATTCCAAACCCCATATCCTTCGCAAAGGGACTAACTTCGGCACAATCTTACAACTGTACTGTAATACCCCTTATATTTAACAAATTATATAACACCTAAACCAAGGTCAGCCACGTTGCCCTGTCAAAATCCACTACCCACAATCCATTTTGAAACTGTGTTTTTCAGGGATACCTCAGCCAAAAGATTCTAGGAACAACAACTATATACTAGGGACAAAGTTATTTAAATAATCAAAACATATGGATAATGCTATTAAAGCAAGGAGCCATGATGACACTCATATATCTAGAAATTTTAGGCAGTCCTATGGTATACACATTGTTTTATTTTTAGTTTATTGTAAACAGGGATTTTAAAACTGTTAACCCTTCGCTACTCGCGCCTACATTTTTTACTTGAGTACTCGCGTGGGGTATTTTGATACCCCAATTTTATTTTAATGGGAAACATTAAAAAAGAGTTCTTTGGGTTATTTATTATATGGCAAATTACGTAAAAACACCTACTTGTATGCTTCACAAAATAAACCAAACTTCATAATCACAAAAATTTATAATTATAAACATTTAGAAGCACAAGGTAAAAATTCAAAAAAATGGCAACAAAACATTAATTGACTGAGTTTTCCGATTCAGAATCGTCATCCGCTCCATGTTTCAGGCAACTGTTGCAAACAATTTGTTGGTGGTTCTTACATATCCACTTGGTGCATTTGAGGCAACTTACTGGGGTTTTTCTGTCAAGACTTCTGGGACACAAATAACACCTTCCTTTACCCGTTCTTGGCCTCTTTGGCATATGTGTTTCAGGATCTTGAGCTCTTGCAGTTGTTGATGGTTCTTCGATATTTAGAAGAAGGAATCCCCGCTTCTTTATATTTCTTGGAATATTTTTGGCATATATTCTTTTCAGAATTTGTGGACGAACTAATCCTTCAGCGATACTCCTCAAAAAACATTCTCTAGTGGGTTTTTGGAATCCATTGTTCAGTGCATATAAACATATGGCATTAATTCCTGCAATATTGAGGATATTGAAAAAACCTGTAAGTGGCCAACGCTTGGTATTCCTAGCCACATCATAATGAGCGCACATCTTATCTACAACGTCCACTCCAGACTTTGTACGATTATATTCAAGTATAATCTCTGGTTTCAAAGAAGCTTCATCCACTTCATCATCGTGATGCATTGTGGAAATCAATAGGATATTCTTATATTTCTTTGGTACATAAGAAACCAATGTGCAATGGTCTTTAAACGCAAACATGCTGCCCTGTACAGGTCTAGAACGCGTATTGGTAAATTCGAGAGGAATTTCCTTTTTATTTTTGCGGATAGTTCCAATCATTGTCAGCTTATTTCTGAGTAATTCGAAAGCCAGGGGGATACTGGAGAACCAGTTATCCATAGTAATATTGCGTCCGGTTCCTTTTAGATCCTCCACGAGGCGCATGACGACGTCGGCGAGCTTATTACTAAGGAAGTATGGGCCATCGGGTTGCACTCCAGCGTACATTTCTAACTTATACGTATACATGGTCTTTACATCCACGAGTGCATATACCTTTAGCCCGTATTTACTTGGTTTACTCGGTATATATTGTTTAAACGGGCATCTTCCTCTGAATGCCACAAGCTGCTCGTCTATTGTTAGATACGCACTTGGTGTGACTGAAGATTGACACTTTGAGACAAAACGTTCGAATATGTCTCTAATAGGTGCCAACTTGTCCAAATTGCGCCTCTCCTGCCTGGTAGAAATATCATCAAATCTGATACATCGACAAAGAAATCTAAAACGGTTATATGTCATTGTAATAAATATATGTTCAATGCCTGTACCATTCGTGTTCCATAAAGATAAAACATTTTGTCTACCAGATTTCAAGACGCCGGCAAGATACAAAATCCCTACAAAAGCTTTAATTTCACAAACATCAGTTTTCTGTGCGTCTCTTTCTCGAGCAAAATTTTGTTGAATGTGCGATATATATATGTTGGTACAATCCACAATTATAGCAAACATAGTGTCGTCAATGAAATTATAAAAACATTCAATAATAAGACTTGGCATTTTTTGCATTGCCCACTGGACCAGGAACTTTCAAAACTATGTTATGAGATTTTGTTCTTGAAGAAGGTGGTTTCATTTTATTCCACTTACTCTGTTTATCCTTTCCTATGAAGTATGGACCCGTAGATTCACCAGAATCATCAGCCTGTGTAAGCGGATCTTCGAACGCACTCGCAGATTCGTCAGCAACATCTTGTGCTAGAGGATCTTCCATATAATCAGGATCTGCGTCTTGCTCACTATCTGTGCGTTCATCCTGTACTTCAATCGCGTCAACTTCGAACTCGTTGGGATCTTCTTCGCCATATACCTCCGGCTCCTCGTCAAGTTCCTCATACCATTTCAACCACTGTTCTGGATCCTTGGATTGATTTGTCATATTTTAACCTATATATAATAACCTATGTTCAAGTAATAGCAGATTTATAGTATATAGTACACTTACCAAAAATATGACACGACCACTCACGTGGGGTATTTAAATACCCCAACGAGGTTCAATAGCGTATTTCGTAAAATTTAGTGACTCGATAGCGACCACTCCCTAGCACAGATATCTACACACTATGCTTGAAGAATACACGAGGCGACGTGGAATTTCGCGATTCCCCCACCAAGACATTGACATAGGATATGCCCATGGGGTACTAAAATACCCCGCGCGAGTAGCGGAGGGTTAATAAAAGCCATTTTTAATCTAATCTAACCTACCAAAAGATGTTTTACCTTTGTTTCTTTTTCCTTAAATATTTCAGGTTATTATTTTAATGTTAAACGCGCTATGTACCGAATTATTTCACTTATCATTTTGCCAGTTCTTGTAGTAGGTACACCATATTTTCAAAAGTGACAATTTGCCAAATGTCGATGAGTTTTAAGTTTAATTCCAAGGTAGATATCTTAAGTTATCTCATGACATGATTTTTGAACTTCTTTAACCGTGTTGAGCGATTTTTGGTAGGGGAAAAGCTTATAGATTAACGTGACCGTTGACCTCGACATGCTTGTGACATATTTCACTTGCTGTCCTGTACGCTTAGATACACTGCACACGTGAGTTTAATCTTGTGATTTCGCGTAACAGACATGTAGGGGAGAGTGGTACACAATGAAACGTTTTTTTGAACATTTCGTATAACTTCCGACTTTATTATTTAAAGAATTTAATTTTTTTATTGCATAGTTATTGGATATTTAGCTATAAACAATCTTAGTCAGTTTTTTAGAAAACCATACTATTTAGGTAAAATGAATTAAAATCTACATAGATGTTTTTGTATCAATGTGTACCACTGGTGGTACAGTTTGAAACATGGGGTAGTACGCAATGAAACAAAATAGTACACGTATAAAAATATTTATTATTAAAACAAAATCAGTTGTGAAAGAACGAAAACTTTTTTATTTTCAAAAAAGATTGGAAAAAAAACTAAAATAAACTAAATCAACACAAAAAAGGAACAAAAACATTTTTTTCTTTTTAACCTGTCGGTAAAAAAACTAAAATATTTATTTTTAATAAAAGGTAATAACAAAATATCAGCGTACAATCATGTTGCCAAAATCAACTCCGAATTTAAAGTATGATGAAAGCCTTTTGTTCTTTGTATTTATCGGATTCGGCAACAGGATAGCAAAATCTGATTTCAGCGTCATATGAATGTCCGGAACATCTGGAAAATAGAATGAATTTGAAACTTTTGCGCTCTTCCTCAAATACGAAATTCTAAATTCGTTAGAGTTTTAAGCTTCCAAAATTTTAGCAACATAGTGAATATTATTTTGAAATTTGACCAAGACAAAAGAATCACTCGAAATTTCAGTAGTTTCAAATTCTGATTGTTCCTTCTCTTCCTGCATCATATGGTATTGCAATTCAGCCAAGGTTAATTCATCATCTGAAGAATCCGCAAAATGCAAATCTACACTTTCTGTGTCCGTCTCTGAATCTTCTTCACATGTTTTGCTTTTTTTCTGTGTACCCTTTTTGTCTGCAGTTAAATTTCGTTTTACCCTTTCAACTTCTTCTGTTTTAGGAGTTTTTCTCTTTTCTATTTTGTACGAAAGTTCTTTCATTTCTGGTGTACTGGTTAAAATTACACTTTTCTTCGATTTTCGTGTTCGATTTAAGTTTTTTCGAGGAGCTGCCTTTGGAAAGCCCCGTATCTCAAATGGTGAAATAAAAGAATTTTTTGAAGTCGACGCTATTTCCAAAGTAGAGTCTTTCTTATCATCTGCACACTGTTGAGGATCGGTTGTGCTACATGAAGCATCTGCGGTATCGTTGCCGCTGCCGCCGGCATCTTGTTCATCGTTCAGATTTTCTTGGACTACAACCATTCCTTGTTGGAGGTTCTCCTTTTGGGTGCCTTCAGGTCTGTCAGTCACCGATGAAACAAGAAAGTCAGCCTCCGTAAAAATATTTTTATTGAATGGGTAGATACCCGTCGAACGGAACCCGTTTAGTATGTTTTCAGGCGTCATTGATTTTGAGTGGGCAATACCAACTTATTCCGCTATTTGATAAAACGTCATAGGTATGGCGGAGTGGGTAAGGAGCCACGAATCTATTGCACTATTGTAAAAGTTCTTAAAAGAGTAAAACACTGCTTTGTCTAAAGGCTGCAACTTGTTACTCGTATGTGGCGGGAGGGTTAGGATAATGATTCCATTGTTTTTGGCCTTTTCCGCTATTTCCAGGGACATATGTGATTCGTGGTTATCATATATTAATAGGCATGGCCTTTCTTTTGTCTCACCAGTATGTTTAATAAAGTGATTTAACACCCCAACAAACAGTTCAGCGGTCATCCACCCACTTGGATTTGCTAGTCCTAATGTGCCTGGGGGCGCGCCATTTAACATATGAGGGACAAACTTCTTTCGGGGAAAAATAATTATCGGCGGTAGAAAAGTTCCGTTTGCTCTAATTATAGCACAAGTAGTGGCTAGTAATCCTCTTTCGGCACTTGTGCACTGGTTCAATCGTTTCACCCCTTTTTGTGTAACTACTTTATGTGGACGCTGTACAGTCGTAGTAGCAGTTTCATCCAAATTATAAATTTGAATTTCCTGAACAACTGTTGGGTTCTCTCTATATATTTTCTCAAGCTATAGGAAAAATCTTTCGACATTAGGTTTTGTGAAAGAAGTAAGCCTGGATAAAGAGCAAGCTTCTGGCTTTAATTCTAATACTTAAATACGCATTTCTTTTAATAAAAGCTCTTAGCCAATCCTTACTCGAACACTTATTCCTTCTCCAGGAATCTGGCATATTAATATTGTTACTGAGCGCCATTTCATATGCCAGCTCTCTCACTTTTTGAGTATTTAACCCAAATGCCATTTTGCTACAGGTCTTTATATATTCAGATAAATACCTTTCCTGCTCGGTGCTAAATATTTATCTAACAGCATAATTCGGCTCCATTTTAGTATTAGGGTCATTTCGTTCCTTTAGCACATAACGCCCTTATGTGACCAAATTCACATCAAACATATCTGCAGCAATGCGGTAGGAAGTACCATTTATTTTGACCTCTTGGACTGCTGCGGTCATTTGATCTCCTGTAAATTTAGCTCTTGTTCGCTCCTTCTTCTTCCTTACCATGGTTGCCTACGACGTAAAATTCCACGGTCAGAAAGACACGAGGTGTTACATTGTGTACCACCACCTTATGTTTCAATGTGTACCACTACGCACTTTTTTTTAATTGGAAGTAAATCTAAGACAAGAATATTTCTGTACAAAATATTTTATAGGTTAAGAAATGCATACCCTAATTATTCATAACAAATATAAACGGACACTAAAACTGCTTAATTGTAAATAACATACCTTTTTATATTGGCTTCCTTTTTTTACTTTAAGACACAAAAAACACAAATTGGGTCATGAAATGTGCACTCTTCCGAATATCAAAAGCAACTAACGGGTGGCTGATGCAACATCATAAGACTAATTCACGACAGCGCTAGTGGCGTTGTAGCGGCACATTCAAATTAGCAAATTGCAATGTTTCATTGTGTACCCTGTTTCAATGTGTACCACCCTCCCCTAATAAGTCAAGCTATGTTGACCACTTGATAAGTGTATACTAGGCATTGTTTTAACTGTGTTTTTAATAATCATTATTTGAATTGATTAATTATAGTATCACTCTGCAGTACAATAGCGTGTACTCGATATACTTATATGTTTGTGTAGAAAAATAAATGGTAAAAGAAAGCATTTATTGACGAATCGATTTCCAACATTTTTATTTACTTTGAAAAATTTAATATTAATTATTTTTCTTACATTTCATATCTTCAAAATTGAAAATTCCATAAGATCTTATAGAAAGTTTAAACTCTCAAAATTATTAGCTTAAATTGACAGAAATAAAATACATGTTTTGTTATTTTTTTCAAAATGATGATTTATAAACTTATATCTTTAAATTTCACTATTAGAATATTATAAAAAAGTATTGACATATAATCGGACTATAATTGTTTTAAATATTTGAAAAAGAAGATAGTTATTCCATTGTTTTGAGTTTTCACTTCTGTCGGTCGTCCTTATAATTGCCCATTTTAACTTTCTTTTCCTTAAGAACCGTTTTACACTTACGAGAATTATTGCGAAATTTACTCTGAAAATTTTCGTAAGAATAATTTTTGCTGTTTTACACGACAAAGAATTATTGCCAAAATTTTCAGAGTAAAAATATAGAACGAGTTCTATATTTTAATGGCAATAATTTAGAAAGTGCGCGAGAATCGACGCAGAAGCCAATAAGCCATAAACAAAATCAAAATTAATAAGGGTGTCATGTGTCGTTATAAGAGGATCTTCAACCTTGAATTTGTTCGGTCCTTTGGTACCGTTTTTCTCCGTTATTAGAAGATATATTTGAATAACATTTTAAGGATATATTACTGACGGCAAGTTGCAGAAGCAATGCATGTTTAATTTCAACTTTTTTTGAAATTAACAGAAATTAATTATCATTTGTCATTAATATCAAACATATTTTTCATGCAATATTAGTAAAGAAAAAGGGGTTTTTTGAAAAAAAAACAAAGATTTGCCCAATTATTTTACTTTATCTTCGGGTCTATTTGTGGAACTTCACGGATATATACTTATTACTCTCAGTTATTAGCACATTTCAAATATATAAACATTTTATTAGCCGATATTAGATAAAATGTGGAAATGGTGAGAGCGCTAATACAGCATTGGCTCTTAATTTTTTTACTTAGGAGAGCAAAGGTCAACCTTCTCTTCTTTGAAACCAATTTTTTGACCATTGAGATCTTTGTTTTTTGTGTTTAAATAATAAAAATATATAGCAAATAATAGCTAACTGCTATAGCACCTGACAGTAACTCTTTTTGCCTTGCAGGCATCGCTGTAAATACCAATTGAATTTCCAAATAATATAATATGAAAACTTGAATTTTTTTACAAAATAACCAAACATCTAAAATAAATGGATCAAAAACAGCTGATTATTTAAAGAATGCAAATCGTGACAACTTCTTCCGAAACCAATCTCTCTGTGCAAGCGTATGACATAAATTATTATGAAAGTTTATGTTGTAAAAATATTATGTGTCAAACAGACAAGCGATAAAATATTTTTAAAATTTTTATCAAAATTATAAATATTATTTTCAGAGTAAATTTCGCAATAATTCTCGTACGTGTAAAACGGTTCTAAGAGTAAAGTATTTAGATTTTTTTTATCACTGTTTTATAGATAATAATGCCAAGATATGTGTTTAATGTATTGATCTTTTCGTTCCAAATAAGTAGGATGCTGAATTCGATAAATAAATATTGACGAAAAATCTTGTTTTAACATTCGTTTTATATTTTAACGAAGACACTATTACCAAAACTACATTTGATTAATTACCCGCCAAAATATTTGAAATATATTCTCATTCAAAATTTTGAGCATGCGCAGTTTTAGGAGCCGCCAGTGTCTTTTAGCATCTCGTACTCTGATGATCGCCACTCTTCCCTGACCTCTAGGCGCAGTATATTTTATTTATATGTATATGGTTCTTATTTGATTTGTCTATGGATCAAACCTATGTGAAAGGTACAGAGCACAGATAACTTTTCCAAAAAAGTCCAAACCATAGACAAATAATATAAGAGACGGTTTGATGCATAGGCGGCAAGTGGCACAACGTTTCTGCGCCGCCACCCGCGCATGGAGTCTCTACAGTCGCGCGAACTACAAGACTGTTTTACATAAACAAAATAGAATAAAACAATTTAAAATATTATAAATGACAATGAATTTCAACATATTGCCTTTATTGTCAATAAATATTATAAAATATCCTAGTATATTAACTTTTAAGTCATTAGAAATGAAAATACACAAAATCAATCTTACATTGGTTTGTGTGAATACGGCTTGTGATTGTCAAAGTGAAGTGTCAAAACTAAAAATATGGTTATATTGGTTATGGTTACAAGTTATAAGGATGAGTAAAATTAGTATAGTTTTGTTCAATTTATTTAGGTTTCCCGTTCTAATAAAGTAAATAAAAGTAAGTGAACCTTTAAAATGTCATTACCAGGTATAATTCGTCATAGCTGTATTGTAAAAAATTGTTAATAGTAAATATTTTTGGCCACTTCGCAATTTGGGTTTAAGAACAAAACATTTTTCAAATTTTCATCTAACATTAATCAACGAGAACAGTGGTACAAAATTTTAGAACTTATACTTCTAACGATCAAAGGTATAAAGATCATTTTGATGACGATCCACTTACAAGTACGTGTCGCAAAAGACTTAAATTTGCTTTACCTTTTCAATCTTTACATCATACACCACCACATGGTAATAATATCCAAGCTTTTTAAAGTACAGTATTTTCTGTAAAAAGAAACCTTATTTTTGGTGACATTGGTAGTCGAGAACTACAACACAAATTATAAAGCAGATGATGTAATTTATTAGATAACTTAAAGACTTTAAAATTTTCATAATTAACCAAAACCATTCACTTCTAAAACTATTAATGAATTGGAAAAAATTGAATTCCCGTTCTTAAATACATAACATAATTCAAATGTTGACACTCAACAATAAGCTATAGTGATGTCAATATTGTAACTACCCGGTAGAAAATACCCGGTACTTGGCGATACCCGGTGTACCCGGTAGTCGGTTTAAAAAGTATCCGTTATTCCAGTATCCTCTCAGAAGTGTCGCGTTGCGTTAGTTATTGTTTGCTCTACCGGTACGAGTCACGATCGGTTTCGGCCGCCGTAGTCGTATCAATACCGATAGGCCACAGAGTATTTTTAAATACCCTATTCTGTGGTACCTATTAGTATCGGTATCGCATTGAAACATTTTGGCATTGCGGGTTGCGGAGTTATTATCAATGTAATAATCATGCATATATATCTGATGTAATGAGTGCCAACAAATTAATACTGGGAGTTTTTAATATTTTATTTGAAGCTTTTAAGTTTTAACAAAATATAAATCATCTAGAATATACTAAAATAAATGCAAACTTCAAGAAAAACAGGTACATAGAACTAAAGAAAAATGAAATAAAATTATTAACATAAATGAATAAATAAAATTGAATATTCGAAAACAAAATTTAAAAAAAGACAAACAGAACGGAAAAATTTGGATTATTTTTTATAATTAAACAAAAATTGATTGCAATTCAAAAACACCAGCTTATTTACGTATTTTGATTTAAGTCTGTTGCGCCGTTCTGTTATAATCTGACCAGCTTTTGAAAAAATACGTTCGCTGGGAACCGATGTGGCTACGATGCACAAATATTTTTTTGCCAATACGGAAAGTGTAGGATAAAGTAGTTCTCTGGATTTCCACCACAAAAGAGGGTTTTCCGTTCTTACTATATTAGCATCCTCCAGGTACATTCGCAATTCCAATATTGCAGTAGCCATTGGACTAGGTTTTTGAGTAGCATTTTTTACTGACAAATCAAATTCCTGCCAAATTAAATTTTCTGATGCCAGATTATCTGTATTAACTGTTGTTTTATGACTGCCATCGTCTCTCAATGCAGAATTTTCGGAATTCCTTTTTATCAGTGCAGTTGCCTCGTCCTGTAATTTATCTCTTACCTTTTTATGCGCATGTTCAAGTGAAAAAGCCTTTAATTTAAATCGAGGATCTAAAAGTGTCGATTTTGCCAAAACGGTGTTTAATTCACATTTATCAAAACGAGTTTCACATGATCCTAATAATTTTCCAATTAAATTTTTGGTAGTATCGGAAAGCATTTCTCGTTGATACTTTTTTAAAATCGATATTAATCTCTGAACTATTATGATAATTTTGGAAACAGTTACGCATGTTTCTGAGCTCATTTCTGTTGTGACTAGTTCAAAAGGTTTTAATACTTGAGTTATTTCTTTTAATATTTTCCACTCTTCTTGAGACAATAATTGAACAGGATGATGCAATAGTCCAACGGTTACAGTGAGAGGTTCTTCTAATTTTAAAAACCGCTCAAACATAAAATATGTTGAATTCCATCGCGTGGAAACGTCATTTTTTAATTTCAACGGCACCACACAGTTTGCATCCATCCTTGTCTGGGTAGATAATAATTTGGCATTTGCCTGTGAGCTTCTATGGAAATGCTCTACAACTGCCTTAACTTTAGCACGTATATCTTTAATTTCATCCAGTCCGTACTGCACAATTAAATTTAGTGTGTGTGCAAAACAAGGAATATGTGCCCAACTTCCTAATTTTGCGGCACTTACTATATTGGCAGCATTGTCCGTAACTATAGCAACAACCTTCTCCAATATTCCCCATTCGTTCAGTACTTCATTAATTTGCTCATGAAGATTTTGAGCTGTATGTCGTTCACTGTAACTAAAACAACTCAACAAACATGAAACAAATTCCCATTTTTTTGTTATAAAATGAGCTGTTATAGATATATAACTTTCATTTGAGGAAGATGTCCAACCGTCTGTTGTAATGGTAATGAATTGGTTTTCTTCCAGAACGGATTTTAAAATGGTTTTAATGTGTGTATATTTTTCCTGTAAGAGAGATGTAATAAACGTGTTTCGACTTGGCGGAATATAGCTGGGTTCAAGTTCTCTTAATAGTTCCAAAAATCCTGTGTCTTGAACTACAGAAAAGGGCTGCAAATCTTTGATCATCATATTTAATATAAGGCCATTAATTCTTTTTTGCCGTGAAAGACTTATTGGACGGGACACAAACTTTGATAAATTTGTTTGACATTTTTGTTTTTTAAGAGGAATAATAGTTTGTGTTGATTGGAAATCAGCGTTTGTAGAAGAATCTTGCGCTGACGATGTCGACGGGGCTGGATCAACGTCTACAAAAAGATACACATAAGATTAGACGCTAATAAAGTCCCTATTTACTTTAATTTATAACCCAAACACTATCCAAATTAATAAAATGTTCGAGATATTAGTATTATAATGTTAGTATACTTACTTGCTGTTTCCCACTGTCGTTTTTCTACAACAGTCTCTTCGATTACTAGGGTAGGATGTTTCGTCCGTAAGTGTTTTCTCAAATTTCCTGTAGTTCCCCCTTTATAAGAATACACATTTTGGCATAAATTACATTTAGCCTTCTCTCCACCTAATTCAGAAAAATGAACCCAAATGGGACTTTTTTTCTGTGTAGCACTCATACTTTTACAATAACACGTTAAACAAATTATACGTAGCAATACAAGAACAGTCATCAGGGAAAACTGATTTGGAATATTATTTAAGTTAAACAGATAGCCACTGTTATTTAAGGTCGATTTTCGTAAACACGTAAACACCATTAAATTTTTACGCCGAGCAAGCGATCTCGTGAAATGGGGGAAAAACTGAATAGAAATAATATTTGAGTTACACAGAAAGCCGCTGTTCTTTAAGGTCGATTTTCGTATAACACCATTATATTAATACGCGGGGCAAGCGATCTCGTGCCTTATCGGCAACGACCACCTAAGCCGGTAGATAAAATACCAGTACCGGTACCGGGTCAAATGTACCGGGTACTCTTTGCAAAACTAACGGGTACCCTAAATATTTAAATGTACCTGTATTTGACATCTCTGATAAGCTATGTTTGTAGTTTCGTACAACTATTAATTGCGAAGAACGTAAGGCTAATTTGCAGAGAGATATTTCAGTTGTTCACCACCGTGGTTTCACTTCCTTCAAAGAAAATGATGATAAAATACGTCTGATTTGTGTACAGGGAAGTTGTTAAATTTCTTTCAATACTGCGTGACTTTGTTATCATATTTCACCACTCTTCGTTCATGTAGAAAATATTACTGAAAAAAATAACACTTTGCAAAAGGTCATATAAATTTTGATTTATTCATCTGTCTAGAACATAAATCATACGTATTATCTCAACTCATAAAAGTTTGTGTTCCCTTATTAATTGAAAAATATAATGATGGTAAGAGGACTAACCAACAAAAATATTTTTTTGTAACTTAAAACGTACTACTTTTAATTTACTTTTTGTTTCAGACCTGTTCCTGTCTTCATGGATATGGAGAATCTAGTTTTTAACTTATTTTTATTAAAATGTTTGTTGGGTTTGTTGTCAATAATTTTAAAATAACAATGTGCAATTTGATGTGATATTGGATTAATTTTCTTAAATATAATGTAATGTAATTTTAGGTGAAATATGTAATTGTGATAAATAATTTTTTTATATTATGTGCAGGTTAATAAAAAATTTAAATGTTTGCTGTTTTCTTATTTATCTAAATTATTTGTCTCAAACTTGTTTATTATAATTATTTCATTACAAAAAATGAAATATAATTTTTTGAAATGAAATAATTATATAATAAACAATTTTAAGACAAACTATAAAATTTACCTACCAATAATCCAAACTACCAAATTTAAATATCCCGCCTCTAAGAATTAGTTCTGCCACCCGCAAGGGGTGCGCTCAGATCGACGCGATGCCAGCTGTTTATACGGGAACGAACACTCTCTTATTACTTTCTCTATGGTCCAAACTTTCATTAGTAGGAGCTATAGAAGTGTGACCAAGTTTTTAAATCATTTTAATCCAAGTTTATATTAAACATCGTGTGACTATTTATAATTTTTTCAACGCGAAAAGAAATTTTTCAATGTGAACAGTGATGTTATAGTGTAATTAATGTGAATTTGTACCTGGTTTTTTATCACAAATTAGCCAATCAAGCCGAAAGATAGGTGCTACAATATATAAATAAGGTACAGTACTATATTTTTTTCCAAACAAAATTCTACATCATATCGGTTGTGCAAGTTAAATTTGTACAAGACTCATGAATGTTTATTTTAAATCATGCCTCAGTCACAATGTCACATGGAAAAGGATGCAATAGAACATTGAATATCAGATTTTGTTAAGTCTAAAGAATTAACTGTCTCACTTTTTTCAATACATTTTGGAATTACCTAGAAACAGTAAGTTTCATTTAAAACAGTTCTATAAAGAATACATTCCTTTAATAAATCTGTGGTCGGCAGTCGAAAGGTCGTAAGTTAGATAAACCATATTTTACAGGAGAATATTGCAAAGTTTCAACAACCTTCATAAATCACGCGAATGATGGAGATTGATTATTTTTATACCACTAGGTTGTAAAAATATAGCCTGATTTAACTAATATACAATTTAATTGATAACATTGCACATAAATTAATGAACGTTAACTTATGCCCTTATGATTTTACAAACTCCAACCATCTAGACTGTCAAAACAGTTTAAGTGTAGTTATGTCATTTTGTTCTATAAATTCAAACAATGTAGACTGTCAAAAGGTAATAAGTGCAGTTATGCCATTTTGCACATGATGAAGTAAGTAATGTATTAAAAATAGATTAATTATTAAAAACCTTAAAAAAGGCTATATATTGTAATTTTGTAACGCTTTATAGAGTAAAATTCACAAACAATCAATTAATAAATGGCTTTTTAATTATCTTAAATAAAAAAATCTGATGTGGTCAACACATGAGCTTAAGCACCAGTTAGCTGTCTTTTTTATTATTGAATATCAACTTAACGACTTGAATTTTAGTAATAAAACCTATTTTAATATCGTAATTGTACAGGTATTCAAAAAATTTTTGAGAGTAACCTAGGCAATGAAATAGTCGGATTTTAACCAAAAACAATAGTTTTTTTGTAAATGGTGAGAAATAGAAATTTTCTTTCATAAGATAAAAGATAGTGCTCTTTATTGCCTACCTTTTTATACTAAAACTATTTCAAAATATTAAATAACTTCCAAGATATTTCAAAAAAATGTCATAAGGAATCATCTTTATATTATAAATTTTTATTTCTCTAGCATTTACATTTTGTTATGGTGTAAATTACTAGTTATGGGTAAGGAAAGCTTTTCTGTATGATAATTAATAACTAAAAGAAAATAAATGAAAAACTAAAATGAACTTTTAAACAGTAGGTACGTATTACAAATTTTTTATTCTATTTCAACATCGGAAAAATTTATGTCAAGATCAGGATCAGTATCTGGTAAGTGTCCATCTGTAACTAAATTGTTATAAAAGGCACGAACATCTTCATTGATTAATTTAGTTAACTCCATAAGATTTTGCTTCTTCTTTGCACTTATCAGAACTGGTCCATTATACAGTTTTGGTGGTATTGTAATGTTAGCAGACCTATGGTTCTCAAAAAATTATGGTTTTGAATGGTTCATCTTCATGCAAAGAATTTTTATATAAAACAGTACCAAACTCTTTGTTATATTTGAGCCATTTAATGTTTCCCCAGTTACATTTTATTTTATCTATGTTCATTGTTTTTGGCTGTAAAGGGCATTTAAATAAGTTAGAGAACTGTATGAAATGTTCATTTTCCATTACAAAAACTTCAAATTTATTTTTCTTCCCAGTGCTTCTTACTAAATTGTACTAGGCGTGGGGTACTTGAATTGGAAATGGAGCATGTTTTTTTTCGTCGTTCAATTGCTGCATGGTCTACGTCACACTCCATATGAGTGTGACCTGATTCTAAGAACTTACGCTCAATTGTCTCTAGAGTGGGATGTGAAAATAGAACATACTGGAACATTGCACACACGTAGGAATTTCAATTTTGCCCCCCATATGTATCGGAATAATGAACAATATTCTTTATACCCAAAGGCAGGTTTAAAGTGTGATTATACAGATAAGAAGCAATATCGTTTGCACCTCATCCTCCAATAGCTTCATGCCACATAAAATGTGTAGAATTTCCAGTAACACAGTTGTGAACTGTTAAATTGTAAGTAGCTAACTGCCGCAAGTAAAAAACTTTATCTACTGTTAAATGAGGTGTCTGAAGTACCTAAAATAATTAGTTTTCATTGCACAAATAATCCAAATTTTAACTGTTTTGTATCTTACCTGTTGGAGATCGAAAGTGAATGTAGCATATGATTCATATTCTTCGCCTTTCTTCTTGTCTTCATGTTTCTTCGCGTTGGCCAAATCAGCAGCTTTTTGATGTGTTTTTAATTTTTCCTCCAAATCAGCTTTCTGCTCTCCCTATGCTAATTTAAGTTCTATATGTATCATATCACATTTTGTACAAGTGTCTAGTTTCGGTTTCGTGAATTTTATACCAGTTTTATTAAATTCCTTGGTAAATATTTTTATTGAAACAGACGCGTCCGATTTTTCTTTATATAGTCTATAAAATATACTAATATTTAAATTTGCAGCAAAATATTTCTTGTCAGTGTGCTTTCTAGAATAGTGAGACTTGAGTGGAAGAACTGTATGTATGGTTTCTTACTTCCTTCAATTTTCTCTCTTCTGTTTTATGCGGCGGTGCATATTTTCCTCGTTTATCTGTGTAGGTACTTCCACCCGTTGCTAAACCTTTTTTATTCACAACACATGTAATGAATTTTTCCATTTCAGCGAATGTGTTCAAAAAACATGTTTTGCACACTTTGATCCTAGTACCATTTATTTCTAAGATGTATGTATGTATGTGTTACAGATCTATTCTTTTTTTTGTTTTCCATTGTCTAATGACCTTTTTCTCTGTTTTTTGGGTATAACGTTTATAAAAGCAGCACAATAAGCTACTCTTTTATCATATGCACCCAAAGCCCAGTATTCTTTGAATATCGACTGTCTATTTTCTTCATTAAGCTTGTTTTCACACTTCATTCTGTAATGTTTTAAAGCTTTTATTACTCTTGTTGGTTTGACTTTTCCAGATGCAGTTGTGTATTTTTGTCCTGTATTCCTTTGTGCTTTCCTATAATTTCTTAATTTAACGACCACCGTTTTTCCGCAGTAAATAACATGGTATCTGAATTGGTTTTATCGGCATTTTTGTTGTCGGATTTTTCATTGTCAGATTTTTCACTATTGGAGTTTTCGCTATTGTTAGGAACATAGTCAGGGTCATAATCATGTACCTAAAGGAAATGTTTCAATATTATTTTGTTGTAGAACTGCAAAATTTTCTTCGAACTCATCTAATGGCAACGATTCATGAGTATCAGTTACCTTTGCTTCAAATAATTTTGAGCTGTTTATAACAGAAGGGTTTGTATTATTCGGTATATCATTAAATTAATGTATGGTAAATTCTGCATTATTGTTTTCTAGTGCAATCATTTCACTGACAAGAACATGCTGTTCAGTTTCCTTTAAAGGCATTAATTCATGAATTTTAGTTGATTCTAACGGTATGATAGGAAATAAGTTTATATCATCAATATCTACAGCGGTTTCTGATTGTGTTGTATGGTTATTTGATTAAAAAATCGACGTTGTCAGTATTTTCTTCTAATACAAGAATGTTCTCACTGTTCACTATCCAATTTTTAATAATTATATTAGGTTGGTTTAGTTCTTCGCTATTTCGTGTATAGTTAATAATACTGAGTTCAGGTAAGTTCAAAATGCTTTGATTACTTCCACTACAAGTAGTACTATTTTAAAGCCAATACCGTTTAGCTCTGTATTTTTCGGACAAATATTTTCATTTTTAATATCTTTTTTTTTTTATGGCTTTAAGGCATAGCCCATGCAGCCAGACACTAAGTAAGTAAAATGTTTGAATGATCATGTAAAATTGATCTAAATATATACACCTGCAGACAAATTTTATGATTAAATGTGACAATGAGTTGATGCCGATTATACCTATCTATCAACAATATCCCAGAAAATAAATATTTTTCCCTAACACATAGGATTAAGTTACAAGGGTCACTCTCTTCTCGCCCAGGGGTCTGTCAGGGCATTTTTTAAGACAAATACAAGGTAGACCACGGTAAGTAAGGTAAATAATACAGTAGGATAGACATTTGGGAATGCACGATTATTTAATGACTACAATTTAATATTTGTCTCGGTAACAAAACTAATAAGGCAGTCGTATATATTTTTTTTATTTGTCGATAATAGATGCAAAATATTGTAAGGAGTTTCGACTTTTAGATTTAGTAGTTTTTGTACCAAACTTTCAGTTTGATTTTTGTATCTATTGCAATTGAAGAATATGTGGTCTAAGTCTGACGTGACATTGCAAGTAGTACATAGGTTACTATCCAGGATATTGATTTTGCATAAATGTGCAGGATAGCTGGCATGTCCAAACTTCATACGACTGATGGTGGTTATGTATTTCCTTGGGCGCTGATAATCTTCGAACCAGCATCGTTTTTCGATTTTAGGTACTAGCTGTGTGTAGCGAGTAGGTTTAGTGTTACAATATTCCCTATATCGTTTATTCCAGTTTATGTACATTTTAGTTCTGGTTAGGTTAATGCCTGCGTCCAATGTTAGCCAGCAGGTCGTTTCTTCCCCTGTTATTATGCTCTGTTTTGCCAGTTCGTCCACTTTTTCATTATATAAAATTCCGGTGTGGGCTTTGACCCATACAAAAATTATTCGTTGATTTTCATTGAGTTCTGCCAGATTTATTTTAATTTTTGTTATATATGGGTTATTATACTTTGAATTTATTTCTAAGTGCGATTTTAAACTATTTAGGACAGCAAGTGAATCAGTAAAAATTAAAGATTTTTCAATATTATTTTGGATTGTATATTCTATTGCTTTTAATATAGCTATAGATTCTGCACTGAAAATGGATGTGTGTTTTTCTAGTTGGTAACAGTGTTGTGTCTGTTGGGGTATTACGAATGCGGCGCCGGTCCCTTGATTATTTTTTGAAGCATCAGTGTATATTGGTGTGTAGTTTTGATATGTACTTGTGATTTGTTTGACTACTGCATTGTTTAGAGCTGTAAGTTCTGAATATTCCGGAATTATTATTGTCACATCTAGTAGAAGTTTCATGAGATCTACAGAAATGCTGGTAGGATTGAAATTACTTGTGTTTCTATAAGCTTCACATAGAAGGGGTGAGCTTTTATGTTTCCAATATTTAGATGTCAGGTCATGAATGTTTAAAGCTGTTACCATATTCATTAACGGGGAATTTTTAGTTTTACATTTTAAGATGTCTTTCTCTGCTAACATTTGTCTCCGTAGTTCTAGGGGTGGTTCTAACGTTTCTGCTCGAAGTGGTTCAATGGGAGTTGATTTCATCGCTCCAATGCACAACCTCAAAGCTTTATTTTGTAAGACATCCAGCTTCCGTAGCTCCTTCTTGCTTGCGCAGCCATATAATGTGCACCCATAGTCTATAATTGACCTTATGTATGCCTTGTAGAAAGTTAGAGCAGTTTGAGGGTTTGCACCCCACCATGTTTTCATTATAGATTTGAGAAAGTTTAGTCCTTTACTTGCTTTTACTAGAATTTCCTCTATGTGTGTCTTAAATGTCAACTTTCTGTCTAGTGTAATACCAAGATATTTAAATTCGTTAACTAGAGGGAACTGAATATTTCCCAATGTTATTGTGGGGGTATTTAAGATGTTATGTCGAGTAAAGATCACACACTGTGATTTGTTTGGAGAAATATCCAATCCATGTTTCTCCAAACAATTGAAAAGTGGTGTTATAGCTGCATTAAATAAAGTTAAGCACTGTTCGAATCTTTTCGAATGTATGTAGAAGGCAAAGTCGTCTGCATACTGGATAATATTAGCGTTGGGTGTAATTGTGTGAATGTTTATAGTGTAAATATTGAATAGTAATGGTGCTAATACAGAGCCTTGTGGTAGACCTCTGTTGGCTACTCGACTTTTTGACAGGGTTCCATTCTGTTGTCGAACTGTTAAGGATCTATTTACATACAGTTTGCAAATGATATTTGCTATTTCTACAGGTACCTGCAGATCGATTAATTTTCCGCGTAATATTTGCCATTCTACACAGTCATAAGCGGATTTTATATCGAGAAATAGTGTGATAAGATATTCGTCTTTTGCGAAACATGCTTGTACTTCAGTAACAATATGTGCCGCTGCGTCATAAGTTCCGTAGTTTTTTTTATATCCATATTGAGTGGAAGGGAGGACATTTATATGATTTAACCACCATTCTAGACGATTTTTTACTATTCTTTGGAAAATTTTTAAAACACAAGGTAGTAACGATATGGGCCGATAAGAGTCAGCATTGTCTGGATTTTTGCCATGTTTTAAAATAGGTATGACTATAATGTTTTTCCACTCAGTGATACTTTCGCCAGACAGCCAGATGTCATTAAATATTTGTTTTAAAATTTGCTTGGCATTTAGAGGTAGATGGTGAAGCATGGGATATCGAATTTCGTCGTAACCTGGAGATGTGTTTTTCCTATTTTGAAGTGCATAATCTATTTCCTTCAGGTTAATAGGTGTTGAAAAAATGGAATGATTATTTTTGGACTGTTTGAGTGTCTCTAGATTGTGGCTGATGTCATCGAGTGGCATAGGTGGTGCAATTTTATCAAGGAAGTCCTCTTGCCATGCAGTACTGTCATTTTTTTTGACACTACTTACTTTTCTTTGCATTCTTTTTGCTTGAGTCCAGAGCTCCGTCACAGGTGTGTTTTTATTAAGTTTTGAGCACCATCTCCTCCAACTATCCTTGGCTTTGTCTTTTAATAGTTTTTTTACTCGTGCTATTTCTTGTTTGCATAGTGTGTAGTTCTCCACGGTACTTTGATTTTTATAATCCATTAATTTTTGTTTACGTTGAGTGATTGCGGCGTCGCATTCAGGGTCCCACCAAGGAGGTAAAATTTTTCTATTTTTGTGTTTGAAGGGTTTGTTAACCGGGATTGCCACGTCGGCAGCCATTTTAATTCCTTGGATAAGAAGATCATATTTTTCTTCAGTAGTATGCATTCTTCGGCAGTTTTGGATAAAAAAAGTGTCAGCTGCGTCCTGGTATAATTTCCAGTTGGCTTTGCGCAAGTTCCATTTAGTTTTTGGGAGATAATCTTCATCAAAGTGAATGTTTTTGTTTACTTCTATTATAATAGGGAAATGATCTGATCCCATAACGTCCGCAAGTGTGTACCATCGGCAGTTAAGCGCCAGATCAGGCGTGGATAGCGTGAGATCTATTGCAGATTGATTGTTATTATTAGTAAATCGCGTGGGTTGCCCAGTGTTTAAAATTACGATATCACTATCGTCCAAAGCTTCTTTGATTTGTTTACCTTTGGGGTTATTTTTGTAAGAGCCCCAAAACTCGTGATGTGCATTGAAATCTCCACCTATTATACTGTTTGAATCCAGTAAGCCAATCACATTCTGCCAGTCAGTGTAATTTGTGTTTATATCTGGTGGGCAATAAAGTGAAAAACAGTTGAAATATACATCGTTAGAGTTTAATATTTGAATACCGCAGATTAAGATTCCAGGTACGAAATTTTGTTGAATATTGATTTCCTTAAAAGAGTAAATATTTTTAATTAAGATTGCAACACCTGCATATCCATCATCCCTGTCCCTCCGGATTATATCATAACCCCTAAACGAAATTTGTCTGCTGGGTTTAAACCATGTCTCAGATATAAGTGCTATGTCTATATCATTTTCATCCAAACATTTCACCAAACTTAATTTATTTGAAACTGCAGATTTAGCGTTCCATTGCAAAATTTTAAAGTTACTTTTGACCTTATTAGCCATTATAATAAATGTTGCTAATTTTGTTTTTTACAATTGTTGGATTTATTTTTTTTAATTCATCGAATGAGCTTACATCATCTAGTACACTTTGAAAGACATTAAAAAATAATTTTACAATTTCATTTGCATTCTGTTCATATGTTGATTTATCAAAAGGAGGGAGGGGACGTTCGGGCCCGAATGTGAAAGGAAACATGGGTTCTTCTGGTATAGGGGAGGAAACTTTTTTTCTTTTGTTGGGTGGTGTTGTTTCAGGGAGTTGTTGAGAATGGGATGGCATTGCTCTGGTTTGGTTGGAAGTGGATGGTTGTATGGGTATATTAGTTCTGTATGTGTTACCAGGATTTCTGTTTGTTTTTTGTGTTAGTGGTGGAAAGGATTCGATGTTTTCCGTGTCTAATACCAGATACTTGTTATTTGTAATTATATTTGCGTAGGAATTTTTGAGACCAGTTTTTGCTTCTAAAAAAGTTAAATTTTGTTCTGCCATGTGTTTTTTTATTTTATGTTGCTCAACAAATTTAGGGCATACTTTGGAAATTGATTTATGTTTATCACTTTTGCAGTGTAGACAAAAACTGTCTTGTGGATCCCTACAACTGTGCTTGTTCTCTTTTTCTTTAGAGCAATTAATGCAAAGTGTTTTTGTACTTCGACAATTTTTTGCAACATGACCATGTTCTAAACATTTAAAGCATTGTATGACTTTGTGTACGCATGGTTCGACTGCACATGCTACGCTATTGATGTAAACATGACTGGGTAGCATGTTCCCCTCAAATATTAATAGGACCATTTGCCGAGGTACAAAAACAGATTCGCTATCTATGTCTATTTTTCTTTTGAATCTATTGACTTCGGTTATTGTTACAGGAGAAATTATGTTTTCAAAAAGATAATCGTCTTTGAAAATTGTGTCAACATTTCTTATTATTCCCTTTCGTTGCAATAAGTTATTAGGTATAAATGCTGTTAACTGTTCCTCAATTAATCTTTCATCAGTTACTAATCTATTCGCGTCTTTTATAGTTTTTAATTCTATTCTCACTCTATTTTTACCTACACTTGCAATGCTGATGATGTTTGGAATTTTTAGTTTTTTATGTAAAATGTGGCCTACCTTCATTGGGTGCATTTTACCTATTCCTTCCTCTTCCCTGTTTGTTTTTTCGATGAATACATATACCTTGTCAGAGTAGAGATGAGCTTTCTGGATATTGAATAATTTCTTTGTTCGTTCCTTTTCCATGTTTTTTTCATTTCCAGGATTATCCGAGTTGTTTATTTTATTTCCATCCAATTCCATTTCATTTGAATATCCCCCTCCGTCAGGGGGATCGTTTTTACTCATTTTAATTTAATTGTTTGTGTTTTCACCAACAAGTTTTTGGTTTTTTCGCACCTCTATTAATAGTCAATTAGTAAGTATAGTTTTTACACTAACCGGTTTGTTTACAACAAATATCTATTGATGCACACTTGTTGAAAGACCGATTCGAACGATTTTTAATATCATTATTTTTCTTATTATCATACTTTTCAATAACCTCTATAAGAAAAAAGTATATCAGTTTGTTGAAATAATGTAAAATCTATTGAAAGTATTCTAAACCTAAAATGTGAGGTTAGATTGCATGCAATGTAGTAAGTACAATAAAACTAACCACCTTCAGCCTTTCGTTTGCAAGCTTGCATTATCTTTTATTTTCTTGGTTGAAAACTCATTAAGTATATAAGGTTTGTAGATCCATCCAGTTTTATCACTAACTTATTTTTAACCTATCACTCGATTAAAACCACTTTTGGTACCTTCTTATAAGCCTACCATATTTCTTTCCTCAAAATACGGGACAGCCTAAATAAGGATGGCAAAAATTATAGACTGCGTGGTTTTATATAGGGCATGAGCTTTGAAAATGGATGAAGAAGAAAATCTTAATTATCATTAAATGAATATGTATTTATTTTACCTACTAAAACTCAAATATATAATAGATATGAATTGCACATAATAAAGCAAATACCTTGTTACAAGGTAACAAACATGAAACAGCAATTCAGTAACCGAATTATAATCTTAATTTTAATATTTATCACTTTTGTGAATTTGTTCACACAGCTTTTTTTCAGTCATCAACTTTTCAAACATTTGTGGACAAGATAAATTTAAATTATATTATAAAGTTAAGACATTGCCTACTGTACTTTCCAAAATATTTGTTTTTTCGGTGCTCCAATAAAGGCTCATTTTAGAAAATAACACAATGAGGAATGACAGCATTGACGCCAAGATGTTAGATTCTTGATCGTAGGCGTAACAGACAGGACAGACTGACAAGTTGGATGCTCTAGTCACAGAATGAAGAATGACAACGACAATTTAAATTTTTGGTTGAAATGATTGTATAAACGGTTATGTGAAAAAAACGGGACATTTAGCGTCCCAGTAGAGATTAGTGGGGACACGGGACAACGAGTGTTGAAAACGGGGCTGTCCCGTTTTTTACGGGACGTATGGTAGGCTTACCTTCTTATGTCTGCAAATGTTGTGTGTTTTAAACAATTTGTTAAAGCAATCAAACAGGTATAAGTTGACATATTACTTTTTGACTGATTCACTTCTCTAATAATAACTATCGACATACCATCAAATAGATATAAGTAACTTATTCCTTTATGATTGTGCGAAAACATCTCTATTTGCAGGGAAACATGCCAACAAACAGAGTTACTTGTACATATATCCTTTTACAGGTACAATTTAATAAACTAAACATAAATAAGTATAGTTATGTCCCTATGACGGTACTAGATGTAATCATTTACAACTTATGTCCAAATGAACAACATTATATCTTGACAAGTATATTTTTCCAACTTATATCCTTCTAACATGCCAGAGAACATTTTTATGCTTATTTTGATGTATAAAGTCCATTTTGAGAAAAAATGACTTATGACCTTTTGACTGCTGACCACAGAAATTCTGATTTTTATTTATAAAGGATTATGAATATAAAAAACAAGAATTTCCATGGGACTGATTAATTAAACACATTTTAACTTTTAAATAAATTATAAGAATTGATAAATGTCTTCTTTATAAATTGTATTGCATTGAAAAGAAATAGCTATTTGTATAACAAGGGAGGAAAGTGCTACTTTTCCTCCTAGCGGAGGGTAATCATTCAAGGGAGTTAAAGGCACTTTACTCCCATGTTATAGATATGATTTTTCCGCCTCCCTCGAATAAGACATTTTTAAATAATTTATTTAAGTATGAAACTAAAAAACAAAATTTATTGAAGAACTAGAACTAAGAAGTAGGTGCATTATAACTTATAGGCACGTTATTAGCATCAAATTCGCTTGAATCACTCATTTTTTAAATATTATTTTATATTTTGTAGATATACTATACCCTAAAACACTTTGAAGCTGATAATCTGTCAATCGACCATAGCATGCTATAATATTTCTATCCTAATTTGAAAACAGGATGAATCTATGAATTGAAGTCAAATTATTAATGTAAAAATCGTTGAAATTAAACTAACAATTTACTGATTTCTATAAATGAGCGGTAAAATTAATACTTACATCATAGAATATAGTTTAGGTCGTCGACGTCAATGCCATATAAGTTATTTCATTGATGAACAGTTGAACAGATTCGATGGAAAGGAACATGCAAGATGTTGGTTGTGCAGATTCTGTATATTTTCCAAAAGAAAAGTTTAAAATATACTACCAAAATTCCTCCAATTAAAAATATTTAGGTTTTACCAAAAACTCCTAGTAGATATAATGAGACATTTTTACATTGACATTTCAACTTCATGATAGTAGTGTATTTATATTTTCAAAAAAAAATGTAACGTGGCCCCAAACATCTGTCAAAATATTTTCACTTAGTGATTATTGTAAAAATAATTAAACTAAATACTAACAACTCAAAGCTCTTCATTTACACCCAACAAATACATTTTACACTGTATACATACATGTAATTCAACTTAAAGTAACATTGGTGTGGCTACTGTTGTTTCAGACTATATGACAAATTACTTATATTAGGATTGTCAGATGTTACTTTGAGCAATTTGCATGTTGAACCAGTTCAACCAGTCATCTGCCAAATAATTAAAGAATCAATAATTATGGAAATACAATATTTTTCTTTGTCTAGTTTCTTATGTACACTGTGCGTCATATAAAACTGGTACAATCATAATATTCGAAAATAGTGTTTTTCTAGCTGTCTAAATGGATCTTTTAAAATGTTTCAATGCTAATCCAGCTGTTATGGTATAATTTCTAAGGCAGTGATGCCATCTCAACAAAAATGTTAGTAGATGTGATGATAAAATTAAATTTTGTAAAGCAATGAAATGAAAAAAAATAAAAATTTATTATATCATTTATACACAAACAGTAACTTAAAAAAAGGTAAGACAATGATCAAAATGTTGGAAACATAGGAAATGGAAGACCAGTTTTAACTAGAATACAGCTAGACTAAACTTTAACTGATTATTTATAGGAAACTCACTTTAATAAGGCAAGACATGCAATAAATGCAGAAAACTTTAATACTTCAGTAACAACAAAATTAAGAAAAATTAGAAAACCTGATTTAAAGAATTGTTCATTTGTAGCCATAAAACAACATTTCAATGGAATAGAAGGAAGTTTACAGATTTGGACACGTGTCATAGCTCTATTATTATTGATTCATAATCTTGTAGGCATTGAGTCAATTAAATTTTCATCTTATGTCGAGCTTTCTCAGGTTTCTTCTATTAGGGTCCATAAGTGTTCTTTGTTTCATGGAATTGTATTTTAATTTTTTTACCATACGCCCCCAAACATTATTGGATTAATGTCTGGACTTTTAGCGACCCATGGAAGCATTTCAATGTTATTTTCAGCAATATAATTGCGTACACAGCGAGCAGTATGCACTGAGCAATTGTCATGCTGAAAAATAAAATTATCGTTGGGGAAGATTTCCCTAACCGATGGTAACATTACCCCATCTAAAATATTCATATAGTTTCTCGCATTTAATCTTCCTTCGATTCTCCAGCACATTCCTAAATGTCCTCTATACATCCAAGCCCAAACATTTACAGAAACTCGTCCAGACTTATCATTACAAGAAATATAATTTTCATTAAACCTACTAAGAGGCGGTCTATAAACTCTAATATGGCCGTCATTATGTGGTTGGAATATTTTTTCATCGGAAAAATTACCCTGTCTCAAAAATTTAATGTATCGTTTAAAACATAATTTAAGGCAAATATTAATGTACCTTGTTTATGTTCTTCATTTAGTTTGTATTTCTGGGCGGCAGCACAATTTTTTAAATTCGTTTTTCTAATTCTTCTTAATGCGGTTGTTATTGAAGCATTAAAGTTCACTACAATTTTTGAATGTCTTCTGTATGAAATGAATTTTCCCTTAAGTAATCAGTTAATGCTTCGTTTTGCTCCGCTGTAGTTAAAAATGTTCCTTCTAGTTCCTCTTTTTCTGTTGACAGTTTGATCGTTATCCCACCTTTTTTTAATGTTTTTAATCGTGGTTTTGCTTCTATTAAACTCTTGGGCAAGTCGTCTAATAGACCAACCATCCTCTATTTTGGAATTTATTCGCATTTTATTGAATTCACTAAATGAGCTGGCATCGTGGATAATGCGCATTGACAAATTTGACACATATGTGACTGATTGTCATTTTGATTAGTTAAGTTTGGTTTACATAGGGAAAATAAAGGTGTACCAGTTTTATATGACGCGGAGTGTACATTAGCGTAGGCTCACTCGTGTTCCCCCTAATACCACCCATATTTTGAACTAAAAATTAAAACAGTTTTGCTTTCCCTGTGCTAGTCCAAATAATTATTTATCTTTAGAATAAATGTTCCAGTTTGTAAATAGTGTGACCTTCCAATTATAGTGATTTTTAAGGAACAAAAGTAAGAAATTAGCTGACTGTTTTCACTTTTTATAATATAGTAATTGCTACATGTTTGAGCAAAGGGACCTAGATCAAACTATTTTTCGTGTTGGAGAATTTTTTGGGTTATGTGCAATAATTGAAATCACAGAATGAGCCCATTTCTGAAATACACTGTATCAAAATGATATTATTAACACAATTTGTATGCAATTCATTGGTATATATTACTTTTCAGGACAGACTTCTTTACCAAATCAGGCATCACGATGACTAAATATTGAAGAAAAAACTTGGAGTATCAACGTTACAGAAAAACAGGTTAAAGAGATTCATAATGCAAATGTTGAAAAATAATTGTTTGGAAAAGTGAACATTGTGCGAGATAAGAGAGAATTGATTAATGAGGTTGATCTTGTAGATGTCATGTTACAAAGGTAAGTAACTTCCAGGCTTATATGATATCACTTTCTTTTAATTAATAATTAAAAGATACAGGAAATGTCAGAAAGTGTCATTATATATAATAATTTTTTTTAATTGACATATAAATAAAACAGAAGAAGATTAACATTTTAAATACAGTAGAACCTCGATTATCCGGACCTGCTGGGACCGGACCGTTGCCGGATAATCGAAAACACGGATAATCCAAAAACTTCATTTTTATTTCTTTAGTAATTTATTTACACAAATTCATATCAAAAGAATAAAAGAAATGTGATACATACATGTAACAAAAAACAAAAGTTTTAATATTTAAACATAATACAACGTATATGAACAGTAATAACTAAAAACGTTAATAAAATCACTTACAAAAAAAATCAGTAATTTTTTTTTGTTTTTGGCCTTCGTAAATTCTATCCCTTATAATATCCTTAATTTTTCTAAGTTGAAGTAGTTGATGAATGTCATCAGTTTCAGGTTGTTCTTCAAAGTAATGGATAAGTACATTTATTGCATCTCCTGCTTCTCTATGACTTGTTTTGATGATGACATTCTTTTCATCGTCGTCACTACTTTTGTCAGAAATTTCTGCAGAGGTCTGGTTATTTAGATAATCTTCGTCAATAATATTCTGATACCCTTTTTCGTCGTGACCACATTCTATCCTTTCCTGTATTTTTGCGTTATCTATTTCTTCCAAGCCTTTGATTTGTGAGGCTATAGATGCGATGTCTTCGATTGATAACTCATTTTCATATTCAGTACAATCTTCTTCATCTGCTGTTAAGGTCATAATTTTATCAAATGCTCTTTTAATGTCAGTCTCTTTCACTTCACTCCAAGCGCAAGCTACAGCATAAATTGCTTCTTTCAAATTCAGACGTTTCCAAAATTCCATAAAGTCACATTCTCCCAACAATTGGAGCATAAGGTCTTTCCTATAAAGCCTCTTCATGGTCTCTATAACACCTTGGTCCATGGGCTGGGCAATAGATGTCACATTAGGAGGAAAATATGCTACAAATATGTTCCCATCTGCTGATTTTAGTTGCTCTACATCAGGATGCGATGGAGCATTATCCAGTAACAGTACAGCCTTGGGTGGAAGATTATTTTCTTGCAAATAAGTTTTAACTTGTGGTATAAATTTTTCAAAAAACCACTTTTTAAAAATCACTCGATCCATCCAAGCAGCCTTTTGATTATAATAATCAACTGGCAGTGTTTTTACATTTTTAAAAGCCCTCGGATTTTTTGATTTTCCTACGACAGCTAGCCTAAGCTTATGGCTTCCTGATGCATTAGCACAGCATAACACTGTTAAACGGTCTTTGCTTACCTTGAAACCTAAATAAAAAAATAACTTTAAAAAAAAATCAGTACAGTACAAAAATAAAGCTAACTTGGTGCAATAGTTTCTGAGCCTTTAGCAAGTGTTCTCTTCGGCATTGCTTTCCAATAAAGTCCTGTTTTGTTGCCATTATACACTTGCTCGGGTTTTAGGTCATGCTCCGTTATAAGATTTTCCAAATCATAGCAAAATTCAACCATAGCTACATCATCGGCACTTAATTTCTCCCCTTGAATAGCTAATTGTCGTATTTCATGACGTTTTTTAAATTTGTATAGCCAACCGGAAGAAGCAGAGAAGTTTCCTTTAATTTTCAATTGCTCGTGAAAATTTTGTGCTTGCCTAGCACACATCGATCCTGATATTGGAACCACTTCCGATCTTTTTTGTAAGAACCACTTGGTCATAGCATCATCAAGTTTAAGAAAAGTAGATCCTTTTAGAGACTTCCTGTCAGAAATAGCTTTTGCACTGTCAGCTTTAGCTACAAAGCTCTGTAACTTGGCTTTATTCTTCACAATGTCGCGAACCGTTTGTTTTCCAATGTTATATGTTTTAGCCAATAGAGAAACATCTTTCTTTTTTCAAATTGTTTTAAAATTTCCATTTTTTGTTCTAAAGATAATACATTGCATTTACGTTTTTCGTTAGCACCGGTACGCTGCATTTTGTGCGTGTTTAACGAGTCGGCTTGATACTGTTAATAGTTGACGAAAATAATAAGTAAACACATATGTAAATTCGGGATTCCCCGAAACGAACGTCTGTACGAGACAAGCGTCTGCGCGGTGCATTCAATGTTCACGCGCCAACCTCTGGCCAACAGACACGTATAATCCGCGCACGGATGACCAATTTAACATGCCGCACGGAGAATCCGCCGCCCGGATAAAGCGCGCACGGATAATCGGGGTTCTACTGTAAATGAATAAATAATGAATTTCTTGTACATCCAACAAAAATGTACTGTAGTTTTGGAGAATTTAGCAATCAAAATATAGATTAATATTTTAAACTAGTGTGGTGATTTTTTCGGTTCATCTACATTATCTCTGATTTCACTTTGCCATCCTAATTCCTGAGTACCTCTTCTTTCAACATCATCGGTGCTTGTTTCCTTTCTCTGTCTATATATCAGTGGTCGCTAAACTTAAGACACTGAGCAACATAATCGTTTTAAAATCCCACTGTGAGCTACCCAAAAAAACAGGACCAAAAAATAAAATACACAACATCAAGAATAAAATTGGTTTACTACCTAAATTAATACATTTCTAGTGAATATTAGATAAATAAAAGAATTGTTCGAGGTGAATTAATTTAACTAGCATAAATGCAATATTTAGGCCTCACCATAAAAAGAAAAAACAGAGATTTTTCATCAGACTGATGATTTAAACTTAATGAGAAGGATGGCACTCTTTTTTTTTGTCGAGCTGAACGCTTCCTTTAACTGCAAACCAACCTGGACCAAAATTGGGTATTTTTCTTTAGGAACAAGGGACCAAATATTATCAGAGCTTGAAGTCATCTATTTTAAAGAAAAATCATTTTGAAAATCAATTAGTTCCATTTCCAATGCAGCATTGTCTTCTTCAAAGTTTTGTGAGACACAAGTAGAGAAATCTTCAGTGTCAATCTCCATAAACGGGGATTTGACAAACTGTGCTACAATTGAAATTCTTTTGATGCCTTGGAAGCATTTGTTAAATTGAATTCTTGAAGCTGCAAGTTGAGACTGTTTAGCTTTTCGGTGATGTCTGCCAGAAAACAGAAATCTTGCAGCCAAACTGGGTCCTCTAGTTCAGGAACAGATTCACTGCATCTTTTGAAAGATTCTACTAGGGCAGGAAGCTGACCATTGAAACAGTATTTTTTTGTTTGATGTCTTTCTCCATTTGTGACAGTTGGTCGCGTAACTGATGTGATTTACTGCATAATTCCATGGTATCATTTTGGTGGTGGTATTTCCTTGGTAAAACTGTTTGTTATCTGAGCAATATCAAGAATTAATACATCTTTTGGAATATGACGGATATCATTTGCTTTTCTATGTACTTCGAACATTTTCTTAGTTCAATTATAACAGTTTTCCATTTTACCTAAAGCTGTTGCTTCTTCAGACTAGGTCAATTTAGATATAGAGTACATTTAAATATACAATATTGTAGCAAATTTAGATAATAAACAGTATACAGGAAAATTTTGTCATAACATGTGTTAACTAGTTTTGCAAGCTTTAAATTCTCCGGGTTACATTTTTATTACGTCTCCTGGCAACACTGTTTTTCTAGTCGTCTTCTCTCGTACAACTGATATATTATGTTCGAGGAAAAATCTCCTTAGTAAAGTCAGAGCTAAATTTGGTCTAATCTCGACTTTACCTATAAAACATGTCGTATTAAAACAATTTAATTGTCTGTGTTGCCAAGAAAGAAAAAAGAAAAATTTAACTGAGAACATTTATACAATCCGTTAACACACGCGAAAATATATTTTCCAAACCTCATTCCTGTAAAACTGTGTTTATGTGAAGAAAAGTGACAATTTTTCACAGTAGTTAGTCAAAATAAAAAAAAGTTTTTAAAATGTCGTAACTCCACCAAAACAAATAGTGATAAGAAAAAGAAAATGTATGTCCGGCCGTGATAATGTGATAATCTTTATACTCCTTTGAATAGCAATAAAAATATACAGTGCTTCTCAAAAGTCCCCTCCCCCCCTCTTTTATTTTGAACAGTGATACTTAGATCGATGAAATTTGGAGCGTGCAAATGAACTATCGTCAGCTTCTCTATTAGTGGTAAAAGGTGAGGTAATAGGCATCAGTGACGTCACCAATTGAAACCAATAATATTAAATGGGACCTTATGGCAAGTGACACCTCGTTTGAAAAGCATTTAGAATACCTATTCAATCACACTAATTTTTTTGGATTCGCGATGTTTTTGATGATTAAAATAAATAAACACTAAAATTTGTGTCTCGCTTTTAATTAATAAATGTTTAAGAACAAGTTCTTATAATAATTGTTCAAAATGTGCTCAATCTACTTCCTGGCAGTGAAACATCCTATTATTAAACTCTTGTCGGACTCAATAAAATGTGTCCGGGGAAATTGCACTACATTCTTCAACAATTCGTTGTTTTAAAACGTCAATACTGTCAGGAGCCTCCTTTGGTAAAGTATATTTGGAATTTGGTTTATGTGGTAGAACGCGCAGCCTGTTTGTTCATTTGCTTTTTAACCATCTGTAAATATATATTCGTAATTTGGCCAGTATTTGTTTTTGAATTTATTGAATTTGGTTTGAGTCAGGTTTGGTATTTCGTCTTGAATTTCGAAATAATATGTTGGTATTTTGTGAGCGTAGAGATTTTCAGGTAGGTATGTAAAGTTAGGTAGTTTCCCGTTTGTATGTAATTTGTGTTGGTAGCTAGATATTTCCATAAGACTTTCCACTATAACTGGGTTTTTTTTTGAGTACCAGTATTTATAGGTGAGGACCTGAACTGTTAATGATTGTAACCTGCTGAGGTATGATGCTTCCTTTGCTATTATTTTAGTAATAAACATATTACTGAGTAATTGTCTTCTTAGTTTAAGAGGTGGTATTATTGCTTCGGCTTGCATAATATTTATAGGGGTGGATCTGTTATATCCTAGGCATATTCTCAAACATTTATTCTGTTGGGCTTCAATTTTGTTTAAGTGTGTTTCAGCTGCTGTCCCATATAGATGACTTCCATAATCTATAATTGACCTTACCATTGTTTTATAAAAGAGTAATGCCGTATTTGGATCCGCTCCCAACTTTGTATTGCAGAAAGCTCTTAATATATTCATTGAATTTTCAGTTCTTTTGATTACTTGGTGTATACAGTCTTTCCATAAAAGTTTCTTGTCTAACAGTAATCCAAGGTATTTGATGGTATTTTTTGTGGGAAAGGTGTATTTACCTAGGGTTATCTGATTTTGCGGACAACTTCTAGTTCTGGAAAAGATACATACTTCGGTCTTGGTTTCTGATATAGACAGCCCAATATTATCAAGCCATTTTTGGATTCGACCAAATTCTGCGTTAATAAGTTTTGTACATCTTTCAACTGATTTTTCTGTGGTGTATAACACAATATCATCGGCGTACTGTACTATTTTAGATTTTGGTGATATGATTTTTTCAATATCCATTGTATAGAGGGTGAATAGGATTGGACTGAGAATGCTGCCTTGTGGTAAACCGTCTCTGGAAATTCTTGGATCTGAAATGTGTTGGTTCATTTGTAAGGAGACTGATCTATTTGAATATGCGTTCTTAATGAAATTTGCCATATGAGTTGGTAATCCTATGTTGATGAGCTTTTCCTCCAGTAAATTCAATTGGACATTATCGAAAGCTGATGCTACATTGACAAATGTAGCTTTTTTCACTCTCTAACCAATGTTCGAGTCTGTTCTTAATCATTCTTTCCAAAGTTTCAAAGACGCATGATGAAAGTGATATAGGTCTATATGATTCTGACGTATCGTCTCTTTTACCTGGTTTTTTGATGGGTAAAACGATGTAGTCTTTCCATTTTTCGGGGAAAGGTATCTTGTTTGTCCAGATCGAGTTCTAGCAGAGCTTTTTTATGTTCTATCGGCATTTTATAAATCATTATATATGAAATGTTGTCCTTACCGGGGGCGGTATTTTTGGTTTGTTTCAAACTTTGTTCTAGTTCCCACATATTGAATATTGAGAGTAGAAATGCATTGTTTCGTTGTACTGTAGTTATTTGGTGTATAGATTTGTTGTCAACCCCAAGGGGAGAGATTTTGGTATGAAATTCATTTACCCAGTCCGCTTCAGGGTCTATTGGTGTTTTATTTGATTGTTTTCTATTTTTAAATCGATTTACTTTATCCCAGACTTCTTTAATTGGTGTTCCTTGATTAAGACTCTGACAATAATTTCTCCAGCTCTTCCTTTTGGTTTCTTTAAAAGTCCTTTTTGCCACTGCATCTAGTCTTTTGTATTCTATCAAGTTGTTAAGATTTGGCGATCGTTTGTAGTGGGAAAATGCTTCTTTTCTTGCTAGAGCTGCTTTGTTGCAAGTTTCATTCCACCATTGTTTTGTGCAGTGATTGCGTTTTTTGTTTGTTGAAAAGTGTTTTGGGATAGCGTCCTCTGCTGCTTTGTTTATATTTTCGATGACACCATCATATGTTGTTTTCGGTTCTGTCAACTGTAATACAGAAGAGTATAATTCCCAGTTTGCATCTTTTAGTCTCCATAAGTTGTGGGTTGTTGGTGAGCTTTCTGGTAGCGAATTTTTACATTCTAGCTTGACATGTATTGGAAAGTGATTTGAACCATATGGCTCTTCTAAGGTAGACCATGTAATTTGTTGAGTTAGATCTTGGGTGCTAAAGGTTAGGTCTACAACTGATTTCCTAGTGCTGACTAGCGTGGGAGATGTATCATTTAATATAATTAAATTACAGTGTTCTATGGCTTCCAATAGTACCTTACCGTATATGTCGTCACATTCATTATTCCATGCCAAGTTATGGGCATTGACGTCGCCCCCAATTAAAAATGGTTTTGGGATTTGGTTGCAGTGATATACGAGTTCGCGGTTTAACATATATAGAGACTATATATATTGTTTTCCCAATTTCGGGTATATCGACTGATATACATATATATTCAAAGCTAATTGTGGTATGTATTGGTATCTCTTGATACCGTATATTTGATTTCACCAAGATAGCTGCTCCACCATAGCCGTCGTTGCGGTCACAGGGGATATTGTTAAAACCGATGAACCCATAGTACTTGCCTAGGCGGTACCATGTCTCGGATAATAAGGCAACAGTGTAGTTACCCTTATCTAGTAGGTATTTTAAGTTTGTTTTATTCGAGACTGTCGAACGGCAGTTCCATTGCAAAATATTTATGTGGTTTAGATCTGAGAAAGTGACGACATATTTACATCTAGTGTTGATTTAACTAAATTTTCTAGTTCTTTCTTATTTACATTTATGTTTTTTGCTTCTAATAAAATCGTAACAATTTGCATAACTAATTGAAATATTGAATTTATTGTGCTCAAATCTCCAGATGGTGATTCCAATTGAGAATTGATATTTTTAGTATAATTTGGATTTTCTAATATTCCACCACAAGGCATTGGGTGTCTTGGGAAGGATATCATTTCTTTGTGCAATTTTAAAATTGGGTCAGGACTGTTTGGCCTTTGCCTTTTGTGAGCTCGAGGGTTGGAAAGGTTTGTGGTTGGATTTGTAGCATTAAAATTTGTTGTTGGAGTTAAATTGATGATATTGGATGGGGTTGGATCGATTGTAGGTTGACTGGAATTTAGGGGGGGGGGGAAGATTTGGGGCAGTGTATATTCATAGTTTGTGAATTTGTCACATTTCAGTTACTGTTTGTAACACTGGCATAAGAATTTCTACCTATCTGTTTGCTTGCATCATGGTAACCTATATTATTTGTTGACATAGACTCTTTAATTAACTTCTGTCTTTTAAATTCCGGGCACGCTTCTAAGTTACTTGTAAAATGGTCACCCGAACAATTGAAACATTTTGGTGTAAGTTCAGTATCTTTGCAATCTTTAGTGTTATGAGATTCTCTGCATTTGCCACACCTTGGCTTGCCCTTGCACTGGTTTCCAGTATGCCCGTATCTTAAGTAGTTAAAATAAAGCAGAACTTTTTGCTTATATGGTTCAACTTCCTTCAGTACCTTATTGATTGTAATATATTTCGGTAAAATTTGTGATTTAAAGTGAATGATACATGTTTTAGTTGGAACATATTGTGTACCTTGTTCATCAATGCGTTTCCTATTTAGTCTTTTAACTTGCACTACTTCAAACTTGCAATGTAAGTCAAACATTTTTATTTTATTTTTAATATAATCTTCCGAGAATTCCGTTGAAATATCCCTGACCACGCCCTGTCTAATAACCATAAATTTAGGTATGTATATTTCCAAATTGTTTTTAATAAAAATTTGATCATTTTTCCTGGATAATAGATAGTTAGCTGATTTGTAATCTTTAAATTTAATTCTTATTCTATTTCTGCCAATTTAGTGGATGCTAGAAATTTTATCATCAATTTCCGCGAAATTAGATAATACAATGTCTCCTATTCTTAGCGCATGTAACCTACCTTTGAATAAATTTGAATTGTTTTCTAAATAAACATGAAAAGGTCCTAAATCATTTTGTTGATATAAATAATCTACCGTATGTTTTGCGACCTCTTTTACAGAAGTATTAATTGAGGTAATTACTGTTTTACTTTTTTGAGTATTTGTTTGGACTATTTCAGAATGTTTATTTATGATACTTATCTGGTCTTTTTTCTCGTATCCTAAAAATTCGTCTACCAAGAAGTTTGTAGTTTCTGCATTTATTAATTCCATATCAATATCTTTATTTTTGGGGGGACTTCCCCCGCTAGTCTCACTCATAGATTATATTTTATTTTTCACTTAATCAGAGAAATAAATTTCACAAATCACTTAATATATTTTGATTGTAAATAGTTTTTGTTTAGACTATAGAGATAACACCGATTTTGCTAATTAGCTTTTAATTACGGTACGTCCGCTCTCTAGGAAGGTCCGAAACAAACTGATGGAAAGCAGTTGAATTATATTTTTTTTCATAAATTTTAATACTGACATTTATGTCCTGTATCTGTTAAAAATAGAATAACCTTTCATTTATTAATATTTTCTTATTATTCTGCAGTTTAACAGGTTGAATGTGTTTCAAAAATATGGAAGGTAAGGAACTGTGCATTACCAGTCCCCGGGACTGGCGCATGAAGCAGTCATAGCGCGATACCGGTCTTCAGGGGCTGGTAATTACGTAATTAGTTTATCTGTTTTTATTGCTGTAGGATATAATTTATAAAAGGTTTAAGATCAATAATTAAAAATAAAAACATGTGAGAACTCACTATTATTCGTTTTGTGATCAGGTTGAGTGTTTTTTTTTCAAAGTGTCAGCTTACTATTTTTTGAAGATTATTAAACCAAAACATCGAACATAAAAGATTTATTAATGCTTTATTCGTATAAATGAGAATACAAAAAATATATAAAATAACAATGTTGTTAAAGCAGGATAAACACATTCCCGGTTGCCCAGCACATTCATTGCAATAACTTGTTACCTTTGTAACTAAGTTACTTGAATTTGTGCTCGAATGTGTTTCTATTAATTTATAATAGCACTCTTCTCATTGTCTTCTCCTTTTCTCTCCTGGCCAGTACGGTTTAACAATGGTATGAAAAACTCTTTTGGGAGTAGTGGTTTCTTCGTATGCTACTGAAGTAGCAACTAACTTCCGTGCCAATTTATAAACTCCATTATAGACAATTTTGAGGAACTAATCTTGTTATAAACAATCCAGGCATTTATAATAGCTGTTCAGAGCAAAATTCAAATGCTACTTTCTGGTACCATTTTAGACTTCTTCCTAATACGGAATGGTAAGAACTCATCTGATTAGTAATATCTACTCCTTTTTTTGCTTTATTGTAATCAATAATTCTTTTTGGTTTAAGTACAGGCTCTTCAGGCCAGTTTCGCTTTCCTGTTGGTTTTAATAATAATAATATTAATAGCATTTATTGCCTAACAGATCTTACAATCCCTTTAAAGGGCAATACATACATGCATGTTTATATTCATATAAAAGTAGACAAATAAAAACTATAAAAACTGTGATAAGAGTGACATAAATGATACAAAAACAAAACATAAGCAAAATTAAAACATTACATACTACTTGCTACAAGTTTAATGTGGTTTAAACTATGAAAAAACAAATCACACTCTTTACAAACCTTATTAAAATTATTGCACATATTGAACACAGGTGATCTCAGTAAGAAATTAGTTCTGGCATTATTATTTTAAAACATTATATTTTTCCTATTATTAAATTGAGGCACGTTAAAATTTAGCAGCTCCAGCAAACCTGGACAGTTAATAACAGAATGTACAAGCTTGAAGACTTGAAGAGACATGACAGAGAAGCAAGAAACTTTCTGAACTCAAGACTCTCAAAATTGAATCTGTCAAGAAAAATATCATATTGAAAACTTCGTTGTGGGTAGATACCATCAACCTTGAAAGCCAAGTACTTAAGAAGCCCTCTTTGTAAATTTTAAATACAGGATACATAGACGCTGTAATGAGAGAGAGAGAGAGAGAGAGAGAGAGAGAGAGAGAGAAAGAGAGAATATATGTTTATTGTCCAAGAACAAGTCTTATTGACAAACACTTTGTAAAATAAGTTAATAAGTTAAAAATTAATTTACCAACAAATCATTAAACATTACTAGATAAAAGATATAAGAAAAATACATTCACACACAAATTTTACATATTATATACATACAACATAACTTATATGTATTGTCAATAAATAACTAAAAGCACTCTAAAATATTTTAATTTCATTTTCTTTACTTGTTTATATACACTGTTGACAAGAATAATATTATAGAGAATGCATATGAGAAAAGCATTCATTTAAATTATAGTACGCCTCGTCTATCAACTTTTCTTTCATTACTTGCCGAAATTTATTTAAATGCTCTATATTCTTTATATATGCTGGCAACAAATTATATAATTTGACTCCATTGTAAATAAATGAGGCTTTCACTAAGGAAGTTTTATTAGGTATAAGTAGCGACAGATTGCCACTTTGTCTTGTATTATAATGACTCTCTGTAATATACTGCTCTTTGTTCTTATGGATGAGGGATGTTACTTCTAGTACATAGAGTCATAGAGTGATGTAAGAGTCAGTATTTTATGTTTCTCGAAATATGTTTTACATGAAGTTCTTTTATTTATTTTACATAAGAATCGTATAGCTTGTTTCTGCAATAAAAAAATACTTTCGAATAGTTCCCCATTACAAGAGCCTCAAAATTGTAAGGAATACCTTAAGTGCGATTCCACTAAAGCGTAATATACATCTTTAGCTACTGAGAATCCCAACTCACACGAAGATGATCTAACAGCATAACAGCCTGAGAATATTTTCTTTTTTAAGATATTAATGTGTCCTTTAAACGTCAGGTTACTATCAATGTTGAGTCCTAAAAATTTTGCCTCTTCAACACTCTCCACAGTGTCATTTCCAAGTTGAACAGGTGGTAATTTGCATTTAAATGTTTGTTTTACTTATATTTAGTGTTAGGTAGTTTGCACTACACCATTCCTTAACCGTTTGTAAGTCACTGGATACAATGTTATGAAGCCTCTGTTCATTGGACTCATGCCGAGTTAATGTGGTATCATCGGCAAACAGTAAAATTACCATGAATATTTAAATTTGTAAGATCATTGACATAGAGAAGAAACAAGATTGGACCCAATACTGAACCCTGAGGAACTCCCCATTTACCAGATCTGACATTTGAATTTGAATGTGGTGTTCTAACAAATTGCTTACGTTCAGATAGATACGAGTTCATCCATCCAAGACCAACATCCCTAATCCCATAATGATTTAATTTTCTCAGCAGTAATTCATGTTTAACACAGTCAAAAGCTTTTGTCAAATCACAAAAAATTGCTTCGACCGGTATACCAGAGTTAATAATTTTATATATATTTTCTACACTGGTAAATATGGCATCAGATGTATGTTTACCTTTCTGAAACCCAAATTGTCTGCTATCAATTATACTATTTATTTCTAAAAATTCTGTTAGTCGATGTTTTACAAGTTTTTCAATTATTTTTGCCAATGTTGGAATCAGAGATATCAGCCTAAAATTAGATGGATCCCCACCATATCCCCCCTTATGAATTGGAATTATCACGCTAGTTTTAAGAAAGTCTGGAAATACTCCCTGTTGAAACGATTTGTTAATCAAAATTGCTAAAACATTTAAGGCTGTGTATGGTAAATTGTTAAATATTTTAATAGACAAGTTGTCACAGCCACAAGCATTTTTCTTTTTGGTATTAGCAAATACTTTTCTTAACTCATAGGTATTCGTTGGATATAACTTAAATTGTTGATTTATATGAACATCTTTCATGTACCCACTGAGCAAGAATATGTTGCGTCAACGTTGCTGCAAATCACATATAGGATATGTAATGTTGCTTCCGACTTTGCAATGATGTTGCAACAACATACCAGCAACGCCGTAACGGCCGCCATTGCAACGTTCATTTGTAATATTTCAAAAGTTATGTTAGGTGACGGTACGTACGGATGTTTCTAACACCGTTCAAATGCAAGGTTGTATCAATATTTCAATATCACATTCAAATCAACTTTCTTTTATGATGTTGCAGTTACATTATAACTAGACGTTTCAGGAAATGTTCCTATACATTTCAAAATTATATTCAAATCATCTTTCATTTGATATGTAGTAGGGACCTTATAATTAGAACTTACTAGTACCATTCCAAGACATTTCAGAAGTATACTTGAATCAACTTCTTTTTGTGATGTTGCAAATTCCCTGTTATTGAAAGTTGTAGATACTGTTCGAAACTTTATTAAAATCATCTTTATGATTTGGCAATATAATTATTAGGGAGTTATAGGTACTCTCCAATTATCATTGATAATGGAAAAATGCTTAATTATATTAAGATTGGAAAATTTCAAAATGGATCAATTAGTCTCTTAATAACCTCAAATTGAAATGACTTGCCTTTGTACTTAATGAAGAGGTACTTCTAATCAGTAGAGGCTATAGCATGATTAACTAAACATGTGTTGAGGGCTAGTGATTTCAATTTGGTTTCATGGTGTGATTGAAAGTTTTCATAAAGTTTTGTCAGAATGTATATTCTAAGTTAAAAAACTTATTGAGATTCATTTTAGTGACTGCACTTTTAACGCAGAATGTGCGTCCGTTCTCAACTTTGGACAAGTAAGAGAACCCAAAAAAAAAGCAAATTCAAATCAAAATATTCCAACGATTTATTAAACCTAAATAAAAACAATATTCACAACGATAAAATAAAAAGGAGACTGTGAGCCTATTAGAGTATACAAATATAAATTAATTAATCAATCCATTGCTTTTTTAATATAAACATTCAGCTATTTATTTCATTCCGTTTATACCTGGTGGTGGCATGTTGGAACCATCCCATCACTAGTTTTTCAAATTGTTCATCTGTTATGGAGGGGAAGTTTTCTTTTACAGCACCTAAAAATTTCGAAATGATTTCTTATAGTACCGAGTATTGAAAAAAAGTAAAAATTCAACATATTTCAAGCATTTCACGATTAAGAATTGAAATCAAAATAATAATGGTGCCTGACTTGCACCAACAAAAAATAGGCAATATAAAAGATTCTAAAATTAGTGTAACCTGTTTATTGCTCAATGATCTTTGTTATAGCCAAACAGATAGCTAGGAGGAACCACAATAGGCATAATGAGGCCCACGTACGGTGGAGCTGAAAAAGCTCCCACCATTTTCCAATAGAGACAGGGCTATAGGAGGGTGTTTTAATGGCATAGGTCTGGAATAGTACTGATTATATTCTGAGATGGAATAAAGCCAGGAAAAATAGGTGTCGTCTGTAGACTGTCTGAAAAAGGTATTCGTTGTTTTCTTTACAAGTATCCTTGCATTGATATAAACGAGTGAGAAGGATAATGTGTCTCAGGCAAAAGAATGAATGTATCAATACTATTACCCACTTCTTATAATGTTCATAACTGCCAAATCTCTCAGCTTGAAATTTCCCTTCTTCCCTGTCCACGAACAAAACTGTCCTAAATAATTGGTAAACATTTTTTGAAGGCATCTAGTCACACATTCTTTCTGGATCAAGGGCCATGAGAAATCGAAAGGAAACCGTATTGCAGACTCGCTAGCCAAGAAGGCAGCCTCCCAAAAACTCTTGGGACCTGGCACTTTCATTGGTCTATCGGCGTCAGCAACGGCCGACCTATTAAAGGAACACTCCCTTAATAAGTTTAAGAGTAGATGGGACGACGCAGAAGGCTGCAGGCTTGCCAAGGAACTGCTACAGTACCCGGACAGCAAAGTAGCCAAAAAATACGTGACTATGAACAGGCGGAACCTACGAACAATCACGGGAATTCTGATTGGTCACTGCCACCTACGAAAACACCTTCACAGACTGGGTTTATCTAACACCCCACTTTGTAGAGGATGTGAACATGAAGATGAGACTGTCGAACACATTCTTTGCGAATGTCAGACACTCTCAATTTAGGTTTCAAGTATTCGGCGAGTACAGGCTAACATACGCCAATATGAGGGAACTTAATTCAGGCGACGTTATCGCCTACTTCAAGGAAGTAGGCTGGATGACGAGCTAGAAGGAAGTTTTGAACCTCAGAAGGATGCACAATGGGCCAATTGTGGCCTAAGTGCTGTGGGGCCACCCACCCTTCAAATCTTTACAGATACAGATACATTCTTTAATTGTGAGACCTCCAGTATACTTCAATAACTGCAACTACAAAATAGAGAAACAAAATTATTTCAATAAAAGTTGGTAGGTTTTTTTTGTTTTTCTCATTGATTTCTATTATGTTTTAACTCAAGGATATAAAATCCTCTTTTAAACATTTCATTCAAATATTTCATTTCATCAATTTCACATTTTGAATTTGTTATTTCATTTTTTCAAGTTTTATTTTTATTTAGTTTGTCATGACAGGTTTCAAAGAATAGTTTAGATAATGGAAATACGAAATATTACTTATCAATATATTCAGTTTGCCAATATGAAGATATTTTCTCGTTTCAAAGATATTAGGTTCTGTGGTTCTGACTGTGTGGAAATCTTTTATGAAAAGAAAACAACATGTAAAAATATTCACCTACAAAATGAACAAATTCTATTCCTTAATTCCTTAACTTAATTTTAAAAAATAACTCTTAAAAATATGACTTCAATAACAAACTAACCAGTTGCTTCCTAGTAAATTCATCGCTGTTCAGCGAATTCTCCAAATCTTGAATTTCAACTATTTCTTTCAATGGAAGAAGGGGTAATACATTCATATCATTTAGCTCTATATGGGTCAAATTAAGCTTCTTTTCAATAGCCTCTATTCTATATGTAGTGTACTTCAGCATAGCTTTGACATCCATCACATGCTGTAGAAGTATTTCATATTTGGATTTACCTGGAAAATATGCATTTCATCATTTTGTCTTAAATGTTACAACAATGAACATAATAATCAATAATGATAGTATACAAGCTCAAATCACAATCATGTAAGATAGCTTACAAACTCACTTAATGTCACATAGGTAGCACCTTTATCACTTTCATCAAAGCACATATTGTCAGTTATTCTTCATCACCACAAATAACTTTTCAAACAATACTTATATTTTTTGAAATATACTTTATTATTTTACTCACCGATGACTATGCCCATATCCTCTGAAACTTCCTCATCTACGAAAATATCATTAGGTGATATACCTGGACTGGCATGGTTAATTGAAATTGAATCACTTTCAATTATTTCAATTTCTATATCATTAGTTGGTTCCTTTTCGGGAGGTGAACTTTCACTTTTTGTGGAAGTGGAGTCTGATGATGACTGAATCGTTTCTGAAAACAGTTATTAATTTCTATTACATTTAGAAAAACATTTAGATTTTATGTGTGGTCAAAAACTTACCATCAACATATGACAAACTCGGTAATGGTGAAATGGAGTCATCCCTAAAGGTTTTAATCATTTTCTTCTTTCGTTTTCATTTCCTCTGACTCAGAAGAACTAAAAGTTTTTTTTTCTCTACATTCAATGCTTCTTCTAGAGTTTCTGTTGATGAAACAAAAATTTGAATTATTGGAGAAAAGATGTTAGGTTAAGTGAATTTCAAAAAGTTTGCACCATATGGAAAACTTGTTTATTATCCATTTGTCAGAAAATTTTATTCTTCATAAAAATTGGTGCATTGCAGAAAATTTGAGAACAAAAACAGGAAATGTCATCAAGTGTAAACTACCATTATTTTCGACATTATCAAAAAAGTTTATTGAGAAACATTGTTTTCAATCAAATTCAAAATCATAGCCACCTACGCGAAAAAAAATTTAAAAAATCACATTTTTCATGATTAAAGTGATCGTAAATTGCAGATTTGTAGTATTTAATGGTTTACCAATAATTAATTGATGCATTCAATAATTTCCTTCCATTCAATCATACTGATAGTTATTATGGACATATATATATATATATATATATATATATATATATATATATATATATATATATATATATATATATAGATAGATGAATATAATTTCATAAAATACGAGGTGCTATATGAAGGGGATGTAATTCAATATTTTGCGTGGTATTAGCCAGGAATGTAGTTGTTTTGCCCTTCGAAGAACAGTCAGGCCAACAAGTCGAAATCATTGAAATTTTGACTAAAACAGGTGTAGTAGAAAATCGAAATTTATATATATATATATATATATATATATATATATATATATACATACATACATACATATATATATATATATGTATATATATACGTATTCGTCTAACTTCACAACACCCACATGACCTATGTACAATCTGACAACCACACTTTTATACAAATAAAATAATAGTATAATATGACGCTATACTGGCACCCATGTAAACTATGTCTAAATAGTACCAAAATGTATGAATTTGATATAGTTCGCGTTAAACTGACACCCTACAGTGTTGCCAAGAATTTTTAATGTTTTATACATATAAAAGAGAACAGTGAAAGTTTGGTGTATTAGCACCCTCGTTAATAGTGGTCAGAATGACACCAAAATGTATGAACTTGTGATAATACAGGTCAAAGTGACACCTTACAAATATTAGTATTTAACAATATTGATGATTTATGAAAAATATGCATGAATGCAATTTAAGCAAGAAATGAAATGAGTGGCTGTGAGTCACGAATGCTATTAATGTGGGTACTGCTTTCTTATTTAATCGCTCTTCCATGCCTTTATAGAAAATCAAAAATCGAAGAAAAGGAAAATATATTGAATTATGTGGCTTGAATGACGGGTAAATTTTCATATTTTAAAATGTAACATCGATATTTTATAACGAATAAAAATTTTCTCTTGTGCGTTTTCGCAGCTGCGACTACTGAGTCAAATTCGAAAAAGATTGTATTACATGTAAGGTTTTATAGCCTAAATTAAATACCAGTTTAATGAAATTTGATTGACAAGAATTACAAACATTAACGATATGAATTTGTGAATTATTTTATATGAATGTTGTTAAATCAATTTGTAATGTTATAAAGCTTTAAATATAGCAATTTTAATTTAAAGTATATGAAATTTCAGGTTTTTATGAGAGGCATAGGGATTAAAAAATTAATATACTGCAATATTTTTTCATGAGGGAATTTCATAGAAAAACCTTATTGTGTGGAACGTTTATTAAACTAATTTTATAAAAAAACATAATTGAACAAAACAGTCAAACATAACATAAATAAAATCTTCGATTAAACATCTTTGTTATATCAAATTAAAATATTTCCATTCACATCCATTTTAACAGTTTATTAAATTAAAATACCACTTGTTCTTTGATTTTAAAATATTTGTTCCTGAGGTGAAAAAAAACAAAATAAAAATTGTTCATAAATGAAAAGTTTTTTAAACTTTCGAGATAAAAAAACCAAAGAACAATTCTTCAAATTGTCTTAGATTTTTGAAGACTTGCATTCATTAAAAATGAAAGTTTTGATTCGAATCCATTCAACTCCCTCAAAGTCACTTGGATATGCTTTAATAAAGTTTTCGCACTCTTCTTTACGCAGCGCTTTCTTTATCTGTAATTGTTTACGAAAATATTTCTTCATAAGTTTTTTTTGAATAGGAGACCATCGTTTTCTTGAACCTATAAATGAGAATTTAAAAATATCATTGAAGTTAGTAATCATAATGACTTCAGAAACCTTTTTTTGTTGTTTTCTTTTGTTGCATAGCTTGTCCCGTATTTTCTACTTGCTCCAAATGAAGTTCAAATTCTTAAATTAAATTACAAAGGTTATTATTAGTAGAATTAAACAATGAATTGAAAAAATACCTTCACTTTTTATTTCTTGCCTGTCACTGTTATCTTGTTCTTCACGTGCAAGTTCATGTTCATCTGTATTTTGGGTTACACTCTCTTTAATACCTGCAACTCTTTCTACATAAACAGGGTATCTGGCAAATTTTGGAAAATTTCTCGGGAACATAAAGCACTCAAAAAATAATCTTATTACACTAATAATATAACTTTTCGATATAACCTTCCCTTATCAAGATGATAATTCCATTAATTCCTAGAGGCGAAATGTTTCTTAATCAACTTTCAATTGTATCGGCAATTTTAACGAAATTTTGGGCATTATCATTTTGCGTATGATTAATTTATCCAAAATATCCCCTTTGATATATCGTAGAAGTGATATTTTTGTATGTGGTACTTTATGTTTCCGAGAAGATATCACTCATTCTGCATGACATCCAATATATTAATAAACACATTTAATTGTAAATTATACTTACCCAAAATGTGGCTTGTGTTTGGGTTAAACATTTGATCATCTTCCTCCAAAACTGACTCTAACTCATTCATATCAACATCAATTTCTTCCAGTGTCTTATTTTTGAAGTCTGCCGCATTTCCTTTTTCCATTATTTGAAGAATTTTGGATACTTTTGCAATTTGATAAACATCTTGTGGTAGTCTGTTATAAAAGTTAATAATCAATACATCAATACTGGCTCGCCCCTTTAACTTTTTGTTTTTTGACATACAAAAAACGAATCTGGAGAGCACGTTTAAGATAAAAATATCGATCTGTTCATCCGGTAGCTATTTCCAGTTGCAGGTTTTTTGAACGTTTCTTCAAAATTCGTTCTTTTACGTCAGAAAAATAGAAAAGCAATGGAATGACAGATTTGTTGTGGCCAAAATTAGTGCTACAAAGATGTTTCCTACAATATCCTAAACTGAGTTAAAAATATTTCAATCTGTTAGTAGGTAATATTTCCTACAGATAATTGAAGTGTTCCTAACAGTTTGGAAGGAATACATTCTTAATTTTTTTATTGTACCACTTTTTTGGTCCCAATGGTTTAAAAGCAATAAGAACCATTTTTTGCTTTTATCCTATTATGAAAGAGTGAATTAAATAGTTAGTTTGTAATCCAAAACGATATATCCGGAATGTTTTGAAATCTATAGAAAAATATTTATTACTTTCTGATTTGAGGTGCTTAAATTTTTTTTAACTTCGCCCAACCTTACCGGATGGTTTTAACATAATTTCAAACAGTTACTAAAATATTCAAGCTTCATCATTGTGGATGCCCCACTCTGTGTATAATAATTACATCAATAATTTTACTTGCACATTGTATTGTTATTATTGTATAAAAAACTTACTTGTAAAAGCTTTCATGCGTTTTGGTTGTATGGCCCATAAATTTAGCCAATTGGTCAACTTCATTTGATTGTAAATTAAGCAGCTGTGTGACAGTTGCAATATGTTTCCTTAACTTACAAGACGTTAGTAAGTTTGGATATTTGGCATTGGATAAATTTGCATATTTTCGAATGACAGAACATCCATCAATCCAAAATTTTGATTCAGGATACGTAAAAAAATAACAGTTCTCGATTGGAAATCTAAGTTCTGTTCTAACTGTAATCAAAAGTTTATAAAAATTAAACATCTTTTTTGGAATCACAATTGTAACAGGCCTGCTGCCTTTTCCTATTGACACTATCCTCTTGTAATTGTTAGTTAAAATCTTCTCATTTTCGGTTAATGAATTAGCTAATTCTGTGTGTAATGAACAGTTTTTTGTCTCAAATTGCTCTTTTAATGAGTTGTATTCCAAGTACTGAACATCTCCTACTCTCTTTCTATTATGCAAAATAGTAGCCACTAGCACAGTTTCCACGAGAATTCTATATGAAACTATGTCTTTTTTATTGTTTAAAAGTACTCGATAGGCTTCCTTAGCTTTATCTTCAATCAATCTCGCTAATTTAATTATATCTTCGGTTATTGGCAGCAACTTGGGTTTCATCGACGACTTTTCGTTCAAGTCCTTCAATGCCAAACTTCCAATCTCAGTAGCCCACTGCGTATCCACTAAATTCTTAAACCTTTCAAGATCTATCAATGTCTTATCAACTTCTTGATGAAAATGAGGTATCTTTCTTCTTAGAATTAATTTCATTGTCAAATCACATAAGTTAGTCAGGATAGTTCTAAAATGCAATGCTAACGATGCTGCTCCAAAATTTCTCTTGTCAATATCATATCTTGCTAGGGCCTTCACAGCGTCAATGGTATAGTCGAAATTTTCCGGTTTTAACACTGATATGAGATTTTCAAAAGGTTTCATTTTTTTCATTTCAATAAGAAATTTGGCGCATTCACGAAGTTTATTAGAAATATGATAAAAACGTCTCTTCATTTTTATTTTCTTAAGTAAATCCTCCCCATAATAAATTATTAAAATATCATTACTTGCTGTTTGAGTAATATCGTCGGCCTGCATTCTCTCAAAAACTTCTTTTTTTACACGAAGTTTATTTAATACTTCTCCGTATTTTTTCTGGCAAGCCACATAAATATAGGATTCGGTCAAAGGATGAGATACATCATTAGACTCAGGGGGTTTTGCGAAACATTTTTTCACATGTCGACTCAAGTACAACCGCTTAAAAAACCCTTTGCAGTATTTGCATATCGCAAAATCCCGTTCGTTCACTTCTTCGCCGAGTTTGTATTTTTTAGGTATAATTTTTCCTCTCAATCCATCATCCAAGCATCCTTGATTACGAATTAGTGAAATCAGGTCCTTTTTTTCCTTAGATTTTGGTTTCTTATTCATTATCTCTTTTACTTCCACCTCATCTCTATGTCTTCTTCCTAAATGTCTTACGAAATGTCTTGAAACCACACTTTGGTCACAAAATTTGCATACAGTCTTCTTATATTTATTTTTTATAAGCAATGGGGAGTCGTAAAGTGATTTCTAAAAACAATATTCTTAATAAATTTGAAATTATCTTCCGGTTCAATCGCTATCAACAAAATTTTTATATAATCGAATAAAAACTATTTTTGTTTGAACAATTTAAAATAAAAAATCTCTAAATCCTTCTATAATATAAAAATTTAGAATAATAATGTAATACGTTTTCCAGCAGTTTGTATGTGGAGTTGTAAAAATTTGATAAAGTGCAACTGCTATTTTGACAAAAAGATTACTAATTAACCTAATAGAAAACGTTTCTGGGACCTACCTCTACCTGTTTAGTAATTTGTTTCCTTTTATCAATTTCCTGTTTGTTTTCAAAAAAGGTACGTAACCTTCTAATAGTATTATCGTCATATATTAAAATTTCATTCTGAAATATAATTAATATATTTATTTTTTCATTTATAATTGTTTTCAAGCTTGGGCTTACCCTAAAACTATTATCAAATTCATACGGTTGTGCTTCAAATGTCACTTCTTGTACCAAACAAGCCTGATTATAATTTGAAATTATTTCTAAAGTCATCTAAAATAGGTACGTAATAAAAAGAATTATCAAATATTTAATTTCATAATGGTATAAAGGACGGGCCAAAGAAAATTAAACATTTCTAGTTATTGTCGTATTATATTATATATAAAGAATTCGGGCGGACTTTAATTTTAAAATGACAAATTTTGTATTTTTTAAAATCGTTGGTTAAAGTAACTGCTTTTACCTTAAAAATTAACACGAACGAAGATTTAAATAAAAAAACATACCTCATTAGAAAAATTTGGAAGTTTAATTTTCACTGCCCTACCCTCAATAGAATTTTACCAACCTTACGGGGTTTAGTTATAATAATGTCGGAAATTATATTGATTATGGGCGATTTGCTTCTATTTGCAGCTAAATTTGTTTGTTCTTCAGGTTTATTATTGGGTGACAGGTACACCTATCATAATAATACAATTGCATTATCAAATTAAACAATAGAATGTAAAAACAAAATGAGAAATTGTAAGTATCCAACACTACCGATCTACTTTTTACTCACACTTTCATTGTCACTACTCAGGTCAGATGATGATGGAATATATTCGTCTGAGCTATCACCCGTAGCAAAAGGATCAGAGTGTTCAGCTTCAGATAAATTATCATCGACATCTAAAAATTAACAGCATCACTTATTTAGTTAGCGGGTTAAAAAGACAATCAGTGTTTCTCTAAAACAGTTTGTTAACGATGCACAATTTACTTACCTGCAAGTAGACACTTTTCCACAAGCTTTCTGGTTCTTAAAGAAATGTAACTATTCATTGTATTCAAATTTTTTATTTGAAATAACACGTCTATCGGCGTATAAAATATCGAACCTCTCGAGATATGTATCTGAGAAACAACCACCGACTACAAACTGTCGACCAAAGATTATTTATTATATCTGTCGACTGCACCCGGCCAGTTACCCAAATATAACGAATGTCCAAATGAAAAGTCGGTGTTGCCAAATTTCTGGTGCTACGTTACAATCATATTTGGATGGTGCCTCTTTGGTTACAATTACAAATTTATATACACTTGTATAAAACGCAGCGCCCTCATCGGCAATTGGTCGAACTAATCAATATGTTCGTTCAAAATTATTGTCTATCCGACACCCATGCAAAACTTCGTAAAACGCTTAGAATGGCCGTTTATAATCGAATAAAATTTTTTCTGGAGAAAACGTATCGGCACCTGACTTCGGGTGCCGATACGTAAAATTGGGTGCTGTTAACACAATTTTTATCTTAAATGGTGCCGGAATAAACAGAATTATGTATATATATATATATATATATATATATATATATATACATATATACAGAGTGAAATATCAAATTTGCACAAAAAAACTAGAAAACTTCAAACAATTCACAACAAACGTCGATATTCTAGTACAAATGATGAATTAGACCAAATTTTGTATTGAAATGTCGTTGTAGAAATATGAGGGAGGCGCCTAAGATGTATATGAGATACTAGTACTCTTTATGAGGCTAGAACCATAAAAAATAAAAAAATTGTGGCGTAGTTGGCTGTGATTTCAAATCTGAATACTGTTTTTGATTCTTAACAACTGTTTTAGATAAGGGTAGTCTACTCGATCAAAATTCCTATATTTTGGTTTCTCCTGTACACAGAATTTTGATTACTCAAATAGAAGTTTTCTGCAATGCACCAACTTTTTTATGAGGAATAAAATTTTCGACAAATACATGATATAAAAAAGAAAGAAACTCACTGTATAACAATAAAATTTAATTTCAATTATCGATACAAAACACATGTGTAATGGAAATTTGGAGGATAAAAAATATTACTAATAGCTTGAAATGCAATTTTAACTTTTTTATATGAAGATGTTTCCCAAATTATAAGTACAATATGAACCTCTATTCATTTCATCATTCTATTCCCTTTTAAAAATAATAATATTAATTTTTCAAATATTGACTGGTGTCACCGTAGGAACCAACTACAGTGATATTCTCCAATTTCAGCCAGTCTGCCTCTGGTTTCATGTTCAGATTTATCGCCTTTCTTTCTATGTTTTTATTTTTTGGCCATAAACAAGTAGAGTTTTCTTCATTTATCCACTGTTTTGGTATTGCAAAAACATATTCCATTTTGTTTACTTGTTTACTGTCCTCCTTGAATTCCTGCCCAACAATTTATTGACTAATACCCTTGGTGCTGGACTTCTTGCATCTCGTGCGGACTCGTTCTTGACCAATAGTGCATATTATGGAGATTCACACCTCCATTGCTATGAAAAGTGCCCTCATCTGCCCACAATACTGCCGTCCTAACAAGAAAAGTCCTATCTGCAATATTTAAGTTTTGAGAAAATCAGGTTTTTGTTTTTATTTTAAAACACAGGGTATTGTAAGAAACTTTACATATTTTATTTTATATATTAGGCTGTTTCCAATTTTTCTTACTGAATTTTTCCTGAGGGAAACTAATATTTCAATACTGACACTTTAATTAAATTATAATATATAAAAACTAAACATATTATTTATATAATAATAGAAATGATAGGAATATAAAAAAGGAAAAAGGGATAATAGGGATACTAATCATTTTCTTCATCAAAACCATCTTCAGTAACCAGTAAATCTTTCCAAAATTTCATACGATTTTGAGGAATGTGCGCTTTTAATCTAGGTATTAGATTATTTTTTCAATCTAAAGACACACCGAGACATGTGTTACGAGCCTGCGTGCCTTTAACGTACTTCATTATAAAAATATCCTTTAACTCAATAAATTCGTTTTCAAATTCTGTTTTGTAAGAAAAAAAATTCTTCTTTTGAAATTAAGACAAATGATGTTTTTTAAATAAACGCGAGAAGTAAGTTTTTGTAACTTGTATTTAGAAGTGTAGTATGTAAAGGAAAAAAAATTTGCAATTTGCATTTTTACTAAGTTAACTTTTGACTAATTGGCTTCTTGTACCACATCACAAAAATCGTCATAATCGTATACCTTTTTCTTTCTTTCTAGGGCAAGTTCAACTTGATGGTGAAAAGAGTCAGCTGCCATAAGAGTCTGGCATAGCTCAAAAAATTTGATTGTTAAATTTTCTACAGCTGCTTCTGAACTGTTAACTAGAATGGAAAGAAACTAAAGAGTGATAAAAATGTGTAGCTTTCGGATAAAAATAAGATAAACTAGCTCCTTTTCTCGCACTAGAATGTAAGTAAATTTATCAATATAATTTCTGACTTTCGCCCCTATTATTACTAAAAATAATACTAACATAATAATATCACCATAGGCTCTGGAGATACTTCATAGCCAGCGGCCTAAGGTTGCTTCATTATTGATATCTCCTGTTAGAAATAAGATAGGAAGTTGCGGTTTGCGCTGACTTTATAAATTTCGTCCTCTATTGAACTATGCAAAAAGAGGCATAGCCTAATATTTAACATTTTCATGATAATGCGCAATAACTGTTGTAATGTCAAACAAAGCCCTCTAGGTACCACATCAAAATATATTCGGAAACAATTTATACAGCAGATTATTAAGTAAAAAGAGCGGTTTTAAACGAGACCTAGTTTGTTTAAATCCGTCAACCCATACTGGAGCTATTGCCATTTAAATAAAAACATATTTGACGTTCCTCCACCACTACATTTGATAAAATAGAGTAAAATACCTTGAACAAAAAATGTCACAAATTTTCCGGTGTTTACGAAGGCATTATTTAAAATATATCTTTACCTGCATATTTTTTAAGAAAACGCTCGTTTTATGATTGGCCATAGCAGTTGCGCCCCCTAGCGGCCATCTTTCGAACTTGAAAATTTACCTATTAAATTTTTTTTACAGAAATTGTACGATTATCTGTTCATGAGATATGGCCGGCGTCCATTTTTAGTTGGCCGTCCGTACATATAGTACACGGAGAATTTTTTCACCCTATGCAATAATACTAACGTGCTAGCTAAGACAGCTTGATCAACATATATAGATAATGTTGGTGGCCTATACAAACTGGCGTACTTAGATGAACATGCGCCGGTCGCAAGGGACCCGTCCCGCATAAGAGTAACACATTGAAATGTCTGTGAGTACCAGTACCCAAAGCCCGCTTCATTTTTTCATTTAAAAAATGTTCCGAATCTTTAGACGAGTCTATCTTTAACACTTCAAACAAACGAAAGTTAGCAAACTTATGCTCTTCACAAGTAATAAAAAATTTGGAGTTTTCACGTATTGCACTAGAATAATATCAAACACTGGTCCCTGAGTACCAGTGACGCAGTCAACCTGTTACGTACATCATAAATACATAACAACCATGTATTTTGAAAACGAGAAAATCTATACAAATAAGTTGTAAACAAACATGTAACAATACTTTTCAATTATTTCAATAATGTCTGGACATTTCTACCTCCCCTTTCTTAACATTTAATAGCCTTCTTACCAAATTGTGTAATAGGTTCTGTATCAAATCTGGAGAAATTCTCTGTACAAATAATTCTCCAAGAATCAAAGGGTCCTCGCCGGTAAAACTGTTGTAGGTATAATACATGTAACAACTACAACTGCTGAATAACAGATTCGATTATAAGGAACATGCAGGAACTTGGTGTTCAGGCATAAATTCTTTACATGCTCCAAAAGAAAAATTTGAAATATACTGTTGTATAAATAGTAATAAGTTATGCAACCAAATATACAAGCATTTTGTAGGTGTGGCTCCACCTGGGGATGCATCGCACTGGTATTGGATGTCAGATGTTATGTGAAAATGTGTAACAAATTGTTCAATAAATCAGTATTCAATAATCTAAGTTATTCACAACCATCCATAAATATTACATAATTAAGAACACAGATAAGACATATATGATCAACTTGCATTCAATAAGAAAAATATTTAGATTTTATCCAAAACTTCTAGAAATAATGAGACACTATTATATTGCCATTTCAACTTCAAAGTAGCAGAGCATTTGTATTTTCTAAAAAAATTAATGATGTCTGAGACATCTTTCAAATAGTTTACACTTAGTGATTAGGTATTGGCAAAATAATAAAACTAAATGTCAACAACTCAAAACTCTTTTTATGGTTCCTCAAAAAATAGTTTGGTACTGTATATGTACATGTAATTCAAATTAAAGTAACATTAGTGTCACTATTGGTTTCAGAGTTTCACACTAGATGTTTTGCATGTTGGAACTGCAGTTATCTGCCAAATAATTGAAGAATCAATTATGGAAATTAAACCTTCGGTAACTTTTTCTTCGTTTAGTTTCTTATGTATATTAACGTAGGCTCACCCGTCTTCCTCCTTAATACTATCAAGCCCAAAATATTGTGTAGTGTGCCATCCCTGTCCTAGACCAAATAATTTATTAATCTTATAGGACAAATGTTTCCATTTAAAACGAAAATTTATAAACAGTGTGACCATTCAATTATAGTGATTTTTAAGGAGCTACAATAAAAAATTAGCTCACTTAATAACTTTTTATAATATAGTTACTACTACACGTTTGAGGAGGACAATCTAGACCAAACTATTTTACTTGGAGAATTTTTTGGGTTATGCGCAATAATTGAAATTGTGGAATGATTCCATTTATACACTGTATTATGTATTGAAATAATATTCGTAACACACAATTTGTATAAAATTCATTGGAATATATTTGACTTTTCAGAAATCCGACAACAGACTTCTCTACCAAATCTGGCAACGTGACAAATATAAATTCAAGAAAAGACCTAGAATACTTTAAAAGTTGTAGAAAAAGTGGTTGAAGATGTTCATAATGCAAATGTTGAAAAATAATTGTTTGAAAAAATGAACGTTGACGAAATAAGAGAGAATTGATTAATGAGGTTGATTTTGTAGAAAACCTGTCATTATCGGGAGGTAAGTACGTTTGATTTTCATATCCCATCAACACTGAACAAAAATTTCTTTTCAATTACACTTTTTAACTGAATTGTCGATAAAAAACAAGCTAAATTGAATAACATTTATTGAAATATGATGAAACGTACAGGAAAATAGTTGGTCCACCTTTAGGCGTTACCTATGAAGTATAAAAGTATATATGAAGTATAAAAGTAAAATCATTTTTTATATTGTTCACGGAATGGTTTGAAGCAATCGACACAAGGTCCGATATTGCGCTTGCTGCACATTGTTCGGCCTTTTCTTTTGTAGTTATAGCCACTGCATCGCCTTCGGGTTCCTCCTGGCACGGGAATGACAGTGAAGTAAACTCTAAAATTACTTCCTGCTGCTTTTGGCATTCAACCTGTTGCTTTTACCGGTACTTTATATTGTAAGATATGTCTAAAATGTAAGAAGCAAATGAGTAAGATAGCAAATGAAAAATTCAAAGGATCGGATCTGTGCAATACTCCTTCTAAACTTGAGTTGTCAAATGTTTCTCCCACTTTTCCTATATAAAATCCAAGCATTTTGAATTGCAACATCAATAAGGTAAGTAAATATGGGTCTATACCATTTCTTCAACCTGATTCCAATGCGGTAACTAGAATAAGAAAACGGTTACTAGCATATATGTAGGTAAATAGCAATTATTTATTAGGCAAAAAATCTTACCAAGTGACATTGTTATCCATCTGGTCGATCCCACTAATATTTTTATTGTATTCCAACTAAATTAGGTCGAGGTACTGCAATGACTTTTCTAATTTTCCTGGAAAAACGGTCAATGGGTCAAGAGGGGCTATTCCAAAACAAGTACTGGCCATTGTAACGCTATTATCTTTCCACGTAACACACAAAACTCCACTGTTCCATTATATTGTGGACGAAATGTTTCCTCGATCTTGCTTCTCTAGTTCCTTTTTAGGAGCCAGGGGACAATTCTTTGGTAATCTGTTATTATTCTTTTGTACAGTGTTGCCACATTTCATTGAACTTGTAGTACCTACATCCTCCATATATTACATTCAATATTTTGATATACGGAAGACCTAGTGTTCGTAATTATTATCTGACAGTTATAACTCATCCATATTTATCTAAATAAGTTCCGTCTTCCTTATTCAGTCTGTAAAGCTCTGTGTTAGACATAGGAAATCTGCCGTGCAAAGAAATTACCATTGGAAGCGATATTTTTCAGAGAATAGACGCCCCAACAAATATCGAAGAACATGACACCGTGCCACAGGAAATCAATATTCAGTGAGCATAATTTTCGGCTTGCTATTGATGTTTGTTCGTATGGAAGAAACTCTGATTCAAGTATTTTATCGCATCGGAGATGCGAAAAAAACTAGAGACTGGAAACTTTGGCATGCCAGATGATAAAGTGCTTCCAGGTATAAACATATCTGTACCATGTGTTAGTCTAGGAGACGAAGCTTTTACTTTATCTTCTTATATGATGCGTCCTTATTCGAGAGCTTCTGCCAGGGACACACTAAATTAATATACAACTATAGGCATTGTCGTGCGAGAAGAACATCCAATAATGCATTTTTTAGTATTATGGTACAAAAGTTTAGGATTTACAGAACAACTCTTGCAGTGCATGTGGATACAGTAAAAAAATTGTTAAAGCTACATGTGCTTTGCATAATTTTATGCGTTCAAAGACTATGGTAAGAGTTGTGGCTGGAGAAGTAGAGGACTTGTCATTGGTCGAATCGGGAGCTTTTGAAGATTTAGGGCTTACTAATAGACGAGGCTTACGAAATTCGCGATAAGTTTTGCCATTATTTCAATTCCACAAACGGGTCAGTGCTGTGGCAAAGTCAACGTGTTCATAGAGTGGAATAATATATGTTTTATCACCACAGTTATTACCCCCTAGATTTTTCCCATAGTTTTCAAAATAAAAATTCAACAAATTTGAGATTAAATATACTTTTTTAGAATAAACCAGCCTCAAATGATTTCGGATTTAACCGGAAATGTTACATGTTCTATTTAAATGACAATAAAATTATTTATGGAATATAAGTTGTTTGTACAAGTAATGTGCACAATCTTGTAATATTATGAATTATATACATTTTTTTAATCTGGCATATCATTTTCCTCTGTATAACTTCATTCAATAAATATACAGTAATACCTCGCTTTACGCAAAGCGAAATATGCGAGAGCAATGAAATAAAAAGCAAAATACATTACAAATTTTATAGCCTATAAGCTTATAAAAGCCAAATACATATTTTAATTTTTCGAAAAATACTGATCTAACGTTTTTTGAGTGGAATTTTTCTTGCGCTCAATTAAACTTTTTTCCTTGCAATTAACACTGTTTTCTATGGATTGCCGCAGATATAAAACACGGTTGGTCTCACTGTCCGAACTTTCCAATATCTCTAGACCAGAATATAATTCTGAAAGTGCCTCTTGGATTACACTTGATGATAACTTTCTGTCTTCTTCTTCGTTTACTTGCGAAGTATTTTGCATTGCCATTAATTCTTCATCGCCCAAAGGCGCGCTATCGGTTTCTACGAATTCTTCGAGCTCCTCCACTGCAATACTTCCAAGCCTAGACCCCTCCATCATAACGGCGATATCTTCAACCACCTGTCTTATAGTATCTTGAACTCGCAAACGTCTGCTTGGTGCCTCTACCACATCAGGCCAAAGGTTTCTCCAAACTCCGTTCATACAGCTCAGCTTCACTTCATTCCAAGCTGCAGCAATGTTTTGTACATAGGCGTCCCATATTCACTAGATCGCATTATTTTATCACGATTATTCACAATCGTACGTACAGTAGACTCTGAGAGCCCAAACTGTCGTCCATCCTCTGTAGCCTTGCCTCTGTTCTCCATCTTTTTAAAAAATCTTATCTTCATCTTCAAACTTACACTTTTACGTTCTTTTTTACTAGTCGGCGTAGACATTTTTTTGAATAATAAATATATGTAAATTAATTATTATGTTTCGATCCACTGTTCTACAAGTACACAAGCAATCTTATTCAGTATTTATGGCAAAATATCAGAAAGTTTAATAAAAAAATGTAAACATCTTCAAAGATACGAGGTACTAATGGCTAACGCGATCATACCACGCCCGTCAAAGACCAACCAATTGTTACCGTCAAGTTGGGTGACTTGAGACAGTAGTAGTAGTATTTATTTAAATAGGAATCCTAATTTATAATACATAATATATACATCAGTTTACAATTACACATCAGTTTTTTTCTTTTTACAATAATTTCAATTTTCATCACAATAGAATATAATCAAATCCAATATAATAAAACTATATATTCTCTATTTACAATATAATGTCAAGGCACGCTTAAATTCAGACAGACTTTTTGATTTTTTTATATTTTCTGGTAGGCCATTGTAATGGATGAATCCTTTAAAAAACAAACTCTTTACATTATAGGAATGATTTTGCTTCGATACATATAAGCTGTTCTGGCTCCTCGTATTGTAGGTATGAATTTCATTGGTAAATGTAATATACTTACAAAAATACGTTGGCAAAAGATTATTTATCATTTTATAAATATAAGTCATAACTAAATAATATAATCGCCTCTCTACCTTGAGTAATTCCAAAGTTTGAAGCATCATAGAGATAGGAGTCATTCTGTTGCATCGTAGTATAATTCTCATTGCACGATTTTGCAGTTTTTGTAATTGAGACATCTTATTTAAATCAAAGAAGTATAGTAGTGTCGGGCAATACTCAAAATGGGGCTGAATAATGGTCTTATAAACGGTTATTCTGGAATTTAGACTTAAGTGTTGAGACACTCTGGAGAAAAAATAAAGTTTTTTCAAAATTTTCTTTTTTATGTACTCAAAATGGCCACTAAATAATAAATGATTATCCAACATGAATCCTAAATATTTGATTTCTTTGACAATTTCAACTTGTTCATTATTTATTTCTATACTTATTTGATCATTGCTTATTTGATTGTATTTATGAGGTGTTGTAATTATCATAGCCTTGCTTTTATTTACATTTAGCTCTAGTTTATTCATTTTTAAATATTTATTCAAACTTCTTAACACACTATTTATTTTAAACAATACTCTATCTAAATTCTCATCACTTACAGATATTAATGTATCATCTGCAAAGATATGAATGTAGTCACAATCAACAAATTTATCTATATCATTTATGTAAATCAAGAACAAGATAGGGCCTAGAATACTTCCCTGAGGAACTCCATGCTTTACCTCAATAGGAGGTGACATTGTATCGCCAATTTTAGTAACTTGTTTTCTATTAGTTAAGTATCCTTTTATCCAATTTAATACCTTACCCCCTATACCATACCGCTTTAGTTTTTTAAGTAATATTTTTCTATTTACGGTCTCAAAAGCTCTTCTTAGACAGTTTCAAAATTCAAAGCACCAAAATTGTATTCCAGCAAATTAAAATTATGAAACCAGGACACATTTTTGAGTCTACATACATTCTTCAAAATTGAATAATAAAAATGAGCTAAAATTTATCAGAAAATATTTTTGTTTTGTTTTTTTGGGTGTCTCAAGTCACCTTCACAGGGGCGGTAACTTGAGACAGTAATTTGTTTTCATTTAAACTCAAGACGGACCGTCAATTTGCGGACTTGAGACATTAATAGTCTTTTTAAAAACGTAATAGAACATATTGTTTCATAAACACAACTCTTATTTGGAAAAATATATTTATTTTAAACATTTTACATTTTTAATACAAAACTAAAGTTTTAATTCTTAAAAAAATAAGTAGGAACTTCAATAACTTTGGTAGAAACTAATCTAAATAAAACATAACTCTTAAAAAACAAATAAAAAACTCATTTTAACGAAAAAAAATGTTTTAAACAATTGTGCCAGATTTTTAAAGTTCAATAGAAAAAGTGAATCTTCCTCGTCGAACAAACACAGGAACCAGCTTTGACAGAATTTGATTTTTATTAATATCTGTGACGTCCTCAATATCTGGAAATACGTAAATATTTTTTCCTTGTGGTGATTTGCGCATAAATTTACACAAAACTAAATCCGGCTTTAGTTCAATAATTTGTCCAATGAATTTCTTCAATATAACTGGCTTATGGGGAGCCTCATATGAAAATTGCACCAAAATAAAGTCATCAACTTTTAAATCCGAAGGATCAACCATATCCACGTCTTCTTCAAAATCTTCAGGGCTATCATATGACGATTGCGTGGAAAAGGAATCATTACTGTCACTGGAGGAATCTACACTTTTTTATTTTTTTTTCGAGAAATAATAGGTTTTTCTTTTGATGTTGACGGTGTCGGGTTATTAAATTGAGTAAATCAGGTAGCTCTTCTTCAATTTCTTCCTGGTTTCCATTGACTCCATTTTCATTTACCGTCTGTTCTACTTCTAGAGTAGTATTTTCAACACTCTCTAGAGTAGTATTGACACTACAAAATTGTTTTCATCATTTGGCTGTTCTAAGCTCGGTGGCAACTTATCTAGTACTTTGTTTCTGTTGATTGGATAAATTCCACTTCCACGGAATCCAGCTATGAGATTTGCTGATGTCTTGTTGTCTACATCAAGTTGATCCAAACAATTTTTTAGCAGTCTGGGAAAAGTATCTTTCGGTACTACCCCCCGATGCTTCAATTTCCAATTTAAAAGAACATCTCTCCATGCGCTTTTGAGTCTGGAATATGCTACGTCTAAGGGTTGGCAGATGTGGGTACTGTTTGGAGGTAGCAGGATAAATCGAATATTATATTCTCTGCATAAGTCAATTACGGATTGTGAAATATGGCTGGCAAGATTGTCGCCTATTAGAGCTTTTGGCGACTCAATGGGGAGTTTTTTAAAATACGGTAACGTCGTAGATTTAAACCAATCCTCGAAAATCGCTTCATTAAACCAGGAGCTCTGACCAATTGTATCTAGCACCAGTAGGGCTATTTTCTGTCCACGTTTTATACAAATTTTCGGCCTTATAAACTATGTAAAGTGGCAAAAGTTCACCCGATGCGGATCCTGCAAACATGATGGAATGGCTGCTTCTAGAGTTGTCCATTATACGATGTGTGTGTTTTGCACCTCTTCTGACAAGTACCTTGGTTTTTCCAGGATCGTCAGTTATATTTGTCTCATCATAATTGACCATTGCATTTAGTTCAACCCCTTGCAAACTTACTTCCAGCTCGTCAAAATATTTATTTATTACCTCCCTGTTAACACTTGCCTGTGCCTGTTTTATATTTTCACCAGCGTTGTGAGAGTATATCCTTATGCCTTTCAATGAACTTTCTCATAAATTCTCTTCCTGGCAAATTCTTTTTAAATTTTGATACCTGTATACCAGAACTATCTAAATACGACTTAATCAAGTACCTTACATCAATAGATGTTAGTGGAAACCCCCAGACACTGGCTAACTGAATGTTATCCACCATCTTCTTTTCTTCCTCTGACGTGAAAACAGTTTGTCCACCTGCCTTTTTCATATGACGTCCTTTTGCTCTTAGATCTATCGTATTCTTTGAAATACCATATTTGCTCAATGAAACACCTCTATTTCTTTCAGCTACTGCAAGTTCTAAATCTTTTTCGTCATATCTTCTATAGTTGGCGCCTACTTTTTTTTGTATCGACCCATTCTTGTAAATACCTGCAAAATGAACACGTATTATTTAAGTAGGGTGACTTGAGACATGTCTCAAATTACCCCTGGGGTGACTTGATACACGTCTCATCTCGCCCCTATAAATCACATTTTTTATTTTCTTATATAAATAAAAAAACTGTTTATGTTAACAAAAATGTATATAGCAATAAATACTTCCCATATACACTAACATCAATGTAAAATATGACCATTCCCATAAATTTGTCAGTTTGGACTACATACATAAAGTTTTTTAACATACCTATAAATACCACAAACCCTATTCTTACAATAAAATACTAAAACCGCACTTACCTTCTTTTTTTTTTTTTTTTATTGAAATTAACGTGTCTCGGCATCTAGCGGCCACTGACACGGGATCTGTCATACATTTAGTTACAAATAAAAATCAAATTAAATTAAACAATTGGCAGTCTTTGAGGAACTGAATCACAGCACTAAACTGGTTAGGTTGTCCGAGAATGTTTTTGAGACTTCCACTGAGCTTGTGTTTGCGACGAGTTGGGCTGTAGTGTTTGCAATCTGTAAGTATATGCTCTATTGTAAGTCTTACATTAACACAGGATTCACAGATAGGGGGATTCTCTGTAGACATCAGGTAACCATGGGTTAGCCGTGAGTGACCTATTCTAAGTCTTCTTATAACACTTTTGTCTTTTCTTGTCATGGGAGGCATCTTCTGGGCGGTAACTGTTGGTTGTATTGTACGGAGTTTTGTGTTACATGTATTCCAATGTTTTTGCCATGTTTGAGCCATAATATGTCGAGCTGCTGATTTTAAATCTTGGTGAAGTTGAATTTTCTCTACTGGCAAGTCGGCTGAACAAGTTTGTTTCGCTGCTTGGTCTGCACGTTCGTTGCCTGTGATACCTACATGAGAAGGGATCCAGATGATATTCACAACGATACCTCTAGTGTGATGGTCGTGGCAGGTGTCAAGGATATCATGGACTAAGGGATGTTGTGAACGGTTGTGTTTGATGGAATATAATGATGAAAGGGAGTCTGTACATATGGCAAGTTTGCTGTTATCTTGTGTTGGAGTCCTCAAGGCTTGTAGAATTCCATATAGTTCGGCTGTATGTATACTACATACGTCAGGAAGTTTGTATGTTGCTATTGTTGAATCTACTGTAGTAACAGCACATCCGGTACCATTGACTTCTTTGGATGCATCAGTGTAAAGGATTTTGTCGAACTGCTGGTTATTTATCAGCTCACTGAATATTTGTCTAAGGACTATGTTAGGCGTTTCGTACTTGTTGTAGTTGTTTAGGCTTGTATTCAGTAGTGGCGGTTTTTTGGTCCATGGAGGAGTATTCGAAAGTTTTATGGGAGTTGTATCTCTAAGATTAATGTTTCTAGAAATAGGGTATAGCATTTGTGGAGGTGAGAGCGATGTTTTGGGTTTGTTTTCAGGAGCTGGTTTTATAGAATCAATTAACTTAAACACTGGGTTTTGTGGGTAGGCGGATATTCTGGAAAAATAGGATAATAGTTGGCATTCTCGTCGTATGAAAAGAGGTGGTTCAGAAGATTCAATGTAGATGCTTTCGGTAGGACTGGATCTAAAAGCGCCTAGACATATTCGTAGTGCTGAGGTTTGGATAGTGTCAAGAGATTTGAGATACGATTTGCAGGCGCTCATGTAGAGGATACTTCCATGATCTAGTTTGGAGCGGACCAGTGATCTGTAAATCCTTATTAGTATTTCCTCTTCTGCTCCCCATTGGTGATGTGCTAATGATTTTAAGATGTTAATCCTATTTAGACAATTGGCTTTAGTTTCTTGGATATGTTGCCTCCATGTGATCTTTTTGTCAAATGTTACTCCTAGGAATTTATGTTGATCAACCACTTGTAGTAAGTCGCCATTGAATTTTAGTTGTGGAGGAAGAGGATTTAGTCTTTTGCTGAACTGGATTACTTTGGATTTGTTTGTTGAAAAGTGAGAACCAGATTTGAGAGACCAAATGTGGATGTTATCTAGAGCCTTTTGAAGTAGAGTACAAGTACTAGTAGTGACTTTACCTTGGCAGTAGAGAATGAGGTCGTCGGCATATAGTACATATTTGACAGGTGGATTTATATGGGAGCAGATATCGTTGATACTCATCAGAAATAGAGTGGAGCTAAGAACCGAGCCTTGTGGTACTCCATTTTCTGGCGCGTACGAAGTAGACTTTTGCCCATTTGTAACAACTTTGAACGATCTGTCGGTTAGGAAGTTTTGTAGAAAGGAGAGAATATTTCCAGTTAAATTAAAGTCTGTGAATTTCTTAAAAATGGAAGTTTTACGGATTGTGTCGAAGGCGCTGTCAATATCTAGACTCACGGCGATTATATCTTTTTTGCTTTCAATGGCTTGTGAGATGTCTGTGTGTAGAGTAACCAGATTATCCAATGTGCATCTGTTTGATCTAAAACCTGCCTGCGCTGTAGATAGTAGGTTGTGTGATTCTAGGTACCAGTGTAGGCGTCTGTTAACCAATTTCTCGAGAATTTTACACAGTGTACAGGTAAGAGAGATTGGCCTAAATGAGCTTGGAAAATTAGTATTGGAGTCGTTCTTTTTGATTGGTATAATAATTGATTTTTTCCATTGAGCCGGAAATTGTTGACTGCACCATATTTTGTTATAAAGTTCGAGCAATTTGGTTTTTGTTGCTGGATGCAGGTGTTTTAGAAAGATCATAGGGATATCGTCCGGTCCTGCAGCTGTGTTCTTCAGTGAAGGTAGGACTGAATTTAATTCAGAAAGGGTGAAAAGGAAATTGAGTGGGTGACAGTTGTAAGAGATTTGTTCAGGATGTGAGTTATTTGGTGAGTTTGGAGGTTCGGGGTTGGATTTGGTTTTATTTAGAAAGTGTTGGGCAAGGATATTAGCAATTTGTTGGTCATTGGTAATGACTTCACCCTCATGTGTTAAGCCAGGTATTTTAAAACTAGTGTTTTTTCCTTTCATCTGTCTTATCTTGGTCCAGATTTGAGATGGAGAGGTTTCAGAGGTTATAGTGCTTGTGTATTTATTCCACGACTCTCGTTTACTTTGTTTAAGAACCCTTTTGGATTTCGCTCTCATTCTTTTGAGGATTATCAAGTCTGAGTCATTTCTGGTTCTTCGGTATTTATTAAGCGCTTTTTTGCACTCTTTCACTGCATTGTTACATGATTCATTCCACCAGGGAACGGTTCGTTTTGGAGGGTTGACGGAGTACTTTCCTATACATTTATTGGCCGCAGAAATTATGGAGTTAGTAAATTGGTCAACAGCTTCGTCTACATCATTAGAATAATTGATATTGTCTGTATTTTCCTTTAGCGTTTGGCTGTAAAGTTCCCAGTCTGCTTTTGCGATTTTCCACTTTCCTTTAATGTTAACTTGCTTTGGTTCGTTGTCTGAAATTAGGATAGGAAAATGATTGCTATCGTAGAGGCTATTAAGGGTTTGCCACGTTAGTAAGGGTGCCGTTCCTGGATCTGACATGCTGAGGTCTATTGAGGAGAAGGATCCGGATTGTACATGAAAATATGTGCTGCTGCCAGTATTTAGTAGATTGATGTTACTATTATTAATTACGGTTTCAATCATTTTGCCACGGGCAAACGTGCGTTCTGAACCCCACATTGTGTTGTGAGCATTAAAGTCGCCTACTAAGATAAATGGTATAGATAATTGACTTATGAGATCCATTATATCTGTGTCTCTTACAGTGTAGTTTGGAGGGACATATACACTACAAATAGCAATTTTATTAGGGCACCATGCGTTGATGGCAACTGCTTCTAAGTTTGTATTTAAATTTAATTTTTGGTGAAATATATCGTTAGAGACAAAGACTGAGGATCCACCACTAGCACGTAAGTGAGTAGTTCTTATAAAATGATAACCAACGTAACTTTTTAAGTGAGGGTTGTGAGACTTGGTAAAATTCGTTTCTTGTAGACAAAGAAAATTTGGCGAGTAATCAGTTAAAAGCTGTTGTAATCGTTCCAAACGAGGGTAAAAACCGTCGCAGTTCCACTGTATTAAGGAGAGGGGCATGATAATAAGAAATTTAGTATGACGATTTATGCGACTGCTGTGAGCCTTCGGAGCTATATTCTTCATCACTTGGTTCATTAGACATATCCAAACTCTCAATATCCTCAGTGTCAGATTTAAGCTTTTTATTTAACCTGTTCGTTATACGGGTAATTCTGTTCTTTATGGACCTATTTGTGAGATCCGGGTAAATTAGGTAAAGGTTTGAGACTAGACCGATGATGTTCTCTGTGTGTTTTAGGGCTTCCGAGTATGGATCAGAGTTACCAAAAGTATTTTCTAAGAAGTCATATAGGTTTTCTATGGGAAGTATGAAGGCATCTGGCGTTTTCTGGTAGGTTTTTGCTATACAATCTTTTATGGACGTAGAAAGGTTTGATTCCGTGGATACACTCACTTTGCGCTTCTTCTTTACTGCTTTAAGAGCTGCTGATGGAGGGGGAGGCATATCGTACGTGTTAACTTCTGCTTCTGCAGGTACACTTGAGTTTTCACTGTGTGATGAAAGCTGGGAATATCCGCGTTTTTGGACTGGAGGCAGAGCGGCAGCAGACTGGTTTACTTGTGGTGTTATCGAGTCTTCGTTTGAACTCACTTCGTTGCTTTCAATTGGGTTTACAGAGTCTGTTTTTGAGGATACCTGTTCAGTTTGTGCAGTCAGAGTGGATTGGGACAATATATTGTTGGTTGGGGGATTTGGGCAATTTGTGGCGATGTGTCCGGGTTGCTTGCAAATGAAGCACTCCATTTTGTCCGTAGATAGAAAGATTCTGTTTTCGTTGCCGTCAAAAGGGATGATTAATGAGGTCTGCAATTCGAAGTCGTCTGATGGGGAAAGAACGTAGGCTTGTCGTCTAAAACTTAATATATGAGAATATTCGTCGCCTGGGATACCAGCTCGCAGAAACGAGACAGGGGAGGTTAATTGTAAACCAAGGCTTTTTATTGCATTTTCAGCAAGATCATGGGGTATATAAGGAGATATGTTCGAGATGATTATCCTTTTTGTCGGAGATACGAGTCTGCGGATGTTTATGACATTATTGTTGATGGTTACGGATTGATGGGATTTTAACAGATCGTCAACAAGATTAGAATTGGTTAGATATATGCAAATTCTGTTATTCGAGATTCTCGACGCAAAAGAAATATGTTTGGGGCCTACAATATCGCCTATTGCCTTAACATAGTCAAATAATTTTAGGTTGTCTTCGGCGTGCATCACTATGGCTTGATCCTTTTTTGGGAAAGATGGTTTAGGTGCTGACTTAACGGCTGATACATAACTGTTGCTAGTCGTTGGGTTGTTGATATTTAAATTGTGCGACATTTTGGTTTCAGTGGGTTGAGGAAAAGCTGTTTGATTTATTCTTGCCCTTGTACTCAAAAGCAAATTGTTAGGATGGCTTATTAATTACAACTTTATGGTTTTATTTTAGTGTTCAGTAATATATCCATAATGTTGCCTACGCCTCTGGTAATGAGGAGCAGGCAAAAACTGAATTTATCGAACTCGGTTGATGAGTTGGCTATTATCAGTTTATTTAACGAAAGGAAACGAAAAAATGTAAACAATCAATCAGCGCAATGACAAAAACTTATTGAAGATACTTAAAATGTTCAATACATACGTCGGTTTTTGTAACACTGATTAACTATAACTTTAACTTGATAAATCACTCAGTACTAGAAATAACTGAAGAGCAAAAATTCAAACGATGTTGACTCGTTTAAGCACACGCATCGACTCTGACTTACCTTCTTAATTAACCAGCAAAAATTATAAAAACAACTTGCATAGACTTGTCGTGAATGAATACCGCGTGGAAACTGAATTCCAGTACAATCTGCCGCGTTGCCAACCCTTCTCAGAAATACCTAAAGTTTTGTCTCAAGTCACCAGGCAGTCTCAAGTCACCCAACTTGGCGGTACTGTACTGGTTGAATGCACACGCGCTAAATAACGTGGTCACTTAGCACGAATTTTAAAAACCGCGTTATAACGAAATCGCGCAAAGTGAAGTCGCGTAAACTGAGGTATTACTGTATTACACTTTGGACCAACATAAATGCAAAGAATACAGCAAAGTAATTTATTATAATAAGCTACATATAACAAACAATGTTAAAACATACCGTCTGTTAATCCTGTAATTTTTACTGCTTCCAACCAAGGATTTCTCTTAATTTCTCTTTATAACCTTCAATTTGTGGGTCATATAAACTGGGGAATCTTTTTAAAGCATCAATACATACTTCATTAATATCATCTTCCATTATTAATAAATATATTATAATATATGAAACACCTAACTATGACACTATGCTCTAAACTGCAAAAATCCACAACAAACAACGGCTTCGACACTGACTATACTCTCAGCGTGCAACCCACGTGGTAGTGAAGGACAAGCTCGTATTGGTTGATTTGTTCAAATGCATAGCTGGTGCCGCTTAAAAATTAAAATATCTACAATCGAAGCGGGAACAGCCGAGGGTCGAGCGGGTACAAGCTCATCAGCCAGCTTGTATGTGCGTATATTGGCTTATGACAATGTGTTTAATATTCGGCTTGTTCAGCCCGGCTACATCAGCCGGGCTGGACCAGCTTCAGTGAAATACGGCCTTAACACGGAACTTTACTTACTGTACTTATTTAGACATCTATAATAAAGAACGCTGACGGGCGATAGCCTGCGATATCTTCCGTATATTACATTTAATATTTTGACCCATTATATAGATTCCATTTCGATCAATTTTGTTATTTTATTTAAATTTACTGTTTTTAACCTTTTGACTGCGGCTGCCGTTTCAACTGCGAGTACTCTCACTGCGGCAGCAGTCAGCGTTGTCGATTATGATCGTTTCCGGCAGTGTATTATTTTTAAACCTTTTATGCAATGGAATAAATAATAAACATATTATAAAAAATATTGTATTCAAAATACTAAAGTACAAATTCTGAAAGAGAAATATTTGATTAACTTAAAATAATTAGCATTCTTAAATAAAATATTTGGTTTACGTAAACTAAAAAAATATACTTCGGCTATTGATAGAAAATGTCTACAATTTGTAAAGGGTTATGCCACTCCTCAGGTCTCCGGCTAGTTTGCCTAGGTTTAACTACACAATATTTTTCAAATATTTGCTTGATTAACTTTGAAAGTTCAATAATAGAATATGTTCCTCTGTAACCATTAGATATGTGCTATTGCTATTCAGAACCACTAGATCTTAAAGTATGAAAAAATATTTTCTCCTACCACTTAGTGCATTTTCGTACTGACTCTGTAGAACTTAACAACATATCCGATTTATCGATGGCGCCCATATTCTTATTGTACGAGTAGTCTGCAATACATTCAGGCTTCTGTACTGTCCCCCCTCGATTGTTTATTGCTTCTGTTTTACCAGCACCATGAGAAGATGTCAACATTGTTACTTCTCTTTTATTCTGCCATTACAAAGTCTGCAGTCTCTCAGTTACAAAAGATTGTATTTCACCAGGTAACATTTTTTTCTTGAAAGTTGGCCTATTAATTTTTACTGTTCCGCAGACATTGTTTTTTGTTCAAACAATGCCTCAGCTAATATGGGACTATTGTACTAGTGATGAATGTGCCCTTTATTCCAATAGGGCTCCAACAACGTCATAACAATGTTGCCTCCAATTTTTAATTCATTTTTGTATACATATTCATGTTCTGTGGTGACCAGGACTGTTTATTCTTTCTGTTTTACCAGCACCATGTGATGTCAACATTGCACTTCTCTTTTATCCTGTCATTGCAAAGTCAACAATCTCTCAGTTGCCAAAGATTGTATTTCACCAGTTAACATTTAAATATTACAACATTTAAATATTGATTAATTGTTACATTTAAACAATTACTAAAGATATGATAATAAATGGAGAGCGATGGCCCTTTAATTGATTATTGAAATGAATCGTCTCCACTGACGCGATTTTTTCTAATTCTTGGGATTTTACAACCAGCTTTCTTTGTTTTTATGTCTTCCCGGGGAGTTACATAAATGAAGATGGTTACCACACAAAGTACTATTTATTGTATAAATCAAATAGGAGAGAGTGGTCTACGAGTATACTGGGACACTTTTCAATATTTGAATAATTAATACACATTTTTCATTTTTTTAAAGGTTTGAGGGTATCACAGCATTGCTTCGTATATTGTCAATTATGTATTAATTGGAGTTTTTGATAAAGTTTACAAAAAATATTACATAACAATTGACACAGTATGAACCATTTGTCCCGGTATAGACCAATATTGGTTCATAGTGGGACCTCTATTGTTTCATAATGGGACTTGACTGTTCCATGTTGGGACTTGTATAATTTCGTTATAGGTAATAGGGCATAAAATGAAAATATTAAAAAATTATTTATAACAAAACTTGGAATGTAATACAAACGAATAGAACACATATAATACGAACAATATTATAATTTTAAAACATTATATTGAGAAAATTCAAATTGTAGCTGATATGCTGAACGTTTAGTTGAACCTATTGCAGAAGGTTTTGGTAAACTCCTAACAATATTATCTTCTATAGTGTCAATATCTTGTTTTTCAGGATATACAAATGTATTACCCAATGCTTTACGAAGGAAAGAAACCATATATTCGCCGTTAATAACATCTACGCATCCAGCATAATGGCGAACACTTATTGGTAGGGTATTGTACAATAATAAAATCGCCAATATGAATCTCTGGATCTTAATTCATTATTGTCATCATCATATAGTGCATCTTCATTAATGACATTCAGAGCTTGATTTTCTCATTTTGTACATTTTTTTTGAGTAAGGATTTGGTACATTTTATTCAGGCTCTCTTTTTTTTAAATTTTCCAAAGAGTTTTGTCACTTTCTGTATTTATTTTTATGTTGATTTTCTTTTAATTGTTTTCTTGTCTTTGTCTGTACGCTTCCTCTATTTTTTCTTTTATAAGAGTGTCTGTAAGTACTAATAATTGTCCCTTCCTTCTTTTGGTAGAATTTTTTCTAGGTGCTGCTTTTAAATGGGGTCTTATGGCTTCAGGTTTTATTACGTTGATGGTCAAGAATGTGAAGGTCCCGTTACTGGTGGTAAATCAAGAGGTTCAAAATAAGTATCACTAATATAATTGGAATCAACGGATACTTTTGCAACATTCAGAACTTCATTGGCCGACTCGAGGTGAGTGTTTGGTTCGGGTGTTGAAGTATTTCGAGATTCTGGGTCTTGAAAAGTGTTTGCTTCATTTGTTGAAGTGTTTTCAGATTCTTATTCTAGCAAAATGTTTGCTTCACTTACATTATTTTGAGATTCTTGGTTTGGTGAAGTTACAACTTCAGATGGCCGGTCTGTGACGTAAGACATGAAATCCTGATCTGTAAAAACATTTGAGTTAAGCGGGCAAATTCCAGTATTGTCAAAAGCTTTTAAAATATTAGTTGGAGTAAATGCTTTACCCACAATTTCACTTATATTATAAATTGTTACCCGGGCGATTAATCATCCATTCATCAGCTGCTCTATTGTAATAAGACTTAAAGGGTCCGATGCAAGACACATCCAAAGGCTGCAGTGAGATGGTAACGTCAATAATATGCCATTATCTTTTGGTTTTTTTAAAATATCCACTCTATGACTGTCATGGTTGTCCAATATAATTAATATTTTTTTTTGTTACCAGGTGGAGTGTGTTAGCAGACATTTTTTTCTCGGAAAAACCGTAAATGGGGGAATAAAAGTACCGTTTCCGGATATTAAACAACACAAGGTTACTAAAATACCCTGTTCTCCCGATGTGATTTTCCTGACTTGTTTGCAACCACTTTGTGCTATTATTTTTGTAGGCTTGTGTACGGTAGTGACACCAGTCTCGTCTAAATTATAAATGTCACTTGCACAAAATGTATACTTTTGGATGACATTGGTCAGATTTTTAAAAAACTCACGTTGTGTTTGTTAAAGCTTGTCGCACGTGACAAACTCGTAGCTTCCGGTGTACGTAACGTTAACCGAGAATTACGATGTTGAAAAATTTTCATCCAATCACCCCCAGCGACACCATTCTCATTTCAAGTGTCTGGTATAGCTATTGAATTTGTAATGGCAAACTTATATGCTAAAACTCTAGTTTTTCTTTTAGTTAAGCCACAGCACCTAAATATAAGAAGCACCAAGCAAATACTGTACCTACATAGCTTCCTGCTCCTGCTTCAGTAAATACTGATTTATACCCGTGTTTTTGTAAAAAATCATATTTAGCTTTCTCATCATCTGACAGAGTCTTATATTTTGAAACATTACGCTGCAAAGCAGATTTTGATACCGGATGTTTTGCTGCGTCTCTCAGTTCTTTCACCACTTACTACTTGCAGAACTGCTTTCTTCATTAGGTTCGCTCTTTCAAAGTGAAGTATAGTCAGAAATAGCTTTAAAATCTAATTCAAATAATTTTCTTTATGAGAAATTAAAAATTGCCAATTTAATCAAAAATATTGAACCTTCAAAAGTTAAACGTCAAACAAACACCTAACAGAGAACTAGAAGTGCTGCATATTTGTGAAAAGAAACAAGAACTGGATTTCCTTGAAGAACTGGAAATTAGAAGACATTTAAGAAACCCACAATATGAAGTTGTCAATGAACAGTTAAATCTAGGGAATTCTCCACTAATAAACTGTCTTCTTAAGTTATAATTGTAAAGATCAGCAAAAATTATTTTTCTGGTTTTCTATATCATTGCACAGTTATACTGATCTTAATTGGAAAAATGATATCCAGGATATCACCATAGGGCTAATAATATCTAAGCTTCAATATTTGTAATATCACATCTTCTTTTTTCTATAAACATATATTAAGCTAATCACAAGTTAGGTTACTTCTTGGTCTAGCCAAAAATAACTACTAAACATCAGGTAGGCATAAAATGAAATGTAACTTCTGTCATTCTGACGATGATATTGATTTATCGAAACAATTGTCAATTTTTTAGAATTTACAATAACTTGTATTATATTGTGGAATTAACTAGAGACCGTGAGTTTCATTTAAAAACACTAATGTAAATATAACAGTTATAAATGCTATCTAATAAAACAATCTCGCTCCAAACATTATGTTACGCTACACTTTTGGCACCTTCATCTCACCCGTTGATGGCATAGGATGCATTGTAACTGATTACCAAGTTTATTCGGAAAATTACCACCTTCATGTTGCCTTATACTTACTGGTATTTGCGCAGTAGTCTAGTTTTGATTGGAACAGACTTATTGTAACAGGTTAAATAATGACAGACAACATGTCTTTCAAAGTCTAGTAGGGAAATTTTACTCTCTGAATATAACTGATACAGTCTCCATGCATTTACCATTGCCATGTTGAGCATATTGGTAAATAAATCCCACCACCATTTTTTTCCGCGGACAGATATTCTGTAATTATTTACTGCTTGATTATGTAAATCAACTCCTCCCATTAACTTGCTATAACTTTGAAATAGTAATGGCTGGGGTACATCAATTTTGTGTCCGTCTACAGCATACCAACGTTTTACCGTATGTAGTGGTTCTAATAAATCAAAATTTGATGTTATAGTTACGCTCCTATTGTCTTTCCATCTTGCAATGACAAAACCGCTTTCTTCGGCATATTTAAACTCATAGTACACTGCTTTCTGTGAAACAACTTATCGTTGGTTAACGGACATTTTTTGGTACAATCATTTCTTAGAGTTCCTGTAGCGTGATAACCTTGTTTCATTAATTTTATTAGCAAGTCATAACCAGAAAAGTAGTTATCAAATTAAATAATATGATCAGAGGGGATAGAAACAGCTTCTAAAAGGTTTAAAACTACTTTAGAGCCCAGAAGTATTTTCTGTTGTGTCAAATTTTTATCAGCTCCACAGTAGCAGTAGCCAGTGGAGCCACATAACAACCAATTTTTGTAGCCAAATCTGATTGGTTTGGATCTAATGAATTGTTTTGCTGAGTTCGTCTAAAGAATTTCACCATGGATTCATCCACACATAGGTCTTGGTGAAATACACCTCACTGACGAAAATTTTGATTTAGCTTGATTGTTGGTTGTATTTTTGCCATTCTGTCAGTAACGTCTAAGCTCAAATTATCGACTAGATGGATATATTTTTTGATTTCTAGATATCTGTTCCGTGACATGACATTGACCACGCAAGGTACGTTCAAATCTTCATCTAAAGACCAATAGTTTTTTTCACTTGGTACTATATGATACCCTGTGAAAAACAGAATTCCAATAAATTGTTTCAAGTCTGCTTTTGACATAGAAAAACCGTGATCATTGTTCTGTGTAGCGTAGATATTTCTTTGTTGGGTTATTGAATGAAGTATCTCTTCATCTAATAATTTTTCAAATACTTCAACAGGATTGAGATTATCTAAATCTGTGGCACGGATGTTCCTTTCATACTTATGTCTAAAACCTTAGAAGTCCATTTTAGTTCCTTATTCTTTGTTTTTTTCCCTTTCGATTTTTTAATTTTTTATAGCCTCTCTGATAAGGGTAGATCACTATCTTCATCACTACTTTCGACTTCGTCATGTATATGATATAATTCAATATGACCATCTATGTCATGTGGCATAACCATATTTGTATCTTCCATTATTTGTTCATCAATATCCTCCTCATCCGTTACAACATCAACTTTGGTGGAATAATCACAATATCAACCTCATTTTCTCGATTTGAACACGACTCAAGCTCATCTAAAGCCCTAGGTAAAGTAGCATATCTCTTACCATAAAATCTACTTGTAGGAATCTCACCTATTTTGGTAACCTAAAGAATAAATAAAGACCCCGAATTATCCCACGGTACTCAAATAGGTACAGTCAATTTTTTTCTTAGTGTAGAGTAGGCATTAAATATTTGGACACTACACACATATGTTGTGGCTAAGAACGAAACAAGTATTACAACTAAAAACAATATTTGACCGTTTGCTCTATAAATCAAGGTAGATAACATTTTCTATTTACTTGTTTCAAAAACAGCAAAAAACGTGCACCTGGTTACTACTTTCACTTCTAAAATGGCGCGTAACTAAACGAAGGTCAATGTAAGACTAGAAATAATTTCGTTATAATATCTAAAATAGATTCCCTAAATGCAAATTTTAATATTCATAAGTAGATGGCACCACCAGTATAATTAATTATGTGTATTTACATGAGTACAATGGACGTTAATGAGTCAAATACTTTTTTTGATTCTAATATTGTGAAGTAATAAAACAGAAGTTTTGATTATTTAAAGCATACCAATGGATTGTTTCCATTAAGCACCACTTGTTCTTTCATATTTCGAATTATTTTAATTGGAGGATGTTCTCATCTGGATAGGATGGGGGTGTTCCAATTGTGTAAAGACACAAAGGTGAGGTATCTGATATTTCCTGAAAAAATTATTTTATTAAGAAGCAAAACTGTAATACCTCAAATGTACTGAAGGGCAATAATCTGGGTCCTTTACTGAGTACTCGACACCAGTTTCCATATATGAGAAGTCCATAAGTGAATTCAACTGTTCCTAAAATGAATTAAAACATTTTGACATATAAATGCATTCAATATATAAGAAGTTATTACATTGTCCTTTTCAATTGGCACCGAATCATCAGAAGTATTGCTGGCATCTTGGACTTTAGTTACATGTGCATAAAGCGCCTCTTGTTCTTTTGTATTCTGAACTATATTAATTGGTGCATGTTCTTTATCGTGTAAAGACACTAAGGTGAGGTATCTGATATTTCCTGAAATAAAATAATTTTATTAAGAAGCAGAACTGCAATACCTAAAACGTTTTGAAGGGCTATAATCCGTGTCCTTAACTGAGTTATCAACACCAATTTCCATAACTGAGAAGTCCATAAGTGAATTCAACTGTTCCTAAAATGAATTAAAATATTTGACATATAAATGCATTCAATAAATAAGAAGTTATTACATTGTCCTTTTCAATTGGCACCGAATCATCAGAAGTATTGCTTGCATCTTGAACTTTAGATACATGTGCAATTAGCACCTCTTGTTCTTTTGTATTCTGAACTAAATTAATAGGTGGATGTTCTTCATCTGGAGAGGAGGGGGGGGGGTGTTCCAATCGTGTAAAGACACTAAGGTCAGGTATCTGATATTTCCTGAAATAAATTTATTTTATTAAGAGGCAGAACTGCAATACCTAAAATGTATTGAAGGGCAGTAATCCGGGACCTTAGCTGAGTTATCAACACCAGTTTCCATATTTCAGAAGTCCATAAGTTAATTCAACTGTTCCTAAAATTAATTAAAATATTTTACATATAAATGCATTCAATATTGCGACGATATAGGGTTTTATCCCTACGCTGGGGTTTTGTGTTTGATCCCTATCCGTCTACCAACCCCGACGGCGTAGCTACTGAATGCACTATTTTGGGGGTCTCAGGTCTATTAAGTTACCGCTCTCTCTTAATAAGAAACTTAACATATATTTAAGGATTTTAGATAACAAACTATACAATCTCAAATTGACAAAATCTGCGTAAAAATACATTGAGCTCTATTGAGCATAACTTTAATAATTCCCCGACAACAATATTTACACTTCCAAATTGATAACGCTTGCATAAAACTATTTAATATTAAATTACTAATTTTCCAGCAACTATAGATACACACTCGAAATTCGATAATACTATGCATAATAAAATATAATACACAATCAACTCAACGATACTTCATAAAAATTATAAAAAACCCCGTACTTACACTAACATTCTTCCAGGGCACGTCTCCTCCGCTTGAAGGGACACTTTATCTTTAATCGCGCTAAACACCCCTCGGATACGCTTTACTGGATTCACTCGACTATAACTTACCCAACTATTAGTTTTGCTGGTTCTAAAAACCCACTGCGTTCGCCACGCTGGTCCGAAGACCAACTCCCCGCAAAACTATATTTTTCGAACCAAGAAAGTGTTTTCTCGAAAAATGCGCCGAGTTCTTTGTTTTTTGTTTTCTCTTACTCCAAGAAACAACACGTTTTTCTTTGTAAGCAATTACCAAAACATATTTTAAAATATTGACCTACTTTTGCTCGGCCTACCATATACTGGGTGTTATTTCTAAACGTGACAATATATAAGAAGTTATTACATTGTCCTTTTCAATTGGCACCGAATCATCAGAAGTAATACTTGCATTGTGGCGGGGTCCGTTTCCCGATACTCCTCCACGTACAAAAAATTTGATACCCAGGTATCTAAACTGATAGTGCACTTAGGAGTGCCACTTGCCACTATCCGAACGGCAGCTTTTCGTCGGTAGAGTAGGTGAGTAAGTTGGATTCCCACAATTTTATATAGGATTGTGGTCCCTCGAGGACTATAACCAAATTTTTAGAGCACCACGTTTTCTTGATTTAACGTCTTAGAAAAGGAGACGACGTTACAAACGAAATATCCACCAGAGCACTGGTTGGTGATCAGGACTTAGACAAGCAATAATACACAAAAATCAGTATGTAGATTGTGTTTAATTGTATAAGTAAGAAAAGAAATATAAGTTATAAAGGACAAATCACAAGAACAAAATTTGACTTTTGGCCCTGATGATAGCTTTACCAAATAAGTAAAAACTCTCTACACAAGGTAAACCTTGTCTATAGTGAAGGTATAGACAAGAATAAAAAAAAATCCACAGTGAAGGTATGTTATTTGAACAGATTACAAATCTAAACAAATTGCTTACACTGTATTAACAATACTTGTGAGTCGCAGACCTCAGACAATGCAACACAAATTTACCACAATAAAAAAATTCCCTAATGGGGTTTGAAAAAATTTATACAGATAATTAATTTTTAATCACGTCTGCTAAAAAAGTTTAAACATAAAGTGCTATTCGATTAAATGCGCACTGGGTAAACATAATTAAATTTATCTTACAAAAGTTAATACGAATTGAACTACAAGCTCCAGAAATATTAACAGTTGAAACTACATTGGACAGCAAGTCCTACTAAATATTGTTACTATCAGTCAAACGCAAAAATTAAATGAACAACTATCAAAATAGCGAGATTCCAAAAGATATGATAAAGATTTGAGAATTAAAAAAACAGTATAAATTTGCTAAAAGTTCTTAACTATATCACTACAAAAAACTAGTGAATTTAGTGTTTCAAACTCATGGGTACATACCGTATAAAGCTACTCCGTGGACAATTATTCCAGTAAAATGTAGAAACGTGGGTGTTAACGTTTTTTCCAACTTGAAAAAAACCTGGACGTCGTTGAGGATAGGAGTTCTCGCCACCAGATCCACGTAGTGGAAATATTCTGTCACGGCAGACTTCCTACAGCTGATTTATATATTCCTTGCACTTCAACCCAGGAATGTTTGAAGAAAAACGTTTGGAAACTTGCTCATTTAACTTGTTTGACTGCTAGTTTTATGAGTATATGAGCTCTTTTCTAAATCATCGGTTTTCCCTATTATAAAATATTAGCAGGTAAATACAGGCTTCGAATCCGAAAATGTATCATTAAATTCTCCCAAAAATTATTGTGTAAGGAAAATCTTCTTCACACACTCTGGTCAGGCCAAAAGTGAACTTAGCCGGTTTTGATTTCAAAACTCAGTGTCGTATCTAATTATCAACTATTAGTACATAGGCGCGCTTGGGGGTTTTGTTTAAATAATTTATATTTAATTTAAACACCACTCTCAAGTGTGAATTGAACAGAAATCAGTAAAATATTAATGCATTTTGAACTTTAGTTACATGGACAGGACTAAGTGATACATTACATATTCGATTCTTTGTAAATGTCCTGTTTCTTGGAGACAAAGACATTCTAAAACATAGTAACCATTAAGAAATATGCCGCAGAGAAAAATTAAATATACGGGTTGTTTCAGAAGAATTGGGAGAGGTATTTGAATGACAGTTAGTTGGAACAAAATTAAACTATATATATATATATATATATATATATATATATATATATATATATATATATATTTCTTACTGTTTTTCCTTTCGTAACTATTTTTATTTTTATTTTAAAGTTACACCCTGAAGATGGTGTTTCCATGATAGCTCGGAAATTGTGAAATCAACACGAATGGTCGAAAGTGATTACACCTATGCAGTGAAAAGTACCTTAAGTATCTACAGTTTTAGTGACACAAAATAATAATGTGATTTTAATTCTAATCTGCAACAGCTTGATAAAAAATGTTTTTCTTGAAAAAGTCTAATTTTTCATTTTAAATCTAGAATACCATTTCATAGTTTCGGAACTATTGTAGACATATCTTTTTCGAGTGTAGCTTGAAAATTGGAATTGTTCCTAAAGAAAGAGCCGTACAAAAATTCTTATAGAAGATTTTTGTTCAAACAACTGTCCTTCAAATATTTAGAAATTCTTCTGGGAACCAGGCCAGACATGTTTTTTTTTAATTATGGCATAATACTAGATATATTTGAAACATCTTTGAAGCAAATTACAAAAAATGTGTTAGTGTTAGGTGAGTTTGAGCAAAAAATACATATAGGCAACTTTGGCCCCAAGCCAAATTCAATTTTAAGTATTCAAATGTGGAGTAGGCAGTGATTAGGCATTAATGGCTCTAAAAATATATTCTGTGAAGTGTTGAGTAGGTAAGAAAAAATACATGGTACATATAATAATTTCGAAAAATATTTAAACGAGAAAACGTACAAAAAAATAACATTTTATTCACTGTGCTTCTTCTTCCCCTTCCACTTTGAGCTTTCTATAAAAGGTGTGATGGACTGGTAGAATATATTTTAATAGCGACAGTAGGTCGTTTTTCTTCTCTTTCGCAATTCCTCGTCCTGTAGGGTGCAAAAGTTCTAAGTTTGGAGGAAATTGTCGCGTTGGGTGCCTGCGACTCCCTTTTCGCGCTATGTCGACTACGTCAAATTCCACAAAGTCAGCCACATGGTATTTGTAGGGGATTTTCTGCGGCTCCTGTTTTCGAAATTGTAGCTAACATATTTTTAGCATTTCTACTTTTTGTTTGCTTTCTGATATTTTTCTATTGGTAATCGTATTTTCTAAACTTTTAGAGGAATACAAAAGCTCGCTGGTCATACGATGAACTTGGAATTTTGGTGGTTTCTTCTTTGCATCTGCTATAACTCCCATGTCTCCGGAACGTATATTTCTTGTTGATAGCTTTTGCTTCTTTCTATCACTCCAAAGTCCATGTCACAACTGTCGAAACTATGCCAAGGAATGACATTTTTTTGATTTATCACTTCAAGACTTGCATGGTTTTGTAGAGTAAGAGTAAGAATTTTGGTGGTCGGGGGCAACACATAGTTCAAATGATACAGAAGACATAATTAAATCTCCTGGGCCCCGTGTGATGCAACATTTTTCGGCCAGACGTACATATGCCCAATGTTGGTAACCTCGTCATGGATTCCTAAATTATAGGTCCACATTTGCCTCTTATAGTAGACTTCTCCTGTAGACAAAACTGGAGTTGGAAGTGTTTTTTCTAAATCGAAAACAGCTACTTTATTTTTTTATTTAATCATTTCAGAAATCAGTTAATAGCTTATTTTTATGATGTAATATCATGTTATATGGCATTTAAGGTGTTACCTTATCTTATTTGTGTTTTATACACACATACGACTTTTTGATTTCAAAATTAAAAGAATTAATCTTTACATACAACATTTTTACGAACACATAGGACTTTTTGTTTTCAAGTACTAGGTCATTTCATTGACATACAACTTTTTATGGTAAACTGGTTTTATTGAAAAAGTAGTAATTTACATTAATGACAACTAAAAATCGCACATTGTACGTGTTGCATTAATTTTCATAACTCAAGCTATTGTAGAAAGAATGGTAATCTTCTTCTAGAAGGTTTTTGAGTTCATGCATGTCCTTAAATTTCCTTGTTGGTATGGGAAGTGGCTTGTTATACAACGGTTTCAACTCATTATACACCTCTGCTGTTGGCTTAGCTCTTCTTGGCAGTAGTTTCCATTGTTCGGGAAAATTTAACTTATACCAAATTTCGCCCTTTGATGTGTACTTAAGGCATCTCAAGTCTGTGACGAAGGGATCTCCCTTTTTGATTCCTGGGCGAATGCTTCTGTAGTACCCATCGCCAAAATTATAGAAGTCTTTGAAAGAAAGACTCTCAACATAGTAAGGGCTTGGCTCCCGTCTTGCCTCTCTGATATCTCTAATATAATCTGCTGGTACATAGTGTTCATGTCTTTTGATCTTTCTTTCAATTGTGCTGTGCACGCTATCCACTTCCATCTGCGTGTGGCCCACTTCAAGATACTTCTGGTAAACGGTAACCTTGTTCTTAATGGAAAAGTGCAGAAGAGCGTTAGCCACAGTTTCACATCTATTCTGATTAGTACAGCCATCACTCCAAACTATGACGTCAGTAAGGTCTGGGTTTTCTTCTTTCTGTTTAGTAAGGTACTTTACAAGCATAGAGGCAAAGATGTCACCATCTAATAGCCCGTTCCCTTCGTGCCAGATGTAGCACGTGACATCATGGTTTGCAAGGTTGAAAATTGAGTAGTTGTGCACTTTAAGTTTAGTTTTATAATAGGAAGACGATGCCTTAATATCTGGACATGTTAGTACCTTTTGCACATCAACTGATACCACCAATGTGCTGTTTGTCTCTTCTGATTTCTTCTTGTCACTATCTTTCTCTTTTCTGGCTCCTTCTTTTCTGTTTTGATGTTTCTTAAACTCATCTTCTGAAACCTTTACCAATTTGTATTTTATGCAGGTCTCACACTGATCTTTTTTTGGTGTGTAAAAGCCTATGTTCATTACGACAAAAACTTTATGGAAAAGGACCCTTGATCCAGGGTTTGTGTTTTTCTCAGTACATACACGGGCATACTCCCTGTACAGCTGTGTTTTGGATTCCCAATTGGGTTAATAATAATAATAATGTTTGTTCACAAAAAAAGTAGTAAATACAATACATATTTTAACAAAAGCAAATAAACATGGTAACTACACAGAAGCTGTTGTAAACAGCTTGTACGTGGTAGATATCGAAAATTAACAATCTAATGTATATATTAAAATATAAGACATGAATACAAAAATATGAAATACACCGCATAAAACACAAAACATACAATATAAGACATAAAATTTAAATGTGAAATATAAAACCCAAAAATATAAAACACAAAATATAAAATATAATAATAAAAAGAGAAAAGTACAGAATGCATTCAATAAAGCACAGTTAATAAACGAGAGTAAAATATAACAAACACTGCAAAATAAGACATATAGTATGAAAGTAAAATGTGACATTAACTGTCACAGGACAAGATTCAAGAGAATCTGGAAAAGCGGAAAAATCATGTAGTTTGAAATGCTTATGACTAGACTTGAGCTATGTGATGATCGCAGGTATAGTTGTTCTATTTAATTTCCAATTTTATCGTGTATTTCTGCATGGGAAGTATGCTGAACATAAAGTTTCAGTTTATTTTTAAATTTTCTAGGGTTTGGCTCACATTTTAGTGCTTTTGGCAGATCGCCGAAGAGTTGGCCTAGAAAATGGTAGCTCCTTTGACTGACTGACTTGTGCATGATTGGTATGTGAATACTTCTTCTGTGGCGGGTTTTGTAGTTATGGCTGTTGGTGATTAATTCATTTTTGTGTTTATATTGAACTGCAGTTATATTTATGAAAAATAGTTGCCTTGGGTCGAATATTGCAGTTTCAGAGTAGAGGAGGTTGCTGGGATAGTCGTATGGCTTTTGCATAATACATCTTAAAAAGCGTCTTTGGATGACTTCCAGGGAATGCAGATGTGTTTTAGAGACTCCTCCCCAACCAATTATGCCGTAGTTCAAGTGTGGTTCTACCAAACTTTTATACAAAATTATTTTCTGTTTATGGTTGAGTATGCTTATTATCTTTTTGAATTTGTACAGAATGCATCGTAGTTTTTTCACGAGATGTAGTACATGTTGGTCCCATCTTAGATGCTTATCCAAAATTATGCCAAGATATTTTATCTTTTGGACCGGTCTAATGATAGTTATGTCGGATACTGCTATGCCATATTCTGGAAGGGAAACATCATAGCTACTGAAAGGCAAGTAGTGCGTTTTTTCGAAATTTATTGATAGTAATCTATAGTCGAACCATTCCTTTATTTTACTCAGGTCGTGTTCTAGCTTAAGTTTCAAATTGAACCAGTCGTCGTCCTCGCAGAACACGACCGTGTCATCCGCAAAACTGATAATTTTTGAGTAGGTATTCAATAAGAACAGATTATTAATATAAATATTAAATAGTATTGGTCCAAGGACCGTTCCTTGGGGTACACCACATAAGATAATTTTTTCATCACTCACACTGTCGTCAATTTTCACTCTTTGCCGCCTATTTAGTAGATAACTACTGAAAAGTTTATGTGGTATGCCTCTTATCCCCATATCCTCCAGAGTCCCAAGTAATATAGAGTGGTCTACGGTATCAAAGGCTTTTCTCAAGTCTATGAAGACACCAATTGAAGGTTTAGACTCATCTAGACACTGGTATATATTTTGTGTCAATATTCTTATCGGGTCTTGGGTAGACATGTTTTCTCTAAATCCATACTGAGCTTTTGATATTAGATTGTACTTTTCGAGGAATTTATTCAACCTCTTCTGAACAACCTTCTCCAATACTTTAGCTAGACTTGTTATCAGTGTAATAGGTCTATAATTTGAGACATCAGTCTTTGTTCCACTTTTATGAATTGGTGTAACCACGGCCGTTTTTAATGCTGTGGGGAAATATCCCTGCTCCTGGTTCTAAATACTCTTTAGATGTTTTGGCTCTACAGTGATGTGATTCCATTTTAGGTAGGGAATTTAAGAACTGCCGGATTACCTCTCTTTTTTCTGAGTCTGTTTTTGATTGTATGTCAGTAATATTTAATCCCATTTCATTCATGGGCTCAGGATCGTCCGGATTATTTTCTAGTGGTAGAGGTTGTTTTAACATCCCTTTCAATACCCAAGCTCTGACTGATTTTTCCCCAAGACAGAATGTGTTTAAAACATCTTCTTGCAGACTCTTATTTTTTCATCGCCCATTTTCAGGTGGTATTTGAATGACACGTTTTTGCGAGCATTTTCAATGTCTGTGGTTTTACGTCGCCAATCCGGTGTAGATTTATCCACCAAAGATGCAATAACAGCTCGCTTTGTTTCCCAACTATCTATATTCTTCCAGAAATTTGTGAACAGTTTGTTTGTATCCAGGTCAGTTATTTTTTCACACTTGAAGTTTTGTCCATTTTTGCAACTGCATCGATCTGTTATTTCTTTCCCCTTCCTTTCATTGTTAAATTTGTATTTTGAGCCATTAGCAGCATTCTGTTGCTTTTTCAATCCAAAATAGGGTTCACCTCTTCTCCTTTTAGCTGCATTGACATTCCTTTCCCAGTCTTTTGGATTTATATTTTCCCCCTTTCTACGTTTCTTTTTTTCCAGCGGGCCTACTAAAATCTCCACCGGACTAGGGTTGTCCTCAACTAAAGGACTGCCTTCTTTTTCAACTCTTGGAGTACCAGGAGTGTCTTCAACTGTTGCATCGGCTTCTTCAATAATTGGAGCAGGGCCTTGCTTCCCACAAAACACACCATCTTCTTTTCACTTGCTTGATTTTTGTCATAATTATTTGAATTCTTTATTAAACGGGGACCTTTTCCCAGCAATGTTTTGACGTGAAACCTTTTGCTTGTTCCGTACTTTTGTCAAAACTTTAATTCTCTTTGCAAAGTTAGACTCATCGTCACTGGAACTTGAACTGGGCCGATAGTTATCTGAATCAGAAGAGAATAAAGGATCATTTATGCTATAATCAGTCTGTTTCAAAATATCCTGAATTTTTTCTCTGCCTCGTCTTTTTTCTCAACCAGGTCTAGCAGATAGTTTTACTTTGTCGAACGAAAATAGAGGTAGGCCTATTTCAACAGCTTGTTAGTCGATTTCCTCCACGGTGAAAAGTGAAAGATTTTCAACGTAGACTGGCAGTGGAATTTCATCCTCAGCAACAGTTAGGAGCATCTTATCAGCAACAATAACAATAATACATTATTTATTTAGCACTGAGAATTTAGCAGATTGAATAGTAATGTATACACATTTTTGAGTGAAGTGATTCTTCAGCCTTGGCTAAGTTATTCAAAGAATAACTTAATAACACGGGTAACTAACAACTAGCACCTGTCTTGGCTTGAATTCATGTCCATTTCCAGTGTGTTTTTTGACATATAAGTGACTTTTTATAGTCACTGTTCAAATAATCTGCCTAGATTGTACCCTAAAAGGTTTACATAAAAGTGAAATTATTTCATAGCCTACCTTGCCCTGAGACTGGATTATCAACATTGGGGTTGCTATATTCATCAGGTAGGCTCTCATTTGTAGCAGCCGGAATTGAATTAATCTTTTCAGCCAACTCCACCATCAATTTTCCTCTTTGCATCATTTTCTAAAACAGTAATAAAATTAAAAGTAATGTACTAGCTCTCATTTATAATTTTAAATTATGCAGTAGAATTGCTGAAAGTGCTAAAAAACATTGTTCTTGATTCTTAAGTTGTAGCAGCAAACATAACCTAAAATTGCTTACAAATTTCATCATAGAAATTCCTCTTATGACACGTTTTAGTTATATTTAAATTATGTAATATTGCGAAAAAGATAAAGAATAACCCTTTTAACATTCTTATTATTAGTAATAGAACAGTCTACTTGCTTAGATATAGCAGAAAACTCAGAAAACAAATGAACCGTACCTTCACTCTCAGTTGTTTGAGACATAGGACATTTTGCAATAACAAGAAACAGTGGAGCAAACATACGACTTTTAAAACCATTACTAATATTTTCATGTTAGAACAGCTGTTGACATTTTTACAGAGCATGTGGGACTAAAAATGCAATACTTTCAACAAATAAAAAAAAACGGAATTTTTGACATACGACTTTTTGCAATTACAGGGACGATATGAATTTTTCATCAGTGTGGAAAATTTGATGGTTTATACTTCCTGACCGGAATAAATGTATTTTACCCTCATAAAGAATGCTGTAAAAATGATCAACAGCCTCGTTTACAACAAACAAATTATAGAATTCCAGACCATTTGATAAAATATGAGTGCTTTAGAATTATCAGGGTAGTTTACCTTCAAGCCAAATTTATCATTAGACCAGGTGGCTTCAGGTAAATTATAAAATTATAATCACCACAAATGATAAGCTTACTGCTCCTATAAGTATCACAAATATTCTTAATAACACTGACGTGTTCCATAAACTTATTCTCACCAGACAAAGGTGGCAAATAAACCCCGCCTATAATGACATTCTGGTTATTAATATTCAAACTAATGTAAAAATGTTCAGTAGAACTTGGAATTACTGTGACTGCTTTCGTGGACAACTTTTAACAGCTATTAAAAATATCAAAGTCATGCAAATGTAATTCAGAGTCTTTAACATCTTTATTTAACCATGTTTCAACAATTATTATAACATATACAGAACATAGTGCTGCTTGACTAAAGTTGGATATTTTTGTTCTAAGACCACCCATATTATGATAATACACTGAAATAGAGTTCGAAATATCATTTAGTGTTTTGACTTGCATGACATTTGAGGAATTATGCGCACGTATTTAATGAAATTTTTTCCTTCTGCTCTTCTTTCAATTTCTTCATATTTTTCATCTGAATGTTTGTCATATCTAAGTCCATGTGTTTTCTGTTTCTCATAATTGTCATTACTTCATCTGAATTCTGGAGAATAACCTTTAGGGGACAACCACCATTTTGGTTTTTCTTTCCAACTCGTAAAGTTATTATTTTGATTTCTTCATTTGTTATTTCAATAACTATCTCCTTTACTTTTTCAGCATCTCATAAATCATTATTCTCTAATACATTATAGAGCTTGATATTGTTAGCCCTTCTTTGACGTTCATGAATCTCTGTTATTACATTTTCTTCAGACAGTGTCTCTGTTTTTACATTTTCTTCAGACAGGGTCTTTTGCAAGTGAGTTTTGAAATTACTAATTTCATCCCGCATTTCATCAATTCTTTAAAGCAATTTTGGAATCAAATCTTCCCCACTTTGCCAATCTTCACAGCAGTATCTTAGTTGCCTTTTACCTTTCAAATCCATGACTTTTAACTCTGATGTATTAAGATCTGAACAATTTCTATGTACAGCCCTTTCACAGCTACCACATGCAATAGAGTTACTCCCCACCCCAATTGGATGTTCACAATCAGCACACTTCATTTCTTGGTTTTTGTCACCATAAAATATTTTTGACTACACCACTGGTAGGTATACAAAGATGACCAATTTATTGCTTATTATTTGTTCTAGTTTTTTTGTTTGTCTAGTCTTTTATTTGTTTCGTATGTTTTAGTATGAGATAAGAAATAATTTAATATTTCATTTAAATACCTATTAACCAAAATTACTTTTACACTTGATAGAATCTTAACTCAACTTTTTTGTTTATTAACTAGTCCCCAACTTAAGGAACTGATCAATATAAATTTCACTTTTAAAATTTTACCATTTGCTCAAACAAATCAACACATTTACGGAGAAAAAGTAACACAACCTTTCTCACTGCATGTTTCTATTAATTTCTACAAAAAATTTGCTGCTGTACATTATTTTAGGCCGCGGTTCAAAGCAATAAATGTTGTTTACACACTATTGTTGAGCAAAGTATCATTTTCATAAAAAAATTATATAAGTACTGTAATACTACGTACCTGTATGACTGATCATGGGTTTTCTTAGTATGGCCCATAAATATCGCCAATTGCTCCATGTCATTTTCATTCATATTCATTATTTGTAAAATTGTAGTCATTTGTTTCCTAAATTTGGTGGATGTTAATGCTTTAGAATTGTGTGCACCACAAGTGGAAGCAAAACTACAAATTACACTAACACCATGAAACCATCCTTAACTTGAATCGGGATTTGCAAAAAGATATTCATTGGACTCCTGAATTTCGTCAATCAAACGACGAACTTTCAGTAAGATTTCTATTTTATTTTGCAGGAAAGGTGAAAACAGGATGGGAACAGGTCGACTACATTTACCACCAGAAACCACTCACTTGAAATTTTTGAACATTAATTTTTCAGAGATCAATAAACTTTCTAATAATTATGGATCTGAACAATCTTTAAGATAAGATGAGGTTTTTAAAAATTGTATCTCCAATTCTTTTACGATTTAATACTAATAATAATGCCATCATGCTTTTTGCCAATTTTTTGTAATTAAATATAATGGTTTACTTGTTATATTGGATTTTGTCATTTTCAACCATCGGGGCAAGTAGTTCGGAGCTTGCCTCTGCTTCCTTTCTAACGAAACTATTAAATTTGACAATGTCATTTGTAACTGGTATTATTTGTGGTGTTTCCAAATGCTTTTCAGTCTTGTCCTTCAAAGCTAAAGATGCTATTTCAGTTGCCCAATAATCTACCAGTTTTTGTGTTTTATGTTTTTTAACTCTAAATTAGGATCTATGAAGGCAAAAAGGTTTAGACTTTTTAATTATGTCTGAATAATGTAGCATAATTATTTTAAGCTAGTGCCCATATGTAACGCCAGTGACGAGACTTGAAACGATTTAGTATCTGGATTAAATCCAGCAATATTACTTTCGTAGCAGCAATTAAATCATCAAAAATTCAGGTTTCATAATGTCAATTAATTTTTTCACTTCAATAATTTTATTTTCGTCGTTTCTTAAACCTATTATATCTTTTAAAGCTTTTAAAGCAGCAGTCTTGCTAATTCACGCATTTTGTTGGATGTTACCGCCGCAATTTGCTTGTGTTTTTTTATATGCGTCTCGCCAAACAAACAAATTAGTATATAATTTTTAGCGACTTCACTTATTTTGCCTGGTATCATTATATCAAATACCTCTCTTATCAGGCGTGATTTTAAAAGAAAATCGTTTTGACAACGAACAGCTGCTAAGAAGGTTTGCAACTGAGTTAGGGCATACAGTCTTCCAATTTGTTGATTTTATGTATCTCGACCAGGACATCTCGAAGCCTGCCTACTCAATGTTCTCTTTTTATAAACACCACTGCATGAACTGCAAACTGCAAAATCATCAAAACTTTTTGCATTTTTTTACTTTCATTTTCAGTTGGCCGGCGAACTGCAATAACTTCTTTTTCTTCCCTGAACAATGCAAAATTTCCTTGTTTTCTAAGACAATCCCACAATTCTTTTCGCTCAATACTGCCAAGTGGAAGGGATAAAATGTTTCTAACTTTAAGCTCATCTGCATGTTTTCGCGCTATATGCCGAGCAAAATGAGTGCTCTTTGAAGCAGAAAAGGCATCAATTTTTTCTGTCCCAAATTCTATATTTTCTTCTAGAAACATCAACTTGATTATTGATGGGTGAAACCTACATATAGGTAGTACAGTTAATAAGAATTGAAGAATGTCATTTGTAAGAATCCTTCGAACATTTGTTTTTAGTAAAGTGTTCAATAAATTACGATAATAATGATTTTGTGCTTTATTAGCTTCTAAAATTTAGAATGCTCAGTAGAAATGTTGTAATCATCATTATAATTGAGATTAAACAAAAAATTTCCATAACTACATTTGATTACAATAGTTAAAACATACGAGATTTAAGAAAGTATTGAAATTACCTGAACTTTATTGAAGTTGTTGTTTTCCATAAAATCTAATTATAAAGTGCTCACCAAATGTAGAGGAAGAACTCTTTCCATTGCCATAAATAATGATCCAGTTCCAACAACAGAATGCATGAGGTATTGAGGTATTGTTTAATAAGCATTACTGGCTCGCTTATTTCTACAATCAGCATCAGAAACAAAATTCTAGTGTACTATATTATCTTCAAACCAGCCTGGACATACTTCGCGGATCAGCATCAGAAACAAACTTATCAATCATTGAAACATTCCAATCGAAGACTCTAAGAACGATTTGTGACGCTCCCTGTTTAGTGACAACAAAAACATCTATAGATACAGGCTGTCAGTGGAATGGAGTATAGCAAAATATATATTAATAGCCTGGAAGATCACCCTAATCATGAGGGTATACACGTATTTGCTGATAAATGCAATTATAATTTTTATATAGTAGATTGTGCTCTCTATGAACTTGAAAATATTTTAAAGCATTTTTAAGTAGAAAATATTTTAGCAAACATAGGTTACAGTGTAGAAAATATGGCCCCTGTCCATTCTTAATTAATCACCTTGTGTATGTCCACTAAAACTAATATTGATAAACTAATATGACTGTAACGCTAAAAATATAATTTTTGATCTTTTCATCTATTTACGTTTTTGATTGAGCTTGAGTCAGAAATTTTTGTGTCTTAAAGCCAATAATATCCAAATAAGTGTTATAAGAATGTCCTAATGTAACGAGTTAAGAACATGCATTTTATTCAACAATACTAACTGTTCTATTTATTTTTTAGGTACTCAAAGAGCCTATCAACTTTATTTGGGCAACTACAACACTCAGATCCATATAGCTTAAGAATTATTTCTGAATAAAATCTTGTATTATTATCATATTTGTGTTAACTACCAATTACTTCATTAAAAAAATCTAGTATCAGATAGTATGAAATATGTTGTTACTTGTTTTATGTTTTATCTCGTAAATACACTTTGAATTGAATTCATTCTACAACAGTTTTATTGCAATATTTGTTTTCAACCTACTGGTGTATTTATTTTACAGCTGCTATGGTGTAAATCTACAATAAGCATCAGAAACTAAAAGAGTGTACTATATTATCTTTGAACTAATCTGGACATACTTTGGAGAACTGCATCAAAAACAAACTTATCAAAACAGCTGAACAATAATCATTGCTTTATGCAATATCTTTGAATCTGAAAGTTATGTGATTATTGCTACACCAAACTGTATTTGAGTATTTATCATTCATCGGCTTTCATAGAACTACTGCTAGAGCACTTGACTTATATGCATAAATAACATAAATTAATTGTACTTTCCAAATACTCTGTCCATTTGTATCAACTTTAGATGCAGCTAATAATGGACCAGTCCGACAACAGAATTCTTGAGGTATTTCTTTGAAAAGACTTTTTGGCTGCTAGGGCGTATTTCTACAATCAGTATAAGAAACAAAAATCCAGTGTACTATACTATCTTCAAAGCTGCCTATACTTTCTTTGGGAACATCATCAGAAACGAACATCAGTCACACTGAACAATCATCATTGCTTTATGCAATAACTTTGAATCTGAACGTTATTTGATGATTGCTGTTCTACTTCTGCAAGATGTTTTCCATTATGTGCATAATTAACCTAAATAAATCGTCATTATCAACAGGATTGCATTTTCCAAATCCTCTATCCATCTACAACCTCTTCCGCAGTTAGTAATGAACCAGTTCCAACAGCAGAATACTTGAAGTATTTGTTTGAAAACCACTACAGGCTACTATGGCGTAATTCTAGTGTACTATACTATTTTCAAACCAGCCTGGACAAACTTTGAGGAACAAACAACTTTATGAATCATACTGAATAATCATCAACTTTTGAATTTTAAAGTTATGTGGTAATTGTTGCTCCACACAGTATTTGATTATTTACCATTCATTGCCATTTCATAGAACTTCTACTACAGCACTTCAGTTATATGCATAAATAACATGAATTAATTTTAGACTTTCTAATACTGTATCCGTCCTGTACGTGGTCAACTCGTTTATCAGCCAAATGGCAAATTGTTTCTCTCACTACACAGAAATGAACTCATCTAAATTTCAATCCCGTTTCTCCACGGTGCACTCTAACGAGACACTCATCATCATCACCAACTACCTTCGCACCTACCCTCTCACGCACTGAACTGCATGAAGAGATCCCATCCAAGACAAAACAACTCTAGCACTGCAGAGGAAAGGAACCCTATATCTGGGCCCTACTTTCTGAAAAATCCGAAAACCAATACATCAAAAACCCAAAATAAAGTCTTGAACATCTTTCTCTATCCATTAGTACCCCATTCAGTTGCAGTTAATAATGAACCAGTTCCAACAACAAAGTGCATAAGGTATTTGTTTGAGAAGCACTATTGACTGCTTGAGCAAATATTTACAATCAGCATCAGAAATAAAATTCTAGTGTATTACTATCTTCAAACCAGGCTGAACATACTTTGGGGAAGAGCAAACTTATTAATCACATTGTAACAATCATCATTGCTTTATGCAATAACTTTGAATTTTAAAGTTATGTGATGATTGTCGTTCTAGATGATCTACTTCTGCAAGAGCATTTCTGTTATGTGCATAAATAACCTAAGTAAATAGTCATTATTAACAGGATATCGACATATCAAATCATCTATACATTTGTACCCCTTACAACAGAATGCTTAAGGTATTTGAAAAGAAATACTGCTAAGCGTTAATCTACAGTCAAAATCTGTAACAAAATTCTAGTGTACTATAGTATCTTCAAACCAGTCTGGACATACATTGGGAACAACATTAAAGACATACTTATCCTGGTTAATTTTTGGGAGGGAAAGAATAGGAAGTTTTTCTTCGGAGGTTTTTACCCACTTCGCCTTCCAAAACCTCGGTTCGCTTTAGAATTCTGGGAACAAAACTTCCAGATTCTGAAGAAAAAGTGAGTTAAATGTTTCCACCTCGACTGGCGATAAATAATTCTCCATCATCGTCCACGAACTGGAATATTTTGCCTTGCTAAGAAATTAACACTTCGAATTATTGGTACCACTTTTTTCTTCTACTTGCCTGTCGATCTGGATTCTCATAACAATTGACGAAGGTGTTTGTGTTAGAATATTTAGTAGTACGCAATTTATGTAGTTGGCAACATTGTTGAAGGGTTTGACAAAATAATTTTGTATTTTTATTTGTTTTAAACATTTTAGTTAGGCACTTTTTCAAAAAAATCATGGTTAGTGAATTTCATATTTAATTATCAACTTTAAATACAAGGAAACTTAAAACTTTCATTCGTCATTTTAAACTAAAATATATAATTTATAAATCGATTCTGCTGTGAGATCAGGTTACCAAGAGACATTTTAAAAGTACTTTATTCCCTATCCTCTTCGTTTACACCAGGCGCCGAAACCAACTGTATAAAACACTCTGTACTTCTCTGGAATGTATTGGACCAATACATTGACATTTTGTAAGTTTTTCGGATTAATTGGCAATGGGCCGTTGTAAGCAGGAGACGGAACAGCAGGAAAGGACCCTTTTTTGATTCCAACTTTATACATGGCAAAGTCGTCAAATTCACCAGTCATCGTACTTCGCATTTGAGGTTTTTGTCCTTGAGCAAACTTTGCAGATCTACATTTGGATATGCCGTTAATGCTTTTAATCTTCTCTGTATAAAGAGATTTATAGTCTAAGATTGTAATCACCTTTTCTGAATCGGTTTTATTATCGTTTAACCCTCTAGTGCCCAATTTTTTTTTCTTAGCACAAAATTAATTTTAGACTAGTTACAGGTTCCTGAGATTAAATATACAATTAAATTTTATGTATCATGCATTTCATGACATTTACACCAGGTAAAGGTATGCCCGCCTTGAGTCGGACTTGGCCACTTAGTGCGAAAATATATTAATATGGGAAAAAGGAATGCAAATGACATATTTCTCAAATTTATTTTATTATTCATTCATTTGTTGCTTACATTTTTAATTCACGTGAAATAAGGCAAAACAATTTCTAGCAGCTGTGCAACATAAATTCACCTTGCATTTGGTGCAAGTACATTGGGTCTCAGATTTGCAACCAGGAAATTTGCACTGCCTTTTGCCTGAACGATCCAGCCATTCAGGCCAATGATTTGATGCATCGAAACGTGTATCCGCCGTGGGTAAATATGTTTCTTTAGGGAGTCTTTTCAATTTGGGAAGGGGATGCACTTTTTGGTCGGCCTGCAGTTTTTTTAGAGGGAAGACCTACATCTTTTTTGCATAATATAGCAGCTACCTGTTTCCTGAAGACCGGCAAATCTATGTTCAGTGTATTAGAATGTTTCCTATTTATTCGTTTGTGTAATACATAGGCGTTTATCATGACCAGATCCATGACATGGTAAAAAATCTGTTTGTCCATTTATTTGTCTTCATTCGTATGTGGTATCTACCTAAAAGTCCATCTATGTTATCTACACCACCCATGTGCTTGTTATATTCGGTAACTATTGTTGGGCAGTCCACTTCAATCCTCTTTTTCTGTGAACGATCGAAACGTGAAGCCTTCGGTACGCTAAGAGCCATATTATTATCTGTTGTGAACTGTTCAATTTCCACATATGTTGATGCCAACCTCACACATTTATTGTCTTTCCACAAAACGGTTGCCAAATCAACGCCATGACACGAACCTACATATTCCTCAGAATATTCGCGATGTTTTTTCTGCACTTCCTTATCTGTGGATAATTTACAATTTGGGATACGATTCACTCGTATTGTGCCTAAAGATAATATCCCTCTACTGTATAAGTACACCATCAAAGTACAGAATGTAGTTCTGGTGGTTGGGAATTATTTGCGCCAATCTTGAAATCACATTTGCTGCTGTCGCTAAATCTGGTGCATTATTGGGAACTTCGTTATCACCTGCACCTGAGTACAGCTTAAACCCATAGGAATAGCCATATGAATCAAATAATACAAATAGCTTCATACCCCACTTAAGTGGCTTTGCAGGCATATATTGTCGCATATGTGAAACCATTTTACTGGAACACATTAGCTCATCCACACAAAGACGTTGAGTCATTGGCACTGATCTGAAACGTTCGTTGAAGTAATCAACTAACGGCCTAACCTTGAATATAGGATCAAACTGTGGATGATCTTTGGCAAACATTTTTGTATTATCGCTTAAATGTAGGTAGCGACGGATTTCTTCAAACCTATTTCTAGGCATGGCTTGTCGTATAGGTTCAAATGAGTTATCGCCCCAATATTCTCGTACATTTGGATACCGGTATATAGACATATAAAATAAAATTCCTACAAATTTTTGAATTTCTTGGGCTGTTAGAAATCTGGTTGAGATGTTCACTTGCCGTGCATACAGATTTGTTTGATAAGCAATAAGCTGAAATAAATCCATGCCAGCAAAGTATGTAAAACATTCGTATGGTGTTCTTAGCTCGTAAAAACGTTGCGGTAATTCTTCACTTTCCTTGAAGTCTATTTGCTTCCTTTGTAACTGAATATTTTTCTTTCGCCATAAAATATTTTTGAATATTTGACATTTTATATCTATTTCGTGGGACGACCCGATCAATGCATTTACTTCTACACGTCTTCGTTTGCTAAGTCCTGGTATAGATTCCTCACTCGCAGGCTCTGAATTTGAAGTATTTGAACACTGTCCTGGTTCATCAACGGGACAAACAGACGTTTGAGAGTCATCGACATCATTCCCATTTAGAGACGCAATGGTTTTCCACCAATCGACCTCATGTATCCCAGATTTCACAACATCTCACCCTGATATATGTCGGCGCTTTGCGCAGAATCGAAGGAGATGTTACGGGCTCCGGCACTATTACTAAACAACAATTTCGCACAGATAGCGATCAAACCTTGAAGTGTCGTGTTATTTTCCCGATTCCACTTAATATCGACCATGACCTGCCCTGGTAGTGTAAGTGCTATTAATATACGCCAAAAATCTCCGCGGTTTTTCGAAGTTGTCGGGATGGATATTACGTCAGTTAAAGGATCAGCTCGATTGACATTTGTTTGCATAGTCTGTGAAACCTGTGAAATATTAAGCCTTCTCATGCAGCAGAAGAGAAAATTTGTTGCCCCCGCACTTGAACTCAAATCATTGATAGCCTAGTCTCGCGGACAACAGCCCACCCACCTTGCGGCATATGGCTAGTTACCATCCACTATCTACCGTTCCACTTGTCAAGGACAACCCATCCACACTCCAAAAATGTCTCATGCAGCAGTCCGGAACAACAAACCCTGCGGAATATCCGACCGAAAGATGATTGAAATTAGGAGTCTCTGCTGTGTACTTCGGTAACATGCGCGGTTCAGCGTGATTTGCACAAACAACATTATTGGATCCATATATCGTAGATGCGCTTAGTTCGATGTTGTACCACTTTCTCTCACTGAACCCATGCATCCAAGATGTCAGTGCGCGCGACTTCTACGTCATATATTTACTCTTGTCCTTGTTATCCGTCCATTTGTTACGTACGCCAGGGGTGACCGGAAGAGAACAAACTCCTTATAGCTGGTCACGGGTGTAAGCCTATCACGCTTAATCGCACTAGGTGATGCTTGCCTCACATTAGTATTCTTCCTGCGTACCAGAACATGAAATAACCATCGTTGATTAAATAATGATCGGGGAATGCTGGACCTCCCTGTGGGGGTAGTAAAAATTGACTAGTAAAGCTTTCATAGCGAGCGCAACATTCGATGAAGGCAACTCAACACTCCACGCAAGCTTCTCGGCTTCCCAAGTCTCACCGTACAAGACGTAAATAGGGTAAAGAGTAACAGTCCTATGCTTATATCTCATCATTATACTCATCAACGTCAGTCTTCGTAACTGTCCACTTCAATCAAGGATAGCCTAATCACTCGTTCACCGGCAATGATTCTTGTGGTTGACTGAATAATTTCTACTGATCGGGCGGATCGAATTCCGGTCCAGTCGGAATTGACACTTCACAGGGTCGGTAAATCACATCTCTAGTAAGACCACCTAACTCAAGATTATCGTATATCACCTCTGCTACTTAAGGGATCAGTATGGCCTCAAACTCGTCAGTTCTGTTTCGTAGACTTAGCAACACGGCTAAATTCACCCTTTGTATCCCCCCCCCCCCAAAACAAACATCAAAAATCGTTTTTGCTATTTTGTTCGATTCATTGGATTCTAATGCCAATTTTAAGCATCTTCTTTCGAAATAAATGTTGTTCCTTCCATCTTTTCGAACCCAGTCTGAAAGCATACAGAACACACTCACTATTCTCTCCAGTTCGGCTAAAGTGGCACTCTCGCATATAGACTGGCGTAAAATCATGGCATTAGGCATAAAAGCCGTTGGAGCACGAAGGAAGAACTTGTAAATTGAGTCTCCGCTAGTTTCCAATCTCACCGGCACGTTCGTCTGGTTTCCCATACCCACAACCCCATATAAAACGTCCATATCCATAACCTTAGCATCAGATAATCGAAACCCGCATTCGCCGTACCTTACAATATGCTCATTCAAAGCCATTAGAAATGCAATATATGTAGACATGTTGTAGCTGAACAGTCGTAAGAGTGCCTCACATTCTTTCTTCCTGCAAGTAGCGTTCAAATGATGTATTATCTTATTGTATATTGGAGGGGGTAACACATCCTGGGCTTCAACAATCTTATTTATATTTAGCATTTCTCTCTCCTCCGTAAATGACGCAGTGCCCAATTCCGTCATACAGTGGGTCGCTTATTCGATAAAATGAACCGACGCTATCATTTATCCATCCTCGACCATCGCACTCCTTTGTTTCCAAAGAGGTCTATCCAGCAGCATGGCCCATAGTGTTCGGAGTTACTCGCAATGGTTTTCCACCAATCGACCTCATGTTTCCCAGATTTCGCATCATCTCACCCTGATATATGTCTGCGCTTTGCGCAGAATCGAAGGAAATGTTACGAGCTCCGGGACTATAACTAAACAACAATTTCGCCGTCGGAGCTCGAAGGAAGAACTTGTAAATTGAGTGGCCGTCAATTTCCAATCTCACCGGCACGTTCGTCTGGTTTCCCATACCCCCAACCCCATATGAAACCCGCATTCGCCGTACCTTACAATATGCTGATTCAAAGCAATAAGAAATGCAATCAATATGTGTAGACATGTTGTAGTTGAACAGTTGTAAGAGTGCCTCACCTTCTTTCTTCCTGCAAATAGCGTCCAAATTCTGGATTATATTATTGTATATTGGAGGGGGTAGCACATCCTGGGCTTCAACAATATTATTTATATTTAGCATATCTCTCTTTCCTCCGTTAATGACCAAGTGCCCAATTCCGTCATACAGTGGGTCGCTTATTCGATAAAATGAATCGACGCTATCGATTATCCATCCTCGACCATCGGACTCCTTTGTTTCCAAAGAGATTTTACGAGCTCCGGGACTATAACTAAACAACAATTTAACACAAATAGTGATCAAACCTTGAAATGTCGTGTTATTTTCCCGATTACACTTAATATCGACCATGAACTGCCCTGGTAGTGTAAGTGCTATTAATATACTCCTAAAATCTTCGAGGTTGTCTGGCTGGATATTACTTATTTATTCATTTATAAACGGGCAAACCCCTCTTTACAATATATATATATATATATATATATATATATATATATATATATATATATATATATATATATATATATATATATATAGACAATATAAGAATTAATATAAGAAGATAATAATATATATCACTTAGTAGCCATTTCATTAAGTGAATTTTTAAAGGTACACAAGCTCACACCAGTTACACATACATCGTTTGTGTTAAGTAGATTACCCAGTCTCATAATACGAGATATACTGCTATTGTAGCCATAATTCGTATGGTGAAAAGGAATGCTGAAAAGTTCAGAATTACGTGTTGGTATTCTATTGAATCTAAAATTGATTTATGCCAACAATTCTGGGCATGATATTACGCCATGAATTAATTTGTATAATAAAATCAAATCAGATCGATTTCTGCTAGTTTCTAAGGTATGAACTGATATATGCTCTAAGATTTGGGAATAATTGTATGTACCCTGGTATAAGCCCATTTTTTAGGCAACACCTCTCAAAAACTTGTTTTGTATACGCTCAAGATGATGGATATGAACTTGATAATGAGGGCTCCAGACAGGAGAGGCATATTGGAGACAAGAATATATGAGTGACATGTATAATGTTTTTGTTGAAAGAATTGAAAATTCCCGTGTATTTCTAAGAACAAAACCTAGTTTTCGTGAGCTGCTGCTTACAGTGTCTTATGTCGCACGGTCTACGTCGTCTGTCAAATGTGTCATGTCATATGGTCTGTGAAGGGTGTCTTGTATTCAGCGTCATGTCCGTCATTCTGTTGTCAGTCTACGCCATCTGTCGTCGTCAACCTACATTGTCAAATATGTGCCGTCAGTTAATGTCTTCGTCAATAACAAAAACAACAACAATCTTATAATAATAATCTTTATTAAGAATACAATATTACACATTGTTATAAATAAACGTTTTAAAGCCATCTGAATAAAAAAAAATTCTTCGTTTTTCCATCTGTCTCTGTTCGTTTCATTATACAAGTCGAAAACATTTTGTATTTCTTCCCATCTAAAACAAATGTCATGAAAAAACACAACTTTTACTTACTTTTAAATACCCGGTAGCAACTCATCAATTATTTTTCCATATGTCATTCTTGTTTGTTAACGATAGTCACACGTTTTTTCTTAAAATACACTTCTTCTTAAAGAATTTTTCGGTTTCTTAAAACACATATATAACCTATCTCTATTCAAAAATAAACATTAGGATGCCTAAAACTAAGAAGTTATCTGTCATTTTGTTAAAAAATAAATGGAAGAACTTACTCTGTAATATCAACAAATTAACGTCCTTATAATCTCTATTACAGTATTTAATGCTTTAATGCATTTTTTCAACAAACATCAAAGCTTATAAATGAACTTAGTAACCAGGAATATTGCAAAAAATTGCTTTGTATCTCTTTTACCTAGAACAAATGTCATTTTGAGAACTTTTACACATTTTTGATAAAGCGTTATAAAACCAACAGAATAAAAACATTATCAATAGATTCTTCTTTTTCTCTGACTTAACAAAAAAATACAAGCATGTCAAAAAAAATCCTTTACACAAGTCTTCGCTAAGAGAACAACGATAATGAGTTAAATCATAGGTATAATGTAAAAAGCAAAAGTTGAAAAAATTTGCTGATTTATGCTTACAAAGTACCTTTCTCATGTTATTTTAATCAACAAATGTTAAATGGAATGAAAATACTCTAAAAAGTTTACAACATACCTACATTTGATCAAAAAAAAACAACAAAGTTAAAAATAAATTATCAAAAAAATAGTACTCTTTAAGTATACAGCATACCGATGTTCGATCTAGAAACAGCAAAGTTGAAATTAAATCATCAAAAAACGTATCTTATTACAAGTATTTTTTCTGCTTTCCTAGTCTAAGACATCGACCTCTAAAAACGTTTGTGAGGAACATATTTTCATTAAAAATAATCACTTAATTCATACTTCCAGTAAAAGTGAAAATAACACCATAATAATAATAATTTAAAAATTCAACATACCTTCTAGGCCTCCAATGTCAATCGCATGTTAAAAACTGGGGCGTACATCTTTTCAAATAACATGCTTATCAGGAAAGATTCTAAAACTGAAAAACGGATGGGAGAGTACATCTTTGAAATAGCTGCATTATTAGAAGATTTAAAAAATATAGCTACCTAACCCCTCTTAGCTGCCTAAAATACACCAAAAACAAAGATGAACTCACTTTTATATAAACAATGTATCAATTCACAGTGCACGACTTTCTAACACAAATTGCGATAAATAAATATGAATATTATATGATATGAACGCTATTTTTCGAAATTCATACAATGTAATAATAATGACAAGGTTAAAATCGCCACCGCATTGATAAACAACTCCACGTTGGAAAGTAAATAGAAACATTGTTGCTTTTTATTTAAAATATAAAACTCTCGTTTTTTTCAGACATCGATGGATTGAAGAGTGATAATGTAATGAATAAAACCCTTAATTCTGTCTAAATATTAAATCAAATCTCTCTAAAACACCACAGATTTGTTAGTTTTAAAAGTTCTTTTATTTACACTACTACAATTATAACAAAACGTTCGTCTTTTAACCAAACGATGTAAAAAAGCTTTTATTGATTACACACACAATAAAAAATTAGGAAGAATACCTTAATAAACAAAAAATGTATGATGTAATAATAATAATGATTACGTTAAAAACAGTTATTTTTCAAAAAAATTAACAACTCCAAAACACTTTAATATTTTTATCCATTTTAACACCTCTTAACAAAACGTATAACACCAATAATAATACAATAATAAGACAACAACAGCAGCATACAACAAAAAAACTGATGACAGCCGTGTAAAATCAAATAAACTACAGTTGTGGAAAAATAAGAGTTCTTTAATAATAATTAGTTATAGCATTTGTTAAACACGAAAACATTTTCCAAAAATTAACAAAAATAAAACAGAACAGAACGTTGTAATAGAAAAAAATACGTTTAAATAACAGTCTTTTGTTTTAAACTCAAAGAAAAGGCTATTTGTTAAAATTTAGAGATCGTTAATCATTATAAGAAAAAGTAGGTACTACTGCCACGTATTTAACGAAAACAAAAACTTGTGAAAAAGCAACAGTTTCGAAAAATAAAACGTGGAAAAATTGAATCTAAAGACAACAAACAAGAGTAGTATATTGTAGAAAAACATGATTATACAGAGTAGCTAAAAATAAAGTATATATACCACAGAAAAACATGTTGACTGTTAGGCATGTTGATATGTAAATACGTTTTTCAAATTAAAACCACTAGTGGTTTTAATTTTTGTATAAAAGAGATTGAATTTTACTTGAGGGGCATTCAATACCAGTGTGTATCGTTACATCATAGTATAGTATTTCGGTTTCGGCAAAGATACCAACACCGTTTATCAGTATCATGGTTGTTTCTGGCACGGTTGTCCTAAATGTACCAACGCCGAGACAGTGAACACAGTAAATAATGAGACAATGGATGATTTATACGAAAAAACTAAGCGAAGAACACAACAATTACACGAAGCAGGCTACAACGTGGTTGAAATATGGGCTTGTGATTGGTTAAACTCCATAGAATATAAGAAGAAGAAGATCGACTTGTTGGATGACTTTACAGAGCCTCTAAACCCACGAGAATCGTTCTTTGGTGGTCGAATCAATGCGATGAAATTAAAAGTCACTGGTCATAAAATGCGACATATTGATGTTGTAAGTTTATACCCCACTGTATAATATTACGACCCATACCCCGTAGGACATCCGACTAAAATATTTAAATCAGAGTCGTACGATCCTAGCTGGTTTGGTCTTGTAAAATGTACGGTATTACCACCGAGAAAATTGTACCTTCCAGTGCTACCCGTAAAAACGACAAAATTAACATTTGTTCTTTGCCGTACTTGTATCACAGATTAGAGAAAGAACATATACGAATCCCGGTAAAACATCAAACGATTTTCAACTCCGTCTTCAATGACCTCGGACCTTTAACTCGGTATGGCCGCGATGTTGCCAGTTTAAAATATTTTCTGAATTTCTAACCAAGTTGCAATGTTGACTCGGGGACAATAACAATTTCCAGTGCTGGATCTAGTTTTTTTTGGAAATTTCCACTAAATCTTTAAAATTGGGCCATGAATTAAAACAATAACCATAACCGAATATATATTCATGTATTTATTTAATACCTATGTGTACATTCTTATGATTTGTTATAAATAGTCATTACTCTTGGGAGATTAATTAATAAATACATTTTTAGATAACACAAATCACTACAAAAATTCATCAAATTCCAAATAATTCTCAATTTATCATTTATCAAAGGAAATACAAACGGGATGAGCCAAATACGGTATTCAATAACATATCAATTATACAGTATAAATTGGTAATTGTAATTATTGAAACTAAATAGTACGAAATTAAAACATAATTTTGTTATTAAGATACAGCTTTTTTAGCTTATTACAAAATGTAAAGAATTTGTCATGGAATATATCAATATCAACATGGTTATAGACTGAGTAGAAGGATTTACAACACCTACGCAAGGGAGAATTTTGATAATTTGTAGCACTAAAGTTAATATCAAAAACTTTAAAAATATTAAATTTAACGAGGCAGGCAATCTCGTTGGAATCAACAAGATTATTAACAATTTTACATAAAAATGGATTTATTGATTATAAATTGAGTAAAATAGACAGTTTTCTATTTTTCTTTGGCTGGAACTTAAAATCTCTATTGCTAAATTTCAGCAAATAAAAAATCCTTAATCGGATGAACAATTTTTTTAAATATTCGTGAGGGAAGCGTTCACAAGGATGTGTAAATTCTGTAGCTGTTGATATCATATATAAATTATTTCCAACTGAAGGGTTCGGCAAATATTTCTCTATGTTTGTGAAAAAAAGGCATTCTAAATTATAAATATATTGACAAAACGAGTCCTCGGGTGTTTTGAGCTTTCCAAATACTAAGTTCTTGTCATATGCTTTATAATGAATAAACATATTGGTGAAGTGCAAAACTTGCGTATTTGTAGAAAATTGTTGACAAACATCACATGAATGAATTTTTAGACACTTACCAATAAGATATCCAACCACATATTTAAATGCGTTTTGTTCTGGCAATGGATTTCGATGATAATCACAATTAGTGACTCTGAAATTTGCGGAAAATTGGTTAATGGCAATAGGAGTTTTAATAATCATAGATGTATTAGTGTTGGTCTGCGCCAAACAACATAATAAATTTTCAAACTGATCTTCACTATTCATGAAAGATGAATTGAAAAAGTTGATAGAAAATAATTTTTTAAATGCACGTGAAAACTGAATGGGGGTAGGGTTGGTAGCATTTCCACTTTGTTGTCTAATACTACCAAAAAAGTTTTCAAGACAGTCTTGATTTAGACGTCTTGTTAAAATAAATTTAAAATTTTTTGATTTTAAATATGCCCATATTTCTAACAAGGAATTAATTGTAATTTTCCACCCTTTAATAAATTTGCAATGGTTTGTAATATTTCTCCCTGCAATGCTCATAACACTCATGTTATTTAATATTTTAATTGAATCATTTAAAAAATCAATTTGGTGTATTTCCCCGGAAAATTTTCTGTTATATAGTTTGACATTGTTCAATGAAGAAGAATTGAAAATATCAAACAATTTGTCAGCATGTGAAATAAGTGTGATTGTATCTGAAGCTTCTTGAGGTAAGCATTTTAACGATACATACTCGTACGTTTCTAAGCTGGCTGCAACGGTAGCACTCAATACTTGAGTTGCAAATTTTACTCGCATTTTTTCAAAATTTGTAGGTTTTATATGCGATTCTGTAAGCTTTGGAGCTAAACGATTTCGAAGCATTTTATCTTTTTCATAAAATTGAACTATATATTTCCAGGATGTTTTTTTATTGTCCCAGCATATTTCATTAGTCAGCATATTATTTCTTATTGCCTTAATAAGATGTGGGGGATCGAAATAATAAAATAATTTTTTTCCACCCAAAGTAAAACTTGGTTTTTGTGGAGTCACACCCAAATGTTCTGAAAGTTCTACAAAGTTTGAACCCATATCAGAAATTAAAACAATAACATCAAGACCAATATTCCCTAATTCTATTAAAAAAATTTCTAGCATTGCTTTTATTTGCAACACAGATGCAGTTGTAGAAGTAAATGCATATCCTAATGGTTGTTTCCAATTCTTTTTCAGTCCTCTAACCATAATAACAAAAGCATTATTTGCTATATTATTGGTTCTATTTGTACCATCATCCTCAAACCCAATAACACAATCACGACCAAAGTTATAAAATAAATTACTTTTCAACGATATTTCATCTATTGTTAAAGCACAAATACGATCTTCAGCCTCCATATGGTCAATTTTTAATTTTAGTAAATCAAATAATTGTTTGTTGAAACCAGCAGTAAAATGTGCGTTCTCCGTGAATTTTTGTAAACACCTTACAGATGGCAGTGAAAAAGATTTTTGTAAATGTCTGTATGCCTTTGGCCCAAGAAAATATAAAGATAGAGAAAATTTTTTAAACTCGTTTGAAAACCTTTGACCTTTTGCAGTTCTGTTCATATTTCTTATTTGTGCTTTAACAAAATCTCTTAAGTCAGATGGTAGAAACTTATCACACAAAAGATTAAAATCTTCTACATTTAATTCTTAAGGTGCTGTGTTCAGTGCGTCGATCTCTTTCATCAACATGTTATTTTCTGCCTTAAGTTCTTCAATTTTCCTTGCCATGGCAATTTTTCGAGGGCTGCTTGAAGACAAACTTTGGGGAGTTTGGGTTTCAACAGGTGATGACTCTGGAAGTGGTATTAAAACTGGTAGAGTTGCTGGGTGCACTAGAAAGATGAAATAAACTTATATACAGATGTTATTGCTGCTTACACTAAGTGTATGGAGACTTTCAAGAGTAGATATGAGATTATTTGTTAGTTCATGTCTTGCTTTAATTGGAAAATAAAACATTTATTATTTTAACGAAATTAACTGTCTCGACCCTTACTTCGTGGAATCTACTCATTTTACTGTTTTAAATGAAACTTACTGTTTCTAGCTAATTCCACAGTATATTGACAGTATAATTCCACAGTATAATTTATTATTTTTATTGCTTTAATGGAAGAAACATATATTATCATTTTTATAGTGAAATATTTGTGTATTATGACATATCGTAACCAAGGCAGTAGTATTCAATATTGTCTAAATCAGAAAAAAATCAAAAATCAAATAATAATGAATTAAAAATAGGAAAATTAGTTAATAATAGGCAAATTAAAACATTACCTGTAATATCTTCAAGAATTTTAATTTTCTTTGAAGTGCATGGCAACTCGTCTTCATTTTTTCTTTTTGTTGGTGTAGGGATAGCTGAAGAAAAATAACGAAATATGTAACATTCAAAAGTATTTAATATAAAAATCCCACAATACTCAAAACTTACCGGGCTCATGCTTGTTTTCGAAATCGTTAGGGACAGCTAATCCTAGTAAGGATAACCTCTGTGAGTTCACGAACATTTCTTTTGCAAAGTGGTCACTACAAATACGACGTGTTTTATTCAGATATCCACTGTCAACACCGACTAAATCCGTTCTGCCACAAGCTTGAATCCATAATTTGCATCTGAAAATGTTACTTGTAATTAGATCAAATTAAGCTAATAGATCTTTCGTTATAAATACTTTGTTTAATTAAAGGACCCGTACATTTATACTCTAGTACTTTTACAAGGTGTATCAATCAATGACAAATTCAAATTTCCTTTGGAAATCGGAAGAACTTTATTTTTCTTTCCGAATAAAATTTATTTGGACAGTCTCTGTATGAACAATACACTCCGCCGTGATGTTTATTCATTTTATAAGAATAATAATAGTCTATACCACTATATTTTTATAGTTAATATTACCACAACGCACAATCTATTAGTCAAATAACACAATTAATGTCGCCGATTGAACACCTTCAAAAAATTAAGCAGACAAAAATGGCGTTATGTATTTTGAGCCAAGCCGTCACCACAGATTAGAATCTGTGCCGTCACCGTTATTGTGCATGGTTGCCAAAGATATGATTTGTGAAAAAAAGTATATATTTATGGTATGATTTTTATACATTATAATTTTTTAAATTGTATAATTCTTTTGATGTTAATAAAATTGATTTAAAACAAGTGATTGTCGAATATTTGTATCTGTATAACTATCACACTTAACAATAATGCTTATAAAATATTTGACCAATGATCGTAAATTGAAGGAAATTATGCAAATTGACAACCCTGTTGAAAAATTTCACGCAGCGGCCCGAACGGAGTCGACATACGACGATGGACATTTAAATGGGTATGTCTGCCCATCTCTCTCTCTCTTTTTATTGTTCTCTGTCAAGCTTTCGTATCTGTTCTTTCTCTAATTTGTGCTTGTATGGAACAAGAAACGGAAAATTGCTGTCATAGCGATAATGAACGTTCTTTTACAGGTACATGGACTACTCGCGAAATAAATAAAGCTTTGGAAAAGGGGTACAAAATTGTTAACATTGACGAAGTTTGGCATTTTAAGAAACAATCAACAGACTTATTCAAAGGTTATGTTAAGGATTTTATGAACATAAAGTTGGAAACCAGTCCTCATACTTATGAGTCGAATGAGGTATATGCGCAAGACATTAAAGAACAAATGGGTAGTAGATGAGCAACGTTTGTACGGGGGCACTTTCAAGGCCATCCATCGTACGGGCCATCTGCGCACGCGACGGGCCGTCACATGTGCCATCTGTCAATCCCGTCACGCGTGTCAACCGTCCTATGTGTCGTATACCCCATCTGTTCTATGTGCCATACGTGCGTTCTGTTGTATGTGTCATCTGTCAATCCCGTCATACGTGTCAACCGTCGTATGCCCCACCTGTTCTGTGATAACATGTGTCGTATGCCCCATCTGTTCTGTGATGAAGTCTATCCTTATGATTTTTCTATGTTGCCATGTATATAGTGTGACGTAAGCAGTGTTTTCGTATATCATCATATCCTACACGTATTTTGTATATAGTGTGTGACGTAAGCAGTGTTTTCATACAATTTATTAAATTGAAAAAAATATTTCGCTACCGACGATAGGATTCGAACCATCGATCACACATTCTCATGCGTTAATAGTCTTTTAGCATGCTAGCAAGACCACCAAGTTATTATCATATCAGAGCATATTGTGAAGGCGAATTTAGAATTTATCGAAATATTACATTTATTTTTAATTCAGATTGTATCATAACAACAACAAATATTCAACTGTTAGACGTTATCTACATTGTTATTGTATTTCGAATAGCTATGTAAACACCATACGGGGTAGTAGCAAATAAATGATTAATGGTATATTTTAGTAAAGGGCATTGTTAAGCATTAATTGTCATTACTGGTTGAGTATATACAGGATGTCTTAATAAAAATGCAAGTCATTCCATAAACAATTTATTATTATTTAGATACATTATTTACAATGGTAATACAGTATTTAAAAACCAGTGACGTAAACGTTCTAAATTTCTTTGGGCACATGAGTATAGCCCAGTGGCGTGGCAGGGATTTGGATCACGTTCAAAGTTTCCTGTCGCACAAGGTGTACCATCAAACTTGCAAACATCAATAATATGGGGAAATACACTAAAAATGTGGCATTTCTTCAATAGAAATTCTGCTTTCTGATGTCCCCGTACGTATATAAAGTCTGCAGCATACAGTAGCTTAGTTGCCAATATATCATTCAATTTGGAGTACTCAATGTCACCTGAAGAGTATCGAATACCATGCACATTCTTCTCCAAGTATGAGACCGTCTTCTTATCCTGGTCGCTTAACGTAGAAATTGATTGGCTAGGTAAGAATATGTAGTGACTCTGCTTAAAACCAACCTCGATGCAGAGTTCTTTTACAACAAAGACTCCATCTATAACGAAACCCTGAATGTCTACTAGCGCAACTCTCATGATGATGGCTGCTCGAATACTGACGTACAACTGTGACATACATCTCAATTTAGAGTCTTAACTATTTCTGTGAGGGGAAAATACTCCATTACGCAGTCATGTATTATAACACAATATACTTTGGTGTTTTCGGGAAAACCAATGTTTGCTTCAATATCGAGTTTTACATCGACTGTTGACGATTTCATACTTTCTTCCTGTTTCGAGCAATCAATAACAAATAATGTATGTTTCTTGAAAGAAGAATAATCCAACAGAGGGCGCTTCTGTGTTGAATTCATATAGCTAGGATAAAATTCGGTATAGTTGAAATAGGCTTCATTGTAGTCATTTTTAGTAAAATCCAACTGCATTCTTTCATTAGGCCAATATTCACCATTTAACGATAGTCGGATACTTTGAATGTCGGCGTTGTCGAATAGGGTGGGATCGGTTTTGTTGTTGTCACGTTTGTTGGTTTGAAAGAAAACAATAACATAACGAGGTCGTTCGACTGAAGTTGTAGTTTTAACAGCCCAAACTTCACGTCTAGCATTTCTGGTAATTGCAGGCAGTTCGTGTATCTCCCACTTTCTAAATGGAATAACTATAGGCTGATCCTTTTGAATGGCCTTCATAAGTTCCAACTTAATATCATCATTAGGATAGATATGCCTGATTTTCAATTCGATGCTGGTAATGTTGATGTTAACGGTTGTAGTGGAAAGTGTACCAGAAACGTTTTTTTCTGTGATAAGCACACAATCGTTATCGTTTCGAGCTCGAACCAAACGTATTGTTTGTCGTCCACACGTAATCATAAGATAGTCGTTGAAAATGTTGAAAATATGCTTTAGAGGAATTTGAAGGTTAAATGATTTGTCGCTGGTATTCAGGATGGGGTCTTTGGGATAATTCCACCCAGCTATAGCCATATGATTGGAATCTTCTTGATTGTAGCACGTCATGGCACGTACAGCGCTAACGATTCCAGGATCCCGAACAGTTTCCATCTCTCTTGCACTTTCACTATATGTACACGAATCGAAAAGGAAAGCACCAACATTATTTGCCAGCTTCACATCACCCCCTCCATGCACAGTGAGTGATCCTTTAATACACAACAAAGTTTCATTCATTGCAAAAAACGAATCAACTTGATTGATGCTGAATTCCACAATGTCACTGCAACTGAACGATTTGATGAACGGAGCATATATTCTGTACTCAGCTTTGCGAATCGATTCATCGAAACTAGGCTTGCGATAGATATCAAACATTGAAGGCATATCGTTCATACGACAACGTTTTACATACTCGGTCGTCATTGTCGTTGTTTTTTCAACAAAAAGCCCAAAGACTGCAAATACAATGTATTAGCAAATGTGAGCCGCTTCTGATGTTGCTTTGAAGAATGCCGCGTAACTAATGGCGCTGAATGTGCAGCAGAACGTCTTATATGATTAATTATCAATCCCATCTGTTGCTTCTCGCTCTAAGCTCCAACACCAAAGTGCTCTTTTCACCACGAAAGTTTATAGGATGACCGTCTTGGTCCACAGCCAACACTGTAATGTTGGTTATTTCACGTTGTGGTATAACAGGTAAATAAAGTAAATTATGTGGTGTTTCGTCAATGGCGTACCCAGGATCCACTTTTATGATAAATTCGTAAATAGTATGAGCAGGTCTGTCTGCGTCGAAGGCTCCCGTGGTAATGTTACATTCGAAACGTATGCTGGATACTTTTATAATTTTGACGGGTAGATCTGAAGAGTGCCATCGTTTGGGTTCGAGTATCTCTATTGAAAATCCTAGTATCTTTCCTAGACTGTTGGGTTGTTCAAACGAAATTCTATATTTACTGAAAATCATGCACTGTAACGTATTATTATTAGGTTTTAGTGCAAATATAGTTTCCGGTCTAAGTGAATTGCTGCCACTCAACTTCTCGAGTATATACGTTTCAATATCGGCGATTTCGTAACATCCTGTAGGTAAATCGAAACTTTGTAGCTTGTTGTTGTCATCATAGTAGTAAAACTTGCAATCTTCAATGTTTGGTATGCTATGGTATGAGTGGAATGAACGCAGCGCTAATTCGTAGTCTTTCTCCGGATGGAGTACAATAGGTGTAGGCGGTTGGAAGGTAAATACGTGATTTGAACTGTTTACTCTCAACAACTGCGACATGATGACTGATGTAAGTCGACGTATGAAGGCAGTTTAAATAATACATAGAATACTTTACAAGATTTATTTGACACACAATATACATTTCAAGGTTTACTTAATGCACGTTGACATAGAAAACAAGATGCTTGAGAACTTGCAGGACCGTCCCAATGCGTCGTCCAATCGGGGCGGTTGTAGTGAACGAAGCATGGCAGACGAATTTGTAGTTCATAACTTGTTTTGTAATAATTAGGAAGTTTATGCCATATATCTAGCAATTCAGACGGACTAACACATTCTATCAGGTATCGAATGGGAACGTCTTTTAGTTCTTCAGCAGTAAAACTTCTCAGAGGTTTTTGGTGTTGCGTTAATAATTTAATGTCCTCCATTGTTCCAAGGATGTTGAAGTAGAAATTTTAAACACAAATGTCCACAATTGAACTGGTCGTAGCTTTGATACTGATTATTGTTATAAAAAATTTTTCTTCCTCCTAGATACTTTACAAGTTCTTTGGGCGGTTTCAAATTACCAAATGAATCGAAATACTCGATGACATTATTTTTCTTTATATATGATACCCAATGGGTTCCACTGTTTTTGGACGAATCCAAGTTAACCACTGCACACTCTTGTTGTCGAGGACCGGATTTAGGTAGAGTGTCTCGCATGAAAACACCTCGAAAATGTTTAATTTTAAATAATTTTGCATAACGTGCAATATCGGTGTCGTACAGTGGACGATTGGGTAGCTTTATCGACAGTTTTTTGACTTTTTTAAATACAATCCAAATCCTTTACCTCCCCCATGCTTTTTCAGATATAAGCTATTTCCGATATGTTCCATAGCCTTATTATGACGTATATCTTCTTCCAATTTCCTTCGAGCATTATTGGCATCAATGACGGTCTTTGCAACTCCTGCAGCTCCACCCGATAACGCTCCAAGTGCTGAGAGTCCCGCAAACAGAGGTATAAGCGGTAGAAAACCACCAGATTTTACAACAGGTATCACGCGAGGAACATTAATTTTCTTTGACCCTCCAAATTGTCGGATAAGTGCTTTGGCCGCTCGTAAAGCAAACAAGGCGCTTTCTTTCAAAGATGCTCCTCTCTTCATGGATTTGCCTACCTTTAGCACAACATCTCGATGGAAGGAACGACGTTTTCCCATTCCCAACTTTCGTTTAACCTTCATGCCGCCCGTAACAAGTAATGCAGCACTCTTTTCTCCCAGAGTAGCGTCTTTTGATTTGACTCGAGCCCAAGCTTTATCTTCCAACTCCTTATCTGCTTTGTGACGTTCTTCAAGAGACTTGTTTTGCGAATAAGCAATATCGTGCTGTTTACAAGCCTCATCTAAAGGATTAATGCCCACGTCGCCACGTGCAAGTCGCTTTTCTAACTTTGTTCCTGCTGTAAATGGAGAGAGAGAGTGTATAAGTCTTTAACAGTTACCAAGTTATAGTCATGTGATCACTTACGTCCACAATAATTGTAGGCGGGTAAATGAAGTTCGAATGGAAGTTTATTGATTAGAGAATTTAAAAGACCTTCTCCCTCAAACACCAACATTAAGACTGATCTGAAGAGATGTGATGTCATCCATATATATATATATATATATATATATATATATATATATATATATATATATATATATATATATATATATATATATATATATATTGAAAACACTTTAGTAGCACCCACCACAAGATGAAGATCGTTCAACAAGAGCAGACGCTACCCATTGAGAACTTGGACTTTACCTCTAATCCATCATAGGTTGGTAAACATGGTAAACTACTGCCAAATTCTTTTCGTGCCATTATCTGTGGTCCTAGCGGATGTGGAAAAACAAACGTGATGTTATCACTTTTATTCAACCCAAATGGCGCTAAATTCAAAAATGTTTACGTCTATTCCAAGTCGTTATTTCAACCGAAATATCAATTGCTGCAGGAAGTACTAGGAGAAGTTAAAGGTGTCGGTTACTTTCCATTTAAAGATAATGAGGAAATTGTTAGTCCGGACAAAGCAAGATCCAACTCGATATTCATATTTGATGATGTCGCCTGCGATGGTCAACAGAAAATTCGTGAATATTATTCAATGTGTCGTCATAAAGACATTGATGCGGCCTACTTATGTCAAACATATTCGAAAATACCGAAACAGCTCATACGCGATAATTGTAATATGATTGTGTTATTCAAGCAGGATGAAATTAATCTAAAACATATATTTGACGAGCACGTGTCACCAGATATGACATTTGAAGAATTTAAAAAGATTTGCTCAGACTGTTGGTCGACCGATAAATATGGAACGTTGGTAATTGTAAAGGATTTTGCTTTAAATAGCGGTAGGTATCGTATTGGCTTCGATAAATATATAAAGGTGTTAGTCAAGTGTACATGCTACTAGTCTGCATCATCATGTCCGACGATAAGGTTGCAATTGCTTTGCGTAAGAAGAAAGTTAATGAATTGGCGAGATCAATTCGCAAGAAATATTTAGCGTTAAAATTGGGCAAATCAGAGCGCGATGAGTCTCTTAATAAACTATTTAAACCGATATCTACACCGCTAAAGGAAATTGTAGAGTCCTCAAAGACATTGCAGAAAATCATTTCAAATTTGAATCCAATTATAAAGGAGGAGGAGGTAAAAAAGAAGAAGAAAAACTAGATGATGTGTTTGTAGCACCGTCTTTTCTGGAATCGGAATCTGTAGCTGAAACAGATGAGGCGGGAGATATTATACGCCCTGAATCTCCAGAGGAGATGCGTCCTGACGTTTCGCATGAAGCTTTTCAAGAATATATGGAACAATACCCCGCCATCAGTTTAAAATACATTGAGGATTATTTTCAAAAAGATGATAAAATTGACAAAAATTACGGTCCTATCTATGATGATATGTTTGGGTGGATGTTGGGTAAACGTCGAATTGCCTTTGATAAAACAAACGGTAATATAAACGTGCTACAGGATGCTAACAAAGAGGCGAGATACTTGCCTGGAACTCGAGGATTGTACGAGCTGTTATTTTACAACGATCCGCAATATGAAGAGGAAGATTTAAAACATTACAAAATTCTGTTAAACAATACACAAGTCCATCTTGATACTCTCAATCGCCTTAAAGGTTCAAGTACTGACAAATACAAATATATAATTAAACCATTATTTAAAATACCGCGATCAGACTCAGTACCGAGTAGATCACAAAATATGTCTCCAACTCAACGATCTGGCTCCATGTCAACTAGAACTCGCCTGAAATCAATTCCACTTACTAAGGGAAAAGGACTTGGCTTAACGTACAACGAAAAACCTATGGAATATATTTATTGGGATGATCCAAATGAATTGGTGGAACGTTTGAAATTATTGATTGCTTCAAAAGAGGCAGGTAATACGTCCAACGACAACGAAATAGTTGCCATCATAAATGAGCTAAAAGAAGCCAATATAATTGAATAACCAAAAAAAGTCTACTCATTTCAATCATGCCTGTCGATAAGTTTGGACACCGACGTCGTCATGCTAATGAACGGATTACACCTTATATGCCGAAAGTAGCACACACTCCGGACGGTAATATTGATGCTGAAAATGTGAGAATCTGTAATGTTAAGACGCCGACTACAAGTAGCGATGCTGTCAATAAACTTTATGTCGATGAGCAAATGCAAGTGTATCATAATGAACTTGGAGTACTTCAAAACAAAATCAACGACATTAATTCATTTATTTCGAGAAATCCGCCAGTCGCAGCTCGAGATATGGCAACTAAAAAGTACGTCGATGATGTGATTGTTGTGATCAAAGATAATATGAGACAAGAATTCAAATCTTTTGTTCAAGGTTTTGGGGAAATATTTTTAAAAGATATACAACAACAATTCCAAGGAAAAATCGATAAGCATGAAGTATCCATAAACGAATTACGAACAAATTACTTGAAGAAAGGTATCAAATAGTATCGAAAAGATATCATCAGTTGAGAACGTGTATGCGCTTACGAAGCATGTCGTCCAAAATACAGCTTGTTAACGAACTCCACAAACCGATGCGTAAAAATTATCCGCGCAGACGTACAATTGTCAAAGGCATAGATGATTTATGGCAAATGGATTTGGCTGAAATGCGACCTTACGCTCATCAAAATAAAAACCATAAAATGATTCTAGTCGTTATCGATTGTTTTTCAAAGTTTTTGTGGACACGACCATTAAAGACAAAGACTGGCGAAGAGCTTACTCGTGCATTCTCGGACATTCTCGCCCACACAGGTCGAACACCCAAAAATCTTCAATCGGACCAAGGAACGGAATTTTACAACAACAAGTTTCAACAATTGATGAAAAAACATGGAATTAATCACTATAGCGTATTTAGTACGAAAAAAGCTGCAATGGCCGAACGAGTAATACGATCATTGAAATCAAAACTATATAAACATTTCAGTTTAAATGGCACCTACAAATGGATAGATATTCTACCAGAAATTACAAACGAATACAATAATATAAAGCATTCAACTACCAAGTATAAGCCCTCCCAAGTCAATAAATCCAACGAAGAAGCTATTTTAAACCAAACCTATAAACATCTAAAGATTGCGGGACCACGAAAATTCAAAGTCGGTGATATTGTTCGTATAAGCAAGTCGAAGCATGCCTTTGAAAAAGGATACACACCCAATTGGACGACAGAACTATTCAAAATCGTTAAAGTGAAAATAACCAATCCTGCCACCTATTTGCTTGAGGATATGTATGGAGTACCAATCAGTGGAGGGTTTTATGAGGAAGAGCTGCAGAAAACGTCAAATCCAGACATTTACTTGGTGGAAAAGGTACTTAGAAGAAAAGGCAACAAAATGTATGTTAAATGGCTTGGATTAGACGGAAAGTATAATAGTTGGATTGGAAAAACAGATGTTGTTGTTGTGTAACCACTTTTCATTTCAAGTTATGAGAACTGTGGTTTTGTAGCGAAGAGAATTAACCGCAAAGATAGATAGGAGTTGATATAAATTGGAGTGAGCTGTAGGTTATATTGTTAGTAGTCAATATGAGTTCTCAAGATAGCGGTTTTAGTAGCTGTGCTACAGAAAATTATAATTATAGTGTTGAATTAGATCGTATTTTGGAAATGTATGAAATAGCTGCTAAAAAAGAAGATCAGTACCTGTTGTATACCGAGTATCCTACACATACGAATTTCCAAATTGGTTGTGGTTTAAGTCCCGCAAGAACGTTCAGTAGCGCAATCACTCTATCAGCAACGAATAACCCTACGAAAATCTCCTTCAGCACTTTCGAATGGGCTACGTTTATCGATATTTTAAATAATAATTCATTCATAGATGAACCACTTCCAGCGTTTTACGATGATTATGAGCCGGAGACGATACAATGTGGCGACTACTGTACCATTCATCAAGTAATATTCGATTGTGTAAAATGGTTGGAAGTAATCAAACACGGCGTCAGCTTCCCTTTAACTCAACAAGATGTTCATCAAATTCTACAACTCCATCATCATCTCATTTCCCCTCGTCTCACCCATTTGGAATCTCTAAATTTTGGTGAATACTACAGAAATGTGATTGAACTTATTAGGAATTTTGCTCAAAATAATGGACATTTAAGTAAATTTGAGTTATTGTATACTATATGTGATTGTAGTGATAGCGTATTGTCTGTAGCACTTAGAGAATTTATATATTTCTATAAAGCTAAAGTTGTAAATGATTTAGATGATGTAATAAATTGATTAATTAACATTATTGTTTGTTTTTATTTCCTCACGTCCTTCTCACGTGAGTCGTTTGAAGAATTTACTAAACAAAGTTACTATTGGTCACAAGCACGATCAATATACAAGATGTTGATGAAAAAAAAATCATAACTAAGTAATACATTTTTATTGATAAATATTTATAATTTTGTGTAACAGAGTTTTTAATTGATTCAATAGCGTATCTTCAGGGCAGGGTACTCCAAATAGGCTCCAAGTAAACGGTTTCGCAAGTAATTCTGTTTTGTTCCATTTTGAATGTATAACATAATTATTATCACCCTTTATACATCGAGGTCTCTTCATCAAATCAATAGTTTCTTTATTAGGCGTTCCATCTACAGGAAGATTATATTTTTCTTGAAAATTAATAAGGACGGCTTCAAAGTCAGTTAATGAATTTTGACTTGAATTCATATAACCATATTTTTCGAAAAATGATTTAGCGTACGACACATTATCATTTTAGGTGCATGAGGCTGCAGAAACTAGGATCAATACATATATACTCTTCAACATCTTGAATGATACTAATCATTAGAGGATACAAAAACGTTATTTTATATTTTTTTTTTCTAATTGATATGATAAAATTAGAACATATTCGTTATTTCTTTCCCGTTATCAATTATTGTGGTTTTTTGATATTTCACATTGCTGTTTTTTCATCGATTATGAATGTAGCTAATATAATGAATTTATTCTCTACATTCTTTTTTACTCCACCGTATATATAGGGAACATCGAATTCTGATTATAAAAATAATATGTTTTATTCGTCAGCAATACTGCAAAGTTTAATTTTAAACCTTGTGGTGAAAATGATAATGGATTATTGAAAAACATGTTTACAATTTTGATAAATTTTAATATTTTTACATAATGAAAATGTTAGTTTAACAATGTTTACTAAAACAAATATGGTTAATAATATTATACACATCATTTAAAAATAATGTTTAGCTCATCACCGTTCATGTTTCGAGTTTTGTGGGGCGGATTCGATTTAACGGATATACCACTGTTTGCGGTGTTTGTCGTTTAAAGGTGCAATCTATAGCATTTGAAATCTCCTGTTGTTCCCCCGTTTTTTGTAATTCTTCAGGAGGCACCCAATTTATCGTGAAATTCTCCCATTCATTTGGATTTGAATCGGCACTAAGATGTAGGCTTTCAATTTGCATCATAACCTTTTTCTTATCTTCATAAAAAGTAATATCCTTATTCAATCGATCTATTTTCATTATAAATTCCTCAATTCGACGTCTGTACTCAACAGAAGACATGTCTCTAATGATTCCATTTATTTTGATTTGAATCTGAGATGTGGGTTTTCAGTGTGTATCATAAGTTCATTATACGGGGTGTGGTCAACAAAAAGATGGGTCTCTATTGATTCCATTTATTTTGATTTGAATCTGAGATGTGGGTTTTCAGTGTGTATCATAATTTCGTTATACGGGGTGTGGTCAACAGAAAGATGGGTCTCTATTGATTCCATTTATTTTGATTTGAATCAATACATGGATTTCTCTTATCTTCACGTAACGTCCTTATTCAATCGATGTTATACGAAAACACTGATTGCATCACACTATATACATGGACAATGTAGGTTGGCAGTATTGACGAAAGATCGACTTTAATCCAGACAATAATAGCAGAGTGATCTTATGGCGATGTTGGCGTCTTGTATACCGATCATCGTAGTAACATATTTATGACAGCGCCTCGTATATCGGTATATTATTGAAAAACTTATCGCTTATCTCTTCTTCTTTCCCATCAATCAACGACACCCTCTGGTCACTGTCTTCAGGTATGATTCTTGTAAACCCTCTGGTCATTGACTTCATCATAATGGTGTTTATTTGACTCCAAACTGACTAATCAGAGATGCTTGTGCCCTTTTGGTATCGTAGACATCTTGTATACTGATCATCGTAGTAACATATTTATGACAGCGCCTCGTATATCGGCATATTATTGAAAAACTTATCTCTTCATCTCTTCTTCTTTCCCATTGATCAACGACACCCTCTGGTCACTGTCTTCAGGTATGATTCTTGTAAACCCTCTGGTCATTGACTTCATCATAATGGTGTTTATTTGATTCCAAACTGACTAATCAGAGATGCTTGTGCCCTTTTGGCATCGTAGACATCTTGTATACTGATCATCGTAGTAACATATTTATGACAACACCTCGTATATTGGTATATTATTGAAAAACTTATCGCTTATCTCTTCTTCTTTCCCATCAATCATCGACACCCTCTGGTCATTGTCTTCAGGTATGATTCTTGTAAATCCTCCGGTCATTGACTTCATCATAATGGTGTTTATTTGACTCCAAACTGACTAATCAGAGATGCTTGTGCCCTTTTGGTATCGTAGACATCTTGTATACTGATCATCGTAGTAACATATTTATGACAACACCTCGTATATCGGTATATTATTGAAAAACTTATCGCTTATCTCTTCTTCTTTCCCATTGATCAACGGCATCCTCTGGTCATTGTCTTCAGGTATGATTCTTGTAAACCCTCCGGTCATTGACTTCATCATAATGGTGTTTATTTGACTCCAAACTGACTAATCAGAGATGCTTGTGCCCTTTTGGTATCGTAGACATCTTGTATACTGATCATCGTAGTAACATATTTATGACAACACATCGTATATCGGTATATTATTGTAAAACTTATCGCTTATCTCTTCTTCTTTCCCATTGATCAACGGCACCCTCTGGTCATTGTCTTCAGGTATGATTCTTGTAAACCCTCTGGTCATTGACTTCATTACAATGGTGTTTATTTGACTCCAAACTGACCAATCAGAGATGCTTGTGCCCTTCTGGCGTCTTTGTACATCCTGTATACGATAATAATCTAAAAACAATGTAGATAACGTCTAACAGTTGAATATTTGTTGTTGTTATGATACAATCTGAATTAAAAATAAATGTAATATTTCGATAAATTCTAAATTCGCCTTCACAATATGCTCTGATATGATAATAACTTGGTGGTCTTGCTAGCATGCTAAAAGACTATTAACGCATGAGAATGTGTGATCGATGGTTCGAATCCTATCGTCGGTAGCGAAATATTTTTTTCAATTTAATAAATTGTATGAAAACACTGCTTACGTCACACACTATATACAAAATACGTGTAGGATATGATGATATACGAAAACACTGCTTACGTCACACTATATACATGACAACATAGAAAAATCATAAGGATAGACTTCATCACAGAACAGATGGGGCATACGACACATGTTATCGCAGAACAGGTGGGGCATACGACGGTTGACACGTATGACGGGATTGACAGATGACACATACAACAGAACGCACGTATGGCACATAGAACAGATGGGGTATACGACACATAGGACGGTTGACACGCGTGACGGGATTGACAGATGGCACATGTGACGGCCCGGCGCGTGCGCAGATGGCCCGTACGATGGATGGCCTTGAAAGTGCCCCCGTACAAACGTTGCTCATCTACTATGGGTATTGAGTTGGATATTGATAAAATTAAACCCAACCCCGGTATGCGAGCCGTCGCTAAAATATGTTTAAATTCTTTGTGGGGTAAGTTTGGCCAAAGAAGTAATATGTGTCAAACATAATACGTAACGGACTTGAAAAAATGGTACGACATATTGCTTAATGACAAAATAGACTTTTCTAATTGTTTGTTTCTTAATGATGAAATGGTACAAGTAACATACAAGTACAATGATTTATTTTACGAGGACTCGACTTCTACCAACATTTTTATAGCCACTTTCACCACGTCAAATGCGCGTCTCAGACTTTACGAGATGCTCGACCGTTTAGGTACAGCTGTAGTATATTTTGATACAGATTCAGTGTGTTATATTGATGACGGGGTAAATACAGTACCCACGGGTAGCATGTTAGGTGCTTGGAGGATGAACTAGCATCTGATGACTATATATGCGAATGGCTCTCCTCGGATCCAAAAAGTTACTACAAGACATTAAAGGGTATAGAAGTAACGAAGATTAAGGGCTTTACATTAAACCATGAAAATAGTCAGACACTAAATAACACAAGTATGAAGCAAATTATTTAAGGATCGGCTTCCAAAGTTGTGTTGCGTTTTGACCAAATTATCCGAGACGTTAAAACCAATGACCTTGTGACCAAGAAACGTACGTCTAAAACATTTCGAATGGATTACAAAAAGAGACGAATTGTTGACCATAGCGGCAGCAGCAACACCAATTTTATAGACACTTTGTCTTGGGGGTATTAACACATCGTTTTTATGGTTTTTTGTTGATATTGTATTATTTTCGTCTTTTTTTACCGGAATGTTTCAAATTTAACGTTTTTACGGTAAGAAGGCTGTCAAAGTACACCACTCATAAAGTTTAGGTTTTGGTGCCTTTTGTATCTTAACTCGTAATATGTCCAACCAATCAATATCTTTTAATAATTTACACCTTTACCAATAAAAGTCATAAATGTTTTTTTTAATATAACTCTTTGAATATAATTAATAATTCTTGTTTTTAATTGATTTTGATAGTTGGCTGGGAAGTGCTACCATTGCTGCTTAGACTTCGTTTGCGGCTCAATTATCAATTATTCCGTTTTTATTATTAATTTAACTAACTTGCTTATGTTGTTGTATGCTGCGGTTGTCTTAGTATTATTAGGGGTGTTATACGTTTTGTTAAGAGGTGTTAAAATGGATAAAAATATTAAAGTGTTTTGTGGTCAAAAGGCTGTTGAAAAGATACGCTCAATACCTATTGATTGTGATGAGATGACTCTTTTTATTAATCAATGGGTCAAAGATACTGGTATATTCTGTTTTATTTATTATCACGCTGAAGCACCGGTGTCGTTTATACTTTTTTCAACTATGCTATATGACCCTTTGAATATACACAAATAACCTAGAACTCTAAATTTTATTCATACTCTACGAAATTTCCGTAGAGTTGGTTATGCGTCAAAATTAATACAATTTTCCAAAGAACATGTGGAGTTTACAGCTTTTTGCGATACGACCATTTCTGAAAATATTTTTAAAAAAAGCGGGTGCCAATACTATGGTCTTTTCAACGGTTTACCTATGTACAGAAGTTAATAACACTCATTGTTAATAATCGTTGTTTTTAATTCTATTTCTAGTCATTTATGCTTTGTTAAACTGCTAGTTTTCGTATGTTTCTATAAAATATCTTGTATGTATTTTTAAGTAAAATTTTAATTATCTTTCGTTTAATATTTAATTGTTATATAAATATGTTTACAGTTTTGGTTTATGTAGTGATTCTAGTATTTATTTTTGTAACTAGCTGCTTTTGTAAACATATGTGTATTACTTTTATCGTTTTTTAATGAATCAGAGTAATTATTAACTAATATTTTTTTGTATTTTTAATTCGTATTGTTTTTTCAATTTACTTTCCAGGTATAAAAATTGATATTGTATTTGTTAAACGTTTTCGCAAAAATTATATTTATAAATAAAAGACTTTTTTTTAATTTATGGTGTTTTGTTCCATGCTGTGTGTATGGTTTTTAATCTAAAGCCTTTTTTAGCCAAGCCTGGTCAGACATATTATCCTCGCCTCTTTCTCTGCTTATAAAAGTCTTAAAGATTGGACTCTCCTTCTGGCCCGAGATTCTTGTTTCCTAATGAGGATAGGTCAAATATTTTCTTACATTTTTATAATGATAATAACTATTTATTACAATACATGATATACCTGCTCATACAGCGTTATGAAATAGAAATAAAACCGTTGTTTGTTATTGAGAAAACCGCAAAAACGTTGATAACACTATACATTTTGTCGTTTTTTACTTAAACGATGTTGAATATGTGTATACAGCAATGATATTTGATAGTGTAAGGGCTTAAAAGAGTTTTAAAGACTAACAACTACGAGGGTGTAGACTTACTTAACAAGTTTGTTTGACTGTATTGACAACAACGGACAGAGGTGGAGTTTCTTATTTGTATATTAAGAAAAATAATACATTTCTTTTTTATTAGTTATTTATTATTCTTCAAAATAATACATCATTCTAAAATACATGTAGGAACAGTTAAGATTTAATTTTTTCTTAGTCAATCGTGCTGGAACTACATCTTCTTATACAAACATACTCCAGTCGTGGTTGACTGATGCAATACCTAAACTCGTTCTGTTAGGTCTTTGGGTTGAATGTGTCCACGTTGGCCATAATTGTTAAGTGTAACTACTATAGACTAAACACTTGGGCCGTCCTTCCACAAATAGTTTCTTATATACTTAGTGCATCTTAAATATTTGTGTGTCAAAAGTTGTACCGTGTATGTCTACGTTTTGATCTGAGGAAACAACGTCTTCAATATGGTCCAGTAAATTTTCAAAATTGATATTAGCAGATGTTTTCGTAGGAATAGGGTTATTGAACTTAGGGTTCAGAGCAACAATTCTAATATCACCTTTTAAGTAATTTGCTTGTTCTTTTACCGTTGTTAATAGAGAGTTATTGCAAACTTGCAGAATGTATACCGTATACTTTACACCTTAGCGCTATGGCGATGTAAGGTATGCATGAAAATGTGAGTTATTGCATGCTAATGGTGGGGTGTCATGTCAACTGTCAAAATATAATAGTGGAATTATTTTATTGGATTGGATATTGGGCTTGAGTTGATGATAGAAAAGTATTTTTCAACAAAATTATGGAAGAACTTTTGAATGTTTTTGTTGAGGAAGAACATGAAGATGAAGACATAGAGGAAGCCGTATTATTTCACCTTATCAATCATGTGGAAGGTCGACGAAGAAATATGTATGATCGCCTCAATTTACAGTTAATGTTACCCAGTTATATAAAATCTAATTTCCGATTTGAAAGAGAACACATTGTATTGTTAGCAGAAAGGCTTAGGTTACCAGCTGTAATTAGAACAAGAACGAGAAATGTTGTATCAGGTTGATTTTCTCCTAATAATAGTAAATAAATACCTATTACCCCTAATTTCGTGTTACAGGAGTTGAAGGATTGTGCATTTTGCTTAGAAGATTAGCTTATCCAAATAGATTGAAGGACTTGGAAAACATAATTGGTCTAAGTGCACAATCAATTTCCCAAATATCGAATAAACTTGCTACCCTAATTTTGGCAAATTTTGGACATGTTTTGGAGAATTTAGATAATGTATTATGGCTGAATAGAGAACGCCTGATTACATATTCCCAGGTGAAAACTTTGTTTTATGTTTAAGTGGAAAGTACAATATTGTACATTAATTTAATGTTACAGGCAATAACTAATGCAGGTGCTCCAATAAGGAACTGTTGGGGCTTCATTGACGGAACTGTCAGAGCTATATGTCGACCAAAACGATATCAACAGGAATATTATTCTGGACACAAGAGATTGCATTGTATTACGTATCAGTCGGTGATTACTCCAGATGGAATTGTAATCAATTTAAATGGAGCTTATCCAGGAAGAAATCATGATGCAGCCATTTTTAGAGATTCGGAAATATATGTCCAATTACAAAGAAACGTAGTATTTCACAATGGGCAATATGTGTTGTATGGAGATCAAGGTTATGGTATAAGAGAACTGTTACTTGTTCCATATGCCAATCCTGTTACAGAGGAGCAGCAAAACTTCAATACAGCAATGAGTAGTCTTAGGGTCAGCGTGGAATGGGGTTTTCAAAAAGTGATCAGTGAGTTTGCTTTTGTAGACTTAAAAAAAATCAGAAACTATTACTTCAGGACGTGGAGAATTTCTATAAAGTTGCAGTTTTATTACCAAATTGTCATAGTTGTCTGTACAGAAACCAGACATCTTTTTATTTTCGTGTTATTCCACCAAGTTTGGAGGAATACCTTTCATAAATTTTTAGAAGAAATGTGTGAAGACTGGTTAGACGCTGTGGTGTCACACAATTACAAATTGTAAAAATGACCTCTTCATCACACACACTCTTCACACCTACATACGTATTTTGATAACTAAGTTATCATCATCAGTAGGAAATCTACACACTCGGAGAGTGATATTGATAACTTAGTTATCAAAATATGTATTTAGGTGTGAAGTGTAGTGTGGTGAAGGTGTCATTTTTAAAATTTTTAATACAAGAAATGTAATAAATAAAAATATATGTTCTTATGTATTTGTTTTATTTCTCACTCTTATCTTCTGTCTATGATGAAACACTGGTAAATAAATTGAAAATACCAAAGCCTGTTAAAAATAATAGCTATTTGTGTAAGACACAAGTGACACGCGAGATACGGAAAAAATACTGTACATGCTCAATTACAATATACATAAAAAATAAAACTACATTAAAAAACTTTGTCCAAGATCTATTCATATTATTTTGTGTGCAATAACTTGTCAATCAGATTTTGCTGAAATTCAAAATTTTGTTGCAGCTGCTTTCTTTCAGACAGTTCTACTGCATGCCTCTCCTGATCCATTTGCCACCTAACTTGCCTCTCAGCACTTTCTGCAGATAATTTCTGCTCACCTAAAACCAACCGCCTCTCTTCCAATGCAATTTTTTTTTCTTCTAATGCAATTTTCCTTTCTTCTAATGTAATTTTCCTTTCTTCCAATTGCATTTCTCGATTTCTTATTTCGAGTTGTTGTTCGTGCTTCGTACTCAAGTAATCAAGTGCTCCTTTTTTTAAAGGGTAACGTTTGGCACGAATTTGGGAAGGCACTACAAGAAAAAAATAATTAAAACATTAAGTTACAGATATATCGGGGAACTTTTTATTTCAACCAAATATGATGTCATTGTTTAAATAATTTAACAGTATTGAAATAACTATATTGTGGTTACACACATTATTTTTATCATTTAGTTATTCATTTTATTCACACATTTGGGGCACGAATGACAAAGTTCTACTTACAAATAATATATGGCTTACCTAAAATTTTTCTCTTCGGAGTGACCTTTGTTGTGGTACAGGAATCTTTTGTAGGAGGATCGACATCAATATGTTCTATTATTTCTTGGTTTTCTTCAACCACATCATGATTAATCTCAACAAATTCCTCACTTATAACATTATGTTCTCTATCTAATGCATCTAGAATAAAAGTTTATTATAGCAAGTTAATTTATATTTTTCATTAATTTCGAAAAATTTACTATACATAATAGCTCAGATTACCTGAATATACTAAAGCATCTACTTACAATCATGATCATTGCTTGCTGCCCAGAGATCCCTATCTAACTGCCCTTTCACCGAAGAATCCTTCTTATTGCATTCTTTTGTATTACTATGACGAAATTGCTGCATCAAATCAAATATATTTTGAAACAAATCTTCCTTTTCTGTATGAATTTCTTTAATACCTGACCTAACATGAACGTATGCAACTATAAAATTATATCCTTTGTGAAAATGTGCACATCAAACGTACTTAGCTCTATTCGTTCTCTCTTCCTTGATCCATTTGAGGACCAGATTGTTTGCATGGCTTTTTATGGCCCTCAGTGCAAAATGTTTGCCAGTAATTGAATTTAAATTTTGTTGCACATTTGTCCATTGAGTTGGGCTTTCCGATGGATTGCAACTAACGATTTCTCGTAACAATATTAAAATATCGTTTTGAGAAAATCGAACTCGTTTTAGATTCTCCATAACGCAATTACCAAAATAATTAAACAACACCAAATAACAACTGTGAACTGCTGACTGATTTTACTTTCTCTAAGGCTGACTACTTCGCAAAATACTATCTGTCAAGTCTGAGACTGCTAGCTACACAGAACTATCTAACTTATCACGAAACAATAAAATTACACAGCATAACCAAATATATATAACGTATAGGGTTTAAGGCTCCTCCTTATTCCTTAGATATAGCGTTCGGCGTTATACCTTACAAATCTTTATTTACTGTTACGCATGCGTAAATGTCATTGTAAGGCATACCGTATACCCCAGATGATGTGCAATAACTCTCTAATGTTTTTTCTAGTATTGTTCGTAACGATTTTCTTTCCCCTTCTAAAGATCCTCCAAATTTATTATCAAGTTTAACAAATTTTAACTGATAAGTAGCCATATACACATTAAATTTCTTTATAAATTTATTACTCAGCTCATTTAAAGAACATTCTGCAAACATTGTCGGTTGTTACCCTCACGAATATCAATACTATACTGATACCTACGTCTTGTTCCAAAACATTTTTATTATCATTATTAAGAACATTTTTGTTGCCGAAGCCTTTGACTGTATCAACGACAGCCTTTTTGACAACTTTTTCCACATTTTAGGAAAATATATAGAGAATAAGACAGTCTTCTAAGCCGCTATAGACACTAGTTATGTCTTCGTTGTTCTATTATAAATTTGTTTTTTAATAAGAATTACTAAATAATATTGGTGGTAGTAAACCTTTTTATATTGTCATAGTATGGTTGTGTTTGAGAAACATTAGTGTTGTGTGTTTGGTATCAATCTTAAAACGCCTTAGAAAAATCGTTTCTGTTAATGTCAAAAAAGTGGGTCAATAATTATAAATTGTTTACAAAAATTCAGTAGATCTTTGAATATTGTTACCCCGGATATACCACCACCACAGAAAACTGATAAGTGCCAACCGTCGTATTTTTTCAATTTTATCACATTGTTGTTTTGTTTGTTAAAGCCTGTGTTGGTGTGTTATGTAATACAAAGTTTTTTGAATTAAGAGCGTTTGGTTTTGTGATTTATTATTATTTATTAAATTGCACTTTCACAGACCATATGACATAAGGCACATTTGACAGACGACACATGCAACAGAAAACAAGAAACACGTGACAGACGACGCAGACCATACGACATAAGAAACATTTGACAGACGCCACATTCGCCAAATACTTGAAACACATGACAAACGACACAGACCATACGACATAAGACACATTTGACAGATGACACATACGACAGATGCCCCATACGACACATTTGACGGTTGACACACGTGACGGGATTTTGGCAATGTAGGTAGACGACGACAGATGGCGTAGACTGACAACATAATGACACACATGGCGCTAAATACAAGACACCATTCACAGACCATACGACATAAGGCACCTTTGACATACGACGAAAAACAAGAAACACATGACAGACGACGCAGACCATACGACATAAGGAACATTTGACAGACGACGTAGACCATGCGACAGAAAACAAGAAACACCTGACACACGCCGCAGACCATACGACATAAGATACATTTGACAACCAACACATATGACGGACCATACAACAGAAAACAAGAAACCCATGACAGACGGTGCAGACTTGATATACGTCACACAGAAGATAGATGACACAAGGTTAACTGCATTAACGACATGTGATGTACCATGTAGGTTTACAGTATTGCCGATAGATGACGAGGTAGGTGAGGTAACTGTATTACCGACACGTGGTGGATAATGTGGGTTGGCAATATTGACGATAGATGACAAAGCAGGGTAGGTAACTGTATTACCGACACGTAGTGGACAATGTAGGTTGCCAGTATTGACGGTAGATGGTTGGCACATACGGCACATTTGACGGTTGACACACGTGACGGGATTGACAGATGAAACATACGACTCATTTGACGGGTTTGACAGTTGGTCCATACGGCACATAGAAAAATCATAAAGATGGAGCACATCAGAGACATACCAGAGGCACCTCAGAGACATACCAGAGACACATACGACGGAACGCACATACGACACATACGTTACATACGACGGAAGGCATATACGGCACATGATGACACATTTGACGGTCGGCACATATGACACATTTGGCAGATGACACACGTGACGGGGTTGACGGATGTCACACGTGACGGGTTGACAGATGACACATACGACGGCCCGACGCGTGCGCAGAAATCCAAGATGGCCGCCTTCCGGTATGTTTTCGTGGGGTTTACTTCCGCTACACAAGATTTCGTGGGGTTTGCTATGTTAGGTTACCGCCATTCGAGCTTCCGGTGACGCACTAAAAATGGCGGCAGGGGGGGCTGAAGTGTCCCACTATCTACTGATGTGGATTGTTGGGCAATAATAGATCAATTGACATAATGTCTTGCGAATTGGAGAAAACTAAGTCTAAAAATACATTATTGTTATTAGGTATCGTATTAATTTGTTTTAGTCCACTAAAAGAAAAATGTTCATTCAGTATCGATGCTGGATATCCAATTGGACAATGCTGTAATAGTCCATCCCGATCTTGGGGGTACCAAGTGGCCAATGGCAAATTATAATCACCAAATAAAAATACTGATGAGTTCATATAATTGAATAGTATATTTTCGACTGACTGACAGTGACTTTCATAGATGACGTTGCCAGAGCCCGCACGAATGTATGTTGAACCAAAAATGAAACTGCTTTTGTTGTGTGTAAGATGTACGAATAGATGTTCAACATCAATATTCACTTCAGTAATTTGATAAACTTGTAAATCAGTCTTAAATTCCATCAAAACTCCTCCACCTCTTTTCAGGTTACTCGTTGATTCATTTCTATCACATCGAAATACTTGATAGTTTTTTAAACCAAGCTCTGAAGTAGCAAATGAGCCTGTCAACCAAGACTCAACTAAGATTATGATATCGTAATCGCAGCATGCTACAGCATTCTGCAATTCAATTAATTTTGTTCTCAATCCTCCAACATTCTGAAAATAAATCTTGAATTTTTGTAGAGGGGTTTCGCTTAGTTTTTTCTTAGGAGTTTAGTTTCAATAACCAGACGACCTGCTCTGTATCGAATAATCAAATTTTGTTCACCATTTTCTCTGCGTAATTTTAAGTCATTGTGAACCTTCCTAAACGCTTCTTGTTGTAATTTTGTTCTGTCAGGACCAATGTTATATCTAGAGGAGGACAAAACTCTTCCTGATTTCAAGGCTTTAGTAACAAAATCAGGGTTAGATAAGACTGCTTTGATGGGTCTCGGCTTATTGGATTTCTTACCAACTCTTATCACTCGAACAAGCTCCTTTTCATGAACACCCACGGACTCCAGGATATTAACTATTTTTCTTCTATCATACTCAATACGTTGGTTCAATTCCGGTGCACCTGATTCTTCCATATTATAGATCATCATGTTATTCGCTCGTTGGGAACGTTCATAGACTTCCGATAGCATGAGATCCATATTGTTGGAGGGATTCATTTGTTTCATGGTTTCCATCACTTTTTTTAGGAAACTGATCTCAGATTCTAATGAAGTTATTTCATTTAGTAGGTATGGCACTCTTTTAATAGCCGAGCGACAGACCTCACAGAAAAACATTATAATTATTTTTTGAACAACTACAGCTCTGATTTCGCTTGCACATAATCCACTACATTTTTCCACAAGGTGGAACCAAACTCTGCAGCTATCACATTGTATTTCCTTGTCATCATCCGAAATTTCCTGCTTGCAACTCGAGCAGGAGATCGACATTCTAACCTCAATTTTTCAAATACTGTTTTCTTTGTAGAAATATGTCCAGCAGAACAATTTTGATATGGATTATATACAGTATTATAAGACTTATTCGATTTGTTGAAAACTGTGATTAAAATTTAATTTAGAACCGAAAATTTTTCGTTATTGAATTACGAGAGATGGGAGTAGCTACTCGCACGACAACACGATTTAACACAATGTAATCGCAATCCTTTCCTCTTCCTACATAAAACTGAAAAAAACATACCGTATTTAACGATAGACGTAAATGGATGATGGAATAATTATACGTTTGGTACATGGTTTTGAGTAAATTGCATTTTCAAAACAAAACTTACTGGGTTACTGTTTATGTTTATTACGTCAGTTAAAGGATCAGCTCCATTGACATTTGTTTGCATAGTCTGTGAAACCTGTGAAATATTAATCCTACTCATGCAGCAGTGCGGAACAACAAACCCTGCGGAATATCCGACCGAAAAATGATTGAAATTAGCAATCTCTGCTGTGTACTTCGGTAACATGCGCGGTTCAGTGTGATTTGCCCAAACAACATTATTGGATCCATATATCGTAGATGCGCTTAGTTCGATGTTGTACCACTTTCTCTCACTGAACCCATGCATCCAAGATGTCAGTGCGCGCGACTTTTCTACGTCATGTATTAACCCTTGTCCTTGCTATCGGTCAATTTGTTATGTACGCCAGGGGTGACCGGAAGAGAACAAACTCTTTATAGCACGTCACGGGTGTAAGCCAATCACCCTTAATCGCACTAGGTGATGCTTGCCTCACATTAGTATTCTTTCCTGCGTACCAGAACATGAAATAACCATCGTTGATTAAAGAATGATCGGGGAATGCTGGACCTCCCTGTGGGGGTAGTAAAAATTCACTAGTAAAGCTCGGTGTAAGTATTTCTTTCATAGCGAGCGCAACATTCGATGAAGGCAACTCAACACTCCACGCAAGATTCTCGGCTAACCCAAGTCTCACCGTACAAGACGTAAATAGGTTAAAGAGTAACAGTCCTATGCTTATATCTCCTCATCATTATACTCAAGAACGTCAGTCTCCGTAATGCAATATATGTTCACATGTTGTAGTTGAACAGTCGTAAGAGTGCCTCACCTTCTTTCTTCCTGCAAATAGCGTTCAAATTCTGGATTATCTTTTGTATATTGGAGGGGGTAGCACATCCTGGGCTTCAACAATCTCATTTATATTTAGCATTTCTCTCTTTCCTCCTTAAATGATCAAGTGCCCAATTCCGTCATACAGTGAGTACCCTATTCGATAAAATGAATCGACGCTATGGTTTATCCATCCTCGACCATCGGACTCCTTTGTTTCCAAAGAGATGTTACGAGATCCGGGACTATAACTAAACAACAATTAAACACAAATAGCGATCAAACCTTGAAATGTCGTGTTATTTTCCCGATTCCACTTAATATCGACCATGACCTGCCCTGGTAGTGTAAGTGCTATTAATATACTCCTAAAATCTTCGCGGTTTTTTTTCAGGGAACTGATCTCAGATTCTAATGAAGTTATTTTATTTAGTAGGTATGGCATTCTTTTAATAGGCGAGCGACAGACCTCACAGAAAAACATTATAATTTTTTTTTGAACAACTACAGCTCGGATTTCGCTTGCACATAATCCACTACATTTTTCCACAAGGTGGAACCAAATTCTGCAGCTATCACATTGTATTTCCTTGTCATCATCCGAAATTTCCTGCTTGCAACTAGAGCAGGAGATCGACATTCTAACCTCAATTTTTCAAATACTGTTTTCTTTGTAGAAATATGTCCAGCAGAACAATTTTGATATGGATTATATACAGTATTATAAGACTTAATCGATTTGTTGAAAACTGTTATTAAAATTTAATTTAGAACCGAAAAATTTTCGTTATTGAATTACGAGAGATGGGAGTAGCTACTCGCACGACAACACGATTTAACACAATGTAATCGCAATCCTCTCCTCTTTCTACATAAAACTGAAAAAAACATACCGTATTTAACGATAGACGTAAATGGATGATGGAATAATTATACGTTTGGTACATGGTTTTGAGTAAATTGCATTTTCAAAACAAAACTTACTGGGTTACTGTTTATGTTTATTACGTCAGTTAAAGGATCAGCTCCATTGACATTTGTTTGCATAGTCTGTGAAACCTGTGAAATATTAATCCTACTCATGCAGCAGTGCGGAACAACAAACCCTGCGGAATATCCGACCGAAAAATGATTGAAATTAGCAATCTCTGCTGTGTACTTCGGTAACATGCGCGGTTCAGTGTGATTTGCCCAAACAACATTATTGGATCCATATATCGTAGATGCGTTTAGTTCGATGTTGTACCTCTTTCTCCCACTGAACCGCTGCATCCAAGAACTCAGTGCGCGCGACTTTTCTACGTCATGTATTAACCCTTGTCCATGCTATCGGTCAATTTGTTATGTACGCCAGGGGTGACCGGGAGAGAACAAACTCTTTATACTGTAACCTTACCTTGCTGTTGTTACTCCCAGAAATGAGGTTACATTGCCAAGGGTTCGCTTTTCGCCGGAGAGCATAAGGTCATGAGTTAGTGAGGAATATTTGAAAGCTTGTCCTTTATTATTTTTTAAGGCGCCACTTGATTAGTACGACATTCAAGAAATTTACTGATTAATCAAGAAACCAATAATGAAAAAATTAGCTATTGTAACTTTTCAAATATGTTATTCATGTCGTTTTGCTTTTACGTTTGTGAATCAAATAAAACACTTTGTTGCCAATGAAACAGTTTAATTAAATGGATGGTACCTTGAACATATGTTGTAATAACCTGTCTCAAAAATATGAGGTGATCAACTATATTTATGAAATGATAATCAGTCATCAATGATTGGTTAATTTAAAATGTTTAACAATTTCTAATGTTATCAACTAACTGAGATCATAATATACTATACACTAAATCTTTAGCAACACGTAAATGGTATACCAGTTACCGCTTTACAACCGTAATAATTAACCATATACAACCAAGTAGGTCAAAAGTATCTCTAATATAATAAGATTAAACTGAAATATAATTTCAGGGCGGTATACATTAACAAAGTTGATATTTCAACTCTAAAGAACTGAAAGAATGTAATGTTAAAATTGTGAGTTTGATAGACGTCATTATAAATATGTGAAGTTACTAAATAGTAGAAAATAAAAGTTAATGTGCCATTAAACGTTAAAAAATGAAGTTATAAAATGAATAATTTGCTCAAAGTTCAGATAAAAACAAATAGAACTTTAAATGTTACTTGCGGTTAGTGTCCAAACTATTAGACGTCAATTGGCTTAATTGACAAGCAACATCTGACTTATGGAACAAGATTCAGCCATGCGGTTAATAATCGTTGTTCATGATGAAATTATTCGGCAGTTGTCACCAACAAACATAAGTCCAGCTTCGTCCTTTGAACTGGAAACGCCGTTAGAAGCTTTTGTCGCTCTATAACGTTAATTACAATCTGAGATACGATACGTCTCTACAACCCTGGACGGAGAACATTAGCCTGTCAGCTATTCCAACGAGAATATATACCATACAGGAATCATCCGAAATTGAGGCTTCTCAAAATCTGTACTTGATCATCCTATCATTGATCACCATCACCCATAAAAACGATCAAACCATATTCAATTGGCAAAAAATATTGTAAAAACTGCTTATAAAAAACTATGCAGTATAGAAAAAAACCCTAAAAATAAATTGGGGGTTATAGCCGTGAAAATATATACAAGATGAAAGCTTACCTTGTTACCAAGGGTTTTTCACCACTATAGTTCCCAAAATATATGGATTAAACCATGTGCCACCGGCCATTTTGTATACCCACGACTTATCTTCATCGATACCCAACTTAACCATTCGATAAGTATCAGACAAGTGGTTTCAACAATTTTTAGCTTCCCTTTACCACGGACACTTATAATCAGTGTTACCAATGGCAGTCAAATAAAATCCCCACATGAAATAATAAAATACTCATAGATTGGTTAAATCACATGAAGAATATTAATAAAAATATTACTCTAGTCACCCATTTAATTATTCACATCCCGTTATTCCAGGATATGCTTAAATAATTTTAAAACCCATACTTAATTCCCTTATGCAACCACTTATACAGAAGTGTGTATAAAGTTGCATACTCAGTGGGTGGCTTAACTGAATTAATGCACCTCCGTGAATTACTCGTATAATACAATACAAAAAAGCATTGTATTTTTATCATGCTACACCACCCCTCTCCGAAAGAGTAAATAGGGTAGTGTAGTAGACTATTTAGGAAAATAAACAAAAAATAAATCCTGAACCCTTTCCATTTGCATACCGTCAAAAGTATAATCACTAATTACCAAAACAAAAAGAATAAATTACTGACCTCTACTTGATAAGTTGTAATTTTGGAATATTGATTGCTGAGCTTGGAATAGGTAACTACGAGTACCAAATGCCTATGGTATAGGGTCATCATAGGGAAAGTCAAAGCCAGGAATTTTACAAAATCAGGTAAAGTCTTAAATCGATAAGTCTCTATTGTTCCAAACCAGCGTCAAATATTACAATCGATCCAAAATATTTAATATTAAAACTACAAAAATTAATGAAATGTATACTCAATTCATATAAACTGTGCTGTGGCAACCAGCATTTGGAATTTGCTATACACAAGTACAAGTGCAACTGTAAATACACATACAAGTATAAGTATAAATACAAGTATGAGTGTGTATACAATTATAAGTACAAGCGCAACTGTAAACACAATTGCAAATACAAGTGCGACTGTAATGAGAATCTAGAATCATCACATTAAAAGGGAATATATGAATTCATATACAAAGGAAATAATTTTGAGAGGAAACAATTTTAAGAATCCTCGGGGACTTAAAACATAACTTTCCAATGAAAATTTTGAAAACTCTTTCAAAAATAAACTTTCCGAAAACAACTTTTCGAAAATGAATCATACTGTCCTTAATTTTGCAAACAAAACTTTTCAAATACAGCTATTCGAATACAAACTTGCAAACCCTAACAAACATACAATGTTCGGCAGCTAACCTAACATACTGAACCATTGCAACTCGTAACAATACATGTTGAAAGATAATTACCCATACGATATATCCGAATTAGATCCGAAGTAAGGTTCTAAATCTTTCACACGCCATTCTCCAGCATCGGAACCATCTTCAAAATCTAAAGCATAGATCAATCGAGAAATTCTTTTCCGGACTCTACATAGAATTTTCTTTGGTGCTAACTTCGCTGAAAACTTCACAGAAGCATCTGATGAAACCTTGTTTTTCTTCCATACTTTATCTCCTTCCTCGAAGGAAACATCTCTTTTACGGAGATTATACTGCTTTGCATTACGCTGATACGAAGCATGTAACTTTTCTCTTACACTATCAAAAATTTTAGAAAGACCACTCAGTTCGGTTGCATATGACTCTCGATCACCTAAAGCGATTTCTATATCCTTGGTCGTAGCAACTTTACCATAGTAAGTTCCAGATACAGGTACGTATCTCCCAAAATTTAAAAATGCAGGTGTATAACATGTTACTCCATGACGCGCTGTATTAATTCCTTGTCTAATTTTTGATAAATTACGTTCAGTCCTGGATAAAGATCTGCTAGCGTAAGCTATAACTTTGTCTTCTCCATCAAAAGACTGTATGAGGACTCCACCAATACCAGTGTCAGAACTATCACATTCTATAATAAAAGGTTGAGAAAAGTCAGGATGAGAAAGTATAGGTGCGGAAACTAAAGCTTCTCTGATTTTATTAAATTATACTTCAGCCTCAGGTGTCCAACTAATCGGTTGTATCTTCTTTTTAGTCTTAAGTAAGCCATTCAACGGTGATAATAAAGTACTAAAATCCTTTATAAACCTACGATACCAACTGCAAAGTCCAATGAAACGTTTGACTTCAGTAGAATTGGTTAGTCTTGGGTAATTCAACATACTAGAGATTTTCTCTGGATCTGTGTGTAAACTATCCGAACTAATAACATAGCCTAGAAATTTAAGAGATGTCTTGAAGAATTCACATTTATCCAAATTAATAGTAAGATTTGCATCTTTCAAAATTTCTCTAACTTCATTCAACAGTTGTAAATGTTCTTCAAAAGTTGAGCTAGTAATGACTATCATCAAGATAAGTGAATATCTTAGGTTCATACTTTGGACCAAACAATGCATCTACTAATATCTGTTGTGTTTGAGCAGCATTACACAATCCAAACGGCATCACTGTAAATTCAAATAGTTCACGACCAGGAACTCAAAATGCAGTTTTTTCTTTAGAACTGTCATCCAGTGGTATCTGCCAGAAAGCTTTGCGTAGATCTATACTACTTATAAACTTAGCATCACGTAACATGTCTAGTATTCGATCAATCCTTGGTAGAGGATATGAATCATGTTTCGTCACTTCATTAAGAGATCTTCCATCGAAGCAAAATCTATAGTCACCAGAATTCTTCTTTACCAAGAGTACTGGACTACACCATGGGCTTTTAGATTCACGTACCACTCCTAGTTTTAGCATTTCGTCCAGTTCAGAATTTAAATTTTTTAACATATACGGTGACATAGGGTACTATTTCTTCTTAAACGGCTTTTCATTTCAGGTATCAATATGCATAAAAATTTTCTGTGTCAGTCCTAAATTTTCTTTGCTACTGATCTCATCAAAGGATTTAATGATCACATTGGCTTCAGAACGTTGACATGAAGTTAACTCATGCGATGAAATTAAACCAGTTGAACCACGATCCACTTGATTAACAGTGAGCAAATTTACTTCTCCCTTCCTCTGGATATGCCACATATTATTGTTGAAATTAACCATAATCTCAAATTGTCTAGCAAAATCCATCCCCATAATAAAGGAATGCTGGAGAGAGGGTAAAATTAACATTCTGACTAACTGACAAGTGTTACCAATACATACAGGCAAATAAATAACACCAGAAACCTTTTGTTCACTACCATCAGCTATAGAAACATTTAGAAAGTCAGGATGAGAAATATCTAATTTAAACGATTCAATTAACGTTAAACCATCCTTACCTACGATTGATGAGGTTGCTCCAGAATCAAACAAAGCGATAACATCTAAATAATCCAACAATTTAAAAGAAATGTAAGGCCTATTATCAAAGTCTTTACTAATAAAAATAGGTGTAACCTGATTAACATTATCACAAGAAAACGAATTGGCCATATTGTTCGAAACAGTAGTAGAAGTACACTGGCCTATAACACTTCCACTCTGTACTAGTTTTTTGAACAATTACATTCATCGGTCTTAACACCATGTTTACCACATTTAAAGCAAAATACTTTTCTTTTCAACAGACATGAAGAAAATGTATGATTTGGACCCTTACAATTCCAACACAAAATAGTTCGATCAACAGAGCCAGCTTGATCAGTGCTTGTCGATGGTTTATTAAGTTGATTCGATGAATTTTTCTTATTAAATTTCCTACTATTTTAGAACGATTAAACTTATGTACATTACTGGATGAAACTACTTCCTGAGATTCTGAAATTTGATTAGAATTCTTTAAACTATGAAATTTAACATCTTCTAATTTTTTAATTGTATCTTGTAAATGAGAAATCGAATTAAAATCAATAAGAGCAATCGGACTATGATATTCGGGTAACAAATTTTGTTTTATATACTTAAGTTGTGTAACTTCGGGTATAGTTCTAGTTAAGCGATTAAAAAGATTAGTAAGATGAGCAATGAATATAGTAACTTTCTCTTTATTCTTTTGTTTTCTACGCCGGATCTCGTCCCACATTTGATCATCGATATCAGGAGGCAAGAAATCAGTTTTCATTTTTAGTACTAACTCATCCCAATTATTAACTCGTCCTTGTATACTTCTAAACCAAATAAACGCATCGTCCTTAAAAAGTTCTATTGCAGAATTAAAAAGTTTTTGACTATCTACTCCCCTAGATTTAGTCCGAAACCTTTTCAAGAAATGGAAACAATTCTGAAGACTCACCAGAAAATTTTACACCCCAATCTGATATAAGCTCATTCCTTGAACTACAGGTAGTTATTACAGTGGGTAACGTTATAGGTTGATTTACCGTACTGTTAAACTGTGTATTTGACTCCACTACGTTATCAGCTGAAAATGCTTTTTCATAAAGCTCAGATTAGAATAGAAGACAAGTTGCATACGTTTCATCTTGATACTCCTTCTGTTGGCTAAAGTCATCGTTTTCTGCTTGGACTATAGGCATACGTTTAATACGTCCCATAACATGAATTAACCTAGATTTTAACCTCAAGAATAAACTATCTGAAGTGTTACCTTCGAAGTCAACTAAAAGTCTTTGAATAGAATCAATAGTAGTAGTCTAAGAGCCAGTGAACGGATACCTGTATGTATTTGACCAGACCTGGGTTTCTGTACATTGAGGCCCCTATACCTACCGTACATGAGATGGGGACTCACTAAGCCCAAAGTGGTGGACGCGGCGAGTGCGCAGGTAAGACAGGTATCGATTTTTGGCTATTTATAAATGCATTTGACCACGTCTGCCATTTTGATATTTGGAAATATATTATTATTATTAATGGAAAATAACAATGGCAGACCATTATCACGCGTTTAACATTGTGGCAGACAATTTTGAAAATGTTAAAAAAATGTTTTTTTGAAATTGATTGACCAGATCTGCCATCAATATATTTTATTTATTATAGTCTTAAAAACATATTGATAACGGCAGACGAATTCATTGCGTATAAACATCAGCAGATAAAAAAATCTGAGATACTACCCGGTTCGATGTCTATATATTACGATAGCAGTTTTACATTAATATAATTTACTTAATCACGGTATTTAATGAATTTAATATTTTACATGTAGTCTATATACTAAACTTTTAAGTTAAACGATAAAGAAGGAGATACATAACGAAAAAATCTTAAATATTAAAGTATCTGCTAAGAACAAAAAATAATTTTAATTTGTATTTTATTTTTTACATTTATTTATTGAATACAAAATTTAAACGTTAGATAAATAAAAACAATCATGCATGCATTACTAAATCAATATATATATATATATATATATATGTATATAGGTATATATATTTATTAATTTTGATCTTCATTCATCAGCATCATCCGAGCCATGGTTATTATCATTGAACTCGTCTTCATCATCCACATCCATTGAATCGGATTCTGCAAAATTAAACGTTAATTTTGAAATATAAATAATTTGTAAATTGATTCGAACATATTCGATAAAGAATTGATTTTTATCAACTTACCAGGAACATCGGTGATTAAGTCACTCACAAAAGATGGAAGTTGATCTCCTTCGAACCATTTGAAGACTAATTTGTTGTCCTGCTCAATCCAACCATAATCCAATGGGTTTAAAGCAGTAGGTTGCTTTTTGTAAGCATTTTTCCAAATTATAGAAATATAATGAGCTCTCAGAAATTGTTGGTAAAGTTCACTCTTACACGGTGGAATTGAGGTTGCGTCAAACTTTTGCACTTTTTTGCTGAAATTTTCATTGATGCCTGAAGCTTTGTAATTGCGGACAAATAGTTGGAATCTTCCATCATCGACGTCCTGCGATTTTTTGGCATTGTAGAGTTGGCAAACAAATTGTTGAATAACATTAAATAGGTCTTGTAGTTGGTCCTTTGTTAAATTTTCTTCACCAAGAGCAGCAAATGCTTCTTGGAAAACTGTATTTTTTTTAGCAATGTTTTTTCTTCCCTTTATTAAAAAAAGCGGGATTAAAATCACACCCGGTGAACGCATGGAAGCCGATTAAACTTTTAGCTAACAATTCACCAAGCTCTCTATAAATTTTTGTGATGTTTATATATCTTTCATTATTTCCTGTTCCATTGAGCATCCAAATATTAGATTTAGAATTCTTCAAGTGTACCATATTACCAATCATTATGATTAAAATATCGGTATCAGAGGCTCTGATAACAATATTCGACTGCTCAGCGATATTGCAAGCATGATAGATTATTTTTGTATCTGCTTCTTCCTGTGCAGTACAACATAAATCTTCAACAATATTAGACTGTATCTTCTCATCAACAACTTGATATGATTGACAATTTCGGAAATTTAAATGAATCTTCCGATTGCCTAAAAATAATTTCATTTCCTCACTACACCAATGTTTTCCGAAAAAGTCTACAAGCGCCTCCTTAAATTTTGTGTTTTTTAATTCTTTTCCAAAATCCGAAGGTCGCACTTGGTCAGGCCCAGAAAAAGTGTAATCAATCAACGATGATTCATGTCGTAGACATCTTTCACTATCTTTTATTGACGGACAAAAATACTGGTCAAAGATTACATCAATTCTTCGGGAGGAATATTTCGATACCATTTGCAGGAATTTCTTCGAAATACTTCCGAACGTTTTGGGAGCCTCTTTCATAGAATGGAGGATGAAAAATCCATCAATTAAGAGTACATCTGTACTATGTGGCGGATCTTGATCTAAATTTGGTTCAAGGCATTTTACAAGTACAGACATGTCAGTTTTACAGAAACCACCATCTAGATGACATAAAGCAAGAGGCACTGGAGTTATTGGAAACGATAAAATTTTTAAAACATCAATATGGTGGTCCATTGAAATTCCCAATAAACGCCCGAATAAATCTCGCTGCAACTTGATCTCTTGATGCTTACCTCCAATTTTTACAGACTTCTTTTTCACAAGTAAACTTGAAAAATTATGTATAGGTGTCTTTTTAATGGCTTTTTCAAATCTTTTTGGATCAGATGCACATTCAGATATAAAAGTTGTTCGTAATTCCTCACCGATTCTTTGGATATTTAACAGGAACTCTTCAACTTCAGATGATGCTGCTTTCCCAGAAGCTATGTTAAATAACTGATCTGGCGATAAATCTAAGCTGAATGGATTCACATATTGATCGAACGAGTTCATTAACTTCTCAAGTTGATGACAACTTTTTTTGATATTATGCGGCTGCAGTTCTGCTGAAATATCTTGCTTCTTGGCGAGCCGAGATCGAGTTTGTCAGATGGGCGATACCAGTAAGTGTTCTCGCAGCATCTGCATTGATGGTCTGCTCTAATGTGAGGTCAATAGGCTGCCTTGTGAATGGTTTATTGGTACGCTTGATTCCAAAAAATCCTTTTTGGAAGTCTTGCTCTAAACCAGGATGAGTTGTGGAAACTTTTGTTAAATTATAATGGTACTGGACAGTCCACTTCGCATAATTTTGATGGTTGAAAGCGAAAAATAAATTTGTGCTTTTTGGTAAGATGTCAAGATATAATTGGAAATCACCTGCACGAATGCTCCTGCTTAGCTGTAAATAATGATTAACAAGCTTGATGTAAATCATGTAAAATTGCGCAGTTTTACCATGTTCACCATTTGATGTTTGTTGCTCATAAATAACATAATCATTGTAAAGTTCTTTCAAGTTTTCATTATGAATAAAAAAAGAAAATTGCTGACAATTTTGTAATCTTTGAATTTCTTCTTCGATCTCTTCAGTTATTTGAATATTTTGAGATGTTAAAAAAGATCTAAAATGCATTATTTGTAGCCCTAACGCCACTATTGGGTGTAATCTTTTACATCGATTAAAATGCTTGCCCTCAATGAAACTTGAAACTGATCCACTAGCCAGCATTTCGCTTTCAACCATGATGGTTGTTAAACCACAATCATTAATGAATTTCCCGATCGCCTTGAAATATGACATCATGATATGAATAGCACCCAAGTGTATAAAAAGTTTTTGGAAAGTTTTACTTTCTGTAGCTTGGATTTGCAGTGCAATTTTGGCAATAGCTAAGTCGTAAGTCACTTGCATGTACTCTTGCAAGACTGACATGGATTGTTGCATAGTTGCCAACACTACTGCATTGCTTGTTGGTGAGTCATTAATTGGAGTCAAATACGAAATTAATTGTTGTGGAGTATCATCAATCATTATTTTGCTGTTAAAACCAGTCCACATAGGAGTATCTAACAGTCTAAAAGCATGACTTAGCATCCAAACAATGTCAATCCGCTCGTAAAGACTCTTATGTACAATAATAGTTTTTTTTAGTTTTTTAGAACACTGTGGTAACTCATATTCAATAGTTTCAAAAGATCGTCTTCGACGTTTATTATGTGTAACGACTTCAGTTTCTTCTTCTTCGAGGTTGTGATCAATGTTTTGGTAAATAATCCCAACCGTATCATGCAGAGTGTCTTTACCATTTTTGGTATCAACAAACCGGTCGAAATTATTAAAAGCCATGCGTGTCGAAAGATTTTCATTTTTGTTAATTGCCTCTGGACACATTCCAGTACGTGAAACTGACGAATACGTAGCTTCTGTTTCTAGCTCCTCGATAGCATTATAACTTATACAATGACCGTAACGATTTATTATATCGATAACCTTACGGCTGCTTGTAAGACTTTTTAATGCCATACCTAAACAAATGTGCTTAGAAGTCTTGATGCTGCCATTGGAAGTCATATAAATTATGTCCTGTGACAGAGAATTTACATGACGTTGAAAACTGTCACAATTCCTGCGTTTACGACTGTAACCTCCAAGAATTGATGAAAAAAAATCTGCAATCATTGGTGGTGTTGAACATTCACCTTTAATTAGTCGTTGGCTACTTAAATAATCAGGTAATTTTGTTTTAGTTATTCCTAAAATTTCTTTCAAAATGGCAGCAGCTGCTTGCAAGGTGTCTTGGTCTTTTAAGTGCGCAAATAATGAGTGATCAATAGTTGAAATGCCTTTAGGAGCAAGAACTTTTTTTCTGTTCGACACCAAAATTTGAATTTTATCACCAAATTTCCGGTGGATCTTCTCTTCCAAATAGTGTGTGGTAAATATTGATGTTGCATCTGAGCCTTCACTCAATTCTTTAAACATGTCGAGATACTCTTTATGTAAATATGAAAAAAAATAACAACGTCCCCGCTTTATGACATTTTCTTCAATTAAATTACAAATTTCTTTAACAGTTTCATGTATTTCTCGAGATATGTGCCATGAAGTACGGACAGGACTTTTCACCAATGATCGTTTTTGATTCCTGAAATTTTGTCGACAAATATCATGGTAATATACTTCACGAGAGGAAAAATTTTGTATTTTTGTCCAAGTTTCATTATAAATTTCAGTATCTGGCTTCAATTGTGATAAGATGCTTATTTGAAATTGATCTTTGCTTGAAGTACGCAATGGCTCATTTTTAGACTTGAACTGCTTTGTTTTGCAAAAATAACAAAAATTCAGGTTTGCTGAAGCCGCGGTATCAGAAGTCTGAACCGTTGATGTTTATGTGGAATCTTCCAATGGGCTTTCCTCGATCGGCTGATCTACTTCGGCGTCAATATTTTTTTCTACAACTTCATATGCCTCAGAAACATTCACGTCACTCAAAATAGAATCTTCTACCATGTTATCATCAACTATTGGGCTATCAGCTGATGTTGATGGTTGTTCAGTTGCAGACGAGGACGTACTCTGTAATGGAACTTTTTTATTGGCATCTGTTGAAAAAAATTTTTTTTTAAAGCTGTGAACGTCTTGTAGCAACTACTATGATATCCTGAATCGAAAATTTCCTTCGGTAAATTTATATCATTGTACTTTAATTTATGAAATTTTCGTAACCTCAAAATTTTTTGACATTTCGCCATAGTCTCTTCCGAAAATATTGATAATTTTTCACTTTTTGACGTGCCACAAAAAACACACTGCACTTTCTCTTTTTCATCCGCCATAATCTCAAATATATTAAATAGATAATAGTCAAATTATCAAAATAAAATAAAGCAACACTACGTATTTTATAAAATTCACGAAACACGAGGCATCTGTGTGAAGGTTGACAAATAAACTGATTTACAGAATGATAACAACATCTGGCAAAAACCGTTAGGGTAGGGGTTATAACAGAGCCCTCTCAGGTATAAATCCTACATTTTTTGAATGGTAGTAGCTATGAGAAAAAATACTATAGGCTAGAATGAGTACAATAGTAATACATTGGAGAAAGAAAAAAGATAGCTATATGCATACATCTGACCGGGTAGTATCTCAGATTTTTTTATCAGCTGATGTTTATACGCAATGAATTCGTCTGCCGTTATCAATATAAGTTTTTAAGGCTATAATAAATAAAATATATTGATGGCAGATCTGGTCAATCAATTTCAAAAAAAAAATTTCAAAATTGTCTGCCACAATGTTAAACGCGTGATAATGGTCTGCCATTGTTATTTTCCATTAATAATAATAATAATATATTTTCAAATATCAAAATGGCAGACGTGGTCAAATGCATTTATAAATAGCCAAAAATCGATACCTGTCTTACCTGTGCACTCGCCGCGTCCTCCACTTTGGGCTTAGTGAGTCCCCATCTCATGTACGGTAGGCCTCAATGTACAGAAACCCAGGTCTGGTCAAATACATACAGGTATCCGTTCACTGGCTTTTAGACTATAGCTTGTATAGCAGCTCGTTCATCACCAAAATCAAAATTATAACTGGGCAAATCAATTTTCAGACCAGGTCTACCTCGTTCTTTATCTAAGAGTCTAGCAAGTATCTTTCGTTTCTCGTTTTGATTTTTTTGACTAATAACCGAACGAATTTTTAATTCATAATCTAGCTCTTCTAAGAGTAGGTGATTAGGTTTAAATATTTCCTCCATAATGACAATGTAAACAGTAAGAAACTATTCTCCAAATGTGGGATATGATAAATTTAAGCAATTAATTCAGATAAATTCAACAATTACTATGACACAATATAAGCACTAGTTGTTTCTTCTCTAAGAACAACTTTGCAACTTTAACGATACTACAATTTTATTCAATTCACAAACTAGCAAATTTAAAAAAATCGGGCCTCACACGTAGGTCGTCACTTTATGTAACCTTACCTTGCTGTTGTTACTCCAAGAAGTGAGGTTACATTGCCAAAGGTTCGCTTTGCGCCGGAGAGCATAAGATCATGAGTTAGTAAGGAATATTTGAAAGCTTGTCCTTTATTATTTTTTAAGGCGCCACTTGATTAGTAGGACGTTCAAGAAATTTACTGATTAATCAAGAAACCAATAATGAAAAAATTAGCTATTGTAACTTTTCAAATATGTTATTTATGTCGTTTTGCTTTTACGTTTGTGAATCAAATAAAACACTTTGTTGCCAATGAAACAGTTTAATTAAATGGATGGTACCTGTCCCAAAAATATGAGGTGATCAACTCTATTTACGAAATGATAATCAGTCATCAATGATTGGTTAATTTAAAATGTTTAACAATTTCTAATGTTATCAACTAACTGAGATCATAATATACAATACACTAAATCTTTAGCAACACGTAAATGGTATACCAGTTACCGCTTTACAACTGTAATAATTAACCATATACAACCAAGTAGGTCAAAAGTATCTCTAATATAATATGATTAAACTGAAATATAATTTCAGGGCGGTATACATTAACAAAGTTGATATTTCAACTCTAAAGAATTGAAAGAATGTAATGTTAAAATTGTGAGTTTGATAGACGTCTTTATAAAAATGTGAAGTTACTAAATAGTAGAATATAAAAGTTAAAGTGTCATTAAACGTTAAAAAATGAAGTAATAAAATGAATAATTTGCTCAAAGTTCAGATAAAAACAAATAAAACTTTAAATGTTACTTGCGGTTAGTGTCCAAACTATTAGACGTCAATTGGCTTAATTGACAAGCAACATCTGACTTATGGAACAAGATTCAGCCATGCGGTTAATAATCGTTGTTCATGATGAAATTATTCGGCAGTTGTCACCAACAAACATAAGTCCAGCTTCGTCCTTTGAACTGGAAACGCCGTTAAAGCTCTTGTCGCTCTATAACGTTAATTGCAATCCGAGATACGATACGTCTCTACAACCCTGGACGGAGAACATTAGCCTGTCAGCTATCCCAACGAGAATATATACCATACAGGAATCATCCGAAATTGAGGCTTCTCAAAATCTGTACTTGATCATCCTATCATTGATCACCATCACCCATAAAAACGATCAAACCATATGCAATTGGCAAAACATATTGTAAAAACTGCTTATAAAAAACTATGCAGTATAGAAAAAAACCCTAAATAGAAATTGGGGGTTATAGCCGTGATAATATATACAAGATGAAAGCTTACCTTGTTACCAAGGGTTTTTCACCACTATAGTTCCCAAAATATATGGATTAAACCATGTGCCACCGGCCATTTTGTATACCCACGACTTGTCCTCATCGATACCCAACTTAACCATTCGATAAGTATCAGACAAGTGGTTTCAACAATTTTTAGCTTCCCTTTACCACGGACACTTATAATCAGTGTTACCAATGGCAGTCAAATAAAATCCCCACATGAAATAATAAAATACTCATAGATTGGTTAAATCACATGAAGAATATTAATAAAAATATTACTTTAGTAACCCATTTAATTATTCACATCCCGTTATTCCAGGATATGCTTAAATAATTTTAAAACCCATAGTTAATTCCCTTATGCAACCAACTATACAGAAGTGTGTATAAAGTTGCATACTCAGTGGGTGGCTTAACTGAATTAATGCACCTCCGTGAGTTACTCGTATAATACAATACAAAAAAGCATTGTATTTTTATCATGCTACAATACCTGGTCACGGGTGTAGGCTAATCACTCTTAATCGCTCTAGATGATGCTTGCCTCACATATGTATTCTGTCCTGCGTACCAGAACTTGAAATAACCACCGTTGATTTAAAAATGATCGGGGAATGCTGGACCTCCCTCTGGGGGTAGTAAACATTGACTAGTAAAGCTCCTCGGTGTAAGTATTTCTTTCATAGCGAGCGCAACATTCGACGAAGGCAACTCAACACTCCACGCAAGACTCTCGGCTTCCCAAGTCTCACCGTACCTTTCTCTGTACATGACGTAAATATGTAAAAGATTAACAGTCCTATGCTTATATCTCCTCATACTCATACTCAAGAACGTCAGTCGTCCTATAACCGTACTCAATAATTAAAATTTATAATGAAAATAAACGGTACTATTAAGTTTCTTTCAAATTTTCTATTGGTAAAATTATATCGGTTATGTTGTTTTGTCTGTCACCCGGCAGACGAGTACTCACGGCTAGCTAAAAATAGTGGAGAAGGGCGGGGTCTCTGATCTAAAACTACAAGAATTCAAATATGGGCGCCAGACAAATTGAGCCCTTGAGTACCCAAAGTAATCACGATAGAAATTCCCAATGCTCACCAAAATGTCAATTAAACACTGAGACCAATATAAACCCAGAACAGTAGTTATCAGGTTTCCTGAAAGAGATATTCAGGCATAAAAAAAGACAAGCAATTTATGTTTCAGTTAAATAAAAAAAATGTACATATATATATATATATATATATATATATATATATATATATATATATATATATGTATATATTTATACAGGGTGGGGCACTATGAATGGACTATTCTCTGGCGTCTTAACGGCAAATAAAATTAGAAAAAATTAGACGTAGAATTAAGTAGATTACTTAGGACTATAATTTAAAAATATTTTGGAATATACAGGGTGCTCCAAAAAAGCGTGCCGTATCAAAGTTAGGTTCCTTTAGATGGAACACCCTGTATTTTATCACATTTTTGAATTGTACTATTAAAAATAATGTAGGTTCATTAACATTTCCCTATACCTATCTAGTTCAGTTTCCAGGATAAATCGATTTTACATAATTTGTAGACCCTCCGAAAAAATACAATAACTTCAAAATAAAAACGAATAACCACATTTGCTTCACACTATCTCACTAAAAGCTTTTAACATTCTGTTTCCAATATTTACTGGAATGCTATAATATACAGGGTGTTTTTAATATGACAGTATAACACTAAGCATTTAATACATAAATGTATGCCTTAATTTAAATGGAACACCCTGTATCTGTTGGGTCTGTTAAAACGTGGGAATTCATTACCTTTCAGTTGGTATTAGGGTTGCCTATATCTAACTCTGATAGTTTTCGAGAAATTTTAAATTTGTTTTTTAATATTCGATTATTTGCTGACATCTAGTTACCTATGACATGATGATACTCCGTTGGAAAGTTTTTAAAAATTTAAAATTTGTTATTTTGACAGTAAGTGCTTTGTTGTATGATTTATTATTATTAAATTGAAGGTTTCGTAAATTAGAATTTTATTGAGGGGAAGTACACTATTATTGGGCATACAGACACAATAAGCTTCAAAATTATAAAAAAATAAGTACAAAAAATTTGAAGAAGGTGTTCAAAGTGACGCCCATTTTGTTGGATATAAATTTCAACTCTTAAAAAAGTTATTGTTCACTTTCTTTAACATTTCTGGTGTTACTGTTTGAAACGGTCTCCTTATCCTATCCTTCATGACAATACTTTTAATGTAACCCCAAAGAAAATAATCTAATGGCGTCAAGCATGGGGATCTTGCCGGCCAAAGATAAGAACCCCCTCGCCCAATACATTTTTGTGGAAAAATATTGTTTAGATAACGCCGGACAATTACACTGAAATGAACAGACGCACCATCTAACTGCAGCCAATTACATCCTGTATATTGCCGACTTATCCACTGGGTTCCGGTACTGCAACGACCGTTGGTGCAACCTCAGCACATTCAACATATACATAAAAATTGTAAACATATTTAATTCAGTCTGTATATTACTTTTATCTATACATCCTGTTTACACAATTTATATATTTTACTGTTATTTTTCAAAGTCGATATTTTGTATTTTTAAGTGATTAAAAGTTTTTAAAAACAAAGTTCGTGTAACGAAACATATATTTAGCCTCATTTTTTGTCTTGTAGCTAGTGGAACGTCATCTAAAAGTTCGGGTAGTTTTTTACGAGGTAAAAGAGTATCAGTCCTATGCTTATATCTCCTCCTCATTATACTCAAGAACGTCAGTCTTCTTAACTGTCTCTCCATTTCAATTAAGGATAGCTTAATCACCCGTTCACCGGCAATGATTCTAGTGTTTGACTGAATAATTTCTACTGATCGGGCGGATTCGAATTCCGGTCCAGTCGGAATTGACACTTCACAAGGTCGGTAAATCACATCTCTTGTAAGACCAACTAACTCAAGATTATCGTTTGCTACTTTAGGGATCAGTATGGCCTCAAACTCGTCAGCTCTGTTTTGTAGACTTAGCAACACGGCTAAATTCACCCTTTGTATATCCCCCTCCCCTATAAAAACAAACATCAAAAGTCCTTTTTGCTATTTTGTTCGATTCATTGGATTCTAATGCCAATTTTAAACATCTTCTTTCGACATAAATGTTGTTCTTCTAGTTAACAGAATGATTGTGACCGGGGGTAGTTCAGACAGATATACATATACAGTAATATAAGAAATAATTACAACAAAAACTTACCTATTGGTATTTATTAAAACACACACATCTCATGTACGGTAGGCCTCAATGTACAGAAACCCAGGTCTGGTCAAATACATACAGGTATCCGTTCACTGGCTTTTAGACTATAGCTTGTATAGCAGCTCGTTCATCACCAAAATCAAAATTATAACTGGGCAAATCAATTTTCAGACCAGGTCTACCTCGTTCTTTATCTAAGAGTCTAGCAAGTATCTTTCGTTTCTCGTTTTGATTTTTTTGACTAATAACCGAACGAATTTTTAATTCATAATCTAGCTCTTCTAAGAGTAGGTGATTAGGTTTAAATATTTCCTCCATAATGACAATGTAAACAGTAAGAAACTATTCTCCAAATGTGGGATATGATAAATTTAAGCAATTAATTCAGATAAATTCAACAATTACTATGACACAATATAAGCACTAGTTGTTTCTTCTCTAAGAACAACTTTGCAACTTTAACGATACTACAATTTTATTCAATTCACAAACTAGCAAATTTAAAAAAATCGGGCCTCACACGTAGGTCGTCACTTTATGTAACCTTACCTTGCTGTTGTTACTCCAAGAAGTGAGGTTACATTGCCAAAGGTTCGCTTTGCGCCGGAGAGCATAAGATCATGAGTTAGTAAGGAATATTTGAAAGCTTGTCCTTTATTATTTTTTAAGGCGCCACTTGATTAGTAGGACGTTCAAGAAATTTACTGATTAATCAAGAAACCAATAATGAAAAAATTAGCTATTGTAACTTTTCAAATATGTTATTTATGTCGTTTTGCTTTTACGTTTGTGAATCAAATAAAACACTTTGTTGCCAATGAAACAGTTTAATTAAATGGATGGTACCTGTCCCAAAAATATGAGGTGATCAACTCTATTTACGAAATGATAATCAGTCATCAATGATTGGTTAATTTAAAATGTTTAACAATTTCTAATGTTATCAACTAACTGAGATCATAATATACAATACACTAAATCTTTAGCAACACGTAAATGGTATACCAGTTACCGCTTTACAACTGTAATAATTAACCATATACAACCAAGTAGGTCAAAAGTATCTCTAATATAATATGATTAAACTGAAATATAATTTCAGGGCGGTATACATTAACAAAGTTGATATTTCAACTCTAAAGAATTGAAAGAATGTAATGTTAAAATTGTGAGTTTGATAGACGTCTTTATAAAAATGTGAAGTTACTAAATAGTAGAATATAAAAGTTAAAGTGTCATTAAACGTTAAAAAATGAAGTAATAAAATGAATAATTTGCTCAAAGTTCAGATAAAAACAAATAAAACTTTAAATGTTACTTGCGGTTAGTGTCCAAACTATTAGACGTCAATTGGCTTAATTGACAAGCAACATCTGACTTATGGAACAAGATTCAGCCATGCGGTTAATAATCGTTGTTCATGATGAAATTATTCGGCAGTTGTCACCAACAAACATAAGTCCAGCTTCGTCCTTTGAACTGGAAACGCCGTTAAAGCTCTTGTCGCTCTATAACGTTAATTGCAATCCGAGATACGATACGTCTCTACAACCCTGGACGGAGAACATTAGCCTGTCAGCTATCCCAACGAGAATATATACCATACAGGAATCATCCGAAATTGAGGCTTCTCAAAATCTGTACTTGATCATCCTATCATTGATCACCATCACCCATAAAAACGATCAAACCATATGCAATTGGCAAAACATATTGTAAAAACTGCTTATAAAAAACTATGCAGTATAGAAAAAAACCCTAAATAGAAATTGGGGGTTATAGCCGTGATAATATATACAAGATGAAAGCTTACCTTGTTACCAAGGGTTTTTCACCACTATAGTTCCCAAAATATATGGATTAAACCATGTGCCACCGGCCATTTTGTATACCCACGACTTGTCCTCATCGATACCCAACTTAACCATTCGATAAGTATCAGACAAGTGGTTTCAACAATTTTTAGCTTCCCTTTACCACGGACACTTATAATCAGTGTTACCAATGGCAGTCAAATAAAATCCCCACATGAAATAATAAAATACTCATAGATTGGTTAAATCACATGAAGAATATTAATAAAAATATTACTCTAGTAACCCATTTAATTATTCACATCCCGTTATTCCAGGATATGCTTAAATAATTTTAAAACCCATAGTTAATTCCCTTATGCAACCAACTATACAGAAGTGTGTATAAAGTTGCATACTCAGTGGGTGGCTTAACTGAATTAATGCACCTCCGTGAGTTACTCGTATAATACAATACAAAAAAGCATTGTATTTTTATCATGCTACAATACCTGGTCACGGGTGTAGGCTAATCACTCTTAATCGCTCTAGATGATGCTTGCCTCACATATGTATTCTGTCCTGCGTACCAGAACTTGAAATAACCACCGTTGATTTAAAAATGATCGGGGAATGCTGGACCTCCCTCTGGGGGTAGTAAACATTGACTAGTAAAGCTCCTCGGTGTAAGTATTTCTTTCATAGCGAGCGCAACATTCGACGAAGGCAACTCAACACTCCACGCAAGACTCTCGGCTTCCCAAGTCTCACCGTACCTTTCTCTGTACATGACGTAAATATGTAAAAGATTAACAGTCCTATGCTTATATCTCCTCATACTCATACTCAAGAACGTCAGTCGTCCTATAACCGTACTCAATAATTAAAATTTATAATGAAAATAAACGGTACTATTAAGTTTCTTTCAAATTTTCTATTGGTAAAATTATATCGGTTATGTTGTTTTGTCTGTCACCCGGCAGACGAGTACTCACGGCTAGCTAAAAATAGTGGAGAAGGGCGGGGTCTCTGATCTAAAACTACAAGAATTCAAATATGGGCGCCAGACAAATTGAGCCCTTGAGTACCCAAAGTAATCACGATAGAAATTCCCAATGCTCACCAAAATGTCAATTAAACACTGAGACCAATATAAACCCAGAACAGTAGTTATCAGGTTTCCTGAAAGAGATATTCAGGCATAAAAAAAGACAAGCAATTTATGTTTCAGTTAAATAAAAAAAATGTACATATATATATATATGTATATATTTATACAGGGTGGGGCACTATGAATGGACTATTCTCTGGCGTCTTAACGGCAAATAAAATTAGAAAAAATTAGACGTAGAATTAAGTAGATTACTTAGGACTATAATTTAAAAATATTTTGGAATATACAGGGTGCTCCAAAAAAGCGTGCCGTATCAAAGTTAGGTTCCTTTAGATGGAACACCCTGTATTTTATCACATTTTTGAATTGTACTATTAAAAATAATGTAGGTTCATTAACATTTCCCTATACCTATCTAGTTCAGTTTCCAGGATAAATCGATTTTACATAATTTGTAGACCCTCCGAAAAAATACAATAACTTCAAAATAAAAACGAATAACCACATTTGCTTCACACTATCTCACTAAAAGCTTTTAACATTCTGTTTCCAATATTTACTGGAATGCTATAATATACAGGGTGTTTTTAATATGACAGTATAACACTAAGCATTTAATACATAAATGTATGCCTTAATTTAAATGGAACACCCTGTATCTGATGGGTCTGTTAAAAACGTGGGAATTCATTACCTTTCAGTTGGTATTAGGGTTGCCTATATCTAACTCTGATAGTTTTCGAGAAATTTTAAATTTGTTTTTTAATATTCGATTATTTGCTGACATCTAGTTACCTATGACATGATGATACTCCGTTGGAAAGTTTTTAAAAATTTAAAATTTGTTATTTTGACAGTAAGTGCTTTGTTGTATGATTTATTATTATTAAATTGAAGGTTTCGTAAATTAGAATTTTATTGAGGGGAAGTACACTATTATTGGGCATACAGACACAATAAGCTTCAAAATTATAAAAAAATAAGTACAAAAAATTTGAAGAAGGTGTTCAAAGTGACGCCCATTTTGTTGGATATAAATTTCAACTCTTAAAAAAGTTATTGTTCACTTTCTTTAACATTTCTGGTGTTACTGTTTGAAACGGTCTCCTTATCCTATCCTTCATGACAATACTTTTAATGTAACCCCAAAGAAAATAATCTAATGGCGTCAAGCATGGGGATCTTGCCGGCCAAAGATAAGAACCCCCTCGCCCAATACATTTTTGTGGAAAAATATTGTTTAGATAACGCCGGACAATTACACTGAAATGAACAGACGCACCATCTAACTGCAGCCAATTACATCCTGTATATTGCCGACTTATCCACTGGGTTCCGGTACTGCAACGACCGTTGGTGCAACCTCAGCACATTCAACATATACATAAAAATTGTAAACATATTTAATTCAGTCTGTATATTACTTTTATCTATACATCCTGTTTACACAATTTATATATTTTACTGTTATTTTTCAAAGTCGATATTTTGTATTTTTAAGTGATTAAAAGTTTTTAAAAACAAAGTTCGTGTAACGAAACATATATTTAGCCTCATTTTTTGTCTTGTAGCTAGTGGAACGTCATCTAAAAGTTCGGGTAGTTTTTTACGAGGTAAAAGAGTATCAGTCCTATGCTTATATCTCCTCCTCATTATACTCAAGAACGTCAGTCTTCTTAACTGTCTCTCCATTTCAATTAAGGATAGCTTAATCACCCGTTCACCGGCAATGATTCTAGTGTTTGACTGAATAATTTCTACTGATCGGGCGGATTCGAATTCCGGTCCAGTCGGAATTGACACTTCACAAGGTCGGTAAATCACATCTCTTGTAAGACCAACTAACTCAAGATTATCGTTTGCTACTTTAGGGATCAGTATGGCCTCAAACTCGTCAGCTCTGTTTTGTAGACTTAGCAACACGGCTAAATTCACCCTTTGTATATCCCCCTCCCCTATAAAAACAAACATCAAAAGTCCTTTTTGCTATTTTGTTCGATTCATTGGATTCTAATGCCAATTTTAAACATCTTCTTTCGACATAAATGTTGTTCTTCTAGTTAACAGAATGATTGTGACCGGGGGTAGTTCAGACAGATATACATATACAGTAATATAAGAAATAATTACAACAAAAACTTACCTATTGGTATTTATTAAAACACACACAAATTTTATTTAACTTATAAATTTCACAACTATAACTTCTACACATGTATCTTCTTCACAGATAACCGCGTACTGAATAAAAGGTTTTTTTTTAAAAATACCTTTATTAACAATAGTCCCTAGTTACAACGTTTCCAGAAATTATTTAATACATTTACAATAAATACATTAAATAGAGGCCGATGTCCTGGCGATTTCTGAGGTGGTTGTGCTTTTTCGTCTAGTCATATATGGCTCCTTGCTGAGGTGCATTATCCATTTGTTGTCATTTCAAGTTTAACTTTGTCCCCGGTATATAGTTCTAGCTCCACAAAAGTTTCGGCTGGGTTTTCCCTGAAAAGCAGGTGAAAAACAGGGTCTCAAGAATTGATGGGGTATTAGATTTTGAACGGCAGCATGACAGAAGTTATCTTCTAGTTAACAGAATGATTGTGACCGGGGGTAGTTCAGACAGATATACATATACAGTAATATAAGAAATAATTACAACAAAAACTTACCTATTGGTATTTATTAAAACACACACAAATTGTATTTAACTTATAAATTTCACAACTATAACTTCTACACATGTATCTTCTTCACAGATAACCGCGTACTGAATACTGAATAAAAGGTTTTTTTTTATAAATATCTTTATTAACAATAGTCCCTAGTTACAACGTTTCCAGAAATTATTTAATACATTTACAATAAATACATTAAATAGAGGCCGATGTCCTGGCGATTTCTGGGGTGGTTGTGCTTTTTCGTCTAGTCATATATGGCTCCTTGCTGAGGTGCATTATCCATTTGTTGTCATTTCAAGTTTAACTTTGTCCCCGGTATATAGTTCTAGCTCCATAAAAGTTTCGGCTGGGTTTTCCCTGAAAAGCAGGTGAAAAACAGGGTCTCAAGAATTGATGGGGTATTAGATTTTGAACGGCAGCATGACAGAAGTTATCTTCTAGTTAACAGAATGATTGTGACCGGGGGTAGTTCAGACAGATATACATATACAGTAATATAAGAAATAATTACAACAAAAACTTACCTATTGGTATTTATTAAAACACACACAAATTGTATTTAACTTATAAATTTCACAACTATAACTTCTACACATGTATCTTCTTCACAGATAACCGCGTACTGAATACTGAATAAAAGGTTTTTTTTTATAAATATCTTTATTAACAATAGTCCATAGTTACAACGTTTCCAGAAATTATTTAATACATTTACAATGAATATATTAAATAGAGGCCGATGTCCTGGCGATTTCTGGGGTGGTTGTGCTTTTTCGTCTAGTCATATATGGCTCCTTGCTGAGGTGCATTATCCATTTGTTGTCATTTCAAGTTTAACTTTGTTCCCGATATATAGTTCTAGCTCCATAAATGTTTCGGCTGGGTTTTCCCTGAAAAGCAGCTGAAAAACAGGGTCTCAAGAATTGATGGGGTATTAGATTTTGAACGGCAGCATGACAGAAGTTATCTTCTAGTTAACAGAATGATTGTGACCGGGGGTAGTTCAGACAGATATACATATACAGTAATATAAGAAATAATTACAACAAAAACTTACCTATTGGTATTTATTAAAACACACACAAATTGTATTTAACTTATAAATTTCACAACTATAACTTGTACACATGTATCTTCTTCACAGATAACCGAATACTGAATAAAAGGTTTTTTTTTATAAATATCTTTATTAACAATAGTCCCTAGTTACAACGTTTCCAGAAATTATTTAATAAATTTACAATAAATACGTTAAATAGAGGCCGATGTCCTGGTGATTTCTGGGGTGGTTGTGCTTTTTCGTCTAGTCATATATGGCTCCTTGCTGAGGTGCATTATCCATTTGTAGTCATTCCACGTTTAACTTTGTCCCCGGTATATAGTTCTAGCTCCATAAAAGTTTCGGCTGGGTTTTCCCTGAAAAGCAGGTGAAAAACAGGGTCTCAAGAATTGATGGGGTATTAGATTTTGAACGGCAGCATGACAGAAGTTATCTTCTAGTTAACAGAATGATTGTGACCGGGGGTAGTTCAGACAGATATACATATACAGTAATATAACAAATAATTACAACAAAAACTTACCTATTGGTATTTATTAAAACACACACAAATTGTATTTAACTTATAAATTTCACAACTATAACTTATACACTTGTATCTTCTTCGCAGATAACCGCGTACTGAATACTGAATAAAAGGTTTTTTTTATAAATATCTTTATTAACAATAGTCCCTAGTTACAACGTTTCCAGAAATTATTTAATACATTTACAATAAATACATTAAATAGAGGCCGATGTCTTGGCGATTTCTGGGGTGGTTGTGCTTTTTCGTCTAGTCATATATGGCTCCTTGCTGAGGTGCATTATCCATTTGTTGTCATTCCAAGTTTAACTTTGTCCCCGGTATATAGTTCTAGCTCCATAAAAGTTTCGGCTGGGTTTTCCCTGAAAAGCAGGTGAAAAACAGGGTCTCAAGAATTGATGGGGTATTAGATTTTGAACGGCAGCATGACAGAAGTTATCTTCTAGTTAACACAATGATTGTGACCGGGGGTAGTTCAGACAGATATACATATACAGTAATATAAGAAATAATTACAACAAAAACTTACCTATTGGTATTTATTAAAACACACACAAATTGTATTTAACTTATAAATTTCACAACTATAACTTCTACACATGTATCTTCTTCACAGATAACCGCGTACTGAATACTGAATAAAAGGGTTTTTTTTATAAATATCTTTATTAACAATAGTCCATAGTTACAACGTTTCCAGAAATTATTTAATACATTTACAATGAATATATTAAATAGAGGCCGATGTCCTGGCGATTTCTGGGGTGGTTGTGCTTTTTCGTCTAGTCATATATGGCTCCTTGCTGAGGTGCATTATCCATTTGTTGTCATTTCAAGTTTAACTTTGTTCCCGATATATAGTTCTAGCTCCATAAATGTTTCGGCTGGGTTTTCCCTGAAAAGCAGCTGAAAAACAGGGTCTCAAGAATTGATGGGGTATTAGATTTTGAACGGCAGCATGACAGAAGTTATCTTCTAGTTAACAGAATGATTGTGACCGGGGGTAGTTCAGACAGATATACATATACAGTAATATAAGAAATAATTACAACAAAAACTTACCTATTGGTATTTATTAAAACACACACAAATTGTATTTAACTTATAAATTTCACAACTATAACTTGTACACATGTATCTTCTTCACAGATAACCGAATACTGAATAAAAGGTTTTTTTTTATAAATATCTTTATTAACAATAGTCCCTAGTTACAACGTTTCCAGAAATTATTTAATAAATTTACAATAAATACATTAAATAGAGGCCGGTGTCCTGGTGATTTCTGGGGTGGTTGTGCTTTTTCGTCTAGTCATATATGGCTCCTTGCTGAGGTGCATTATCCATTTGTAGTCATTCCACGTTTAACTTTGTCCCCGGTATATAGTTCTAGCTCCATAAAAGTTTCGGCTGGGTTTTCCCTGAAAAGCAGGTGAAAAACAGGGTCTCAAGAATTGATGGGGTATTAGATTTTGAACGGCAGCATGACAGAAGTTATCTTCTAGTTAACAGAATGATTGTGACCGGGGGTAGTTCAGACAGATATACATATACAGTAATATAACAAATAATTACAACAAAAACTTACCTATTGGTATTTATTAAAACACACACAAATTGTATTTAACTTATAAATTTCACAACTATAACTTATACACTTGTATCTTCTTCGCAGATAACCGCGTACTGAATACTGAATAAAAGGTTTTTTTTATAAATATCTTTATTAACAATAGTCCCTAGTTACAACGTTTCCAGAAATTATTTAATACATTTACAATAAATACATTAAATAGAGGCCGATGTCTTGGCGATTTCTGGGGTGGTTGTGCTTTTTCGTCTAGTCATATATGGCTCCTTGCTGAGGTGCATTATCCATTTGTTGTCATTTCAAGTTTAACTTTGTCCCCGGTATATAGTTCTAGCTCCATAAAAGTTTCGGCTGGGTTTTCCCTGAAAAGCAGGTGAAAAACAGGGTCTCAAGAATTGATGGGGTATTAGATTTTGAACGGCAGCATGACAGAAGTTATCTTCTAGTTAACAGAATGATTGTGACCGGGGGTAGTTCAGACAGATATACATATACAGTAATATAAGAAATAATTACAACAAAAACTTACCTATTGGTATTTATTAAAACACACACAAATTGTATTTAAGTTATAAATTTCACAACTATAACTTGTACACATGTATCTTCTTCACAGATAACCGCGTACTGAATACTGAATAAAAGGTTTTTTTTTATAAATATCTTTATTAACAATAGTCCCTAGTTCCAACGTTTCCAGAAATTATTTAATACATTTACAATAAATACATTAAATAGAGGCCGATGTCCTGGCGATTTCTAAGGTGGTTGTGCTTTTTCGTCTAGTCATATATGGCTCCTTGCTGAGGTGCATTATCCATTTGTTGTCATTTCAAGTTTAACTTTGTCCCCGGTATATAGTTCTAGCTCCATAAAAGTTTCGGCTGGGTTTTCCCTGAAAAGCAGGTGAAAAACAGGGTCTCAAGAATTGATGGGGTATTAGATTTTGAACGGCAGCATGACAGAAGTTATCTTCTAGTTAACAGAATGATTGTGACCGGGGGTAGTTCAGACAGATATACATATACAGTAATATAAGAAATAATTACAACAAAAACTTGCCTATTGGTATTTATTAAAACAAACACAAATTGTATTTAACTTATAAATTTCACAACTATAACTTCTACACATGTATCTTCTTCACAGATAACCGCGTACTGAATACTGAATTAAAGGTTTTTTTTTATAAATATCTTTATTAACAATAGTCCCTAGTTACAACGTTTCCAGAAATTATTTAATACATTTACAATAAATACATTAAATAGAGGCCGATGTCCTGGCGATTTCTGGGGTGGTTGTGCTTTTTCGTCTAGTCATATATGGCTTCTTGCTGAGGTGCATTATCCATTTGTTGTCATTCCAAGTTTAACTTTGTCCCCGGTATATAGTTCTAGCTCCATAAAAGTTTCGGCTGGGTTTTCCCTGAAAAGCAGGTGAAAAACAGGGTCTCAAGAATTGATGGGGTATTAGATTTTGAACGGCAGCATGACAGAAGTTATCTTCTAGTTAACAGAATGATTGTGACCGGGGGTAGTTCAGACAGATATACATATACAGTTATATAAGAAATAATTACAACAAAAACTTACCTATTGGTATTTATTAAAACACACACAAATTGTATTTAACTTATAAATTTCACAACTATAACTTGTACACATGTATCTTCTTCACAGATAACCGCGTACTGAATAAAAGGTTTTTTTTTTATAAATATCTTTATTAACAATAGTCCCTAGTTACAACGTTTCCAGAAATTATTTAGTACATTTACAATAAATACATTGAATAGAGGCCGATGTCCTGGCGATTTCTGGGGTGGTTGTGCTTTTTCGTCTAGTCATATATGGCTCCTTGCTGAGGTGCATTATCCATTTGTTGTAATTTCAAGTTTAACTTTGTCCCCGATATATAGTTCTAGCTCCATAAAAGTTTCGGCTGGGTTTTCCCTGAAAAGCAGGTGAAAAACAGGGTCTCAAGAATTGATGGGGTATTAGATTTTGAACGGCAGCATGACAGAAGTTATCTTCTAGTTAACAGAATGATTGTGACCGGGGGTAGTTCAGACAGATATACATATACAGTAATATAAGAAATAATTACAACAAAAACTTACCTATTGGTATTTATTAAAACACACAAAAATTGTATTTAACTTATAAATTTCACAACTATAACTTCTACACATGTATCTTCTTCACAGATAACCGCGTACTGAATACTGAATAAAAGGTTTTTTTATAAATATCTTTATTAACAATAGTCCCTAGTTACAACGTTTCCAGAAATTATTTAATACATTTACAATAAATACATTAAATAGAGGCCGATGTCCTGGCGATTTCTGGGGTGGTTGTGCTTTTTTGTCTAGTCATATATGGCTCCTTGCTGAGGTGCATTATCCATTTGTTGTCATTCCAAGTTTAACTTTGTCCCCGGTATATAGTTCTAGCTCCATAAAAGTTTCGGCTGGGTTTTCCCTGAAAAGCAGGTGAAAAACAGGCTCTCAAGAATTGATGGGGTATTAGATTTTGAACGGCAGCATGACAGAAGTTATCTTCTAGTTAACACAATGATTGTGACCGGGGGTAGTTCAGACAGATATACATATACAGTAATATAAGAAATAATTACAACAAAAACTTACCTATTGGTATTTATTAAAACACACACAAATTGTATTTAACTTATAAATTTCACAACTATAACTTGTACACATGTATCTTCTTCACAGATAACCGCGTACTGAATACTGAATAAAAGGTTTTTTTTATAAATATCTTTATTAACAATAGTCCCTAGTTACAACGTTTCCAGAAATTATTTAATACATTTACAATAAATACATTGAATAGAGGCCGATGTCCTGGCGATTTCTGGGGTGCTTGTGCTTTTTCGTCTAGTCATATATGGCTCCTTGCTGAGGTGCATTATCCATTTGTTGTCATTTCAAGTTTAACTTTGTCCCCGGTATATAGTTCTAGCTCCATAAAAGTTTCGGCTGGGTTTTCCCTGAAAAGCAGGTGAAAAACAGGGTCTCAAGAATTAATGGGGTATTAGATTTTGAACGGCAGCATGACAGAAGTTATCTTCTAGTTAACAGAATGATTGTGACCGGGGGTAGTTCAGACAGATATACATATACAGTAATATAAGAAATAATTACAACAAAAACTTACCTATTGGTATTTATTAAAACACACACAAATTGTATTTAACTTATAAATTTCACAACTATAACTTCTACACATGTATCTTCTTCACAGATAACCGCGTACTGAATACTGAATAAAAGGTTTTTTTTTATAAATATCTTTATTAACAACAGTCCATAGTTACAACGTTTCCAGAAATTATTTAATACATTTACAATGAATACATTAAATAGAGGCCGATGTCCTGGCGATTTCTGGGGTGGTTGTGCTTTTTCGTCTAGTCATATATGGCTCCTTGCTGAGGTGCATTATCCATTTGTTGTCATTTCAAGTTTAACTTTGTCCCCGATATATAGTTCTAGCTCCATAAAAGTTTCGGCTGGGTTTTCCCTGAAAAGCAGCTGAAAAACAGGGTCTCAAGAATTGATGGGGTATTAGATTTTGAACGGCAGCATGACAGAAGTTATCTTCTAGTTAACAGAATGATTGTGACCGGGGGTAGTTCAGACAGATATACATATACAGTAATATAAGAAATAATTACAACAAAAACTTACCTATTGGTATTTATTAAAACACACACAAATTGTATTTAACTTATAAATTTCACAACTATAACTTGTACACATGTATCTTCTTCACAGATAACCGAATACTGAATAAAAGGTTTTTTTTTTATAAATATCTTTATTAACAATAGTCCCTAGTTACAACGTTTCCAGAAATTATTTAATAAATTTACAATAAATACATTAAATAGAGGCCGATGTCCTGGTGATTTCTGAGGTGGTTGTGCTTTTTCGTCTAGTCATATATGGCTCCTTGCTGAGGTGCATTATCCATTTGTTGTCATTCCACGTTTAACTTTGTCCCCGGTATATAGTTCTAGCTCCATAAAAGTTTCGGCTGGGTTTTCCCTGAAAAGCAGGTGAAAAACAGGGTCTCAAGAATTGATGGGGTATTAGATTTTGAACGGCAGCATGACAGAAGTTATCTTCTAGTTAACAGAATGATTGTGACCGGGAGTAGTTCAGACAGATATACATATACAGTAATATAACAAATAATTACAACAAAAACTTACCTATTGGTATTTATTAAAACACACACAAAATTGTATTTAACTTATAAATTTGACAACTATAACTTGTACACTTGTATCTTCTTCACAGATAACCGCGTACTGAATACTGAATAAAAGGTTTTTTTTATAAATATCTTTATTAACAATAGTCCCTAGTTACAACGTTTCCAGAAATTATTTAATACATTTACAATAAATACATTAAATAGAGGCCGATGTCTTGGCGATTTCTGGGGTGGTTGTGCTTTTTCGTCTAGTCATATATGGCTCCTTGCTGAGGTGCATTATCCATTTGTTGTCATTCCAAGTTTAACTTTGTCCCCGGTATATAGTTCTAGCTCCATAAAAGTTTCGGCTGGGTTTTCCCTGAAAAGCAGGTGAAAAACAGGGTCTCAAGAATTGATGGGGTATTAGATTTTGAACGGCAGCATGACAGAAGTTATCTTCTAGTTAACACAATGATTGTGACCGGGGGTAGTTCAGACAGATATACATATACAGTAATATAAGAAATAATTACAACAAAAACTTACCTATTGGTATTTATTAAAACACACACAAATTGTATTTAACTTATAAATTTCACAACTATAACTTGTACACTTGTATCTTCTTCACAGATAACCGCGTACTGAATACTGAATAAAAGGTTTTTTTTATAAATATCTTTATTAACAATAGTCCCTAGTTACAACGTTTCCAGAAATCATTTAATACATTTACAATAAATACATTAAATAGAGGCCGATGTCCTGGCGATTTCTGGGGTGGTTGTGCTTTTTCGTCTAGTCATATATGGCTCCTTGCTGAGGTGCATTATCTATTTGTTGTCATTTCAAGTTTAACTTTGTCCCCGGTATATAGTTCTAGCTCCATAAAAGTTTCGGCTGGGTTTTCCCTGAAAAGCAGGTGAAAAACAGGGTCTCAGGAATTGATGGGGTATTAGATTTTGAACTGCAGCATGACAGAAGTTATCTTCTAGTTAACAGAATGATTGTGACCGGGGATAGTTCAGACAGATATACATATACAGTAATATAAGAAATAATTACAACAAAAACTTACCTATTGGTATTTATTAAAACACACACAAATTGTATTTAACTTATAAATTTCACAACTATAACTTGTACACATGTATCTTCTTCACAGATAACCGCGTACTGAATACTTAATAAAAGGTTTTTTTTTATACATATCTTTATTAACACGTTGACGGACAGTAGAAACAAGTGAAATTCGAAAATTGACACTATATGTTTTTGTAATTTTTAGAATATTAGAAGTATAGTTTTACTCTTTCTGCTTAAATACACTTAATTTTGATTAATTCAGCACCTTTAATTAGGTTGCGGCTACAACCGTCATGGCGCCAGCGGACTCTAGACACTATGTAATGGGACGATGGCGGCTATAACAGCAAAAATTTAAAAACGTAAATGACAGGTTTAATGACTGAAATAAGCAATTTTTTGTGAGCAACAAAGTATTTTTGGGAGTTTTACACGAAATGTTAGTTCATGATCAAACAAAAATAAATAAATGACAAATAAATTTACTTTAATTTTATAATTATTATACATTATTTTCGGTATGCCATGTTTCAAAGCATGGTGCAGGACACAGTGCAGGTTTTGATATGCAATTCTTGCAGCAATATGATGTTTCCTTCCTTACTCCCTGTTTATAACATTGTTTACAACGCTGAAAATATGTTTTTCGCTGATAATTTTCAGGAGGAGAAATTTTCTCAGGAAAATGCTGTGTTCCATTGTTGTGGATTTCATTGGTTTGGATTCGTGCACGTTTAAATTGAACCAAAGACCTTCCATCCTGTTTATAATCTATGCCAGTTAGAGATCGTATAATTGCTTCCCTGAATTCTATAAACTTCATTTGAGAACCTGTCTTTTCTTTAAAGATGTAGTAAGAATTCCACACTGCTACATCCAGTAGATGAAAGATTATCTTTTTATACCATCTAATTGTTTTTCGTGGACAGGAATAATAGGACATCATCTGATCTGCTCTGTCGACACCGGACATATTCTGATTATAATTCACTATTTCAATTGGTTTTCTCTTTTCCTGTTGTCGACGGTTAGCTGTGTTTATCATACTTGGGTGGTAAGCTGTTGTTAGACATAGCACATCCCGTTTATCTTTCCATTTGGACACGTATGTCTGATTTTGGCGTCGCCATACATGTTCTCCTTTTCTAAGCTTACGACCTGTTATTTCTTGCGGCAGACCCTTCCTATTTACACGAAGAGTTCCTGTCACATGTGTCTTTTTGCTCAGTAATTTGTTAGCAATGGTACACTGTTGTAATAGTTATCCATGAACAAATGATGCCCTTTGTTTAAATATGACTGCATCAATCGCATCACAAGACTTTCAATAGTTGTCATGTTTTCTTCGTTTTCTCGATGGCCTTTGTATATTTCTATGTTCAAAACATAACCTTGGGCAGAACAAAGTTCGTACAATTTAATTCCGTATTTTGCCTTTTTGCCTTTCATGTACGTGCGAAAAGAAAGCCTTCCTCGAAATAATAACAAAGATTCGTCTAATGATAATGCCTCATTTGGTGCATATGCATTCGCAAACTTTTTTATGAGCAAATCAAGAAATATTTTTATTTTCCTCAAACGGTCGTTTGAATTTTCTTCTTCTACACAAAGGCATCTCAATATTTGCTCAAACCTCCTTCCAGACATTTGTGAAGGAAAAGCTGGGTGGTAATGTAATGCATCAATGGAAAAGAGTTTTCTAATACTGGAGAATTTTAGCTGGGACTGAAGCAAACATAAAACCCAAAAACTTCCTCATTTCAATCGTATCAGTATTTTTGAAATTTGCCTTCCTACTATGCCTTGTATGTGGCCGTGTTTGATTGCAAAGTTTTAGGCCGTAATCATTCGTAGATTTTATAATCATTTCCATTACTTGGTCATCCCAAATTTTTTCAAAAACCTGAATTGGAGACACATTTTCGTCTATATCCAAAAGAATCCCAGCCGCATCTGCATCAAAAGAAAAGTTTCTTATAGGTGTTGTATTGATATGCCATGTCTCATCATTTTCTGGTTCTTCTGGTGCTTCATATTCCTCATCTGTAGTTGATTCATTTTCTTCATCTGCATCAAAAGAAAAGTTTCTTATAGGTGTTGTATTGATATGCCCTGTCTCATCATTTTCTGGTTCTTCTGGTGCTTCATATTCCTCATCTGTAGTTGATTCATTTTCTTCATTACCCGAACTGTTATTTTCAGCACAGTCAGCATCAGGTTCAGATTCACTGTTGCTTGACCCACTACCTGTTTCCCCAAAAAGCTTCAGCAGCCTAGCCTGTTCTTTTTCCCAACTGGCCATTTTCTATAAATATTGAATAAAACATTCAATTTTATTTTATATTATTATTTATTGTATATTATTTATACATTTATTATTTACATTATAATTTTTATATTTCAAATGTAATATCATAAAAAACAAAAGTAAACAGTATAACCATAAATATCGCTAAATGTAGCAAAAAATGCTAAATTTTAATTTTTTTTTCTATTTAAAGTGTAAAATCAATCATAAACAAATACTTGCTTATTATTTTATATTATTATTTATTGTATATTATTTATATATTTATTATTTACATTATTGTTTTTATATTTCAAATGTAATATCATAAAAAACAAAAAGTAAACAGTATAACTATAAATATCGCTAAATGAATCAAAAAATGCTGAATTTAAATTTTTTTATTTCTATTTAAAGTGTAAAATCAATCATAAACAAATACTTACCAGTATAAACAAAAAATATCGTTAAATGTATCAATAGCAACTGTAAATTGAAGAGAAAACAAGATCGCACTACTCCGTTCACAACCACGTGCATACTCAATGTGTTAACCTTGCATACTAAATTTTTTTTCGAAAACATGACACTAGGCTTCTACTTGTACGCTGGTAAATGCACATTTGTGCTGTTACAGCCGCAGTGTCTAAAAACGACCGTTTCGTATTGGACGGCTATTGCCGTCATGTCACATAGTGAACTTGAACTTGACGGCTATAGACGCAACTGTCCGTCAATGTGTTAACAATAGTCCCTAGTTACAACGTTTCCAGAAATTATTTAATACATTTACAATAAATACATTAAATAGAGGCCGATGTCCTGGCGATTTCTGGGGTGGTTGTGCTTTTTCGTCTAGTCATATATGGCTCCTTGCTGAGGTGCATTATCCATTTGTTGTAATTTCAAGTTTAACTTTGTCCCCGATATATCGTTCTAGCTCCAAGTTTCGGCTGGGTTTTCCCTGAAAAGCAGGTGAAAAACAGGGTCTCAAGAATTGATGGGGTATTAGATTTTGAACGGCAGCATGACAGAAGTTATCTTCTAGTTAACAGAATGATTGTGACCGGGGGTAGTTCAGACAGATATACATATACAGTAATATAAGAAATAATTATAACAAAAACTTACCTATTGGTATTTATTAAAACACACACAAATTGTATTTAACTTATAAATTTCACAACTATAACTTCTACACATGTATCTTCTTCACAGATAACCGCGTACTGAATACTGAATAAAAGGTTTTTTTTTTATAAATATCTTTATTAACAATAGTCCCTAGTTACAACGTTTCCAGAAATTATTTAATACATTTACAATAAATACAATAAATAGAGGCCGATGTCCTGGCGATTTCTGGGGTGGTTGTGCTTTTTCGTCTAGTCATATATGGCTCCTTGCTGAGGTGCATTATCCATTTGTTGTCATTTCAAGTTTAACTTTGTCCCCGATATATAGTTCTAGCTCCATAAAAGTTTCGGCAGGGTTTTCCCTGAAAAGCAGCTGAATAACAGCGTCTCAAGAATTGATGGGGTATTAGATTTTGAACGGTAGCATGACAAAAGTTATCTTCTAGTTAACAGAATGATTCTTACCGGGGGTAGTTCAGACAGATATACATATACAGTAATATAACAAATAATTACAACAAAAACTTACCTATTGGTATTTATTAAAACACACACAAATTGTATTTAACTTATAAATTTCACAACTATAACTTGTACACATGTATCTTCTTCACAGATAACCGCGTACTGAATACTGAATAAAAGGTTTTTTTTTTATAAATATCTTTATTAACAATAGTCCCTAGTTACAACGTTTCCAGAAATTATTTAATACATTCACAATAAATACAATAAATAGAGGCCGATGTCCTGGCGATTTCTGGGGTGGTTGTGCTTTTTCGTCTAGTCTTATATGGCTCCTTGCTGAGGTGCATTATCCATTTGTTGTCATTTTAAGTTTAACTTTGTCCCCGATATATACGAGGGCAATTCAGAAACTAACCTCCGGTTGATTGAAAAAAATACACCAAGTTAAGTAAAAATATTTTAATATATACATCTTACAATTACATCTTTGCACTATTTTTCGACATAGTCTCCATAACGATTGAGGCACTTATCGTATCTCTTCACAAGCTTTGAAATTCCTTCTGCATAAAAATCACCCGCTTGTGCCTTGAGCCAGCCTGTGACCGCATCTTTGAGCTCTTCGTCGTCATCAAACCGCTGGGACCCGAGCTATTTCTTCATATGCATGAAGAGGTGATAATCGCTTGGCGCCAGATCTGGGCTGTAAGGTGGATGGTTGAAAACGTCCCACTTGAAGGACTCAAGAAGGGCTGTTGTTCTGCGAGCAGAGTGAGGACGGGCGTTATCGTGCAAAAAAACGATACCGGAAGTCAGCATACCACGGCGTTTGTTCTGTATAGCCCGTCGTAATGTTTTTAGTGTTTCACAGTACACGTCTTGATTAATGGTCGTCCCACGTTCCATGAATTCAACCAACAACACCCCTTTGGCATCCCAAAACACCGTTGCCATCAGTTTTCTGGCAGAAAAATCTTGCCGGGCTTTTTTTGGTTTGGTAGGCGAATCTGAATGTGCCCACATCTTTGATTGTTCTTTTGTCTCAGGGTTCACGTACTTAATCCAGGTTTCGTCACCCGTCACGATTCTGTTTAACAATGGTTCTCCTTCGTCCTCATAACGTGACAGAAAGTCTAATGCAGAGGCCATTCTTTGACTTTTGTGGTGGTCGGTAAGAATTTTGGGCACCCATCGTGCACAGAACTTACGGTAACCCAATCTTGCTGTCACTATCTCGTACAAAAGAGTCTTAGAAATCTGTGGAAAATCAGTAGACAACTCCGCCATTGTGAAACGTCGATTTTCACGAACTTTTGCATCAACTGTCTGAACGAGTTCGTCAGTCACCAAGGATGGTCTACCACTCCTCTCTTCATCATGAACGTTTTCTCGTCCACTTTTAAATAAACGTACCCATTCACGGACAACTCCTTCACTCATAACTTTTGGTCCGTACACGGCACAAAGCTCACGATGAATAGCTGCTGCAGAGTATCCTTTGGCTGTAAAAAACCTTATAACAGCACGCACTTCACATTTGGCGGGATTTTCTATTGCAGCACACATTTCAAACTGCCACAAAAACTAAACTAGCGCAGGTACGATGTTCACTCGACTACGGCTTGATGCCGACTGACCTGCTGAGCGTGTGAATGCACAGATGGCGCGCTACTCCCCCCACTACCCGCACTGTGACCAATCGGAGGTTAGTTTCTGAATTGCCCTCGTAGTTCTAGCTCCATAAAAGTTTCGGCTGGGTTTTCCCTGAAAAGCAGCTGAAAAACAGCGTCTCAAGAATTGATGGGGTATTAGATTTTGAACGGTAGCATGACAAAAGTTATCTTCTAGTTAACAGAATGATTGTGACCGGGGGTAGTTCAGACAGATATACATATACAGTAATATAACAAATAATTACAACAAAAACTTACCTATTGGTATTTATTAAAACACACACAAATTGTATTTAACTTATAAATTTCACAACTATAACTTGTACACATGTATCTTCTTCACAGATAACCGAATACTGAATAAAAGGTTTTTTTTATAAATATCTTTATTAACAAGAGTCCCTAGTTACAACGTTTCCAGAAATTATTTAATAAATTTACAATAAATACATTAAATAGAGGCCGATGTCCTGGTGATTTCTGGGGTGGTTGTGCTTTTTCGTCTAGTCATATATGGCTCCTTGCTGAGGTGCATTATCCATTTGTTGTCATTTTAAGTTTAACTTTGTCCCCGGTATATAGTTCTAGCTCCATAAAAGTTTCGGCTGGGTTTTCCCTGAAAAGCAGGTGAAAAACAGGGTCTCAAGAATTGATGGGGTATTAGATTTTGAACGGCAGCATGACAGAAGTTATCTTCTAGTTAACAGAATGATTGTGACCGGGGGTAGTTCAGACAGATATACATATACAGTAATATAAGAAATAATTACAACAAAAACTTACCTATTGGTATTTATTAAAACACACACAAATTGTATTTAACTTATAAATTTCACAACTATAACTTGTACACATGTATCTTCTTCACAGATAACCGCGTACTGAATACTGAATAAAAGGTTTTTTTTTATAAATATCTTTATTAACAATAGTCCCTAGTTACAACGTTTCCAGAAATTATTTAATACATTTACAATAAATACATTAAATAGAGGCCGATGTCCTGGCGATTTCTGGGGTGGTTGTGCTTTTTCGTCTAGTCATATATGGCTCCTTGCTGAGGTGCATTATCCATTTGTTGTCATTTCAAGTTTAACTTTGTCCCCGGTATATAGTTCTAGCTCCATAAAAGTTTCGGCTGGGTTTTCCCTGAAAAGCAGGTGAAAAACAGGGTCTCAAGAATTGATGGGGTATTAGATTTTGAACGGCAGCATGACAGAAGTTATCTTCTAGTTAACAGAATGATTGTGACCGGGGGTAGTTCAGACAGATATACATATACAGTAATATAAGAAATAATTACAACAAAAACTTACCTATTGGTATTTATTAAAACAAACACAAATTGTATTTAACTTATAAATTTCACAACTATAACTTCTACACATGTATCTTCTTCACAGATAACCGCGTACTGAATACTGAATTAAAGGTTTTTTTTTATAAATATCTTTATTAACAATAGTCCCTAGTTACAACGTTTCCAGAAATTATTTAATACATTTACAATAAATACATTAAATAGAAGCCGATGTCCTGGCGATTTCTGGGGTGGTTGTGCTTTTTCGTCTAGTCATATATGGCTCCTTGCTGAGGTGCATTATCCATTTGTTGTCATTTCAAGTTTAACTTTGTCCCCGATATATAGTTCTAGCTCCATAAAAGTTTCGGCTGGGTTTTCCCTGAAAAGCAGCTGAAAAACAGGGTCTCAAGAATTGATGGGGTATTAGATTTTGAACGGCAGCATGACAGAAGTTATCTTCTAGTTAACAGAATGATTGTGACCGGGGGTAGTTCAGACAGATATACATATACAGTAATATAAGAAATAATTACAACAAAAACTTACCTATTGGTATTTATTAAAACACACACAAATTGTATTTAACTTATAAATTTCACAACTATAACTTGTACACTTGTATCTTCTTCACAGATAACCGCGTACTGAATACTGAATAAAAGGTTTTTTTATAAATATCTTTATTAACAATAGTCCCTAGTTACAACGTTTCCAGAAATTATTTAATACATTTACAATAAATACATTAAATAGAGGCCGATGTCTTGGCGATTTCTGGGGTGGTTGTGCTTTTTCGTCTAGTCATATATGGCTCCTTGCTGAGGTGCATTATCCATTTGTTGTCATTCCAAGTTTAACTTTGTCCCCGGTATATAGTTCTAGCTCCATAAAAGTTTCGGCTGGGTTTTCCCTGAAAAGCAGGTGAAAAACAGGGTCTCAAGAATTGATGGGGTATTAGATTTTGAACGGCAGCATGACAGAAGTTATCTTCTAGTTAACACAATGATTGTGACCGGGGGTAGTTCAGACAGATATACATATACAGTAATATAAGAAATAATTACAACAAAAACTTACCTATTGGTATTTATTAAAACACACACAAACTGTATTTAACTTATAAATTTCACAACTATAACTTGTACACTTGTATCTTCTTCACAGATAACCGCGTACTGAATACTGAATAAAAGGTTTTTTTTATAAATATCTTTATTAACAATAGTCCCTAGTTACAACGTTTCCAGAAATCATTTAATACATTTACAATAAATACATTAAATAGAGGCCGATGTCCTGGCGATTTCTGGGGTGGTTGTGCTTTTTCGTCTAGTCATATATGGCTCCTTGCTGAGGTGCATTATCCATTTGTTGTCATTTCAAGTTTAACTTTGTCCCCGGTATATAGTTCTAGCTCCATAAAAGTTTCGGCTGGGTTTTCCCTGAAAAGCAGGTGAAAAACAGGGTCTCAGGAATTGATGGGGTATTAGATTTTGAACTGCAGCATGACAGAAGTTATCTTCTAGTTAACAGAATGATTGTGACCGGGGATAGTTCAGACAGATATACATATACAGTAATATAAGAAATAATTACAACAAAAACTTACCTATTGGTATTTATTAAAACACACACAAATTGTATTTAACTTATAAATTTCACAACTATAACTTGTACACATGTATCTTCTTCACAGATAACCGCGTACTGAATACTTAATAAAAGGGTTTTTTTTTATACATATCTTTATTAACAATAGTCCCTAGTTACAACGTTTCCAGAAATTATTTAATACATTTACAATAAATACATTAAATAGAGGCCGATGTCCTGGCGATTTCTGGGGTGGTTGTGCTTTTTCGTCTAGTCATATATGGCTCCTTGCTGAGGTGCATTATCCATTTGTTGTAATTTCAAGTTTAACTTTGTCCCCGATATATCGTTCTAGCTCCATAAAAGTTTCGGCTGGGTTTTCCCTGAAAAGCAGGTGAAAAACAGGGTCTCAAGAATTGATGGGGTATTAGATTTTGAACGGCAGCATGACAGAAGTTATCTTCTAGTTAACAGAATGATTGTGACCGGGGGTAGTTCAGACAGATATACATATACAGTAATATAAGAAATAATTACAACAAGAACATACCTATTGGTATTTATTAAAACACACAAAAATTGTATTTAACTTATAAATTTCACAACTATAACTTCTACACATGTATCTTCTTCACAGATAACCGCGTACTGAATACTGAATAAAAGGTTTTTTTTTATAAATATCTTTATTAACAATAGTCCCTAGTTACAACGTTTCCAGAAATTATTTAATACATTCACAATAAATAGAGGCCGATGTCCTGGCGATTTCTGGGGTGGTTGTGCTTTTTCGTCTAGTCTTATATGGCTCCTTGCTGAGGTGCATTATCCATTTGCTGTCATTTTAAGTTTAACTTTGTCCCCGATATATAGTTCTAGCTCCATAAAAGTTTCGGCTGGGTTTTCCCTGAAAAGCAGCTGAAAAACAGCGTCTCAAGAATTGATGGGGTATTAGATTTTGAACGGTAGCATGACAAAAGTTATCTTCTAGTTAACAGAATGATTGTGACCGGGGGTAGTTCAGACAGATATACATATACAGTAATATAACAAATAATTACAACAAAAACTTACCTATTGGTATTTATTAAAACACACACAAATTGTATTTAACTTATAAATTTCACAACTATAACTTGTACACATGTATCTTCTTCACAGATAACCGAATACTGAATAAAAGGTTTTTTTTTTATAAATATCTTTATTAACAATAGTCCCTAGTTACAACGTTTCCAGAAATTATTTAATAAATTTACAATAAATACATTAAATAGAGGCCGATGTCCTGGTGATTTCTGGGGTGGTTGTGCTTTTTCGTCTAGTCATATATGGCTCCTTGCTGAGGTGCATTATCCATTTGTTGTCATTTTAAGTTTAACTTTGTCCCCGATATATAGTTCTAGCTCCATAAAAGTTTCGGCTGGGTTTTCCCTGAAAAGCAGCTGAAAAACAGCGTCTCAAGAATTGATGGGGTATTAGATTTTGAACGGTAGCATGACAAAAGTTATCTTCTAGTTAACAGAATGATTGTGACCGGGGGTAGTTCAGACAGATATACATATACAGTAATATAACAAATAATTACAACAAAAACTTACCTATTGGTATTTATTAAAACACACACAAATTGTATTTTACTTATAAATTTCACAACTATAACTTGTACACATGTATCTTCTTCACAGATAACCGAATACTGAATAAAAGGTTTTTTTTTATAAATATCTTTATTAACAATAGTCCCTAGTTACAACGTTTCCAGAAATTATTTAATAAATTTACAATAAATACATTAAATAGAGGCCGATGTCCTGGTGATTTCTGGGGTGGTTGTGCTTTTTCGTCTAGTCATATATGGCTCCTTGCTGAGGTGCATTATCCATTTGTTGTCATTTTAAGTTTAACTTTGTCCCCGGTGTATAGTTCTAGCTCCATAAAAGTTTCGGCTGGGTTTTCCCTGAAAAGCAGGTGAAAAACAGGGTCTCAAGAATTGATGGGGTATTAGATTTTGAACGGTAGCATGACAAAAGTTATCTTCTAGTTAACAGAATGATTGTGACCGGGGGTAGTTCAGACAGATATACATATACAGTAATATAACAAATAATTACAACAAAAACTTACCTATTGGTATTTATTAAAACACACACAAATTGTATTTAACTTATAAATTTCACAACTATAACTTGTACACATGTATCTTCTTCACAGATAACCGAATACTGAATAAAAGGTTTTTTTTTATAAATATCTTTATTAACAATAGTCCCTAGTTACAACGTTTCCAGAAATTATTTAATACATTCACAATAAATAGAGGCCGATGTCCTGGCGATTTCTGGGGTGGTTGTGCTTTTTCGTCTAGTCTTATATGGCTCCTTGCTGAGGTGCATTATCCATTTGTTGTCATTTTAAGTTTAACTTTGTCCCCGATATATAGTTCTAGCTCCATAAACGTTTCGGCTGGGTTTTCCCTGAAAAGCAGCTGAAAAACAGCGTCTCAAGAATTGATGGGGTATTAGATTTTGAACGGTAGCATGACAAAAGTTATCTTCTAGTTAACAGAATGATTGTGACCGGGGGTAGTTCAGACAGATATACATATACAGTAATATAACAAATAATTACAACAAAAACTTACCTATTGGTATTTATTAAAACACACACAAATTGTATTTAACTTATAAATTTCACAACTATAACTTGTACACATGTATCTTCTTCACAGATAACCGAATACTGAATAAAAGGTTTTTTTTTATAAATATCTTTATTAACAATAGTCCCTAGTTACAACGTTTCCAGAAATTATTTAATAAATTTACAATAAATACATTAAATAGAGGCCGATGTCCTGGTGATTTCTGGGGTGGTTGTGCTTTTTCGTCTAGTCATATATGGCTCCTTGCTGAGGTGCATTATCCATTTGTTGTCATTTTAAGTTTAACTTTGTCCCCGATATATAGTTCTAGCTCCATAAAAGTTTCGGCTGGGTTTTCCCTGAAAAACAGCGTCTCAAGAATTGATGGGGTATTAGATTTTGAACGGTAGCATGACAAAAGTTATCTTCTAGTTAACAGAATGATTGTGACCGGGGGTAGTTCAGACAGATATACATATACAGTAATATAACAAATAATTACAACAAAAACTTACCTATTGGTATTTATTAAAACACACACAAATTGTATTTAACTTATAAATTTCACAACTATAACTTGTACACATGTATCTTCTTCACAGATAACCGAATACTGAATAAAAGGTTTTTTTTTATAAATATCTTTATTAACAATAGTCCCTAGTTACAACGTTTCCAGAAATTATTTAATAAATTTACAATAAATACATTAAATAGAGGCCGATGTCCTGGTGATTTCTGGGGTGGTTGTGCTTTTTCGTCTAGTCATATATGGCTCCTTGCTGAGGTGCATTATCCATTTGTAGTCATTTTAAGTTTAACTTTGTCCCCGGTGTATAGTTCTAGCTCCATAAAAGTTTCGGCTGGGTTTTCCCTGAAAAGCAGGTGAAAAACAGGGTCTCAAGAATTGGTGGGGTATTAGATTTTGAACGGTAGCATGAGAAAAGTTATCTTCTAGTTAACAGAATGATTGTGACCGGGGGTAGTTCAGACAGATATACATATACAGTAATATAACAAATAATTACAACAAAAACTTACCTATTGGTATTTATTAAAACACACACAAATTGTATTTAACTTATAAATTTCACAACTATATCTTGTACACATGTATCTTCTTCACAGATAACCGAATACTGAATAAAAGGTTTTTTTTTATAAATATCTTTATTAACAATAGTCCCTAGTTACAACGTTTCCAGAAATTATTTAATACATTCACAATAAATAGAGGCCGATGTCCTAGCGATTTCTGGGGTGGTTGTGCTTTTTCGTCTAGTCTTATATGGCTCCTTGCTGAGGTGCATTATCCATTTGTTGTCATTTTAAGTTTAACTTTGTCCCCGATATATAGTTCTAGCTCCATAAAAGTTTCGGCTGGGTTTTCCCTGAAAAGCAGCTGAAAAACAGCGTCTCAAGAATTGATGGGGTATTAGATTTTGAACGGTAGCATGACAAAAGTTATCTTCTAGTTAACAGAATGATTGTGACCGGGGGTAGTTCAGACAGATATACATATACAGTAATATAACAAATAATTACAACAAAAACTTACCTATTGGTATTTATTAAAACACACACAAATTGTATTTAACTTATAAATTTCACAACTATAACTTGTACACATGTATCTTCTTCACAGATAACCGAATACTGAATAAAAGGTTTTTTTTTATAAATATCTTTATTAACAATAGTCCCTAGTTACAACGTTTCCAGAAATTATTTAATAAATTTACAATAAATACATTAAATAGAGGCCGATGTCCTGGTGATTTCTGGGGTGGTTGTGCTTTTTCGTCTAGTCATATATGGCTCCTTGCTGAGGTGCATTATCCATTTGTTGTCATTTTAAGTTTAACTTTGTCCCCGATATATAGTTCTAGCTCCATAAAAGTTTCGGCTGGGTTTTCCCTGAAAAGCAGCTGAAAAACAGCGTCTCAAGAATTGATGGGGTATTAGATTTTGAACGGTAGCATGACAAAAGTTATCTTCTAGTTAACAGAATGATTGTGACCGGGGGTAGTTCAGACAGATATACATATACAGTAATATAACAAATAATTACAACAAAAACTTACCTATTGGTATTTATTAAAACACACACAAATTGTATTTAACTTATAAATTTCACAACTATAACTTGTACACATGTATCTTCTTCACAGATAACCGAATACTGAATAAAAGGTTTTTTTTTATAAATATCTTTATTAACAATAGTCCCTAGTTACAACGTTTCCAGAAATTATTTAATAAATTTACAATAAATACATTAAATAGAGGCCGATGTCCTGGTGATTTCTGGGGTGGTTGTGCTTTTTCGTCTAGTCATATATGGCTCCTTGCTGAGGTGCATTATCCATTTGTTGTCATTTTAAGTTTAACTTTGTCCCCGGTGTATAGTTCTAGCTCCATAAAAGTTTCGGCTGGGTTTTCCCTGAAAAGCAGGTGAAAAACAGGGTCTCAAGAATTGATGGGGTATTAGATTTTGAACGGTAGCATGACAAAAGTTATCTTCTAGTTAACAGAATGATTGTGACCGGGGGTAGTTCAGACAGATATACATATACAGTAATATAACAAATAATTACAACAAAAACTTACCTATTGGTATTTATTAAAACACACACAAATTGTATTTAACTTATAAATTTCACAACTATAACTTGTACACATGTATCTTCTTCACAGATAACCGAATACTGAATAAAAGGTTTTTTTTTATAAATATCTTTATTAACAATAGTCCCTAGTTACAACGTTTCCAGAAATTATTTAATACATTTACAATAAATACATTAAATAGAGGCCGATGTCCTGGCGATTTCTGGGGTGGTTGTGCTTTTTCGTCTAGTCATATATGGCTCCTTGCTGAGGTGCATTATCCATTTGTTGTCATTTCAAGTTTAACTTTGTCCCCGGTATATAGTTCTAGCTCCATAAAAGTTTCGGCTGGGTTTTCCCTGAAAAGCAGGTGAAAAACAGGGTCTCAAGAATTGATGGGGTATTAGATTTTGAACGGCAGCATGACAGAAGTTATCTTCTAGTTAACAGAATGATTGTGACCGGGGGTAGTTCAGACAGATATACATATACAGTAATATAAGAAATAATTACAACAAGAACATACCTATTGGTATTTATTAAAACACACAAAAATTGTATTTAACTTATAAATTTCACAACTATAACTTCTACACATGTATCTTCTTCACAGATAACCGCGTACTGAATACTGAATAAAAGGTTTTTTTTTATAAATATCTTTATTAACAATAGTCCCTAGTTACAACGTTTCCAGAAATTATTTAATACATTCACAATAAATAGAGGCCGATGTCCTGGCGATTTCTGGGGTGGTTGTGCTTTTTCGTCTAGTCTTATATGGCTCCTTGCTGAGGTGCATTATCCATTTGCTGTCATTTTAAGTTTAACTTTGTCCCCGATATATAGTTCTAGCTCCATAAAAGTTTCGGCTGGGTTTTCCCTGAAAAGCAGCTGAAAAACAGCGTCTCAAGAATTGATGGGGTATTAGATTTTGAACGGTAGCATGACAAAAGTTATCTTCTAGTTAACAGAATGATTGTGACCGGGGGTAGTTCAGACAGATATACATATACAGTAATATAACAAATAATTACAACAAAAACTTACCTATTGGTATTTATTAAAACACACACAAATTGTATTTAACTTATAAATTTCACAACTATAACTTGTACACATGTATCTTCTTCACAGATAACCGAATACTGAATAAAAGGTTTTTTTTTATAAATATCTTTATTAACAATAGTCCCTAGTTACAACGTTTCCAGAAATTATTTAATAAATTTACAATAAATACATTAAATAGAGGCCGATGTCCTGGTGATTTCTGGGGTGGTTGTGCTTTTTCGTCTAGTCATATATGGCTCCTTGCTGAGGTGCATTATCCATTTGTTGTCATTTTAAGTTTAACTTTGTCCCCGATATATAGTTCTAGCTCCATAAAAGTTTCGGCTGGGTTTTCCCTGAAAAGCAGCTGAAAAACAGCGTCTCAAGAATTGATGGGGTATTAGATTTTGAACGGTAGCATGACAAAAGTTATCTTCTAGTTAACAGAATGATTGTGACCGGGGGTAGTTCAGACAGATATACATATACAGTAATATAACAAATAATTACAACAAAAACTTACCTATTGGTATTTATTAAAACACACACAAATTGTATTTTACTTATAAATTTCACAACTATAACTTGTACACATGTATCTTCTTCACAGATAACCGAATACTGAATAAAAGGTTTTTTTTTATAAATATCTTTATTAACAATAGTCCCTAGTTACAACGTTTCCAGAAATTATTTAATAAATTTACAATAAATACATTAAATAGAGGCCGATGTCCTGGTGATTTCTGGGGTGGTTGTGCTTTTTCGTCTAGTCATATATGGCTCCTTGCTGAGGTGCATTATCCATTTGTTGTCATTTTAAGTTTAACTTTGTCCCCGGTGTATAGTTCTAGCTCCATAAAAGTTTCGGCTGGGTTTTCCCTGAAAAGCAGGTGAAAAACAGGGTCTCAAGAATTGATGGGGTATTAGATTTTGAACGGTAGCATGACAAAAGTTATCTTCTAGTTAACAGAATGATTGTGACCGGGGGTAGTTCAGACAGATATACATATACAGTAATATAACAAATAATTACAACAAAAACTTACCTATTGGTATTTATTAAAACACACACAAATTGTATTTAACTTATAAATTTCACAACTATAACTTGTACACATGTATCTTCTTCACAGATAACCGAATACTGAATAAAAGGTTTTTTTTTATAAATATCTTTATTAACAATAGTCCCTAGTTACAACGTTTCCAGAAATTATTTAATACATTCACAATAAATAGAGGCCGATGTCCTGGCGATTTCTGGGGTGGTTGTGCTTTTTCGTCTAGTCTTATATGGCTCCTTGCTGAGGTGCATTATCCATTTGTTGTCATTTTAAGTTTAACTTTGTCCCCGATATATAGTTCTAGCTCCATAAACGTTTCGGCTGGGTTTTCCCTGAAAAGCAGCTGAAAAACAGCGTCTCAAGAATTGATGGGGTATTAGATTTTGAACGGTAGCATGACAAAAGTTATCTTCTAGTTAACAGAATGATTGTGACCGGGGGTAGTTCAGACAGATATACATATACAGTAATATAACAAATAATTACAACAAAAACTTACCTATTGGTATTTATTAAAACACACACAAATTGTATTTAACTTATAAATTTCACAACTATAACTTGTACACATGTATCTTCTTCACAGATAACCGAATACTGAATAAAAGGTTTTTTTTTATAAATATCTTTATTAACAATAGTCCCTAGTTACAACGTTTCCAGAAATTATTTAATAAATTTACAATAAATACATTAAATAGAGGCCGATGTCCTGGTGATTTCTGGGGTGGTTGTGCTTTTTCGTCTAGTCATATATGGCTCCTTGCTGAGGTGCATTATCCATTTGTTGTCATTTTAAGTTTAACTTTGTCCCCGATATATAGTTCTAGCTCCATAAAAGTTTCGGCTGGGTTTTCCCTGAAAAGCAGCTGAAAAACAGCGTCTCAAGAATTGATGGGGTATTAGATTTTGAACGGTAGCATGACAAAAGTTATCTTCTAGTTAACAGAATGATTGTGACCGGGGGTAGTTCAGACAGATATACATATACAGTAATATAACAAATAATTACAACAAAAACTTACCTATTGGTATTTATTAAAACACACACAAATTGTATTTTACTTATAAATTTCACAACTATAACTTGTACACATGTATCTTCTTCACAGATAACCGAATACTGAATAAAAGGTTTTTTTTTATAAATATCTTTATTAACAATAGTCCCTAGTTACAACGTTTCCAGAAATTATTTAATAAATTTACAATAAATACATTAAATAGAGGCCGATGTCCTGGTGATTTCTGGGGTGGTTGTGCTTTTTCGTCTAGTCATATATGGCTCCTTGCTGAGGTGCATTATCCATTTGTTGTCATTTTAAGTTTAACTTTGTCCCCGATATATAGTTCTAGCTCCATAAAAGTTTCGGCTGGGTTTTCCCTGAAAAACAGCGTCTCAAGAATTGATGGGGTATTAGATTTTGAACGGTAGCATGACAAAAGTTATCTTCTAGTTAACAGAATGATTGTGACCGGGGGTAGTTCAGACAGATATACATATACAGTAATATAACAAATAATTACAACAAAAACTTACCTATTGGTATTTATTAAAACACACACAAATTGTATTTAACTTATAAATTTCACAACTATAACTTGTACACATGTATCTTCTTCACAGATAACCGAATACTGAATAAAAGGTTTTTTTTTATAAATATCTTTATTAACAATAGTCCCTAGTTACAACGTTTCCAGAAATTATTTAATAAATTTACAATAAATACATTAAATAGAGGCCGATGTCCTGGTGATTTCTGGGGTGGTTGTGCTTTTTCGTCTAGTCATATATGGCTCCTTGCTGAGGTGCATTATCCATTTGTAGTCATTTTAAGTTTAACTTTGTCCCCGGTGTATAGTTCTAGCTCCATAAAAGTTTCGGCTGGGTTTTCCCTGAAAAGCAGGTGAAAAACAGGGTCTCAAGAATTGGTGGGGTATTAGATTTTGAACGGTAGCATGAGAAAAGTTATCTTCTAGTTAACAGAATGATTGTGACCGGGGGTAGTTCAGACAGATATACATATACAGTAATATAACAAATAATTACAACAAAAACTTACCTATTGGTATTTATTAAAACACACACAAATTGTATTTAACTTATAAATTTCACAACTATATCTTGTACACATGTATCTTCTTCACAGATAACCGAATACTGAATAAAAGGTTTTTTTTTATAAATATCTTTATTAACAATAGTCCCTAGTTACAACGTTTCCAGAAATTATTTAATACATTCACAATAAATAGAGGCCGATGTCCTAGCGATTTCTGGGGTGGTTGTGCTTTTTCGTCTAGTCTTATATGGCTCCTTGCTGAGGTGCATTATCCATTTGTTGTCATTTTAAGTTTAACTTTGTCCCCGATATATAGTTCTAGCTCCATAAAAGTTTCGGCTGGGTTTTCCCTGAAAAGCAGCTGAAAAACAGCGTCTCAAGAATTGATGGGGTATTAGATTTTGAACGGTAGCATGACAAAAGTTATCTTCTAGTTAACAGAATGATTGTGACCGGGGGTAGTTCAGACAGATATACATATACAGTAATATAACAAATAATTACAACAAAAACTTACCTATTGGTATTTATTAAAACACACACAAATTGTATTTAACTTATAAATTTCACAACTATAACTTGTACACATGTATCTTCTTCACAGATAACCGAATACTGAATAAAAGGTTTTTTTTTATAAATATCTTTATTAACAATAGTCCCTAGTTACAACGTTTCCAGAAATTATTTAATAAATTTACAATAAATACATTAAATAGAGGCCGATGTCCTGGTGATTTCTGGGGTGGTTGTGCTTTTTCGTCTAGTCATATATGGCTCCTTGCTGAGGTGCATTATCCATTTGTTGTCATTTTAAGTTTAACTTTGTCCCCGATATATAGTTCTAGCTCCATAAAAGTTTCGGCTGGGTTTTCCCTGAAAAGCAGCTGAAAAACAGCGTCTCAAGAATTGATGGGGTATTAGATTTTGAACGGTAGCATGACAAAAGTTATCTTCTAGTTAACAGAATGATTGTGACCGGGGGTAGTTCAGACAGATATACATATACAGTAATATAACAAATAATTACAACAAAAACTTACCTATTGGTATTTATTAAAACACACACAAATTGTATTTAACTTATAAATTTCACAACTATAACTTGTACACATGTATCTTCTTCACAGATAACCGAATACTGAATAAAAGGTTTTTTTTTATAAATATCTTTATTAACAATAGTCCCTAGTTACAACGTTTCCAGAAATTATTTAATAAATTTACAATAAATACATTAAATAGAGGCCGATGTCCTGGTGATTTCTGGGGTGGTTGTGCTTTTTCGTCTAGTCATATATGGCTCCTTGCTGAGGTGCATTATCCATTTGTTGTCATTTTAAGTTTAACTTTGTCCCCGGTGTATAGTTCTAGCTCCATAAAAGTTTCGGCTGGGTTTTCCCTGAAAAGCAGGTGAAAAACAGGGTCTCAAGAATTGATGGGGTATTAGATTTTGAACGGTAGCATGACAAAAGTTATCTTCTAGTTAACAGAATGATTGTGACCGGGGGTAGTTCAGACAGATATACATATACAGTAATATAACAAATAATTACAACAAAAACTTACCTATTGGTATTTATTAAAACACACACAAATTGTATTTAACTTATAAATTTCACAACTATAACTTGTACACATGTATCTTCTTCACAGATAACCGAATACTGAATAAAAGGTTTTTTTTTATAAATATCTTTATTAACAATAGTCCCTAGTTACAACGTTTCCAGAAATTATTTAATACATTTACAATAAATACATTAAATAGAGGCCGATGTCCTGGCGATTTCTGGGGTGGTTGTGCTTTTTCGTCTAGTCATATATGGCTCCTTGCTGAGGTGCATTATCCATTTGTTGTCATTTCAAGTTTAACTTTGTCCCCGGTATATAGTTCTAGCTCCATAAAAGTTTCGGCTGGGTTTTCCCTGAAAAGCAGGTGAAAAACAGGGTCTCAAGAATTGATGGGGTATTAGATTTTGAACGGCAGCATGACAGAAGTTATCTTCTAGTTAACAGAATGATTGTGACCGGGGGTAGTTCAGACAGATATACATATACAGTAATATAAGAAATAATTACAACAAGAACATACCTATTGGTATTTATTAAAACACACAAAAATTGTATTTAACTTATAAATTTCACAACTATAACTTCTACACATGTATCTTCTTCACAGATAACCGCGTACTGAATACTGAATAAAAGGTTTTTTTTTATAAATATCTTTATTAACAATAGTCCCTAGTTACAACGTTTCCAGAAATTATTTAATACATTCACAATAAATAGAGGCCGATGTCCTGGCGATTTCTGGGGTGGTTGTGCTTTTTCGTCTAGTCTTATATGGCTCCTTGCTGAGGTGCATTATCCATTTGCTGTCATTTTAAGTTTAACTTTGTCCCCGATATATAGTTCTAGCTCCATAAAAGTTTCGGCTGGGTTTTCCCTGAAAAGCAGCTGAAAAACAGCGTCTCAAGAATTGATGGGGTATTAGATTTTGAACGGTAGCATGACAAAAGTTATCTTCTAGTTAACAGAATGATTGTGACCGGGGGTAGTTCAGACAGATATACATATACAGTAATATAACAAATAATTACAACAAAAACTTACCTATTGGTATTTATTAAAACACACACAAATTGTATTTAACTTATAAATTTCACAACTATAACTTGTACACATGTATCTTCTTCACAGATAACCGAATACTGAATAAAAGGTTTTTTTTTATAAATATCTTTATTAACAATAGTCCCTAGTTACAACGTTTCCAGAAATTATTTAATAAATTTACAATAAATACATTAAATAGAGGCCGATGTCCTGGTGATTTCTGGGGTGGTTGTGCTTTTTCGTCTAGTCATATATGGCTCCTTGCTGAGGTGCATTATCCATTTGTTGTCATTTTAAGTTTAACTTTGTCCCCGATATATAGTTCTAGCTCCATAAAAGTTTCGGCTGGGTTTTCCCTGAAAAGCAGCTGAAAAACAGCGTCTCAAGAATTGATGGGGTATTAGATTTTGAACGGTAGCATGACAAAAGTTATCTTCTAGTTAACAGAATGATTGTGACCGGGGGTAGTTCAGACAGATATACATATACAGTAATATAACAAATAATTACAACAAAAACTTACCTATTGGTATTTATTAAAACACACACAAATTGTATTTTACTTATAAATTTCACAACTATAACTTGTACACATGTATCTTCTTCACAGATAACCGAATACTGAATAAAAGGTTTTTTTTTATAAATATCTTTATTAACAATAGTCCCTAGTTACAACGTTTCCAGAAATTATTTAATAAATTTACAATAAATACATTAAATAGAGGCCGATGTCCTGGTGATTTCTGGGGTGGTTGTGCTTTTTCGTCTAGTCATATATGGCTCCTTGCTGAGGTGCATTATCCATTTGTTGTCATTTTAAGTTTAACTTTGTCCCCGGTGTATAGTTCTAGCTCCATAAAAGTTTCGGCTGGGTTTTCCCTGAAAAGCAGGTGAAAAACAGGGTCTCAAGAATTGATGGGGTATTAGATTTTGAACGGTAGCATGACAAAAGTTATCTTCTAGTTAACAGAATGATTGTGACCGGGGGTAGTTCAGACAGATATACATATACAGTAATATAACAAATAATTACAACAAAAACTTACCTATTGGTATTTATTAAAACACACACAAATTGTATTTAACTTATAAATTTCACAACTATAACTTGTACACATGTATCTTCTTCACAGATAACCGAATACTGAATAAAAGGTTTTTTTTTATAAATATCTTTATTAACAATAGTCCCTAGTTACAACGTTTCCAGAAATTATTTAATACATTCACAATAAATAGAGGCCGATGTCCTGGCGATTTCTGGGGTGGTTGTGCTTTTTCGTCTAGTCTTATATGGCTCCTTGCTGAGGTGCATTATCCATTTGTTGTCATTTTAAGTTTAACTTTGTCCCCGATATATAGTTCTAGCTCCATAAACGTTTCGGCTGGGTTTTCCCTGAAAAGCAGCTGAAAAACAGCGTCTCAAGAATTGATGGGGTATTAGATTTTGAACGGTAGCATGACAAAAGTTATCTTCTAGTTAACAGAATGATTGTGACCGGGGGTAGTTCAGACAGATATACATATACAGTAATATAACAAATAATTACAACAAAAACTTACCTATTGGTATTTATTAAAACACACACAAATTGTATTTAACTTATAAATTTCACAACTATAACTTGTACACATGTATCTTCTTCACAGATAACCGAATACTGAATAAAAGGTTTTTTTTTATAAATATCTTTATTAACAATAGTCCCTAGTTACAACGTTTCCAGAAATTATTTAATAAATTTACAATAAATACATTAAATAGAGGCCGATGTCCTGGTGATTTCTGGGGTGGTTGTGCTTTTTCGTCTAGTCATATATGGCTCCTTGCTGAGGTGCATTATCCATTTGTTGTCATTTTAAGTTTAACTTTGTCCCCGATATATAGTTCTAGCTCCATAAAAGTTTCGGCTGGGTTTTCCCTGAAAAGCAGCTGAAAAACAGCGTCTCAAGAATTGATGGGGTATTAGATTTTGAACGGTAGCATGACAAAAGTTATCTTCTAGTTAACAGAATGATTGTGACCGGGGGTAGTTCAGACAGATATACATATACAGTAATATAACAAATAATTACAACAAAAACTTACCTATTGGTATTTATTAAAACACACACAAATTGTATTTTACTTATAAATTTCACAACTATAACTTGTACACATGTATCTTCTTCACAGATAACCGAATACTGAATAAAAGGTTTTTTTTTATAAATATCTTTATTAACAATAGTCCCTAGTTACAACGTTTCCAGAAATTATTTAATAAATTTACAATAAATACATTAAATAGAGGCCGATGTCCTGGTGATTTCTGGGGTGGTTGTGCTTTTTCGTCTAGTCATATATGGCTCCTTGCTGAGGTGCATTATCCATTTGTTGTCATTTTAAGTTTAACTTTGTCCCCGGTGTATAGTTCTAGCTCCATAAAAGTTTCGGCTGGGTTTTCCCTGAAAAGCAGGTGAAAAACAGGGTCTCAAGAATTGATGGGGTATTAGATTTTGAACGGTAGCATGACAAAAGTTATCTTCTAGTTAACAGAATGATTGTGACCGGGGGTAGTTCAGACAGATATACATATACAGTAATATAACAAATAATTACAACAAAAACTTACCTATTGGTATTTATTAAAACACACACAAATTGTATTTAACTTATAAATTTCACAACTATAACTTGTACACATGTATCTTCTTCACAGATAACCGAATACTGAATAAAAGGTTTTTTTTTATAAATATCTTTATTAACAATAGTCCCTAGTTACAACGTTTCCAGAAATTATTTAATACATTCACAATAAATAGAGGCCGATGTCCTGGCGATTTCTGGGGTGGTTGTGCTTTTTCGTCTAGTCTTATATGGCTCCTTGCTGAGGTGCATTATCCATTTGTTGTCATTTTAAGTTTAACTTTGTCCCCGATATATAGTTCTAGCTCCATAAACGTTTCGGCTGGGTTTTCCCTGAAAAGCAGCTGAAAAACAGCGTCTCAAGAATTGATGGGGTATTAGATTTTGAACGGTAGCATGACAAAAGTTATCTTCTAGTTAACAGAATGATTGTGACCGGGGGTAGTTCAGACAGATATACATATACAGTAATATAACAAATAATTACAACAAAAACTTACCTATTGGTATTTATTAAAACACACACAAATTGTATTTAACTTATAAATTTCACAACTATAACTTGTACACATGTATCTTCTTCACAGATAACCGAATACTGAATAAAAGGTTTTTTTTTATAAATATCTTTATTAACAATAGTCCCTAGTTACAACGTTTCCAGAAATTATTTAATAAATTTACAATAAATACATTAAATAGAGGCCGATGTCCTGGTGATTTCTGGGGTGGTTGTGCTTTTTCGTCTAGTCATATATGGCTCCTTGCTGAGGTGCATTATCCATTTGTTGTCATTTTAAGTTTAACTTTGTCCCCGATATATAGTTCTAGCTCCATAAAAGTTTCGGCTGGGTTTTCCCTGAAAAACAGCGTCTCAAGAATTGATGGGGTATTAGATTTTGAACGGTAGCATGACAAAAGTTATCTTCTAGTTAACAGAATGATTGTGACCGGGGGTAGTTCAGACAGATATACATATACAGTAATATAACAAATAATTACAACAAAAACTTACCTATTGGTATTTATTAAAACACACACAAATTGTATTTAACTTATAAATTTCACAACTATAACTTGTACACATGTATCTTCTTCACAGATAACCGAATACTGAATAAAAGGTTTTTTTTTATAAATATCTTTATTAACAATAGTCCCTAGTTACAACGTTTCCAGAAATTATTTAATACATTCACAATAAATAGAGGCCGATGTCCTGGCGATTTCTGGGGTGGTTGTGCTTTTTCGTCTAGTCTTATATGGCTCCTTGCTGAGGTGCATTATCCATTTGTTGTCATTTTAAGTTTAACTTTGTCCCCGATATATAGTTCTAGCTCCATAAACGTTTCGGCTGGGTTTTCCCTGAAAAGCAGCTGAAAAACAGCGTCTCAAGAATTGATGGGGTATTAGATTTTGAACGGTAGCATGACAAAAGTTATCTTCTAGTTAACAGAATGATTGTGACCGGGGGTAGTTCAGACAGATATACATATACAGTAATATAACAAATAATTACAACAAAAACTTACCTATTGGTATTTATTAAAACACACACAAATTGTATTTAACTTATAAATTTCACAACTATAACTTGTACACATGTATCTTCTTCACAGATAACCGAATACTGAATAAAAGGTTTTTTTTTATAAATATCTTTATTAACAATAGTCCCTAGTTACAACGTTTCCAGAAATTATTTAATAAATTTACAATAAATACATTAAATAGAGGCCGATGTCCTGGTGATTTCTGGGGTGGTTGTGCTTTTTCGTCTAGTCATATATGGCTCCTTGCTGAGGTGCATTATCCATTTGTTGTCATTTTAAGTTTAACTTTGTCCCCGATATATAGTTCTAGCTCCATAAAAGTTTCGGCTGGGTTTTCCCTGAAAAGCAGCTGAAAAACAGCGTCTCAAGAATTGATGGGGTATTAGATTTTGAACGGTAGCATGACAAAAGTTATCTTCTAGTTAACAGAATGATTGTGACCGGGGGTAGTTCAGACAGATATACATATACAGTAATATAACAAATAATTACAACAAAAACTTACCTATTGGTATTTATTAAAACACACACAAATTGTATTTTACTTATAAATTTCACAACTATAACTTGTACACATGTATCTTCTTCACAGATAACCGAATACTGAATAAAAGGTTTTTTTTTATAAATATCTTTATTAACAATAGTCCCTAGTTACAACGTTTCCAGAAATTATTTAATAAATTTACAATAAATACATTAAATAGAGGCCGATGTCCTGGTGATTTCTGGGGTGGTTGTGCTTTTTCGTCTAGTCATATATGGCTCCTTGCTGAGGTGCATTATCCATTTGTTGTCATTTTAAGTTTAACTTTGTCCCCGGTGTATAGTTCTAGCTCCATAAAAGTTTCGGCTGGGTTTTCCCTGAAAAGCAGGTGAAAAACAGGGTCTCAAGAATTGATGGGGTATTAGATTTTGAACGGTAGCATGACAAAAGTTATCTTCTAGTTAACAGAATGATTGTGACCGGGGGTAGTTCAGACAGATATACATATACAGTAATATAACAAATAATTACAACAAAAACTTACCTATTGGTATTTATTAAAACACACACAAATTGTATTTAACTTATAAATTTCACAACTATAACTTGTACACATGTATCTTCTTCACAGATAACCGAATACTGAATAAAAGGTTTTTTTTTATAAATATCTTTATTAACAATAGTCCCTAGTTACAACGTTTCCAGAAATTATTTAATACATTCACAATAAATAGAGGCCGATGTCCTGGCGATTTCTGGGGTGGTTGTGCTTTTTCGTCTAGTCTTATATGGCTCCTTGCTGAGGTGCATTATCCATTTGTTGTCATTTTAAGTTTAACTTTGTCCCCGATATATAGTTCTAGCTCCATAAACGTTTCGGCTGGGTTTTCCCTGAAAAGCAGCTGAAAAACAGCGTCTCAAGAATTGATGGGGTATTAGATTTTGAACGGTAGCATGACAAAAGTTATCTTCTAGTTAACAGAATGATTGTGACCGGGGGTAGTTCAGACAGATATACATATACAGTAATATAACAAATAATTACAACAAAAACTTACCTATTGGTATTTATTAAAACACACACAAATTGTATTTAACTTATAAATTTCACAACTATAACTTGTACACATGTATCTTCTTCACAGATAACCGAATACTGAATAAAAGGTTTTTTTTTATAAATATCTTTATTAACAATAGTCCCTAGTTACAACGTTTCCAGAAATTATTTAATAAATTTACAATAAATACATTAAATAGAGGCCGATGTCCTGGTGATTTCTGGGGTGGTTGTGCTTTTTCGTCTAGTCATATATGGCTCCTTGCTGAGGTGCATTATCCATTTGTTGTCATTTTAAGTTTAACTTTGTCCCCGATATATAGTTCTAGCTCCATAAAAGTTTCGGCTGGGTTTTCCCTGAAAAACAGCGTCTCAAGAATTGATGGGGTATTAGATTTTGAACGGTAGCATGACAAAAGTTATCTTCTAGTTAACAGAATGATTGTGACCGGGGGTAGTTCAGACAGATATACATATACAGTAATATAACAAATAATTACAACAAAAACTTACCTATTGGTATTTATTAAAACACACACAAATTGTATTTAACTTATAAATTTCACAACTATAACTTGTACACATGTATCTTCTTCACAGATAACCGAATACTGAATAAAAGGTTTTTTTTTATAAATATCTTTATTAACAATAGTCCCTAGTTACAACGTTTCCAGAAATTATTTAATAAATTTACAATAAATACATTAAATAGAGGCCGATGTCCTGGTGATTTCTGGGGTGGTTGTGCTTTTTCGTCTAGTCATATATGGCTCCTTGCTGAGGTGCATTATCCATTTGTAGTCATTTTAAGTTTAACTTTGTCCCCGGTGTATAGTTCTAGCTCCATAAAAGTTTCGGCTGGGTTTTCCCTGAAAAGCAGGTGAAAAACAGGGTCTCAAGAATTGGTGGGGTATTAGATTTTGAACGGTAGCATGAGAAAAGTTATCTTCTAGTTAACAGAATGATTGTGACCGGGGGTAGTTCAGACAGATATACATATACAGTAATATAACAAATAATTACAACAAAAACTTACCTATTGGTATTTATTAAAACACACACAAATTGTATTTAACTTATAAATTTCACAACTATATCTTGTACACATGTATCTTCTTCACAGATAACCGAATACTGAATAAAAGGTTTTTTTTTATAAATATCTTTATTAACAATAGTCCCTAGTTACAACGTTTCCAGAAATTATTTAATACATTCACAATAAATAGAGGCCGATGTCCTAGCGATTTCTGGGGTGGTTGTGCTTTTTCGTCTAGTCTTATATGGCTCCTTGCTGAGGTGCATTATCCATTTGTTGTCATTTTAAGTTTAACTTTGTCCCCGATATATAGTTCTAGCTCCATAAAAGTTTCGGCTGGGTTTTCCCTGAAAAGCAGCTGAAAAACAGCGTCTCAAGAATTGATGGGGTATTAGATTTTGAACGGTAGCATGACAAAAGTTATCTTCTAGTTAACAGAATGATTGTGACCGGGGGTAGTTCAGACAGATATACATATACAGTAATATAACAAATAATTACAACAAAAACTTACCTATTGGTATTTATTAAAACACACACAAATTGTATTTAACTTATAAATTTCACAACTATAACTTGTACACATGTATCTTCTTCACAGATAACCGAATACTGAATAAAAGGTTTTTTTTTATAAATATCTTTATTAACAATAGTCCCTAGTTACAACGTTTCCAGAAATTATTTAATAAATTTACAATAAATACATTAAATAGAGGCCGATGTCCTGGTGATTTCTGGGGTGGTTGTGCTTTTTCGTCTAGTCATATATGGCTCCTTGCTGAGGTGCATTATCCATTTGTTGTCATTTTAAGTTTAACTTTGTCCCCGATATATAGTTCTAGCTCCATAAAAGTTTCGGCTGGGTTTTCCCTGAAAAGCAGCTGAAAAACAGCGTCTCAAGAATTGATGGGGTATTAGATTTTGAACGGTAGCATGACAAAAGTTATCTTCTAGTTAACAGAATGATTGTGACCGGGGGTAGTTCAGACAGATATACATATACAGTAATATAACAAATAATTACAACAAAAACTTACCTATTGGTATTTATTAAAACACACACAAATTGTATTTAACTTATAAATTTCACAACTATAACTTGTACACATGTATCTTCTTCACAGATAACCGAATACTGAATAAAAGGTTTTTTTTTATAAATATCTTTATTAACAATAGTCCCTAGTTACAACGTTTCCAGAAATTATTTAATAAATTTACAATAAATACATTAAATAGAGGCCGATGTCCTGGTGATTTCTGGGGTGGTTGTGCTTTTTCGTCTAGTCATATATGGCTCCTTGCTGAGGTGCATTATCCATTTGTTGTCATTTTAAGTTTAACTTTGTCCCCGGTGTATAGTTCTAGCTCCATAAAAGTTTCGGCTGGGTTTTCCCTGAAAAGCAGGTGAAAAACAGGGTCTCAAGAATTGATGGGGTATTAGATTTTGAACGGTAGCATGACAAAAGTTATCTTCTAGTTAACAGAATGATTGTGACCGGGGGTAGTTCAGACAGATATACATATACAGTAATATAACAAATAATTACAACAAAAACTTACCTATTGGTATTTATTAAAACACACACAAATTGTATTTAACTTATAAATTTCACAACTATAACTTGTACACATGTATCTTCTTCACAGATAACCGAATACTGAATAAAAGGTTTTTTTTTATAAATATCTTTATTAACAATAGTCCCTAGTTACAACGTTTCCAGAAATTATTTAATACATTTACAATAAATACATTAAATAGAGGCCGATGTCCTGGCGATTTCTGGGGTGGTTGTGCTTTTTCGTCTAGTCATATATGGCTCCTTGCTGAGGTGCATTATCCATTTGTTGTCATTTCAAGTTTAACTTTGTCCCCGGTATATAGTTCTAGCTCCATAAAAGTTTCGGCTGGGTTTTCCCTGAAAAGCAGGTGAAAAACAGGGTCTCAAGAATTGATGGGGTATTAGATTTTGAACGGCAGCATGACAGAAGTTATCTTCTAGTTAACAGAATGATTGTGACCGGGGGTAGTTCAGACAGATATACATATACAGTAATATAAGAAATAATTACAACAAGAACATACCTATTGGTATTTATTAAAACACACAAAAATTGTATTTAACTTATAAATTTCACAACTATAACTTCTACACATGTATCTTCTTCACAGATAACCGCGTACTGAATACTGAATAAAAGGTTTTTTTTTATAAATATCTTTATTAACAATAGTCCCTAGTTACAACGTTTCCAGAAATTATTTAATACATTCACAATAAATAGAGGCCGATGTCCTGGCGATTTCTGGGGTGGTTGTGCTTTTTCGTCTAGTCTTATATGGCTCCTTGCTGAGGTGCATTATCCATTTGCTGTCATTTTAAGTTTAACTTTGTCCCCGATATATAGTTCTAGCTCCATAAAAGTTTCGGCTGGGTTTTCCCTGAAAAGCAGCTGAAAAACAGCGTCTCAAGAATTGATGGGGTATTAGATTTTGAACGGTAGCATGACAAAAGTTATCTTCTAGTTAACAGAATGATTGTGACCGGGGGTAGTTCAGACAGATATACATATACAGTAATATAACAAATAATTACAACAAAAACTTACCTATTGGTATTTATTAAAACACACACAAATTGTATTTAACTTATAAATTTCACAACTATAACTTGTACACATGTATCTTCTTCACAGATAACCGAATACTGAATAAAAGGTTTTTTTTTATAAATATCTTTATTAACAATAGTCCCTAGTTACAACGTTTCCAGAAATTATTTAATAAATTTACAATAAATACATTAAATAGAGGCCGATGTCCTGGTGATTTCTGGGGTGGTTGTGCTTTTTCGTCTAGTCATATATGGCTCCTTGCTGAGGTGCATTATCCATTTGTTGTCATTTTAAGTTTAACTTTGTCCCCGATATATAGTTCTAGCTCCATAAAAGTTTCGGCTGGGTTTTCCCTGAAAAGCAGCTGAAAAACAGCGTCTCAAGAATTGATGGGGTATTAGATTTTGAACGGTAGCATGACAAAAGTTATCTTCTAGTTAACAGAATGATTGTGACCGGGGGTAGTTCAGACAGATATACATATACAGTAATATAACAAATAATTACAACAAAAACTTACCTATTGGTATTTATTAAAACACACACAAATTGTATTTTACTTATAAATTTCACAACTATAACTTGTACACATGTATCTTCTTCACAGATAACCGAATACTGAATAAAAGGTTTTTTTTTATAAATATCTTTATTAACAATAGTCCCTAGTTACAACGTTTCCAGAAATTATTTAATAAATTTACAATAAATACATTAAATAGAGGCCGATGTCCTGGTGATTTCTGGGGTGGTTGTGCTTTTTCGTCTAGTCATATATGGCTCCTTGCTGAGGTGCATTATCCATTTGTTGTCATTTTAAGTTTAACTTTGTCCCCGGTGTATAGTTCTAGCTCCATAAAAGTTTCGGCTGGGTTTTCCCTGAAAAGCAGGTGAAAAACAGGGTCTCAAGAATTGATGGGGTATTAGATTTTGAACGGTAGCATGACAAAAGTTATCTTCTAGTTAACAGAATGATTGTGACCGGGGGTAGTTCAGACAGATATACATATACAGTAATATAACAAATAATTACAACAAAAACTTACCTATTGGTATTTATTAAAACACACACAAATTGTATTTAACTTATAAATTTCACAACTATAACTTGTACACATGTATCTTCTTCACAGATAACCGAATACTGAATAAAAGGTTTTTTTTTATAAATATCTTTATTAACAATAGTCCCTAGTTACAACGTTTCCAGAAATTATTTAATACATTCACAATAAATAGAGGCCGATGTCCTGGCGATTTCTGGGGTGGTTGTGCTTTTTCGTCTAGTCTTATATGGCTCCTTGCTGAGGTGCATTATCCATTTGTTGTCATTTTAAGTTTAACTTTGTCCCCGATATATAGTTCTAGCTCCATAAACGTTTCGGCTGGGTTTTCCCTGAAAAGCAGCTGAAAAACAGCGTCTCAAGAATTGATGGGGTATTAGATTTTGAACGGTAGCATGACAAAAGTTATCTTCTAGTTAACAGAATGATTGTGACCGGGGGTAGTTCAGACAGATATACATATACAGTAATATAACAAATAATTACAACAAAAACTTACCTATTGGTATTTATTAAAACACACACAAATTGTATTTAACTTATAAATTTCACAACTATAACTTGTACACATGTATCTTCTTCACAGATAACCGAATACTGAATAAAAGGTTTTTTTTTATAAATATCTTTATTAACAATAGTCCCTAGTTACAACGTTTCCAGAAATTATTTAATAAATTTACAATAAATACATTAAATAGAGGCCGATGTCCTGGTGATTTCTGGGGTGGTTGTGCTTTTTCGTCTAGTCATATATGGCTCCTTGCTGAGGTGCATTATCCATTTGTTGTCATTTTAAGTTTAACTTTGTCCCCGATATATAGTTCTAGCTCCATAAAAGTTTCGGCTGGGTTTTCCCTGAAAAGCAGCTGAAAAACAGCGTCTCAAGAATTGATGGGGTATTAGATTTTGAACGGTAGCATGACAAAAGTTATCTTCTAGTTAACAGAATGATTGTGACCGGGGGTAGTTCAGACAGATATACATATACAGTAATATAACAAATAATTACAACAAAAACTTACCTATTGGTATTTATTAAAACACACACAAATTGTATTTTACTTATAAATTTCACAACTATAACTTGTACACATGTATCTTCTTCACAGATAACCGAATACTGAATAAAAGGTTTTTTTTTATAAATATCTTTATTAACAATAGTCCCTAGTTACAACGTTTCCAGAAATTATTTAATAAATTTACAATAAATACATTAAATAGAGGCCGATGTCCTGGTGATTTCTGGGGTGGTTGTGCTTTTTCGTCTAGTCATATATGGCTCCTTGCTGAGGTGCATTATCCATTTGTTGTCATTTTAAGTTTAACTTTGTCCCCGGTGTATAGTTCTAGCTCCATAAAAGTTTCGGCTGGGTTTTCCCTGAAAAGCAGGTGAAAAACAGGGTCTCAAGAATTGATGGGGTATTAGATTTTGAACGGTAGCATGACAAAAGTTATCTTCTAGTTAACAGAATGATTGTGACCGGGGGTAGTTCAGACAGATATACATATACAGTAATATAACAAATAATTACAACAAAAACTTACCTATTGGTATTTATTAAAACACACACAAATTGTATTTAACTTATAAATTTCACAACTATAACTTGTACACATGTATCTTCTTCACAGATAACCGAATACTGAATAAAAGGTTTTTTTTTATAAATATCTTTATTAACAATAGTCCCTAGTTACAACGTTTCCAGAAATTATTTAATACATTCACAATAAATAGAGGCCGATGTCCTGGCGATTTCTGGGGTGGTTGTGCTTTTTCGTCTAGTCTTATATGGCTCCTTGCTGAGGTGCATTATCCATTTGTTGTCATTTTAAGTTTAACTTTGTCCCCGATATATAGTTCTAGCTCCATAAACGTTTCGGCTGGGTTTTCCCTGAAAAGCAGCTGAAAAACAGCGTCTCAAGAATTGATGGGGTATTAGATTTTGAACGGTAGCATGACAAAAGTTATCTTCTAGTTAACAGAATGATTGTGACCGGGGGTAGTTCAGACAGATATACATATACAGTAATATAACAAATAATTACAACAAAAACTTACCTATTGGTATTTATTAAAACACACACAAATTGTATTTAACTTATAAATTTCACAACTATAACTTGTACACATGTATCTTCTTCACAGATAACCGAATACTGAATAAAAGGTTTTTTTTTATAAATATCTTTATTAACAATAGTCCCTAGTTACAACGTTTCCAGAAATTATTTAATAAATTTACAATAAATACATTAAATAGAGGCCGATGTCCTGGTGATTTCTGGGGTGGTTGTGCTTTTTCGTCTAGTCATATATGGCTCCTTGCTGAGGTGCATTATCCATTTGTTGTCATTTTAAGTTTAACTTTGTCCCCGGTGTATAGTTCTAGCTCCATAAAAGTTTCGGCTGGGTTTTCCCTGAAAAGCAGGTGAAAAACAGGGTCTCAAGAATTGATGGGGTATTAGATTTTGAACGGTAGCATGACAAAAGTTATCTTCTAGTTAACAGAATGATTGTGACCGGGGGTAGTTCAGACAGATATACATATACAGTAATATAACAAATAATTACAACAAAAACTTACCTATTGGTATTTATTAAAACACACACAAATTGTATTTAACTTATAAATTTCACAACTATAACTTGTACACATGTATCTTCTTCACAGATAACCGAATACTGAATAAAAGGTTTTTTTTTATAAATATCTTTATTAACAATAGTCCCTAGTTACAACGTTTCCAGAAATTATTTAATACATTTACAATAAATACATTAAATAGAGGCCGATGTCCTGGCGATTTCTGGGGTGGTTGTGCTTTTTCGTCTAGTCATATATGGCTCCTTGCTGAGGTGCATTATCCATTTGTTGTCATTTCAAGTTTAACTTTGTCCCCGGTATATAGTTCTAGCTCCATAAAAGTTTCGGCTGGGTTTTCCCTGAAAAGCAGGTGAAAAACAGGGTCTCAAGAATTGATGGGGTATTAGATTTTGAACGGCAGCATGACAGAAGTTATCTTCTAGTTAACAGAATGATTGTGACCGGGGGTAGTTCAGACAGATATACATATACAGTAATATAAGAAATAATTACAACAAAAACTTACCTATTGGTATTTATTAAAACAAACACAAATTGTATTTAACTTATAAATTTCACAACTATAACTTCTACACATGTATCTTCTTCACAGATAACCGCGTACTGAATACTGAATTAAAGGTTTTTTTTTATAAATATCTTTATTAACAATAGTCCCTAGTTACAACGTTTCCAGAAATTATTTAATACATTTACAATAAATCCATTAAATAGAAGCCGATGTCCTGGCGATTTCTGGGGTGGTTGTGCTTTTTCGTCTAGTCATATATGGCTCCTTGCTGAGTTGCATTATCCATTTGTTGTCATTTCAAGTTTAACTTTGTCCCCGATATATAGTTCTAGCTCCATAAAAGTTTCGGCTGGGTTTTCCCTGAAAAGCAGCTGAAAAACAGGGTCTCAAGAATTGATGGGGTATTAGATTTTGAACGGCAGCATGACAGAAGTTATCTTCTAGTTAACAGAATGATTGTGACCGGGGGTAGTTCAGACAGATATACATATACAGTGATATAAGAAATAATTACAACAAAAACTTAGCTATTGGTATTTATTAAAACACACACAAATTGTATTTAACTTATAAATTTCACAACTATAACTTGTACACATGTATCTTCTTCACAGATAACCGCGTACTGAATACTTAATAAATGGGTTTTTTTTTATACATATCTTTATTAACAATAGTCCCTAGTTACAACGTTTCCAGAAATTATTTAATACATTTACAATAAATACATTAAATAGAGGCCGATGTCCTGGCGATTTCTGGGGTGGTTGTGCTTTTTCGTCTAGTCATATATGGCTCCTTGCTGAGGTGCAATATCCATTTGTTGTAATTTCAAGTTTAACTTTGCCCCGATATATCGTTCTAGCTCCATAAAAGTTTCGGCTGGGTTTTCCCTGAAAAGCAGGTGAAAAACAGGGTCTCAAGAATTGATGGGGTATTAGATTTTGAACGGCAGCATGACAGAAGTTATCTTCTAGTTAACATAATGATTGTGACCGGGGGTAGTTCAGACAGATATACATATTCAGTAATATAAGAAATAATTACAACAAGAACATACCTATTGGTATTTATTAAAACACACACAAATTGTATTTAACTTATAAATTTCACAACTATAACTTCTACACATGTATCTTCTTCACAGATAACCGCGTACTGAATACTGAATAAAAGGTTTTTTTTTATAAATATCTTTATTAACAATAGTCCCTAGTTACAACGTTTCCAGAAATTATTTAATACATTTACAATAAATACAATAAATAGAGGCCGATGTCCTGGCGATTTCTGGGGTGGTTGTGCTTTTTCGTCTAGTCATATATGGCTCCTTGCTGAGGTGCATTATCCATTTGTTGTCATTTCAAGTTTAACTTTGTCCCCGATATATAGTTCTAGCTCCATAAAAGTTTCGGCAGGGTTTTCCCTGAAAAGCAGCTGAATAACAGCGTCTCAAGAATTGATGGGGTATTAGATTTTGAACGGTAGCATGACAAAAGTTATCTTCTAGTTAACAGAATGATTCTTACCGGGGGTAGTTCAGACAGATATACATATACAGTAATATAACAAATAATTACAACAAAAACTTACCTATTGGTATTTATTAAAACACACACAAATTGTATTTAACTTATAAATTTCACAACTATAACTTGTACACATGTATCTTCTTCACAGATAACGGCGTACTGAATACTGAATAAAAGGTTTTTTTTTATAAATATCTTTATTAACAATAGTCCCTAGTTATAACGTTTCCAGAAATTATTTAATACATTTACAATAAATACATTAAATAGAGGCCGATGTCCTGGCGATTTCTGGGGTGGTTGTGCTTTTTCGTCTAGTCATATATGGCTCCTTGCTGAGGTGCATTATCCATTTGTTGTCATTTCAAGTTTAACTTTGTCCCCGATATATAGTTCTAGCTCCATAAAAGTTTCGGCTGGGTTTTCCCTGAAAAGCAGGTGAAAAACAGGGTCTCAAGTATTGATGGGGTATTAGATTTTGAACGGCAGCATGACAGAAGTTATCTTCTAGTTAACAGAATGATTGTGACCGGGGGTAGTTCAGACAGATATACATATACAGTAATATAAGAAATAATTACAACAAATACTTACCTATTGGTATTTATTAAAACACACACAAATTGTATTTAACTTATAAATTTCACAACTATAACTTCTACACATGTATCTTATTCACAGATAACCGCGTACTGAATACTGAATAAAAGGTTTTTTTTTATAAATATCTTTATTAACAATAGTCCCTAGTTATAACGTTTCCAGAAATTATTTAATACATTTACAATAAATACATTAAATAGAGGCCGATGTCCTGGCGATTTCTGGGGTGGTTGTGCTTTTTCGTCTAGTCATATATGGCTCCTTGCTGAGGTGCATTATCCATTTGTTGTAATTTCAAGTTTAACTTTGTCCCCGGTATATAGTTCTAGCTCCATAAAAGTTTCGGCTGGGTTTTCCCTGAAAAGAAGGTGAAAAACAGGGTCTCAAGAATTGATGGGGTATTAGATTTTGAACGGCAGCATGACAGAAGTTATCTTCTAGTTAACAGAATGATTGTGACCGGGGGTAGTTCAGACAGATATACATATACAGTAATATAAGAAATAATTACAACAAAAACTTACCTATTGGTATTTATTAAAACACACACAAATTGTATTTAACTTATAAATTTCACAACTATAACTTCTACACATGTATCTTCTTCACAGATAACCGCGTACTGAATACTGAATAAAAGGTTTTTTTTTATAAATATCTTTATTAACAATAGTCCCTAGTTATAACGTTTCCAGAAATTATTTAATACATTTACAATAAATACATTAAATAGAGGCCGATGTCCTGGCGATTTCTGGGGTGGTTGTGCTTTTTCGTCTAGTCATATATGGCTCCTTGCTGAGGTGCATTATCCATTTGTTGTCATTTCAAGTTTAACTTTGTCCCCGATATATAGTTCTAGCTCCATAAAAGTTTCGGCTGGGTTTTCCCTGAAAAGCAGGTGAAAAACAGGGTCTCAAGAATTGATGTGGTATTAGATTTTGAACGGCAGCATGACAGAAGTTATCTTCTAGTTAACAGAATGATTGTGACCGGGGGTAGTTCAGACAGATATACATATACAGTAATATAAGAAATAATTACAACAAAAACTTACCTATTGGTATTTATTAAAACACACACAAATTGTATTTAACTTATAAATTTCACAACTATAACTTGTACACATGTATCTTCTTCACAGATAACCGCGTACTGAATACTTAATAAATGGGTTTTTTTTTATACATATCTTTATTAACAATAGTCCCTAGTTACAACGTTTCCAGAAATTATTTAATACATTTACAATAAATACATTAAATAGAGGCCGATGTCCTGGCGATTTCTGGGGTGGTTGTGCTTTTTCGTCTAGTCATATATGGCTCCTTGCTGAGGTGCAATATCCATTTGTTGTAATTTCAAGTTTAACTTTGCCCCGATATATCGTTCTAGCTCCATAAAAGTTTCGGCTGGGTTTTCCCTGAAAAGCAGGTGAAAAACAGGGTCTCAAGAATTGATGGGGTATTAGATTTTGAACGGCAGCATGACAGAAGTTATCTTCTAGTTAACATAATGATTGTGACCGGGGGTAGTTCAGACAGATATACATATTCAGTAATATAAGAAATAATTACAACAAGAACATACCTATTGGTATTTATTAAAACACACACAAATTGTATTTAACTTATAAATTTCACAACTATAACTTCTACACATGTATCTTCTTCACAGATAACCGCGTACTGAATACTGAATAAAAGGTTTTTTTTTATAAATATCTTTATTAACAATAGTCCCTAGTTACAACGTTTCCAGAAATTATTTAATACATTTACAATAAATACAATAAATAGAGGCCGATGTCCTGGCGATTTCTGGGGTGGTTGTGCTTTTTCGTCTAGTCATATATGGCTCCTTGCTGAGGTGCATTATCCATTTGTTGTCATTTCAAGTTTAACTTTGTCCCCGATATATAGTTCTAGCTCCATAAAAGTTTCGGCAGGGTTTTCCCTGAAAAGCAGCTGAATAACAGCGTCTCAAGAATTGATGGGGTATTAGATTTTGAACGGTAGCATGACAAAAGTTATCTTCTAGTTAACAGAATGATTCTTACCGGGGGTAGTTCAGACAGATATACATATACAGTAATATAACAAATAATTACAACAAAAACTTACCTATTGGTATTTATTAAAACACACACAAATTGTATTTAACTTATAAATTTCACAACTATAACTTGTACACATGTATCTTCTTCACAGATAACGGCGTACTGAATACTGAATAAAAGGTTTTTTTTTATAAATATCTTTATTAACAATAGTCCCTAGTTATAACGTTTCCAGAAATTATTTAATACATTTACAATAAATACATTAAATAGAGGCCGATGTCCTGGCGATTTCTGGGGTGGTTGTGCTTTTTCGTCTAGTCATATATGGCTCCTTGCTGAGGTGCATTATCCATTTGTTGTCATTTCAAGTTTAACTTTGTCCCCGATATATAGTTCTAGCTCCATAAAAGTTTCGGCTGGGTTTTCCCTGAAAAGCAGGTGAAAAACAGGGTCTCAAGTATTGATGGGGTATTAGATTTTGAACGGCAGCATGACAGAAGTTATCTTCTAGTTAACAGAATGATTGTGACCGGGGGTAGTTCAGACAGATATACATATACAGTAATATAAGAAATAATTACAACAAATACTTACCTATTGGTATTTATTAAAACACACACAAATTGTATTTAACTTATAAATTTCACAACTATAACTTCTACACATGTATCTTCTTCACAGATAACCGCGTACTGAATACTGAATAAAAGGTTTTTTTTTATAAATATCTTTATTAACAATAGTCCCTAGTTATAACGTTTCCAGAAATTATTTAATACATTTACAATAAATACATTAAATAGAGGCCGATGTCCTGGCGATTTCTGGGGTGGTTGTGCTTTTTCGTCTAGTCATATATGGCTCCTTGCTGAGGTGCATTATCCATTTGTTGTAATTTCAAGTTTAACTTTGTCCCCGGTATATAGTTCTAGCTCCATAAAAGTTTCGGCTGGGTTTTCCCTGAAAAGAAGGTGAAAAACAGGGTCTCAAGAATTGATGGGGTATTAGATTTTGAACGGCAGCATGACAGAAGTTATCTTCTAGTTAACAGAATGATTGTGACCGGGGGTAGTTCAGACAGATATACATATACAGTAATATAAGAAATAATTACAACAAAAACTTACCTATTGGTATTTATTAAAACACACACAAATTGTATTTAACTTATAAATTTCACAACTATAACTTCTACACATGTATCTTCTTCACAGATAACCGCGTACTGAATACTGAATAAAAGGTTTTTTTTTATAAATATCTTTATTAACAATAGTCCCTAGTTATAACGTTTCCAGAAATTATTTAATACATTTACAATAAATACATTAAATAGAGGCCGATGTCCTGGCGATTTCTGGGGTGGTTGTGCTTTTTCGTCTAGTCATATATGGCTCCTTGCTGAGGTGCATTATCCATTTGTTGTCATTTCAAGTTTAACTTTGTCCCCGATATATAGTTCTAGCTCCATAAAAGTTTCGGCTGGGTTTTCCCTGAAAAGCAGGTGAAAAACAGGGTCTCAAGAATTGATGTGGTATTAGATTTTGAACGGCAGCATGACAGAAGTTATCTTCTAGTTAACAGAATGATTGTGACCGGGGGTAGTTCAGACAGATATACATATACAGTAATATAAGAAATAATTACAACAAAAACTTACCTATTGGTATTTATTAAAACACACACAAATTGTATTTAACTTATAAATTTCACAACTATAACTTGTACACATGTATCTTCTTCACAGATAACCGCGTACTGAATACTGAATAAAAGGGTTTTTTTTATAAATATCTTTATTAACAATAGTCCCTAGTTACAACGTTTCCAGAAATTATTTAATACATTTACAATAAATACATTAAATAGAGGCCGATGTCCTGGCGATTTCTGGGGTGGTTGTGCTTTTTCGTCTAGTCATATATGGCTCCTTGCTGAGGTGCATTATCCATTTGTTGTCATTTCAAGTTTAACTTTGTCCCCGGTATATAGTTCTAGCTCCATAAAAGTTTCGGCTGGGTTTTCCCTGAAAAGCAGGTGAAAAACAGGGTCTCAAGAATTGATGGGGTATTAGATTTTGAACGGCAGCATGACAGAAGTTATCTTCTAGTTAACAGAATGATTGTGACCGGGGGTAGTTCAGACAGATATACATATACAGTAATATAAGAAATAATTACAACAAAAACACACACAAATTGTATTTAACTTATAAATTTCACAACTATAACTTGTACACATGTATCTTCTTCACAGATAACCGCGTACTGAATACTTAATAAAAGGGTTTTTTTTTATACATATCTTTATTAACAATAGTCCCTAGTTACAACGTTTCCAGAAATTATTTAATACATTTACAATAAATACATTAAATAGAGGCCGATGTCCTGGCGATTTCTGGGGTGGTTGTGCTTTTTCGTCTAGTCATATATGGCTCCTTGCTGAGGTGCATTATCCATTTGTTGTAATTTCAAGTTTAACTTTGCCCCGATATATCGTTCTAGCTCCATAAAAGTTTCGGCTGGGTTTTCCCTGAAAAGCAGGTGAAAAACAGGGTCTCAAGAATTGATGGGGTATTAGATTTTGAACGGCAGCATGACAGAAGTTATCTTCTAGTTAACATAATGATTGTGACCGGGGGTAGTTCAGACAGATATACATATTCAGTAATATAAGAAATAATTACAACAAGAACATACCTATTGGTATTTATTAAAACACACACAAATTGTATTTAACTTATAAATTTCACAACTATAACTTCTACACATGTATCTTCTTCACAGATAACCGCGTACTGAATACTGAATAAAAGGTTTTTTTTTATAAATATCTTTATTAACAATAGTCCCTAGTTACAACGTTTCCAGAAATTATTTAATACATTTACAATAAATACAATAAATAGAGGCCGATGTCCTGGCGATTTCTGGGGTGGTTGTGCTTTTTCGTCTAGTCATATATGGCTCCTTGCTGAGGTGCATTATCCATTTGTTGTCATTTCAAGTTTAACTTTGTCCCCGATATATAGTTCTAGCTCCATAAAAGTTTCGGCAGGGTTTTCCCTGAAAAGCAGCTGAAAAACAGCGTCTCAAGAATTGATGGGGTATTAGATTTTGAACGGTAGCATGACAAAAGTTATCTTCTAGTTAACAGAATGATTCTTACCGGGGGTAGTTCAGACAGATATACATATACAGTAATATAACAAATAATTACAACAAAAACTTACCTATTGGTATTTATTAAAACACACACAAATTGTATTTAACTTATAAATTTCACAACTATAACTTGTACACATGTATCTTCTTCACAGATAACGGCGTACTGAATACTGAATAAAAGGTTTTTTTTTTATAAATATCTTTATTAACAATAGTCCCTAGTTACAACGTTTCCAGAAATTATTTAATACATTTACAATAAATACATTAAATAGAGGCCGATGTCCTGGCGATTTCTGGGGTGGTTGTGCTTTTTCGTCTAGTCATATATGGCTCCTTGCTGAGGTGCATTATCCATTTGTTGTCATTTCAAGTTTAACTTTGTCCCCGATATATAGTTCTAGCTCCATAAAAGTTTCGGCTGGGTTTTCCCTGAAAAGCAGGTGAAAAACAGGGTCTCAAGAATTGATGTGGTATTAGATTTTGAACGGCAGCATGACAGAAGTTATCTTCTAGTTAACAGAATGATTGTGACCGGGGGTAGTTCAGACAGATATACATATACAGTAATATAAGAAATAATTACAACAAAAACTTACCTATTGGTATTTGTTAAAACACACACAAATTGTATTTAACTTATAAATTTCACAACTATAACTTGTACACATGTATCTTCTTCACAGATAACCGCGTACTGAATACTGAATAAAAGGTTTTTTTTTATAAATATCTTTATTAACAATAGTCCCTAGTTATAACGTTTCCAGAAATTATTTAATACATTTACAATAAATACATTAAATAGAGGCCGATGTCCTGGCGATTTCTGGGGTGGTTGTGCTTTTTCGTCTAGTCATATATGGCTCCTTGCTGAGGTGCATTATCCATTTGTTGTCATTTCAAGTTTAACTTTGTCCCCGATATATAGTTCTAGCTCCATAAAAGTTTCGACTGGGTTTTCCCTGAAAAGCAGGTGAAAAACAGGGTCTCAAGTATTGATGGGGTATTAGATTTTGAACGGCAGCATGACAGAAGTTATCTTCTAGTTAACAGAATGATTGTGACCGGGGGTAGTTCAGACAGATATACATATACAGTAATATAAGAAATAATTACAACAAAAACTTACCTATTGGTATTTATTAAAACACACACAAATTGTATTTAACTTATAAATTTCACAACTATAACTTCTACACATGTATCTTCTTCACAGATAACCGCGTACTGAATACTGAATAAAAGGTTTTTTTTTATAAATATCTTTATTAACAATAGTCCCTAGTTATAACGTTTCCAGAAATTATTTAATACATTTACAATAAATACATTAAATAGAGGCCGATGTCCTGGCGATTTCTGGGGTGGTTGTGCTTTTTCGTCTAGTCATATATGGCTCCTTGCTGAGGTGCATTATCCATTTGTTGTAATTTCAAGTTTAACTTTGTCCCCGGTATATAGTTCTAGCTCCATAAAAGTTTCGGCTGGGTTTTCCCTGAAAAGAAGGTGAAAAACAGGGTCTCAAGAATTGATGGGGTATTAGATTTTGAACGGCAGCATGACAGAAGTTATCTTCTAGTTAACAGAATGATTGTGACCGGGGGTAGTTCAGACAGATATACATATACAGTAATATAAGAAATAATTACAACAAAAACTTACCTATTGGTATTTATTAAAACACACACAAATTGTATTTAACTTATAAATTTCACAACTATAACTTCTACACATGTATCTTCTTCACAGATAACCGCGTACTGAATACTGAATAATAGGTTTTTTTTTATAAATATCTTTATTAACAATAGTCCCTAGTTATAACGTTTCCAGAAATTATTTAATACATTTACAATAAATACATTAAATAGAGGCCGATGTCCTGGCGATTTCTGGGGTGGTTGTGCTTTTTCGTCTAGTCATATATGGCTCCTTGCTGAGGTGCATTATCCATTTGTTGTCATTTCAAGTTTAACTTTGTCCCCGATATATAGTTCTAGCTCCATAAAAGTTTCGGCTGGGTTTTCCCTGAAAAGCAGGTGAAAAACAGGGTCTCAAGAATTGATGTGGTATTAGATTTTGAACGGCAGCATGACAGAAGTTATCTTCTAGTTAACAGAATGATTGTGACCGGGGGTAGTTCAGACAGATATACATATACAGTAATATAAGAAATAATTACAACAAAAACTTACCTATTGGTATTTATTAAAACACACACAAATTGTATTTAACTTATAAATTTCACAACTATAACTTGTACACATGTATCTTCTTCACAGATAACCGCGTACTGAATACTGAATAAAAGGGTTTTTTTATAAATATCTTTATTAACAATAGTCCCTAGTTACAACGTTTCCAGAAATTATTTAATACATTTACAATAAATACATTAAATAGAGGCCGATGTCCTGGCGATTTCTGGGGTGGTTGTGCTTTTTCGTCTAGTCATATATGGCTCCTTGCTGAGGTGCATTATCCATTTGTTGTAATTTCAAGTTTAACTTTGTCCCCGGTATATAGTTCTAGCTCCATAAAAGTTTCGGTTGGGTTTTCCCTGAAAAGAAGGTGAAAACAGGGTCTCAAGAATTGATGGGGTATTAGATTTTGAACGGCAGCATGACAGAAGTTATCTTCTAGTTAACAGAATGATTGTGACCGGGGGTAGTTCAGACAGATATACATATACAGTAATATAAGAAATAATTACAACAAAAACTTACCTATTGGTATTTATTAAAACACACACAAATTGTATTTAACTTATAAATTTCACAACTATAACTTCTACACATGTACCTTCTTCACAGATAACCGCGTACTGAATACTGAATAAAAGTTTTTTTTATAAATATCTTTATCCACAATAGTCCCTAGTTACAACGTTTCCAGAAATTATTTAATACATTTACAATGAATACATTAAATAGAGGCCGATATCCTGGCGATTTCTGGGGTGGTTGTGCTTTTTCGTCTAGTCATATATGGCTCCTTGCTGAGGTGCATTATCCATTTGTTGTCATTTCAAGTTTAACTTTGTCCCCGATATATAGTTCTAGCTCCATAAAAGTTTCGGCTGGGTTTTCCCTGAAAAGCAGGTGAAAAACAGGGTCTCAAGAATTGATGGGGTATTAGATTTTGAACGGCAGCATGACAGAAGTTATCTTCTAGTTAACAGAATGATTGTGACCGGGGGTAGTTCAGACAGATATACATATACAGTAATATAAGAAATAATTACAACAAAAACTTACCTATTGGTATTTATTAAAACACACACAAATTGTATTTAACTTATAAATTTCACAACTATAACTTCTACACATGTATCTTCTTCACAGATAACCGCGTACTGAATAAAAGGTTTTTTTTTATAAATATCTTTATTAACAATAGTCCCTAGTTACAACGTTTCCAGAAATGATTTAATACATTTACAATAAATACATTAAATAGAGGCCGATGTCCTGGCGATTTCTGGGGTGGTTGTGCTTTTTCGTCTAGTCATATATGGCTTCTTGCTGAGGTGCATTATCCATTTGTTGTCATTCCAAGTTTAACTTTGTCCCCGGTATATAGTTATAGCTCCATAAAAGTTTCGGCTGGGTTTTCCCTGAAAAGCAGGTGAAAAACAGGGTCTCAAGAATTGATGGGGTATTAGATTTTGAAAGGCAGCATGACAGAAGTTATCTTCTAGTTAACAGAATGATTGTGACCGGGGGTAGTTCAGACAGATATACATATACAGTAATATAAGAAATAACTACAACAAAAACTTACCTATTGGTATTTATTAAAACACACACAAATTGTATTTAACTTATAAATTTCACAACTATAACTTCTACACATGTATCTTCTTCACAGATAACCGCGTACTGAATAAAAGGTTTTTTTTTATAAATATCTTTATTAACAATAGTCCCTAGTTACAACGTTTCCAGAAATGATTTAATACATTTACAATAAATACATTAAATAGAGGCCGATGTCCTGGTGATTTCTGGGGTGGTTGTGCTTTTTCGTCTAGTCATATATGGCTCCTTGCTGAGGTGCATTATCCATTTGTTGTCATTTTAAGTTTAACTTTGTCCCCGGTATATAGTTCTAGCTCCATAAAAGTTTCGGCTGGGTTTTCCCTGAAAAGCAGGTGAAAAACAGGGTCTCAAGAATTGATGGGGTATTAGATTTTGAACGGCAGCATGACAGAAGTTATCTTCTAGTTAACAGAATGATTGTGACCGGGGGTAGTTCAGACAGATATACATATACAGTAATATAAGAAATAACTACAACAAAAACTTACCTATTGGTATTTATTAAAACACACACAAATTGTATTTAACTTATAAATTTCACAACTATAACTTGTACACATGTATCTTCTTCACAGATAACCGCGTACTGAATAAAAGGTTTTTTTTTTATAAATATCTTTATTAACAATAGTCCCTAGTTACAACGTTTCCAGAAATTATTTAATACATTTACAATAAATACATTAAATAGAGGCCGATGTCCTGGCGATTTCTGGGGTGGTTGTGCTTTTTCGTCTAGTCATATATGGCTCCTTGCTGAGGTGCATTATCCATTTGTTGTAATTTCAAGTTTAACTTTGTCCCCGATATATAGTTCTAGCTCCATAAAAGTTTCGGCTGGGTTTTCCCTGAAAAGCAGGTGAAAAACAGGGTCTCAAGAATTGATGGGGTATTAGATTTTGAACGGCAGCATGACAGAAGTTATCTTCTAGTTAACAGAATGATTGTGACCGGGGGTAGTTCAGACAGATATACATATACAGTAATATAAGAAATAATTACAACAAAAACTTACCTATTGGTATTTATTAAAACACACACAAATTGTATTTAACTTATAAATTTCACAACTATAACTTCTACACATGTATCTTCTTCACAGATAACCGCGTACTGAATACTGAATAAAAGGTTTTTTTTATAAATATCTTTATTAACAATAGTCCCTAGTTACAACGTTTCCAGAAATTATTTAATACATTTACAATAAATACATTAAATAGAGGCCGATGTCCTGGCGATTTCTGGGGTGGTTGTGCTTTTTCGTCTAGTCATATATGGCTCCTTGCTGAGGTGCATTATCCATTTGTTGTCATTTCAAGTTTAACTTTGTCCCCGATATATAGTTCTAGCTCCATAAAAGTTTCGGCTGGGTTTTCCCTGGAAAGCAGCTGAAAAACAGGGTCACAAGAATTGATGGGGTATTAGAGTTTGAACGGTAGCATGACAGAAGTTATCTTCTAGTTAACAGAATGATTGTGACCGGGGGTAGTTCAGACAGATATACATATACAGTAATATAAGAAATAATTACAACAAAAACTTACCTATTGGTATTTATTAAAACACACACAAATTGTATTTAACTTATAAATTTCACAACTATAACTTGTACACATGTATCTTCTTCACAGATAACCGCGTACTGAATACTGAATAAAAGGTTTTTTTTTTATAAATATCTTTATTAACAATAGTCCCTAGTTACAACGTTTCCAGAAATTATTTAATACATTTACAATAAATACATTAAATAGAGGCCGATGTCCTGGCGATTTCTGGGGTGGTTGTGCTTTTTCGTCTAGTCATATATGGCTCCTTGCTGAGGTGCATTATCCATTTGTTGTCATTCCAAGTTTAAGTTTGTCCCCGGTATATAGTTCTAGCTCCATAAAAGTTTCGGCTGGGTTTTCCCTGAAAAGCAGGTGAAAAACAGGGTCTCAAGAATTGATGGGGTATTAGATTTTGAACGGCAGCATGACAGAAGTTATCTTCTAGTTAACAGAATGATTGTGACCGGGGGTATTTCAGACAGATATACATATACAGTAATATAAGAAATAATTACAACAAAAACTTAGCTATTGGTATTTATTAAAACACACACAAATTGTATTTAACTTATAAATTTCACAACTATAACTTGTAGACATGTATCTTCTTCACAGATAACCGCGTACTGAATACTGAATAAAAGGTTTTTTCTTTATAAATATCTTTATTAACAATAGTACCTAGTTACAACGTTTCCAGAAATTATTTAATACATTTACAATAAATACATTAAATAAAGGCCGATGTCCTGGCGATTTCTGGGGTGGTTGTGCTTTTTCGTCTAGTCATATATGGCTCCTTGCTGAGGTGCATTATCCATTTGTTGTCATTCCAAGTTTAACTTTGTCCCCGATATATAGTTCTAGCTCCACAAAAGTTTCGGCTGGGTTTTCCCTGAAAAGCAGCTGAAAAACAGGGTCTCAAGAATTGATGGGGTATTAGATTTTGAACGGCAGCATGACAGAAGTTATCTTCTAGTTAACAGAATGATTGTGACCGGGGGTAGTTCAGACAGATATACATATACAGTAATATAAGAAATAATTATAACAAAAACTTACCTATTGGTATTTATTAAAACACACACAAATTGTATTTAACTTATAAATTTCACAACTATAACTTCTACACATGTATCTTCTTCACAGATAACCGCGTACTGAGTACTGAATAAAAGGTTTTTTTTTATAAATATCTTTATTAACAATAGTCCCTAGTTACAACGTTTCCAGAAATTATTTAATACATTTACAATAAATACATTAAATAGAGGCCGATGTCCTGGCGATTTCTGGGGTGGTTGTGCTTTTTCGTCTAGTCATATATGGCTCCTTGCTGAGGTGCATTATCCATTTGTTGTCATTCCAAGTTTAACTTTGTACCCGGTATATAGTTCTAGCTCCATAAAAGTTTCGGCTGGGTTTTCCCTGAAAAGCAGGTGAAAAACAGGGTCTCAAGAATTGATGGGGTATTAGATTTTGAACGGCAGCATGACAGAAGTTATCTTCTAGTTTTTTTTTTTTTTTTTTTTTTTTTTTTTTTTTTTTTTTTTTTTCTTTTTTTAAACTTCCCAATTTATTTACAATCTGTAAATTAAAATTACAATAGGTAAATAGTTTGTCACTAATCACATTAACATGCAGAGCAATGGTCCTATAACCATACTCTATTCTTAAATATTTTATATAAAATATAAAATTATTTGTCTCTAGGGTATTGTGCACATTAATTTAAATATACATTTAAAATCTTGTTGGTAAATCACTAACAATATAACGTTTTAATCTTCTTCTTGCCGGTATTCTCCTGAGGGACTTTGCTAAATTATTGGGGTGTTGCTGCAGTCTCTGTTGGTATTTTTGGGCGAAGTTTGATATTTCTTCTTTTACAGTGGGTATTTGGAGGTCATTTCGTATATAGTTGTTTGGGACATACCAAGGTGCATTGGTCATGACTCGAAGAGTTTTGGATTGGAACCTTTCTAAGATTTCGAGGTTAGAATTAGAAGCAGTTCCCCATAGTTGTATTCCATAACTCCAAATGGGTTTCAAGATTGTTTTATAAATAAGTATTTTATTTTGTAGACATAGTTGTGATTTTCGACCTATAAGCCAATATAAACCATTAAGTTTCAGTCCAAGTTGCTTCCTCTTCATGAAAATGTGTTTTTTCCAGGTCAGTTTTCTATCTATATGCATGCCTAAATATTTTACATCCTGTTGCTGGTTAAGCTGTTGACTGTTTAGGGTCACTGGTGGGCAGTTTCCTTTTCGGTTCGTAAAAGTAACATGCACCGATTTCGTTGCATTTGCTTGTATTCTCCACTTTTTTAACCAGGTTTGTATATTGTTCAGGTTCATTTGGAGTATTTGTGATGCTTGATTGGGATCTTCATGCATTGATAGTAGGGCGGTATCATCAGCATATGTGGCTGTTACAACGCCATTGGTGGTAGGTAAATCGGCTGTGTACAAGAGATACAACACAGGTCCCAGAACACTGCCCTGAGGAACTCCAGACTTAACAGGAAATATTGACGTATGCGCGTCTTGATATTTGACGAGGAAATGGCGATCTTCTAGGTAGGATTTTAGGGTTAGGAAGTAACTAAGTGGAAGGATTTTTTTTAGTTTGTAGAGGAGGCCGGTATGCCAAACTTTATCAAAAGCCTGAGAAATATCCAAAAAGGCTGCAGAGCAGTATTTTTTGTCTTCTAGTGTTTGGCTTATGTTTGTACAGACACGATGAATTTGTTCAATAGTCGCATGTTTTGGTCTAAATCCAAATTGGTGAGTTGGTATAATTTTACGGGCTGTTAGGACTGGTTCAATTCTTGAGAGTATTAACTTTTCCAGGACTTTGGACATTGCTGGCAGTAAGCTGATCGGTCTGTATGATTTTACTTCTTCAGCCGGTTTACCAGGTTTAAGTATTAAAATTATTTGGGCTACTTTCCAAACCATGGGAAAGTGACCTATCCTCAGAATTGCGTTATATATTTGTGTTAAATATACTACACCTTTTCTTGGTAGTTCTTGAAGTACTTTTCCTGTAATAAGGTCATAGCCAGGGGCTTTTCTAGGATTTAAATTTGTTTTAATTATACTATTGACTTGCGCGATTGTAAATTTTTCTGCTGGTAATTCTAACTGGTATGGAGATTCTAGATCAGTTAAGAGCTGTGCTTCGATGTCGTTGTCGTTATTTGGTGGATTCGGTTGAAAGACCTTTTCAAGGTGACAAGCGAATGTTTCTGCTTTTTCTTCGTCGCTCTTTGCCCACTGATTGTTTTCTTTGCGTATAGGTGGATTAAGCAGTTGTGGCCGGTTGATTTTTTGAGTGGCTTTCCAAAGTGCATATTCGGTAGCTTCGGTTGCGGTGAGCCCTTTCAAATACTTTTGGATACTGTCATTTTTGTGATTATTTAGTAAATCTTTAAGTTGACGAGTGATTTGATTAAGTTTTGTTTTGTCTTGAGGGCACCTCGTGTTCTGCCATATTTTCCGTAGCCGTCGTTTCTCTACTATTTTTTGTTTTATTATAGTTGGCAACACCTGACGAGAATAAGTAGTTGTGTTTGTAGGTGTGCTGTTCCACACTGCTGCTTGAATAATTTTGTTAAGATTTTGCACTGCATTTTCTATATCTATGCGTGACTTCAATGGTATGTTTAATTTTAATTCCTCGTCTATTATTTCTCGAAATATATCCCAATTTGTGTTCTTGCTGCCGAGTTTTGGGGGTGTTTCTCGTATTAGTATTGTTGTACTCAGCTCTATTAGTACGGGAGAGTGATCAGAAGACAAATCAAAACAGGATTCTGCTTTTTGCGATTCTTTTGGGATACCTTTGGTTACGCAAAAATCAACTAGATCTGGGATTTTACTTCTATCCGTTGGCCAGTACGTAGGTTCGCCAGTAGATAGGTGTTTGTAATTATTATCATTTATGGCCATCAGGAGTTGTCTGCCTTTCGGGTTGATTAGCCTCGAACCCCAGTGGGTGTGCTTGGCGTTGTAATCACCACCTGCGAGAAATCTATTACCAAGTTGCTTAAAGTATTGTTCAAATTCTTCTTTTTTGACAGCATGTTTTGGTGGGAAGTAGACGGCAGAAACTGTTAATGGACCGTGCCAGTCTTCTATTATTACGCTTGTTGCTTGTAAGAAGTCTTTTTTAAAGCTAACTGTTTCGTGATGTTTTATTTTAGATTTAATTATTAGAGCACTTCCGCCATGCGCCGTACCATCCGGGTGCTGTGTGTCATATATTACATAATTTGGAATTTTAAGGTAACTTTTTTTTGTAAAGTGGGTTTCTGACACCAGCATAATGTCGATGTCGTGGTTATATATAAAAGTTTTGAGTTCTTGTGAATGTTGGGTAAGCCCATTGGCATTCCATATTGATATTTTTAAGTACTTAGTCATTATTTTAATTTACTAATCACGGTTGTCAACAGATTTAGCATTGTGCCCATTTGCTCCATGAGACCTTTCATCATGTGTTTAAGTTCAGCCATATCATTTGTCGCTGGAAGGTATTGTTGTATATTAACTGGTTGTGTGTTATTTCCAGCGAATTCTTGTTGTCGTCCCTTACAAATTTGTGCATAGCTTGTTCCTGGTTGGTCAGTTTGTTCTCTTCTTTGCATCGTTGTGTTCGGTTTTTGTCTTAGGGGAGGGTACTTTTTCTTTTGCAGCTCCTTATAGATAGAGCAACCTTTATAATTTGCCGGGTGGTTCCCTTCACATAATATACATTTTACATTTGTGGATTTCTCTTTTCTTGTGCAATCAACTGTTGCGTGATCTTCAGTACATTTTACGCATCTTGGTCTGTGTTGACAGTATTTTTTTGTGTGACCATACCGTTGGCACCTTGCACATTGTGGAATGTCTCTCTTTTGTCGAGGTGGTTCAAATTTCACTTTGTAAAATAAAAGATTCTCAATATCGTATATTTTTTTGTTGTTTACATCTGGTTGTAGGTCTATAAAGAACATAGGTAACGGTTGCTTGGTCTTAAAATGTTTGATGTTCCAGATATTTTCGACTACGTGACCTTGCGCTTCAATCGCTTCTTTTAATTCTGTTAGGTTAACTGAATTGTGCATGTTTTTTAACACAACTCTAAAGCTACGTTCTTCTTTGGGTCTGTACGTATGAAATTCTGTTTTTTTGTCTATAAGTGCTTGGGTTATTGTTTTATAATATTCTACAGTCTTTGGCTGTACTTTTATTTGATCGTAGCCTAATACCTTTATTTCATATCCATTTTTAGTTATATGATTTAAAAGCGTTGTCAGCGGAGTTATATTTTTGACTCCTTTAATAAATATTGGAGGAGGCTTAGGTTCTTTCTGTTCTTCGTTATCCATTTGCTGTTCTGCATCTACATCATTTCCTAGTTGCTCAAACCGGTTTGAAGTGGTTGGCGTATTTAACCAATAATCATTGATTTTGGTTTGTTTAACTGAGCGTTTGTCTGGACTAGTTCTATTTCTCTTTTTATTTTCTACTATTTTCCATTCTTGGGATTCGTTAGTTTGTGATTGAGGAAGGGGAGTAGGATTAGTGTATTGCAGGTTTTGCATTGGATAATAAAAATTGGGTTGAATATTACCTTGCGGCTGTTGCTCATTTACCATTTGCAGTTGTGAAGGATACGCCACTGGAAGCGATGAAAACTGACCTGGTTGAAACATCGGTATTGCTGGACCCGTAGTGTAGTACATACCCGATTGTGGCTGCGGTATTTGATTTGTTGACGAAATGTTAAAGTCCATGTTGATGGCTTTTAAATATATATTTTGTTTCACATTATAAGGCAATTATAAACATTTTAGCTACGTTGGATTATCTTTTTCTTGGCTTGTGCAGTTGGTCCACTCCCATCATTAAAATTGATAAAAACGGGATTTCGTTTAATTATCGATTTTGTTCTTACGAACAGTCTAAGAACTAATTTGTATTGCGGAACTGTTGCAATAAATTATAAGTTACTAACACTTACCAGTGCAGTAATTGTTACAATGAATCTGCTGGTCCACTTTCACTTTTTAACTTTGTTGTTTAACTAGTGTATTCCTGATTTTAATAACGAAATATAATAACAGGTGATAGTTAGTTGATGGCTGCATGACAGAAGTTATCTTCTAGTTAACAGAATAATTGTGACCGGGGGTAGTTCAGACAGATATACATATACAGTAATATAAGAAATAATTTCAACAAAAACTTACCTATTGGTATTTATTAAAACACACACAAATTGTATTTAACTTATAAATTTCACAACTATAACTTCTACACATGTATCTGTCGATGGCTATGCAATCCAGGTTCTGTTGGGACAGAAAGGGTGGGAGGGGGGTGTGGGTAAGCGGGGAGTCCGTTGCGGACGAGGAGTCCGTTGCCATGACAGTAGAAGTTCCTGTCTAAGTGGAATGTGGTGTAGCCAGAGAAGCGAGGCTAGTTTTTTAAGAGAGTATCGGTGACAGATAGTACTTGTATATTTTGGGAGTGTAGGAGATGTTTAAGAAGATGTCGCTTCTTGGCTAGACCTTGGCAATTCACGGTCCCAATTTTAAAGTCCATGACTTAATTGTGGCGTTTCGGGGTCCAGGCGAAGTGGGCACGGTTGCCCACATTGTTGGGTACGGAAACGTTGTACCCGTAAAAAGAAGGAATAAGATGAGAGAGGGTGTCGGCCACGAGGCCACGTGCTGTCGGGACAGCGTTCATTATCGTGGTTGCCAAAATCTGGATCAAGACTTTGGTGTCTGTCGAGAGGTCGTAAGGGGTCAGGGGTTTCTCTATGGTCATGGGAGCGATCTCCTGAGGGTTCTGTGGGGTTTCCATCCGCTTTGGGCAACGAGGATGGAAGGCAGGATGGGAGCCGCCGCAGTTTTTACAGGAGGGGGCGTTTGCCTTAGGGCAGTTGTTGGTTTTATGGTCGGATGCCCCACAGGAGGGCCAAACTGGTTTTGCCTCGCATTTTTCAGCAAGGTGGCCGGTGGTGGAGCATCTATTGCTGTATCTGGGTACTGCAGGAAGTGGGTTGGAGGAGTTTGAGGCCTCACACTGATGTATGAGCCCGTGAAATTGGATGCCGCGGGAGAGAGCTTCGTGGTAGGCTGTTTCAGAATCAGTAATGATTCTAAACATGGAGGTGGCCTTATTTGTGCGGAGGGCGACAATGCGCCAGGTTCTCGTGAAATTGAATTTAACTTCTTCGCGGAGGATGTCCTCGAAATCTTTATCAGATAGGGACGTGTCTACATTCCTGCAGACAAATGAGAAAGTGGGTGTTCGGGCTCTTGATTGCGAGCGGGCTCGGGGGGTTGAATTGAGTCTAATGATGGTGACCTGGGGGTCACCGATGGCGTTACGAAGCCTCTGGGCGAGGGCTTCGTGTGGGATGTTGGAAGGAATTTTGAGGAGGGCTGTACGATTTAGATTGGCTTTGAGGTGGGTGATTTTCCCCCTCAGGAGCTCGTTGGTATTAAGGAGGTTGTATAGTTCCCTTTGGGAGGTGTATTTAGGGGGAAGGTTTCTGATGTTGAGTGTTTGGAGTGAGAGTGTAGGTTGGGGAGGTAGGGTTTGTTGTGTTCGTTGGGTAGTTTGTCGAGGAGGTTGAGTGGGCCAGGGCTTTCGCAGTCCCTATGCGTACTGAACATCGGGATCAAGCCAGCTTTTGCCCTTTTGGTCTACGCGAGGTTTCTGTCCTCGCTGAGCTGGCCTTAGGACACCTGCGTTATTCTTTGACAGATGTACCGCCCCAGTCAAACTCCCCGCCTGGCAGTGTCCTCGAATCGAATCAGGCTGGAGGTAAATTGACGCACCATAAACGCCGGACACGAACATCAGCCGCCCGCAAAGCACGAAGCCCCACGAACTGAACCGACGAACGGTACGCGACGAAACGATACGTCACTCCGTGCCCTTGGCTCGAGAATTCCGTGACAGTCGCCGCCTCGTGAGCGAACGACGCACGCGTTTCGCCTTACCGAGTAAGTAAAGAAACGATGAAAGTAGTGGTATTTCACCGGCGATGTTGCCATCTCCCACTTATGCTACATCTCTCATGTCTCCTAACAATGCCAGACTAGAGTCAAGCTCAACAGGGTCTTCTTTCCCCGCTAATTTTTCCAAGCCCGTTCCCTTGGCAGTGGTTTCGCTAGATAGTGGGTAGGGACAGTGGGAATCTCGTTAATCCATTCATGCGCGTCACTAATTAGATGACGAGGCATTTGGCTATTGAAAATATTTATTGAATAAATACATGTACCCGTAAGGGTTATTATTACATAGGTTTGCAGAAGCAAATATCAGACATCCATTTATAATCTACAATTGTACAGAGTGTAAAGCAAAACGTACAATGAGTATAGAACAGTGTATAGATAAAATTAGTAAAAAGGTTAAAATGTGTAAAAATAAAATTGTAAAAATAAAACACATAAAAGCTACACAATACATCACATCACAACATATTAAAATGTTGACCCGCGTGCGTGTGGTCTGCATCAGCCGTTGGTTTAACGCCGTCTTCTCCACATCTTCTTGCCAAAGGCGGGGTGGATTGTTGATCCCCACTTCAAAGCCGACTGGATGCAGCTGTTCCTTAGGGGCTGGTCGATGTTGAGGATGTCGTTTACCAGCTCATTTGTCCTCGGCCAGATACCCCGTGCACCTATTAAGATGGGGAGGACCATGATTTCTTTATCGGGGTATTTCTTTTTCGCAGCCTCTCTGAACTTGTCATGGTCGTATACGTTTTTCTTGGCCATGTATGTTAACTCCATTGGCTGGGATCCTTCCCAGCTGACGCCCACATCGGTCACTATTATCCTGCTTTGTTGATGTACGACGATGTCAGGTTTATATAGGGTCCCATCGTCGTGTCTGATGTGTGGTTCGTCATTGGTTGTCCAGTTCTTCTTCCGACAATGGTCTATGACTTTCTTAGCTATTTCATTATGACGCCTAATCCTCTCCCAGTGCGTCGCAGGTCATAGTTACTCCCGCCGTTTACCCGCGCTTGCTTGAATTTCTTCACTTTGACATTCAGAGCACTGGGCAGAAATCACATTGAGTCAACACCCGTTGGGGCCATCGCAATGCTTTGTTTTAATTAGACAGTCGGATTCCCCTAGTCCGTGCCAGTTCTGAGCTGACCGTTGAATGGCGGCCGAAGAGGACATCCAAACACCGGTTAAGGTAATTTGGAGCCTCGCAGCAAGACGGTTCCGCGGGAGGCCAAGGCACGGGACCTCCATTTTCCTCATCCTATCATCCCACACTCTCTCTGCTTTGGCGCTAGCCAACAATGTTACATTCTTAAAAATTTTGGTTATAGCATCATTAACTAACAATTGATCTTCTCTCAGGAAGGTCAACTTACCGCTTTTAAATCTAGATGTCAACTCTATTATTTTTTCTCCCTGTACCCAAATGTTATTGATATATTCCTGGTCCGGTACATTGTCTCCTATCTCCTCTCTGTAAGATTTCCTCCTTCCTTGTAATTTTTCCTCTCTTCTACGTTCTTCCTCTCTGTACATTTTAGCCGCATCTTCTTTGTCTTTAGACTTCTTTATCCTGTCTTGTTCATCCCCTATAACCTCGTCGGCCTCTCGCTTTCTTTTGCCATCCTCTGAGTCTTCTGTTACCGATGCGCTACGGCTTCTGAGATACTGCTCTTTCTGTTTGTCGGGCGGAGTCCTCGCCAGACTCTTACCCCTACTCTCCTCCCTGTCACTGGGCATATTGCGTAACTATCTCACAAATGAGGCGGCAATGCCCCAAGTGTGATCCCTGTTACTTCTCCTAATCCAACAATACCCCTTAAGCAAAGTCGTGGTGTAAAGAACCAAGTAACCGTTCACCAACACGCGTACAGCCACACTATTATACTCTATTTACAAGTGTCTAGTAAATTCCTTTTTAGTTAAAAAAGTGTATAGAATTCACGGCATAAAATAAAAATAAAAAGTTCAGACAATTTAAATTCAAAAACAGTTTTCTACGCCAACACGCGTACAACCACACTATTATACTCTATTTACAAGTGTCTAGTAAATTCCTTTTTAGTTAAAAAGTGATTTACAAGTGTCTAGTAAATTCCTTTTTAGTTAAAAAGTGTATAGAATTCACAGCATAAAATAAAAATAAAAAGTTCAAACAATTTAAATTCAAAAACAGTTTTCTACATATGTCCCAAAACTGTACAAAGCAATTGTTCAAAAACTTACTGTTCTGTTATGTGTCCTATCACTAATCACTAACCGTGCGCTGTATATAGCGCCTGCGCACCATACATATGTCCGCGCACCGATATATTCAAACTACTATTTACATCAGGCCTAGGGCTGTGCCCCAAAACCAAATTGCTGTCGACTATGTATATACCACCACTGCACATAAAAACTCGTCTAGGGCTACGCACACATGACACCGTGGCCCCCTTTTACGAATCAATATATCTTCGATACTTTTTCAAACCGTACATGTGTTCTCTACGACGACTGAACTGTGTAGGGACAGTGGGAATCTCGTTAATCCATTCATGCGCGTCACTAATTAGATGACGAGGCATTTGGCTATCAGAATAAATGTCTTTGTTGCAGCAAGCCGCATGGACCTGGACAGATCCAGTTCTCAACACTTGATACATCATGCAGTCAAAGTGGCCTGTCACGTACAAGGTCCTGAATTCCACCTCTTCTACTTGTTGTGCTCTTCGATGGGGACTGCGTGTCGCCCTGGTTCGCCCTACCGCTCAATTAAGAACGGTGGGCCTCGGCAACCGCAACTGCACGGCAAGGGGTCTAAGGATTTTAACCTACCCCGCCAATAATTTGTTATCACAGCCCGTGCCACTTTCCAAGCATAACTTGTATCCAAGGTGGAACCAAGACATTGTGTACGCAGCCGATGTCTGCTGCGGTCGCAGAATGAACCAACCAGTTCCCAGTCCCAATCGCTAAAGCGTTTGGGCCTGGAAAAATCTGCGGTTTTGCCGGATGTTATGGCATCTGATGCCTGAGGATGAACATTAGTAATAATAGCGCATGCTATCTCATTGCCACTAATAATTAAATATAGTAATATATATAAAAAGTTAAATAGTTAATAAAATAAAACACATGCACAAACATTAATAGTATTGTTAGTGAAACAGTGTAAAAATTTAACAATACTAACTACCTAAGATTAAAATGGTAGTACATCCTCGGGCAGAAATCATGTTTAACAGGTTGACTGCCACGGCGGTCGTATACGACCGACATGTAAACATGCCAATATGCCATGGCGGTCGTATACGACCGCTATGCACCATATAAAACTATCGATCCTCATTTGCCAGCGGTCCTATCTATAACGTTTTAAGGTACGGTATACGACCGCTCTGGCCTACGAGGCTCGCATATCACTGCGAGTTTTGGAATTGTCGAAAAATTATTGAAAAAAAACGGCATATTTTATTTTTTACTTTTTATTGACAAATTAATGCAGTTACACGAAACAAAACAAGTGAAAGGGGTTTGAATACTACAAAAACATTATAACTACTTTGAATGTAAGATATTATAACATTCCAAACACAAATGAGGCTGGTCTTCGCATGTTTCACAATATGTTACAACCTTCTTGACTTGGTTTTTGGTTATTTTCCCTTGAATTTTTTTTGCATAACAACCTTTACAGTACTTCCGGACTTTATCGAAAGGCCCTTGTTTTTTGAGGAACTTATGGATTGCTGATTTCCTCGATGGTCTCTGCTTTGTTTTATTTTCATGAGCGGTTTCATCATATGTCAGAAAGGATCTCACTACTTGTTCACGAAACTCTGTAATTTTAATTTTTTTGTCAGCAAGCTGGTTGTATACAATATGGGAATTCACAAGCGCTGTACCCAAAATAAATTCTATGGCAAGTTTCCTATACCATTTTAGGGATTTTCTTAAGGGTGAATTATAACTGGTCATCTGATCAGATTGATCAATCGACGATTTTCCTTCGTTATATTCGATTATGGCCTTCGGTTTTTGAACCATACCAGTGCGCCGCTGGACATTCACTGTTTCAACAGTGTGCTTAGTGGTGAGAAGAAGAACATCCCTCTTATCTTTCCACTTCAAGACACATATGCCTCTTTCGTTTTCTTGTCCGAATACTTCCCCTTTCTTCAATTTTTTTTGTACGACTTCTTTCGGATTTCCACGCCGGTTAGCTCTCAAGGTACCAATATAGTGTGTCTTACTGTCCAACAAAATATTTGTGAGTTCGAGACTTGTATAATAGTTGTCAGCTATGATGGTTCGTCCAGAATTTAGTAGGTCCCTGGAGAGATTGATCACAATGTTTGTTGAAACAGAAGCGTTGCCATCACCTTTTTCTTTTCCGGCATATATTCGCAGATTCCACGTATACCCATTGTCACTGCATAACTTGAAAAGTTTTATTCCATATTTATGGGTTTTTTGTGGAATATATTGCTTGAATAGCAATCGCCCTTGAAAAGGAATAATGGACTCATCAATACAAAATGTCCGGCCAGGAGTGTAGATCCTTTGAAAGTTGTTGACAAGTTTTTCTGCTAATGGCTTCACCTTATGAAGACGATCCCCTTCTGGACAACTTTTATTATCGGAGAAGTGCCACATTCTGAGAAGTAACTGGAATCTGTTTCTGGACATGGTTTTTGGTATAATCACATTCTTATATAGGTCGTCATTACTCCAATACTTTTCCAACGAAGGCATCTTCACCAAACCCATGTAAGCCACTACACCAATAAATCGAATCATTTCTTTTCTATCAGTTGGAGCCCATCTGTGTAGTCTCGAATCTGTCTTCACGTCGTTCGGATCACACAAAACTTGGGTGGCATATAGGTTTGTCTGATTTACCATCTCATCAATGATTTCATCGTCAAGGAAAGTACGGAAACATGTGTAAGGCGACAAATCGTTTATCAGTATTGCGGCGTAATTTCCATGTAAACCACCCTCTGCAGTGTATTCGAATTCTTGATGATTTCCAATTGGCTGCGTCCACGTATGCTCTAAAACATTTTGGTTAACTTCAACCTCATTGTCAGATCCCTGGATGTCCTCAATATTTGGTGGTTTGGCTTGAGCTAAAGTCTCAACTTCAAAGAATTCTTCCAGTTGTTGATCCTGCTCCAGATCTACTGATGAACTCTTCTTGTTTGTTTCCATAGAATCAGATGGAAAACTGATTGTGGCGTTAGCGGCTTCTGTTTCTTGGTGCGAGACATCATCGGATAAAACTGATTTGGAACAGCATGGTTGATCCAAAAACCTATTTTCTCCAGTATTCATTTTTTTTGAGACTGTCTTTTTGGGTTGCAATTTGCGTTTGGGCTTAGATTTCTTTAGACTGGAATTTTTGATTTCCTCTTCTGAATCTGAGAAATCTGAACTAGATAATATTTCTTCGTCACTAGACGGCAAAAACATGGGGTCAAGATCAGAGTCAAATGAACTATATGGATCAGATTCGTCACCTGGAAGGGATAGAAAAAGTGGCATATGATTCAAAATATTTATATCTACAGTAGCGGACAAAAGTTTCCAAACTTTTTTCCACTACTGTATTTGAGAATGTATATTTCAAAGGTAAATAATGAATATTACCTGACTTTTGGCCATCTTTCAATGCTAGTTCAACAATTTTTCTACTACGATTACTCATGGCGGCACGTGCACATCAAACAGCGACCAAGATCAAAACGAAACTGAACTGATACGTCTCACACTGACAAGTTACGACTCGAATAAAACGACCGCTGTCAATACGACCGCTGGCAACAATGACATAAATATGCCGCCTATGCTCGGGCGGGCGTATATGACCGCTGACAGTTTTTTTGGAAAACTGCTATTATTTTGATGAATTTTGTACAAACATATAGAACATATCTTTTAAAAGGTCATTTTTATAACTATTCTTCCCTTGGCGTATGGGTCATTTTTTATCGTTTATATATGGCAGTCAACCTGTTAAAGGGCTTATGTTATGGAAGGATGTTCATCAGACTATTTAAGATTGAGCCATAAAATAGCGATGAATGGAAATGCTGCCTATGATAGTTTTGGTAATGAAAAATCTGATGTCTTGCTTCGAAAAGCTGAGGATACTGGAAATCATGATATTATCCCGACACCAGATTCCACGCGCTCCGACTATTAGAGGGGCCACGACGATGTGTTTCCCAGGGTAGCGGGATGCCATGGCACTTAGAAAGCGCGGTTCGCTATAAATGGCGCGCTTGTTGAGCGCGGCTAATGAAAGGGAGTTAGGTCCTTCCCAACTGACGGCAACGTCACACACAATTACTCTACAACCCATCTGGAGCACGAGATCGGGTTTTCGAAGTGCGCCGTCGGTACAACGTATATGAGGTTCTTCTTCAACAACCCATCCTTTCTTCTCAGCATTCTTACGCGTATGCGTAACGAGCTGGTCATGCCGCCTTATTCTTTGCCAATGCGCTGTAGGACATTTTTGAAGTGCGTGGCTCAATGACTCGTTACGATTACATCCCATCCTGCATTTTCTCTCATGTGGTGGATTAGATGGGATGCCTTTAGTAGGAAGGAGATTGCCTCGAAGTTGCACAGCTTTCTTATAATCTGACCCCGACCAGTAGGGCGGAGGGTTGTTTATCCAGCTACCACTTTCTGTGGAGCAGTCACCTTGATGGAGACCATTTCCCGAGTACCCGTTTTCCAGCCTCTCAGCCATCATCCGAGCGATGATGCTACTGCTGCCACCGTTGTCATGCGTCCAATTTAAAAGCTTATCATAAAGACGAACTGAATATGGCAGGGAAAGGACTGCTGCCGTTGTCGGACTGGCGTCATTGATCAAGTTATTCAGTCGTCTTTTCATGATAGCCGGTACTTGACGTGCCAGGCACGTCACGCCGAGGCCACCACTTTTCACTGGTGCATGCAAGTAAGCATCAGCGCATGAACGGTTCAGACTAAGAAACTTTCTGACGGATACCCTAATGATCGTATCTGCGGCCTTAAGTACTTTTTTGGTGACTATGGCGCTTTGTAGTTGATCTTGGAACCTAGGCAACAAAAAGTTTTTAACGATGTAAAGTTTCTGTGCCGAAGTCAGTCCTGCTCTGTTGATACGATCGAGTTGCACTTTGAGATCGGAAATAGTAGATTGAGTCTGCCCCATGACTCCATATCGCCTGCCAAGGTATTTAAAAACATCACTAGGTGTAATTTGGCGGATGAACTGACCTCCTGCCGCGAACAGTGGTCGAGTAACCGCGTACGAGTGTTTATTGCCGCGGTTGATGTTTACCGTCATGGCAACACTCTTTGACGGGTTAATCGACATCCCTCGCTTCGCAAAGAACTCAGTTACAGTTCTAAGCTGCTTAGTGGCACCTTTGACAGACTCGGCCAACAACACTAGGTCATCCGCATACGCTAGTGCTGACACCTTCATGTCGCCCGAGACAGGTATACCCGACCCACCATTCTCTAACTCGCAGATTAGCTCGTCCACCACCATGTTGAAGAGATAGGGCGATAAAGGATCTCCTTGCTTTACGCCTCTATCGATGTAAATACGACGAGTAGTTTTGTTGCCAGCAGAGAAAGTTGTGAATGTTCGTTGATACGAGTCCATTATGTATGTTTTGATAGTATCATCTAAACCAAACCTGTTCAGAGCTCGTAGGATGGACCATTGTGATACTGTATCGAAGGCCTTTGTGAGGTCCAACGACAAGATATTATACGGCTTAACTCTACGCCTCCTTTCTTTTATGAGCGTTTGGAGTGAGACGTTGTTTAACAGGACACCATCAATCTTCATGAAGCCTCTTTGGTGGGCGTGAATCGGTAACGACGATAATCGCCTACCAAGGACACGATGAAACACCCTGACAATGACCGATGAAATTGTGATCGGTCTCCAATTTTTAATATCACGTCGGTCCCCCCCTTTGGGGATAAGTGTAGTTCTGTTCCCTCGGAGCACCTCGGGAGTAACTCCAAAGAGGAACATCACATTATACAATAGAACCAATCTTTTCACAGGGGCTTTCTTAAGAGCCAGCAGGGGTACTGCGTCAGGACCAGCCGCCCCTGATTTTGAGGTTTCAATAGCCCAGAGAATATCTGACTCGGTAAGGGGCTGGTCCAGGAAATGTTTCTCTTTCTGATCGGAGATTGGTTCGTTGTTTAGAAGAGAGGGACTTCCGAAAATGTCCCGATATTCGGACTCGACTGAAGCAATATCAGGGTATATATCGTCCCCCCAGAGCGGCTTCCCGTCTAGAATGTCACGCGCCAAAGCGGTTCGATCTGATCGGTACCGTCGTTGGACAATTTTGTAATTTAAAGCACGCTCATGGGTCCTGTTATTCATCACTGGGGCCCTACGGTTGGTATTTGCCTTCGTATTAGGCTTCCCAGTCTTCGCTGCGTCGATGAAAAGTGCGGTAATGTAATTGTTCACCTCTTTTCTCACTCCTTCCCTATGGCGGTCTAAATTGGTGAACTGGGAATATCTGTATAAAGCTGTGTCAGTAGTGTTCCACCCATCTTTATCATGCCAGTAGTTATAAAGGAACGTAGAGATTTTGTTAGAATTCTCATGCCGATGTTCTATCACAGATGGTACGAACTCCTCAGCATCTGGATTTAAACTTAAACGGTCGTCGGGTTGGTCTCTGCCTCGACCTCTAGGACTCTCGAGAAGAGAAAACTCGACTACTTCACCCTCTGCTTCCTCTTGGGGCCTCATTCGTTCGTCCTCAAGTTGTTCGAGGACGTCTTCGCGGGCCTCGATGTTATGTTCTTGCCTAAGCGATTCGAGAAGTTCCTTATACCTATCCTGTTTCCGTCTATATTTGATAGAGTCAATAGTACGGTTAGGATAGATAGTTTGGAGATGTTGATTAATGAAACGGCCTTTAAAGGCAAGTTCGTGATGAGCCATTTCAATTAAATCTTCATCCTCGAATTCTAAGGGGGCATTGGGTTTTTCATAGCGAGCTTCCAACTCCTCATTGTACTCCATGGGATGTGCCCTCCGCCTGCATAGGACTTAAATGTGTTTTATCACATACGGAGCAGACATTGCCGTCAGATTGGGGAGCACCCCGGCAGCGTAGCCGTCTTAAATGGGTCTGAAGCCCTGCATCTGTGGCGAAGGTTTTACCGCAGATGCACAAAACCATAGCTCAGCGAATGAGACTAGGTTCAAGTAGTTCAAAGATTTTTGGGATAGTTGGGTAGACAGAAACGAGACTTGCCTACCACTGAAATAGAAAGTCGGAGGATGTACTATCCCTAAAACCTAAGATCTCCACGAGTCTGGAGGGGGGCACGGTCCAGAAAGGAACCAGATAGGTGACCGTGAGACAGTCTTCGGAAGATCCCAATCTCAGAGACTGGACAAGAGATTGCCGTGACGGATCAAGACAAGATTAAGAGAGTCATAGTTACTGTCGCCGTTTACCCGCGCTTGCTTGAATTTCTTCACTTTGACATTCAGAGCACTGGGCAGAAATCACATTGAGTCAACACCCGTTGGGGCCATCGCAATGCTTTGTTTTAATTAGACAGTCGGATTCCCCTAGTCCGTGCCAGTTCTGAGCTGACCGTTGAATTGGCGATCGAAGAGGACATCCAAACACCGGTTAAGGTAATTTGGAGCCTCGCAGCAAGACGGTTCCGCGGGAGGCCAAGGCACGGGACCTCCATTTTCCTCATCCTATCATCCCACACTCTCTCTGCTTTGGCGCTAGCCAACAATGTTACATTCTTAAAAATATTGGTTATAGCATCATTAACTAACAATTGATCTTCTCTCAGGAAGGTCAACTTACCGCTTTTAAATCTAGATGTCAACTCTATTATTTTTTCTCCCTGTACCCAAATGTTATTGATATATTCCTGGTCCGGTACATTGTCTCCTATCTCCTCTCTGTAAGATTTCCACCTTTCTTGTAATTTTTCCTGTCTTCTACGTTCTTCCTCTCTGTACATTATAGCCGCATCTTCTTTGTCTTTAGACTTCTTTATCCTGTCTTGTTCATCCCCTATAACCTCGTCGGCCTCTCGCTTTCTTTTGCCATCCTCTGAGTCTTCTGTTACCGATGCGCTACGGCTTCTGAGATACTGCTCTTTCTGTTTGTCGGGCGGAGTCCTCGCCAGACTCTTACCCCTACTCTCCTCCCTGTCACTGGGCATATTGCGTAACTATCTCACAAATGAGGCGGCAATGCCCCAAGTGTGATCCCTGTTACTTCTCCTAATCCAACAATACCCCTTAAGCAAAGTCGTGGTGTAAAGAACCAAGTAACCGTTCACCAACACGCGTACAGCCACACTATTATACTCTATTTACAAGTGTCTAGTAAATTCCTTTTTAGTTAAAAAAGTGTATAGAATTCACGGCATAAAATAAAAATAAAAAGTTCAGACAATTTAAATTCAAAAACAGTTTTCTACATATGTCCCAAAACTGTACAAAGCAATTGTTCGAAAACTTACTGTTCTGTTATGTGTCCTATCACTAATCACTAACCGTGCGCTGTATATAGCGCCTGCGCACCATACATATGTCCGCGCACCGATATATTCAAACGACTATTTACATCAGGCCTAGGGCTGTGCCCCAAAACCAAATTGCTGTCGACTATGTATATACCACCACTGCACATAAAAACTCGTCTAGGGCTACGCACACATGACACCGTGGCCCCCTTTTACGAATCAATATATCTTCGATACTTCTTCGAACCGTACATGTGTTCTCTACGACGACTGAACTGGGTAGGGACAGTGGGAATCTCGTTAATCCATTCATGCGCGTCACTAATTAGATGACGAGGCATTTGGCTATCAGAATAAATGTCTTTGATGCGGCAAGCCGCATGGACCTGGACAGAGCCAGTTCTCAACACTTGATACATCATGCAGTCAAAGTGGCCTGTCACGTACAAGGTCCTGAATTCCACCTCTTCTACTTGTCGTGCTCTTCGATGGGGACTGCGTGTCGCCCTGGTTCGCCCTACCGCTCAATTAAGAACGGTGGGCCTCGGCAACCGCAACTACACGGCAACGGGTCTAAGAATTTTAACCTACCCCGCCAATAATTTGTTATCACAGCCCGTGCCACTTTCCAAGCATAACTTGTATCCAAGGTGGAACCAAGACATTGTGTACGCAGCCGATGTCTGCTGCGGTCGCAGAATGAACCAACCAGTTCCCAGTCCCAATCGCTAAAGCGTTTGGGCCTGGAAAAATCTGCGGTTTTGCCGGATGTTATGGCATCTGATGCCTGAGGATGAAACATTAGTAATAATAGCGCATGCTATCTCATTGCCACTAATAATTAAATATAGTAATATATATAAAAAGTTAAAAAGTTAATAAAATAAAACACATGCACAAACATTAATAGTATTGTTAGTGAAACAGTGTAAAAATTTAACAATACTAGCTACCTAAGATTAAAATGGTAGTACATCCTCGGGCAGAAATCATGTTTAGAGGGCTTATGTTATAGAAGGATGTTCATCAGACTATTTAAGATTGAGCCATAAAATAGCGATGAATGGAAATGCTGCCTATGATAGTTTTGGTAATGAAAGATCTGATGTCTTGCTTCGAAAAGCTGAGGATACTGGAAATCATGATATTAACCCGACACCAGATTCCACGCCAGGGTAGCGGGATGCCATGGCACTTAGAAAGCGCGGTTCGCTATAAATGGCGCGCTTGTTGAGCGCGGCTAATGAAAGGGAGCTAAGTCCTTCCCAACTGACGGCAACGTCACACACAATTACTCTACAACCCATCTGGAGCACGAGATCGGGTTTTCGAAGTGCGCCGTCGGTACAACGTATATGAGGTTCTTCTTCAACAACCCATCCTTTCTTCTCAGCAATCTTACGCGTATGCGTAACGAGCTGGTCATGCCGCCTTATTCTTTGCCAATGCGCTGCAGGACATTTTTGAAGTACGTGGCTCAATGACTCGTTACGATTACATCCCATCCTGCATTTTCTCTCATGTGGTGGATTAGATGGGATGCCTTTAGTAGGAAGGAGATTGCCTCGAAGTTGCACAGCTTTCTTATAATCTGACCCCGACCAGTAGGGCGGAGGGTTGTTTATCCAGCTACCACTTTCTGTGGAGCAGTCACCTTGATGGAGACCATTTCCCGAGTACCCGTTTTCCAGCCTCTCAGCCATCATCCGAGCGATGATGCTACTGCTGCCACCGTTGTCATGCGTCCAATTTAAAAGCTTATCATAAAGACGAACTGAATATGGCAGGGAAAGGACTGCTGCCGTTGTCGGACTGGCGTCATTGATCAAGTTATTCAGTCGTCTTTTCATGATAGCCGGTACTTGACGTGCCAGGCACGTCACGCCGAGGCCACCACTTTTTACTGGTGCATGCAAGTAAGCATCAGCGCATGAACGGTTCAGACTAAGAAACTTTCTGACGGATACCCTAATGATCGTATCTGCGGCCTTAAGTACTTTTTTGGTGACTATGGCGCTTTGTAGTTGATCTTGGAACCTAGGCAACAAAAAGTTTTTAACGATGTAAAGTTTCTGTGCCGAAGTCAGTCCTGCTCTGTTGATACGATCGAGTTGCACTTTGAGATCGGAAATAGTAGATTGAGTCTGCCCCATGACTCCATATCGCCTGCCAAGGTATTTAAAAACATCACTAGGTGTAATTTGGCGGATGAACTGACCTCCTGCCGCGAAGAGTGGTCGAGTAACCGCGTACGAGTGTTTATTGCCGCGGTTGATGTTTACCGTCATGGCAACACTCTTTGACGGGTTAATCGACATCCCTCGCTTCGCAAAGAACTCAGTTACAGTTCTAAGCTGCTTAGTGGCACCTTTGACAGACTCGGCCAACAACACTAGGTCATCCGCATACGCTAGTGCTGACACCTTCATGTCGCCCGAGACAGGTATACACGACCCACCATTCTCTAACTCGCAGATTAGCTCGTCCACCACCATGTTGAAGAGATAGGGCGATAAAGGATCTCCTTGCTTTACGCCTCTATCGATGTAAATACGACGAGTAGTTTTGTTGCCAGCAGAGAAAGTTGTGAATGTTCGTTGATACGAGTCCATTATGTATGTTTTGATAGTATCATCTAAACCAAACCTGTTCAGAGCTCGTAGGATGGACCATTGTGATACTGTATCGGAGGCCTTTTTGAGGTCCAACGACAAGATATTATACGGCTTAACTCTACGCCTCCTTTCTTTTATGAGCGTTTGGAGTGAGACGTTGTTTAACAGGACACCATCAATCTTCATGAAGCCTCTTTGGTGGGCGTGAATCGGTAACGACGATAACCGCCTACCAAGGACACGATGAAACACCCTGACAATGACCGATGAAATTGTGATCGGTCTCCAATTTTTAATATCACGTCGGTCCCTCCCCTTTGGGGATAAGTGTAGTTCTGTTCCCTCGGAGCACCTCGGGAGTAACTCCAAAGAGGAACATCACATTATACAATAGAACCAATCTTTTCACAGGGGCTTTCTTAAGAGCCAGCAGGGGTACTGCGTCAGGACCAGCCGCCCCTGATTTTGAGGTTTCAATAGCCCAGAGAATATCTGACTCGGTAAGGGGCTGGTCCAGGAAATGTTTCTCTTTCTGATCGGAGATTGGTTCGTTGTTTAGAAGAGAGGGACTTCCGAAAATGTCCCGATATTCGCACTCGACTGAAGCAATATCAGGGTATATATCGTCCCCCCAGAGCGGCTTCCCGTCTAGGATGTCACGCGCCAAAGCGGTTCGATCTGATCGGTACCGTCGTTGGACAATTTTGTAATTTAAAGCACGCTCATGGGTCCTGTTATTCATCACTGGGGCCCTACGGTTGGTATTTGCCTTCGTATTAGGCTTCCCAGTCTTCGCTGCGTCGATGAAAAGTGAGGTAATGTAATTGTTCACCTCTTTTCTCACCCCTTCCCTATGGCGGTCTAAATTGGTGAACTGGGAATATCTGTATAAAGCTGTGTCAGTAGTGTTCCACCCATCTTTATCATGCCAGTAGTTATAAAGGAACGTAGAGATTTTGTTAGAATTCTCATGCCGATGTTCTATCATAGATGGTACGAACTCCTCAGCATCTGGATTTAAACTTAAACGGTCGTCGGGTTGGTCTCTGCCTCGACCTCTAGGACTCTCGAGAAGAGAAAACTCGACTACTTCACCCTCTGCTTCCTCTTGGGGCCTCATTCGTTCGTCCTCAAGTTGTTCGAGGATGTCTTCGCGGGCCTCGATGTTATGTTCTTGCCTAAGCGATTCGAGAAGTTCCTTATACCTATCCTGTTTCCGTCTATATTTGATAGAGTCAATAGTACGGTTAGGATAGATAGTTTGGAGATGTTGATTAATGAAACGGCCTTTAAAGGCAAGTTCGTGATGAGCTATTTCAATTAAATCTTCATCCTCATTTTTGGGATAGTTGGGTAGACAGAAACGAGACTTGCCTACCACTGAAATAGAAAGTCGGAGGATGTACTATCCCTAAAAACTAAGACCTCCAGGAGTCTGGAGGGGGGCACGGTCCGGAAAGGAACCAGATAGGTGACCGTGAGACAGTCTTCGGAAGATCCCAATCTCAGAGACTGGACAAGAGATTGCCGTGACGGATCAAGACAAGATTAAGAGAGTCATAGTTACTCCCGCCGTTCACCCGCGCTTGCTTGAATTTCTTCACTTCGACATTCAGAGCACTGGGCAGAAATCACATTGAGTCAACACCCGTTGGGGCCATCGCAATGCTTTGTTTTAATTAGACAGTCGGATTCCCCTAGTCCGTGCCAGTTCTGAGCTGACCGTTGAATGGCGGCCGAAGAGGACATCCAAACACCGGTTAAGGTAATTTGGAGCCTCGCAGCAAGACGGTTCCGCGGGAGGCCAAGGCACGGGACCTCCATTTTCCTCATCCTATCATCCCACACTCTCTCTGCTTTGGCGCTTGCCAACAATGTTACATTCTTAAAAATTTTGGTTATAGCATCATTAACTAACAATTGATCTTCTCTCAGGAAGGTCAACTTACCGCTTTTAAATCTAGATGTCAACTCTATTATTTTTTCTCCCTGTACCCAAATGTTATTGATATATTCCTGGTCCGGTACATTGTCTCCTATCTCCTCTCTGTAAGATTTCCTCCTTTCTTGTAATTTTCCCTGTCCTCTACGTTCTTCCTCTCTGTACATTATAGCCGCATCTTCTTTGTCTTTAGATTTCTTTATCCTGTCTTGTTCATCCCCTATAACCTCGTCGGCCTCTCGCTTTCTTTTGCCATCCTCTGAGTCTTCTGTTACCGATGCGCTACGGCTTCTGAGATACTGCTCTTTCTGTTTGTCGGGCGGAGTCCTCGCCAGACTCTTACCCCTACTCTCCTCCCTGTCACTGGGCATATTGCGTAACTATCTCACAAATGAGGCGGCAATGCCCCAAGTGTGATCCCTGTCACTTCTCCTAATCCAACAATACCCCTTAAGCAAAGTCGTGGTGTAAAGAACCAAGTAACCGTTCACCAACACGCGTACAGCCACACTATTATACTCTATTTACAAGTGTCTAGTAAATTCCTTTTTAGTTAAAAAAGTCTATAGAATTCACGGCATAAAATAAAAATAAAAAGTTCAGACAATTTAAATTCAAAAACAGTTTTCTACGCCAACACGCGTACAACCACACTATTATACTCTATTTACTAGTGTCTAGTAAATTCCTTTTTAGTTAAAAAGTGTATAGAATTCACAGCATAAAATAAAACTAAAAAGTTCAAACAATTTAAATTCAAAAACAGTTTTCTACATATGTCCCAAAACTGTACAAAGCAATTGTTCAAAAACTTACTGTTCTGTTATGTGTCCTATCACTAATCACTAACCGTGCGCTGTATATAGCGCCTGCGCACCATACATATGTCCGCGCACCGATATATTCAAACGACTATTTACATCAGGCCTAGGACTGTGCCCCAAAACCAAATTGCTGTCGACTATGTATATACCACCACTGCACATAAAAACTCGTCTAGGGCTACGCACACATGACACCGTGGCCCCCTTTTACGAATCAATATATCTTCGATACTTTTTCGAACCGTACATGTGTTCTCTACGACGACTGAACTGGGTAGGGACAGAAGAGAAGATTTGTTGCCCCCTCGACTTGATCCCAAATCAATGAGAGTCAAGTCTCGCGGACAACAGCCCACCCACCTTGCGGCATATGGCTATAACTATCCACTATCTACCGTCCCACTTGTTAAGAAGAACCCATCCCAACATCCACACTCCAAAAATGTCGCAAGAAAAGAAGACCCTGTCTTATTGTATACGCAATAAGTCGTGTTGTTGTAAGAGCTTTGAATTTACTATTTACATTACTAATGCTAGCATTTGAAAACGCTGTTGGTTAATTCTAAGTGTAGGCCAAGAACCAATGCAGGGATCCAGAGTGTAATGTGTGTGGTGTTTAGTCGTCGTCATCGTCGAGTATCATGGTGTCTCCCCATTGGTTTATCCATCCGACGACCTCTCGATCGCCTAGATCGATATCCTCCGGGGGGTACGCCATTTGTCTTAGTCGTAATTTGTCGGTAAGTGTTTGTCTAGCAATTTGTCTGACTGGAAGTGTACAGTCGTGTATTAAATGGTGTTGATCTTCGTGTATGTTACAATGTGTGCAGTGTCCGTTCGTCTGTCTGAGTGTAAAGCGTCTGTAATAGTCATTCATGTGTCCGTGTCCTGTTATTAATTGTGTTGTCTTCCATGTCAGAGCTAGATTTGTCTGTCTAACAGTTTTTATTAGGTCGTATGTCTTTCTGCCCTTTATGTCATTGTCCCACTTGTGTTGCAGTGTCATCATTTTGTCTTTGTCTTTTTGTCTATTTATGTCTGTTTTGGTGATAAGTGTCAGTGTGTAATCTGTGTCATTGTGTGCTAGCTTTGCTAGTTTGTGTGCTTCCTGAATTCCTGCGCTGGCCCTTGGCTGTTTTACTATATTATATTTTATGTTATTTATGAACATAGTTTCTAAGTTTTTTTTTGATTTTAATTATGGTAATGTCACGGTTGTTACCGTTTTGTAGTTGTCTTAAGATGTTGTCGGAGTCTGTGTTGAATGCAATATTTGTGTTTCTGTGTTTATGTATATTATTTACTATTTCGTCTGTCCCTAATTTGAAAGCAAGAGCTTCTAATTTATTTATGTGTAGTGTTGTGTTTACTTTATGTTTCTGTCTTATTGTCTCGTCGTGTGATGCAATGTAAATCCCTAGTGTTTTATCCCCGTCTTTATCACTTGCATCTGTGTATATCTGTGTACATGGTAGTTCTTGTGTGTTTAATAATATTATTGATCTGTTTGTTGGATGGGGTAGGTGTCTAGTAAAAATTTTAGTCATACGTAGTTCCTGTCGTTTACTGGTATACGTTTTGTAAATGACTGACGCGTCTACTGAAAGCGGTGTCACCCCTGCCAGTACATGTAAGGCGGAGTTTGGTGCTGTCTTGTAGGCCTTTGTTATTGCAAGGAGGAATGGCCTCTCCGACGCAGACAGTTGTCTCTGTATGCGCGAGTCATTGGCTCTTCCTCCCCAAACTTCCGCTCCATATAGCAGCATGGGCTTCACCGCCCCCTCGTATATGCGTTTGAGCGTGTTAGGTTTTCGTCCCCATTCCCTCCCTGAAATTGTAAATAGCTTGTGCCCCATGTCCAGTGATTTTTGTCTGTTCAATTTAACGTGTTCGAGGTATAACAGCCCGGTGTCTATTGGGAGACCTAAGTATGTAATGTTATCTTTGAATTGGATTGATTTATTCCGTATTTTAATCCTTGGTTGCCTGGTCGGTCTGCATGGAATAAACATCGACTCCGTCTTATCGTCATTGTACGTTAGTTTGTTATGTCTTGCCCAAGCCTCGCATGCTGCCCAGATCCCGTTCCATTTAGTTTCTATTATTTTTAAACTTTTACCAGAAATAGCCAAGACCTGGTCATCTGCAAAGGCCTGAACTATGTCGTCGTCGGTCGTTAGTCCTGTCATGTGTATGTATGTAAACCAGTCCTCCATAATCAGGTTCCACAGTGTAGGTCCGAGGCTGGAGCCTTGCGGACAACCCCGGTGTGTTGCGTTCGTGATGCCTTCAGTTGTAATGCGTCTATTTGTTAAGAAGTCTCGACATAATTGCGTAATGTTATTGGGTGTGTCTGTGTCTAAAAGTTTCTTAATTATAGCAGGTACCCACGCAGAATTAAAGGCGTTCTTGAGATCTAGAGTTACCAGAAGTGTGTGTATTTTGTCTTTTTTGTTTTGTGTAATTGTGTCAGTGATGTGTGTAATTGCCTCTATGGTCGAGTACCCTTGTCTGAAGCCATATTGATTTTCGTTAATGCTATGTGTAGTGTCAAGGTAGTGTGAGAGTCTTTTGGCTGCCATCTTGTCGAGAACCTTCCCCATGGTTGGAAGGAGACATATAGTTCGTTTACCTCCGTCTTTTTTTGGTAGCCAGACCATATCTGCTTCCTTCCACACATCGGGAAACTTCTGTTCTTTCAGACAGCCGTTATATATATCTGTAAGTATTTGTGGGTTTTGTGTGTGTATACATTCTATAAGTTCTTTACTAAGTCCGTCTCGTGTTGTCGCTTTCTTGTTTTTCATGTTTTGTATTGTTTGTGTAATTTCGTCTTGTGTGAATGGTACTTGATCTTGTCCTCTACTTATGTCGTGTTGTCTTATGTCTTTATGTATTTCTGTGTCTGTATTTACGTTGTCTGTGGGAAAATATTTGCTGTGTAAATAGTGTATCGTATCTAACCTATCTTGTGTCCATGTACCGTCGTCCTTTTTAATTGTTGTGATTGTTCTGTTTTCCGGTGTCTTCCGTCTAATGATTTTATATGCAATGTTCCAGGGATTGTCTGGCTCGTTATTGGTGAAGAATTTACGAATTGCAGTCTATTTCACCAGTTTAATCTGATTTTTATATTGCCTACGTTGTTGCTTGTAATCATCGAGGTTACGCTGCCTATTTATAGGGTCTGTTTCTTGTTGGAATTTCTTCCTTAATCTGTTTGTGTTGTGTCTTAGTGTTGTAATTTCGGGTGTCCACCAGGTTTGTGTTTTTTTGGAGTGTTTTCTCCTTTTATGTGTAGATTCTTTTATTAGTTGTAAAATTGTATTTTGTGTCCGTTCAATTGTGTCATTTAGTTCCCCCTTTGTGTCCCATTGTGTTGTCTGTATAAGCCTCATTAGTTTTGACGTGTCGATATTTCCTAGGTGTATTTTGTTTGTGATTTGTTGTTTTGTGTATTGTGTAACGTAACGTTTCTTGTTAGTGTTAAATCAATCCAACTCTTTCCCCTGGCGGTTTGAAAGGTTGGGTTACTGTCGTGTCTGTATATGTTGTGTAGTGTAGTCCAATCCAATATGTCTTGTCCTCTGTCATCATTTATGGTGCCACCCCAGCTGGAGTGCTTGGCGTTAAAGTCACCTGTAATTAGCGTGTTGTGACTGTCTGTTTCGATATGGTTTTTGTGTTTATCTAATCTGATGTTTCTTGTGCCCCCTGGTTCGTCGTATATGTTGACTATTGTGATAGTGTTGTTTGGTGTTATTTGTAAGTGTATTGTTGTTGTATTTTCATCCGTTCTGTTCGTCAGAGTTGTTGTATAACTTAACAATTTTTTGTGTATTAGTGTAACTGATTTAGAGGCCTGATTTACTCCAATAGGCGTATAATCGCTGCTATTCCACACATTCCGCCCCGGCTCTTGGATTAACGCAATATCTATGTTATCAGTTTCCATGGATTGTAATAATTGATCGGTGGCCTGTATACCTCGACCAGCGTTAAATTGCACAATTTTTATACTCATGTAATGTGTTTGAGGTGTTGTTGTGTTGTAGTTAAGTGTAGTGTGGTTTGTTTGTGTGGTGTTTGGTTTTAGTTTATGTGTAAGTGGTTTGTCTTCTCGTTTCTTCTAGTTTTCTTTGATATATTGGACACCTCGTGTCTCTGGCTTGGTGACATCTCGGTTGCAATCTAAGTGTCTCGCAATTTATACAATTGTATTGCTCAGCATTACATGCGTTTCCGTCGTGGTTTTTGCCGCATTTGTAACAGGCAGTTTTAGCTTCCTTGCAATACCTTGATACATGGCCGTATCTGCAACATCTGAAGCATAATGCCACTGACAAATGTTCTTCTACATATATCTTTGTCAAATCATAATAGATGTAGCCTTTTTTTAATATTTTCTTCGTCAACTCCACTGGGCCTTGGATTATTAAGTTGACCTTCCAGGGGTTCCTACACGGCCGTCCTGTTAAAATTTTTATGTCTTCAATTTGTTTTCCGTATTCAATTAGGTCCTCGTTTTCATATTTAATATTCTCGATCAGTTCATTTAACGTTATTTCCTTAGGCATTCCTGTTAGAATGATTGCTGGAATGTTTAATCTTGTGGCGTCTTTTATTTCGAGTTTTTCAGAAGTTTGTGTTTTCCTAAGGATTTCGCTGTGTTTTTCCTCAGATTCAGTGGATATGATAATTGATGATCTTGTTTTCCTGATGAACGCTCCTTCCATCTCTGACGGTTTTATGATTTTTTTGAGCTCCGACATTGCTTTGGATTGAGTCTCGCTGTCTTCTCCGTCTTTTAGACGTATCATTGACTCAAACTTTTTCCTTTTAATTTCTGGTGTTGTCCATGGGGTCTTAGTTGGCTTTTCTTCCGCTGGTCTCGATGCTAGCTCGGCGTATGTCGTCGTTTTGTTTCTCAATGTAGGGTAGCTGGTGTCGTATTTTGCACCCGTGGTATCTTCACCCTTTGATTGGGTTGCTATTTGTAACTGCACTTGGTTTTCTATTGGTTTCGCTATAGGTCCAGCGGCTTGCATTATGCTTGTCAATCTCTCGATTTTAGCGTTTAACAGGTGTATGCCTTCTCGTTCTATTTCCTTCTGTTGTTTGTTGCCGTTACCCAATTTTTCTTTTATTTCCGCCAGCTCGTTCTCCTTGATCGCAAGGTGCGCTACCAACTCCAATACGTAGTTAGTAAGCGTTTCTGTATTATTTAGTACCGTTCGTTGCTCCGCTTTGTTAAATGAGATTTTATCTCTTCCTGCTGTTGTCGTTTTAGTGACAGCTAGAGTAATAGTCCGGGAGGTAGTGTCACTTTTTTAGCAGTCATTTTATGCACCATGAAATTCACTCAATAATGTTGTCTTTATAGTAGTAACTACCAAACCGAGCGTCAGATCGCGCGACCGCGGTGGGTAGAGTCGGTGTGAACTACGGAACATCACTAATAATTTAAAAAAAAAAGTTATTTTATGCACTTTATAATTTTTACGATTAATTTTTCACGCAGTATATTTAACTAAAAAAGTCGTCAGACCCTGATCTGCGGGTGGATTCTTCGTCAGTCACGCGTAGTAACGTATCTTGAATTTGAAAAAAAAAGTGATAGTATGCAGTTTGAAACTTTTCCAGTTGATAGTTTGTAGTATAAGAAGGAAAAAAATAATCGTCAGACGTTGTGGAAATGGTGGAAAACCCGTCAGTCGATCATTCAAAGTGCATTTCAGCTTTCGGAAAAAATTAAGCGCGTGGCATCTTTTGCGGTCCAACTGACGGACTTTCCACCACATTCATGTCATCTGACGATTATATTTATGTTTTTTAAACAAACGACTATTTCTGGAAAAAATTTCAGGTTGCATACAATGATTGATAAAATAAAAGAAAGATAATATATTCATGATTAATAGAAAGACTGGAAATGATTGTCAATATTATGAAAATGATTATAAAGGTTTCTAGAGTAAGAATTTATTTTACAAATAATATATGAATGAAATCGTATAAATTAATACTAAAAACGTAAAAAATTATTAATCTGATTCTTCATATTCACTATCAGAATCACTCTCACTTAGTGAACTTTCATCGCTGCTTTCTTCCAATCCACTTTCATCACAATCTTGAGATTCATCATCATCTTGCGAATTCGTTTCGTCTGAATGATCTGAAAGAATGCATGAATATGAAGTGGAGGTTAAAGATTAACAATTCAATGTCAGAGAAAAATATGATAAATACCTATAATATCATTGCTTTCATCTTCGATAGTATTCGTGATGCTACTTATCGGAGGCAATTGATCTCCTTCGAACCATTTGAAAACATATTTATTATTCTCTTCTTTCCATCCATAATCAGTTGGAGTTGAATAAGTAGGTGTTTGATGAGATGCGCGAGTCCATAATTGAGCGATATAACTGCTTCTCAATAATTGCTGTTGCAATTCTGAATGACACGGTGGAAGAGTAGAACCCTCGAATCCTTTATTAACTTTCAAAATATCTTCATTTTTTTTTATTTTGTATGTTTTCATGAATGCTGCTACCCTTGATAAATTTACATCATTTATATTATTAAAACAATACATACGGCAAACAAATTCTTCCAATACTGCGAAATTTTCTCGAAAGTTTGGATTCAATTCTTTAGATAATTCAATGAATGCCTGTATGTGACGGTTTGATTTCTTTAGTAAATCAAATGGTCTTTTCTTTCCTCTTCTGAAAAACGCAGGGTTGAAGTCACAACCTGTGAGAGCATGAAAACCTGGTAAAGATTTACATAAATCACTACCTAATTTTTCGAATAATTTGGTGATGTTTATGTATCTGCGTGCGTTTCCAGTACCAAGTAGCATAGAGATTTCTAATTTATGATGTAATGCATCCATGTTCCCAAGCATAATTACCAATATATCGGTATCAGAGCATCTTATAGTTACATGAGCTTCAAAATCCAGCTTGCACACATGAAAAATTATTTTAGTATCTGCCTCTTCGTGATCGGGGCACGTTAAATGACTCTCTTCCGTTCTTATAACTTTGTCATTAATTACTTCATACTTATAACATTTTTCGTAATTTACATATAAGATTTTCCCTGAAATGAAAGGAGCCAGATGATCATTTTTCCAATCGTCACATAGGAATTTGACTAGTGCATCTTTAAAATATATATTCTGTAAATCACTAGTAAAACTACTTGATCGTTTTTGGTCAGGTCCATTGATAACAAATCTAATTCCTTCTATTCTACCTCTCATTAGATGTTCATTATCCTTGATGGATGGCGAAAAATACCGATCGAAAGCAATAATAACAGTCTTTGCATTTGTATTCATGATATCAACTAGAATTTTTTTCGAAATATTACCGAAGGAAACAGGAATATCTCTCGACGAATGAATCATGAAAAAACCATCATAGATTATGACGTCACATTTTTCAGGTTCTGTACTTTGTACTTCTTTCTCTAACAAATGCGTTAGTACTGACTTCTCAGTTTTGCAAATAGCACCATCCGCATGACAAAAAGCAAGTGGAATTGGAGTGAGTGGATATGATAATACGATATCAATATTCAGTGTACTTTCCAGAGACATTCGCAGCAATTTTCCAAAGAGATCTCTCTGCATTTTTACTTCAAGTAGTTTTCCATTCACTATCATTTTTCTTTTTTCAACAGAATCAACAAACGTTGTTATTTTATTCTTCTTGATAGCTTTTTCGAATCTTAGATTATCTTCTGAACATTCTCGTATGAACTTTTCCTGTTGTTCCTCACCTAAATTTCTCACATTGAGTAAAAAATGTTCAATTTTCTCATTTACAGCACGTCCAGTTGAAATATTATACAAATACTGTTTGTTCACATCTTCGGAAAATGGATTAACGTTTTGCTTAATATGAGAAATCAATGTTTGTAGTTGTTGCCTATGTTTTTTTATCCTACTGCTCTCAAGATCAGCGGTGATGTCTTGTGATGTTCGCAAATGCATTCTATCCATCACGTGAGTAATGATAGTTGACCGAATGCTATGACTTTTACACCAACGTTGCCTAGCCGCGATTGAATTTGTAAGATGACTTATTCCAGTCAGTTTATTTGCAGCATCGGCATTTATTGTTTGTTCTAAAGTTAAGTCGATGGCTTGCCTTGAAAAAGGTTTATCAGTTCTTTTTACGCCAAATGATCCCTGTTGCAACTGTAGTTGTAAACCTGGATGAGATTCTTCCACTTTCAACAACTTTTCATGGTACAATACCAAATAGCGAGAATAATTCTGTTGATTGAAAGTGAAAAAAATACTCGAAATCCTAGGAAGCATATATTTGAATAAATCAAATCTTCCCAATCTTATGCTCCGATTCAGCATTAAATAGTCATCAATTAGACTTACATAGATCATAAAAAATTGAGGAGTTTTTCCATGCTCACCTGCTAATGTTTCTAGTAAATACTTCTCATATTTCTGCATAATACACAAGCATTTTTCATCAACAATTGTGGGACTGACGGATTTCGATGATTTAAACTGTTCTAAATAATTCTTGATATCAGCAAGTTGTTCATAATTTGTACTATATGCATCCAGGAAAGATTCAAAATGCAGAATCTGAATTGCTAGTGATACAATAGGATGTAGACGTTTACACCTATTAAAGTGTTTTCCAGTTAAAAAGCTATTTACCGAACCGCTCGCTAACATTTCACTGTTGACCATCAAATCCGTTATTCCACAGCCGTCTATGAATTTTCCTATTGCTTTGAAGTGTGCCATTGCAATGTGAAACGATCCAATGTGAATGAATAAATTATCGAATTCTGGTCGTTCGATACTTTGAATCTGCAGCGCTATTTTCGCTATCGCTAGATCATATGTAACTTCCATATATGGCTTTCCTAATTCTGTAGCTGCTTTTTTTGCTTGCCTCATTGTTTCTACTACAACTGAATTATTAGTCGGAGAAGAATTGATAGTAGTTAGATATGAAATTTTCTGTTGACAGCTACGATCGTCAATTATCATACTGTTGTATCCTACCCAAGCTGGTACATGTTGAATTTTCAAAAAATGAGACATCATCCAAGCTAAATCAATTTTCTTATACTTTTCTAAAATACTATTATCACTCAGTCTCAAAGGACTATCATAATTTTCTAATTTTTCTGCGTACCTAGGTTTTTTGTTGTAGGCTGGTAGTTCTGGCGTTACAGCATCCAAAGATCGAAGTCTCTTTCTCGTTAGATGAGAAAATTCTTGATTATCAGAAGTAGTACCTGATATCGAAGTATCTTGGTTACCTATGACAAAAAAAAAACATTTTACCGTTGTTACCAATTAGAAATTAGTATATTTCGACACTCATACGAAAAATATATTATGTAATGAAATTACCTTGGCACTCTTGAGGATTTTCAATGACATCTTGGAAAATTATACCTACAGTATCATGTAGAGTATCTTTTCCGCTAGTAGTATCAACAAACCTATCGAAATTGTTGAACGCAAGACCTACACTAAGATTTGATGTTCGTATAATATCTTCAGGACAAATCTCCGAATGGGAAACAGATGCAAAAGTTGCCTCTGTCTCTAATTCTTCCAGAACTGTATAACTGCAGCAGTGCCCCAGTCTATTAATTATATTAATTATTTTCTTACTATTCGTAAGACTTTTCAAAGTCATTCCCAGAGTAATATGCTTTGAAGGTTTAATTTTTCCATTCGACACTGCATAAATTAGATCTTCTGAGAAGGAATTACTGAGACGTTGCTTATATGAGCTACGTTGACGACGCTTCGTTGTGGAAATCACATTTGAAAAAAAATCAGATATAATTTCTGGCACTTCACATTCTCCAGATATCATAGAATTTGCCGTAATCGTACTGAGAGGCTTGTGTTTGATTCCTCCAATTTCAGATCGTAGAATTAGTGCGGCTCGATTCAAGATGTCATTTTTTTCAATATTTTCAAAATTATTTTGCACCAAGTGTCCATCGAAAGGCTTCACGATTTTCCGACGATTCATCGTGACAATGCCAATTTTCCTTGGAAAGGATTGCAATAATCTATTTTCTAAATTAAAACTTTTAAAGTTGGTATTCTCTGGATTGGTTTTCTTTATATGTTGCGTGTACAAATCATCAAGAAATGTTAAAAAAAAAGATTGTCGCCTGGTAATGACCTGTGTGAGAAGAAACGAACCAATGAAAAAAGTAAATGAAAAAAAATTCAATTTTTTTTAAAATAAATTTCTTTGGTATAATTTTTTTTTTCATAATGTGTGGGCTTTTTTATTTACTATCCCTCGTAAAAAAATTGAGATCTTACCTCTTTCATTATGAATTGACAAACTTCTCCATAGGCTGATTTGTGAACATCTCTCGATTTATGCCATTGGGTTTTCGGTTGGTTTTCCGTTTCCATTGATTTTATTTGGTTACGAATGGACACCATGCACAATCGATGATGCAACACAATTTCTTTAGCTGACTCTTTCTCATTTAGTCTAGCTAATAAATTATGATTATCAGTTTCAGCAGCATAATTTTTCAAAAAACTGATGGAGCTTTCCTCCAAAACAGAGAGTGTTTGCTCATGACCCTTGAATTTTTTCCTCCTCTTTGTACAAATTATACAGGTCTCTGACATATGAGCAACCGGCTCTCCTTCAGAAGTTTCTTGATCTACCTGATCAGAAGTTTCATCTGTAATTTCTTTTTCTAGGTCCAAAGTACTGTGAGACGAAGGTTCTGGAGTACTACACGATGTACTCTCATGAGATAAACTAAAATAAGTTAAAAAAATTACGTAAATACTCATGTATTCTCCTTTATTAAACATTTTTTTCAAGAATATATACATATATTATTGCACAAACTGAGAGATAAATTTCATTTCAAGCAATAGATGAAATTAAAGTACACTGAGAAAAAAGTCTCTAGTCGATTTTACAAGAATGTTTTGTAAAAATAATATATCATATAATACTAGAATTTCTATTGATTTCAACAGGTGTATTATAATTTTAACAAAGTACGTTTAGTAAAATGTACTATTTTGAAATTTTGTTGCAATAACTCGAATAAATACAAAAGTTTACTAGAAAAATTATAAACTCTTACAATAAATTTCTAGTATAATGTAAATTGCGTTTTCTTGTAACAAATTATTGTTTGAGTAACTAATTTTTTTAGTGTATAATATTAAACATTTCTTGTAAATTTTACTAGAATCTACTAGTTATCACGTTTAACTACAATATTTTCTAGTAACTTTCTGGTCAAATATGCTATAAATTTTAAATCAATGTGTCGATTTTCCACGAGAATGAAACGGCTAAATAGAAATACCGTTGACTCTCTCCCGCCTTTGAATTTGAACGTAATAATGTTCAGAATCATTTATTTTTAAAATCATGAAAAATATATGTTTGGTACACATTTAAGAAAAATTGTTTGAAACCATATAATATTATATAAAATAAAAATATATCCATATAATATAATATAAAAATTAAACCATACAATATCGAGTATATACAAATATAAAAAATGCTATTAAATTATTATTCTAATTGGTGAGAAACTTCTTATAAAGAACTATTGATAATACTTACCTTGGACCTGCCGATGCTTCCGATAAAGATTCATCATTTTTAACAACTCTATATTTTTTAGGTAGAGCTGTAAATACTCGGTAACACTGAGAATGATATAGAGCAATGGGTGATATATCTGCTGGAAATCGCACTTCATTCATATATAATTGGTGTTCTTGCCGAATACTTAGCACATTTTTACATTTTGCAAGAGTGTCTAATGTAAAAGACCTCAAAGATCCACTTTTTTTGGAGCAAAAAACACAAAACGGTTTTGAATCAGACATTATTCACACAAGTAGGCCTGATCACGTGAGCGGCAACGCGCAAACTAACCGAAACAGCTGCTGTAGACACTATAGTTTTGTAAACACGGCAGATGTTTTTCTCGGAATAAAGATGAAACGAAGCAGGTAGTCGAATCATAGCAAATTTCTTGTATTACAAGAGGATAAGTTTTTTTTCTACTATTCGTTTCAAAAACATTAAGTAACTGAATCATGAAAATTATGCTCATGATTTTTCAAAATTATTACCTTACACTTAATTAACTTATTTTTTTCCATTATTAATATGAAATTAATACTGAAAAATCTTATACAAAGTCATTGTATGCAACCTGAAATTTTTTCCAGAAATAGTCGTTTGTTTAAAAAACATAAATATAATCGTCAGATGACATGAATGTGGTGGAAAGTCCGTCAGTTGGACCGCAAAAGATGCCACGCGCTTAATTTTTTCCGAAAGCTGAAATGCACTTTGAATGATCGACTGACGGGTTTTCCACCATTTCCACAACGTCTGACGATTATTTTTTTCCTTCTTATACTACAAACTATCAACTGGAAAAGTTTCAAACTGCATACTATTACTTTTTTTTTTAAATTCAAGATACGTTACTACGCGTGACAGACGAAGAATCCACCCGCAGATCAGGGTCTGACGACTTTTTTAGTTAAATATACTACGTGAAAATTGAATCGTAAAAATTATAAAGTGCATAAAATAACTTTTTTTTTTTAATTATTAGTGATGTTTCGTAGCTCACTCTGACACTACCCACCGCTACTCGAGAGTCTGACGGACGGTTCAGTATTCAGGTATATGAAAACAACTTTTTTCAGTGAATTTCATTGTGCATAAAATGACTTGTTCAAAAGTGACACTACCTCCCGGACTATAATTTCTCTCTTAATGCGGTGTGTGTTTGTGACTACTTCTAAAATCACATCCTCCACATTTCTCGTTTGCCGTCCTGTCTCGTTATCCGGTTTATTCTTTTTGTGTAGTGTCTCCTCTGTTTGATCTTCCATGTCTATGTCTTCTTCTTGCCTCTGTCTTTTTTCTGTTCAACTATATCCTCCTCTAGCTTTTCTACTTCATAGGCCCTACTGTCGCTTGATGCTCTGGCTCTGTGAGGTGGGGTTTTGCTTAGGCTGAACCGAGGTTTGAAAGCTATTTCCTCGTTGTTAGACCTGCTTTGGCTTGTGTCCTGAGTCTCCATGCCTACCAAATTTCAGGCCTCTAGGGCTCTCGGATCCGCCGATATAGCCGAAAACACTATTTTGGTGGATGTGCCAAAATTTTGGTGGATGCGCCCAAAAAATTGGTGGAGGCGCCCAAAAGTCGAAAAATTTTAATGTTCAAAATCGATTTTGGTGACCCTAGCTCTTACCGTTCACGAGTTATGATATAACTATGTGTTACGATGTGTTGATGAAAGTTTTTATGTTCGTATTATGTCCTTAATCCTATATGTATGTACACTCTTATAACTAATTAAATCTAACAAAATTCATGCACTTGTATTTTATGAATTTTTGAAAAATTTTCTAAGTCCCACTACATCAATCAAATTATTTAAAAATTTTTCTGAGTCCTATAACTATCTAAATATCACTTAGTGTCTTATGATGAAAGTAAAAATTTTTCTAAGTCCCCCAGAAAACTTGTAAAATTTTTAATATTTCACTCTTAATAATTGTCTAAAATTTTCTAAGTTCAAAAATGAATATTATTGACTTGCAAAAATTTTAGTAAATACCTCTTTTACTTTCTGGTATCCTGCGACGGCTATTTTGGGCCGTATCTTCGGTTCCTGACGTCGGATCCAGGCGCTCCAAGTTTCCTCTGAAACTAGAAGGTGTCGTGGTGTCCTAGCACTTGTTCACTTTCACCTTACTAGCACAAAAGACCTTTTAGCACTTTGCAAATTACTACGCATGCGTTAAATACTGACCGCGCATAGATTATTTAAAATGACTATTTAACGAAGTCCTAGGGCTGTGCCCCAATTCGCACTATCTACAACTGTATCACTACTACGGTCTCACGTATATACGTTTCCGAAAACGCGTGTGTTTCGAGTGGGTAGGGACAGTGGGACAGTGGGAATCTCGTTAATCCATTCATGCGCGTCACTAATTAGATGACGAGGCATTTGGGTATCAGAATAAATGTCTTTGTTGCGGCAAGCCGCATGGACCTGGACAGAGCCAGTTCTCAACACTTGATACATCATGCAGTCAAAGTGGCCTGTCACGTACAAGGTCCTGAATTCCACCTCTTCTACTTGTCGTGCTCTTCGATGGGGACTGAGTGTCGCCCTGGTTCGCCCTACCGCTCAATTAAGAACGGTGGGCCTCGGCAACCGCAACTGCACGGCAAGGGGTCTAAGGATTTTAACCTACCCCGCTAATAATTTGTTATCACAGCCCGTGCCACTTTCCAAGCATAACTTGTATCCAAGGTGGAACCAAGACATTGTGTACGCAGCCGATGTCTGCTGCGGTCGCAAAATGAACCAACCAGTTCCCAGTCCCAATCGCTAAAGCGTTTGGGCCTGGAAAAATCTGCGGTTTTGCCGGATGTTATGGCATCTGATGCCTGAGGATGAAACATTAGTAATAATAGCGCATGCTATCTCATTGCCACTAATAATTAAATATAGTAATATATATAAAAAGTTGAAAAGTTAATAAAATAAAACACATGCACAAACATTAATAGTATTGTTAGTGAAACAGTGTAAAAATTTAACAATACTAACTACCTAAGATTAAAATGGTAGTACATCCTCGGGCAGAAATCATGTTTAAAGGGCTTATGTTATGGAAGGATGTTCATCAGACTATTTAAGATTGAGCCATAAAATAGCGATGAATGGAAATGCTGCCTATGATAGTTTTGGTAATGAAAGATCTGATGTCTTGCTTCGAAAAGCTGAGGATACGGGAAATCATGATATTATTCCGACACCAGATTCCACGCGCTCCGACTATTAGAGGGGCCACGACGATGTGTTTCCCAGGGTAGCGGGATGCCATGGCACTTAGAAAGCGCGGTTCGCTATAAATGGCGCGCTTGTTGAGCGCGGCTAATGAAAGGGAGCTAGGTCCTTCCCAACTGACGGCAACGTCACACACAATTACTCTACAACCCATCTGGAGCACGAGATCGGGTTTTCGAAGTGCGCCGTCGGTACAACGTCTCCAATACGACTGCACCAAGCTGTCTAACAATTGTTTACGGTTCGCGACATTAGACTCTGGCTCAAAATCGGATGCGGGTAAATACTGAAGCGGAGTATTCATTAAAAAATGTGCGGGAGTAAGAATTTCATGAGGCTGTTCAGCGAGGAAACAAAGCGGTCGCGAATTTAAAATGCATTCAACCTGCGCAAGTACTGTCATTAACTCTTCATACGTTAATATTTTATTACCGATCGTTCGATATAAATGAGATTTTATGCTTTTTACGTTAGCCTCCCAAACTCCTCCAAAATGCGGTGCGCGTGGCGGTATAGTTTTGCACGTAATTTTCTTTAAATTAAGGTAGTTCCTAATACCCCCTACTGTTTCACGCGACTCTAAAAACTGGAAAAGTTCATCAAGTTGATGTTTAGCCCCTATAAAGTGTGTGCCATTATCAGAGTACATAAATGAAACTGAGTCCCGTCGTGAGATAAGATCTCTTGAATGCACCTAGAAAACAGTCAGAACTTGAATCTGAAGCTAGCTCTATATGTATAGCTTCAGTAGTTAAGCATATGGACCTTTAGGAGAAACCTTAAAGCAAAAATTGCACAATCGAATACGCTGCCGAATGATATTCCGAGCAGAGATAATCCAATATCTTTGTCTTAGTAATGACATGAGTAAGTGAGAGCCTGTGTGACAGTTTATTCGGTGGTAGTGATCAATCAATGTATACATGATGTGATCCCTGCGGGGGAGAAGAAGTGGATGACGATTGTCGTAGGGTATGTTAGCGTTTGATAAACGTCCGCCGATACGAATAAGGCCAGAATTGTCAAGAAACAGATCAAGCTTTCGAAATACTGATGAGGGTAAGTTACCCTTGCGTAAACTTGCAAGTTCTGTATTGAAATGTTTCTTTTGCAGGTCTAGGAAGATAGCGGTTTCAGCGGCGTTTAACTCAGAAGATCGAGGTAACTTTTATGAAGCGAAGGACATACACAACTATGCGGGTAAGTTTAGGCCAAGATGCAACTTTTAATGCAAGCTCATGAAGAGGCGTATCTGTAGCGGAAACAAGAACTAATGTAGTAGAATTTCCCATTTCGGGGATATCTTCAGAATATGAATTTGAAAAAGGACTAATTGGCCACGTAGAGATCGGGCCAGAGATCCAGGAAGGAACCTGCCACCATAGCGAGTGATTCAATATCTGGGACGGTAATAAACCTCGTGATAGACAATCACTCGGGTTTTCTTCACCAGATATATGGTAAAAGCGATCAGGTGCTACTAAATCATGTATTTTGGATACTCTATTTGCAACAACTGTCTGCCAGCCGTGCGGAGATGAATGAATCCACGAGAGCGCCACAGTGGAATCAGAAAAAGCGAATGTTTTGTTAATGGGATAACGAGCGTGATAAGTATCATATACATGTTTCATTTGTTTTGAAAGTAATAAGGCGACACATAATTCTAAGCGAGCGAGTGTTACTGTTTTCAGAGGTGCGAGTTTAGATTTAGAACAAATGAGATGTATTGATGTGTCACCATTTGGATGAGTGACATGCAAATAAACAACACAACCATAAGCTGTCACGCTTGCGTCTCCAAAGCCCACAAGATTAAGTGAACATCCATCACTGACTCCTACTTGACGTGGAATTTTTAGTTGGGATAGCGAACTCAACTCAGCCTTAAATTTGTGAAGGTTTGTTGCAATTGAACTAGGAAGTTTATCGTCCCATTCTATCTTAGCAAGCCATATTTCTTGCAGAAGTTTTTTCGCGTACAGAATAACTGGTGCAACTAATCCTAGAACATCGAACAACGGAGCTATCGTGGGCAGTACTCCACGTTTGGTGCAGTTGTCACCAGAATCGTTAGTAACAAAGGAAAATATATCAGGAGCAGGTAGCCACTTCAAACCGAGAACCTTAAAAGCGTTATCGTCTGTGAAATCTACGCAAGCGCTATGCGATTCAGGTAAGTGCGCCAGTAATTCGGCTGAATTAGTGGCCCACTTCACCAATACAAACCCACCAGACTTAAATAAAGTGATTAAATCGTCTGATAATGCGATTGACTCTGCTAGCGGGGAAACTGATGACGTCAGATCAACCATGAACAGCTCTGAAGTAGCCACTACTGCAGCACGAGGAAAACGAGACTGTTCTTGTGAAGCTAACTAACGAACTGTGCGCATAACTAAATAAGGACTGGAGCGTAGGTCAAAAGCCACAGAGTTGAATTGAAAGACGCGTATAGTTTCATTGTCACTAAAACGGTATAGAATTTTTTGATATAATCTATGCGAAGATACATCTGTTTAATATCGGCAGAAATTGCGACTTCAAATAAGCGGAAATTTAAAAGTAAAGTAAATAGGTCTGCTTGTAAGTTGGGACCAGAAACGCCAGTATCAGTTTTAGCCCTAGCTAGTGGACTTATCTGGGCGTACTAGACCGTGATACGGAATAAAATAGCCTAAATTTAAAACTTTTTCAGATAAAGTGATTTCAGATAAGTAACCATTACTAATATAATCTATAATTACGTCATTATAATATTTACGTAATTGTAGAAAGAAGCGAAACTTACGCTCTAAAAAGAGAAGCCTACGGTGAGTAATTATGTAGGAGTTGTCTAACGAAGCTGGTTCGCCCTTAAAAGGCAGCGAAACAGTAAACCTACCAGTACTATCCCTAGTAACGGTAGAATTATAAATGCTCTCACATTGTGAGTCATCAGGACTCTGTGAAGACGGCAATAAAAGCTCTTCAAGAGCCCAAAAATTATTTAACCGCTTGCGTTACTCATTTATTCAAACTTTTCGATGCAAAAAATACTATTTTTTTTATCACTGGAATTTGTTGTTTAAAGGAATACAAATAGGTATATACCTTTGTTTTGCTGATTGTATAATTATTTTATGTATTTTTTTTATCTGGTTCTGAAGTACTAGTACTAACCCGAGATAACTCGTCATTTTGGAATTTGGCGCATATTCACGAAATATTACTAAGTGAAACTCAAACATCTACCAAGTGAAATAATATATTGATATAAAACATACAAAATCGGGTTATAATAAATCAAATTATGCAGTATGATAGTCCTTGAAACACGGTACTACGCATAAGCCTACATCACAAACGCTGCAACAATAGCGACTCTCCCTTCTTATAGGTTTTCCGCAATTATCCCGTTTTCGGGAACACATTACGCATCTTCGAGTTGGACACTGTTTTTTTTCAGTGGCGGGAACATAATCCGGGTAGTGCCCTTTTGACATTCGAAGAGGATTTGGCGATTTACTTGGACGGCCAGAAGTGGAAGGAAGCAAGTTGGGGTGGTACTTCTCGAACATTTCCTTTATAAGGCATAGTCTATATTGTAAGGGAGACTTTACACCACCACATTTTTTGTAAAGAATGTAGGAATTCCAAAGGGCTAATTCTAAAAGGTGGAAAAATATTTTTTTGTAATACTTTTTTCCACGCTTTCGAGTAACTGGATAGTCTGACAAATGCTGATCTACCTTATCTACTCCACCCATTGTATAATTGTAATCAATTACCAATATTGGCTTAGTTCTGTCCTTTCCTCTTTTTTCATACGTCTTTGTTTCTATGTTATGTATTGTAGACAGAAGAGTAACATCCTTCTTATCTCTCCAACGCATAATCAAAACTTTACCCCTCTGGAAAGCTACTATTTCTCCGGCTTTCAATTTTTTACTTCTGAAAGCAGGAGGAATTTCCTTTCTATTAGTTTTCATAGTACCATACGTGTCAGTCTTGTTAGAAATCAAAATATCTGCTAATTCTGGTGACGTGTAAAAGTTGTCGGTAGTGAGGCAGTATCCTTTGCATAGTAAGGGCTTCATCAGTGACAGGACAACCTGAGAACCCATCGGTAAGTTTTGATAATCCGCATCAAAATTGGTACCTTTACCAGTATATATTATGAAGCCCCAAACGTATCCACTTTTTGACTCACATAGCATGTAAGACTTTATTCCGAACCGGGCCCGTTTCAAAGGTATGTATTGCACCCAGCCTAACCTGCCCTTATATAAAAGAAGACTCTCGTCGATTGTTACATCCCTCTCTGGAGTATAGAGACTTGAAAATTTTTGAGACAATTTCGAATATACAGGCCATATTTTATTCAACTTTGGGTTCGGGTGATTTTCAGCATCATAATCTGCATTATTTGAAAAATGCAAGTACTGTTTTATTGCTATAAATCTTTTATCCGACATGGCTTGTCGAAAAAAGGGCGTAGCAAGAATATGGTTTTTGGTCCAGTAGTCTTGAAGGCATGGTTTCTTTACGACACTTTGTAAAATATTGAGTGCCAAAAAGATACGAATTTCATCACTTGTTACATACCTCCACTGATTTGACCTAACTTGCTCAGCATATGTATTTGTTTGAACAGCAATTTCGTTTACTAATTCATCGTCAAAAAATGCATTGAAAAACGCCAACATATTCTCTAATTCTTGAAAGTCCACATTAGGAGAAATTCCAGGTGTTCCTAAAATATAATTTTCTAATAGCATTGATTGTACACACGAATTATTGAATAATATTACCCCTAAAAGGATACCGAGGAGGAGCAGGCCCAACCGGCAACTTCGCGTCAACCTCCATCCACACCCTGGCTTGTAACAAATCATCAGGATTCTCACCATCAGAATCGTCAGATAACTCGCTCTCCGAAGAACTGCTTCCCGACTCTTCTAACTGATCATCGGGCACAAAATCGTCTCCACTCGATTGTGAATCGGAATCATATTCCATTTTCAAATATCAATAAAGTACGCCAAAATTCTCTGGCAAACAGAATCTAAACGTAAACAATGCCCAGAAAAACACCACTATCGCGACAGTGCACAACAGCGACTAGGAGACTAGCCTGACTGATTCGTTACAGCACGTACGGGTTCTATCGAATGCCTCCCCTCCCTTTCCGTTCGCTGCCGCTGAAAACACCAGATTTATATGGGTGACAAGTTATTTCGGCGTAGTACTTGATGTTACAACGGCAAGCAACGAGAAATATCGGCTTAGAATTATTCGAAATGACATGAGACGACTGAGACGAGTTTACTCGTCATTGTACAAACCTGTATAAAAAGTCATGACGACATAACTCGGCATAAAACGGCAAGCGGTTAAAGTTTTATATAAAATGTCAAATGTAATAGGACCGAAGGACCAGGCAATATCATCATGGGAGTGCGAGACAGGAAACTCACCCATAATAATATAACCAAGCGAAGTCTCCAATAGCGGACGGTGACTTTGAGTACCGGCGGTGACATCACCGTAAGTGGGAGAACCGACGAACTCAGCGTGCCGTATAGCTTGCGACAAAGTCGGTTTACTACTTTTACTAGATCCTAGTAGTAAATAAGGGAGAATCTGTGCCCCAAGTATAGCGTGTACTTCGCCCGGGACGTTCCAAGTCTCGTTTGCCAAAGGTATATTCTTTAAATAATCCAAACATGAAGAATTTATACTACATGTCGGCAAGCTATCTGTGATTTCATCGACAAAAACGAATTTTAAATTATATTGTTTGTTTGAAAAACGCGATTTAATTGTGAGTGTGACCCAACCTTCAATTGGCATCGTAACAGTGCCTACTGATTTAATATTAAAAGTATTTACAGGTGTAATATTCACATTTAATTGTTTACAAAAACTGGTTGTTACGATATTATTCTATCTACTAAACACCTCATTATATAACGTTTCCCATTCAGTGGAACATACACTTGCCCGGTAGATAACAATATCGTGGATTTGGTACAATTATTAAGACTGTTCCACTCATTTGATGGTTCACGCAAATGCAAAGTAAGTGCGGCGTCCTTAGACGTAAAAGAATTCGTAACGATTGCAGGGTGGTGTGTGGGGCGCGGTGCGGGAGCGACGATAGCGTTAGTCGATTCAGGCTGAACCACGACTGGTTGCACGGCCTGCGCTAGCGCTCGACTCGGATTGCATGTCGCATGACATTAGCATTGTTATCACCTTAGAAATGTAATAGCGAATGATGTCTTCGATTACAAGTTTTACAATGCGTAGATGATCTACAATTTTTTGAATAATGTCGAGATCTTAGACAATTTACACTAAAATAATTAGCCTTAATGAAATTATATCTTTCAGAAGGTGACAATTTTTCAAATGAAGAACATTCGTATACATTTAAATGTTGCGTATTTTTACACATTCTACAGACGGAAACATTGTCACGATCCGAAGTAGTGACGAAAGTAAGAGAGACATTAGAGTTGGTTGATACATTTGTTCGACTTTGAGAATAAGCTCCTTGTGGATGTGATTGCGAATGTGCGGAGGGTAGTTTATTGCTGCTAATTGACCATTCCAATACTTTTGTACGATGACGAATGAAATCTACCAAATCGGTACATGATGGAATGTTTTTATCCATCACCGTCAATTCAAAATTTTTTACTAAATGCGAGTCGTCTTTTCAAAGCTAAATACATGAAAATAGAGTCTGTTAAGTCGGAACTATATAGATCTATAAAAACGATCTAAAAAATTATTTAATGGCGTACAATTGTTAGAAACAGGTTTGTTATCAAATATATTATTTAAATACATAGTTCCGAGGGCCCGTTTGTCTTGGTACTTTGTAACTAGAGAATTCCATATCAAAGTGTAATTCTCTTCATTAGGAACAACACCAGCGAATATATAGAGCGCGCGGCCACTCAGCCTACCAACAAGGTATTGTACTCTTTGAGAATTGTTGAGGTGTTTATTATTATGAATATTCGTCTTGAATGATTCATAACAGAGCGACCAGTTTTCTGGTTTACCATCGAGAGTAGGTAATTCAATAGCCGGTAATTTATATACTGTACTGTTATCTTTTTTTGAATTAGAATTGATTATCTTGTGACGATTTCATTGCGACATCGCGAATATGTTGAGTAAATGAATAAAGCGTTTCAAATGTAGTGAAACTGCTATAATTTGGTAGGTATTTAGGGTCTAGCTGTATTTCTAGTAAATGAACGTTGTCACAAAGTTTGTTAAATTCGTTATACAATTGACTAATGTTAGCGGTTTTTGTAAGATTTACTTTTGGTGTCAATAAAACCAGTCACATAAATGTTTTGCACTATTGCATTGAATCCTAATACTTCAGTTTTGTCTTTTTTTCACAAATCTTCACTCGTATCATCTGCATTGCAAAATGAATATAATAATGAAATTGATATACAATATATTCATAACGTTTGGATATTCATTTCAATACAATAGTACTTTTTTCTACAACTGCTATGAAAAGTGTTTACTTAATTTCAAACACAGCATTTTGCCCACGTTATATACATTTATGTGGAGAATCAACTGTATTGATAAATCTGTCGAATCAACCCTCAACTTCTACTATTAATATAACAGAGAATTTAGTGAAACGAAATGACGTTACGGGTTTGACCATACAAAATTGTACAAATTTTACCATAAACAATAATTTTAAATAGACTTATTTAACAGTATAGAGATAGCATAATATAGTGTTATATTTGCTTTACTAACCATAAAAATAAATATTAACACGTTAACCGCCACGGGTGAATTTGAGGTGTTACATTTGAGCGCCACGTGTTTCCATGAGGATACACAGGCTGTCGCCATGTGAGGCACACATTCATAGTTTAGTCGTAGGCCTGTGTATCCTACAAGACGCGCGTATTCGTGCATTTTAAATGGTATTCGAATACTGATGGCCTCTGACAATATTTTAGGGTTCTGAGTGCGATTTGTAGTTTAGTAAATTGAAGGGTAAGAAAAAATGTATTCCTGAACATTTAAATTTATTATTTTTTTTCACTGAACATGTTGAAACAATAGTATACATAAAAAAATCAGTGAGTTTTGTTAAAACAATTAAGACACAAAAAGACATTACACACGGAACATATTCTTTGAGTCTGCGTGGCAAACAAGAGTTTTCCATCCACAATAGTACCTTTCCGACCATAGACCTTATAACATTCAGTACAACGTCCTTTCGTTATTTTAGGGGCGTTTCCTATCATTTTGAGAACCAGCTGGTGGTTTTCAGATTTTGAAACATTCGTAGATGTGGTAGGGGCACCCATTTGGTGCGAAACTTGGTCACTTTGTCGAGGATATTTTTTAATGATTTCACGTAATATTTCTTCTCTGAATTCTGTGATTTTCAACTATTTCTTTCTTATTGTCATATTATAAAGGAAGTGCGCATTTACCACAGTTGTCCCCCAGAGAATCTCAATGAATAATTTTCGGTACCATGTGGTACATCGTCTCAAGGCACTTCCATAAGATGCCATTTGATCGCTCAGGTCTATGCTTGATTTTCCTGTTTTATAATCAGTTATGCATGCTGGCACCATACCTCGTCGTTTTTGTGATGTTTTTAGTGCTGAGTGTTTTGTTGTAAGTGCAGTGACAATCTGCTGGTCCCTCCACTTCAGAACCACAATTTCGTCACTGGTTTCCTGAGCGGCAAATTCCCTTTTTCGCAACTTTGCATTGAGAACGATGGGAAATGCTTTCTATTGAGACGAAGTGTTCCTACCAAGTGAGTCTTCCTTCCTCAACCGATAAGCCAAAGGTATGCTGGTATACCAGTTGTCTGTATATAAAACTTTCCCCTCATCAAGTAATCCTTGAAGTAGGTCCATGACAACGTCTTCAGCCAAACTACCATTATTTTGTCTAGACTTGCCACAGTAAACTTTAGGTTCCATGTATAACCTTTATCCGTAGATAATTTGAACATTTTAATTCCATATTTGTGTCGCTTATTGGGAATGTATTGCCGGAACATTAGGCGACCTTTCGAGGGTATCAGGCTTTCGTCTATACAGACTTTCCTTCCCGGAGTATACATTTGCTGATAGTTACAAATAAATTTGTTTAGTATCGGGTTAATCTTGTAAAGGCGATCGTTTTGAGGAGCAGATTCGTTATCTGTAAAGTGCAAAAATTAAAGAAGTAATTCGAACCTATTTCTGGGCATAACATTTCGTGCAAAAGGAATTCCATAGAGCTGATCCTTTCGCCAGTAGTCTCGAAGAGCTGGTAACTTTACAAGACCCATCCAGCCTATTAGAGCCAATAATCTCATCATTTCAGGCTTATTTATTTATTCATTTATTTATTTATTTATTATTAATACACTGTTCAAATAGGACGAACCCAACTACAGAACAGGAACTTAATTATATTGATTACAAAGAATAATATCATCAATCAAAGAAGAATGCTTTAATCGCAGATATGCGTCAATGAAATATATCAAGCTGGTAACTTACATGATTACATATCGAACACATCCTGTGAAGTGACGAAAATTTTAAAATATTTGTTCGAGGGGTATTAAGGTAAAACGTAATAACAGCTCTTGAAGCTACTCTCGAAGTATTGAACTGGAGTTTAAGAAGAAGATTGGGATCACTGATGTTGTTATTCATGATTTTAAACAGAAATATCAATAAGTGACAGTCACGACGAGCATTTAAGTTATTCACACAATGCCTCGTTTGAAGTGTACCGGTGGGTAAATGCCATCCATTTTAAAGGAAAGAAATTTCAAAAACCTCCGTTGAATTGATTCAAGTTTCTGAATGTGTATGTCATAAAATGGACTCCAAATAACATCTGCGTATTCAATTTTAGACCTAACATAGGCGTAGTATAAAGCCTTTAAAGTGTCTTGATCATTGAAGTCACGCGAGTTTCGAACTAAGAAGCCATACATTTTGTTAGCAGCCGAGCATATAGCCTCAATATGAGGTATAAAAGAAAGTTTAGAATCAAAAGTGACACCCAAGTCAATAAATGTCGCCGGGCGTTCAAGAACAATATTGTTGATTTCATAATCATATATAATTTTCTCGGGTTTTAAGGAAAACGTCATTACCTTACATTTACAGGCATTCAACGACAATTTATTACTTATACACCATCTCTCAATACGTCGAAGGTTAGTTAAAAGTGAGACACAATCGCTTCTATCACCAATCCGGCAGAATAATTTCAAGTCATCAGCATATAGTAAGCAGTTGACATCGAGATCGTCAACTATATCATTGATGAAGACATTGAATAATAAGGGGCCCAGGTTACTTCCCTGTGGAACACCAGATGTTGCTAAGTATTCAACTGACTTATAACCATTAAACACGACATACTGGTGTCTGTTGTTTAGATAAGAGGTGAATAATTTGATTATAGAGGGTGATAATCCATATCGAGATAATTTACTCACTAGAATTCCGTGGTCTAGTCTATCGAACGCTTTAGATAAATCGGTGTACACAACGTCAGTCTGCGATCGCTCATCGATGTCTTCAGCAATAAATTGGGTTATATTTGCCAAATTGGTGACAGTTGAGCGACCCTCTACAAAACCATGTTGCTTTATGGTTATTATGTTGCATAAATGGCTATACATTCTATTGTACAATAACATTTCGAATACCTTACAGAAATTGCAAATAATTGAGATTGGCCGATAGTTGCTAATATCAACTCTGTCACCATGTTTGTAGATAGGTCTAACCTTCGACGATTTCCACATATTCGGCACAGTGCAAGTCTTCACGCACGTGTTGAGCAGTATTGTTAACGGCGGAGCAAGTACAGATGCACAATCCTTCAAAATGAAAGCAGGGACAGAGTCTGGTCCTGTTGTCATTTTATTTTTTACTTGTTTCAAAGCTATAAGTACTTCATCATCAGTGAAGGACATGATATTCAAGAACTGTGAGGTTACTGAATCATCATGGGTAACGCACATTGTACTAACTGAAAAATATTTTGCAAAATATTCAGAAAAACCATTAAGTATATCGGTAGGCGTATCGAGCGTTTGACCATTAAACGTCATTCTATTAGAGATATTAGTTGACCCCTTTTTGCTGTTGACAAAAGCCCAGAATTTTTTGGGGTCTGCTTTCATACTCAACTCAGCTGAATCAGCATAATCCCTGTACGACTTGTCTATGTCAGATTTCACCTTTGCTCGTAAATATTTAAACTTGTTAAGAGTATTTACATCATTGTTGATTTTACATTCGTTATTTAATTTCGATTTCAGCTTAATGTCTTTAATAATATCCCGGGTAAACCACGGTGGATATTTTCTTTTATAGTGTTTTGTTTCTCTTGTCACACACTCATCAAATGCATTATACAACTTACCATAAAAGTAGATGCAGGCATCATCGGATCTATCAAATGTTTGAAGGAAAGTCCAATCTAAATTTCGCTTTAAGGTGTGGCAAAAATTTAGTTTACAAGAAATATTTAAAACAGGATGATACCGATCTTGAGCAACTAAATTTTGAATAGATCTTTTAACAAAACAGTAATCATTATAGAGGACAAGATCGAGAATACGTTCCAAGTCGTTCGCAATAGTATTGTATTTAGTTAAATTAAAAATTGGGAGAAAATTGGTAAGAGCAGAAACAATGTCATTACCTAAATTATTATGGAAATATGTAGCATAAGAAGGTATATTAAAGTCGCCCACAACGAGTAAATTATTATTATGCAAACTTTCAATATTACTAATTGAGTCAAAAAGATTAAGGTATACTTCGCTACTAGCAGATGGAGGAACATAAACATTTAGCACATAAACATGACCTGAGTCAGCTGTTATTTTAACCAAGACCATATCCACCGTAACTATCGTGGGAAGAATGAAACTATCTATATTCATTTCACACGACGGAAATTCATTGTTTACAGCTATAAGAACCCCTCCGCCCCTCGAGCAATTACACGCCTCCAGGTTTCTATCAGCCCGGTATACTGAGTAGTCTTCTGGAAACAGTTCACCATTAAATTCTGAATCGTTAAGCCAAGTTTCGGTTACTGCTATGACCTTAAAGTCTGTCATAGAGATTGCATTAAAAAAATCTACAGTTTTAGATCGCAAGCCTCTGGTATTCTGATAGTATACATTTAAAGAATTTGTGATATTACTGTTAACCTTTTTACCAGCAGTGCAAGTGGTCGACGACATGGTAGATCCACTTGAAGCTATGGATTGCTATATTCCAAGCAAATCCTTCTTGAGTTTAGTTAAAGCAATTTAATATGCATTACAAACACTTCTGTCCCACACCGCATGATCATAGGAAGTAGTAGATCCCTGAGCACCTGACAGTTTAACGCAATTAGTACAGTTTCGTAATTGGGATCTACAGGACTTTACATTGTGATTTCCACCGCATAAAGGACAGCTTAAAGAATTGTTGCACGATTTGGATGAATGATTCAATTCGTTACAGTTGTAACAACGCGACACTTCCAAGGCATCATATACTGTACAGTTATCATACCCTACAAATAAGTTACCAGCTTTTAATATTATATCATACACATTTCTATCTATCTGAATGACAGCCTGAAAGATTGCAGCATTTTTCTTAGTTGGAAAGATTTTCACAATTTTACAATCACTATATTTAGAAAAAATTTCAGGATAACAATTCCTAATTTGGTATTGAAGCATTTCTTCAGTATATTTTTCTGACAAACCCACAATGCACAATCTGGGATTCATACCAGCAACCTCCTTTACAGCATAATAGTCAGACATTGTTTCTTGAATCAGTTTCATTACCTTCTCATTTTCCTCCTTAGATTTGCATGCAATAAGAATACCTCCATCCTTAATATGTTTAACTTTGGTCAAATGTATACTGTTATCAGTTGGATTAATATTATGCATTAGCTCTGATTTTGTTTGTTTTATATCCTGTGCCTTGTTCTTGGGTTGTACTATCACTGCAGGAAAAGTTTTGTTGTTAACAACATCAGCATATCGAGTCGTTGGTGGAATAGTCACAGGTTCTTTAGCAACTTTAGAAACATCAGATTTCAGTAAGAACAATTCAGTTTTAATTGAACGAAGCGCGTCGCTAACTGTTGATTCTAACAAGTTAGTTACTTCAGTATTGTTTATAGAAATACAATTTTTCGCACATTCGTCGCATCTCCACAAGTGTCCAGGAACAGAATTTAGGACGTCCAGTATATCAACAGTTTTGGAGACACATACAACATGAAACTGCTTTTTGCAGAATTCGCAAAAAGTGGCCGGCCTACTTCGACTTGTCGTACCAGAACAGGTTTCACAATTGTTATTGACCATTGTTTACATTACAAATTCATTAAAAACTCACGAAAAATATCAAATTATAATCCAATATGCAGGTACACAAATCAGTCACCACTTCTAAAATGTTTTAAGAGTCATAAACCACTTTAAACCACAAAAATGCAGCGAAATATCAAGAGCGACGTGCTATACGTATTGACAGATCTATCTACTGTACTATCTACTATCTACTGGTACCTAGGCGTGTAATCTGGCACTACCGAAAGCATCCGTTTTCAATAAGTGTTGGGTTGCGTACAAGTTTGTCTGGTCGACTATCATTGTAAGTATATCGTCAGTAAAAAGCAGTTCAAAAAATTCAATAGGAGTTGCTATTGCTAGTATGCATTGGTAAATATCTTTCATGCCGGCAAGATGTTCACCAGTAAATTCAAAATTGGGAGGATCTTCAAGCTTGCAGATCTGCCAAATCATTTCAGAGATTATTTTCTTCACAGTCCTGTTTCTGTCAGCACAGTCGGTGCAGTAAACTCATCGTCTGTTTCTTCATAATATGATGACTCTTCTTCAGAATCTGGGTTGTCCTCCGGTTCAAAATTAGGATCAATCACAGAGTCATCACTGTAAATATCCATTTTCGATACTATTATCCTAACCAATTTATTTTGATGAATTTATAAAAATTTGTATCCGAAGAATATTATTCTAATTATTACAGTCTCTTATTCCTTGTAATTCTGTACATGTACTTTTCACCACACTGCTGAAACAAAAGAGAGAAAAGGTAGGGTCTTGAATTATTTTAAATGTAAAGTTCCATTAGTTTGCAAACAATTGGACCCATATACATGATTCTGCTATAATTTTTGGAAAAAAGTTTTTTATAAAAAAGTTATATGTCCTCATCTCCGGGCAAAAGTACCTGGTGCTAAGAATCAATATGAAGTAAACATTTTTGATTATAGAAATCTTATTGTCTATTCTAATTCTTGAGTGACTGTTCCGCCGTCAAAATTTTTTTAGAAATGAAAAAAAAACAATAGATTCATTCCCCACATATTTTGAATTTCTTCCTTTCAGTGAACATCAAATTTTTAGTGAAACTAACGTTTACTGTAGACATACACTTTTTCTGTCTCTATATTGTATATTACTATCAAAATTATTCAGCGATTGAATTGATTGAAAGAAATAAATAACGATTTTGATGTACTTACCTGTTAACAGATGAGAACTTCACAAACAACTAAAACATATTTCAGAACTAGACTAAATCAGCCGTGCTGACATGCGCCATCTATGTGCTAATAGTATAAATACACCTACAGGGTTACAGAAATCAACTTAACAAAATTGTAATATGAGACGTGTATCCTTGAGGACACGTGGCCCCTACGCTTATTTCAAGCCCAAGTAATTCCAGAGGCCAGGTGTATCCTCAAGACACACACACAAAAACAATAAATTTCAAGAAAAAACATGTTTTTTAGCATAACTGAGCTACTAAATAAGGTTTCATTACATTTTCAAAGAAAAATAAAATAGATGAAAAAAATTTTACACCTCAGTTTTACCTATGGCCTTACATGACAACACTCTGTATCCTCAAGGAAACACTTGGCGGTCAACCTGTTAAGTTACTTGCATTCTTTAAATTTGTGCAGTTGTAGAAAAAGTATAGTGTGCAACATGTGGGGGAAGTAGTTTTCTCACTTGTTGCACAATATGCTATTGTATTTTTCTGAATATATGCACTATGGTAAGTTTTCACAAATTACAGGTATTTTTTTTCATGTTTTTAATGATGGGTGATTAAGGAAAGCTTTTTTGGAGTCTTTAAGACTATATTTTCATAATAGTAATGAATGTTTTCATGTATGGGATACTTTTTCCAAAATAAACTCAAAAATACTCTAGCTCCTGTTTATTTTCACATATAACATGGATCATGTGGTTAAAATAATTCATAGAAATCGTTTCTATTAACTGTCTGGTAAAATCTTCATCAAATGGTACAATTATATTTAGGAAAGATCTTGAATATGTTGAATATAATACGAAATCACATTGGGTCAAGTTCAATTGTCAATTGTCTTGTCCATAATAGGCGTGTTGCTTCTTCAGCCTAACCCCATTGGTTGAAATTTCTAGGTAGCTGTATTCGTTTACGAAGTGTATTGCACCTTTTGTTTTGCCTATAAATGAAAGACATTTATTCAAGTTCATTATTATTATTATGAGTGATTATATTCAAAAGGACATTTAATTTCAATCAGCCTAGATGGTTTTCCTTCTTCCATAACAATACCATCAGGTGAGTACTCTAACCATGGATATGGCTGGCAAATAATGAACCCAGGTTCAATTACATTCGCTCCCAAATTTTCCTTGTACTTGTTAAAAGCTTCTTTCTCATGATTGATACCATGCTGTACAAATTTATTCGTGAACCCTTTTGGAAAGAAGTAGTTCAACCTCTTTTTATTCCAATCCATTTGTCTATAAGTGAATATTGAATAGCAGCGGGAACCTGAAAAACTCCTTTTATCATCTCTACTTTTGATATTTTTATTAAATATTTATACCCGTTAACCTATACTTCCGATGAATTTTCCAACCTTCACTTCCAGTACAACTGACATGTCTACATCACAGAGAGTTGAATACAAGCCTTTGGAACACTCTCGCAATGTGTAGTTTGAGAAATTCGAACTCAACAAAAATGTTGATATACCTCCTGGTTTTCCATGACTGTTGCTAACTGATCTGATTTGATACATATTTTAAACCATTTCAAAACGTTATATTACCTCACAGTTTGTTATTTTCCTTCACACACTATAATCAATTGTTCAAAAGACACACAAAAATCCAAAAAACTACTTTTTTATAGTTCGCAAACAATTAAAACATACGAATCAACCATGAAGTCCGTATACAAACTCACGCCATGAACAGAGAGATTACTCACAATCCTCCATATTTGTTTACGTCTTGCAGCTCCTTCAACGGTGGTCGAAATCGCGAATAGTATATTACGTAACGTGTGTTGCAAGACGCATTTTACGCACGATCGGAAATTTTACGTTGAAGCGTAAGAAATATTTACATTGTTAGCTGTATTTGGTAAACTTTTATTTTCATCACTATTACTTGTACCTGCGATTACAGATGCTATTTTATATGGATTGATTGTTTGATTATTTAAGGAATTATCTACATAGCCTTCAGCTACGGCCGATGACTGCTATCCGTCGTGTTTTTTTAAATCTAATACATAGCCACCCGCATCAACAAGAATAGTCGCAGACGAGCGCCGGAAACAGTGCCCTATAAGTTGCAGCGCTGGTAGTCCCAGGTATATAGCAATTTGTTTTGGTACGTTCCCTATTTTATTGATACACTGCCTGATACATTTTCCGTTTACATAGTTTAGAAAAAAAGGTAATTCTGTAGCGAAGGTTGATATATTTTTTCACTTCGGTGTAAAAATATTCTGAAACCACAAAAGAACGATGTCGCTATTAACTAATAACAAACTTTGTTCCTGTATATTGAACATGCGATAGTTTTATATTACGTAATTCTTGTTTTCTGCAGGCACGGCTTATAACAATTATAAGAACAACCTAAACGAAAATTAAATATTACATAAGCATCTATCAGTGTATTGAGCACAATATATTTTACCTTCATAAACAAATATTTATCATCTGGTGCGTTTTCTAGGAAATTTTTAATGTTCTTGTTTGTTAAAATTTAGGATCTTTTGGGTTTAAATCCAACGGTTATCCATTACATATGATAAATAAATTAATCAAGAAAAACGAGGAAAAAGTGGCATTACAACTAATTTTCCTGAACAAACTAACGAAATAAAAAATTATAAAACTATCACATATGCAGTTATTATTTCTAATAATATTTCAAAGAGAATATCTTTAGCAACAAATACAACAATTTCTTTTAAAACAGAAAGTAATGTAATGTAAAACCAAATCCCTATTAAAGGAGTCTGGTATATATAAACTTAAATGTCCAGAATGCAATGCTGTCTATTTGGGTCAAGCCCTCAGAAATTTTGAAATCAGATACAGTGAACACTCACGAGCATACAGATTAAAACAACCAGATAAATCCCACTACGCAAAACTTCTACTTGACAACAAACATTCATTGACACCTGACACAGAACTAGAAGTACTACATATTTATTATAAGAAACAAGAACTGGATTTCCTCGAAGAATTGGAAATTAGAAGACACTTAAGAAACCCACAATATGAAGTCATCAATGAACAGATAAATCTAGGGAGTTCTCCACTTTTAAACTGTCTTCTTAAGTGATAATTGTAAAGATCGGCAGATATAGTTTTCCTGGTTTTCTACATCATTGCACAGTTATACTGATCTTAATTGGAAATTGTAACTTCTATCATTCTGACGATGATATTTAGTATCGAAACAATTGTCAATATCTTAGAATTTTTACCATTTTTTCAATTTATTGTGGAATTATCTAGAAACAGTAAGTGAGTAATATGAGTAGATTCCACGAAGTATGGGTCGAGACAGTTAATCTCATTATATGTATTTATTCTTAATTCTTTTGTAATTTCATCATGTTATTTATGATCCCCGACCCTAAAAAATCCCGAATACCAATTTCCTAGAGAATCAGAAAATCAAGAGAGAGTAAATTCCCAGAAATGTTTTGCAGTTATCAGTGTTAAAGGCAGTAAACCATAGACGTGCGTTTTCAAAATTAAATTAATATGGAAATAGAAATATTTAATTTGTTTTAGTTATTTATACCTAGATTACCAATTTTAGATAGATAAACATAATTCGTAAGTAGTAATTTAATTTGGGTAAAATGAAGAAAAAGTCAATATTATTTTAGGCATATGTTTATTTATAAAATATGTATATAATATGTACAGATAATTACAATTATTTATAAATTAATATGAGGAGCTAAAAAAACAATTAAGTAGGTATATGAGAAAAACAAAACCAACCGCAAGGATAAAATTTGACGAGCAACATGCAAAAAATACGACAATATTAAATCTTAAAAAATTAAAATCTAAAAATAAAATTAAAGTACATAAATTAATAATTTTAAAGTTATGGTTCCTCGCACTCTGTGTCAGAAGATTCACCATCTGATTCTAGAGAAATTACAATGGGCTCTATAGTAATATCAATTATGTTATCTAGCTCCCACATTTTTTTTTCTATTTCTGTAACGTGTCTAATACATTTTTGCCAATTTTCACTTGTTACTTCAGATATTGCCTTATTGAAGAGATTTTTAACATCTGATAATTTAAAAGTCGTGTTATTTCTGGCAACATAACCTTTAACTTGAGCCCATATTAATTCTATCGGATTCATCTCACAATGGTAGGGTGGTAAACGAAGGATTTCAATTTCTCGTTTTTTGGCTATCTCCTCAATATTATATTTTTTATAATTTTGCTTATGTTTTTTAGCAATAGTTAACAATTCTGCCCTCAGCATTGTATTGTCAAAGGCTAAATTTTTAGAAGATAACCATTTTGCAATTTCATCCTTTTTCCATTTAGTGGTTGGTAAAGGTTCAAGTAATCTGGAGTGGTAACTTGCATTGTCCATTATAATAACCGATCCTTTTGGTATGAATTGAATCATCTGTTCAAAATATTCCTCAAACACGTCTCCATTCATTTCTTCGTGATAATCAACGGTTTTTTTTATTCAAATAATAGTAAACCATTCTCAAGAAAACCGTTTGTACTGCCTATATGACAAATAATTAATCTTTTACCTTTTCCTATAGGTTCCTTAAAACCAGTAGTATATCCTTCTAGAAAAGCTTGATGGGATGATTTTATATTTTTGTCTTTCCAAACTCTTCCTACACAATGTCCTTCATTAACCCATGTTTCATCTAAATAATAAATGTTTTTATTTTGAGCTTTAACTTGTTGTATTCTTCTGAGGTACTGTCTTCTCCAACATACAATTTCTTCAGAATCAATTATCATTGAGTGTCTGCCCATTTTTTCAAATTTAAAGTTTAACTCATGTAACACTTTCCATAGTTTATCCCGGCTTATTGTGGGTAAATCAACATCATTCGTAATGGCTTGCAAAACTTTATCTAAAGTTGGTATTTGCTTGTTTATAAAAAATGAGTGAACAAGCTTACGAATAGCATTTTTAAAAAACTCGTCCACGTTGACTTTTAATAGTTTTGGTCTACCTGGTTTCGGCTTTGGTGAGGTTACTCCACCTGATTTTTCCTCCTTTAGAACTCTATATATTGTAGATTTTCCATATCCCATTGCCTTAGATGTTGTTTCAACTACACTGTCAATAGTGTTTGAGGGATTTTGATGTTTAAAATAGTGGTACACATTCACTACAGCACTCTTTTCATTGAGCGATAAATGGTCTAGTTTTAATTTTTTCACTGGCGTATACTCACAAACTGCTTCCATTTTTAGTCACTACTATTTGTCACGTTTATCGAAAATCAAATAACTGCATTTCTAGAAACTTAAGCACTATTTAAGTCAAAATATCTGTCATTAGAAGCGGTCGGCGGGCGTAATTTCGGCCGGTAATCCCTTGGCCTACCTGCATAAATCAAAGGGTACCATTTATGACAGGGGTAATTTCGGCCGAGGGGTTGATGTTTACGATGAGATTAAAATATTGGTAATTACGCTTAATAGTTTCTGTAAAATATTAGTTGTGTATTTATTTGGAAATACCTAATCCTGTGTACCTGTCGGAAATACCTTTAATTTACTTATCTCTTTATTCTAATAACTATGTTGTACCTACTTAAGATTATTCCTTTAAATGTATAAAATTCACAAATAACAGGTATAAAATTATTATAGCTAGTCAGTATTATAACTTATCTTTAAGCTACTAGTCGATAGAAAGCATAAAATATATTATTTGTATACGATGGCATCAGTTTCAGTAATTAAGAGTTCACGCGGTTGTGACTTACTAGTTGTAGAAAAGTTTCAGTTTTGTAAACAGGACGTATTAAAAAGTGGTGAAGTACGTTGGAGGTGTATAAAGAAAAATTTAAGATGTTTAGCCAAACTGTACACTGTTGGTGCGGAATACACAGTTACTAGAAGTGAATTAATCCACAACCACGAGTCCGATGAAACTACGTTGGAGAGAAAAATAGTGACGACTTCATGCAAGCGCAAAGCTGAGGAAGACATATCGGAGAAACCTTCAAAAATTATTAAAAGCGTTCTTTCAAATCATTTGCCTGAGAATTTGTCATCGATAGATGTCAGTCTAATAAGAAGAAATTTCTACAACAGCCGCCGTAAGCTCTTACCAGCCCTGCCTAAGGATATTCACGATGTACATTCTGTACTCGATAGTTATGGACCGAAAACCACAACAGGTGAAAATTTTTTGTTTATTAACAGCACAGCTGATAATATCATTGTTTTTTCTTGCCATACAAATATAATAAGTTTATGTAAAATGAAAGATTTTTACATGGATGGCACATTTTCTTATTGTACAAAATATTTTTATCAGTTATTTACCATCCATGGACTGGAAAATGGGCATTATGTTCCTCTTTTGTATTGTCTGTTGCCCAATAAGACCAGTGACACATATATGAGTCTTTTTCTGTTGGTAAAATCTAAAATTTTTGAACTTTATAATATTGTTTTTGAACCGAAGGAGGTATTTGTGGATTTTGAAATCGCAATTCATAACGCATTAAAAGTTGTCTTTCCCAAAACCAAACTAAATGGTTGTAGATTCCACTTGCACCAGGCGTGGTATAGGAAAATACAATCATTAGGGTTAACCCAAATGTATAAAGATAAAAACTGCGAGGAAAGCAAATGGCTTACTCATACTTTTGGGCTAACTTATTTAGACCCCTCTGAAGTTGAAGATTGTTTCATATTTGATCTCATGTCATACAAACCGGACCATAAACTTATAGATAAATACGCAGACTATTTATTAGAAAACTACATAGCGCCACCAAATATATGGGCATATGAAAACCCATCAATTAAAAGAACCACAAATGCCTGCGAATCATTCCATTCGCACTTTAATTCTAGTTTTTATTCAAGTCACCCTTCTATATTTATTTTTATAGAAAAATTAAAAGATTGTCAGATCGATGCATATTTAAAAATAAAAAATTTAAATATTCCAGCAAAAATTAAAGACAAACAAGTAAAAAACAAACTAAAATTTATCGAAAACATGGTAAATATGCTTCGATCTGACAATATTTCTAGAATTAATTTCGTTAAATCTGTATCACATCAAAACGTTTTTTAAAAATTTATAGTTCACCTAAGTTATAGAAATAAGTTGATGTAATAATTTTATTGAAATAAAGAAATATTTTAATATAAAGCATTCTGTTATTTTATTTGATTTGCGGCCGAAAATACCTATGAGATAAGGAAGCAACTTAAAACCTCCGGCCGAATTTACCTACCGGCTTTTAGTACCTGCCCTTTTTCCGGCCGAAATTACATCCGCCCGAAGCGGTTGCCATTCTTGCCATTCGGAGGTCGTTAAATAACAATTATCCCTTTCTATTCTGGTTACGCCTATGACGCACGTTAATCCTCTTAGGCCTACTGTAGTAACAATGAAAGATCATAAAATAATGTGATAGTCCAAGAAATGTAATAAATTTTGTATTGAAATTAACAAAAACCATTTAGAATGCATTACAAATATTGAAGTTTTACCGCACGTACTGTACTATAGTTTTGCATACCGAATTAGTTTTTATTCTGGGAATTTACTCTCTCTTGATTTTCAAATAGACTATATGTATTTATTCTTAATTCTTTTGTAATTTCATCATGTTATTTATGATCCCCGACCCTAAAAAATCCCGAATACCAATTTCCTAGAGAATCGGATCATTAACATATAATTAAACCTTTTCGTACCAAGTTTTTTTCGGATGCATTGAAACGGAAAAATAATTCCGTCGGATGTGTGAAGTAGGTAATTGTGATAATAACAAATTCAAAATATTGCACGGTAAGCTTTAAAATCTGTCAATTACAGAATAACTAACGTAACAAATCTGAAGAAATTATCCTTCAATTTGTGATGATCATTAAAACCTTTGAAAGGTTTTTTGAATTTTGTGAATCAATTTATATCTTGTTACCTAAAAAATTTTAAAATTCCAATTTTGAATAAAATTACTAACGAAACATGATCTCCAATCCCAAAACCCCTACGTACCAATTTACCCTAGAATGGAACCATTAAGTACAAAAATCGTCCGTCACATTTATTGTCCATAGGATAGACAGTTAGAGAGCTAAATCGAATGATATCTCGTGAACATCTGATCAATCTACATGAAACGTAATTCAGAACCTGCAGGAAAAATAAATCGTAAGACCCTCCAGAACACCCTACCTTCTGTTTCCTTGTCAACTAAGTACTTGGAGGAAATCTATTACTGAGAAACTGCACTATAAATAATCCAATCCGAACCCGTCGAAAGAAGGCGAAATCCAATATAATAAATACGTGATGTATTCTAAAAGACACACTGAATGGCATATCAACCGTTGAACGTCGTCTTGTCACACTGCAATATCAATTATAAATAAAAATACGGAGAATAAAGCACTACAACTTTGGTTATCGAAATAGTGGCACGAATATACGCCATTCCGATATTCGCAGAGCGCGAACAGCGCACCAACTCGGAGATTGGCTGAACTACGATATACGTAAACTAGAGTATGTAAAACACTAACAGCCATTTGTAACGACTACTTTAAGTAATACTTAACGTCAAGTAACCCTTAAGTGTAAGATTCGGTTTGTATCAATATTTAAGGGGCCCTTAAGAAAGGCTTAAGATGTGCTTCACTAAACTACCAATTTCGGGAGCTTAAAGCATTCTTATGTTTAAGTGGCTCAACTGATCATGCGTAAATGATTTCGGGGATCGAAAATTGATAAATAGATAATCTAATAACCTCAATATTCCGCTTAAAGATTTTGTAGTCAGTTGTAATTTTTATTTTTTGAAATGAATATGAATGATAATTTTATATTTGAAGGCGATGAAGATTTTCAAGCTTTAATAGATTTTGGCTTTCCAAGGAAGGTTCACCAGCGGTCAAATTATTTTGAAAATATGGATAACCTGACTTTTTTTAAACGTTTTAATTTGTACAAACAAACAGTTAGAAATATTTTGGAACAAATCGAGGATCAGCTAGAATATCCTGATGATAGGTTAGTATAAGTTGTTTTCATTGATATAAATTTTACTACATCTGCCTATTTAATTTCCAGAAATAACTCAGTGGCACCCATAAATCAACTACTGTGTTGTTTAAGGTTTTATGCAACTGCTGGACATCTCAGTTCTATTGCAGATTTGATGGGAATGGATGTAGCAACAACTTCAAGAATAGTTGCTAAAGTTTCAGATGCAATTGCCAGTCTGGCCCCTAATTACATAAATATGTCACAACGAGAACAAATAATTTCAGAACAAAATGAATTTTTTGAAATTGCTCAATTTTCAAGAGTAGTGGGTGTTGTTGGTGGCACTCATATCAAAATTCAGTCACCAGGTAAATAACCAATATTTTCCACTTTGCTAGATATTATTTGCTTGTAGTAACTAAAATAATTTTTTTCTAATCTATATAATAGCTGTGGTCCTCTTAATCTTGTGTCCAAATTTATAATTCTAGGTGGAAATAAAGGTGAAGACTTTAGAAATTGTCTCTTATTAGGTAAATCATTGAAATAAAATTCTACTAGTTTTGCTTAATTAATTGATGTGTGCAAATTTACACATTTATTTGGAATATAAGGCAATAGAATTAGCAATTTGAAGTTTTTTTACACTTATATTTTTGTTTCAGGAGACTCAGGATATGCATTGAAGCCATATTTTTTAACTCCTCTTGGTAATCCACAGACAAGAGGAGAGTTAAATTATAATAAATCCCATATTAAGACAAGAAACACAATAGAGAGGTTGATTGGAGTTTGGAAGAGACGTTTTCCAGTTGTAGCTTATGGAATACGTTTAAAATTAGAAACAGTGATGGCAGTAATTGATGCTACAGCAGTATTGCATAACATAGCTAGAAAAATGAATGAAGAAGAACCACCTGTACCAGAAAATATGGCCGAGGAATTAAATAATGTAATTATTCAGCAACAAATACTACCAGATTATCAAGAAATGTATCCCAATCAAATTAATTTAAATCAGAATGAATTAATTGAAAATTATTTTTCCAATATACATTAGGGCAAATTTAATTTATTGTTTCATTGTTTTGTTGTAATAAAGTAAGTGTTCATGTTTTGTAATTTGTATGTGCAATAAAAGAAAACTGTTATTAAAATGTAATGTTAATACTAAAAGGAAACTACAATACAAAAAGTTCATATATGAAAGAAAAGCTGCATAAACATTAAATACAAACTTAACTAAATTGAATTAAAGTGAAATTTATAAAACTTGATTTTTATTTTCTTGGAGTAATCGTAATTGCTCTTTTTTTATTTCAACATCAAGCTTAACAGCCTGCAACTTGAGGGTCGATGTTACTTCTTGAGTTTCCACCTCTTTTTGTAATTTTTTCAATTCTAAATCTGCTATTAGGAGCCTCTTGTCTACAAGTGTATTGTATTTTTCAGACAATGCTGATGATGTTAAAGTATTAACAATTGTGGTAGGTCGTCTTCTTTGCTTGTTAAATTGCTTTCCACTTGAATTAGTTTTTAATTTTTTTCTTGGGGGCATATTGTCAATGCAATCTGAATTTGCCATTTTTTCTTGAAGATTATTCTATTCAAAAATTATCTCAACCTAAAAAACCATGAGAAAGTTTTTTCAAGATTGAATTACATTATTAATTGAAGGTTGTAAGGTTTCATTTTCTCCAACAATATTACTTGGAGATTGTAATGTTTCAATTTCTCTATTTTCCAAATTTGTCACAGAGTTAATTTCCTCAAAGTCTCCTTCAAATTCTTGATGTGAAAAACGGTCAGATATTACTTCTGATGAGTCCTTTTGCATTTCTAAACAATCAACAGCATTACTTTTTGGGGGTATCTCCTATTATCATCATATGTATTGTAGAATCCAAGTACTGTTTTGGTGTTCATTATTGACAAAGCCAAATCATGGCACTCATCTATTGTGGCAATACTAATGCCTCCACCAGTCAAAATACTCTCTTTTCTAGCATTGGCAGCGTCTTGTCTCGTATTTTCTTTAATGTTTTAAAAAAAATTATTAAGCTTGCAACATCCCTAAAGTGTCCGGCGGGACAACTTGAATTGAATTCACGAGCTACTATGTCCCATGTTTCACTTTTTTTTTCATTAAAAACTGAGTGGGTTTTTTTATTTTCAATTACATTTTTATACTTGCTCACTATGCTTAATAACACCGTTTTCTCGGCTGGAGTAAAATTCATGGACCTTTTCTTTTTTCTGCCATTTAAAATGAAAACAATGTTATGCGTCTCCTGGGTAAACACTATAATGTTCTCTTATCTACGACTATAATATTACACTTCAAAAACAAATATTGTAGGTTACATTTTTATTAATATACATAAAATAATCGATTGTTATCGATTAATCGCCTCTTACCTAAGTAAAATAATTTTCTCGTTGGTGCTAGTACCGGGTACTTAAGCTTCTTGAGGAATAGTCGGTGCAATTGGCTTTAAATCACACTATGAACACAAAACAAACAATTTGATTACGTCTATAGTAGTTTCGACTTGAGAATTAGGAAGCGCTGCGATCTTAATCTCGGATCCCAATAGAATAGGTGGTTTGTGGTATACAACAGACAATTTTTCAAGAGTCTAAACTTTCAGAGTACTTTCAATGTCAAAAACATCAAACTTTAAGACGACAATATCATATTTCACATCTCAATACCAGTGTGGCCACATTTCAATACATAAATAGTGCCCCTTGTATACATTATCCGTACGTACATATCCTGTAAGAGACGTTATTCATTTATGCTAAATAACAAAACCTTTTCAATTACATACTCATTGAATCAATAACCATTAGCATAATCATGCGATCTCTTGAAGTTATTTATCGAATTACTTATTTTCCCTTCAGTATACGCCATGTTTAGCTACGAAACACACGATACAAGCACTTATAAAAAAATGTATACATTTGGTACATATTTAGGATTAGTACCTATGAAACCAGCTCCTCTGATTAGAAATTTCTTCTTTATCATAAGTTTATCTATTATGATAAACTTTTTAATACATAATAATATACTTCTTCCCTCTAGCAATCAAATTATAACGAACTTAATTTTCGGCGATTCATTCTTATTGTCATTACGTCACTTCGTAATGGTTGCTTCGAAGCTTACATCTTTGTATGAGGTGATACGACAGAAGAAACATTGGCAATCGTTTTTCGAAATAATAAATAAACTCGATATAGAATCTAATAACAACATAAATATCATCAAGTACAGTTTTAAACTGTTTTTATTATTTCTCGTTTATATGTCTCATAAAATTTGCTTTTTATGGAAACAGAATCTAATTATTGTGTTTCAACCTCAACATTTTTGGAACTATTTATTCTACGATATTATGCTGTTTGAATATTTTTATTTATCCGTACTTATATGGAATGCTTCTAATGTATTATCTACGAAATATATTAGTTTACGTATACTGATCCAGTCAAATCGTATTCGATGTGTGGAATATTCTGGAAATATTCGGAACATTAAGATTTATTTGAAAAACTTATATTTTGGTGCTCAGGCTCTAGACGGAGCAACTGGTAATATTGTTTTGATGTTTATAATAAGCACGTTTTTCAACATATTAACTACATTAAATTATTTTACAATCAAATCTACAGATTGGTCTACTCCCCGTATCATTGTGTCATATGGGTTGTATAGCATGGCAGCATTGGTAAGTAGAACTTATTGTTTATGTTCATTAATTACTTCACCATGTTGAAATAGGCACACTTTTTTCTATATATTAAAATATAATGCTTTTTAGACCAGCTGTCAAACGTGTCAAAAAGAAGGTGTAAAAGTATTAAAAAAATCACTATTTAAAGTATTACTGTTCCAAATGGAACTTACTGTTTCTAGATAATTTCACAATATATTCAAAAAAAATGTTAACAATTCTCATATTAAATATCGAAACAATTGTCAAATTTCTTAAAATTTAAATTTTTTTTTTAATATTGTGGAATTATCTAGAAACAGTAAGTTTTATTTAAAACAGTAATATGAGTAGATTCCGCGAAGTAAGGGTCGAGTCAGTTAATTTCACTATTTACAGTGTGTTTATATAATTGTTACTTTTTCGCCCAACCCCATTTGTTTACCCCAAGAAAGTTGAAAGTTTCAATTTTTTTTGAGTTATTTTTTTGTTTTTCAGCAAGAAAAACACGAAAAAGCGGTTTTTATAAAAAAAAACTCCTGTGTGTATGTCGTCGTTGTGCTCGGCTACTTTTGTTAGCACGATACAGCCTCAGGAGTGCAATATGTTACCAATTTTATAATTGAATATTGTTCAGAAAGTATCACAGATGAAACCTATTGATTTTCAGCTCACCAGAACGAGTACAACGGATTCTATGGTATCACGTTTTTGTCTTTTTTATAGAAATTTCGGTGTATACACGTGATTAATTTTATGATAGGATATTGTTCAGGGCGCCTCACAGATAAATCATATTGGTTTTCAGCTCACTGGAGCCTATACAACAGGTACGATGATAATTGAAGTACCACATGTTTGTCTTTTTGGATTTCGGTTTGTTAGCACGATACAACCGCCGGAGTGTAACAAGTCACCAATTTTATAATTGACTAATGTTCAGGACAACTCGCATATGAACCCTATTGATTTTCAGCCCAACAAAGTCAGTACAACGGGTCCTATAAATCCCGAAATACTACATTTTTGGTCATTTTTGGAGAAATTTCACTTAGTTAGCACGATACAGTCTCCCAAGTGTATACAAATGACCAATTTTATGCTAGGATATTGTTCAAGGCGTCTCACAGATACGGAAAAGTTAGTTTTAATCTTTAAAACCGTTGTTTGTATTTTGAAACGACGACCATATAATACAACATGACTGCCGTCTCTCTTCACAAATGGTTTTCGTCTCGTTTCTCACTTCGGCTCTCCGACCGATAGTAACGTCCACGCACAGGTCCGGCTTGATCTCCTGCATCTTTTTTTTTGATGTGCAAAGGTTTCCCATCCGTTATGCAATACATAACCTCAAATGAGAGGGTTAGTTTAAGGAGTATCGTAAATTAGAAGAATGGTGGAGAAATATTTGAGATGCCTAAATAAGATTTTTTCCAACTTTGTTCGATTGTGAGATGAATGCGATTAAAGGGTGCAGAAGAAATAAGTATTTTCCTTGGAAGATGGGGAGATACAAATACAAAAGTTTTCATGGGTTACAATCTCTTCAAAACACAGCATGCCTTTTGTCAAATTCTAATGAACTTATGGCGTGTTACTAGGAATTCCTGAAATTTTATAGTAGATATTCTTGAAACATCCTGTACTTCGAGGTGATAGTCATGGCGAAAGCTGAAATGTGAGTAGGTGCGTTCTCCTGGTGGAAGAGCTCTTTGTTATTTTTAAAATGCGGTTTTTTGCAATAGCTTATCAAGTAATGTTGCGTAATCATCTCCTGTTATTGTTTTACCTATTTGAACATAATAGATGATCAACAATTTGTGGCTATCCCAAAAAACAGTTGCCTTCCCTGTCGACGGAACTATCTCCGCCTTTTTCGGAGCAGGGTTCACTCACTGACTGTCCGCTCATCACAAGGTGGAAGGAAATACACGGTGCAATTTGGTTGAACATTTAGATAATTCTGTTCAATAGTTCTATGCCTGTTGCCTATTATTTGCAGTCTGTGTCATTGTCATGTATGTCTGTGTTGTGTAATAATAGATATTACACAGATGTGTAAAGATTTATAAAGTATAAGATAATAAAAGAATCTGCTGTAATCCAGTGTCTCTTGATTTAAATATACAATAATAGTACCTTAAACAGTTTCAACAAAATTGAACAATAAAATTGAAAGACAAATGTATATACTGTTACGAAACAGCACACTGGTATAGTCCCTAAATCCGACTCTGTCTAAGCTAGGTATAAAAGTTAACATTATGGCGGATACGCAGGTTTTTTTTATAACTGCTTACGACTATCTTATCTAAACATTGTTTTTGTGACCAGTCTTATGTAGAAAATGCCAGAAAACCATTTGTTTTTGAGTGAGTAAGCCGCAGTCCGGAATTTTCTAGTAAAAAAGGCACTAATATAAATAGAGGACCGATCAGCGGAGGAGTTTAGTTGATAAAGTGATCTCGAGAAACAAACAAAAATACACCGAACAGTAAAATGCTAATATGAAGTTTGTGTGCATATAAATTAAATTTAAGTGATTAGTTAAGTATATATAAATTAAGTGGTAGTGAGTTAGTGTTTAAATAAATTAGTAAGTAGCCATACCGTGTGTTTAAAATTTATCACACCCGTTTGCTGTTTAAATAAATTAGAAAAACATAACAATAAGTTACAATTAAACTAATTAAAATGTCGTCTCAGATTTCGTGTCCTAAAGGCAGTCGTGATTTTCAAAGTAAAAAATATCGTAGTCTACTCTTCTTTTCATTTATGCACCATTGTTAAGTAAAAATGCTTTATAATATTTTAACCTGACAAAACAACCCAAACATACGCAGACTCGATTGAATTGAACACAATCTTTCAATGATCAACCAGGGCATACACGTCTGAAATTCCGATGAATAATCCTTGATAATCCAGCAATGAAATTGAAATTCTCTTAACATCATTTAACAGAGTGGTTGAACACTTTCATTGAATCCAATTTGGTTGAATTATCCAAATTGTTCAACCAAATTGAACCGTGTATTTCCGCCTTCAGCAGTGAATTGGTGGATACAAGTTCTACAACTATAAATTAACATGAAAAAATCTGACTAATTCCGTTTAAGCACGCTCGAATTATAACTTTTTAACGCCGAAAGCTATTTTTAAAAACTTTATTTTTACAATATAATCGAAATTACAATACTTGCGAAATAACTATTTAACAAAGCTAATAATACACCTATATTCAACAACAACTTGAATAATAATGAATATTTACATATATATATATATATATATATATATATATATATATATATATATATATATATATATATATATATATATATATATATATATATATATATATATATATATATATATATTAAAACGTAAGCTAACTCTGCATTTCTTATCTTATTTACAGTAACATAATATTCTTATTTATTTATAGAAATTTCTCGTTCTATAATAAGGACTTGTTTTTCGATTTTGAGTTTGTTTCTTCCAATTCAATATCTTCTGTCTTGTTTCTTTTTAATCTTCTTTTGCTTCTTCGGAATTTTCGTATGAACCAAAATATTATTATACTAACACAAATAATTAAAATTATTGAAAATAATCCGATTGTTGTATACTGATGCGGAATTTGTATTTCTTGAATAGATTTTATATTTTTAACAATTTTATTGATTTCATATAATCCTTCAAAATATATATTAGTTAAGTTTGGTGAATTACATTTAAACTTCTAAAAATTTTGAATCTAATTTCGGCAATATTTTTGATTTTCCTTTTCTAATTTGGATGTTGGTTGATAATATATTTTCTGCAACTTGAATCTTGCAATCTTCTGGAATTCGTATGAATAATGGATGATTAATTTCCAAATAATAATCGTAAGTACATTTTGTTAATATTTTTATCGCTGAATTTGGAATAATTTAAACTTCGTTATTAGTGACTTGTTCTATTATAGTTTCTTGAAGGTGAGCATCGTTAGCATAGCAGTTCATAGGAGAATGGCCGTTCAACATTTCCATAGTACAGTTGTCTCTCGACAGCAAAAATTATTTCGGATTTGGAAAAAGTTACTTGGGAACCCAAAAAGAGATAATATGTCAAAATATTATTAAATTTGGAACTTGTTCTTCTTCGTAGATTGTGTGCAAATACTTTATCATCTTTATAATTTCTTGATTTGAAATCACTGAGCTATCAATACAATTTAATTTGGAAAATGTAATGGAATTTTCAATATTGTCTGTTCGAATTTGATTTAATTACCAAATTCTCCTGTGATTTTTTATTTTCAACTTCCCCTGTATAACACAATTCAAACTTCATTCTATATAAAAAAACCACAGATAACTATATAACAATTTATTTTCTCCACAAAACTACAGTTTTCAACAGTCATATGACAGTTTCATTTACATCTCTATTTCCCATTGGTTACATTCTCACATAACTTTCCTTGTTATCACCCACTTAAAACGACATATAAAAATATCCATAACAACACATATTCAATTTTTCATCATCATACAAAAAACCGTTGTTAGTCAAGTAACAAAAAAGCATAAAAAGAAATAACACACATCTTGTCATGAATTAATCATAGAAAAGTAAAAGATATCGATTGCATTATATAATAAGCAGTTGTGATATTCTTATTTGTGACGCAATATGAACAAAATGTAAAACTATACAGATATATAGTAAAGGTGCATGTAATCATCGATTATCATTTAATATAACAATTAATTCATATACGTGTAAAAGCATTTATTATCGTCATATTAAGACGATTGGTCCTTCAGAGCTCAATACCATAAAAGTGAATACGACATTCCGCAATTTTGCTTTTCCAACATCATAAAAGAGGGAAACGCTCAACATTGTCAATTAACGTGATTAAATTTTGACAATCCAGATTAATCTGTGAAATCGTGCTATATAAGGTGATAAAATTATTTAAAGTTATTATTTTGCTTTCTATCGATATATGAAATTTTTCCAAATTATATTGTAATTTCTGTTGATAATGCCATAACGTAGTTAATGATTTATTATAATGATCAATTAGTTTCTTATTTAAAGATATCTGCATATTAACTTCTTGAATTATATGTTGTTGGTTTTGTTGTAATATATTTATCGCGTTATCATACCACTCTTCACCATCTAAATCAAGAGTACCAAAAAGCCATTTATCAATTTTTCCGACAGCGTTCATTAATCCTCTTCTTGTTCTAATATGAGGATAGATATTTTCTGTCCAATGTATTTAATTTAGTAACTTGTATGTATTGGTTTATACATTTGGTATGAAGAACCAAGAACAGGGCTACCATTATCATCAGATTCATTTTGCTGTAATAATTTGTTAGAATTAGTTTTAGGTTTTCTTATAATATTTTTGTGATAAATTACTCTATTAGTTTCTAAAATTATGTCTTCTGAGTCTTTAATAATTTCTGCTTTCTTATATTTTGGTATTTTTTATCACTAAATTTTGTTTGTATGTATGCTGTTTCTTGGTTTGATTACGATGGTGGGTCAATTCTGTTTTCATTTATTTTATTAATAATTTTCTCTTCAACTTGAGCGTTTTTGCCTCGAATTTTTTCGTATATTGGAAAATTCTTTGTAATTTTGTATAAAGTGAGATAATATTAAATAGTTTATCCAGATCAAATGGATCAGGGTTATTGATATGTCCTTTGATTATTTCAAACGGTGTGAACTGTGTGACGGATTGGATGGAATTATTATATGACAGAAATGAATATTTCATATTATTTTTTTCAAAAGTATTATATCTATATATTTCTATGTCTAATTATCATATTGTTATTAATTTATAGTTCTACTGTTGTAACTAAATAATAATTATTTAAATTTTCATTATTGTTATTATGATATTAATTCTTATTATCTATTCTAATTACATATGTACATAACTTGTCCATTTTTTTTATTCCATTTAATAATTTCTTGTATTGAGAACCACCTTAATGCAAAGTGTTCCCAATACTTTCTTATAAACTCTTGCAATCCTTGAATATTCTCTTGTCTTCTAATTTTATCTTCACGATTTTGAATTTCCTTGTTTACTTTTTCATTGCTCCCTTCATTCCTCTTGTTTACGCTCTTACTACTTTCTTCTATCTTCGTATCTCCTCATTCATTTTTCTTGTATTTCCATGATTGTATTTTCTAAGGACGTATTAACTATTTCTAAATTGGTGTCGTTCGATCCAAAACTTTTATTTGGTGATTGAATATCAGATATATAAATAATATGAATATTATTTTCGTTATTGTCAATTTCATTATTTTTTATAATATTTTAGTATTAAATAAATATGACAAATCAGGTACTAAATCTATTTCATTTGCATTAAATTCGCAATTTGGTTTTATACCCGGTAAAGAATTAATCGCGGGATTAGATTTACCTAAATTTGTTTTATTAATAAAAAAAATTCTACTTGCTTTATTGTCTGGTAAATATTTTAATTTTGGGTTTTTTATTTCAATATATGGCAACGGTTTATTTGAAGTAATATTTATTTCTGCTACCTGGGATTTCTTTTCGAGGAGCCTTCCGAAAATTTTGATTTTGTTCTGTAGCATAATTTTTTTCTGTGAATTAACTATTTCTTTCATTTCATCATAATTATTATTATATAGTTCCTCGGATATGAAATTTGACCTTTTATTGTTATTTTGGAAGTAATTATTATTAGTATTTCTGTATTATTATCATTATTACTACTAGTATTGTTATTATTATTTCTATTCATAAAATTATCATCTACGGTTCCGGTCTAGGTAAGGTGTGTTCGTTTCGTTTACATGTATTTGGTGAGGTCTGAAAATATTTCGTTTTGGACCAAATACTTGCGCATTAGTCGGATAATCTCGAGGTTCTGGTTTTATATTAATTGGTTGGCTTGGAAAATTGTGTCGTTGTTGAAAATTATGGTTGCATTGGTTATAAATCTTTTTAAGATAATTTGGATCATTGAACCTGATTTTGATTATTATAATTATATGAATTGTTATTTGGAGACTTATAGCTATTGGAACTGTTGGATTTCGGCTCATTCAAATGACCGTATAATCTTTCAAAATTCTCAAATTCTTCGACGTAAGCCATCGCGTCCTCTAAAGAGTTGGGCTTTTTCAGATGCAATTATGTTTGAGGACACCGGTACATCCTTCAATAAAGGTGTCGTGCCGTCTTATCACAGTGATTTATATTGCATCTTTTACCATTTTTAGTAAGTCTAAAGTCGTTACTGATCCTTTGTATAATCTTGCTTTTTAACAGTTGAAGTCTAGCCCCGAAGTCGATTATATTTTCAATTTTTAATGGCCTTGTTCGTGTTAGTTCCTGCACGATGCAGTCCAGATCTCTTCAATCTGAAAAACACCATTTCAAGACTTCCTTGATCTTTGGCCATGTATTTAGCTCCATTCGGTTTCCTACCATGGCTTCAGATTTTCCTATTCGTTTTTCTTGTATACAATCCAAGACATGGTTGTTCTACATCATTATATATATATAGCTTATGTTTCAATTAATTTTTCACACTTGGTTATAAATTTTTTTAACGTATTACTGTCACCGTCATATGGCTTGATTTGATATTTTCTAATTTTAATTTAAATAACTCCCAATTGACGGTTTTCGTAGTAGCAGTAGCCATTTCGTTTATATTCACAATTCAATTATTAGATTTATGATTTTCTCTAATATTTAATTTATTAAATGTTTCTAATAAATTTTCCAATCCGTTCATAAAATAAATCGGTAGCAAGTATATTTAAATTAAAAAATTATTTCTCCTACTCTTTTAAAAAGGTATGGAAAGGTAAGAAAGGAAACTTTGCACTTACAATTGATTTGAAGAGCTCCGGTTTCTTCTTTCTTCGTTGATGGTAGATTCTGGAATCCGCGCTCGTTGTTGTAACACCAAATCGTGGGTTCTTGATACGAACAGTTCGACAACGTTTTTTATAACCGCACAGATACTACTGACTGCGCCAATTATAACTTTTTAACACCGAAAAATATTTTTAAACAATTTCATTTTTACAATATAATCAAAATCACAATACTTTTGAATTAACTGTTTTAACAAAACTAATAATGAACCGATAATGCTAATAATGAACCTAATATAACTACTCTATTTTAAACAACATTTCTATATATATTGAAATATATGCTAACTTTGCATTTCCTATCTTATTTACAGTAACATAATATTCTTATTTATTTATAGAACTTTTTCGTCCTATAACTCGCGCGCGTATACCTTACGCATACCTAATTCTTTAGTCAATATATTATGACAAACGCGTTCTTTATATATACCTCTGTTATCTCTCGAACCTATATCGACAGTCATCCAGTACCATTTGATGAACTTTTTCGACGTTATCGTTGATTGCTGCAATTTTTTGCACTCCGTTGAATATTCAGATATTTTATAATATTCGGTTTTATAATCTTACATTGTATTTAAAATAAGAATGTTGAAATCACCTATCAGGATGCTTTTTTGTCTTTATTCATAAAAACAAGAAGCTATTGTTTGGATTGGATTTTTACATAGTGTTACTCTCTGAAACATTTTTAAATAACTTATTGGATTAGTGACGTATTTTAGAAGTTCAGCGGTAATATTATTGGCTCCCAGAATATATTAAACATAATTGGACGCCTGAAAATGTTCTATAATGTCCGTTAAAGTTTTAATAATATGTCAGCACGTACTTTGAATCAATAAATAAGCATTAGAATAATTGAGTCATTTCATTAAGTTTTTTTTCGAATTACATCCACTTGCCATGTCTAACATCGTACAACATGATACAAATGCGTATAAAACAAATTATAGAATCTGTGGGTATTTAGGTTTGGCACCTCTGAATCCAGTTCCTTGAATTGGCAAATTTCTTTTTATTGCAAATGTATCACTTATTGTGAAATTTTTGTTGAAGTTTCGTTCATAATATAATACAATAATATAGCATGACTGTAAATCATCCATTCGTAGACTTATTTATGATAGAGGCGAATAATTTTATAGCGTGTGGTTTTAAAGTAATTCTTTTATCCTAAGTGATAGGACAGAGAACAAAAGTTTTTTGAAATGATCGATAAACTCGAGAAATTTTTTAAAACAAACATAACTTTGATAAAGTATTGTTTGGAGTTGTTTTTACTATTTCTTATTGCAAGCTCAATCCATTGTGGCTATTTGTGTAAAGACAATAGGATCATTTTCTCAGACCCAAGCGTTATTGGAATCATCTTTTCTATAGCGTTTTCCTGTTTGAATTGTTATATTACACTCTTATTATATGAAATGCTTGTAATTTATAGTCCACCAAATGAATATTCACGTCTACCTATACTTATCCAGCTGGATATTTCCCAACCCGTTAAATATTCAAGAGGAACCTTTGCAATCTGTGAAAAACATCAAAACTCATTTGAGCTACTTATATCTTTGTGCTGATGCTGTTCAAGAAGCTATTGGTAATATCACCTTGGTTTTGTTGATGGGCTTTTTTAACGTCTTTGGCTCAGTGAATCGCGTTATGATCAAAAACAACAGCTTCTTTCAAACACATTTGATAATACCAAATGCATTGGTTACCATCACTTTATTGGTGAGTAAAAATGGTAGTTAATATTCAATTATTAGGTCACATCGGTTCCCACGGTCTAACTTTTATTTTTTCCATGTCTTGATATAATTATTTGCAGAAAGTTTAGAAGATAATTCACCACCTCCATGTGTGGTTGTTGTATAAAAACTGCATTGAGGTACAGTTTCAAATTAAATACGCATTTTGCATGGACTGCATCATCCAGAAACTTCCTAAAAATAGATAGCAATGTTATTTTGATGACCAACTATTTTTGCGACGGAAAAAAAGTATGACACTTTTTGTATGAAAATATTTCGATGACGTTGGTTTTTTCATGAACCTTTTTGTTATTGAACATATTTGTAACTGGATTATGATGTTTCGGTAGATTCTGGTGAAGCCGTGTAAGTATAAAGTATCTTCAAAGCTTCAAAGGAAGCGTACAAATGCTATAATTCATCACATTTTGGGAGTTATTGAACTTTTTTGATATTCGATCGAAGTAGATGTTTAACAAATGTGTTATCTTAAAAAATTCCATGGAATAAATGTTGAGGTTGGCATACGATAGGATTAAATGTTGCTTTATTGCGTGTTCTTCTCAATGCCACAATTATCTTATTTTCGAGCTCATTCGATGCAAAATTTAATTTTATACAGATTTTCGTTCGAAGAAAACAGCGCAGAATCGCTGATTTAGCACACATAAGTAAAAAACAAGCTTGCAAGTTGTGTTTCTGATAGTTTTCAGCAACAATTGTGTGAATAGAAGTTGTCCTATTTACGCGACACTCTGTATTAATATGTTCAAAATTGTAACATAATTAATCGATTTTTTTCTTCATAGAGCTAATTATTTTCTATTTTTAGACATTTTCTATCGTGATCATAGTATCATTTGACAAAGTAGAGAAGAGATCAAAGGAAGTAACAGAAGTATGTGTGTTTTTGGAAAGTTCAGACGTTGACTGGAACACTAAAGGTATAGCAAATTTGGCAAAGGAATTAGAAGCGACATTCACGGCTTCTGGATTTTTTAGCATCAACCAACGGCTTATTCCCCCTTTTATAGCTACTCTGTCTACTTATGTAGTTATAATTTTACAATTTAAAACATGCTAGATACACTAGGTGTATCCTTGGTGGTTTCATTATAACAATACTCATTTAAAGTGATATTGTGTGAGTTATTTTATGTAGAGTCGTATATTCATAAATATAAACATGTCTTAACTATAATTTTAGTATTTCCCAACATGTTCCTTGTAATAGGTCTCTAAGAGCTCAATGAACTATTACAATGTTATTATTAGAGTTTTGTATCATATCTGGTTAGAGAAACTGTTATTTAAAAACTGCAAGTAGAATATCCCATTTTAATATTCGTTTTTACTTACACCTTCAAGTAAAAATTATTTTACAATATTTCAGTATGCTTTAAGAATTTTTAAAACAAAAAAAATAATTCTATAAGTTTTACATGCCACTATTTACTATTAGTGGGTAGGGATGTATTCCAAATTTCCGGCCAAATAAACTCAAATCTAAATGAAAGAGATAAATATCACTCAAGCGTGACTGACAGTAATTTTTGAATAAAACTCAAAGTCAATATGTCACAGCATTTGTTATTATTGTCAAACAGCTACTAGTTTCGGTCTACATAAGGGCCATCTTCAGGATACAAAAAATTATTATGGTATAAGTGAAAGGAACAATTACTAAGTCTCAAACATTACTTGATCAAAAATTTTCAATGGGCAACACACACGAATCCTCAGAAATGTTGAGCTTGCATGTTAGGATAAATAGATGTGAGAGGTTGAAAGATTGAAATTTTTGAATTTAAAAATTAAAAGTTATAGCTACTCTGTCTACTTATGTGGTTATAATTTTACAATTTAAAACATGCTAGAAACACTAGGTGTGTCCTTGATGGTTTCATTAAACCAATACTCATTTAAAGTGATATTGTGTGAGTTACTTTATGTAGAGTCATATATTCATAAATAGAGCATTTTGAGTCACGTGTCTTTGACAGAGCGGCCATTTTGTCGGTAGGGCATACAAGGGTGGGTATGTCATTACGTTTTCATTGTTATCTGCAGGTTTCTGATGTTTATTTCGAGTTTTTAGTGCGTTTATTGTATATTTTATAAACTAAAACTACAATATGGCTTGAATTGAATACCACTTATCTTTTAAAGGAAATGTGAAATCGCGTTACGACTGAAAACTTCCAATTGAGGCTATGAGTGCATTAGTGGTTAATAGAAGATAAATGGGTTTACATTTTGTATGAAATTTGTCTGTGATGTATTAAGTATTTTGTATCAAATCAATTTCAGATCGCGAAATTGTATTGAAAATGAGATATAATTATAAGATACCTTGTATATTGACAAGGCATCGACATTTTAATGTGGCTTAGTCCAGTTTGCTTAATTGTTTTTTCGACTTAATTCCGATTTTAGTATCAAACAACAATGGAAGTTTTGATAGTATGTTTAATATCCAAACACAAATAATTTTTCAATTGGCAGAAAAAAAACAAGCATACTGCTCTATGACATAACTGAGTTGAAGAAAGTCTTTTAATTAAAGTTTTATCTTAATCATCTTCTTCCAATGATCCAATTAGATCTCCGCCTGATGACTGAGTCGAGGACTTCAAATTTTCATAAAACTTGTGATGCAGAGGAGGGATAAGTTCCATGAGTTGAAGAAGATCCTTCTTTTTTGCCTCATTTATTACATTGCCGTTGGGGTAGAGTAGTGGAAGTGCATTTTGAGTCAATACCTTTTTTTTTCTTTTGCTGATGTCAACCTTTTCAAAATAATGATCCTCTTGGTTTGAGTATTTGTACTGGATTGTATCAGGATATTTTCTTTCAAATCGCAACCATTGTATTTTTAACCATTCCACTAAAAATTTGTGGTCAATTACTTCCACAGTTAAAAAGCTCTTGATGTAGTATAAAAGGCAAGAGCCTATTTCTTGGGGACCTCTTGAGACAACTGTTTCATCCCATACAAACATGAAAGAACGATCAGTTCCCATATCGTGAATACCGAAGCAGTAAGTCCATAGTTGTCTTTTATAATAGCATATTCCTGTTGTTAGTACCGGTGTTGGCAGAGTTTTCATCAAATCAAAACATATTACGGAGGTCTCTCTATTTCTCGAAATCAGTTTTGTCCCTCTCTGGCACTTTCAGCTTTCCTCTGATGTAATTATCTGTAAATTTCCAATTGTCTTTTTTGTGTTTCATCTTCTGCCTAGATTTTTATATTAAAAAGATCACACTTCTTACAAGAATCTGTGATTGGGGGATGGAAGTGTAAATTGAATTCAGTATTGAATATTTTTCGGAAAATGAAATAAGATACCGGATTTATTGTTTCAGCCTTATACAGCTCAAACATTTTTCCAATGCTTAAATCTGGTGAAAGATACTTTCTATGGTTACTTTTTTCCCTGCTATAGTGGGATTCATAGCAGGGGAACTTCTCGATGAAATCTTTCACCTCCTTTCTCTTTTCATCGCTTGTTTTATTGGCTGGTGCATATTTTCCTCGACGGTCGTATGGAGGAGGTGTTCCAACTGATTTGTTCTTCAGTAGTCTGTCAAGCCTGCCAGCAGAAACCTGGAATAGAAAAAATAGAAAATTATTCTGCATAAAATATCGAAATAAAATACAAACCTGTAGAACAGCTTGGAAGAATGATTTGCAAACCTTTTGCTCTATACCATCTACGTCCGGCAAATAATAGATTCTAGTTTTCTGTCTTCTATTGTTTGGATTTGGAGTGTATGTACGTAGTTTGTTCACCACTTTTATCAAGGAGAATAAGTAAGAAATTTGTAAGTTGAAGATCATTTTGCCGTTCTTGAGTAATCTTAAGAGAGCATTTATTTTTGCAAGTACATACAATTGGACTGAACTGTTTTGCTGGAACAATTTTTCCAGATTTTGTTTTATATTCCTCACCGGCACATCTCTTCTTTTTATCAATAACTCTCTTCCATCTTTCAGAATTGCTTACTCGCTTTTTTGGTTTAAGAGTTGTTGCTGCTATAACTGATCCCGTTTGCTCAGTTGACTGGGTGCTCAAATGTTCAGCTTCTGTGTCAGATGGAATATACTCGGACCCAAAATCCGCGAACGGATCAGATTCTGACGAGGCTGTAAAAATAATTTACCACTCAAATATTTTAGTGCAATTGTGGTCCAACCCACAAAATTATGAAAACTTTTAAGACAGAAATTGATTGATATTAACAGACAAATAATGTTGATAGAGTAGATCTTAATAAATCATTATTTTGTTGTATGAATAATCCCTAAGATTGAGAACATTCTGAAAATATCTTATTTAGTACAAAGTTATAACCTTCAAATTGATAAGTACAAGTTTTTAAGTAAATAATTCTTTTAAATGGAACATAGCATAACAATAAATAATAACTTACCTTCTATTTCAACTTCCATTACACTATTGATACTAAATGTTATTATTCTCTAGAATATTTGATTATTTATACACAACAGCATGCAAGTAGGGCTACATAAACAAATATAATCAAGAAGCACAGTGGACTAACCGCACTTGATCCACTTTGCTACTTAGCAGTCACGTCAAACTAAAAACGGCAAAAGTAGTTTAGTGTAGCCATCTAGTGATCAATAGGAAAAGTTGACTTGGTCCATTTTGCAGCCGATAATATATGAAAATAGGAGTTGAATAATGCAATAAAAGCAAATTATTTTTTTTGTGGGTTAGTCCACAATTGCACTCATAGCCTCAATTATAGATAATGTTGATCCCTATACTCTTGGTGCAAGTGAACTGACCAGCAATTATAAGTTTTTTGCCAACTGTGAGCATTATGGACATGGTGAATGACCTCATAATTCCTGAAATTTGTATATACTTACTATGCAAATAAAATTATAGTTTAAAAAAATGTGTTTTTACATCTGGAGCAGGTAAAAAATTAAAAACTAAATCGTATAAGAACGTTTTGATTTTACTAAATATATAACAATTCTTAAAGGTATATTTTAATTAAAGGTACTATACCTTTAATTAAAATATACCTTTAAGAATTGTTATATATGTTTTTAAATGAAACTCACGGTCTCTAGTTAATTCCACAATATAATAAAAGTTATTGAAAATTCTAAAAAATTGACAATTCAATAACTTTTATTATATTGTGGAATTAACTAGAGACCGTGAGTTTAATTTAAAAACACTATAGTATGTACAAAAAGTACGAGGAGTAATAAACCCTAATTAAGTATGCAAAACCTTTACAGGGAGCACCATGAAATTTTTGATAAATCTCTCACTTTAAATTACATTTCTTCCGTAAATCTAAAAACCAGGTAGATCGACTCCGTATTTGTTTCAGTTGTAGCAAAGTTTAGGGTTTATTCATTGTTAAAGGATTAGCAGATAAGCAATAACGCAATGCAGTGGTGTGTATTTTGGGAAAAAAATACGTTTTAAATTATAATATAATAAAAAATGATAAGAAATAATTATTGGAATACATTTATTACTTACATTTTATTCTATATCCGACTCGGAAGAGGAAGAATCGTTGTATACATTAATAATAATAGGGTCGATTAAATCATCACAAATATTGTCAATTTTCCACATATTTGCCTCTACTTTGATAACATGCTCGATACAGTTTGTCCAATTTTCCTTACTCACATGACTTACAGCACTCTCAAACAATTTCACAACATCGTTTATTTTAAAAGTAGTATTTTTTTTCCAACTTCCCCCTTTACCTGAGCCCATATTAATTCTATGGGATTAAGTTCACAATGATAAGGGGGAAGTCGAAGAACTGATATACCACGAGAAGCAGCCATTTCTTCTACAATGTAGGTTTTGTATTTATTCTTGTTCATTTTTGCAATTCTGTAAAGTTCTTTCCTTAGTGGATCTTTTGGAAACTTATTATTTTTCGAAATAAGCTACTCCAAAAGCTCTGCTTTACGCCAACGACTTGTGGGCAATGCTTCTCGTAACCGTGAATGGTAACTTGCGTTGTCCATAACAATAACAGCCCCTTTTGGAATCAGATCCAACATTTGAACAAACCATTCCTCGAAGACATCCCCATTCATATCTTCGTGATAGTCCCCCGTGCGTTTTGAAATAAAAGGTAATAATCCACCATCAACAAAACCTTCAGAACTTCCAACATGGACAATGATAAGTCTTTTTCCTTTTCCAGATGGTGGCTGCAAACCTAACGACAAACCTTCCACGAATGCCTGCCTTCCGCTTTTAATGTTTTCATCTTGCCAAGATTTGGAAACTGTATATCCAGCATTTATCCATGTTTCGTCTAAGTAGAAGGTTTTCAAATTTTGTTCTCTGGCATGTCGAATGCCTTTTCTCCAAAAAACTATTTCCGGTTTATCTATCAAGAGAGATTTTCTATTATGTTTTGTATATCTGAAACCCACATCTTTCAAAAGTTTGCATAATGTCATTCTGGAGAATTTTGGATAGTCCGTATCTTCTTGCACTGATGTCATAATTTTGTCAAGTGTTGGAATTTCCTTTCGTAAGTAAAATCCATGGACTTTACGCCTTAGTCTTTGTTTTAATGACTCATCGATCTCAATTGGTTTTCGGCCTGAAGGAGTTTTAGGGGGTTGAAGAGTTCCATTCTTGCTTTCTTTTAGTAATCTATAAATTGTTGATTCAGCAACACACAACATAGCAGCCGTTAATTCCACAATATCATCAACACTTGCACTTGGATCCTTGTTTTTCAATGATATATAACAATTCAATATCAGAGTTTTTTCATTTAAAGATAATGGACCTGTTTTTGGTCGTTTAGATGGTCCTTGGCTTATCGACATTGTTTGATACTTGCACAATTAACATTCAACAAATGTTTTAAATATATTCCAACTGTTTACAATATTATGACAACCATACAACTTCATACAACTTTACTCAAAGAACTAATACTAAGTACTGATTTAATGTACCTACTTTCTTTTAAAATAATATTCCCGATAATGTTTCTAAGAAAACTGGGTTGTTTGGAAAATCCCTCTCAATAATCGAATAATCTGTAAATAGGTGTAATCGTATTAAGCCGATTACAGTAGGCCACTTGCCATTTAAAATTTCTGAGAAAAATTCCCCAAACACTACATATAGGAGTAATACAAATAAAAAATATTATGTATAAACGGGCATATCCGAACTCTGCCACAAAATAAAATTTTACCTGACTTGTATCAATTTGAGGATTACTGAAATGTTCGAACTGTGCCGCAACCATTTAGTGTAATCCTATTAGAGTCATTAGGGTTTATAATAGACACAATCGGAGGCCCATAGAATTATGTATATTTCTGAAAGGTTTCAAAGATTTCTTGAATTAAATATTTTGAAGAAATCTTGATTGTTTTGATCGATATTTAGGGGATTAGGGGAAGGATGTTGATGCACTTACACTATTGCCTAAAAATCAGGAAGAAGTATTTAATAGTGTTCGTGAATTACAATTACGAACGAACCGAGAAGAGGAATTTCTATTAACAGCAGACCAGGTATTTAAAATTATTGTGTTCTCCTGTTTTTCCAACCTTAATTTATTATGTAATTCGGATTGTATTTTGATGGATGGGACTTTTTTTTACCAAATGTTTATCATTCATGGTTTTAAAAACGGCTATTACGTACCTCTTGTTTTTTGTTTGCTGCCGGACAAATCAAGTCAAACATATTCAAATTTGTTTTTAATTTTCATACAAAAATGTAAAGAAGTAGGCTTAAATTTTCAACCTAAAGAAGTCGTAGTAGATTTTGAACTAAGCATTCATAACGCTATATATGAATGTTTTGGCAGAGATCAAATTCTTTTTGGTTGTAAATTTCATCTCTGTCAAGCTTGGTTTCGTAAGATTCAGGAGTTTCATTTGGTACAAGAGTACAGACAGAAAGGTTCTGTAATTGGCGAATACTTAAAAGTACATTTCGGTATTATGTATCTTAGTCCTGAGGAAGTTATAGAATTTTTTTATAATGAACTACATTTTTTGCTTCCGAATGACCTCTACCTCTATCACTTTTTTTTATTAAAATCCCGTTACCTCTGACCTAAATCGTATATTCTTTAGCATAGCTGCAACTCATTCGTTCAATACAAAATGTACCTTACGGTATACCCTCTTAAAATATATTTTGGTACGTCTACGAAATCTACTTAAATGAATGATTTATTACTCCTTGTCCTTCCTATATAGACTATAATATGAGCATATTCCACGAGGTAAGAGTGGAGACAGTCAATTTCATTAAAGGTATAGTATTATTCGCTTACAAGTTTTCACTTATCTGACACAATTTCGTATTAATAATGTTTTCAACAAACTGTTTCTATAACATACAGTTGTTATGATAAAAATTCATGAATCCTTCGACATAGTACTGTTGGACTCCTTTTTAGAAACCAGATGTACAGGATGCTTTTTAATTTTGGTCATGTAACAATCCAGTTTTTTTATTTAAAAGTTTTCATCACGAAGCATTTTGATGTAATAATGACGTTCAATAATTAAATGGATAAATGCCCATTCTACATTATTATAGATATCGCACATAATACATTGTCATTACTAAAATACAGTGTATAATTAAAGGTATTTAATTAGTACTAAGTTACCATATTAGAAAAATACTATATTTAAAAACAAGTTTCATAAGGCGGGTTTTTATGGAACGAGTCTATGTTTAGAAAACGAGATCCATAACCAAATCCGTTGAATAATAGCATTCCTTCGACTTTCGTGTTCGTTGCACAGTTCAGAAATTTCTACGGCTTCTGTAGGTTGTCCTGCTGAAGGTTCTATAATTAATGCAGTATTCCCAGCTTCATCTACCTCATCCTAAAGAAAATGAAGATTTTGATTGGGGATTACAACTTTTTTAAATAACAATAATCCTGACCATTCTAAGAATTTTCGTATGACGTTTAACAAATCTAATGTCTTTTTACACTTTGCTCATTGGAGATGCGTTTATTGGGAAAATTCCCTGCGAGGAGAGTGTAAGGCCACAAACCCCACGAATCTAACCACAACAGCGTCTTGTATAAAGGAATGCACATACCTGTAAAATCCAGATGTCTATCCTCCAAGTTCTGGTGTGGCGGCGGTAACAATTTCTAATTTTTTTGCGGGTGTGACAACAATTGTCATCCAGACCACAGTATAGTTTTTAGGTTAACTGTATCCATATAGAACATCTAAATCCTAGAGATAAGTACACTCACTTTTGCCAGAGGGCGCTGAGTGTTGCGGTTAAAAACCCAATCAGGGCAGCCGATAATATATGAAAATAGGAGTTGAATAATGCAATAAAAGCAAATTATTTTTTTTGTGGGTTAGTCCACAATTGCACTCATAGCCTCAATTATAGATAATGTTGATCCCTATACTCTTGGTGCAAGTGAACTGACCAGCAATTATAAGTTTTTTGCCAACTGTGAGCATTATGGACATGGTGAATGACCTCATAATTCCTGAAATTTGTATATACTTACTATGCAAATAAAATTATAGTTTAAAAAAATGTGTTTTTACATCTGGAGCAGGTAAAAAATTAAAAACTAAATCGTGTAAGAACGTTTTGATTTTACTAAATATATAACAATTCTTAAAGGTATATTTTAATTAAAGGTACTATACCTTTAATTAAAATATACCTTTAAGAATTGTTATATATGTTTTTAAATGAAACTCACGGTCTCTAGTTAATTCCACAATATAATAAAAGTTATTGAAAATTCTAAAAAATTGACAATTCAATAACTTTTATTATATTGTGGAATTAACTAGAGACCGTGAGTTTAATTTAAAAACACTATAGTATGTACAAAAAGTACGAGGAGTAATAAACCCTAATTAAGTATGCAAAACCTTTACAGGGAGCACCATGAAATTTTTGATAAATCTCTTACTTTAAATTACATTTCTTCCGTAAATCTAAAAACCAGGTAGATCGACTCCGTATTTGTTTCAGTTGTAGCAAAGTTTAGGGTTTATTCATTGTTAAAGGATTAGCAGATAAGCAATAACGCAATGCAGTGGTGTGTATTTTGGGAAAAAAATACGTTTTAAATTATAATATAATAAAAAATGATAAGAAATAATTATTGGAATACATTTATTACTTACATTTTATTCTATATCCGACTCGGAAGAGGAAGAATTGTTGTTGACATTAATAATAATAGGGTCGATTAAATCATCACAAATATTGTCAATTTTCCACATATTTGCCTCTACTTTGATAACATGCTCGATACAGTTTGTCCAATTTTCCTTACTCACATGACTTACAGCACTCTCAAACAATTTCACAACATCGTTTATTTTAAAAGTAGTATTTTTTTTCCAACTTCCCCCTTTACCTGAGCCCATATTAATTCTATGGGATTAAGTTCACAATGATAAGGGGGAAGTCGAAGAACTGATATACCACGAGAAGCAGCCATTTCTTCTACAATGTAGGTTTTGTATTTATTCTTGTTCATTTTTGCAATTCTGTAAAGTTCTTTCCTTAGTGGATCTTTTGGAAACTTATTATTTTTCGAAATAAGCTACTCCAAAAGCTCTGCTTTACGCCAACGACTTGTGGGCAATGCTTCTCGTAACCGTGAATGGTAACTTGCGTTGTCCATAACAATAACAGCCCCTTTTGGAATCAGATCCAACATTTGAACAAACCATTCCTCGAAGACATCCCCATTCATATCTTCGTGATAGTCCCCCGTGCGTTTTGAAATAAAAGGTAATAATCCACCATCAACAAAACCTTCAGAACTTCCAACATGGACAATGATAAGTCTTTTTCCTTTTCCAGATGGTGGCTGCAAACCTAACGACAAACCTTCCACGAATGCCTGCCTTCCGCTTTTAATGTTTTCATCTTGCCAAGATTTGGAAACTGTATATCCAGCATTTATCCATGTTTCGTCTAAGTAGAAGGTTTTCAAATTTTGTTCTCTGGCATGTCGAATGCCTTTTCTCCAAAAAACTATTTCCGGTTTATCTATCAAGAGAGATTTTCTATTATGTTTTGTATATCTGAAACCCACATCTTTCAAAAGTTTGCATAATGTCATTCTGGAGAATTTTGGATAGTCCGTATCTTCTTGCACTGATGTCATAATTTTGTCAAGTGTTGGAATTTCCTTTCGTAAGTAAAATCCATGGACTTTACGCCTTAGTCTTTGTTTTAATGACTCATCGATCTCAATTGGTTTTCGGCCTGAAGGAGTTTTAGGGGGTTGAAGAGTTCCATTCTTGCTTTCTTTTAGTAATCTATAAATTGTTGATTCAGCAACACACAACATAGCAGCCGTTAATTCCACAATATCATCAACACTTGCACTTGGATCCTTGTTTTTCAATGATATATAACAATTCAATATCAGAGTTTTTTCATTTAAAGATAATGGACCTGTTTTTGGTCGTTTAGATGGTCCTTGGCTTATCGACATTGTTTGATACTTGCACAATTAACATTCAACAAATGTTTTAAATATATTCCAACTGTTTACAATATTATGACAACCATACAACTTCATACAACTTTACTCAAAGAACTAATACTAAGTACTGATTTAATGTACCTACTTTCTTTTAAAATAATATTCCCGATAATGTTTCTAAGAAAACTGGGTTGTTTGGAAAATCCCTCTCAATAATCGAATAATCTGTAAATAGGTGTAATCGTATTAAGCCGATTACAGTAGGCCACTTGCCATTTAAAATTTCTGAGAAAAATTCCCCAAACACTACATATAGGAGTAATACAAATAAAAAATATTATGTATAAACGGGCATATCCGAACTCTGCCACAAAATAAAATTTTACCTGACTTGTATCAATTTGAGGATTACTGAAATGTTCGAACTGTGCCGCAACCATTTAGTGTAATCCTATTAGAGTCATTAGGGTTTATAATAGACACAATCGGAGGCCCATAGAATTATGTATATTTCTGAAAGGTTTCAAAGATTTCTTGAATTAAATATTTTGAAGAAATCTTGATTGTTTTGATCGATATTTAGGGGATTAGGGGAAGGATGTTGATGCACTTACACTATTGCCTAAAAATCAGGAAGAAGTATTTAATAGTGTTCGTGAATTACAATTACGAACGAACCGAGAAGAGGAATTTCTATTAACAGCAGACCAGGTATTTAAAATTATTGTGTTCTCCTGTTTTTCCAACCTTAATTTATTATGTAATTCGGATTGTATTTTGATGGATGGGACTTTTTTTTACCAAATGTTTATCATTCATGGTTTTAAAAACGGCTATTACGTACCTCTTGTTTTTTGTTTGCTGCCGGACAAATCAAGTCAAACATATTCAAATTTGTTTTTAATTTTCATACAAAAATGTAAAGAAGTAGGCTTAAATTTTCAACCTAAAGAAGTCGTAGTAGATTTTGAACTAAGCATTCATAACGCTATATATGAATGTTTTGGCAGAGATCAAATTCTTTTTGGTTGTAAATTTCATCTCTGTCAAGCTTGGTTTCGTAAGATTCAGGAGTTTCATTTGGTACAAGAGTACAGACAGAAAGGTTCTGTAATTGGCGAATACTTAAAAGTACATTTCGGTATTATGTATCTTAGTCCTGAGGAAGTTATAGAATTTTTTTATAATGAACTACATTTTTTGCTTCCGAATGACCTCTACCTCTATCACTTTTTTTTATTAAAATCCCGTTACCTCTGACCTAAATCGTATATTCTTTAGCATAGCTGCAACTCATTCGTTCAATACAAAATGTACCTTACGGTATACCCTCTTAAAATATATTTTGGTACGTCTACGAAATCTACTTAAATGAATGATTTATTACTCCTTGTCCTTCCTATATAGACTATAATATGAGCATATTCCACGAGGTAAGAGTGGAGACAGTCAATTTCATTAAAGGTATAGTATTATTCGCTTACAAGTTTTCACTTATCTGACACAATTTCGTATTAATAATGTTTTCAACAAACTGTTTCTATAACATACAGTTGTTATGATAAAAATTCATGAATCCTTCGACATAGTACTGTTGGACTCCTTTTTAGAAACCAGATGTACAGGATGCTTTTTAATTTTGGTCATGTAACAATCCAGTTTTTTTATTTAAAAGTTTTCATCACGAAGCATTTTGATGTAATAATGACGTTCAATAATTAAATGGATAAATGCCCATTCTACATTATTATAGATATCGCACATAATACATTGTCATTACTAAAATACAGTGTATAATTAAAGGTATTTAATTAGTACTAAGTTACCATATTAGAAAAATACTATATTTAAAAACAAGTTTCATAAGGCGGGTTTTTATGGAACGAGTCTATGTTTAGAAAACGAGATCCATAACCAAATCCGTTGAATAATAGCATTCCTTCGACTTTCGTGTTCGTTGCACAGTTCAGAAATTTCTACGGCTTCTGTAGGTTGTCCTGCTGAAGGTTCTATAATTAATGCAGTATTCCCAGCTTCATCTACCTCATCCTAAAGAAAATGAAGATTTTGATTGGGGATTACAACTTTTTTAAATAACAATAATCCTGACCATTCTAAGAATTTTCGTATGACGTTTAACAAATCTAATGTCTTTTTACACTTTGCTCATTGGAGATGCGTTTATTGGGAAAATTCCCTGCGAGGAGAGTGTAAGGCCACAAACCCCACGAATCTAACCACAACAGCGTCTTGTATAAAGGAATGCACATACCTGTAAAATCCAGATGTCTATCCTCCAAGTTCTGGTGTGGCGGCGGTAACAATTTCTAATTTTTTTGCGGGTGTGACAACAATTGTCATCCAGACCACAGTATAGTTTTTAGGTTAACTGTATCCATATAGAACATCTAAATCCTAGAGATAAGTACACTCACTTTTGCCAGAGGGCGCTGAGTGTTGCGGTTAAAAACCCAATCAGGGCAGCCGATAATATATGAAAATAGGAGTTGAATAATGCAATAAAAGCAAATTATTTTTTTTGTGGGTTAGTCCACAATTGCACTCATAGCCTCAATTATAGATAATGTTGATCCCTATACTCTTGGTGCAAGTGAACTGACCAGCAATTATAAGTTTTTTGCCAACTGTGAGCATTATGGACATGGTGAATGACCTCATAATTCCTGAAATTTGTATATACTTACTATGCAAATAAAATTATAGTTTAAAAAAATGTGTTTTTACATCTGGAGCAGGTAAAAAATTAAAAACTAAATCGTATAAGAACGTTTTGATTTTACTAAATATATAACAATTCTTAAAGGTATATTTTAATTAAAGGTACTATACCTTTAATTAAAATATACCTTTAAGAATTGTTATATATGTTTTTAAATGAAACTCACGGTCTCTAGTTAATTCCACAATATAATAAAAGTTATTGAAAATTCTAAAAAATTGACAATTCAATAACTTTTATTATATTGTGGAATTAACTAGAGACCGTGAGTTTAATTTAAAAACACTATAGTATGTACAAAAAGTACGAGGAGTAATAAACCCTAATTAAGTATGCAAAACCTTTACAGGGAGCACCATGAAATTTTTGATAAATCTCTTACTTTAAATTACATTTCTTCCGTAAATCTAAAAACCAGGTAGATCGACTCCGTATTTGTTTCAGTTGTAGCAAAGTTTAGGGTTTATTCATTGTTAAAGGATTAGCAGATAAGCAATAACGCAATGCAGTGGTGTGTATTTTGGGAAAAAAATACGTTTTAAATTATAATATAATAAAAAATGATAAGAAATAATTATTGGAATACATTTATTACTTACATTTTATTCTATATCTGACTCGGAAGAGGAAGAATTGTTGTTGACATTAATAATAATAGGGTCGATTAAATCATCACAAATATTGTCAATTTTCCACATATTTGCCTCTACTTTGATAACATGCTCGATACAGTTTGTCCAATTTTCCTTACTCACATGACTTACAGCACTCTCAAACAATTTCACAACATCGTTTATTTTAAAAGTAGTATTTTTTTTCCAACTTCCCCCTTTACCTGAGCCCATATTAATTCTATGGGATTAAGTTCACAATGATAAGGGGGAAGTCGAAGAACTGATATACCACGAGAAGCAGCCATTTCTTCTACAATGTAGGTTTTGTATTTATTCTTGTTCATTTTTGCAATTCTGTAAAGTTCTTTCCTTAGTGGATCTTTTGGAAACTTATTATTTTTCGAAATAAGCTACTCCAAAAGCTCTGCTTTACGCCAACGACTTGTGGGCAATGCTTCTCGTAACCGTGAATGGTAACTTGCGTTGTCCATAACAATAACAGCCCCTTTTGGAATCAGATCCAACATTTGAACAAACCATTCCTCGAAGACATCCCCATTCATATCTTCGTGATAGTCCCCCGTGCGTTTTGAAATAAAAGGTAATAATCCACCATCAACAAAACCTTCAGAACTTCCAACATGGACAATGATAAGTCTTTTTCCTTTTCCAGATGGTGGCTGCAAACCTAACGACAAACCTTCCACGAATGCCTGCCTTCCGCTTTTAATGTTTTCATCTTGCCAAGATTTGGAAACTGTATATCCAGCATTTATCCATGTTTCGTCTAAGTAGAAGGTTTTCAAATTTTGTTCTCTGGCATGTCGAATGCCTTTTCTCCAAAAAACTATTTCCGGTTTATCTATCAAGAGAGATTTTCTATTATGTTTTGTATATCTGAAACCCACATCTTTCAAAAGTTTGCATAATGTCATTCTGGAGAATTTTGGATAGTCCGTATCTTCTTGCACTGATGTCATAATTTTGTCAAGTGTTGGAATTTCCTTTCGTAAGTAAAATCCATGGACTTTACGCCTTAGTCTTTGTTTTAATGACTCATCGATCTCAATTGGTTTTCGGCCTGAAGGAGTTTTAGGGGGTTGAAGAGTTCCATTCTTGCTTTCTTTTAGTAATCTATAAATTGTTGATTCAGCAACACACAACATAGCAGCCGTTAATTCCACAATATCATCAACACTTGCACTTGGATCCTTGTTTTTCAATGATATATAACAATTCAATATCAGAGTTTTTTCATTTAAAGATAATGGACCTGTTTTTGGTCGTTTAGATGGTCCTTGGCTTATCGACATTGTTTGATACTTGCACAATTAACATTCAACAAATGTTTTAAATATATTCCAACTGTTTACAATATTATGACAACCATACAACTTCATACAACTTTACTCAAAGAACTAATACTAAGTACTGATTTAATGTACCTACTTTCTTTTAAAATAATATTCCCGATAATGTTTCTAAGAAAACTGGGTTGTTTGGAAAATCCCTCTCAATAATCGAATAATCTGTAAATAGGTGTAATCGTATTAAGCCGATTACAGTAGGCCACTTGCCATTTAAAATTTCTGAGAAAAATTCCCCAAACACTACATATAGGAGTAATACAAATAAAAAATATTATGTATAAACGGGCATATCCGAACTCTGCCACAAAATAAAATTTTACCTGACTTGTATCAATTTGAGGATTACTGAAATGTTCGAACTGTGCCGCAACCATTTAGTGTAATCCTATTAGAGTCATTAGGGTTTATAATAGACACAATCGGAGGCCCATAGAATTATGTATATTTCTGAAAGGTTTCAAAGATTTCTTGAATTAAATATTTTGAAGAAATCTTGATTGTTTTGATCGATATTTAGGGGATTAGGGGAAGGATGTTGATGCACTTACACTATTGCCTAAAAATCAGGAAGAAGTATTTAATAGTGTTCGTGAATTACAATTACGAACGAACCGAGAAGAGGAATTTCTATTAACAGCAGACCAGGTATTTAAAATTATTGTGTTCTCCTGTTTTTCCAACCTTAATTTATTATGTAATTCGGATTGTATTTTGATGGATGGGACTTTTTTTTACCAAATGTTTATCATTCATGGTTTTAAAAACGGCTATTACGTACCTCTTGTTTTTTGTTTGCTGCCGGACAAATCAAGTCAAACATATTCAAATTTGTTTTTAATTTTCATACAAAAATGTAAAGAAGTAGGCTTAAATTTTCAACCTAAAGAAGTCGTAGTAGATTTTGAACTAAGCATTCATAACGCTATATATGAATGTTTTGGCAGAGATCAAATTCTTTTTGGTTGTAAATTTCATCTCTGTCAAGCTTGGTTTCGTAAGATTCAGGAGTTTCATTTGGTACAAGAGTACAGACAGAAAGGTTCTGTAATTGGCGAATACTTAAAAGTACATTTCGGTATTATGTATCTTAGTCCTGAGGAAGTTATAGAATTTTTTTATAATGAACTACATTTTTTGCTTCCGAATGACCTCTACCTCTATCACTTTTTTTTATTAAAATCCCGTTACCTCTGACCTAAATCGTATATTCTTTAGCATAGCTGCAACTCATTCGTTCAATACAAAATGTACCTTACGGTATACCCTCTTAAAATATATTTTGGTACGTCTACGAAATCTACTTAAATGAATGATTTATTACTCCTTGTCCTTCCTATATAGACTATAATATGAGCATATTCCACGAGGTAAGAGTGGAGACAGTCAATTTCATTAAAGGTATAGTATTATTCGCTTACAAGTTTTCACTTATCTGACACAATTTCGTATTAATAATGTTTTCAACAAACTGTTTCTATAACATACAGTTGTTATGATAAAAATTCATGAATCCTTCGACATAGTACTGTTGGACTCCTTTTTAGAAACCAGATGTACAGGATGCTTTTTAATTTTGGTCATGTAACAATCCAGTTTTTTTATTTAAAAGTTTTCATCACGAAGCATTTTGATGTAATAATGACGTTCAATAATTAAATGGATAAATGCCCATTCTACATTATTATAGATATCGCACATAATACATTGTCATTACTAAAATACAGTGTATAATTAAAGGTATTTAATTAGTACTAAGTTACCATATTAGAAAAATACTATATTTAAAAACAAGTTTCATAAGGCGGGTTTTTATGGAACGAGTCTATGTTTAGAAAACGAGATCCATAACCAAATCCGTTGAATAATAGCATTCCTTCGACTTTCGTGTTCGTTGCACAGTTCAGAAATTTCTACGGCTTCTGTAGGTTGTCCTGCTGAAGGTTCTATAATTAATGCAGTATTCCCAGCTTCATCTACCTCATCCTAAAGAAAATGAAGATTTTGATTGGGGATTACAACTTTTTTAAATAACAATAATCCTGACCATTCTAAGAATTTTCGTATGACGTTTAACAAATCTAATGTCTTTTTACACTTTGCTCATTGGAGATGCGTTTATTGGGAAAATTCCCTGCGAGGAGAGTGTAAGGCCACAAACCCCACGAATCTAACCACAACAGCGTCTTGTATAAAGGAATGCACATACCTGTAAAATCCAGATGTCTATCCTCCAAGTTCTGGTGTGGCGGCGGTAACAATTTCTAATTTTTTTGCGGGTGTGACAACAATTGTCATCCAGACCACAGTATAGTTTTTAGGTTAACTGTATCCATATAGAACATCTAAATCCTAGAGATAAGTACACTCACTTTTGCCAGAGGGCGCTGAGTGTTGCGGTTAAAAACCCAATCAGGGCAGCCGATAATATATGAAAATAGGAGTTGAATAATGCAATAAAAGCAAATTATTTTTTTTGTGGGTTAGTCCACAATTGCACTCATAGCCTCAATTATAGATAATGTTGATCCCTATACTCTTGGTGCAAGTGAACTGACCAGCAATTATAAGTTTTTTGCCAACTGTGAGCATTATGGACATGGTGAATGACCTCATAATTCCTGAAATTTGTATATACTTACTATGCAAATAAAATTATAGTTTAAAAAAATGTGTTTTTACATCTGGAGCAGGTAAAAAATTAAAAACTAAATCGTATAAGAACGTTTTGATTTTACTAAATATATAACAATTCTTAAAGGTATATTTTAATTAAAGGTACTATACCTTTAATTAAAATATACCTTTAAGAATTGTTATATATGTTTTTAAATGAAACTCACGGTCTCTAGTTAATTCCACAATATAATAAAAGTTATTGAAAATTCTAAAAAATTGACAATTCAATAACTTTTATTATATTGTGGAATTAACTAGAGACCGTGAGTTTAATTTAAAAACACTATAGTATGTACAAAAAGTACGAGGAGTAATAAACCCTAATTAAGTATGCAAAACCTTTACAGGGAGCACCATGAAATTTTTGATAAATCTCTTACTTTAAATTACATTTCTTCCGTAAATCTAAAAACCAGGTAGATCGACTCCGTATTTGTTTCAGTTGTAGCAAAGTTTAGGGTTTATTCATTGTTAAAGGATTAGCAGATAAGCAATAACGCAATGCAGTGGTGTGTATTTTGGGAAAAAAATACGTTTTAAATTATAATATAATAAAAAATGATAAGAAATAATTATTGGAATACATTTATTACTTACATTTTATTCTATATCCGACTCGGAAGAGGAAGAATTGTTGTTGACATTAATAATAATAGGGTCGATTAAATCATCACAAATATTGTCAATTTTCCACATATTTGCCTCTACTTTGATAACATGCTCGATACAGTTTGTCCAATTTTCCTTACTCACATGACTTACAGCACTCTCAAACAATTTCACAACATCGTTTATTTTAAAAGTAGTATTTTTTTTCCAACTTCCCCCTTTACCTGAGTCCATATTAATTCTATGGGATTAAGTTCACAATGATAAGGGGGAAGTCGAAGAACTGATATACCACGAGAAGCAGCCATTTCTTCTACAATGTAGGTTTTGTATTTATTCTTGTTCATTTTTGCAATTCTGTAAAGTTCTTTCCTTAGTGGATCTTTTGGAAACTTATTATTTTTCGAAATAAGCTACTCCAAAAGCTCTGCTTTACGCCAACGACTTGTGGGCAATGCTTCTCGTAACCGTGAATGGTAACTTGCGTTGTCCATAACAATAACAGCCCCTTTTGGAATCAGATCCAACATTTGAACAAACCATTCCTCGAAGACATCCCCATTCATATCTTCGTGATAGTCCCCCGTGCGTTTTGAAATAAAAGGTAATAATCCACCATCAACAAAACCTTCAGAACTTCCAACATGGACAATGATAAGTCTTTTTCCTTTTCCAGATGGTGGCTGCAAACCTAACGACAAACCTTCCACGAATGCCTGCCTTCCGCTTTTAATGTTTTCATCTTGCCAAGATTTGGAAACTGTATATCCAGCATTTATCCATGTTTCGTCTAAGTAGAAGGTTTTCAAATTTTGTTCTCTGGCATGTCGAATGCCTTTTCTCCAAAAAACTATTTCCGGTTTATCTATCAAGAGAGATTTTCTATTATGTTTTGTATATCTGAAACCCACATCTTTCAAAAGTTTGCATAATGTCATTCTGGAGAATTTTGGATAGTCCGTATCTTCTTGCACTGATGTCATAATTTTGTCAAGTGTTGGAATTTCCTTTCGTAAGTAAAATCCATGGACTTTACGCCTTAGTCTTTGTTTTAATGACTCATCGATCTCAATTGGTTTTCGGCCTGAAGGAGTTTTAGGGGGTTGAAGAGTTCCATTCTTGCTTTCTTTTAGTAATTTATAAATTGTTGATTCAGCAACACACAACATAGCAGCCGTTAATTCCACAATATCATCAACACTTGCACTTGGATCCTTGTTTTTCAATGATATATAACAATTCAATATCAGAGTTTTTTCATTTAAAGATAATGGACCTGTTTTTGGTCGTTTAGATGGTCCTTGGCTTATCGACATTGTTTGATACTTGCACAATTAACATTCAACAAATGTTTTAAATATATTCCAACTGTTTACAATATTATGACAACCATACAACTTCATACAACTTTACTCAAAGAACTAATACTAAGTACTGATTTAATGTACCTACTTTCTTTTAAAATAATATTCCCGATAATGTTTCTAAGAAAACTGGGTTGTTTGGAAAATCCCTCTCAATAATCGAATAATCTGTAAATAGGTGTAATCGTATTAAGCCGATTACAGTAGGCCACTTGCCATTTAAAATTTCTGAGAAAAATTCCCCAAACACTACATATAGGAGTAATACAAATAAAAAATGTTATGTATAAACGGGCATATCCGAACTCTGCCACAAAATAAAATTTTACCTGACTTGTATCAATTTGAGGATTACTGAAATGTTCGAACTGTGCCGCAACCATTTAGTGTAATCCTATTAGAGTCATTAGGGTTTATAATAGACACAATCGGAGGCCCATAGAATTATGTATATTTCTGAAAGGTTTCAAAGATTTCTTGAATTAAATATTTTGAAGAAATCTTGATTGTTTTGATCGATATTTAGGGGATTAGGGGAAGGATGTTGATGCACTTACACTATTGCCTAAAAATCAGGAAGAAGTATTTAATAGTGTTCGTGAATTACAATTACGAACGAACCGAGAAGAGGAATTTCTATTAACAGCAGACCAGGTATTTAAAATTATTGTGTTCTCCTGTTTTTCCAACCTTAATTTATTATGTAATTCGGATTGTATTTTGATGGATGGGACTTTTTTTTACCAAATGTTTATCATTCATGGTTTTAAAAACGGCTATTACGTACCTCTTGTTTTTTGTTTGCTGCCGGACAAATCAAGTCAAACATATTCAAATTTGTTTTTAATTTTCATACAAAAATGTAAAGAAGTAGGCTTAAATTTTCAACCTAAAGAAGTCGTAGTAGATTTTGAACTAAGCATTCATAACGCTATATATGAATGTTTTGGCAGAGATCAAATTCTTTTTGGTTGTAAATTTCATCTCTGTCAAGCTTGGTTTCGTAAGATTCAGGAGTTTCATTTGGTACAAGAGTACAGACAGAAAGGTTCTGTAATTGGCGAATACTTAAAAGTACATTTCGGTATTATGTATCTTAGTCCTGAGGAAGTTATAGAATTTTTTTATAATGAACTACATTTTTTGCTTCCGAATGACCTCTACCTCTATCACTTTTTTTTATTAAAATCCCGTTACCTCTGACCTAAATCGTATATTCTTTAGCATAGCTGCAACTCATTCGTTCAATACAAAATGTACCTTACGGTATACCCTCTTAAAATATATTTTGGTACGTCTACGAAATCTACTTAAATGAATGATTTATTACTCCTTGTCCTTCCTATATAGACTATAATATGAGCATATTCCACGAGGTAAGAGTGGAGACAGTCAATTTCATTAAAGGTATAGTATTATTCGCTTACAAGTTTTCACTTATCTGACACAATTTCGTATTAATAATGTTTTCAACAAACTGTTTCTATAACATACAGTTGTTATGATAAAAATTCATGAATCCTTCGACATAGTACTGTTGGACTCCTTTTTAGAAACCAGATGTACAGGATGCTTTTTAATTTTGGTCATGTAACAATCCAGTTTTTTTATTTAAAAGTTTTCATCACGAAGCATTTTGATGTAATAATGACGTTCAATAATTAAATGGATAAATGCCCATTCTACATTATTATAGATATCGCACATAATACATTGTCATTACTAAAATACAGTGTATAATTAAAGGTATTTAATTAGTACTAAGTTACCATATTAGAAAAATACTATATTTAAAAACAAGTTTCATAAGGCGGGTTTTTATGGAACGAGTCTATGTTTAGAAAACGAGATCCATAACCAAATCCGTTGAATAATAGCATTCCTTCGACTTTCGTGTTCGTTGCACAGTTCAGAAATTTCTACGGCTTCTGTAGGTTGTCCTGCTGAAGGTTCTATAATTAATGCAGTATTCCCAGCTTCATCTACCTCATCCTAAAGAAAATGAAGATTTTGATTGGGGATTACAACTTTTTTAAATAACAATAATCCTGACCATTCTAAGAATTTTCGTATGACGTTTAACAAATCTAATGTCTTTTTACATTTTGCTCATTGGAGATGCGTTTATTGGGAAAATTCCCTGCGAGGAGAGTGTAAGGCCACAAACCCCACGAATCTAACCACAACAGCGTCTTGTATAAAGGAATGCACATACCTGTAAAATCCAGATGTCTATCCTCCAAGTTCTGGTGTGGCGGCGGTAACAATTTCTAATTTTTTTGCGGGTGTGACAACAATTGTCATCCAGACCACAGTATAGTTTTTAGGTTAACTGTATCCATATAGAACATCTAAATCCTAGAGATAAGTACACTCACTTTTGCCAGAGGGCGCTGAGTGTTGCGGTTAAAAACCCAATCAGGGCAGCCGATAATATATGAAAATAGGAGTTGAATAATGCAATAAAAGCAAATTATTTTTTTTGTGGGTTAGTCCACAATTGCACTCATAGCCTCAATTATAGATAATGTTGATCCCTATACTCTTGGTGCAAGTGAACTGACCAGCAATTATAAGTTTTTTGCCAACTGTGAGCATTATGGACATGGTGAATGACCTCATAATTCCTGAAATTTGTATATACTTACTATGCAAATAAAATTATAGTTTAAAAAAATGTGTTTTTACATCTGGAGCAGGTAAAAAATTAAAAACTAAATCGTATAAGAACGTTTTGATTTTACTAAATATATAACAATTCTTAAAGGTATATTTTAATTAAAGGTACTATACCTTTAATTAAAATATACCTTTAAGAATTGTTATATATGTTTTTAAATGAAACTCACGGTCTCTAGTTAATTCCACAATATAATAAAAGTTATTGAAAATTCTAAAAAATTGACAATTCAATAACTTTTATTATATTGTGGAATTAACTAGAGACCGTGAGTTTAATTTAAAAACACTATAGTATGTACAAAAAGTACGAGGAGTAATAAACCCTAATTAAGTATGCAAAACCTTTACAGGGAGCACCATGAAATTTTTGATAAATCTCTTACTTTAAATTACATTTCTTCCGTAAATCTAAAAACCAGGTAGATCGACTCCGTATTTGTTTCAGTTGTAGCAAAGTTTAGGGTTTATTCATTGTTAAAGGATTAGCAGATAAGCAATAACGCAATGCAGTGGTGTGTATTTTGGGAAAAAAATACGTTTTAAATTATAATATAATAAAAAATGATAAGAAATAATTATTGGAATACATTTATTACTTACATTTTATTCTATATCCGACTCGGAAGAGGAAGAATTGTTGTTGACATTAATAATAATAGGGTCGATTAAATCATCACAAATATTGTCAATTTTCCACATATTTGCCTCTACTTTGATAACATGCTCGATACAGTTTGTCCAATTTTCCTTACTCACATGACTTACAGCACTCTCAAACAATTTCACAACATCGTTTATTTTAAAAGTAGTATTTTTTTTCCAACTTCCCCCTTTACCTGAGCCCATATTAATTCTATGGGATTAAGTTCACAATGATAAGGGGGAAGTCGAAGAACTGATATACCACGAGAAGCAGCCATTTCTTCTACAATGTAGGTTTTGTATTTATTCTTGTTCATTTTTGCAATTCTGTAAAGTTCTTTCCTTAGTGGATCTTTTGGAAACTTATTATTTTTCGAAATAAGCTACTCCAAAAGCTCTGCTTTACGCCAACGACTTGTGGGCAATGCTTCTCGTAACCGTGAATGGTAACTTGCGTTGTCCATAACAATAACAGCCCCTTTTGGAATCAGATCCAACATTTGAACAAACCATTCCTCGAAGACATCCCCATTCATATCTTCGTGATAGTCCCCCGTGCGTTTTGAAATAAAAGGTAATAATCCACCATCAACAAAACCTTCAGAACTTCCAACATGGACAATGATAAGTCTTTTTCCTTTTCCAGATGGTGGCTGCAAACCTAACGACAAACCTTCCACGAATGCCTGCCTTCCGCTTTTAATGTTTTCATCTTGCCAAGATTTGGAAACTGTATATCCAGCATTTATCCATGTTTCGTCTAAGTAGAAGGTTTTCAAATTTTGTTCTCTGGCATGTCGAATGCCTTTTCTCCAAAAAACTATTTCCGGTTTATCTATCAAGAGAGATTTTCTATTATGTTTTGTATATCTGAAACCCACATCTTTCAAAAGTTTGCATAATGTCATTCTGGAGAATTTTGGATAGTCCGTATCTTCTTGCACTGATGTCATAATTTTGTCAAGTGTTGGAATTTCCTTTCGTAAGTAAAATCCATGGACTTTACGCCTTAGTCTTTGTTTTAATGACTCATCGATCTCAATTGGTTTTCGGCCTGAAGGAGTTTTAGGGGGTTGAAGAGTTCCATTCTTGCTTTCTTTTAGTAATCTATAAATTGTTGATTCAGCAACACACAACATAGCAGCCGTTAATTCCACAATATCATCAACACTTGCACTTGGATCCTTGTTTTTCAATGATATATAACAATTCAATATCAGAGTTTTTTCATTTAAAGATAATGGACCTGTTTTTGGTCGTTTAGATGGTCCTTGGCTTATCGACATTGTTTGATACTTGCACAATTAACATTCAACAAATGTTTTAAATATATTCCAACTGTTTACAATATTATGACAACCATACAACTTCATACAACTTTACTCAAAGAACTAATACTAAGTACTGATTTAATGTACCTACTTTCTTTTAAAATAATATTCCCGATAATGTTTCTAAGAAAACTGGGTTGTTTGGAAAATCCCTCTCAATAATCGAATAATCTGTAAATAGGTGTAATCGTATTAAGCCGATTACAGTAGGCCACTTGCCATTTAAAATTTCTGAGAAAAATTCCCCAAACACTACATATAGGAGTAATACAAATAAAAAATGTTATGTATAAACGGGCATATCCGAACTCTGCCACAAAATAAAATTTTACCTGACTTGTATCAATTTGAGGATTACTGAAATGTTCGAACTGTGCCGCAACCATTTAGTGTAATCCTATTAGAGTCATTAGGGTTTATAATAGACACAATCGGAGGCCCATAGAATTATGTATATTTCTGAAAGGTTTCAAAGATTTCTTGAATTAAATATTTTGAAGAAATCTTGATTGTTTTGATCGATATTTAGGGGATTAGGGGAAGGATGTTGATGCACTTACACTATTGCCTAAAAATCAGGAAGAAGTATTTAATAGTGTTCGTGAATTACAATTACGAACGAACCGAGAAGAGGAATTTCTATTAACAGCAGACCAGGTATTTAAAATTATTGTGTTCTCCTGTTTTTCCAACCTTAATTTATTATGTAATTCGGATTGTATTTTGATGGATGGGACTTTTTTTTACCAAATGTTTATCATTCATGGTTTTAAAAACGGCTATTACGTACCTCTTGTTTTTTGTTTGCTGCCGGACAAATCAAGTCAAACATATTCAAATTTGTTTTTAATTTTCATACAAAAATGTAAAGAAGTAGGCTTAAATTTTCAACCTAAAGAAGTCGTAGTAGATTTTGAACTAAGCATTCATAACGCTATATATGAATGTTTTGGCAGAGATCAAATTCTTTTTGGTTGTAAATTTCATCTCTGTCAAGCTTGGTTTCGTAAGATTCAGGAGTTTCATTTGGTACAAGAGTACAGACAGAAAGGTTCTGTAATTGGCGAATACTTAAAAGTACATTTCGGTATTATGTATCTTAGTCCTGAGGAAGTTATAGAATTTTTTTATAATGAACTACATTTTTTGCTTCCGAATGACCTCTACCTCTATCACTTTTTTTTATTAAAATCCCGTTACCTCTGACCTAAATCGTATATTCTTTAGCATAGCTGCAACTCATTCGTTCAATACAAAATGTACCTTACGGTATACCCTCTTAAAATATATTTTGGTACGTCTACGAAATCTACTTAAATGAATGATTTATTACTCCTTGTCCTTCCTATATAGACTATAATATGAGCATATTCCACGAGGTAAGAGTGGAGACAGTCAATTTCATTAAAGGTATAGTATTATTCGCTTACAAGTTTTCACTTATCTGACACAATTTCGTATTAATAATGTTTTCAACAAACTGTTTCTATAACATACAGTTGTTATGATAAAAATTCATGAATCCTTCGACATAGTACTGTTGGACTCCTTTTTAGAAACCAGATGTACAGGATGCTTTTTAATTTTGGTCATGTAACAATCCAGTTTTTTTATTTAAAAGTTTTCATCACGAAGCATTTTGATGTAATAATGACGTTCAATAATTAAATGGATAAATGCCCATTCTACATTATTATATATATCGCACATAATACATTGTCATTACTAAAATACAGTGTATAATTAAAGGTATTTAATTAGTACTAAGTTACCATATTAGAAAAATACTATATTTAAAAACAAGTTTCATAAGGCGGGTTTTTATGGAACGAGTCTATGTTTAGAAAACGAGATCCATAACCAAATCCGTTGAATAATAGCATTCCTTCGACTTTCGTGTTCGTTGCACAGTTCAGAAATTTCTACGGCTTCTGTAGGTTGTCCTGCTGAAGGTTCTATAATTAATGCAGTATTCCCAGCTTCATCTACCTCATCCTAAAGAAAATGAAGATTTTGATTGGGGATTACAACTTTTTTAAATAACAATAATCCTGACCATTCTAAGAATTTTCGTATGACGTTTAACAAATCTAATGTCTTTTTACATTTTGCTCATTGGAGATGCGTTTATTGGGAAAATTCCCTGCGAGGAGAGTGTAAGGCCACAAACCCCACGAATCTAACCACAACAGCGTCTTGTATAAAGGAATGCACATACCTGTAAAATCCAGATGTCTATCCTCCAAGTTCTGGTGTGGCGGCGGTAACAATTTCTAATTTTTTTGCGGGTGTGACAACAATTGTCATCCAGACCACAGTATAGTTTTTAGGTTAACTGTATCCATATAGAACATCTAAATCCTAGAGATAAGTACACTCACTTTTGCCAGAGGGCGCTGAGTGTTGCGGTTAAAAACCCAATCAGGGCAGCCGATAATATATGAAAATAGGAGTTGAATAATGCAATAAAAGCAAATTATTTTTTTTGTGGGTTAGTCCACAATTGCACTCATAGCCTCAATTATAGATAATGTTGATCCCTATACTCTTGGTGCAAGTGAACTGACCAGCAATTATAAGTTTTTTGCCAACTGTGAGCATTATGGACATGGTGAATGACCTCATAATTCCTGAAATTTGTATATACTTACTATGCAAATAAAATTATAGTTTAAAAAAATGTGTTTTTACATCTGGAGCAGGTAAAAAATTAAAAACTAAATCGTATAAGAACGTTTTGATTTTACTAAATATATAACAATTCTTAAAGGTATATTTTAATTAAAGGTACTATACCTTTAATTAAAATATACCTTTAAGAATTGTTATATATGTTTTTAAATGAAACTCACGGTCTCTAGTTAATTCCACAATATAATAAAAGTTATTGAAAATTCTAAAAAAATGACAATTCAATAACTTTTATTATATTGTGGAATTAACTAGAGACCGTGAGTTTAATTTAAAAACACTATAGTATGTACAAAAAGTACGAGGAGTAATAAACCCTAATTAAGTATGCAAAACCTTTACAGGGAGCACCATGAAATTTTTGATAAATCTCTTACTTTAAATTACATTTCTTCCGTAAATCTAAAAACCAGGTAGATCGACTCCGTATTTGTTTCAGTTGTAGCAAAGTTTAGGGTTTATTCATTGTTAAAGGATTAGCAGATAAGCAATAACGCAATGCAGTGGTGTGTATTTTGGGAAAAAAATACGTTTTAAATTATAATATAATAAAAAATGATAAGAAATAATTATTGGAATACATTTATTACTTACATTTTATTCTATATCCGACTCGGAAGAGGAAGAATTGTTGTTGACATTAATAATAATAGGGTCGATTAAATCATCACAAATATTGTCAATTTTCCACATATTTGCCTCTACTTTGATAACATGCTCGATACAGTTTGTCCAATTTTCCTTACTCACATGACTTACAGCACTCTCAAACAATTTCACAACATCGTTTATTTTAAAAGTAGTATTTTTTTTCCAACTTCCCCCTTTACCTGAGCCCATATTAATTCTATGGGATTAAGTTCACAATGATAAGGGGGAAGTCGAAGAACTGATATACCACGAGAAGCAGCCATTTCTTCTACAATGTAGGTTTTGTATTTATTCTTGTTCATTTTTGCAATTCTGTAAAGTTCTTTCCTTAGTGGATCTTTTGGAAACTTATTATTTTTCGAAATAAGCTACTCCAAAAGCTCTGCTTTACGCCAACGACTTGTGGGCAATGCTTCTCGTAACCGTGAATGGTAACTTGCGTTGTCCATAACAATAACAGCCCCTTTTGGAATCAGATCCAACATTTGAACAAACCATTCCTCGAAGACATCCCCATTCATATCTTCGTGATAGTCCCCCGTGCGTTTTGAAATAAAAGGTAATAATCCACCATCAACAAAACCTTCAGAACTTCCAACATGGACAATGATAAGTCTTTTTCCTTTTCCAGATGGTGGCTGCAAACCTAACGACAAACCTTCCACGAATGCCTGCCTTCCGCTTTTAATGTTTTCATCTTGCCAAGATTTGGAAACTGTATATCCAGCATTTATCCATGTTTCGTCTAAGTAGAAGGTTTTCAAATTTTGTTCTCTGGCATGTCGAATGCCTTTTCTCCAAAAAACTATTTCCGGTTTATCTATCAAGAGAGATTTTCTATTATGTTTTGTATATCTGAAACCCACATCTTTCAAAAGTTTGCATAATGTCATTCTGGAGAATTTTGGATAGTCCGTATCTTCTTGCACTGATGTCATAATTTTGTCAAGTGTTGGAATTTCCTTTCGTAAGTAAAATCCATGGACTTTACGCCTTAGTCTTTGTTTTAATGACTCATCGATCTCAATTGGTTTTCGGCCTGAAGGAGTTTTAGGGGGTTGAAGAGTTCCATTCTTGCTTTCTTTTAGTAATCTATAAATTGTTGATTCAGCAACACACAACATAGCAGCCGTTAATTCCACAATATCATCAACACTTGCACTTGGATCCTTGTTTTTCAATGATATATAACAATTCAATATCAGAGTTTTTTCATTTAAAGATAATGGACCTGTTTTTGGTCGTTTAGATGGTCCTTGGCTTATCGACATTGTTTGATACTTGCACAATTAACATTCAACAAATGTTTTAAATATATTCCAACTGTTTACAATATTATGACAACCATACAACTTCATACAACTTTACTCAAAGAACTAATACTAAGTACTGATTTAATGTACCTACTTTCTTTTAAAATAATATTCCCGATAATGTTTCTAAGAAAACTGGGTTGTTTGGAAAATCCCTCTCAATAATCGAATAATCTGTAAATAGGTGTAATCGTATTAAGCCGATTACAGTAGGCCACTTGCCATTTAAAATTTCTGAGAAAAATTCCCCAAACACTACATATAGGAGTAATACAAATAAAAAATATTATGTATAAACGGGCATATCCGAACTCTGCCACAAAATAAAATTTTACCTGACTTGTATCAATTTGAGGATTACTGAAATGTTCGAACTGTGCCGCAACCATTTAGTGTAATCCTATTAGAGTCATTAGGGTTTATAATAGACACAATCGGAGGCCCATAGAATTATGTATATTTCTGAAAGGTTTCAAAGATTTCTTGAATTAAATATTTTGAAGAAATCTTGATTGTTTTGATCGATATTTAGGGGATTAGGGGAAGGATGTTGATGCACTTACACTATTGCCTAAAAATCAGGAAGAAGTATTTAATAGTGTTCGTGAATTACAATTACGAACGAACCGAGAAGAGGAATTTCTATTAACAGCAGACCAGGTATTTAAAATTATTGTGTTCTCCTGTTTTTCCAACCTTAATTTATTATGTAATTCGGATTGTATTTTGATGGATGGGACTTTTTTTTACCAAATGTTTATCATTCATGGTTTTAAAAACGGCTATTACGTACCTCTTGTTTTTTGTTTGCTGCCGGACAAATCAAGTCAAACATATTCAAATTTGTTTTTAATTTTCATACAAAAATGTAAAGAAGTAGGCTTAAATTTTCAACCTAAAGAAGTCGTAGTAGATTTTGAACTAAGCATTCATAACGCTATATATGAATGTTTTGGCAGAGATCAAATTCTTTTTGGTTGTAAATTTCATCTCTGTCAAGCTTGGTTTCGTAAGATTCAGGAGTTTCATTTGGTACAAGAGTACAGACAGAAAGGTTCTGTAATTGGCGAATACTTAAAAGTACCTTTCGGTATTATGTATCTTAGTCCTGAGGAAGTTATAGAATTTTTTTATAATGAACTACATTTTTTGCTTCCGAATGACCTCTACCTCTATCACTTTTTTTTATTAAAATCCCGTTACCTCTGACCTAAATCGTATATTCTTTAGCATAGCTGCAACTCATTCGTTCAATACAAAATGTACCTTACGGTATACCCTCTTAAAATATATTTTGGTACGTCTACGAAATCTACTTAAATGAATGATTTATTACTCCTTGTCCTTCCTATATAGACTATAATATGAGCATATTCCACGAGGTAAGAGTGGAGACAGTCAATTTCATTAAAGGTATAGTATTATTCGCTTACAAGTTTTCACTTATCTGACACAATTTCGTATTAATAATGTTTTCAACAAACTGTTTCTATAACATACAGTTGTTATGATAAAAATTCATGAATCCTTCGACATAGTACTGTTGGACTCCTTTTTAGAAACCAGATGTACAGGATGCTTTTTAATTTTGGTCATGTAACAATCCAGTTTTTTTATTTAAAAGTTTTCATCACGAAGCATTTTGATGTAATAATGACGTTCAATAATTAAATGGATAAATGCCCATTCTACATTATTATAGATATCGCACATAATACATTGTCATTACTAAAATACAGTGTATAATTAAAGGTATTTAATTAGTACTAAGTTACCATATTAGAAAAATACTATATTTAAAAACAAGTTTCATAAGGCGGGTTTTTATGGAACGAGTCTATGTTTAGAAAACGAGATCCATAACCAAATCCGTTGAATAATAGCATTCCTTCGACTTTCGTGTTCGTTGCACAGTTCAGAAATTTCTACGGCTTCTGTAGGTTGTCCTGCTGAAGGTTCTATAATTAATGCAGTATTCCCAGCTTCATCTACCTCATCCTAAAGAAAATGAAGATTTTGATTGGGGATTACAACTTTTTTAAATAACAATAATCCTGACCATTCTAAGAATTTTCGTATGACGTTTAACAAATCTAATGTCTTTTTACACTTTGCTCATTGGAGATGCGTTTATTGGGAAAATTCCCTGCGAGGAGAGTGTAAGGCCACACACCCCACGAATCTAACCACAACAGCGTCTTGTATAAAGGAATGCACATACCTGTAAAATCCAGATGTCTATCCTCCAAGTTCTGGTGTGGCGGCGGTAACAATTTCTAATTTTTTTGCGGGTGTGACAACAATTGTCATCCAGACCACAGTATAGTTTTTAGGTTAACTGTATCCATATAGAACATCTAAATCCTAGAGATAAGTACACTCACTTTTGCCAGAGGGCGCTGAGTGTTGCGGTTAAAAACCCAATCAGGGCTATCCCTAACTTACAGTTTGGCTGGTTTTCCTAAAAAAATTGTTTAGTTTAACACCATATTTAACTATAAATTCAAACAATTTTGGATAATAATTTTTGTATTTCTTATGTACTAATATAATTTACCTACCTTATACAAAATGATCTGTACAAATTCATGCCTGTTTAAGGAATGTATCGCACAAATTGCCCCGTTTAAAGCCCTAACCCAACATTCTCGACGGTGTTTTGATAAGGCGTTCAGCATTTTTCCTCGGATTTGTAAGGGTTTGGGGATTTTAAAATAACGAATTTGATCTATTTCTACCCCTTTGGAATATCCCACAGCAGTTCATAACGCCGGAATTTTAAATTATTTACATTTTAAAAAACGATATTTTCTATTGTTTACAATGACGCGGACGTTTAGTATGCCCTACCTACTTTTGGCGGGCTGGTCGTGACGTCACCTCAAAATGATCTATATAAACACGTCTTAACTATAATATTAGTATTTGCTTTTTTTCTATCCCCCGGCTGAGCTTAACTAACTACAGAATTCTTAGCTGAGCTGAGTTGTAGTTCGAACGCATGTTCCAAACGCTGCAAAGTCGACAATATCGGCGCAAGCGCATTTGCATACAAACAAAGATGAAAAGGTAAACAAAACCAAATATTTGTTGAATTAGGCAATCCAACGACCTGTCAAAATAAATTCAATATGGCGGCGACGGTCAAATAAACAACAAAGTTACTGTAGGGTGTGATTGTTTAACCCACGTTAAATTGGTTTTCTTTCTGTTTATTGGCTGTAAATTGTGGTTATGTAGTTGATTTTGGAAGCCATTCTAATCGTGATGAAGTTTCGTTTTATCGCGTTCCCGCAGAGACAAAACACAGGTTTCTGACGAAGAAAAACGATTTGACCAAACTTCGCAGGGCTGCATGGATTGCAGCAATAAAGAGAGACGATCTGACCGAATCTATATTGAGGCACCAGAAAGTTTACTGTAGACACTTTATAACTGGCAGGCTTCTTATCAAATATTATATCCACCCTACTAGCTCCTAGTTTACGTAGTTTGCACTCAAGTAGTTATTAACTCATTTTAGGCAAACCTGCTGTCCTCGAAGATAAAGAACACCCTGACTGGGTACCATCTCAACATATGGGACATGTGTCTCAGAAAGTAAAAAAAGGGCTGCAGATGTTGATCGAAAGAATCGCAGAGATAAAAGGACAAAACTGACTGACATTAAGGTAAAAAATAATTAATAGTAGTCCTTTTTTATGTAAATTGTCTCAGGAGCTTAATGACAATTGATTGGGATATGTTTAACTGATCGTCCTGGTCAAGCAAACATACTCGATGAGCATGTTTTGCACACTTCATATTGATAAAAAGAATGATAATTTTTAGTAATAGCAATGTTAAGTTATTTATTGATAGTTGCTGAAAATTGTTATAATTAATTACTTTGTCAGCAGGTCATGGATATTGATGAAATGCCTCGACAGTCCCAGCATGATCAAATTGAATTTATGGAAACTGTGGTGTCTATGATGCTTAAGTATTTATGCTTTAGTTTTGAAGCTAAACATTAAGTAAATATTACTTTGCAACTTTTATTATTTCTCAACATTTAATGAATGTTTTATTTTGATTTGTTCTTAAATTAGTAATAATTCTGGTCTTTTCATAATACGTATAACGTTTATTATAGTAATATATTTTTACATAGCTTTGTCAATAAGATCAAAATATTTGAACAATGAGGCTGAAGTTCATTGATTTTACTCATGTTAATATTAGGAATATGTATTGTAATATACACATGTCAAAATGAAATAAAATTTATAGTTTGCTGTGTAATATAATTGTTTTTCTAAAGCATCAAATGTCACACACTTTAGGGACAAACAAAAAATAAAAGCCTTATATAACAGTTTATCTTTTCCAAAAACAAAAAAAGCTAGAAAATAAAAGCCCTAAGGTCATAGAAATAATTTCACAAGACAACATCGACAAAAAACAATCATTTATAAACTCATTACATAACTCCAAATACATATATAATTCCTTACAATTAATGAAAGGCTAACTTAGTTCTACATTTATTTACAAAAAATAAAATACAACACTGATTTAATAGCAGAAAGTTACACATAATATATCTATTAGCTAAACTATTTATGTTTCTCCAACATCTGGATTTTACACTAATAACGATTTAAAATAAGCGCTCTTCATCTTAAAATAGGAAAATTGTCGTTCTCGAACACTACACAACACCTTAAACCCCCCACAAAATACAAAGTAAACCGTTTTATAACTATAAAACTCTGCAGCATTCTAAACATAAATGAATATACTGAATCCAATATTTGACCGTCGCCGCCTGATTAGGCAATCCAAACCACGTGACTTTTTAGCTGTCAATATGGCGGCGACGGTCAAACATTGGATTCAGTACATTCATTTATGTTTAGAATGCTGCAGAGTTTTATAGTTATAAAACGGTTTACTTTGTATTTTGTGGGGTTTTAAGGTGTTTTGTAGTGTTTGAGAAGGACAATTTTCCTATTTCAAGACGAAGAGCGCTTATTTTAAATCGTTATTAGTGTAAAATCTAGATGTTGGAGAAACAGAAATAGTTTAGCTAATAGATATATTATGTGTAACCTTTTGCTATTGAATCAGTGTTGTATTTTATTTTTAGTAAATAAATGTAGAACTAAGTTAGCCTTTCAATAATTGTAAGGAATTATATATGTATTTGGAGTTATGTAATGAGTTTATAAATGATTGTTTTTGTGAAATTGTTTCTATGGCCTTAGGAGTTTTATTTTCTAGCTTTATGTGTTATATAAGGGTTTCATTTTTTGTTTCTCCCTAAAGTGTGTGACATTTGATGCATTAGAAAAACAATTATTTTACACTGCAAAATATAAATTTTATTTCATTTTGATATGTGTATATTACAATACATATTTCTAATATTAACATGAGTAAAATCAATGAAACTTCAGCCTCATTGTTCAAATATTTTGATATTTTTGACAAAGCTACGTAAAAATATATTACTATAATAACACTTAGTACATAAACGTTATACGTATTATGAAGAGACAAGAATTATTACTAATTTAACCCTTAACTACTGTGGTACAAGTTTAATGACGGTACGTGTGTGGTGCGGTCATGGTGACCGGAATATATAGTTGCCATAAAAAATTATATAATTGAAATATTTTCATATTATTTTATTGTAATAATATGAATGGAATATTTTTTGATGGAAATAAAATATATATAATTAAAAACCGGGCATATTTTTGACAAAATTTTATTTTCTTGGTTAACAACTACTTTTTTAACAAAATTAAACATTCTATTTATTATTAACCATTAAACAAAAACTAATAATTCTAAAATCAAACTAGCCTTCTTTTTCTTAAGACAGAGGTATAAACTTACAAAAAAATAAGAAACATTGGAAAAAAAATAGAATTTTCACAAAAATCACACTAGGTAAAAAATTATAAATTAGACCTGCAGTTTATACAGATATATGTTGAACATTCACCACAAATTGGCTTGGTACATGTGTTACACAAGTGGAATGTTTTTCTTTTTATTCTTGAAGGACAAGTGTAGCAAGTTTTTCTTTTTTCAAGTTTCTCCATGGGGACTTGTCCTAGATGTTCTTCAGGAATGTTTAAAATCCTCCGTATTGTAGATCGTAGCTCTCGAGGAATCCTTTGATTAGCTAATCTTCTTTCTAAATGTGGCCTAACTAGCTCATCGGCAAGTTCTTTTATGAAATCAGTTTTTTGAACTGCTTTACTATTCCTAATACTCTGATGGATAATGTGAGCATTTATTGCACTTATGTCCATGATTCTGAAAAATACCACCATAGGCCATCGTCTTGTGCGGCGGCTTGTAGAATGTTTGGCGCACTTTTCGTCAACCGCATCTACCCCGCCTTTTGTGGAATTATAGTAAGTGATAATCTCCGGCAGTTTCGTATTATCGTCAAATGATTTGGAATGGTGCATAGACGATACGAGAATAACTGCTTTATTTCGTTTTGGGACATGCGAAACCAAAGTAATTTCTTTAGTAAAACCAAATAATGTTCCCTCATCACCAATCTTTCTGCTCCTTTTTGGCAGGAACTCCGGGGGTATTTCTTTTTTATTTTTCTTAACTGTTCCGACATATGTGAGCCCTCGATTCGCTAGCTGCTCGACAACCTCTAAGGAAGTGAACCAATTATCGGCGGTTATGTTTCGATTTGATCTTTCTATTGGCTTTACTAGTCTTAATACGGACTGTGTGGGTTTTGCAAATTTTCTTAAATTTTCTTCCAAACCAAATCCATCTGAATCTTTGCCAGTATATATATATATCCATTAAAAAAGTACTGGGTACGGGCATCTGTCATGCATACGATCTTAATGCCATATTTGCATGGCTTGTTGGGCATGTACATCTTGAATCTGCATCTTCCCCGAAAATACACCAACATCTCATCAATGCAGCAGTTAACTCCCAAAGAATATGCATTCTGACAATTTTTAATAAATTGTTTAAAAAATTCAGATATTGGAGCTATAGGATCTTCTTTTTTTCTAAGATTTCGGTCTAAAGAATTATCAAAGCGTAAGCACGCTAATAAAAATGCAAATTTCTGCTTACTCATCACGCTTCGAAATATTTCTCGTCCAGTGCCGTCAGTTGCAAATATTCGTGATAAATTTTCGTGATTTGACACAAATATTGCGGTATAAAATAACAGTCCAATAAATGCTCGTAACTCAACGATGTCCAAATCTTGATGCTCTGCCCTAGAAGAATTTTTTAGCTTATCCCTTTGTATCTTTATTTTCTGATTAGTCCAATTTAAAATTATGTTTAACATATCATCTTGGATAAGCAAGCTCCACACAGCAGATGGTTGTGCTTCTTGTCCCAATAGACCAGCGGATCCTCGTAAAGTTGGTAAACGTAAAACAATATTATGCTTCTGTGTTCGACTGCGAGATACAAAACTTTCAGATGACCACTTGAATCGGTTTTTGCCAAAGAAATTTTTTGAACGATTTGTAGTTTGATTTACCAGTTCCTCATCAGCATCCTCCCGTTCATTTAAACTTGCCAACTCTTCATCTTCCCCTTCTTGCTCCGAATCAGTGTCATGTTCACTGGGTACGTAGACACTTTCACTGGCACTATCTTCGTCGCTATCAATTGCATTTTCCGTTTCTATCTCATCCAACCACTTTAAAGCAGTTTCTTCAAAATCGGGATCCGTAAAACGAAGTTTTTTTGAAGGTCCGACATCACAATTGTCCATTATGAAAAAAATATGGGTAACAAACACAGCAATAATAAATTACACTAATGCTGTGCTGAGGTCACTATGACCGCAACAAAATTTCAACTCGACGTAATTTAAAAACAAAAGCGAGTAACACGCGACTACCGCACCTGCCTTCTTAAAATATACTAATTTGAAGATACAGAGACGCCCAAGACTATACAACTAGGGAGGGGCTTAATACTAGAGATGTTCAAATAGGCATCGGTCACGGTGACCGCACTACAGTAGTTAAGGGTTAAGTACAAATCAAAATAAAACAATCATTAAATGTTAAGAAATACTTAAAGTTGCAAAGTAATATTTACTAAATGTTTTGCTTCAAAACTAAAACATAAATACTTAAGCATCATAGACACTACAGTCTCCATAAATTCAATTTGATCATGCTGGGACTGTTGAGGCATTTCATCAATATCTATGACCTGTTGCCAAAGTAATTAATTATAACAATTTTCAGCAACTATCAATACATAACTATATTGCTATTACTAAAAATTAACATTCTTTTTATCAAAATAAAGTGTGCAAAACATGCTCATCGAGTATATTTTCTTGACCAGGACGATCAGTTAAACATATCCCAATCAATTGTCATTAAGCTTTTGAGACAATTTACACAAAATGGACTACTATTAATTATTTTTTACCTTAGTGTTTGTCAGTTTTGTCCTTTTATCTCTGCGATTCTTTCGGTCCTACGTCACCGGTATGACGTAAAGTACCAATTACAGGCGAAATCCTTTGGCTCTCAATTGGTATAGCTGATTGATGAAATTTACATTTACGTTTTGTATTGCGATCAAAAAAGTTATTTATGGAGTTTCACTACATTGTCTTGGAGTTTTGAGTTAAATATATACAGCAAAAACCCAAAAAAAGCTTCTTGCCATTTATAATAAAATCAACAGATTCCATTATTACTAGATAAAAAAAGAAAAAAACAGACAAACTTAAAGAATTTTTAGAATATTGGCCAAAAATTCAATTCGTTTCAACGACTTTGTTTGTTTACAAATAAAAAACAAGACAAAAATTACTTTGGACAAGGATAGAAAGCTACCAATTCAGTAACCGTGCTGCAGATCTCGGTATGTGATTTGACAGACCAAAAAGGGTACCAAAGTAAGCTTGACGTCATCGTTTTTCGAAACGAAATCGATTAGTATGTATTTGACAGACCAAAGTGGGGTACGAAAGCGGGACGAAATCGCTAAAAGTTACCAATAAAATCAGGAAATCAGAAAATGGATTTACTGGATCCACATTTGGAACAACACATATTTGTAAGTAGGTCTCGAAGAAGGTAAACCTTTATAAATTTTAATTTAAAATCGATTATTTTAATAACTACCTGAATAATAAAGTGATTAATAAGTGCATTTTACATGCATTTTTTATTTTAAAATATCTATTTATATATAATAACTTGTCTTTAGGAATTCCTCTATGAAGATTCATCATCATCCAGTTCCAGTAAAAATACTTCCAGCGATGAAACAGATCAATCAGATTCAGAGTCTTCTCTTGAGGAAAATATATTGATGGGTAGAAGAAGTCATACTAGATTAAACAATTTTGTTGAAAGTATTGTGGCCAGGTATGATGGGATTGATTTTCAAGAACATTTTCTTATGGAAAGGACAACCGTCAATTATGTTATTGGTTTGTTGAAAACAAAATATCTGTACACATGTAATTTATGCTTATCCATTTGTCGGAAAAATTTCATTAGCCCATGTTTTACCTGAACATACATATGGTAGAAAACTAGTAACTCCAAAAAAAGTCATCCTTTTAACTATTTGGTACTTAGCCAATGCAGAGACATTTAGGCAAGTTTCAGACAGTTTTGATGTATGTAAAAGCTCTGCATATGTGATTATAAAAAAAATTACAGATTATGTTGTACTTAATAGCAAGGACTACATTAAATGGACTTCAGAAGAAGAATCAATACAGCATATAGAAGCAGCATTTTATAACAAAGGCCACATACATGGTGTCATTGGTGCCATAGAGGGAAGCCCTATCAAAATCAAAAGGCCAGCAAATGATCAAGAGGCTTTTTACAATAGAAAAGGCTATCACAGCATAGTAATCCAAGCAGTTTGTGACAATGAGAAACGTTTTACTGAGATATTTTGTGGAGAGGCTGGGTGGCAACATGACGGAAGGGTGCTTCGAAAATCAAACCTATATAAAAGAGCGGAAGAAGGAAACTTAAACTTGGGGAATCTCTTTACTAGGAGATTCAGCTTATCCTGTGCGTCCATGGCTGATTCCCCAATTTAAAGATAACGTTCATTTAACAAACAACCACCTTATCTTCAATAAGAGGCATTCTTCTACAAGAATTGTCATAGAACATTCCTTAGGCCTACTAAAAGGTCGGTTTAGACGACTTCTACATGGATTTGATAATTTCAATATAAATTTTATAGTTGCATGTGTTATTTGTGCTTGTGTTTTTCACAACATTTGAATTAATTTAGATGATCTTAACATAGAAATTTTAGAAGTACCAGCTATTCAAAACATAGGAATAAATCCTATACAAGATCATCTTGAGGGCGTTAACAGGAGACAACTTTTATTTCAGGAAATGTTTGGATAACTAGACAGTGTTTCAGAGTGAACAATACAAGAACACGTAAACCTTTTTGGAACACACTGTACAGATATTCTACAGGTACATGTTAGGTACTATTCTTTCACTTATTAGTTTAGATTTATTTTGCCATAGATAGGTAAATAAAAATACTTTGTTAATTGTTATATTGTTTTATTTCTTGCAAAAATATTCACCAACAAACCTAAGTTACACTCGCCTATCCAATACAACCAAAAATACTGTTTTAATTTACTTGATATAGCAAAATGTTAATGAATGCATCACTTAAGTAACTCTTAACTTGATTAAAAAATGTAACTATTTAGTTTTTAAAAAAATAGCCTATTATTCCTTACTAATACTTTTCTTGACCTTTCAAGGCCAGGAAGTTTTCAAGTACTTTGATTTTCCTGTCTTCTTGCTCCAACTTTTTTTTCAGCAGTCCTAGTTTCTCTGCATTATGGAGTTCCTTTTTAATCATTATTTTTAAGTTTCTCTGTATTCCTCCAGCAACTCTTCTCTTCTTTGCAAAAAGTTTTTCTTAATATTCATGTATTCCTGTGTTGGATTCTTCCTTTTTCTAACATTATGAGAGGGGCCGGAACGGGTAGGAGTTGTAGTGCACAATGGAGATTCAATATTTTCGACATCCTCGACGTTCTCGGGAAATATTTTGGTAACAGGTTTATCTTGAATTTTTTCTCTAGATAAGTTTTTCGCCACGATTTTAATATCTGAAGTGATAGCTGAGCCTGCATCAACGCTGTATGGGCTACTGTTACTAGGTTTGTAGCCTAAAACAAAATATGATTCAATATAGTTCTTCTAGGTTTCTCCTGATTCGATTTGTTTTTTATGGTTGCTGACAATTCATAAGAATGATAACAAGATATAAGCTTTATAATCTGCAAAAGGTATCACTGACCTATAAAAGTAAAATGTGCATTTCTGCGTGCACGACATCTTGTGGTAGAAAATATGTAGGACTCTAAACACTATTTTGGTAAATAATTTCAAGTAGTGGGCATATCTCTATTTATTTACAGAAAAGAGGATCCACTGCAGAGCAATATCTAATAAAATTGAAAAAGGAAGGATTGAAATTTGTTGTCAAGTGCTTATTTACTACAATAAACTACATAACATTTCTAGCATGTCGATGCAAGAAAAAAAACAACTGTACAACTAGGTACAACAGATGTTTTTTTGTTTGGAAAATTAATTACAATGAAAACTTATATAAAAACATTTAATATGAATGAAACAAACATTATATAAACATAAGAGAGCATGAATCTAGTAAGAGGGAAGAGGCGAGGCCTTAATCATTTTAAAAAGGAAGTATTTATTAGGTTCAAAAAATATGTAGGTATTATATCCTTTTTGTGAATAATAAATATTTTTTTATAGGTACCTACTCACCTAAAATTGCATCCATCTTATTAAAGAAATGAAATCTCGATGGTCCTTCCCTTGTCCTGACTTTCCTATCCTTAGCTTTATTATAACTCTGAACAAAATTTGCCCACTTTTTCTTCACTTCATTTACAGGTACTACAATCTTTGAACTTGCTAAATCGTTTGTGATGTTTTGCCAAGCTTTCTTTCTCATTGTGGGATTGGCAGACTGCAGATCTCTACAATGACTTTCATTGGAAGAAATAAGTTTTAGTATCGCATCATAAGACCAAAGTCGTCTTCTATCAGGGACAGTTGGACTTTGCATCGTATCTTCCTCGAAAACATCTTCAGCTATGTCCATATTCATATTACTATTATTTTTATCACGTTTCTGGCATAATTCCAAACATTCCTGAGCGAATTCTATATCATCTAATAAAGATTGATTATATTTTTCTTACTAAACTTTAGTTAACTTATGAATCAAAACTAATAAATTAAAATAAATAGGCTTATTACTTACATTCGATTCTCTCTGCTTCTTGTTCCGTTACATCAATGGTACCTATATACTCTACCAGTTTCACCATCTGTTAATTCTACTAACATTTTATGTTTATGATAATCTTATTTTGAATAACTTTCAACAGATAAAAAATATAACGAATTGTATTGAAAAAGCACCAAATATGTTTTTATATGGTTAGAATCTTTATAGGATGTCAAAAATGAGTGAATTTTCTTGCATTCGCGATTAAACTCAGCTAAGAAATTTTGTTAAGGTAAAAATCCGGCATACTTGGCGGAGGCAAGGGGGAGGTCAGTTGAACTTAGGAAATCTAACTTCATTGGCAAAACGAACGCTAACTTAGCTAAGTTTATCTTAGATTGGTGGTAGAAAAAAAGCAACTAGTATTTCTCAACATGTTCCTTGTAATAGGTCTCTAGGAGCTCAATGAGAGACTACAATGTTATTATTAGAGTTTTGTATCATATCTGGTTAGAGAAACTGTTATTTAAAAACTGCAAGTAGAATATCCCATTTTAATATTCGTTTTTAGTTACACCCTCAAGTAAAAATTATTTTACAATACATAGTATGTTTTAAGAATTTTTAAAACAAAAAAAATATTTCTATTAGTTTTACATGCCACTATTTACCATTAGTGGGTAGGGACGTATTCCAAATTTCCGGCCAAATAAACTCAAATCTAAATGAAAGAGATAAATATCACTCTCAAGTGTTACTGACAATAATTTTTGAATAAAACTCAAAGTCAATATGTCACAGCATTTTTTATTATTGTCAAACAGCTACTAGTTTCGGTCTACATAAGGGCCATCTTCAAAATACAAAAAATTATTATGATATAAGTGAAAGGAACAATTACTAAGTCTCCAACATTACCTGATCAAAAATTTTCAAAGGGCAACGCACACGAATCCTCAGAAATGTTAAGTTTGCATGTTAGGATAAATAGATGTGAGAGGTTGGAAGATTGAAATTTTTGAATTTGAAAATTAAAATTTTAAAAAATTTGGATGTGATATATTAAATGTAATATATTACTAAAGAGCTAAGATTAAATGGGTTATACTCTCACTCAAAGTGAGTGATCAACTATCACGAAAGAAAGTATTTTAAGGAGGAGGTAAGTATCAAACACTGTCCACGGGTGTGAATGAGAAAACAAACTCGAGGAAATGGGAGGAAATTTCTTATTTATACAACCATTATTAGCATCAATTTCCAGAAGGAAGAGTCCAGCACTATTAGCCTCAATTCCTAGAATGAAGATCCCAAAATTGTCAGCCTCAATTCCGGGGAAAAGTCCACAATCAACATCAACTTGAGGGGAAGCATAAGAAAGGGATAATCCTAGGAACAGAATTTCTTCGGTATGAAGCAAAGTCTTGTTATAAAAGAACAGTAATAGGATCATTATTACAAACATGTAACTGAAGAAGACCCAGGATTTCATTATCTGAAGAGAAATTGTCCATTCCACTATCACAATGAAATTAGCACCCATCGAAAAACACTTAACCCACACAATGTGGCTTTTAGTATCGTATGTAAAGAGCAATAAGGAAGGAATATCCAAACGGAAACTGCTAATAGGATAATAATAATACTAATAATGTTTATTTGTACGATTCATTTACAGATACAAGATTTTATAAATAAAACGAGTACAAATGAACGGTTAACCACGAAGTAAAACTAGGTTTACTTGTATGTGGTAAAAACACATTAAACAGTTAAACTATATATATATATATATATATATATATATATATATATATATATATATATATATAATAAAATTTAATATGACTTTTTAATACCTTAAATCTAACTGAAACCGGAAATTATAAACAATATGGAAATTATAACAAATATAAAATTATAAAAGATATAAAAATACTGAAGATATACTCGTAAGATGGGTACTATTTCCATTATAACTATTAGTATTTCTCTTTTCTATATATAGCCTTTACTTTACTTCAATCTTCAAACCATATTTCTCGGGTTTTGAGGGTATATAATGGCGGAAAGAACATCGGCCACGAAACGCCCCTAATTTCTCATCCAAGGTTACATTTTCTCCTTAAGAATAATTTGCTCGGCAGTTTCCAACAAATTTGGTAAAAATGTTCCTCATTGCTACCAGCCGGTCATTTTTTTTTGATTTCCTTCCTTGTCAGGCGGTCGTCAAATCCTAGGCACCGAATTATAAATTTAAACCTTTTAAGGCTCATGACCAGTCCAAATTTCTCGACACCATCTCCATTGGTTCCCCAAAGTTTTTCCAGACAGTCTATTGCTTTTATACACTCTCCTGCTAAAAATAACAGCCCTATAAATGCTTTCAGTTCAATCAAAACTATGAGTCTTGTGTCCCTTTCTCGTTCATAATTATCTATCACAAATTCTATGTACTGGTTTGTATATGTAACTATGGTTTCCAAAATCTCATTTATAAAAAAAACAATTCCAACATTCATACATTGTAACTATTTCTCTCTATTTCCTCTTGATCTGATTCATCCTCTTGTTCAGTTCCAGAATCTTCCTCCTGAATTTCTACGTCATCTTCTTCGTCACATTCCTCGTCGCAATTTTCTTCAATATCGGAGTTTTCATCGTCTAAAAATTGAAGTTAGAGAATTGTCGTTTGCTCGCCATGGTATCGCCTGAAAATCAAAAAAAGACATTGTTCGGGCGCAGTGTATCCAATAGATTAACGAATGAAATACTGCCAAATATGCGAAAGTCGATATACCTAAACATATTGTTATGTAAATATACATAAGAATAAATAAAATAAAATACTTACAACTCAAAAAAAAATTGATATTTATAATTAGTTAATTTCAACGTAATAGGGCCAAGGGATCAAATTATCTGCCACGTACCTGAAATGACTGAACACTAACTGCTGCGGACGTATTGAGAAGTGATCCAAAAATAGGAGGCTACTGATGCGGTGGTGGGTATAGCACTAAAAGTGGCCACATACGATGCAAAATAAAGACTTGTATCTGGTAGAACAACTGCGCCCGACGGAAGGTTGATAAAGAACATTTCCGTTTAAAATTTACTATCGCTTTTCGGTCGGTAACTTGGGTTTTAAGTAAAATTATTTTTGTCACAACTTATGTTTTATTAATTTTCTGTTTAAAGCCCTATACTATACTTACGAGTTTTGTTTATAAAAGTGGGGTATTCGGCTAACCATTGGTTAAGTTATATTGATAACTTGTTTTAAACCAAGCTTTAACCTAAAACGTAGTATATTTGCTTTCTTTTTTTAACATATTGGTTTTGTTGTTACCAATTTAATTTACATAAAATGGCTACTAACAATTTAAGTCACTTGCGGCAAAAAATAAGTCATTGTATTCGATATTACAAACGCTCTATGATTTGTCTAAGAAATTGGAATCGCAAATAAATATGGAGAAATTTAAAATTCTTTATTTTTCGTTGAATTCTATCAGGGGTTCGTTTATTATGGATTTACATGAAATTAATTCAATGGATTTTCACACGAACCCAGAATACGTTCCGGATTACAATGCACTTATCAGTGCTAACGAACTTTTTGTCACAAAAAAAATGCATACTTAAAAAAATCCCAATGGTCCAAGACCAATTGGACGGGGTTATTTCAAGTAGCATTTTTACATCAAATAAAAAAAATTAGATACAAAAGTTATAGAATGTTTCGAGATGTACAGAAAGCACCAGTAACATTTTGGCATCAAATCATAAAACAAAAAATGAAAAAAAATCTGGTCAATTTGTAACTACAAAAGTTGTAGAACGTGTTAAAGTCTATAAAAAAGCTCAGTAACTTTTTGCGTCAAATGAAAAAAACAAAGGCAACTTTGACAGGCCGCTATTTTGTTTCTACTGGGCCGATTTGGCTCATTAACGAACTCGTCCAAGATTTTGGCCTAACCGATTTTTGTAGCGAGTTTGGTTTCGATCCGTCAAAAAAATACGCCCTCTATCGTGCTTACAAATTCCGTTATGTTATAACACATACATAATATATACAATTGCCAAAAATTGATCTACCCGACTTTTCCGGTGAGGTCCGTCAGTGGGAAACTTTCCATTCTATAGTATTCTTTAATTAAATCTGGCACTTTTTTTAATACATTCAAGCCAACCGTTTCTAAAAAATTTTTGCCAATTAACAGATTTCAGAATCTTCACTTCAAAGTTTTACATATTCACAAAAATTTTTTGCGCTGAATTTGCAATCATTTCCTATAACACATAGTTCTAAAACTTGAAGGTTTTACATTTTTATGAGAACAATTATAATAAAATTTTAGCGATCCTTATTCTGAAGATAGTGATATATTTGAAAATCAATTTTCCGAGGTTTAAGTGCCTGTTCAGTAGTAGGCAATATATCTCCCTAGCTGAGCAGGGGAAAGTTCACATTCCAGAGGTGTATTTCGGTACATAAGTAAAACTAGTTCAATATCATTTTTGTTTCCAACAGCTTTTCTGGATAATTTTTAAATTGTTTGTTTTGTTCTCTCTACCATACCGTTTGATTGTGGATGGTGAGGGCTCGTAATTACAAATTGAAAATCGCACTTTCTTGCAAAATCATTAAAATTGAGGTCCTCCATCTGAGATTAGTATAGCTCGTATGTAAAATTTGCTAAATAATGTTTTTAAAATAATTATTAAATCATTTTCTCCTAATTTTTGATTATTTATCCTATGAATTTAGAGTTGACAAATTTTCCATTTTAGTACAGTTTTTCAATTTCAGAATTCATTTCAGTTCAGAAAAAAGATTGTTTAGCGCTATTTTTACATTTTACTATTCCAAAATGACCAAAATGTATTTTATCTATTATCTGTGACCTTAAATCTTTAGGTGCAATTAATTTGATTTCCTTTAAATAAAAGACCATTGCTTTCTACAATCGCGTTCCTAAATCTATAGTAATCTTTAATTTAATCTGGCATTTTTTTAATACCTTTATGCCAACCGTTTTTAATAAGTTTTTTCAATAAACAGATTTCATAATCTTCACTTCAAGTTTTACATATTCACAAAAATGTTTAGCGCTGAATTTGCAATAATTTTTTATAACACATACTTCTAAAACTTAAGAGGTTTTACATTTTTATGAAAACGATTATAATAAAATATCAGCGATACTCTTTTTGAAGTTAAAGTGTTATTGTAACTTCGAAAATCATCGTTTGGAGGTTTATGTGCCTGTTCAATAATAGGCAATATATTTTTCCAGCTGAGCTGGGGAAAATCCACATTCCAGTGGTGTATTCCGGTACAGAACTAAAACTAGTTCAATATCATTTTTCTTTCCAACAGCTTTTCTGGATAATTTTTAAATTGTTTGTTTTGCTCTCTCTACCATACCGTTTGATTGTGGATGGTGAGGGCTCGTAATTACATATTGAAAATCCCACTTTTTTCCAAAATCATTAAAATGTAAAGATGAAAATTGAGGTCCTCCATCTGAGACTAGGATAGCTGGTATGTAAAATTTGCTAAATAATGTTTTTAAAATATTTATTACATCATTTTCTCCGAATTTTATCAAGTCAACTCATTTTGTATAATAATCTACAACTAGCAAAAACATATGACTACCTAAATACAATATATCTACACCCAATTTATACCTTGTAATTTTAGGTATTAATTGTTGCATTAATACCACTTTTTAATTATGTATCCTATAAACATAGAGTTGACAAATTTTCCATTTCAGTGCAGTTTTTCAATATCAGAATTCAGTTCAGAAAAAAGATTGTTTAGCGCTATTTTTACATTTTACTATTCCAAAATGACCAAAATGTATTTTATCTATTATCTGTGACCTTAAATCTTTAGGTGCAGTTAATTCGATTTCCTTTAAATAAAATACCATTGCTTTCTACAATCTCGTTCCTAAATCTATAGTAATCTTTAATTTAATCTGGCACTTTTTTAATACCTTCATGCCAACCGTTTTTAATAATTTTTTTCAAGAAACAGATTTCAGAATCTTCACTTCAAAGTTTTACATATTCACAAAAATGTTTAGCGCTGAATTTGCAATCATTTTTTATAACACATACTTCTAAAACTTAAGAGGTTTTACATTTTTATGAAAACGATTATAATAAAATTTTAGCGATCCTCTTTCCTAAGATAAAGTGTTGTAATATATTTGAAAATTAATTTTCCGAGGTTTAAGTGCCTGTTCAGTAGTAGGTAATATATCTCTCTTGCTGAGCTGGAGAAAATTCACATTCCAGAGGTGTATTTCGGTACATAAGTATAACTAGTTCAATATCATTTTTGTTTCCAACAGATTTTCTGAATAATTTTTAAATTGTTTGTTTTGTTCTCTCTACCATACCGTTTGATTGTGGATATTGAGGACTTGTAATTACATATTGAAAATCCCACTTTTTTGCAAAATCATCAAAATGGTAAGACAAAATTATATTTTTTATAATTTTGCTTATGTTTTTTAGCAATAGTTAACAATTCTGCCCTCAGCATTGTATTGTCAAAGGCTAAATTTTTAGAAGATAACCATTTTGCAATTTCATCCTTTTTCCATTTAGTGGTTGGTAAAGGTTCAAGTAATCTGGAGTGGTAACTTGCATTGTCCATTATAATAACCGATCCTTTTGGTATGAATTGAATCATCTGTTCAAAATATTCCTCAAACACGTCTCCATTCATTTCTTCGTGATAATCAACGGTTTTTTTTATTCAAATAAGAGTAAACCATTCTCAAGAAAACCGTTTGTACTGCCTATATGACAAATAATTAATCTTTTACCTTTTCCTATAGGTTCCTTAAAACCAGTAGTATATCCTTCTAGAAAAGCTTGATGGGATGATTTTATATTTTTGTCTTTCCAAACTCTTCCTACACAATGTCCTTCATTAACCCATGTTTCATCTAAATAATAAATGTTTTTATTTTGAGCTTTAACTTGTTGTATTCTTCTGAGGTACTGTCTTCTCCAACATACAATTTCTTCAGAATCAATTATCATTGAGTGTCTGCCCATTTTTTCAAATTTAAAGTTTAACTCATGTAACACTTTCCATAGTTCCATGTTTTTAAGATATTTATTACATTATTGGAATGTTAATTTTCTTCTAATTTTTTCAACTCATTTTGTATAATAATCTACAACTAGCAAAAACATTTGACTATCTAAATACAATATATATACACCTAACTTATATTTACCAACAATACCAGCTGCGCCCCGCCTCGCAACTGCAAATATAGCTCGTAAAAAAATATGCACTCCTTATCTTTATAATATAATATACTATTATCTATTATCTGTGACCTTAAATCGTTAGGTACAAATAATTTGATTTCCTAAATCTATAGTATTCTTTAATTCAATTTCACTTTTTTAATACATTCAGGCCAACCGTTTCTAAAACAATTATGCCAATAAACAGATTTCAGAATTTTTACTTCAAAGTTTTACATATTCACAGAAGTTTTTGCGCTGAATTAGCAATCATTTCCTATAACACATAGTTCTAAAACTTGAAGGTTCTACATTTTTATGAGAACAATTATAATAAAATTTTAGCGATCCTCTTTCTGAAGATAGTGTTGTGAAATATTTGAAAATCAATTTTCCGAGGAAGTGCCTGTTCAGTAGTAGGCAATATATCCCCCTAGCTGAGCTGGGGAAAGTTCACATTCCAGAGGTGTATTTCGGTACATAAGTAAAACTAGTTCAATATCATTTTTGTTTCCAACAGCTGTTCTGAATAATTTTTAAATTGTTTGTTTTGTTCCCTCTACCATACCGTTTGATTGTGGATATTGAAGGCTCGTAATCACATATTGAAAATCCCACTTTTTTGCAAAATCATTAAAATGTAAAGACGAAAATTGAGGTCCTCCATCATAGCTGGTATGTAAAATTTGCTAAATAGTGTTTTTAAAATATTTATTACATCATTTTCTCCTAATTTTATCAACTCAACCCATTTTGTATAATAATCTACAACTAGCAAAAACATTTGACTACCTAAATACCTTGCAATTTTAGGTATTAATTGTTGCATTAATTCCACTTTTTGATTATTTGTCCTATAAATATAGAGTTGACAAATTTTCCATTTTAGTACAGCTTTTGAATTTCAGAATTCATTTCAGTTCAGAAAAAAGATTGTTTAGCGCTATTTTAACACTTTACTATTCCAAAATGACCAGAATGTATTTTATCTATTATCTGTGACCTTAAATCGTTAGGTGCCATTAAATAAAGGACCATTGCTTTCTACAATCTCGTTCCTAAATCTATAGTAATCTTTAATTTAATCTGGCACTTTTTTAATACCTTTATGCCAACCGTTTTTAATAATTTTTTTCAATAAACAGATTTCATATTCTTCACTTCAAAGTTTTACATATTCACAAAAATGTTAAGCGCTGAATTTGCAATCATTTTTTATAACACATACTTCTAAAACTTGAGAGGTTTTACATTTTTATGAGAACGATTATAATAAAATATCAGCGATCCTCTTCCTGAAGTTAAAGTGTTCTTATATCTTCTAAAATCAACGTTTTGAGGTTTAAGTGCCTGTTCAGTAATAGGTGTATTTCGGTACATAAGTAAAACTAGTTCAATATAATTTTTGTTTCCAACAGCTTTTCTGAATAATTTGTTTTTGCTCTCTCTACCATACAGTTTGATTGTGGATGGTGAGGACTTGTAATTACAGATTGAAAATCGCTTTTTTTACCAAATCATTAAAATGTAAAGACGAAAATTGAGGTCCTCCATCTGAGACTAGTATAGCTGGTATGTAAAACTTGCTAATTAACCCTAAATCGTTATGTACAATAATTTGATTTCCTATTAATAAAAGACTATTGCTTTCTACAATCTCGTTCCTAAATTCATAGCAATCTTTAATTAAATATGGCACTTCTTTAGTACCTTTAGGCCATCCGTTTTTAATAATTTTTTTCAATAATCGCATTTCAGAATCTTCACTTGAAAGTTTTACAAATTCACAAAAAATTTCATCGCTAAATTTGTAATAATTCTTGTAGCACATACTTTTAAATGATCACCGAGACAAATTGAATTTTCATTAGTTTTAATATAGGCTCTCAACAACGCATCATATAGGAATAAATTTTTGCCAGGCTTATAAATTAATTTAAAGTCAAATTTTCTTAATTGAATCACCATGTGCCGTGATCCTGCAGGACATTCAAATTGAGGTTTTTTAAAAACTCCTAATAAAGGGCAGTGATCCGTTACTATAGAAAAAGTACGGCCTCATATAAATTCATGAAAATATTGACATCCAGATAAAATAGCTGCTAACTCTTTTTTCATTTTGTTCCCACCTTTTCTGACTTTCAGTTGAAGCTTGTGAAGTATAAGCACAAGGTAAACCATTTTGAAATAAACAAGGACCGATTCAATTTTTTTATGCAACTACTGAAATAACAACTGGTTTATTTAAATCATAATATTGCAAGGTGCTTCAGCTAACGTCCTTTTCAAATTTTGAAACTATTCTATATGCTGGTCAGACCAAACAAACATATTGTCCTTTTTTATGAAATCTCTTAATGGAGAATTCAAATTTAGTAAATTTGGTATAAAATGTCCTACATACGTAATCATCCCAAGAAACCTTTGTACATCTTTTTTGGTCTTAGGCATAGGCATGTTTTTTATGGCCTTAATTTTATATAGCCCTGGATAATAACCTTCAGACGTTATTTTGTGACCCATGAAGGATATCTTTGTCATTAAAAATGTAAATTTCTTTTTATTAAAATTCATATTATTTAATATGGCTAGTTAAAAAACTGGTTTTAAACGCGCATTATGTTAAGCTAGTGTTTTAACCCAAACAAGAGCATCATCAATGTATATATCTATCCCTTTTATGTCGAATATATTTTTAAAATACTTGTATTTATGAGAAACTTCAGGAGCCGATTTTTTCCCAGAAGAAATTCTTTAAAAACAATAGCGACCATATGGTGTCCCAAAAATGCACAATTTGGCAGTATCCTAACCAACCTCCTGTAAGAAACCCATCATATCAACAACCCTCAACGCCCCAACAATTTCCCAGAGGACCCATTCAAATACAACAGCATACAAATCCTCCTCATTCTCCTAAGTATCCAAATAATAATCAAGTTTTTAGAAACCCCCAGAATGTATGGAAACCAAACCCGCAATACAAACCAAATCTCCCTACCCCTATGAGTACTTCGACTAGACAAACTTCAAATCATTTCAGATATCAAAACCATAATCGTAACCAAAAACCAAATTATATTGCCGAAGAAATATTTAATAGTAATACTTCAGATAATACTAGGGATGAAAGCGAAATAGCTCATTCTTCTAATCAAAATTACGAATATTATAGTGACGAAGTAGATGAAAATTATTCAGAAAACGGAAATTTTCAATTGGTTCCCGAAATGGACGAAATGACATAGTTGAATTAAATATTTCTACAAATAAGCCAGAATTACCTCATCTTAAAATTTCGAATCCTCCTCTAAAATTACTATTAGATACTGGTGCTACTAAATCATTTTTACGACCAGAAATTGCGGAAAAATACTATAAAGAAAAAAATTTCTTGGAACCTTTTACTGTTACAGCAGTGTATCAGTCGTCAACTCATCAACACTGTGCTAAAATACCTTTATTTTCAGAGTTTAAACAAAGTGGTAATATAAAATTTCATTTATTTGATTTTCATGAATATTTTGATGGTTTAATTGGGTCAGATGATTTAAAATTACTTAACGCCAAAGTTGATTTTGAAAAATCAAGTGCTTCTATACCTATAAATTATTTTTCAAGTAACCGTAAATGTAGCTTTAAGACAAAAATGGAACCATATAGTAGAATTCTAGTTAATATTCCTGTATCGACATATAATGGTGATATTTTAATATCAAAGCAAAATATAAAAAATTGCGAAATTCCTGCGATTCTTACAACTGCAAAAAACGGATATGCAATTGTAGAAATTTTTAATAAAACGAGCGAAGACATTATTTTTAATTTAACAGAACCTATAAAATCAGCTGCTTTTGATAAAAATTGTTATGAATTATTTCACGCAGATGTTAGAGACAGTGGTTACACTGAGAAACCTGACATTGAAGCACTTTCAAGAACCGATCATTTAAATTCGGAAGAAAGAAATCATATTTTGAAACTTTGCCGTTAATATAATGATATATTTTATAGAGAAGGAGAACCTTTAACTTTCACTAATCAAATTAAACATAGTATAAAAACTAAAGACGAACTTCCAATTTATTCAAAATCTTATAGATACCCTTTTGCACATAAACAAGAAATTCAACGTCAAATTAAATCTATGTTAGATCAAGGTATTATAAGGCCAAGTATAAGTGCCTGGTCTTCGAATATTTCGAAAAAACCAGATGCGTCAGGGAAGAAAAAGTATAGAATTGTAGTAGATTTTCGTAAGTTAAATGAAAAAACTGTAGATGATAGATACCCTATTCCTTTAATAAGTGACGTAATGGATAAACTAGGTAAATGTAATTATTTCAGTACTTTAGATTTAGCTAGCGGATTTCATCAAATAGAGATGAGTCCTGAAGATATACCAAAAACAGCTTTTAGAGTTGAAAACGGTCATTACGAATATTGTCGCATACCAATGGGTTTAAAAAATTCTCCCGCAACTTTCCAAAGGGTTATGGATAATATTCTCAGAGGATTACAGAACGAAATTTATTTAGTGTATCTCGATGACATAATAATATTTTCAACTTCACTACAGGAGCACGTAACTAATATTGATAAAGTGTTCAAACGATTAAGAGAAACAAATTTTAAATTACAATTAGATAAGTGTGAATTTTTGAAAAAAGAAGTTGCTTATTTAGGTCATATAGTAACACCGGAAGGAGTTATACCCAACCCGGATAAAATTTCAGCTATAAAAAATTATCCAATTCCAAAGACTACCAGAGAAATAAAATCATTTTTAGGTTTGATTGGATATTATAGAAAATTTATTAAAGATTTCGCAAAAATTACTAAACCTATTACTAAATGTTTAAAAAAGGATGCAAAAATTATACATGATGCTGAATTTAAATGTTGCTTTGAAACTTGTAAAAATCTTTTAGAAAACGAACCAATTTTACAGTTTCCGGATTTTAATAAAGATTTCATTTTAACTACAGATGCTAGTAATATTGCTCTGGGTGCCTCAAGCTGGAGGAATTCGATTATGAGATTGAATATAAATGTGGAGTAGCAAACAGTAATGCTGATGCTCTTTCAAGGGTAGAAATCAATTCCAAAGAAATATTTGAATATATGGAAAATTTTAATAAAGCTCTTTCAAAAGATCCACGAGATAATGATGAAAATGAGTCTTTAATAGTAAACTTGGATGATAATAATGACGACAGGGAAGGAACAGACGATCTCACTGTTCATACCAGTAGAGAAGAGCCAATTTTAGGAATGACAATTACGAAAAATGTGTAAATTCTTATGACCACCAAATCATAATAGATTTTGTTTTACATTCGGCAGCTAAACCTAAAATAGAACAAATTTTCAAATCAAAAAACGATTACATGTTCAAATTGCATTAAATAATTTACAACAAGACATTATAAATTTATTTAAAAACTATGTAGATCCAAAATACACTTATGGTATATATTTCTTGAAAGAAGGACCCATATCACGTATGTTAGAGATATTAAGAGAAACGTTCAAAAATTCGGCTTATAAGTTAATACATTGTAAGTTAAAATTGACAGATATAGATGAAAAAGACGAACAGCATGAGATTATTCGACACACTCATGAAGGTGAAACTAATCACCGTGGCATAATTGAGACAGAGACAAGAATAAAAAGAACTTATTATTGGCCTAGTATAAAAAATGATGTAACAGATTTTATTAACAAATGTGAAATATGTCAAACTAATAAATATGATCGTAATCCTCCTAGACAAAAATTAATGATCACTCCGACGGCATCCAAACCGTTTGAAATTATTTATATTGATTGTTTTTCAGCACAAAAACCAGACATTTTCTTTTTAACCGAGACATTCCTAAAGCCAAACAAAACAGTCAATTTCAGAAATCCTGAATATCGTCTTTTCAGACAAGACCGCCCCGGTGATGTCCAAGGGGGCGGTATCGCATTATTAATCAAAAAAGGCATCAATTTCAAACTCTTGCAACAAAATAAATCCTCAATTGAGCATATCGCAATTCTATTTGACAACAAAATCAAAATAGTAGGGGCCTATAATCCTCCAAACGTAAAATTAAAATGCGAAGACTTTTTCAATTTGACAAAAACTCACAATAAGGTACTGATAGTGGGTGATCTCAACTGCAAACATCCGCAGTGGGATCACTACTTGAAGTACCCTAACGCAAACGGAAGTACTCTCCTGAACTTCTGCGATGATTTCGACTGTAATGTATTCCACACTGACTCGCCAACACACTTCCCTTTCGCAAATCACGCGCCAAGCACGCTGACATTGCGATAGGGAAAAACATAAATAATATTATTAAAATAAAAACACTAACAGATCTTAACTCGGACCATAATCCAGTAGTAATTAATTTAAAACTTACATATAACACTCAAAATAACGAAAATAAAATATTAAATTATAAATCAACAGATTGGCTTAACTTCAGAAAACATATTAATTCTCAACTTAAAATAACAGAAAATATTGAAAACATTAATCAATTAAATGAAACGAAAAAAAAATTACAAAAAATAATTACTGAAGCCAGAGATCTAAACACTAAAAAAATTAAAAATAAAAACACATTACCAAACCAAATTACACAATTAATAAAGGAAAAGAATAAAATGAGAAAAATCTGGCAGCGAACTAGAAGCAAAGAAGACTACGGGGCATTAAAACAAATCGAAAATCAAATAAATCTAGACATAAAAACCCATAAAAATAAAGAGTGGGGAAAATTCCTAAGTAATTTAAAGCCAGAGGACAATTCTTTGTGGAAAATTGCTCGCCGCCTTAAAAATTCAAGTAAAACAATTACTAAAATAGTAGACAGTGGACATACGATTACAGACACGAAAAATATCGCAGAATAGTTCGGAGAGTATTTCCAAAACAATTTCATAAATTATTCTCAACACACTCAATTATACCACACCATAACACAAATAGTTCAAGAACACATACACCAATTAAACACGATAAACACCCGTAACTTAGCAACGTACACAGAAACATATAACACTATTCAACAATTGAAAAACAAGAAAGCTCCAGGAATAGATGGTATCCCTAATATCATACTAAAAAATATTCCAAAAAAAGCGATTGTGTAACTCACATACATAATCAACTTCATAATTAAGACAATTTCCCTCTTAACTAACATAGCAAAGGTGATAGATAAAATAATTCTAAGAAGATTACAATCTTTTATTGATAAAAATAATATTATCCCCCCCCCTCCCCCCCCCGAGCAATACGGCTTCAGAAGCGGTCACAGTACGATTGCGCAAATCATCAGAGTGATCAATCACATTCGTGAAGGCTTTCAAAAAAAAGAAAAGGCAATAATGGCAATGATTGACATTCAAAAAGCTTTTGATTCCGTATGGTTCGAGGGGTTAATATACAAACTAATCTCGATTGAAACCCCGAATTATCTAATAAAAATAATTAACTCCTATCTTAAAAATAGGAAATTTTATATGAAAATCGACGAACAAACAGCTGGTCCCTACGACATTCAAGCTGGCGTTCCTCAAGGGTCTGTACTATCACCCTTGCTATACTCCATCTTCACCCACAATCTACCATTCTCATCCCAAATCCTAACCGCTATATACGCTGACGACACGTGTTTTGTGGCAACTGCAAAGAACCCAGACATCGCAATAGACACAATACAAACTCACATCAACACAAAAATCATCCCCTATTTGTAAAACCACAAACTAGCTATAAACGCCTCCAAAACTGAGTATTTATTGCTCCGGAGGATAGCTACAAGAGCCCCGCCATTGCAAACTCGACTTTTTGTTGACGGTCACTTTATCAACCCAAGTACTAACATTAAATACTTGGGATATAAAATGCAGAGTAATACAAACGCAAATACACACATTGCACAGCAAATACAAAAAGCCAAGATTGCAATGGCCAGACTCTACCCTCTCATAAACAAACACAGTAAACTCACAACACAAAATAAACTACTCATCTACAAACAAATAATAAGACCAATCCTCACTTACACAGCCCCAATATATTACACAGGTACACAACAGAACTTCTATTCTTTGCAGATGATACAAAACAAGTGTCTCAGAATGGCAATCAAACATAATACAATTTACCCAAAACGCCCAAAAACAACATGGTTACATGAGAAAGCCAATATACCGACTATCAAAGACTTTATCAACAAAATTTCGGCAAACTTTTATAATTACTGTCTGCCACAAGATCTTCGCCAAAAACTCAAAGACGCAAATCGCGCAGAAGGCATCCGCGACAGAGGGTGTAGGCTTCTGCATGGATCACTGCTCACATAACTAGGTTCTTTAAAACTCCGAACCACTTATCCTGAGGGGGGTAGCATCAGCACAAGAAATTGTGCTATGACATCCCCCTCATAATACAAAAACACTCCGAATAAATATTAACTTAAAAATCAACGTCAGCCATGTTGCCACCTCAAAAACTAATTTCCCCCGTCTCAATTTGAAACCCTGTTTTTTAGCTACTTTTCAGGGATAGCTGAGCCGAAAGATTCTGGGAGTAAAAACTATATTAGGGACAAAGTTATAGCACAACATCATAACAAATGGATAATGCTCACTGAGCAAGGAGCCATATATGCCGAGAAACAAACGCAAATCATCTAAAAATCGCCAGTCCATTCACTGTATTCATACATATATTTTTAGAAATTTGTAAATTAGGGCCTCAAACACCAATAAAGACCTTTTTAATTAATTAATTCAGCTCATAATCAAAATTTTTTATCATTAATAGACAGTTTTTCTAAATATGGGCAAGCTTATTCAATTATGTCTTTAACAGGAGTAGAAATTATTAAAGCATTATTAATTTTTATGACTCATCATGGTAAACCGACATTAGTAATTATGGATAATGGTAAAGATCTTAAAAATTCATTGTTACAAGAATTTTTTGATGTGCATAAAATTAAAAGTCATTATGTTTCTTCCAACAGTTCTCAATCGAAAGGTGCTATAGAACGTTTTCATTCCACAATAATCGAACATTTAAGAGTTATTACAGCAAAAAATAAAGATAAAATTAATATATTAATGGATATGCCTTATGCAATTTTAGGTTACAATAATTCAATTCACTCTGTAACTAAACAGAAACCTATAGATATTATAAATGGACATTTCGATTCGGAAGAAATTTTCGATATAGATATTGGCAAAAAATTAATTAATAATTATATACACGAACATCGCGAGACAACCGTAGAACTTTATAAAAAACTGAATGAACGACTTATTACAGAAAAAGAAAAAACAATAAATTACCATAATGAAGACAGGCACGAACCTTTAGAATACGAAGCGGATACAGACGTTTATCGAAAAAATTACAACACTTATTAGAAATAAATTGAATCCAAAAGTTAATAAAGATAAAATCAAAGAAAATAAAAACACTACGGTAACAACAACGAGAAATGCAATTTTACACAAACAAAATTTAAGACTACCAAAAACTAACACGACAAAACTTTTACAGGATGCCACTAATCCTTATGATCCTGGTTCTACAACCAGTAAAACCCCTGGAAATTCAAATGATGAACCTGAACAATAATCCTGGAATACTTCCTTATTTATTAGGTACCGCTAAAGTTAAATCTAGTATTCATACATTTCTTCATTATTATGATCTTTTACCAATTAGAAATGAAATTTTAAAATAAGCTTTCAAAAATGTAACAGGGACTATTCAAATTGGCCTTAGTTATCCATATCATATAGAATTAGAAAATTTTATTAAAGGTGTTTCTTATCAATTAAATAGTGCAGAAAATAAATTAAATTCTTCAATGCCTTCTATTAGGGTCAAACGAGGTCTTTTCAATGGACTTGGCAATGTAATAAAAGTCATTTCCGGAAACTTAGACGCTGATGATGCTTTACGATATGATAAAGCGATTTCAACACTACAAAATTCTCAACAGGAAATTGTAAACAATCTAAATCACCAAATCTCACTTACAAGTGATATAATTCAAAACTTTAATGAAACAATGAACTTAATAAAACATAATCAGGATATAATTTTTTCGGGAATAGAAAAAATCAAAAATTCGCTTAATACGTTTATTTTTGAATTTGATGATTATTTACAAACGCGAAATATTTTAGATCAGTTAAATCTGAATATAAATATAATTTTACAAATATTAGGGGAAATAGAAAATGCTATAGCATTTGCACGCCTTGGTATACTTCATACAAGTATAATTAAAATTGAAGAAATGGAATCAATGGTATATACAGTTTTAAAATTTCATACAGTAGATGAAATACTTTTTCAAAATTTAGAAAATGACACTTATAAATATTATGGAGTATTAGGTGTAGAATCATATTACTCAGGCACAAAGATTATATTTGTTATTCATTTTCCTATAGTATTACCTGATATATATTCTTATTATCACCTTTATTCCATACCTACCCCAAATTCTACTACGATTTTCCCTCGTAATACCTATCTGATAATGAATGACGATTTCTACCAATACATCCAACAACTCTGCATCAAGCTAGAAACCAGCCACTACTGTCCAGATGGAAGAATGTCCAGGGAAGTGGAGAGCGAAGATTGCGTATTCGAATTACTACAGTTACAGCATCCCAAACCCAAGAGTTGCCAAAGAACCCCAATCAAAATTTCAAGAAATCTAGTTCAACAAATTGATGACGCTCACTACATTGCTATTTTTATTAATCGAACCAAGATAGAAACACGATGTGGAAGAAATGACTTCACATTCCTAAAAGGAAATTTTCTCATCAATGTACCTTATAAATGTGAATTTATTTCAGAAAACGAAAATTTTATTAATGAAAAATTTATAACGAAAGGTCAACCTCTATTGCTGCCTGAAGTTACCATATATTATTCAAGAGAAGAAGAGGAACTACCCGAAATACATTTAGGAAATATACCACTAGATGACATCCATTCACTTCAAGAAAAACAAAAACAAATAAAACCAATGGTCTTGAAACATCTCAACGTAAACCCAGTTTCACCCTGGAATATAATGGCGTATATTATAATAGCCATTTTAATATGTATCTACGTCGCAACAAAAATTAGAAAACTTTATGAATTAACCACAGAAGCATCCATAGAAGAGGTAGAAGATGAAACAGTTCATCCTGAGCCACAACCAAGGGCATTTTTCACTCCTTGAAATATGCCAAACTCTAAGGGCGAAGGTGTTATATTTGGTAACCCCGTATATGGTTCAACACTGTAGATGCTGACAGCGAACTTTATTGTTTGTTTATTGTTGAATTATTATTGTACATATTTTTATTGCTGATATAGATAGTTTTGCTAGTTAATAAATTCATTTTACATATTCAGTCCGATGTTAACTGTTAAATAATAAAGATCGTAATAATAAAATAATATTGACTGTCTCGACCCTTACTTCGTGGAATATGCTCATATTAGTGTTTTTAAATGAAACTCAAGGTCTCTAGTTAATTCCACAATATAATACAAGTTATTGAAAATTCTAAAAAATTGACAATTGTTTCGATAAATCAATATCATCGTCAGAATGACAGAAGTTACATTTCATTTTATGCCTACCTGATGTTTAGTAGTTAATTTTGGCTAGACCAAGAAGTAACCTAACTTGTGATTGGCTTAATATATGTTTATAGAAAAAAGAAGAAGTTGTGATATTACAAATATTGAAGCTTAGATATTATTAGCCCTATGGTGATATCCTGGATATCATTTTTCCAATTAAGATCAGTATAACTGTGCAATGATATAGAAAACCAGGAAAACTATATCTGCTGATCTTTACAATTATCACTTAAGAAGACAGTTTATTAGTGGAGAATTCCCTAGATTTAACTGTTCATTGACAACTTCATATTGTGGGTTTCTTAAATGTCTTCTAATTTCCAGTTCTTCAAGGAAATCCAGTTCTTGTTTCTTTTCACAAATATGCAGTACTTCTAGTTCTGTGTTAGGTGTCAAAAATACCACTATTAAAGAAGTCAGGTATATATAAACTCAAATGTCCAGAATGTAATGCTGTCTATTTGGGTCAGACCCTTAGGAATTTTGAAGTACGATACAGTGAGCACTTACGAGCATACAGATTAAAACAACCAGATAAATCCCACTACGCAAAACATCTACTTGACACCAATCATTCATTGACACCTAACACAGAACTAGAAGTACTGCATATTTGTGAAAAGAAACAAGAACTGGATTTCCTTGAAGAACTGGAAATTAGAAGACATTTAAGAAACACACAATATGAAGTTGTCAATGAACAGTTAAATCTAGGGAATTCTCCACTAATAAACTGTCTTCTTAAGTGATAATTGTAAAGATCAGCAGATATAGTTTTCCTGGTTTTCTATATCATTGCACAGTTATACTGATCTTAATTGGAAAAATGATATCCAGGATATCACCATAGGGCTAATAATATCTAAGCTTCAATATTTGTAATATCACATCTTCTTCTTTTTTCTATAAACATATATTAAGCCAATCACAAGTTAGGTTACTTCTTGGTCTAGCCAAAATTAACTACTAAACATCAGGTAGGCATAAAATGAAATGTAACTTCTGTCATTCTGACGATGATATTGATTTATCGAAACAATTGTCAATTTTTTAGAATTTTCAATAACTTGTATTATATTGTGGAATTAACTAGAGACCTTGAGTTTCATTTAAAAACACTAATAAAATAATATTGTTTAATTGAGTTTTTGAAAGTAGTTGTAATAAAGTAAAAAATTGTTTTTTAAAAATAAGTTCTCGATACGGAGACTTATAAGTCGCGTCAGTATATATCTCAGTGTAACCTTGAAAGTTGAGAAGAGATTTTGAGAAGATGTGAGGGCTGGTATCTTGTTTTCTGTATTGTGAATGAGATGTGTTAACAGTTAGTTGAAAGGTTGAAGGCCAGTTAATTACAGAAGGGAAAATGTCGTTGCTAGTGGTTTGTAAATATTGGTATATTCGTTGTATGTATATGCGGTGGTACTGCGTTGTGGGTGAAATGAAGAAGTTTTGCCGAATGTGGTGTGGTAGGTGGGAGAGTTGGGATTGGCTCGTACTCTAGCTGTATATGAAAGACTAAGGTACTGTCGTCTGTATTTGAGTGGTGCTTCTCGTACTTCACAATTTAAACTATTTGTGGGGGTTGTACGGTATGCCGCTAGTATTAATCGTAGTGCATTGTTGTGTAGATTATCTAATGGTCTTAAAACATTTGGTGTAGCTGAAGCGTAGGTTACACATCCGTAATCTATAGTTTTCCTTCAGCTCCCCAGTGTTTATTTGATGTGTATTTTAGTATGTTTAGTGCGGGTTAACAAGAGAAGATCAGTTTTTTAAACGGTTTTATTTAGCTCACCCCGTTTGTTTTATTTATTATTTATTCTTGGGTCAAATTTAGTAATTCAAATTTCACCCTCTTTCTGTCAACCGATTAATCTGAAATTTTGTATACACTTTGGATTTTGGTGACAATACAATTATGTTTATTCATTATCATTATAAATTCAAGTTGGCCGCCGCTACAAAATGGCGGATAATTTATGTTTTATTAATCCCATCAATATGGGTATCAAATGAAAGGGCTCAACAAGCAGAATACAATATACTATAAAAAATTTAAATCCAAGATGGCGGCCGCTACAAAATGGCGGATAACGTAGGTTTTATCAATCCCATCAATATGGTTATCAAATGAAAGTGCTCAACCAGTAGAATACAATATACTATATAAAATTAAAATCCAAGATAACGGCCTCTACAAAATGGCGGATAACGTAGGTTTTATCAATCCTATCAACATGGGTATCAAATGAAAGGTCTCAACAAGTAGAATACAATTTACTATGCAAAATTGAAATCTAAGATGGCCGCCGCTACCAAATGGCTGATAACAATTTTACAGTGCACTATACAACCTCAATATTTAAGATGGGCGCAGCCACTAAATGGCGTATAATAATAAGATTTAAATTTAGAAATTGAATCTGTAATTTAGGTATGTGATTAATCCAGCCTGAATCCACCACCCAAGTCAAGATTTTGTATCGTGTTGAGGACTGTGTGGCGTTAGGGTGGCTAAAAATGATACGTCGTTAGCGGTACACCACCCAAGTTAAGGAGAAAGGTTAAAACGCGCCGAGAACTGTATGGCATTAGGGTGGATAAAAATGATATGTCGTTAGCGTTTCCCCCTCAAGACTCAGGCGCATCTTGTTGTACATAGCCTTGCCCCTTTATTGGACCTCTGGTGGGTCGACCGTCTAAATGTCCATTACTCGTGGGAACAAAATGGTAAAAAGAAATATAAAAAATACAAACACAAATAAAACAGAAACTGCAACACAACGTAAACGAAGGCTTCAAAAAGCGTAAGAAAAGTATAAAGCAAAACGAGCTAAATAAAGTGAAGGTGATAGAAATAGTCGATTACAGAAACGACGGGAACAATTAGCGTCAAAAACACCTGAGCAATATGAGGCCAGGTTAAAAAAGCAACGTCAGCGATATACACAAATGACGGCGTCGGAAACGCCTGAAGAATATCAAGCCAGGTTAACAAAGCAACGTGAGCGATACACACAGATGATAGCGTCAGAAACGCCTGAAGAATATGAAGCCAGGTTAACATAACAACGGGAGCGATACACACAGATGATAGCGTCAGAAACGCCTGAAGAATATGAAGCCAGGTTAACAAAACAACGGGAGCGATATACACAGACGATAGCATCAGAAACGCCTGAAGAATATGAAGCCAGGTTAACAAAGCAACGTGAGCGATACACACAGATGATAGCGTCAGAAACGCCTGAAGAATATGAAGTTAGATTAATACAAAGCCGTGAAAGACAAATACAGCAGTTGGGTTCAGAAACGCCTGAACATCGCGATACTAGGTTAAATAAACAACGAGAGCGTACCCAGCAATGCAGAGCTAATAATCTGCAGGCATTGTGCGAAACTGTTTGAAGAAGGTCAAGCCTACGTGGCTCTTAGTAGAGTAAGATCTTTGCAGGGACTACGTATAGAGGAGTTGGACTGCAATAAACTAACGGGCAAGAAACCTTGCAATAATGAAGCACTAAATGAATGAATGAACAGAATGCGAAATAAAAACTAAAAACCAAAAAATAAAAATAGGAAAAAAAACTTTTTAAGTTAAACGGTTTTATGTTAAACATACATTGCAATGTTTAAGATAAATGTACTAAAAACCAAAAAATAATAAAATAGATACAGTCGTGGGAATTATAAACATATGCATAGACTAGACTAAAATAAAACCGTGGGGCACGTCAATTGTCTACAAATTATCGACTTAATGTGCGATAGAAGAATCGTTTAATTCGTCGTTAGGCAGTTGGCCCGGAGACGGTGAGGAAATGACTTACTATTTTCTTGCTCATGGAAATTCCAATAGTTATACACTCCATGTAAATAAAAGAGATGTTTCAACTAGTTTATCGTTGGACATTCACACTGCTGGCTGGCGAGGAATCGTTTCACTGCTCGTAGTTTGTCTTTAATTGACAAAACATATGATAAAAGTACTACTCGCTCACCACTATGAAACCCTAAAACTCGCTTATAATCGAGCTTGCTAGCTTGTTTCCACATTCTAGCCCTACTTATCACACGTCCATCGTTGTCGGTTGAACAACTGCCTAATTATAGTGTAACATTACAAAACAAAAATTTTAATCAACGATTGTAGACAATTGACGTGCCCCACGGTTTTATTTTAGTCTAGTTTATGCATATGTTTATAATTCCCACGACTGTATCTATTTTATTATTTTTTGGTTTTTAGTAGGGTAGACCGGGGATAAAAGTGCCATTTTTGGTAAATGTGTTTTAAAAAAAATTGGCAGATTACTTTTTTTTCTTCTTTGTCCTCTTAGTGGTTTTAACTTTAAGTTATCAAAAATTATATGACACAAAGACTTAACATAATAAAAAAACCGGTAATATCACCTTTTATGGTTTCCTGTAGATGGCACTTTTTACCCCATACATGGGGTAGGAAGTGACGCCCACGGGGTAAGTTGTGCCACGATAGGATAGAATAGATAATACGTAGGTAAAGGTGATTTTTAATGCGTTCAAATAAAAGTACATGACATTTTTAAAACGTGAACAACTGAACAGCAAAAGTTTAGTTAAATAATAAAAAGTTTATTAGTCCATGTCACTGTCACAGTTAACGCAGATAAACAATTTTGAGTCACCCGTAACACATTTATCGTGAGCCCATTCTTTGCAGGATCTACACTGCACCCATTCCTCTGAAGGTAAGCTCTGTGAATATGAATCGCAACATATTAGGCAAAGACAGTCATCTTCTGAATCGGTTGAGGACTCCGAGTCATGCTTATTTTTGCTTGAGAATACTTTCCTTTTAACTTGCTTTGTCTTTTGCTTAACTTGTTTCATCTTTTTCTGGCATCTTGTTGCTTGCTCCTTCTCTAGAGCGTCCTTTTCTGGAGTATCGGTGAGCACAGCTGTATATCTACGTTTTCTGCCTTTTGTGGATCCCATTCGAGGTCCCGCCTTGGGAAGGGGTTTTACTATGTGTGGAGAAAATGTTTGTTTTCCTGGCCGATTATCAATGTTAGATGGTCCAGCTACTGGATTTTCAGTATTGCCTATGTTCTTTGTACATTCTTTATGTTGACTATTTTCACTAGGAAGGTTTTGTTGAGAATAGTCGTTAGGAATGTGCTCTCGAATATTTGACGGCTTGTCATTCTCTAAAAGTTGATTGCTCTGATTGTAATTTCCGTCAGGAGGAACTGGCCGATCGGTGACATATGCTGGAGCAAAATCAATATCTGAGAATACGTCCCGATTATAAGGAAATATGCCACTCTTTTTAAAAGCATTTATAATATTGTTAGGACACATCGCTAGGGGGTAAGCTGAATTGACAATCGATGGAATATCATAAATTGTGATATTCTTTCCGGCATTATTTCTCATCCAGGCATCTTGCGCAGAAGACAGGTATCTCTTGAATGGACCGTATACACCCACATCCAACGGCTGCAGACGGTGCGAGCAATGTGGCGGAAAAGATAATAAAATAACGCCATTATCTTTCGCCAAATTTAAAACTGATATGGCCAAATGCGAATTATGGTTGTCCAATAACAGAAGGACTGGTGATTGCTTTGTCGGTTTCACATGTTTAATGAAATGCTTCATGAACATAAGAAAGCTATCTTCCGTCATCCAACCGGATGAGTTTGCTGTACCAACACTGTCAGGTGGTCCACCCCGAATAAAATAATCTTTATAATTCTTTCGGGGAAATAAAAACATAGGGGGTATACAAACTCCACTTGCAGAAACTGCTGTTGTTAATGTAATATTTGTTCCCCTTTCACCTGAAGTAAGAGCACCGACTTGCCTTGACCCTTTCACCCCTACAATCTTTGGAGGTTTCAAGACTGTTGAAACTCCTGTTTCATCTGTATTCCATATAGAGGAAGCACTGAATGGGTAGCGCTCCAAAACATTATATAATTTGTCGAAAAAATCAGTTACGTTTTTTTTATTAAAAGATGTTGCCCTTCCCAAACTCGTTGCTTCGGGTGTTCGAATGGAAAGTCGTGGATTTCTTTTTAAGAACGCTGCAAACCAGTCAGCACCTGCTTGTTTGTTATGTCGCCATGAGTCTGGCATATCTTTTTTATATTGGACTGCACACTCATATGCTAGACGACGCACCTCTTTTGGGGTTAAACCGAAGTATATTTGTGCAGACTGTGTCAAATATTCATTAAGTGCTGTTTCTTCCTCGTCATTAAAAACCCTACGTGCTGATCTATAGCCAAAGGTCGTGTTTGGATCGGTGTTACGGCGTTGTATAAATCTGTTTAAAGACACTCTACATATCCCAAGAGCTTTGGCTACTGACCTTATGGACTGTCCATTTTTTGTAACAAGATCAGCTGCACGATGCATTTCTTCTAAAGAAGCTTGCCCCCGCGCAGTTTTCCTGGTGTAATTTCGCATTCTGAAAAAAAAACATCTGATTTAATAATTAGTTTCAATAATTAAAAAATTCAAAAGAAGTAAAACAACGCTTCATTCTCCATAGTGGGGTAAAAAGTGCCACATAAAACGTACGTGGCACTTTTAACCCCAACTGGTTCATTCCAATACTATTGCTCATAACAAAAAAAATATCTGAAATATTTGAAGATTTGACAGCACTGCAAAAAAAAAGAATAAAAAATGTATCAGAGCAAACTTACCTGCTTCAAATTCGATGAAAACTAACTGTTGCACAACAAAAAATAGACAACAAATTATTTACTACGTAGCGCACAAATTAAAAATGATATGTCCTCTCGCTTACACGACTACTTCGACACTAAATGCGTGTGCTCGACAGGAAGCGGTATAGACATGACCTTGTAATGTTGGCGTCGCATGCGTTTCGTTTAATTTAAAAAAATGGCGGCAAGTGGCACTTTTTCCCCGTGGCACTTTTATCCCCGGTCTACCCTACATTTATCTTAAACATTGCAATGTATATTTAACATAAAACCGTTTAACTTAAAAAGTTTTTTTACCTATTTTTTAATATGATTTTTCCAGTTTAGGTGTTGGTCAAAAATCATGCCAAGAAATTTTTGTTATAGAGTTTTAGTGGTGGGGTTTGCCTTGCTTTTCTTTTGGAGAATATTATGCATTTTGTTTTATCAGCACTGAAGGTCATGCCAGAGGTTTTTGACCATAGTTCTAGTTTAAGAAGTTGTTTCTGTAGTAGATTAGCTATGCTGCTCAAGTTTTTTCCTTTCATAAATAGAATCAAGTCATCTGCATATAGTCGAGCTTGTATGTGTGTATCAATATTTTGTGTACTGTCATTAACTGTAATAAGGGGCCTTGGGGGGTTCCATTTTCTTGTGTTTTAGTATTGGAAATTGTTCCGTTCACCTTTACTTGAAAGTTCCTATATGAGAGTAAATTTTTGACAAAAGCTAGTATGTTGCCTTGGTATCCCTAGTTTTGTAGGTTTAGGAGAATTTTGTAGTACCAAGCTCTGACAAAAGCATGATTGAGGTCGAAGTAAATTGCTAGACATTTTTGTTTTTTGTTGAAGGCATCGTGTATTTAACGTTCTAAGTCGATGATATTGTCCAAAGTTGATCTATTAGTTCTGAAACCAGATTGTTCGGATATAAGTTGATTATTTGCTTCAAGGCACCAAAGTAATCGACGATCGATTATTTTTTCAAATAGCTTGCATGCGTTGCATGTGAGTGCTATCGTATTATATGATTCCGGTAGTAAAGAGGATTTGTTGGGTTTTAGAATAGGTATGGCTATTGCCTTTCTCCAAATTTCTGGAAATGTGTGATTGGACCATATAGAGTTAAATATTTGCAAAAGAAATTTCTTAGCATTGATAGGTAAGTTTTGAAGAAAGGTAACTAGTATATCATCTGGACCGGGTGATGTATTGTTCATGGAGGATAAAGCGTACTCGAATGCTTCCTCTGTGTCAGGGTGTTTATAGCATGTGAGTAGTCTTCAATATGTATGTCTAGTTTCTCTTTCATCAATTTATAATTAAGAAATTCTGCTTCGTATATTTCGCTGTAGAATTTTGACTATATAGTTTAGCTAGTACTTCAGCAATTTCTGCATTATTTGTGGTGATGTCATTGTCTTTCTGTAATGCTTTTATTTCGTAGTTGGTAGAACATCCGGAGATTTTTCTAATTGTTTTCCATACAGTTGAGATAGGGGTGGAGCTATTTATTGATTCTACATATTTTTGCCATGATTACTTTTGTTGGTTTTTAATGACAAATCTTGAATAGGCTTTATGCTTTTTGTATTCTGTGAGGTTATCGGTTGTTTTATGTTTTCGGTATCGATACCGCGCGTGCTTTCTTGCTTTGATTGCTTTCTCGCACTAATAGTTCCACCATGGTACGGGATTGTGTCTTTTTGTGTAATGAGTTTTGCCGATTTCTTTGTACGCTGCCTTCAAAATTATATCGTTGAAGCTGTTTATCGTAGTTAATATCTGCAGAGAAATTAGTATTAGGTATGTTATTTTCAATATGTGATGCAAATTCTTCCCAGTTTGCCTTTTTTAGATTCCATTTTGATGAAGGATTGATGATTTGTGTTGCTGGATTATGATTTATATTTTTTATAATTAAAGGAATGTGATCACTGTCATGTAGACCATCTAAAACCTGCCAGTCAAGTAGTGTTACTAGGTTTGGAGTGCACATTGTTAAGTCTATGGCCGAGAAAGTGCCATTAGATGCGTTGAAACGAGTCATGCTTCCATTGTTTAAAAAAGCAAGATTAGAGTTATCTATGAAGTTTTTTATTTTTCTACCTCTTGCATCTATTTTTTGTGAACCCCAAGAGTAATGATGTCTATTAAAGTCTCCCAAAATAATCGGAGATATAGTATTTGATTTACGAGTATTTCCAGTTCGTTTTCCTCTAACACAACGTCTGAAGGTATGTACAGGTTGCATATGTGTAATTTGGCTTCTTATATTCGTACAGCTATAGCTTCAAGGTTTGTTTGAAGATCTAGTGGTGTTGTCTTCAAATTAGATTTTATATTAGTGTTTTAAATGAAACTCACTGTTTATAGCTAATTCCACAATATAATGAAAATTGTTGAAAATTCTTAAAAATTGACAATTGTTTCGATAAATCAATATCATTGCAACTCCCCCGCTTACTCTGTTTCGGTTACGATTTTTAGAAAAATTTATGTGGTTTTCAAGGATGTGTGTTTTGTCGTTTTTAAAGTGAGTTTCTTGAAGTGTTATGATGTCTGGTGCATTTTCGGCTAATAATAACTTGAGCATGTTTAGATGGATAATATCCATCCATTCAAATTTCATTGAAATATTGAGTTGAAGATTAGTTTTAAGTTTCAATAGGTGCTGTCACTGGAGGTATCGATATCCAGATGCTTTTTCAATTTTTTTCTTAATTTAGTGCAGCGAGTTTTTGTGGTTCTCTCGGTTAAATATGGATAAACTTGTAAGAGCAGTTCGATTAGGCCCTGTATGTTTGAAGTTTAATGCATCTGTGTCCTTTAAGCCGTATGGTTTTTTGAGCAGACATTTGAACTGATCGATGTTGAGTATAGGAGGGTGGGTTTGGTCTTCCAAAAATTTTTTAGCTGCTGCAATGTGTTCTGGTTCGATTGTAAAGTTAGTTTCGGATGTACTTTGCTTTCTTGCTTTTACTGGACGTTTTGGTGTTTTAAAATCTGTGTTTAGTGTGCCACTGTTGTCAATTATTTGGTCTTCCGTAGTGCTGGCGGTAGGCGTCGGGAGAGTTTAAAATCCTGGTCGGAAGGTGGTTGGTGGATTCAGTGAGGTAGAGGTGTTTGTGTTGAAGGTGTTAATGTTTTGAGGGTTTGGAGTGGACGATTCAACGGTGTCAGAATTTATTAGCTGTACTGATGGTGTGCACAGAGAATTGTTGTAGGCAGTGGGAGCCGGTGGTTCATTAGGGACGAACTGTGTATTTGGGTAATTCGATGTTTGTTGTCCAGTGAGTTTGCATTTGGAACATCCCTGGCTGTCTTGCGTAATGAATATGCGATAAGAGGAGTTATAATCGCGAATGTCCAGGAAGTCAGGGATTGAAAGGGTGACAGGTGTTTCTATATATACTTGACGTCTAAAACCTAAAATGTGTGTGTGTATGCCGAATCTGTTGCACCAATTCGTAGAAAGGATAATAATTTTAGTCGTATATTTTCGAGCTCTGTAGAGATAGTTTCGTGCGGAATTGTAGGGCATACTTGGATAAGACAATTCTCTCCGAGGGAGTTGATAGTCTTCTGTTAACGTTAACGGTAATTTCACCATGAAGTTGTAGGAAATTATCGACACAATTTTTGCTCGAGAGATAAACGCATACTCTGTTGTTTGATATCTTTGATGAAAAAAGTATGTTTTTTTATTCTAAAAGTGATCCTAATTGAAGAAGGTATTCCTGAAGTTTGGCTCCATTAATGGCGTTAAAAATAATTGCTTGATCTTTAATAGGATATTTAGTCTTGGTTTGGCTTAGAATGTTGTAGTATGATTTCGGTATTGTGTTGGTAATGTTTGTAGAATTTTCGGGTAATGGATCAAATCCAGAGTTATCAGGTTCCATTTTCGTTTAATTTATAGCGAGTTTTCATAATATAGATTAGTGTGTTTATAAAATGTAGGTTACTCACAGTTTTATTATTTTATGACTTTTACTGGACTACACTACTAGTTTTTGCACAGGTAATTAATAATAAATTTCGGGACCAGCTAATTAGTTTGTCGATATATACGTCCGGTTCTGTTTCGATGTCAGAACGGTACTCCCCATTTTCTTCTTATTTTATCAACTCAACTCATTTTGTATAATAATCTACAACTAGCAAAAACATTTGACTACATAAATAGAATATATCTACACCCAATTTATACCATGGAAAATTAGGTAATAATTGTTGCTTTAATTCCACTTTTTGATTATTGACTTTATACATATAGAGTAGACAAATCTTCCATTTTAGTACAGTTTTTTCAATTTCAGAATTCATTTCACTTCAGAAAAATGATTGTTTATCTCTATTTTTACATTTTACTATTACAAAATGACCAAAACGTATTCTATCTATTATCTGGGACCTTAAGTCGTTAGGCGCAATTAATTTGATTTCCTTTAAATAAAAGACCACTGCATCCTACAATATCCTTCCTAAATCTATGTAACGCGAAAATTTGCCGAGCAGTCGGAGACTTAATATTGGCTAACCTGTCGACTGAGAGAAGTCACAGCGCTGTCGGTACGAAGTTAAAAATTCAGTCCGCCATTTGCCGTCAAGGTGTAAACACACATCTTTCAACTTAAAATTTTTGCATGTGCCCTGGGAGCCATGAGCGTTTTATTGGAAAACCCAACAATTCCGACGTAGGGGAAGAGAAATACGGCTGAAACCAACAACTGGCAGCTCCGACCCGATAGGTTTCTGGTCCAAAAACGGTCGATGACTGTGGGTACCATAAGAATTTAGAGGAATTGCGTATGTGTGGTAAATTTCCGTAGACGGCGTTAGTTAGAAGGATTCATTAACAAGGTGAATGGTTGAAAATACTTTCTCAGAATTAACAGTTTTAACGTAGAAATTTTAGCTTTGATTCGTAGTTTATTGGAGTATGTAATCTGGATTTCACGAGATAGTTTCGATGCATTTCATAAATTCTTATTAGTTCATATTCTTCATTGCTTTATATTTTGTTGAAATAAGAATATATCACGGGGGTTGTATAAATATTCAGGGATGTGTCCAACGACATAGTTTTTATATTATGGGTTTTTTTGGTATCGTAGTTTTTTGCTAAGCGGAAAAAACCAGTCATATAGTTTTTATTCTCAGTGTAGGTGGCTTTTATACAGTTAAAAGTCATGATGTATGATCATTTGCGAATTTCGGGTGTTTTTAATATAGTCAGTATGATGGGATATTACGGGGGTACGTCGAAAATTTGACCGGGGTAAAATGTAAACCCTATGTAAAGGCTAATTCGTTTCTCTATTTTAGGGGGGTTTTTGTATATAGACATTGAAAAAATCACTGATTGGAATTTAATGGGTCAGTGAGACCAGTTCCAGGAGAGCTGGAATATTCTGGAGCAACTTCAGTTCCTGTTCTGGTTCCGGAAAAGGATAAGTGAACAGTTCTCCTTTTCTTTATTCTTCAACTTCATTAGTAAACTCACATTTATGCTTCACATATTACCGTTTTTCATATAAAGTTTTATTTCTTTTTTTGGCAATTACTATAATCTCACTTACACTTGTACTTTGTATTTAAAAATTTGAAATCTTTGCGCATAGTCTAAGATACGCTAAGACACTACGGTACGTACCTGGTATTGCGTTATTTAGTGGTTTTTTGCCTATTTCTGACGATTTATGTATATAACTTGCACCGTACATAATTTTGAATTGTATTTTCTCTAGCAACGCTAAACTCGTTGCTATTTAAATTTTAGGATTATGCAATTATTTATATTTATATTGATGTTGGTATAAATTGCGGAAGTGTGAACCCTTGTAACTGTACATTGTTGATTTTGATATATATATATATATATATATATATATATATATATATATATATATATATTATCGTTGCATTTTTGAGATATTGTACATGAACTATTTGGTCGTTTCTCTAGAATTTTAGAATTGAGACATCGGTGTAGTTTGGGGGGCCCTCAGCTCTTCTGCACCCTGAGTTTGAAGCCTTCAGCTCTGCTCAGAGTTTATAGAATCTGCTTGACAGTTATTTACTTGAGTTGTAACTGATAAATTAGTTAGAAATTTTTGGATTTATGTAGATTTCGGCCTTCAGCCCATCTACATTCTGAGATTACAGCCTCCAGCTGAGCTCAGACATTATTTGTAACATTTTTGTAGTGACATTGTAATAAATATTTTGAAAAGAGACCTTTGGTCCACAAAGACTAAATAAATCTTCAATCAGGGGATACTAGCTGACTTTTATTTTCTTATGATAATTTACCTATCAGTTTAACCTTTGGAGTGTGTAGTGAGTGTTGTTAACCCACTGAGGAGTTGTGGGCTAACTTAAGAAGTCTTGGGTGCTTGCCAAAACTTCTCTGGCGCCCTTTTGTAAACTTAATAATTTTTTTTTAAGAATCCACCCCTTCTTCGACTCGAAGCTAGTCGACTGGCGAGCACGCGTTGTACCACGTGAGACAACCCGCATACCTATAACGAGCACTGAGAGGGTTAGTAGGTTTTCTCGTTATATCTATAGTAACCTTTAATTTAATCTGGCACTTTTTTAATACCTTTAGGCCAACCGTTTTCAATAAACACATTTCAGAATCTTCACTTCAAAGTTTTACGTATTCACAAACATTTTTAGCATTGAATTTGCAATCATTTTCTATAACACATACTTCTAAAACTCAAAGGTTTTAAATTTTTATTAGAACGATTATAATAAAATTTCAACGATCCTATTTCTGAAGTTAAAGTGTTATTATATATTTGAAAATCAACGTTTTGAGGTTCAAGTACCTGTTCAGTAGTAGGCAATATATCTCTTCAGCTGAGCTGGGGAATCCACATTCCAGTGGTGAATTTCGGTACATAAGTAAAACTAGTTCAATATCATTTTTATTTCCAAAGCTTTTCTGAATAGTTTTTTAATTATCCATTTTATTCTCTCTACAATACCGTTTGATTGTGGATGATGAGGGCTCGTAATTACATATTGAAAATTCCACTTTTTACAAAATCATGAAAGATGAAAATTGAGGTCCTCCATCTGAGACTAGTAAAGCTGGTATGTCAAACTTGCTAAATAATGTTTTTAAAATATTTATTGTAGTATTAGAATGGTCATCTTCTTCTAATTTTATCAATTTAACTCATTATGTGTAATATTCTACAACTAGCAAAAATATTTGACTACCTAAATACTATATATCTACACCTAGTTTACACCATGGAATTTTAGGTATTAAAAGTTCCTTTAATTCCTCTTTTTGATTATTTACTCTATATTGAAGACAAATTTTACATTTTAGTACAGTTTTTTCAATTTCAGAATTCATTTAAGTCCAGAAAAATAAACACATTTCAGAGTCTTCTGAAGCGATAAGGTAACTTTCAAACGTCTGTCGCCATAACCTCCGATTAATTGCCGGTAAAATTCATTGGTGCTGTTCCTCTGTAATCTCCCATCATTTTTGATTTTAGCTATTTTAACAAGCACTTTTAACTTATAAAATAAAAAATTTGTTTTTATATAAATAATTTCTTCAATTTTTTCTAAACTGCGCCATATTATTTACTTTGGTATGTTTGGTTCAGTAGAACATCACATTTAAGTGAGAACTACCTTTATCCCCATGTCCAGTCTACTGGTTAAAGGTTAATGAATATAATAACAATAATAATAACATGTTACATGGATCGCCTGAAACTGGGGTTAGGGGTCGTGAGTCGAGCACGGATTCGGCCAAACAAAATATAGTGGATAGCTCCTAAAATTTTACGTGTGTGTTACCGATAATTGGGACGATATGAAATTTGCTTAGGTTTCCTAAAGACTCGTGGTGAGGCGATCTAGGGGGTATAAACTTCCATCTTATATTATTTTGATTGAAAAAATGTTGAATATTTGCATCTTGAAAATGCGTGGGAAGCAAATGGAAGATGGCCTTTAGTTCCTTAGTAGCGACAAATAGATTGGTGCCATTATCTGAATAAATAAGATTCCGAAGGCCTCTCCTGAAGGTAAACAGATTAAGTGCGTTAAGGACTGATTCTGTGCTCAGATCGATAACGCACTCTGAATGGACAGCCTTGTAAATAAAATTCAAATATATGCCTTGATAATTTTCGCAGTTTTCCATCCATTATATAAAAAGGTCCAGCGAAATCTACAACGCTGACAAAGAAAGGACGGTTTTGCGTTACGCGATCCTCTGGCAGTGCAGCCATTTTTTGTATTCGCCGAGTAGGATTTACCTTGAAACAAATGAAACATTTACGGAGGACACTACGGACCACTTGCCTCTCCCGTGAAATCCAAAAGGATTGCCGCATAGAATTTAAAAGAGCCTGCGCTCCAACATGAAGCTGTCGCTTGTGCTCAGCTTCTATTATGAGTTTGGTCAGCAAATGGTTACAGCAGAGGATTATATGATGGTTCTGATTATTGGGCAATCTGCATTAAGATAATCGGCCCCCAACTCTCAGCAAATCATCTGGGCCTAGAATCGGTAGAGACCGCAATTTTGATTTTGTTGAAATCGGTTTATAATTCTTTAAGCATTGTAATTCCTCATGGAAGCTATCTATCTGACTCAATGTTAGTAATCGCTGCATCGCTTCGTCTATTTCCGATATTATAATATTTGTGACATGTCGTTCTCTGTTGGGCAGGCGACAGTTTTTTTAAAACTGAAAAATTAGTGATGTGTTACTCTGTAACATAAAACGAAGAGTACCGTTTGAATACAGCTAACTCTTTTATTGAATTTGGCAATTTCGGCCAGTTCACGGAGGGCTGGAGCAGCCACTTTTGGCCGGACTACCACAGATCATTTTCGCGTAACTCTACAAGATTTGTACCACTTGATAAAATGCCAGCAGGATTTTAGAGCGAAGCTACGTTCTGCCACTGGTCACTTGAACTATTTTGTTGAATCATTGACACGCGATTCGAAACAAAATTTTTTAGAGTATTAGTCGGTAACCTTAGCCACGCTAGAGCAATGGTACTGTCAGTCCAAAAATCCGCTCTACAAATATTGATGATAGGTGATTCGGAAATTTTTAAATATAGCTGTATGCCTAAAAGGGCACCGCATAATTCTAGTAGGGGCAACGTTATCGTTTTAATAGGTGCCACCCGCGTTTTTGAACAAAGTAGCCATACAATTGATTTTTCTCAAAAAATCAAAATTATGAAGTGTATACACTCTTGTTGTAACAAGGAGAAATAAAACTGTAAATAAGAGTGTAATCTTTTATTCAATCAAGCCTAGCGCTTTCGACAGTACGTCATCCTCAGGGCTTTAGTCAGTCGATACAGAGACATGTTAATATTGTCCACATTATTGTGTGCGTCAAGTGAATATCGTGAAATTGAAAACATGAAAATAAATTAAAATGACAAACTTTTTTACACGAGACAAACTACATTTTTTAATGGTCATTTTCGACCTGTTCGTTCAATATATGTCGACCATACATTTGATTGGCCATTTAAGTATGTTTCAACGTATACGGCTGCTTCGTAGGCCCTTACATGCATACGCGAATATATGAAATTCTATAAATTCGAATTTGGCTAGCAAAACATGCCGAGTAATATTAACATTAATTAGTTCTAGAAGTTCGTTGGAAATCTGTTTCCACAAGTTTACTACGTCAGGGGAGAGTATTTCATCCCAAACTATTTTTGACTGCCACAGAATTTGCAGTAGGATTTTTGCGCAGATAGTGACTGGGGCAAATAATCCAAGAGAATCAAATATTTTAGATATAGCGGATAATAATGTTATCTTGGTTACGATATCCTTGGTTACGATATCTTGCTCATTGATAACAAACTTGAAGATATCAGTCTTAGAATCCTGATACACATCTAAAGCCTTTTTTACGCTATTGGCGGTAATGTAATACTCTTGATTAGCCGGTGTGTTACAAGTTATTATTTGAGAGTCCTTTGCTACCCACTTAAATTAAAGCCATATTTGTTCAAGACTGAAATAAGGTTACTAGCTAACCGTTGGGCTTACGTGATTGTAGTCGCACCGGTTATTAAATCGTCTACATAAAAATCCTCAAGAATATCCCTATTCCTGACTGCTGCAGACATCGTATGGTCAGAAAGGACGCTGATGCTATTCCGTAAGTAATGGAGTTCAACGCATAATGGTTAATTGGCTAATCGTGACTCTCTCGCCAAACAATCCTTTGGCAATTGCGTTGGTCTGGCGCTATAAGTACCTGACGGTATATTTTCTCCACGTCAGCAGCCATAACGTAGCAATGAAGACGAAACCGTGACAGGATAGAAAACAAATCGTCTTGGATTGTCGGTGCGATTGGTGATTTTTCGTTTAGCGATACGTTATTCCTGAATTTGCATGAACCGTCGAAAACCACGCGCAGTTTTGTAGTGCTACTAGATTCGTTCAAGGCTCCTTCGTGCGGTAGATATTACACGTTCTCATTGGCGGTATTATTTTCGTAGTCGAGTTTATTCATATGCCCCAACGCCTCGTACTGGGTAATAAATTTAACATATTCTAGCTTATAACTATATTTTTTTGCAAATCTACGCTCTACTCAATGAAGTATTTTTATGGCTTTTTTTACTGAATTACCAAAATTCATATTTCACTCGCTAATGGGCAATCTTACGACAAAACGACCAGTATCGTTACGATTTGTTTTTGTTGGTTAAGTGGTCTTCACATGTTTGTTCCTCGTGCGATAGTGATTTGGGCTGTGGTACTTCCGCGATCTTCCAAACTCGTTCAATAGCCTCATCTAATCGTCCCGTGACTGATATAGTGCAAGCTACTATTGCTTATAGGTCTGTATACAACGGACCGGATATGATCCAACCCAACTTAGTCTTCTGTAGAATAGGCGAAGTATTCTCTAGTTTAATTTGCTAGCATTCCAACAAATCATAAAATGATTCGGCACGATTAGCAGATCTATTTCGCTTGGAACATTAAAATCGGCGTCGGCCAATTCTATGTTAGCGGGTAAGTTCAATAAATCTTGAGAAAAAGTGCAATTTGGGATTCGTTTTAGTACTAAAAAGGATAAGGTGACACTAATCATTTCATTTTCCGATGAAATTTGTATTTTAGTTTGACTATTCACTGTTATAGACGCGCCTCCTACACCTACGCTCTTCATTTTCACGTGCAATGGCGATAATTTTAGTTCATGTAGCAAATCACTTGTGATAAAACTTTCCTGTGGGCCGCTGTCTAATAATACACGACAACGATGCCAACTCCCGTCCCGGCCTTTAATAAATATAATTAAAGTTGATAACAATATTTCATTCGGCTTATTCAAATTGTCCTGAGAAGAGCACGCTACTGATTGGTTTTCACCAGTTTTTTGCGCATCGATATGAAGTACAGTCAGTCAATTGACGGTTTCTTAGCAGGCAGTTACTGCACAGCTTCAATCCTTTTGCTTCCTCCGAACGACCCGCGACTGATAATTCGTTGAATGTTTGACAACGATAAATATGAAGAGGTTTGCTACATATAATACATTTAATTTCGTTAACAATAAAATTCTGTATTTTTTGCCTACCCGGTACATATTTGCTGCTAGCTTTGTATGCGTTATGATTATGATTTTTACTCGCTTTCTCGGAAGTCAACGTCTGTGTATTTTTCGTTTATAATATGCTACACCTATCTGTCTAAAAATCTAGTAAGTTTTCTTGGATAGGTTTCCCGATTTTATTGCTTATTAGTTGTACTGGTTCGCCTAAGTCCTCGATTGCCCTGAATCGGAACTGAAAGTCATTCTTTATGTTTCTTACGGAATATTTATCTGATACGTTTGGCAAATTGAACAACCTTGACAGGGTTTTTTAATGTTAATGCTACGTTTTCATAGCGATCTTTCAATGAATTCCATACAACGTCATACTTTTCGTTAGTTATGGGTATTCCCGACAATAATTTTTTCCGCTTAACCCTTTAAAGTTTTCACTAAGTAGTAAAACTTTCCGACTTTTTGAATCATCATATATAAATCGCAAAATTGAGGCCACCTAGCAAACACAAAAACATATTAAATTCATATATGCTACGTATTTTTCGAAATATAAAACTGAAGTCATAACTAGATAACAATTTTGAATTCAATACGGCAAAGGCCGACACAGCTAGAGAAAAATAATGATATAAGAAATACATATTCTTATTACGTATTTATTATGTAAGGTACCTAAGCCAATTATTGCCACGCTAAGGAATTTTTATTTCTTGTTTCAAGATGTTTGTGCATGTAAGAGTTCAAATTACTTTATTTACATTGACTTGTAAATATAACAAACACGTAATAAAAACGAAATAAAATATGTGATTTAAAATATATGTTTTGAGTGTCTGTATCTCAACTCTACTACTCGTCGACTGTCCTTGTACATCCCTGCCGCTTCACATGGTTATCGCAGTGGGTTGTCAGGTGGGAGTACCTCATAGTTTCTGTAATCGTTCTTTGGCGCTGTTGACAATGTTGCCACATGAGGACGGTGACGTTACACAGTATCGAACATACCGCCCTCTTTGAAAGCCTCCTGGTTTTAAAACACTTGATTAGGTAGGATAGCAACCTTAGTCACAGGGCGCTTGAATATTTCGGTAATGGTTTTGATAGATACAGTGCGGATGATGCCATCGTGCCCAGAATGTATCTGAGTCACTCTGCCCGTTCTCCATTTCAAAAGTGGAAGGCCATCTTCCTTGATAATAACCAGTACGCCTGGCTTCAATAATTGGGCATGGTGCTGTTTCCATCGGGTCTGGAGTTCTGTGATGTATTCTTTGTTCCAACGTGACCAAAAGTGCTGTATCATTTGCTGCCTTTGCTAGAATTTGGATAGTCGATTTTCTGCTCTTCCCAGTAAATTTGCCTGCGGGATCGTAGTAAGTGGTTCTCCGATTAGGAAGTGCGCTGGAGCGAGAGAGTTTGGATCATTTGGACTGTCAGATAGAGGACATAGGGGTCTGGAATTCAAACAAGCCTCTATTTGATGAATAACCGTGACAAACTCCTCGAATGTTAATGTTGACTTACCGATAATACGTTTCAAATGGTATTTAACCCTTAGTCAGTAGCGTGAAAGAAAATAACGTAGCTGGTCGCGTGGAGTCATTATGACCCCGGTGATTTTTTTAGGCATTAACAAGTCTAATTATTTTTTTTAATTAAAACACTACGCCTGCGTGATAACAAATAAAACACATCCATAGAATAAAAAATTATCATATTTATTACAAGTTAATCACTGTCAACACAGTCAGTACATAAAATTGACATGATGTGAGTTTTACAAATAAAATTAGAACAGTTATTGCATTTAACTGAATGTTTGTTGTCATTTTTTCTTGGACACCTTGTGCACCTTACCCGTGAAGGTCCAGGTACATTTGGTTGTTGCAAGACATTGTCAGGTATATCTTGTTGAATGCGAATTCGGTTTCGTAAATTTTTTGGAAGATACTGAGACGAGGAGCGAGATATTTGATGGTTTTTTACTAATTCCATTGCAACTTGCTTCAGAAATACCCTCTTTTTAATGTTCATTGTATTTTTCTTTTTCATTTTATATATAACCAGAGCATTATGAGCTGCAACATTTAGAAGATGGAAAAATACTGCCATTGTCCACCTGTTTGTTCACCTTCCTACATTATATGTTAGGCAAAGTTGATCACAAACATCCATCCCCGCCTTTGTACAGTTATAAAATGTGATAAGTTTTGGTTTACGCAAGTCTCCAGTGGCGTCATCAATTTTATCATCATGGTACATGTTTGACACTAAAATGACACTCTTTGATTTTTTAGGTACATAAGAAACTATTGTCATATCTTCCGTAAAACCAAAAAGACTACTTTTTTCTGGCCTCGTTCTGTTAGGATGAAACTCTTTCGGAATTTTATTTTTATTTTTACGCAAGGTACCAACCATCGTCAACTTATAATCTGTGAGTAATGACCTCACAAGAGGTATGCTTGTATACCAATTATCGGTAGTCGCATTACAATTGGTATTTTTTTATTGGTTGAACCTGACGTTTTACAATGTCCGACGGTGAATTACTGGTTCTATATGGACTTTCTGGATGAGTCCCTGCATATATTTCGAAGGATTTCAAATAAAATGTCCTGGCATCTACCATAGCAAACACTTTAATGCCATATTTGCCTGGTTTATTTGGCATATATTGTCTAAAGCTGCAGCGGCCACGAATGGGAATCAGTTGTTCGTCGATTGTAACATATGCTCCTGTTGAATAATAAGAAGAGACATTTCCTGCCAAAATATCAATAAACTCTCTAACGGCAGCGAGCTTATCTGTCTGTTTTCTTTCATCTCGAGTTGCGAGGTCGTCAAATCTTAGACATCTCAATAGGAAAAGAAATCTTCTAGACGACATTGTTAGGGGAAACATTTCACATCCTGTGCCATCTGTTGCCCACAACTCCTCAAAATTTAGATGTCAAGTCTTGAAAACGCCACTAAGAATAAGCAGACCTATAAATGCGCTCATTTCTTCATGTGTTATATCCTTGGCGTCTCTTTGTCTTGCAAATTTCCTCGCACATTCGCAATATACATGTTTTTAAATTTTACAATTAAATTCAAAATTCTTTCATCAAAAAATAAAGAAAATGTTTCGAGAGGAGTGGATGCATTTCTTGCACTTTGTCTTGTAACTGCTGAGCAAGAAACAATGTTATGTCTTCTGGTTCTAACATTTATCGGTGTAGTTGTTTTTCTCCACTTTACGCTTTTATCTCTGGTGTAAAACTAGTTTACTGATTGTACCTGTTCGTCTTCACTTTCCTCCTCAATGCTATCTTCACTAGCATCTTGGTCCGTGTCAGAAAGATGCTTGAACAGGAACTTATAATTTTCCTAGTTTGTGTACAACGCTATGGCGTAGTTCCATGCGTAATCCAATTTGCTCAAAGAAAACAAAGACTTTGCTGTTAACAATGGGACACCAGGTACGACTCGTTAATTCTGACCGTCAATAATATATTTTATCACTTTATATTCAAAAAATCAAAACTTAAGAAAAACATGTCACAAGAACATGACTTTTTATGTTTTACATTAAAAAACATTCTCTCTCGACTACTATTTTTTCACCCTGACGCATCCTGTCAGAAAATGGACTACGCATAGGGTACCGGCATCTTTCTCATTGGCTGCATTCTAAAGTCACGCCAGAATGCGCCAACAAGAGAGATTCAACACATATCGCACTTTGTGTAATGTAGAATATAATTAACAAATAGAATTCTATTGACTTGCAATCGTCACAGTTGGGATTTGGTCCAAATCCAAACATACTGGGGGGCTACAAGGAATATAGCAGGGATTACCCTGACTTAAGTCGGGGCAGTGCATCTACATAACCGTAAGGGCGTTCTTATGCACTAGTAAATCGGATACGTTAAAGAAAAGTTCACTGAACAGTAAATCATAAGTGCGTTCTTACTCACTAGTAGAACGGATACGTTAAAGAAAGGGTTACTGAACAGTAAATCATAAGGGCGTTCTTACTCACTAGTAGAACGGATACGTTAAAGAAAGGTTACTGAACAGTAAATCATAAGGGCGTTCTTACTCACTAGTAGAACGGGTACGTTAAAGAAAGGTTACTGAACAGTAAATCATAAGGGCGTTCTTACTCACTAGTAGAACGGATACGTTAAAGAAACGTTACTGAACAGTAAATCATAAGGGCGTTCTTACTCACTAGTAGAACGGATACGTTGAAGGAAGGGTTACTGAACAGTAAATCATAGGGGCGTTCTTACTCACTAGTAGAACGGATACGTTAAAGAAAAAGTTACTGAACAGTAAATCATAAGGGCGTGGCCACCAAACCGAGGTTGAAGTAAAGTGTAAGAAACTCTAATTAGAACTATGCTGGGGTTTAGGTACAAGGAAGCTATTTACATATTTACCAATGGTATCAAGGGTTTTGGGAAGAAATGGAATCATTTGTAGGTAATGGTACAATCTTAACTATGGGACGTACATATGGTCCAGAAGTAGTTTAAATCTTTCCCTGGCGGTGATTCAGGAAAATGAGTTTTCGTCATGTCAACAGAATTGGAGCAAAATTTATGCAGGTTGAAACCAGATGACGCAAGAACGCTTTTAAGCGAAGAATATAGTTTTTCGAATTCAACCAACGAATTGGCACCTGTGAGAATGTCATCCACATAAGTTTGTGACAGTAACGCTTCCTGAACCTGTGGGAAATGTGGATGTCTTAAAGCAATCTCTTTTAAAACACGGCAAGCCAAGTAAGGAGCACTAGTCTGTCCAAATGACACTGTCGTCATTTGTAAACATGAAAATGTATCACAAGGAGAATCTCTCCAAAGTACATTCTGCAGGAAATGGAAGTTGGGGTTTAATGCAATTTGCCGATACATTTTCTCAATATCGGCAGTCAATGCATATTTAAAATTCCTAAATCTAATTAAAATATCCAGTAGCTCCGGTTGGACTCTGGGGCCCTTTAAGGAGATATCATTCAGTGAAACTTGCGAAGACGATTTTGTCGAGTAATCAAAGACAATTCTTACTTTTGTACTGGTGCTGCTTTCCTTTAGTACACAAAGATGTGGAAGAAAGTATTTGTGATTAAGTTCGGATGTCTGCAGGGTGAGGGGGGCGAATTTACCATGTCCCAACTTAACATATTCAAACAATAATTTCCTATATTTATCTTTCACGTGAGGGTTTTTCGACAATCGTTTTTCAAGGGAAATTAATCTGTGTTTTGCTGTTACAAATGAATCACCCAGCATTCTATAAGCAGTTTCATAAATCAAAGGCAAGTCTACCTAGAATTTACCATCAGGAAGGGTTTTAAGGGTTGATGTGAAAATATTTTCGGCTTTCTCGTCTGCTTCGGACATTTTCTCAACGGAAGAAATCTCTTCCTGAGCCCAAAATTTTTCTAATAAAGAGTCTATATATACTTCCTGGGGCAGCTCACAAGAAATAACATGAAATGAAGTGGATAGCACTAAGGGTTTGAAATTGTTTACACTAGACTGGGGAACAAACCCTGAAATCAACCACCCCAAGTGGGTGTCAATCAGTGAAGGAAGGTTTTTTCCTAACTTATGAATTCCTGGTTTCAATAATGAATAGTAAATTTCAGCTCCCAGTAGCAAATCTATATGGGAAGGTGTCCCAAAATTCGGGTCGGCCAACGAGGAGACAAGGTGGGGGGGTATATTTAATGAAGGGATTTCAACACGAACTTGAGGAAGGGCTTGTGTGATTTTGTCGACAACAGCGCAACTAAACTCAAAAAATGAACTTTTGTCAATGGCAGAATGGAAAATAATGTCGATTGATGTTCTGGCTATTATTGAAAATGCCAGACACCAATAAAGGTTGGTCATAAGTTACACAATTTAATTGTTTCACGAGGCTAGAACATATAAATGAAGTCTGGCTACCTGGATTCAGGAGCGCACGAGCATGGATAGGGGGCCCCTCGCGGGGATAAAGAAGTATATTGGCTGTTGCCAACAGAACATGACTGCCGTTAAGGCTTAACTTGGATAAATGAGGAAGAGACGAAACATTTTCAACTGTGTGGGTTTTCCTTGAAGTAACAGGAGTGCTAAAATCATCGTTGCACGTATCAGTAGGTACAACATTGTCAGGTGTGTTGTAAGGTCTACTGTTGGAGTAATTAGTCTGGCCATTACCTTAAGATGTTCTATTTATTGAAGATATGGCAACATTTCGTTTCGGACTTTCTACCGGCAAATGAAGAAGTACATGGTGCTTCTTTTTACAAATGGAACAGGAACCGGTTGATATGCAATTTGACAGTAAATGTTTTGAGCCTAAACAACCAAAGCACATACGATTTGATTTAACAAATTTATAACGATCTGGTACTGAAATTGATGAAAATTTAGAGCAAGAATAAATTTTGTGGCCGGTGTGTCTGCAATAGGGACACCCTGGAGGAGTGGCAGGGGTGAATGTGATACCACCAAGGAGTACTGAAGGGGTAACTTGATTAGTGCTCGATGCATTTAACTGCTGGTCTGATGATGGTGTTTGATTGGACAGTAATGTAATCCGATTATGAGGTGTGGTCACACAAGAAGAATAACCACGATGAAAATGTTCAGACTTCTGATCCTGAACTTGTAAGTTTTCCAAATTGTTACACCTTTCATCCAAGAAATCAAAAAAACTTTTAACTAGTAATCAGGTTTTGATTATTTTCATTTTCTTCTAAAGCTTTTTTGTTTGAAAATCAAGTTTATTTTTCAACAAATGAGTTACTAGAGCATCAAACAATCCTGCTTTATCAATATTTAAGTTTAAAAGAGAGTTTATTATTGACTTAGCATCAGAAGTAAAGTGTCGAAGCTGTTGTGCCGTACATTTATTGACCAAGTTACAATTAAGAAGTTTATGGAAATGCGCAGCTACAATCTGCCGCGTATTGTTGTACCCAGAATCTAGTAATCTGAGTGCGACATCAAAATTGTGTTCAGTAACTGGTAATTGGGATATCAGTGCCAAAGGTTCATTCCTAAGGTACGATTTCAAATAAAAGAATTTTTCTGTCTTAGACGTTAATCGTGAGTTATTAACTATAAGGGCATGGAACAGGTCTATAAAGGTACCGTATTGCATGCAATCCCCTTGAAAAATGGGAATATCAATATTAGGTAGACGTATATTTGTGCTACTCTGTGCGCCGCTATTAGAGCTAGCATCGTGATTCGCAATACTCAAATTATCAATGTGGTTTTGTAATCTACAACGCAAAGTAAAGTATTGTAATAAATGCGAAAAACACATGAATATATTATTGTACAAAAATTCGGAACACTCGGTAAATACAAAATTTAATTTAATTAATATGAAACTAGAATACGACCCACATATTGTTTAACAAAATCTTTACAAAGTCAAAACAGAATAAAAAAATAAAACATTTACTGGGTCAAACCAAAACAAAGTTGTTTAAAAAAATATCATTATTTCGATAACAAAAAGTCTGCACGCTTCAAAAACAAAGAAAAACTGCAACTCGAAAAACAAAAACATCTCACACCCAAAGTCGGGTGATGGAAAAAAACAAAAAGGAAGAACGGCTCAGGACTCGAGAGAGTACGGGTCGTACACGCGAAGGGAAAGGCTTTCCCCGAGTACGAGAGTATAGTGTTTTAGTGTTGGTGATACCCGAGGTAAAAATTTCTCCGTTGTGTCAGGGCGTAATAGGAATACTTGGTGATTCCTTGACAGTGAAGTCTGTCCCCCAGTATCAGAGCACAAACCGGTGGAATTTCCCTCGACGCTATCACTAAATCATCCTAACACGTCTCGGCAAATTTCGCATTTTCGGGGCAGCGACCCAGTTAGAGATACAGACGCAGTTCCTGCAGAATATAAAAAGGGAAGTTATTCTACCGTAAGTTTTTGAACAAAAGTATTAATTTATTTAATAACGTATATTTTTGTGAATAAGACCAGATTTACCGCGTGTCTCGAGGGTTTAGAGAATTTAAGGATTTAAACGGGCATGTTAAAGCTTGATTTGAGGATCGTAGAAGTTTTCTTACGTTATTATTGTCTCATTTTTTTTTACACAGAGTATCTTTTGGTTCGTGTGGTAGATAAGAGGAGAGCGAGAGCAATCGAGAAATAACAGAGTTGAATTTAGTTTTAAGCCAGAGCGAATTGGTTTTTCCGTTTTAATCAGGGACCATTTGATATATAACAAAAGAAAACCATATTTTGGTTAAATTCCATTTCACATTTATTTCAAGGTGATAGACAACCTTGGGGCTTATAAAAGCTGACACCGAAAAATTTGTACTATTTTGTAATGTTATAACATAAGAATCTTGTTTCACTACGGAAATATCCACTTTAAATGCCGTCATACTCCAAGGCCGTTGGTGATAAAGCACACGTAAACTAAAAATTCGCTTGGGGGTCACAAGGTAATTGGCCTATGTTTATTTGTTTACTGAATCGAATGCGACCCAGCTAACTGGAAATTCTAGACAGAAAAATATAAAAAGGAAAGCACTTGGCCCCTCGGGCTTCTTTCTATTTTTCCTTTCTCTCTCTTTTCTCATTTACCATCCTACTAATATTATACGCGGAATCCGAAATTTATTATTTTGTGAGTAATTCCGGCGTATACCGGAGAACCGGATAAATATCTATAATTACTAGTTGAGAGATTTATATCAGGGTACGTCTAATGTTTATTTTATATATATTATAGTTGCTACTTCAGTGCGTAGACAGATTTCGTTAAGTTGTAAATTTAATTTTGACGCACGCATTATTATAAGTATAGTATTTTGACAAATGTATATATGATTGGTCTGATTTTTTTTCATATAGCTATTATATACGTTTAGTTACATACGCTGTGTGGTGTTTACCATAAGTTTTATTTATCACCCTATCCCTCAACCCGTACTTCCCCGGGAGGGTGTACATACGTTGGAAAAAGGGGGCCGATTGCCGAGAACAAACCCTATCCTGGCAAGGAGATTATTCCGCTTTAAGCCCAGGCGTACCTGGCTCAGAAGTCGGACTGGATGTGCCTTACCCGCTCGGATTGCACAGAATTTCATTGGAGAGGAGGTATTACTCAGTGACAAAAATAAGAAGGGTAACGAGGATTTATTAGAATAGCCCTTAGGTGCCCCAGAAGTTATTAGAATGGTGACAGCGGTTCGCGTACCATCCCCTATTGGAACAACCTCACCCAGGGAAGGTGACAGCGGTTGTCCAAAACCATTTCTCTCCGAGAGGTATATCCGGTTGTCTGGAACCACACCCCACGAGCGGTGACAAGCGGTTCAGCTACCCTACCTAGGAGGGAGAAAAATCGATGGTCGCAACCAGGATCTAGTATAGCGCAACATAGAGCCTACGGGACCATAGCTTCCGCTAGATCAAGACCAGTGTGCGTGGTGAAGAGCCACAACCTACACGAGGTGTCACTGCGGGCGCAGAACACACTGGATCTAGACCAGAGAAGGTCGAGAAAAAATCCATACATCAGATGAAAGGCGTAATACCGATCTGAGGTGAACATGCCAAACGGCGTAAGGTGGAATACTTCGGCCAACTAAGTATTGACAACGGAGTTTTTCTAACCAGGGTCTAGTAATTGCGCAAAACATAGCTTCCACTAGACCAAGATCAGTGTGCGTGATGAAAAATCACACCCTGCCAAACGGGTAGCACAGCTCCTGCAAATCACACTGGATCTAGACCAGTCAAGGTCGAAAAATAATCCTACTCGGCAATCATCGACTGAGTTGATTTCTGCTTCACCATAAGATTGTATAAATATAGTCTAGAGTTATTACATTTACATGTTAAAAAAAATAACATCTAGCGATTATTAAGTTTTATTATTAGAATGGTGACAGCGGTTTCCCGATATAGGGTTGTTTAAACTTGGTTTCAAAGCGGTTTCCCGATATAGGGTTGTTTAAACTTGGTTTCAAAGCGGTTTCCCGATATAGGGTTGTGTAAATTTATTTTCATAGAGTTTTCCCGGCATAGAGTTGATAAAGTATCTTCACAGCGGTTCCAAGGACAGGATTAACTACTTAGTCTTCGTAGCGGTCTTCCAATAAAGGGTTGTAGGTCAGCAGGGACGATAAATCTTCACGCAAGGGATTCCTGTCAGGCCAAGATTATATGCCAATCTTGCTACAGCACAAGAGAATACAGGGAACGGTGAAGCTGTACGGTCTGTAACCGGAGGCTGCGAAAGGCAGTAAACAAGGCATACAGGAGGGAAGAGGCTAGGAAAAATCGAGAATAAGCCATACTATCCCACCATCAGCTCAGCTAACATCAGGTACGTTAGTCGTCAAGCAGCAGGCAAATAGAAGGTTGAATCAAATTAGTCGTGGTCTACTACGTCGTCTCATAAGTGTTCCATTGTATCTATTTTTTTTTCTTCTCGTTTGGGGTTCGCTAGAATAAACCACAGTCGGTGAAACGAGGTAAATTAAAATTTTACAAAGGGGGAAGTTAACCCATCCCTAAGAATCCTACCCGTGCACCAAAAACTATCCATTTCAGGCGTCGCAGAAGCCAGAAAGGTAGGTGTAATATAGGTAAACATTGAAAAATTGTTCATTTAATAAAGATAAAATATAACTAAACCAACAAGATGCCGCTCGACTCACAAAATAGGTTAGGTACAGGCGGTCAAGGGACTTCAGACACAATGGGAGACGCAAGCAACATGCCACCCATATTGAGGGTAGCACAGGCGCAACCATTGGGGGTGATAGCGGCGACGTTAACAGATTTCACAGGTCGAGATGCAGCTAAATATATTGAGAAACTAGAACTAAGGGCTAAACTAGACGGATGGACGGAATCGGAAACTTTAACATTATTGAAATTTAAACTTGCGGGATCGGCATACGATTTTTTCAAGGCGGATCCTAGGTTAGACACGGTATCATACTCAGAATTCAGAGAAAAATTACTACGGAAATTTGTACCAAAAAAATCAATAGCAGATTGGTGGATGCAATTGATGCAATGCTATCAAAGACACGATGAGGATGTGGCGTCGTTCTGCACCAGACTGAAATTAATCGGGAACAAGATACTAGAAGAGGATATAAAGGGCGCAAGCAGGGAACAAATACCAAACATACAAAAAAAAACATAATTCGGTATTAATAAACCAATTCAAAGTAGGGTTGAGAAAAGATTTATTAAGGGAGGTAGGTTTTTACATTCTACACAAAGACGACATGACACTAGAAGAAGCAGAAGAAATAGTTAATTGTCAAGGAACGGCGGTAACCATGACAAGCGGCAGGAACAGTAGCCAGAAAGTCGCATTTACGAGAGGACAACTGAGGTGCACAACATGCGGCAGGTCAAATCACACTACGGAAGAATGTAGGCAGAACGCAAAATGTTTATTCTGTGGCAAACAAGGACATTGGATGGCAAATTGCAGGACGAAGGAAGCAGAAGAAACAAAAAGGGAAATAAGATGCCAAAATTGTAAAAAACAAGGACATTGGGCATCAAATTGTAGAGAAAAAGGGAACGAACAAACAATGACATGTTATTACTGTGGAAAGCAAGGACATTGGCTAAAAGAATGTAGAAAGAGAATGTTCGACGAGGCGAACAACCAGAATAAAACAACCGCGAAGTACGAGAGGTACAACGACGGAAAGGCAAATCAATGGAAAGCGGACAAGACGAGGTATCACAGAGAGAACCAAGAAACACAACAAAGAAACCATAGAGAATATGGTAGACACAGCAACCAAAAGGAAGAATATCATAAACAAGAAACTCAAAGAAGGTCGCAACAAAATAATTTTGGGAACTACGAGAGAAGTAGACACAAAACGAACGAGGATACAAGGGGTCACTCTGCAGAAAGAGGACACACGAGTAAGAAAGAATGGACGAAACATTTAAACTAGTAAGGACCACAGTTAGTCCCCGGACCAGTGGCCGAGTGAATTTAACAGGGGAAACAGATTTAAACAAACCACAATGGAAAGAACCAAACCGGAAAAATAGGAATGATTATAATCCAAGGATAACAAACAAAGAAATAGGAGAAACAATGTATCACAACGAATCAATGTCGGAAACAAACGAGGACGCCCCATACATAGTAATGCTAAGAGTAAATGGCATAAACAGACCCTGCATGATAGACACAGGTGGAGCGTACTCATTGGTAAACCGGTCAATAATCGCAGATTGGGAATTAGACACAAGAATTATAGAGGAATTAACTCTGAAAGGGATAACAGGACACACAATACAATTGTATGGATCAACGAAACTAGCAATAAGCGCAAATGGGATGAATTACAACATTTACGCAAAAGCCATTGCAGCAGAAGACGAAATAATGGGAGAAATACCAGTTCTTTTAGGAAGAGATTTTCTAGAAGAACAAAAAGCAATCATATCATATAAAGGAGAACCTTCATTAGAAATATGGGAAAGAAGAATACCGTTAATAAACGCAAAACAAGTGGAAAACACTATAGATAACGGTGAAATCACCGAAGCAAACGAACAAGTGGCAACAATAAAGAAAAAAACAGAAACTACAGAAGCGAACAAGTGGCAACAATGGCTAGGAATGGTGAAAACAATGTACAAAAGGAAGGACCCAGAACAGAAAAAAATCGAGAAAAAAACGGAAAGTCAACAGCAAGAGCAGAGATATCAAACGCAGTGTAAACAAACAAACAAAAACAAAACGGCAACAGAGACCAATATAGAGAACTATACAGAGTGGAACGAAGAAATTAATCGAAAGAAAAACATAAGTCAGGAAATAAAAAATAATGAAGAAGGACAACAAAACACAGAACGAAAAAAGGATAGAGTGGAATCAAAAACAGAAGAAAAGAACCAAGAATTAAAAGAAACAATAACTAATAGAAATTCTACAGATGTGTACATAGAAAATAGCATAACTATACCAGCACTAACCGAAGTTCACACAATTGGGACTCTAAAACATACGATAAGAGGAAATACTATTGCATACGAAACACAACAAAAAGGACAACAGGCAATAAGACTAGCAAACAGCATAGCAAATAACGGAAAAAAGATTCCTATCAGGATAATAAACACGTCAGCACAAGAAATATGGCTAACAAAAGGAACTAAACTAGGAAAAGCATACGAATGTACAGAGGACACAGTGCCACAAACGAAAATACAGGAGACGATCAGGAAGTTTGACACCAAAACAGATGTATGGATCAGAAAAAATTTTGAACTAGGACATATAGATACAAAGTATAAGGAAGAATTAATAAAGTTAATACAAAAGTACCATCACTTATTCACGGACGACGATGAAATAATAACAAGCACCACAAAAGTGAAGCACCATATAACCATAGAAACGGGCAGCCAACCAATGTGCAAAGCGCCATACAGGATCCCATACTATCAAAGAGAAGTGCTACAAAAAGAAATAGACAGGCTACTAGAAGCCAAAGTAATCAGGACATCATCCAGCCCATGGTCAGCGCCAGTCGTACTAGTGGTAAAACAAACTCCAGAAGGAGAAGAAAAAGTGAGAATGTGCATAGACTACAGAGGACTAAATGCGGTAACAAAAAAAGAATATTATCCATTACCAAACATATCAGATCTACTACAAGGCTACAAAGCAGGAGGAGAAACACTGTTCTCAGTAATTGATGTAGCAGAAGCTTACCACCAAGTAGATATGAACGAAGAAGATATTCCACTAACGGGATTTAGCACATATCAAGGGCACTACGAATACACCAAAATGCCATTCGGATTGGTGAATGCCCCAGCAACATTCCAAAGATTCATGAACGCAACTTTAAGAGGATTAACGGGAATAAAATGCATGGTTTACTTGGATGACATAATAATATTTAACTACACAGGGAAAAAGGACCACTTACAAAAATTAGAAGAAGTATTCAATAGATTAACAGAGGCAAACATTAAACTGAAACCAAAGAAATGCAATTTTATGTTAAAGAAAGTGAAATACTTAGGACATATCATTTCACAAGAAGGAGTAGCTCCAGACCCACAAAAATTGGAGGCGGTACACAAATATCCCCTACCAAAGAACGTAAAAGGAGTAAGAGGTTTCTTAGGAATAGTAAATTGGTACAGACGATTCATACCAAACATAACCGAACTAGCAGCACCATTAGTAAATCTAACCAAAAAAGACACACCATTCAAAATAACAGAGGAAGTAATTAAGGCAATGGACCAACTAAAAGAATCACTAACGTCAGACAAAGTTCTAATCTTCCCAGACTTCTCGAAACCATTCATATTATCGACAGATGCATCGAACATAGGTGTAGGAGCAATATTAAGTCAAATAAGGGACGGTAGAGAAAGACCAATAGCGTATGCAAGTAGGACACTAAACAGAGCAGAAACAAACTATTCAACGACTGAAAAAGAACTGCTAGGAGTGATTTTCGGCATTAAAACATTCAGATGCTACATCTACGGGACAAAATTCACAATCATCACAGATCACAGAGCATTAAAATGGGTACTTACACTGAAAGATCCAAATTCAAGACTAACACGATGGGCCTTAACCTTAGCAGAATACAATTTCGAAGTAATCCACAGAGTAGGAAGGAAACACGGAAACGCAGACGCACTAAGCAGAATGTACGACAAAACGTGCAACTACGTTGAAACATCATACGAAGATTACTTAAAATACATAACGGAAAACGAAGTACCAACAAAAGACAAAATACTAGAGAAAGACGGAAAATTAGTAGCTATACACGAGGAACAATCAATAGTACTATTTACAGCCAAAAACAAACCAAACCAAGATCCACTAATAAAAGAAATTGAAACCACATATAATTTACCAGACGTCACACAGAATCGAATAGAAGAAATTAGAGAATGGGACACGATCGACACAAAATTCTACATAGGGGTAAACAGAACAACGGCAAAGGAGGAAACATCTTACGAAATTATGTGGAACATTATACAACAGCTACGGACACTATGCGAAGAAAACAAAGAGGAGAGCATAACCTTCATCGCAAGCAAAGAACAAATTCCAGGACTATGTTGGAACGAAATTACTAAAATGATCCAATTTACATTTTACGGAACACCCACCAAAATAATCGTTTTACGACCAGACAATACAGGGGAAACAAGGAAAATCTACGCAATAGAAACAGAAGAAGATTGGGAACCAATATGGGACAAAGACAGGCTGAAAATAGCACAGAAACGAGACGAATTCTGCAACAGCACAATACAACAAATGGAAAAGGATGACGAGACAGAAAGAAGATACTACATCGACAAGGAGGGGATTCTATATAGACAAGAACAGGAAGAACATAGAGATCAACTGGTAATACCGAGAAGCTACATCACCAAAGTGATAGAAGACTTTCACGACTCGCCGATATATTGCCATCAAGGACAACAGAAAACATTAGTGGCAATAAAGAGGCGTTGCTTTTGGCCAACGATGAGAACAGACGTAATAAACTACTGCAAACAATGCGACGCATGCAACAGACGAAAGACGTCACCTCACTTCAAGAAAGCTCCATTGCAAAGATTTACAAAAGTCACGGAACCATGGGAGATAACCTCTATGGACATAGTGGGCCCGCTACCAACATCAAACGAAGGGAACAAATACCTGCTAACATTTCAAGACCACTTTACCAAATACTGTGAAGCAATTCCGTTACCAAATCAGAAAGCAGATACAGTAGCTAAAGCATTCGTAGAGCAAATAATAGCAAGACACGGAACACCCCAGAAATTATTAACAGACAGAGGAACAAACTTCATGTCGGAATTAATGCAAGAAACATGCAAACTATTGAACATAAAAAGACTACACACGGCAAGTTACGCGCCCACGACAAACGGTCAAATAGAAAGATTACACAGAGTGCTGAAAGACATGTTAGCACACTACATAGCACCAGATCAAAGAGATTGGGACAAATGGATACCCTACGTACTAATGGCATACAGAGGAAGCGTACACACTTCAACAGGATACAGCCCATATTTCCTACTACACGGAAGAGACCAAACATTACCATTTGAAAAATTCATAACCCCGAAGAGAATCAAATACGACACCGACAACAATTATGTGTCAGAATTAGAAGCTAGATTAAGTCAAGTATACAAGACAGCATTAAAAAACACGGAGAAAGCAAAAGAAGAAAGGATAGCCAGATATAACGAAAAAACGGCACTAAGAGAATTCGCACCAGGAGATTTAGTATATCTACTCGACGTAAGCACAAAAGTAGGTAAATCAAAGAAGTTACAGAACCAATGGACAGGACCGTTTGAAGTAAAAGAAAAGGTAGGACCGGTTACATACCAAATCTTGTCACAAAAAGGGAAGAAGGCACAAATAGTACACATCAACAGATTAAAAACATACCACGGAAACATAGAGGACAAGGAACATAAGATACTACAAGATATAGATGACTCGGAAAGTATAGAAGAGGTAGAAGAAATACACGAGCAAGAAGAAAACGAAGTAGTTCCAGAAAAGGTAGCAGCACTACCATTTTGGTCAATGAACGAGAATCCACAACCACCAAAATCCAAACCATCAGCTCAAGGCAAACATAAAGGGAATAAAACAGAACAGAGACCACACGTTTCACTACGACCCCCACCGGAGATAAGACGCTCTGCCAGAGTGAGAAACAGGATACAAAGTGCACCCAGTTACACAAAAACATTTAACGCCGAAAGGAAATTAACAAAAAAGACCGGACTGAAACAGACGGGCTACTACAAATTACTAAGACAGACGAATAACCATAAAAATAACAAGACCAAAATAAGTACTAGATGGATAGCGATGAGCTAAGAAATAACTATTTATCATACAAGTATATATCAGTTTATATTATTAATTCATACAGATTAACGGGTTCAATTATAGGTTAATTCAAAGTGAAGAAATAGGGATAAGCGAGTAAATAGGAATAATCAAGTAAGTTAAGAATCATAACAGATTAATGGAAAAAAAAATCCATAAGCTACTAGGGACTAACAAATAGTACCTTGTGAGAAAGTAAGCAAATAGGGCAAAGATAAAATATATATACAAAAGAAAAAAATCTACGATAGGTTTAGGGGATAAGACGACATACACAGAAACGAAATAGCATTTCAAAAAGTCGAAATCAAATTAGATATATAAGTTTAAATTTCTTTTATACTTCAGAATTGTATTCATAAGCATGGTATTATAATGTCTACTAAGTAGAATAATGACGGAAAATATTAAACTAATTATGTTACTAACCGTAACACAACGTCAAAACAAAAAGCAAGGTCAGTATAATTGAACAATTAAATAAAATGCACCACTTGCAAAAGCTGATGTAGGGTATTTAGAAGAAATTCAATGTTAAATTATACAAGGGGAATACAAAAGTATTTGAAAATAGAAATAAATAATAGGGAAACAAGCTCACTGGGTCATAACTAATGAATTTTTGTTTCTCTTCTCTTCAGAGAGTAGATCTCATTTGACAGTCCTAAAGAAGTGTAAAGATCGGTCAAATGAGGAAATGTCATACAAAAATGACATAAACTGTAGGCAAATACGTAATGTAACAAAAAAAAAATCTAAAATGTTTGTAACAAAGAATTTGTAGAAATATGAGTTGTATTAACAATTGTACATTTTATAAATTGTAGGAGAAGAAAACCAAATCTAATGGCACGACAAAGTATCATCCTGACCTGGGTGTCAATCGTCATGTGCGGGCTACATATAACAGTTGGGTTAATCGCGTATGAGTGTTCGCACCCCAACACAAATATCACAGTGATATCGTTAAAAGACGTTCAAAAGTGTCCGGAACCAGAAAAAACGTACGCGAGTGAAAAAACGGACATACAAGTGATTCAACGAAACGAAAAAAAATGCAAAAAGTATGGTCATGCGTAATAGAAGTAACAAAATTCATGTTCTACTGCGGGATGCACAGCCACACGTCAGTCGTCAACGGAGGACTATCAACCTACATCTATAAACTAGGAGCAGAAGAATGCAGAAATACCCACAGATACAAAATAATAAAATTATACCAACAAACAATAGACAACATATTAATGAATGGGACTACAACAGCGTCAATCAACATAGGCGGCACACTAGACAATATGGGAACATGTAAAGGTATCACATACCAAGAAAACGGCAGAAGTTGGAACGACGTAGTGATAATAGCAACAGCCAAAATAACAATCAAAGATTATCTAGCTAGAGTAACGCTGGAAACAAACGAGATCCACCTACAAGGAGAAATAACTTGCAAATTCACGAATGGTTACTGCTTCGACTCCACGGTAGGAGAATCCACTTGGTCCAGTTATGAGCCAACAACATGCGAAGACCATCTGAGTCAATTATACAAAGGCATAGGCAACAAAATCACAAACACAAGAACATTAGAAGAGCTAATAGTAATCGAAGAAAAAGACAAAGTATTCGCACTAACATTACAGAAAAGAAACATACTATGTGGAATAGAAGTATGGCAAACAGAGCACCCACGAATTGTCATAATACTTCGAAACACACAAAAGTTACAACCGACTATGCCAATTTTAACACAAAACGTAGATTTAATGAACTACGTAAATAGCAAACTACTCTATGTTGAACAAGCATATAAACGAGACGTAAACATGCTTTACACAGATACAATACACCGAAGATGTTTAACGAAAAGAGAAATACTCAAGAACAGACTGCTAATGGCACACACACTACCTAATGCAGTCAGCCAACTAATGGAAAATGAACCCGGACACATAGGCAGAGTATTAGGTGAAGTACTTTATATCATAAAATGCATACCAGTAACAGTCGAGATAAGACGAACAAACAGATGTTACAACGAACTACCAATAAAAGTAAACAACGAAACAAAATTTATGGCTCCACTAACCAGAATAATACAAAACCACGCAGAAGAGATAGATTGCAATAACATGATACCACCACTTTATTTCATAGATGATCAATGGATAGGGCTAACACCACATCCCACAATAGCCAAACAACCAAAAACCATAAAAGTAGAAGAAGAAATAAATCTCCATTTCGACCCCATCCAACCACTAGGAGCCAAGGGTCTGTACACGCAAGAAGAAATCAATGCAGCACAAAGAGCCCTTACGTTCGGGACAGAGAGAAAAGCAGTAGAAAACATAATTACTCGCAGAGCAGCGGGAATGAATGCCAACAGTCAAGGCTACACCGTATCAAACATATTTGATACAAAAGAAATCAAGAACCTAGCAGAATCCACCCTAAAGCACACATGGGCATGGTTCACAGAATTAGGTTCAGTTATAAGTGGAATAATTGGAATATATTTCACATTCCAAACCATAAAATACATAGCAGGCACCATACTAAATGGAATACGTATACACCAAACTTTAGGATGCAGTATAGCACTAATAGGCAGCATATGGGACTCCCTAACGGCATGGATAATTCACTCACACCAGACGAGGAAACCAGAGGAAGAAACAATAGAGATGGACCAAATAACGCAGCAAGAGACGAGCCACCCAAGGTCACAGCATTGGACAGACAGAAGTCGCCAGATGAACGATCTACTAAGCAATAGTGTCGCGAGTGTAAGCGGTCGCGACCTAGGTCAGGAATAATAAAAACAAAATACAGTGCCAAACAAAAAGTAATGAATGAAATTGTAAATAAAGTTGTAAAATGTATAAAAAAATGTATCACTAATTTTAAGATTTCAGGCCACTATTGTAAGCCGTAGGCCACATTTTAATTAAGGGTAATCATACCTAAGCAGGGCTTTGGAAAAAAAAGGTATTGGACCAGGGAGGTCGCAATACTTTTACAAAGGGGGAAGTAATGTAATAAATGCGAAAAACACATGAATATATTATTGTACAAAAATTCGGAACACTCGGTAAATACAAAATTTAATTTAATTAATATGAAACTAGAATACGACCCACATATTGTTTAACAAAATCTTTACAAAGTCAAAACAGAATAAAAAAATAAAACATTTACTGGGTCAAACCAAAACAAAGTTGTTTAAAAAAATATCATTATTTCGATAACAAAAAGTCTGCACGCTTCAAAAACAAAGAAAAACTGCAACTCGAAAAACAAAAACATCTCACACCCAAAGTCGGGTGATGGAAAAAAACAAAAAGGAAGAACGGCTCAGGACTCGAGAGAGTACGGGTCGTACACGCGAAGGGAAAGGCTTTCCCCGAGTACGAGAGTATAGTGTTTTAGTGTTGGTGATACCCGAGGTAAAAATTTCTCCGTTGTGTCAGGGCGTAATAGGAATACTTGGTGATTCCTTGACAGTGAAGTCTGTCCCCCAGTATCAGAGCACAAACCGGTGGAATTTCCCTCGACGCTATCACTAAATCATCCTAACACGTCTCGGCAAATTTCGCATTTTCGGGGCAGCGACCCAGTTATAGATACAGACGCAGTTCCTGCAGAATATAAAAAGGGAAGTTATTCTTCCGTAAGTTTTTGAACAAAAGTATTAATTTATTTAATAACGTATATTTTTGTGAATAAGACCAGATTTACCGCGTGTCTCGAGGGTTTAGAGAATTTAAGGATTTAAACGGGCATGTTAAAGCTTGATTTGAGGATCGTAGAAGTTTTCTTACGTTATTATTGTCTCATTTTTTTCTTACACAGAGTATCTTTTGGTTCGTGTGGTAGATAAGAGGAGAGCGAGAGCAATCGAGAAATAACAGAGTTGAATTTAGTTTTAAGCCAGAGCGAATTGGTTTTTCCGTTTTAATCAGGGACCATTTGATATATAACAAAAGAAAACCATATTTTGGTTAAATTCCATTTCACATTTATTTCAAGGTGATAGACAACCTTGGGGCTTATAAAAGCTGACACCGAAAAATTTGTACTATTTTGTAATGTTATAACATAAGAATCTTGTTTCACTACGGAAATATCCACTTTAAATGCCGTCATACTCCAAGGCCGTTGGTGATAAAGCACACGTAAACTAAAAATTCGCTTGGGGGTCACAAGGTAATTGGCCTATGTTTATTTGTTTACTGAATCGAATGCGACCCAGCTAACTGGAAATTCTAGACAGAAAAATATAAAAAGGAAAGCACTTGGCCCCTCGGGCTTCTTTCTATTTTTCCTTTCTCTCTCTTTTCTCATTTACCATCCTACTAATATTATACGCGGAATCCGAAATTTATTATTTTGTGAGTAATTCCGGCGTATACCGGAGAACCGGATAAATATCTATAATTACTAGTTGAGAGATTTATATCAGGGTACGTCTAATGTTTATTTTATATATATTATAGTTGCTACTTCAGTGCGTAGACAGATTTCGTTAAGTTGTAAATTTAATTTTGACGCACGCATTATTATAAGTATAGTATTTTGACAAATGTATATATGATTGGTCTGATTTTTTTTCATATAGCTATTATATACGTTTAGTTACATACGCTGTGTGGTGTTTACCATAAGTTTTATTTATCACCCTATCCCTCAACCCGTACTTCCCCGGGAGGGTGTACATACGTTGGAAAAAGGGGGCCGATTGCCGAGAACAAACCCTATCCTGGCAAGGAGATTATTCCGCTTTAAGCCCAGGCGTACCTGGCTCAGAAGTCGGACTGGATGTGCCTTACCCGCTCGGATTGCACAGAATTTCATTGGAGAGGAGGTATTACTCAGTGACAAAAATAAGAAGGGTAACGAGGATTTATTAGAATAGCCCTTAGGTGCCCCAGAAGTTATTAGAATGGTGACAGCGGTTCGCGTACCATCCCCTATTGGAACAACCTCACCCAGGGAAGGTGACAGCGGTTGTCCAAAACCATTTCTCTCCGAGAGGTATATCCGGTTGTCTGGAACCACACCCCACGAGCGGTGACAAGCGGTTCAGCTACCCTACCTAGGAGGGAGAAAAATCGATGGTCGCAACCAGGATCTAGTATAGCGCAACATAGAGCCTACGGGACCATAGCTTCCGCTAGATCAAGACCAGTGTGCGTGGTGAAGAGCCACAACCTACACGAGGTGTCACTGCGGGCGCAGAACACACTGGATCTAGACCAGAGAAGGTCGAGAAAAAATCCATACATCAGATGAAAGGCGTAATACCGATCTGAGGTGAACATGCCAAACGGCGTAAGGTGGAATACTTCGGCCAACTAAGTATTGACAACGGAGTTTTTCTAACCAGGGTCTAGTAATTGCGCAAAACATAGCTTCCACTAGACCAAGATCAGTGTGCGTGATGAAAAATCACACCCTGCCAAACGGGTAGCACAGCTCCTGCAAATCACACTGGATCTAGACCAGTCAAGGTCGAAAAATAATCCTACTCGGCAATCATCGACTGAGTTGATTTCTGCTTCACCATAAGATTGTATAAATATAGTCTAGAGTTATTACATTTACATGTTAAAAAAAATAACATCTAGCGATTATTAAGTTTTATTATTAGAATGGTGACAGCGGTTTCCCGATATAGGGTTGTTTAAACTTGGTTTCAAAGCGGTTTCCCGATATAGGGTTGTTTAAACTTGGTTTCAAAGCGGTTTCCCGATATAGGGTTGTGTAAATTTATTTTCATAGAGTTTTCCCGGCATAGAGTTGATAAAGTATCTTCACAGCGGTTCCAAGGACAGGATTAACTACTTAGTCTTCGTAGCGGTCTTCCAATAAAGGGTTGTAGGTCAGCAGGGACGATAAATCTTCACGCAAGGGATTCCTGTCAGGCCAAGATTATATGCCAATCTTGCTACAGCACAAGAGAATACAGGGAACGGTGAAGCTGTACGGTCTGTAACCGGAGGCTGCGAAAGGCAGTAAACAAGGCATACAGGAGGGAAAAGGCTAGGAAAAATCGAGAATAAGCCATACTATCCCACCATCAGCTCAGCTAACATCAGGTACGTTAGTCGTCAAGCAGCAGGCAAATAGAAGGTTGAATCAAATTAGTCGTGGTCTACTACGTCGTCTCATAAGTGTTCCATTGTATCTATTTTTTTTTCTTCTCGTTTGGGGTTCGCTAGAATAAACCACAGTCGGTGAAACGAGGTAAATTAAAATTTTACAAAGGGGGAAGTTAACCCATCCCTAAGAATCCTACCCGTGCACCAAAAACTATCCATTTCAGGCGTCGCAGAAGCCAGAAAGGTAGGTGTAATATAGGTAAACATTGAAAAATTGTTCATTTAATAAAGATAAAATATAACTAAACCAACAAGATGCCGCTCGACTCACAAAATAGGTTAGGTACAGGCGGTCAAGGGACTTCAGACACAATGGGAGACGCAAGCAACATGCCACCCATATTGAGGGTAGCACAGGCGCAACCATTGGGGGTGATAGCGGCGACGTTAACAGATTTCACAGGTCGAGATGCAGCTAAATATATTGAGAAACTAGAACTAAGGGCTAAACTAGACGGATGGACGGAATCGGAAACTTTAACATTATTGAAATTTAAACTTGCGGGATCGGCATACGATTTTTTCAAGGCGGATCCTAGGTTAGACACGGTATCATACTCAGAATTCAGAGAAAAATTACTACGGAAATTTGTACCAAAAAAATCAATAGCAGATTGGTGGATGCAATTGATGCAATGCTATCAAAGACACGATGAGGATGTGGCGTCGTTCTGCACCAGACTGAAATTAATCGGGAACAAGATACTAGAAGAGGATATAAAGGGCGCAAGCAGGGAACAAATACCAAACATACAAAAAAAAACATAATTCGGTATTAATAAACCAATTCAAAGTAGGGTTGAGAAAAGATTTATTAAGGGAGGTAGGTTTTTACATTCTACACAAAGACGACATGACACTAGAAGAAGCAGAAGAAATAGTTAATTGTCAAGGAACGGCGGTAACCATGACAAGCGGCAGGAACAGTAGCCAGAAAGTCGCATTTACGAGAGGACAACTGAGGTGCACAACATGCGGCAGGTCAAATCACACTACGGAAGAATGTAGGCAGAACGCAAAATGTTTATTCTGTGGCAAACAAGGACATTGGATGGCAAATTGCAGGACGAAGGAAGCAGAAGAAACAAAAAGGGAAATAAGATGCCAAAATTGTAAAAAACAAGGACATTGGGCATCAAATTGTAGAGAAAAAGGGAACGAACAAACAATGACATGTTATTACTGTGGAAAGCAAGGACATTGGCTAAAAGAATGTAGAAAGAGAATGTTCGACGAGGCGAACAACCAGAATAAAACAACCGCGAAGTACGAGAGGTACAACGACGGAAAGGCAAATCAATGGAAAGCGGACAAGACGAGGTATCACAGAGAGAACCAAGAAACACAACAAAGAAACCATAGAGAATATGGTAGACACAGCAACCAAAAGGAAGAATATCATAAACAAGAAACTCAAAGAAGGTCGCAACAAAATAATTTTGGGAACTACGAGAGAAGTAGACACAAAACGAACGAGGATACAAGGGGTCACTCTGCAGAAAGAGGACACACGAGTAAGAAAGAATGGACGAAACATTTAAACTAGTAAGGACCACAGTTAGTCCCCGGACCAGTGGCCGAGTGAATTTAACAGGGGAAACAGATTTAAACAAACCACAATGGAAAGAACCAAACCGGAAAAATAGGAATGATTATAATCCAAGGATAACAAACAAAGAAATAGGAGAAACAATGTATCACAACGAATCAATGTCGGAAACAAACGAGGACGCCCCATACATAGTAATGCTAAGAGTAAATGGCATAAACAGACCCTGCATGATAGACACAGGTGGAGCGTACTCATTGGTAAACCGGTCAATAATCGCAGATTGGGAATTAGACACAAGAATTATAGAGGAATTAACTCTGAAAGGGATAACAGGACACACAATACAATTGTATGGATCAACGAAACTAGCAATAAGCGCAAATGGGATGAATTACAACATTTACGCAAAAGCCATTGCAGCAGAAGACGAAATAATGGGAGAAATACCAGTTCTTTTAGGAAGAGATTTTCTAGAAGAACAAAAAGCAATCATATCATATAAAGGAGAACCTTCATTAGAAATATGGGAAAGAAGAATACCGTTAATAAACGCAAAACAAGTGGAAAACACTATAGATAACGGTGAAATCACCGAAGCAAACGAACAAGTGGCAACAATAAAGAAAAAAACAGAAACTACAGAAGCGAACAAGTGGCAACAATGGCTAGGAATGGTGAAAACAATGTACAAAAGGAAGGACCCAGAACAGAAAAAAATCGAGAAAAAAACGGAAAGTCAACAGCAAGAGCAGAGATATCAAACGCAGTGTAAACAAACAAACAAAAACAAAACGGCAACAGAGACCAATATAGAGAACTATACAGAGTGGAACGAAGAAATTAATCGAAAGAAAAACATAAGTCAGGAAATAAAAAATAATGAAGAAGGACAACAAAACACAGAACGAAAAAAGGATAGAGTGGAATCAAAAACAGAAGAAAAGAACCAAGAATTAAAAGAAACAATAACTAATAGAAATTCTACAGATGTGTACATAGAAAATAGCATAACTATACCAGCACTAACCGAAGTTCACACAATTGGGACTCTAAAACATACGATAAGAGGAAATACTATTGCATACGAAACACAACAAAAAGGACAACAGGCAATAAGACTAGCAAACAGCATAGCAAATAACGGAAAAAAGATTCCTATCAGGATAATAAACACGTCAGCACAAGAAATATGGCTAACAAAAGGAACTAAACTAGGAAAAGCATACGAATGTACAGAGGACACAGTGCCACAAACGAAAATACAGGAGACGATCAGGAAGTTTGACACCAAAACAGATGTATGGATCAGAAAAAATTTTGAACTAGGACATATAGATACAAAGTATAAGGAAGAATTAATAAAGTTAATACAAAAGTACCATCACTTATTCACGGACGACGATGAAATAATAACAAGCACCACAAAAGTGAAGCACCATATAACCATAGAAACGGGCAGCCAACCAATATGCAAAGCGCCATACAGGATCCCATACTATCAAAGAGAAGTGCTACAAAAAGAAATAGACAGGCTACTAGAAGCCAAAGTAATCAGGACATCATCCAGCCCATGGTCAGCGCCAGTCGTACTAGTGGTAAAACAAACTCCAGAAGGAGAAGAAAAAGTGAGAATGTGCATAGACTACAGAGGACTAAATGCGGTAACAAAAAAAGAATATTATCCATTACCAAACATATCAGATCTACTACAAGGCTACAAAGCAGGAGGAGAAACACTGTTCTCAGTAATTGATGTAGCAGAAGCTTACCACCAAGTAGATATGAACGAAGAAGATATTCCACTAACGGGATTTAGCACATATCAAGGGCACTACGAATACACCAAAATGCCATTCGGATTGGTGAATGCCCCAGCAACATTCCAAAGATTCATGAACGCAACTTTAAGAGGATTAACGGGAATAAAATGCATGGTTTACTTGGATGACATAATAATATTTAACTACACAGGGAAAAAGGACCACTTACAAAAATTAGAAGAAGTATTCAATAGATTAACAGAGGCAAACATTAAACTGAAACCAAAGAAATGCAATTTTATGTTAAAGAAAGTGAAATACTTAGGACATATCATTTCACAAGAAGGAGTAGCTCCAGACCCACAAAAATTGGAGGCGGTACACAAATATCCCCTACCAAAGAACGTAAAAGGAGTAAGAGGTTTCTTAGGAATAGTAAATTGGTACAGACGATTCATACCAAACATAACCGAACTAGCAGCACCATTAGTAAATCTAACCAAAAAAGACACACCATTCAAAATAACAGAGGAAGTAATTAAGGCAATGGACCAACTAAAAGAATCACTAACGTCAGACAAAGTTCTAATCTTCCCAGACTTCTCGAAACCATTCATATTATCGACAGATGCATCGAACATAGGTGTAGGAGCAATATTAAGTCAAATAAGGGACGGTAGAGAAAGACCAATAGCGTATGCAAGTAGGACACTAAACAGAGCAGAAACAAACTATTCAACGACTGAAAAAGAACTGCTAGGAGTGATTTTCGGCATTAAAACATTCAGATGCTACATCTACGGGACAAAATTCACAATCATCACAGATCACAGAGCATTAAAATGGGTACTTACACTGAAAGATCCAAATTCAAGACTAACACGATGGGCCTTAACCTTAGCAGAATACAATTTCGAAGTAATCCACAGAGTAGGAAGGAAACACGGAAACGCAGACGCACTAAGCAGAATGTACGACAAAACGTGCAACTACGTTGAAACATCATACGAAGATTACTTAAAATACATAACGGAAAACGAAGTACCAACAAAAGACAAAATACTAGAGAAAGACGGAAAATTAGTAGCTATACACGAGGAACAATCAATAGTACTATTTACAGCCAAAAACAAACCAAACCAAGATCCACTAATAAAAGAAATTGAAACCACATATAATTTACCAGACGTCACACAGAATCGAATAGAAGAAATTAGAGAATGGGACACGATCGACACAAAATTCTACATAGGGGTAAACAGAACAACGGCAAAGGAGGAAACATCTTACGAAATTATGTGGAACATTATACAACAGCTACGGACACTATGCGAAGAAAACAAAGAGGAGAGCATAACCTTCATCGCAAGCAAAGAACAAATTCCAGGACTATGTTGGAACGAAATTACTAAAATGATCCAATTTACATTTTACGGAACACCCACCAAAATAATCGTTTTACGACCAGACAATACAGGGGAAACAAGGAAAATCTACGCAATAGAAACAGAAGAAGATTGGGAACCAATATGGGACAAAGACAGGCTGAAAATAGCACAGAAACGAGACGAATTCTGCAACAGCACAATACAACAAATGGAAAAGGATGACGAGACAGAAAGAAGATACTACATCGACAAGGAGGGGATTCTATATAGACAAGAACAGGAAGAACATAGAGATCAACTGGTAATACCGAGAAGCTACATCACCAAAGTGATAGAAGACTTTCACGACTCGCCGATATATTGCCATCAAGGACAACAGAAAACATTAGTGGCAATAAAGAGGCGTTGCTTCTGGCCAACGATGAGAACAGACGTAATAAACTACTGCAAACAATGCGACGCATGCAACAGACGAAAGACGTCACCTCACTTCAAGAAAGCTCCATTGCAAAGATTTACAAAAGTCACGGAACCATGGGAGATAACCTCTATGGACATAGTGGGCCCGCTACCAACATCAAACGAAGGGAACAAATACCTGCTAACATTTCAAGACCACTTTACCAAATACTGTGAAGCAATTCCGTTACCAAATCAGAAAGCAGATACAGTAGCTAAAGCATTCGTAGAGCAAATAATAGCAAGACACGGAACACCCCAGAAATTATTAACAGACAGAGGAACAAACTTCATGTCGGAATTAATGCAAGAAACATGCAAACTATTGAACATAAAAAGACTACACACGGCAAGTTACGCGCCCACGACAAACGGTCAAATAGAAAGATTACACAGAGTGCTGAAAGACATGTTAGCACACTACATAGCACCAGATCAAAGAGATTGGGACAAATGGATACCCTACGTACTAATGGCATACAGAGGAAGCGTACACACTTCAACAGGATACAGCCCATATTTCCTACTACACGGAAGAGACCAAACATTACCATTTGAAAAATTCATAACCCCGAAGAGAATCAAATACGACACCGACAACAATTATGTGTCAGAATTAGAAGCTAGATTAAGTCAAGTATACAAGACAGCATTAAAAAACACGGAGAAAGCAAAAGAAGAAAGGATAGCCAGATATAACGAAAAAACGGCACTAAGAGAATTCGCACCAGGAGATTTAGTATATCTACTCGACGTAAGCACAAAAGTAGGTAAATCAAAGAAGTTACAGAACCAATGGACAGGACCGTTTGAAGTAAAAGAAAAGGTAGGACCGGTTACATACCAAATCTTGTCACAAAAAGGGAAGAAGGCACAAATAGTACACATCAACAGATTAAAAACATACCACGGAAACATAGAGGACAAGGAACATAAGATACTACAAGATATAGATGACTCGGAAAGTATAGAAGAGGTAGAAGAAATACACGAGCAAGAAGAAAACGAAGTAGTTCCAGAAAAGGTAGCAGCACTACCATTTTGGTCAATGAACGAGAATCCACAACCACCAAAATCCAAACCATCAGCTCAAGGCAAACATAAAGGGAATAAAACAGAACAGAGACCACACGTTTCACTACGACCCCCACCGGAGATAAGACGCTCTGCCAGAGTGAGAAACAGGATACAAAGTGCACCCAGTTACACAAAAACATTTAACGCCGAAAGGAAATTAACAAAAAAGACCGGACTGAAACAGACGGGCTACTACAAATTACTAAGACAGACGAATAACCATAAAAATAACAAGACCAAAATAAGTACTAGATGGATAGCGATGAGCTAAGAAATAACTATTTATCATACAAGTATATATCAGTTTATATTATTAATTCATACAGATTAACGGGTTCAATTATAGGTTAATTCAAAGTGAAGAAATAGGGATAAGCGAGTAAATAGGAATAATCAAGTAAGTTAAGAATCATAACAGATTAATGGAAAAAAAAAATCCATAAGCTACTAGGGACTAACAAATAGTACCTTGTGAGAAAGTAAGCAAATAGGGCAAAGATAAAATATATATACAAAAGAAAAAAATCTACGATAGGTTTAGGGGATAAGACGACATACACAGAAACGAAATAGCATTTCAAAAAGTCGAAATCAAATTAGATATATAAGTTCAAATTTCTTTTATACTTCAGAATTGTATTCATAAGCATGGTATTATAATGTCTACTAAGTAGAATAATGACGGAAAATATTAAACTAATTATGTTACTAACCGTAACACAACGTCAAAACAAAAAGCAAGGTCAGTATAATTGAACAATTAAATAAAATGCACCACTTGCAAAAGCTGATGTAGGGTATTTAGAAGAAATTCAATGTTAAATTATACAAGGGGAATACAAAAGTATTTGAAAATAGAAATAAATAATAGGGAAACAAGCTCACTGGGTCATAACTAATGAATTTTTTTTTCTCTTCTCTTCAGAGAGTAGATCTCATTTGACAGTCCTAAAGAAGTGTAAAGATCGGTCAAATGAGGAAATGTCATACAAAAATGACATAAACTGTAGGCAAATACGTAATGTAACAAAAAAAAAAATCTAAAATGTTTGTAACAAAGAATTTGTAGAAATATGAGTTGTATTAACAATTGTACATTTTATAAATTGTAGGAGAAGAAAACCAAATCTAATGGCACGACAAAGTATCATCCTGACCTGGGTGTCAATCGTCATGTGCGGGCTACATATAACAGTTGGGTTAATCGCGTATGAGTGTTCGCACCCCAACACAAATATCACAGTGATATCGTTAAAAGACGTTCAAAAGTGTCCGGAACCAGAAAAAACGTACGCGAGTGAAAAAACGGACATACAAGTGATTCAACGAAACGAAAAAAAATGCAAAAAGTATGGTCATGCGTAATAGAAGTAACAAAATTCATGTTCTACTGCGGGATGCACAGCCACACGTCAGTCGTCAACGGAGGACTATCAACCTACATCTATAAACTAGGAGCAGAAGAATGCAGAAATACCCACAGATACAAAATAATAAAATTATACCAACAAACAATAGACAACATATTAATGAATGGGACTACAACAGCGTCAATCAACATAGGCGGCACACTAGACAATATGGGAACATGTAAAGGTATCACATACCAAGAAAACGGCAGAAGTTGGAACGACGTAGTGATAATAGCAACAGCCAAAATAACAATCAAAGATTATCTAGCTAGAGTAACGCTGGAAACAAACGAGATCCACCTACAAGGAGAAATAACTTGCAAATTCACGAATGGTTACTGCTTCGACTCCACGGTAGGAGAATCCACTTGGTCCAGTTATGAGCCAACAACATGCGAAGACCATCTGAGTCAATTATACAAAGGCATAGGCAACAAAATCACAAACACAAGAACATTAGAAGAGCTAATAGTAATCGAAGAAAAAGACAAAGTATTCGCACTAACATTACAGAAAAGAAACATACTATGTGGAATAGAAGTATGGCAAACAGAGCACCCACGAATTGTCATAATACTTCGAAACACACAAAAGTTACAACCGACTATGCCAATTTTAACACAAAACGTAGATTTAATGAACTACGTAAATAGCAAACTACTCTATGTTGAACAAGCATATAAACGAGACGTAAACATGCTTTACACAGATACAATACACCGAAGATGTTTAACGAAAAGAGAAATACTCAAGAACAGACTGCTAATGGCACACACACTACCTAATGCAGTCAGCCAACTAATGGAAAATGAACCCGGACACATAGGCAGAGTATTAGGCGAAGTACTTTATATCATAAAATGCATACCAGTAACAGTCGAGATAAGACGAACAAACAGATGTTACAACGAACTACCAATAAAAGTAAACAACGAAACAAAATTTATGGCTCCACTAACCAGAATAATACAAAACCACGCAGAAGAGATAGATTGCAATAACATGATACCACCACTTTATTTCATAGATGATCAATGGATAGGGCTAACACCACATCCCACAATAGCCAAACAACCAAAAACCATAAAAGTAGAAGAAGAAATAAATCTCCATTTCGACCCCATCCAACCACTAGGAGCCAAGGGTCTGTACACGCAAGAAGAAATCAATGCAGCACAAAGAGCCCTTACGTTCGGGACAGAGAGAAAAGCAGTAGAAAACATAATTACTCGCAGAGCAGCGGGAATGAATGCCAACAGTCAAGGCTACACCGTATCAAACATATTTGATACAAAAGAAATCAAGAACCTAGCAGAATCCACCCTAAAGCACACATGGGCATGGTTCACAGAATTAGGTTCAGTTATAAGTGGAATAATTGGAATATATTTCACATTCCAAACCATAAAATACATAGCAGGCACCATACTAAATGGAATACGTATACACCAAACTTTAGGATGCAGTATAGCACTAATAGGCAGCATATGGGACTCCCTAACGGCATGGATAATTCACTCACACCAGACGAGGAAACCAGAGGAAGAAACAATAGAGATGGACCAAATAACGCAGCAAGAGACGAGCCACCCAAGGTCACAGCATTGGACAGACAGAAGTCGCCAGATGAACGATCTACTAAGCAATAGTGTCGCGAGTGTAAGCGGTCGCGACCTAGGTCAGGAATAATAAAAACAAAATACAGTGCCAAACAAAAAGTAATGAATGAAATTGTAAATAAAGTTGTAAAATGTATAAAAAAATGTATCACTAATTTTAAGATTTCAGGCCACTATTGTAAGCCGTAGGCCACATTTTAATTAAGGGTAATCATACCTAAGCAGGGCTTTGGAAAAAAAAGGTATTGGACCAGGGAGGTCGCAATACTTTTACAAAGGGGGAAGTAATGTAATAAATGCGAAAAACACATGAATATATTATTGTACAAAAATTCGGAACACTCGGTAAATACAAAATTTAATTTAATTAATATGAAACTAGAATACGACCCACATATTGTTTAACAAAATCTTTACAAAGTCAAAACAGAATAAAAAAATAAAACATTTACTGGGTCAAACCAAAACAAAGTTGTTTAAAAAAATATCATTATTTCGATAACAAAAAGTCTGCACGCTTCAAAAACAAAGAAAAACTGCAACTCGAAAAACAAAAACATCTCACACCCAAAGTCGGGTGATGGAAAAAAACAAAAAGGAAGAACGGCTCAGGACTCGAGAGAGTACGGGTCGTACACGCGAAGGGAAAGGCTTTCCCCGAGTACGAGAGTATAGTGTTTTAGTGTTGGTGATACCCGAGGTAAAAATTTCTCCGTTGTGTCAGGGCGTAATAGGAATACTTGGTGATTCCTTGACAGTGAAGTCTGTCCCCCAGTATCAGAGCACAAACCGGTGGAATTTCCCTCGACGCTATCACTAAATCATCCTAACACGTCTCGGCAAATTTCGCATTTTCGGGGCAGCGACCCAGTTATAGATACAGACGCAGTTCCTGCAGAATATAAAAAGGGAAGTTATTCTTCCGTAAGTTTTTGAACAAAAGTATTAATTTATTTAATAACGTATATTTTTGTGAATAAGACCAGATTTACCGCGTGTCTCGAGGGTTTAGAGAATTTAAGGATTTAAACGGGCATGTTAAAGCTTGATTTGAGGATCGTAGAAGTTTTCTTACGTTATTATTGTCTCATTTTTTTCTTACACAGAGTATCTTTTGGTTCGTGTGGTAGATAAGAGGAGAGCGAGAGCAATCGAGAAATAACAGAGTTGAATTTAGTTTTAAGCCAGAGCGAATTGGTTTTTCCGTTTTAATCAGGGACCATTTGATATATAACAAAAGAAAACCATATTTTGGTTAAATTCCATTTCACATTTATTTCAAGGTGATAGACAACCTTGGGGCTTATAAAAGCTGACACCGAAAAATTTGTACTATTTTGTAATGTTATAACATAAGAATCTTGTTTCACTACGGAAATATCCACTTTAAATGCCGTCATACTCCAAGGCCGTTGGTGATAAAGCACACGTAAACTAAAAATTCGCTTGGGGGTCACAAGGTAATTGGCCTATGTTTATTTGTTTACTGAATCGAATGCGACCCAGCTAACTGGAAATTCTAGACAGAAAAATATAAAAAGGAAAGCACTTGGCCCCTCGGGCTTCTTTCTATTTTTCCTTTCTCTCTCTTTTCTCATTTACCATCCTACTAATATTATACGCGGAATCCGAAATTTATTATTTTGTGAGTAATTCCGGCGTATACCGGAGAACCGGATAAATATCTATAATTACTAGTTGAGAGATTTATATCAGGGTACGTCTAATGTTTATTTTATATATATTATAGTTGCTACTTCAGTGCGTAGACAGATTTCGTTAAGTTGTAAATTTAATTTTGACGCACGCATTATTATAAGTATAGTATTTTGACAAATGTATATATGATTGGTCTGATTTTTTTTCATATAGCTATTATATACGTTTAGTTACATACGCTGTGTGGTGTTTACCATAAGTTTTATTTATCACCCTATCCCTCAACCCGTACTTCCCCGGGAGGGTGTACATACGTTGGAAAAAGGGGGCCGATTGCCGAGAACAAACCCTATCCTGGCAAGGAGATTATTCCGCTTTAAGCCCAGGCGTACCTGGCTCAGAAGTCGGACTGGATGTGCCTTACCCGCTCGGATTGCACAGAATTTCATTGGAGAGGAGGTATTACTCAGTGACAAAAATAAGAAGGGTAACGAGGATTTATTAGAATAGCCCTTAGGTGCCCCAGAAGTTATTAGAATGGTGACAGCGGTTCGCGTACCATCCCCTATTGGAACAACCTCACCCAGGGAAGGTGACAGCGGTTGTCCAAAACCATTTCTCTCCGAGAGGTATATCCGGTTGTCTGGAACACACCCCACGAGCGGTGACAAGCGGTTCAGCTACCCTACCTAGGAGGGAGAAAAATCGATGGTCGCAACCAGGATCTAGTATAGCGCAACATAGAGCCTACGGGACCATAGCTTCCGCTAGATCAAGACCAGTGTGCGTGGTGAAGAGCCACAACCTACACGAGGTGTCACTGCGGGCGCAGAACACACTGGATCTAGACCAGAGAAGGTCGAGAAAAAATCCATACATCAGATGAAAGGCGTAATACCGATCTGAGGTGAACATGCCAAACGGCGTAAGGTGGAATACTTCGGCCAACTAAGTATTGACAACGGAGTTTTTCTAACCAGGGTCTAGTAATTGCGCAAAACATAGCTTCCACTAGACCAAGATCAGTGTGCGTGATGAAAAATCACACCCTGCCAAACGGGTAGCACAGCTCCTGCAAATCACACTGGATCTAGACCAGTCAAGGTCGAAAAATAATCCTACTCGGCAATCATCGACTGAGTTGATTTCTGCTTCACCATAAGATTGTATAAATATAGTCTAGAGTTATTACATTTACATGTTAAAAAAAATAACATCTAGCGATTATTAAGTTTTATTATTAGAATGGTGACAGCGGTTTCCCGATATAGGGTTGTTTAAACTTGGTTTCAAAGCGGTTTCCCGATATAGGGTTGTTTAAACTTGGTTTCAAAGCGGTTTCCCGATATAGGGTTGTGTAAATTTATTTTCATAGAGTTTTCCCGGCATAGAGTTGATAAAGTATCTTCACAGCGGTTCCAAGGACAGGATTAACTACTTAGTCTTCGTAGCGGTCTTCCAATAAAGGGTTGTAGGTCAGCAGGGACGATAAATCTTCACGCAAGGGATTCCTGTCAGGCCAAGATTATATGCCAATCTTGCTACAGCACAAGAGAATACAGGGAACGGTGAAGCTGTACGGTCTGTAACCGGAGGCTGCGAAAGGCAGTAAACAAGGCATACAGGAGGGAAAAGGCTAGGAAAAATCGAGAATAAGCCATACTATCCCACCATCAGCTCAGCTAACATCAGGTACGTTAGTCGTCAAGCAGCAGGCAAATAGAAGGTTGAATCAAATTAGTCGTGGTCTACTACGTCGTCTCATAAGTGTTCCATTGTATCTATTTTTTTTTCTTCTCGTTTGGGGTTCGCTAGAATAAACCACAGTCGGTGAAACGAGGTAAATTAAAATTTTACAAAGGGGGAAGTTAACCCATCCCTAAGAATCCTACCCGTGCACCAAAAACTATCCATTTCAGGCGTCGCAGAAGCCAGAAAGGTAGGTGTAATATAGGTAAACATTGAAAAATTGTTCATTTAATAAAGATAAAATATAACTAAACCAACAAGATGCCGCTCGACTCACAAAATAGGTTAGGTACAGGCGGTCAAGGGACTTCAGACACAATGGGAGACGCAAGCAACATGCCACCCATATTGAGGGTAGCACAGGCGCAACCATTGGGGGTGATAGCGGCGACGTTAACAGATTTCACAGGTCGAGATGCAGCTAAATATATTGAGAAACTAGAACTAAGGGCTAAACTAGACGGATGGACGGAATCGGAAACTTTAACATTATTGAAATTTAAACTTGCGGGATCGGCATACGATTTTTTCAAGGCGGATCCTAGGTTAGACACGGTATCATACTCAGAATTCAGAGAAAAATTACTACGGAAATTTGTACCAAAAAAATCAATAGCAGATTGGTGGATGCAATTGATGCAATGCTATCAAAGACACGATGAGGATGTGGCGTCGTTCTGCACCAGACTGAAATTAATCGGGAACAAGATACTAGAAGAGGATATAAAGGGCGCAAGCAGGGAACAAATACCAAACATACAAAAAAAAACATAATTCGGTATTAATAAACCAATTCAAAGTAGGGTTGAGAAAAGATTTATTAAGGGAGGTAGGTTTTTACATTCTACACAAAGACGACATGACACTAGAAGAAGCAGAAGAAATAGTTAATTGTCAAGGAACGGCGGTAACCATGACAAGCGGCAGGAACAGTAGCCAGAAAGTCGCATTTACGAGAGGACAACTGAGGTGCACAACATGCGGCAGGTCAAATCACACTACGGAAGAATGTAGGCAGAACGCAAAATGTTTATTCTGTGGCAAACAAGGACATTGGATGGCAAATTGCAGGACGAAGGAAGCAGAAGAAACAAAAAGGGAAATAAGATGCCAAAATTGTAAAAAACAAGGACATTGGGCATCAAATTGTAGAGAAAAAGGGAACGAACAAACAATGACATGTTATTACTGTGGAAAGCAAGGACATTGGCTAAAAGAATGTAGAAAGAGAATGTTCGACGAGGCGAACAACCAGAATAAAACAACCGCGAAGTACGAGAGGTACAACGACGGAAAGGCAAATCAATGGAAAGCGGACAAGACGAGGTATCACAGAGAGAACCAAGAAACACAACAAAGAAACCATAGAGAATATGGTAGACACAGCAACCAAAAGGAAGAATATCATAAACAAGAAACTCAAAGAAGGTCGCAACAAAATAATTTTGGGAACTACGAGAGAAGTAGACACAAAACGAACGAGGATACAAGGGGTCACTCTGCAGAAAGAGGACACACGAGTAAGAAAGAATGGACGAAACATTTAAACTAGTAAGGACCACAGTTAGTCCCCGGACCAGTGGCCGAGTGAATTTAACAGGGGAAACAGATTTAAACAAACCACAATGGAAAGAACCAAACCGGAAAAATAGGAATGATTATAATCCAAGGATAACAAACAAAGAAATAGGAGAAACAATGTATCACAACGAATCAATGTCGGAAACAAACGAGGACGCCCCATACATAGTAATGCTAAGAGTAAATGGCATAAACAGACCCTGCATGATAGACACAGGTGGAGCGTACTCATTGGTAAACCGGTCAATAATCGCAGATTGGGAATTAGACACAAGAATTATAGAGGAATTAACTCTGAAAGGGATAACAGGACACACAATACAATTGTATGGATCAACGAAACTAGCAATAAGCGCAAATGGGATGAATTACAACATTTACGCAAAAGCCATTGCAGCAGAAGACGAAATAATGGGAGAAATACCAGTTCTTTTAGGAAGAGATTTTCTAGAAGAACAAAAAGCAATCATATCATATAAAGGAGAACCTTCATTAGAAATATGGGAAAGAAGAATACCGTTAATAAACGCAAAACAAGTGGAAAACACTATAGATAACGGTGAAATCACCGAAGCAAACGAACAAGTGGCAACAATAAAGAAAAAAACAGAAGCGAACAAGTGGCAACAATGGCTAGGAATGGTGAAAACAATGTACAAAAGGAAGGACCCAGAACAGAAAAAAATCGAGAAAAAAACGGAAAGTCAACAGCAAGAGCAGAGATATCAAACGCAGTGTAAACAAACAAACAAAAACAAAACGGCAACAGAGACCAATATAGAGAACTATACAGAGTGGAACGAAGAAATTAATCGAAAGAAAAACATAAGTCAGGAAATAAAAAATAATGAAGAAGGACAACAAAACACAGAACGAAAAAAGGATAGAGTGGAATCAAAAACAGAAGAAAAGAACCAAGAATTAAAAGAAACAATAACTAATAGAAATTCTACAGATGTGTACATAGAAAATAGCATAACTATACCAGCACTAACCGAAGTTCACACAATTGGGACTCTAAAACATACGATAAGAGGAAATACTATTGCATACGAAACACAACAAAAAGGACAACAGGCAATAAGACTAGCAAACAGCATAGCAAATAACGGAAAAAAGATTCCTATCAGGATAATAAACACGTCAGCACAAGAAATATGGCTAACAAAAGGAACTAAACTAGGAAAAGCATACGAATGTACAGAGGACACAGTGCCACAAACGAAAATACAGGAGACGATCAGGAAGTTTGACACCAAAACAGATGTATGGATCAGAAAAAATTTTGAACTAGGACATATAGATACAAAGTATAAGGAAGAATTAATAAAGTTAATACAAAAGTACCATCACTTATTCACGGACGACGATGAAATAATAACAAGCACCACAAAAGTGAAGCACCATATAACCATAGAAACGGGCAGCCAACCAATATGCAAAGCGCCATACAGGATCCCATACTATCAAAGAGAAGTGCTACAAAAAGAAATAGACAGGCTACTAGAAGCCAAAGTAATCAGGACATCATCCAGCCCATGGTCAGCGCCAGTCGTACTAGTGGTAAAACAAACTCCAGAAGGAGAAGAAAAAGTGAGAATGTGCATAGACTACAGAGGACTAAATGCGGTAACAAAAAAAGAATATTATCCATTACCAAACATATCAGATCTACTACAAGGCTACAAAGCAGGAGGAGAAACACTGTTCTCAGTAATTGATGTAGCAGAAGCTTACCACCAAGTAGATATGAACGAAGAAGATATTCCACTAACGGGATTTAGCACATATCAAGGGCACTACGAATACACCAAAATGCCATTCGGATTGGTGAATGCCCCAGCAACATTCCAAAGATTCATGAACGCAACTTTAAGAGGATTAACGGGAATAAAATGCATGGTTTACTTGGATGACATAATAATATTTAACTACACAGGGAAAAAGGACCACTTACAAAAATTAGAAGAAGTATTCAATAGATTAACAGAGGCAAACATTAAACTGAAACCAAAGAAATGCAATTTTATGTTAAAGAAAGTGAAATACTTAGGACATATCATTTCACAAGAAGGAGTAGCTCCAGACCCACAAAAATTGGAGGCGGTACACAAATATCCCCTACCAAAGAACGTAAAAGGAGTAAGAGGTTTCTTAGGAATAGTAAATTGGTACAGACGATTCATACCAAACATAACCGAACTAGCAGCACCATTAGTAAATCTAACCAAAAAAGACACACCATTCAAAATAACAGAGGAAGTAATTAAGGCAATGGACCAACTAAAAGAATCACTAACGTCAGACAAAGTTCTAATCTTCCCAGACTTCTCGAAACCATTCATATTATCGACAGATGCATCGAACATAGGTGTAGGAGCAATATTAAGTCAAATAAGGGACGGTAGAGAAAGACCAATAGCGTATGCAAGTAGGACACTAAACAGAGCAGAAACAAACTATTCAACGACTGAAAAAGAACTGCTAGGAGTGATTTTCGGCATTAAAACATTCAGATGCTACATCTACGGGACAAAATTCACAATCATCACAGATCACAGAGCATTAAAATGGGTACTTACACTGAAAGATCCAAATTCAAGACTAACACGATGGGCCTTAACCTTAGCAGAATACAATTTCGAAGTAATCCACAGAGTAGGAAGGAAACACGGAAACGCAGACGCACTAAGCAGAATGTACGACAAAACGTGCAACTACGTTGAAACATCATACGAAGATTACTTAAAATACATAACGGAAAACGAAGTACCAACAAAAGACAAAATACTAGAGAAAGACGGAAAATTAGTAGCTATACACGAGGAACAATCAATAGTACTATTTACAGCCAAAAACAAACCAAACCAAGATCCACTAATAAAAGAAATTGAAACCACATATAATTTACCAGACGTCACACAGAATCGAATAGAAGAAATTAGAGAATGGGACACGATCGACACAAAATTCTACATAGGGGTAAACAGAACAACGGCAAAGGAGGAAACATCTTACGAAATTATGTGGAACATTATACAACAGCTACGGACACTATGCGAAGAAAACAAAGAGGAGAGCATAACCTTCATCGCAAGCAAAGAACAAATTCCAGGACTATGTTGGAACGAAATTACTAAAATGATCCAATTTACATTTTACGGAACACCCACCAAAATAATCGTTTTACGACCAGACAATACAGGGGAAACAAGGAAAATCTACGCAATAGAAACAGAAGAAGATTGGGAACCAATATGGGACAAAGACAGGCTGAAAATAGCACAGAAACGAGACGAATTCTGCAACAGCACAATACAACAAATGGAAAAGGATGACGAGACAGAAAGAAGATACTACATCGACAAGGAGGGGATTCTATATAGACAAGAACAGGAAGAACATAGAGATCAACTGGTAATACCGAGAAGCTACATCACCAAAGTGATAGAAGACTTTCACGACTCGCCGATATATTGCCATCAAGGACAACAGAAAACATTAGTGGCAATAAAGAGGCGTTGCTTCTGGCCAACGATGAGAACAGACGTAATAAACTACTGCAAACAATGCGACGCATGCAACAGACGAAAGACGTCACCTCACTTCAAGAAAGCTCCATTGCAAAGATTTACAAAAGTCACGGAACCATGGGAGATAACCTCTATGGACATAGTGGGCCCGCTACCAACATCAAACGAAGGGAACAAATACCTGCTAACATTTCAAGACCACTTTACCAAATACTGTGAAGCAATTCCGTTACCAAATCAGAAAGCAGATACAGTAGCTAAAGCATTCGTAGAGCAAATAATAGCAAGACACGGAACACCCCAGAAATTATTAACAGACAGAGGAACAAACTTCATGTCGGAATTAATGCAAGAAACATGCAAACTATTGAACATAAAAAGACTACACACGGCAAGTTACGCGCCCACGACAAACGGTCAAATAGAAAGATTACACAGAGTGCTGAAAGACATGTTAGCACACTACATAGCACCAGATCAAAGAGATTGGGACAAATGGATACCCTACGTACTAATGGCATACAGAGGAAGCGTACACACTTCAACAGGATACAGCCCATATTTCCTACTACACGGAAGAGACCAAACATTACCATTTGAAAAATTCATAACCCCGAAGAGAATCAAATACGACACCGACAACAATTATGTGTCAGAATGAGAAGCTAGATTAAGTCAAGTATACAAGACAGCATTAAAAAACACGGAGAAAGCAAAAGAAGAAAGGATAGCCAGATATAACGAAAAAACGGCACTAAGAGAATTCGCACCAGGAGATTTAGTATATCTACTCGACGTAAGCACAAAAGTAGGTAAATCAAAGAAGTTACAGAACCAATGGACAGGACCGTTTGAAGTAAAAGAAAAGGTAGGACCGGTTACATACCAAATCTTGTCACAAAAAGGGAAGAAGGCACAAATAGTACACATCAACAGATTAAAAACATACCACGGAAACATAGAGGACAAGGAACATAAGATACTACAAGATATAGATGACTCGGAAAGTATAGAAGAGGTAGAAGAAATACACGAGCAAGAAGAAAACGAAGTAGTTCCAGAAAAGGTAGCAGCACTACCATTTTGGTCAATGAACGAGAATCCACAACCACCAAAATCCAAACCATCAGCTCAAGGCAAACATAAAGGGAATAAAACAGAACAGAGACCACACGTTTCACTACGACCCCCACCGGAGATAAGACGCTCTGCCAGAGTGAGAAACAGGATACAAAGTGCACCCAGTTACACAAAAACATTTAACGCCGAAAGGAAATTAACAAAAAAGACCGGACTGAAACAGACGGGCTACTACAAATTACTAAGACAGACGAATAACCATAAAAATAACAAGACCAAAATAAGTACTAGATGGATAGCGATGAGCTAAGAAATAACTATTTATCATACAAGTATATATCAGTTTATATTATTAATTCATACAGATTAACGGGTTCAATTATAGGTTAATTCAAAGTGAAGAAATAGGGATAAGCGAGTAAATAGGAATAATCAAGTAAGTTAAGAATCATAACAGATTAATGGAAAAAAAAATCCATAAGCTACTAGGGACTAACAAATAGTACCTTGTGAGAAAGTAAGCAAATAGGGCAAAGATAAAATATATATACAAAAGAAAAAAATCTACGATAGGTTTAGGGGATAAGACGACATACACAGAAACGAAATAGCATTTCAAAAAGTCGAAATCAAATTAGATATATAAGTTCAAATTTCTTTTATACTTCAGAATTGTATTCATAAGCATGGTATTATAATGTCTACTAAGTAGAATAATGACGGAAAATATTAAACTAATTATGTTACTAACCGTAACACAACGTCAAAACAAAAAGCAAGGTCAGTATAATTGAACAATTAAATAAAATGCACCACTTGCAAAAGCTGATGTAGGGTATTTAGAAGAAATTCAATGTTAAATTATACAAGGGGAATACAAAAGTATTTGAAAATAGAAATAAATAATAGGGAAACAAGCTCACTGGGTCATAACTAATGAATTTTTTTTTCTCTTCTCTTCAGAGAGTAGATCTCATTTGACAGTCCTAAAGAAGTGTAAAGATCGGTCAAATGAGGAAATGTCATACAAAAATGACATAAACTGTAGGCAAATACGTAATGTAACAAAAAAAAAATCTAAAATGTTTGTAACAAAGAATTTGTAGAAATATGAGTTGTATTAACAATTGTACATTTTATAAATTGTAGGAGAAGAAAACCAAATCTAATGGCACGACAAAGTATCATCCTGACCTGGGTGTCAATCGTCATGTGCGGGCTACATATAACAGTTGGGTTAATCGCGTATGAGTGTTCGCACCCCAACACAAATATCACAGTGATATCGTTAAAAGACGTTCAAAAGTGTCCGGAACCAGAAAAAACGTACGCGAGTGAAAAAACGGACATACAAGTGATTCAACGAAACGAAAAAAAATGCAAAAAGTATGGTCATGCGTAATAGAAGTAACAAAATTCATGTTCTACTGCGGGATGCACAGCCACACGTCAGTCGTCAACGGAGGACTATCAACCTACATCTATAAACTAGGAGCAGAAGAATGCAGAAATACCCACAGATACAAAATAATAAAATTATACCAACAAACAATAGACAACATATTAATGAATGGGACTACAACAGCGTCAATCAACATAGGCGGCACACTAGACAATATGGGAACATGTAAAGGTATCACATACCAAGAAAACGGCAGAAGTTGGAACGACGTAGTGATAATAGCAACAGCCAAAATAACAATCAAAGATTATCTAGCTAGAGTAACGCTGGAAACAAACGAGATCCACCTACAAGGAGAAATAACTTGCAAATTCACGAATGGTTACTGCTTCGACTCCACGGTAGGAGAATCCACTTGGTCCAGTTATGAGCCAACAACATGCGAAGACCATCTGAGTCAATTATACAAAGGCATAGGCAACAAAATCACAAACACAAGAACATTAGAAGAGCTAATAGTAATCGAAGAAAAAGACAAAGTATTCGCACTAACATTACAGAAAAGAAACATACTATGTGGAATAGAAGTATGGCAAACAGAGCACCCACGAATTGTCATAATACTTCGAAACACACAAAAGTTACAACCGACTATGCCAATTTTAACACAAAACGTAGATTTAATGAACTACGTAAATAGCAAACTACTCTATGTTGAACAAGCATATAAACGAGACGTAAACATGCTTTACACAGATACAATACACCGAAGATGTTTAACGAAAAGAGAAATACTCAAGAACAGACTGCTAATGGCACACACACTACCTAATGCAGTCAGCCAACTAATGGAAAATGAACCCGGACACATAGGCAGAGTATTAGGCGAAGTACTTTATATCATAAAATGCATACCAGTAACAGTCGAGATAAGACGAACAAACAGATGTTACAACGAACTACCAATAAAAGTAAACAACGAAACAAAATTTATGGCTCCACTAACCAGAATAATACAAAACCACGCAGAAGAGATAGATTGCAATAACATGATACCACCACTTTATTTCATAGATGATCAATGGATAGGGCTAACACCACATCCCACAATAGCCAAACAACCAAAAACCATAAAAGTAGAAGAAGAAATAAATCTCCATTTCGACCCCATCCAACCACTAGGAGCCAAGGGTCTGTACACGCAAGAAGAAATCAATGCAGCACAAAGAGCCCTTACGTTCGGGACAGAGAGAAAAGCAGTAGAAAACATAATTACTCGCAGAGCAGCGGGAATGAATGCCAACAGTCAAGGCTACACCGTATCAAACATATTTGATACAAAAGAAATCAAGAACCTAGCAGAATCCACCCTAAAGCACACATGGGCATGGTTCACAGAATTAGGTTCAGTTATAAGTGGAATAATTGGAATATATTTCACATTCCAAACCATAAAATACATAGCAGGCACCATACTAAATGGAATACGTATACACCAAACTTTAGGATGCAGTATAGCACTAATAGGCAGCATATGGGACTCCCTAACGGCATGGATAATTCACTCACACCAGACGAGGAAACCAGAGGAAGAAACAATAGAGATGGACCAAATAACGCAGCAAGAGACGAGCCACCCAAGGTCACAGCATTGGACAGACAGAAGTCGCCAGATGAACGATCTACTAAGCAATAGTGTCGCGAGTGTAAGCGGTCGCGACCTAGGTCAGGAATAATAAAAACAAAATACAGTGCCAAACAAAAAGTAATGAATGAAATTGTAAATAAAGTTGTAAAATGTATAAAAAAATGTATCACTAATTTTAAGATTTCAGGCCACTATTGTAAGCCGTAGGCCACATTTTAATTAAGGGTAATCATACCTAAGCAGGGCTTTGGAAAAAAAAAGGTATTGGACCAGGGAGGTCGCAATACTTTTACAAAGGGGGAAGTAATGTAATAAATGCGAAAAACACATGAATATATTATTGTACAAAAATTCGGAACACTCGGTAAATACAAAATTTAATTTAATTAATATGAAACTAGAATACGACCCACATATTGTTTAACAAAATCTTTACAAAGTCAAAACAGAATAAAAAAATAAAACATTTACTGGGTCAAACCAAAACAAAGTTGTTTAAAAAAATATCATTATTTCGATAACAAAAAGTCTGCACGCTTCAAAAACAAAGAAAAACTGCAACTCGAAAAACAAAAACATCTCACACCCAAAGTCGGGTGATGGAAAAAAACAAAAAGGAAGAACGGCTCAGGACTCGAGAGAGTACGGGTCGTACACGCGAAGGGAAAGGCTTTCCCCGAGTACGAGAGTATAGTGTTTTAGTGTTGGTGATACCCGAGGTAAAAATTTCTCCGTTGTGTCAGGGCGTAATAGGAATACTTGGTGATTCCTTGACAGTGAAGTCTGTCCCCCAGTATCAGAGCACAAACCGGTGGAATTTCCCTCGACGCTATCACTAAATCATCCTAACACGTCTCGGCAAATTTCGCATTTTCGGGGCAGCGACCCAGTTATAGATACAGACGCAGTTCCTGCAGAATATAAAAAGGGAAGTTATTCTTCCGTAAGTTTTTGAACAAAAGTATTAATTTATTTAATAACGTATATTTTTGTGAATAAGACCAGATTTACCGCGTGTCTCGAGGGTTTAGAGAATTTAAGGATTTAAACGGGCATGTTAAAGCTTGATTTGAGGATCGTAGAAGTTTTCTTACGTTATTATTGTCTCATTTTTTTCTTACACAGAGTATCTTTTGGTTCGTGTGGTAGATAAGAGGAGAGCGAGAGCAATCGAGAAATAACAGAGTTGAATTTAGTTTTAAGCCAGAGCGAATTGGTTTTTCCGTTTTAATCAGGGACCATTTGATATAAAACAAAAGAAAACCATATTTTGGTTAAATTCCATTTCACATTTATTTCAAGGTGATAGACAACCTTGGGGCTTATAAAAGCTGACACCGAAAAATTTGTACTATTTTGTAATGTTATAACATAAGAATCTTGTTTCACTACGGAAATATCCACTTTAAATGCCGTCATACTCCAAGGCCGTTGGTGATAAAGCACACGTAAACTAAAAATTCGCTTGGGGGTCACAAGGTAATTGGCCTATGTTTATTTGTTTACTGAATCGAATGCGACCCAGCTAACTGGAAATTCTAGACAGAAAAATATAAAAAGGAAAGCACTTGGCCCCTCGGGCTTCTTTCTATTTTTCCTTTCTCTCTCTTTTCTCATTTACCATCCTACTAATATTATACGCGGAATCCGAAATTTATTATTTTGTGAGTAATTCCGGCGTATACCGGAGAACCGGATAAATATCTATAATTACTAGTTGAGAGATTTATATCAGGGTACGTCTAATGTTTATTTTATATATATTATAGTTGCTACTTCAGTGCGTAGACAGATTTCGGTAAGTTGTAAATTTAATTTTGACGCACGCATTATTATAAGTATAGTATTTTGACAAATGTATATATGATTGGTCTGATTTTTTTTCATATAGCTATTATATACGTTTAGTTACATACGCTGTGTGGTGTTTACCATAAGTTTTATTTATCACCCTATCCCTCAACCCGTACTTCCCCGGGAGGGTGTACATACGTTGGAAAAAGGGGGCCGATTGCCGAGAACAAACCCTATCCTGGCAAGGAGATTATTCCGCTTTAAGCCCAGGCGTACCTGGCTCAGAAGTCGGACTGGATGTGCCTTACCCGCTCGGATTGCACAGAATTTCATTGGAGAGGAGGTATTACTCAGTGACAAAAATAAGAAGGGTAACGAGGATTTATTAGAATAGCCCTTAGGTGCCCCAGAAGTTATTAGAGTATTTGTCTTCTATCAATTCTCTTTCTGCCATCTCACGCTCAAGGTCATTAGTTCGTTATTCGCACCAACGAAAGTTGTACCTTGATCTGAGTATATTTGTAAGCATTTGCCTATTCGGTACATGAATCTGTACAAAGCAGCCATAAACGTTTCACTTGCTAGGTCACTTACGACCTCCAAATGTAGAGCCTTCGTGGCAAAACAATCAAACAAAGCTATACAAGCCTTGGAAGTTTTAAATTACGCCCTTTACGGTCTCTAAGGAGATAGGAGAACGGTAGGTCGGGAAGGTGTTATTCGATCCTTAGGTAGATTTCCCATAATGTATTGTGTGGATTTCGCATTAAAACGAAAATAAGCCATGTAATTGTGATAGTCATGTTTTACTAAATTTCTTCCGCTGATTGGCCAGAAACGCTCACGTAGTGAAGCGAGAGTTAATTGTGGACCTGAGTGGAGCAGTTTTATGTGTACATGCTGGGCAATCATAAGTGTTAGTCGATTTTTGGGAGGTAATACAATGGGGTGTTTCTTTTGAAAGTTATTGTCAGAATATTGAAGACTACCTCGAAAAAGGGATTTAACGTCAAAAGTTTTGATTTGTTGGGGATCTTATTACCATCGCGTAGGGCAATGTATTCTTCAGAAAATGTGTCTGCTTGTACCAGGCTTATAAGTTTCTTCAGAGAGTCTGAAAATTCTTGAGCGGAGAGCTCGTTTGAAGTTTTGGAAGGTTCTGATTTTTTATTTAAAATGTTTTTAAAATGAAGCACATAAGCGAAAATGCATCATAGTTAGTTTATTCAGATTTGAGAGTTTAGAGATATGATTCAAAATATCATTAGGTTGATGTTTATCTAAAGAAACGAGAACAAGAGGCACGTTTCGTAACTCAGAAACGTCAGTGTTTGAGTGCGATATGACCATTGATCTTCAGTTAACCAACAAGGTCCATGAAACCATAAGTCGGAATCAATTAAGTTTAGAGGTGGTATCCCTCTGATAAGTAAGTCTGCTGGATTGTCGGTAGTTTTGATGTATTTCCATTCATTACAAGTGGTCTTAGATTGAATCTGCGAGGTTCTATTGGCAACAAATGTTTTTAGAAGATGATGAGATGATTTGATCCAGGCTAATACTATGGTAGAGTCACACCAATAGTATTTGTTGTTAAATTCGACTGATAGAAGATAAAACTGTTTTCATTCAATTTGCCAGAAGTAGGGCAGCCCAAAGCTCTAGGCGGGGTATTGTAACTTGCTTGAGGGGAGAAACAGATATTTTTGCGCATAGAAGATTACAACAAGTGTAACCAAAAGAATCAGTGGAGCGTATGTAAACGCTAGCCCCATAATCGGGTTCCGCAGAGAATCCGTGTAGTTGAATCTGAACAGGATTACCACAGAGTGTGAGACGAGATATGTTGAGTTTATTTAATTCTACAAGCTGGGTTCTGTAAATAGACCAAGTTATGAATAAATTCATTGGTATTGACTCGTCCCAGGATATTTTAAGTCTCCAAAGGTGTTGTAATGTTATTTTTGCGGCGATCGTTACATGAGACAGGAGACTAAGCGGGCCAAAAATTTGAGCGATTGAGTCTAGAATTGTCCGTTTTGTAATTCGTTTATTCAATTCGTGAGGAGCTATGCTGTACTCAAGTATGTCAGAAACATGATTCCATAATAAACCTAAAGCTTTGGAAGGATCGCTAGAATCAAATGATCGACAACCTACAGAAGAGTCACAAGTAAGTGATGCTTCATTCGAAACCCACTTTCTAAGAGGAAGTCCGTATTTTAGTAAGATGCTTTGAATCTCTTCCTTTATCTGCTTAACCTCTTCAATGGTCTGGCTTCCTGTGAGTAGATCATCTACGTAGAAATCTGTTTCTATAATGTTTAAGATCTTGTGATTGTCATTGATGTGTAACTTATCTACCTCCTGTAATGCTCTTGTAGCAAGGAATGCTGCAGATGCACTGCCATATGTGGCGGTGGATAGATCACATACCTTGACTTCATCATTGTTATTAGGTCGCCAGAGAATGCGTTGTAAGTTTCGTTGATCCTCTGCCAAGTATACTTGACGATATATTTTTTCTATGTCGCCGCTTAATACAATAGGATGCATGCGATATCGTAATAAAATGGAAAAGAGGCTACTTTGAGCATTAGGTCCAGTCATGAGTAAGTCGGTTAGAGAAAATCCTGAATCAGATATGCAGGAAGCGTCAAAAACGACGCGAAATTGGGTAGTGCTTCAACTCATTTTCAGCATGCATAATGGTGGGGTAGAAACTAGCCAGAATTGTCTAATTGATTTTTAGATAAAGACATGTGACCAAGTGATTCATAGTCTGAGATAAAATTCTGGTATGTTTGCTTTAGATTCGGATTTTTATCCAGTTTCCGTTCTAGATTCAAGAAACGGTTAAAAGCGATTGTCTTTGAGTCTCCAAGTAGTTCGATAGGTTTTTTGAGTGGAAATCGTACTATAAATTTACCGCCGGCAGCCCTAGTCGTCTGTTGTGAAAAATGTTCTTCACTGGAGTTTTCTCCTGGTGATAGAAGTTTTACTTCGGAATATTCTTCCAATTCCCGGAATTTGTTTACTTGATCGTCTAATGTATTATAAATGAAGCATTGTGAATTAGGAGGAGGAGTTGAGTCCAACTGTATACTCATTGGTCTAGAAATAACTCATCCAAACTATGTTTTTGATGAATGGGAAGTTCTCGTCCAAGCTTGATTTGTCCAATGTTGATTAGTTACCAGAAAATATTTGCTCCAATAAGCAGGTCGATTGGTTTGGAAGAATTGAAGTGTGGATCAGCTAAAACAATATTCTCCAGAATTTCTAGTGGGGTGGAGTCAAAGGATGCAGCTGGAATATTACCTGTGATGTTGGGAAGCACCAAGCAAGATAGTTGTGCTTGGAAGTTAGAAATGTTTGACCGGATTTTAACGATAACTCTAGAATTTATAGTTTCAATTTTCTGACTAATGCCGGTGCCGGTTACCGAGTATTTTATTTTTTCTAGAGGTAATTTTAACAGATTGCATAGTCTTTGAGAAATTAAGTTCGACTGACTTCCACTATCCAGTAAAAGTCTACATGAGTGAGACTTACCTGTGGTGTCAAAGACCTTTATCCATGCTGTGGATAGCAAAACAAGGTTTGTTGTAAAGCGCTCATCAACAAGTAAGCTACAAGGTGACTGTATGTCTGTTTGTGTCGATAAAGCGGTAGAAGGCTGGTTTTGTAAAGAATTGTTTTCGGGAATATCTACAGAGGTGTTGGGTTCAACTGGGTGCCGGTTGGAATTAGAAGCGTCAGTGTTATTAAAATGTAAGAGTGTGTGATGAATTCGCCCACATTTCCTGCAGCCGGACGAACGGCATTATTTTGTGGAATGAGTTGGAGCAATGGTAGTATGTTGAAGGACTTTGGGACAAGTGTACAAAAGATGATACCTTTTGCAGAAAGAACACTGTTTATTGTCAGTTGTCAAAAAGGAATGAGTTCTTTTATTATGAAATGAGTTTGGTTGCGTAAAATGTCTAGTAACTTTAGAAGAATTATATTCAACGGGTTCCAAAACACGACATCTATGCTTTAGAAAGTCAATTAGTTCCTTATAAATAGGTAGGTTGCCTCAAAGTTCAGATTCCCAAGCGCGCCTGGTAATATTGTCAAATTTTGACGTCACACTGTGGCAAATTAAAACGTGCCAGTGTTTCGTGGGCATTTTTAAAACCTTTGAAACATCGATGTGCTTCTGAGTGCCATCAAGTAGATATCTGACACCTTTGCAAGATTCACGTGACAAAGAAGGCAAATTAAAAATGGCACTAAAATGATTGTTAACTAGAATTTGTTTGTTTTCAAATCTCTCATTCAAAAGGTTCCAAGCGACGTCGTAGTTCGCGTCGGATATTTCTAAGGATGATTTTGCCTCAGCAGCTATGTCCTTTAGCGAAAGTCGCAAGTAGTGAAATTTTTTAATAGCTGTAAGTTGTTTATTTTCGTTTATTAATGAACCCAATGTATCCCCAAAAATATCCATTGATCGTATGATCCGTCGAATGTGGGTAAATTAATCGCAGGTAATTTAATGTTGTCTAACATATCCTCATTCCAATGATTAGAAAGTGTACTGAGCGTATTATTACACACATTCGGCGTTGATTTAGGCATTTTGTCTAACAAGAATTTACGAGCCTCAGAAGTGATTGAATAAAACTTATTTTCAAAGCTTTCCATTTCTATGGCGTGCTCAGTAGGATTTGTTTCCGAAATTAAGTCTGATACTTCAATAATTGACTGAGCACAGTCAAAATCATCTAAGTAGGTATTAATCCTTTGAAAACACATTTCTAATTCTAATAAATAAGTGTCTGATAATGTTTTGCTCAATTTAATAGCCTTCAAGTAATTAACAAAACGTGTAAGTGCAGCCTTTAGGGCCGTTCGCTTGTTTTTAGCAATATCTGCCATGTCGAACGAAAACAAATCAAAGGTACGATCAAAATCAGTAAAGTGTGAATAGTGCTAAAAGTGTACGTAATTATTAGTATTCGCGTGTGAAACTATCTTAATGTATGATAAAGCACATTTAAATGATTCAGTAAAAGTGTAATAATACTTGTGTCAGCAAAACGTGGTGATCAAAATGTGAAACTAATATAAAATATAATAGAAAACAGTACAGTTATACAATATAAAAATGTAATACTCGTGTGCGTAAAACAATGAAATCAGTATAAATTTTAATGTAAACCAATAAACCAAATTTGAACCCTTCAATAATAGATTTAATTAGGCTTGTTTGCACAGAACGTAAATATTTAAGTGCCAAGTCTGCAAAATACCACGAAATAAAACGTTTATGTTAATTAAAATACCGTATTGTGAATTAATAAACCAAAATATGCCAAATAAAGGCTTGTAGATATGAAGAAAAGTTGTAGAAAGGAACGCACTAACCTGGTTGTAGAAAACAGACCTGGTTTTTGGCAGCCGCCGTAGTAGAAGGTGTCTACGTGTTTCAGTAGTAAATGCAGCAGTAAAGCTCAAGGTAGCAGTAGTAACGTTCGTTGTTGAATCTGCCGGTTCCAAAGCCAGTTCCTCGTGTCGAAGTCGGCTTGTTGATATGCAATGACAAGCCAGCAAAATTCGAAATCTTGTATTTTCTTTAATTTGTTAACTTGTAAAGTGGATGTATCCGTCGAAGAAGAACCAGTATGTTTGTGTGTATAAGAGTTCAAATTATTAGCATTTCACGTAACAAATAACTTTATCTACATTGACTTGTAAATATAACAAAAACGTAATAAAAACGAAATAAAATATGTGATTTAAAATATATATTTTGAGTGTCCATATCTCTACTCTACGTCGACTGTCCTTGTACATCCCTGCCGCTTCACATGGTCATCGCAGTGGGTGGTCAGGTGGGAGTACCTCATAGTTTCTGTAACCGTTCTTTGGCGCTGTTGCCAATGTTGCCACATAAGGACGGTGACGTTACACAGTACCGAACACAAGATTTTTAGCTAGATCAACGTGTCACTTAGAGAGGGCATTCTACAGCATCAGAGATGGGCACGAGTTAAAAAAATATATTCGTACCACCTACGAGGACGAGTACTCAAAAATTGTATCTGTAAGTATTTTACTCGTAAGTAATTTTATAGATTCAGTTTACGGTTACGAGTAGTAATCGTAAAAGTACGAGTAGAGTACGAATGCTTTTAAAAAATTAATTTAGTACCAAATACCTGTATTCCTGCAAATATAAAAGTTTGTTTTCAGTAGTAATAACTCAAGGACATTGATAATTGTTCGAAAACATTTTATAACAGATTTCGAAAGCTTGTTGCTTCAGAAAGTTTTGAGCATTTATCAATGTTCGAGGGTTATTCGGATAGAATTTTTTTTGCTAATTATAGAAAAGAAGTACAGAGCTTCTATAATTTCAGTATTATGACCAAATCGTGACATTTTGAAATATTAAATATTTGAAACGTCAACGTATCTAATCCGTATCTCATATGTATATCTTCTAAAATACTGGCAATTCGATCATAAGAACGAGTCCTTTCAACCGCTGACAAGCGAGATTGACCATTGTCACCATGAAGGGACTGTTCTGACTCTGATGATGAATCACTTTCGAAGTAAACACTGTCTTTTTTATTTTTGGATTTTGGAACTCATGGTTGATGTTGCTTGGTGAGCAAAATAGAGTTATTCCGTGCCTTTCTGCGGCGTCAACAATAGATACGTCGAGGTGTGACTTGGCCCCATCAAAAATGAGAAGTATTAGTCCTGGGTTTTTGTACATGGTAAAATGTTCGAGCCTGGATATGAAAGTTTCGTTTGTCATACTACCTTTCGGCGTCATGTTAATCTTGCACCCAGGGGGTAACTGATCACTCCATTCAGGCTTACAACGTTGTCCTTTCAGAAGGATCATTGGTGAAATTACCTGTCGTAATGCGTTTCCACATGCTACTATAGTGACATTTTTGCCGTGTTCGGCGGCCATTAAGTGAACACGCTTTGTTCCCTTTTTCGCCAATACACTTTGTTGGTTATGAATCGTTAGACGACAAACTTTCTCGTCCATGTTGTAAATGTTGCCTGGTTAGTGGAATAATTCTAATCTAGTGTAGACATCTTTTAGCTTCTCGAAGTAATCCTTAACCATAAATGGATTCATTTTGTGAGCTCTAGCAGGATTCATCTGCCGTACCTTACGCCTGGCAACATCAGGATACCTCTAGAAAAAATTACTTCAACCACTTTCTGCCTGCTAGTTTTGAAGTTAGAGAAGAGGGGTTAGAAATATTGCGTTCCTTTGTATAGGAAAACACACTTCTTCTTACTACGTTAGGCGTAACTGGCAGGCCAACTTCTGCAAGTCTATGGATTCTGTTCACTAACTCGTTTTCTTGTTCCGTTCTTAGAACACTACATAGTCCAAGACGTTTCGTTACATTATTTTGTCTGTGATGCAATCCCAAAGTTGTTCGGGGAATCTTGTATACATCTGCGGCTTTGCTGATGCTGGATCCATTCCTTATCTTGACTAGAAAGCCGAAACCAAATCGAAAACACGTGCAATTTTTTATATTTTTCCTAAAGATGAAGCAGTCTTTCTCGCTCGGATGCTTTAGATAGACTGAACACTTCTCTCGCGCGTTGGACTGGCTTATCTCAACGTGCGGAATGTTTTAGTAGGTATACCGGCCGCCAGAGTAATGACATCAGGATTTTGGATCGGATGGCAGTATTAGGAACATGGCAATAATTGGCTTCTGTATTTTATATTATATTATATCTCAAATATTTCCAAGTTATTTCACTCCGAAACCCATTACCACCAGGCCCTCACCTCTGGCCTCTCATTTCATGGTATCCCACATCAGTGCGAGCCATCCAACGCCAACCCGCTGCCCCCACTCTCAAAATACTGCAATACTCCTACCTGCACAAATTTGGGAAGTTTTATGTCTCTAAATTTTGTTTGAATGTATGCCATATTTTGATTAGTATACGTAGGTGGGTTAGATCTTTTTTCGTTTCTTTTATTGATTATTTCCTCTTTGGATTGAATGTTTTTCGAGCGAATTGTTTCGTAAAGACATTTGGTGGCTTCTTTATGGTTTTGAACATAATGCGATAAAACTTAGTGATCATTTAGATCGAAAGAGGTGTTAGAATTGCTGTTTTTAGCTGTTGTGTAATGGAGTTCTATTTTATGAAGTTTACAGAAACCTTGTAAGTCGTTATTTTTAAATTCTGGGCCACAATCGGCGGTAATTTTGTATGGAAGGCCATGATGAGTTATGTAACTCAATAAATTTTTGACGATAGATACACCTGTTATGCTTGGGATTGGATAAGCTTGTCCATAGCAGGAGAATGCATCAATTATCGTTAAATATGCATGATTGGATATTTTGAAAACGTGAATATGAATATGATCCAAAGGTTTGGCAGCTGTAGGAGTATGATTAAATTTAATTAATGGGGGATTTCTGTCGTATTTATTTTTTGGACATACCTCACAATTGTTTACGAAATTTTCTTCCAACATTTTAGGCCAATAATACTTTGAACTAAGTGAAGCTTTAATTTCATTTATTCTTTTGTGTCCTTTTTTGAACACAAGATTATATTCCAATTTTAGTTTTTGTTCTCTTAGTGTTAAAACGTCTTGCAATATTTTTGTGCAATGTGTGAAATTGAATGAATTTTTTTTGAAAAACTTCTGTGCAGTTACAATGAATTTTTCAGAGTTGAGAGGTTCTCTGAAATGAAGTGGATATAATTGTTCGGGTCAATAAACTCTTTAACAAACTGAGTTGTACTTTGTCCCAAATCTCGTCGAGACAATACAACGAATAGCCGTGTGTTTTAAAAACATTTTTCACGGTTAGTTTTAGTTTCGCTTACTTCGTCGCATGTAGTTAATACTAGGTAGTGGCTTAATTTGTTCTGGAGTTAATTCTGTTTGAGTTAGTGAAGAATTTAGGTTATCGATCTCTCTCTGAATTATAGTCAAGATCGTCAATGTTTACGTCTATAGTATGTACAAAAAGTACGAGGAGTAATAAACCCTAATTAAGTATGCAAAACCTTTACAGGGAGCACCATGAAATTTTTGGTAAATCTCTTACTTTAAATTACATTTCTTCCGTAAATCTAAAAACCAGGTAGATCGACCCCGTATTTGTTTCAGTTGTAGTAAAGTTTAGGGTTTATTCATTGTTAAAGGATTAGCAGATAAGCAATAACGCAATGCAGTGGTGTGTATTTTGGGAAAAAATACGTTTTAAATTATAATATAATAAAAAATGATAAGAAATAATTATTAGAATACATTTATTACTTACATTTTATTCTATATCCGACTCGGAAGAGGAAGAATCGTTGTTGACATTAATAATAATAGGGTCGATTAAATCATCACAAATATTGTCAATTTTCCACATATTTGCCTCTACTTTGATAACATGCTCGATACAGTTTGTCCAATTTTCCTTACTCACATGACTTACAGCACTCTCAAACAATTTCACAACATCGTTTATTTTAAAAGTAGTATTTTTTTCCAACTTCCCCCTTTACCTGAGCCCATATTAATTCTATGGGATTAAGTTCACAATGATAAGGGGGAAGTCGAAGAACTGATATACCACGAGAAGAAGCCATTTCTTCTACAATGTAGGTTTTGTATTTATTCTTGTTCATTTTTGCAATTCTGTAAAGTTCTTTCCTTAGTGGATCTTTTGGAAACTTATTATTTTTCGAAATAAGCCACTCCAAAAGCTCTGCTTTACGCCAACGACTTGTGGGCAATGCTTCTCGTAACCGTGAATGGTAACTTGCGTTGTCCATAACAATAACAGCCCCTTTTGGAATCAGATCCAACATTTGAACAAACCATTCCTCGAAGACATCCCCATTCATATCTTCGTGATAGTCCCCCGTGCGTTTTGAAATAAAAGGTAATAATCCACCATCAACAAAACCTTCAGAACTTCCAACATGGACAATGATAAGTCTTTTTCCTTTTCCAGATGGTGGCTGCAAACCTAACGACAAACCTTCCACGAATGCCTGCCTTCCGCTTTTAATGTTTTCATCTTGCCAAGATTTGGAAACTGTATATCCAGCATTTATCCATGTTTCGTCTAAGTAGAAGATTTTCAAATTTTGTTCTCTGGCATGTCGAATGCTTCTTAAATAGTCTCTTCTCCAAAAAACTATTTCCGGTTTATCTATCAAGAGAGATTTTCTATTATGTTTTGTATATCTGAAACCCACATCTTTCAAAAGTTTGCATAATGTCATTCTGGAGAATTTTGGATAGTCCGTATCTTCTTGCACTGATGTCATAATTTTGTCAAGTGTTGGAATTTCCTTTCGTAAGTAAAATCCATGGACTTTACTCCTTAGTCTTTGTTTTAATGACTCATCGATCTCAATTGGTTTTCGGCCTGAAGGAGTTTTAGGGGGTTGAAGAGTTCCATTCTTGCTTTCTTTTAGTAATCTATAAATTGTTGATTTAGCAACACACAACATAGCAGCCGTTAATTCCACAATATCATCAACACTTGCACTTGGATCCTTGTGTTTCAATGATATATAAAAATTCAATATCAGAGTTTTTTCATTTAAAGATAATGGACCTGTTTTTGGTCGTTTAGATGGTCCTTGGCTTATCGACATTGTTTGATACTTGCACAATTAACATTCAACAAATGTTTTAAATATATTCCAACTGTTTACAATATTATGACAACCATACAACTTCATACAACTTTACTCAAAGAACTAATACTAAGTACTGATTTAATGTACCTACTTTCTTTTAAAATAATATTCCCGATAATGTTTCTAAGAAAACTGGGTTGTTTGGAAAATCCCTCTCAATAATCGAATAATCTGTAAATAGGTGTAATCGTATTAAGCCGATTACAGTAGGCCACTTGCCATTTAAAATTTCTGAGAAAAATTCCCCAAACACTACATATAGGAGTAATACAAATAAAAAATATTATGAATAATCGGGCATATCCGAACTCTGCCACAAAATAAAATTTTACCTGACTTGTATCAATTTGAGGATTACTGAAATGTTCGAACTGTGCCGCAACCATTTAGTGTAATCCTATTAGAGTCATTAGGGTTTATAATAGACACAATCGGAGGCCCATAGAATTATGTATATTTCTGAAAGGTTTCAAAGATTTCTTGAATTAAATATTTTGAAGAAATCTTGATTGTTTTGATCGATATTTAGGGGATTAGGGGAAGGATGTTGATGCACTTACACTATTGCCTAAAAATCAGGAAGAAGTATTTAATAGTGTTCGTGAATTACAATTACGAACGAACCGAGAAGAGGAATTTCTATTAACAGCAGACCAGGTATTTAAAATTATTGTGTTCTCCTGTTTTTCCAACTTAATTTATTATGTAATTCGGATTGTATTTTGATGGATGGGACTTTTAAATACTGTTCAACTTTTTTTTACCAAATGTTTACCATTCATGGTTTTAAAAACGGCTATTACGTACCTCTTGTTTTTTGTTTGCTGCCGGACAAATCAAGTCAAACATATTCAAATTTGTTTTTAATTTTAATACAAAAATGTAAAGAAGTAGGCTTAAATTTTCAACCTAAAGAAGTCGTAGTAGATTTTGAACTAAGCATTCATAACGCTATATATGAATGTTTTGGCAGAGATCAAATTCTTTTTGGTTGTAAATTTCATCTCTGTCAAGCTTGGTTTCGTAAGATTCAGGAGTTTCATTTGGTACAAGAGTACAGACAGAAAGGTTCTGTAATTGGAGAATACTTAAAAGTACATTTCGGTATTATGTATCTTAGTCCTGAGGAAGTTGTAGAATTTTTTTATAATGAACTACATTTTTTGCTTCCGAATGACCTCTACCTCTATCACTTTTTTTTATTAAAATTAGTACATCCCGTTACCTCTGACCTAAATCGTATATTCTTTAGCATAGCTACAACTCATTCGTTCAATACAAAATGTACCTTACGGTATACCCTCTTAAAATATATTTTGGTACGTCTACGAAATCTACTTAAATAAATGATTTATTACTCCTTGTCCTTCCTATATAGACTATAATTCGAAAGCGTTAAGCTCACAATTGGGTTTTATTCTTGATAAAGCGCCGGCTGCTAAATTAGATTCACTTTTTATGTTATATTGAAATTCTTCTAATTTCAGTCTCCATCTAACTAAGCGTGAGTTAGGTTTATTTAAAGAAAATAACCACTGTAAATAAAGGTTTGTGGTCTGTTAAGATCAACAATTCGCGACCGAATAAAAAAGGTCGGAAATTTTTACAACCCCAAACGACTGCTAGTAATTCCTTTTCAATCGTTCAATAATTAATTTCTGCGCTGTTAAGGATTCGTGATACATATGACATTGGGTGTTCTTCTTGAGATAAAACAGCTCCGATTACATAATTCGAAGCATCGGTTGCTACAGTCTGGGTATGCTAATATAGGTTCGGAAGTTAGTAAATTTTTACATGTATTAAAACAATTAATAAATTCTTTGGTATGCTCAATTTTGTTATCCTTTTTTAAACAAAGTCATAGATTTGGTTATTTTGGCAAAGTTTTTTATGAATTTACGATAATAGCCCAATAAGCCTAAATATGATTTAATCTGTTGAAAATTCAACTTCATTGCGGAGAAATTCGCATTTGTCTAGTAGAATCTTCAGACGAGCTTCTCTTAATTTAAAAAAGACTGATTGTGAGTTCTGTATATGTTCTTGAAGACTAGTACTGAAAATTATAATGTCGTCCATGCATACCATGCAAATTTTATTTTGGAGTTCCTTCAAGACTTCATCCATTACTCTTTGGAAGGTGGATGGAGAATTCTTCAAGTCGAAAGGCATACGAAGACATTCGTAGTGGCCATTGTCGACGCTGAATGTTGTCTTTTCTATAGAATCTTGCGACATCTGAATTTGGTAAAAACCACTTGCCAAATCTAGAATGCTGAAGTATTGTACTCTGCCCAGTTTGTCCTGAATATCAGTGATGTTTGGAACGGGGTATCTATCTGAAATTGTTTTTTCGTTGAGTTTCCTGTAGTCGATCACAAGTCGCCACTTTTGACGTCCCGATGCGTCCATTTTTTTGCTTACTCCACATGGGTGCGCGCCAGGGTGAATATGATGCTCTTATAATGCCTTTGTCCAACATTTCATTAACTTGCCGCTGAACTTATTCTCGATGTATATAGGGATACCTATAAGATTTCACATGAACGGGAATCTCGTCGGTAGTTTTAATTGCGTGTTTGATTTTTGAAGTGAATGTTAATGGATCACCTGGTTTTAGAAAAATATCGGAAAATTTTTGACATATTTTAGTAATATCTTTTTCTTCGGAGTTCATAGGATTGGTCCGTATTAGGTTATTTCCATCTAATTTTTGAGTATTATTACTTACATTTTGGTTTATTTAAAACTATAGAAATTGTTTGATCACTTTCATTGATTATTTCGACTATCGCGTAACCATTTATAGCTATTGTTAGAGTTTCAGGAATATAAAGTTTACCTAAGTACATTTCGTTGATTAAAATTTCTACGTTTGTTATGCTCACAGGTAGGGATTTTTATATTTTTTTTTTATCGGGGCTACTGAAAATTCAAATTTGATATTAGTGGGTAACCTAAATTTAATCGGTATAGGAACATAATCACCAATTAACTGATTATTGTTAAAATCTATGTTTACATTCATTTTCACCATTTTCTACGCCTAAAATTCCGTCGAAAAATTCGTGGAAGTCATATAACAAGTAATGCATGGTTTCGTTAAAATTAAACTATTTGAAAGCAGGTATCTCGGCTTGAAACCTTGTCTGTTTGCTAACGAGTGCTGTCTTGATATCAACATTCGAGTGATATATACAATTTGAATGAAACTTTTCCGCAATCGAAGGTCTGATTACGGATTTCGTACTACCGGTATCAATGAGAAGTTTTAATTTTGGTAGTTTAATTTCTATATGCGGTAGCGCACTGTTTGAAGCTGTTATTTCTACTATGTCGGTTCTTTTGATTGAGGAATTTTCTGAAAATTTTGATTATGTTCTGTTTCGTTTCCTACACAGTTAGAAACATTTTTAAAGTCATGTAGCATGTAAATTGTGGATTGGGTTGAGATTTTTGTTGATAGTTATTATGTGGTCTGGATCTGAAATTATTATTTCTATTGAAATGATTTTTCGATTCGCTAGGCGCCGTGTTAGATGCATATTATTTTTCAATGTACCTGTACAACCGGCAATAAATGTATTTAAAGCAGTTTTATCATAGAATTGCATTTGAATAATTGTTTCGTTTTGATTTAAATTAGTATCATCACTGATTCTTTGTACCATACTACTTCTGAGCATTTGTAATCTATTTCCAAATTCTAATAAGCTTTCGTTCCTATTTGGTCTAATTCTAGATAACTCTTGGATTAAGCAATCTAAATTTCTTTTGTCCGTAAAACATTGTATCAAAGCTCCTTTTAATGCATTCCAATTTGTCAGTTTCACTCTATTACCGACCATTAACTTTGCTCGTCCTACAAGTATACCTTGTATACATTCATAAATATGATCATTTAATTCCGTATCATTACGTGCACTATCTGTCGCTATTAAGCTTTCGCATAATGAAATAAATTTATTTAAAGTGCTACTATCCCCATCGTAGGATTTTATGCTTTCTATTTTGGATTTAAATAATCCCCAATTAAGTGGACGCTCTTCTGTATGAGCTGTAGCTATTTTTAAATGATCTTAGTTTCGTAGTATTGTTAATAATAAAATATGATGAGCTTATCAATCAATAAGAAACATTCAAAAATACTCTTAACTAATTATCTCCCCTATACTCTAAGATAAAGGTAAGGAAAGGCAAAAGAAACTTGGCACTTACAGTTTTTCTGAAGTACTGGGCTTCTCTTCGACTTCTTTGGCACAGCTGAAGGGGTAGGTTCATTCTGGATCCGCACTACGATGTTGAAACACCAAAGTTATGGAAAGTTTTACACTACAAATTTTATTGATATAAAGTAATATACAAAATACGATATAAATACGTTGAAGATAAATGTACAAGAAGTTAACAAGAAGTCAACAAGAAACCAACAAGAAGTGTCTTACAAGTTACAGTGCAGTTGGTTTAAATAAATATAAACGCTGATCGAGCAATCTTCAATCTCCTCATCTTTCGCTTGTATCCAACAATAAATTTTGTTTAAATTCAAATATTCTGTTTAATTCATTAAACTTCTATTTTAAATAACTTTCATTCTTCAAATGCAATTGAAAAACAATATTTTATGGTGTCAGAACTCAAAGAGAGTAGAGTCTCATCTCCAAAAAAACTGAGCTAGCTACAAAGGTCAAATATATCTAGATAAGTAAATAATACACGTGAAAACAAATAATATTATATATATATATACGTAAAAAACGCTAGTCTTTGCTGACCAGTTAGGAATAAAACTCAGAAATATTGGGGAATGCAGCAACAGGGAAAAAGAGGTTTTGGTTTTTATCCAAGCTTTCGAAAAAGTTCGTTTTCATCATCAGGGACGCTACAAATAGAGGAAAAAATGGGATTATTCTCAACTCCATCAATAAAGAGACGAAAGTGTACTTAAATCCAATGTGAAATTATTTTCCTTTATGTAAAACATAAGATTGAAGAACTCATCACATGGCATCAGTTAGGGAAAATTGACATTCAAATTGTTAATATTGTTGCTAATTTGAATGTGTTCGTGTTATGTGTCTATGATTGTTATCAAATGACAGTAAAAAGGAATAAATCTCACTCAAATGATTGATATCTGTTTTTTTATTTATGCAATTATTTGACTGTGAAATGAAGGCCATCTCTAAGAAGGTTCTCTTGGTTTTATGTAACTCAGTAGCCAACACTTTCACTGATTCAAATTCCATTCGATGATCTAAAGTGTTAACATGTTCTGCAAGGGCGCATCTTTCAGGGTGTAACCTGGAATCACTCTTATGCGAGACTATACGGTTGGAAAGCGATCTCATAGTCTGGCCGATAAAGTGTTTATCACAATCACGACAAGGAATACTATAGACAATATTTGTACAAGATGTAAAAGGATTTTTGTCTTTAACCTTTGAATAAATTGATCTGGTTGTCAATATAGTTGTATTTGCAATTTTGAAATTGTTAAGATTCATAAATAACCTGGAAAGTCTAGGTGTAATGTCTCTTATATAAGGTAGAGAAGTGAAAATTGGGTGAATTGGGTCCTCACCAGTAACTCTTTCCATTGGAGAGATATTAGGATGGCTATCGGTAGTTCGTACATCAATGGTAGCCGAAGTGCTAAATAATAACTTATTAAGTAACGGTCTGGGATAAGAATTATCCAAGAATAAGGTTTGTAAGATATGTAAATTTTTATTGTGAAAGTTTGGGTGTGAAATTCGAATTACTCTATTTTTCATCTGGTTGACCAGATTCACCTTAATGGAGCGTTTGTGATATAAATGAAAATTCAAAAATCTTCTTGAACTGCAAGGTTTCCTATACCAATCTATGACTATCGTATTAGCCGTCGTACGAATAAACTTAGTATAGAGAAATGGTACGGAATTATCGATGTCCTCCTTTTCAATTATGAACTGGATATAAGGATCATAACTATTGAATGTATTCAGAACTTCACTCAACCCTTCTCTAGGTAAAGCTGATATGATATTATCAACATATTTCTTAACAAAAAAAGGTGTAAAGGATAAAACTGGAATGACAGTATCTAGCACATCGTCCATGGCGTAGGTCGCTAGGATAGGTGAAATTTATGCACCCATAGGTGTACCAAAAGTTTGTTTATAAATTTTGTTATCAAAAGAAAAATATGTACTATCAAAGAGGAAAGATATTGAATGTAAAAAAGTCTCATCCTAAATGGAACAGTGGTTGCTGATACGGTCCCAATTATTATCAATTGCTCTCAAACAATCGTCTAAATACACATTACTAAACAGTGAGACAACATCAAGACTTGCAAGTACAAAATTATCAGGAATTTTGATATTGTTAAATTTCTCAGATACTTCAAATGAGTCTTCAATGAAATATTCGTTATCAATATCATATGCATCTGTTAGTATTCCTGTCAGAAACTGTGCTAAATTTTCAGTGGGTGCTCCTATTGAAGCGACAATTGGTCTTACTGCTAAAACAGGTTTATGTACTTTGGCGAGCGCATAGAATTTTGGTGAAACACCGTTATAACTTGTGAGTTTCTTTTTTATCGTTAAATCGATTTGCCTTGTGTCAAAAAGAGATTTAATTAGAGAATTTCCCTTTCTTTGAATTGAAGAGGCTCTTGGTAATTCAACATATGAAGAGTTGTTGAGAATAATATCATTTGAAAGGTCAAGGTACTGTTCCCTATCCATGATAACTGTTACATTACCCTTATCTGATTGGGTAAGAATTAAGTTGGGGTTGTCTTTAAGAAACTTTTTCGATTTCGATAGAAAATCACGAAAAACCGAATTTTGGTGTGGTTTATGTATATAATTGGTAATAATGTTAGTAGCTCTAGCTATATTGATGTTTCTCTGTGACGAATCGGTGATAGCGGACGTGAAGAAGTCAACATCTGCCAAAATTTTTTTAATAGAAGTATCCTTCAAAATAATCGGTTCTATACTGAATTTAGGGCCAAGTGCCAAAAATTGAGATACATCCTCAGGGATGGTCGTATTTGAAATATTTTTTATCCAATTGCTATTAGATTTTAACAAAAACTTTACTTGAACTTCCTTTAAGTTATTGATCTTTGAAATATTTTTAATTTTAACTCTATGAAAAATTTTATTGTATTTGACTTGTTGTCTACTTTCAAAATTCTGAAAAAGAAATTCAGTAGTTGTGAAGATCAATGTCCTCCTTAAAGTCAAAAGTGTGTTTTCTAATTTGTTAACCAAAAAGTGATTATTTGAAATTTCAATATTTAAAAGTTTTACCCCTAACCTGTAATTGCTCTCCTTATTTCTATGTGCTTCTTGTCTAATGAGAAGATTGTCAATGGGTTTTGTGGCTTGAGAAATGTGTTTAGGAATGACACCTATCTTACTCCACTGTAGTAGTAATCATCGTCTGTTATACTCCTTTGCGAGTTTTATTTTAGTTTTCGACCATAATTTGAATGTTTTAACAATTTCCTCCCCATACGTAGCATGGATGGATTGATAGAACCCCATGTCTGTAAACGTAAAAAACGCTAGTCTTTGCTGACCAGTTAGGAATAAAACTCAGAAATATTGGGGAATGCAGCAACAGGGAAAAAGATAATTCTTTATTGATTTTTATCCAAGCTTTCGAAAACGTTCGTTTTGATCATCAGGGACGCTACAAATAGAGGAAAAAATGGGATTATTCTCAACTCCATCAATAAAGAGACAAAAGTGTACTTACGTCCAATGTGAAATTATTTTCCTTTATGTAAAACATAAGATTGAAGAACTCATCACATGGCATCAGTTAGGGAAAGTTGACATCCAAATTAGCAATAATATTAACAACATTGAGGCTGTTATAGTATAATATAATAATAAGAACAATAAAAACACAAAACTTGCACCAGATTAACGTCGTAAAATCATTTTTCAACAAACACAGCCGAAAAGGACGCCAACAAGCAGGAATCTTTCCCTCCAAGACGGAAATGGAAACGGGCACTTGACATCACTGGTTCAAACAGTTCACGGTAGTCGTCATTAAGCAATTTTTCGAAACGTGAGAGCGGCGCGCAGGTTCTATCTACCAACACCAATAGAACCCTTAAGGGGGAAGGGTTCAGGCCGTAACTTACGGCAAGAAAAAGAGTTCCCTTTAAACGTGACTCTCAATGTATTTCGGAAAAGATGAATTGAATGACAGCTAATATGTAAACAATTGGATTGTTGATGTATTGTCGTATACATATTGATTGTAAAAAGGCATTATTAAGGTAACAACAATAATAATATTAACATTAATAATAACAATAATAAAAATATACGTTGAAAACAGTGGAATTGCCCATACTATCACCCTGATAATTAATTGAATGTTAGTAGTGAGGTGTTGTTGTTCTGTGTACCTTGGAAAGTGTTCATGTTATGTGGTCTGTGATTGTTATCCAATGACAGTAAAAAGGAAAAAATCTCACTCAAATGATTGATATCTGTTTTTTTATTTTTGCAATTATTTGACTGTGAAATGAAGGCCATCTCTAAGAAGGTTCTCTTGGTTTTATGTGACTCAGTAGCCAACACTTTCACTGATTCAAAGTCCATTCGATGATCTAAAGTGTTAACATGTTCTGCAAGGGCGCATCTTTCAGGGTGTAACCTGGAATCACTCTTATGTGAGACTATACGGTTGGAAAGCGATCTCATAGTCTGGCCGATATAGTGTTTATCACAATCACGACAAGGAATACTATAGACAATATTTGTACAAGATGTAAGAGGATTTTTGTCTTTAACCTTTGAATAAATTGATCTGATTGTCAATATAGTTTTATTTGCAATTTTGAAATTGTTAAGATTCATAAATAACCTGGAAAGTCTAGGTGTAATGTCTCTTATATAAGGTAGAGAAGTGAAAATTGGGTCCTCATCAGAAACTCTTTCCATTGGAGAGATATTAGGATGGCTATCGGTAGTTCGTACATCAATGGTAGCCGAAGTGCTAAATAATAACTTATTGAGTAACGGTCTGGGATAAGAATTATCCAAGAATAAGGTTTGTAAGATATGTAAATTTTTATTATGAAAGTTTGGGTGTGAAATTCTAATTACTCTATTTTTCATCTGTTTGACCAGATTCACCTTAATGGAATGTTTGTGATATGAATGAAAATTCAAAAATCTTCCTAAACTGCAAGGTTTCCTAACCAATCTATGAATATCGTATTATCCGTCGTACGAATAAACTTAGTATCGAGAAATGGTATGGAATTATCGATGTCCTCCTTTTCAATTGTGAACTGGATATAAGGATCATAACTATTGAATGTATTCAGAACTTCACTCAACCCTTCTCTAGGTAAAGCTAATATGATATCATCAACATATTTCTTAACAAAAAAAGGTGTAAAAGATAAAACTGGAATGACAGTATCTAGCATATCGTCCATGACGTAGGTCGCTAGGATAGGTGAAATTGATGCACCCATAGGTGTACCAAAAGTTTGTTTATAAATTTTGTTATCAAAAGAAAAATATGTACTATCAGAGAGGAAAGATATTAAATGTAAAAAACTTTCAGCTACCACTGTTCCATTCAGAAGGAGAAAAATTTACATATCTTACAAACCTTATTCTTGGATAATTATTATCCCAGACCGTTACTCAATATGTTATTATTTAGCACTTCGGCTACCATTGATGTACGAACTACCGATAGCCATCCTAATATATCTCCAATGGAAAGAGTTTCTGGTGAGGACCCAATTCACCCAATTTTCACTTCTCTACCTTATATAAGATATATTACACCTAGACTTTCCAGGTTATTTATGAATCTTAACAATTTCAAAATTGCAAATAAAACTATATTGACAATCAGATCAATTTATTCAAAGGTTAAAGACAAAAATCCTCTTACATCTTGTACAAATATTGTCTATAGTATTCCTTGTCGTGATTGTGATAAAGACTATATCGGCCAGACTATGAGATCGCTTTCCAACCGTATAGTCTCGCATAAGAGTGATTCCAGGTTACACCCTGAAAGATGCGCCCTTGCAGAACATGTTAACACTTTAGATCATGGAATGGAATTTGAATCAGTGAAAGTGTTGGCTACTGAGTCACATAAAACCAAGAGAACCTTTTTAGAGATGGCCTTCATTTCACAGTCAAATAATTGCATAAATAAAAAAACAGATATCAATCATTTGAGTGAGATTTTTTTCTTTTTACTGTCACTGGATAACAATCACAGACCACATAACATGAACACTTTCCAAGGTACACATAACAACAACACCTCACTACTAACATTCAATTAATTATCAGGGTGATAGTATGGGCAATTCCACTGTTTTCAACGTATATTTTTATTATTGTTATTATTAATGTTAATATTATTATTGTTGTTACCTTAATAATGCCTTTTTACAATCAATATGTATACGACAATACATCAACAATCCAATTGTTTACATATTAGCTGTCATTCAATTCATTTTTTCCGAAATACATTGAGAGTCACGTTTAAAGGGAACTCTTCTTCTTGCCGTAAGTTACGGCCTGAACCCTTCCCCCTTAGCGGTTCTATTCGTGTTGGTAGATAGAACCTGCGCGCCGCTCTCACGTTTCGAAAAATTGTTTAATGACGACTGCCGTGAACTGTTTGAACCAGTGATGTCAAGTGCCCATTTCCGTCTTGGAGGGAAAGATTCCTGCTTGGTAGCGTCCTTTTCGGCTGTGTTTGTTGAAAAATGATTTTACGACGTTAATCTTGTGCAAGTTTTTTGTTTTTATTGTTTTTCTTATTATATTATACTATAACAGCCTCAATGTTGTTAATATTATTGCTAATTTGGATGTCAATTTTCCCTAACTGATGCCATGTGATGAGTTCTTCAATCTTATGTTTTACATAAAGGAAAATAATTTCACACTGGACGTAAGTACACTTTTGTCTCTTTTTTGATGGAGTTGAGAATAATCCCATTTTTTCCTCTATTTGTAACGTCCTTGATGATGAAAACGAACGTTTTCGAAAGCTCGGATAAAAATCAATAAAGAATTCTCTTTTTCCCTGTTGCTGAATTCCCCAATATTTCTGAGTTTTATTCCTAACTGGTCAGCAAAGACTAGCGTTTTTTACGTTTACAGACATGGGGTTCTATCAATCCATTCATGCTGCGTACGGGAAGGAAATTGTTAAAACATTCAAATTATGGTCGAAAACTAAAATAAAACTCGCAAAGCAGTATAACAGACGATCCTTCCTACTACAGTGCAGTAAGATAGGTGTCATTCCTAAACACATTTCTCAAGCCACAAAACCCATTGACAATCTTCTCATTAGACAAGAAGCACATAGAAATAAGGAGAGCAATTACAGGTTAGGGGTAAAACTTTTAAATATTGAAATTTCAAATAATCACTTTTTGGTTAACAAATTAGAAAACACACTTTTGACTTTAAGGAGGACATTGATCTCCACAACTACTGAATTTCTTTTTCGGAATTTTGAAAGTAGACAACAAGTCAAATACAATAAAGTTTTTCATAGAGTTGAAATTAAAGATATTTCAAAGGTCAATAACTTAAAGGAAGGTCAAGTAAAGTTTTTGTTAAAATCTAATAGCAATTGGATAAAAAATATTTCAAATACGACCATCCCTGAGGATGTATCTCAATTTTTGGCACTTGGCCCTAAATTCAGTATAGAACCGATTATTTTGAAGGATATTTCTATTAAAAAAATTTTGGCAGATGTTGACTTCCTCACGTCCGCTATCACTGATTCGTCACAGAGGAACATCACTATAGCTAGAGCTACTAACATTATTACCAATTATATACATAAACCACACTAAAATTCGGTTTTTCGTGATCTTCTATCGAAATCGAGAAAGTTTCTTAAAGACAACCCCAACTTAATTCTTACCCAATTAGATAAGGGTAATGTAACATTTATCATGGATAGGGAACAGTACCTTGACCTTTCAAATGATATTATTCTCAACAACTCTTCATATGTTGAATTACCAAGAGATCCCACCTCTTCAATTCAAAGAAAGGGAAATTCTCTAATTAAATCTCTTTTTGACACAAGGCAAATCGATTTAACAATAAAAAAGAAACTCACAAGTTATAACGGTGTTTCACCAAAATTCTATGCGCTATAACATATGTTCTTCCCCGGCTTGGGACTCTTCCTCAGGTTGTGGTATTTGACTCCAGTTAATGTATTTTTATAGCAATCACTGGGATGGGGTGAACAATCGATATTAAATTGGACGCCACCAGCTTTTTAAGCGATACTTAAATTAAACAAAAGGTTGAAATCTGGAAAACCATATATTTACTTTAACTTAACGAAACGAAATACTAAAAATATTTTAACGCGATGGTCCAAGTTAATTTAATTTGCTGAAAATCAAATATCAAATGTTCAGCAAATTATATTTATTTATAACTCAATAGATAATTCACATTAACTGCATATCCAAAATACAAGACGAATACGAACGCCGTTATACATTAAAAATCTCCAATTCTAGATTTCCATGAATTGAATATAAGACAAGGGACTTATGTTGGAGAGGCTCTGGAATTATTCAGCTCTCAGCTAGGTCCTAGTCGACGGAGATGGGGTCCTGAATCCATTTCGGCCGGTTTCCTGTTGTCTCTAGCGGTGTTGTCTATTCATAGGGCCTACCCAGGGGCTGCAGAGCAGCAAATATTTGAAACCATAACGATGTAGGTACTAACTCAGGAATCTTACTGATAGGAAGAGACTTTTCCAATGTACGATATCGTTTAAATACACGAAATTTGGAAGAGAAACAAGTTTTTTAATTTCGAAACATTAGTACGACGAAATTAACATACCATAGTCCGATAAAATCTTAACAGGCGATCGGCTTGTTACACCCCCTCTCCTCGGAGAAAAAAAGAAATTCGAAGAATTACTTTTTTTAAACATAAAAAGTCTACGAAGAAAAGTAGCCAAAACATCAATATTGTGGTGATTAGCAAAAGAAGAAGATGTGCTTACATGTTCAAAAAAATAATGGAAACAAACGAGAAATGAAAATGGAAAGGTAAGAGCAATGAGAAGATAAGAAAACAAGAAAATAAAAGAGCAAAATGCAGTAAACTTAAAATGTATATAATAGGAGCGTATTCCTATTAGCGATAATAAACCATTGCAAATGATATGCAACTATAATCAAAACATTGAAACAAAATGCGGTAATCAATTATAAAAGGAGTTCATTCCTATTAGCAAAGCAAAAAAACAATTTAGAAATTAATCTATTGGTCCTAATACATAAAAAAAATTTTTAGAGGGGTAGCCTCTACCAAAATATGAGATGCTAACATCACAACGATAAGACAAGGAAACAACTACATTCCTCATCTACAAAAAAAAATAATCACTAAGTGTGATTGATATAGGGTGCTTAAGATCTCAGGTACACTAAACTCAAAAGAAAAAATTTAAATAAACTGAAGAAAATAAGGAAAAATATCAGAAGAGTATGGTTAACTCAGACTCATAGATTGATGAGAGCATCAACCATGTAAGAAATACCTCGCGAAATATAGAAAAAAATACAAGGTAAGGGACAAAAATCTGCTAAGAAATTTTTTTAACGTGACTAAAAATGTGTGTGTGTTTTTAAAATACATTACGTAACTATAAAGGGAAAATAGAAAGAGAAAAAAATAACAAGCCTTGGCCTTTCCTACAATCGGAAAGTTTGAAGAGAAGAAACTCACCAAGTGCTAAGAATTTAGCGATAACACACACAGAATACTCAAAACCGAAATTGGAAGATATATGGAAGAAAACATTATAAATCGGAAACACTTTCGCTATGTAAGTAACGAAAATATAAACTGTAGTATTCCAAACCGCATAGAAAGTTATCCAAAAAAAATAGTTTTGTCAACAACTCGAAAAGAAAACTAATGTATGCCTTCATAAAATACTATCAGTATGTATCAGTACACCAAAATAATCGATAAATTGTCGTGCAACAAAAATAACGTGTTATTATCGTATCAAAATACAGGGAGGATAAAAATAACTAAAGCGTATACTGAGAACAAAAACGCTACCAAGCAAAAAGATAATTTCTCAGTACACACACAACAAATAAAGGCACTGCTGCAAAATAATCTGAATCCAAAATTTGCCTGAAGCAAGGAAGTCCAGAAAATATTTGAGCAATAGAGGGACAATAAAACGAAAGCGTATACTGAGAACAAAAACGCTACCAAGCAAAACAGAATTTTTCAGTACACACACAACAAAAAAGATAAGCGACTACTACAAAATTAACTGAATTCAAAATTTCCCTAAAGCAAGAAATTTCAGAAAATATTTGAGTATAAAGTTGTTCCAAACTTAACTGATTTCTAAAGGTGCATTAAGCAAGAAAATCTCAGAAAATTTGAAACATTCACGGAAGTTTGTTCTCTACAGAACAGAATTTTTGGCGTTTCAAAAACCCAAAAACAAAAGCGATACGATAAACACAAATATAATACATAATTGTATTATGCACAACATAAGAGAAAGATACAAAATAATGTACTCAAGATACATCAAGAAACAAAGCAAAGGCGTAAGAGAAAAATATATGTGCTTTTGCACATCGGTAACTATAACAAAAGATAATGTATAGAGGTACCATGACATATACGAGAGTAGAAAAGTAAATTCTACTATATATAGTCACCAAACGTATTTGTGACCAAACACAATTGTTGACAACAAAAAATAAAAAATACTCAAGATATATTTTGATATTAAATCAAAATTAAGATAAGAAAATAGTCACGTCAAGAAATATTAATACAGAAAAACCAAACTAATCAGAAACACAAGTAGATCTGATTCGCAAATCGTAATAATGGCCAGGTAAATTTGGATCAACAGGATGTTGATCAGAAAACATCATCAGGAAGATTTACGTAAACAAATTTAAAGGTAACTGCAAAGTAATTAAAGTAATAACTGTAAATTAAAAATATGAAAATTTAACAATGTTACTTATGAGTGACCCTGTATACTAAATATTGCAAAAATATTACAAGCTATTAATTATATTTCCTTTGAGTGAACCGGTATACTAATTATTGCAAAAAGGAACGACTGATTTGCAATAATTTTAAAAACCAATTAACACCAGGAGTTTTTATGATAACAGAATAAAATAATTTCAAAACATATTAAACATTATCAAAGTTGTAAACTACGACAACTTTTTTCAAAACAGTAAAACAATAGTGTAGTAGACAAATTCCTTAATGTCGACTATTATTGCAAATATACTTAATTACCTTCTCGAAACACAAAAAGCTGACCATCGTGAAATCTACTATGTCTTCCTAACGAAAATAACAAATAAGGAAACTAACTTGAAATTTTGAACCAAATTTTATCATAAAACAGCGTCTATAAAAATGTGAAATATAACTGGAATAAAATTTAAGTTAAAGTAATCAAAAAAATTAAGTTGATAATTGAAACTAAATAAACTTCTAATATAGATTTCCCACACCATCTCAGTAATCAGCAAAAAATACAATTAACTGGGGCGCCACTCTGTAACATAAAGGGTTTTACAGTTAAAGTGCCATTGCTAACACTAGAATGGGTGAAATCAAATATTAAAGGTTTCTGCAAATTACTTAAATTATAATTCAATAGATAATTCACATTAACTGCATATCCAAAATACAAGACGAATACGAACGCCGTTATACAATAAAAATCTCCAATTCTAGATTTCTATTTTTTCATACGACGAAATAATAACATGAGCGAACACTTTTTAAATGATGCATCATTAAAGTCATGTACATTGTTTTTTTTGTTACACAGAAAACACGCCTTCATCTTTATCAATTATATTTTACGTAAATTAATTTGATAATTTTAGATGCACAAATACAATAACAATATAAATAACGTTGTATATTACGAACTCCAAAACAGCGTGGTTTCTAAGTTAGAATAAATATGCGGCAGCTGGTCAGTTGAGAACACTAGCACCCGACGCATGCGCAATGGCTTTAAAATGTCGTACAGCTGGCAATCGCTGTCTTCGTCTGACTGGTGACGTTATGCGCTAGCTCTCTTTCACTCTACTTTTAATATTTACCATCTTTAGCAGCCAGTAATCCTTATTTGCGGCCAGATTAAATTAGGCACCCATATATTATAATAATGAGAAAAAAATTAGCTTTAATTTGATATATAAATCATAAATGTACGTTATAAACGTAAAAGGATATCAAAATCATACCTGTTTACACCTGGCTGCGGAGAGGTTGCGGCAAAGTGCGCAACGGCAACCGTGAATTTTCAAAGTCTTTATATATATATATATATATATATATATACATATATATATATATATATATATATATATATATATATATATATATATATATATATATATATATATATATATATATATATATGTATTGCCGTGAAGTGGGCGATATTTTATTTTAAAAACAAATCAATGAAATTTTTTGCGAAAAATTAATTATAAATAATTTAATTAAAAATACTAGCGGCCACATTTTAATAGGCACCCTAGCAGTTATTTATTCTCTTGATGATAAATATGCGTAAAAATTAGGTTTTTAGCATATACTCGATAAGTACACTAATTCTGCAGTGGGATCTCGTACTAGTACTATCAATCAGATCAATTTTCACTAGAGTAAAAGATAAGAGTCCACTGACCTCACTTACTAACGTTGTGTATAGTATTCCATGTGGAGACTGTGATAAACGGTATATCGGACAGACTTTAAGATCTCTGTCGAGCCGTATTGTCTTACACAAGAGCGACTGCAGATTACACCCAGAGCGGTGCGCGTTGGCTTATCATGTGAATTCTCTTGATCATCAGATCAATTATGAGGCTGTGAAGGTGTTGGCGACTGAGTCTAACAAAACGAAAATTTCATTCTTAGACATGGCTTTTATTTCACAATATAACAATGTTATTAATAAAACACATATATTCACCACTTGAATGAAATCTATTCCTTTTTGTTGTCCTTAGATGCTAACTGTACTCCACCGATCGCTTACAACAACCACATTGCTCCTAACAGCACCGCCCTTATTACTTCAACTTAATAATAATAATAAAATCTTAAAATTTGAGTGTATTGGTGTTGGTAAATACATTCAGATAATACATGTTTACATAATTATTATATTATACTTTGTTACTATATGTTATTATTATCTTTATTGTGCTGTTTTCTGTCTCTTTTCTTCCTCAGAGTTTTATTGGAGTTATGTTCTCTACATACACCAATATTATCATCCTCTCTTACACAAATAGAGAGCGTTCCCCTATCTCTCTCTATCTCTTCCTCTCTTTTCATACATCTTCTTGCTAAACCCATTGTGTCTACAACAGAGGCCATTATTACAGTGGGTACGTTGTCTCACAATTCTCTGATTTTGGACTGTTGGCAACATTGTTTGTCTATTGTTACATTCCATTTACAGGGAAAAGTATATCATTTCCTTACCGGCGTTCAACATAACAACGCTTGAAGATGATTTCAAATATTTCAATTTACAGAATGGTGCTGCATTTTGACTTTTTATAGTCATGATGATTTGCTTGTTCAATGTTAATCTCATTTCTACTAAATTGTTACACAACTCATAATCTGTAGTTTAAATTATTACAACTTAATCTCACTTCGGAGGTAAGTACACAAGTGGATGTGAATTTCATTACAATTTCATTCTTTCGTTGATCACAGTTTTTAATTGTTGTTTTTTTCATTTTAGTCTCCCCGATGATGAGGATAATTATCCTCGAAAGCTTGAAAATTTTCCGCTAAGAGTACACTTTTCCTATTTCTTACTGCAATTCCCCAATATTCACTAGTCCTAACACCTAACAGTCAGCAAAGACAAAGAGATTCATGGGTAATTCACGCAAAAAGAAAAAGGGCTACTGAAACAGAGTGGTAACCGCCAACATGCATGTTTCTGGCTCATTTGCCGTCATCAGCACGGTATAACCAAATAAGGATGTGAAATTTGGGAGCAAAGATGTTAATCGAAACATGGAAAAACACAAAACAACGAATTTCAGCAGGGAAACCAAACGCTCATTTGTGCCTTCAATTGGAAGATCTCGAGATTTCAGGACAACCAAGATCGACACGGAGGCGCATATAGCCCCCCCCGCCTGAACCTTCCGACCCATAGTAAATAACAAAGAAGATGTAGGAATATCGCGTGATATGTTAACAACAACAAAGATATTCATGGGTAATTCACGCAAAAAGAAAAAGGGCTACTGAAACAGAGTGGTAACCGCGGACATGCATGTTTCTGGCTCATTTGCCGTCATTAGCACGGTATAACCAAATAAGGATGTGAAATTTGGGAGCAAAGATGTTAATCGAAACATGGGAAAACACAAAACAACGGATTTCAGCAGGGATCCAAACGCTCATTCGTGCCTTCAATTGGAAGATCCCGAGTTTTCAGGACAACAACCAAGATCGACACGGAGGCGCATATAGCCCCCCCGCCTGAACCTTCCGACCCATAGTAAATAACAAAGAAGATGTAGGAATATCGCGTGATATGTTAACAACAACAACAAAGAGATACATGGGTAATTCACGCAAAAAGAAAAAGGGCTACTGTTTTCCCATGTTTCGATTAACATCTTTACTCCCAAATTTCATATCCTTATTTGGTTATACCGTGCTGATGACGGCAAATGAGCCAGAAACATGCATGTCCGGGGTTACCACTCTGTTTCAGTAGCCCTTTTCCTTTTTGCGTGAATTACCCATGAATCTCTTTGTTGTTGTTGTTAACATATCACGCAATATTCCTACATCTTCTCTCTCTCTCTCTCTCTCTCTCTCTCTATATATATATATATATATATATATATATATATATATATATATATATATATTCCAATACAAATTTTCATCAATGACTGTAATATTTTTAAAATGTTCGTTTTGTTTGTGTGTAAGTTATATTCTGTTATGTGATACGTCCTAAACATCTATAAAAAATATTGAATAATTGAATGAACGTTCTGTCGAAGTTTTAACAAAAATTTTATTTCTGATGAAGGTCATGGAAAGACCGAAACGTTGAATAAAAATGTATTAACTACTAGTTAAATGCCTTTAAAAATGGTCTTCAATCCCAAGAATACAAAATAAACAATATATAATTAAATAAAAAAGACCAAGAACCAAAAAAAGCGAAACTATATATCTATATATATATATATATATATATATATATATATAATAAAACTTTGAAGTTTTATTTTTTAACTAGTCAGCCGTGACTAACTGCCAACTTTTGGTTTTTGGTTATATATATATTATTAAGATTGTATGTGAGGAATTTTTATTATTGTTATAGTATTAATTTAATATATTTAATTTTAGTGTAGCTAGCTCATTAATAGAAATAAAGAAATTTTTTATATATTTATTTATTTAGGTAGAGAGAATGAGAAACTCTTACTACTATTTGGGTTCCGGAAGTGATTATAACTCTTTATCTCCAACACTTTATATATGAATCATTCAAATAACTTTTACTATATTTTATTTTATATTATTTGGTGCGCCTATGAATAGAAAATTTCAATATAGCAATCGATTCCAAATCTCACAGTAAGAATAGATGATTAGAAGTATTCAGTAGAATAATCGATTCCAAATGTCACTCATATCAGTTGAAGTAATATATACATGCAAACAATGATTTCATGAATACATTTATTACTACACATATATTATATGAGTCAAGAAATATGTATTATCAATTTAAACAAAGTGATGAAATATCTTATATGCTAATATAAAATTATTAAGTCGAAAAATGAAAATTGTTCAATAGAAATGGTAAGTACTTAAGTTTCTGTTATCAGTTTTATCAGAACCTTTTTTTTTAATTTTAATAGTTTCAGATTCTATTTCTTTTGACTTTTACCATAGATGTACATCTCTAACCCAAATGTGGGTACCAACAAAGACAAATTAAATACTAACCTGATTCACAATCCACTCATCTTCCTTTCTTGAAGAGTTGTCTTCCCAAAAACAAGCTGTGTACAGGTCCGCCGACCTTATAAGGCTTCTGCACAGGATTTCTTATTTCAGGAAACAAATATTTGTGATTTCTATTAGTTTCTAGCTTCTTAGATTTAATTGCTCTATAATGTTTATTTCAGGAACTTTCCATTAAGTATCATCTCCAATTGAATTGATTAAATTTTAAATATTCATTTTATTCTGACATCACCTCCAATAACTTGTATGTCTTTTTGCATCTATTGTATGTAGCTTCTTATATATTTATTTGTTTTAAAGAAGTTTATTAGCTACTTCTAATATAAATTGTGGACCTTTTTAGTACAAATTTCTTAGTTTTATCTATATGTCTTATAATTTTATCTCCAATACTCTATTTTTTCTCAGCATATCAAAATTCTTTTTCAACAACCCTCCTTTTTTTTCCGTTGCTATCCAAATCCATATCTGTCCTGATTTCAGATTCATCTCCTAGTTCTTACGTTTAAATATTTTATAAAGTGTCTGTATCTAAAATCACTTATATTTCTAAATGTAATTATTATTATTGTTTTACATAAACTATCCTTTATTTCTATATTCTAATTCCTAAGTAATATCGTTATTTATTTAACAACAACAAAATTCATATATTTCTTGACTCAAAATAAATATAAAGTTCTATGGATTCTGCTTCTTTTTCCATTTGTAACATTATTCCAGTCCTTTGATATTTTTTTGACATCTACGTCAGACATTTAACCAAACAAATCTGAGTGTTGAATCATAAAATTTACTTATTATTTGTTTACTAATACTAATGTTCAATTAATATTTCAGAATTTGGATTACTTGACTCTTTTATTTAAGGAATTTTGATTCATAATATGGTATTTATTCACAAATCATTGCATAAATGATTCCTAAATAAGCTGTATTTGAAGGTAAGTCCTTTCCTTTTTTGTTCAAATTTCTTGTTAACAATTGCATAAATATTGTATTCTATTATACACAGATTACTTCATCGACTTGACACCATACAGTTAGATGATTTAAACTTTAGTATATTTGTGAAAGTGAGACTTACAAATATACCTCTATCTGAGCAATAAAAAAAACTATATCTTTTATATTTCCCTATTTACTCTTTCATTTTATATTATTTTGAATTCATTATTATTATTATTTATTTACAATTCGTCATCGTTTTTTCTTTTAGTAAATGATTTTGAATTATTGATCTTATCCATTGTATCTCTTCATATTGGTGCTTTATATAGTATAGTATAATTCATTAATCTGGCATGTTTACATATTTATCTTTCTTCGTTAAAACTAATGGATTTATATTCTATATACAAGTTTTCCTTATAATTCCTCCTTTCAGTAACTTTCATACTTCTAACATCTCCCATTTTATTACATAATGGATACATTATTTGACTCAAAATATTCTATTCCTTTTACTTTCATTCCATGCATATAATTTTGGTACTCTCTCAATTCCCTCGATACTATTTTCTCATTCCTATTAATTAAATTATTTATAATTATATAATATTTATCCTCATAATCTATAATTCCTCTTCTTCATAATAATAATTATTTTATTTATTTTTAATATTATTTCCTTCCATTATACTTAACATTAACCTTTTTTCTTCTTCTTCCACAATGTCTTTATTTTCAAAGTCTATCCATCATCCATTCAATTTCACTTTCTATTCATAATATTATTACATTCTATCTGCTTTGGTAATACCATTAGTTGTATCTCTATCACTGCCATATATATATATATATATATATTTCATTAACCTCTTTATATTTATATTATTTTTGCAGCTAATTATGTTACTTCAAATACTTTTTATCATTTACTATATTTATGTTTTATTTTATTTCAATTGTTGTCTTTATAATCCCTAATATCCATCTGTTCTAATTATATATTTACACATCTACTACGCTATCTATTTCAACTATATTTTCAGAATTTCCCATACTTTTAATTTTAACACCATTTTATTTCCTCTTGTACCAACATAAGTTACTTTAGTTTATTTTCTGTTTTCTTAAGTTTGTTTCAAATCCCCTCAAATTTAAATTTTAAGAGTTCTCAAGTCTCTGAGAGCTTCTTAAATTTTCAATTTCCCATTTAAAATCAATTCTCCTTCTTGTATTGTTTCAAATACGAATTTGTATATTATCTTTCCTTCATTAAGTGCTTTGAATGTGGCAATTAATTTCCTAATCTATTATTATATTTCTAATACTTATCTACACTAACTATTTATAAATTAGTAACATAATATTATCTATTCCTCCTTTTAATTTACTAACAATGAAATTTATAAATTGCTTCGATATTAAAAATACCCCTAAGCATTTCCGTTCCAGGATAGACTAATCTATAACTATTTTGGGCATTTTCCGTATCCACTTGGTATGGACCTTCAAATGGGAGACTCAATTTTGCACATTGTTCTTCGCGTTTATTAGGTGTTCTTAAAGCTTTTATGATAACTAATTCTCCCTTTTATGTTTATTTAATTCATCTGTTCCTAGAATCATATCGTATTTTAAATTCTTTACCAACAATAATTGTACTGGTATACTTTCTTCTCCTATATTCAAATTTATCATGATAGTTTGGCTAGTTTCATATAATTTCTTACCGTTCGCCCCCACTAATGATAATTTATTAGTACTTATCACCGTAATATCATCCTGATTTAAGTTATCAACAATATTTTTATTTACTATAGAAACTTCGGAACCAGTATCTAATATATATATGTCATTATATTGTAAATCTTCTTCTATAATAAATTCCCTCGGATGCTGATAATTGGAGGAATAGACAATACTACGCACGCAAGGGCGATCTAAGCAAAATTTGGATCTGAGCCTTGGCTCTGATCATTGCCCGAATTTTCTTGGTTCTCAACTATATTATTTATTTGTCTTCTTTCTTCTTCTGAATGGTTTCTTTCTTGGTTTTCTTGTTCATAATTTTTTCTATCATCATTTCCTGTGCCATTATTTCTTCTCCCATTATAGTTATTCCTTCTTTCATCTCCATTTTGATGCCAATTTCCATTTCTATCTCTGTTATAATTTCTCCTGTCAAAATTTCCATAATTTCCTCGATTATCGTGCTGCCTATACCCATTACTTCTGTCTCCATTTCTATAATTTCTCTCTTCATTGCCATTATTCCTATTTGCATTTCCATAATTTCTTTTGTTTTCATAATTTCTATTTATATAATTTCCATTTTCATACCGATCATAATTATCTCTTCTAAAATGTCAATTTTCTCTCTGTCTATCATTTCTCGTGTATTCATTTCTAATGTCTCTTTGGTATCTGTTCACTCCATTTCCATTTTGCATGCTTCGTTCCACTCTCTGCAGGTAGTTTGACAAATTGTCCATCGTTTTGATGTCAAGTAACGCTATAGTTTCAGACACCTCTGTATTAAAATGTCTTCCAACATATAACACTAATTCTTCCTCTTTCATAATTGGTTCAAGATATTGGGCTATATTATAAAGTTGCATTGCATAATTATTTAAGTTTTTACTTTTATTGTAATCAAATTTCCCAAAATAGAGACGGTCCCTAAAATTAGCTTGCTGTATTTCCCCCCAAAAATACATTAAAAATTGTTTCTCGAAGTCCTCGAATTTATTAATCTGCTCCTCCCTATTACAAAACCATAATAACGCATGACCCAATAACATTCCCCTAATTATTATTTTCATCTCTACAATGTCCCTAATTCCTTTTACTTTGCTTCTAATTATTTTAATAAAAAGTTTGGGATGTATTGTATTTATGTTTCCATCAAATTTAACTCATATTTCTATGTTATTCGTATTTCCTGCATATATTATGCCTCCACTATTTCTTCTTATATTCTCTTCCATTTCTTCCATAGTGTCCCTCAGTTTCCTATTCATCTCCTGCAGTTCCTTATTAAACTGTTTACCCATTGCTTCATTTCGTTTAACGCATGTACCTGTTTTTTCCTCTACTAGATCATCTACGCCATCGAAATTTTTTTTTACTTTTTCTTGATAGCTCTGCATTACTTCCTCTATTGTTTGTCCTTGAAATTTAATGTATTCCAATTCTTTTGTTATATTTTCATTTTGTTTTGCAACTTCAGCCTGAATAGTTCCCGGTAAATTTTCATTTATACATTTCCCTAATTCATGAATTTCTTCCACCATATGTTTTTTTTATCCCTTCTCTAATTCGGATCTCATTTTCTTGTATTTCTATACGCAAATGTTTATTTTGTTCAACCGTATCTTCCTTCACCTTATCTATCTGCTTCCTAAATTCCTCATTTTCCTCCCTAAGTTTCTTAATTTCCTTCAAACCTTCCGTCTTCACCTCTTCTATTTTCTTTTCCATCCTTTTCGTGTTTCCATTTAAATCATTCATGTTCCCATTCATCTTGTCCATCTTTCCATTCAAATCTCCCCTCATATTATCTATCTTCCCATTCAAATCTCCCCTCATATTATCTATCTTCCCATTCAAATTAATTAAAAATTCCATTATTTGATCTCCTCTGCTTACACTATCCTGCCTGTCTTGTCTACTATCCTGCTGTTCTCTTGATTATTCACTTTCTTTATCTATTAAGGTTTGTTCCTCTTCATCTAAATCTCCCATTCCACGTCTCCTTTCTTCTTGTTCCTCATCTGATCTGCCTTCCAAACCTATTTGTTTTCAGTCCCTAGGCATCATTCTCTTTGCCATTTTAATTGTATCTAATTCTATTGTATGTAGCTTCTTATATCTTTATTTGTTTTGAAGAAGTTCATTAGCTACTTCTAATATAAATTTTGGACCTTTTTAGTACAAATTTCTTAGTTTTTATCTATATTTCTTATAATTTTATCTCCAATACTCCTTTTTTTCTCAGCAGGTCAAAATTCTTTTTCAACAACCCTCCTTTTTTTCCGTCGCTATCCAAATTCATATCTGTCCTGATTTCAGATTCATCTCCTAATTCTTACGTTTAAATATTTGATAAAGTGTCTGTATCTAAAATCACTAGAGACCTTGAGTTTCATTTAAAAACACTTATATTTCTAAATGTAATTATTATTATTGTTTTACATAAACTATCCTTTATTTCTATATTCTAATTCCTAAGTAATATCGTTATTTATTTAACAACAACAAAACTCATATATTTCTTGACTCAAAATAAATACAAAGTTCTATGGATTCTGCTTCTTTTTCCATTTGTAACATTATTCCAGTCCATTGATATTTTTTTGACATCTACGTCAGACATTTAACCAAACAAATCTGAGTGCTGAATCATAAAATTTACTTATTATTTGTTTACTAATACTAATTGTCGGAGCGGGAGGGATTTATTGTCACCCGAATCCTGAGTTGAATAAATGAACTGTACTCTTTATTGTGAGGTCGCTGGTAACATTTTAGGATGTTTCACTAGCCTCCCAAATAAAAGAACTGGATACTCGATTTTCTTAATAAACAGTGATTTATTTAAGTTCCAACACTTTACACACATTTGGTACATTACACATTTAAGTTTTAAGCCGCGTTTCCACCAAATGCTGTCAGCAAATGTTGGCCAGCTTTTGTTGGCAGCATTGCTATCAACAAATGCTGGCAGCAAATGCTGGCAGCAAATGTTGGCGAATTCCCTAGACTGATCAACATGTGTTGACAACATTTTAGCGCTTTGGTGCGTTTAGTTGCATTCGGCATTCCGAGATGTCAACACTCGAGCAACTTGCGGCGGTAGCAGCAGCGTGCGTCATCATAGGTAAAAAGAAAAGACCAAAGAGATATTGGGTAAGGCCTTCCCTTAGGGCCAGATCTGTGTATAGTGGAAGTGACTTACTTTCAGATTTAAATCAGGACGATATTAATCCATTGTCAAGAGAGTTGAGGTGTGACGGCAGCGTTAAAAACTTCTTGAGGATGACAAGTAACGACTTTGAAAACCTTCTCACAGCTATTGGACCTAAAATTGCGAGACAAGACACCAATTACAGGCTAGCAATACCTGCACGAGAAAGACTTGCAGTGACCTTGAGATACTTGGCCAGTGGAGACTCTTACTCTAGTCTCAGTTACCTGTTTAAAGTGTCAAAATCTACAATTTCTGGAATAATACCTGAAGTTTGTGCAGCTTTGATTGATGAGTTGAAGGATAATATAAAGGTAAGTGAATACTTGTATATAACCAAGTGTCCCATTATTGCCTCCCTCCATATCCAAAAATCAAATACATATGTGATTGGTTATATTATGCTGTTAGTAGGCTAATAATAGTTGTTTGGGAAATTGGTTGGTTTAAAGAAACTCAGTGAATATTTCACTCAAAGTTTAATGACATACATAAATAATACATATCAAATCAAAACAGCTTTATTTCCATAGAAATTTAGTTACTATTTGATGATAAACCGATAGATTGAATAATTTTATCACAATAAGCATCATTGTACTCGTCATGTTGAGGAGCCCACTGAGCAGAAATCGGACTTGCAGCGTTGATGGATGAATGGATTTCATTAGATGTTGATGGATCGTATGACTGAATGTAGGAAGATGCACTGGTTGATCTTGATGGCTCTGGACCCATCGGTAACTGATTAAGTTCCATTTCGAACAAAATGGTATTAATCCTGTGTTTTGCAAGTGCTTGGTCCCGAGAGTTTATAATTTTTCGTAATTGACACGCAACGTTTTTTCCAAAGATATCAAACTCGTCTTCAATTCCTGGCTGATTTAACTGGCTAGACACTTTTTTCATTACTTGATAAGCTTCATCCACCATTGAAGCTTTCCTCTTCTTCGTCAATTTTCGAGGAGGATCCGTTCCTGTTTTAGGTGTGTTGTCGGCAGTTGTGATTGATGTGTCATTGCCCTCCTCTGCAATGTCCTCCTAAAAATAAAACCACATTACATTACAGTTGACATTACCTTGAGTTGACAGAGTAGGTAAAAATCACTAGTTTTAAATCTTTTGCTGAAATAAACGTTTATTTTTTATAAGATTATGGTATATTGGCACTTATATCTTGACTGTATGGATCACTGACCCCTTTAAAATACATTTCATTTTGCAGTTGCCGAATACTAAAGAAGAATGGCTACATCATGCCAAAGAGTACAACTCGCAATGGAATTTTCCGCATTGCATTGGAAGCGTGGATGGGAAACATGTGATGCTACAGGCACCCATCAACACATCAAGTGAATATTTCAATTACAAAGGTTATTTCAGCATTGTCTTCCTGGCTGTTCTTGATGCAAATTATTGCTTTACTTACGTCTCTGTTGGTTGCCAAGGACGGTTATCTGATGGTGGAGTGTTTGACAATAGTACCTTAAAACAACACCTTCAAAATAAGACTTTGAATCTTCCCGACCCAAGTTTCCTTCCAGGAAAGGAGTACTTACCGGTACCCTACTTTTTCCTGGCTGACGATGCCTTTCCTTTAAAAATTAACATCATGAAGGCGTTTCCTGGATTGCATGATAAGGCAAGTGTAAAACGTGTCTTCAACTATCGCCACTGCAGGGGCCGTAGAGTAGTGGAAAATGTATTCGGAATAATGAGTGTGGTTTTCCGTGTGTTGAGGAAACCAATGTTATTGGAACCAGAGCGGGCAGACACAGTTGTTTTAGCCTGCTGTCACCTGCATAACTTTTTGCGAAGAAGTATGTCATCAGCTTCAACGTATACACCTCCCGGAGCTTTTGATGTCGAGGACCTAGCTACAGGATCATTAGTGCCAGGACAATGGAGAGTTGATGGAATGCCTAGAGAAACTCTACTTCGTTTAAAGATTCCAAAAAAACCAAAAACAGCTGGCCAAACAAATACGTGATGAAATCAGTATTTACTTTCAAAGTGAAGAGGGTTCAGTGCCATGGCAAAACATCTACTAGGCCTAAGATACAAATGTACATAAGGACGTTTGCACATATTATAACGTATAGTTGAATTAACAACAATAACAAACAATTAAAGTAGTGTTAATTACATTATATATTTTGTAACAAATTTTAGACCGTTGTGTTTATGTTTAACTTTTTTAACCTATAAAAGTGACATTAAAATATGTGACAATTTGATAAAATAATCTTAAGTTGTTAACTACTTGCCTGCACTGTTTCATCGGCAGCCTCTTTGTCGTCAGTGGCAATCTTCCGTGCAGTAGTTTTATCCTTTAAAAACAGCATCGCTTTAAAATAACACCACTTGCTTTTATACTCGTCTGCCCCCGAACCACTCTTCTTCTTCTTAAGTTCTCTTTGAAACTGTGCCAACAATGTTTTCACTTTTGCCTGTACTTCCGAATTACTGGCTTTTATCTCCCGCGAAATGTCATTCCATGCATAGTTCTTTAGGTTTTTATTTTTATAATCAGGGTCCATCGGATTCCAAAGAACTGGTTGCTCTCGATATAGGTCAATCAATTGCATGACTGTTTCACGCGACCAATCAATTTCACTCTCAATGCTGTCGCTGTTCATATTGAGTTGAGAAACACGGACACCAAACAACACAGACGTACTACCATCAACAGTCGCAACTAGAGTACTGACGCTGTCGGAACGACATGGCGGCCAACCACGTGCGCTAAGGTAAGTGTTGCCAACATTGTTGACGGTCGCTTTTAGTCCCGTCAACATTGCTGCCAGCATATGTTGGACAACATTCTTTGATCTTTACCGACTACTGGTGGGTAAATGCTGCCAACACTTTTCGGTGCTGACAGCATTGTTGGCAGCAAATGTTGACGGAATTAAAAGTACGATTTTTGTAAATGTTGTCAGCTTTTGCTGGCAGCAATGTTGTCAGCTCCGGTGTAAACGCGGCCTTACACTAATACATACATTGCCTGGTTCGGCTTATACTATTGTAGCAGCAAATACACAGTTGTTTGTATTAGCACAATCTTTTAGAGCAGCCACACCCTTTTTTACCGGCTCATAGCGACTGTATTTCATTTACACCTTCGGTGCCGCCCTGCATCTCTTACTGCTCGTCGTAGCCGGTGGAACTTATTGTTTAAGAAGGAGCAATGCGCGTTCCCGCGTTTAACTCTGGTTGGTGGAGCGTAGTAACGACTTTTTATGGGAAAAGAAGAGAGAATTTCACTTAATACGGGTACGTCTGTGGCATGAACGTGGAGATGGGTTTTTCCAAAGGTAATGGCATAGGCGTAGTTGAAGTAATTGATTAGACTAATATCAGTTATTAAATTATGCACATAATTGCCCCCCACAGATAAGAAGAATACTAAGTAATGTTTACTAACAAGGTACAAAATACAAAAAAGATAGTATTCTCGAATCGTACCCGAGACCGACGGATTCACGCTGCCAAAGAATTTGGAGGTAATCTTTTCTATGTACAGGGTTTGATCACACAGTCACATGGCGTGACATTATTCTGTGTGACCTTAGGATCATTCTTAATTGTGTGAATAATTAGTGTCACTGTCCCAATCTGACTTGGGCAGAACAATCACTTTTGTGATGGGGCGAATGTACGCTCCAGATTTTGTGAAGAGTTGTACAGAGCGGACTTTACCATCCTTGCCCTCAAAAACTTGGGTTACTCGACCCAAAGGCCACTTCAAGGGGGGAGAATCTTCGTCCTTGAGAAGGACAAGATCGTTGAGTTGAATGTTAGGTTGAGGGTGCATCCATTTGGGGCGATTTTGTAGGCGATTGAGATAGTCAGTGGACCAACGTTTCCAGAATTTTTGTTGGACTTGAGTGCAAATTTGCCAATGTTTCAGACGGTTTTCGGGTTTATGAGTGGTATCTACTTCAGGGTACGATAATAAGGGGGAATGTATTAGGAAGTGACCTGGGGTCAATGGTTGAAGATCAGTGGGACAGTCCGACAATGGAAAAAGTGGGCGGGAATTTAAGATTGCCTCCATTTGTGTAAGAATGGTGTAGAATTGCTCAAACGTGGAAGATGAGTTTCCCAGGATTTTTGTTAAATGAGCTTTAGTACTTTTTATGGCAGCCTCCCAGAGGCCGCCCCAATGGGGGGAACGCGGGGGAATACATTTCCAAGAAATGTGAGACTCTGACAAAAAGTTTTGAAGATCATTGAAATGTTTCTATAGAAAGAGATGAACATCATGTAGGTAGTTTTTTGCTCCCACGAAATTGGTAGCGTTATCACTGAAGATAACCGACGGGAGTCCTCTACGGGCGATGAAGCGTTTGAGAGAGGCTAGAAATGCTTCAGTTGATAAGTCCGATACCACTTCTAGATGTACCGCTTTTGTACTAAAGCATACGAACAAGGCGACGTATCCTTTTTGGATAGGGGCCTTCCTTAAATTAGAAGACTTGATAAAAAAGGGGCCTCCAAAGTCAATCCCTGTATAGGTGAATGGACGGGAAGCACTAATTCGAGTTTTGAGAAGGGTGGCCATGAGTTGGCTAGATGAGATGGCATTGAATCGGAAACAAGTGATGCCTTTATGGGTGATTTTCTTCAAAGTTCGAAGACCATCAAGGGGCCAATACTTCTGTCTAAGGTTGTTTAGTACAGTGTGAGCACCTGCGTGTCCTAATCTTTTAAGCTCAAATTCTAAAAGGAGTGTGGTAAAATGATTTTTGGAGGGAAGGAGAATCGGATGCTTTTGAATTCATCATGAGGATGATCTCTCCACAATACATTTTGGAGAAACCGAAACTTGGGATTCATGGAAACCTGTCTGTACATTTTCGTGATGTCGGCCGTGAAGGCAAATGGGAAGGTTCTATATCGGGTAAGAATGTCAAAGAGTTCGGGCTGAACTAATGGCCCTCTCAAGGTAATGTCATTCAGAGATGAAGATGTACTTGTTTTGGCTGAAAAATCGAAAACTACACGCATTTTTGTGCTAACGCTCCGCTCACGTATAACACATAGATAGAGAATTCTGTAAAGATAACGGAACGACTCGTCCGTGATTCAGCTGGAGGTATCCATCCAACACTGCCTTGTATTCGGCTTTAAGTGTTGGGTTTTTGGACAGTTTAGTTTCTAGAGAAATGAAGCGACGTTTTGCTTGAAGGAAGGAATCTCCAAGCTCAGTTTGTGCTGATGGATGGGTGAGTGGGAGGTCGACCTGATATCTTCCGTCAGAAAGTATGACTTGTGGTGTTTCTAAAGATGTTTTCGGCAATGTTGTCTTGCTCAGAGGACTTGGACTGGGTGGAGCAGCTCTCTTGCTCGAACAATTTTTCTAATAATGTTTCCAGAGTGTTTTCAGAGGTGCTGCTCATGGTGTGAAAGGAGTGGTAGATGTGATTGCACCTTCTATTGTCATTGATGCATTGAGGGGGCACAACCCCGGACAAGATCCAACCCAAGTGAGTATGGATTAAAGAGGGAAGACCCTTGCCTAGAGACTGTAGGCCTGGTTGCAAAAGGTCAGAATAAATGTCGGCGCCTAACAAAAGAGATATTTCTCCAGGATGATCGAAATCTTCGTCGGCCAATTGGCTTTGAATGTGAATGGGGATGTTAAGTTTTCTTTTGTTAATTGAGACTTGAGGTAGCGTGGAAGTGATTTGAGGTACTACCGCACAGGTTAATTCGAAGCTTTGGGCAGAAGATCGTTGGGAAAATATTTTAACCATTTCATTTATGGTATTGCTATAGTTGAAAATGCCTGCCACTTGGAGTTGAGAGTAGTACTTATCGAATCCAGCTTGAGTGACGAGGGCATTCGTGATGAAGGATGTTTGACTCCCTGAATCGAGCAGTGCTCTGGCTACGATGGGACGTCCTCGTTTGGGATAGATATGCACTTTAGCCGTGGCTAACAAAACGTGAGATCCAGCATTACTGATTGCGGATAAAGAGGCTATTGTTTGTTGATCATCCGTTGATGCGTCGGCATTATTAGAGGATATTCCTGCGTTCGGATTGTTTTGAGAAGAGTTTGACTTTGAATTATTGTTTGGAGTTGAAGAGGAGCGGGCGGATGAACTGTAATGTAGGAGAGAATGATGGCGACGTTGACAGATTGAACAAACGACTGTAGATTTGCACTGTTGGCTCGAGTGATGTGACCGAAGGCAATTATAACATAGGCGGTTTGATTTGACAAAGTTTAGTCTTTCGGTGATTGATAAAGCTAAAAAAGTTCTACATGAGTATATTCGATGATCATTGCCCTTACAATGATCGCACACTAGTTGATTTGTGGGGGACGATGATTGTTTTGAAGGTTGAAAATTAGAGGTAGTGGTAGAAGCGGCGTTTGATAATAAGGAAATCTTTGGGTTTTGCATGTTAGAAGCGTAGTTCCTATGGTTTTGAGAGGTCTTGGTTGCAACTTTGCTATCCGAGTGAAGCTCGTTGCTGACGTTTTCTAAAATGACGCAGCGCTTGCGCAAAAATGTGAACAGTTCAGCAGTAGTTGATAATTCACTGACTGGAGCCTGTTCTTCAAAAGCTCTGCGAGAGCTATAATCAAGTTTTTGCTACAGTATGTGGACTACCAACGACTCGAACAGCTGATTGCGAGTAAGACCGGTTGAATCCAACGCGTCAATTACAGCTTTGGAGTTGGCAGAAAAAGCTCTCAAAGATTGTGCTAAACCTTTTTGGATGGAGGGGGTGGACAACAACTGATGATAATGTGCAACCAACATTTGTTTTTTATCGCTATATCTTTCATCTAATAAGTTCAGTGCGATGTCGTAATTGCCATCAGTTACCGCCAGTCTCTCCACCAATTTCAATGCTTCACCTCTCAGATATGTTTTTAGATAAAAGAATCGTTCAGTTTGGAAGCTAACTTGCTATTATTATGAAAAAATTATCTCGACTTACCTGCTATACAAACTGTAGAGTTTGTTTTTCCACGAATTGAGAGAGTCCAGCTTCATTCAAGGGGAGAACAGGAGCAGAGTGAACAAAGAAACTTTCAAGTGTTGTGAACAGATTAGTGTATAAATAATTTTATATGCTTAACCATTTTAAAAAAAATTCAGACACACATAACTAATTTGGCCAAATTTCACTACGAATAATTTTCTAGGTATAAGAATATTCAATTTAAGTAAGTTAGTTTGTAGTAATAATTTTGTTTAACAGAAGTTTTTCCTTCATAATTATAATGTTTTTCAATTTCATGTCTATCCGTAATTATATGAACTAAATTTTGACTCTTCTAAATTTTATTTACATGTCATCTGATAAAGATAGAAAAAGGAGTGATATCATAGAGGTTGAATGGGTATGTTCCACATAACTACTCACAGCTTTTGGAGGAGATAATGTTAATGCAATATTTAGAAAATACAAATTTCATATATTTCAATTTAATCTCTAATCCCACGGGAGTAGAGTGTTCTCATGTTCTCCATTAATTAATAAGAAATATAAAAAATATTGATAAATTACCCTGAGCTAGCTATTTAATTTAAACGATAGACAAACATAGGCAAAATATATACATAGATAAATTAAATTTAATAAATAAATCAATAATTGAAATAAAACTGTATTAATATATTATAATATATATATATATATATATATATATATATATATATATATATAATATATATATATATATAATATATATATATATATTTCTCTTTTTAATATAAGTTTTCAATGCTTGTAAATTGACCGCTATTCATAATTACACAACGTCAGATGGTTATTGTCTTGCCTTATTCGAGGACACACTGTATACAACACTGGTCTTCGAATCAGGCTAAATAATTAACTACTATCTGACACTTCGATATACGGGTTCGAAGAGAATATATATCTCAACGAAACTTGTGCGCAAGTGCCGATCTTCAGTGTTTCACGATACCAACCCTCACATAAGAAGATACAGTCCATTTATTAGAAGGGGAAGATTGCAACCTTTGGAAGAAGTCAGGAGAAAAAAAGGTAAGAAGTAATCCTTTGACGATTTTAATTCCTAATCGGTCAAGTTTTCTACCCAAATTCAACATCTTTTTTGGTCACTTCGGCGGATTTAATGTTTTTCTCATTTCAAATTTCATAAGTTAAAATATTAATATTTCTATCATTTTAAAATAAATAATAATTTTCGTGATTTTTAAACACGTAAATTTATTAATACTGAAGGTCAATTGGCATTGGCACTCATAATTTTTTGCTCTGAAACAATTAACTTTTTGCTAATTACAGTAAATTTATCGATTAGTTTGGAACTTAAAGGCAATCTTTATTTATTCTGAACAACGGTAACACTGTATACAGTTTGTCTCACACTTATTTAATTTAATAATATTTAAAAATAAAAAGAGATATTGTTAATTGTGTATTAGTATACGTATTGAAATAACGTTGCGCTCTTTAATGTGACTAACATATTTCCCGTTTATAGTGGATATTTCATGCCAATGTTATTTGTTTTATTTAATAAAACATCTCTTGATAATGTAACTCCTACTTTAACGTTCTAGTTTTAATAACTGACGTTTAACTCTCGATTTTGAATACAAAAAAGATTATTTCACCGAAATTTTAGTTGAATTTCTATTCAAGGATTATTTTTGAGATTGAATTTGAACTTTTTCAATACATATATCGTTATCAGTAAGAATAAACATTTCTAAAAAGGTTACTTTGGGATTGTTTATCAGAAACGGAGCTTCTTTGTTTAATTCTTCACTTAGCTTTGGATTCTTTCTTCACAAATAAATAAAAAAATGGCTGCTAGGTTGCGTCAAGCAAAAACACTGAGGGAATCTGCGGTGGATAGAATTTCAATTCTTTATAATCTGGCAGAACAAGCTAAAATTGACAAAGGTGTCCATAGTCATTTTAAAGCTCGATTATCAGAATTAAAGTCTTTTTACAGTGAATTCAATATTCAACACACTGCTATTATTACAATGTTGTCTGCAAGTGAAGACGCCGACGTAGGTACGGAAACACTTCTTCGTCAACAAGTGGATGACCAATATTATAATATATTAACGATTCATTCTGAATTATTTGATACTGCTTCTACTTCTGATAACAAGAACCAAACCTCCACAGTCAAGTTACCTAAACTTAATATTCCAGTATTTTCTGGAGACATGAAATTGTGGCTTACCTTTTTTGATTTATATAAATCTCTAATTACAATATCAATCTTACGGAAGACAATTATGAGGTAGCATACAAAAAATTAGTAAAACACTTCCAAAATATTCGTGCATTATCTACGTTCTACTGGGAACAAATTTATAATACTCAGAAAATAAATTTAGAATCTCCAAAAGCGCTGAGGCAAGTGTTGGCACTATTTTTCGATAATTTAGAAGCTCTTAAAAATTTGGGATTGCGGGTGAACGATTGGGATTTTATACTTTTTCACATGTTAAGCAAAAAAATTGACTCTGAAACGCTTCATCGTTTCGAACAAGAAAATTCCTGTCCATCCTCAGATATTCCAAAATACCATGATTTGTATAAGTTTCTTGAGAAACAGTGTGATGCATATGACTCGGTGGTATTGATACACGCCCCAAAGAAAAGTATTTCTTCAAGTAACAAATCTGCATTCATAAAAACTGAAAAATCGCAAAGTTCTGCCCTTCTTACTAATACAGAAGAAACTAAATGTGCTCTATGTAAGTCGGATCACTCAATATATAAGTGCTCTACTTTCTCTTCTAAAACGCCTAAAGAGAGATTTGAGTTATCTAAACAGTATAAATGGTGTACTAATTGCTCAGGTAGTAAACATTCTACCAACAATTGTAGTTCCAGTAGTGGATGCAAAATCTGTCAGAAAAGGCATCATACCCTGTTACATTTTGATGAGCTAGGTGCTAAAACTGGCGGTGTTGTAGGCAGGCACTACCTTTCCCTCAATTTTCACTAAAGAATCCGCCATGACTCAATACCGGGTAGTTCTGCTACTGTCTTACATACCTCAGTCTCTTCTTGTAATTTGTTGCCTACTGCTCAGGTGGAGGTGCTTGATTCTCGTGGACATTTTCAAAAGGTTAAAGTATTATTTGAGGGGTGCAGTCAAGTGTCTCTTATTACTGAAAAATGTGCTAAAAGATTAGGTTTACCTCGATTCAATACTCCTATGCAAATTGGTGGAGTAAAGGCTAGTGGAACCTTTTCACGCAAGTCCATCCATTGTACCTTAACACCCCTTGGAAAGACAGTCCCATCCTTTAATATAGATGCTGAAATATTATCCAAAATTTGCAATAATATGCCAGTTCATTCCTTTTCTACTGATTCATTCTCTTACACTGCTAATTTAGATCTGGCCGATAAAACGTTCAACATCTCGTCTTCTATAGACATGTTGCTCGAAGTTGACGTATTCTCAAAAATATTAAAACCTGATAAAATTCAAGGAGCAGAAGGTGAACCGACTGCTGTAAATACGAGTTTTGGATGGATTTTAATGGGTAAAATGAATGTTCCTGACAAAATACTCGTTCATTCCTTTCTATCGTCATACCTCACTTCTCTAGATTCAACTCTACAAAAATTCTGGGAACTCGAGGGCATCCCTCCATCTTATCAAATATCAGACGAAGATAAGAAATGTGAAACTATCTTTCAAGAGTCTTACATAAGGTTAGCTACTGGTCGTTTCGGTGTTTCTCTTCCCTTCAAAAGTCCTGATCCATTTTTTGGGGATACTAGAACACCTGCTCTTAAGAGATTAAAAGCCATGGAACTGCGTCTTCTAAAAGATTCTCAGCTGTATTCTGAATATAATAACTTTATGAAAGACTACTTGTCTACAGGCCATATGGTCCGGGTAGAACCTCCCTCGTCATTTGAAAGGGTTTACTATATTCCTCATCATTGTGTAAAAAATCCCAATAGTAATACAACTAGACTCAGGGTTGTTTTTGATGCTTCTTTTAAATCTCCTATGGGGATATCTCTAAATGATTCTCTTCTTGTCGGTCAAAAGTTGCAAGAGGATATCGTAGGAATTTCACTACGATTCAGACTGCATCCCTTTGTTTTTATCGCCGATATCAAACAAATGTACAGGCAAATCTTAATAACGGAAGAGGATCAGAATTATCAAAGGATTCTCTGGCGATTTTCTCCCCAAGATCCTGTTCAAGATTTTAATCTCACCACTGTAACTTATGATGTATCATCGGCTCCTTTTCTTGCTCTTCGCACTATTAATCAGTTAGTTCACGAAGAAATAAAATATTTTCCTCGAGCTGCAACCTCACTTTCCTCAGATATTTATATTGATGATGTCATAACCGGTGCTTTTACTATAGAAGAAGCGAAGCTTTTGCAGTTTGAATTAATTTCCATGTTAGCTAAAGGGGGTTTTGTCTTAAGAAAATGGGCATGTCATCATCCCGACTTAATGCAAAATTTACCTCCTGACGATTGTCAACAATCTCTCTCCTCTTTTGACTCTCATGATTTTGTAATTAAAGTCTTAGGTCTACGGTGGAATAATTCTTTAGATACGTTCTCTTATGAAATTCAGCCTCTATCTAGGTCTTGTTCTAAACGTATAATTCTCTCGGAAGTAGCTAGGATGTATGACCCAGTTGGTTTCCTAGCTCCACTTTCCTGTTTTGCTAAGTATATGCTCCAATACCTCTGGAGTTTAGGCTTGGACTGGGACGAAATTCCTCCCCAAGATCTAATTGATAAATGGGCGCAGTACAAGTCTGAGCTTCCGCTCCTCTCACTGATCAGTATACCTCGTTGTTTACCCACGAAGTTTATTTCGTGCGAATTGCATGGCTTTTCTGATAGTTCAGAAAAAGGCTACTCTGCGGTGACCTATTTTAGGTTTACTGGTACAGATAACACCTCCCAGATTTACTTAATTAGTGCCAAAACTAGAGTTGCTCCACGGTTAGAACTGTGTGCAGCAGTTTTGTTAGCTGATTTATTAGACTTTATACTTGGTTCTTTCCAGGGTAAAATCAAAATTGATGAAGTTTTTGCATGGTCTGATTCCATGGTAACCTTATCATGGATTAAGTCACCCGCATGGCGTTGGAAAACCTTTGTAAGCCACCGTGTGGCTCACATACAAGAAAGGTTTGCTGCGGATCGTTGGCATTTTGTTATCAATCATTCTTTGTGGTTTTTTGGCCCTCCATGGTTGATCAACCCAAGGAAGCAGTGGCCAGAATCTTCAATTTCTATTGTATCTTGTCCCGAAGAAAAACCATTAGTTCTTACTACTTTTGTGTCACTAGATACACGCGACTATCTCCTAAACAAATTCTCGTCACTAAATAAAACAAAGCGTGTTATTGGCCATGTCTTTCGTTTCATTCATAATATAAAATACTCTACCAATAAAATATTTGGCCCCTTTACTGATTCCTAACTTCAAGGTGCTCTTTTTATCTTGGTTAAAAGAGTACAACACTTATGTTTCTCATCTGAGATTGAAAATTTGATAGCTTTATCCAAACCTTTCAGGAAACTAAATCCTTTTATCGATAAGGGTGGAATTATGAGGGTGGGGGGACGTTTACAGTTTTCAGTATAAGCATATGATCAAAAATATCCGGCTATTTTACCTCGTCAGCACCGGTTGACTGATTTAGTCGTAGAAAGTATTCACAAGGAGCACTGTCATCCGGGGCTTCAGTGTGTACACTTTCTCATTTCTCAAAATTTTTGGAACCTCTCCGCTAAACGAGCAATTCGTCGAGTTTTGAATCAATGTCATCGATGTTTCCGACTAAAACCAGTGTCACGTACCCCTTTTATGGGAAATTTACCTCCTCGTCGTATCAACAAAATTAAACCCTTTACTTGTGTTGGGTTGGATTATGGTGGGCCTTTTTTGGTTACACCTCTTAAGGGACGCGGTATCAAGTCTCAAAAGGCATATATCTGCCTTTTTGTATGTTTTGCAACAAAGGCACTTCATCTAGAGTTAGTCTCCACTCTCTCTTCTGATGCATTCGTAGCAGCATTACGTCGCTTTGTAGCACGGCGTGGTAGGTGCTCACAGATGTTTTGCGACAATGGCACTAATTTTATTGGGGCTTCTCGAATGCTCAATGAATATATGCAATTGGCTTCGGAGTCAGAGGGAATTAAGTTTTCATTTTCTCCTACTTCCGGTCCACATTTTAATAGACTGAGTGAAGTTTTGACTTTTGAGGAGTTTTACACACTCCTAACTCAAATAGAAGCCATACTGAACTGTAGGCCTTTATATCCCCTAAGTTCGGATCCAAATGATCTTTCGGTACTTATTCCGGGTCATTTTCTCATGTTAGAACCACCCACTGCGGTACCTGATCCCGATCTCACACATCTAAAATTGAATCAACTGGATCGTTGGCAACTTTTGCAAAGGCTGCAACAAGATGTGTGGAAAAGGTGGCACACAGAATACTTAAATACTCTCCAGCAAAGAAATAAATGGTTGAATAAAGAAAATCCACTGAAACCCGACGATTTAGTCATCATTAAAGAGCATAATTCTCCATCCTCACATTGGAAGTTGGGTAGAATTGTAAAAGTGTTTCCTAGTTCAGATGGTATCGCCAGAGTGACCAATGTTAAGACCGCTCAGGGTCTCCTTCAGAGACCTATGGTAAAGTTATGCCCTTTACCATCTTTTACTGTTTGATTTAGTTAAAATTCTATGCATATTAGTGGGGGGTATGTTTAGTTTTTAGGATATACTTTAATATATATATATATATATATATATATATATATATATATATATATATATTTATATATAGACGAAAGTAGTTCGTTGCCGAAACTAGTTAGGGTAACTTTTTTATTGGGGAATGCGGCAATGTGATAAAGAAAACTCTGTTTAGTTAATCCTAAGCTTTCGATAATTTATTATTATCATTATCAAAGAATCTGTTATTGTATTGATCGTTCTTGTTAGGATTGATTTCATATCTTAAAAGTAATCTATTTATAGGTTTGATGGCGTTATTAATGTGATTAGGTGTAATACCAATTTTTCTACACTTCAATAGGAAAATTCTTCTATTGATTGCTTTAGCTAATTTAGTTTTAGTTTTTGTCCAATTCTTTAAGTTCTGTATAGCTATTTCTCCATATCTTTGTTTGATGTTGTAGTAGAACCCCATTTCTGAAACTTTAGACGAAAGTAGTTCGTTGCCGAAACTAGTTAGATTAACTTTTTTATTGGGGAATGCGGCAATGTGATAAAGAAAGCTCTGTTTAGTTAATCCTAAGCTTTCGATAATTTATTATTATCATTATCAAAGAATCTGTTATTGTATTGATCGTTCTTGTTAGAATTGATTTCTTGTCTTAAAAGTAATCTATTTATAGGTTTGATGGCGTTATTAATGTGATTAGGTGTAATACCAATTTTTCTACACTTCAATAGGAAAATTCTTCTATTAATTGCTTTAGCTAATTTAGTTTTAGTTTTTGTCCAATTATTTAAGTTCTGTACAGCCATTTCTCTATATCTTTGTTTGATGTTGTAGTAGAACCCCATTTCTGAAACTTTAGACGAAAGTAGTTCGTTGCCGAATCTAGTTAGGTTAACTTTTTTATTGGGGAATGCGGCAATGTGATGAAGAAAACTCTGTTTAGTTAATCCTAAGCTTTCGATAATTTATTATTATCATTATCAAAGAATCTGTTATTGTACTGATCGTTCTTGTTAGAATTGATTTCTTGTCCTAAAAGTAATCTATTTATAGGTTTGATGGCGTTATTAATGTGATTAGGTGTAATACCAATTTCTCTACACTTCAATAGGAAAATTCTTCTATTGATTGCTTTAGCTAATTTAGTTTTAGTTTTTGTCCAATTCTTTAAGTTCTGTACAGCTATTTCTCCATATCTTTGTTTGTTGTTGTAGTAGAACCCCATTTCTGAAACTTTAGACGGAAGTAGTTCGTTGCCGAAACTAGTTAGGGTAACTTTTTTATTGGGGAATGCGGCAATGTGATAAAGAAAACTCTGTTTAGTTAATCCTAAGCTTTCGATAATTTATTATTATCATTATCAAAGAATCTGTTATTGTATTGATCGTTCTTGTTAGAATTGATTTCTTGTCTTAAAAGTAATCTATTTATAGGTTTGATGGCGTTATTAATGTGATTAGGTGTGATACCAATTTTTCTACACTTCAATAGGAAAATTCTTCTATTGATTGCTTTAGCTAATTTAGTTTTAGTTTTTGTCCAATTCTTTAAGTTCTGTACAGCTATTTCTCCATATCTTTGTTTGATGTTGTAGTAGAACCCCATTTCTGAAACTTTAGACGAAAGTAGTTCGTTGCCGAAACTAGTTAGGGTAACTTTTTTATTGGGGAATGCGGCAATGTGATAAAGAAAACTCTGTTTAGTTAATCCTAAGCTTTCGATAATTTATTATTATCATTATCAAAGAATCTGTTATTGTATTGATCGTTCTTGTTAGAATTGATTTCTTGTCTTAAAAGTAATCTATTTATAGGTTTGATGGCGTTATTAATGTGATTAGGTGTAATACCAATTTTTCTACACTTCAATAGGAAAATTCTTCTATTGATTGCTTTAGCTAATTTAGTTTCAGTTTTTGTCCAATTCTTTAAGTTCTGTACAGCTATTTCTCCATATCTTTGTTTGATGTTGTAGTAGAACCCCATTTCTGAAACTTTAGACGAAAGTAGTTCGTTGCCGAAACTAGTTAGGGTAACTTTTTTATTGGGGAATGCGGCAATGTGATAAAGAAAACTCTGTTTAGTTAATCCTAAGCTCTTCGATAATTTATTATTATCATTATCAAAGAATATGTTATTGTATTGATCGTTCTTGTTAGAATTGATTTCTTGTCTTAAAAGTAATCTATTTATAGGTTTGATGGCGTTATTAATGTGATTAGGTGTAATACCAATTTTTCTACACTTCAATAGGAAAATTCTTCTATTGATTACTTTAGCTAATTTAGTTTTAGTTTTTGTCCAATTCTTTAAGTTCTGTACAGCTATTTCTCCATATCTTTGTTTGATGTTGTAGTAGAACCCCATTTCTGAAACTTTACACGAAAGTAGTTCGTTGCCGAAACTAGTTAGGGTAACTTTTTTATTGGGGAATGCGGCAATGTGATAAAGAAAACTCTGTTTAGTTAATCCTAAGCTCTCGATAATTTATTATTGTCATTATCAAAGAATCTGTTATTGTATTGATCGTTCTTGTTAGAATTGATTTCTTGTCTTAAAAGTAATCTATTTATAGGTTTGATGGCGTTATTAATGTGATTAGATGTAATACCAATTTTTCTACACTTCAATAGGAAAATTCTTCTATTGATTGCTTTAGCTAATTTAGTTTTAGTTTTTGTCCAATTCTTTAAGTTCTGTGCAGCTATTTCTCCATATCTTTGTTTGGTGTTGTAGTAGAACCCTATTTCTGAAACTTCAGACGAAAGTAGTTCGTTGCCGAAACTAGTTAGGGTAACATTTTTATTGGGGAATGCGGCAATGTGATAAAGAAAACTCTGTTTGGTTAATCCTAAGCTTTCGATAATTCATTATTATCATTATCAAAGAATCTGTTATTGTATTGATCGTTCTTATTAGAATTGATTTCTTGTCTTAAAAGTAATCTATTTATAGGTTTGATGGCGTTATTAATGTGATTAGGTTTAATACCAATTTTTCTACACTTCAATAGGAAAATTCTTCTATTGGTTGCTTTAGCTAATGTAGTTTTAGTTTTTGTCCAATTCTTTAAGTTTTCTACAGCTATTTCTCCATATCTTTGTTTGATGTTGTAGTAGAACCCCATTTCTGAAACTTTAGACGAAAGTAGTTCGTTGCCGAAACTAGTTAGGGTACCTTTTTTATTGGGGAATGCGGCAATGTGATAAATAAAACTCTGTTTAGTTAATCCTAAGCTTTCGATAATTTATTATTATCATTATCAAAGAATCTGTTATTGTATTGATCGTTCTTGTTAGAATTGATTTCTTGTCTTAAAAGTAATCTATTCATAGGTTTGATGGCGTTATTAATGTGATTAGGTGTAATACCAATTTTTCTACACTTCAATAGGAAAATTCTTCTATTGATTGCTTTAGCTAATTTAGTTTTAGTTTTTGTCCAATTCTTTAAGTTCTGTAAAGCTATTTCTCCATATCTTTGTTTGATGTTGTAGAAGAACCCCATTTCTGAAACTTTAGACGAAAGTAGTTCGTTGCCGAAACTAGTTAGGGTAACTTTTTTATTGGGGAATGCGGCAATGTGATAAAGAAAACTCTGTTTAGTTAATCCTAAGCTCTTCGATAATTTATTATTATCATTATCAAAGAATCTGTTATTGTATTGATCGTTCTTGTTAGAATTGATTTCTTGTCTTAAAAGTAATCTATTTATAGGTTTGATGGCGTTATTAATGTGATTAGGTGTAATACCAATTTTTCTACACTTCAATAGGAAAATTCTTCTATTGATTGCTTTAGCTAATTTAGTTTCAGTTTTTGTCCAATTCTTTAAGTTCTGTACAGCTATTTCTCCATATCTTTGTTTGATGTTGTAGTAGAACCCCATTTCTGAAACTTTAGACGAAAGTAGTTCGTTGCCGAAACTAGTTAGGGTAACTTTTTTATTGGGGAATGCGGCAATGTGATAAAGAAAACTCTGTTTAGTTAATCCTAAGCTCTTCGATAATTTATTATTATCATTATCAAAGAATATGTTATTGTCTTGATCGTTCTTGTTAGAATTGATTTCTTGTCTTAAAAGTAATCTATTTATAGGTTTGATGGCGTTATTAATGTGATTAGGTGTAATACCAATTTTTCTACACTTCAATAGGAAAATTCTTCTATTGATTACTTTAGCTAATTTAGTTTTAGTTTTTGTCCAATTCTTTAAGTTCTGTACAGCTATTTCTCCATATCTTTGTTTGATGTTGTAGTAGAACCCCATTTCTGAAACTTTACACGAAAGTAGTTCGTTGCCGAAACTAGTTAGGGTAACTTTTTTTTTGGGGAATGCGGCAATGTGATAAAGAAAACTCTGTTTAGTTAATCCTAAGCTCTCGATAATTTATTATTGTCATTATCAAAGAATCTGTTATTGTATTGATCGTTCTTGTTAGAATTGATTTCTTGTCTTAAAAGTAATCTATTTATAGGTTTGATGGCGTTATTAATGTGATTAGATGTAATACCAATTTTTCTACACTTCAATAGGAAAATTCTTCTATTGATTGCTTTAGCTAATTTAGTTTTAGTTTTTGTCCAATTCTTTAAGTTCTGTGCAGCTATTTCTCCATATCTTTGTTTGGTGTTGTAGTAGAACCCTATTTCTGAAACTTCAGACGAAAGTAGTTCGTTGCCGAAACTAGTTAGGGTAACATTTTTATTGGGGAATGCGGCAATGTGATAAAGAAAACTCTGTTTGGTTAATCCTAAGCTTTCGATAATTCATTATTATCATTATCAAAGAATCTGTTATTGTATTGATCGTTCTTATTAGAATTGATTTCTTGTCTTAAAAGTAATCTATTTATAGGTTTGATGGCGTTATTAATGTGATTAGGTTTAATACCAATTTTTCTACACTTCAATAGGAAAATTCTTCTATTGGTTGCTTTAGCTAATGTAGTTTTAGTTTTTGTCCAATTCTTTAAGTTTTCTACAGCTATTTCTCCATATCTTTGTTTGATGTTGTAGTAGAACCCCATTTCTGAAACTTTAGACGAAAGTAGTTCGTTGCCGAAACTAGTTAGGGTACCTTTTTTATTGGGGAATGCGGCAATGTGATAAATAAAACTCTGTTTAGTTAATCCTAAGCTTTCGATAATTTATTATTATCATTATCAAAGAATCTGTTATTGTATTGATCGTTCTTGTTAGAATTGATTTCTTGTCTTAAAAGTAATCTATTTATAGGTTTGATGGCGTTATTAATGTGATTAGGTGTAATACCAATTTTTCTACACTTCAATAGGAAAATTCTTCTATTGATTGCTTTAGCTAATTTAGTTTTAGTTTTTGTCCAATTCTTCGAGTTCTGTACAGCTATTTCTCCATATCTTTGTTTGATGTTGTAGTAGAACCCCATTTCTGAAACTTTAGACGAAAGTAGTTCGTTGCCGAAACTAGTTAGGGTAACTTTTTATTGGGGAATGCGGCAATGTGATAAAGAAAGCTCTGTTTAGTTAATCCTAAGCTTTCGATAATTTATTATTATCATTATCAAAGAATCTGTTATTGTATTGATCGTTCTTGTTAGAATTGATTTCTTGTCTTAAAAGTAATCTATTTATAGGTTTGATGGCGTTATTAATGTGATTAGGTGTAATACCAATTTTTCTACACTTCAATAGGAAAACTCTTCTATTGATTGCTTTAGCTAATTTAGTTTTAGTTTTTGTCTAATTCTTTAAGTTCTGTACAGCTATTTCTCCATATCTTTGTTTGATGTTGTAGTAGAACCCCATTTCTGAAACTTTAGACGAAAGTAGTTCGTTGCAGAAACTAGTTAGGGTAACTTTTTCATTGGGGAATGCGGCAATGTGATTAAGAAAACTCTGTTTAGTTAATCCTAAGCTTTCGATAATTTATTATTATCATTATCAAAGAATCTGTTATTGTATTGATCGTTCTTGTTAGAATTGATTTCTTGTCTTAAAAGTAATCTATTTATAGGTTTGATGGCGTTATTAATGTGATTAGGTGTAATACCAATTTTTCTACACTTCAATAGGAAAATTCTTCTATTGATTGCTTTAGCTAATTTAGTTTTTGTCCAATTCTTCGAGTTCTGTACAGCTATTTCTCCATATCTTTGTTTGATGTTGTAGTAGAACCCCATTTCTGAAACTTTAGACGAAAGTAGTTCGTTGCCGAAACTAGTTAGGGTAACTTTTTTATTGGGGAATGCGGCAATGTGATAAAGAAAACTCTGTTTAGTTAATCCTAAGCTTTCGATAATTTATTATTATCATTATCAAAGAATCTGTTATTGTATTGATCGTTCTTGTTAGAATTGATTTCTTGTCTTAAAAATAATCTATTTATAGGTTTGATGGCGTTATTAATGTGATTAGGTGTAATACCAATTTTTCTACACTTCAATAGGAAAATTCTTCTATTGATTGCATTAGCTAATTTAGTTTTAGTTTTTGTCCAATTCTTTAAGTTCTGTACAGCTATTTCTCCATATCTTTGTTTGATGTTGTAGTAGAACCCCATTTCTGAAACTTTAGACGAAAGTAGTTCGTTGCCGAATCTAGTTAGGGTAACTGTTTATTGGGGAATGCGGCAATGTGATATAGAAAACCCTGTTTAGTTAATCCTAAGCTTTCGATAATTTATTATTATCATTATCAAAGAATCTGTTATTGTATTATTGTATTGATCGTTCTTGTTAGAATTGATTTCTTGTCTTAAAAGTAATCTATTTATAGGTTTGATGGCGTTATTAATGTGATTAGGTGTAATACCAATTTTTCTACACTTCAATAGGAAAATTCTTCTATTGATTGCTTTAGCTAATTTAGTTTTAGTTTTTGTCCAATTCTTTAAGTTCTGTACAGCTATTTCTCCATATCTTTGTTTGATGTTGTAGTAGAACCCCATTTCTGAAACTTTAGACGAAAGTAGTTCGTTGCCGAAACTAGTTAGGGTAACTTTTTTATTGGGGAATGCGGCAATGTGATAAAGAAAACTCTGTTTAGTTAATCCTAAGCTTTCGATAATTTATTATTATCATTATCAAAGAATCTGTTATTGTATTGATCGTTCTTGTTAGAATTGATTTCTTGTCTTGAAAGTAATCTATTTATAGGTTTGATGGCGTTATTAATGTGATTAGGTGTAATACCAGTTTTTCTACACTTCAATAGGAAAATTCTTCTATTGATTGCTTTAGCTAATTTAGTTTTAGTTTTTGTCCAATTCTTTAAGTTCTGTACAGCTATTTCTCCATATCTTTGTTTGATGTTGTAGTAGAACCCCATTTCTGAAACTTTAGACGAAAGTAGTTCGTTGCCGAAACTAGTTAGGGTAACTTTTTTATTGGGGAATGCGGCAATGTGATAAAGAAAACTCTGTTTAGTTAATCCTAAGCTTTCGATAATTTATTATTATCATTATCAAAGAATCTGTTATTGTATTGATCGTTCTTGTTAGAATTGATTTCTTGTCTTGAAAGTAATCTATTTATAGGTTTGATGGCGTTATTAATGTGATTAGGTGTAATACCAGTTTTTCTACACTTCAATAGGAAAATTCTTCTATTGATTGCTTTAGCTAATTTAGTTTTAGTTTTTGTCCAATTCTTTAAGTTCTGTACAGCTATTTCTCCATATCTTTGTTTCATGTTGTAGTAGAACCCCATTTCTGAAACTTTAGACGAAAGTAGTTCGTTGCCGAAACTAGTTAGGGTAACTTTTTTATTGGGGAATGCGGCAATGTGATAAAGAAAACTCTGTTTAGTTAATCCTAAGCTTTCGATAATTTATTATTATCATTATCTAAGAATCTGTTATTGTATTGATCGTTCTTGTTAGAATTGATTTCTTGTCTTAAAAGTAATCTATTTATAGGTTTGATGGCGTTATTAATGTGATTAGGTGTAATACCAATTTTTCTACACTTCAATAGGAAAATTCTCCTATTGATTGCTTTAGCTAATTTAGTTTTAGTTTTTGTCCAATTCTTGAAGTTATGTACAGCTATTTCTCGATATCTTTGTTTGATGTTGTAGTAGAACCCCATTTCTGAAATTTTAGACGAAAGTAGTTCGTTGCCGAAACTAGTTAGGATAACTTTTTTATTGGGGAATGCGGCAATGTGATAAAGAAAACTCTGTTTAGTTAATCCTAAGCTTTCGATAATTTATTATTATCATTATCAAAGAATCTGTTATTGTATTGATCGTTCTTGTTAGAATTGATTTCTTGTCTTAAAAGTAATCTATTTATAGGTTTGATGGCGTTATTAATGTGATTAGGTGTAATACCAATTTTTCTACACTTCAATAGGAAAATTCTTCTATTGATTGCTTTAGCTAATTTAGTTTTAGTTTTTGTCCAATTCTTTAAGTTCTGTACAGCCATTTCTCTATATCTTTGTTTGATGTTGTAGTAGAACCCCATTTCTGAAACTTTAGACCAAAGTAGTTCGTTGCCGAAACTAGTTAGGGTAACTTTTTATTGGGGAATGCGGCAATGTGATAAAGAAAACTATGTTTAGTTAATCCTAAGCTTTCGATAATTTATTATTATCATTATCAAAGAATCTGTTATTGTATTGATCGTTCTTGTTATAATTGATTTCTTGTCTTAAAAGTAATCTATTTATAGGTTCGATGGCGTTATTAATGTGATTAGGTGTAATACCAATTTTTCTACACTTCAATAGGAAAATTCTTCTATTGATTGCTTTAGCTAATTTAGTTTTAGTTTTTGTCCAATTCTTTAAGTTCTGTACAGCTATTTCTCCATATCTTTGTTTGATGTTGTAGTAGAACCCCATTTCTGAAACTTTAGACGAAAGTAGTTCGTTGCCGAAACTAGTTAGGGTAACTGTTTATTGGGGAATGCAGCAATGTGATAAAGAAATCTCTGTTTAGTTAATCCTAAGCTTTCGATAATTTATTATTATCATTATCAAAGAATCTGTTATTGTATTGATCGTTCTTGTTAGAATTGATTTCTTGTCTTAAAAGTAATAGGTTTGATGGCGTTATTAATGTGATTAGGTGTAATACCAATTTTTCTACATTTCAATAGGAAAATTCTTCTATTGATTGCTTTAGCTAATTTAGTTTTAGTTTTTGTCTAACTCTTTAAGTTCTGTACAGCTATTTCTCCATATCTTTGTTTGATGTTGTAGTAGAACCCCATTTCTGAAACTTTAGACGAAAGTAGTTCGTTGCCGAAACTAGTTAGGGTAACTTTTTTATTGGGGAATGCGGCAATGTGATAAAGAAAACTCTGTTTGGTTAATCCTAAGCTTTCGATAATCTATTATTATCATTATCAAAGAATCTGTTATTGTATTGATCGTTCTTGTTAGAATTGATTTCTTGTCTTAAAAGTAATCTATTCATAGGTTTGATGGCGTTATTAATGTGATTAGGTGTAATACCAATTTTTCTACACTTCAATAGGAAAATTCTTCTATTGATTGCTTTAGCTAATTTAGTTTTAGTTTTTGTCCAATTCTTTAAGTTCTGTACAGCTATTTCTCCATATCTTTGTTTGATGTTGTAGTAGAACCCCATTTCTGAAACTTTAGACGAAAGTAGTTCGTTGCCGAAACTAGTTAGGGTAACTTTTTTATTGGGGAATGCGGCAATGTGATAAAGAAAACTCTGTTTAGTTAATCCTAAGCTTTCGATAATTTATTATTATCATTATCTAAGAATCTGTTATTGTATTGATCGTTCTTGTTAGAATTGATTTCTTGTCTTAAAAGTAATCTATTTATAGGTTTGATGGCGTTATTAATGTGATTGGGTGTAATACCAATTTTTCTACATTTCAATAGGAAAATTCTTCTATTGATTGCTTTAGCTAATTTAGTTTTAGTTTTTGTCTAACTCTTTAAGTTCTGTACAGCTATTTCTCCATATCTTTGTTTGATGTTGTAGTAGAACCTCATTTCTGAAACTTTAGATGAAAGTAGTTCGTTGCCGAAACTAGTTAGGGTAACTTTTTTATTGGGGAATGCGGCAATGTGATAAAGAAAACTCTGTTTGGTTAATCCTAAGCTTTCGATAATTTATTATTATCATTATCAAAGAATCTGTTATTGTATTGATCGTTCTTGTTAGAATTGATTTCTTGTCCTAAAAGTAATCTATTTATAGGTTTGATGGCGTTATTAATGTGATTAGGTGTAATACCAATTTTTCTACACTTCAATAGGAAAATTCTTCTATTGATTGCTTTTGCTAATTTAGTTTTAGTTTTTGTCCAATTCTTTGAGTTCGGTACAGCTATTTCTCCATATCTTTGTTTGATGTTGTAGTAGAACCCCATTTCTGAAACTTTAGACGAAAGTAGTTCGTTGCCGAAACTAGTTAGGGTAACTTTTTTATTGGGGAATGCGGCAATGTGATAAAGAAACTCTGTTTGGTTAATCCTAAGCTTTCGATAATTTATTATTATCATTATCAAAGAATCTGTTATTGTATTGATCGTTCTTGTTAGAATTGATTTCTTGTCTTAAAAGTAATCTATTTATAGGTTTGATGGCGTTATTAATGTGATTAGGTGTAATACCAATTGTTCTACACTTCAATAGGAAAATTCTTCTATTGATTGCCTTAGCTAATTTAGTTTTAGTTTTTGTCCAACTATTTAAGTTCTGTACAGCTATTTCTCCATATCTTTGTTTGATGTTGTAGTAGAACCCCATTTCTGAAACTTTAGACGAAAGTAGTTCGTTGCCGAAACTAGTTAGGGTAACTTTTTTATTGGGAAATGCGGCAATGTGATAAAGAAAACACTGTTTGGTTAATCCTAAGCTTTCGATAATTTATTATTATCATTATCAAAGAATCTGTTATTGTATTGATCGTTCTTGTTAGAATTGATTTCTTGTCTTAAAAGTAATCTATTTATAGGTTCGATGGCGTTATTAATGTGATTAGGTGTAATACCAATTTTTCTACACTTCAATAGGAAAATTCTTCTATTGATTGCTTTAGCTAATTTAGCTTTAGTTTTTGTCCAATTCTTTAAGTTCTGTACAGCTATTTCTCCATATCTTTGATTGATGTTGTAGTAGAACCCCATTTCTGAAACTTTAGACGAAAGTAGTTCGTTGCCGAAACTAGTTAGGGTAACTTTTTCATTGGGGAATGCGGCAATGTGATAAAGAAAACTCTGTTTGGTTAATCCTAAGCTTTCGATAATTTATTATTATCATTATCAAAGAATCTGTTATTGTATTGATCGTTCTTGTTAGAATTGATTTCTTGTCTTAAAAGTAATCTATTTATAGGTTTGATGGCGTTATTAATGTGATTAGGTGTAATACCAATTGTTCTACACTTCAATAGGAAAATTCTTCTATTGATTGCCTTAGCTAATTTAGTTTTAGTTTTTGTCCAACTCTTTAAGTTCTGTACAGCTATTTCTCCATATCTTTGTTTGATGTTGTAGTAGAACCCCATTTCTGAAACTTTAGACGAAAGTAGTTCGTTGCCGAAACTAGTTAGGGTAACTTTTTTATTGGGGAATGCGGCAATGTGATAAAGAAAACTCTGTTTGGTTAATCCTAAGCTTTCGATAATTTATTATTATCATTATCAAAGAATCTGTTATTGTATTGATCGTTCTTGTTAGAATTGATTTCTTGTCTTAAAAGTAATCTATTTATAGGTTCGATGGCTTTATTAATGTGATTAGGTGTAATACCAATTTTTCTACACTTCAATAGGAAAATTCTTCTATTAATTGCTTTAGCTAATTTAGTTTTAGTTTTTGTCCAATTCTTTAATTTCTGTACAGCTATTTCTCCATATCTTTGTTTGATGTAGTAGTAGAACCCCATTTCTGAAACTTTAGACGGAAGTAGTTCGTTGCCGAAACTAGTTAGGGTAACTTTTTCATTGGGGAATGCGGCAATGTGATGAAGAAAACTATGTTTAGTTAATCCTAAGCTTTCGATAATTCATTATTATCATTATCAAAGAATCTGTTATTGTATTGATCGTTCTTGTTAGAATTGATTTCTTGTCTTAAAAGTAATCTATTTATAGGTTTGATGGCGTTATGAATGTGATTAGGTGTAATACCAATTTTTCTACACTTCAATAGGAAAATTCTTCTATTCATTGCTTCAGCTAATTTAGTTTTAGTTTTTGTCCAATTCTTTAAGTTCTGTACAGCTATTTCTCCATATCTTTGTTTGATGTTGTAGTAGAACCCCATTTCTAAAACTTTAAACGAAAGTAGTTCGTTGCCGAAACTAGTTAGGGTAACTTTTTTATTGGGGAATGCGGCAATGTGATGAAGAAAACTCTGTTTAGTTAATCCTAAGCTTTCGATAATTTATTATTATCATTATCAAAGAATCTGTTATTGTATTGGTCGTTCTTGTTAGAATTGATTTCTTGTCTTAAAAGTAATCTATTTATAGGTTCGATGGCGTTATTAATGTGATTAGGTGTAATACCAATTTTTCTACACTTCAATAGGAAAATTCTTCCATTGATTGCTTTAGCTAATTTAGTTTTAGTTTTTGTCCAATTCTTTAAGTTCGGTACAGCTATTTCTCCATATCTTTGTTTGATGTTGTAGTAGAACCCCATTTCTGAAACTTTAGACGAAAGTAGTTCGTTGCAGAAACTAGTTAGGGTAACTTTTTTATTGGGGAATGCGGCAATGTGATAAAGAAAACTCTGTTTAGTTAATCCTAAGCTTTCGATAATTTATTATTATCATTATCAAAGAATCTGTTATTGTATTGGTCGTTCTTGTTAGAATTGATTTCTTGTCTTAAAAGTAATCTATTTATAGGTTCGATGGCGTTATTAATGTGATTAGGTGTAATACCAATTTTTCTACACTTCAATAGGAAAATTCTTCTATTCATTGCTTCAGCTAATTTAGTTTTAATTTTTGTCCAATACTTTAAGTTCTGTACAGCTATTTCTCCATATCTTTGTTTGATGTTGTAGTAGAACCCCATTTCTAAAACTTTAAACGAAAGTAGTTCGTTGCCGAAACTAGTTACGGTAACTTTTTTATTGGGGAATGCGGCAATGTGATAAAGAAAACTCTGTTTAGTTAATCCTAAGCTTTCGATAATTTATTATTATCATTATCAAAGAATCTGTTATTGTATTGATCGTTCTTGTTAGAATTGATTTATTGTCTTAAAAGTAATCTAGTTATAGGTTTGATGGCGTTATTAATGTGATTAGGTGTAATACCAATTTTTCTACACTTCAATAGGAAAATTCTTCTATTGATTGCTTTAGCTAATTTAGTTTTAGTTTTTGTCCAATTCTTTGAGTTCTGTACAGCTATTTCTCCATATCTTTGTTTGATGTTGTAGTAGAACCCCATTTCTGAAACTTTAGACGAAAGTAGTTCGTTGCAGAAACTAGTTAGGGTAACTTTTTTATTGGGGAATGCGGCAATGTGATAAAGAAAACTCTGTTTAGTTAATCCTAAGCTTTCGATAATTCATTATTATCATTATCAAAGAATCTGTTATTGTATTGATCGTTCTTGTTAGAATTGATTTCTTGTCTTAACAGTAATCTATTTATAGGTTTGATGGCGTTATTAATGTGATTAGGTGTAATACCAATTTTTCTACACTTCAATAGGAAAATTCTTCTATTCATTGCTTCAGCTAATTTAGTTTTAGTTTTTGTCCAATTCTTTAAGTTCTGTACAGCTATTTCTCCATATCTTTGTTTGATGTTGTAGTAGAACCCCATTTCTAAAACTTTAAACGAAAGTAGTTCGTTGCCGAAACTAGTTAGGGTAACTTTTTTATTGGGGAATGCGGCAATGTGATGAAGAAAACTCTGTTTAGTTAATCCTAAGCTTTCGATAATTTATTATTATCATTATCAAAGAATCTGTTATTGTATTGGTCGTTCTTGTTAGAATTGATTTCTTGTCTTAAAAGTAATCTATTTATAGGTTCGATGGCGTTATTAATGTGATTAGGTGTAATACCAATTTTTCTACACTTCAATTGGAAAATTCTTCTATTCATTGCTTCAGCTAATTTAGTTTTAGTTTTTGTCCAATACTTTAAGTTCTGTACAGCTATTTCTCCATATCTTTGTTTGATGTTGTAGTAGAACCCCATTTCTAAAACTTTAAACGAAAGTAGTTCGTTGCCGAAACTAGTTAGGGTAACTTTTTTATTGGGGAATGCGGCAATGTGATAAAGAAAACTCTGTTTAGTTAATCCTAAGCTTTCGATAATTTATTATTATCATTATCAAAGAATCTGTTATTGTATTGATCGTTCTTGTTAGAATTGATTTATTGTCTTAAAAGTAATCTAGTTATAGGTTTGATGGCGTTATTAATGTGATTAGGTGTAATACCAATTTTTCTACACTTCAATAGGAAAATTCTTCTATTGATTGCTTTAGCTAATTTAGTTTTAGTTTTTGTCCAATTCTTTGAGTTCTGTACAGCTATTTCTCCATATCTTTGTTTGATGTTGTAGTAGAACCCCATTTCTGAAGCTTTAGACTAAAGTAGTTCGTTGCCGAAACTAGTTAGGGTAACTTTTTTATTGGGGAATGCGGCAATGTGATAAAGAAAACTCTGATTAGTTAATCCTAAGCTTTCGATAATTTATTATTATCATTATCAAAGAATCTGTTATTGTATTGATCGTTCTTGTTAGAATTGATTTCTTGTCTTAAAAGTAATCTATTTATAGGTTTGATGGCGTTATTAATATGATTAGGTGTAATACCAATTTTTCTACACTTCAATAGGAAAATTCTTCTATTGATTGCTTTTGCTAATTTAGTTTTAGTTTTTGTCCAATTCTTTAAGTTCGGTACAGCTATTTCTCCATATCTTTGTTTGATGTTGTAGTAGAACCCCATTTCTGAAACTTTAGACGAAAGTAGTTCGTTGCCGAAACTAGTTAGGGTAACTTTTTCATTGGGGAATGCGGCAATGTGATAAAGAAAACTCTGTTTAGTTAATTCTAAGCTTTCGATAATTCATTATTATCATTATCAATGAATCTGTTATTGTATTGATCGTTCTTGTTAGAATTGATTTCTTGTCTTAAAAGTAATCTATTTATAGGTTTGATGGCGTTATTAATTTGATTAGGTGTAATACCAATTTTTCTACACTTCAATAGGAAAATTCTTGTATTGATTGCTTTAGCTAATTTAGTTTTAGTTTTTGTCCAATTCTTTAAGTTCTGTACAGCTATTTCTCCATATCTTTGTTTGATGTTGTAGTAGAACCCCATTTCTGAAACTTTAGACGAAAGTAGTTCGTTGCCGAAACTAGTTAGGGTAACTTTTTTATAGGGGAATGCGGCAATGTGATAAAGAAAACTCTGTTTAGTTAATCCTAAGCTTTCGATAATTTATTATTATCATTATCAAAGAATCTGTTATTGTATTGATCGTTCTTGTTAGAATTGATTTCTTGTCTTAAAAGTAATCTATTTATAGGTTCGATGGCGTTATTAATGTGATTAGGTGTAATACCAATTTTTCTACACTTCAATAGGAAAATTCTTCCATTGATTGCTTCAGCTAATTTAGTTTTAGTTTTTGTCCAATTCTTTAAGTTCGGTACAGCTATTTCTCCATATCTTTGTTTGATGTTGTAGTAGAACCCCATTTCTGAAACTTTAGAAGAAAGTAGTTCGTTGCAGAAACTAGTTAGGGTAACTTTTTTATTGGGGAATGCGGCAATGTGATAAAGAAAACTCTGTTTAGTTAATCCTAAGCTTTCGATAATTTATTATTATCATTATCAAAGAATCTGTTATTGTATTGATCGTTCTTGTTAGACTTGATTTCTTGTCTTAAAAGTAATCTATTTATAGGTTTGATGGCGTTATTAATGTGATTAGGTGTAATACCAATTTTTCTACACTTCAATAGGAAAATTCTTCTATTGATTGCTTTAGCTAATTTAGTTTTAGTTTTTGTCCAATTCTTCAAGTTCTGTACAGCTATTTCTCCATATCTTTGTTTGATGTTGTAGTAGAACCCCATTTCTGAAACTTTAGACGAAAGTAGTTCGTTGCCGAAACTAGTTAGGGTAACTTTTTTATTGGGGAATGCGGCAATGTGATAAAGAAAACTCTGTTCAGTTAATCCTAAGCTTTCGATAATTTATTATTATCATTATTAAAGAATCTGTTATTGTATTGATCGTTCTTGTTAGAATTGATTTCTTGTCTTAAAAGTAATCTATTTATAGGTTTGATGGCGTTATTAATGTGATTAGGTGTAATACCAATTTTTCTACACTTCAATAGGAAAATTCTTCCATTGATTGCTTTAGCTAATTTAGTTTTAGTTTTTGTCCAATTCTTTAAGTTCTGTACAGCTATTTCTCCATATCTTTGTTTGATGTTGTAGTAGAACCCCATTTCTGAAGCTTTAGACGAAAGTAGTTCGTTGCCGAAACTAGTTAGGGTAACTTTTTTTATTGGGGAATGCGGCAATGTGATAAAAAAAACTCTGTTTAGTTAATCCTAAGCTTTCGATAATTTATTATTATCATTATCAAAGAATCTGTTATTGTATTGATCGTTCTTGTTAGAATTGATTTCTTGTCTTAAAAGTAATCTATTTATAGGTTTGATGGCGTTATTAATATGATTAGGTGTAATACCAATTTTTCTACACTTCAATAGGAAAATTCTTCTATTGATTGCTTTTGCTAATTTAGTTTTAGTTTTTGTCCAATTCTTTGAGTTCGGTACAGCTATTTCTCCATATCTTTGTTTGATGTTGTAGTAGAACCCCATTTCTGAAACTTTAGACGAAAGTAGTTCGTTGCCGAAACTAGTTAGGGTAACTTTTTTATTGGGGAATGCGGCAATGTGATAAAGAAAACTCTGTTTAGTTAATCCTACGCTCTCGATAATTTATTATTGTCATTATCAAAGAATCTGTTATTGTTTTGATCGTTCTTGTTAGAATTGATTTCTTGTCTTAAAAGTAATCTATTTATAGGTTTGATGGCGTTATTAATGTGATTAGGTGTAATACCAATTTTTCTACACTTCAATAGGAAAATTCTTCTATTGATTGCTTTAGCTAATTTAGTTTTAGTTTTTGTCCAATTCTTTAAGTTCTGTACAGCTATTTCTCCATATCTTTGTTTGATGTTGTAGTAGAACCCCATTTCTGAAACTTTAGACGAAAGTAGTTCGTTGCCGAAACTAGTTAGGGTAACTTTTTTATTGGGGAATGCGGCAATGTGATAAAGAAAACTCTGTTTAGTTAATCCTAAGCTTTCGATAATTTATTATTATCATTATCAAAGAATCTGTTATTGTATTGATCGTTCTTGTTAGAATTGATTTCTTGTCTTAAAAGTAATCTATTTATAGGTTTGATGGCGTTATTAATGTGATTAGGTGTAATACCAATTTTTCTACATTTCAATAGGAAAATTCTTCTATTGATTGCTTTAGCTAATTTAGTTTTAGTTTTTGTCTAACTCTTTAAGTTCTGTACAGCTATTTCTCCATATCTTTGTTTGATGTTGTAGTAGAACCCCATTTCTGAAACTTTAGACGAAAGTAGTTCGTTGCCGAAACTAGTTAGGGTAACTTTTTTATTGGGGAATGCGGCAATGTGATAAAGAAAACTCTGTTTGGTTAATCCTAAGCTTTCGATAATCTATTATTATCATTATCAAAGAATCTGTTATTGTATTGATCGTTCTTGTTAGAATTGATTTCTTGTCTTAAAAGTAATCTATTCATAGGTTTGATGGCGTTATTAATGTGATTAGGTGTAATACCAATTTTTCTACACTTCAATAGGAAAATTCTTCTATTGATTGCTTTAGCTAATTTAGTTTTAGTTTTTGTCCAATTCTTTAAGTTCTGTACAGCTATTTCTCCATATCTTTGTTTGATGTTGTAGTAGAACCCCATTTCTGAAACTTTAGACGAAAGTAGTTCGTTGCCGAAACTAGTTAGGGTAACTTTTTTATTGGGGAATGCGGCAATGTGATAAAGAAAACTCTGTTTAGTTAATCCTAAGCTTTCGATAATTTATTATTATCATTATCTAAGAATCTGTTATTGTATTGATCGTTCTTGTTAGAATTGATTTCTTGTCTTAAAAGTAATCTATTTATAGGTTTGATGGCGTTATTAATGTGATTGGGTGTAATACCAATTTTTCTACATTTCAATAGGAAAATTCTTCTATTGATTGCTTTAGCTAATTTAGTTTTAGTTTTTGTCTAACTCTTTAAGTTCTGTACAGCTATTTCTCCATATCTTTGTTTGATGTTGTAGTAGAACCTCATTTCTGAAACTTTAGATGAAAGTAGTTCGTTGCCGAAACTAGTTAGGGTAACTTTTTTATTGGGGAATGCGGCAATGTGATAAAGAAAACTCTGTTTGGTTAATCCTAAGCTTTCGATAATTTATTATTATCATTATCAAAGAATCTGTTATTGTATTGATCGTTCTTGTTAGAATTGATTTCTTGTCCTAAAAGTAATCTATTTATAGGTTTGATGGCGTTATTAATGTGATTAGGTGTAATACCAATTTTTCTACACTTCAATAGGAAAATTCTTCTATTGATTGCTTTTGCTAATTTAGTTTTAGTTTTTGTCCAATTCTTTGAGTTCGGTACAGCTATTTCTCCATATCTTTGTTTGATGTTGTAGTAGAACCCCATTTCTGAAACTTTAGACGAAAGTAGTTCGTTGCCGAAACTAGTTAGGGTAACTTTTTTATTGGGGAATGCGGCAATGTGATAAAGAAACTCTGTTTGGTTAATCCTAAGCTTTCGATAATTTATTATTATCATTATCAAAGAATCTGTTATTGTATTGATCGTTCTTGTTAGAATTGATTTCTTGTCTTAAAAGTAATCTATTTATAGGTTTGATGGCGTTATTAATGTGATTAGGTGTAATACCAATTGTTCTACACTTCAATAGGAAAATTCTTCTATTGATTGCCTTAGCTAATTTAGTTTTAGTTTTTGTCCAACTATTTAAGTTCTGTACAGCTATTTCTCCATATCTTTGTTTGATGTTGTAGTAGAACCCCATTTCTGAAACTTTAGACGAAAGTAGTTCGTTGCCGAAACTAGTTAGGGTAACTTTTTTATTGGGAAATGCGGCAATGTGATAAAGAAAACACTGTTTGGTTAATCCTAAGCTTTCGATAATTTATTATTATCATTATCAAAGAATCTGTTATTGTATTGATCGTTCTTGTTAGAATTGATTTCTTGTCTTAAAAGTAATCTATTTATAGGTTCGATGGCGTTATTAATGTGATTAGGTGTAATACCAATTTTTCTACACTTCAATAGGAAAATTCTTCTATTGATTGCTTTAGCTAATTTAGCTTTAGTTTTTGTCCAATTCTTTAAGTTCTGTACAGCTATTTCTCCATATCTTTGATTGATGTTGTAGTAGAACCCCATTTCTGAAACTTTAGACGAAAGTAGTTCGTTGCCGAAACTAGTTAGGGTAACTTTTTCATTGGGGAATGCGGCAATGTGATAAAGAAAACTCTGTTTGGTTAATCCTAAGCTTTCGATAATTTATTATTATCATTATCAAAGAATCTGTTATTGTATTGATCGTTCTTGTTAGAATTGATTTCTTGTCTTAAAAGTAATCTATTTATAGGTTTGATGGCGTTATTAATGTGATTAGGTGTAATACCAATTGTTCTACACTTCAATAGGAAAATTCTTCTATTGATTGCCTTAGCTAATTTAGTTTTAGTTTTTGTCCAACTCTTTAAGTTCTGTACAGCTATTTCTCCATATCTTTGTTTGATGTTGTAGTAGAACCCCATTTCTGAAACTTTAGACGAAAGTAGTTCGTTGCCGAAACTAGTTAGGGTAACTTTTTTATTGGGGAATGCGGCAATGTGATAAAGAAAACTCTGTTTGGTTAATCCTAAGCTTTCGATAATTTATTATTATCATTATCAAAGAATCTGTTATTGTATTGATCGTTCTTGTTAGAATTGATTTCTTGTCTTAAAAGTAATCTATTTATAGGTTCGATGGCTTTATTAATGTGATTAGGTGTAATACCAATTTTTCTACACTTCAATAGGAAAATTCTTCTATTAATTGCTTTAGCTAATTTAGTTTTAGTTTTTGTCCAATTCTTTAATTTCTGTACAGCTATTTCTCCATATCTTTGTTTGATGTAGTAGTAGAACCCCATTTCTGAAACTTTAGACGGAAGTAGTTCGTTGCCGAAACTAGTTAGGGTAACTTTTTCATTGGGGAATGCGGCAATGTGATGAAGAAAACTATGTTTAGTTAATCCTAAGCTTTCGATAATTCATTATTATCATTATCAAAGAATCTGTTATTGTATTGATCGTTCTTGTTAGAATTGATTTCTTGTCTTAAAAGTAATCTATTTATAGGTTTGATGGCGTTATGAATGTGATTAGGTGTAATACCAATTTTTCTACACTTCAATAGGAAAATTCTTCTATTCATTGCTTCAGCTAATTTAGTTTTAGTTTTTGTCCAATTCTTTAAGTTCTGTACAGCTATTTCTCCATATCTTTGTTTGATGTTGTAGTAGAACCCCATTTCTAAAACTTTAAACGAAAGTAGTTCGTTGCCGAAACTAGTTAGGGTAACTTTTTTATTGGGGAATGCGGCAATGTGATGAAGAAAACTCTGTTTAGTTAATCCTAAGCTTTCGATAATTTATTATTATCATTATCAAAGAATCTGTTATTGTATTGGTCGTTCTTGTTAGAATTGATTTCTTGTCTTAAAAGTAATCTATTTATAGGTTCGATGGCGTTATTAATGTGATTAGGTGTAATACCAATTTTTCTACACTTCAATAGGAAAATTCTTCCATTGATTGCTTTAGCTAATTTAGTTTTAGTTTTTGTCCAATTCTTTAAGTTCGGTACAGCTATTTCTCCATATCTTTGTTTGATGTTGTAGTAGAACCCCATTTCTGAAACTTTAGACGAAAGTAGTTCGTTGCAGAAACTAGTTAGGGTAACTTTTTTATTGGGGAATGCGGCAATGTGATAAAGAAAACTCTGTTTAGTTAATCCTAAGCTTTCGATAATTTATTATTATCATTATCAAAGAATCTGTTATTGTATTGGTCGTTCTTGTTAGAATTGATTTCTTGTCTTAAAAGTAATCTATTTATAGGTTCGATGGCGTTATTAATGTGATTAGGTGTAATACCAATTTTTCTACACTTCAATAGGAAAATTCTTCTATTCATTGCTTCAGCTAATTTAGTTTTAATTTTTGTCCAATACTTTAAGTTCTGTACAGCTATTTCTCCATATCTTTGTTTGATGTTGTAGTAGAACCCCATTTCTAAAACTTTAAACGAAAGTAGTTCGTTGCCGAAACTAGTTACGGTAACTTTTTTATTGGGGAATGCGGCAATGTGATAAAGAAAACTCTGTTTAGTTAATCCTAAGCTTTCGATAATTTATTATTATCATTATCAAAGAATCTGTTATTGTATTGATCGTTCTTGTTAGAATTGATTTATTGTCTTAAAAGTAATCTAGTTATAGGTTTGATGGCGTTATTAATGTGATTAGGTGTAATACCAATTTTTCTACACTTCAATAGGAAAATTCTTCTATTGATTGCTTTAGCTAATTTAGTTTTAGTTTTTGTCCAATTCTTTGAGTTCTGTACAGCTATTTCTCCATATCTTTGTTTGATGTTGTAGTAGAACCCCATTTCTGAAACTTTAGACGAAAGTAGTTCGTTGCAGAAACTAGTTAGGGTAACTTTTTTATTGGGGAATGCGGCAATGTGATAAAGAAAACTCTGTTTAGTTAATCCTAAGCTTTCGATAATTCATTATTATCATTATCAAAGAATCTGTTATTGTATTGATCGTTCTTGTTAGAATTGATTTCTTGTCTTAACAGTAATCTATTTATAGGTTTGATGGCGTTATTAATGTGATTAGGTGTAATACCAATTTTTCTACACTTCAATAGGAAAATTCTTCTATTCATTGCTTCAGCTAATTTAGTTTTAGTTTTTGTCCAATTCTTTAAGTTCTGTACAGCTATTTCTCCATATCTTTGTTTGATGTTGTAGTAGAACCCCATTTCTAAAACTTTAAACGAAAGTAGTTCGTTGCCGAAACTAGTTAGGGTAACTTTTTTATTGGGGAATGCGGCAATGTGATGAAGAAAACTCTGTTTAGTTAATCCTAAGCTTTCGATAATTTATTATTATCATTATCAAAGAATCTGTTATTGTATTGGTCGTTCTTGTTAGAATTGATTTCTTGTCTTAAAAGTAATCTATTTATAGGTTCGATGGCGTTATTAATGTGATTAGGTGTAATACCAATTTTTCTACACTTCAATTGGAAAATTCTTCTATTCATTGCTTCAGCTAATTTAGTTTTAGTTTTTGTCCAATACTTTAAGTTCTGTACAGCTATTTCTCCATATCTTTGTTTGATGTTGTAGTAGAACCCCATTTCTAAAACTTTAAACGAAAGTAGTTCGTTGCCGAAACTAGTTAGGGTAACTTTTTTATTGGGGAATGCGGCAATGTGATAAAGAAAACTCTGTTTAGTTAATCCTAAGCTTTCGATAATTTATTATTATCATTATCAAAGAATCTGTTATTGTATTGATCGTTCTTGTTAGAATTGATTTATTGTCTTAAAAGTAATCTAGTTATAGGTTTGATGGCGTTATTAATGTGATTAGGTGTAATACCAATTTTTCTACACTTCAATAGGAAAATTCTTCTATTGATTGCTTTAGCTAATTTAGTTTTAGTTTTTGTCCAATTCTTTGAGTTCTGTACAGCTATTTCTCCATATCTTTGTTTGATGTTGTAGTAGAACCCCATTTCTGAAGCTTTAGACTAAAGTAGTTCGTTGCCGAAACTAGTTAGGGTAACTTTTTTATTGGGGAATGCGGCAATGTGATAAAGAAAACTCTGATTAGTTAATCCTAAGCTTTCGATAATTTATTATTATCATTATCAAAGAATCTGTTATTGTATTGATCGTTCTTGTTAGAATTGATTTCTTGTCTTAAAAGTAATCTATTTATAGGTTTGATGGCGTTATTAATATGATTAGGTGTAATACCAATTTTTCTACACTTCAATAGGAAAATTCTTCTATTGATTGCTTTTGCTAATTTAGTTTTAGTTTTTGTCCAATTCTTTAAGTTCGGTACAGCTATTTCTCCATATCTTTGTTTGATGTTGTAGTAGAACCCCATTTCTGAAACTTTAGACGAAAGTAGTTCGTTGCCGAAACTAGTTAGGGTAACTTTTTCATTGGGGAATGCGGCAATGTGATAAAGAAAACTCTGTTTAGTTAATTCTAAGCTTTCGATAATTCATTATTATCATTATCAATGAATCTGTTATTGTATTGATCGTTCTTGTTAGAATTGATTTCTTGTCTTAAAAGTAATCTATTTATAGGTTTGATGGCGTTATTAATTTGATTAGGTGTAATACCAATTTTTCTACACTTCAATAGGAAAATTCTTCTATTGATTGCTTTAGCTAATTTAGTTTTAGTTTTTGTCCAATTCTTTAAGTTCTGTACAGCTATTTCTCCATATCTTTGTTTGATGTTGTAGTAGAACCCCATTTCTGAAACTTTAGACGAAAGTAGTTCGTTGCCGAAACTAGTTAGGGTAACTTTTTTATAGGGGAATGCGGCAATGTGATAAAGAAAACTCTGTTTAGTTAATCCTAAGCTTTCGATAATTTATTATTATCATTATCAAAGAATCTGTTATTGTATTGATCGTTCTTGTTAGAATTGATTTCTTGTCTTAAAAGTAATCTATTTATAGGTTCGATGGCGTTATTAATGTGATTAGGTGTAATACCAATTTTTCTACACTTCAATAGGAAAATTCTTCCATTGATTGCTTCAGCTAATTTAGTTTTAGTTTTTGTCCAATTCTTTAAGTTCGGTACAGCTATTTCTCCATATCTTTGTTTGATGTTGCAGTAGAACCCCATTTCTGAAACTTTAGAAGAAAGTAGTTCGTTGCAGAAACTAGTTAGGGTAACTTTTTTATTGGGGAATGCGGCAATGTGATAAAGAAAACTCTGTTTAGTTAATCCTAAGCTTTCGATAATTTATTATTATCATTATCAAAGAATCTGTTATTGTATTGATCGTTCTTGTTAGACTTGATTTCTTGTCTTAAAAGTAATCTATTTATAGGTTTGATGGCGTTATTAATGTGATTAGGTGTAATACCAATTTTTCTACACTTCAATAGGAAAATTCTTCTATTGATTGCTTTAGCTAATTTAGTTTTAGTTTTTGTCCAATTCTTCAAGTTCTGTACAGCTATTTCTCCATATCTTTGTTTGATGTTGTAGTAGAACCCCATTTCTGAAACTTTAGACGAAAGTAGTTCGTTGCCGAAACTAGTTAGGGTAACTTTTTTATTGGGGAATGCGGCAATGTGATAAAGAAAACTCTGTTCAGTTAATCCTAAGCTTTCGATAATTTATTATTATCATTATTAAAGAATCTGTTATTGTATTGATCGTTCTTGTTAGAATTGATTTCTTGTCTTAAAAGTAATCTATTTATAGGTTTGATGGCGTTATTAATGTGATTAGGTGTAATACCAATTTTTCTACACTTCAATAGGAAAATTTTTCTATTCATTGCTTCAGCTAATTTAGTTTTAGTTTTTGTCCAATTCTTTAAGTTCTGTACAACTATTTCTCCATATCTTTGTTTGATGTTGTAGTAGAACCCCATTTCTGAAACTTTAGACGAAAGTAGTTCGTTGCAGAAACTAGTTAGGGTAACTTTTTTATTGGGGAATGCGGCAATGTGATAAAGAAAACTCTGTTTAGTTAATCCTAAGCTTTCGACAATTTATTATTATCATTATCAAAGAATCTGTTATTGTATTGGTCGTTCTTGTTAGAATTGATTTCTTGTCTTAAAAGTAATCTATTTATAGGTTCGATGGCGTTATTAATGTGATTAGGTGTAATACCAATTTTTCTACACTTCAATAGGAAAATTCTTCCATTGATTGCTTTAGCTAATTTAGTTTTAGTTTTTGTCCAATTCTTTAAGTTCGGTACAGCTATTTCTCCATATCTTTGTTTGATGTTGTAGTAGAACCCCATTTCTGAAACTTTAGACGAAAGTAGTTCGTTGCAGAAACTAGTTAGGGTAACTTTTTTATTGGGGAATGCGGCAATGTGATAAAGAAAACTCTGTTTAGTTAATCCTAAGCTTTCGATAATTTATTATTATCATTATCAAAGAATCTGTTATTGTATTGGTCGTTCTTGTTAGAATTGATTTCTTGTCTTAAAAGTAATCTATTTATAGGTTCGATGGCGTTATTAATGTGATTAGGTGTAATACCAATTTTTCTACACTTCAATAGGAAAATTCTTCTATTCATTGCTTCAGCTAATTTAGTTTTAGTTTTTGTCCAATTCTTTAAGTTCTGTACAGCTATTTCTCCATATCTTTGTTTGATGTTGTAGTAGAACCCCATTTCTAAAACTTTAAACGAAAGTAGTTCGTTGCCGAAACTAGTTAGGGTAACTTTTTTATTGGGGAATGCGGCAATGTGATAAAGAAAACTCTGTTTAGTTAATCCTAAGCTTTCGATAATTTATTATTATCATTATCAAAGAATCTGTTATTGTATTGATCGTTCTTGTTAGAATTGATTTATTGTCTTAAAAGTAATCTAGTTATAGGTTTGATGGCGTTATTAATGTGATTAGGTGTAATACCAATTTTTCTACACTTCAATAGGAAAATTCTTCTATTGATTGCTTTTGCTAATTTAGTTTTAGTTTTTGTCCAATTCTTTAAGTTCGGTACAGCTATTTCTCCATATCTTTGTTTGATGTTGTAGTAGAACCCCATTTCTGAAACTTTAGACGAAAGTAGTTCGTTGCCGAAACTAGTTAGGGTAACTTTTTTATTAGGGAATGCGGCAATGTGATAAAGAAAACTCTGTTTAGTTAATCCTACGCTCTCGATAATTTATTATTGTCATTATCAAAGAATCTGTTATTGTATTGATCGTTCTTGTTAGAATGGATTTCTTGTCTTAAAAGTAATCTATTTATAGGTTTGATGGCGTTATTAATGTGATTAGGTGTAATACCAATTTTTCTACACTTCAATAGGAAAATTCTTCTATTGATTGCTTTTGCTAATTTAGTTTTAGTTTTTGTCCAATTCTTTAAGTTCGGTACAGCTATTTCTCCATATCTTTGTTTGATGTTGTAGTAGAACCCCATTTCTGAAACTTTAGACGAAAGTAGTTCGTTGCCGAAACTAGTTAGGGTAACTTTTTTATTAGGGAATGCGGCAATGTGATAAAGAAAACTCTGTTTAGTTAATCCTACGCTCTCGATAATTTATTATTGTCATTATCAAAGAATCTGTTATTGTATTGATCGTTCTTGTTAGAATGGATTTCTTGTCTTAAAAGTAATCTATTTATAGGTTTGATGGCGTTATTAATGTGATTAGGTGTAATACCAATTTTTCTACACTTCAATAGGAAAATTTTTCTATTCATTGCTTCAGCTAATTTAGTTTTAGTTTTTGTCCAATTCTTTAAGTTCTGTACAGCTATTTCTCCATATCTTTGTTTGATGTTGTAGTAGAACCCCATTTCTGAAACTTTAGACGAAAGTAGTTCGTTGCCGAAACTAGTTAGGGTAACTTTTTCATTGGGGAATGCGGCAATGTGATGAAGAAAACTATGTTTAGTTAATCCTAAGCTTTCGATAATTCATTATTATCATTATCAAAGAATATGTTATTGTATTGATCGTTCTTGTTAGAATTGATTTCTTGTCTGAACAGTAATCTATTTATAGGTTTGATGGCGTTATTAATGTGATTAGGTGTAATACCAATTTTTCTACACTTCAATAGTAAAATTCTTCTATTGATTGCTTTAGCTAATTTAGTTTTAGTTTTTGTCTAATTCTTTAAGTTCTGTACAGCTATTCCTCCATATCTTTGTTTGATGTTGTAGTAGAACCCCATGTCTGAAACTTTAGACGAAAGTAGTTCGTTGCCGAAACTAGTTAGGGTAACTTTTTTATTGGGGAATGCGGCAATGTGATAAAGAAAACTCTGTTTGGTTAATCCTAAGCTTTCGATAATCTATTATTATCATTATCAAAGAATCTGTTATTGTATTGGTCGTTCTTGTTAGAATTGATTTCTTGTCTTAAAAGTAATCTATTTATAGGTTCGATGGCGTTATTAATGTGATTAGGTGTAATACCAATTTTTCTACACTTCAATAGGAAAATTCTTCCATTGATTGCTTTAGCTAATTTAGTTTTAGTTTTTGTCCAATTCTTTAAGTTCTGTACAGCTATTTCTCCATATCTTTGTTTGATGTTGTAGTAGAACCCCATTTCTGAAGCTTTAGACGAAAGTAGTTCGTTGCCGAAACTAGTTAGGGTAACTTTTTTATTGGGGAATGCGGCAATGTGATAAAGAAAACTCTGTTTAGTTAATCCTAAGCTTTCGATAATTTATTATTATCATTATCAAAGAATCTGTTATTGTATTGATCGTTCTTGTTAGAATTGATTTCTTGTCTTAAGAGTAATCTATTTATAGGTTTGATGGCGTTATTAATATGATTAGGTGTAATACCAATTTTTCTACACTTCAATAGGAAAATTCTTCTATTGATTGCTTTTGCTAATTTAGTTTTAGTTTTTGTCCAATTCTTTGAGTTCGGTACAGCTATTTCTCCATATCTTTGTTTGATGTTGTAGTAGAACCCCATTTCTGAAACTTTAGACGAAAGTAGTTCGTTGCCGAAACTAGTTAGGGTAACTTTTTTATTGGGGAATGCGGCAATGTGATAAAGAAAACTCTGTTTAGTTAATCCTACGCTCTCGATAATTTATTATTGTCATTATCAAAGAATCTGTTATTGTATTGATCGTTCTTGTTAGAATTGATTTCTTGTCTTAAAAGTAATCTATTTATAGGTTTGATGGCGTTATTAATGTGATTAGGTGTAATACCAATTTTTCTACACTTCAATAGGAAAATTCTTCTATTGATTGCTTTAGCTAATTTAGTTTTAGTTTTTGTCCAATTCTTTAAGTTCTGTACAGGTATTTCTCCATATCTTTGTTTGATGTTGTAGTAGAACCCCATTTCTGAAACTTTAGACGAAAGTAGTTCGTTGCCGAAACTAGTTAGGGTAACTTTTTTATTGGGGAATGCGGCAATGTGATAAAGAAAACTCTGTTTAGTTAATCCTAAGCTTTCGATAATTTATTATTATCATTATCAAAGAATCTGTTATTGTATTGATCGTTCTTGTTAGAATTGATTTCTTGTCTTAAAAGTAATCTATTTATAGGTTTGATGGCGTTATTAATGTGATTAGGTGTAATACCAATTTTTCTACATTTCAATAGGAAAATTCTTCTATTGATTGCTTTAGCTAATTTACTTTTAGTTTTTGTCTAACTCTTTAAGTTCTGTACAGCTATTTCTCCATATCTTTGTTTGATGTTGTAGTAGAACCCCATTTCTGAAACTTTAGACGAAAGTAGTTCGTTGCCGAAACTAGTTAGGGTAACTTTTTTATTGGGGAATGCGGCAATGTGATGAAGAAAACTATGTTTAGTTAATCCTAAGCTTTCGATAATTCATTATTATCATTATCAAAGAATCTGTTATTGTATTGATCGTTCTTGTTAGAATTGATTTCTTGTCTTAACAGTAATCTATTTATAGGTTTGATGGCGTTATTAATGTGATTAGGTGTAATACCAATTTTTCTACACTTCAATAGGAAAATTCTTCTATTGATTGCTTTAGCTAATTTAGTTTTAGTTTTTGTCCAATTCTTTAAGTTCTGTACAGCTATTTCTCCATATCTTTGTTTGATGTTGTAGTAGAACCCCATGTCTGAAACTTTAGACGAAAGTAGTTCGTTGCCGAAACTAGTTAGGGTAACTTTTTCATTGGGGAATGCGGCAATGTGATAAAGAAAACTCTGTTTGGTTAATCCTAAGCTTTCGATAATCTATTATTATCATTATCAAAGAATCTGTTATTGTATTGATCGTTCTTGTTAGAATTGATTTCTTGTCTTAAAAGTAATCTATTTATAGGTTTGATGGCGTTATTAATGTGATTAGGTGTAATACCAATTTTTCTACACTTCAATAGGAAAATTCTTCTATTCATTGCTTCAGCTAATTTAGTTTTAGTTTTTGTCCAATTCTTTAAGTTCTGTACAGCTATTTCTCCATATCTTTGTTTGATGTTGTAGTAGAACCCCATTTCTGAAACTTTAGACGAAAGTAGTTCGTTGCCGAAACTAGTTAGGGTAACTTTTTTATTGGGGAATGCGGCAATGTGATAAAGAAAACTCTGTTTAGTTAATCCTAAGCTTTCGATAATTTATTATTATCATTATCAAAGAATCTGTTATTGTATTGATCGTTCTTGTTAGAATTGATTTCTTGTCTTAAAAGTAATCTATTTATAGGTTTGATGGCGTTATTAATGTGATTAGGTGTAATACCAATTTTTCTACACTTCAATAGGAAAATTCTTCTATTGATTGCTTTAGCTAATTTAGTTTTAGTTTTTGTCCAATTCTTTAAGTTCTGTACAGCTATTTCTCCATATCTTTGTTTGATGTTGTAGTAGAACCCCATTTCTGAAACTTTAGACGAAAGTAGTTCGTTGCCGAAACTAGTTAGGGTAACTTTTTCATTGGGGAATGCGGCAATGTGATGAAGAAAACTATGTTTAGTTAATCCTAAGCTTTCGATAATTCATTATTATCATTATCAAAGAATCTGTTATTGTATTGATCGTTCTTGTTAGAATTGATTTCTTGTCTTAAAAGTAATCTATTTATAGGTTTGATGGCGTTATTAATGTGATTAGGTGTAATACCAATTTTTCTACACTTCAATAGGAAAATTCTTCTATTCATTGCTTCAGCTAATTTAGTTTTAGTTTTTGTCCAATTCTTTAAGTTCTGTACAGCTATTTCTCCATATCTTTGTTTGATGTTGTAGTAGAACCCCATTTCTAAAACTTTAAACGAAAGTAGTTCGTTGCCGAAACTAGTTAGGGTAACTTTTTTATTGGGGAATGCGGCAATGTGATAAAGAAAACTCTGTTTAGTTAATCCTAAGCTTTCGATAATTTATTATTATCATTATCAAAGAATCTGTTATTGTATTGGTCGTTCTTGTTAGAATTGATTTCTTGTCTTAAAAGTAATCTATTTATAGGTTCGATGGCGTTATTAATGTGATTAGGTGTAATACCAATTTTTCTACACTTCAATAGGAAAATTCTTCCATTGATTGCTTTAGCTAATTTAGTTTTAGTTTTTGTCCAATTCTTTAAGTTCGGTACAGCTATTTCTCCATATCTTTGTTTGATGTTGTAGTAGAACCCCATTTCTGAAACTTTAGACGAAAGTAGTTCGTTGCAGAAACTAGTTAGGGTAACTTTTTTATTGGGGAATGCGGCAATGTGATAAAGAAAACTCTGTTTAGTTAATCCTAAGCTTTCGATAATTTATTATTATCATTATCAAAGAATCTGTTATTGTATTGGTCGTTCTTGTTAGAATTGATTTCTTGTCTTAAAAGTAATCTGTTTATAGGTTCGATGGCGTTATTAATGTGATTAGGTGTAATACCAATTTTTCTACACTTCAATAGGAAAATTCTTCAATTCATTGCTTCAGCTAATTTAGTTTTAGTTTTTGTCCAATTCTTTAAGTTCTGTACAGCTATTTCTCCATATCTTTGTTTGATGTTGTAGTAGAACCCCATTTCTAAAACTTTAAACGAAAGTAGTTCGTTGCCGAAACTAGTTAGGGTAACTTTTTTATTGGGGAATGCGGCAATGTGATAAAGAAAACTCTGTTTAGTTAATCCTAAGCTTTCGATAATTTATTATTATCATTATCAAAGAATCTGTTATTGTATTGATCGTTCTTGTTAGAATTGATTTATTGTCTTAAAAGTAATCTAGTTATAGGTTTGATGGCGTTATTAATGTGATTAGGTGTAATACCAATTTTTCTACACTTCAATAGGAAAATTCTTCTATTGATTGCTTTAGCTAATTTAGTTTTAGTTTTTGTCCAATTCTTTGAGTTCTGTACAGCTATTTCTCCATATCTTTGTTTGATGTTGTAGTAGAACCCCATTTCTGAAACTTTAGACGAAAGTAGTTCGTTGCAGAAACTAGTTAGGGTAACTTTTTTATTGGGGAATGCGGCAATGTGATAAAGAAAACTCTGTTTAGTTAATCCTAAGCTTTCGATAATTTATTATTATCATTATCAAAGAATCTGTTATTGTATTGGTCGTTCTTGTTAGAATTGATTTCTTGTCTTAAAAGTAATCTATTTATAGGTTCGATGGCGTTATTAATGTGATTAGGTGTAATACCAATTTTTCTACACTTCAATAGGAAAATTCTTCCATTGATTGCTTTAGCTAATTTAGTTTTAGTTTTTGTCCAATTCTTTAAGTTCTGTACAGCTATTTCTCCATATCTTTGTTTGATGTTGTAGTAGAACCCCATTTCTGAAGCTCTAGACTAAAGTAGTTCGTTGCCGAAACTAGTTAGGGTAACTTTTTTATTGGGGAATGCGGCAATGTGATAAAGAAAACTCTGTTTAGTTAATCCTAAGCTTTCGATAATTTATTATTATCATTATCAAAGAATCTGTTATTGTATTGATCGTTCTTGTTAGAATTGATTTCTTGTCTTAAAAGTAATCTATTTATAGGTTTGATGGCGTTATTAATATGATTAGGTGTAATACCAATTTTTCTACACTTCAATAGGAAAATTCTTCTATTGATTGCTTTTGCTAATTTAGTTTTAGTTTTTGTCCAATTCTTTAAGTTCGGTACAGCTATTTCTCCATATCTTTGTTTGATGTTGTAGTAGAACCCCATTTCTGAAACTTTAGACGAAAGTTGTTCGTTGCCGAAACTAGTTAGGGTAACTTTTTAATTGGGGAATGCGGCAATGTGATAAAGAAAACTCTGTTTAGTTAATCCTACGCTCTCGATAATTTATTATTGTCATTATCAAAGAATCTGTTATTGTATTGATCGTTCTTGTTAGAATTGATTTCTTGTCTTAAAAGTAATCTATTTATAGGTTTGATGGCGTTATTAATGTGATTAGGTGTAATACCAATTTTTCTACACTTCAATAGGAAAATTCTTCTATTGATTGCTTTAGCTAATTTAGTTTTAGTTTTTGTCCAATTCTTTAAGTTCTGTACAGCTATTTCTCCATATCTTTGTTTGATGTTGTAGTAGAACCCCATTTCTGAAACTTTAGACGAAAGTAGTTCGTTGCCGAAACTAGTTAGGGTAACTTTTTTATTGGGGAATGCGGCAATGTGATAAAGAAAACTCTGTTTAGTTAATCCTAAGCTTTCGATAATTTATTATTATCATTATCAAAGAATCTGTTATTGTATTGGTCGTTCTTGTTAGAATTGATTTCTTGTCTTAAAAGTAATCTATTTATAGGTTCGATGGCGTTATTAATGTGATTAGGTGTAATACCAATTTTTCTACACTTCAATAGGAAAATTCTTCCATTGATTGCTTTAGCTAATTTAGTTTTAGTTTTTGTCTAATTCTTTAAGTTCTGTACAGCTATTCCTCCATATCTTTGTTTGATGTTGTAGTAGAACCCCATGTCTGAAACTTTAGACGAAAGTAGTTCGTTGCCGAAACTAGTTAGGGTAACTTTTTTATTGGGGAATGCGGCAATGTGATAAAGAACACTCTGTTTGGTTAATCCTAAGCTTTCGATAATCTATTATTATCATTATCAAAGAATCTGTTATTGTATTGGTCGTTCTTGTTAGAATTGATTTCTTGTCTTAAAAGTAATCTATTTATAGGTTCGATGGCGTTATTAATGTGATTAGGTGTAATACCAATTTTTCTACACTTCAATAGGAAAATTCTTCCATTGATTGCTTTAGCTAATTTAGTTTTAGTTTTTGTCCAATTCTTTAAGTTCTGTACAGCTATTTCTCCATATCTTTGTTTGATGTTGTAGTAGAACCCCATTTCTGAAGCTTTAGACGAAAGTAGTTCGTTGCCGAAACTAGTTAGGGTAACTTTTTTTATTGGGGAATGCGGCAATGTGATAAAAAAAACTCTGTTTAGTTAATCCTAAGCTTTCGATAATTTATTATTATCATTATCAAAGAATCTGTTATTGTATTGATCGTTCTTGTTAGAATTGATTTCTTGTCTTAAAAGTAATCTATTTATAGGTTTGATGGCGTTATTAATATGATTAGGTGTAATACCAATTTTTCTACACTTCAATAGGAAAATTCTTCTATTGATTGCTTTTGCTAATTTAGTTTTAGTTTTTGTCCAATTCTTTGAGTTCGGTACAGCTATTTCTCCATATCTTTGTTTGATGTTGTAGTAGAACCCCATTTCTGAAACTTTAGACGAAAGTAGTTCGTTGCCGAAACTAGTTAGGGTAACTTTTTTATTGGGGAATGCGGCAATGTGATAAAGAAAACTCTGTTTAGTTAATCCTACGCTCTCGATAATTTATTATTGTCATTATCAAAGAATCTGTTATTGTTTTGATCGTTCTTGTTAGAATTGATTTCTTGTCTTAAAAGTAATCTATTTATAGGTTTGATGGCGTTATTAATGTGATTAGGTGTAATACCAATTTTTCTACACTTCAATAGGAAAATTCTTCTATTGATTGCTTTAGCTAATTTAGTTTTAGTTTTTGTCCAATTCTTTAAGTTCTGTACAGCTATTTCTCCATATCTTTGTTTGATGTTGTAGTAGAACCCCATTTCTGAAACTTTAGACGAAAGTAGTTCGTTGCCGAAACTAGTTAGGGTAACTTTTTTATTGGGGAATGCGGCAATGTGATAAAGAAAACTCTGTTTAGTTAATCCTAAGCTTTCGATAATTTATTATTATCATTATCAAAGAATCTGTTATTGTATTGATCGTTCTTGTTAGAATTGATTTCTTGTCTTAAAAGTAATCTATTTATAGGTTTGATGGCGTTATTAATGTGATTAGGTGTAATACCAATTTTTCTACATTTCAATAGGAAAATTCTTCTATTGATTGCTTTAGCTAATTTAGTTTTAGTTTTTGTCTAACTCTTTAAGTTCTGTACAGCTATTTCTCCATATCTTTGTTTGATGTTGTAGTAGAACCCCATTTCTGAAACTTTAGACGAAAGTAGTTCGTTGCCGAAACTAGTTAGGGTAACTTTTTTATTGGGGAATGCGGCAATGTGATAAAGAAAACTCTGTTTGGTTAATCCTAAGCTTTCGATAATCTATTATTATCATTATCAAAGAATCTGTTATTGTATTGATCGTTCTTGTTAGAATTGATTTCTTGTCTTAAAAGTAATCTATTCATAGGTTTGATGGCGTTATTAATGTGATTAGGTGTAATACCAATTTTTCTACACTTCAATAGGAAAATTCTTCTATTGATTGCTTTAGCTAATTTAGTTTTAGTTTTTGTCCAATTCTTTAAGTTCTGTACAGCTATTTCTCCATATCTTTGTTTGATGTTGTAGTAGAACCCCATTTCTGAAACTTTAGACGAAAGTAGTTCGTTGCCGAAACTAGTTAGGGTAACTTTTTTATTGGGGAATGCGGCAATGTGATAAAGAAAACTCTGTTTAGTTAATCCTAAGCTTTCGATAATTTATTATTATCATTATCTAAGAATCTGTTATTGTATTGATCGTTCTTGTTAGAATTGATTTCTTGTCTTAAAAGTAATCTATTTATAGGTTTGATGGCGTTATTAATGTGATTGGGTGTAATACCAATTTTTCTACATTTCAATAGGAAAATTCTTCTATTGATTGCTTTAGCTAATTTAGTTTTAGTTTTTGTCTAACTCTTTAAGTTCTGTACAGCTATTTCTCCATATCTTTGTTTGATGTTGTAGTAGAACCTCATTTCTGAAACTTTAGATGAAAGTAGTTCGTTGCCGAAACTAGTTAGGGTAACTTTTTTATTGGGGAATGCGGCAATGTGATAAAGAAAACTCTGTTTGGTTAATCCTAAGCTTTCGATAATTTATTATTATCATTATCAAAGAATCTGTTATTGTATTGATCGTTCTTGTTAGAATTGATTTCTTGTCCTAAAAGTAATCTATTTATAGGTTTGATGGCGTTATTAATGTGATTAGGTGTAATACCAATTTTTCTACACTTCAATAGGAAAATTCTTCTATTGATTGCCTTAGCTAATTTAGTTTTAGTTTTTGTCCAACTCTTTAAGTTCTGTACAGCTATTTCTCCATATCTTTGTTTGATGTTGTAGTAGAACCCCATTTCTGAAACTTTAGACGAAAGTAGTTCGTTGCCGAAACTAGTTAGGGTAACTTTTTTATTGGGGAATGCGGCAATGTGATAAAGAAACTCTGTTTGGTTAATCCTAAGCTTTCGATAATTTATTATTATCATTATCAAAGAATCTGTTATTGTATTGATCGTTCTTGTTAGAATTGATTTCTTGTCTTAAAAGTAATCTATTTATAGGTTTGATGGCGTTATTAATGTGATTAGGTGTAATACCAATTGTTCTACACTTCAATAGGAAAATTCTTCTATTGATTGCCTTAGCTAATTTAGTTTTAGTTTTTGTCCAACTATTTAAGTTCTGTACAGCTATTTCTCCATATCTTTGTTTGATGTTGTAGTAGAACCCCATTTCTGAAACTTTAGACGAAAGTAGTTCGTTGCCGAAACTAGTTAGGGTAACTTTTTTATTGGGAAATGCGGCAATGTGATAAAGAAAACACTGTTTGGTTAATCCTAAGCTTTCGATAATTTATTATTATCATTATCAAAGAATCTGTTATTGTATTGATCGTTCTTGTTAGAATTGATTTCTTGTCTTAAAAGTAATCTATTTATAGGTTCGATGGCGTTATTAATGTGATTAGGTGTAATACCAATTTTTCTACACTTCAATAGGAAAATTCTTCTATTGATTGCTTTAGCTAATTTAGCTTTAGTTTTTGTCCAATTCTTTAAGTTCTGTACAGCTATTTCTCCATATCTTTGATTGATGTTGTAGTAGAACCCCATTTCTGAAACTTTAGACGAAAGTAGTTCGTTGCCGAAACTAGTTAGGGTAACTTTTTCATTGGGGAATGCGGCAATGTGATAAAGAAAACTCTGTTTGGTTAATCCTAAGCTTTCGATAATTTATTATTATCATTATCAAAGAATCTGTTATTGTATTGATCGTTCTTGTTAGAATTGATTTCTTGTCTTAAAAGTAATCTATTTATAGGTTTGATGGCGTTATTAATGTGATTAGGTGTAATACCAATTGTTCTACACTTCAATAGGAAAATTCTTCTATTGATTGCCTTAGCTAATTTAGTTTTAGTTTTTGTCCAACTCTTTAAGTTCTGTACAGCTATTTCTCCATATCTTTGTTTGATGTTGTAGTAGAACCCCATTTCTGAAACTTTAGACGAAAGTAGTTCGTTGCCGAAACTAGTTAGGGTAACTTTTTTATTGGGGAATGCGGCAATGTGATAAAGAAAACTCTGTTTGGTTAATCCTAAGCTTTCGATAATTTATTATTATCATTATCAAAGAATCTGTTATTGTATTGATCGTTCTTGTTAGAATTGATTTCTTGTCTTAAAAGTAATCTATTTATAGGTTCGATGGCTTTATTAATGTGATTAGGTGTAATACCAATTTTTCTACACTTCAATAGGAAAATTCTTCTATTAATTGCTTTAGCTAATTTAGTTTTAGTTTTTGTCCAATTCTTTAATTTCTGTACAGCTATTTCTCCATATCTTTGTTTGATGTAGTAGTAGAACCCCATTTCTGAAACTTTAGACGAAAGTAGTTCGTTGCCGAAACTAGTTAGGGTAACTTTTTTATTGGGAAATGCGGCAATGTGATAAAGAAAACACTGTTTGGTTAATCCTAAGCTTTCGATAATTTATTATTATCATTATCAAAGAATCTGTTATTGTATTGATCGTTCTTGTTAGAATTGATTTCTTGTCTTAAAAGTAATCTATTTATAGGTTCGATGGCGTTATTAATGTGATTAGGTGTAATACCAATTTTTCTACACTTCAATAGGAAAATTCTTCTATTGATTGCTTTAGCTAATTTAGCTTTAGTTTTTGTCCAATTCTTTAAGTTCTGTACAGCTATTTCTCCATATCTTTGTTTGATGTTGTAGTAGAACCCCATTTCTGAAACTTTAGACGAAAGTAGTTCGTTGCCGAAACTAGTTAGGGTAACTTTTTTATTGGGGAATGCGGCAATGTGATAAAGAAAACTCTGTTTAGTTAATCCTAAGCTTTCGATAATTTATTATTATCATTATCAAAGAATCTGTTATTGTATTGATCGTTCTTGTTAGAATTGATTTCTTGTCTTAAAAGTAATCTATTTATAGGTTTGATGGCGTTATTAATGTGATTAGGTGTAATACCAATTTTTCTACACTTCAATAGGAAAATTCTTCTATTGATTGCTTTAGCTAATTTAGTTTTAGTTTTTGTCCAATTCTTTAAGTTCTGTACAGCTATTTCTCCATATCTTTGTTTGATGTTGTAGTAGAACCCCATTTCTGAAACTTTAGACGGAAGTAGTTCGTTGCCGAAACTAGTTAGGGTAACTTTTTCATTGGGGAATGCGGCAATGTGATGAAGAAAACTATGTTTAGTTAATCCTAAGCTTTCGATAATTCATTATTATCATTATCAAAGAATCTGTTATTGTATTGATCGTTCTTGTTAGAATTGATTTCTTGTCTTAAAAGTAATCTATTTATAGGTTTGATGGCGTTATGAATGTGATTAGGTGTAATACCAATTTTTCTACACTTCAATAGGAAAATTCTTCTATTCATTGCTTCAGCTAATTTAGTTTTAGTTTTTGTCCAATTCTTTAAGTTCTGTACAGCTATTTCTCCATATCTTTGTTTGATGTTGTAGTAGAACCCCATTTCTAAAACTTTAAACGAAAGTAGTTCGTTGCCGAAACTAGTTAGGGTAACTTTTTTATTGGGGAATGCGGCAATGTGATGAAGAAAACTCTGTTTAGTTAATCCTAAGCTTTCGATAATTTATTATTATCATTATCAAAGAATCTGTTATTGTATTGGTCGTTCTTGTTAGAATTGATTTCTTGTCTTAAAAGTAATCTATTTATAGGTTCGATGGCGTTATTAATGTGATTAGGTGTAATACCAATTTTTCTACACTTCAATAGGAAAATTCTTCCATTGATTGCTTTAGCTAATTTAGTTTTAGTTTTTGTCCAATTCTTTAAGTTCGGTACAGCTATTTCTCCATATCTTTGTTTGATGTTGTAGTAGAACCCCATTTCTGAAACTTTAGACGAAAGTAGTTCGTTGCAGAAACTAGTTAGGGTAACTTTTTTATTGGGGAATGCGGCAATGTGATAAAGAAAACTCTGTTTAGTTAATCCTAAGCTTTCGATAATTTATTATTATCATTATCAAAGAATCTGTTATTGTATTGGTCGTTCTTGTTAGAATTGATTTCTTGTCTTAAAAGTAATCTATTTATAGGTTCGATGGCGTTATTAATGTGATTAGGTGTAATACCAATTTTTCTACACTTCAATAGGAAAATTCTTCTATTCATTGCTTCAGCTAATTTAGTTTTAATTTTTGTCCAATACTTTAAGTTCTGTACAGCTATTTCTCCATATCTTTGTTTGATGTTGTAGTAGAACCCCATTTCTAAAACTTTAAACGAAAGTAGTTCGTTGCCGAAACTAGTTACGGTAACTTTTTTATTGGGGAATGCGGCAATGTGATAAAGAAAACTCTGTTTAGTTAATCCTAAGCTTTCGATAATTTATTATTATCATTATCAAAGAATCTGTTATTGTATTGATCGTTCTTGTTAGAATTGATTTATTGTCTTAAAAGTAATCTAGTTATAGGTTTGATGGCGTTATTAATGTGATTAGGTGTAATACCAATTTTTCTACACTTCAATAGGAAAATTCTTCTATTGATTGCTTTAGCTAATTTAGTTTTAGTTTTTGTCCAATTCTTTGAGTTCTGTACAGCTATTTCTCCATATCTTTGTTTGATGTTGTAGTAGAACCCCATTTCTGAAACTTTAGACGAAAGTAGTTCGTTGCAGAAACTAGTTAGGGTAACTTTTTTATTGGGGAATGCGGCAATGTGATAAAGAAAACTCTGTTTAGTTAATCCTAAGCTTTCGATAATTCATTATTATCATTATCAAAGAATCTGTTATTGTATTGATCGTTCTTGTTAGAATTGATTTCTTGTCTTAACAGTAATCTATTTATAGGTTTGATGGCGTTATTAATGTGATTAGGTGTAATACCAATTTTTCTACACTTCAATAGGAAAATTCTTCTATTCATTGCTTCAGCTAATTTAGTTTTAGTTTTTGTCCAATTCTTTAAGTTCTGTACAGCTATTTCTCCATATCTTTGTTTGATGTTGTAGTAGAACCCCATTTCTAAAACTTTAAACGAAAGTAGTTCGTTGCCGAAACTAGTTAGGGTAACTTTTTTATTGGGGAATGCGGCAATGTGATGAAGAAAACTCTGTTTAGTTAATCCTAAGCTTTCGATAATTTATTATTATCATTATCAAAGAATCTGTTATTGTATTGGTCGTTCTTGTTAGAATTGATTTCTTGTCTTAAAAGTAATCTATTTATAGGTTCGATGGCGTTATTAATGTGATTAGGTGTAATACCAATTTTTCTACACTTCAATAGGAAAATTCTTCCATTGACTGCTTTAGCTAATTTAGTTTTAGTTTTTGTCCAATTCTTTAAGTTCGGTACAGCTATTTCTCCATATCTTTGTTTGATGTTGTAGTAGAACCCCATTTCTGAAACTTTAGACGAAAGTAGTTCGTTGCAGAAACTAGTTAGGGTAACTTTTTTATTGGGGAATGCGGCAATGTGATAAAGAAAACTCTGTTTAGTTAATCCTAAGCTTTCGATAATTTATTATTATCATTATCAAAGAATCTGTTATTGTATTGGTCGTTCTTGTTAGAATTGATTTCTTGTCTTAAAAGTAATCTATTTATAGGTTCGATGGCGTTATTAATGTGATTAGGTGTAATACCAATTTTTCTACACTTCAATTGGAAAATTCTTCTATTCATTGCTTCAGCTAATTTAGTTTTAGTTTTTGTCCAATACTTTAAGTTCTGTACAGCTATTTCTCCATATCTTTGTTTGATGTTGTAGTAGAACCCCATTTCTAAAACTTTAAACGAAAGTAGTTCGTTGCCGAAACTAGTTAGGGTAACTTTTTTATTGGGGAATGCGGCAATGTGATAAAGAAAACTCTGTTTAGTTAATCCTAAGCTTTCGATAATTTATTATTATCATTATCAAAGAATCTGTTATTGTATTGATCGTTCTTGTTAGAATTGATTTATTGTCTTAAAAGTAATCTAGTTATAGGTTTGATGGCGTTATTAATGTGATTAGGTGTAATACCAATTTTTCTACACTTCAATAGGAAAATTCTTCTATTGATTGCTTTAGCTAATTTAGTTTTAGTTTTTGTCCAATTCTTTGAGTTCTGTACAGCTATTTCTCCATATCTTTGTTTGATGTTGTAGTAGAACCCCATTTCTGAAGCTTTAGACTAAAGTAGTTCGTTGCCGAAACTAGTTAGGGTAACTTTTTTATTGGGGAATGCGGCAATGTGATAAAGAAAACTCTGATTAGTTAATCCTAAGCTTTCGATAATTTATTATTATCATTATCAAAGAATCTGTTATTGTATTGATCGTTCTTGTTAGAATTGATTTCTTGTCTTAAAAGTAATCTATTTATAGGTTTGATGGCGTTATTAATATGATTAGGTGTAATACCAATTTTTCTACACTTCAATAGGAAAATTCTTCTATTGATTGCTTTTGCTAATTTAGTTTTAGTTTTTGTCCAATTCTTTAAGTTCGGTACAGCTATTTCTCCATATCTTTGTTTGATGTTGTAGTAGAACCCCATTTCTGAAACTTTAGACGAAAGTAGTTCGTTGCCGAAACTAGTTAGGGTAACTTTTTTATTGGGGAATGCGGCAATGTGATAAAGAAAACTCTGTTTAGTTAATCCTACGCTCTCGATAATTTATTATTGTCATTATCAAAGAATCTGTTACTGTATTGATCGTTCTTGTTAGAATTGATTTCTTGTCTTAAAAGTAATCTATTTATAGGTTTGATGGCGTTATTAATGTGATTAGGTGTAATACCAATTTTTCTACACTTCAATAGGAAAATTCTTCTATTGATTGCTTTAGCTAATTTAGTTTTAGTTTTTGTCCAATTCTTTAAGTTCTGTACAGCTATTTCTCCATATCTTTGTTTGATGTTGTAGTAGAACCCCATTTCTGAAACTTTAGACGAAAGTAGTTCGTTGCCGAAACTAGTTAGGGTAACTTTTTCATTGGGGAATGCGGCAATGTGATGAAGAATACTATGTTTAGTTAATCCTAAGCTTTCGATAATTCATTATTATCATTATCAAAGAATCTGTTATTGTATTGATCGTTCTTGTTAGAATTGATTTCTTGTCTTAACAGTAATCTATTTATAGGTTTGATGGCGTTATTAATGTGATTAGGTGTAATACCAATTTTTCTACACTTCAATAGTAAAATTCTTCTATTGATTGCTTTAGCTAATTTAGTTTTAGTTTTTGTCTAATTCTTTAAGTTCTGTACAGCTATTCCTCCATATCTTTGTTTGATGTTGTAGTAGAACCCCATGTCTGAAACTTTAGACGAAAGTAGTTCGTTGCCGAAACTAGTTAGGGTAACTTTTTTATTGGGGAATGCGGCAATGTGATAAAGAACACTCTGTTTGGTTAATCCTAAGCTTTCGATAATCTATTATTATCATTATCAAAGAATCTGTTATTGTATTGGTCGTTCTTGTTAGAATTGATTTCTTGTCTTAAAAGTAATCTATTTATAGGTTTGATGGCGTTATTAATATGATTAGGTGTAATACCAATTTTTCTACACTTCAATAGGAAAATTCATCTATTGATTGCTTTTGCTAATTTTGTTTTAGTTTTTGTCCAATTCTTTGAGTTCGGTACAGCTATTTCTCCATATCTTTGTTTGATGTTGTAGTAGAACCCCATTTCTGAAACTTTAGACGAAAGTAGTTCGTTGCCGAAACTAGTTAGGGTAACTTTTTTATTGGGGAATGCGGCAATGTGATAAAGAAAACTCTGTTTAGTTAATCCTACGCTCTCGATAATTTATTATTGTCATTATCAAAGAATCTGTTATTGTTTTGATCGTTCTTGTTAGAATTGATTTCTTGTCTTAAAAGTAATCTATTTATAGGTTTGATGGCGTTATTAATGTGATTAGGTGTAATACCAATTTTTCTACACTTCAATAGGAAAATTCTTCTATTGATTGCTTTAGCTAATTTAGTTTTAGTTTTTGTCCAATTCTTTAAGTTCTGTACAGCTATTTCTCCATATCTTTGTTTGATGTTGTAGTAGAACCCCATTTCTGAAACTTCAGACGAAAGTAGTTCGTTGCCGAAACTAGTTAGGGTAACTTTTTTATTGGGGAATCCGGCAATGTGATGACGAAAACTCTGTTTAGTTAATCCTAAGCTTTCGATAATTTATTATTATCATTATCAAAGAATCTGTTATTGTATTGATCGTTCTTGTTAGAATTGATTTCTTGTCTTAAAAGTAATCTATTTATAGGTTTGATGGCGTTATTAATGTGATTAGGTGTAATACCAATTTTTCTACATTTCAATAGGAAAATTCTTCTATTGATTGCTTTAGCTAATTTAGTTTTAGTTTTTGTCTAACTCTTTAAGTTCTGTACAGCTATTTCTCCATATCTTTGTTTGATGTTGTAGTAGAACCCCATTTCTGAAACTTTAGACGAAAGTAGTTCGTTGCCGAAACTAGTTAGGGTAACTTTTTTATTGGGGAATGCGGCAATGTGATAAAGAAAACTCTGTTTGGTTAATCCTAAGCTTTCGATAATCTGTTATTATCATTATCAAAGAATCTGTTATTGTATTGATCGTTCTTGTTAGAATTGATTTCTTGTCTTAAAAGTAATCTATTCATAGGTTTGATGGCGTTATTAATGTGATTAGGTGTAATACCAATTTTTCTACACTTCAATAGGAAAATTCTTCTATTGATTGCTTTAGCTAATTTAGTTTTAGTTTTTGTCCAATTCTTTAAGTTCTGTACAGCTATTTCTCCATATCTTTGTTTGATGTTGTAGTAGAACCCCATTTCTGAAACTTTAGACGAAAGTAGTTCGTTGCCGAAACTAGTTAGGGTAACTTTTTTATTGGGGAATGCGGCAATGTGATAAAGAAAACTCTGTTTAGTTAATCCTAAGCTTTCGATAATTTATTATTATCATTATCTAAGAATCTGTTATTGTATTGATCGTTCTTGTTAGAATTGATTTCTTGTCTTAAAAGTAATCTATTTATAGGTTTGATGGCGTTATTAATGTGATTGGGTGTAATACCAATTTTTCTACATTTCAATAGGAAAATTCTTCTATTGATTGCTTTAGCTAATTTAGTTTTAGTTTTTGTCTAACTCTTTAAGTTCTGTACAGCTATTTCTCCATATCTTTGTTTGATGTTGTAGTAGAACCCCATTTCTGAAACTTTAGATGAAAGTAGTTCGTTGCCGAAACTAGTTAGGGTAACTTTTTTATTGGGGAATGCGGCAATGTGATAAAGAAAACTCTGTTTGGTTAATCCTAAGCTTTCGATAATTTATTATTATCATTATCAAAGAATCTGTTATTGTATTGATCGTTCTTGTTAGAATTGATTTCTTGTCTTAAAAGTAATCTATTTATAGGTTTGATGGCGTTATTAATGTGATTAGGTGAAATACCAATTTTTCTACACTTCAATAGGAAAATTCTTCTATTGATTGCCTTAGCTAATTTAGTTTTAGTTTTTGTCCAACTCTTTAAGTTCTGTACAGCTATTTCTCCATATCTTTGTTTGATGTTGTAGTAGAACCCCATTTCTGAAACTTTAGACGAAAGTAGTTCGTTGCCGAAACTAGTTAGGGTAACTTTTTTATTGGGGAATGCGGCAATGTGATAAAGAAAACTCTGTTTGGTTAATCCTAAGATTTCGATAATTTATTATTATCATTATCAAAGAATCTGTTATTGTATTGATCGTTCTTGTTAGAATTGATTTCTTGTCTTAAAAGTAATCTATTTATAGGTTCGATGGCTTTATTAATGTGATTAGGTGTAATACCAATTTTTCTACACTTCAATAGGAAAATTCTTCTATTAATTGCTTTAGCTAATTTAGTTTTAGTTTTTGTCCAATTCTTTAAGTTCTGTACAGTTATTTCTCCATATCTTTGTTTGATGTTGTAGTAGAACCCCATTTCTGAAACTTTAGACGAAAGTAGTTCGTTGCCGAAACTAGTTAGGGTAACTTTTTTATTGGGTAATGCGGCAATGTGATAAAGAAAACACTGTTTGGTTAATCCTAAGCTTTCGATAATTTATTATTATCATTATCAAAGAATCTGTTATTGTATTGATCGTTCTTGTTAGAATTGATTTCTTGTCTTAAAAGTAATCTATTTATAGGTTCGATGGCGTTATTAATGTGATTAGGTGTAATACCAATTTTTCTACACTTCAATAGGAAAATTCTTCTATTGATTGCTTTAGCTAATTTAGCTTTAGTTTTTGTCCAATTCTTTAAGTTCTGTACAGCTATTTCTCCATATCTTTGATTGATGTTGTAGTAGAACCCCATTTCTGAAACTTTAGACGGAAGTAGTTCGTTGCCGAAACTAGTTAGGGTAACTTTTTCATTGGGGAATGCGGCAATGTGATAAAGAAAACTCTGTTTAGTTAATTCTAAGCTTTCGATAATTTATTATTATCATTATCAATGAATCTGTTATTGTATTGATCGTTCTTGTTAGAATTGATTTCTTGTCTTAAAAGTAATCTATTTATAGGTTTGATGGCGTTATTAATTTGATTAGGTGTAATACCAATTTTTCTACACTTCAATAGGAAAATTCTTCTATTGATTGCTTTAGCTAATTTAGTTTTAGTTTTCGTCCAATTCTTTAAGTTCTGTACAGCTATTTCTCCATATCTTTGTTTGATGTTGTAGTAGAACCCCATTTCTGAAACTTTAGACGAAAGTAGTTCGTTGCCGAAACTAGTTAGGGTAACTTTTTTATTGGGGAATGCGGCAATGTGATAAAGAAAACTCTGTTTAGTTAATCCTAAGCTTTCGATAATTTATTATTATCATTATCAAAGAATCTGTTATTGTATTGATCGTTCTTGTTAGAATTGATTTCTTGTCTTAAAAGTAATCTATTTATAGGTTTGATGGCGTTATTAATGTGATTAGGTGTAATACCAATTTTTCTACACTTCAATAGGAAAATTCTTCTATTGATTGCTTTAGCTAATTTAGTTTTAGTTTTTGTCCAATTCTTTGAGTTCTGTACAGCTATTTCTCCATATCTTTGTTTGATGTTGTAGTAGAACCCCATTTCTGAAACTTTAGACGAAAGTAGTTCGTTGCAGAAACTAGTTAGGGTAACTTTTTTATTGGGGAATGCGGCAATGTGATAAAGAAAACTCTGTTTAGTTAATCCTAAGCTTTCGATAATTTATTATTATCATTATCAAAGAATCTGTTATTGTATTGGTCGTTCTTGTTAGAATTGATTTCTTGTCTTAAAAGTAATCTATTTATAGGTTTGATGGCGTTATTAATGTGATTAGGTGTAATACCAATTTTTCTACACTTCAATAGGAAAATTCTTCTATTGAATGCTTTAGCTAATTTAGTTTTAGTTTTTGTCCAACTGTTTAAGTTCTGTACAGCTATTTCTCCATATATTTGTTTGATGTTGTAGTAGAACCCCATTTCTGAAACTTTAGACGAAAGTAGTTCGTTGCCGAAACTAGTTAGGGTAACTTTTTTATTGGGGAATGCGGCAATGTGATAAAGAAAACTCTGTTTAGTTAATCCTAAGCTTTCGATAATTTATTATTATCATTATCAAAGAATCTGTTATTGTATTGGTCGTTCTTGTTAGAATTGATTTCTTGTCTTAAAAGTAATCTATTTATAGGTTTGATGGCGTTATTAATGTGATTAGGTGTAATACCAATTTTTCTACACTTCAATAGGAAAATTCTTCTATTAATTGCTTAAGCTAATTTAGTTTTAGTTTTTGTCCAATTCTTTAAGTTCTGTACAGCTATTTCTCCATATATTTGTTTGATGTTGTAGTAGAACCCTATTTCTGAAACTTTAGACGAAAGTAGTTCGTTGCCGAAACTAGTTAGGGTAACTTTTTTATTGGGGAATGCGGCAATGTGATAAAGAAAACTCTGTTTAGTTAATCCTAAGCTTTCGATAATTTATTATTATCATTATCAAAGAATCTGTTATTGTATTGATCGTTCTTGTTAGACTTGATTTCTTGTCTTAAAAGTAATCTATTTATAGGTTTGATGGCGTTATTAATGTGATTAGGTGTAATACCAGTTTTTCTACACTTCAATAGGAAAATTCTTCTATTGATTGCTTTAGCTAATTTAGTTTTAGTTTTTGTCCAATTCTTCAAGTTCTGTACAGCTATTTCTCCATATCTTTGTTTGATGTTGTAGTAGAACCCCATTTCTGAAACTTTAGACGAAAGTAGTTCGTTGCCGAAACAAGTTAGGGTAACTTTTTTATTGGGGAATGCGGCAATGTGATAAAGAAAACTCTGTTTAGTTAATCCTACGCTCTCGATAATTTATTATTGTCATTATCAAAGAATCTGTTATTGTTTTGATCGTTCTTGTTAGAATTGATTTCTTGTCTTAAAAGTAATCTATTTATAGGTTTGATGGCGTTATTAATGTGATTGGGTGTAATACCAATTTTTCTACATTTCAATAGGAAAATTCTTCTATTGATTGCTTTAGCTAATTTAGTTTTAGTTTTTGTCTAACTCTTTAAGTTCTGTACAGCTACTTCTCCATATCTTTGTTTGATGTTGTAGTAGAACCCCATTTCTGAAACTTTAGACGAAAGTAGTTCGTTGCCGAAACAAGTTAGGGTAACTTTTTTATTGGGGAATGCGGCAATGTGATAAAGAAAACTCTGTTTAGTTAATCCTAAGCTTTCGATAATTTATTATTATCATTATTAAAGAATCTGTTATTGTATTGATCGTTCTTGTTAGAATTGATTTCTTGTCTTAAAAGTAATCTATTTATAGGTTTGATGGCGCTATTAATGTGATTAGGTGTAATACCAATTTTTCTACACTTCAATAGGAAAATTCTTCTATTAATTGCTTAAGCTAATTTAGTTTTAGTTTTTGTCCAATTCTTTAAGTTCTGTACAGCTATTTCTCCATATCTTTGTTTGATGTTGTAGTAGAACCCCATTTCTAAAACTTTAAACGAAAGTAGTTCGTTGCCGAAACTAGTTAGGGTAACTTTTTTATTGGGGAATGCGGCAATGTGATAAAGAAAACTCTGTTTAGTTAATCCTAAGCTTTCGATAATTTATTATAATCATTATCAAAGAATCTGTTATTGTATTGATCCTTCTTGTTAGAATTGATTTCTTGTCTTAAAAGTAATCTATTTATAGGTTTGATGGCGTTATTAATTTGATTAGGTGTAATACCAATTTTTCTACACTTCAATAGGAAAATTCTTCCATAGATTGCTTTAGCTAATTTAGTTTTAGTTTTTGTCCAATTCTTTGAGTTCGGTACAGCTATTTCTCCATATCTTTGTTTGATGTTGTAGTAGAACCCCATTTCTGAAACTTTAGACGAAAGTAGTTCGTTGCCGAAACTAGTTAGGGTAACTTTTTTATTGGGGAATGCGGCAATGTGATAAAGAAAACACTGTTTGGTTAATCCTAAGCTTTCGATAATTTATTATTATCATTATCAAAGAATCTGTTATTGTATTGATCGTTCTTGTTAGAATTGATTTCTTGTCTTAAAAGTAATCTATTTATAGGTTCGATGGCGTTATTAATGTGATTAGGTGTAATACCAATTTTTCTACACTTCAATAGGAAAATTCTTCTATTGATTGCTTTAGCTAATTTAGCTTTAGTTTTTGTCCAATTCTTTAAGTTCTGTACAGCTATTTCTCCATATCTTTGTTTGATGTTGTAGTAGAACCCCATTTCTGAAACTTTAGACGAAAGTAGTTCGTTGCCGAAACAAGTTAGGGTAACTTTTTTATTGGGGAATGCGGCAATGTGATAAAGAAAACTCTGTTTAGTTAATCCTACGCTCTCGATAATTTATTATTGTCATTATCAAAGAATCTGTTATTGTTTTGATCGTTCTTGTTAGAATTGATTTCTTGTCTTAAAAGTAATCTATTTATAGGTTTGATGGCGTTATTAATGTGATTGGGTGTAATACCAATTTTTCTACATTTCAATAGGAAAATTCTTCTATTGATTGCTTTAGCTAATTTAGTTTTAGTTTTTGTCTAACTCTTTAAGTTCTGTACAGCTACTTCTCCATATCTTTGTTTGATGTTGTAGTAGAACCCCATTTCTGAAACTTTAGACGAAAGTAGTTCGTTGCCGAAACAAGTTAGGGTAACTTTTTTATTGGGGAATGCGGCAATGTGATAAAGAAAACTCTGTTTAGTTAATCCTAAGCTTTCGATAATTTATTATTATCATTATCTAAGAATCTGTTATTGTATTGATCGTTCTTGTTAGAATTGATTTCTTGTCTTAAAAGTAATCTATTTATAGGTTTGATGGCGTTATTAATGTGATTGGGTGTAATACCAATTTTTCTACATTTCAATAGGAAAATTCTTCTATTGATTGCTTTAGCTAATTTAGTTTTAGTTTTTGTCTAACTCTTTAAGTTCTGTACAGCTATTTCTCCATATCTTTGTTTGATGTTGTAGTAGAACCCCATTTCTGAAACTTTAGACGAAAGTAGTTCGTTGCCGAAACTAGTTAGGGTAACTTTTTTATTGGGGAATGCGGCAATGTGATAAAGAAAACTCTGTTTGGTTAATCCTAAGCTTTCGATAATCTGTTATTATCATTATCAAAGAATCTGTTATTGTATTGATCGTTCTTGTTAGAATTGATTTCTTGTCTTAAAAGTAATCTATTCATAGGTTTGATGGCGTTATTAATGTGATTAGGTGTAATACCAATTTTTCTACACTTCAATAGGAAAATTCTTCTATTGATTGCTTTAGCTAATTTAGTTTTAGTTTTTGTCCAATTCTTTAAGTTCTGTACAGCTATTTCTCCATATCTTTGTTTGATGTTGTAGTAGAACCCCATGTCTGAAACTTTAGACGAAAGTAGTTCGTTGCCGAAACTAGTTAGGGTAACTTTTTTATTGGGGAATGCGGCAATGTGATAAAGAACACTCTGTTTGGTTAATCCTAAGCTTTCGATAATCTATTATTATCATTATCAAAGAATCTGTTATTGTATTGGTCGTTCTTGTTAGAATTGATTTCTTGTCTTAAAAGTAATCTATTTATAGGTTTGATGGCGTTATTAATATGATTAGGTGTAATACCAATTTTTCTACACTTCAATAGGAAAATTCATCTATTGATTGCTTTTGCTAATTTTGTTTTAGTTTTTGTCCAATTCTTTGAGTTCGGTACAGCTATTTCTCCATATCTTTGTTTGATGTTGTAGTAGAACCCCATTTCTGAAACTTTAGACGAAAGTAGTTCGTTGCCGAAACTAGTTAGGGTAACTTTTTTATTGGGGAATGCGGCAATGTGATAAAGAAAACTCTGTTTAGTTAATCCTACGCTCTCGATAATTTATTATTGTCATTATCAAAGAATCTGTTATTGTTTTGATCGTTCTTGTTAGAATTGATTTCTTGTCTTAAAAGTAATCTATTTATAGGTTTGATGGCGTTATTAATGTGATTAGGTGTAATACCAATTTTTCTACACTTCAATAGGAAAATTCTTCTATTGATTGCTTTAGCTAATTTAGTTTTAGTTTTTGTCCAATTCTTTAAGTTCTGTACAGCTATTTCTCCATATCTTTGTTTGATGTTGTAGTAGAACCCCATTTCTGAAACTTCAGACGAAAGTAGTTCGTTGCCGAAACTAGTTAGGGTAACTTTTTTATTGGGGAATCCGGCAATGTGATGAAGAAAACTCTGTTTAGTTAATCCTAAGCTTTCGATAATTTATTATTATCATTATCAAAGAATCTGTTATTGTATTGATCGTTCTTGTTAGAATTGATTTCTTGTCTTAAAAGTAATCTATTTATAGGTTTGATGGCGTTATTAATGTGATTAGGTGTAATACCAATTTTTCTACATTTCAATAGGAAAATTCTTCTATTGATTGCTTTAGCTAATTTAGTTTTAGTTTTTGTCTAACTCTTTAAGTTCTGTACAGCTATTTCTCCATATCTTTGTTTGATGTTGTAGTAGAACCCCATTTCTGAAACTTTAGACGAAAGTAGTTCGTTGCCGAAACTAGTTAGGGTAACTTTTTTATTGGGGAATGCGGCAATGTGATAAAGAAAACTCTGTTTGGTTAATCCTAAGCTTTCGATAATCTGTTATTATCATTATCAAAGAATCTGTTATTGTATTGATCGTTCTTGTTAGAATTGATTTCTTGTCTTAAAAGTAATCTATTCATAGGTTTGATGGCGTTATTAATGTGATTAGGTGTAATACCAATTTTTCTACACTTCAATAGGAAAATTCTTCTATTGATTGCTTTAGCTAATTTAGTTTTAGTTTTTGTCCAATTCTTTAAGTTCTGTACAGCTATTTCTCCATATCTTTGTTTGATGTTGTAGTAGAACCCCATTTCTGAAACTTTAGACGAAAGTAGTTCGTTGCCGAAACTAGTTAGGGTAACTTTTTTATTGGGGAATGCGGCAATGTGATAAAGAAAACTCTGTTTAGTTAATCCTAAGCTTTCGATAATTTATTATTATCATTATCTAAGAATCTGTTATTGTATTGATCGTTCTTGTTAGAATTGATTTCTTGTCTTAAAAGTAATCTATTTATAGGTTTGATGGCGTTATTAATGTGATTGGGTGTAATACCAATTTTTCTACATTTCAATAGGAAAATTCTTCTATTGATTGCTTTAGCTAATTTAGTTTTAGTTTTTGTCTAACTCTTTAAGTTCTGTACAGCTATTTCTCCATATCTTTGTTTGATGTTGTAGTAGAACCCCATTTCTGAAACTTTAGATGAAAGTAGTTCGTTGCCGAAACTAGTTAGGGTAACTTTTTTATTGGGGAATGCGGCAATGTGATAAAGAAAACTCTGTTTGGTTAATCCTAAGCTTTCGATAATTTATTATTATCATTATCAAAGAATCTGTTATTGTATTGATCGTTCTTGTTAGAATTGATTTCTTGTCTTAAAAGTAATCTATTTATAGGTTTGATGGCGTTATTAATGTGATTAGGTGAAATACCAATTTTTCTACACTTCAATAGGAAAATTCTTCTATTGATTGCCTTAGCTAATTTAGTTTTAGTTTTTGTCCAACTCTTTAAGTTCTGTACAGCTATTTCTCCATATCTTTGTTTGATGTTGTAGTAGAACCCCATTTCTGAAACTTTAGACGAAAGTAGTTCGTTGCCGAAACTAGTTAGGGTAACTTTTTTATTGGGGAATGCGGCAATGTGATAAAGAAAACTCTGTTTGGTTAATCCTAAGATTTCGATAATTTATTATTATCATTATCAAAGAATCTGTTATTGTATTGATCGTTCTTGTTAGAATTGATTTCTTGTCTTAAAAGTAATCTATTTATAGGTTCGATGGCTTTATTAATGTGATTAGGTGTAATACCAATTTTTCTACACTTCAATAGGAAAATTCTTCTATTAATTGCTTTAGCTAATTTAGTTTTAGTTTTTGTCCAATTCTTTAAGTTCTGTACAGTTATTTCTCCATATCTTTGTTTGATGTTGTAGTAGAACCCCATTTCTGAAACTTTAGACGAAAGTAGTTCGTTGCCGAAACTAGTTAGGGTAACTTTTTTATTGGGTAATGCGGCAATGTGATAAAGAAAACACTGTTTGGTTAATCCTAAGCTTTCGATAATTTATTATTATCATTATCAAAGAATCTGTTATTGTATTGATCGTTCTTGTTAGAATTGATTTCTTGTCTTAAAAGTAATCTATTTATAGGTTCGATGGCGTTATTAATGTGATAAGGTGTAATACCAATTTTTCTACACTTCAATAGGAAAATTCTTCTATTGATTGCTTTAGCTAATTTAGCTTTAGTTTTTGTCCAATTCTTTAAGTTCTGTACAGCTATTTCTCCATATCTTTGATTGATGTTGTAGTAGAACCCCATTTCTGAAACTTTAGACGGAAGTAGTTCGTTGCCGAAACTAGTTAGGGTAACTTTTTCATTGGGGAATGCGGCAATGTGATAAAGAAAACTCTGTTTAGTTAATTCTAAGCTTTCGATAATTTATTATTATCATTATCAATGAATCTGTTATTGTATTGATCGTTCTTGTTAGAATTGATTTCTTGTCTTAAAAGTAATCTATTTATAGGTTTGATGGCGTTATTAATTTGATTAGGTGTAATACCAATTTTTCTACACTTCAATAGGAAAATTCTTCTATTGATTGCTTTAGCTAATTTAGTTTTAGTTTTCGTCCAATTCTTTAAGTTCTGTACAGCTATTTCTCCATATCTTTGTTTGATGTTGTAGTAGAACCCCATTTCTGAAACTTTAGACGAAAGTAGTTCGTTGCCGAAACTAGTTAGGGTAACTTTTTTATTGGGGAATGCGGCAATGTGATAAAGAAAACTCTGTTTAGTTAATCCTAAGCTTTCGATAATTTATTATTATCATTATCAAAGAATCTGTTATTGTATTGATCGTTCTTGTTAGAATTGATTTCTTGTCTTAAAAGTAATCTATTTATAGGTTTGATGGCGTTATTAATGTGATTAGGTGTAATACCAATTTTTCTACACTTCAATAGGAAAATTCTTCTATTGATTGCTTTAGCTAATTTAGTTTTAGTTTTTGTCCAATTCTTTGAGTTCTGTACAGCTATTTCTCCATATCTTTGTTTGATGTTGTAGTAGAACCCCATTTCTGAAACTTTAGACGAAAGTAGTTCGTTGCAGAAACTAGTTAGGGTAACTTTTTTATTGGGGAATGCGGCAATGTGATAAAGAAAACTCTGTTTAGTTAATCCTAAGCTTTCGATAATTTATTATTATCATTATCAAAGAATCTGTTATTGTATTGGTCGTTCTTGTTAGAATTGATTTCTTGTCTTAAAAGTAATCTATTTATAGGTTTGATGGCGTTATTAATGTGATTAGGTGTAATACCAATTTTTCTACACTTCAATAGGAAAATTCTTCTATTGAATGCTTTAGCTAATTTAGTTTTAGTTTTTGTCCAACTGTTTAAGTTCTGTACAGCTATTTCTCCATATATTTGTTTGATGTTGTAGTAGAACCCCATTTCTGAAACTTTAGACGAAAGTAGTTCGTTGCCGAAACTAGTTAGGGTAACTTTTTTATTGGGGAATGCGGCAATGTGATAAAGAAAACTCTGTTTAGTTAATCCTAAGCTTTCGATAATTTATTATTATCATTATCAAAGAATCTGTTATTGTATTGGTCGTTCTTGTTAGAATTGATTTCTTGTCTTAAAAGTAATCTATTTATAGGTTTGATGGCGTTATTAATGTGATTAGGTGTAATACCAATTTTTCTACACTTCAATAGGAAAATTCTTCTATTAATTGCTTAAGCTAATTTAGTTTTAGTTTTTGTCCAATTCTTTAAGTTCTGTACAGCTATTTCTCCATATATTTGTTTGATGTTGTAGTAGAACCCTATTTCTGAAACTTTAGACGAAAGTAGTTCGTTGCCGAAACTAGTTAGGGTAACTTTTTTATTGGGGAATGCGGCAATGTGATAAAGAAAACTCTGTTTAGTTCATCCTAAGCTTTCGATAATTTATTATTATCATTATCAAAGAATCTGTTATTGTATTGATCGTTCTTGTTAGACTTGATTTCTTGTCTTAAAAGTAATCTATTTATAGGTTTGATGGCGTTATTAATGTGATTAGGTGTAATACCAATTTTTCTACACTTCAATAGGAAAATTCTTCTATTGATTGCTTTAGCTAATTTAGTTTTAGTTTTTGTCCAATTCTTCAAGTTCTGTACAGCTATTTCTCCATATCTTTGTTTGATGTTGTAGTAGAACCCCATTTCTGAAACTTTAGACGAAAGTAGTTCGTTGCCGAAACAAGTTAGGGTAACTTTTTTATTGGGGAATGCGGCAATGTGATAAAGAAAACTCTGTTTAGTTAATCCTACGCTCTCGATAATTTATTATTGTCATTATCAAAGAATCTGTTATTGTTTTGATCGTTCTTGTTAGAATTGATTTCTTGTCTTAAAAGTAATCTATTTATAGGTTTGATGGCGTTATTAATGTGATTGGGTGTAATACCAATTTTTCTACATTTCAATAGGAAAATTCTTCTATTGATTGCTTTAGCTAATTTAGTTTTAGTTTTTGTCTAACTCTTTAAGTTCTGTACAGCTACTTCTCCATATCTTTGTTTGATGTTGTAGTAGAACCCCATTTCTGAAACTTTAGACGAAAGTAGTTCGTTGCCGAAACAAGTTAGGGTAACTTTTTTATTGGGGAATGCGGCAATGTGATAAAGAAAACTCTGTTTAGTTAATCCTAAGCTTTCGATAATTTATTATTATCATTATTAAAGAATCTGTTATTGTATTGATCGTTCTTGTTAGAATTGATTTCTTGTCTTAAAAGTAATCTATTTATAGGTTTGATGGCGCTATTAATGTGATTAGGTGTAATACCAATTTTTCTACACTTCAATAGGAAAATTCTTCTATTAATTGCTTAAGCTAATTTAGTTTTAGTTTTTGTCCAATTCTTTAAGTTCTGTACAGCTATTTCTCCATATCTTTGTTTGATGTTGTAGTAGAACCCCATTTCTAAAACTTTAAACGAAAGTAGTTCGTTGCCGAAACTAGTTAGGGTAACTTTTTTATTGGGGAATGCGGCAATGTGATAAAGAAAACTCTGTTTAGTTAATCCTAAGCTTTCGATAATTTATTATAATCATTATCAAAGAATCTGTTATTGTATTGATCCTTCTTGTTAGAATTGATTTCTTGTCTTAAAAGTAATCTATTTATAGGTTTGATGGCGTTATTAATTTGATTAGGTGTAATACCAATTTTTCTACACTTCAATAGGAAAATTCTTCCATAGATTGCTTTAGCTAATTTAGTTTTAGTTTTTGTCCAATTCTTTGAGTTCGGTACAGCTATTTCTCCATATCTTTGTTTGATGTTGTAGTAGAACCCCATTTCTGAAACTTTAGACGAAAGTAGTTCGTTGCCGAAACTAGTTAGGGTAACTTTTTTATTGGGGAATGCGGCAATGTGATAAAGAAAACACTGTTTGGTTAATCCTAAGCTTTCGATAATTTATTATTATCATTATCAAAGAATCTGTTATTGTATTGATCGTTCTTGTTAGAATTGATTTCTTGTCTTAAAAGTAATCTATTTATAGGTTCGATGGCGTTATTAATGTGATTAGGTGTAATACCAATTTTTCTACACTTCAATAGGAAAATTCTTCTATTGATTGCTTTAGCTAATTTAGCTTTAGTTTTGGTCCAATTCTTTAAGTTCTGTACAGCTATTTCTCCATATCTTTGTTTGATGTTGTAGTAGAACCCCATTTCTGAAACTTTAGACGAAAGTAGTTCGTTGCCGAAACAAGTTAGGGTAACTTTTTTATTGGGGAATGCGGCAATGTGATAAAGAAAACTCTGTTTAGTTAATCCTACGCTCTCGATAATTTATTATTGTCATTATCAAAGAATCTGTTATTGTTTTGATCGTTCTTGTTAGAATTGATTTCTTGTCTTAAAAGTAATCTATTTATAGGTTTGATGGCGTTATTAATGTGATTGGGTGTAATACCAATTTTTCTACATTTCAATAGGAAAATTCTTCTATTGATTGCTTTAGCTAATTTAGTTTTAGTTTTTGTCTAACTCTTTAAGTTCTGTACAGCTACTTCTCCATATCTTTGTTTGATGTTGTAGTAGAACCCCATTTCTGAAACTTTAGACGAAAGTAGTTCGTTGCCGAAACAAGTTAGGGTAACTTTTTTATTGGGGAATGCGGCAATGTGATAAAGAAAACTCTGTTTAGTTAATCCTAAGCTTTCGATAATTTATTATTATCATTATCTAAGAATCTGTTATTGTATTGATCGTTCTTGTTAGAATTGATTTCTTGTCTTAAAAGTAATCTATTTATAGGTTTGATGGCGTTATTAATGTGATTGGGTGTAATACCAATTTTTCTACATTTCAATAGGAAAATTCTTCTATTGATTGCTTTAGCTAATTTAGTTTTAGTTTTTGTCTAACTCTTTAAGTTCTGTACAGCTATTTCTCCATATCTTTGTTTGATGTTGTAGTAGAACCCCATTTCTGAAACTTTAGACGAAAGTAGTTCGTTGCCGAAACTAGTTAGGGTAACTTTTTTATTGGGAAATGCGGCAATGTGATAAAGAAAACACTGTTTGGTTAATCCTAAGCTTTCGATAATTTATTATTATCATTATCAAAGAATCTGTTATTGTATTGATCGTTCTTGTTAGAATTGATTTCTTGTCTTAAAAGTAATCTATTTATAGGTTCGATGGCGTTATTAATGTGATTAGGTGTAATACCAATTTTTCTACACTTCAATAGGAAAATTCTTCTATTGATTGCTTTAGCTAATTTAGCTTTAGTTTTTGTCCAATTCTTTAAGTTCTGTACAGCTATTTCTCCATATCTTTGATTGATGTTGTAGTAGAACCCCATTTCTGAAACTTTAGACGAAAGTAGTTCGTTGCCGAAACTAGTTAGGGTAACTTTTTCATTGGGGAATGCGGCAATGTGATAAAGAAAACTCTGTTTGGTTAATCCTAAGCTTTCGATAATTTATTATTATCATTATCAAAGAATCTGTTATTGTATTGATCGTTCTTGTTAGAATTGATTTCTTGTCTTAAAAGTAATCTATTTATAGGTTTGATGGCGTTATTAATGTGATTAGGTGTAATACCAATTGTTCTACACTTCAATAGGAAAATTCTTCTATTGATTGCCTTAGCTAATTTAGTTTTAGTTTTTGTCCAACTCTTTAAGTTCTGTACAGCTATTTCTCCATATCTTTGTTTGATGTTGTAGTAGAACCCCATTTCTGAAACTTTAGACGAAAGTAGTTCGTTGCCGAAACTAGTTAGGGTAACTTTTTTATTGGGGAATGCGGCAATGTGATAAAGAAAACTCTGTTTGGTTAATCCTAAGCTTTCGATAATTTATTATTATCATTATCAAAGAATCTGTTATTGTATTGATCGTTCTTGTTAGAATTGATTTCTTGTCTTAAAAGTAATCTATTTATAGGTTCGATGGCTTTATTAATGTGATTAGGTGTAATACCAATTTTTCTACACTTCAATAGGAAAATTCTTCTATTAATTGCTTTAGCTAATTTAGTTTTAGTTTTTGTCCAATTCTTTAATTTCTGTACAGCTATTTCTCCATATCTTTGTTTGATGTTGTAGTAGAACCCCATTTCTGAAACTTTAGACGAAAGTAGTTCGTTGCCGAAACTAGTTAGGGTAACTTTTTTATTGGGGAATGCGGCAATGTGATAAAGAAAACTCTGTTTGGTTAATCCTAAGCTTTCGATAATTTATTATTATCATTATCAAAGAATCTGTTATTGTATTGGTCGTTCTTGTTAGAATTGATTTCTTGTCTTAAAAGTAATCTATTTATAGGTTTGATGGCTTTATTAATGTGATTAGGTGTAATACCAATTTTTCTACACTTCAATAGGAAAATTCTTCTATTGAATGCTTTAGCTAATTTAGTTTTAGTTTTTGTCCAACTGTTTAAGTTCTGTACAGCTATTTCTCCATATATTTGTTTGATGTTGTAGTAGAACCCCATTTCTGAAACTTTAGACGAAAGTAGTTCGTTGCCGAAACTAGTTAGGGTAACTTTTTTATTGGGGAATGCGGCAATGTGATAAAGAAAACTCTGTTTAGTTAATCCTAAGCTTTCGATAATTTATTATTATCATTATCAAAGAATCTGTTATTGTATTGGTCGTTCTTGTTAGAATTGATTTCTTGTCTTAAAAGTAATCTATTTATAGGTTTGATGGCGTTATTAATGTGATTAGGTGTAATACCAATTTTTCTACACTTCAATAGGAAAATTCTTCTATTAATTGCTTAAGCTAATTTAGTTTTAGTTTTTGTCCAATTCTTTAAGTTCTGTACAGCTATTTCTCCATATATTTGTTTGATGTTGTAGTAGAACCCTATTTCTGAAACTTTAGACGAAAGTAGTTCGTTGCCGAAACTAGTTAGGGTAACTTTTTTATTGGGGAATGCGGCAATGTGATAAAGAAAACTCTGTTTAGTTAATCCTAAGCTTTCGATAATTTATTATTATCATTATCAAAGAATCTGTTATTGTATTGATCGTTCTTGTTAGACTTGATTTCTTGTCTTAAAAGTAATCTATTTATAGGTTTGATGGCGTTATTAATGTGATTAGGTGTAATACCAATTTTTCTACACTTCAATAGGAAAATTCTTCTATTGATTGCTTTAGCTAATTTAGTTTTAGTTTTTGTCCAATTCTTCAAGTTCTGTACAGCTATTTCTCCATATCTTTGTTTGATGTTGTAGTAGAACCCCATTTCTGAAACTTTAGACGAAAGTAGTTCGTTGCCGAAACAAGTTAGGGTAACTTTTTTATTGGGGAATGCGGCAATGTGATAAAGAAAACTCTGTTTAGTTAATCCTACGCTCTCGATAATTTATTATTGTCATTATCAAAGAATCTGTTATTGTTTTGATCGTTCTTGTTAGAATTGATTTCTTGTCTTAAAAGTAATCTATTTATAGGTTTGATGGCGTTATTAATGTGATTGGGTGTAATACCAATTTTTCTACATTTCAATAGGAAAATTCTTCTATTGATTGCTTTAGCTAATTTAGTTTTAGTTTTTGTCTAACTCTTTAAGTTCTGTACAGCTACTTCTCCATATCTTTGTTTGATGTTGTAGTAGAACCCCATTTCTGAAACTTTAGACGAAAGTAGTTCGTTGCCGAAACAAGTTAGGGTAACTTTTTTATTGGGGAATGCGGCAATGTGATAAAGAAAACTCTGTTTAGTTAATCCTAAGCTTTCGATAATTTATTATTATCATTATTAAAGAATCTGTTATTGTATTGATCGTTCTTGTTAGAATTGATTTCTTGTCTTAAAAGTAATCTATTTATAGGTTTGATGGCGCTATTAATGTGATTAGGTGTAATACCAATTTTTCTACACTTCAATAGGAAAATTCTTCTATTAATTGCTTAAGCTAATTTAGTTTTAGTTTTTGTCCAATTCTTTAAGTTCTGTACAGCTATTTCTCCATATCTTTGTTTGATGTTGTAGTAGAACCCCATTTCTAAAACTTTAAACGAAAGTAGTTCGTTGCCGAAACTAGTTAGGGTAACTTTTTTATTGGGGAATGCGGCAATGTGATAAAGAAAACTCTGTTTAGTTAATCCTAAGCTTTCGATAATTTATTATAATCATTATCAAAGAATCTGTTATTGTATTGATCCTTCTTGTTAGAATTGATTTCTTGTCTTAAAAGTAATCTATTTATAGGTTTGATGGCGTTATTAATTTGATTAGGTGTAATACCAATTTTTCTACACTTCAATAGGAAAATTCTTCCATAGATTGCTTTAGCTAATTTAGTTTTAGTTTTTGTCCAATTCTTTGAGTTCGGTACAGCTATTTCTCCATATCTTTGTTTGATGTTGTAGTAGAACCCCATTTCTGAAACTTTAGACGAAAGTAGTTCGTTGCCGAAACTAGTTAGGGTAACTTTTTTATTGGGGAATGCGGCAATGTGATAAAGAAAACACTGTTTGGTTAATCCTAAGCTTTCGATAATTTATTATTATCATTATCAAAGAATCTGTTATTGTATTGATCGTTCTTGTTAGAATTGATTTCTTGTCTTAAAAGTAATCTATTTATAGGTTCGATGGCGTTATTAATGTGATTAGGTGTAATACCAATTTTTCTACACTTCAATAGGAAAATTCTTCTATTGATTGCTTTAGCTAATTTAGCTTTAGTTTTTGTCCAATTCTTTAAGTTCTGTACAGCTATTTCTCCATATCTTTGTTTGATGTTGTAGTAGAACCCCATTTCTGAAACTTTAGACGAAAGTAGTTCGTTGCCGAAACAAGTTAGGGTAACTTTTTTATTGGGGAATGCGGCAATGTGATAAAGAAAACTCTGTTTAGTTAATCCTACGCTCTCGATAATTTATTATTGTCATTATCAAAGAATCTGTTATTGTTTTGATCGTTCTTGTTAGAATTGATTTCTTGTCTTAAAAGTAATCTATTTATAGGTTTGATGGCGTTATTAATGTGATTGGGTGTAATACCAATTTTTCTACATTTCAATAGGAAAATTCTTCTATTGATTGCTTTAGCTAATTTAGTTTTAGTTTTTGTCTAACTCTTTAAGTTCTGTACAGCTACTTCTCCATATCTTTGTTTGATGTTGTAGTAGAACCCCATTTCTGAAACTTTAGACGAAAGTAGTTCGTTGCCGAAACAAGTTAGGGTAACTTTTTTATTGGGGAATGCGGCAATGTGATAAAGAAAACTCTGTTTAGTTAATCCTAAGCTTTCGATAATTTATTATTATCATTATCTAAGAATCTGTTATTGTATTGATCGTTCTTGTTAGAATTGATTTCTTGTCTTAAAAGTAATCTATTTATAGGTTTGATGGCGTTATTAATGTGATTGGGTGTAATACCAATTTTTCTACATTTCAATAGGAAAATTCTTCTATTGATTGCTTTAGCTAATTTAGTTTTAGTTTTTGTCTAACTCTTTAAGTTCTGTACAGCTATTTCTCCATATCTTTGTTTGATGTTGTAGTAGAACCCCATTTCTGAAACTTTAGACGAAAGTAGTTCGTTGCCGAAACTAGTTAGGGTAACTTTTTTATTGGGAAATGCGGCAATGTGATAAAGAAAACACTGTTTGGTTAATCCTAAGCTTTCGATAATTTATTATTATCATTATCAAAGAATCTGTTATTGTATTGATCGTTCTTGTTAGAATTGATTTCTTGTCTTAAAAGTAATCTATTTATAGGTTCGATGGCGTTATTAATGTGATTAGGTGTAATACCAATTTTTCTACACTTCAATAGGAAAATTCTTCTATTGATTGCTTTAGCTAATTTAGCTTTAGTTTTTGTCCAATTCTTTAAGTTCTGTACAGCTATTTCTCCATATCTTTGATTGATGTTGTAGTAGAACCCCATTTCTGAAACTTTAGACGAAAGTAGTTCGTTGCCGAAACTAGTTAGGGTAACTTTTTCATTGGGGAATGCGGCAATGTGATAAAGAAAACTCTGTTTGGTTAATCCTAAGCTTTCGATAATTTATTATTATCATTATCAAAGAATCTGTTATTGTATTGATCGTTCTTGTTAGAATTGATTTCTTGTCTTAAAAGTAATCTATTTATAGGTTTGATGGCGTTATTAATGTGATTAGGTGTAATACCAATTGTTCTACACTTCAATAGGAAAATTCTTCTATTGATTGCCTTAGCTAATTTAGTTTTAGTTTTTGTCCAACTCTTTAAGTTCTGTACAGCTATTTCTCCATATCTTTGTTTGATGTTGTAGTAGAACCCCATTTCTGAAACTTTAGACGAAAGTAGTTCGTTGCCGAAACTAGTTAGGGTAACTTTTTTATTGGGGAATGCGGCAATGTGATAAAGAAAACTCTGTTTGGTTAATCCTAAGCTTTCGATAATTTATTATTATCATTATCAAAGAATCTGTTATTGTATTGATCGTTCTTGTTAGAATTGATTTCTTGTCTTAAAAGTAATCTATTTATAGGTTCGATGGCTTTATTAATGTGATTAGGTGTAATACCAATTTTTCTACACTTCAATAGGAAAATTCTTCTATTAATTGCTTTAGCTAATTTAGTTTTAGTTTTTGTCCAATTCTTTAATTTCTGTACAGCTATTTCTCCATATCTTTGTTTGATGTTGTAGTAGAACCCCATTTCTGAAACTTTAGACGAAAGTAGTTCGTTGCCGAAACTAGTTAGGGTAACTTTTTTATTGGGGAATGCGGCAATGTGATAAAGAAAACTCTGTTTGGTTAATCCTAAGCTTTCGATAATTTATTATTATCATTATCAAAGAATCTGTTATTGTATTGATCGTTCTTGTTAGAATTGATTTCTTGTCTTAAAAGTAATCTATTTATAGGTTCGATGGCTTTATTAATGTGATTAGGTGTAATACCAATTTTTCTACACTTCAATAGGAAAATTCTTCTATTGATTGCTTTAGCTAATTTAGCTTTAGTTTTTGTCCAATTCTTTAAGTTCTGTACAGCTATTTCTCCATATCTTTGTTTGATGTTGTAGTAGAACCCCATTTCTGAAACTTTAGACGAAAGTAGTTCGTTGCCGAAACTAGTTAGGGTAACTTTTTTATTGGGGAATGCGGCAATGTGATAAAGAAAACTCTGTTTAGTTAATCCTAAGCTTTCGATAATTTATTATTATCATTATCAAAGAATCTGTTATTGTATTGATCGTTCTTGTTAGAATTGATTTCTTGTCTTAAAAGTAATCTATTTATAGGTTTGATGGCGTTATTAATGTGATTAGGTGTAATACCAATTTTTCTACACTTCAATAGGAAAATTCTTCTATTGATTGCTTTAGCTAATTTAGTTTTAGTTTTTGTCCAATTCTTTAAGTTCTGTACAGCTATTTCTCCATATCTTTGTTTGATGTTGTAGTAGAACCCCATTTCTGAAACTTTAGACGGAAGTAGTTCGTTGCCGAAACTAGTTAGGGTAACTTTTTCATTGGGGAATGCGGCAATGTGATGAAGAAAACTATGTTTAGTTAATCCTAAGCTTTCGATAATTCATTATTATCATTATCAAAGAATCTGTTATTGTATTGATCGTTCTTGTTAGAATTGAGTTCTTGTCTTAAAAGTAATCTATTTATAGGTTTGATGGCGTTATGAATGTGATTAGGTGTAATACCAATTTTTCTACACTTCAATAGGAAAATTCTTCTATTCATTGCTTCAGCTAATTTAGTTTTAGTTTTTGTCCAATTCTTTAAGTTCTGTACAGCTATTTCTCCATATCTTTGTTTGATGTTGTAGTAGAACCCCATTTCTAAAACTTTAAACGAAAGTAGTTCGTTGCCGAAACTAGTTAGGGTAACTTTTTTATTGGGGAATGCGGCAATGTGATGAAGAAAACTCTGTTTAGTTAATCCTAAGCTTTCGATAATTTATTATTATCATTATCAAAGAATCTGTTATTGTATTGGTCGTTCTTGTTAGAATTGATTTCTTGTCTTAAAAGTAATCTATTTATAGGTTCGATGGCGTTATTAATGTGATTAGGTGTAATACCAATTTTTCTACACTTCAATAGGAAAATTCTTCCATTGATTGCTTTAGCTAATTTAGTTTTAGTTTTTGTCCAATTCTTTAAGTTCGGTACAGCTATTTCTCCATATCTTTGTTTGATGTTGTAGTAGAACCCCATTTCTGAAACTTTAGACGAAAGTAGTTCGTTGCAGAAACTAGTTAGGGTAACTTTTTTATTGGGGAATGCGGCAATGTGATAAAGAAAACTCTGTTTAGTTAATCCTAAGCTTTCGATAATTTATTATTATCATTATCAAAGAATCTGTTATTGTATTGGTCGTTCTTGTTAGAATTGATTTCTTGTCTTAAAAGTAATCTATTTATAGGTTCGATGGCGTTATTAATGTGATTAGGTGTAATACCAATTTTTCTACACTTCAATAGGAAAATTCTTCTATTCATTGCTTCAGCTAATTTAGTTTTAATTTTTGTCCAATACTTTAAGTTCTGTACAGCTATTTCTCCATATCTTTGTTTGATGTTGTAGTAGAACCCCATTTCTAAAACTTTAAACGAAAGTAGTTCGTTGCCGAAACTAGTTACGGTAACTTTTTTATTGGGGAATGCGGCAATGTGATAAAGAAAACTCTGTTTAGTTAATCCTAAGCTTTCGATAATTTATTATTATCATTATCAAAGAATCTGTTATTGTATTGATCGTTCTTGTTAGAATTGATTTATTGTCTTAAAAGTAATCTAGTTATAGGTTTGATGGCGTTATTAATGTGATTAGGTGTAATACCAATTTTTCTACACTTCAATAGGAAAATTCTTCTATTGATTGCTTTAGCTAATTTAGTTTTAGTTTTTGTCCAATTCTTTGAGTTCTGTACAGCTATTTCTCCATATCTTTGTTTGATGTTGTAGTAGAACCCCATTTCTGAAACTTTAGACGAAAGTAGTTCGTTGCAGAAACTAGTTAGGGTAACTTTTTTATTGGGGAATGCGGCAATGTGATAAAGAAAACTCTGTTTAGTTAATCCTAAGCTTTCGATAATTCATTATTATCATTATCAAAGAATCTGTTATTGTATTGATCGTTCTTGTTAGAATTGATTTCTTGTCTTAACAGTAATCTATTTATAGGTTTGATGGCGTTATTAATGTGATTAGGTGTAATACCAATTTTTCTACACTTCAATAGGAAAATTCTTCTATTCATTGCTTCAGCTAATTTAGTTTTAGTTTTTGTCCAATTCTTTAAGTTCTGTACAGCTATTTCTCCATATCTTTGTTTGATGTTGTAGTAGAACCCCATTTCTAAAACTTTAAACGAAAGTAGTTCGTTGCCGAAACTAGTTAGGGTAACTTTTTTATTGGGGAATGCGGCAATGTGATGAAGAAAACTCTGTTTAGTTAATCCTAAGCTTTCGATAATTTATTATTATCATTATCAAAGAATCTGTTATTGTATTGGTCGTTCTTGTTAGAATTGATTTCTTGTCTTAAAAGTAATCTATTTATAGGTTCGATGGCGTTATTAATGTGATTAGGTGTAATACCAATTTTTCTACACTTCAATAGGAAAATTCTTCCATTGATTGCTTTAGCTAATTTAGTTTTAGTTTTTGTCCAATTCTTTAAGTTCGGTACAGCTATTTCTCCATATCTTTGTTTGATGTTGTAGTAGAACCCCATTTCTGAAACTTTAGACGAAAGTAGTTCGTTGCAGAAACCAGTTAGGGTAACTTTTTTATTGGGGAATGCGGCAATGTGATAAAGAAAACTCTGTTTAGTTAATCCTAAGCTTTCGATAATTTATTATTATCATTATCAAAGAATCTGTTATTGTATTGGTCGTTCTTGTTAGAATTGATTTCTTGTCTTAAAAGTAATCTATTTATAGGTTCGATGGCGTTATTAATGTGATTAGGTGTAATACCAATTTTTCTACACTTCAATTGGAAAATTCTTCTATTCATTGCTTCAGCTAATTTAGTTTTAGTTTTTGTCCAATACTTTAAGTTCTGTACAGCTATTTCTCCATATCTTTGTTTGATGTTGTAGTAGAACCCCATTTCTAAAACTTTAAACGAAAGTAGTTCGTTGCCGAAACTAGTTAGGGTAACTTTTTTATTGGGGAATGCGGCAATGTGATAAAGAAAACTCTGTTTAGTTAATCCTAAGCTTTCGATAATTTATTATTATCATTATCAAAGAATCTGTTATTGTATTGATCGTTCTTTTTAGAATTGATTTATTGTCTTAAAAGTAATCTAGTTATAGGTTTGATGGCGTTATTAATGTGATTAGGTGTAATACCAATTTTTCTACACTTCAATAGGAAAATTCTTCTATTGATTGCTTTAGCTAATTTAGTTTTAGTTTTTGTCCAATTCTTTGAGTTCTGTACAGCTATTTCTCCATATCTTTGTTTGATGTTGTAGTAGAACCCCATTTCTGAAGCTTTAGACTAAAGTAGTTCGTTGCCGAAACTAGTTAGGGTAACTTTTTTATTGGGGAATGCGGCAATGTGATAAAGAAAACTCTGTTTAGTTAATCCTAAGCTTTCGATAATTTATTATTATCATTATCAAAGAATCTGTTATTGTATTGATCGTTCTTTTTAGAATTGATTTATTGTCTTAAAAGTAATCTAGTTATAGGTTTGATGGCGTTATTAATGTGATTAGGTGTAATACCAATTTTTCTACACTTCAATAGGAAAATTCTTCTATTGATTGCTTTAGCTAATTTAGTTTTAGTTTTTGTCCAATTCTTTGAGTTCTGTACAGCTATTTCTCCATATCTTTGTTTGATGTTGTAGTAGAACCCCATTTCTGAAGCTTTAGACTAAAGTAGTTCGTTGCCGAAACTAGTTAGGGTAACTTTTTCATTGGGGAATGCGGCAATGTGATGAAGAAAACTATGTTTAGTTAATCCTAAGCTTTCGATAATTCATTATTATCATTATCAAAGAATCTGTTATTGTATTGATCGTTCTTGTTAGAATTGATTTCTTGTCTTAACAGTAATCTATTTATAGGTTTGATGGCGTTATTAATGTGATTAGGTGTAATACCAATTTTTCTACACTTCAATAGTAAAATTCTTCTATTGATTGCTTTAGCTAATTTAGTTTTAGTTTTTGTCTAATTCTTTAAGTTCTGTACAGCTATTCCTCCATATCTTTGTTTGATGTTGTAGTAGAACCCCATGTCTGAAACTTTAGACGAAAGTAGTTCGTTGCCGAAACTAGTTAGGGTAACTTTTTTATTGGGGAATGCGGCAATGTGATAAAGAACACTCTGTTTGGTTAATCCTAAGCTTTCGATAATCTATTATTATCATTATCAAAGAATCTGTTATTGTATTGGTCGTTCTTGTTAGAATTGATTTCTTGTCTTAAAAGTAATCTATTTATAGTTTCGATGGCGTTATTAATGTGATTAGGTGTAATACCAATTTTTCTACACTTCAATAGGAAAATTCTTCCATTGATTGCTTTAGCTAATTTAGTTTTAGTTTTTGTCCAATTCTTTAAGTTCTGTACAGCTATTTCTCCATATCTTTGTTTGATGTTGTAGTAGAACCCCATTTCTGAAGCTTTAGACGAAAGTAGTTCGTTGCCGAAACTAGTTAGGGTAACTTTTTTATTGGGGAATGCGGCAATGTGATAAAGAAAACTCTGTTTAGTTAATCCTAAGCTTTCGATAATTTATTATTATCATTATCAAAGAATCTGTTATTGTATTGATCGTTCTTGTTAGAATTGATTTCTTGTCTTAAAAGTAATCTATTTATAGGTTTGATGGCGTTATTAATATGATTAGGTGTAATACCAATTTTTCTACACTTCAATAGGAAAATTCATCTATTGATTGCTTTTGCTAATTTAGTTTTAGTTTTTGTCCAATTCTTTGAGTTCGGTACAGCTATTTCTCCATATCTTTGTTTGATGTTGTAGTAGAACCCCATTTCTGAAACTTTAGACGAAAGTAGTTCGTTGCCGAAACTAGTTAGGGTAACTTTTTTATTGGGGAATGCGGCAATGTGATAAAGAAAGCTCTGTTTAGTTAATCCTACGCTATCGATAATTTATTATTGTCATTATCAAAGAATCTGTTATTGTTTTGATCGTTCTTGTTAGAATTGATTTCTTGTCTTAAAAGTAATCTATTTATAGGTTTGATGGCGTTATTAATGTGATTAGGTGTAATACCAATTTTTCTACACTTCAATAGGAAAATTCTTCTATTGATTGCTTTAGCTAATTTAGTTTTAGTTTTTGTCCAATTCTTTAAGTTCTGTACAGCTATTTCTCCATATCTTTGTTTGATGTTGTAGTAGAACCCCATTTCTGAAACTTCAGACGAAAGTAGTTCGTTGCCGAAACTAGTTAGGGTAACTTTTTTATTGGGGAATCCGGCAATGTGATGAAGAAAACTCTGTTTAGTTAATCCTAAGCTTTCGATAATTTATTATTATCATTATCAAAGAATCTGTTATTGTATTGATCGTTCTTGTTAGAATTGATTTCTTGTCTTAAAAGTAATCTATTTATAGGTTTGATGGCGTTATTAATGTGATTAGGTGTAATACCAATTTTTCTACATTTCAATAGGAAAATTCTTCTATTGATTGCTTTAGCTAATTTAGTTTTAGTTTTTGTCTAACTCTTTAAGTTCTGTACAGCTATTTCTCCATATCTTTGTTTGATGTTGTAGTAGAACCCCATTTCTGAAACTTTAGACGAAAGTAGTTCGTTGCCGAAACTAGTTAGGGTAACTTTTTTATTGGGGAATGCGGCAATGTGATAAAGAAAACTCCGTTTGGTTAATCCTAAGCTTTCGATAATCTGTTATTATCATTATCAAAGAATCTGTTATTGTATTGATCGTTCTTGTTAGAATTGATTTCTTGTCTTAAAAGTAATCTATTCATAGGTTTGATGGCGTTATTAATGTGATTAGGTGTAATACCAATTTTTCTACACTTCAATAGGAAAATTCTTCTATTGATTGCTTTAGCTAATTTAGTTTTAGTTTTTGTCCAATTCTTTAAGTTCTGTACAGCTATTTCTCCATATCTTTGTTTGATGTTGTAGTAGAACCCCATTTCTGAAACTTTAGACGAAAGTAGTTCGTTGCCGAAACTAGTTAGGGTAACTTTTTTATTGGGGAATGCGGCAATGTGATAAAGAAAACTCTGTTTAGTTAATCCTAAGCTTTCGATAATTTATTATTATCATTATCTAAGAATCTGTTATTGTATTGATCGTTCTTGTTAGAATTGATTTCTTGTCTTAAAAGTAATCTATTTATAGGTTTGATGGCGTTATTAATGTGATTGGGTGTAATACCAATTTTTCTACATTTCAATAGGAAAATTCTTCTATTGATTGCTTTAGCTAATTTAGTTTTAGTTTTTGTCTAACTCTTTAAGTTCTGTACAGCTATTTCTCCATATCTTTGTTTGATGTTGTAGTAGAACCCCATTTCTGAAACTTTAGATGAAAGTAGTTCGTTGCCGAAACTAGTTAGGGTAACTTTTTTATTGGGGAATGCGGCAATGTGATAAAGAAAACTCTGTTTGGTTAATCCTAAGCTTTCGATAATTTATTATTATCATTATCAAAGAATCTGTTATTGTATTGATCGTTCTTGTTAGAATTGATTTCTTGTCTTAAAAGTAATCTATTTATAGGTTTGATGGCGTTATTAATGTGATTAGGTGAAATACCAATTTTTCTACACTTCAATAGGAAAATTCTTCTATTGATTGCCTTAGCTAATTTAGTTTTAGTTTTTGTCCAACTCTTTAAGTTCTGTACAGCTATTTCTCCATATCTTTGTTTGATGTTGTAGTAGAACCCCATTTCTGAAACTTTAGACGAAAGTAGTTCGTTGCCGAAACTAGTTAGGGTAACTTTTTTATTGGGGAATGCGGCAATGTGATAAAGAAAACTCTGTTTGGTTAATCCTAAGATTTCGATAATTTATTATTATCATTATCAAAGAATCTGTTATTGTATTGATCGTTCTTGTTAGAATTGATTTCTTGTCTTAAAAGTAATCTATTTATAGGTTCGATGGCTTTATTAATGTGATTAGGTGTAATACCAATTTTTCTACACTTCAATAGGAAAATTCTTCTATTAATTGCTTTAGCTAATTTAGTTTTAGTTTTTGTCCAATTCTTTAAGTTCTGTACAGTTATTTCTCCATATCTTTGTTTGATGTTGTAGTAGAACCCCATTTCTGAAACTTTAGACGAAAGTAGTTCGTTGCCGAAACTAGTTAGGGTAACTTTTTTATTGGGTAATGCGGCAATGTGATAAAGAAAACACTGTTTGGTTAATCCTAAGCTTTCGATAATTTATTATTATCATTATCAAAGAATCTGTTATTGTATTGATCGTTCTTGTTAGAATTGATTTCTTGTCTTAAAAGTAATCTATTTATAGGTTCGATGGCGTTATTAATGTGATTAGGTGTAATACCAATTTTTCTACACTTCAATAGGAAAATTCTTCTATTGATTGCTTTAGCTAATTTAGCTTTAGTTTTTGTCCAATTCTTTAAGTTCTGTACAGCTATTTCTCCATATCTTTGATTGATGTTGTAGTAGAACCCCATTTCTGAAACTTTAGACGGAAGTAGTTCGTTGCCGAAACTAGTTAGGGTAACTTTTTCATTGGGGAATGCGGCAATGTGATAAAGAAAACTCTGTTTAGTTAATTCTAAGCTTTCGATAATTTATTATTATCATTATCAATGAATCTGTTATTGTATTGATCGTTCTTGTTAGAATTGATTTCTTGTCTTAAAAGTAATCTATTTATAGGTTTGATGGCGTTATTAATTTGATTAGGTGTAATACCAATTTTTCTACACTTCAATAGGAAAATTCTTCTATTGATTGCTTTAGCTAATTTAGTTTTAGTTTTTGTCCAATTCTTTAAGTTCTGTACAGCTATTTCTCCATATCTTTGTTTGATGTTGTAGTAGAACCCCATTTCTGAAACTTTAGACGAAAGTAGTTCGTTGCCGAAACTAGTTAGGGTAACTTTTTTATTGGGGAATGCGGCAATGTGATAAAGAAAACTCTGTTTAGTTAATCCTAAGCTTTCGATAATTTATTATTATCATTATCAAAGAATCTGTTATTGTATTGATCGTTCTTGTTAGAATTGATTTCTTGTCTTAAAAGTAATCTATTTATAGGTTTGATGGCGTTATTAATGTGATTAGGTGTAATACCAATTTTTCTACACTTCAATAGGAAAATTCTTCTATTGATTGCTTTAGCTAATTTAGTTTTAGTTTTTGTCCAATTCTTTGAGTTCTGTACAGCTATTTCTCCATATCTTTGTTTGATGTTGTAGTAGAACCCCATTTCTGAAACTTTAGACGAAAGTAGTTCGTTGCAGAAACTAGTTAGGGTAACTTTTTTATTGGGGAATGCGGCAATGTGATAAAGAAAACTCTGTTTAGTTAATCCTAAGCTTTCGATAATTTATTATTATCATTATCAAAGAATCTGTTATTGTATTGGTCGTTCTTGTTAGAATTGATTTCTTGTCTTAAAAGTAATCTATTTATAGGTTTGATGGCGTTATTAATGTGATTAGGTGTAATACCAATTTTTCTACACTTCAATAGGAAAATTCTTCTATTGAATGCTTTAGCTAATTTAGTTTTAGTTTTTGTCCAACTCTTTAAGTTCTGTACAGCTATTTCTCCATATATTTGTTTGATGTTGTAGTAGAACCCCATTTCTGAAACTTTAGACGAAAGTAGTTCGTTGCCGAAACTAGTTAGGGTAACTTTTTTATTGGGGAATGCGGCAATGTGATAAAGAAAACTCTGTTTAGTTAATCCTAAGCTTTCGATAATTTATTATTATCATTATCAAAGAATCTGTTATTGTATTGGTCGTTCTTGTTAGAATTGATTTCTTGTCTTAAAAGTAATCTATTTATAGGTTTGATGGCGTTATTAATGTGATTAGGTGTAATACCAATTTTTCTACACTTCAATAGGAAAATTCTTCTATTAATTGCTTAAGCTAATTTAGTTTTAGTTTTTGTCCAATTCTTTAAGTTCTGTACAGCTATTTCTCCATATATTTGTTTGATGTTGTAGTAGAACCCTATTTCTGAAACTTTAGACGAAAGTAGTTCGTTGCCGAAACTAGTTAGGGTAACTTTTTTATTGGGGAATGCGGCAATGTGATAAAGAAAACTCTGTTTAGTTAATCCTAAGCTTTCGATAATTTATTATTATCATTATCAAAGAATCTGTTATTGTATTGATCGTTCTTGTTAGACTTGATTTCTTGTCTTAAAAGTAATCTATTTATAGGTTTGATGGCGTTATTAATGTGATTAGGTGTAATACCAATTTTTCTACACTTCAATAGGAAAATTCTTCTATTGATTGCTTTAGCTAATTTAGTTTTAGTTTTTGTCCAATTCTTCAAGTTCTGTACAGCTATTTCTCCATATCTTTGTTTGATGTTGTAGTAGAACCCCATTTCTGAAACTTTAGACGAAAGTAGTTCGTTGCCGAAACAAGTTAGGGTAACTTTTTTATTGGGGAATGCGGCAATGTGATAAAGAAAACTCTGTTTAGTTAATCCTAAGCTTTCGATAATTTATTATTATCATTATTAAAGAATCTGTTATTGTATTGATCGTTCTTGTTAGAATTGATTTCTTGTCTTAAAAGTAATCTATTTATAGGTTTGATGGCGTTATTAATGTGATTAGGTGTAATACCAATTTTTCTACACTTCAATAGGAAAATTCTTCTATTAATTGCTTAAGCTAATTTAGTTTTAGTTTTTGTCCAATTCTTTAAGTTCTGTACAGCTATTTCTCCATATCTTTGTTTGATGTTGTAGTAGAACCCCATTTCTAAAACTTTAAACGAAAGTAGTTCGTTGCCGAAACTAGTTAGGGTAACTTTTTTATTGGGGAATGCGGCAATGTGATAAAGAAAACTCTGTTTAGTTAATCCTAAGCTTTCGATAATTTATTATAATCATTATCAAAGAATCTGTTATTGTATTGATCCTTCTTGTTAGAATTGATTTCTTGTCTTAAAAGTAATCTATTTATAGGTTTGATGGCGTTATTAATTTGATTAGGTGTAATACCAATTTTTCTACACTTCAATAGGAAAATTCTTCCATAGATTGCTTTAGCTAATTTAGTTTTAGTTTTTGTCCAATTCTTTGAGTTCGGTACAGCTATTTCTCCATATCTTTGTTTGATGTTGTAGTAGAACCCCATTTCTGAAACTTTAGACGAAAGTAGTTCGTTGCCGAAACTAGTTAGGGTAACTTTTTTATTGGGGAATGCGGCAATGTGATAAAGAAAACTCTGTTTAGTTAATCCTACGCTCTCGATAATTTATTATTGTCATTATCAAAGAATCTGTTATTGTTTTGATCGTTCTTGTTAGAATTGATTTCTTGTCTTAAAAGTAATCTATTTATAGGTTTGATGGCGTTATTAATGTGATTAGGTGTAATACCAATTTTTCTACACTTCAATAGGAAAATTCTTCTATTAATTGCTTAAGCTAATTTAGTTTTAGTTTTTGTCCAATTCTTTAAGTTCTGTACAGCTATTTCTCCATATATTTGTTTGATGTTGTAGTAGAACCCTATTTCTGAAACTTTAGACGAAAGTAGTTCGTTGCCGAAACTAGTTAGGGTAACTTTTTTATTGGGGAATGCGGCAATGTGATAAAGAAAACTCTGTTTAGTTAATCCTAAGCTTTCGATAATTTATTATTATCATTATCAAAGAATCTGTTATTGTATTGATCGTTCTTGTTAGACTTGATTTCTTGTCTTAAAAGTAATCTATTTATAGGTTTGATGGCGTTATTAATGTGATTAGGTGTAATACCAATTTTTCTACACTTCAATAGGAAAATTCTTCTATTGATTGCTTTAGCTAATTTAGTTTTAGTTTTTGTCCAATTCTTCAAGTTCTGTACAGCTATTTCTCCATATCTTTGTTTGATGTTGTAGTAGAACCCCATTTCTGAAACTTTAGACGAAAGTAGTTCGTTGCCGAAACAAGTTAGGGTAACTTTTTTATTGGGGAATGCGGCAATGTGATAAAGAAAACTCTGTTTAGTTAATCCTAAGCTTTCGATAATTTATTATTATCATTATTAAAGAATCTGTTATTGTATTGATCGTTCTTGTTAGGATTGATTTCTTGTCTTAAAAGTAATCTATTTATAGGTTTGATGGCGTTATTAATGTGATTAGGTGTAATACCAATTTTTCTACACTTCAATAGGAAAATTCTTCTATTAATTGCTTAAGCTAATTTAGTTTTAGTTTTTGTCCAATTCTTTAAGTTCTGTACAGCTATTTCCCCATATATTTGTTTGATGTTGTAGTAGAACCCCATTTCTGAAACTTTAGACGAAAGTAGTTCGTTGCCGAAACTAGTTAGGGTAACTTTTTTATTGGGGAATGCGGCAATGTGATAAAGAAAACTCTGTTTAGTTAATCCTAAGCTTTCGATAATTTATTATTATCATTATCAAAGAATCTGTTATTGTATTGGTCGTTCTTGTTAGAATTGATTTCTTGTCTTAAAAGTAATCTACTTATAGGTTCGATGGCGTTATTAATGTGATTAGGTGTAATACCAATTTTTCTACACTTCAATAGGAAAATTCTTCTATTCATTGCTTCAGCTAATTTAGTTTTAGTTTTTGTCCAATTCTTTAAGTTCTGTACAGCTATTTCTCCATATCTTTGTTTGATGTTGTAGTAGAACCCCATTTCTGAAACTTTAGACGAAAGTAGTTCGTTGCCGAAACTAGTTAGGGTAACTTTTTTATTGGGTAATGCGGCAATGTGATAAAGAAAACACTGTTTGGTTAATCCTAAGCTTTCGATAATTTATTATTATCATTATCAAAGAATCTATTATTGTATTGATCGTTCTTGTTAGAATTGATTTCTTGTCTTAAAAGTAATCTATTTATAGGTTCGATGGCGTTATTAATGTGATTAGGTGTAATACCAATTTTTCTACACTTCAATAGGAAAATTCTTCTATTGATTGCTTTAGCTAATTTAGCTTTAGTTTTTGTCCAATTCTTTAAGTTCTGTACAGCTATTTCTCCATATCTTTGATTGATGTTGTAGTAGAACCCCATTTCTGAAACTTTAGACGGAAGTAGTTCGTTGCCGAAACTAGTTAGGGTAACTTTTTCATTGGGGAATGCGGCAATGTGATAAAGAAAACTCTGTTTAGTTAATTCTAAGCTTTCGATAATTTATTATTATCATTATCAATGAATCTGTTATTGTATTGATCGTTCTTGTTAGAATTGATTTCTTGTCTTAAAAGTAATCTATTTATAGGTTTGATGGCGTTATTAATTTGATTAGGTGTAATACCAATTTTTCTACACTTCAATAGGAAAATTCTTCTATTGATTGCTTTAGCTAATTTAGTTTTAGTTTTTGTCCAATTCTTTAAGTTCTGTACAGCTATTTCTCCATATCTTTGTTTGATGTTGTAGTAGAACCCCATTTCTGAAACTTTAGACGAAAGTAGTTCGTTGCCGAAACTAGTTAGGGTAACTTTTTTATTGGGGAATGCGGCAATGTGATAAAGAAAACTCTGTTTAGTTAATCCTAAGCTTTCGATAATTTATTATTATCATTATCAAAGAATCTGTTATTGTATTGATCGTTCTTGTTAGAATTGATTTCTTGTCTTAAAAGTAATCTATTTATAGGTTTGATGGCGTTATTAATGTGATTAGGTGTAATACCAATTTTTCTACACTTCAATAGGAAAATTCTTCTATTGATTGCTTTAGCTAATTTAGTTTTAGTTTTTGTCCAATTCTTTGAGTTCTGTACAGCTATTTCTCCATATCTTTGTTTGATGTTGTAGTAGAACCCCATTTCTGAAACTTTAGACGAAAGTAGTTCGTTGCAGAAACTAGTTAGGGTAACTTTTTTATTGGGGAATGCGGCAATGTGATAAAGAAAACTCTGTTTAGTTAATCCTAAGCTTTCGATAATTTATTATTATCATTATCAAAGAATCTGTTATTGTATTGGTCGTTCTTGTTAGAATTGATTTCTTGTCTTAAAAGTAATCTATTTATAGGTTTGATGGCGTTATTAATGTGATTAGGTGTAATATCAATTTTTCTACACTTCAATAGGAAAATTCTTCTATTGAATGCTTTAGCTAATTTAGTTTTAGTTTTTGTCCAACTCTTTAAGTTCTGTACAGCTATTTCTCCATATATTTGTTTGATGTTGTAGTAGAACCCCATTTCTGAAACTTTAGACGAAAGTAGTTCGTTGCCGAAACTAGTTAGGGTAACTTTTTTATTGGGGAATGCGGCAATGTGATAAAGAAAACTCTGTTTAGTTAATCCTAAGCTTTCGATAATTTATTATTATCATTATCAAAGAATCTGTTATTGTATTGGTCGTTCTTGTTAGAATTGATTTCTTGTCTTAAAAGTAATCTATTTATAGGTTTGATGGCGTTATTAATGTGATTAGGTGTAATACCAATTTTTCTACACTTCAATAGGAAAATTCTTCTATTAATTGCTTAAGCTAATTTAGTTTTAGTTTTTGTCCAATTCTTTAAGTTCTGTACAGCTATTTCTCCATATATTTGTTTGATGTTGTAGTAGAACCCTATTTCTGAAACTTTAGACGAAAGTAGTTCGTTGCCGAAACTAGTTAGGGTAACTTTTTTATTGGGGAATGCGGCAATGTGATAAAGAAAACTCTGTTTAGTTAATCCTAAGCTTTCGATAATTTATTATTATCATTATCAAAGAATCTGTTATTGTATTGATCGTTCTTGTTAGACTTGATTTCTTGTCTTAAAAGTAATCTATTTATAGGTTTGATGGCGTTATTAATGTGATTAGGTGTAATACCAATTTTTCTACACTTCAATAGGAAAATTCTTCTATTGATTGCTTTAGCTAATTTAGTTTTAGTTTTTGTCCAATTCTTCAAGTTCTGTACAGCTATTTCTCCATATCTTTGTTTGATGTTGTAGTAGAACCCCATTTCTGAAACTTTAGACGAAAGTAGTTCGTTGCCGAAACAAGTTAGGGTAACTTTTTTATTGGGGAATGCGGCAATGTGATAAAGAAAACTCTGTTTAGTTAATCCTAAGCTTTCGATAATTTATTATTATCATTATTAAAGAATCTGTTATTGTATTGATCGTTCTTGTTAGAATTGATTTCTTGTCTTAAAAGTAATCTATTTATAGGTTTGATGGCGTTATTAATGTGATTAGGTGTAATACCAATTTTTCTACACTTCAATAGGAAAATTCTTCTATTAATTGCTTAAGCTAATTTAGTTTTAGTTTTTGTCCAATTCTTTAAGTTCTGTACAGCTATTTCTCCATATCTTTGTTTGATGTTGTAGTAGAACCCCATTTCTAAAACTTTAAACGAAAGTAGTTCGTTGCCGAAACTAGTTAGGGTAACTTTTTTATTGGGGAATGCGGCAATGTGATAAAGAAAACTCTGTTTAGTTAATCCTAAGCTTTCGATAATTTATTATAATCATTATCAAAGAATCTGTTATTGTATTGATCCTTCTTGTTAGAATTGATTTCTTGTCTTAAAAGTAATCTATTTATAGGTTTGATGGCGTTATTAATTTGATTAGGTGTAATACCAATTTTTCTACACTTCAATAGGAAAATTCTTCCATAGATTGCTTTAGCTAATTTAGTTTTAGTTTTTGTCCAATTCTTTGAGTTCGGTACAGCTATTTCTCCATATCTTTGTTTGATGTTGTAGTAGAACCCCATTTCTGAAACTTTAGACGAAAGTAGTTCGTTGCCGAAACTAGTTAGGGTAACTTTTTTATTGGGGAATGCGGCAATGTGATAAAGAAAACTCTGTTTAGTTAATCCTACGCTCTCGATAATTTATTATTGTCATTATCAAAGAATCTGTTATTGTTTTGATCGTTCTTGTAAGAATTGATTTCTTGTCTTAAAAGTAATCTATTTATAGGTTTGATGGCGTTATTAATGTGATTAGGTGTAATACCAATTTTTCTACACTTCAATAGGAAAATTCTTCTATTAATTGCTTAAGCTAATTTAGTTTTAGTTTTTGTCCAATTCTTTAAGTTCTGTACAGCTATTTCTCCATATATTTGTTTGATGTTGTAGTAGAACCCTATTTCTGAAACTTTAGACGAAAGTAGTTCGTTGCCGAAACTAGTTAGGGTAACTTTTTTATTGGGGAATGCGGCAATGTGATAAAGAAAACTCTGTTTAGTTAATCCTAAGCTTTCGATAATTTATTATTATCATTATCAAAGAATCTGTTATTGTATTGATCGTTCTTGTTAGACTTGATTTCTTGTCTTAAAAGTAATCTATTTATAGGTTTGATGGCGTTATTAATGTGATTAGGTGTAATACCAATTTTTCTACACTTCAATAGGAAAATTCTTCTATTGATTGCTTTAGCTAATTTAGTTTTAGTTTTTGTCCAATTCTTCAAGTTCTGTACAGCTATTTCTCCATATCTTTGTTTGATGTTGTAGTAGAACCCCATTTCTGAAACTTTAGACGAAAGTAGTTCGTTGCCGAAACAAGTTAGGGTAACTTTTTTATTGGGGAATGCGGCAATGTGATAAAGAAAACTCTGTTTAGTTAATCCTAAGCTTTCGATAATTTATTATTATCATTATTAAAGAATCTGTTATTGTATTGATCGTTCTTGTTAGGATTGATTTCTTGTCTTAAAAGTAATCTATTTATAGGTTTGATGGCGTTATTAATGTGATTAGGTGTAATACCAATTTTTCTACACTTCAATAGGAAAATTCTTCTATTAATTGCTTAAGCTAATTTAGTTTTAGTTTTTGTCCAATTCTTTAAGTTCTGTACAGCTATTTCCCCATATATTTGTTTGATGTTGTAGTAGAACCCCATTTCTGAAACTTTAGACGAAAGTAGTTCGTTGCCGAAACTAGTTAGGGTAACTTTTTTATTGGGGAATGCGGCAATGTGATAAAGAAAACTCTGTTTAGTTAATCCTAAGCTTTCGATAATTTATTATTATCATTATCAAAGAATCTGTTATTGTATTGGTCGTTCTTGTTAGAATTGATTTCTTGTCTTAAAAGTAATCTACTTATAGGTTCGATGGCGTTATTAATGTGATTAGGTGTAATACCAATTTTTCTACACTTCAATAGGAAAATTCTTCTATTCATTGCTTCAGCTAATTTAGTTTTAGTTTTTGTCCAATTCTTTAAGTTCTGTACAGCTATTTCTCCATATCTTTGTTTGATGTTGTAGTAGAACCCCATTTCTAAAACTTTAAACGAAAGTAGTTCGTTGCCGAAACTAGTTAGGGTAACTTTTTTATTGGGGAATGCGGCAATGTGATAAAGAAAACTCTGTTTAGTTAATCCTAAGCTTTCGATAATTTATTATAATAATTATCAAAGAATCTGTTATTGTATTGATCCTTCTTGTTAGAATTGATTTCTTGTCTTAAAAGAAATCTATTTATAGGTTCGATGGCGTTATTAATGTGATTAGGTGTAATACCAATTTTTCTACACTTCAATAGGAAAATTCTTCTATTCATTGCTTTAGCTAATTTAGTTTTAGTTTTTGTCCAATTCTTTAAGTTCTGTACAGCTATTTCTCCATATCTTTGTTTGATGTTGTAGTAGAACCCCATTTCTGAAGCTTTAGACGAAAGTAGTTCGTTGCCGAAACTAGTTAGGGTAACTTTTTTATTGGGGAATGCGGCAATGTGATAAAGAAAACTCTGTTTAGTTAATCCTAAGCTTTCGATAATTTATTATTATCATTATCAAAGAATCTCTTATTGTATCGATCGTTCTTGTTAGAATTGATTTCTTGTCTTAAAAGTAATCTATTTATAGGTTTGATGGCGTTATTAATATGATTAGGTGTAATACCAATTTTTCTACACTTCAATAGGAAAATTCTTCTATTGATTGCTTTTGCTAATTTAGTTTTAGTTTTTGTCCAATTTTTTAAGTTCTGTACAGCTATTTCTCCATATCTTTGTTTGATGTTGTAGTAGAACCCCATTTCTGAAACTTTAGACGAAAGTAGGTCGTTGCCGAAACTAGTTAGGGTAACTTTTTCATTGGGAAATGCGGCGATGTGATAGAGAAAACTCTGTTTGGTTAATCCTAAGCTTTCGATAATTCATTATTATCATTATCAAAGAATCAGTTATTGTATTGATCGTTCTTGTTAGAATTGATTACTTGTCTTAAAAGTAATCTATTTATAGGTTTGATGGCGTTATTAATGTGATTAGGTGTAATACCAATTTTTCTACACTTCAATAGGAAAATTCTTCTATTGATTGCTTTAGCTAATTTAGTTTTAGTTTTTATCCAATTCTTTGAGTTCTGTACAGCTATTTCTCCATATCTTTGTTTGATGTTGTAGTAGAACCCCATTTCTGAAACTTTAGACGAAAGTAGTTCGTTGCAGAAACTAGTTAGGGTAACTTTTTCATTGGGGAATGCGGCGATGTGATAGAGAAAACTCTGTTTGGTTAATCCTAAGCTTTCGATAATTTATTATTATCATTATCAAAGAATCTGTTATTGTATTGGTCGTACTTGTTAGAATTGATTTCTTGTCTTAAAAGTAATCTATTTATAGGTTCGGTGGCGTTAATAATTTGATTAGGTGTAATACCAATTTTTCTACACTTCAATAGGAAAATTCTTCCATTGATTGCTTTAGCTAATTTAGTTTTAGTTTTTGTCCAATTCTTTAAGTTCTGTACAGCTATTTCTCCATATCTTTGTTTGATGTTGTAGTAGAACCCCATTTCTGAAGCTTTAGACGAAAGTAGTTCGTTGCCGAAACTAGTTAGGGTAACTTTTTTATTGGGGAATGCGGCAATGTGATAAAGAAAACTCTGTTTAGTTAATCCTAAGCTTTCGATAATTTATTATTATCATTATCAAAGAATCTGTTATTGTATCGATCGTTCTTGTTAGAATTGATTTCTTGTCTTAAAAGTAATCTATTTATAGGTTTGATGGCGTTATTAATATGATTAGGTGTAATACCAATTTTTCTACACTTCAATAGGAAAATTCTTCTATTGATTGCTTTTGCTAATTTAGTTTTAGTTTTTGTCCAATTTTTTAAGTTCTGTACAGCTATTTCTCCATATCTTTGTTTGATGTTGTAGTAGAACCCCATTTCTGAAACTTTAGACGAAAGTAGGTCGTTGCCGAAACTAGTTAGGGTAACTTTTTCATTGGGGAATGCGGCGATGTGATAAAGAAAACTCTGTTTGGTTAATCCTAAGCTTTCGATAATTCATTATGATCATTATCAAAGAATCTGTTATTGTATTGATCGTTCTTGTTAGAATTGATTACTTGTCTTAAAAGTAATCTATTTATAGGTTTGATGGCGTTATTAATGTGATTAGGTTTAATACCAATTTTTCTACACTTCAATAGGAAAATTCTTCTATTGGTTGCTTTAGCTAATGTAGTTTTAGTTTTTGTCCAATTCTTTAAGTTTTCTACAGCTATTTCTCCATATCTTTGTTTGATGTTGTAGTAGAACCCCATTTCTGAAACTTTAGACGAAAGTAGTTCGTTGCCGAAACTAGTTAGGGTAACTTTTTTATTGGGGAATGCGGCAATGTGATAAAGAAAACTCTGTTTAGTTAATCCTAAGATTTCGATAATTTATTATTATCATTATCAAAGAATCTGTTATTGTATTGATCGTTCTTGTTAGAATTGATTTCTTGTCTTGAAAGTAATCTATTTATACGTTTGATGGCGTTATTAATGTGATTAGGTGTAATACCAATTTTTCTACACTTCAATAGGAAAATTCTTCTATTGATTGCTTTAGCTAATTTAGTTTTAGTTTTTGTCCAATTCTTTGAGTTCTGTACAGCTATTTCTCCATATCTTTGTTTGATGTTGTAGTAGAACCCCATTTCTGAAACTTCAGGCGAAAGTAGTTCGTTGCCGAAACTAGTTAGGGTAACTTTTTATTGGGGAATGCGGCAATGTGATAAAGAAAACTCTGTTTAGTTAATCCTAAGCTTTCGATAATTGATTATTATCATTATCAAAGAATCTGTTATTGTATTGATCGTTCTTGTTAGAATTGATTTCTTGTCTTGAAAGTAATCTATTTATAGGTTTGATGGCGTTATTAATGTGATTAGGTGTAATACCAATTTTTCTACATTTCAATAGGAAAATTCTTCTATTGATTGCTTTAGCTAATTTAGTTTTAGTTTTTGTCTAATTCTTTAAGTTCTGTACAGCTATTTCTCCATATCTTTGTTTGATGTTGTAGTAGAACCCCATTTCTGAAACTTTAGACGAAAGTAGTTCGTTGCAGAAACTAGTTAGGGTAACTTTTTTATTGGGGAATGCGGCAATGTGATAAAGAAAACTCTGTTTAGTTAATCCTAAGCTTTCGATAATTTATTATTATCATTATCAAAGAATCTGTTATTGTATTGATCGTTCTTGTTAGAATGGATTTCTTGTCTTAAAAGTAATCTATTTATAGGTTTGATGGCGTTATTAATGTGATTAGGTGTAATACCAATTTTTCTACACTTCAATAGGAAAATTCTTCTATTGATTGCTTTAGCTAATTTAGTTTTAGTTTTTGTCCAATTCTTTAAGTTCTGTAAAGCTATTTCTCCATATCTTTGTTTGATGTTGTAGTAGAACCCCATTTGTGAAACTTTAGACGAAAGTAGTTCGTTGCCGAAACTAGTTAGGGTAACTTTTTTATTGGGGAATGCGGCAATGTGATAAAGAAAACTCTGTTTAGTTAATCCTAAGCTTTCGATAATTTATTATTATCATTATCAAAGAATCTGTTATTGTATTGATCGTTCTTGTTAGAATTGATTTCTTGTCTTAAAAGTAATCTATTTATAGGTTTGATGGCGTTATTAATGTGATTAGGTGTAATACCAATTTTTCTACACTTCAATAGGAAAATTCTTCTATTGATGGCTTTAGATAATTTAGTTTTAGTTTTTGTCCAATTCTTTAAGTTCTGTACAGCTATTTCTCCATATCTTTGTTTGATGTTGTAGTAGAACCCCATTTCTGAAGCTTTAGATGAAAGTAGTTCGTTGCCGAAACTAGTTAGGGTAACTTTTTATTGGGGAATGCGGCAATGTGATAAAGAAAACTCTGTTTAGTTGATCCTAAGCTTTCGATAATTTATTATTATCATTATCAAAGAATCTGTTATTGTATTGATCGTTCTTGTTAGAATTGAGTTCTTGTCTTAAAAGTAATCTATTCATAGGTTTGATGGCGTTATTAATGTGATTAGGTGTAATACCAATTTTTCTACACTTCAATAGGAAAATTCTTCTATTGATTGCTTTAGCTAATTTAGTTTTAGTTTTTGTCCAATTCTTTAAGTTCTGTAAAGCTATTTCTCCATATCTTTGTTTGATGTTGTAGAAGAACCCCATTTCTGAAACTTTAGACGAAAGTAGTTCGTTGCCGAAACTAGTTAGGGTAACTTTTTTATTGGGGAATGCGGCAATGTGATAAAGAAAACTCTGTTTAGTTAATCCTAAGCTCTTCGATAATTTATTATTATCATTATCAAAGAATCTGTTATTGTATTGATCGTTCTTGTTAGAATTGATTTCTTGTCTTAAAAGTAATCTATTTATAGGTTTGATGGCGTTATTAATGTGATTAGGTGTAATACCAATTTTTCTACATTTCAATAGGAAAATTCTTCTATTGATTGCTTTAGCTAATTTAGTTTTAGTTTTTGTCTAATTCTTTAAGTTCTGTACAGCTATTTCTCCATATCTTTGTTTGATGTTGTAGTAGAACCCCATTTCTGAAACTTTAGACGAAAGTAGTTCGTTGCAGAAACTAGTTAGGGTAACTTTTTTATTGGGGAATGCGGCAATGTGATAAAGAAAACTCTGTTTAGTTAATCCTAAGCTTTCGATAATTTATTATTATCATTATCAAAGAATCTGTTATTGTATTGATCGTTCTTGTTAGAATTGATTTCTTGTCTTAAAAGTAATCTATTTATAGGTTTGATGGCGTTATTAATGTGATTAGGTGTAATACCAATTTTTCTACACTTCAATAGGAAAATTCTTCTATTGATTGCTTTAGCTAATTTAGTTTTAGTTTTTGTCCAATTCTTTAAGTTCTGTAAAGCTATTTCTCCATATCTTTGTTTGATGTCGTAGTAGAACCCCATTTCTGAAACTTTAGACGAAAGTAGTTCTTTGCCGAAACTAGTTAGGGTAACTTTTTTATTGGGGAATGCGGCAATGTGATAAAGAAAACTCTGTTTAGTTAATCCTAAGCTTTCGATAATTTATTATTATCATTATCAAAGAATCTGTTATTGTATTGATCGTTCTTGTTAGACTTGATTTCTTGTCTTAAAAGTAATCTATTTATAGGTTTGATGGCGTTATTAATGTGATTAGGTGTAATACCAATTTTTCTACACTTCAATAGGAAAATTCTTCTATTGATTGCTTTAGCTAATTTAGTTTTAGTTTTTGTCCAATTCTTCAAGTTCTGTACAGCTATTTCTCCATATCTTTGTTTGATGTTGTAGTAGAACCCCATTTCTGAAACTTTAGACGAAAGTAGTTCGTTGCCGAAACTAGTTAGGGTAACTTTTTTATTGGGGAATGCGGCAATGTGATAAAGAAAACTCTGTTTAGTTAATCCTAAGCTTTCGATAATTTATTATTATCATTATTAAAGAATCTGTTATTGTATTGATCGTTCTTGTTAGAATTGATTTCTTGTCTTAAAAGTAATCTATTTATAGGTTTGATGGCGTTATTAATGTGATTAGGTGTAATACCAATTTTTCTACACTTCAATAGGAAAATTCTTCTATTAATTGCTTAAGCTAATTTAGTTTTAGTTTTTGTCCAATTCTTTAAGTTCTGTACAGCTATTTCTCCATATATTTGTTTGATGTTGTAGTAGAACCCCATTTCTGAAACTTTAGACGAAAGTAGTTCGTTGCCGAAACTAGTTAGGGTAACTTTTTTATTGGGGAATGCGGCAATGTGATAAAGAAAACTCTGTTTAGTTAATCCTAAGCTTTCGATAATTTATTATTATCATTATCAAAGAATCTGTTATTGTATTGATCGTTCTTGTTAGACTTGATTTCTTGTCTTAAAAGTAATCTATTTATAGGTTTGATGGCGTTATTAATGTGATTAGGTGTAATACCAATTTTTCTACACTTCAATAGGAAAATTCTTCTATTGATTGCTTTAGCTAATTTAGTTTTAGTTTTTGTCCAATTCTTCAAGTTCTGTACAGCTATTTCTCCATATCTTTGTTTGATGTTGTAGTAGAACCCCATTTCTGAAACTTTAGACGAAAGTAGTTCGTTGCCGAAACTAGTTAGGGTAACTTTTTTATTGGGGAATGCGGCAATGTGATAAAGAAAACTCTGTTTAGTTAATCCTAAGCTTTCGATAATTTATTATTATCATTATTAAAGAATCTGTTATTGTATTGATCGTTCTTGTTAGAATTGATTTCTTGTCTTAAAAGTAATCTATTTATAGGTTTGATGGCGTTATTAATGTGATTAGGTGTAATACCAATTTTTCTACACTTCAATAGGAAAATTCTTCTATTAATTGCTTAAGCTAATTTAGTTTTAGTTTTTGTCCAATTCTTTAAGTTCTGTACAGCTATTTCTCCATATATTTGTTTGATGTTGTAGTAGAACCCCATTTCTGAAACTTTAGACGAAAGTAGTTCGTTGCCGAAACTAGTTAGGGTAACTTTTTTATTGGGGAATGCGGCAATGTGATAAAGAAAACTCTGTTTAGTTAATCCTAAGCTTTCGATAATTTATTATTATCATTATCAAAGAATCTGTTATTGTATTGGTCGTTCTTGTTAGAATTGATTTCTTGTCTTAAAAGTAATCTACTTATAGGTTCGATGGCGTTATTAATGTGATTAGGTGTAATACCAATTTTTCTACACTTCAATAGGAAAATTCTTCTATTCATTGCTTCAGCTAATTTAGTTTTAGTTTTTGTCCAATTCTTTAAGTTCTGTACAGCTATTTCTCCATATCTTTGTTTGATGTTGTAGTAGAACCCCATTTCTAAAACTTTAAACGAAAGTAGTTCGTTGCCGAAACTAGTTAGGGTAACTTTTTTATTGGGGAATGCGGCAATGTGATAAAGAAAACTCTGTTTAGTTAATCCTAAGCTTTCGATAATTTATTATTATCATTATCAAAGAATCTGTTATTGTATTGATCCTTCTTGTTAGAATTGATTTCTTGTCTTAAAAGTAATCTATTTATAGGTTTGATGGCGTTATTAATGTGATTAGGTGTAATACCAATTTTTCTACACTTCAATAGGAAAATTCTTCTATTGATTGCTTTAGCTAATTTAGTTTTAGTTTTGTTCCAATTCTTCAAGTTCTGTACAGCTATTTCTCCATATCTTTGTTTGATGTTGTAGTAGAACCCCATTTCTGAAACTTTAGACGAAAGTAGTTCGTTGCCGAAACTAGTTAGGGTAACTTTTTTATTGGGGAATGCGGCAATGTGATAAAGAAAACTCTGTTTAGTTAATCCTAAGCTTTCGATAATTTATTATTATCATTATCAAAGAATCTGTTATTGTATTGATCGTTCTTGTTAGAATTGATTTCTTGTCTTAAAAGTAATCTATTTGTAGGTTTGATGGCGTTATTAATGTGATTAGGTGTAATACCAATTTTTCTACACTTCAATAGGAAAATTCTTCTATTGATTGCTTTAGCTAATTTAGTTTTAGTTTTTGTCCAATTCTTTGAGTTCTGTACAGCTATTTCTCCATATCTTTGTTTGATGTTGTAGTAGAACCCCATTTCTGAAACTTTAGACGAAAGTAGTTCGTTGCAGAAACTAGTTAGGGTAACTTTTTTATTGGGGAATGCGGCAATGTGATAAAGAAAACTCTGTTTAGTTAATCCTAAGCTTTCGATAATTTATTATTATCATTATCAAAGAATCTGTTATTGTATTGGTCGTACTTGTTAGAATTGATTTCTTGTCTTAAAAGTAATCTATTTATAGGTTCGGTGGCGTTAATAATTTGATTAGGTGTAATACCAATTTTTCTACACTTCAATAGGAAAATTCTCCCATTGATTGCTTTAGCTAATTTAGTTTTAGTTTTTGTCCAATTCTTTAAGTTCTGTACAGCTATTTCTCCATATCTTTGTTTGATGTTGTAGTAGAACCCCATTTCTGAAGCTTTAGACGAAAGTAGTTCGTTGCCGAAACTAGTTAGGGTAACTTTTTTATTGGGGAATGCGGCAATGTGATAAAGAAAACTCTGTTTAGTTAATCCTAAGCTTTCGATAATTTATTATTATCATTATCAAAGAATCTGTTATTGTATCGATCGTTCTTGTTAGAATTGATTTCTTGTCTTAAAAGTAATCTATTTATAGGTTTGATGGCGTTATTAATATGATTAGGTGTAATACCAATTTTTCTATACTTCAATAGGAAAATTCTTCTATTGATTGCTTTTGCTAATTTAGTTTTAGTTTTTGTCCAATTTTTTAAGTTCTGTACAGCTATTTCTCCATATCTTTGTTTGATGTTGTAGTAGAACCCCATTTCTGAAACTTTAGACGAAAGTAGGTCGTTGCCGAAACTAGTTAGGGTAACTTTTTCATTGGGGAATGCGGCGATGTGATAAAGAAAACTCTGTTTGGTTAATCCTAAGCTTTCGATAATTCATTATTATCATTATCAAAGAATCTGTTATTGTATTGTTCGTTCTTGTTAGAATTGATTTCTTGTCTTAAAAGTAATCTATTTATAGGTTTGATGGCGTTATTAATGTGATTAGGTGTAATACCAATTTTTCTACACTTCAATAGGAAAATTCTTCTATTAATTGCTTAAGCTAATTTAGTTTTAGTTTTTGTCCAATTCTTTAAGTTCTGTACAGCTATTTCTCCATATATTTGTTTGATGTTGTAGTAGAACCCCATTTCTGAAACTTTAGACGAAAGTAGTTCGTTGCCGAAACTAGTTAGGGTAACTTTTTTATTGGGGAATGCGGCAATGTGATAAAGAAAACTCTGTTTAGTTAATCCTAAGCTTTCGATAATTTATTATTATCATTATCAAAGAATCTGTTATTGTATTGATCGTTCTTGTTAGAATTGATTTCTTGTCTTGAAAGTAATCTATTTATACGTTTGATGGCGTTATTAATGTGATTAGGTGTAATACCAATTTTTCTACACTTCAATAGGAAAATTCTTCTATTGATTGCTTTAGCTAATTTAGTTTTAGTTTTTGTCCAATTTATTGAGTTCTGTACAGCTATTTCTCCATATCTTTGTTTGATGTTGTAGTAGAACCCCATTTCTGAAACTTCAGACGAAAGTAGTTCGTTGCCGAAACTAGTTAGGGTAACTTTTTATTGGGGAATGCGGCAATGTGATAAAGAAAACTCTGTTTAGTTAATCCTAAGCTTTCGATAATTTATTATTATCATTATCAAAGAATCTGTTATTGTATTGATCGTTCTTGTTAGAATTGATTTCTTGTCTTAAAAGTAATCTATTTATAGGTTTGATGGCGTTATTAATGTGATTAGGTGTAATACCAATTTTTCTACATTTCAATAGGAAAATTCTTCTATTGATTGCTTTAGCTAATTTAGTTTTAGTTTTTGTCTAATTCTTTAAGTTCTGTACAGCTATTTCTCCATATCTTTGTTTGATGTTGTAGTAGAACCCCATTTCTGAAACTTTAGACGAAAGTAGGTCGTTGCCGAAACTAGTTAGGGTAACTTTTTCATTGGGGAATGCGGCGATGTGATAAAGAAAACTCTGTTTGGTTAATCCTAAGCTTTCGATAATTCATTATTATCATTATCAAAGAATCTGTTATTGTATTGTTCGTTCTTGTTAGAATTGATTACTTGTCTTAAAAGTAATCTATTTATAGGTTTGATGGCGTTATTAATGTGATTAGGTTTAATACCAATTTTTCTACACTTCAATAGGAAAATTCTTCTATTGGTTGCTTTAGCTAATGTAGTTTTAGTTTTTGTCCAATTCTTTAAGTTTTCTACAGCTATTTCTCCATATCTTTGTTTGATGTTGTAGTAGAACCCCATTTCTGAAACTTTAGACGAAAGTAGTTCGTTGCCGAAACTAGTTAGGGTAACTTTTTTATTGGGGAATGCGGCAATGTGATAAAGAAAACTCTGTTTAGTTAATCCTAAGATTTCGATAATTTATTATTATCATTATCAAAGAATCTGTTATTGTATTGATCGTTCTTGTTAGAATTGATTTCTTGTCTTGAAAGTAATCTATTTATACGTTTGATGGCGTTATTAATGTGATTAGGTGTAATACCAATTTTTCTACACTTCAATAGGAAAATTCTTCTATTGATTGCTTTAGCTAATTTAGTTTTAGTTTTTGTCCAATTTATTGAGTTCTGTACAGCTATTTCTCCATATCTTTGTTTGATGTTGTAGTAGAACCCCATTTCTGAAACTTCAGACGAAAGTAGTTCGTTGCCGAAACTAGTTAGGGTAACTTTTTATTGGGGAATGCGGCAATGTGATAAAGAAAACTCTGTTTAGTTAATCCTAAGCTTTCGATAATTTATTATTATCATTATCAAAGAGTCTGTTATTGTATTGATCGTTCTTGTTAGAATTGATTTCTTGTCTTAAAAGTAATCTATTTATAGGTTTGATGGCGTTATTAATGTGATTAGGTGTAATACCAATTTTTCTACATTTCAATAGGAAAATTCTTCTATTGATTGCTTTAGCTAATTTAGTTTTAGTTTTTGTCTAATTCTTTAAGTTCTGTACAGCTATTTCTCCATATCTTTGTTTGATGTTGTAGTAGAACCCCATTTCTGAAACTTTAGACGAAAGTAGTTCGTTGCAGAAACTAGTTAGGGTAACTTTTTTATTGGGGAATGCGGCAATGTGATAAAGAAAACTCTGTTTAGTTAATCCTAAGCTTTCGATAATTTATTATTATCATTATCAAAGAATCTGTTATTGTATTGATCGTTCTTGTTAGAATTGATTTCTTGTCTTAAAAGTAATCTATTTATAGGTTTGATGGCGTTATTAATGTGATTAGGTGTAATACCAATTTTTCTACACTTCAATAGGAAAATTCTTCTATTGATTGCTTTAGCTAATTTAGTTTTAGTTTTTGTCCAATTCTTTAAGTTCTGTAAAGCTATTTCTCCATATCTTTGTTTGATGTCGTAGTAGAACCCCATTTCTGAAACTTTAGACGAAAGTAGTTCTTTGCCGATACTAGTTAGGGTAACTTTTTTATTGGGGAATGCGGCAATGTGATAAAGAAAACTCTGTTTAGTTAATCCTAAGCTTTCGATAATTTATTATTATCATTATCAAAGAATCTGTTATTGTATTGATCGTTCTTGTTAGAATTGATTTCTTGTCTTAAAAGTAATCTATTCATAGGTTTGATGGCGTTATTAATGTGATTAGGTGTAATACCAATTTTTCTACACTTCAATAGGAAAATTCTTCTATTGATTGCTTTAGCTAATTTAGTTTTAGTTTTTGTCCAATTGTTTAAGTTCTGTAAAGCTATTTCTCCATATCTTTGTTTGATGTTGTAGAAGAACCCCATTTCTGAAACTTTATACGAAAGTAGTTCGTTGCCGAAACTAGTTAGGGTAACTTTTTTATTGGGGAATGCGGCAATGTGATAAAGAAAACTCTGTTTAGTTAATCCTAAGCTCTTCGATAATTTATTATTATCATTATCAAAGAATCTGTTATTGTATTGATCGTTCTTGTTAGAATTGATTTCTTGTCTTAAAAGTAATCTATTTATAGGTTTGATGGCGTTATTAATGTGATTAGGTGTAATACCAATTTTTCTACACTTCAATAGGAAAATTCTTCTATTGATTGCTTTAGCTAATTTAGTTTTAGTTTTTGTCCAATTCTTTAAGTTCTGTACAGCTATTTCTCCATATCTTTGTCTGATGTTGTAGTAGAACCCCATTTCTGAAACTTTAGACGAAAGTAGTTCGTTGGCGAAACTAGTTAGGGAAACTTTTTTATTGGGGAATGCGGCAATGTGATAAAGAAACCTCTGTTTAGTTAATCCTAAGCTTCCGATAATTTATTATTATCATTATCAAAGAATCTGTTATTGTATTGATCGTTCTTGTTAGAATTGATTTCTTGTCTTAAAAGTAATCTATTTATAGGTTTGATGGCGTTATTAATGTGATTAGGTGTAATACCAATTTTTCTACACTTCAATAGGAAAATTCTTCTATTGATTGCTTTAGCTAATTTAGTTTTAGTTTTTGTCCAATTCTTCAAGTTCTGTACAGCTATTTCTCCATATCTTTGTTTGATGTTGTAGTAGAACCCCATTTCTGAAACTTTAGACGAAAGTAGTTCGTTGCCGAAACTAGTTAGGGTAATTTTTTTATTGGGGAATGCGGCAATGTGATAAAGAAAACTCTGTTTAGTTAATCCTAAGCTTTCGATAATTTATTATTATCATTATCAAAGAATCTGTTATTGTATTGGTTGTACTTGTTAGAATTGATTTCTTGTCTTAAATGTAATCTATTTATAGGTTCGGTGGCGTTAATAATGTGATTAGGTGTAATACCAATTTTTCTACACTTCAATAGGAAAATTCTTCCATTGATTGCTTTAGCTAATTTAGTTTTTGTCCAATTCTTTAAGTTCTGTACAGCTATTTCTCCATATCTTTGTTTGATGTTGTAGTAGAACCCCATTTCTAAAGCTTTAGACGAAAGTAGTTCGTTGCCGAAACTAGTTAGGGTAACTTTTTTATTGGGGAATGCGGCAATGTGATAAAGAAAACTCTGTTTAGTTAATCCTAAGCTTTCGATAATTTATTATTATCATTATCAAAGAATCTGTTATTGTATTGATCGTTCTTGTTAGAATTGATTTCTTGTCTTAAAAGTAATCTATTTATAGGTTTGATGGCGTTATTAATGTGATTAGGTGTAATACCAATTTTTCTACATTTCAACAGGAAAATTCTTCTATTGATTGCTTTAGCTAATTTAGTTTTAGTTTTTGTCTAATTCTTTAAGTTCTGTACAGCTATTTCTCCATATCTTTGTTTGATGTTGTAGTAGAACCCCATTTCTGAAACTTTAGACGAAAGTAGTTCGTTGCAGAAACTAGTTAGGGTAACTTTTTTATTGGGGAATGCGGCAATGTGATAAAGAAAACTCTGTTTAGTTAATCCTAAGCTTTCGATAATTTATTATTATCATTATCAAGGAATCTGTTATTGTATTGATCGTTCTTGTTAGAATTGATTTCTTGTCTTAAAAGTAATCTATTTATAGGTTTGATGGCGTTATTAATGTGATTAGGTGTAATACCAATTTTTCTACACTTCAATAGGAAAATTCTTCTATTGATTGCTTTAGCTAATTTAGTTTTAGTTTTTGTCCAATTCTTTAAGTTCTGTAAAGCTATTTCTCCATATCTTTGTTTGATGTTGTAGTAGAACCCCATTTCTGAAACTTTAGACGAAAGTAGTTCGTTGCAGAAACTAGTTAGGGTAACTTTTTTATTGGGGAATGCGGCAATGTGATAAAGAAAACTCTGTTTAGTTAATCCTAAGCTTTCGATAATTTATTATTATCATTATCAAAGAATCTGTTATTGTATTGGTCGTACTTGTTAGAATTGATTTCTTGTCTTAAAAGTAATCTATTTATAGGTTCGGTGGCGTTAATAATTTGATTAGGTGTAATACCAATTTTTCTACACTTCAATAGGAAAATTCTCCCATTGATTGCTTTAGCTAATTTAGTTTTAGTTTTTGTCCAATTCTTTAAGTTCTGTACAGCTATTTCTCCATATCTTTGTTTGATGTTGTAGAAGAACCCCATTTCTGAAACTTTATACGAAAGTAGTTCGTTGCCGAAACTAGTTAGGGTAACTTTTTTATTGGGGAATGCGGCAATGTGATAAAGAAAACTCTGTTTAGTTAATCCTAAGCTTTCGATAATTTATTATTATCATTATCAAAGAATCTGTTATTGTATTGATCGTTCTTGTTAGAATTGATTTCTTGTCTTGAAAGTAATCTATTTATACGTTTGATGGCGTTATTAATGTGATTAGGTGTAATACCAATTTTTCTACACTTCAATAGGAAAATTCTTCTATTGATTGCTTTAGCTAATTTAGTTTTAGTTTTTGTCCAATTTATTGAGTTCTGTACAGCTATTTCTCCATATCTTTGTTTGATGTTGTAGTAGAACCCCATTTCTGAAACTTCAGACGAAAGTAGTTCGTTGACGAAACTAGTTAGGGTAACTTTTTATTGGGGAATGCGGCAATGTGATAAAGAAAACTCTGTTTAGTTAATCCTAAGCTTTCGATAATTTATTATTATCATTATCAAAGAATCTGTTATTGTATTGATCGTTCTTGTTAGAATTGATTTCTTGTCTTAAAAGTAATCTATTTATAGGTTTGATGGCGTTATTAATGTGATTAGGTGTAATACCAATTTTTCTACATTTCAATAGGAAAATTCTTCTATTGATTGCTTTAGCTAATTTAGTTTTAGTTTTTGTCTAATTCTTTAAGTTCTGTACAGCTATTTCTCCATATCTTTGTTTGATGTTGTAGTAGAACCCCATTTCTGAAACTTTAGACGAAAGTAGGTCGTTGCCGAAACTAGTTAGGGTAACTTTTTCATTGGGGAATGCGGCGATGTGATAAAGAAAACTCTGTTTGGTTAATCCTAAGCTTTCGATAATTCATTATTATCATTATCAAAGAATCTGTTATTGTATTGTTCGTTCTTGTTAGAATTGATTACTTGTCTTAAAAGTAATCTATTTATAGGTTTGATGGCGTTATTAATGTGATTAGGTTTAATACCAATTTTTCTACACTTCAATAGGAAAATTCTTCTATTGGTTGCTTTAGCTAATGTAGTTTTAGTTTTTGTCCAATTCTTTAAGTTTTCTACAGCTATTTCTCCATATCTTTGTTTGATGTTGTAGTAGAACCCCATTTCTGAAACTTTAGACGAAAGTAGTTCGTTGCCGAAACTAGTTAGGGTAACTTTTTTATTGGGGAATGCGGCAATGTGATAAAGAAAACTCTGTTTAGTTAATCCTAAGATTTCGATAATTTATTATTATCATTATCAAAGAATCTGTTATTGTATTGATCGTTCTTGTTAGAATTGATTTCTTGTCTTGAAAGTAATCTATTTATACGTTTGATGGCGTTATTAATGTGATTAGGTGTAATACCAATTTTTCTACACTTCAATAGGAAAATTCTTCTATTGATTGCTTTAGCTAATTTAGTTTTAGTTTTTGTCCAATTTATTGAGTTCTGTACAGCTATTTCTCCATATCTTTGTTTGATGTTGTAGTAGAACCCCATTTCTGAAACTTCAGACGAAAGTAGTTCGTTGCCGAAACTAGTTAGGGTAACTTTTTATTGGGGAATGCGGCAATGTGATAAAGAAAACTCTGTTTAGTTAATCCTAAGCTTTCGATAATTTATTATTATCATTATCAAAGAATCTGTTATTGTATTGATCGTTCTTGTTAGAATTGATTTCTTGTCTTAAAAGTAATCTATTTATAGGTTTGATGGCGTTATTAATGTGATTAGGTGTAATACCAATTTTTCTACATTTCAATAGGAAAATTCTTCTATTGATTGCTTTAGCTAATTTAGTTTTAGTTTTTGTCTAATTCTTTAAGTTCTGTACAGCTATTTCTCCATATCTTTGTTTGATGTTGTAGTAGAACCCCATTTCTGAAACTTTAGACGAAAGTAGTTCGTTGCAGAAACTAGTTAGGGTAACTTTTTTATTGGGGAATGCGGCAATGTGATAAAGAAAACTCTGTTTAGTTAATCCTAAGCTTTCGATAATTTATTATTATCATTATCAAAGAATCTGTTATTGTATTGATCGTTCTTGTTAGAATTGATTTCTTGTCTTAAAAGTAATCTATTTATAGGTTTGATGGCGTTATTAATGTGATTAGGTGTAATACCAATTTTTCTACACTTCAATAGGAAAATTCTTCTATTGATTGCTTTAGCTAATTTAGTTTTAGTTTTTGTCCAATTCTTTAAGTTCTGTAAAGCTATTTCTCCATATCTTTGTTTGATGTCGTAGTAGAACCCCATTTCTGAAACTTTAGACGAAAGTAGTTCTTTGCCGATACTAGTTAGGGTAACTTTTTTATTGGGGAATGCGGCAATGTGATAAAGAAAACTCTGTTTAGTTAATCCTAAGCTTTCGATAATTTATTATTATCATTATCAAAGAATCTGTTATTGTATTGATCGTTCTTGTTAGAATTGATTTCTTGTCTTAAAAGTAATCTATTCATAGGTTTGATGGCGTTATTAATGTGATTAGGTGTAATACCAATTTTTCTACACTTCAATAGGAAAATTCTTCTATTGATTGCTTTAGCTAATTTAGTTTTAGTTTTTGTCCAATTGTTTAAGTTCTGTAAAGCTATTTCTCCATATCTTTGTTTGATGTTGTAGAAGAACCCCATTTCTGAAACTTTATACGAAAGTAGTTCGTTGCCGAAACTAGTTAGGGTAACTTTTTTATTGGGGAATGCGGCAATGTGATAAAGAAAACTCTGTTTAGTTAATCCTAAGCTCTTCGATAATTTATTATTATCATTATCAAAGAATCTGTTATTGTATTGATCGTTCTTGTTAGAATTGATTTCTTGTCTTAAAAGTAATCTATTTATAGGTTTGATGGCGTTATTAATGTGATTAGGTGTAATACCAATTTTTCTACACTTCAATAGGAAAATTCTTCTATTGATTGCTTTAGCTAATTTAGTTTTAGTTTTTGTCCAATTCTTTAAGTTCTGTACAGCTATTTCTCCATATCTTTGTCTGATGTTGTAGTAGAACCCCATTTCTGAAACTTTAGACGAAAGTAGTTCGTTGGCGAAACTAGTTAGGGAAACTTTTTTATTGGGGAATGCGGCAATGTGATAAAGAAACCTCTGTTTAGTTAATCCTAAGCTTTCGATAATTTATTATTATCATTATCAAAGAATCTGTTATTGTATTGATCGTTCTTGTTAGAATTGATTTCTTGTCTTAAAAGTAATCTATTTATAGGTTTGATGGCGTTATTAATGTGATTAGGTGTAATACCAATTTTTCTACACTTCAATAGGAAAATTCTTCTATTGATTGCTTTAGCTAATTTAGTTTTAGTTTTTGTCCAATTCTTCAAGTTCTGTACAGCTATTTCTCCATATCTTTGTTTGATGTTGTAGTAGAACCCCATTTCTGAAACTTTAGACGAAAGTAGTTCGTTGCCGAAACTAGTTAGGGTAATTTTTTTATTGGGGAATGCGGCAATGTGATAAAGAAAACTCTGTTTAGTTAATCCTAAGCTTTCGATAATTTATTATTATCATTATCAAAGAATCTGTTATTGTATTGGTTGTACTTGTTAGAATTGATTTCTTGTCTTAAATGTAATCTATTTATAGGTTCGGTGGCGTTAATAATGTGATTAGGTGTAATACCAATTTTTCTACACTTCAATAGGAAAATTCTTCCATTGATTGCTTTAGCTAATTTAGTTTTTGTCCAATTCTTTAAGTTCTGTACAGCTATTTCTCCATATCTTTGTTTGATGTTGTAGTAGAACCCCATTTCTGAAGCTTTAGACGAAAGTAGTTCGTTGCCGAAACTAGTTAGGGTAACTTTTTTATTGGGGAATGCGGCAATGTGATAAAGAAAACTCTGTTTAGTTAATCCTAAGCTTTCGATAATTTATTATTATCATTATCAAAGAATCTGTTATTGTATTGATCGTTCTTGTTAGAATTGATTTCTTGTCTTAAAAGTAATCTATTTATAGGTTTGATGGCGTTATTAATGTGATTAGGTGTAATACCAATTTTTCTACATTTCAACAGGAAAATTCTTCTATTGATTGCTTTAGCTAATTTAGTTTTAGTTTTTGTCTAATTCTTTAAGTTCTGTACAGCTATTTCTCCATATCTTTGTTTGATGTTGTAGTAGAACCCCATTTCTGAAACTTTAGACGAAAGTAGTTCGTTGCAGAAACTAGTTAGGGTAACTTTTTTATTGGGGAATGCGGCAATGTGATAAAGAAAACTCTGTTTAGTTAATCCTAAGCTTTCGATAATTTATTATTATCATTATCAAGGAATCTGTTATTGTATTGATCGTTCTTGTTAGAATTGATTTCTTGTCTTAAAAGTAATCTATTTATAGGTTTGATGGCGTTATTAATGTGATTAGGTGTAATACCAATTTTTCTACACTTCAATAGGAAAATTCTTCTATTGATTGCTTTAGCTAATTTAGTTTTAGTTTTTGTCCAATTCTTTAAGTTCTGTAAAGGTATTTCTCCATATCTTTGTTTGATGTTGTAGTAGAACCCCATTTCTGAAACTTTAGACGAAAGTAGTTCGTTGCCGAAACTAGTTAGGGTAACTTTTTTATTGGGGAATGCGGCAATGTGATAAAGAAAACTCTGTTTAGTTAATCCTAAGCTTTCGATAATTTATTATTATCATTATCAAAGAATCTGTTATTGTATTGATCGTTCTTGTTAGAATTGATTTCTTGTCTTAAAAGTAATCTATTTATAGGTTTGATGGCGTTATTAATGTGATTAGGTGTAATACCAATTTTTCTACACTTCAATAGGAAAATTCTTCTATTGATGGCTTTAGATAATTTAGTTTTAGTTTTTGTCCAATTCTTTAAGTTCTGTACAGCTATTTCTCCATATCTTTGTTTGATGTTGTAGTAGAACCCCATTTCTGAAGCTTTAGATGAAAGTAGTTCGTTGCCGAAACTAGTTAGGGTAACTTTTTATTGGGGAATGCGGCAATGTGATAAAGAAAACTCTGTTTAGTTGATCCTAAGCTTTCGATAATTTATTATTATCATTATCAAAGAATCTGTTATTGTATTGATCGTTCTTGTTAGAATTGATTTCTTGTCTTAAAAGTAATCTATTCATAGGTTTGATGGCGTTATTAATGTGATTAGGTGTAATACCAATTTTTCTACACTTCAATAGGAAAATTCTTCTATTGATTGCTTTAGCTAATTTAGTTTTAGTTTTTGTCCAATTCTTTAAGTTCTGTAAAGCTATTTCTCCATATCTTTGTTTGATGTTGTAGAAGAACCCCATTTCTGAAACTTTAGACGAAAGTAGTTCGTTGCCGAAACTAGTTAGGGTAACTTTTTTATTGGGGAATGCGGCAATGTGATAAAGAAAACTCTGTTTAGTTAATCCTAAGCTCTTCGATAATTTATTATTATCATTATCAAAGAATCTGTTATTGTATTGATCGTTCTTGTTAGAATTGATTTCTTGTCTTAAAAGTAATCTATTTATAGGTTTGATGGCGTTATTAATGTGATTAGGTGTAATACCAATTTTTCTACATTTCAATAGGAAAATTCTTCTATTGATTGCTTTAGCTAATTTAGTTTTAGTTTTTGTCTAATTCTTTAAGTTCTGTACAGCTATTTCTCCATATCTTTGTTTGATGTTGTAGTAGAACCCCATTTCTGAAACTTTAGACGAAAGTAGTTCGTTGCAGAAACTAGTTAGGGTAACTTTTTTATTGAGGAATGCGGCAATGTGATAAAGAAAACTCTGTTTAGTTAATCCTAAGCTTTCGATAATTTATTATTATCATTATCAAAGAATCTGTTATTGTATTGATCGTTCTTGTTAGACTTGATTTCTTGTCTTAAAAGTAATCTATTTATAGGTTTGATGGCGTTATTAATGTGATTAGGTGTAATACCAATTTTTCTACACTTCAATAGGAAAATTCTTCTATTGATTGCTTTAGCTAATTTAGTTTTAGTTTTTGTCCAATTCTTCAAGTTCTGTACAGCTATTTCTCCATATCTTTGTTTGATGTTGTAGTAGAACCCCATTTCTGAAACTTTAGACGAAAGTAGTTCGTTGCCGAAACAAGTTAGGGTAACTTTTTTATTGGGGAATGCGGCAATGTGATAAAGAAAACTCTGTTTAGTTAATCCTAAGCTTTCGATAATTTATTATTATCATTATTAAAGAATCTGTTATTGTATTGATCGTTCTTGTTAGGATTGATTTCTTGTCTTAAAAGTAATCTATTTATAGGTTTGATGGCGTTATTAATGTGATTAGGTGTAATACCAATTTTTCTACACTTCAATAGGAAAATTCTTCTATTAATTGCTTAAGCTAATTTAGTTTTAGTTTTTGTCCAATTCTTTAAGTTCTGTACAGCTATTTCCCCATATATTTGTTTGATGTTGTAGTAGAACCCCATTTCTGAAACTTTAGACGAAAGTAGTTCGTTGCCGAAACTAGTTAGGGTAACTTTTTTATTGGGGAATGCGGCAATGTGATAAAGAAAACTCTGTTTAGTTAATCCTAAGCTTTCGATAATTTATTATTATCATTATCAAAGAATCTGTTATTGTATTGGTCGTTCTTGTTAGAATTGATTTCTTGTCTTAAAAGTAATCTACTTATAGGTTCGATGGCGTTATTAATGTGATTAGGTGTAATACCAATTTTTCTACACTTCAATAGGAAAATTCTTCTATTCATTGCTTCAGCTAATTTAGTTTTAGTTTTTGTCCAATTCTTTAAGTTCTGTACAGCTATTTCTCCATATCTTTGTTTGATGTTGTAGTAGAACCCCATTTCTAAAACTTTAAACGAAAGTAGTTCGTTGCCGAAACTAGTTAGGGTAACTTTTTTATTGGGGAATGCGGCAATGTGATAAAGAAAACTCTGTTTAGTTAATCCTAAGCTTTCGATAATTTATTATAATAATTATCAAAGAATCTGTTATTGTATTGATCCTTCTTGTTAGAATTGATTTCTTGTCTTAAAAGAAATCTATTTATAGGTTCGATGGCGTTATTAATGTGATTAGGTGTAATACCAATTTTTCTACACTTCAATAGGAAAATTCTTCTATTCATTGCTTTAGCTAATTTAGTTTTAGTTTTTGTCCAATTCTTTAAGTTCTGTACAGCTATTTCTCCATATCTTTGTTTGATGTTGTAGTAGAACCCCATTTCTGAAGCTTTAGACGAAAGTAGTTCGTTGCCGAAACTAGTTAGGGTAACTTTTTTATTGGGGAATGCGGCAATGTGATAAAGAAAACTCTGTTTAGTTAATCCTAAGCTTTCGATAATTTATTATTATCATTATCAAAGAATCTCTTATTGTATCGATCGTTCTTGTTAGAATTGATTTCTTGTCTTAAAAGTAATCTATTTATAGGTTTGATGGCGTTATTAATATGATTAGGTGTAATACCAATTTTTCTACACTTCAATAGGAAAATTCTTCTATTGATTGCTTTTGCTAATTTAGTTTTAGTTTTTGTCCAATTTTTTAAGTTCTGTACAGCTATTTCTCCATATCTTTGTTTGATGTTGTAGTAGAACCCCATTTCTGAAACTTTAGACGAAAGTAGGTCGTTGCCGAAACTAGTTAGGGTAACTTTTTCATTGGGAAATGCGGCGATGTGATAGAGAAAACTCTGTTTGGTTAATCCTAAGCTTTCGATAATTCATTATTATCATTATCAAAGAATCAGTTATTGTATTGATCGTTCTTGTTAGAATTGATTACTTGTCTTAAAAGTAATCTATTTATAGGTTTGATGGCGTTATTAATGTGATTAGGTGTAATACCAATTTTTCTACACTTCAATAGGAAAATTCTTCTATTGATTGCTTTAGCTAATTTAGTTTTAGTTTTTATCCAATTCTTTGAGTTCTGTACAGCTATTTCTCCATATCTTTGTTTGATGTTGTAGTAGAACCCCATTTCTGAAACTTTAGACGAAAGTAGTTCGTTGCAGAAACTAGTTAGGGTAACTTTTTCATTGGGGAATGCGGCGATGTGATAGAGAAAACTCTGTTTGGTTAATCCTAAGCTTTCGATAATTTATTATTATCATTATCAAAGAATCTGTTATTGTATTGGTCGTACTTGTTAGAATTGATTTCTTGTCTTAAAAGTAATCTATTTATAGGTTCGGTGGCGTTAATAATTTGATTAGGTGTAATACCAATTTTTCTACACTTCAATAGGAAAATTCTTCCATTGATTGCTTTAGCTAATTTAGTTTTAGTTTTTGTCCAATTCTTTAAGTTCTGTACAGCTATTTCTCCATATCTTTGTTTGATGTTGTAGTAGAACCCCATTTCTGAAGCTTTAGACGAAAGTAGTTCGTTGCCGAAACTAGTTAGGGTAACTTTTTTATTGGGGAATGCGGCAATGTGATAAAGAAAACTCTGTTTAGTTAATCCTAAGCTTTCGATAATTTATTATTATCATTATCAAAGAATCTGTTATTGTATCGATCGTTCTTGTTAGAATTGATTTCTTGTCTTAAAAGTAATCTATTTATAGGTTTGATGGCGTTATTAATATGATTAGGTGTAATACCAATTTTTCTACACTTCAATAGGAAAATTCTTCTATTGATTGCTTTTGCTAATTTAGTTTTAGTTTTTGTCCAATTTTTTAAGTTCTGTACAGCTATTTCTCCATATCTTTGTTTGATGTTGTAGTAGAACCCCATTTCTGAAACTTTAGACGAAAGTAGGTCGTTGCCGAAACTAGTTAGGGTAACTTTTTCATTGGGGAATGCGGCGATGTGATAAAGAAAACTCTGTTTGGTTAATCCTAAGCTTTCGATAATTCATTATGATCATTATCAAAGAATCTGTTATTGTATTGATCGTTCTTGTTAGAATTGATTACTTGTCTTAAAAGTAATCTATTTATAGGTTTGATGGCGTTATTAATGTGATTAGGTTTAATACCAATTTTTCTACACTTCAATAGGAAAATTCTTCTATTGGTTGCTTTAGCTAATGTAGTTTTAGTTTTTGTCCAATTCTTTAAGTTTTCTACAGCTATTTCTCCATATCTTTGTTTGATGTTGTAGTAGAACCCCATTTCTGAAACTTTAGACGAAAGTAGTTCGTTGCCGAAACTAGTTAGGGTAACTTTTTTATTGGGGAATGCGGCAATGTGATAAAGAAAACTCTGTTTAGTTAATCCTAAGATTTCGATAATTTATTATTATCATTATCAAAGAATCTGTTATTGTATTGATCGTTCTTGTTAGAATTGATTTCTTGTCTTGAAAGTAATCTATTTATACGTTTGATGGCGTTATTAATGTGATTAGGTGTAATACCAATTTTTCTACACTTCAATAGGAAAATTCTTCTATTGATTGCTTTAGCTAATTTAGTTTTAGTTTTTGTCCAATTCTTTGAGTTCTGTACAGCTATTTCTCCATATCTTTGTTTGATGTTGTAGTAGAACCCCATTTCTGAAACTTCAGGCGAAAGTAGTTCGTTGCCGAAACTAGTTAGGGTAACTTTTTATTGGGGAATGCGGCAATGTGATAAAGAAAACTCTGTTTAGTTAATCCTAAGCTTTCGATAATTGATTATTATCATTATCAAAGAATCTGTTATTGTATTGATCGTTCTTGTTAGAATTGATTTCTTGTCTTGAAAGTAATCTATTTATAGGTTTGATGGCGTTATTAATGTGATTAGGTGTAATACCAATTTTTCTACATTTCAATAGGAAAATTCTTCTATTGATTGCTTTAGCTAATTTAGTTTTAGTTTTTGTCTAATTCTTTAAGTTCTGTACAGCTATTTCTCCATATCTTTGTTTGATGTTGTAGTAGAACCCCATTTCTGAAACTTTAGACGAAAGTAGTTCGTTGCAGAAACTAGTTAGGGTAACTTTTTTATTGGGGAATGCGGCAATGTGATAAAGAAAACTCTGTTTAGTTAATCCTAAGCTTTCGATAATTTATTATTATCATTATCAAAGAATCTGTTATTGTATTGATCGTTCTTGTTAGAATGGATTTCTTGTCTTAAAAGTAATCTATTTATAGGTTTGATGGCGTTATTAATGTGATTAGGTGTAATACCAATTTTTCTACACTTCAATAGGAAAATTCTTCTATTGATTGCTTTAGCTAATTTAGTTTTAGTTTTTGTCCAATTCTTTAAGTTCTGTAAAGCTATTTCTCCATATCTTTGTTTGATGTTGTAGTAGAACCCCATTTGTGAAACTTTAGACGAAAGTAGTTCGTTGCCGAAACTAGTTAGGGTAACTTTTTTATTGGGGAATGCGGCAATGTGATAAAGAAAACTCTGTTTAGTTAATCCTAAGCTTTCGATAATTTATTATTATCATTATCAAAGAATCTGTTATTGTATTGATCGTTCTTGTTAGAATTGAGTTCTTGTCTTAAAAGTAATCTATTCATAGGTTTGATGGCGTTATTAATGTGATTAGGTGTAATACCAATTTTTCTACACTTCAATAGGAAAATTCTTCTATTGATTGCTTTAGCTAATTTAGTTTTAGTTTTTGTCCAATTCTTTAAGTTCTGTAAAGCTATTTCTCCATATCTTTGTTTGATGTTGTAGAAGAACCCCATTTCTGAAACTTTAGACGAAAGTAGTTCGTTGCCGAAACTAGTTAGGGTAACTTTTTTATTGGGGAATGCGGCAATGTGATAAAGAAAACTCTGTTTAGTTAATCCTAAGCTCTTCGATAATTTATTATTATCATTATCAAAGAATCTGTTATTGTATTGATCGTTCTTGTTAGAATTGATTTCTTGTCTTAAAAGTAATCTATTTATAGGTTTGATGGCGTTATTAATGTGATTAGGTGTAATACCAATTTTTCTACATTTCAATAGGAAAATTCTTCTATTGATTGCTTTAGCTAATTTAGTTTTAGTTTTTGTCTAATTCTTTAAGTTCTGTACAGCTATTTCTCCATATCTTTGTTTGATGTTGTAGTAGAACCCCATTTCTGAAACTTTAGACGAAAGTAGTTCGTTGCAGAAACTAGTTAGGGTAACTTTTTTATTGGGGAATGCGGCAATGTGATAAAGAAAACTCTGTTTAGTTAATCCTAAGCTTTCGATAATTTATTATTATCATTATCAAAGAATCTGTTATTGTATTGATCGTTCTTGTTAGAATTGATTTCTTGTCTTAAAAGTAATCTATTTATAGGTTTGATGGCGTTATTAATGTGATTAGGTGTAATACCAATTTTTCTACACTTCAATAGGAAAATTCTTCTATTGATTGCTTTAGCTAATTTAGTTTTAGTTTTTGTCCAATTCTTTAAGTTCTGTAAAGCTATTTCTCCATATCTTTGTTTGATGTCGTAGTAGAACCCCATTTCTGAAACTTTAGACGAAAGTAGTTCTTTGCCGAAACTAGTTAGGGTAACTTTTTTATTGGGGAATGCGGCAATGTGATAAAGAAAACTCTGTTTAGTTAATCCTAAGCTTTCGATAATTTATTATTATCATTATCAAAGAATCTGTTATTGTATTGATCGTTCTTGTTAGACTTGATTTCTTGTCTTAAAAGTAATCTATTTATAGGTTTGATGGCGTTATTAATGTGATTAGGTGTAATACCAATTTTTCTACACTTCAATAGGAAAATTCTTCTATTGATTGCTTTAGCTAATTTAGTTTTAGTTTTTGTCCAATTCTTCAAGTTCTGTACAGCTATTTCTCCATATCTTTGTTTGATGTTGTAGTAGAACCCCATTTCTGAAACTTTAGACGAAAGTAGTTCGTTGCCGAAACTAGTTAGGGTAACTTTTTTATTGGGGAATGCGGCAATGTGATAAAGAAAACTCTGTTTAGTTAATCCTAAGCTTTCGATAATTTATTATTATCATTATTAAAGAATCTGTTATTGTATTGATCGTTCTTGTTAGAATTGATTTCTTGTCTTAAAAGTAATCTATTTATAGGTTTGATGGCGTTATTAATGTGATTAGGTGTAATACCAATTTTTCTACACTTCAATAGGAAAATTCTTCTATTAATTGCTTAAGCTAATTTAGTTTTAGTTTTTGTCCAATTCTTTAAGTTCTGTACAGCTATTTCTCCATATATTTGTTTGATGTTGTAGTAGAACCCCATTTCTGAAACTTTAGACGAAAGTAGTTCGTTGCCGAAACTAGTTAGGGTAACTTTTTTATTGGGGAATGCGGCAATGTGATAAAGAAAACTCTGTTTAGTTAATCCTAAGCTTTCGATAATTTATTATTATCATTATCAAAGAATCTGTTATTGTATTGATCGTTCTTGTTAGACTTGATTTCTTGTCTTAAAAGTAATCTATTTATAGGTTTGATGGCGTTATTAATGTGATTAGGTGTAATACCAATTTTTCTACACTTCAATAGGAAAATTCTTCTATTGATTGCTTTAGCTAATTTAGTTTTAGTTTTTGTCCAATTCTTCAAGTTCTGTACAGCTATTTCTCCATATCTTTGTTTGATGTTGTAGTAGAACCCCATTTCTGAAACTTTAGACGAAAGTAGTTCGTTGCCGAAACTAGTTAGGGTAACTTTTTTATTGGGGAATGCGGCAATGTGATAAAGAAAACTCTGTTTAGTTAATCCTAAGCTTTCGATAATTTATTATTATCATTATTAAAGAATCTGTTATTGTATTGATCGTTCTTGTTAGAATTGATTTCTTGTCTTAAAAGTAATCTATTTATAGGTTTGATGGCGTTATTAATGTGATTAGGTGTAATACCAATTTTTCTACACTTCAATAGGAAAATTCTTCTATTAATTGCTTAAGCTAATTTAGTTTTAGTTTTTGTCCAATTCTTTAAGTTCTGTACAGCTATTTCTCCATATATTTGTTTGATGTTGTAGTAGAACCCCATTTCTGAAACTTTAGACGAAAGTAGTTCGTTGCCGAAACTAGTTAGGGTAACTTTTTTATTGGGGAATGCGGCAATGTGATAAAGAAAACTCTGTTTAGTTAATCCTAAGCTTTCGATAATTTATTATTATCATTATCAAAGAATCTGTTATTGTATTGGTCGTTCTTGTTAGAATTGATTTCTTGTCTTAAAAGTAATCTACTTATAGGTTCGATGGCGTTATTAATGTGATTAGGTGTAATACCAATTTTTCTACACTTCAATAGGAAAATTCTTCTATTCATTGCTTCAGCTAATTTAGTTTTAGTTTTTGTCCAATTCTTTAAGTTCTGTACAGCTATTTCTCCATATCTTTGTTTGATGTTGTAGTAGAACCCCATTTCTAAAACTTTAAACGAAAGTAGTTCGTTGCCGAAACTAGTTAGGGTAACTTTTTTATTGGGGAATGCGGCAATGTGATAAAGAAAACTCTGTTTAGTTAATCCTAAGCTTTCGATAATTTATTATTATCATTATCAAAGAATCTGTTATTGTATTGATCCTTCTTGTTAGAATTGATTTCTTGTCTTAAAAGTAATCTATTTATAGGTTTGATGGCGTTATTAATGTGATTAGGTGTAATACCAATTTTTCTACACTTCAATAGGAAAATTCTTCTATTGATTGCTTTAGCTAATTTAGTTTTAGTTTTGTTCCAATTCTTCAAGTTCTGTACAGCTATTTCTCCATATCTTTGTTTGATGTTGTAGTAGAACCCCATTTCTGAAACTTTAGACGAAAGTAGTTCGTTGCCGAAACTAGTTAGGGTAACTTTTTTATTGGGGAATGCGGCAATGTGATAAAGAAAACTCTGTTTAGTTAATCCTAAGCTTTCGATAATTTATTATTATCATTATCAAAGAATCTGTTATTGTATTGATCGTTCTTGTTAGAATTGATTTCTTGTCTTAAAAGTAATCTATTTGTAGGTTTGATGGCGTTATTAATGTGATTAGGTGTAATACCAATTTTTCTACACTTCAATAGGAAAATTCTTCTATTGATTGCTTTAGCTAATTTAGTTTTAGTTTTTGTCCAATTCTTTGAGTTCTGTACAGCTATTTCTCCATATCTTTGTTTGATGTTGTAGTAGAACCCCATTTCTGAAACTTTAGACGAAAGTAGTTCGTTGCAGAAACTAGTTAGGGTAACTTTTTTATTGGGGAATGCGGCAATGTGATAAAGAAAACTCTGTTTAGTTAATCCTAAGCTTTCGATAATTTATTATTATCATTATCAAAGAATCTGTTATTGTATTGGTCGTACTTGTTAGAATTGATTTCTTGTCTTAAAAGTAATCTATTTATAGGTTCGGTGGCGTTAATAATTTGATTAGGTGTAATACCAATTTTTCTACACTTCAATAGGAAAATTCTCCCATTGATTGCTTTAGCTAATTTAGTTTTAGTTTTTGTCCAATTCTTTAAGTTCTGTACAGCTATTTCTCCATATCTTTGTTTGATGTTGTAGTAGAACCCCATTTCTGAAGCTTTAGACGAAAGTAGTTCGTTGCCGAAACTAGTTAGGGTAACTTTTTTATTGGGGAATGCGGCAATGTGATAAAGAAAACTCTGTTTAGTTAATCCTAAGCTTTCGATAATTTATTATTATCATTATCAAAGAATCTGTTATTGTATCGATCGTTCTTGTTAGAATTGATTTCTTGTCTTAAAAGTAATCTATTTATAGGTTTGATGGCGTTATTAATATGATTAGGTGTAATACCAATTTTTCTATACTTCAATAGGAAAATTCTTCTATTGATTGCTTTTGCTAATTTAGTTTTAGTTTTTGTCCAATTTTTTAAGTTCTGTACAGCTATTTCTCCATATCTTTGTTTGATGTTGTAGTAGAACCCCATTTCTGAAACTTTAGACGAAAGTAGGTCGTTGCCGAAACTAGTTAGGGTAACTTTTTCATTGGGGAATGCGGCGATGTGATAAAGAAAACTCTGTTTGGTTAATCCTAAGCTTTCGATAATTCATTATTATCATTATCAAAGAATCTGTTATTGTATTGTTCGTTCTTGTTAGAATTGATTTCTTGTCTTAAAAGTAATCTATTTATAGGTTTGATGGCGTTATTAATGTGATTAGGTGTAATACCAATTTTTCTACACTTCAATAGGAAAATTCTTCTATTAATTGCTTAAGCTAATTTAGTTTTAGTTTTTGTCCAATTCTTTAAGTTCTGTACAGCTATTTCTCCATATATTTGTTTGATGTTGTAGTAGAACCCCATTTCTGAAACTTTAGACGAAAGTAGTTCGTTGCCGAAACTAGTTAGGGTAACTTTTTTATTGGGGAATGCGGCAATGTGATAAAGAAAACTCTGTTTAGTTAATCCTAAGCTTTCGATAATTTATTATTATCATTATCAAAGAATCTGTTATTGTATTGATCGTTCTTGTTAGAATTGATTTCTTGTCTTGAAAGTAATCTATTTATACGTTTGATGGCGTTATTAATGTGATTAGGTGTAATACCAATTTTTCTACACTTCAATAGGAAAATTCTTCTATTGATTGCTTTAGCTAATTTAGTTTTAGTTTTTGTCCAATTTATTGAGTTCTGTACAGCTATTTCTCCATATCTTTGTTTGATGTTGTAGTAGAACCCCATTTCTGAAACTTCAGACGAAAGTAGTTCGTTGCCGAAACTAGTTAGGGTAACTTTTTATTGGGGAATGCGGCAATGTGATAAAGAAAACTCTGTTTAGTTAATCCTAAGCTTTCGATAATTTATTATTATCATTATCAAAGAATCTGTTATTGTATTGATCGTTCTTGTTAGAATTGATTTCTTGTCTTAAAAGTAATCTATTTATAGGTTTGATGGCGTTATTAATGTGATTAGGTGTAATACCAATTTTTCTACATTTCAATAGGAAAATTCTTCTATTGATTGCTTTAGCTAATTTAGTTTTAGTTTTTGTCTAATTCTTTAAGTTCTGTACAGCTATTTCTCCATATCTTTGTTTGATGTTGTAGTAGAACCCCATTTCTGAAACTTTAGACGAAAGTAGGTCGTTGCCGAAACTAGTTAGGGTAACTTTTTCATTGGGGAATGCGGCGATGTGATAAAGAAAACTCTGTTTGGTTAATCCTAAGCTTTCGATAATTCATTATTATCATTATCAAAGAATCTGTTATTGTATTGTTCGTTCTTGTTAGAATTGATTACTTGTCTTAAAAGTAATCTATTTATAGGTTTGATGGCGTTATTAATGTGATTAGGTTTAATACCAATTTTTCTACACTTCAATAGGAAAATTCTTCTATTGGTTGCTTTAGCTAATGTAGTTTTAGTTTTTGTCCAATTCTTTAAGTTTTCTACAGCTATTTCTCCATATCTTTGTTTGATGTTGTAGTAGAACCCCATTTCTGAAACTTTAGACGAAAGTAGTTCGTTGCCGAAACTAGTTAGGGTAACTTTTTTATTGGGGAATGCGGCAATGTGATAAAGAAAACTCTGTTTAGTTAATCCTAAGATTTCGATAATTTATTATTATCATTATCAAAGAATCTGTTATTGTATTGATCGTTCTTGTTAGAATTGATTTCTTGTCTTGAAAGTAATCTATTTATACGTTTGATGGCGTTATTAATGTGATTAGGTGTAATACCAATTTTTCTACACTTCAATAGGAAAATTCTTCTATTGATTGCTTTAGCTAATTTAGTTTTAGTTTTTGTCCAATTTATTGAGTTCTGTACAGCTATTTCTCCATATCTTTGTTTGATGTTGTAGTAGAACCCCATTTCTGAAACTTCAGACGAAAGTAGTTCGTTGCCGAAACTAGTTAGGGTAACTTTTTATTGGGGAATGCGGCAATGTGATAAAGAAAACTCTGTTTAGTTAATCCTAAGCTTTCGATAATTTATTATTATCATTATCAAAGAGTCTGTTATTGTATTGATCGTTCTTGTTAGAATTGATTTCTTGTCTTAAAAGTAATCTATTTATAGGTTTGATGGCGTTATTAATGTGATTAGGTGTAATACCAATTTTTCTACATTTCAATAGGAAAATTCTTCTATTGATTGCTTTAGCTAATTTAGTTTTAGTTTTTGTCTAATTCTTTAAGTTCTGTACAGCTATTTCTCCATATCTTTGTTTGATGTTGTAGTAGAACCCCATTTCTGAAACTTTAGACGAAAGTAGTTCGTTGCAGAAACTAGTTAGGGTAACTTTTTTATTGGGGAATGCGGCAATGTGATAAAGAAAACTCTGTTTAGTTAATCCTAAGCTTTCGATAATTTATTATTATCATTATCAAAGAATCTGTTATTGTATTGATCGTTCTTGTTAGAATTGATTTCTTGTCTTAAAAGTAATCTATTTATAGGTTTGATGGCGTTATTAATGTGATTAGGTGTAATACCAATTTTTCTACACTTCAATAGGAAAATTCTTCTATTGATTGCTTTAGCTAATTTAGTTTTAGTTTTTGTCCAATTCTTTAAGTTCTGTAAAGCTATTTCTCCATATCTTTGTTTGATGTCGTAGTAGAACCCCATTTCTGAAACTTTAGACGAAAGTAGTTCTTTGCCGATACTAGTTAGGGTAACTTTTTTATTGGGGAATGCGGCAATGTGATAAAGAAAACTCTGTTTAGTTAATCCTAAGCTTTCGATAATTTATTATTATCATTATCAAAGAATCTGTTATTGTATTGATCGTTCTTGTTAGAATTGATTTCTTGTCTTAAAAGTAATCTATTCATAGGTTTGATGGCGTTATTAATGTGATTAGGTGTAATACCAATTTTTCTACACTTCAATAGGAAAATTCTTCTATTGATTGCTTTAGCTAATTTAGTTTTAGTTTTTGTCCAATTGTTTAAGTTCTGTAAAGCTATTTCTCCATATCTTTGTTTGATGTTGTAGAAGAACCCCATTTCTGAAACTTTATACGAAAGTAGTTCGTTGCCGAAACTAGTTAGGGTAACTTTTTTATTGGGGAATGCGGCAATGTGATAAAGAAAACTCTGTTTAGTTAATCCTAAGCTCTTCGATAATTTATTATTATCATTATCAAAGAATCTGTTATTGTATTGATCGTTCTTGTTAGAATTGATTTCTTGTCTTAAAAGTAATCTATTTATAGGTTTGATGGCGTTATTAATGTGATTAGGTGTAATACCAATTTTTCTACACTTCAATAGGAAAATTCTTCTATTGATTGCTTTAGCTAATTTAGTTTTAGTTTTTGTCCAATTCTTTAAGTTCTGTACAGCTATTTCTCCATATCTTTGTCTGATGTTGTAGTAGAACCCCATTTCTGAAACTTTAGACGAAAGTAGTTCGTTGGCGAAACTAGTTAGGGAAACTTTTTTATTGGGGAATGCGGCAATGTGATAAAGAAACCTCTGTTTAGTTAATCCTAAGCTTCCGATAATTTATTATTATCATTATCAAAGAATCTGTTATTGTATTGATCGTTCTTGTTAGAATTGATTTCTTGTCTTAAAAGTAATCTATTTATAGGTTTGATGGCGTTATTAATGTGATTAGGTGTAATACCAATTTTTCTACACTTCAATAGGAAAATTCTTCTATTGATTGCTTTAGCTAATTTAGTTTTAGTTTTTGTCCAATTCTTCAAGTTCTGTACAGCTATTTCTCCATATCTTTGTTTGATGTTGTAGTAGAACCCCATTTCTGAAACTTTAGACGAAAGTAGTTCGTTGCCGAAACTAGTTAGGGTAATTTTTTTATTGGGGAATGCGGCAATGTGATAAAGAAAACTCTGTTTAGTTAATCCTAAGCTTTCGATAATTTATTATTATCATTATCAAAGAATCTGTTATTGTATTGGTTGTACTTGTTAGAATTGATTTCTTGTCTTAAATGTAATCTATTTATAGGTTCGGTGGCGTTAATAATGTGATTAGGTGTAATACCAATTTTTCTACACTTCAATAGGAAAATTCTTCCATTGATTGCTTTAGCTAATTTAGTTTTTGTCCAATTCTTTAAGTTCTGTACAGCTATTTCTCCATATCTTTGTTTGATGTTGTAGTAGAACCCCATTTCTAAAGCTTTAGACGAAAGTAGTTCGTTGCCGAAACTAGTTAGGGTAACTTTTTTATTGGGGAATGCGGCAATGTGATAAAGAAAACTCTGTTTAGTTAATCCTAAGCTTTCGATAATTTATTATTATCATTATCAAAGAATCTGTTATTGTATTGATCGTTCTTGTTAGAATTGATTTCTTGTCTTAAAAGTAATCTATTTATAGGTTTGATGGCGTTATTAATGTGATTAGGTGTAATACCAATTTTTCTACATTTCAACAGGAAAATTCTTCTATTGATTGCTTTAGCTAATTTAGTTTTAGTTTTTGTCTAATTCTTTAAGTTCTGTACAGCTATTTCTCCATATCTTTGTTTGATGTTGTAGTAGAACCCCATTTCTGAAACTTTAGACGAAAGTAGTTCGTTGCAGAAACTAGTTAGGGTAACTTTTTTATTGGGGAATGCGGCAATGTGATAAAGAAAACTCTGTTTAGTTAATCCTAAGCTTTCGATAATTTATTATTATCATTATCAAGGAATCTGTTATTGTATTGATCGTTCTTGTTAGAATTGATTTCTTGTCTTAAAAGTAATCTATTTATAGGTTTGATGGCGTTATTAATGTGATTAGGTGTAATACCAATTTTTCTACACTTCAATAGGAAAATTCTTCTATTGATTGCTTTAGCTAATTTAGTTTTAGTTTTTGTCCAATTCTTTAAGTTCTGTAAAGCTATTTCTCCATATCTTTGTTTGATGTTGTAGTAGAACCCCATTTCTGAAACTTTAGACGAAAGTAGTTCGTTGCAGAAACTAGTTAGGGTAACTTTTTTATTGGGGAATGCGGCAATGTGATAAAGAAAACTCTGTTTAGTTAATCCTAAGCTTTCGATAATTTATTATTATCATTATCAAAGAATCTGTTATTGTATTGGTCGTACTTGTTAGAATTGATTTCTTGTCTTAAAAGTAATCTATTTATAGGTTCGGTGGCGTTAATAATTTGATTAGGTGTAATACCAATTTTTCTACACTTCAATAGGAAAATTCTCCCATTGATTGCTTTAGCTAATTTAGTTTTAGTTTTTGTCCAATTCTTTAAGTTCTGTACAGCTATTTCTCCATATCTTTGTTTGATGTTGTAGAAGAACCCCATTTCTGAAACTTTATACGAAAGTAGTTCGTTGCCGAAACTAGTTAGGGTAACTTTTTTATTGGGGAATGCGGCAATGTGATAAAGAAAACTCTGTTTAGTTAATCCTAAGCTTTCGATAATTTATTATTATCATTATCAAAGAATCTGTTATTGTATTGATCGTTCTTGTTAGAATTGATTTCTTGTCTTGAAAGTAATCTATTTATACGTTTGATGGCGTTATTAATGTGATTAGGTGTAATACCAATTTTTCTACACTTCAATAGGAAAATTCTTCTATTGATTGCTTTAGCTAATTTAGTTTTAGTTTTTGTCCAATTTATTGAGTTCTGTACAGCTATTTCTCCATATCTTTGTTTGATGTTGTAGTAGAACCCCATTTCTGAAACTTCAGACGAAAGTAGTTCGTTGACGAAACTAGTTAGGGTAACTTTTTATTGGGGAATGCGGCAATGTGATAAAGAAAACTCTGTTTAGTTAATCCTAAGCTTTCGATAATTTATTATTATCATTATCAAAGAATCTGTTATTGTATTGATCGTTCTTGTTAGAATTGATTTCTTGTCTTAAAAGTAATCTATTTATAGGTTTGATGGCGTTATTAATGTGATTAGGTGTAATACCAATTTTTCTACATTTCAATAGGAAAATTCTTCTATTGATTGCTTTAGCTAATTTAGTTTTAGTTTTTGTCTAATTCTTTAAGTTCTGTACAGCTATTTCTCCATATCTTTGTTTGATGTTGTAGTAGAACCCCATTTCTGAAACTTTAGACGAAAGTAGGTCGTTGCCGAAACTAGTTAGGGTAACTTTTTCATTGGGGAATGCGGCGATGTGATAAAGAAAACTCTGTTTGGTTAATCCTAAGCTTTCGATAATTCATTATTATCATTATCAAAGAATCTGTTATTGTATTGTTCGTTCTTGTTAGAATTGATTACTTGTCTTAAAAGTAATCTATTTATAGGTTTGATGGCGTTATTAATGTGATTAGGTTTAATACCAATTTTTCTACACTTCAATAGGAAAATTCTTCTATTGGTTGCTTTAGCTAATGTAGTTTTAGTTTTTGTCCAATTCTTTAAGTTTTCTACAGCTATTTCTCCATATCTTTGTTTGATGTTGTAGTAGAACCCCATTTCTGAAACTTTAGACGAAAGTAGTTCGTTGCCGAAACTAGTTAGGGTAACTTTTTTATTGGGGAATGCGGCAATGTGATAAAGAAAACTCTGTTTAGTTAATCCTAAGATTTCGATAATTTATTATTATCATTATCAAAGAATCTGTTATTGTATTGATCGTTCTTGTTAGAATTGATTTCTTGTCTTGAAAGTAATCTATTTATACGTTTGATGGCGTTATTAATGTGATTAGGTGTAATACCAATTTTTCTACACTTCAATAGGAAAATTCTTCTATTGATTGCTTTAGCTAATTTAGTTTTAGTTTTTGTCCAATTTATTGAGTTCTGTACAGCTATTTCTCCATATCTTTGTTTGATGTTGTAGTAGAACCCCATTTCTGAAACTTCAGACGAAAGTAGTTCGTTGCCGAAACTAGTTAGGGTAACTTTTTATTGGGGAATGCGGCAATGTGATAAAGAAAACTCTGTTTAGTTAATCCTAAGCTTTCGATAATTTATTATTATCATTATCAAAGAATCTGTTATTGTATTGATCGTTCTTGTTAGAATTGATTTCTTGTCTTAAAAGTAATCTATTTATAGGTTTGATGGCGTTATTAATGTGATTAGGTGTAATACCAATTTTTCTACATTTCAATAGGAAAATTCTTCTATTGATTGCTTTAGCTAATTTAGTTTTAGTTTTTGTCTAATTCTTTAAGTTCTGTACAGCTATTTCTCCATATCTTTGTTTGATGTTGTAGTAGAACCCCATTTCTGAAACTTTAGACGAAAGTAGTTCGTTGCAGAAACTAGTTAGGGTAACTTTTTTATTGGGGAATGCGGCAATGTGATAAAGAAAACTCTGTTTAGTTAATCCTAAGCTTTCGATAATTTATTATTATCATTATCAAAGAATCTGTTATTGTATTGATCGTTCTTGTTAGAATTGATTTCTTGTCTTAAAAGTAATCTATTTATAGGTTTGATGGCGTTATTAATGTGATTAGGTGTAATACCAATTTTTCTACACTTCAATAGGAAAATTCTTCTATTGATTGCTTTAGCTAATTTAGTTTTAGTTTTTGTCCAATTCTTTAAGTTCTGTAAAGCTATTTCTCCATATCTTTGTTTGATGTCGTAGTAGAACCCCATTTCTGAAACTTTAGACGAAAGTAGTTCTTTGCCGATACTAGTTAGGGTAACTTTTTTATTGGGGAATGCGGCAATGTGATAAAGAAAACTCTGTTTAGTTAATCCTAAGCTTTCGATAATTTATTATTATCATTATCAAAGAATCTGTTATTGTATTGATCGTTCTTGTTAGAATTGATTTCTTGTCTTAAAAGTAATCTATTCATAGGTTTGATGGCGTTATTAATGTGATTAGGTGTAATACCAATTTTTCTACACTTCAATAGGAAAATTCTTCTATTGATTGCTTTAGCTAATTTAGTTTTAGTTTTTGTCCAATTGTTTAAGTTCTGTAAAGCTATTTCTCCATATCTTTGTTTGATGTTGTAGAAGAACCCCATTTCTGAAACTTTATACGAAAGTAGTTCGTTGCCGAAACTAGTTAGGGTAACTTTTTTATTGGGGAATGCGGCAATGTGATAAAGAAAACTCTGTTTAGTTAATCCTAAGCTCTTCGATAATTTATTATTATCATTATCAAAGAATCTGTTATTGTATTGATCGTTCTTGTTAGAATTGATTTCTTGTCTTAAAAGTAATCTATTTATAGGTTTGATGGCGTTATTAATGTGATTAGGTGTAATACCAATTTTTCTACACTTCAATAGGAAAATTCTTCTATTGATTGCTTTAGCTAATTTAGTTTTAGTTTTTGTCCAATTCTTTAAGTTCTGTACAGCTATTTCTCCATATCTTTGTCTGATGTTGTAGTAGAACCCCATTTCTGAAACTTTAGACGAAAGTAGTTCGTTGGCGAAACTAGTTAGGGAAACTTTTTTATTGGGGAATGCGGCAATGTGATAAAGAAACCTCTGTTTAGTTAATCCTAAGCTTTCGATAATTTATTATTATCATTATCAAAGAATCTGTTATTGTATTGATCGTTCTTGTTAGAATTGATTTCTTGTCTTAAAAGTAATCTATTTATAGGTTTGATGGCGTTATTAATGTGATTAGGTGTAATACCAATTTTTCTACACTTCAATAGGAAAATTCTTCTATTGATTGCTTTAGCTAATTTAGTTTTAGTTTTTGTCCAATTCTTCAAGTTCTGTACAGCTATTTCTCCATATCTTTGTTTGATGTTGTAGTAGAACCCCATTTCTGAAACTTTAGACGAAAGTAGTTCGTTGCCGAAACTAGTTAGGGTAATTTTTTTATTGGGGAATGCGGCAATGTGATAAAGAAAACTCTGTTTAGTTAATCCTAAGCTTTCGATAATTTATTATTATCATTATCAAAGAATCTGTTATTGTATTGGTTGTACTTGTTAGAATTGATTTCTTGTCTTAAATGTAATCTATTTATAGGTTCGGTGGCGTTAATAATGTGATTAGGTGTAATACCAATTTTTCTACACTTCAATAGGAAAATTCTTCCATTGATTGCTTTAGCTAATTTAGTTTTTGTCCAATTCTTTAAGTTCTGTACAGCTATTTCTCCATATCTTTGTTTGATGTTGTAGTAGAACCCCATTTCTGAAGCTTTAGACGAAAGTAGTTCGTTGCCGAAACTAGTTAGGGTAACTTTTTTATTGGGGAATGCGGCAATGTGATAAAGAAAACTCTGTTTAGTTAATCCTAAGCTTTCGATAATTTATTATTATCATTATCAAAGAATCTGTTATTGTATTGATCGTTCTTGTTAGAATTGATTTCTTGTCTTAAAAGTAATCTATTTATAGGTTTGATGGCGTTATTAATGTGATTAGGTGTAATACCAATTTTTCTACATTTCAACAGGAAAATTCTTCTATTGATTGCTTTAGCTAATTTAGTTTTAGTTTTTGTCTAATTCTTTAAGTTCTGTACAGCTATTTCTCCATATCTTTGTTTGATGTTGTAGTAGAACCCCATTTCTGAAAATTTAGACGAAAGTAGTTCGTTGCAGAAACTAGTTAGGGTAACTTTTTTATTGGGGAATGCGGCAATGTGATAAAGAAAACTCTGTTTAGTTAATCCTAAGCTTTCGATAATTTATTATTATCATTATCAAGGAATCTGTTATTGTATTGATCGTTCTTGTTAGAATTGATTTCTTGTCTTAAAAGTAATCTATTTATAGGTTTGATGGCGTTATTAATGTGATTAGGTGTAATACCAATTTTTCTACACTTCAATAGGAAAATTCTTCTATTGATTGCTTTAGCTAATTTAGTTTTAGTTTTTGTCCAATTCTTTAAGTTCTGTAAAGCTATTTCTCCATATCTTTGTTTGATGTTGTAGTAGAACCCCATTTCTGAAACTTTAGACGAAAGTAGTTCGTTGCCGAAACTAGTTAGGGTAACTTTTTTATTGGGGAATGCGGCAATGTGATAAAGAAAACTCTGTTTAGTTAATCCTAAGCTTTCGATAATTTATTATTATCATTATCAAAGAATCTGTTATTGTATTGATCGTTCTTGTTAGAATTGATTTCTTGTCTTAAAAGTAATCTATTTATAGGTTTGATGGCGTTATTAATGTGATTAGGTGTAATACCAATTTTTCTACACTTCAATAGGAAAATTCTTCTATTGATGGCTTTAGATAATTTAGTTTTAGTTTTTGTCCAATTCTTTAAGTTCTGTACAGCTATTTCTCCATATCTTTGTTTGATGTTGTAGTAGAACCCCATTTCTGAAGCTTTAGATGAAAGTAGTTCGTTGCCGAAACTAGTTAGGGTAACTTTTTATTGGGGAATGCGGCAATGTGATAAAGAAAACTCTGTTTAGTTGATCCTAAGCTTTCGATAATTTATTATTATCATTATCAAAGAATCTGTTATTGTATTGATCGTTCTTGTTAGAATTGATTTCTTGTCTTAAAAGTAATCTATTCATAGGTTTGATGGCGTTATTAATGTGATTAGGTGTAATACCAATTTTTCTACACTTCAATAGGAAAATTCTTCTATTGATTGCTTTAGCTAATTTAGTTTTAGTTTTTGTCCAATTCTTTAAGTTCTGTAAAGCTATTTCTCCATATCTTTGTTTGATGTTGTAGAAGAACCCCATTTCTGAAACTTTAGACGAAAGTAGTTCGTTGCCGAAACTAGTTAGGGTAACTTTTTTATTGGGGAATGCGGCAATGTGATAAAGAAAACTCTGTTTAGTTAATCCTAAGCTCTTCGATAATTTATTATTATCATTATCAAAGAATCTGTTATTGTATTGATCGTTCTTGTTAGAATTGATTTCTTGTCTTAAAAGTAATCTATTTATAGGTTTGATGGCGTTATTAATGTGATTAGGTGTAATACCAATTTTTCTACATTTCAATAGGAAAATTCTTCTATTGATTGCTTTAGCTAATTTAGTTTTAGTTTTTGTCTAATTCTTTAAGTTCTGTACAGCTATTTCTCCATATCTTTGTTTGATGTTGTAGTAGAACCCCATTTCTGAAACTTTAGACGAAAGTAGTTCGTTGCAGAAACTAGTTAGGGTAACTTTTTTATTGAGGAATGCGGCAATGTGATAAAGAAAACTCTGTTTAGTTAATCCTAAGCTTTCGATAATTTATTATTATCATTATCAAAGAATCTGTTATTGTATTGATCGTTCTTGTTAGAATTGATTTCTTGTCTTAAAAGTAATCTATTCATAGGTTTGATGGCGTTATTAATGTGATTAGGTGTAATACCAATTTTTCTACACTTCAATAGGAAAATTCTTCTATTGATTGCTTTAGCTAATTTAGTTTTAGTTTTTGTCCAATTCTTTAAGTTCTGTAAAGCTATTTCTCCATATCTTTGTTTGATGTTGTAGAAGAACCCCATTTCTGAAACTTTAGACGAAAGTAGTTCGTTGCCGAAACTAGTTAGGGTAACTTTTTTATTGGGGAATGCGGCAATGTGATAAAGAAAACTCTGTTAAGTTAATCCTAAGCTCTTCGATAATTTATTATTATCATTATCAAAGAATCTGTTATTGTATTGATCGTTCTTGTTAGAATTGATTTCTTGTCTCAAAAGTAATCTATTTATAGGTTTGATGGCGTTATTAATGTGATTAGGTGTAATACCAATTTTTCTACACTTCAATAGGAAAATTCTTCTATTGATTGCTTTAGCTGATTTAGTTTTAGTTTTTGTCCAATTCTTTAAGTTCTGTACAGCTATTTCTCCATATCTTTGTCTGATGTTGTAGTAGAACCCCATTTCTGAAACTTTAGACGAAAGTAGTTCGTTGGCGAAACTAGTTAGGGTAACTTTTTTATTGGGGAATGCGGCAATGTGATAAAGAAAACTCTGTTTAGTTAATCCTAAGCTTTCGATAATTTATTATTATCATTATCAAAGAATCTGTTATTGTATTGATCGTTCTTGTTAGAATTGATTTCTTGTCTTGAAAGTAATCTATTTATAGGTTTGATGGCGTTATTAATGTGATTAGGTGTAATACCAATTTTTCTACACTTCAATAGGAAAATTCTTCTATTGATTGCTTTAGCTAATTTAGTTTTAGTTTTTGTCCAATTCTTTAAGTTCTGTACAGCTATTTCTCCATATCTTTGTTTGATGTTGTAGTAGAACCCCATTTCTGAAACTTTAGACGAAAGTAGTTCGTTGCCGAAACTAGTTAGGGTAACTTTTTTATTGGGGAATGCGGCAATGTGATAAAGAAAACTCTGTTTAGTTAATCCTAAGCTTTCGATAATTTATTATTATCATTATCAAAGAATCTGTTATTGTATTGATCGTTCTTGTTAGAATTGATTTCTTGTCTTAAAAGTAATCTATTTATAGGTTTGATGGCGTTATTAATGTGATTAGGTGTAATACCAATTTTTCTACACTTCAATAGGAAAATTCTTCTATTGATTGCTTTAGCTAATTTAGTTTTAGTTTTTGTCCAATTCTTCAAGTTCTGTACAGCTATTTCTCCATATCTTTGTTTGATGTTGTAGTAGAACCCCATTTCTGAAACTTTAGACGAAAGTAGTTCGTTGCCGAAACTAGTTAGGGTAACTTTTTTATTGGGGAATGCGGCAATGTGATAAAGAAAACTCTGTTTAGTTAATCCTAAGCTTTCGATAATTTATTATTATCATTATCAAAGAATCTATTATTGTATTGATCGTTCTTGTTAGAATTGATTTCTTGTCTTAAAAGTAATCTATTTATAGGTTTGATGGCGTTATTAATGTGATTAGGTGTAATACCAATTTTCCTACACTTCAATAGGAAAATTCTTCTATTGATTGCTTTAGCTAATTTAGTTTTAGTTTTTGTCCAATTCTTTAAGTTCTGTACAGCTATTTCTCCATATCTTTGTTTGATGTTGTAGTAGAACCCCATTTCTGAAACTTTAGACGAAAGTAGTTCGTTGCCGAAACTAGTTAGGGTAACTTTTTTATTGGGGAATGCGGCAATGTGATGAAGAAAACTCTGTTTAGTTAATCCTAAGCTTTCGATAATTTATTATTATCATTATCAAAGAATCTGTTATTGTATTGATCGTTCTTGTTAGAATTGATTTCTTGTCTTAAAAGTAATCTATTTATAGGTTTGATGGCGTTATTAATGTGATTAGGTGTAATACCAACTTTTCTACACCTCAATAGGAAAATTCTTCTATTGATTGCTTTAGCTAATTTAGTTTTATTTTTTGTCCAATTCTTTAAGTTCTGTACAGCTATTTCTCCATATCTTTGTTTGATGTTGTAGTAGAACCCCATTTCTGAAACTTTACACAAAAGTAGTTCGTTGCCGAAACTAGTTAGGGTAACTTTTTTATTTGGGAATGCGGCAATGTGATAAAGAAAACTCTGTTTAGTTAATCCTAAGCTTTCGATAATTTATTATTATCATTATCAAAGAATCTGTTATTGTATTGATCGTTCTTGTTAGATTTGATTTCTGGTCTTAAAAGTAATCTATTTATAGGTTTGATGGCGTTATTAATGTGATTAGGTGTAATACCAATTTTTCCACACTTCGATAGGAAAATTCTTCTATTGATTGCTTTAGCTAATTTAGTTTTAGTTTTTTTCCAATTTTTTAAGTTCTGTACAGCTATTTCTCCATATCTTTGTTTGATGTTGTAGTAGAACCCCATTTCTGAAACTTTACACGAAAGTAGTTCGTTGCCGAAACTAGTTAGGGTAACTTTTTTATTGAGGAATGCGGCAATGTGATAGAGAAAACTGTTTAGTTAATCCTAAGCTTTCGATAATTTATTATTATCATTATCAAAGAATCTGTTATTGTATTGATCGTTCTTGTTAGAATTGATTTCTGGTCTTAAAAGTAATCTATTTATAGGTTTGATGGCGTTATTAATGTGATTAGGTGTAATACCAATTTTTCCACACTTCAATAGGAAAATTCTTCTATTGATTGCTTTAGCTAATTTAGTTTTAGTTTTTTTCCAATTCTTTAAGTTCTGTACAGCTATTTCTCCATATCTTTGTTTGATGTTGTAGTAGAACCCCATTTCTGAAACTTTAGACGAATGTAGTTCGTTGCCGAAACTAGTTAGGGTAACTTTTTTATTGGGGAATGCGGCAATGTGATAAAGAAAACTCTGTTTAGTTAATCCTAAGCTCTTCGATAATTTATTATTATCATTATCAAAGAATCTGTTATTGTATTGATCGTTCTTGTTAGAATTGATTTCTTGTCTTAAAAGTAATCTATTTATAGGTTTGATGGCGTTATTAATGTGATTAGGTGTAATACCAATTTTTCTACACTTCAATAGGAAAATTCTTCTATTGATTGCTTTAGCTAATTTAGTTTTAGTTTTTGTCCAATTCTTTAAGTTCTGTACAGCTATTTCTCCATATCTTTGTTTGATGTTGTAGTACTTTATGTTTTCAAGTTAAAACTTTACTTTTTTAAAAATTATTTAATTACAATAGTTACACTTTATTAATATTTATTGAAGTTAACAATATGAAGTCTATAATCATTCTGAATATAAAATATGTATAATGAAGCTATGCGGTGTCCAGTAGTGCAATTCAGCATTATGACGTAGTCGATCGTCCGATGATGGTTCGATGTAACAATGCCATATGAGGTCACGAATTCAGCTGACGGGACATCTATCGTTTCATAACTCCTCCATCCCCAAAGAAAACTCAAGGGTGAAGCGAGGGTGGAACCACTTGAGTTGGATCGATGTTGGTAGGCTTCTTTTTATGCTGAAAAACCTTTCTCATAAAGTTTCTATATTTAAATAGGAAATAACAGATTAGAAGTATGCAGATTATGGTACTTGAACTGATAGCAATTCGAGAAAAGGCCACAGGCATCTTGAGTTCATCAAGCGGATTTGCATTGTTTTCTTGAAGTTGCAGTTTATGAAGTTTGTCTAAGTTGATTTTCTTTAGCTGAATCTCTTGGATATTCAAAATTGGAAGTGGTACTTCTTGGATTCCTTCGAGAGCTATAGGATGTCCTTCGATGATATCTTTTTCGTTTTTGTATGTGTATTTTGTAGTAGCTATAGAGCATCTTGGCGGGATCGTTAATAAATAGCTTCCTTGTAAGACTGAAACTCCTGATTCTTCACAATCTGTTTGTATTTTCTGTGATTCTGGGAATATTACAATGTAATGGCTTTCGTTTATTTCTTCTATTATTGGTTCGGAGACTTTTACAGCGATTTGTTGGCAATTCTCTGGCGATGATGTGACTGAGAGGAGAGATGTGATGCAGTCTTTTGTTTCTCTGGTTACTTGTAGCCTGTTGGTTTTACAGTAGTAGACGGATTGGAGATCGATGCATTCTTCTTCTTGATACTGATATTGGTTGTTGCTCATAATTAGGTAAGTAGAAGGAGGAATAAGGACAGAATTATTTATATTAGGTACGGAATATAAGTGGTAGTAGGTAAATACGTCTGGATGGACCAGTGGAAATTCTAGTGAAAATATGATTTTATCTTTATCATAATAAACTTTAGTATCAACAATAGCATAATATTTTAATATTTGGTTTTCATTGAATAATAATTGATCATATGTGTATGTGTTATATAAAATTTGGACTATTTCTTTAAGGTCCTCACGGGAGATTACGCTTTGATGCAGAACACCTAAACTGGCAAAACTTACTGCATTTTCGATGTCATTAAGAAAGCTGGACATAGAGTCCAGATTGATTTTTATTTGACTAAAAATTTCTTGAAATTCTATGTAGTGTGAATAATCATAAGATGTTTCGTTGAGTGCTTTTCCTAATTCATTAATTTTATTGGATATTAGAAGCTGATTATTTGAAATTATTGATATTGATTCATTAACGGTATCCATAAGATTTTTGTTAAGAGTTATTTGTGAATTTACTTCTCTAATGATTTTATTTTGATCATTTTGCAGTTCGCTAATACTTGCGTATATTTTGTTGGCATCTTCTTGGTCCATATTGCCAGTAACGAGTTTCACTAGCGAGCCAAGAGGGTTGATTATTCCTCTTTTAATTCGATTAGATGGAAATATGGAGTTCATTTTGACATTTATACTATTAACTTCAAATTGCAATTGTTTATAAACATTTCTCAAAGAATGTTCATGAATATGGTTCGTCTTATTAAATAAGTTGTTTAATGAGTAATATTGTAAACTTAGATTTGTAATTTGGTTTCGGATGGGGTTTGTAGGGATATAGTGTAAAAATGTATGGGAAGCGATTTTTACCCTAGCTTGTCCTAGTTCGAAAGATAGGATGCCAGGATTACTTTTCAAGGATTTAATCTGTATCTTCTGGTTCGTCACTGTCTGAAGAGTCAACGTCCTGTGAAGTTACATTAATTAGTTTTCTTACGGGTTTAAATAGTTGTTTTTGTAAGTCGTTACTGTAATATCTTTTGATGTCAAAATGTGTTCGGGTTTATATGGAGGTTTAGTTTTAGATTGTCGTTCCGATTGTTTCTTATAAAGGGTAGTGCCAGGGGGAATGTCTGGGGGATCTGTACGTTTTTCGTTTAATTTTTCAATATTTTTTTGTTTTTTGTTACTGGTGTCGGTATGTATTCTGTCATATAATTGTTTCATAGTTTCTTTATGTTCATTTAATTGAATGTTATCTGGTTGAGCTTCGTCGTCGATTTCGATGGGATCTTTTAGGTGAAGATGTCCTAGAAGAAGGTCAATAGGCTTATGTTTTGTGACAGAGTGAATTGAGTTATTGTATCCCAAAATGGACAATCTCAATTTTTCGAATGGGTTTAATTTTGGATTCGTTAGGGATAATGTTCTCATGTGTTCTAATATTGTAGAATGAAATCTTTCTACGATTGCATTGCTATTAGGATTATGTGGAAGAGTATAATGCCAGTTAATACCATATAATTTAGCAAAGCCTTTGAGAGTGGATTGAGTAAATTCTGTGCCATTATCAGATACAATGTTTTCTGGAATTTTATACGTAGAAATGAATTGTAATAATGACTGATAGATGTGAATCGCAGATAATGTTGGAATTATATAAGCTTGTCCAAATCTACTAAAACTGTCACATACTGTCATCGTAATTGTATTGTCAAATTTAAAAGTGTCTATGTGTAACGTTTCGAGTGGTTTTCTTGGAGTTGGGGTTAGCTGAAGTTTTATTAGAGGCGGGTGTCTCTCATATTTAACTTGTTGACAAATGGAACAGTTATTGATAAAATCTTTTACGTCGTTATTTAGTTTTGGCCAATAAAATTTGGTTTTTAGTTGGTTAGCAGTCTCGTGAATTCCCCTGTGATTTGTAATGCCTTCGTGTTGTTGTTTTATAAGTTTTTGTTGTTGGGATTCGATTTTAACGTCATGTAGTATAATATTTGATTTGATTAAGATAAATGCAGAGCTTTTAAAGGTCTGGGGAACTATTCTACACATGGTTTTGAAAATAGTTTCATCGATATCGTTCTGAAAATAAAAGGCATACCGTTTCTTCGGAACAGCATAGTCTTTTAAGAATTGAATAATTTGGTTTTCAAAAGAATTTTCACTCACGTGTAAGAACCATCTGGTTCTTGCAGGGTTATCGAATAATTTTTTAATTTCTTGATGAGGGTTTTGATCAGTTTTTATTATTACTATTTGATTTAAAAATACATTTAATGGTTTCTCGGTTATTTCGATTCCAAGTATTGGGTTTTCTAAACTAGTGTGTATTGTTTGATCGTCATTTTCGTCATTTGAATCTACTTCGGGAACGAGAGATTGAGAGTCTGATTTGGTTGTAGCGTTAGTTTCATTAAATTCTTTCATATATTGAAAAATTGGCGGTAGATCAGAGCCGGAACTATTTTCGTTATCTATTGGATAAATTTCTATACGGGAAAGGGCATCCGCATTCGTGTTGCAAGAACCTTTTTTATATACGATTTCGTAGTCAAATTCCTCTAACTTCAGTCTCCAACGGACAAGTCGGGAATTTGGTTCCTTTAGAGACATTAGCCATTGTAGAGGTTTATGATCGGTGACGATTTTGAATTTATTGCCGAAAAGATATGGCCGGAAATGTTTTGTACCCCAAACTATTGCTAACAACTCTTTTTCAATTGTTGAATAATTTTGTTCAGCAGCGTTAAGTGTACGAGAAGCATATGCTATGGCTTTGTCTCCACCGATTGGTCCTTGGGAGAGGACTGCTCCTATTGCGAAATTACTTGCATCTGTGGTCAAAATGAATTCTTTGGTGAAATCGGGGTAGATGAGAATGGGTTCATTGATTAGAAGAGATTTGCAATCTTCGAATGTCTTTATGTAAATCGGGTCAAGTATATTGATGTGAGCGCCTTTTTTCAAACAGCTTGTAAAGGGTTTGGTTAATTTGGCAAAATTTTTTATAAACTTTCTGTAGTACCCGAGAAGGCCTAAGAAAGCTTTTATGTCTTTCGTGGTTTTCGGTAAGGGGTAGTTGGTAATAGCTTTTACTTTATCAGGATTGGGTTTGATGCCTTGAGGGGTGATAATATGACCTAGAAATGATACTTCTTTTCTAAGAAATTCGGATTTGTCGAGTTGAACCTTGAGGTTACTCTCACGAAGCTTTTGGAAAACACTTTTTAAATTATTAATATGTTCTTGGAGTGAGCTTGAAAAGACGATTATGTCGTCCATATAGACGAAACAAATTTTATTACGGAGTTCTTTTAGTACATTATCCATGACCCTCTGAAATGTTGCAGGGGCGTTCTTTAAACCGAAAGGCATTCTGACGTATTCGAAATGACCATTTTCAACGTTAAAAGCGGTTTTCTTAATATCGTCGGGATGCATTTCAATTTGATGAAATCCACTGGCTAAATCTAAGGTGGTGAAATAATAACAGCGTCCAAGTTTGTCAAGTATGTCAGTTATGTTTGGAATGGGATAACGGTCGTCAATGGTCTTTTCATTGATTTTTCGGTAATCAACGACGATGCGCCATTTCTTTCTTCCAGATGCATCAGCTTTTTTGGGAACAAGCCATATAGGAGATGGCCAAGGTGAGTCGCTAGGCCTAATAATCCCTTTTTCTAGCATGTCGTTAATTTGACGTTCGACTTCAGGTTTATGGATGTAGGGGTATCGATATGACTTAGTATAGACTGGAAGTTCGTCTGTTGTTTTAATTTTATGTTTGACTTGGTTGGTGAAAGATAGGGGTGAATTTTCTTTATGGAATATGTCACGAAATTGTTTACAGAGTTTTTCGATTTCGAATTTTTCTTCTGAATTTAAATGAGAAGTTCGAATGCATTGGGCAGTGTCGAAATTATAGGGATGATCGTCGGCAGGGCTTTGAACAGAAATTTGGAAGATTTCGTAATTGTCTTCAAAAGGTTCTACAACTATGGGTTTGTATAGAAAGACATCTTGAACATTTTCGGAGGTATTTATAATATCAACTGAGGCATATCCATTTTTTGAGAAAGTGACACCTTCTTTGATACTACAACTAGATAGTTCAGTGTATGGAATTCTAACAGTACCATTTGGTATATTGACAGGTATTTTTGCGGTTTCTATGGAATTGGGTTCAACATGAGCGAAAAATAAAAGTTTGCCTTTAGAAGAGTAGTGAGATAATGGTAGGTTAGCGTTTTGTGTTTTTAAAAGTGAATTTTTTAGATCGATATGTACTTCTAAATCTTTTAAAGTTTCGTAACCTATCAAGCCGTCAAAGAAATGATGGAATTTAAAAAGATGGAATTTCATGATTTTATTTGAGTTGAATTCGCGAAAAGCTGGAATTTTAGCGCAAAAATCTCTAGTAGTTGTTTGGAAGACTGAGCTGATGGTAATTGGTTCTTTATAGATATAATTTGGGAAATAATTTTCAGCAATTTCGGGGTTTATGAATGACTTTGAAGCTCCGGTATCTATCAATAATTTTAAGGGAGGATCAGAAATTATTATGTATGGAAGATCTTTCTACGTCTGATTTGTTGGTTCGGGAGCGTCTTGAAAATTTTGTTCGTCGTTGCTTTGTGTTTCTGGATTGTCAGATATTGAATTTGTGGTGTCTACATAGTCATTAAATTCATAGGGAGCAATATAATTTTGGTCATAAACGTTATCTTGGTCAAGCATGTTATTTTCATAAGGGTAGTAAGGAGTGTTTGATTGATAATAGTCATAATATTGCGTTTGCTCGACATTGTGCAGTTCTTCAGAAGTAAATCTGGGTTGTGATGGTTGGTATTGTTGTGGAGGTGGAAGTGCAAATCGATTTTGGTTTCGATTAAAGTTGGATCTGTTAAATGTATTTGACGAGATGCCACTCATAGGAGTTGGTTTGGGCTGACGGAAATTTGAATTAGGTTTCCACACATTACTCGGTGCTCTTGAAGGTTGTTGAGGACCGAAAACTTGTCTATTAGTCGGGAATCTATGTGGGATGAATCTGGGTTGAACATTGATTGGTCCACGAGGAAATGGATTTGAAAAATTTTGTATTGGCATTAAATTGTGACCGAAGTTAGGGATATTATAATTAGTTTGATTTTGATAGTTTTGATTAAATTTTGGATATGGTTTATTCTTAAAAGTTTCGTTATTTGATTTTTGAAGGTGACGGATATTATTTTCTGCAATAATAAATTGTCTAGCTGTTGCAAGAGTATCGGGTTTCATAGCTCGAATTGTGGAGCCCATAGGTTCTTTCAAACCGGCCAGAAATATTTTTAAAGCATGTGTATTGTAAAAATTTTTCTTTACGGTTGCACCAGCTTGACTAGTTTCATGACAATCAACGTAATTATGAAGAGCACTCAAATTAGACATTACTCTAGTGTAAAAATTAAGAGCAGGTTCGTTAGAATTTTGTCTCAACTGATCTAAATCAAAGAGTAATCCGTTTTCGTCTCTCTGGTCGCCAAAGTGAGCTACCAGAGTGCTTTTAACTGTTTCCCAATCTTTGTTTATGCAAATACTGTAAACTTCTCTCGCGTTTCCAACTAATTTTCCATATATTCCGAAAATTAAACTAATGTTTTGAACGCAATTGACATTTGCGGGATTTGGATCCCAATAAGTTTTAATTAAAGTGTTACTCGTCTCTAAGAAAGACGGTAATTCAAGCGGATTACCATCAAATTTTGGCACGATTTCTAATAATTTAATTTCAAATTTGGGAACAGAAATTGTTGAATTCAATTGACTATTATTAGAATTAATATTTTCTTCAATGCTTAAACTATTTAAAAGAGAACTAACTTCTAATACTGAACTTTCTTTTTCTTCGTCAGAAGAATTAAAATTAAAATTTGATTCAATACTAATATTAAGCTCACTGTCGCTTTCCACTATGGAATCTTCAGATGAGGAGAATGACATAGGCTAAGAAAGATAATAGGATAAATAATATGAGCAACTTACAGTAAAATTGCGATGATTTCCATTGATCCTCGATGGACTGCACTCTCTGGATTGGCACCGTAATCTTCTCAAACGTTTATTTGCACTTTTCGGATTGTTCAAAATTTGGAAAATTTCGCGATGAAGGTTCTTCCAAATAAACAGTAGAAACTGAAGGATAATACACGATGAGAATCCTTTTGGATCCTACTGACTGCGCCACTTTATGTTTTCAAGTTAAAACTTTACTTTTTTAAAAATTATTTAATTACAATAGTTACACTTTATTAATATTTATTGAAGTTAACAATATGAAGTCTATAATCATTCTGAATATAAAATATGTATAATGAAGCTATGCGGTGTCCAGTAGTGCAATTCAGCATTATGACGTAGTCGATCGTTCGATGATGGTTCGATGTAACAATGCCATATGAGGTCACGAATTCAGCTGACGGGACATCTATCGTTTCATAACTAGTAGAACCCCATTTCTGAAACTTTAGACGAAAGTAGTTCGTTGCCGAAACTAGTTAGGGTAACTTTTTTATTGGGGAATGCGGCAATGTGATAAAGAAAACTCTGTTCAGTTAATCCTAAGCTTTCGATAATTTATTATTATCATTATCAAAGAATCTGTTATTGTATTGATCGTTCTTGTTAGAATTGATTTCTTGTCTTAAAAGTAATCTATTTATAGGTTTGATGGCGTTATTAATGTGATTAGGTGTAATACCAATTTTTCTACACTTCAATAGGAAAATTCTTCTATTGATTGCTTTAGCTAATTTAGTTTTAGTTTTTGTCCAATTCTTTATAGGTTTGGTGGCGTTAATAATGTGATTAGGTGTAATACCAATTTTTCTACACTTCAATAGGAAAATTCTTCTATTGATTGCTTTTGCTAATTTAGTTTTAGTTTTTGTCCAATTCTTTAAGTTCTGTACAGCTATTTCTCCATATCTTTGTTTGATGTTGTAGTAGAACCCCATTTCTGAAACTTTAGACGAAAGTAGTTCGTTGCCGAAACTAGTTAGGGTAACTTTTTTATTGGGGAATGCGGCAATGTGATAAAGAAAACTCTGTTTAGTTAATCCCAAGTTTTCGATAATTTATTATTATCATTATCAAAGAATCTGTTATTGTATTGATCGTTCTTGTTAGAATTGATTTCTTGTCTTAAAAGTAATCTATTTATAGATTTGATGGCGTTATTAATGTGATTAGGTGTAATACCAATTTTTCTACACTTTAATAGGAAAATTCTTCTATTGATTGCTTTAGCTAATTTAATTTTAGTTTTTGCCCAACTCTTTAAGGTCTGTACAGCTGTTTCTCCATATCTTTGTTTGATGTTGTAGTAGAACCCCATTTCTGAAACTTTAGACGAAAGTAGTTCGCTGCCGAAACTAGTTAGGGTAACTTTTTTATTGGGGAATGCGGCAATGTGATAAAGAAAACTCTGTTTGGTTAATCCTAAGCTTTCGATAATTTATTATTATCATTATCAAAGAATCTGTTATTGTATTGATCGTTCTTGTTAGAATTGATTTCTTGTCTTAAAAGTAATCTATTTATAGGTTTGATGGCGTTATTAATGTGATTAGGTGTAATACCAATTTTTCTACACTTCAATAGGAAAATTCTTCTATTGATTGCTTTAGCTAATTTAGTTTTAGTTTTTGTCCAACTCTTTAAGTTCTGTACAGCTATTTCTCCATATCTTTGTTTGATGTTGTAGTAGAACCCCATTTCTGAAACTTTAGACGAAAGTAGTTCGTTGCCGAAACTAGTTAGGGTAACTTTTTTATTGGGGAATGCGGCAATGTGATAAAGAAAACTCTGTTTGTTTAATCCTAAGCTTTCGATAATTTATTATTATCATTATCAAAGAATCTGTTATTGTATTGATCGTTCTTGTTAGAATTGATTTCTTGTCTTAAAAGTAATCTATTTATAGGTTTGATGGCGTTATTAATGTGATTAGGTGTTGTTCGAATTTGGTTTTTAATTACCAAATTCTCCCGTGATTTTATTTCAACTTCACCTGTATACTACCTTTCGAATATTATGCTCAAAACATATAACTAAATATATCCTTATTTTCAACAGTTAATATTTCTTTACTTCACTAAAAAAGTCATTTAAATTCACTAACACCGAAGAAAAACAGATAATCATCGTTTTCTGAAATTCCACTGAATATATCTAAGTCCCCGACATCTTATCTCTTCATAAAAACGCTCGTCCAAACCCTGTTATCTGTTTCTACGAAACCGTTTCAACCCAAAAAAAAACATATCTCCAACTGGCAATTCCACTTGTGTTTGAACATTGCATTTTAAAATACTTGTATCCCATTGGTTAGACCCGAACAAGCATACATCTAGGCCTCTTGTTCATTCGTTACATTCATGACGTTAGAGTCCTTACAACACTCTAACCTCAACTCTTATTGATTCGTTTCATTCATGATGTTAGAGTCCTTACAACACTCTAACCTCAAATCTTATTCATTCATTACATTCATGATGTTAGAGTCCTTACAACACTCTAACCTCAAATCTTATTCATTCATTACATTCATGATGTTAGAGTCCTTACAACACTCTAACCTCAAGTCTTATTCATTCGTTACATACACGACGTTAGAGTCCTTACAACACTCTAACCTCAAATCTTACATTCATTACACTCATGATGTTAGAGTCCTTACAACACTCTAACCTCAAATCTTATTCATTCATTACACTCATGATGTTAGAGTCCTTACAACACTCTAACCTCAAATCTTATTCATTCATTACACTCATGACGTTAGAGTCCTTACAACACTCTAACCTCAAATCTTATTCATTCGTTACATTCATGACATTAGAGTCCTTACAACACTCTGACACCAACATTAGGTTACTTTACAACCCCTATACACCTATTTACATAGTTACTCTCAAAATTATTCACTTTCATTCACAATCTTGCATCAGAGCAGCCATCTCTCACCTTTCTTCCATTCTTCCCGCGCCCCCAATATGTTCGAATTTGATTTGAATACCAAATTCTCCTGTGATTTTATTTTTACTTCCCCTGTATAACATAATTCATATATCTTGCACAGACCTTGAAGAAATATATCATAATTCTCAAACATTTAATTTCGCACACATCCACAAACTTCCATTTCAATGATCACACCACTTGAAGAAATATATCATATTTCTAAAACATCTAACTTCCCACACATCGACAAAACTCCATTTCAGCACTACCATATACAAAATATAGACGATTATTGTTCTAGGAATTTTTCCATTTAAAATCTCAAACTTTCTCACCCACCAAAAAAGACACACGTGTACTTCCCACTCACTTTAAACTATCTTTAAATAGAAATAATATTATATTTTCACCCACTTCCCAGACACACTTCCCAGACACACTTCTCAGACACCCTCTGTCATCATACAACGTGGTACAACAAGGTACCTGATTTCATAAAATCACCCGGCGTTTGTGTCCTTAAGCTTTAATCATTTCATAAATCATCGAAGTATGTGCAAAATACTTTCAGTTATCGCGTAAATAATAAGTGAAGTCTTAATTGTCGACGCAAAAGAAATAAATTATAACTTCATGACAATATAAATCGTAACGTGACATAAGTGTTTAATTTCATTCTACGGTTCATCGTTACTTCAGTGACAAACGGCCGTAGTGGTCCTTCGCCAAACCAGATAACCTACATTCCCTCTAATTAACCCAAAGTAAAAGGGTTAAATTAGAACACCAAGATTCCAAACCCGATACATCCCATCATTGTAACCAGTCTTCTAATGTGACCACACCACCCAACAGAGTAACTTTACTTTCAAATCAACATTCGCTTCACGAACAAAACCCACCTCCAACATGCTCATTTTGCAAGGAAACAGGCCATAAAATTTATACACGCCTCCAATTCGGGATGCTTTCCGTTCCTGATCGGAACAAATACATTAAAGAAAACAAATTGTGCTTCAGGTGCCTAGGTTCCACACACACAGTTACTAACTGTAAATCCGTTAAATCATGTTCCATATGTCAAAAAAGACATCACACCTTACTCCATTTAGACAATTATCCCCCTAGACAAAACCTTGACACAAGACCTGTCGAGAGAAATGATACTCCGACCGTCGCCATGGCCTATTCCGTTCATTCCATATTAAATGAACCATGCAACCTACACTCTCTCGCAACACAACCTTCAACTCAACATTCACTCGCTAATCACTCGTTACCCAACTCACTTGAAAGGGACACCTTTACTCAGCTATGTTGTGGTACAACTCGTAGCTCTAACCCCATCAACATTTCAACATGCTCATTCTGTAACAAAGCAGGTTATAAAATTTATTCTTGCCCACACTTCAGAACACTCTCTACACTTGACCGCAAAAAATATATAATAAATAACAAAATGTGCACAGCATGTCTGGGTTTCAGACACACATTCGCCCATTGCTCGTCTACCGGTGTTTGTGCCATTTGCAGAAACAAGCACCACACTTTACTTCACTTCCCTCACACCCACAAACAAAACCCATCATTGAGACCTTTGAACATAAACCCTAACCACTCACCACCAATGCAACAATCTCCAGAATATTATCGTCAAGAAACGTACTGTTCTGGACAAGACTCATTCACAATACCTTACGGATAACCTCTCTCATACTCATTATACTCATTCTTTGGTGTGACCACACCACTTTCAAATCACAACTTACCCTCAAAAACATTCTTAGTTCACAAAAGACTCTTAACTCATAAATAAATAATTTTCAAACCAACACTTACACTCGAATAAACGATTCACTTTCATACTCAACGCTCTTTCAGTGCACTCATGCATTACTTAAACTCTTTCTCGTCAAGAAAACAATCCTTTAGTCCTCTGGAAGAGGACAGTGATACTTATATACTTGACACTTAAGAAAAACAAAAAACTTTGTGAAAAACTTAAACTTATACTTAAACATTGAGAAACAAATACTTTAACATTTAAAACCCTGGACGATTAAAAAAAAGCTTAGACACTTTGACATGAACATTACTCTTATGTGAATACCTGGATAAAGGTATTGAAATGAAGAAGATACTTGGTTGAAAAGATGAAGATACTTGGTTGAAGATGATGATACTTGGTTGAAAAGAAGAAGATACTTGGTTGAAAAGAAGATGATACTTGGTTGAAAAGATGAAGATACTTGGTTGAAGAAGAAGATACATGGTTGAAAAGAAGATGATACTTGGTTGAAAAAGAAGATACATGGTTGAAGAAGATGATACTTGGATAATATTAACACTTGGGTGACGTTTAAAAGAAAACGGCATCCCCCTTACTCATATGTTACTTAAACAATCACATTGACGACACTTTGAATTTAACACAACTTGACAAAAACATTATATACATATCTTACCCTCCTTTTCTTGACGAGAACAGAAATAACTCCTTTACATTAATTAAAACATTTTAAAAACTTACACGCAAAAGAGTCGGGTCCCCTTAACACAAACATCTATAATCATAAAAACAAACACAAAACAATCTCAAAAGAGTTAGAAAAAACTCTCTCATCCTACTTATACACTCGTGGTCACTACCTTACATTTTTGTATGCTAACTCACACTTACATTATTACTTGCACTAGCATACAATTGCACCTTAATCATACTTATACTCATACTCATATTGGCACTCAAAGCTCACATTCATAATACTTTTACACTTATTCGTACATACTCGTATTTACATTTGCATTCACATTCATTAATACTTACTCTTACTCACTTGTTGTTGCACGCATTCGTACTTGCTCTAGTCTCATGAGCATACTCTCTTACAATCACCCTCACTATACAAGTCATTTCTCCGCGTAGAAAGGGAGTAGCGCAAGCTACATTGGAGTTTTCACGTTCTCCGAAGTTCATACTTACTCTTACTCACTTGTTGTTGCACGCATTCGTACTTGCTCTAGTCTCATGAGCATACTCTCTTACAATCACCCTCACTATACAAGTCATTCCTCCGCGTAGAAAGGGAGTAGCGCAAGCTACATTGGAGTTTTCACGTTCTCCGAAGAAAAACGTTCCCTTTCTTACCCAGCACCATTCATTCTGATACATAACCAACCCGGAAAAAACACCCACATGAGCTTTCCATGCTCTCTCATGGAATTTCACACCCCTTCACAACTTGGCCCCCCTTTTTGTTTATATATGCCCGAGGTTCCTGGACCGTTACTCCTTAAACAAACTGGTACCACAATTGCTTTAACCTAGAGTCGACGCTTGGCGTGACGTAAGTCGCTAGGCCTCAATCGGACCGGGTAAGCCTCTGCCGGTGGCGAATTGCGCTGGTACATAGACCCAGTAGGCCCAAAAAAACTGCCGCTTGGCCCTCTCCCATCTCTCTCATTACTTCATCTTTCCTTCTCATGAAACTTAACCCAAACCTTACTCTTCTACAACATAATCATGTACTCAATCACTTACGCTCTCTCCTTCCTTTTATATTGCTCACATTCTTATCGTTTACAACTCTAGTCCATTTCTAGAGTATATTACTTACACTCTTATCGTTTACAACTCTAGTCCATTTCTAGAGTATATTGCTTACACTCTTATCGTTTACAACTCTAGTCCATTTCTAGAGTATATTGCTTATCTTCTTATCGTTTACAACTCTAGTCCATTTCTAGAGTATATTGCTTACACTCTTATCGTTTACAACTCTAGTCCATTTTTAGAGTATATCGCTTACACTCTTATTGTTTACAACTCTAGTCCATTTCTAGAGTATATTGCTTACAATCTTATCGTTTACAACTCTAGTCCATTTCTAGAGTATATTGCTTACACTCTTATCGTTTACAATTCTAGTCCATTTCTAGAGTATATTGCTTACACTCGTTACATTCATGACGTTAGAGTCCTTACAACACTCTAACCTCAAATCTTATTCATTCATTACACTCATGACGTTAGAGTCCTTACAACACTCTAACCTCAAATCTTATTCATTCGTTACATTCATGACGTTAGAGTCCTTACAACACTCTAACCTCAACTCTTATTCATTCGTTACATCCATGACGTTAGAGTCATTACAACACTCTAACCTCAACTCTTATTCATTCGTTTACACTCATGACGTCAGAGTCCTTACAACACTCTGACACACATTAGGCTACCTTACAACCCCTATACACCTATTTACATAGTTACTCTCAAAATTATTCACTTTCATTCACAATCCTGCATCAAAACTGTACACACACTCACGCTCCATACCCTTTCACTAACATCAGCATTCGATGTCTGAGAGCAGCCATCTCTCACCTCTCTTCCATTCTTCCCGCGCCCCCAATATGTTCGAATTTGGTTTTTAATTACCAAATTCTCCCGTGATTTTATTTCAACTTATATATGGAGAAATAGCTGTACAGAACTTAAAGAATTGGACAAAAACTAAAACTAAATTAGCTAAAGCAATCAATAGAAGAATTTTCCTATTGAAGTGTAGAAAAATTGGTATTACACCTAATCACATTAATAACGCCATCAAACCAATAAATAGATTACTTTTAAGACAAGAAATCAATTCTAACAAGAACGATCAATACAATAACAGATTCTTCGATAATGATAATAATAAATTATCGAAAGCTTAGGATTAACTAAACAGAGTTTTTTTATCACATTGCCGCATTCCCCAATAAAAAAGTTACCCTTACTAGTTTCGGCAACGAACTACTTTCGTCTAAAGTTTCAGAAATGGGGTTCTACTACAACATCAAACAAAGATATGGAGAAATAGCTGTACAGAACTTAAAGAATTGGACAAAAACTAAAACTAAATTAGCTAATGCAATCAATAGAAGAATTTTCCTATTGAAGTGTAGAAAAATTGGTATTGCACCTAATCACATTAATAATGCCATCAAACCTATAAATAGATTACTTTTAAGACAAGAAATCAATTCTAACAAGAACGATCAATACAATAACAGATTCTTTGATAATGATAATAATAAATTATCGAAAGCTTAGGATTAACTAAACAGAGTTTTCTTTATCACATTGCCACATTCCCCAATAAAAAAGTTACCCTAACTAGTTTCGGCAACGAACTACATTCGTCTAAAGTTTCAGAAATGGGGTTCTACTACAACATCAAACAAAGATATGGAGAAATAGCTGTACAGAACTTAAAGAATTGGACAAAAACTAAAACTAAATTAGCTAAAGCAATGAATAGAAGAATTTTCCTATTGAAGTGTAGAAAAATTGGTATTACACCTAATCACATTAATAACCCCATCAAACCTATAAATAGATTACTTTTAAGACAAGAAATCAATTCAAACAAGAACGATCAATACAATAACAGATTCTTTGATAATGATAATAATAAATTATCGAAAGCTTAGGATTAACTAAACAGAGTTTTCTTGATCACATTGCCGCATTCCCCAATAAAAAAGTTACCCTAACTAGTTTCGGCAACGAACTACTTTCGTCTAAAGTTTCAGAAATGGGGTTCTACTACAACATCAAACAAAGATATGGAGAAATAGCTGTACAGAACTTAAAGAATTGGACAAAAACTAAAACTAAATTAGCTAAAGCAATGAATAGAAGAATTTTCCTATTGAAGTGTAGAAAAATTGGTATTACACCTAATCACATTAATAACGCCATCAAACCTATAAATAGATTACTTTTAAGACAAGAAATCAATTCTAACAAGAACGATCAATACAATAACAGATTCTCTGATAATGATAATAATAAATTATCGAAAGCTTAGGATTAACTAAACAGTTTTCTTTATCACATTGCCGCATTCCCCAATAAAAAAGTTACCCTAACTAGTTTCTACAACGAACTACTTTCGTCTAAAGTTTCAGAAATGGGGTTCTACTACAACATCAAACAAAGATATGGAAAAATAGCTGTACAGAACTTAAAGAATTGGACAAAAACTAAAACTAAATTAGCTAAAGCAATGAATAGAAGAATTTTCCTATTGAAGTGTAGAAAAATTGGTATTACACCTAATCACATTAATAACGCCATCAAACCTATAAATAGATTACTTTTAAGACAAGAAATCAATTCTAACAAGAACGATCAATACAATAACAGATTCTTTGATAATGATAATAATAAATTATCGAAAGCTTAGGATTAACTAAACAGAGTTTTCTTTATCACATTGCCGCATTCCCCAATAAAAAAGTTACCCTAACTTGTTTCGCCAACGAACTACTTTCGTCTAAAGTTTCAGAAATGGGGTTCTACTACAACATCAAACAAAGATATGGAGAAATAGCTGTACAGAACTTAAAGAATTGGACAAAAACTAAAACTAAATAAGCTAAAGCAATGAATAGAAGAGTTTTCCTATTGAAGTGTAGAAAAATTGGTATTACACCTAATCACATTAATAACGCCATCAAACCTATAAATAGATTACTTTTAGGACAAGAAATCAATTCTAACAAGAACGATCAATACAATAACAGATTCTTTGATAATGATAATAATAAATTATCGAAAGCTTAGGATTAACTAAACAGAGTTTTCTTTATCACATTGCCGCATTCCCCAATAAAAAAGTTACCCTAACTAGTTTTGGCAACGAACTACTTTCGTCTAAAGTTTCAGAAATGGGGTTCTACTACAACATCAAACAAAGATATGGAGAAATAGCTGTACAGAACTTAAAGAATTGGACAAAAACTAAAACTAAATTAGCTAATGCAATCAATAGAAGAATTTTCCTATTGAAGTGTAGAAAAATTGGTATTACACCTAATCACATTAATAACGCCATCAAACCTATAAATAGATTACTTTTAAGACAAGAAATCAATTCTAACAAGAACGATCAATACAATAACAGATTCTTTGATAATGATAATAATAAATTATCGAAAGCTTAGGATTAACTAAACAGAGTTTTCTTTATCACATTGCCGCATTCCCCAATAAAAAAGTTACCCTAACTTGTTTCGCCAACGAACTACTTTCGTCTAAAGTTTCAGAAATGGGGTTCTACTACAACATCAAACAAAGATATGGAGAAATAGCTGTACAGAACTTAAAGAATTGGACAAAAACTAAAACTAAATAAGCTAAAGCAATGAATAGAAGAATTTTCCTATTGAAGTGTAGAAAAATTGGTATTACACCTAATCACATTAATAACCCCATCAAACCTATAAATAGATTACTTTTAAGACAAGAAATCTATTCAAACAAGAACGATCAATACAATAACAGATTCTTTGATAATGATAATAATAAATTATCGAAAGCTTAGGATTAACTAAACAGAGTTTTCTTTATCACATTGCCGCATTCCCCAATAAAAAAGTTACCCTAACTTGTTTCGCCAACGAACTACTTTCGTCTAAAGTTTCAGAAATGGGGTTCTACTACAACATCAAACAAAGATATGGAGAAATAGCTGTACAGAACTTAAAGAATTGGACAAAAACTAAAACTAAATAAGCTAAAGCAATGAATAGAAGAATTTTCCTATTGAAGTGTAGAAAAATTGGTATTACACCTAATCACATTAATAACGCCATCAAACCTATAAATAGATTACTTTTAAGACAAGAAATCAATTCTAACAAGAACGATCAATACAATAACAGATTCTTTGATAATGATAATAATAAATTATCGAAAGCTTAGGATTAACTAAACAGAGTTTTCTTTATCACATTGCCGCATTCCCCAATAAAAAAGTTACCCTAACTTGTTTCGCCAACGAACTACTTTCGTCTAAGGTTTCAGAAATGGGGTTCTACTACAACATCAAACAAAGATATGGAGAAATAGCTGTACAGAACTTAAAGAATTGGACAAAAACTAAAACTAAATAAGCTAAAGCAATGAATAGAAGAATTTTCCTATTGAAGTGTAGAAAAATTGGTATTACACCTAATCACATTAATAACGCCATCAAACCTATAAATAGATTACTTTTAGGACAAGAAATCAATTCTAACAAGAACGATCAATACAATAACAGATTCTTTGATAATGATAATAATAAATTATCGAAAGCTTAGGATTAACTAAACAGAGTTTTCTTTATCACATTGCCGCATTCCCCAATAAAAAAGTTACCCTAACTAGTTTTGGCAACGAACTACTTTCGTCTAAAGTTTCAGAAATGGGGTTCTACTACAACATCAAACAAAGATATGGAGAAATAGCTGTACAGAACTTAAAGAATTGGACAAAAACTAAAACTAAATTAGCTAATGCAATCAATAGAAGAATTTTCCTATTGAAGTGTAGAAAAATTGGTATTACACCTAATCACATTAATAACGCCATCAAACCTATAAATAGATTACTTTTAAGACAAGAAATCAATTCTAACAAGAACGATCAATACAATAACAGATTCTTTGATAATGATAATAATAAATTATCGAAAGCTTAGGATTAACTAAACAGAGTTTTCTTTATCACATTGCCGCATTCCCCAATAAAAAAGTTACCCTAACTTGTTTCGCCAACGAACTACTTTCGTCTAAAGTTTCAGAAATGGGGTTCTACTACAACATCAAACAAAGATATGGAGAAATAGCTGTACAGAACTTAAAGAATTGGACAAAAACTAAAACTAAATAAGCTAAAGCAATGAATAGAAGAATTTTCCTATTGAAGTGTAGAAAAATTGGTATTACACCTAATCACATTAATAACCCCATCAAACCTATAAATAGATTACTTTTAAGACAAGAAATCAATTCAAACAAGAACGATCAATACAATAACAGATTCTTTGATAATGATAATAATGAATTATCGAAAGCTTAGGATTAACTAAACAGAGTTTTCTTTATCACATTGCCGCATTCCCCAATAAAAAAGTTACCCTAACTTGTTTCGCCAACGAACTACTTTCGTCTAAAGTTTCAGAAATGGGGTTCTACTACAACATCAAACAAAGATATGGAGAAATAGCTGTACAGAACTTAAAGAATTGGACAAAAACTAAAACTAAATAAGCTAAAGCAATGAATAGAAGAATTTTCCTATTGAAGTGTAGAAAAATTGGTATTACACCTAATCACATTAATAACGCCATCAAACCTATAAATAGATTACTTTTAGGACAAGAAATCAATTCTAACAAGAACGATCAATACAATAACAGATTCTTTGATAATGATAATAATAAATTATCGAAAGCTTAGGATTAACTAAACAGAGTTTTCTTTATCACATTGCCGCATTCCCCAATAAAAAAGTTACCCTAACTAGTTTTGGCAACGAACTACTTTCGTCTAAAGTTTCAGAAATGGGGTTCTACTACAACATCAAACAAAGATATGGAGAAATAGCTATACAGAACTTAAAGAATTGGACAAAAACTAAAACTAAATTAGCTAAAGCAATGAATAGAAGAATTTTCCTATTGAAGTGTAGAAAAATTGGTATTACACCTAATCACATTAATAACGCCATCAAACCTATAAATAGATTACTTTTAAGACAAGAAATCAATTCTAACAAGAACGATCAATACAATAACAGATTCCTTGATAATGATAATAATAAATTATCGAAAGCTTAGGATTAACTAAACAGAGTTTTCTTTATCACATTGCCGCATTCCCCAATAAAAAAGTTACCCTAACTTGTTTCGCCAACGAACTACTTTCGTCTAAAGTTTCAGAAATGGGGTTCTACTACAACATCAAACAAAGATATGGAGAAATAGCTGTACAGAACTTAAAGAATTGGACAAAAACTAAAACTAAATAAGCTAAAGCAATGAATAGAAGAATTTTCCTATTGAAGTGTAGAAAAATTGGTATTACACCTAATCACATTAATAACGCCATCAAACCTATAAATAGATTACTTTTAGGACAAGAAATCAATTCTAACAAGAACGATCAATACAATAACAGATTCTTTGATAATGATAATAATAAATTATCGAAAGCTTAGGATTAACTAAACAGAGTTTTCTTTATCACATTGCCGCATTCCCCAATAAAAAAGTTACCCTAACTAGTTTTGGCAACGAACTACTTTCGTCTAAAGTTTTAGAAATGGGGTTCTACTACAACATCAAACAAAGATATGGAGAAATAGCTATACAGAACTTAAAGAATTGGACAAAAACTAAAACTAAATTAGCTAAAGCAATGAATAGAAGAATTTTCCTATTGAAGTGTAGAAAAATTGGTATTACACCTAATCACATTAATAACGCCATCAAACCTATAAATAGATTACTTTTAAGACAAGAAATCAATTCTAACAAGAACGATCAATACAATAACAGATTCTTTAATAATGATAATAATAAATTATCGAAAGCTTAGGATTAACTAAACAGACTTTTCTTTTTCACATTGCCGCATTCCCCAATAAAAAAGTTACCCTAACTAGTTTCGGCAACGAACTACTTCCGTCTAAAGTTTCAGAAATGGGGTTCTACTACAACATCAAACAAAGATATGGAGAAATAGCTGTACAGAACTTAAAGAATTGGACAAAAACTAAAACTAAATTAGCTAAAGCAATCAATAGAAGAATTTTCCTATTGAAGTGTAGAAAAATTGGTATTACACCTAATCACATTAATAACGCCATCAAACCTATAAATAGATTACTTTTAAGACAAGAAATCAATTCTAACAAGAACGATCAATACAATAACAGATTCTTTGATAATGATAATAATAAATTATCGAAAGCTTAGGATTAACTAAACAGAGTTTTCTTTATCACATTGCCGCATTCCCCAATAAAAAAGTTACCCTAACTAGTTTCGGCAACGAACTACTTTCGTCTAAAGTTTCAGAAATGGGGTTCTACTACAACATCAAACAAAGATATGGAGAAATAGCTGGACGATTAAAAAAAAGCTTAGACACTTTGACATGAACATTACTCTTATGTGAATACCTGGATAAAGGTATTGAAATGAAGAAGAAGATACTTGGTTGAAAAGATGAAGATACTTGGTTGAAGATGATGATACTTGGTTGAAAAGAAGAAGATACTTGGTTGAAAAGAAGATGATACTTGGTTGAAAAGATGAAGATACTTGGTTGAAGAAGAAGATACATGGTTGAAAAGAAGATGATACTTGGTTGAAAAAGAAGATACATGGTTGAAGAAGATGATACTTGGATAATATTAACACTTGGGTGACGTTTAAAAGAAAACGGCATCCCCCTTACTCATATGTTACTTAAACAATCACATTGACGACACTTTGAATTTAACACAACTTGACAAAAACATTATATACATATCTTACCCTCCTTTTCTTGACGAGAACAGAAATAACTCCTTTACATTAATTAAAACATTTTAAAAACTTACACGCAAAAGAGTCGGGTCCCCTTAACACAAACATCTATAATCATAAAAACAAACACAAAAACAATCTCAAAAGAGTTAGAAAAAACTCTCTCATCCTACTTATACACTCGTGGTCACTACCTTACATTTTTGTATGCTAACTCACACTTACATTATTACTTGCACTAGCATACAATTGCACCTTAATCATACTTATACTCATACTCATATTGGCACTCAAAGCTCACATTCATAATACTTTTACACTTATTCGTACATACTCGTATTTACATTTGCATTCACATTCATTAATACTTACTCTTACTCACTTGTTGTTGCACGCATTCGTACTTGCTCTAGTCTCATGAGCATACTCTCTTACAATCACCCTCACTATACAAGTCATTCCTCCGCGTAAAAAGGGAGTAGCGCAAGCTACATTGGAGTTTTCACGTTCTCCGAAGAAAAACGTTCCCTTTCTTACCCAGCACCATTCATTCTGATACATAACCAACCCGGAAAAAACACCCACATGAGCTTTCCATGCTCTCTCATGGAATTTCACACCCCTTCACAACTTGGCCCCCCTTTTTGTTTATATATGCCCGAGGTTCCTGGACCGTACACTCCTTAAACAAACTGGTACCACAATTGCTTTAACCTAGAGTCGACGCTTGGCGTGACGTAAGTCGCTAGGCCTCAATCGGACCGGGTAAGCCTCTGACGGTGGCGAATTGCGCTGGTACATAGACCCAGTAGGCCCAAAAAAACTGCCGCTTGGCCCTCTCCTATCTCTCTCATTACTTCATCTTTCCTTCTCATGAAACTTAACCCAAACCTTACTCTTCTACAACATAATCATGTACTCAATCACTTACGCTCTCTCCTTCCTTTTATATTGCTCACATTCTTATCGTTTACAACTCTAGTCCATTTCTAGAGTATATTACTTACACTCTTATCGTTTACAACTCTAGTCCATTTCTAGAGTATATTGCTTACACTCTTATCGTTTACAACTCTAGTCCATTTCTAGAGTATATTGCTTATCTTCTTATCGTTTACAACTCTAGTCCATTTCTAGAGTATATTGCTTACACTCTTATCGTTTACAACTCTAGTCCATTTTTAGAGTATATTGCTTACACTCTTATTGTTTACAACTCTAGTCCATTTCTAGAGTATATTGCTTACAATCTTATCGTTTACAACTCTAGTCCATTTCTAGAGTATATTGCTTACACTCTTATCGTTTACAACTCTAGTCCATTTCTAGAGTATATTGCTTACACTCGTTACATTCATGACGTTAGAGTCCTTACAACACTCTAACCTCAAATCTTATTCATTCATTACACTCATGACGTTAGAGTCCTTACAACACTCTAACCTCAAATCTTATTCATTCGTTACATTCATGACGTTAGAGTCCTTACAACACTCTAACCTCAACTCTTATTCATTCGTTACATCCATGACGTTAGAGTCATTACAACACTCTAACCTCAACTCTTATTCATTCGTTTACACTCATGACGTCAGAGTCCTTACAACACTCTGACACACATTAGGCTACCTTACAACCCCTATACACCTATTTACATAGTGACTCTCAAAATTATTCACTTTCATTCACAATCCTGCATCAAAACTGTACACACACTCACGCTCCATACCCTTTCACTAACATCAGCATTCGATGTCTGAGAGCAGCCATCTCTCACCTCTCTTCCATTCTTCCCGCGCCCCCAATATGTTCGAATTTGGTTTTTAATTACCAAATTCTTCCGTGATTTTATTTCAACTTATATATGGAGAAATAGCTGTACAGAACTTAAAGAATTGGACAAAAACTAAAACTAAATTAGCTAAAGCAATCAATAGAAGAATTTTCCTATTGAAGTGTAGAAAAATTGGTATTACACCTAATCACATTAATAACGCCATCAAACCAATAAATAGATTACTTTTAAGACAAGAAATCAATTCTAACAAGAACGATCAATACAATAACAGATTCTTCGATAATGATAATAATAAATTATCGAAAGCTTAGGATTAACTAAACAGAGTTTTTTTATCACATTGCCGCATTCCCCAATAAAAAAGTTACCCTTACTAGTTTCGGCAACGAACTACTTTCGTCTAAAGTTTCAGAAATGGGGTTCTACTACAACATCAAACAAAGATATGGAGAAATAGCTGTACAGAACTTAAGAATTGGACAAAAACTAAAACTAAATTAGCTAAAGCAATCAATAGAAGAATTTTCCTATTGAAGTGTACAAAAATTGGTATTACACCTAATCACATTAATAACGCCATCAAACCTATAAATAGATTTCTTTTAAGACAAGAAATCAATTCTAACAAGAACGATCAATACAATAACAGATTCTTTGATAATGATAATAATAAATTATCGAAAGCTTAGGATTAACTAAACAGAGTTTTCTTTATCACATTGCCGCATTCCCCAATAAAAAAGTTACCCTAACTAGTTTCGACAACGAACTACTTTCGTCTAAAGTTTCAGAAATGGGGTTCTACTACAACATCAAACAAAGATATGGAGAAATAGCTGTACAGAACTTAAAGAATTGGAGAAAAACTAAAACTAAATTAGCTAAAGCAATGAATAGAAGAATTTTCCTATTGAAGTGTAGAAAAATTGGTATTACACCTAATCACATTAATAACGCCATCAAACCTATAAATAGATTACTTTTAAGACAAGAAATCAATTCTAACAAGAACGATCAATACAATAACAGATTCTTTGATAATGATAATAATAAATTATCGAAAGCTTAGGATTAACTAAACAAAGTTTTCTTTATCACATTGCCGCATTCCCCAATAAAAAAGTTACCCTAACTAGTTTCGGCAACGAACTACTTTCGTCTAAAGTTTCAGAAATGGGGTTCTACTACAACATCAAACAAAGATATGGAGAAATAGCTGTACAGAACTTAAAGAATTGGACAAAAACTAAAACTAAATTAGCTAAAGCAATCAATAGAAGAATTTTCCTATTGAAGTGTAGAAAAATTGGTATTACACCTAATCACATTAATAACGCCATCAAACCTATAAATAGATTACTTTTAAGACAAGAAATCAATTCTAACAAGAACGATCAATACAATAACAGATTCTTTGATAATGATAATAATAAATTATCGAAAGCTTAGGATTAACCAAACAGAGTTTTCTTTATCACATTGCCGCATTCCCCAATAAAAAAGTTACCCTAACTAGTTTCGGCAACGAACTACTTTCGTCTAAAGTTTCAGAAATGGGGTTCTACTACAACATCAAACGAAGATATGGAGAAATAGCTGTACAGAACTTAAAGAATTGGACAAAAACTAAAACTAAATTAGCTAAAGCAATCAATAGAAGAATTTTCCTATTGAAGTGTAGAAAAATTGGTATTACACCTAATCACATTAATAACGCCATCAAACCTATAAATAGATTTCGTTTAAGACAAGAAATCAATTCTAACAAGAACGATCAATACAATAACAGATTCTTTGATAATGATAATAATAAATTATCGAAAGCTTAGGATTAACTAAACAGAGTTTTCTTTATCACATTGCCGCATTCCCCAATAAAAAAGTTACCCTAACTAGTTTCGGCAACGAACTACTTTCGTCTAAAGTTTCAGAAATGGGGTTCTACTACAACATCAAACAAAGATATGGAGAAATAGCTGTACAGAACTTAAAGAATTGGACAAAAACTAAAACTAAATTAGCTAAAGCAATCAATAGAAGAATTTTCCTATTGAAGTGTAGAAAAATTGGTATTACACCTAATCACATTAATAACGCCATCAAACCTATAAATAGATTACTTTTAAGACAAGAAATCAATTCTAACAAGAACGATCAATACAATAACAGATTCTTTGATAATGATAATAATAAATTATCGAAAGCTTAGGATTAACCAAACAGAGTTTTCTTTATCACATTGCCGCATTCCCCAATAAAAAAGTTACCCTAACTACTTTCGGCAACGAACTACTTTCGTCTAAAGTTTCAGAAATGGGGTTCTACTACAACATCAAACAAAGATATGGAGAAATAGCTTTACAGAACTTAAAGAATTGGACAAAAACTAAAACTAAATTAGCTAAAGCAATCAATAGAAGAATTTTCCTATTGAAGTGTAGAAAAATTGGTATTACACCTAATCACATTAATAACGCCATCAAACCTATAAATAGATTTCGTTTGAGACAAGAAATCAATTCTAACAAGAACGATCAATACAATAACAGATTCTTTGATAATGATAATAATAAATTATCGAAAGCTTAGGATTAACTAAACAGAGTTTTCTTTATCACATTGCCGCATTCCCCAATAGAAAAGTTACACTAACTAGTTTCGGCAACGAACTACTTTCGTCTAAAGTTTCAGAAATGGGGTTCTACTACAACATCAAACAAAGATATGGAGAAATAGCTGTACAGAACTTAAAGAATTGGACAAAAACTAAAACTAAATAAGCTAAAGCAATGAATAGAAGAATTTTCCTATTGAAGTGTAGAAAAATTGGTATTACACCTAATCACATTAATAACGCCATCAAACCTATAAATAGATTACTTTTAGGACAAGAAATCAATTCTAACAAGAACGATCAATACAATAACAGATTCTTTGATAATGATAATAATAAATTATCGAAAGCTTAGGATTAACTAAACAGAGTTTTCTTTATCACATTGCCGCATTCCCCAATAAAAAAGTTACCCTAACTAGTTTCGGCAACGAACTACTTTCGTCTAAAGTTTTAGAAATGGAGTTCTACTACAACATCAAACGAAGATATGGAGAAATAGCTGTACAGAACTTAAAGAATTGGACAAAAACTAAAACTAAATTAGCTAAAGCAATGAATAGAAGAATTTTCCTATTGAAGTGTAGAAAAATTGGTATTACACCTAATCACATTAATAACGCCATCAAACCTATAAATAGATTACTTTTAAGACAAGAAATCAATTCTAACAAGAACGATCAATACAATAACAGATTCTTTGATAATGATAATAATAAATTATCGAAAGCTTAGGATTAACTAAACAAAGTTTTCTTTATCACATTGCCGCATTCCCCAATAAAAAAGTTACCCTAACTAGTTTCGGCAACGAACTACTTTCGTCTAAAGTTTCAGAAATGGGGTTCTACTACAACATCAAACAAAGATATGGAGAAATAGCTGTACAGAACTTAAAGAATTGGACAAAAACTAAAACTAAATTAGCTAGAGCAATCAATAGAAGAATTTTCCTATTGAAGTGTAGAAAAATTGGTATTACACCTAATCACATTAATAACGCCATCAAACCTATAAATAGATTACTTTTAAGACAAGAAATCAATTCTAACAAGAACGATCAATACAATAACAGATTCTTTGATAATGATAATAATAAATTATCGAAAGCTTAGGATTAACCAAACAGAGTTTTCTTTATCACATTGCCGCATTCCCCAATAAAAAAGTTACCCTAACTAGTTTCGGCAACGAACTACTTTCGTCTAAAGTTTCAGAAATGGGGTTCTACTACAACATCAAACAAAGATATGGAGAAATAGCTGTACAGAACTTAAAGAATTGGACAAAAACTAAAACTAAATTAGCTAAAGCAATCAATAGAAGAATTTTCCTATTGAAGTGTAGAAAAATTGGTATTACACCTAATCACATTAATAACGCCATCAAACCTATAAATAGATTTCGTTTAAGACAAGAAATCAATTCTAACAAGAACGATCAATACAATAACAGATTCTTTGATAATGATAATAATAAATTATCGAAAGCTTAGGATTAACTAAACAGAGTTTTCTTTATCACATTGCCGCATTCCCCAATAAAAAAGTTACCCTAACTAGTTTCGGCAACGAACTACTTTCGTCTAAAGTTTCAGAAATGGGGTTCTACTACAACATCAAACAAAGATATGGAGAAATAGCTGTACAGAACTTAAAGAATTGGACAAAAACTAAAACTAAATTAGCTAAAGCAATCAATAGAAGAATTTTCCTATTGAAGTGTAGAAAAATTGGTATTACACCTAATCACATTAATAACGCCATCAAACCTATAAATAGATTACTTTTAAGACAAGAAATCAATTCTAACAAGAACGATCAATACAATAACAGATTCTTTGATAATGATAATAATAAATTATCGAAAGCTTAGGATTAACCAAACAGAGTTTTCTTTATCACATTGCCGCATTCCCCAATAAAAAAGTTACCCTAACTAGTTTCGGCAACGAACTACTTTCGTCTAAAGTTTCAGAAATGGGGTTCTACTACAACATCAAACAAAGATATGGAGAAATAGCTGTACAGAACTTAAAGAATTGGACAAAAACTAAAACTAAATTAGCTAAAGCAATCAATAGAAGAATTTTCCTATTGAAGTGTAGAAAAATTGGTATTACACCTAATCACATTAATAACGCCATCAAACCTATAAATAGATTTCGTTTAAGACAAGAAATCAATTCTAACAAGAACGATCAATACAATAACAGATTCTTTGATAATGATAATAATAAATTATCGAAAGCTTAGGATTAACTAAACAGAGTTTTCTTTATCACATTGCCGCATTCCCCAATAAAAAAGTTACCCTAACTAGTTTCGGCAACGAACTACTTTCGTCTAAAGTTTCAGAAATGGGGTTCTACTACAACATCAAACAAAGATATGGAGAAATAGCTGTACAGAACTTAAAGAATTGGACAAAAACTAAAACTAAATTAGCTAAAGCAATCAATAGAAGAATTTTCCTATTGAAGTGTAGAAAAATTGGTATTACACCTAATCACATTAATAACGCCATCAAACCTATAAATAGATTACTTTTAAGACAAGAAATCAATTCTAACAAGAACGATCAATACAATAACAGATTCTTTGATAATGATAATAATAAATTATCGAAAGCTTAGGATTAACCAAACAGAGTTTTCTTTATCACATTGCCGCATTCCCCAATAAAAAAGTTACCCTAACTACTTTCGGCAACGAACTACTTTCGTCTGAAGTTTCAGAAATGGGGTTCTACTACAACATCAAACAAAGATATGGAGAAATAGCTTTACAGAACTTAAAGAATTGGACAAAAACTAAAACTAAATTAGCTAAAGCAATCAATAGAAGAATTTTCCTATTGAAGTGTAGAAAAATTGGTATTACACCTAATCACATTAATAACGCCATCAAACCTATAAATAGATTTCGTTTAAGACAAGAAATCAATTCTAACAAGAACGATCAATACAATAACAGATTCTTTGATAATGATAATAATAAATTATCGAAAGCTTAGGATTAACTAAACAGAGTTTTCTTTATCACATTGCCGCATTCCCCAATAGAAAAGTTACACTAACTAGTTTCGGCAACGAACTACTTTCGTCTAAAGTTTCAGAAATGGGGTTCTACTACAACATCAAACAGAGATATGGAGAAATAGCTGTACAGAACTTAAAGAATTGGACAAAAACTAAAACTAAATAAGCTAAAGCAATGAATAGAAGAATTTTCCTATTGAAGTGTAGAAAAATTGGTATTACACCTAATCACATTAATAACGCCATCAAACCTATAAATAGATTACTTTTAGGACAAGAAATCAATTCTAACAAGAACGATCAATACAATAACAGATTCTTTGATAATGATAATAATAAATTATCGAAAGCTTAGGATTAACTAAACAGAGTTTTCTTTATCACATTGCCGCATTCCCCAATAAAAAAGTTACCCTAACTAGTTTCGGCAACGAACTACTTTCGTCTAAAGTTTTAGAAATGGAGTTCTACTACAACATCAAACGAAGATATGGAGAAATAGCTGTACAGAACTTAAAGAATTGGACAAAAACTAAAACTAAATTAGCTAAAGCAATGAATAGAAGAATTTTCCTATTGAAGTGTAGAAAAATTGGTATTACACCTAATCACATTAATAACGCCATCAAACCTATAAATAGATTACTTTTAAGACAAGAAATCAATTCTAACAAGAACGATCAATACAATAACAGATTCTTTGATAATGATAATAATAAATTATCGAAAGCTTAGGATTAACTAAACAAAGTTTTCTTTATCACATTGCCGCATTCCCCAATAAAAAAGTTACCCTAACTAGTTTCGGCAACGAACTACTTTCGTCTAAAGTTTCAGAAATGGGGTTCTACTACAACATCAAACAAAGATATGGAGAAATAGCTGTACAGAACTTAAAGAATTGGACAAAAACTAAAACTAAATTAGCTAAAGCAATCAATAGAAGTATTTTCCTATTGAAGTGTAGAAAAATTGGTATTACACCTAATCACATTAATAACGCCATCAAACCTATAAATAGATTACTTTTAAGACAAGAAATCAATTCTAACAAGAACGATCAATACAATAACAGATTCTTTGATAATGATAATAATAAATTATCGAAAGCTTAGGATTAACCAAACAGAGTTTTCTTTATCACATTGCCGCATTCCCCAATAAAAAAGTTACCCTAACTAGTTTCGGCAACGAACTACTTTCGTCTAAAGTTTCAGAAATGGGGTTCTACTACAACATCAAACAAAGATATGGAGAAATAGCTGTACAGAACTTAAAGAATTGGACAAAAACTAAAACTAAATTAGCTAAAGCAATCAATAGAAGAATTTTCCTATTGAAGTGTAGAAAAATTGGTATTACACCTAATCACATTAATAACGCCATCAAACCTATAAATAGATTTCGTTTAAGACAAGAAATCAATTCTAACAAGAACGATCAATACAATAACAGATTCTTTGATAATGATAATAATAAATTATCGAAAGCTTAGGATTAACTAAACAGAGTTTTCTTTATCACATTGCCGCATTCCCCAATAAAAAAGTTACCCTAACTAGTTTCGACAACGAACTACTTTCGTCTAAAGTTTCAGAAATGGGGTTCTACTACAACATCAAACAAAGATATGGAGAAATAGCTGTACAGAACTTAAAGAATTGGACAAAAACTAAAACTAAATTAGCTAAAGCAATGAATAGAAGAATTTTCCTATTGAAGTGTAGAAAAATTGGTATTCCACCTAATCACATTAATAACGCCATCAAACCTATAAATAGATTACTTTTAAGACAAGAAATCAATTCTAACAAGAACGATCAATACAATAACAGATTCTTTGATAATGATAATAATAAATTATCGAAAGCTTAGGATTAACTAAACAGAGTTTTCTTTATCACATTGCCGCATTCCCCAATAAAAAAGTTACCCTAACTAGTTTCGGCAACGAACTACTTTCGTCTAAAGTTTCAGAAATGGGGTTCTACTACAACATCAAACAAAGATATGGAGAAATAGCTGTACAGAACTTAAAGAATTGGACAAAAACTAAAACTAAATTAGCTAAAGCAATCAATAGAAGAATTTTCCTATTGAAGTGTAGAAAAATTGGTATTACACCTAATCACATTAATAACGCCATCAAACCTATAAATAGATTACTTTTAAGACAAGAAATCAATTCTAACAAGAACGATCAATACAATAACAGATTCTTTGATAATGATAATAATAAATTATCGAAAGCTTAGGATTAACCAAACAGAGTTTTCTTTATCACATTGCCGCATTCCCCAATAAAAAAGTTACCCTAACTACTTTCGGCAACGAACTACTTTCGTCTAAAGTTTCAGAAATGGGGTTCTACTACAACATCAAACAAAGATATGGAGAAATAGCTTTACAGAACTTAAAGAATTGGACAAAAACTAAAACTAAATTAGCTAAAGCAATCAATAGAAGAATTTTCCTATTGAAGTGTAGAAAAATTGGTATTACACCTAATCACATTAATAACGCCATCAAACCTATAAATAGATTTCGTTTAAGACAAGAAATCAATTCTAACAAGAACGATCAATACAATAACAGATTCTTTGATAATGATAATAATAAATTATCGAAAGCTTAGGATTAACTAAACAGAGTTTTCTTTATCACATTGCCGCATTCCCCAATAGAAAAGTTACACTAACTAGTTTCGGCAACGAACTACTTTCGTCTAAAGTTTCAGAAATGGGGTTCTACTACAACATCAAACAAAGATATGGAGAAATAGCTGTACAGAACTTAAAGAATTGGACAAAAACTAAAACTAAATAAGCTAAAGCAATGAATAGAAGAATTTTCCTATTGAAGTGTAGAAAAATTGGTATTACACCTAATCACATTAATAACGCCATCAAACCTATAAATAGATTACTTTCAGGACAAGAAATCAATTCTAACAAGAACGATCAATACAATAACAGATTCTTTGATAATGATAATAATAAATTATCGAAAGCTTAGGATTAACTAAACAGAGTTTTCTTTATCACATTGCCGCATTCCCCAATAAAAAAGTTACCCTAACTAGTTTCGGCAACGAACTACTTTCGTCTAAAGTTTTAGAAATGGAGTTCTACTACAACATCAAACGAAGATATGGAGAAATAGCTGTACAGAACTTAAAGAATTGGACAAAAACTAAAACTAAATTAGCTAAAGCAATGAATAGAAGAATTTTCCTATTGAAGTGTAGAAAAATTGGTATTACACCTAATCACATTAATAACGCCATCAAACCTATAAATAGATTACTTTTAAGACAAGAAATCAATTCTAACAAGAACGATCAATACAATAACAGATTCTTTGATAATGATAATAATAAATTATCGAAAGCTTAGGATTAACTAAACAGAGTTTTCTTTATCACATTGCCGCATTCCCCAATAGAAAAGTTACACTAACTAGTTTCGGCAACGAACTACTTTCGTCTAAAGTTTCAGAAATGGGGTTCTACTACAACATCAAACAAAGATATGGAGAAATAGCTGTACAGAACTTAAAGAATTGGACAAAAACTAAAACTAAATAAGCTAAAGCAATGAATAGAAGAATTTTCCTATTGAAGTGTAGAAAAATTGGTATTACACCTAATCACATTAATAACGCCATCAAACCTATAAATAGATTACTTTCAGGACAAGAAATCAATTCTAACAAGAACGATCAATACAATAACAGATTCTTTGATAATGATAATAATAAATTATCGAAAGCTTAGGATTAACTAAACAGAGTTTTCTTTATCACATTGCCGCATTCCCCAATAAAAAAGTTACCCTAACTAGTTTCGGCAACGAACTACTTTCGTCTAAAGTTTTAGAAATGGAGTTCTACTACAACATCAAACGAAGATATGGAGAAATAGCTGTACAGAACTTAAAGAATTGGACAAAAACTAAAACTAAATAAGCTAAAGCAATGAATAGAAGAATTTTCCTATTGAAGTGTAGAAAAATTGGTATTACACCTAATCACATTAATAACGCCATCAAACCTATAAATAGATTACTTTCAGGACAAGAAATCAATTCTAACAAGAACGATCAATACAATAACAGATTCTTTGATAATGATAATAATAAATTATCGAAAGCTTAGGATTAACTAAACAGAGTTTTCTTTATCACATTGCCGCATTCCCCAATAAAAAAGTTACCCTAACTAGTTTCGGCAACGAACTACTTTCGTCTAAAGTTTTAGAAATGGAGTTCTACTACAACATCAAACGAAGATATGGAGAAATAGCTGTACAGAACTTAAAGAATTGGACAAAAACTAAAACTAAATTAGCTAAAGCAATCAATAGAAGAATTTTCCTATTGAAGTGTAGAAAAATTGGTATTACACCTAATCACATTAATAACGCCATCAAACCTATAAATAGCTTACTTTCAAGAGAAGAAATCAATTCTAACAAGAACGATCAATACAATAACAGATTCTTTGATAATGATAATAATAAATTATCGAAAGCTTAATATTAACTAAACAGAGTTTTCTTTATCACATTGCCGCATTCCCCAATAAAACTCCCTAACTAGTTTCGGCAACGAACTACTTTCGTCTAATGTTTCAGAAATGAGGTTCTACTACAACATCAAACAAAGATATGGAGAAATAGCTGTACAGAACTTAAAGAATTGGACACAAATTTAAATTAAATTAGCTAAAGCAATCAATAGAAGAATTTTCCTATTGAAGTGTAGAAAAATTGCTGTTACACCTAATCACATTAATAACGCCATCAAACCTATGAATAGATTACTTTTAAGACAAGAAATCAATTCTAACAAGAACGATCAATACAATAACAGATTCTTTGATAATGATAATAATAAGTTATCGAAAGCTTAGGATTAGCTAAACAGAGTTTTCTTTATCACATTGCCGCATTCCCCAATAAGAAAGTTACCCTAACTAATTTCGGCAACGATCTTCTTTCGTCTAAAGTTTCAGAAATGGGGTTCTACTACAACATCAAACAATGATATGGAGAAATAGCTGTACAGAACTTAAGGAATTGGACAAAAACTAAAACTAAATTAGCTAAAGCAATCAATAGAAGAATTTTCCTATTGAAGTGTAGAAAAATTGGTATTACACCTAATCACATTAATAACGCCATCAAACCTATAAATAGATTACTTTTAAGACAAGAAATCAATTCTAACAAGAACGATCAATACAATAACAGATTCTTTGATAATGATAATAATAAATTATCGAAAGCTTATGATTAACTAAACAGAGTTTTTTTATCACATTGCCGCATCCCCAATAAAAAAGTTACCCTAACTAGTTTCGGCAACGAACTACTTTCGTCTAAAGTTTCAGAAATGGGGTTCTACTACAACATCAAACAAAGATATGGAGAAATAGCTGTACAGAACTTGAAGAATTGGACAAAAACTAAAACTAAATTAGCTAAAGCAATCAATAGAAGAATTTTCCTATTGAAGTGTAGAAAAATTGGTATTACACCTAATCACATTAATAACGCCATCAAACCTATAAATAGATTACTTTTAAGACAAGAAATCAATTCTAACAAGAACGATCAATACAATAACAGATTCTTTGATAATGATAATAATAAATTATCGAAAGCTTAGGATTAACTAAACAGAGTTTTCTTTATCACATTGCCGCATTCCCCAATAAAAAAGTTACCCTAACTAGTTTCGGCAACGAACTACTTTCGTCTAAAGTTTCAGAAATGGGGTTCTACTACAACATCAAACAAAGATATGGAGAAATATCTGTAAAGAACTTAAAGAATTGGACAAAAACTAAAACTAAATTAGCTAAAGCAATCAATAGAAGAATTTTCCTATTGAAGTGTAGAAAAATTGGTATTAATCACATTAATAACGCCATCAAACCTATAAATAGATTACTTTTAAGACAAGAAATCAATTCTAACAAGAACGATCAATACAATAACAGATTCTTTGATAATGATAATAATAAATTATCGAAAGCTTAGGCTTAACTAAACAGAGTTTTCTTTATCACATTGCCGCATTCCCCAATAAAAAAGTTACCCTAACTAGTTTCGGCAACGAACTACTTTCGTCTAAAGTTTCAGAAATGGGGTTCTACTACAACATCAAACAAAGATATGGAGTAATACCTGTACAGAACTTAAAGAATTGGACAAAAACTAAAACTAAATTAGCTAAAGCAATCAATAGGAGAATTTTCCTATTGAAGTGTAGAAAAATTGGTATTACACCTAATCACATTAATAACGCCATCAAACCTATAATTAGATTACTTTTAAGACAAGAAATCAATTCTAACAAGAACGATCAATACAATAACAGATTCTTTGATAATGATAATAATAAATTATCGAAAGCTTAGGATTAACTAAACAGAGTTTTCTTTATCACATTGCCGCATTCCCCAATAAAAAAGTTACCCTAACTAATTTCGGCAACGAACTACTTTCGTCTAAAGTTTCAGAAATGGGGTTCTACTACAACATCAAACAAAAATATGGAGAAATAGCTGTACAGAACTTAAAGAATTGGACAAAAACTAAAACTAAATTAGCTAAAGCAATCAATAGAAGAATTTTCCTATTGAAGTGTAGAAAAATTGGTATTACACCTAATCACATTAATAACGCCATCAAACCTATAAATAGATTACTTTTAAGACAAGAAATCAATTCTAACAAGAACGATCAATACAATAACAGATTCTTTGATAATGATAATAATAAATTATCGAAAGCTTAGGATTAACCAAACAGAGTTTTCTTTATCACATTGCCGCATTCCCCAACAAAAAAGTTACCCTAACTAGTTTCGGCAACGAACTACTTTCGTCTAAAGTTTCAGAAATGGGGTTCTACTACAACATCAAACAAAGATATGGAGAAATAGCTGTACAGAACTTAAAGAATTGGACAAAAACTAAAACTAAATTAGCTAAAGCACTCAATAGAAGAATTTTCCTATTGAAGTGTAGAAAAATTGGTATTACACCTAATCACATTAATAACGCCATCAAACCTATAAATAGATTACTTTTAAGACAAGAAATCAATTCTTACAAGAACGATCAACACAATAACAGATTCTTTGATAATGATAATAATAAATTATCGAAAGCTTAGGATTAACTAAACAGAGTTTTCTTTATCACATTGCCGCATTCCCCAATAAAAAAGTTACCCTAACTAGTTTCGGCAACGAACTACTTTCGTCTAAAGTTTCAGAAATGGGGTTCTACTACAACATCAAACAATGATATGGAGAAATAGCTGTACAGAACTTGAAGAATTGGACAAAAACTAAAACTAAATTAGCTAAAGCAATGAATAAAAGAATTTTCCTATTGAAGTGTAGAAAAATTGGTATTACACCTAATCACATTAATAACGCCATCAAACCTATAAATAGATTACTTTTAAGACAAGAAATCAATTCTAACAAGAACGATCAATACAATAACAGATTCTTTGATAATGATAATAATAAATTATCGAAAGCTTAGGATTAACTAAACAGAGTTTTCTTTATCACATTGCCGCATTCCCCAATAAAAAAGTTACCCTAACTAGTTTCGGCAACGAAATACTTTCGTCTAAAGTTTCAGAAATGGGGTTCTACTACAACATCAAACAAAGATATGGAGAAATAGCTGTACAGAACTTAAAGAATTGGACAAAAACTAAAACTAAATTAGCTAAAGCAATCAATAGAAGAATTTCTCTATTGAAGTGTAGAAAAATTGGTATTAATCACGTTAATAACGCCATCAAACCTATAAATAGATTACTTTTAAGACAAGAAATCAATTCTAACAAGAACGATCAATACAATAACAGATTCTTTGATAATGATAATAATAAATTATCGAAAGCTTAGGATTAACTAAACAGAGTTTTCTTTATCACATTGCCGCATTCCCCAATAAAAAAGTTACCCTAATTAGTTTCGGCAACGAACTACTTTCGTCTAAAGTTTCAGAAATGGGGTTCTACTACAACATCAAACAAAGATATGGAGAAATAGATGTACAGAACTTGAAGAATTGGACAAAAACTAAAACTAAATTAGCTAAAGCAATCAATAGAAGAATTTTTCTATTGAAGTGTAGAAAAATTGGTATTACACCTAATCACATTAATAACGCCATCAAACCTATAAATAGATTACTTTTAAGACAAGAAATCAATTCTAACAAGAACGATCAATACAATAACAGATTCTTTGATAATGATTATAATAAATTATCGAAAGCTTAGGATTAACTAAACAGAGTTTTCTTTATCACATTGCCGCATTCCCCAATAAAAAAGTAACCCTAACTAGTTTCGGCAACGAACTACTTTCGTCTAAAGTTTCAGAAATGGGGTTCTACTACAACATCAATCAAAGATATGGGGAAATAGCTGTACAGAACTTAAAGAATTGGACAAAAACTAAAACTAAATTAGCTAAAGCAATCAATAGAAGAATTTTCCTATTGAAGTGTAGAAAAATTGGTATTACACCTAATCACATTAATAACGCCATCAAACCTATAAATAGATTACTTTTAAGACAAGAAATCAATTCTAACAAGAACGATCAATACAATAACAGATTCTTTGATAATGATAATAATAAATTATCGAAAGCTTAGAATTAACTAAACAGAGTTTTCTTTATCACATTGTCGCATTCCTCAATAAAAAGTTACCCTAACTAGTTTCGGCAACGAACTACTTTCGTCTAAAGTTTCAGGAATGGAGTTCTACTACAACATCAAACAAAGATATGGAGAAATAGCTGTACAGAACTTAAAGAATTGGACAAAAACTAAAACTAAATTAGCTAAAGCAATCAATAGAAGAATTTTCCTATTGAAGTGTAGAAAAATTGGTATTACACCTAATCACATTAATAACGCCATCAAACCTATAAATAGATTACTTTTAAGACAAGAAATCAATTCTAACAAGAACAATCAATACAATAACAGATTCTTTGATAATGATAATAATAAATTATCGAAAGCTTATGATTGACTAAACAGAGTTTTTTTATCACATTGCCGCATCCCCAATAAAAAAGTTACCCTAACTAGTTTCGGCAACGAACTACTTTCGTCTAAAGTTTCAGAAATGGGGTTCTACTACAACATCAAACAAAGATATGGAGAAATAGCTGTACAGAACTTGAAGAATTGGACAAAAACTAAAACTAAATTAGCTAAAGCAATCAATAGAAGAATTTTCCTATTGAAGTGTAGAAAAATTGGTATTACACCTAATCACATTAATAACGCCATCAAACCTATAAATAGATTACTTTTAAGACAAGAAATCAATTCTAACAAGAACGATCAATACAATAACAGATTCTTTGATAATGATAATAATAGATTATCGAAAGCTTAGGATTAACTAAACAGAGTTTTCTTTATCACATTGCCGCATTCCCCAATAAAAAAGTTACCCTAACTAGTTTCGGCAACGAACTACTTTCGTCTAAAGTTTCAGAAATGGGGTTCTACTACAACATCAAACAAAGATATGGAGAAATATCTGTAAAGAACTTAAAGAATTGGACAAAAACTAAAACTAAATTAGCTAAAGCAATCAATACAAGAATTTTCCTATTGAAGTGTAGAAAAATTGGTATTACACCTAATCACATTAATAACGCCATCAAACCTATAAATAGATTACTTTTAAGACAAGAAATCAATTCTAACAAGAACGATCAATACAATAACAGATTCTTTGATAATGATAATAATAAATTATCGAAAGCTTAGGATTAACTAAACAGAGTTTTCTTTATCACATTGCCGCATTCCCCAATAAAAAAGTTACCCTAACTAGTTTCGGCAACGAACTACTTTCGTCTAAAGTTTCAGAAATGGGGTTCTACTACAACATCAAACAAAGATATGGAGAAATAGCTGTACAGAACTTAAAGAATTTGACAAAAACTAAAACTAAATTAGCTAAAGCAATAAATAGAAGAATTTTCCTATTGAAGTGTAGAAAAATTGGTATTAATCACATTAATAACGCCATCAAACCTATAAATAGATTACTTTTAAGACAAGAAATCAATTCTAACAAGAACGATCAATACAATAACAGATTCTTTGATAATGATAATAATAAATTATCGAAAGCTTAGGATTAACTAAACAGAGTTTTCTTTATCACATTGCCGCATTCCCCAATAAAAAAGTTACCCTAACTAGTTTCGGCAACGAACTACTTTCATCTAAAGTTTCAGAAATGGGGTTCTACTACAACATCAAACAAAGATATGGAGTAATACCTGTACAGAACTTAAAGAATTGGACAAAAACTAAAACTAAATTAGCTAAAGCAATCAATAGGAGAATTTTCCTATTGAAGTGTAGAAAAATTGGTATTACACCTAATCACATTAATAACGCCATCAAACCTATAATTAGATTACTTTTAAGACAAGAAATCAATTCTAACAAGAACGATCAATACAATAACAGATTCTTTGATAATGATAATAATAAATTATCGAAAGCTTAGGATTAACTAAACAGAGTTTTCTTTATCACATTGCCGCATTTCCCAATAAAAAAGTTACCCTAACTAATTTCGGCAACGAACTACTTTCGTCCAAAGTTTCAGAAATGGGGTTCTACTACAACATCAAACAAAGATATGGAGAAATAGCTGTACAGAACTTAAAGAATTGGACAAATACTAAAACTAAATTAGCTAAAGCAATCAATAGAAGAATTTTCCTATTGAAGTGTAGAAAAATTGGTATTACACCTAATCACATTAATAACGCCATCAAACCTATAAATAGATTACTTTTAAGACAAGAAATCAATTCTAACAAGAACGATCAATACAATAACAGATTCTTTGATAATGATAATAATAAATTATCGAAAGCTTAGGATTAACCAGAGTTTTCTTTATCACATTGCCGCATTCCCCAACAAAAAAGTTACCCTAACTAGTTTCGGCAACGAACTACTTTCGTCTAAAGTTTCAGAAATGGGGTTCTACTACAACATCAAACAAAGATATGGAGAAATAGCTGTACAGAACTTAAAGAATTGGACAAAAACTAAAACTAAATTAGCTAAAGCACTCAATAGAAGAATTTTCCTATTGAAGTGTAGAAAAATTGGTATTACATCTAATCACATTAATAACGCCATCAAACCTATAAATAGATTACTTTTAAGACAAGAAATCAATTCTTACAAGAACGATCAACACAATAACAGATTCTTTGATAATGATAATAATAAATTATCGAAAGCTTAGGATTAACTAAACAGAGTTTTCTTTATCACATTGCCGCATTCCCCAATCAAAAAGTTACCCTAACTAGTTTCGGCAACGAACTACTGTCGTCTAAAGTTTCAGAAATGGGGTTCTACTACAACATCAAACAAAGATATGGAGAAATAGCTGTACAGAACTTGAAGAATTGGACAAAAACTAAAACTAAATTAGCTAAAGCAATGAATAGAAGAATTTTCCTATTGAAGTGTAGAAAAATTGGTATTACACCTAATCACATTAATAACGCCATCAAACCTATAAATAGATTACTTTTAAGACAAGAAATCAATTCTAACAAGAACGATCAATACAATAACAGATTCTTTGATAATGATAATAATAAATTATCGAAAGCTTAGGATTAACTAAACAGAGTTTTCTTTATCACATTGCCGCATTCCCCAATAAAAAAGTTACCCTAACTAGTTTCGGCAACGAACTACTTTCTTCTAAAGTTTCAGAAATGGGGTTCTACTACAACATCAAACAATGATATGGAGAAATAGCTGTAAAGAACTTAAAGAATTGGACAAAAACTAAAACTAAATTAGCTAAAGCAATCAATAGAAGAATTTTCCTATTGAAGTGTAGAAAAATTGGTATTACACCTAATCACATTAATAACGCCATCAAACCTATAAATAGATTACTTTTAAGACAAGAAATCAATTCTAACAAGAACGATCAATACAATAACAGATTCTTTGATAAAGATAATAAATTATCGAAAGCTTAGGATTAACTAAACAGAGTTTTCTTTATCACATTGCCGCATTCCCCAATAAAAAAGTTACCCTAACTAGTTTCGGCAACGAAATACTTTCGTCTAAAGTTTCAGAAATGGGGTTCTACTACAACATCAAACAAAGATATGGAGAAATAGCTGTACAGAACTTAAAGAATTGGACAAAAACTAAAACTAAATTAGCTAAAGCAATCAATAGAAGAATTTCCCTATTGAAGTGTAGAAAAATTGGTATTAATCACGTTAATAACGCCATCAAACCTATAAATAGATTACTTTTAAGACAAGAAATCAATTCTAACAAGAACGATCAATACAATAACAGATTCTTTGATAATGATAATAATAAATTATCGAAAGCTTAGGATTAACTAAACAGAGTTTTCTTTATCACATTGCCGCATTCCCCAATAAAAAAGTTACCCTAACTAGTTTCGGCAACGAACTACTTTCGTCTAAAGTTTCAGAAATGGGGTTCTACTACAACATCAAACAAAGATATGGAGAAATAGCTGTACAGAACTTAAAGAATTGGACAAAAACTAAAACTAAATTAGCTAAAGCAATCAATAGAAGAATTTTCCTATTGAAGTGTAGAAAAATTGGTATTACACCTAATCACATTAATAACGCCATCAAACCTATAAATAGATTACTTTTAAGACAAGAAATCAATTCTAACAAGAACGATCAATACAATAACAGATTCTTTGATAATGATAATAATAAATTATCGAAAGCTTAGAATTAACTAAACAGAGTTTTCTTTATCACATTGTCGCATTCCTCAATAAAAAAGTTACCCTAACTAGTTTCGGCAACGAACTACTTTCGTCTAAAGTTTCAGGAATGGAGTTCTACTACAACATCAAACAAAGATATGGAGAAATAGCTGTACAGAACTTAAAGAATTGGACAAAAACTAAAACTAAATTAGCTAAAGCAATCAATAGAAGAATTTTCCTATTGAAGTGTAGAAAAATTGGTATTACACCTAATCACATTAATAACGCCATCAAACCAATAAATAGATTACTTTTAAGACAAGAAATCAATTCTAACAAGAACGATCAATACAATAACAGATTCTTTGATAATGATAATAATAAATTATCGAAAGCTTAGGATTAACCAAACAGAGTTTTCTTTATTACATTGCCGCATTCCCCAACAAAAAAGTTACCCTAACTAGTTTAGGCAACGAACTACTTTCGTCTAAAGTTTCAGAAATGGGGTTCTACTACAACATCAAACAAAGATATGGAGAAATAGCTGTACAGAACTTAAAGAATTGGACAAAAACTAAAACTAAATTAGCTAAAGCACTCAATAGAAGAATTTTCCTATTGAAGTGTAGAAAAATTGGTATTACACCTAATCACATTAATAACGCCATCAAACCTATAAATAGATTACTTTTAAGACAACAAATCAATTCTAACAAGAACGATAAACACAATAACAGATTCTTTGATAATGATAATAATAAATTATCGAAAGCTTAGGATTAACCAAACAGAGTTTTCTTTATCACATTGCCGCATTCCCCAACAAAAAAGTTACCCTAATTAGTTTCGGCAACGAACTACTTTCGTCTAAAGTTTCAGAAATGGGGTTCTACTACAACATCAAACAAAGATATGGAGAAATAGCTGTACAGAACTTAAAGAATTGGACAAAAACTAAAACTAAATTAGCTAAAGCAATCAATAGAAGAATTTTCCTATTGAAGTGTAGAAAAATTGGTATTACACCTAATCACATTAATAACGCCATCAAACCAATAAATAGATTACTTTTAAGACAAGAAATCAATTCTAACAAGAACGATCAATACAATAACAGATTCTTCGATAATGATAATAATAAATTATCGAAAGCTTAGGATTAACTAAACAGAGTTTTTTTATCACATTGCCGCATTCCCCAATAAAAAAGTTACCCTTACTAGTTTCGGCAACGAACTACTTTCGTCTAAAGTTACAGAAATGGGGTTCTACTACAACATCAAACAAAGATATGGAGAAATAGCTGTACAGAACTTAAAGAATTGGACAAAAACTAAAACTAAATTAGCTAAAGCAATCAATAGGAGAATTTTTCTATTGAAGTGTAGAAAAATTGGTATTACACCTAATCACATTAATAACGCCATCAAACCTATAATTAGATTACTTAAGACAAGAAATCAATTCTAACAAGAACGATCAATACAATAACAGATTCTTTGATAATGATAATAATAAATTATCGAAAGCTTAGGATTAACTAAACAGAGTTTTCTTTATCACATTGCCGCATTCCCCAATAAAAAAGTTACCCTAACTAATTTCGGCAACGAACTACTTTCGTCCAAAGTTTCAGAAATGGGGTTCTACTACAACATCAAACAAAGATATGGAGAAATAGCTGTACAGAACTTAAAGAATTGGACAAAAACTAAAACTAAATTAGCTAAAGCAATCAATAGAAGAATTTTCCTATTGAAGTGTAGAAAAATTGGTATTACACCTAATCACATTAATAACGCCATCAAACCTATAAATAGATTACTTTTAAGACAAGAAATCAATTCTAACAAGAACGATCAATACAATAACAGATTCTTTGATAATGATAATAATAAATTATCGAAAGCTTAGGATTAACCAGAGTTTTCTTCATCACATTGCCGCATTCCCCAACAAAAAAGTTACCCTAACTAGTTTCGGCAACGAACTACTTTCGTCTAAAGTTTCAGAAATGGGGTTCTACTACAACATCAAACAAAGATATGGAGAAATAGCTGTACAGAACTTAAAGAATTGGACAAAAACTAAAACTAAATTAGCTAAAGCACTCAATAGAAGAATTTTCCTATTGAAGTGTAGAAAAATTGGTATTACATCTAATCACATTAATAACGCCATCAAACCTATAAATAGATTACTTTTAAGACAAGAAATCAATTCTTACAAGAACGATCAACACAATAACAGATTCTTTGATAATGATAATAATAAATTATCGAAAGCTTAGGATTAACTAAACAGAGTTTTCTTTATCACATTGCCGCATTCCCCAATAAAAAAGTTACCCTAACTAGTTTCGGCAACGAACTACTGTCGTCTAAAGTTTCAGAAATGGGGTTCTACTACAACATCAAACAAAGATATGGAGAAATAGCTGTACAGAACTTGAAGAATTGGACAAAAACTAAAACTAAATTAGCTAAAGCAATGAATAGAAGAATTTTCCTATTGAAGTGTAGAAAAATTGGTATTACACCTAATCACATTAATAACGCCATCAAACCTATAAATAGATTACTTTTAAGACAAGAAATCAATTCTAACAAGAACGATCAATACAATAACAGATTCTTTGATAATGATAATAATAAATTATCGAAAGCTTAGGATTAACTAAACAGAGTTTTCTTTATCACATTGCCGCATTCCCCAATAAAAAAGTTACCCTAACTAGTTTCGGCAACGAACTACTTTCGTCTAAAGTTTCAGAAATGGGGTTCTACTACAACATCAAACAATGATATGGAGAAATAGCTGTAAAGAACTTAAAGAATTGGACAAAAACTAAAACTAAATTAGCTAAAGCAATCAATAGAAGAATTTTCCTATTGAAGTGTAGAAAAATTGGTATTACACCTAATCACATTAATAACGCCATCAAACCTATAAATAGATTACTTTTAAGACGAGAAATCAATTCTAACAAGAACGATCAATACAATAACAGATTCTTTGATAATGATAATAAATTATCGAAAGCTTAGGATTAACTAAACAGAGTTTTCTTTATCACATTGCCGCATTCCCCAATAAAAAAGTTACCCTAACTAGTTTCGGCAACGAAATACTTTCGTCTAAAGTTTCAGAAATGGGGTTCTACTACAACATCAAACAAAGATATGGAGAAATAGCTGTACAGAACTTAAAGAATTGGACAAAAAATAAAACTAAATTAGCTAAAGCAATCAATAGAAGAATTTCCCTATTGAAGTGTAGAAAAATTGGTATTAATCACGTTAATAACGCCATCAAACCTATAAATAGATTACTTTTAAGACAAGAAATCAATTCTAACAAGAACGATCAATACAATAACAGATTCTTTGATAATGATAATAATAAATTATCGAAAGCTTAGGATTAACTAAACAGAGTTTTCTTTATCACATTGCCGCATTCCCCAATAAAAAAGTTACCCTAACTAGTTTCGGCAACGAACTACTTTCGTCTAAAGTTTCAGAAATGGGGTTCTACTACAACATCAAACAAAGATATGGAGAAATAGCTGTACAGAACTTGAAGAATTGGACAAAAACTAAAACTAAATTAGCTAAAGCAATCAATAGAAGAATTTGTCTATTGAAGTGTAGAAAAATTGGTATTACACCTAATCACATTAATAACGCCATCAAACCTATAAATAGATTACTTTTAAGACAAGAAATCAATTCTAACAAGAACGATCAATACAATAACAGATTCTTTGATAATGATAATAATAAATTATCGAAAGCTTAGGATTAACTAAACAGAGTTTTCTTTAACACATTGCCGCATTCCCCAATAAAAAAGTTACCCTAACTAGTTTCGGCAACGAACTACTTTCGTCTAAAGTTTCAGAAATGGGGTTCTACTACAACATCAATCAAAGATATGGAGAAATAGCTGTACAGAACTTAAAGAATTGGACAAAAACTAAAACTAAATTAGCTAAAGCAATCAATAGAAGAATTTTCCTATTGAAGTGTAGAAAAATTGGTATTACACCTAATCACATTAATAACGCCATCAAACCTATAAATAGATTACTTTTAAGACAAGAAATCAATTCTAACAAGAACGATCAATACAATAACAGATTCTTTGATAATGATAATAATAAATTATCGAAAGCTTAGAATTAACTAAACAGAGTTTTCTTTATCACATTGTCGCATTCCTCAATAAAAAAGTTACCCTAACTAGTTTCGGCAACGAACTACTTTCGTCTAAAGTTTCAGGAATGGAGTTCTACTACAACATCAAACAAAGATATGGAGAAATAGCTGTACAGAACTTAAAGAATTGGACAAAAACTAAAACTAAATTAGCTAAAGCAATCAATAGAAGAATTTTCCTATTGAAGTGTAGAAAAATTGGTATTACACCTAATCACATTAATAACGCCATCAAACCAATAAATAGATTACTTTTAAGACAAGAAATCAATTCTAACAAGAACGATCAATACAATAACAGATTCTTTGATAATGATAATAATAAATTATCGAAAGCTTAGGATTAACCAAACAGAGTTTTCTTTATTACATTGCCGCATTCCCCAACAAAAAAGTTACCCTAACTAGTTTCGGCAACGAACTACTTTCGTCTAAAGTTTCAGAAATGGGGTTCTACTACAACATCAAACAAAGATATGGAGAAATAGCTGTACAGAACTTAAAGAATTGGACAAAAACTAAAACTAAATTAGTTAAAGCACTCAATAGAAGAATTTTCCTATTGAAGTGTAGAAAAATTGGTATTACACCTAATCACATTAATAACGCCATCAAACCTATAAATAGATTACTTTTAAGACAACAAATCAATTCTAACAAGAACGATAAACACAATAACAGATTCTTTGATAATGATAATAATAAATTATCGAAAGCTTAGGATTAACCAAACAGAGTTTTCTTTATCACATTGCCGCATTCCCCAACAAAAAAGTTACCCTAATTAGTTTCGGCAACGAACTACTTTCGTCTAAAGTTTCAGAAATGGGGTTCTACTACAACATCAAACAAAGATATGGAGAAATAGCTGTACAGAACTTAAAGAATTGGACAAAAACTAAAACTAAATTAGCTAAAGCAATCAATAGAAGAATTTTCCTATTGAAGTGTAGAAAAATTGGTATTACACCTAATCACATTAATAACGCCATCAAACCAATAAATAGATTACTTTTAAGACAAGAAATCAATTCTAACAAGAACGATCAATACAATAACAGATTCTTCGATAATGATAATAATAAATTATCGAAAGCTTAGGATTAACTAAACAGAGTTTTTTTATCACATTGCCGCATTCCCCAATAAAAAAGTTACCCTTACTAGTTTCGGCAACGAACTACTTTCGTCTAAAGTTACAGAAATGGGGTTCTACTACAACATCAAACAAAGATATGGAGAAATAGCTGTACAGAACTTAAAGAATTGGACAAAAACTAAAACTAAATTAGCTAATGCAATCAATAGAAGAATTTTCCTATTGAAGTGTAGAAAAATTGGTATTACACCTAATCACATTAATAATGCCATCAAACCTATAAATAGATTACTTTTAAGACAAGAAATCAATTCTAACAAGAACGATCAATACAATAACAGATTCTTTGATAATGATAATAATAAATTATCGAAAGCTTAGGATTAACTAAACAGAGTTTTCTTTATCACATTGCCGCATTCCCCAATAAAAAAGTTACCCTAACTAGTTTCGGCAACGAACTACATTCGTCTAAAGTTTCAGAAATGGGGTTCTACTACAACATCAAACAAAGATATCGAGAAATAGCTGTACAGAACTTAAAGAATTGGACAAAAACTAAAACTAAATTAGCTAAAGCAATGAATAGAAGAATTTTCCTATTGAAGTGTAGAAAAATTGGTATTACACCTAATCACATTAATAACCCCATCAAACCTATAAATAGATTACTTTTAAGACAAGAAATCAATTCTAACAAGAACGATCAATACAATAACAGATTCTTTGATAATGATAATAATAAACTATCGAAAGCTTAGGATTAACTAAACAGAGTTTTCTTGATCACATTGCCGCATTCCCCAATAAAAAAGTTACCCTAACTAGTTTCGGCAACGAACTACTTTCGTCTAAAGTTTCAGAAATGGGGTTCTACTACAACATCAAACAAAGATATGGAGAAATAGCTGTACAGAACTTAAAGAATTGGACAAAAACTAAAACTAAATTAGCTAAAGCAATGAATAGAAGAATTTTCCTATTGAAGTGTAGAAAAATTGGTATTACATCTAATCACATTAATAACGCCATCAAACCTATAAATAGATTACTTTTAAGACAAGAAATCAATTCTTACAAGAACGATCAACACAATAACAGATTCTTTGATAATGATAATAATAAATTATCGAAAGCTTAGGATTAACTAAACAGAGTTTTCTTTATCACATTGCCGCATTCCCCAATAAAAAAGTTACCCTAACTAGTTTCGGCAACGAACTACTGTCGTCTAAAGTTTCAGAAATGGGGTTCTACTACAACATCAAACAAAGATATGGAGAAATAGCTGTACAGAACTTGAAGAATTGGACAAAAACTAAAACTAAATTAGCTAAAGCAATGAATAGAAGAATTTTCCTATTGAAGTGTAGAAAAATTGGTATTACACCTAATCACATTAATAACGCCATCAAACCTATAAATAGATTACTTTTAAGACAAGAAATCAATTCTAACAAGAACGATCAATACAATAACAGATTCTTTGATAATGATAATAATAAATTATCGAAAGCTTAGGATTAACTAAACAGAGTTTTCTTTATCACATTGCCGCATTCCCCAATAAAAAAGTTACCCTAACTAGTTTCGGCAACGAACTACTTTCGTCTAAAGTTTCAGAAATGGGGTTCTACTACAACATCAAACAATGATATGGAGAAATAGCTGTAAAGAACTTAAAGAATTGGACAAAAACTAAAACTAAATTAGCTAAAGCAATCAATAGAAGAATTTTCCTATTGAAGTGTAGAAAAATTGGTATTACACCTAATCACATTAATAACGCCATCAAACCTATAAATAGATTACTTTTAAGACGAGAAATCAATTCTAACAAGAACGATCAATACAATAACAGATTCTTTGATAATGATAATAAATTATCGAAAGCTTAGGATTAACTAAACAGAGTTTTCTTTATCACATTGCCGCATTCTCCAATAAAAAAGTTACCCTAACTAGTTTCGGCAACGAAATACTTTCGTCTAAAGTTTCAGAAATGGGGTTCTACTACAACATCAAACAAAGATATGGAGAAATAGCTGTACAGAACTTGAAGAATTGGACAAAAAATAAAACTAAATTAGCTAAAGCAATCAATAGAAGAATTTCCCTATTGAAGTGTAGAAAAATTGGTATTAATCACGTTAATAACGCCATCAAACCTATAAATAGATTACTTTTAAGACAAGAAATCAATTCTAACAAGAACGATCAATACAATAACAGATTCTTTGATAATGATAATAATAAATTATCGAAAGCTTAGGATTAACTAAACAGAGTTTTCTTTATCACATTGCCGCATTCCCCAATAAAAAAGTTACCCTAACTAGTTTCGGCAACGAACTACTTTCGTCTAAAGTTTCAGAAATGGGGTTCTACTACAACATCAAACAAAGATATGGAGAAATAGCTGTACAGAACTTGAAGAATTGGACAAAAACTAAAACTAAATTAGCTAAAGCAATCAATAGAAGAATTTTTCTATTGAAGTGTAGAAAAATTGGTATTACACCTAATCACATTAATAACGCCATCAAACCTATAAATAGATTACTTTTAAGACAAGAAATCAATTCTAACAATAACGATCAATACAATAACAGATTCTTTGATAATGATAATAATAAATTATCGAAAGCTTAGGATTAACTAATCAGAGTTTTCTTTATCACATTGCCGCATTCCCCAATAAAAAAGTTACCCTAACTAGTTTCGGCAACGAACTACTTTCGTCTAAAGTTTCAGAAATGGGGTTCTACTACAACATCAATCAAAGATATGGAGAAATAGCTGTACAGAACTTAAAGAATTGGACAAAAACTAAAACTAAATTAGCTAAAGCAATCAATAGAAGAATTTTCCTATTGAAGTGTAGAAAAATTGGTATTACACCTAATCACATTAATAACGCCATCAAACCTATAAATAGATTACTTTTAAGACAAGAAATCAATTCTAACAAGAACGATCAATACAATAACAGATTCTTTGATAATGATAATAATAAATTATCGAAAGCTTAGAATTAACTAAACAGAGTTTTCTTTATCACATTGTCGCATTCCTCAATAAAAAAGTTACCCTAACTAGTTTCGGCAACGAACTACTTTCGTCTAAAGTTTCAGGAATGGAGTTCTACTACAACATCAAACAAAGATATGGAGAAATAGCTGTACAGAACTTAAAGAATTGGACAAAAACTAAAACTAAATTAGCTAAAGCAATCAATAGAAGAATTTTCCTATTGAAGTGTAGAAAAATTGGTGTTACACCTAATCACATTAATAACGCCATCAAACCAATAAATAGATTACTTTTAAGACAAGAAATCAATTCTAACAAGAACGATCAATACAATAACAGATTCTTTGATAATGATAATAATAAATTATCGAAAGCTTAGGATTAACCAAACAGAGTTTTCTTTATTACATTGCCGCATTCCCCAACAAAAAAGTTACCCTAACTAGTTTCGGCAACGAACTACTTTCGTCTAAAGTTTCAGAAATGGGGTTCCACTACAACATCAAACAAAGATATGGAGAAATAGCTGTACAGAACTTAAAGAATTGGACAAAAACTAAAACTAAATTAGCTAAAGCACTCAATAGAAGAATTTTCCTATTGAAGTGTAGAAAAATTGGTATTACACCTAATCACATTAATAACGCCATCAAACCTATAAATAGATTACTTTTAAGACAACAAATCAATTCTAACAAGAACGATAAACACAATAACAGATTCTTTGATAATGATAATAATAAATTATCGAAAGCTTAGGATTAACCAAACAGAGTTTTCTTTATCACATTGCCGCATTCCCCAACAAAAAAGTTACCCTAATTAGTTTCGGCAACGAACTACTTTCGTCTAAAGTTTCAGAAATGGGGTTCTACTACAACATCAAACAAAGATATGGAGAAATAGCTGTACAGAACTTAAAGAATTGGACAAAAACTAAAACTAAATTAGCTAAAGCAATCAATAGAAGAATTTTCCTATTGAAGTGTAGAAAAATTGGTATTACACCTAATCACATTAATAACGCCATCAAACCAATAAATAGATTACTTTTAAGACAAGAAATCAATTCTAACAAGAACGATCAATACAATAACAGATTCTTCGATAATGATAATAATAAATTATCGAAAGCTTAGGATTAACTAAACAGAGTTTTTTTATCACATTGCCGCATTCCCCAATAAAAAAGTTACCCTTACTAGTTTCGGCAACGAACTACTTTCGTCTAAAGTTACAGAAATGGGGTTCTACTACAACATCAAACAAAGATATGGAGAAATAGCTGTACAGAACTTAAAGAATTGGACAAAAACTAAAACTAAATTAGCTAATGCAATCAATAGAAGAATTTTCCTATTGAAGTGTAGAAAAATTGGTATTACACCTAATCACATTAATAATGCCATCAAACCTATAAATAGATTACTTTTAAGACAAGAAATCAATTCTAACAAGAACGATCAATACAATAACAGATTCTTTGATAATGATAATAATAAATTATCGAAAGCTTAGGATTAACTAAACAGAGTTTTCTTTATCACATTGCCGCATTCCCCAATAAAAAAGTTACCCTAACTAGTTTCGGCAACGAACTACATTCGTCTAAAGTTTCAGAAATGGGGTTCTACTACAACATCAAACAAAGATATGGAGAAATAGCTGTACAGAACTTAAAGAATTGGACAAAAACTAAAACTAAATTAGCTAAAGCAATGAATAGAAGAATTTTCCTATTGAAGTGTAGAAAAATTGGTATTACACCTAATCACATTAATAACCCCATCAAACCTATAAATAGATTACTTTTAAGACAAGAAATCAATTCTAACAAGAACGATCAATACAATAACAGATTCTTTGATAATGATAATAATAAACTATCGAAAGCTTAGGATTAACTAAACAGAGTTTTCTTGATCACATTGCCGCATTCCCCAATAAAAAAGTTACCCTAACTAGTTTCGGCAACGAACTACTTTCGTCTAAAGTTTCAGAAATGGGGTTCTACTACAACATCAAACAAAGATATGGAGAAATAGCTGTACAGAACTTAAAGAATTGGACAAAAACTAAAACTAAATTAGCTAAAGCAATGAATAGAAGAATTTTCCTATTGAAGTGTAGAAAAATTGGTATTACACCTAATCACATTAATAACGCCATCAAACCTATAAATAGATTACTTTTAAGACAAGAAATCAATTCTAACAAGAACGATCAATACAATAACAGATTCTTTGATAATGATAATAATAAATTATCGAAAGCTTAGGATTAACTAAACAGAGTTTTCTTTATCACATTGCCGCACTCCCCAATAAAAAAGTTACCCTAACTAGTTTCGACAACGAACTACTTTCGTCTAAAGTTTCAGAAATGGGGTTCTACTACAACATCAAACAAAGATATGGAAAAATAGCTGTACAGAACTTAAAGAATTGGACAAAAACTAAATTAGCTAAAGCAATGAATAGAAGAATTTTCCTATTGAAGTGTAGAAAAATTGGTATTACACCTAATCACATTAATAACGCCATCAAACCTATAAATAGATTACTTTCAAGACAAGAAATTAATTCTAACAAGAACGATCAATACAATAACAGATTCTTTGATAATGATAATAATAAATTATCGAAAGCTTAGGATTAACTAAACAGAGTTTTCTTTATCACATTGCCGCATTCCCCAATAAAAAAGTTACCCTAACTAGTTTCGCCAACGAACTACTTTCGTCTAAAGTTTCAGAAATGGGGTTCTACTACAACATCAAACAAAGATATGGAGAAATAGCTGTACAGAACTTAAAGAATTGGACAAAAACTAAAACTAAATAAGCTAAAGCAATGAATAGAAGAATTTTCCTATTGAAGTGTAGAAAAATTGCTATTACACCTAATCACATTAATAACGCCATCAAACCTATAAATAGATTACTTTTAGGACAAGAAATCAATTCTAACAAGAACGATCAATACAATAACAGATTCTTTGATAATGATAATAATAAATTATCGAAAGCTTAGGATTAACTAAACAGAGTTTTCTTTATCACATTGCCGCATTCCCCAATAAAAAAGTTACCCTAACTAGTTTTGGCAACGAACTACTTTCGTCTAAAGTTTCAGAAATGGGGTTCTACTACAACATCAAACAAAGATATGGAGAAATAGCTATACAGAACTTAAAGAATTGGACAAAAACTGAAACTAAATTAGCTAAAGCAATCAATAGAAGAATTTTCCTATTGAAGTGTAGAAAAATTGGTATTACACCTAATCACATTAATAACGCCATCAAACCTATAAATAGATTACTTTTAAGACAAGAAATCAATTCTAACAAGAACGATCAATACAATAACAGATTCTTTGATAATGATAATAATAAATCATCGAAAGCTTAGAATTAACTAAACAGAGTTTTCTTTATCACATTGTCGCATTCCTCAATAAAAAAGTTACCCTAACTAGTTTCGGCAACGAACTACTTTCGTCTAAAGTTTCAGGAATGGAGTTCTACTACAACATCAAACAAAGATATGGAGAAATAGCTGTACAGAACTTAAAGAATTGGACAAAAACTAAAACTAAATTAGCTAAAGCAATGAATAGAAGAATTTTCCTATTGAAGTGTAGAAAAATTGGTATTACACCTAATCACATTAATAACCCCATCAAACCTATAAATAGATTACTTTTAAGACAAGAAATCAATTCTAACAAGAACGATCAATAAAATAACAGATTCTTTGATAATGATAATAATAAACTATCGAAAGCTTAGGATTAACTAAACAGAGTTTTCTTGATCACATTGCCGCATTCCCCAATAAAAAAGTTACCCTAACTAGTTTCGGCAACGAACTACTTTCGTCTAAAGTTTCAGAAATGGGGTTCTACTACAACATCAAACAAAGATATGGAGAAATAGCTGTACAGAACTTAAAGAATTGGACAAAAACTAAAACTAAATTAGCTAAAGCAATGAATAGAAGAATTTTCCTATTGAAGTGTAGAAAAATTGGTATTACACCTAATCACATTAATAACGCCATCAAACCTATAAATAGATTACTTTTAAGACAAGAAATCAATTCTAACAAGAACGATCAATACAATAACAGATTCTTTGATAATGATAATAATAAATTATCGAAAGCTTAGGATTAACTAAACAGAGTTTTCTTTATCACATTGCCGCACTCCCCAATAAAAAAGTTACCCTAACTAGTTTCGACAACGAACTACTTTCGTCTAAAGTTTCAGAAATGGGGTTCTACTACAACATCAAACAAAGATATGGAAAAATAGCTGTACAGAACTTAAAGAATTGGACAAAAACTAAATTAGCTAAAGCAATGAATAGAAGAATTTTCCTATTGAAGTGTAGAAAAATTGGTATTACACCTAATCACATTAATAACGCCATCAAACCTATAAATAGATTACTTTCAAGACAAGAAATTAATTCTAACAAGAACGATCAATACAATAACAGATTCTTTGATAATGATAATAATAAATTATCGAAAGCTTAGGATTAACTAAACAGAGTTTTCTTTATCACATTGCCGCATTCCCCAATAAAAAAGTTACCCTAACTAGTTTCGCCAACGAACTACTTTCGTCTAAAGTTTCAGAAATGGGGTTCTACTACAACATCAAACAAAGATATGGAGAAATAGCTGTACAGAACTTAAAGAATTGGACAAAAACTAAAACTAAATAAGCTAAAGCAATGAATAGAAGAATTTTCCTATTGAAGTGTAGAAAAATTGCTATTACACCTAATCACATTAATAACGCCATCAAACCTATAAATAGATTACTTTTAGGACAAGAAATCAATTCTAACAAGAACGATCAATACAATAACAGATTCTTTGATAATGATAATAATAAATTATCGAAAGCTTAGGATTAACTAAACAGAGTTTTCTTTATCACATTGCCGCATTCCCCAATAAAAAAGTTACCCTAACTAGTTTTGGCAACGAACTACTTTCGTCTAAAGTTTCAGAAATGGGGTTCTACTACAACATCAAACAAAGATATGGAGAAATAGCTATACAGAACTTGAAGAATTGGACAAAAACTGAAACTAAATTAGCTAAAGCAATCAATAGAAGAATTTTCCTATTGAAGTGTAGAAAAATTGGTATTACACCTAATCACATTAATAACGCCATCAAACCTATAAATAGATTACTTTTAAGACAAGAAATCAATTCTAACAAGAACGATCAATACAATAACAGATTCTTTGATAATGATAATAATAAATCATCGAAAGCTTAGAATTAACTAAACAGAGTTTTCTTTATCACATTGTCGCATTCCTCAATAAAAAAGTTACCCTAACTAGTTTCGGCAACGAACTACTTTCGTCTAAAGTTTCAGGAATGGAGTTCTACTACAACATCAAACAAAGATATGGAGAAATAGCTGTACAGAACTTAAAGAATTGGACAAAAACTAAAACTAAATTAGCTAAAGCAATCAATAGAAGAATTTTCCTATTGAAGTGTAGAAAAATTGGTATTACACCTAATCACATTAATAACGCCATCAAACCTATAAATAGATTACTTTTAAGACAAGAAATCAATTCTAACAAGAACGATCAATACAATAACAGATTCTTTGATAATGATAATAATAAATTATCGAAAGCTTAGGATTAACCAAACAGAGTTTTCTTTATTACATTGCCGCATTCCCCAACAAAAAAGTTACCCTAACTAGTTTCGGCAACGAACTACTTTCGTCTAAAGTCTCAGAAATGGGGTTCTACTACAACATCAAACAAAGATATGGAGAAATAGCTGTACAGAACTTAAAGAATTGGACAAAAACTAAAACTAAATTAGCTAAAGCACTCAATAGAAGAATTTTCCTATTGAAGTGTAGAAAAATTGGTATTACACCTAATCACATTAATAACGCCATCAAACCTATAAATAGATTACTTTTAAGACAAGAAATCAATTCTAACAAGAACGATAAACACAATAACAGATTCTTTGATAATGATAATAATAAATTATCGAAAGCTTAGGATTAACCAAACAGAGTTTTCTTTATCACATTGCCGCATTCCCCAACAAAAAAGTTACCCTAACTAGTTTCGGCAACGAACTACTTTCGTCTAAAGTTTCAGAAATGGGGTTCTACTACAACATCAAACAAAGATATGGAGAAATAGCTGTACAGAACTTGAAGAATTGGACAAAAACTAAAACTAAATTAGCTAAAGCAATCAATAGAAGAATTTTCCTATTGAAGTGTAGAAAAATTGGTATTACACCTAATCACATTAATAACGCCATCAAACCAATAAATAGATTACTTTTAAGACAAGAAATCAATTCTAACAAGAACGATCAATACAATAACAGATTCTTCGATAATGATAATAATAAATTATCGAAAGCTTAGGATTAACTAAACAGAGTTTTTTTATCACATTGCCGCATTCCCCAATAAAAAAGTTACCCTTACTAGTTTCGGCAACGAACTACTTTCGTCTAAAGTTACAGAAATGGGGTTCTACTACAACATCAAACAAAGATATGGAGAAATAGCTGTACAGAACTTAAAGAATTGGACAAAAACTAAAACTAAATTAGCTAATGCAATCAATAGAAGAATTTTCCTATTGAAGTGTAGAAAAATTGGTATTACACCTAATCACATTAATAATGCCATCAAACCTATAAATAGATTACTTTTAAGACAAGAAATCAATTCTAACAAGAACGATCAATACAATAACAGATTCTTTGATAATGATAATAATAAATTATCGAAAGCTTAGGATTAACTAAACAGAGTTTTCTTTATCACATTGCCGCATTCCCCAATAAAAAAGTTACCCTAACTAGTTTCGGCAACGAACTACATTCGTCTAAAGTTTCAGAAATGGGGTTCTACTACAACATCAAACAAAGATATGGAGAAATAGCTGTACAGAACTTAAAGAATTGGACAAAAACTAAAACTAAATTAGCTAAAGCAATGAATAGAAGAATTTTCCTATTGAAGTGTAGAAAAATTGGTATTACACCTAATCACATTAATAACCCCATCAAACCTATAAATAGATTACTTTTAAGACAAGAAATCAATTCTAACAAGAACGATCAATACAATAACAGATTCTTTGATAATGATAATAATAAATTATCGAAAGCTTAGGATTAACTAAACAGAGTTTTCTTTATCACATTGCCGCATTCCCCAATAAAAAAGTTACACTAACTAGTTTCGTCAACGAACTACTTTCGTCTAAAGTTTCAGAAATGGGGTTCTACTACAACATCAAACAAAGATATGGAGAAATAGCTGTACAGAACTTAAAGAATTGGACAAAAACTAAAACTAAATAAGCTAAAGCAATGAATAGAAGAATTTTCCTATTGAAGTGTAGAAAAATTGGTATTACACCTAATCACATTAATAACGCCATCAAACCTATAAATAGATTACTTTTAGGACAAGAAATCAATTCTAACAAGAACGATCAATACAATAACAGATTCTTTGATAATGATAATAATAAATTATCGAAAGCTTAGGATTAACTAAACAGAGTTTTCTTTATCACATTGCCGCATTCCCCAATAAAAAAGTTACCCTAACTAGTTTTGGCAACGAACTACTTTCGTCTAAAGTTTCAGAAATGGGGTTCTACTACAACATCAAACAAAGATATGGAGAAATAGCTATACAGAACTTAAAGAATTGGACAAAAACTAGAACTAAATTAGCTAAAGCAATCAATAGAAGAATTTTCCTATTGAAGTGTAGAAAAATTGGTATTACACCTAATCACATTAATAACGCCATCAAACCTATAAATAGATTACTTTTAAGACACGAAATCAATTCTAACAAGAACGATCAATACGATAACAGATTCTTTGATAATGATAATAATAAATTATCGAAAGCTTAGGATTAACTAAACAGAGTTTTCTTTATCACATTGCCGCATTCCCCAATAAAAAAGTTACCCTAACTAGTTTCGGCAACGAACTACTTTCATCTAAAGTTTTAGAAATGGAGTTCTACTACAACATCAAACGAAGATATGGAGAAATAGCTGTACAGAACTTAAAGAATTGGACAAAAACTAAAACTAAATTAGCTAAAGCAATGAATAGAAGAATTTTCCTATTGAAGTGTAGAAAAATTGGTATTACACCTAATCACATTAATAACGCCATCAAACCTATAAATAGATTACTTTTAAGACAAGAAATCAATTCTAACAAGAACGATCAATACAATAACAGATTCTTTAATAATGATAATAATAAATTATCGAAAGCTTAGGATTAACTAAACAGAGTTTTCTTTATCACATTGCCGCATTCCCCAATAAAAAAGTTACCCTAACTAGTTTCGGCAACGAACTACTTTCGTCTAAAGTTTCAGAAATGGGGTTCTACTACAACATCAAACAAAGATATGGAGAAATAGCTGTACAGAACTTAAAGAATTGGACAAAAACTAAAACTAAATTAGCTAAAGCAATCAATAGAAGAATTTTCCTATTGAAGTGTAGAAAAATTGGTATTACACCTAATCACATTAATAACGCCATCAAACCTATAAATAGCTTACTTTCAAGAGAAGAAATCAATTCTAACAAGAACGATCAATACAATAACAGATTCTTTGATAATGATAATAATAAATTATCGAAAGCTTAATATTAACTAAACAGAGTTTTCTTTATCACATTGCCGCATTCCCCAATAAAACTCCCTAACTAGTTTCGGCAACGAACTACTTTCGTCTAATGTTTCAGAAATGAGGTCCTACTACAACATCAAACAAAGATATGGAGAAATAGCTGTACAGAACTTAAAGAATTGGACAAAAACTAAAACTAAATTAGCTAATGCAATCAATAGAAGAATTTTCCTATTGAAGTGTAGAAAAATTGGTATTACACCTAATCACATTAATAATGCCATCAAACCTATAAATAGATTACTTTTAAGACAAGAAATCAATTCTAACAAGAACGATCAATACAATAACAGATTCTTTGATAATGATAATAATAAATTATCGAAAGCTTAGGATTAACTAAACAGAGTTTTCTTTATCACATTGCCGCATTCCCCAATAAAAAAGTTACCCTAACTAGTTTCGGCAACGAACTACATTCGTCTAAAGTTTCAGAAATGGGGTTCTACTACAACATCAAACGAAGATATGGAGAAATAGCTGTACAGAACTTAAAGAATTGGACAAAAACTAAAACTAAATTAGCTAAAGCAATGAATAGAAGAATTTTCCTATTGAAGTGTAGAAAAATTGGTATCACACCTAATCACATTAATAACCCCATCAAACCTATAAATAGATTACTTTTAAAACAAGAAATCAATTCTAACAAGAACGATCAATACAATAACAGATTCTTTGATAATGATAATAATAAATTATCGAAAGCTTAGGATTAACTAAACAGAGTTTTCTTGATCACATTGCCGCATTCCCCAATAAAAAAGTTACCCTAACTAGTTTCGGCAACGAACTACTTTCGTCTAAAGTTTCAGAAATGGGGTTCTACTACAACATCAAACAAAGATATGGAGAAATAGCTGTACAGAACTTAAAGAATTGGACAAAAACTAAAACTAAATTAGCTAAAGCAATGAATAGAAGAATTTTCCTATTGAAGTGTAGAAAAATTGGTATTACACCTAATCACATTAATAACGCCATCAAACCTATAAATAGATTACTTTTAAGACAAGAAATCAATTCTAACAAGAACGATCAATACAATAACAGATTCTTTGATAATGATAATAATAAATTATCGAAAGCTTAGGATTAACTAAACAGAGTTTTCTTTATCACATTGCCGCATTCCCCAATAAAAAAGTTACCCTAACTAGATTCGGCAACGAACTACTTTCGTCTAAAGTTTCAGAAATGGGGTTCTACTACAACATCAAACAAAGATATGGAGAAATAGCTGTACAGAACTTAAAGAATTGGACAAAAACTAAAACTAAATTAGCTAAAGCAATCAATAGAAGAATTTTCCTATTGAAGTGTAGAAAAATTGGTATTACACCTAATCACATTAATAACGCCATCAAACCTATAAATAGATTACTTTTAAGACAAGAAATCAATTCTAACAAGAACGATCAATACAATAACAGATTCTTTGATAATGATAATAATAAATTATCGAAAGCTTAGGATTAACCAAACAGAGTTTTCTTTATCACATTGCCGCATTCCCCAATAAAAAAGTTACCCTAACTAGTTTCGGCAACGAACTACTTTCGTCTAAAGTTTCAGAAATGGGGTTCTACTACAACATCAAACAAAGATATGGAGAAATAGCTGTACAGAACTTAAAGAATTGGACAAAAACTAAAACTAAATTAGCTAAAGCAATCAATAGAAGAATTTTCCTATTGAAGTGTAGAAAAATTGGTATTACACCTAATCACATTAATAACGCCATCAAACCTATAAATAGATTTCGTTTAAGACAAGAAATCAATTCTAACAAGAACGATCAATACAATAACAGATTCTTTGATAATGATAATAATAAATTATCGAAAGCTTAGGATTAACTAAACAGAGTTTTCTTTATCACATTGCCGCATTCCCCAATAAAAAAGTTACCCTAACTAGTTTTGGCAACGAACTACTTTCGTCTAAAGTTTCAGAAATGGGGTTCTACTACAACATCAAACAAAGATATGGAGAAATAGCTATACAGAACTTAAAGAATTGGACAAAAACTAGAACTAAATTAGCTAAAGCAATCAATAGAAGAATTTTCCTATTGAAGTGTAGAAAAATTGGTATTACACCTAATCACATTAATAACGCCATCAAACCTATAAATAGATTACTTTTAAGACACGAAATCAATTCTAACAAGAACGATCAATACGATAACAGATTCTTTGATAATGATAATAATAAATTATCGAAAGCTTAGGATTAACTAAACAGAGTTTTCTTTATCACATTGCCGCATTTCCCAATAAAAAAGTTACCCTAACTAGTTTCGGCAACGAACTACTTTCGTCTAAAGTTTTAGAAATGGAGTTCTACTACAACATCAAACGAAGATATGGAGAAATAGCTGTACAGAACTTAAAGAATTGGACAAAAACTAAAACTAAATTAGCTAAAGCAATGAATAGAAGAATTTTCCTATTGAAGTGTAGAAAAATTGGTATTACACCTAATCACATTAATAACGCCATCAAACCTATAAATAGATTACTTTTAAGACAAGAAATCAATTCTAACAAGAACGATCAATACAATAACAGATTCTTTAATAATGATAATAATAAATTATCGAAAGCTTAGGATTAACTAAACAGAGTTTTCTTTATCACATTGCCGCATTCCCCAATAAAACTCCCTAACTAGTTTCGGCAACGAACTACTTTCGTCTAATGTTTCAGAAATGAGGTTCTACTACAACATCAAACAAAGATATGGAGAAATAGCTGTACAGAACTTAAAGAATTGGACAAAAACTAAAACTAAATTAGCTAATGCAATCAATAGAAGAATTTTCCTATTGAAGTGTAGAAAAATTGGTATTACACCTAATCACATTAATAATGCCATCAAACCTATAAATAGATTACTTTTAAGACAAGAAATCAATTCTAACAAGAACGATCAATACAATAACAGATTCTTTGATAATGATAATAATAAATTATCGAAAGCTTAGGATTAACTAAACAGAGTTTTCTTTATCACATTGCCGCATTCCCCAATAAAAAAGTTACCCTAACTAGTTTCGGCAACGAACTACATTCGTCTAAAGTTTCAGAAATGGGGTTCTACTACAACATCAAACAAAGATATGGAGAAATAGCTGTACAGAACTTAAAGAATTGGACAAAAACTAAAACTAAATTAGCTAAAGCAATGAATAGAAGAATTTTCCTATTGAAGTGTAGAAAAATTGGTATAACACCTAATCACATTAATAACCCCATCAAACCTATAAATAGATTACTTTTAAGACAAGAAATCAATTCTAACAAGAACGATCAATACAATAACAGATTCTTTGATAATGATAATAATAAATTATCGAAAGCTTAGGATTAACTAAACAGAGTTTTCTTGATCACATTGCCGCATTCCCCAATAAAAAAGTTACCCTAACTAGTTTCGGCAACGAACTACTTTCGTCTAAAGTTTCAGAAATGGGGTTCTACTACAACATCAAACAAAGATATGGAGAAATAGCTGTACAGAACTTAAAGAATTGGACAAAAACTAAAACTAAATTAGCTAAAGCAATGAATAGAAGAATTTTCCTATTGAAGTGTAGAAAAATTGGTATTACACCTAATCACATTAATAACGCCATCAAACCTATAAACAGATTACTTTTAAGACAAGAAATCAATTCTAACAAGAACGATCAATACAATAACAGATTCTTTGATAATGATAATAATAAATTATCGAAAGCTTAGGATTAACTAAACAGAGTTTTCTTTATCACATTGCCGCATTCCCCAATAAAAAAGTTACCCTAACTAGTTTCGACAACGAACTACTTTCGTCTAAAGTTTCAGAAATGGGGTTCTACTACAACATCAAACAAAGATATGGAAAAATAGCTGTACAGAACTTAAAGAATTGGACAAAAACTAAAACTAAATTAGCTAAAGCAATGAATAGAAGAATTTTCCTATTGAAGTGTAGAAAAATTGGTATTACACCTAATCACATTAATAACGCCATCAAACCTATAAATAGATTACTTTTAAGACAAGAAATCAATTCTAACAAGAACGATCAATACAATAACAGATTCTTTGATAATGATAATAATAAATTATCGAAAGCTTAGGATGAACTAAACAGAGTTTTCTTTATCACATTGCCGCATTCCCCAATAAAAAAGTTACCCTAACTAGTTTCGCCAACGAACTACTTTCGTCTAAAGTTTCAGAAATGGGGTTCTACTACAACATCAAACAAAGATGGAGAAATAGCTGTACAGAACTTAAAGAATTGGACAAAAACTAAAACTAAATAAGCTTAAGCAATGAATAGAAGAATTTTCCTATTGAAGTGTAGAAAAATTGGTATTACACCGAATCACATTAATAACGCCATCAAACCTATAAATAGATTACTTTTAGGACAAGAAATCAATTCTAACAAGAACGATCAATACAATAACAGATTCTTTGATAATGATAATAATAAATTATCGAAAGCTTAGGATTAACTAAACAGAGTTTTCTTTATCACATTGCCGCATTCCCCAATAAAAAAGTTACCCTAACTAGTTTTGGCAACGAACTACTTTCGTCTAAAGTTTCAGAAATGGGGTTCTACTACAACATCAAACAAAGATATGGAGAAATAGCTATACAGAACTTAAAGAATTGGACAAAAACTAAAACTAAATTAGCTAAAGCAATCAATAGAAGAATTTTCCTATTGAAGTGTAGAAAAATTGGTATTACACCTAATCACATTAATAACGCCATCAAACCTATAAATAGATTACTTTTAAGACAAGAAATCAATTCTAACAAGAACGATCAATACGATAACAGATTCTTTGATAATGATAATAATAAATCATCGAAAGCTTAGGATTAACTAAACAGAGTTTTCTTTATCACATTGCCGCATTCCCCAATAAAAAAGTTACCCTAACTAGTTTCGGCAACGAACTACTTTCGTCTAAAGTTTTAGAAATGGAGTTCTACTACAACATCAAACGAAGATATGGAGAAATAGCTGTACAGAACTTAAAGAATTGGACAAAAACTAAAACTAAATTAGCTAAAGCAATGAATAGAAGAATTTTCCTATTGAAGTGTAGAAAAATTGGTATTACACCTAATCACATTAATAACCCCATCAAACCTATAAATAGATTACTTTTAAGACAAGAAATCAATTCTAACAAGAACGATCAATACAATAACAGATTCTTTGATAATGATAATAATAAATTATCGAAAGCTTAGGATTAACTAAACAGAGTTTTTTTGATCACATTGCCGCATTCCCCAATAAAAAAGTTACCCTAACTAGTTTCGGCAACGAACTACTTTCGTCTAAAGTTTCAGAAATGGGGTTCTACTACAACATCAAACAAAGATATGGAGAAATAGCTGTACAGAACTTAAAGAATTGGACAAAAACTAAAACTAAATTAGCTAAAGCAATGAATAGAAGAATTTTCCTATTGAAGTGTAGAAAAATTGGTATTACACCTAATCACATTAATAACGCCATCAAACCTATAAACAGATTACTTTTAAGACAAGAAATCAATTCTAACAAGAACGATCAATACAATAACAGATTCTTTGATAATGATAATAATAAATTATCGAAAGCTTAGGATTAACTGAACAGAGTTTTCTTTATCACATTGCCGCATTCCCCAATAAAAAAGTTACCCTAACTAGTTTCGGCAACGAACTACTTTCGTCCAAAGTTTCAGAAATGGAGTTCTACTACAACATCAAACAAAGATATGGAGAAATAGCTGTACAGAACTTAAAGAATTGGACAAAAACTAAAACTAAATTAGCTAAAGCAATCAATAGAAGAATTTTCCTATTGAAGTGTAGAAAAATTGGTATTACACCTAATCACATTAATAACGCCATCAAACCTATAAATAGATTTCGTTTAAGACAAGAAATCAATTCTAACAAGAACGATCAATACAATAACAGATTCTTTGATAATGATAATAATAAATTATCGGAAGCTTAGGATTAACTAAACAGAGTTTTCTTTATCACATTGCCGCATTCCCCAATAAAAAAGTTACACTAACTAGTTTCGGCAACGAACTACTTTCGTCTAAAGTTTCAGAAATGGGGTTCTACTACAACATCAAACAAAGATATGGAGAAATAGCTGTACAGAACTTAAAGAATTGGACAAAAACTAAAACTAAATAAGCTAAAGCAATGAATAGAAGAATTTTCCTATTGAAGTGTAGAAAAATTGGTATTACACCTAATCACATTAATAACGCCATCAAACCTATAAATAGATTACTTTTAGGACAAGAAATCAATTCTAACAAGAACGATCAATACAATAACAGATTCTTTGATAATGATAATAATAAATTATCGAAAGCTTAGGATTAACTAAACAGAGTTTTCTTTATCACATTGCCGCATTCCCCAATAAAAAAGTTACCCTAACTAGTTTTGGCAACGAACTACTTTCGTCTAAAGTTTCAGAAATGGGGTTCTACTACAACATCAAACAAAGATATGGAGAAATAGCTATACAGAACTTAAAGAATTGGACAAAAACTAAAACTAAATTAGCTAAAGCAATCAATAGAAGAATTTTCCTATTGAAGTGTAGAAAAATTGGTATTACACCTAATCACATTAATAACGCCATCAAACCTATAAATAGATTACTTTTAAGACACGAAATCAATTCTAACAAGAACGATCAATACGATAACAGATTCTTTGATAATGATAATAATAAATTATCGAAAGCTTAGGATTAACTAAACAGAGTTTTCTTTATCACATTGCCGCATTCCCCAATAAAAAAGTTACCCTAACTAGTTTCGGCAACGAACTACTTTCGTCTAAAGTTTTAGAAATGGAGTTCTACTACAACATCAAACGAAGATATGGAGAAATAGCTGTACAGAACTTAAAGAATTGGACAAAAACTAAAACTAAATTAGCTAAAGCAATGAATAGAAGAATTTTCCTATTGAAGTGTAGAAAAATTGGTATTACACCTAATCACATTAATAACGCCATCAAACCTATAAATAGATTACTTTTAAGACAAGAAATCAATTCTAACAAGAACGATCAATACAATAACAGATTCGTTAATAATGATAATAATAAATTATCGAAAGCTTAGGATTAACTAAACAGAGTTTTCTTTATCACATTGCCGCATTCCCCAATAAAAAAGTTACCCTACCTAGTTTCGGCAACGAACTACTTTCGTCTAAAGTTTCAGAAATGGGGTTCTACTACAACATCAAACAAAGATATGGAGAAATAGCTGTACAGAACTTAAAGAATTGGACAAAAACTAAAACTAAATTAGCTAAAGCAATCAATAGAAGAATTTTCCTATTGAAGTGTAGAAAAATTGGTATTACACCTAATCACATTAATAACGCCATCAAACCTATAAATAGCTTACTTTCAAGAGAAGAAATCAATTCTAACAAGAACGATCAATACAATAACAGATTCTTTGATAATGATAATAATAAATTATCGAAAGCTTAATATTAACTAAACAGAGTTTTCTTTATCACATTGCCGCATTCCCCAATAAAACTCCTTAACTAGTTTCGGCAACGAACTACTTTCGTCTAATGTTTCAGAAATGAGGTTCTACTACAACATCAAACAAAGATATGGAGAAATAGCTGTACAGAACTTAAAGAATTGGACAAAAACTAAAACTAACTTAGCTAATGCAATCAATAGAAGAATTTTCCTATTGAAGTGTAGAACAATTGGTATTACACCTAATCACATTAATAATGCCATCAAACCTATAAATAGATTACTTTAAAGACAAGAAATCAATTCTAACAAGAACGATCAATACAATAACAGATTCTTTGATAATGATAATAATAAATTATCGAAAGCTTAGGATTAACTAAACAGAGTTTTCTTTATCACATTGCCGCATTCCCCAATAAAAAAGTTACCCTAACTAGTTTCGGCAACGAACTACATTCGTCTAAAGTTTCAGAAATGGGGTTCTACTACAACATCAAACAAAGATATGGAGAAATAGCTGTACAGAACTTAAAGAATTGGACAAAAACTAAAACTAAATTAGCTAAAGCAATGAATAGAAGAATTTTCCTATTGAAGTGTAGAAAAATTGGTATTACACCTAATCACATTAATAACCCCATCAAACCTATAAATAGATGACTTTTAAGACAAGAAATCAATTCTAACAAGAACGATCAATACAATAACAGATTCTTTGATAATGATAATAATAAATTATCGAAAGCTTAGGATTAACTAAACAGAGTTTTCTTGATCACATTGCCGCATTCCCCAATAAAAAAGTTACCCTAACTAGTTTCGGCAACGAACTACTTTCGTCTAAAGTTTCAGAAATGGGGTTCTACTACAACATCAAACAAAGATATGGAGAAATAGCTGTACAGAACTTAAAGAATTGGACAAAAACTAAAACTAAATTAGCTAAAGCAATGAATAGAAGAATTTTCCTATTGAAGTGTAGAAAAATTGGTATTACACCTAATCACATTAATAACGCCATCAAACCTATAAACAGATTACTTTTAAGACAAGAAATCAATTCTAACAAGAACGATCAATACAATAACAGATTCTTTGATAATGATAATAATAAATTATCGAAAGCTTAGGATTAACTAAACAGAGTTTTCTTTATCACATTGCCGCATTCCCCAATAAAAAAGTTACCCTAACTAGTTTCGACAACGAACTACTTTCGTCTAAAGTTTCAGAAATGGGGTTCTACTACAACATCAAACAAAGATATGGAAAAATAGCTGTACAGAACTTAAAGAATTGGACAAAAACTAAAACTAAATTAGCTAAAGCAATGAATAGAAGAATTTTCCTATTGAAGTGTAGAAAAATTGGTATTACACCTAATCACATTAATAACGCCATCAAACCTATAAATAGATTACTTTTAAGACAAGAAATCAATTCTAACAAGAACGATCAATACAATAACAGATTCTTTGATAATGATAATAATAAATTATCGAAAGCTTAGGATTAACTAAACAGAGTTTTCTTTATCACATTGCCGCATTCCCCAATAAAAAAGTTACCCTAACTAGTTTCGCCAACGAACTACTTTCGTCTAAAGTTTCAGAAATGGGGTTCTACTACAACATGAAACAAAGATATGGAGAAATAGCTGTACAGGACTTAAAGAATTGGACAAAAACTAAAACTAAATAAGCTTAAGCAATGAATAGAAGAATTTTCCTATTGAAGTGTAGAAAAATTGGTATTACACCTAATCACATTAATAACGCCATCAAACCTATAAATAGATTACTTTTAGGACAAGAAATCAATTCTAACAAGAACGATCAATACAATAACAGATTCTTTGATAATGATAATAATAAATTATCGAAAGCTTAGGATTAACTAAACAGAGTTTTCTTTATCACATTGCCGCATTCCCCAATAAAAAAGTTACCCTAACTAGTTTTGGCAACGAACTACTTTCGTCTAAAGTTTCAGAAATGAGGTTCTACTACAACATCAAACAAAGATATGGAGAAATAGCTATACAGAACTTAAAGAATTGGACAAAAACTAAAACTAAATTAGCTAAAGCAATCAATAGAAGAATTTTCCTATTGAAGTGTAGAAAAATTGGTATTACACCTAATCACATTAATAACGCCATCAAACCTATAAATAGATTACTTTTAAGACTAGAAATCAATTCTAACAAGAACGATCAATACGATAACAGATTCTTTGATAATGATAATAATAAATCATCGAAAGCTTAGGATTAACTAAACAGAGTTTTCTTTATCACATTGCCGCATTCCTCAATAAAAAAGTTACCCTAACTAGTTTCGGCAACGAACTACTTTCGTCTAAAGTTTTAGAAATGGAGTTCTACTACAACATCAAACGAAGATATGGAGAAATAGCTGTACAGAACTTAAAGAATTGGACAAAAACTAAAACTAAATTAGCTAAAGCAATGAATAGAAGAATTTTCCTATTGAAGTGTAGAAAAATTGGTATTACACCTAATCACATTAATAACGCCATCAAACCTATAAATAGATTACTTTTAAGACAAGAAATCAATTCTAACAAGAACGATCAATACAATAACAGATTCTTTAATAATGATAATAATAAATTATCGAAAGCTTAGGATTAACTAAACAGAGTTTTCTTTATCACATTGCCGCATTCCCCAATAAAAAAGTTACCCTAACTAGTTTCGGCAACGAACTACTTTCGTCTAAAGTTTCAGAAATGGGGTTCTACTACAACATCAAACAAAGATATGGAAAAATAGCTGTACAGAACTTAAAGAATTGGACAAAAACTAAAACTAAATTAGCTAAAGCAATGAATAGAAGAATTTTCCTATTGAAGTGTAGAAAAATTGGTATTACACCTAATCACATTAATAACGCCATCAAACCTATAAATAGATTACTTTTAAGACAAGAAATCAATTCTAACAAGAACGATCAATACAATAACAGATTCTTTGATAATGATAATAATAAATTATCGAAAGCTTAGGATTAACTAAACAGACTTTTCTTTATCACATTGCCGCATTCCCCAATAAAAAAGTTACCCTAACTAGTTTCGGCAACGAACTACGTTCGTCTAAAGTTTCAGAAATGGGGTTCTACTACAACATCAAACAAAGATATGGAGAAATAGCTGTACAGAACTTAAAGAATTGGACAAAAACTAAAACTAAATTAGCTAAAGCAATCAATAGAAGAATTTTCCTATTGAAGTGTAGAAAAATTGGTATTACACCTAATCACATTAATAACGCCATCAAACCTATAAATAGATTTCTTTTAAGACAAGAAATCAATTCTAACAAGAACGATCAATACAATAACAGATTCTTTGATAATGATAATAATAAATTATCGAAAGCTTAGGATTAACTAAACAGAGTTTTCTTTATCACATTGCCGCATTCCCCAATAAAAAAGTTACCCTAACTAGTTTCGACAACGAACTACTTTCGTCTAAAGTTTCAGAAATGGGGTTCTACTACAACATCAAACAAATATATGGAGAAATAGCTGTACAGAACTTAAAGAATTGGACAAAAACTAAAACTAAATTAGCTAAAGCAATGAATAGAAGAATTTTCCTATTGAAGTGTAGAAAAATTGGTATTACACCTAATCACATTAATAACGCCATCAAACCTATAAATAGATTACTTTTAAGACAAGAAATCAATTCTAACAAGAACGATCAATACAATAACAGATTCTTTGATAATGATAATAATAAATTATCGAAAGCTTAGGATTAACTAAACAGAGTTTTCTTTATCACATTGCCGCATTCCCCAATAAAAAAGTTACCCTAACTAGTTTCGGCAACGAACTACTTTCGTCTAAAGTTTCAGAAATGGGGTTCTACTACAACATCAAACAAAGATATGGAGAAATAGCTGTACAGAACTTAAAGAATTGGACAAAAACTAAAACTAAATTAGCTAAAGCAATCAATAGAAGAATTTTCCTATTGAAGTGTAGAAAAATTGGTATTACACCTAATCACATTAATAACGCCATCAAACCTATAAATAGATTACTTTTAAGACAAGAAATCAATTCTAACAAGAACGATCAATACAATAACAGATTCTTTGATAATGATAATAATAAATTATCGAAAGCTTAGGATTAACCAAACAGAGTTTTCTTTATCACATTGCCGCATTCCCCAATAAAAAAGTTACCCTAACTAGTTTCGGCAACGAACTACTTTCGTCTAAAGTTTCAGAAATGGGGTTCTACTACAACATCAAACAAAGATATGGTGAAATAGCTGTACAGAACTTAAAGAATTGGACAAAAACTAAAACTAAATTAGCTAAAGCAATCAATAGAAAAATTTTCCTATTGAAGTGTAGAAAAATTGGTATTACACCTAATCACATTAATAACGCCATCAAACCTATAAATAGATTTCGTTTAAGACAAGAAATCAATTCTAACAAGAACGATCAATACAATAACAGATTCTTTGATAATGATAATAATAAATTATCGAAAGCTTAGGATTAACTAAACAGAGTTTTCTTTATCACATTGCCGCATTCCCCAATAAAAAAGTTACCCTAACTAGTTTCGACAACGAACTACTTTCGTCTAAAGTTTCAGAAATGGGGTTCTACTACAACATCAAACAAAGATATGGAGAAATAGCTGTACAGAACTTAAAGAATTGGACAAAAACTAAAACTAAATTAGCTAAAGCAATGAATAGAAGAATTTTCCTATTGAAGTGTAGAAAAATTGGTATTACACCTAATCACATTAATAACGCCATCAAACCTATAAATAGATTACTTTTAAGACAAGAAATCAATTCTAACAAGAACGTTCAATACAATAACAGATTCTTTGATAATGATAATAATAAATTATCGAAAGCTTAGGATTAACTAAACAGAGTTTTCTTTATCACATTGCCGCATTCCCCAATAAAAAAGTTACCCTAACTAGTTTCGGCAACGAACTACTTTCGTCTAAAGTTTCAGAAATGGGGTTCTACTACAACATCAAACAAAGATATGGAGAAATAGCTGTACAGAACTTAAAGAATTGGACAAAAACTAAAACTAAATTAGCTAAAGCAATCAATAGAAGAATTTTCCTATTGAAGTGTAGAAAAATTGGTATTACACCTAATCACATTAATAACGCCATCAAACCTATAAATAGATTACTTTTAAGACAAGAAATCAATTCTAACAAGAACGATCAATACAATAACAGATTCTTTGATAATGATAATAATAAATTATCGAAAGCTTAGGATTAACCAAACAGAGTTTTCTTTATCACATTGCCGCATTCCCCAATAAAAAAGTTACCCTAACTAGTTTCGGCAACGAACTACTTTCGTCTAAAGTTTCAGAAATGGGGTTCTACTACAACATCAAACAAAGATATGGAGAAATAGCTGTACATAACTTAAAGAATTGGACAAAAACTAAAACTAAATTAGCTAAAGCAATCAATAGAAGAATTTTCCTATTGAAGTGTAGAAAAATTGGTATTACACCTAATCACATTAATAACGCCATCAAACCTATAAATAGATTTCGTTTAAGACAAGAAATCAATTCTAACAAGAACGATCAATACAATAACAGATTCTTTGATAATGATAATAATAAATTATCGAAAGCTTAGGATTAACTAAACAGAGTTTTCTTTATCACATTGCCGCATTCCCCAATAAAAAAGTTACACTAACTAGTTTTGGCAACGAACTACTTTCGTCTGAAGTTTCAGAAATGGGGTTCTACTACAACATCAAACAAAGATATTTAGAAATAGCTATACAGAACTTAAAGAATTGGACAAAAACTAAAACTAAATTAGCTAAAGCAATCAATAGAAGAATTTTCCTATTGAAGTGTAGAAAAATTGGTATTACACCTAATCACATTAATAACGTCATCAAACCTATAAATAGATTACTTTTAAGACACGAAATCAATTCTAACAAGAACGATCAATACGATAACAGATTCTTTGATAATGATAATAATAAATTATCGAAAGCTTAGGATTAACTAAACAGAGTTTTCTTTATCACATTGCCGCATTCCCCAATAAAAAAGTTACCCTAACTAGTTTCGGCAACGAACTACTTTCGTCTAAAGTTTTAGAAATGGAGTTCTACTACAACATCAAACGAAGATATGGAGAAATAGCTGTACAGAACTTACAGAATTGGACAAAAACTAAAACTAAATTAGCTAAAGCAATGAATAGAAGAATTTTCCTATTGAAGTGTAGAAAAATTGGTATTACACCTAATCACATTAATAACGCCATCAAACCTATAAATAGCTTACTTTCAAGAGAAGAAATCAATTCTAACAAGAACGATCAATACAATAACAGATTCTTTGATAATGATAATAATAAATTATCGAAAGCTTAATATTAACTAAACAGAGTTTTCTTTATCACATCGCCGCATTCCCCAATAAAACTCCCTAACTAGTTTCGGCAACGAACTACTTTCGTCTAATGTTTCAGAAATGAGGTTCTACTACAACATCAAACAAAGATATGGAGAAATAGCTGTACAGAACTTAAAGAATTGGACAAAAATTTAAACTAAATTAGCTAAAGCAATCAATAGAAGAATTTTCCTATTGAAGTGTAGAAAAATTGCTGTTACACCTAATCACATTAATAACGCCATCAAACCTATAAATAGATTACTTTTAAGACAAGAAATCAATTCTAACAAGAACGATCAATACAATAACAGATTCTTTGATAATGATAATAATAAGTTATCGAAAGCTTAGGATTAGCTAAACAGAGTTTTCTTTATCACATTGCCGCATTCCCCAATAAGAAAGTTACCCTAACTAATTTCGGCAACGATCTACTTTCGTCTAAAGTTTCAGAAATGGGGTTCTACTACAACATCAAACAATGATATGGAGAAATAGCTGTACAGATTTTAAAGAATTGGACAAAAACTAAAACTAAATTAGCTAAAGCAATCAATAGAAGAATTTTCCTATTGAAGTGTAGAAAAATTGGTATTACACCTAATCACATTAATAACGCCATCAAACCTATAAATAGATTACTTTTAAGACAAGAAATCAATTCTAACAAGAACGATCAATACAATAACAGATTCTTTGATAATGATAATAATAAATTATCGAAAGCTCATGATTAACTAAACAGAGTTTTTTTATCACATTGCCGCATCCCCAATAAAAAAGTTACCCTAACTAGTTTCGGCAACGAACTACTTTCGTCTAAAGTTTCAGAAATGGGGTTCTACTACAACATCAATCAAAGATATGGAGAAATAGCTGTACAGAACTTGAAGAATTGGACAAAAACTAAAACTAAATTAGCTAAAGCAATCAATAGAAGAATTTTCCTATTGAAGTGTAGAAAAATTGGTATTACACCTAATCACATTAATAACGCCATCAAACCTATAAATAGCTTACTTTCAAGAGAAGAAATCAATTCTAACAAGAACGATCAATACAATAACAGATTCTTTGATAATGATAATAATAAATTATCGAAAGCTTAATATTAACTAAACAGAGTTTTCTTTATCACATTGCCGCATTCCCCAATAAAACTCCCTAACTAGTTTCGGCAACGAACTACTTTCGTCTAATGTTTCAGAAATGAGGTTCTACTACAACATCAAACAAAGATATGGAGAAATAGCTGTACAGAACTTAAAGAATTGGACAAAAATTTAAACTAAATTAGCTAAAGCAATCAATAGAAGAATTTTCCTATTGAAGTGTAGAAAAATTGCTGTTACACCTAATCACATTAATAACGCCATCAAACCTATAAATAGATTACTTTTAAGACAAGAAATCAATTCTAACAAGAACGATCAATACAATAACAGATTCTTTGATAATGATAATAATAAGTTATCGAAAGCTTAGGATTAGCTAAACAGAGTTTTCTTTATCACATTGTCGCATTCCCCAATAAGAAAGTTACCCTAACTAATTTCGGCAACGATCTACTTTCGTCTAAAGTTTCAGAAATGGGGTTCTACTACAACATCAAACAAAGATATGGAGAAATATCTGTAAAGAACTTAAAGAATTGGACAAAAACTAAAACTAAATTAGCTAAAGCAATCAATAGAAGAATTTTCCTATTGAAGTGTAGAAAAATTGGTATTACACCTAATCACATTAATAACGCCATCAAACCGATAAATAAATTACTTTTAAGACAAGAAATCAATTCTAACAAGAACGATCAATACAATAACAGATTCTTTGATAATGATAATAATAAATTATCGAAAGCTTAGGATTAACTAAACAGAGTTTTCTTTATCACATTGCCGCATTCCCCAATAAAAAAGTTACCCTAACTAGTTTCGGCAACGAACTACTTTCGTCTAAAGTTTCAGAAATGGGGTTCTACTACAACATCAAACAAAGATATGGAGAAATAGCTGTACAGAACTTAAAGAATTGGACAAAAACTAAAACTAAATTAGCTAAAGCAATCAATAGAAGAATTTTCCTATTGAAGTGTAGAAAAATTGGTATTACACCTAATCACATTAATAACGCCATCAAACCTATAATTAGATTACTTTTAAGACAAGAAATCAATTCTAACAAGAACGATCAATACAATAACAGATTCTTTGATAATGATAATAATAAATTATCGAAAGCTTAGGATTAACTAAACAGAGTTTTCTTTATCACATTGCCGCATTCCCCAATAAAAAAGTTACCCTAACTAATTTCGGCAACGAACTACTTTCGTCTAAAGTTTCAGAAATGGGGTTCTACTACAACATCAAACAAAGATATGGAGAAATAGCTGTACAGAACTTGAAGAATTGGACAAAAACTAAAACTAAATTAGCTAAAGCAATCAATAGAAGAATTTTCCTATTGAAGTGTAGAAAAATTGGTATTACACCTAATCACATTAATAACGCCATCAAACCTATAAATAGATTACTTTTAAGACAAGAAATCAATTCTTACAAGAACGATCAACACAATAACAGATTCTTTGATAATGATAATAATAAATTATCGAAAGCTTAGGATTAACTAAACAGAGTTTTCTTTATCACATTGCCGCATTCCCCAATAAAAAAGTTACCCTAACTAGTTTCGGCAACGAACTACTGTCGTCTAAAGTTTCAGAAATGGGGTTCTACTACAACATCAAACAAAGATATGGAGAAATAGCTGTACAGAACTTGAAGAATTGGACAAAAACTAAAACTAAATTAGCTAAAGCAATGAATAGAAGAATTTTCCTATTGAAGTGTAGAAAATATGGTATTACACCTAATCACATTAATAACGCCATCAAACCTATAAATAGATTACTTTTAAGACAAGAAATCAATTCTAACAAGAACGATCAATACAATAACAGATTCTTTGATAATGATAATAATAAATTATCGAAAGCTTAGGATTAACTAAACAGAGTTTTCTTTATCACATTGCCGCATTCCCCAATAAAAAAGTTACCCTAACTAGTTTCGGCAACGAACTACTTTCGTCTAAAGTTTCAGAAATGGGGTTCTACTACAACATCAAACAAAGATATGGAGAAATAGCTGTACAGAACTTAAAGAGTTGGACAAAAACTAAAACTAAATTAGCTAAAGCAATCAATAGAAGAATTTCCCTATTGAAGTGTAGAAAAATTGGTATTAATCACGTTAATAACGCCATCAAACCTATAAATAGATTACTTTTAAGACAAGAAATCAATTCTAACAAGAACGATCAATACAATAACAGATTCTTTGATAAGAATAATAATAAATTATCGAAAGCTTAGGATTAACTAAACAGAGTTTTCTTTATCACATTGCCGCATTCCCCAATAAAAAAGTTACCCTAACTAGTTTCGGCAACGAACTACTTTCGTCTAAAGTTTCAGAAATGGGGTTCTACTACAACATCAAACAAAGATATGGATAAATAGCTGTACAGAACTTGAAGAATTGGACAAAAACTAAAACTAAATTAGCTAAAGCAATCAATAGAAGAATTTTCCTATTGAAGTGTAGAAAAATTGGTATTACACCTAATCACATCAATAACGCCATCAAACCTATAAATAGATTACTTTTAAGACAAGAAATCAATTCTAACAAGAACGATCAATACAATAACAGATTCTTTGATAATGATAATAATAAATTATCGAAAGCTTAGGATTAACTAAACAGAGTTTTCTTTATCACATTGCCGCATTCCCCAATAAAAAAGTTACCCTAACTAGTTTCGGCAACGAACTACTTTCGTCTAAAGTTTCAGAAATGGGGTTCTACTACAACATCAAACAAAGATATGGAGAAATAGCTGTACAGAACTTAAAGAATTGGACAAAAACTAAAACTAAATTAGCTAAAGCAATCAATAGAAGAATTTTCCTATTGAAGTGTAGAAAAATTGGTATTACACCTAATCACATTAATAACGCCATCAAACCTATAAATAGATTACTTTTAAGACAAGAAATCAATTCTAACAAGAACGATCAATACAATAACAGATTCTTTGATAATGATAATAATAAATTATCGAAAGCTTAGAATTAACTAAACAGAGTTTTCTTTATCACATTGCCGCATTCCCCAATAAAAAAGTTACCCTAACTAGTTTCGGCAACGAACTACTTTCGTCTAAAGTTTCAGGAATGGGGTTCTACTACAACATAAAACAAAGATATGGAGAAATAGCTGTACAGAACTTAAAGAATTGGACAAAAACTAAAACTAAATTAGCTAAAGCAATCAATAGAAGAATTTCCCTATTGAAGTGTAGAAAAATTGGTATTAATCACGTTAATAACGCCATCAAACCTATAAATAGATTACTTTTAAGACGAGAAATCAATTCTAACAAGAACGATCAATACAATAACAGATTCTTTGATAATGATAATAATAAATTATCGAAAGCTCATGATTAACTAAACAGAGTTTTTTTATCACATTGCCGCATCCCCAATAAAAAAGTTACCCTAACTAGTTTCGGCAACGAACTACTTTCGTCTAAAGTTTCAGAAATGGGGTTCTACTACAACATCAATCAAAGATATGGAGAAATAGCTGTACAGAACTTGAAGAATTGGACAAAAACTGAAACTAAATTAGCTAAAGCAATCAATAGAAGAATTTTCCTATTGAAATGTAGAAAAATTGGTATTACACCTAATCACATTAATAACGCCATCAAACCTATAAATAGATTACTTTTAAGACAAGAAATCAATTCTAACAAGAACGATCAATACAATAACAGATTCTTTGATAATGATAATAATAAATTATCGAAAGCTTAGGATTAACTAAACAGAGTTTTCTTTATCACATTGCCGCATTCCCCAATAAAAAAGTTACCCTAACTAGTTTCGGCAACGAACTACTTTCGTCCAAAGTTTCAGAAATGGGGTTCTACTACAACATCAAACAAAGATATGGAGAAATATCTGTAAAGAACTTAAAGAATTGGACAAAAACTAAAATTAAATTAGCTAAAGCAATCAATAGAAGAATTTTCCTATTGAAGTGTAGAAAAATTGGTATTACACCTAATCACATTAATAACGCCATCAAACCTATAAATAGCTTACTTTCAAGAGAAGAAATCAATTCTAACAAGAACGATCAATACAATAACAGATTCTTTGATAATGATAATAATAAATTATCGAAAGCTTAATATTAACTAAACAGAGTTTTCTTTATCACATTGCCGCATTCCCCAATAAAACTCCCTAACTAGTTTCGGAAACGAACTACTTTCGTCTAATGTTTCAGAAATGAGGTTCTACTACAACATCAAACAAAGATATGGAGAAATAGCTGTACAGAACTTAAAGAATTGGACAAAAATTTAAACTAAATTAGCTAAAGCAATCAATAGAAGAATTTTCCTATTGAAGTGTAGAAAAATTGCTGTTACACCTAATCACATTAATAACGCCATCAAACCTATAAATAGATTACTTTTAAGACAAGAAATCAATTCTAACAAGAACGATCAATACAATAACAGATTCTTTGATAATGATAATAATAAGTTATCGAAAGCTTAGGATTAGCTAAACAGAGTTTTCTTTATCACATTGTCGCATTCCCCAATAAGAAAGTTACCCTAACTAATTTCGGCAACGATCTACTTTCGTCTAAAGTTTCAGAAATGGGGTTCTACTACAACATCAAACAAAGATATGGAGAAATATCTGTAAAGAACTTAAAGAATTGGACAAAAACTAAAACTAAATTAGCTAAAGCAATCAATAGAAGAATTTTCCTATTGAAGTGTAGAAAAATTGGTATTACACCTAATCACATTAATAACGCCATCAAACCGATAAATAAATTACTTTTAAGACAAGAAATCAATTCTAACAAGAACGATCAATACAATAACAGATTCTTTGATAATGATAATAATAAATTATCGAAAGCTTAGGATTAACTAAACAGAGTTTTCTTTATCACATTGCCGCATTCCCCAATAAAAAAGTTACCCTAACTAGTTTCGGCAACGAACTACTTTCGTCTAAAGTTTCAGAAATGGGGTTCTACTACAACATCAAACAAAGATATGGAGAAATAGCTGTACAGAACTTAAAGAATTGGACAAAAACTAAAACTAAATTAGCTAAAGCAATCAATAGAAGAATTTTCCTATTGAAGTGTAGAAAAATTGGTATTACACCTAATCACATTAATAACGCCATCAAACCTATAATTAGATTACTTTTAAGACAAGAAATCAATTCTAACAAGAACGATCAATACAATAACAGATTCTTTGATAATGATAATAATAAATTATCGAAAGCTTAGGATTAACTAAACAGAGTTTTCTTTATCACATTGCCGCATTCCCCAATAAAAAAGTTACCCTAACTAATTTCGGCAACGAACTACTTTCGTCTAAAGTTTCAGAAATGGGGTTCTACTACAACATCAAACAAAGATATGGAGAAATAGCTGTACAGAACTTGAAGAATTGGACAAAAACTAAAACTAAATTAGCTAAAGCAATCAATAGAAGAATTTTCCTATTGAAGTGTAGAAAAATTGGTATTACACCTAATCACATTAATAACGCCATCAAACCTATAAATAGATTACTTTTAAGACAAGAAATCAATTCTTACAAGAACGATCAACACAATAACAGATTCTTTGATAATGATAATAATAAATTATCGAAAGCTTAGGATTAACTAAACAGAGTTTTCTTTATCACATTGCCGCATTCCCCAATAAAAAAGTTACCCTAACTAGTTTCGGCAACGAACTACTGTCGTCTAAAGTTTCAGAAATGGGGTTCTACTACAACATCAAACAAAGATATGGAGAAATATCTGTACAGAACTTGAAGAATTGGACAAAAACTAAAACTAAATTAGCTAAAGCAATGAATAGAAGAATTTTCCTATTGAAGTGTAGAAAATATGGTATTACACCTAATCACATTAATAACGCCATCAAACCTATAAATAGATTACTTTTAAGACAAGAAATCAATTCTAACAAGAACGATCAATACAATAACAGATTCTTTGATAATGATAATAATAAATTATCGAAAGCTTAGGATTAACTAAACAGAGTTTTCTTTATCACATTGCCGCATTCCCCAATAAAAAAGTTACCCTAACTAGTTTCGGCAACGAACTACTTTCGACTAAAGTTTCAGAAATGGGGTTCTACTACAACATCAAACAAAGATATGGAGAAATAGCTGTACAGAACTTAAAGAATTGGACAAAAACTAAAACTAAATTAGCTAAAGCAATCAATAGAAGAATTTCCCTATTGAAGTGTAGAAAAATTGGTATTAATCACGTTAATAACGCCATCAAACCTATAAATAGATTACTTTTAAGACAAGAAATCAATTCTAACAAGAACGATCAATACAATAACAGATTCTTTGATAAGAATAATAATAAATTATCGAAAGCTTAGGATTAACTAAACAGAGTTTTCTTTATCACATTGCCGCATTCCCCAATAAAAAAGTTACCCTAACTAGTTTCGGCAACGAACTACTTTCGTCTAAAGTTTCAGAAATGGGGTTCTACTACAACATCAAACAAAGATATGGATAAATAGCTGTGCAGAACTTGAAGAATTGGACAAAAACTAAAACTAAATTAGCTAAAGCAATCAATAGAAGAATTTTCCTATTGAAGTGTAGAAAAATTGGTATTACACCTAATCACATCAATAACGCCATCAAACCTATAAATAGATTACTTTTAAGACAAGAAATCAATTCTAACAAGAACGATCAATACAATAACAGATTCTTTGATAATGATAATAATAAATTATCGAAAGCTTAGGATTAACTAAACAGAGTTTTCTTTATCACATTGCCGCATTCCCCAATAAAAAAGTTACCCTAACTAGTTTCGGCAACGAACTACTTTCGTCTAAAGTTTCAGAAATGGGGTTCTACTACAACATCAAACAAAGATATGGAGAAATAGCTGTACAGAACTTAAAGAATTGGACAAAAACTAAAACTAAATTAGCTAAAGCAATCAATAGAAGAATTTTCCTATTGAAGTGTAGAAAAATTGGTATTACACCTAATCACATTAATAACGCCATCAAACCTATAAATAGATTACTTTTAAGACAAGAAATCAATTCTAACAAGAACGATCAATACAATAACAGATTCTTTGATAATGATAATAATAAATTATCGAAAGCTTAGAATTAACTAAACAGAGTTTTCTTTATCACATTGCCGCATTCCCCAATAAAAAAGTTACCCTAACTAGTTTCGGCAACGAACTACTTTCGTCTAAAGTTTCAGGAATGGAGTTCTACTACAACATCAAACAAAGATATGGAGAAATAGCTGTACAGAACTTAAAGAATTGGACAAATACTAAAACTAAATTAGCTAAAGCAATCAATAGAAGAATTTTCCTATTGAAGTGTAGAAAAATTGGTATTACACCTAATCACATTAATAACGCCATCAAACCTATAAATAGATTACTTTTAAGACAAGAAATCAATTCTAACAAGAACGATCAATACAATAACAGATTCTTTGATAATGATAATAATAAATTATCGAAAGCTTAGGATTAACTAAACAGAGTTTTCTTTATCACATTGCCGCATTCCCCAATAAAAAAGATACCCTAACTAGTTTCGGCAACGAACTACTTTCGTCTAAAGTTTCAGAAATGGGGTTCTACTACAACATCAAACAAAGATATGGAGAAATAGCTGTACAGAACTTAAAGAATTGGACAAAAACTAAAACTAAATTAGCTAAAGCACTCAATAGAAGAATTTTCCTATTGAAGTGTAGAAAAATTGGTATTACACCTAATCACATTAATAACGCCATCAAACCTATAAATAGATTACTTTTAAGACAAGAAATCAATTCTAACAAGAACGATCAACACAATAACAGATTCTTTGATAATGATAATAATAAATTATCGAAAGCTTAGGATTAACTAAACAGAGTTTTCTTTATCACATTGCCGCATTCCCCAATAAAAAAGTTACCCTAACTAGTTTCGGCAACGAACTACTTTCGTCTAAAGTTTCAGAAATGGGGTTCTACTACAACATCAAACAAAGATATGGAGAAATAGCTGTACAGAACTTAAAGAATTGGACAAAAACTAAAACTAAATTAGCTAAAGCAATCAATAGAAGAATTTTCCTATTGAAGTGTAGAAAAATTGGTATTACACCTAATCACATTAATAACGCCATCAAACCTATAAATAGATTACTTTTAAGACAAGAAATCAATTCTAACAAGAACGATCAATACAATAACAGATTCTTTGATAATGATAATAATAAATTATCGAAAGCTTAGGATTAACCATACAGAGTTTTCTTTATTACATTGCCGCATTCCCCAACAAAAAAGTTACCCTAACTAGTTTCGGCAACGAACTACTTTCGTCTAAAGTTTCAGAAATGAGGTTCAACTACAACATCAAACAAAGATATGGAGAAATAGCTGTACAGAACTTAAAGAATTGGACAAAAACTAAAACTAAATTAGCTAAAGCACTCAATAGAAGAATTTTCCTATTGAAATATAGAAAAATTGGTATTACACCTAATCACATTAATAACGCCATCAAACCTATAAATAGATTACTTTTAAGACAAGAAATCAATTCTAACAAGAACGATCAACACAATAACAGATTCTTTGATAATGATAATAATAAATTATCGAAAGCTTAGGATTAACTAAACAGAGTTTTCTTAATCACATTGCCGCATTCCCCAATAAAAAAGTTACCCTAACTAGTTTCGGCAACGAACTACTGTCGTCTAAAGTTTCAGAAATGGGGTTCTACTACAACATCAAACAAAGATATGGAGAAATAGCTGTACAGAACTTGAAGAATTGGACAAAAACTAAAACTAAATTAGCTAAAGCAATGAATAGAAGAATTTTCCTATTGAAGTGTAGAAAAATTGGTATTACACCTAATCACATTAATAACGCCATCAAACCTATAAATAGATTACTTTTAAGACAAGAAATCAATTCTAACAAGAACGATCAATACAATAACAGATTCTTTGATAATGATAATAATAAATTATCGAAAGCTTAGGATTAACTAAACAGAGTTTTCTTTATCACATTGCCGCATTCCCCAATAAAAAAGTTACCCTAACTAGTTTCGGCAACGAACTACTTTCGTCTAAAGTTTCAGAAATGGGGTTCTACTACAACATCAAACAATGATATGGAGAAATAGCTGTAAAGAACTTAAAGAATTGGACAAAAACTAAAACTAAATTAGCTAAAGCAATCAATAGAAGAATTTTCCTATTGAAGTGTAGAAAAATTGGTATTACACCTAATCACATTAATAACGCCATCAAACCTATAAATAGATTACTTTTAAGACAAGAAATCAATTCTAACAAGAACGATCAATACAATAACAGATTCTTTGATAATGATAATAATAAATTATCGAAAGCTTAGGATTAACTAAACAGAGTTTTCTTTATCACATTGCCGCATTCCCCAATAAAAAAGTTACCCTAACTAGTTTCGGCAACGAACTACTTTCGTCTAAAGTTTCAGAAATGGGGTTCTACTACAACATCAAACAAAGATATGGAGAAATAGCCGTACAGAACTTAAAGAATTGGACAAAAACTAAAACTAAATTAGCTAAAGCAATCAATAGAAGAATTTCCCTATTGAAGTGTAGAAAAATTGGTATTAATCACGTTAATAACGCCATCAAACCTATAAATAGATTACTTTTAAGACAAGAAATCAATTCTAACAAGAACGATCAATACAATAACAGATTCTTTGATAATGATAATAATAAATTATCGAAAGCTTAGGATTAACCATACAGAGTTTTCTTTATTACATTGCCGCATTCCCCAACAAAAAAGTTACCCTAACTAGTTTCGGCAACGAACTGCTTTCGTCTAAAGTTTCAGAAATGAGGTTCTACTACAACATCAAACAAAGATATGGAGAAATAGCTGTACAGAACTTAAAGAATTGGACAAAAACTAAAACTAAATTAGCTAAAGCACTCAATAGAAGAATTTTCCTATTGAAGTGTAGAAAAATTGGTATTACACCTAATCACATTAATAACGCCATCAAACCTATAAATAGATTACTTTTAAGACAAGAAATCAATTCTAACAAGAACGATCAATACAATAACAGATTCTTTGATAATGATAATAATAAATTATCGAAAGCTTAGGATTAACCATACAGAGTTTTCTTCATCACATTGCCGCATTCCCCAATAAAAAAGTTACCCTAACTAGTTTCGGCAACGAACTACTTTCGTCTAAAGTTTCAGAAATGGGGTTCTACTACAACATCAAACAATGATATGGAGAAATAGCTGTAAAGAACTTAAAGAATTGGACAAAAACTAAAACTAAATTAGCTAAAGCAATCAATAGAAGAATTTTCCTATTGAAGTGTAGAAAAATTGGTATTACACCTAATCACATTAATAACGCCATCAAACCTATAAATAGATTACTTTTAAGACAAGAAATCAATTCTAACAAGAACGATCAATACAATAACAGATTCTTTGATAATGATAATAATAAATTATCGAAAGCTTAGGATTAACTAAACAGAGTTTTCTTTATCACATTGCCGCATTCCCCAATAAAAAAGTTACCCTAACTAGTTTCGGCAACGAACTACTTTCGTCTAAAGTTTCAGAAATGGGGTTCTACTACAACATCAAACAAAGATATGGAGAAATAGCTGTACAGAACTTAAAGAATTGGACAAAAACTAAAACAAAATTAGCTAAAGCACTCAATAGAAGAATTTTCCTATTGAAGTGTAGAAAAATTGGTATTACACCTAATCACATTAATAACGCCATCAAACCTATAAATAGATTACTTTTAAGACAAGAAATCAATTCTAACAAGAACGATCAATACAATAACAGATTCTTTGATAATGATAATAATAAATTATCGAAAGCTTAGGATTAACCATACAGAGTTTTCTTTATCACATTGCCGCATTCCCCAATAAAAAAGTTACCCTAACTAGTTTCGGCAACGAACTACTGTCGTCTAAAGTTTCAGAAATGGGGTTCTACTACAACATCAAACAAAGATATGGAGAAATAGCTGTACAGAACTTGAAGAATTGGACAAAAACTAAAACTAAATTAGCTAAAGCAATGAATAGAAGAATTTTCCTATTGAAGTGTAGAAAAATTGGTATTACACCTAATCACATTAATAACGCCATCAAACCTATAAATAGATTACTTTTGAGACAAGAAATCAATTCTAACAAGAACGATCAATACAATAACAGATTCTTTGATAATGATAATAATAAATTATCGAAAGCTTAGGATTAACTAAACAGAGTTTTCTTTATCACATTGCCGCATTCCCCAATAAAAAAGTTACCCTAACTAGTTTCGGCAACGAACTACTTTCGTCTAAAGTTTCAGAAATGAGGTTCTACTACAACATCAAACAAAGATATGGAGAAATAGCTGTACAGAACTTAAAGAATTGGACAAAAACTAAAACTAAATTAGCTAAAGCACTCAATAGAAGAATTTTCCTATTGAAATGTAGAAAAATTGGTATTACACCTAATCACATTAATAACGCCATCAAACCTATAAATAGATTACTTTTAAGACAAGAAATCAATTCTAACAAGAACGATCAACACAATAACAGATTCTTTGATAATGATAATAATAAATTATCGAAAGCTTAGGATTAACTAAACAGAGTTTTCTTTATCACATTGCCGCATTCCCCAATAAAAAAGTTACCCTAACTAGTTTCGGCAACGAACTACTTTCGTCTAAAGTTTCAGAAATGGGGTTCTACTACAACATCAAACAAAGATATGGAGAAATAGCTGTACAGAACTTAAAGAATTGGACGAAAACTAAAACAAAATTAGCTAAAGCACTCAATAGAAGAATTTTCCTATTGAAGTGTAGAAAAATTGGTATTACACCTAATCACATTAATAACGCCATCAAACCTATAAATAGATTACTTTTAAGACAAGAAATCAATTCTAACAAGAACGATCAATACAATAACAGATTCTTTGATAATGATAATAATAAATTATCGAAAGCTTAGGATTAACCATACAGAGTTTTCTTTATCACATTGCCGCATTCCCCAATAAAAAAGTTACCCTAACTAGTTTCGGCAACGAACTACTGTCGTCTAAAGTTTCAGAAATGGGGTTCTACTACAACATCAAACAAAGATATGGAGAAATAGCTGTACAGAACTTGAAGAATTGGACAAAAACTAAAACTAAATTAGCTAAAGCAATGAATAGAAGAATTTTCCTATTGAAGTGTAGAAAAATTGGTATTACACCTAATCACATTAATAACGCCATCAAACCTATAAATAGATTACTTTTGAGACAAGAAATCAATTCTAACAAGAACGATCAATACAATAACAGATTCTTTGATAATGATAATAATAAATTATCGAAAGCTTAGGATTAACTAAACAGAGTTTTCTTTATCACATTGCCGCATTCCCCAATAAAAAAGTTACCCTAACTAGTTTCGGCAACGAACTACTTTCGTCCAAAGTTTCAGAAATGAGGTTCTACTACAACATCAAACAAAGATATGGAGAAATAGCTGTACAGAACTTAAAGAATTGGACAAAAACTAAAACTAAATTAGCTAAAGCACTCAATAGAAGAATTTTCCTATTGAAATGTAGAAAAATTGGTATTACACCTAATCACATTAATAACGCCATCAAACCTATAAATAGATTACTTTTAAGACAAGAAATCAATTCTAACAAGAACGATCAACACAATAACAGATTCTTTGATAATGATAATAATAAATTATCGAAAGCTTAGGATTAACTAAACAGAGTTTTCTTTATCACATTGCCGCATTCCCCAATAAAAAAGTTACCCTAACTAGTTTCGGCAACGAACTACTTTCGTCTAAAGTTTCAGAAATGGGGTTCTACTACAACATCAAACAAAGATATGGAGAAATAGCTGTACAGAACTTAAAGAATTGGACAAAAACTAAAACTAAATTAGCTAAAGCAATCAATAGAAGAATTTCCCTATTGAAGTGTAGAAAAATTGGTATTAATCACGTTAATAACGCCATCAAACCTATAAATAGATTACTTTTAAGACAAGAAATCAATTCTAACAAGAACGATCAATACAATAACAGATTCTTTGATAATGATAATAATAAATTATCGAAAGCTTAGGATTAACTAAGCAGAGTTTTCTTTATCACATTGCCGCATTCCCCAATAAAAAAGTTACCCTAACTAGTTTCGGCAACGAACTACTTTCGTCTAAAGTTTCAGAAATGGGGTTCTACTACAACATCAAACAAAGATATGGAGAAATAGCTGTACAGAACTTGAAGAATTGGACAAAAACTAAAACTAAATTAGCTAAAGCAATCAATAGAAGAATTTTCCTATTGAAGTGTAGAAAAATTGGTATTACACCTAATCACATTAATAACGCCATCAAACCTATAAATAGATTACTTTTAAGACAAGAAATCAATTCTAACAAGAACGATCAACACAATAACAGATTCTTTGATAATGATAATAATAAATTATCGAAAGCTTAGGATTAACTAAACAGAGTTTTCTTTATCACATTGCCGCATTCCCCAATAAAAAAGTTACCCTAACTAGTTTCGGCAACGAACTACTGTCGTCTAAAGTTTCAGAAATGGGGTTCTACTACAACATCAAACAAAGATATGGAGAAATAGCTGTACAGAACTTGAAGAATTGGACAAAAACTAAAACTAAATTAGCTAAAGCAATGAATAGAAGAATTTTCCTATTGAAGTGTAGAAAAATTGGTATTACACCTAATCACATTAATAACGCCATCAAACCTATAAATAGATTACTTTTAAGACAAAAAATCAATTCTAACAAGAACGATCAATACAATAACAGATTCTTTGATAATGATAATAATCAATTATCGAAAGCTTAGGATTAACTAAACAGAGTTTTCTTTATCACATTGCCGCATTCCCCAATAAAAAAGTTACCCTAACTAGTTTCGGCAACGAACTACTTTCGTCTAAAGTTTCAGAAATGGGGTTCTACTACAACATCAAACAAAGATATGGAGAAATAGCTGTACAGAACTTAAAGAATTGGACAAAAACTAAAACTAAATTAGCTAAAGCAATCAATAGAAGAATTTCCCTATTGAAGTGTAGAAAAATTGGTATTAATCACGTTAATAACGCCATCAAACCTATAAATAGATTACTTTTAAGACAAGAAATCAATTCTAACAAGAACGATCAATACAATAACAGATTCTTTGATAATGATAATAATAAATTATCGAAAGCTTAGGATTAACCATACAGAGTTTTCTTTATTACATTGCCGCATTCCCCAAGAAAAAAGTTACCCTAACTAGTTTCGGCAACGAACTACTTTTGTCTAAAGTTTCAGAAATGAGGTTCTACTACAACATCAAACAAAGATATGGAGAAATAGCTGTACAGAACTTAAAGAATTGGACAAAAACTAAAACTAAATTAGCTAAAGCACTCAATAGAAGAATTTTCCTATTGAAATGTAGAAAAATTGGTATTACACCTAATCACATTAATAACGCCATCAAACCTATAAATAGATTACTTTTAAGACAAGAAATCAATTCTAACAAGAACGATCAATACAATAACAGATTCTTTGATAATGATAATAATAAATTATCGAAAGCTTAGGATTAACCATACAGAGTTTTCTTTATTACATTGCCGCATTCCCCAACAAAAAAGTTACCCTAACTAGTTTCGGCAACGAACTACTTTCGTCTAAAGTTTCAGAAATGAGGTTCAACTACAACATCAAACAAAGATATGGAGAAATAGCTGTACAGAACTTAAAGAATTGGACAAAAACTAAAACTAAATTAGCTAAAGCACTCAATAGAAGAATTTTCCTATTGAAATATAGAAAAATTGGTATTACACCTAATCACATTAATAACGCCATCAAACCTATAAATAGATTACTTTTAAGACAAGAAATCAATTCTAACAAGAACGATCAACACAATAACAGATTCTTTGATAATGATAATAATAAATTATCGAAAGCTTAGGATTAACTAAACAGAGTTTTCTTAATCACATTGCCGCATTCCCCAATAAAAAAGTTACCCTAACTAGTTTCGGCAACGAACTACTGTCGTCTAAAGTTTCAGAAATGGGGTTCTACTACAACATCAAACAAAGATATGGAGAAATAGCTGTACAGAACTTGAAGAATTGGACAAAAACTAAAACTAAATTAGCTAAAGCAATGAATAGAAGAATTTTCCTATTGAAGTGTAGAAAAATTGGTATTACACCTAATCACATTAATAACGCCATCAAACCTATAAATAGATTACTTTTAAGACAAGAAATCAATTCTAACAAGAACGATCAATACAATAACAGATTCTTTGATAATGATAATAATAAATTATCGAAAGCTTAGGATTAACTAAACAGAGTTTTCTTTATCACATTGCCGCATTCCCCAATAAAAAAGTTACCCTAACTAGTTTCGGCAACGAACTACTTTCGTCTAAAGTTTCAGAAATGGGGTTCTACTACAACATCAAACAATGATATGGAGAAATAGCTGTAAAGAACTTAAAGAATTGGACAAAAACTAAAACTAAATTAGCTAAAGCAATCAATAGAAGAATTTTCCTATTGAAGTGTAGAAAAATTGGTATTACACCTAATCACATTAATAACGCCATCAAACCTATAAATAGATTACTTTTAAGACAAGAAATCAATTCTAACAAGAACGATCAATACAATAACAGATTCTTTGATAATGATAATAATAAATTATCGAAAGCTTAGGATTAACTAAACAGAGTTTTCTTTATCACATTGCCGCATTCCCCAATAAAAAAGTTACCCTAACTAGTTTCGGCAACGAACTACTTTCGTCTAAAGTTTCAGAAATGGGGTTCTACTACAACATCAAACAAAGATATGGAGAAATAGCCGTACAGAACTTAAAGAATTGGACAAAAACTAAAACTAAATTAGCTAAAGCAATCAATAGAAGAATTTCCCTATTGAAGTGTAGAAAAATTGGTATTAATCACGTTAATAACGCCATCAAACCTATAAATAGATTACTTTTAAGACAAGAAATCAATTCTAACAAGAACGATCAATACAATAACAGATTCTTTGATAATGATAATAATAAATTATCGAAAGCTTAGGATTAACCATACAGAGTTTTCTTTATTACATTGCCGCATTCCCCAACAAAAAAGTTACCCTAACTAGTTTCGGCAACGAACTGCTTTCGTCTAAAGTTTCAGAAATGAGGTTCTACTACAACATCAAACAAAGATATGGAGAAATAGCTGTACAGAACTTAAAGAATTGGACAAAAACTAAAACTAAATTAGCTAAAGCACTCAATAGAAGAATTTTCCTATTGAAGTGTAGAAAAATTGGTATTACACCTAATCACATTAATAACGCCATCAAACCTATAAATAGATTACTTTTAAGACAAGAAATCAATTCTAACAAGAACGATCAATACAATAACAGATTCTTTGATAATGATAATAATAAATTATCGAAAGCTTAGGATTAACCATACAGAGTTTTCTTCATCACATTGCCGCATTCCCCAATAAAAAAGTTACCCTAACTAGTTTCGGCAACGAACTACTTTCGTCTAAAGTTTCAGAAATGGGGTTCTACTACAACATCAAACAATGATATGGAGAAATAGCTGTAAAGAACTTAAAGAATTGGACAAAAACTAAAACTAAATTAGCTAAAGCAATCAATAGAAGAATTTTCCTATTGAAGTGTAGAAAAATTGGTATTACACCTAATCACATTAATAACGCCATCAAACCTATAAATAGATTACTTTTAAGACAAGAAATCAATTCTAACAAGAACGATCAATACAATAACAGATTCTTTGATAATGATAATAATAAATTATCGAAAGCTTAGGATTAACTAAACAGAGTTTTCTTTATCACATTGCCGCATTCCCCAATAAAAAAGTTACCCTAACTAGTTTCGGCAACGAACTACTTTCGTCTAAAGTTTCAGAAATGGGGTTCTACTACAACATCAAACAAAGATATGGAGAAATAGCTGTACAGAACTTAAAGAATTGGACAAAAACTAAAACAAAATTAGCTAAAGCACTCAATAGAAGAATTTTCCTATTGAAGTGTAGAAAAATTGGTATTACACCTAATCACATTAATAACGCCATCAAACCTATAAATAGATTACTTTTAAGACAAGAAATCAATTCTAACAAGAACGATCAATACAATAACAGATTCTTTGATAATGATAATAATAAATTATCGAAAGCTTAGGATTAACCATACAGAGTTTTCTTTATCACATTGCCGCATTCCCCAATAAAAAAGTTACCCTAACTAGTTTCGGCAACGAACTACTGTCGTCTAAAGTTTCAGAAATGGGGTTCTACTACAACATCAAACAAAGATATGGAGAAATAGCTGTACAGAACTTGAAGAATTGGACAAAAACTAAAACTAAATTAGCTAAAGCAATGAATAGAAGAATTTTCCTATTGAAGTGTAGAAAAATTGGTATTACACCTAATCACATTAATAACGCCATCAAACCTATAAATAGATTACTTTTGAGACAAGAAATCAATTCTAACAAGAACGATCAATACAATAACAGATTCTTTGATAATGATAATAATAAATTATCGAAAGCTTAGGATTAACTAAACAGAGTTTTCTTTATCACATTGCCGCATTCCCCAATAAAAAAGTTACCCTAACTAGTTTCGGCAACGAACTACTTTCGTCTAAAGTTTCAGAAATGAGGTTCTACTACAACATCAAACAAAGATATGGAGAAATAGCTGTACAGAACTTAAAGAATTGGACAAAAACTAAAACTAAATTAGCTAAAGCACTCAATAGAAGAATTTTCCTATTGAAATGTAGAAAAATTGGTATTACACCTAATCACATTAATAACGCCATCAAACCTATAAATAGATTACTTTTAAGACAAGAAATCAATTCTAACAAGAACGATCAACACAATAACAGATTCTTTGATAATGATAATAATAAATTATCGAAAGCTTAGGATTAACTAAACAGAGTTTTCTTTATCACATTGCCGCATTCCCCAATAAAAAAGTTACCCTAACTAGTTTCGGCAACGAACTACTTTCGTCTAAAGTTTCAGAAATGGGGTTCTACTACAACATCAAACAAAGATATGGAGAAATAGCTGTACAGAACTTAAAGAATTGGACAAAAACTAAAACAAAATTAGCTAAAGCACTCAATAGAAGAATTTTCCTATTGAAGTGTAGAAAAATTGGTATTACACCTAATCACATTAATAACGCCATCAAACCTATAAATAGATTACTTTTAAGACAAGAAATCAATTCTAACAAGAACGATCAATACAATAACAGATTCTTTGATAATGATAATAATAAATTATCGAAAGCTTAGGATTAACCATACAGAGTTTTCTTTATCACATTGCCGCATTCCCCAATAAAAAAGTTACCCTAACTAGTTTCGGCAACGAACTACTGTCGTCTAAAGTTTCAGAAATGGGGTTCTACTACAACATCAAACAAAGATATGGAGAAATAGCTGTACAGAACTTGAAGAATTGGACAAAAACTAAAACTAAATTAGCTAAAGCAATGAATAGAAGAATTTTCCTATTGAAGTGTAGAAAAATTGGTATTACACCTAATCACATTAATAACGCCATCAAACCTATAAATAGATTACTTTTGAGACAAGAAATCAATTCTAACAAGAACGATCAATACAATAACAGATTCTTTGATAATGATAATAATAAATTATCGAAAGCTTAGGATTAACTAAACAGAGTTTTCTTTATCACATTGCCGCATTCCCCAATAAAAAAGTTACCCTAACTAGTTTCGGCAACGAACTACTTTCGTCCAAAGTTTCAGAAATGAGGTTCTACTACAACATCAAACAAAGATATGGAGAAATAGCTGTACAGAACTTAAAGAATTGGACAAAAACTAAAACTAAATTAGCTAAAGCACTCAATAGAAGAATTTTCCTATTGAAATGTAGAAAAATTGGTATTACACCTAATCACATTAATAACGCCATCAAACCTATAAATAGATTACTTTTAAGACAAGAAATCAATTCTAACAAGAACGATCAACACAATAACAGATTCTTTGATAATGATAATAATAAATTATCGAAAGCTTAGGATTAACTAAACAGAGTTTTCTTTATCACATTGCCGCATTCCCCAATAAAAAAGTTACCCTAACTAGTTTCGGCAACGAACTACTTTCGTCTAAAGTTTCAGAAATGGGGTTCTACTACAACATCAAACAAAGATATGGAGAAATAGCTGTACAGAACTTAAAGAATTGGACAAAAACTAAAACTAAATTAGCTAAAGCAATCAATAGAAGAATTTCCCTATTGAAGTGTAGAAAAATTGGTATTAATCACGTTAATAACGCCATCAAACCTATAAATAGATTACTTTTAAGACAAGAAATCAATTCTAACAAGAACGATCAATACAATAACAGATTCTTTGATAATGATAATAATAAATTATCGAAAGCTTAGGATTAACTAAGCAGAGTTTTCTTTATCACATTGCCGCATTCCCCAATAAAAAAGTTACCCTAACTAGTTTCGGCAACGAACTACTTTCGTCTAAAGTTTCAGAAATGGGGTTCTACTACAACATCAAACAAAGATATGGAGAAATAGCTGTACAGAACTTGAAGAATTGGACAAAAACTAAAACTAAATTAGCTAAAGCAATCAATAGAAGAATTTTCCTATTGAAGTGTAGAAAAATTGGTATTACACCTAATCACATTAATAACGCCATCAAACCTATAAATAGATTACTTTTAAGACAAGAAATCAATTCTAACAAGAACGATCAACACAATAACAGATTCTTTGATAATGATAATAATAAATTATCGAAAGCTTAGGATTAACTAAACAGAGTTTTCTTTATCACATTGCCGCATTCCCCAATAAAAAAGTTACCCTAACTAGTTTCGGCAACGAACTACTGTCGTCTAAAGTTTCAGAAATGGGGTTCTACTACAACATCAAACAAAGATATGGAGAAATAGCTGTACAGAACTTGAAGAATTGGACAAAAACTAAAACTAAATTAGCTAAAGCAATGAATAGAAGAATTTTCCTATTGAAGTGTAGAAAAATTGGTATTACACCTAATCACATTAATAACGACATCAAACCTATAAATAGACTTTTAAGACAAGAAATCAATTCTAACAAGAACGATCAATACAATAACAGATTCTTTGATAATGATAATAATAAATTATCGAAAGCTTAGGATTAACTAAACAGAGTTTTCTTTATCACATTGCCGCATTCCCCAATAAAAAAGTTACCCTAACTAGTTTCGGCAACGAACTACTTTCGTCTAAAGTTTCAGAAATGGGGTTCTACTACAACATCAAACAATGATATGGAGAAATAGCTGTAAAGAACTTAAAGAATTGGACAAAAACTAAAACTAAATTAGCTAAAGCAATCAATAGAAGAATTTTCCTATTGAAGTGTAGAAAAATTGGTATTACACCTAATCACATTAATAACGCCATCAAACCTATAAATAGATTACTTTTAAGACAAAAAATCAATTCTAACAAGAACGATCAATACAATAACAGATTCTTTGATAATGATAATAATCAATTATCGAAAGCTTAGGATTAACTAAACAGAGTTTTCTTTATCACATTGCCGCATTCCCCAATAAAAAAGTTACCCTAACTAGTTTCGGCAACGAACTACTTTCGTCTAAAGTTTCAGAAATGGGGTTCTACTACAACATCAAACAAAGATATGGAGAAATAGCTGTACAGAACTTAAAGAATTGGACAAAAACTAAAACTAAATTAGCTAAAGCAATCAATAGAAGAATTTCCCTATTGAAGTGTAGAAAAATTGGTATTAATCACGTTAATAACGCCATCAAACCTATAAATAGATTACTTTTAAGACAAGAAATCAATTCTAACAAGAACGATCAATACAATAACAGATTCTTTGATAATGATAATAATAAATTATCGAAAGCTTAGGATTAACCATACAGAGTTTTCTTTATTACATTGCCGCATTCCCCAAGAAAAAAGTTACCCTAACTAGTTTCGGCAACGAACTACTTTTGTCTAAAGTTTCAGAAATGAGGTTCTACTACAACATCAAACAAAGATATGGAGAAATAGCTGTACAGAACTTAAAGAATTGGACAAAAACTAAAACTAAATTAGCTAAAGCACTCAATAGAAGAATTTTCCTATTGAAATGTAGAAAAATTGGTATTACACCTAATCACATTAATAACGCCATCAAACCTATAAATAGATTACTTTTAAGACAAGAAATCAATTCTAACAAGAACGATCAACACAATAACAGATTCTTTGATAATGATAATAATAAATTATCGAAAGCTTAGGATTAACTAAACAGAGTTTTCTTTATCACATTGCCGCATTCCCCAATAAAAAAGTTACCCTAACTAGTTTCGGCAACGAACTACTGTCGTCTAAAGTTTCAGAAATGGGGTTCTACTACAACATCAAACAAAGATATGGAGAAATAGCTGTACAGAACTTGAAGAATTGGACAAAAACTAAAACTAAATTAGCTAAAGCAATGAATAGAAGAATTTTCCAATTGAAGTGTAGAAAAATTGGTATTACACCTAATCACATTAATAACGCCATCAAACCTATAAATAGATTACTTTTAAGACAAGAAATCAATTCTAACAAGAACGATCAATACAATAACAGATTCTTTGATAATGATAATAATAAATTATCGAAAGCTTAGGATTAACTAAACAGAGTTTTCTTTATCACATTGCCGCATTCCCCAATAAAAAAGTTACCCTAACTAGTTTCGGCAACGAACTACTTTCGTCTAAAGTTTCAGAAATGGGGTTCTACTACAACATCAAACAATGATATGGAGAAATAGCTGTAAAGAACTTAAAGAATTGGACAAAAACTAAAACTAAATTAGCTAAAGCAATCAATAGAAGAATTTTCCTATTGAAGTGTAGAAAAATTGGTATTACACCTAATCACATTAATAACGCCATCAAACCTATAAATAGATTACTTTTAAGACAAGAAATCAATTCTAACAAGAACGATCAATACAATAACAGATTCTTTGATAATGATAATAATAAATTATCGAAAGCTTAGGATTAACTAAACAGAGTTTTCTTTATCACATTGCCGCATTCCCCAATAAAAAAGTTACCCTAACTAGTTTCGGCAACGAACTACTTTCGTCTAAAGTTTCAGAAATGGGGTTCTACTACAACATCAAACAAAGATATGGAGAAATAGCTGTACAGAACTTAAAGAATTGGACAAAAACTAAAACTAAATTAGCTAAAGCACTCAATAGAAGAATTTTCCTATTGAAGTGTAGAAAAATTGGTATTACACCTAATCACATTAATAACGCCATCAAACCTATAAATAGATTACTTTTGAGACAAGAAATCAATTCTAACAAGAACGATCAATACAATAACAGATTTTTTGATAATGATAATAATAAATTATCGAAAGCTTAGGATTAACTAAACAGAGTTTTCTTTATCACATTGCCGCATTCCCCAATAAAAAAGTTACCCTAACTAGTTTCGGCAACGAACTACTTTCGTCTAAAGTTTCAGAAATGAGGTTCTACTACAACATCAAACAAAGATATGGAGAAATAGCTGTACAGAACTTAAAGAATTGGACAAAAACTAAAACTAAATTAGCTAAAGCACTCAATAGAAGAATTTTCCTATTGAAATGTAGAAAAATTGGTATTACACCTAATCACATTAATAACGCCATCAAACCTATAAATAGATTACTTTTAAGACAAGAAATCAATTCTAACAAGAACGATCAACACAATAACAGATTCTTTGATAATGATAATAATAAATTATCGAAAGCTTAGGATTAACTAAACAGAGTTTTCTTTATCACATTGCCGCATTCCCCAATAAAAAAGTTACCCTAACTAGTTTCGGCAACGAACTACTTTCGTCTAAAGTTTCAGAAATGGGGTTCTACTACAACATCAAACAAAGATATGGAGAAATAGCTGTACAGAACTTAAAGAATTGGACAAAAACTAAAACTAAATTATCTAAAGCAATCAATAGAAGAATTTCCCTATTGAAGTGTAGAAAAATTGGTATTAATCACGTTAATAACGCCATCAAACCTATAAATAGATTACTTTTAAGACAAGAAATCAATTCTAACAAGAACGATCAATACAATAACAGATTCTTTGATAATGATAATAATAAATTATCGAAAGCTTAGGATTAACTAAGCAGAGTTTTCTTTATCACATTGCCGCATTCCCCAATAAAAAAGTTACCCTAACTAGTTTCGGCAACGAACTACTTTCGTCTAAAGTTTCAGAAATGGGGTTCTACTACAACATCAAACAAAGATATGGAGAAATAGCTGTACAGAACTTGAAGAATTGGACAAAAACTAAAACTAAATTAGCTAAAGCAATCAATAGAAGAATTTTCCTATTGAAGTGTAGAAAAATTGGTATTACACCTAATCACATTAATAACGCCATCAAACCTATAAATAGATTACTTTTAAGACAAGAAATCAATTCTAACAAGAACGATCAATACAATAACAGATTCTTTGATAATGATAATAATAAATTATCGAAAGCTTAGGATTAACCATACAGAGTTTTCTTTATTACATTGCCGCATTCCCCAACAAAAAAGTTACCCTAACTAGTTTCGGCAACGAACTACTTTCGTCTAAAGTTTCAGAAATGAGGTTCAACTACAACATCAAACAAAGATATGGAGAAATAGCTGTACAGAACTTAAAGAATTGGACAAAAACTAAAACTAAATTAGCTAAAGCACTCAATAGAAGAATTTTCCTATTGAAATATAGAAAAATTGGTATTACACCTAATCACATTAATAACGCCATCAAACCTATAAATAGATTACTTTTAAGACAAGAAATCAATTCTAACAAGAACGATCAACACAATAACAGATTCTTTGATAATGATAATAATAAATTATCGAAAGCTTAGGATTAACTAAACAGAGTTTTCTTAATCACATTGCCGCATTCCCCAATAAAAAAGTTACCCTAACTAGTTTCGGCAACGAACTACTGTCGTCTAAAGTTTCAGAAATGGGGTTCTACTACAACATCAAACAAAGATATGGAGAAATAGCTGTACAGAACTTGAAGAATTGGACAAAAACTAAAACTAAATTAGCTAAAGCAATGAATAGAAGAATTTTCCTATTGAAGTGTAGAAAAATTGGTATTACACCTAATCACATTAATAACGCCATCAAACCTATAAATAGATTACTTTTAAGACAAGAAATCAATTCTAACAAGAACGATCAATACAATAACAGATTCTTTGATAATGATAATAATAAATTATCGAAAGCTTAGGATTAACTAAACAGAGTTTTCTTTATCACATTGCCGCATTCCCCAATAAAAAAGTTACCCTAACTAGTTTCGGCAACGAACTACTTTCGTCTAAAGTTTCAGAAATGGGGTTCTACTACAACATCAAACAATGATATGGAGAAATAGCTGTAAAGAACTTAAAGAATTGGACAAAAACTAAAACTAAATTAGCTAAAGCAATCAATAGAAGAATTTTCCTATTGAAGTGTAGAAAAATTGGTATTACACCTAATCACATTAATAACGCCATCAAACCTATAAATAGATTACTTTTAAGACAAGAAATCAATTCTAACAAGAACGATCAATACAATAACAGATTCTTTGATAATGATAATAATAAATTATCGAAAGCTTAGGATTAACTAAACAGAGTTTTCTTTATCACATTGCCGCATTCCCCAATAAAAAAGTTACCCTAACTAGTTTCGGCAACGAACTACTTTCGTCTAAAGTTTCAGAAATGGGGTTCTACTACAACATCAAACAAAGATATGGAGAAATAGCCGTACAGAACTTAAAGAATTGGACAAAAACTAAAACTAAATTAGCTAAAGCAATCAATAGAAGAATTTCCCTATTGAAGTGTAGAAAAATTGGTATTAATCACGTTAATAACGCCATCAAACCTATAAATAGATTACTTTTAAGACAAGAAATCAATTCTAACAAGAACGATCAATACAATAACAGATTCTTTGATAATGATAATAATAAATTATCGAAAGCTTAGGATTAACCATACAGAGTTTTCTTTATTACATTGCCGCATTCCCCAACAAAAAAGTTACCCTAACTAGTTTCGGCAACGAACTGCTTTCGTCTAAAGTTTCAGAAATGAGGTTCTACTACAACATCAAACAAAGATATGGAGAAATAGCTGTACAGAACTTAAAGAATTGGACAAAAACTAAAACTAAATTAGCTAAAGCACTCAATAGAAGAATTTTCCTATTGAAGTGTAGAAAAATTGGTATTACACCTAATCACATTAATAACGCCATCAAACCTATAAATAGATTACTTTTAAGACAAGAAATCAATTCTAACAAGAACGATCAATACAATAACAGATTCTTTGATAATGATAATAATAAATTATCGAAAGCTTAGGATTAACCATACAGAGTTTTCTTTATCACATTGCCGCATTCCCCAATAAAAAAGTTACCCTAACTAGTTTCGGCAACGAACTACTTTCGTCTAAAGTTTCAGAAATGGGGTTCTACTACAACATCAAACAATGATATGGAGAAATAGCTGTAAAGAACTTAAAGAATTGGACAAAAACTAAAACTAAATTAGCTAAAGCAATCAATAGAAGAATTTTCCTATTGAAGTGTAGAAAAATTGGTATTACACCTAATCACATTAATAACGCCATCAAACCTATAAATAGATTGCTTTTAAGACAAGAAATCAATTCTAACAAGAACGATCAATACAATAACAGATTCTTTGATAATGATAATAATAAATTATCGAAAGCTTAGGATTAACTAAACAGAGTTTTCTTTATCACATTGCCGCATTCCCCAATAAAAAAGTTACCCTAACTAGTTTCGGCAACGAACTACTTTCGTCTAAAGTTTCAGAAATGGGGTTCTACTACAACATCAAACAAAGATATGGAGAAATAGCTGTACAGAACTTAAAGAATTGGACAAAAACTAAAACAAAATTAGCTAAAGCACTCAATAGAAGAATTTTCCTATTGAAGTGTAGAAAAATTGGTATTACACCTAATCACATTAATAACGCCATCAAACCTATAAATAGATTACTTTTAAGACAAGAAATCAATTCTAACAAGAACGATCAATACAATAACAGATTCTTTGATAATGATAATAATAAATTATCGAAAGCTTAGGATTAACCATACAGAGTTTTCTTTATCACATTGCCGCATTCCCCAATAAAAAAGTTACCCTAACTAGTTTCGGCAACGAACTACTGTCGTCTAAAGTTTCAGAAATGGGGTTCTACTACAACATCAAACAAAGATATGGAGAAATAGCTGTACAGAACTTGAAGAATTGGACAAAAACTAAAACTAAATTAGCTAAAGCAATGAATAGAAGAATTTTCCTATTGAAGTGTAGAAAAATTGGTATTACACCTAATCACATTAATAACGCCATCAAACCTATAAATAGATTACTTTTGAGACAAGAAATCAATTCTAACAAGAACGATCAATACAATAACAGATTCTTTGATAATGATAATAATAAATTATCGAAAGCTTAGGATTAACTAAACAGAGTTTTCTTTATCACATTGCCGCATTCCCCAATAAAAAAGTTACCCTAACTAGTTTCGGCAACGAACTACTTTCGTCTAAAGTTTCAGAAATGAGGTTCTACTACAACATCAAACAAAGATATGGAGAAATAGCTGTACAGAACTTAAAGAATTGGACAAAAACTAAAACTAAATTAGCTAAAGCACTCAATAGAAGAATTTTCCTATTGAAATGTAGAAAAATTGGTATTACACCTAATCACATTAATAACGCCATCAAACCTATAAATAGATTACTTTTAAGACAAGAAATCAATTCTAACAAGAACGATCAACACAATAACAGATTCTTTGATAATGATAATAATAAATTATCGAAAGCTTAGGATTAACTAAACAGAGTTTTCTTTATCACATTGCCGCATTCCCCAATAAAAAAGTTACCCTAACTAGTTTCGGCAACGAACTACTTTCGTCTAAAGTTTCAGAAATGGGGTTCTACTACAACATCAAACAAAGATATGGAGAAATAGCTGTACAGAACTTAAAGAATTGGACAAAAACTAAAACAAAATTAGCTAAAGCACTCAATAGAAGAATTTTCCTATTGAAGTGTAGAAAAATTGGTATTACACCTAATCACATTAATAACGCCATCAAACCTATAAATAGATTACTTTTAAGACAAGAAATCAATTCTAACAAGAACGATCAATACAATAACAGATTCTTTGATAATGATAATAATAAATTATCGAAAGCTTAGGATTAACCATACAGAGTTTTCTTTATCACATTGCCGCATTCCCCAATAAAAAAGTTACCCTAACTAGTTTCGGCAACGAACTACTGTCGTCTAAAGTTTCAGAAATGGGGTTCTACTACAACATCAAACAAAGATATGGAGAAATAGCTGTACAGAACTTGAAGAATTGGACAAAAACTAAAACTAAATTAGCTAAAGCAATGAATAGAAGAATTTTCCTATTGAAGTGTAGAAAAATTGGTATTACACCTAATCACATTAATAACGCCATCAAACCTATAAATAGATTACTTTTGAGACAAGAAATCAATTCTAACAAGAACGATCAATACAATAACAGATTCTTTGATAATGATAATAATAAATTATCGAAAGCTTAGGATTAACTAAACAGAGTTTTCTTTATCACATTGCCGCATTCCCCAATAAAAAAGTTACCCTAACTAGTTTCGGCAACGAACTACTTTCGTCCAAAGTTTCAGAAATGAGGTTCTACTACAACATCAAACAAAGATATGGAGAAATAGCTGTACAGAACTTAAAGAATTGGACAAAAACTAAAACTAAATTAGCTAAAGCACTCAATAGAAGAATTTTCCTATTGAAATGTAGAAAAATTGGTATTACACCTAATCACATTAATAACGCCATCAAACCTATAAATAGATTACTTTTAAGACAAGAAATCAATTCTAACAAGAACGATCAACACAATAACAGATTCTTTGATAATGATAATAATAAATTATCGAAAGCTTAGGATTAACTAAACAGAGTTTTCTTTATCACATTGCCGCATTCCCCAATAAAAAAGTTACCCTAACTAGTTTCGGCAACGAACTACTTTCGTCTAAAGTTTCAGAAATGGGGTTCTACTACAACATCAAACAAAGATATGGAGAAATAGCTGTACAGAACTTAAAGAATTGGACAAAAACTAAAACTAAATTAGCTAAAGCAATCAATAGAAGAATTTCCCTATTGAAGTGTAGAAAAATTGGTATTAATCACGTTAATAACGCCATCAAACCTATAAATAGATTACTTTTAAGACAAGAAATCAATTCTAACAAGAACGATCAATACAATAACAGATTCTTTGATAATGATAATAATAAATTATCGAAAGCTTAGGATTAACTAAGCAGAGTTTTCTTTATCACATTGCCGCATTCCCCAATAAAAAAGTTACCCTAACTAGTTTCGGCAACGAACTACTTTCGTCTAAAGTTTCAGAAATGGGGTTCTACTACAACATCAAACAAAGATATGGAGAAATAGCTGTACAGAACTTGAAGAATTGGACAAAAACTAAAACTAAATTAGCTAAAGCAATCAATAGAAGAATTTTCCTATTGAAGTGTAGAAAAATTGGTATTACACCTAATCACATTAATAACGCCATCAAACCTATAAATAGATTACTTTTAAGACAAGAAATCAATTCTAACAAGAACGATCAACACAATAACAGATTCTTTGATAATGATAATAATAAATTATCGAAAGCTTAGGATTAACTAAACAGAGTTTTCTTTATCACATTGCCGCATTCCCCAATAAAAAAGTTACCCTAACTAGTTTCGGCAACGAACTACTGTCGTCTAAAGTTTCAGAAATGGGGTTCTACTACAACATCAAACAAAGATATGGAGAAATAGCTGTACAGAACTTGAAGAATTGGACAAAAACTAAAACTAAATTAGCTAAAGCAATGAATAGAAGAATTTTCCTATTGAAGTGTAGAAAAATTGGTATTACACCTAATCACATTAATAACGACATCAAACCTATAAATAGACTTTTAAGACAAGAAATCAATTCTAACAAGAACGATCAATACAATAACAGATTCTTTGATAATGATAATAATAAATTATCGAAAGCTTAGGATTAACTAAACAGAGTTTTCTTTATCACATTGCCGCATTCCCCAATAAAAAAGTTACCCTAACTAGTTTCGGCAACGAACTACTTTCGTCTAAAGTTTCAGAAATGGGGTTCTACTACAACATCAAACAATGATATGGAGAAATAGCTGTAAAGAACTTAAAGAATTGGACAAAAACTAAAACTAAATTAGCTAAAGCAATCAATAGAAGAATTTTCCTATTGAAGTGTAGAAAAATTGGTATTACACCTAATCACATTAATAACGCCATCAAACCTATAAATAGATGACTTTTAAGACAAAAAATCAATTCTAACAAGAACGATCAATACAATAACAGATTCTTTGATAATGATAATAATAAATTATCGAAAGCTTAGGATTAACTAAACAGAGTTTTCTTTATCACATTGCCGCATTCCCCAATAAAAAAGTTACCCTAACTAGTTTCGGCAACGAACTACTTTCGTCTAAAGTTTCAGAAATGGGGTTCTACTACAACATCAAACAAAGATATGGAGAAATAGCTGTACAGAACTTAAAGAATTGGACAAAAACTAAAACTAAATTAGCTAAAGCAATCAATAGAAGAATTTCCCTATTGAAGTGTAGAAAAATTGGTATTAATCACGTTAATAACGCCATCAAACCTATAAATAGATTACTTTTAAGACAAGAAATCAATTCTAACAAGAACGATCAATACAATAACAGATTCTTTGATAATGATAATAATAAATTATCGAAAGCTTAGGATTAACCATACAGAGTTTTCTTTATTACATTGCCGCATTCCCCAACAAAAAAGTTACCCTAACTAGTTTCGGCAACGAACTACTTTTGTCTAAAGTTTCAGAAATGAGGTTCTACTACAACATCAAACAAAGATATGGAGAAATAGCTGTACAGAACTTAAAGAATTGGACAAAAACTAAAACTAAATTAGCTAAAGCACTCAATAGAAGAATTTTCCTATTGAAATGTAGAAAAATTGGTATTACACCTAATCACATTAATAACGCCATCAAACCTATAAATAGATTACTTTTAAGACAAGAAATCAATTCTAACAAGAACGATCAACACAATAACAGATTCTTTGATAATGATAATAATAAATTATCGAAAGCTTAGGATTAACTAAACAGAGTTTTCTTTATCACATTGCCGCATTCCCCAATAAAAAAGTTACCCTAACTAGTTTCGGCAACGAACTACTGTCGTCTAAAGTTTCAGAAATGGGGTTCTACTACAACATCAAACAAAGATATGGAGAAATAGCTGTACAGAACTTGAAGAATTGGACAAAAACTAAAACTAAATTAGCTAAAGCAATGAATAGAAGAATTTTCCAATTGAAGTGTAGAAAAATTGGTATTACACCTAATCACATTAATAACGCCATCAAACCTATAAATAGATTACTTTTAAGACAAGAAATCAATTCTAACAAGAACGATCAATACAATAACAGATTCTTTGATAATGATAATAATAAATTATCGAAAGCTTAGGATTAACTAAACAGAGTTTTCTTTATCACATTGCCGCATTCCCCAATAAAAAAGTTACCCTAACTAGTTTCGGCAACGAACTACTTTCGTCTAAAGTTTCAGAAATGGGGTTCTACTACAACATCAAACAATGATATGGAGAAATAGCTGTAAAGAACTTAAAGAATTGGACAAAAACTAAAACTAAATTAGCTAAAGCAATCAATAGAAGAATTTTCCTATTGAAGTGTAGAAAAATTGGTATTACACCTAATCACATTAATAACGCCATCAAACCTATAAATAGATTACTTTTAAGACAAGAAATCAATTCTAACAAGAACGATCAATACAATAACAGATTCTTTGATAATGATAATAATAAATTATCGAAAGCTTAGGATTAACTAAACAGAGTTTTCTTTATCACATTGCCGCATTCCCCAATAAAAAAGTTACCCTAACTAGTTTCGGCAACGAACTACTTTCGTCTAAAGTTTCAGAAATGGGGTTCTACTACAACATCAAACAAAGATATGGAGAAATAGCTGTACAGAACTTAAAGAATTGGACAAAAACTAAAACTAAATTAGCTAAAGCACTCAATAGAAGAATTTTCCTATTGAAGTGTAGAAAAATTGGTATTACACCTAATCACATTAATAACGCCATCAAACCTATAAATAGATTACTTTTGAGACAAGAAATCAATTCTAACAAGAACGATCAATACAATAACAGATTTTTTGATAATGATAATAATAAATTATCGAAAGCTTAGGATTAACTAAACAGAGTTTTCTTTATCACATTGCCGCATTCCCCAATAAAAAAGTTACCCTAACTAGTTTCGGCAACGAACTACTTTCGTCTAAAGTTTCAGAAATGAGGTTCTACTACAACATCAAACAAAGATATGGAGAAATAGCTGTACAGAACTTAAAGAATTGGACAAAAACTAAAACTAAATTAGCTAAAGCACTCAATAGAAGAATTTTCCTATTGAAATGTAGAAAAATTGGTATTACACCTAATCACATTAATAACGCCATCAAACCTATAAATAGATTACTTTTAAGACAAGAAATCAATTCTAACAAGAACGATCAACACAATAACAGATTCTTTGATAATGATAATAATAAATTATCGAAAGCTTAGGATTAACTAAACAGAGTTTTCTTTATCACATTGCCGCATTCCCCAATAAAAAAGTTACCCTAACTAGTTTCGGCAACGAACTACTTTCGTCTAAAGTTTCAGAAATGGGGTTCTACTACAACATCAAACAAAGATATGGAGAAATAGCTGTACAGAACTTAAAGAATTGGACAAAAACTAAAACTAAATTATCTAAAGCAATCAATAGAAGAATTTCCCTATTGAAGTGTAGAAAAATTGGTATTAATCACGTTAATAACGCCATCAAACCTATAAATAGATTACTTTTAAGACAAGAAATCAATTCTAACAAGAACGATCAATACAATAACAGATTCTTTGATAATGATAATAATAAATTATCGAAAGCTTAGGATTAACTAAGCAGAGTTTTCTTTATCACATTGCCGCATTCCCCAATAAAAAAGTTACCCTAACTAGTTTCGGCAACGAACTACTTTCGTCTAAAGTTTCAGAAATGGGGTTCTACTACAACATCAAACAAAGATATGGAGAAATAGCTGTACAGAACTTGAAGAATTGGACAAAAACTAAAACTAAATTAGCTAAAGCAATCAATAGAAGAATTTTCCTATTGAAGTGTAGAAAAATTGGTATTACACCTAATCACATTAATAACGCCATCAAACCTATAAATAGATTACTTTTAAGACAAGAAATCAATTCTAACAAGAACGATCAATACAATAACAGATTCTTTGATAATGATAATAATAAATTATCGAAAGCTTAGAATTAACTAAACAGAGTTTTCTTTATCACATTGCCGCATTCCCCAATAAAAAAGTTACCCTAACTAGTTTCGGCAACGAACTACTTTCGTCTTAAGTTTCAGAAATGGGGTTCTACTACAACATCAAACAAAGATATGGAGAAATAGCTGTACAGAACTTAAAGAATTGGACAAAAACTAAAACTAAATTAGCTAAAGCAATCAATAGAAGAATTTTCCTATTGAAGTGTAGAAAAATTGGTATTAATCACATTAATAACGCCATCAAACCTATAAATAGATTACTTTTAAGACAAGAAATCAATTCTAACAAGAACGATCAATACAATAACAGATTCTTTGATAATGATAATAATAAATTATCGAAAGCTTAGGATTAACTAAACAGAGTTTTGTAACCATGTATTTTCCAAACTCGAAGTGCCCCTAAAATTAAGAACCGTTAGAGGAATTCCATGACGGAATATAGTCCATTGACTGTAACTCAGGGTCGAAAGATTCTCACTCACCATGAGCGAGGGCTCATAGTTTGTGCCAGGATCCTAGGTGAATTAAACTACCATAAGCGGTTAATAACAATCTATTGCTAATTAAAATGGGCTATTCGCCTTACATACTAATGAATTGAACCATGCAATGAGGATTGAATTACTAGCAAAATAATATATGGCCTAAGCAACTGAGTACCCTAATAAGGTTGTACAGGTAAACACCATACTACAACAGTATATGCAAAATAAATCAACAAAGAAAATATATACATGTTACGCTGAATATTCTATACAATGGGAATGGAGTTAATAACAATATAATATATTAATTAAGCATCTGAGTACAAATACTAATGGTTATAAATCTATAAAGTTCTACAGTGGGAATTGAGTTAGTAACAATATAATATATTACTTAAGCATCTGAGTATAAATACTAATGGTTATAAATCTATAAAGTTCTACAGTGGGAATTGAGTTAGTAACAACATAATATATTAATTAAGCATCTGAGTATAAATACTAATGGTTATAAATCTATAAAGTTCTACAGTGGGAATTGAGTTAGTAACAACATAATATATTAATTAAGCATCTGAGTATACATACTAATGGTTATAAAACTATAAAGTCCTACAGTGGGAATTGAGTTAGTAACAACATAATATATTAATTAAGCATCTGAGTTTAAATACTAATGGTTATAAATCTATAAAGTTCTACAGTGGGAATTGAGTTAGTAACAACATAATATATTAATTAAGCATCTGAGTATAAATACTAATGGTTATAAATCTATAAAGTTCTACAGTAGTATATACAAATAACTCAGCCAGGAAAATATATACAGGTTACACTGTATATTCTATACAGTGGGAATTGAGTTATTCGCACAAGAAGCAAGTGAAATAGTGAATTTACAATAAGCACAAAAAAAATTCTTAGACCTAAACACGTGGTCAATTAAACTAGCTGCGGAATGTTGGCAAGCCGACATCCTCTCTAATAGGAAAAGAAAAATCAAAACCTCACGGCTCGTCCTAAAATATTTTCTCATTTTACAGTAAGGAAGTACTTATCTGATATGCTCGAACGTTGAAATTCGATGAATAGGATTTGGGTGTATGTTACATCTTCCAGGTGAAACCTTCCATAACAGAATTAATGTCCAACAGTTTGGCAGTGGATTACTGTCCAACAGGAAAAATCCCCTCGGGAGAAATCCAACCCAGTCTAATCCCACCAAAACTAACTCCTAAGGTGGATAATACGACTTGGGGCTGGTCTTATTGCCAGTCACGAAATATCCGATCACCAACTGGATTTTATATTTAATTCCTACACTTGCCTGGTTGATAACCAAAATTCACTATAGGTATCACAAGTTCGTACGACAATCCAAAAGTCAGAAAAAGAGAGCTGGCGAGCTAATGTCTGCGAATTTATATCATCTCCCTAATTTGTTTTTTTTGTCAAAAAATAACATAGTGACAGTATGACGCTGTCAACTAATCTTCCGAACCATAATCGAATAATCGATTAAAGACTTGACTTCCCTCTTACAACTATTTTAAACATGAATTATATTTTAGATGATAATTACAATTAAGAACTGAATTTAAGACATTATGATTTAATTACTGTTAAAGAAACAAGCAGAATTAATTATCCAACCTGAATAATCGATTATATCGAATGAACTATAGAGTTTATAACTAAAGGACTTACTGTCATAGAAAAATCGTTGATCGGGAGTGAGAAGAACCATAGATGAATCATAGACAATTGTTAGCCAATCGGTACAAAATTTCGATAGTTAAAAGTACTCTGGATTATGAACAAAGATCACATTATGTTCCCTTATAAGTAAACCTTACAAGAGATGAACATGTCCCAAGAATTAACTATATTCGCAAGTAAGGTTTGTACGATTTGAACTAAACATTTTATTTTGTATACCTGAACGTATCAACCCTTTGAGACTGTAACATATACCTCCCTCCTTTAATGAAAAATTCGAAGAATTTTTTTTTTGTTTTATGTGTGAGACAATAACATTACGACTAAAAAATATTTACAATATGTACAATTTTCTTTTTTTTTTAAACATTTATGTATCAATCTGTAGTTTTATCGGGTTTCAATTGTGACACGTGCCAATTTCCCCTAGTATTGCCAAATTCATCAACCAACTCGTACACATTTACACCTAATTTTTGTTTAATTTTAAACGGACCTGTGTATTTCTTTCCTAATTTAGCAGCAAATAACAGCAAATAACAAAAATACTTGTTCTTCCATTATTTTGGTCACCGAATTAGCTGTTGCTTTACGTAATGGAAATAACAATGTAAATTTACTGAAATAATCGCAAACTACTAAAATATGTTGATGACCTTTGGAACTGAGTGGCAATGGTCCTATTAAATCGATTGCAATATACTGCCAACATCTATCTACGATTGGTTTACTTCCCATTTGTCCTGCTTTAAGTTTCTGTTCAGGTTTTTGTTCTGAACATACTTTACATTTATTCACAAAATCTGTAATATCACGTTTCATGCCTGGCCAAAAGTATTTATTGACAATTTCGTGATAAGTTTTATATATGTCAAAATGACCACCTGTTGTTGGTTCATCATGGAATGTACTCATTATCTGTTTGCGCTTACTTTTGGGAATGACCAGTTTCCAATTATTTTCATCTAAATCACGCTTAAAATGTTTGAATAGATTCTGATTATCTTCTGAAATTCTAAATTTAGGATATTTTAATGGATTGGATTTTACTTTAGTTATCATACCTTTATACCACTTATCCTGATCATCTAAATTGATGTGTATATCTGAAATTTCTAATGTTTCTGGTATTGCACGGGATAAACAGTCTGGTACGTAATGTATCTTACCCGGTCTGTGGATTATCTTATAATCAAACTGCTGCAATCTAACTACCCATCTACCTAATCTGCCTTGTGGATTTTTCAAATTATTCAACCATATTAAACTGTGATGGTCTGTTATGATAGTGAATTTTTGACCTTCAAGATAGCAACGTAATTTTTCTACACTATATAAAACCGCTAAACATTCCTGTTCAGTAACCGTATAATTCTTTTCACATTTAGTTAGACTTCTTGACAAGTAACAAATGACATGTTCTTTACCGTCATAAATCTGTGATAGAACCGCTCCTATAACATATGAACTACTATCTGTTTGTAAGAAAAATTCATAATTGAAATTTGGACAAGATAAGATTGGTGCTGATATTAATGAATTTTTGATTGCAATAAATGCTTGTTCACATTCTGCTGACCACATAAATTTAACATTCTTTTTTGTTAAATTAGTTAATGGAGCTATTATGATCGATAACCCTGGAATAAACTTTTTATACCACATGACCATTCCTATTAATCTACGTATTTCCTTCGGTGTTTTGGGTCTTGGTAAATTTACTATTGCACTTACTTTTGATGGCGAAACATGTAACCCTTGTCTATTTACAGTATAACCGAGAAAATCAAGCTCACTTCTGCAAAATTGACACTTTTCTTTGTTTAAAGTTAACCCTGCTCTTTGTAATTTATTTAAAACTTTTTCTAAAACATCTGCATGAGTTTGAAAATCTGGAGTAGATATAACTATATCATCCAAGTATTTAAAAACATATTGTTCTAATTCTGGTCCAAATAGTTTATCGACTAAAAATTTAAAGGTCATTGGACTATTAGATAACCCCATTGAAATTCTTTTAAATTGAAATAGTCCTTTATTTGGTATCGTAAAAGCTGTATTTTGTTTACTACTTTCATCTAGTTCTACTTGCCAAAATGCACTTTGAATATCTAAAGTTGTTATGAACTTTGAATTACCTAGATTTTCTAAAATGTAACTAATTAAAGGTAAAGGGTAAGCCCACTTCTCTGATACACTATTTAGTTTTCGAAAGTCAACGCATAATCGATAAGAACCATCTTTCTTTGGAGTTAATAGAATTGGTGAACTCCAAGCGCTTTGACTTCTTTCTATGACTCCTAGATCTAAAAGTTTATCCACTTCTTTATTTATTATTTCCTGCTTAAAAGGACTAACTGGGTAATAACGCGTTTTGATAGGCGGACTATCAGTTTTAATAGTATGTTTGACTATATCAGTACACCCTAACTTAACATCTTTCATTGCATTGAAATAATTGTCAATTATTTTATTTAGTTGTTCTTTTTGTCCTAAGGTTAAATCTGATGTTGTTTGTATTGAATTTACGTTATACTGATCACTAGAGCTATCATCAAAATACCATTCACCTTTTCTTAAATCTGGTATAATTCCCATTTTTATCCAAAATATTGTTCCTAAAATTAAGGTATGTCTCATCTGAGGTACTATAAAAACATCAAATACATGGACTCTATCTTTTAACTTGATTGGTATAGTCATGTATCCGATTATATCAATTTCCTCATCATTTGCTACTCTACAAGTGGTGTTATTCATTAAATTTAATTTGACCCCCAAATTTACTAACTTATCTGATAAATGTTCATTTATAAAAATTTTATTTGCCCCTGAATCTAAAAGACCTTTAACATCTGTACCATATATGTTTACGTAAATATAAGGGCATTCACCTTCCGAAGATAACTCTAACATATAATCTAGTTTTGGCTTTAAATTGTTAGAAAATAGACTTAACTCTAGCTTTGTACATGCATACTCTAAACTATTGTAATTAAAGATCTCTGAACCGTTGTCGTTAAAATTTTCTACATTATTTACATCTTCTTCCTGTACTATAGGATTACCATTATCTAAAACTGCACTGTTATTGTCCAATTCTAAGTTTCCCTTATCATTAATAGTATTAAAATTTTCACAGAGTTTGACCGATGTAGATTGTGAAGTTGCAACTCGGTCCACATTGAACTTCATTTCGCGTTTCCCTGACAGTTACGACAAGTATTTTTGGTATAACCTTTTGTGCCGCATGAATAACATATTAATGTTCTTTGTGTGCAATGTTTCGCTAAGTGGTTTGTTCCATTACATTTGAAACAAATAATTTCACTACTTTGCCGTCTATTGCCTGAACTATACCTATTTCTCGCCCTATCCCTACTAAAATCTCTATCTTTATAATTCCTACTACGATTATGGTGTCTATATTGATATCTATTTCTACTGTTTTCCCTGCTTTTCCTTGTACCATTTCTAGGATAATTACAGTGTCTGTTCCTATGTACATCCTCATCAAAGTTAACTTTCCTGTCCTCTCCTGAACTATTTGTGGAAAAAATCTCTAGACTTGTGCCTGGACTTATCAGTATGTGAACCATCTAAACTTATTTCCGAGCAACTACTGTTTCTACTACTTCTACCCCTGCTCTCTGGCCTATTCCTATGGTGTTTCCGATATGTATTCCTATGCACATGTGTTTCCTTGTATCTTGCATTTGAATCGTCTCTACTGCTAGTCGATGAACTTCGGGTTTTTCTATTCTTCCTATTTTTGGTTGAAAATTTCACTGATTTTTCAAGTTCGATGTTGTCTAACCTTTTCCTATTTTCTCTACGGTATTCTAAATCTTGTTCGATGGCATTTTTGTTGGCTGTCGGTGGAATGAAATTGCTAATCTGCCTTTTGGTGTCTTCTATTTTTCGGCAAACCTCTATGAGTTTATCTAATGTGTCTATATTTTCCAGTAGGTCTATTTTTACTTGATATTCTGGTCTAATTCTTTTACTAATTATTTCAAGCTGCATTGATTCACTTACTGCACATGATAGTCTATTAAATAAATTGATCATGTATGCAACATATATCGCTATAGTTTCTGTTTCCCCTTGTGTTCTGTTTTTGATTTGTTCCCATATAAGTGCATTCCCGTCCCTGAAGAATTCGTCCCTAAACAATTGTGCTAGTGTGCCCCAATTTGACGCCCTATGTTTTATTGCTCTGTAGTAAACTAAAGCATCCCCTTCAAAAAATTCAATTGCTGACTTGAACAAATGTTGTTTTGTGATATTCCTAGAGGAACGTAATTCTTCGATGCGTTGAAAGAATGCATTTAAACTGAGACTATCATTTTTTCCATTAAAAGTTATAACCCAAGATTTAAAGTTTAGTTTTGAATCTAACTGTAAATTCTCTAAATCTAAGACTAAATTTTGTTGACTGTTTGAATCTAAACTGATAGCAGGTTGCGATTGTTGTGGTGTTGGAGATTTTGACTCTGAATTTAATAAATTTTGTTGAAATGTTAGGTCTGTTGGTATATTACTAGTTCCTACATCTTTTTGAAAAATTTCCCATTTCTTTTTAAAATCAGTAGATACTTTTAACGCTTGTGCTAGTAAGCTAGACTTTTGATCCCTTTGTGTTTGATCGGTGGTGTTTATCCGTTCAATCCTACCTACTAAATGAGCTAGTTTTGTTTTGATACGTCTGATCGAATTTTGAGTTAAACTTTCGGAGGTTAAGGTTTGTAGATCTGCAATTTTGTCTGTACACAAGGTCAATTCAGATTCTGGATCAAAATTATTTACATGAGTAAATGAAATACCTTCATTTTCTAGCAATAATAGTTCCCTAAGTGTTGTAGCTAATTATTTACTTGTTGATGAAGGTTTAACTCCTCTAAGAATTACTTCATACTCTAACTCTTCCTTAACTAATCTATCCGGTTCTATTTTAAACATTGTGATAGAACTAGCTTTGGCACAATGTGTACGAATCGAAGTGAGAAAATTATATTACACAGTAAATAGGCAATAGTAAGGAAAATATAACAGTTTTCTTACCCGCAGTAATTGTACTTCCAAAAATTTTATAAGTATTTCCTTTTCTGATTTCATGGTTTCCTGTTGTCCGTGCTTCCGGATGTGGGATGTTGATTCTTTACACTGTTGGACCCTTACAAAGTTGGAGCGCCAAATGTAACCATGTATTTTCCAAACTCGAAGTGCCCCTAAAATTAAGAACCGTTAGTGGAATTCCGTGACGGAATATAGTCCATTGACTGTAACTCAGGGTCGAAAAATTCTCAATCGCCATGAGCGAGGGCTCATAGTTTGTGCCAGGATCCTAGGTGAATTAAACTACCATAAGCGGTTAATAACAATCCATTGCTAATTAAAATGGGCTATACGCCTTACATACTAATGAATTGAACCATGCAATGAGGATTGAATTACTAGCAAAATAATATATGGCCTAAGCAACTGAGTACCCTAATAAGGTTGTACAGCTAAACACCATACTACAACAGTATATGCAAAATAAATCAACAAAGAAAATATATACATGTTACGCTGAATATTCTATACAATGGGAATGGAGTTAATAACAATATAATATATTAATTAAGCATCTGAGTACAAATACTAATGGTTATAAATCTATAAAGTTCTACAGTGGGAATTGAGTTAGTAACAATATAATATATTAATTAAGCATCTGAGTATAAATACTAATGGTTATAAATCTATAAAGTTCTACAGTGGGAATTGAGTTAGTAACAACATAATATATTAATTAAGCATCTGAGTATACATACTAATGGTAATAAATCTATAAAGTCCTACAGTGGGAATTGAGTTAGTAACAACATAATATATTAATTAAGCATCTGAGTATAAATACTAATGGTTATAAATCTATAAAGTTCTACAGTGGGAATTGAGTTAGTAACAACATAATATATTAATTAAGCATCTGAGTATAAATACTAATGGTTATAAATCTATAAAGTTCTACAGTAGTATATACAAATAACTCAGCCAGGAAAATATATACAGGTTACACTGTATATTCTATACAGTGGGAATTGAGTTATTCGCACAAGAAGCAAGTGAAATAGTGAATTTACAATAAGCACAAAAAAAATTTCTTAGACCTAAACACGTGGTCAATTAAACTATTGATGGCTTTAGATAATTTAGTTTTAGTTTTTGTCCAATTCTTTAAGTTCTGTACAGCTATTTCTCCATATCTTTGTTTGATGTTGTAGTAGAACCCCATTTCTGAAGCTTTAGATGAAAGTAGTTCGTTGCCGAAACTAGTTAGGGTAACTTTTTTATTGGGGAATGCGGCAATGTGATAAAGAAAACTCTGTTTAGTTAATCCTAAGCTTTCGATAATTTATTATTATCATTATCAAAGAATCTGTTATTGTATTGATCGTTCTTGTTAGAATTGATTTCTTGTCTTAAAAGTAATCTATTCATAGGTTTGATGGCGTTATTAATGTGATTAGGTGTAATACCAATTTTTCTACACTTCAATAGGAAAATTCTTCTATTGATTGCTTTAGCTAATTTAGTTTTAGTTTTTGTCCAATTCTTTAAGTTCTGTAAAGCTATTTCTCCATATCTTTGTTTGATGTTGTAGAAGAACCCCATTTCTGAAACTTTAGACGAAAGTAGTTCGTTGCTGAAACTAGTTAGGGTAACTTTTTATTGGGGAATGCGGCAATGTGATAAAGAAAACTCTGTTTAGTTGATCCTAAGCTTTCGATAATTTATTATTATCATTATCAAAGAATCTGTTATTGTATTGATCGTTCTTGTAAGAATTGATTTCTTGTCTTAAAAGTAATCTATTTATAGGTTTGATGGCGTTATTAATTTGATTAGGTGTAATACCAATTTTTCTACACTTCAATAGGAAAATTCTTCTATTGATTGCTTTAGCTAATTTAGTTTTAGTTTTTGTCCAATTCTTTAAGTTCTGTACAGCTATTTCTCCATATCTTTGTTTGATGTTGTAGTAGAACCCCATTTCTGAAGCTTTAGACGAAAGTAGTTCGTTGCCGAAACTAGTTAGGGTAACTTTTTCATTGGGGAATGCGGCAATGTGATAGAGAAAACTCTGTTTAGTTAATCCTAAGCTTTCGATAATTTATTATTATCATTATCAAAGAATCTGTTATTGTATTAATCGTTCTTGTTAGAATTGATTTCTTGTCTTAAAAGTAATCTATTTATAGGTTTGATGGCGTTATTAATGTGATTAGGTGTAATACCAATTTTTCTACACTTCAATAGGAAAATTCTTCTATTGATTGCTTTAGCTAATTTAGTTTTAGTTTTTGTCCAATTCTTTGAGTTCTGTACAGCTATTTCTCCATATCTTTGTTTGATGTTGTAGTAGAACCCCATTTCTGAAACTTCAGACGAAAGTAGTTCGTTGCCGAAACTAGTTAGGGTAACTTTTTATTGGGGAATGCGGCAATGTGATAAAGAAAACTCTGTTTAGTTGATCCTAAGCTTTCGATAATTTATTATTATCATTATCAAAGAATCTGTTATTGTATTGATCGTTCTTGTTAGAATTGATTTCTTGTCTTAAAAGTAATCTATTTATAGGTTTGATGGCGTTATTAATGTGATTAGGTGTAATACCAATTTTTCTACATTTCAATAGGAAAATTCTTCTATTGATTGCTTTAGCTAATTTAGTTTTAGTTTTTGTCTAATTCTTTAAGTTCTGTACAGCTATTTCTCCATATCTTTGTTTGATGTTGTAGTAGAACCCCATTTCTGAAACTTTAGACGAAAGTAGTTCGTTGCAGAAACTAGTTAGGGTAACTTTTTTATTGGGGAATGCGGCAATGTGATAAAGAAAACTCTGTTTAGTTAATCCTAAGCTTTCGATAATTTATTATTATCATTATCAAAGAATCTGTTATTGTATTGATCGTTCTTGTTAGAATTGATTTCTTGTCTTAAAAGTAATCTATTTATAGGTTTGATGGCGTTATTAATGTGATTAGGTGTAATACCAATTTTTCTACACTTCAATAGGAAAATTCTTCTATTGATTGCTTTAGCTAATTTAGTTTTAGTTTTTGTCCAATTCTTTGAGTTCTGTACAGCTATTTCTCCATATCTTTGTTTGATGTTGTAGTAGAACCCCATTTCTGAAACTTCAGACGAAAGTAGTTCGTTGCCGAAACTAGTTAGGGTACCTTTTTATTGGGGAATGCGGCAATGTGATAAAGAAAACTCTGTTTAGTTGATCCTAAGCTTTCGATAATTTATTATTATCATTATCAAAGAATCTGTTATTGTATTAATCGTTCTTGTTAGAATTGATTTCTTGTCTTAAAAGTAATCTATTTATAGGTTTGATGGCGTTATTAATGTGATTAGGTGTAATACCAATTTTTCTACATTTCAATAGGAAAATTCTTCTATTGATTGCTTTAGCTAATTTAGTTTTAGTTTTTGTCTAATTCTTTAAGTTCTGTACAGCTATTTCTCCATATCTTTGTTTGATGTTGTAGTAGAACCCCATTTCTGAAACTTTAGACGAAAGTAGTTCGTTGCAGAAACTAGTTAGGGTAACTTTTTTATTGGGGAATGCGGCAATGTGATAAAGAAAACTCTGTTTAGTTAATCCTAAGCTTTCGATAATTTATTATTATCATTATCAAAGAATCTGTTATTGTATTGATCGTTCTTGTTAGAATTGATTTCTTGTCTTAAAAGTAATCTATTTATAGGTTTGATGGCGTTATTAATGTGATTAGGTGTAATACCAATTTTTCTACATTTCAATAGGAAAATTCTTCTATTGATTGCTTTAGCTAATTTAGTTTTAGTTTTTGTCCAATTCTTTAAGTTCTGTAAAGCTATTTCTCCATATCTTTGTTTGATGTTGTAGAAGAACCCCATTTCTGAAACTTTAGACGAAAGTAGTTCGTTGCCGAAACTAGTTAGGGTAACTTTTTTATTGGGGAATGCGGCAATGTGATAAAGAAAACTCTGTTTAGTTAATCCTAAGCTCTTCGATAATTTATTATTATCATTATCAAAGAATCTGTTATTGTATTGATCGTTCTTGTAAGAATTGATTTCTTGTCTTAAAAGTAATCTATTTATAGGTTTGATGGCGTTATTAATTTGATTAGGTGTAATACCAATTTTTCTACACTTCAATAGCAAAATTCTTCTATTGATTGCTTTAGCTAATTTAGTTTTAGTTTTTGTCCAATTCTTTAAGTTCTGTACAGCTATTTCTCCATATCTTTGTTTGATGTTGTAGTAGAACCCCATTTCTGAAGCTTTAGACGAAAGTAGTTCGTTGCCGAAACTAGTTAGGGTAACTTTTTCATTGGGGAATGCGGCAATGTGATAGAGAAAACTCTGTTTAGTTAATCCTAAGCTTTCGATAATTTATTATTATCATTATCAAAGAATCTGTTATTGTATTAATCGTTCTTGTTAGAATTGATTTCTTGTCTTAAAAGTAATCTATTTATAGGTTTGATGGCGTTATTAATGTGATTAGGTGTAATACCAATTTTTCTACACTTCAATAGGAAAATTCTTCTATTGATTGCTTTAGCTAATTTAGTTTTAGTTTTTGTCCAATTCTTTGAGTTCTGTACAGCTATTTCTCCATATCTTTGTTTGGTGTTGTAGTAGAACCCCATTTCTGAAACTTCAGACGAAAGTAGTTCGTTGCTGAAACTAGTTAGGGTAACTTTTTATTGGGGAATGCGGCAATGTGATAAAGAAAACTCTGTTTAGTTGATCCTAAGCTTTCGATAATTTATTATTATCATTATCAAAGAATCTGTTATTGTATTGATCGTTCTTGTAAGAATTGATTTCTTGTCTTAAAAGTAATCTATTTATAGGTTTGATGGCGTTATTAATTTGATTAGGTGTAATACCAATTTTTCTACACTTCAATAGGAAAATTCTTCTATTGATTGCTTTAGCTAATTTAGTTTTAGTTTTTGTCCAATTCTTTAAGTTCTGTACAGCTATTTCTCCATATCTTTGTTTGATGTTGTAGTAGAACCCCATTTCTGAAGCTTTAGACGAAAGTAGTTCGTTGCCGAAACTAGTTAGGGTAACTTTTTCATTGGGGAATGCGGCAATGTGATAGAGAAAACTCTGTTTAGTTAATCCTAAGCTTTCGATAATTTATTATTATCATTATCAAAGAATCTGTTATTGTATTAATCGTTCTTGTTAGAATTGATTTCTTGTCTTAAAAGTAATCTATTTATAGGTTTGATGGCGTTATTAATGTGATTAGGTGTAATACCAATTTTTCTACACTTCAATAGGAAAATTCTTCTATTGATTGCTTTAGCTAATTTAGTTTTAGTTTTTGTCCAATTCTTTGAGTTCTGTACAGCTATTTCTCCATATCTTTGTTTGATGTTGTAGTAGAACCCCATTTCTGAAACTTCAGACGAAAGTAGTTCGTTGCCGAAACTAGTTAGGGTAACTTTTTATTGGGGAATGCGGCAATGTGATAAAGAAAACTCTGTTTAGTTGATCCTAAGCTTTCGATAATTTATTATTATCATTATCAAAGAATCTGTTATTGTATTGATCGTTCTTGTTAGAATTGATTTCTTGTCTTAAAAGTAATCTATTTATAGGTTTGATGGCGTTATTAATGTGATTAGGTGTAATACCAATTTTTCTACATTTCAATAGGAAAATTCTTCTATTGATTGCTTTAGCTAATTTAGTTTTAGTTTTTGTCTAATTCTTTAAGTTCTGTACAGCTATTTCTCCATATCTTTGTTTGATGTTGTAGTAGAACCCCATTTCTGAAACTTTAGACGAAAGTAGTTCGTTGCAGAAACTAGTTAGGGTAACTTTTTTATTGGGGAATGCGGCAATGTGATAAAGAAAACTCTGTTTAGTTAATCCTAAGCTTTCGATAATTTATTATTATCATTATCAAAGAATCTGTTATTGTATTGATCGTTCTTGTTAGAATTGATTTCTTGTCTTAAAAGTAATCTATTTATAGGTTTGATGGCGTTATTAATGTGATTAGGTGTAATACCAATTTTTCTACACTTCAATAGGAAAATTCTTCTATTGATTGCTTTAGCTGATTTAGTTTTAGTTTTTGTCCAATTCTTTAAGTTCTGTAAAGATATTTCTCCATATGTTTGTTTGATGTTGTAGATGAACCCCATTTCTGAAACTTTAGACGAAAGTAGTTCGTTGCCGAAACTAGTTAGGGTAATTTTTTTATTGGGGAATGCGGCAATGTGATGAAGAAAACTCTGTTTAGTTAATCCTAAGCTTTCGATAATTTATTATTATCATTATCAAAGAATCTGTTATTGTATTGATCGTTCTTGTTAGAATTGATTTCTTGTCTCAAAAGTAATCTATTCATAGGTTTGATGGCGTTATTAATGTGATTAGGTGTAATACCAATTTTTCTACACTTCAATAGGAAAATTCTTCTATTGATTGCTTTAGCTAATTTAGTTTTAGTTTTTGTCCAATTCTTTAAGTTCTGTAAAGCTATTTCTCCATATCTTTGTTTGATGTTGTAGAAGAACCCCATTTCTGAAACTTTAGACGAAAGTAGTTCGTTGCCGAAACTAGTTAGGGTAACTTTTTTATTGGGGAATGCGGCAATGTGATAAAGAAAACTCTGTTTAGTTAATCCTAAGCTCTTCGATAATTTATTATTATCATTATCAAAGAATCTGTTATTGTATTGATCGTTCTTGTTAGAATTGATTTCTTGTCTTAAAAGTAATCTATTTATAGGTTTGATGGCGTTATTAATGTGATTAGGTATATTACCAATTTTTCTACACTTCAATAGGAAAATTCTTCTATTGATTGCTTTAGCTAATTTAGTTTTAGTTTTTGTCCAATTCTTTAAGTTCTGTACAGCTATTTCTCCATATCTTTGTCTGATGTTGTAGTAGAACCCCATTTCTGAAACTTCAGACGAAAGTAGTTCGTTGCCGAAACTAGTTAGGGTAACTTTTTTATTGGGGAATGCGGCAATGTGATGAAGAAAACTCTGTTTAGTTAATCCTAAGCTTTCGATAATTTATTATTATCATTATCAAAGAATCTGTTATTGTATTGATCGTTCTTGTTAGAATTGATTTCTTGTCTTAAAAGTAATCTATTTATAGGTTTGATGGCGTTATTAATGTGATTAGGTGTAATACCAATTTTTCTACACTTCAATAGGAAAATTCTTCTATTGATTGCTTTAGCTAATTTAGTTTTATTTTTTGTCCAATTCTTCAAGTTCTGTACAGCTATTTCTCCATATCTTTGTTTGATGTTGTAGTAGAACCCCATTTCTGAAACTTTACACAAAAGTAGTTCGTTGCCGAAACTAGTTAGGGTAACTTTTTTATTTGGGAATGCGGCAATGTGATAAAGAAATCTCTGTTAAGTTAATCCTAAGCTTTCGATAATTTATTATTATCATTATCAAAGAATCTGTTATTGTATTGATCGTTCTTGTTAGATTTGATTTCTGGTCTTAAAAGTAATCTATTTATAGGTTTGATGGCGTTATTAATGTGATTAGGTGTAATACCAATTTTTCCACACTTCAATAGGAAAATTCTTCTATTGATTGCTTTAGCTAATTTAGTTTTAGTTTTTTTCCAATTTTTTAAGTTCTGTACAGCTATTTCTCCATATCTTTGTTTGATGTTGTAGTAGAACCCCATTTCTGAAACTTTACACGAAAGTAGTTCGTTGCCGAAACTAGTTAGGGTAACTTTTTTATCGAGGAATGCGGCAATGTGATAGAGAAAACTGTTTAGTTAATCCTAAGCTTTCGATAATTTATTATTATCATTATCAAAGAATCTGTTATTGTATTGATCGTTCTTGTTAGAATTGATTTCTGGTCTTAAAAGTAATCTATTTATAGGTTTGATGGCGTTATTAATGTGATTAGGTGTAATACCAATCTTTCCACACTTCAATAGGAAAATTCTTCTATTGATTGCTTTAGCTAATTTAGTTTTAGTTTTTTTCCAATTCTTTAAGCTCTGTACAGCTATTTCTCCATATCTTTGTTTGATTTTGTAGTAGAACCCCATTTCTGAAACTTTAGACGAAAGTAGTTCGTTGCCGAAACTAGTTAGGGTAACTTTTTTATTGGGGAATGCGGCAATGTGATAAAGAAAACTCTGTTTAGTTAATCCTAAGCTTTCGATAATTTATTATTATCATTATCAAAGAATCTGTTATTGTATTGATCGTTCTTGTTAGAATTGATTTCTGGTCTTAAAAGTAATCTATTTATAGGTTTGATGGCGTTATTAATGTGATTAGGTGTAATACCAATCTTTCCACACTTCAATAGGAAAATTCTTCTATTGATTGCTTTAGCTAATTTAGTTTTAGTTTTTTTCCAATTTTTTAAGTTCTGTACAGCTATTTCTCCATATCTTTGTTTGATGTTGTAGTAGAACCCCATTTCTGAAACTTTAGACGAAAGTAGTTCGTTGCTGAAACTAGTTAGGGTAACTTTTTATTGGGGAATGCGGCAATGTGATAAAGAAAACTCTGTTTAGTTGATCCTAAGCTTTCGATAATTTATTATTATCATTATCAAAGAATCTGTTATTGTATTGATCGTTCTTGTAAGAATTGATTTCTTGTCTTAAAAGTAATCTATTTATAGGTTTGATGGCGTTATTAATTTGATTAGGTGTAATACCAATTTTTCTACACTTCAATAGGGAAATTCTTCTATTGATTGCTTTAGCTAATTTAGTTTTAGTTTTTGTCCAATTCTTTAAGTTCTGTACAGCTATTTCTCCATATCTTTGTTTGATGTTGTAGTAGAACCCCATTTCTGAAGCTTTAGACGAAAGTAGTTCGTTGCCGAAACTAGTTAGGGTAACTTTTTCATTGGGGAATGCGGCAATGTGATAGAGAAAACTCTGTTTAGTTAATCCTAAGCTTTCGATAATTTATTATTATCATTATCAATGAATCTGTTATTGTATTAATCGTTCTTGTTAGAATTGATTTCTTGTCTTAAAAGTAATCTATTTATAGGTTTGATGGCGTTATTAATGTGATTAGGTGTAATACCAATTTTTCTACACTTCAATAGGAAAATTCTTCTATTGATTGCTTTAGCTAATTTAGTTTTAGTTTTTGTCCAATTCTTTGAGTTCTGTACAGCTATTTCTCCATATCTTTGTTTGATGTTGTAGTAGAACCCCATTTCTGAAACTTCAGACGGAAGTAGTTCGTTGCCGAAACTAGTTAGGGTAACTTTTTATTGGGGAATGCGGCAATGTGATAAAGAAAACTCTGTTTAGTTGATCCTAAGCTTTCGATAATTTATTATTATCATTATCAAAGAATCTGTTATTGTATTGATCGTTCTTGTTAGAATTGATTTCTTGTCTTAAAAGTAATCTATTTATAGGTTTGATGGCGTTATTAATGTGATTAGGTGTAATACCAATTTTTCTACATTTCAATAGGAAAATTCTTCTATTGATTGCTTTAGCTAATTTAGTTTTAGTTTTTGTCTAATTCTTTAAGTTCTGTACAGCTATTTCTCCATATCTTTGTTTGATGTTGTAGTAGAACCCCATTTCTGAAACTTTAGACGAAAGTAGTTCGTTGCAGAAACTAGTTAGGGTAACTTTTTTATTGGGGAATGCGGCAATGTGATAAAGAAAACTCTGTTTAGTTAATCCTAAGCTTTCGATAATTTATTATTATCATTATCAAAGAATCTGTTATTGTATTGATCGTTCTTGTTAGAATTGATTTCTTGTCTTAAAAGTAATCTATTTATAGGTTTGATGGCGTTATTAATGTGATTAGGTGTAATACCAATTTTTCTACACTTCAATAGGAAAATTCTTCTATTGATTGCTTTAGCTGATTTAGTTTTAGTTTTTGTCCAATTCTTTAAGTTCTGTAAAGATATTTCTCCATATGTTTGTTTGATGTTGTAGATGAACCCCATTTCTGAAACTTTAGACGAAAGTAGTTGGTTGCCGAAACTAGTTAGGGTAATTTTTTTATTGGGGAATGCGGCAATGTGATGAAGAAAACTCTGTTTAGTTAATCCTAAGCTTTCGATAATTTATTATTATCATTATCAAAGAATCTGTTATTGTATTGATCGTTCTTGTTAGAATTGATTTCTTGTCTCAAAAGTAATCTATTCATAGGTTTGATGGCGTTATTAATGTGATTAGGTGTAATACCAATTTTTCTACACTTCAATAGGAAAATTCTTCTATTGATTGCTTTAGCTAATTTAGTTTTAGTTTTTGTCCAATTCTTTAAGTTCTGTAAAGCTATTTCTCCATATCTTTGTTTGATGTTGTAGAAGAACCCCATTTCTGAAACTTAAGACTAAAGTAGTTCGTTGCCGAAACTAGTTAGGGTAACTTTTTTATTGGGGAATGCGGCAATGTGATAAAGAAAACTCTGTTTAGTTAATCCTAAGCTCTTCGATAATTTATTATCATCATTATCAAAGAATCTGTTATTGTATTGATCGTTCTTGTTAGAATTGATTTCTTGTCTTAAAAGTAATCTATTTATAGGTTTGATGGCGTTATTAATGTGATTAGGTATAATACCAATTTTTCTACACTTCAATAGGAAAATTCTTCTATTGATTGCTTTAGCTAATTTAGTTTTAGTTTTTGTCCAATTCTTTAAGTTCTGTACAGCTATTTCTCCATATCTTTGTCTGATGTTGTAGTAGAACCCCATTTCTGAAACTTTAGACGAAAGTAGTTCGTTGGCGAAACTAGTTAGGGTAACTTTTTTTTGGGGGAATGCGGCAATGTGATAAAGAAAACTCTGTTTAGTTAATCCTAAGCTTTCGATAATTTATTATTATCATTATCAAAGAATCTGTTATTGTATTGATCGTTCTTGTTAGAATTGATTTCTTGTCTTAAAAGTAATCTATTTATAGGTTTGATGGCGTTATTAATGTGATTAGGTGTAATACCAATTTTTCTACACTTCAATAGGAAAATTCTTCTATTGATTGCTTTAGCTAATTTAGTTTTAGTTTTTGTCCAATTCTTTAAGCTCTGTACAGCTATTTCTCCATATCTTTGTTTGATTTTGTAGTAGTACCCCATTTCTGAAACTTTAGACGAAAGTAGTTCGTTGCCGAAACTAGTTAGGGTAACTTTTTTATTGGGGAATGCGGCAATGTGATAAAGAAAACTCTGTTTAGTTAATCCTAAGCTTTCGATAATTTATTATTATCATTATCAAAGAATCTGTTATTGTATTGATCGTTCTTGTTAGAATTGATTTCTTGTCTTAAAAGTAATCTATTTATAGGTTTGATGGCGTTATTAATGTGATTAGGTGTAATACCAATTTTTCTACACTTCAATAGGAAAGTTCTTCTATTGATTGCTTTAGCTAATTTAGTTTTAGTTTTTGTCCAATTCTTTAAGTTCTGTACAGCTATTTCTCCATATCTTTGTTTGATGTTGTAGTAGAACCCCATTTCTGAAACTTTAGACGAAAGTAGTTCGTTGCCGAAACTAGTTAGGGTAACTTTTTTATTGGGGAATGCGGCAATGTGATAAAGAAAACTCTGTTTAGTTAATCCTAAGCTTTCGATAATTTATTATTATCATTATCAAAGAATCTATTATTGTATTGATCGTTCTTGTTAGAATTGATTTCTTGTCTTAAAAGTAATCTATTTATAGGTTTGATGGCGTTATTAATGTGATTAGGTGTAATACCAATTTTTCTACACTTCAATAGGAAAATTCTTCTATTGATTGCTTTAGCTAATTTAGTTTCAGTTTTTGTCCAATTCTTCAAGTTCTGTACAGCTATTTCTCCATATCTTTGTTTGATGTTGTAGTAGAACCCCATTTCTGAAACTTCAGACGAAAGTAGTTCGTTGCCGAAACTAGTTAGGGTAACTTTTTTATTGGGGAATGCGGCAATGTGATGAAGAAAACTCTGTTTGGTTAATCCTAAGCTTTCGATAATTTATTATTATCATTATCAAAGAATCTGTTATTGTATTGATCGTTCTTGTTAGAATTGATTTCTTGTCTTAAAAGTAATCTATTTATAGGTTTGATGGCGTTATTAATGTGATTAGGTGTAATACCAATTTTTCTACACTTCAATAGGAAAATTCTTCTATTGATTGCTTTAGCTAATTTAGTTTTATTTTTTGTCCAATTCTTCAAGTTCTGTACAGCTATTTCTCCATATCTTTGTTTGATGTTGTAGTAGAACCCCATTTCTGAAACTTTACACAAAAGTAGTTCGTTGCCGAAACTAGTTAGGGTAACTTTTTTATTTGGGAATGCGGCAATGTGATAAAGAAAACTCTGTTTAGTTAATCCTAAGCTTTCGATAATTTATTATTATCATTATCAAAGAATCTGTTATTGTATTGATCGTTCTTGTTAGATTTGATTTCTGGTCTTAAAAGTAATCTATTTATAGGTTTGATGGCGTTATTAATGTGATTAGGTGTAATACCAATTTTTCCACACTTCAATAGGAAAATTCTTCTATTGATTGCTTTAGCTAATTTAGTTTTAGTTTTTTTCCAATTTTTTAAGTTCTGTACAGCTATTTCTCCATATCTTTGTTTGATGTTGTAGTAGAACCCCATTTCTGAAACTTTACACGAAAGTAGTTCGTTGCCGAAACTAGTTAGGGTAACTTTTTTATCGAGGAATGCGGCAATGTGATAGAGAAAACTGTTTAGTTAATCCTAAGCTTTCGATAATTTATTATTATCATTATCAAAGAATCTGTTATTGTATTGATCGTTCTTGTTAGAATTGATTTCTGGTCTTAAAAGTAATCTATTTATAGGTTTGATGGCGTTATTAATGTGATTAGGTGTAATACCAATCTTTCCACACTTCAATAGGAAAATTCTTCTATTGATTGCTTTAGCTAATTTAGTTTTAGTTTTTTTCCAATTCTTTAAGTTCTGTACAGCTATTTCTCCATATCTTTGTTTGATGTTGTAGTAGAACCCCATTTCTGAAACTTTAGACGAATGTAGTTCGTTGCCGAAACTAGTTAGGGTAACTTTTTTATTGGGGAATGCGGCAATGTGATAAAGAAAACTCTGTTTAGTTAATCCTAAGCTCTTCGATAATTTATTATTATCATTATCAAAGAATCTGTTATTGTATTGATCGTTCTTGTTAGAATTGATTTCTTGTCTTAAAAGTAATCTATTTATAGGTTTGATGACGTTATTAATGTGATTAGGTGTAATACCAATTTTTCTACACTTCAATAGGAAAATTCTTCTATTGATTGCTTTAGCTAATTTAGTTTTAGTTTTTGTCCAATTCTTTAAGTTCTGTACAGCTATTTCTCCATATCTTTGTTTGATGTTGTAGTAGAACCCCATTTCTGAAACTTTAGACGAAAGTAGTTCGTTGCCGAAACTAGTTAGGGTAACTTTTTTACTGGGGAATGCGGCAATGTGATAAAGAAAACTCTGTTTAGTTAATCCCAAGCTTTCGATAATTTATTATTATCATTATCAAAGAATCTGTTATTGTATTGATCGTTCTTGTTAGAATTGATTTCTTGTCTTAAAAGTAATCTATTTATAGGTTTGATGGCGTTATTAATGTGATTAGGTGTAATACCAATTTTTCTACACTTCAATAGGAAAATTCTTCTATTGATTGCTTTAGCTAATTTAGTTTTAGTTTTTGTCCAATTCTTTAAGTTCTGTACAGCTATTTCTCCATATCTTTGTTTGATGTTGTAGTAGAACCCCATTTCTGAAACTTTAGACGAAAGTAGTTCGTTGCCGAAACTAGTTAGGGTAACTTTTTTATTGGGGAATGCGGCAATGTGATAAAGAAAACTCTGTTTAGTTAATCCTAAGCTTTCGATAATTTATTATTATCATTATCAAAGAATCTGTTATTGTATTGATCGTTCTTGTTAGAATTGATTTCTTGTCTTAAAAGTAATATATTTATAGGTTTGATGGCGTTATTAATGTGATTAGGTGTAATACCAATTTTTCTACACTTCAATAGGAAAATTCTTCTATTGATTGCTTTAGCTAATTTAGTTTTAGTTTTTGTCCAATTCTTTAAGTTCTGTACAGCTATTTCTCCATATATTTGTTGGATGTTGTAGTAGAACTCCATTTCTGAAACTTTAGACGAAAGTAGTTCGTTGCCGAAACTAGTTAGGGTAACTTTTTTATTGGGGAATGCGGCAATGTGATAAAGAAAACTCTATTTAGTTAATCCTAAGCTTTCGATAATTTATTATTATCATTATCAAAGAATCTGTTATTGTATTGATCGTTCTTGTTAGAATTGATTTCTTGTCTTAAAAGTAATCTATTTATAGGTTTGATGGCGTTATTAATGTGATTAGGTGTAATACCAATTTTTCTACACTTCAATAGGAAAATTCTTCTATTGATTGCTTTAGCTAATTTAGTTTTATTTTTTGTCCAATTCTTTAAGTTCTGTACAGCTATTTCTCCATATCTTTGTTTGATGTTGTAGTAGAACCCCATTTCTGAAACTTTACACGAAAGTAGTTCGTTGCCGAAACTAGTTAGGGTAACTTTTTCATTGGGGAATGCGGCAATGTGATAAAGAAAACTCTGTTTAGTTAATCCTAAGCTTTCGATAATTTATTATTATCATTATCAAAGAATCTGTTATTGTATTGATCGTTCTTGTTAGAATTGATTTCTTGTCTTAAAAGTAATCTATTTATAGGTTTGATGGCGTTAATAATGTGATTAGGTGTAATACCAATTTTTCTACACTTCAATAGGAAAATTCTTCTATTGATTGCTTTTGCTAATTTAGTTTTAATTTTTGTCCAATTCTTTAAGTTCTGTACAGCTATTTCTCCATATCTTTGTTTGATGTTGTAGTAGAACCCCATTTCTGAAACTTTAGACGAAAGTAGTTCGTTGCCGAAACTAGTTAGGGTAACTTTTTCATTGGGGAATGCGGCAATGTGATAAAGAAAACTCTGTTTAGTTAATCCTAAGTTTTCGATAATTTATTATTATCATTATCAAAGAATCTGTTATTGTATTGATCGTTCTTGTTAGAATTGATTTCTTGTCTTAAAAGTAATCTATTTATAGATTTGATGGCGTTATTAATGTGATTAGGTGTAATACCAATTTTTCTACACTTCAATTGGAAAATTCTTCTATTGATTGCTTTAGCTAATTTAATTTTAGTCTTTGCCCAACTCTTTAAGGTCTGTACAGCTATTTCTCCATATCTTTGTTTGATGTTGTAGTTGAACCCCATTTCTGAAACTTTAGACGAAAGTAGTTCGTTGCCGAAACTAGTTAGGGTAACTTTTTTATTGGGGAATGCGGCAATGTGATAAAGAAAACTCTGTTTGGTTAATCCTAAGCTTCCGATAATTTATTATTATCATTATCAAAGAATCTGTTATTGTATTGATCGTTCTTGTTAGAATTGATTTCTTGTCTTAAAAGTAATCTATTTATAGGTTTGATGGCGTTATTAATGTGATTAGGTGTAATACCAATTTTTCTACACTTCAATAGGAAAATTCTTCTATTGATTGCTTTAGCTAATTTAGTTTTAGTTTTTGTCCAACTCTTTAAGTTCTGTACAGCTATTTCTCCATATCTTCGTTTGATGTTGTAGTAGAACCCCATTTCTGAAACTTTAGACGAAAGTAGTTCGTTGCCGAAACTAGTTAGGGTAACTTTTTTATTGGGGAATGCGGCAATGTGATAAAGAAAACTCTGTTTGTTTAATCCTAAGCTTTCGATAATTTATTATTATCATTATCAAAGAATCTGTTATTGTATTGATCGTTCTTGTTAGAATTGATTTCTTGTCTTAAAAGTAATCTATTTATTGGTTTGATGGCGTTATTAATGTGATTAGGTGTTGTTCGAATTTGGTTTTTAATTACCAAATTCTCCCGTGATTTTATTTCAACTTCACCTGTATACTACCTGTCGAATATTATGCTCAAAACATATAACTAAATATATCCTTATTTTCAACAGTTAATATTTCTTTACTTCACTAAAAAAGTCATTTAAATTCACTAACACCTAAGAAAAACAGATAAATATCGTTTTCTGAAATTCCACTGAATATATCTAAGTCCCCGACATCTTATCTCTTCATAAAAACGCTCGTCCAAACCCTGTTATCTGTTTCTACGAAACCGTTTCAAGCCAAAAAAAAACATATCTCCAACTGGCAATTCCACTTGTGTTTGAACATTGCATTTTAAAATACTTGTATCCCATTGGTTAGACCCGAACAAGTGGACCCTACGTCAGCCAACGTATAAATACGACATATAACCTACATTCACCCTCTTTTCATCATTGAACGGGGAACACAAAGGTACTCAGTTTAGAAGAGCACCCGGCGTTTTCATACCGGGAACAAACATGTGTCCTTAAGCTTTAATCATCTTATAAATCGTCATAATATGTGCAAAATACCTTCATTCATCGCGTAAACAACAAGTGAAGTCTTAATCGTCGACGCAAAAATAGAATAAACTTATAAGTTCATGACAATATAAAACCTAAAGTGACATAAGTGTTTCATTGCATCGTACAGTACATTATTTACATCATACCTAAAGTGAAAAATACCCATTTGGTCCTTCGAGTACATCGTATAACAACAAAGAAACTACATTCCCTCTAATTAACCCAAAGTAAAAAGGGTTAATTTAGAACATGGTCCTGTCGAGACCGGATAGAACCAGAAGAAAGTGAAGCAGTCCTAGCGACCAGGAGAGAGCAGTGAAACAGCCCTTGGAGTCCAGAGAATATAGACCCTCAGCGTTCCCGAGAACTCTTCGAGAATTTCTGTCAGCAGAAAACATTCATTAGATAAGGTATTTATCGATAATAAAAGATTTTGTATATTTGCTTATCAACCAACGTAGAATTTTGTAAACATAATATATAGGGTGATTTAAATGGTTTCACCTTCATATTAATTTGGATTTATAATAACATTCTTTGACATTGTTTGTGTAAAATAAAATAGTATACAGGGTAATTTAAATGATTTCACCTTCATATTAATTTGGATTTATAATAACATTCTTTGACATTGTTTGTGTAAAATAAAATAGTATATAGGGTGATTTAAATGATTTCATTTTCATATTAATTTGGATTTATAATAACACTCTTTGACATTGTTTGTGTAAAATAAAATAGTATATAGGGTGATTTAAATGATTTCACCTTCATATTAATTTGGATTTATAATAACATACTTTGACATTGTTTGTGTAAAATAAAATAGTATATAGGGTGATTTAAATGATTTCACCTTCATATTAATTTGGATTTATAATAACATTCTTTGACATTGTTTGTGTAAAATAAAATAGTATACAGGGTAATTTAAATGATTTCACCCTCATATTAATTTGGATTTATAATAACATTCTTTGACATTGTTTGTGTAAAATAAAATAGTATACAGGGTAATTTAAATGACTTCACCTTAAAATTAATTGGGATTTATAATAACATTCTTTGACATTGTTTGTGTATAATAAAATAGTATATAGGGTGATTTAAATGACTTCAACCTTAAAATTAATTTGGATTTATAATAACATTCTTTGACATTGTTTTTGTAAAATAAAATAGTATATAGGGTGATTTAAATGACTTCACCTTAAAATTAATTGGGATTTATAATAACATTCATTGAAATTGTTTGTGAAAAATAAAATATTATACAGAGTAATTTAAATAATTACACACTAAGATTGTTATGGAACCATGTTTTGCAACGAGCCGTAAAACACTGAAATAAGGCACGGCTGGTAGCAAAAATAAAATAAGACATTACGCTGAGACAAAATAAGCATTGTTCAAACATAGCCATTCATTTACACTTCATGTTAACCATCTAATTAATATATCATTTACAAAATGGATTGATTCATTAAAGACGCAACGATCTAGTTGCAAAGCAGCAAGTACTCGCATTCACAACTGGTTCCATAGCAATCTGGATGAGTCAGACAAGTTTGCTTTCAAATCCCGAATAGTCAACTTAGAAAAATATTACACTAAATACTCTGAGATTCAAGACCAAATTGAAACCATAGCCGTAGATACTGAATTAGAATTCGAAGATAGAAGTCAGATTGATGAAAAATATTACTCATTACACTGCAAGTTACAAAATGCTTTCGAAAAATTGAACTCTAAATTCTATCAAACTAACCAATTCCCTGTACAGTCTCAGAGTGAAACTCATATTAGATTACCTTCCATATAAATACCGACTTTCTCAGGAGATAGCACTAAATACACTGCCTTTATAGACCTTTTTAACGCACTAATAGTGAATAACACCCGGCTTACATTTAAAACTGAAAAATTCTACTATTTGAAATCATACTTGAAAGGTGACCCGCTCAATTTAATTTCTCAATTACCGGTAAATGAAACCAATTTTGATGTAGCGTTGGATTTACTGAATTCTAAATATAATAATACACGGCAGATTGTTACTGCCCATTTTAACCGTTTGACAACCTGTAATAACATTTCAAAATGTACTGCCCAACAATTAAGAACATTCACGTCCGAAGCTAGATCTATAGTAAGGTCATTGTTAAATCTAAATATCAATAAGAAAGAGTTATTTGATGCACTAATCGTTCATATATTAAAAACAAAATTAGATTTTAATACAAAAAGATCTCTTGAAGAAAAAGAAACTGATCAAAATTTAATTGCTAGTGATACCTTTTTTGATTTCTTGGAAAAAAAATGTACAATCTGGGAAAACTTGTTAACCCAAGTGTTCGAATTTGATTTGAATACCAAATTCTCCTGTGATTTTATTTTTACTTCCCCTGTATAACATAATTCATATATCTTGCACAGACCTTGAAGAAATATATCATAATTCTCAAACATTTAATTTCGCACACATCCACAAACTTCCATTTCAATGATCACACCACTTGAAGAAATATATCATATTTCTAAAACATCTAACTTCCCACACATCGACAAAATTCCATTTCAGCACTACCATATACAAAATATAGACGATTATTGTTCTAGGAATTTTTCCATTTAAAATCTCAAACTTTCTCACCCACCAAAAAAGACACACGTGTACTTCCCACTCACTTTAAACTATCTTTAAATAGAAATAATATTATATTTTCACCCACTTCCCAGACACACTTCCCAGACACACTTCCCAGACACACTTCTCAGACACCCTCTGTCATCATACAACGTGGTACAACAAGGTACCTGATTTCATAAAATCACCCGGCGTTTGTGTCCTTAAGCTTTAATCATTTCATAAATCATCGAAGTATGTGCAAAATACTTTCAGTTATCGCGTAAATAATAAGTGAAGCCTTAATTGTCGACGCAAAAGAAATAAATTATAACTTCATGACAATATAAATCGTAACGTGACATAAGTGTTTAATTTCATTCTACGGTTCATCGTTACTTCAGTGACAAACGGCCGTAGTGGTCCTTCGCCAAACCAGATAACCTACATTCCCTCTAATTAACCCAAAGTAAAAGGGTTAAATTAGAACATGGCCTTTCGAAGCCGGATTGAAACAGAAATTATTGCAGTCCAGAAAATAGGAATCAACACGTCCCACCATCAGTATTAGAGGCCAGCAGACCTGCCTGGGTAAAAATATCCGAGAGTTGGAGATGAAGTCCAGTTGCCGGTACGGTACAAAAACAAACCAGTTAAGAAGGTATTTATGAATGAGTAAAAGTTTTTGTATATCCAGCTTAATATATGTAACATACAGTGGGAGGCGAAAGTCTGCACTCAAATACTTTTATAATTATCCATTTACATTATTTGAAAAATTATTTCATATTTCTTATGTAACATAGACATTCATATCATACACGGTCGTTTATAATTATACATTTACAATATTTAAAAAATTATTTGATATTTCTTATGTGACATAAACATTCATATTATACTTACAATGTCGTTCAAATAATTATATATTAACAATGATGTCGAACTATAATAACAGTATGCTATATTGATGTGCAAGAGAATCAGTTATAATCCACAGTACCATTTAAATAATTGCATCGTAACAGTAAATGACTCATTGATTTACATTTCATGTTAACTATTTATGTCAAATAATTAATAACTCATCCAGCAAATGGATTATTTAAAGACGCAACGTGCCAGTTGCAAGGTGGTAATTGCATTAATAACCAATTTAAGTTCTCACTTATCATTTCAATGTAACTTTAGATTGTTCAATTTCCAAATAATACCATATGGCAAATTGTTAATGCCCATTTCAACTGTTTAAAAATTGTAATAATAACCAAATGTACTGCAAAACAATTAAGAACATTCACGTCCGAAGCTAGATATATCGTAAAGTCATTACTAAATCTAAATATCAATAAGGAAGAGTTATTTGATGCACTAATCGTTCACATATTAAAAACAAAATTAGATTATAATACAAAAAGATCTCTTGAAGAAAAAGAGACTGATCAAAATTTAATTGCTAGTGATACTTTTTTTGATTTCTTGGAAAAAAAATGTACGGTCTTGGAAAACTTGTTAACCCAAGATCCCAAACCCGATACATCCCATCATTATCGTAATCAGTCTTCTAATGTGACCACACCAACCAACAGAGTAGCATTACTTTCAAACCAACATTCGCATCCCGAACAAAACCCACATCATAACAATGGTCAACGCAATCAACCTTCGTCTAGCGCATACCCTACTTCCAATTATCCATCTTCAACATGCTCATTTTGCAAGGAAACAGGCCATAAAATTCATGGATGTTCCCAATTCGGACGGCTTTCTATCCCTGATCGAAATAAATACATTAAAGCAAACAAATTATGCTTCAGGTGTTTAGGTTCTAAACACACAATATCCAATTGCATTTCGGTACAATCTTGTTCCATATGTCAAAAAGGACATCACACTTTGCTTCACTTCCCTCACACCCACAAACAAAACACATCATTGAGACCTTTGGACATAAACCCTAATTATTCACAACCAATGCAACAATCTCCAGAATATTATCGTCAAGAAACATAGTGTTCTGGACAACTCATTCACAATACCTAATGAATAACCCCTCTCTTACTCATTACATACATTCTTCCGGTGTGCCCAAACCTTTTTTAATAAAAACTTACCTTCAAAATAAAAACTTACCGTAACACACATTCCTAAATCACAAAACACTTATAAAATCAAAACTTACCCTCACATTAAAACATTCTTGCTCATAAGTCATTCTCAAACCATCACTTACACTCGAATAAACGATTCACTTTCGTACTCAACGCTCTTGCAGTGCAGAATAGCACTCACTCACGACTTCAACTCTTTCTCGTTTAGAACATAAAACTTTAATGAAAAACTAAGACATATGCTTGGACATTGAAAAACATAAAAACTTAAACATTTAAAACCCTGGACGAACAAAAACTTTGACACTTTGACATGAAACATACTTTAATGTGAATACCTGGACAAAGGTATTATTCTTTTATGTGAATACCTGGACAAAGGTATTATTCTTTAATGTGAATACCTGGATAAAGGTATTAAAAAGATACTTGGACAACATAAACACTTGGGTGACGTTTAGAAGAAAACGGCATCCCCCCTTACTCATATGTTACTTAAAAAATTACATTGACGACACTTTGAATTTAAAACAACTTGAAAAAAAAACATTATATACATATCTTACCCTCCTTTACTTAACGAGAACAGAAGTAACTCTCCTTTATATTAATTAAAACATTTTAAAAACTCATTCTTACCCGCAAGAGTCGGGTCCCCTTAACACAAACATCTATAATCATAAAAACATATACAAAAACAATCTCAAAAGAGTTTAAAAAAAAAAACTCTCTCATCATACTTAAACACTCGTGGTCACTACCTTACATTTACTTTTATGCTGACTCACACTTACATTATTACTTGCACTAGCATACAATTGCACCTTAATCATACTTATACTCATACTCATATTGGCACTCAAAGCTCACATTCATAATACTTTTACACTTATTCGTACAATACTCGTATTTACATTTGCATTCACATTCATTCGTACTTACTCGCACTCACTTGTTGTTGCACGCACTCGTACTTGCTCTAGTCTCATGAGCATACTCTCTTACAATCACCCTCACTATACAAGTCATTCCCCCGCGTAGAAAGGGAGTAGCGCAAGCTACACTGGAGTTTCCACGTTCTCCGAAGAAAAACGTTCCCTTTCTTACCCAGCACCATTCATTCTGATACAATAAAAACCCGGAAAAACACCCACATGAGTTTTCCATGCTCTCTCATGGAATTTCACACCCCTTCACAACTTGGTCCCCCTTTTTGTTTACATATGCCCGAGGTTCCTGGACCGTTACTCGTAAAACCAACTGGTACCACACTTGTCGAAATAGAATCGACTTAAACATTCTCTTTCGTTTCTCTCATTATCTCATTAAACACTGGGAAGTCCGAGATTCCTGGACCGTTACTCGTAAAACAAACTGGTACCACACTTGTCGAACTAGAATCGACGTAAACATTCTCGTTCTTTACTTCATTTACTTAGTCTTTCATGTGAATACCTGGACAAAGGTATTATTCTTTTCTGTGAATACCTGGACAAAGGTATTATTCTTTTCTGTGAATACCTGGACAAAGGTATTAATCTTTTATGTGAATACCTGGACAAAGGTATTATTCTTTTATGTGAATACCTGGACAAAGGTATTATTCTTTAATGTGAATACCTGGATAAAGGTATTAAAAAGATACTTGGACAATATAAACACTTGGGTGACGTTTAGAAGAAAACGGCATCCCCCCTTACTCATATGTTACTTAACCAATGACATTGACGACACTTTGAATTTAACACAACTTGACAAAAACATTATATACATATCTTACCCTCCTTTTCTTGACGAGAACAGAAATAACTCCTTTACATTAATTAAAACATTTTAAAAACTCATTCTTACCCGCAAAAGAGTCGGGTCCCCTTAACACAAACATCTATAATCATAAAAACATATACAAAAACAATCTCAAAAGAGTTAGAAAAAACTCTCTCATCATACTTAAACACTCGTGGTCACTACCTTACATTTACTTTTATGCTAAACATTCTCGTTCTTTACTTCATTTACTTAGTCTTTTATGTGAATACCTGGACAAAGGTATTATTCTCTTATGTGAATACCTGGACAAAGGTATTATTCTTTGATGTGAATACCTGGACAAAGGTATTATTATCTTCTTATCGTTTACAACTCTAGTCCATTTCTAGAGTATATTGTTCACCTTCTTATCGTTTACAACTCTAGTCCATTTCTAGAGTATATTGCTTACACTCTTATCGTTTACAACTCTAGTCCATTTCTAGAGTATATTGCTTACATTCGTGCCCTTACCAAACAAGAACTAGCATACATCTAGGCCTCTTGTTCATTCGTTACATTCATGACGTTAGAGTCCTTACAACACTCTAACCTCAACTCTTATTCATTCGTTACATTCATGATGTTAGAGTCCTTACAACACTCTAACCTCAAATCTTATTCATTCATTACATTCATGATGTTAGAGTCCTTACAACACTCTAACCTCAAATCTTATTCATTCATTACATTCATGATGTTAGAGTCCTTACAACACTCTAACCTCAAGTCTTATTCATTCGTTACATACACGACGTTAGAGTCCTTACAACACTCTAACCTCAAATCTTATTCATTCATTACACTCATGATGTTAGAGTCCTTACAACACTCTAACCTCAAATCTTATTCATTCATTACACTCATGACGTTAGAGTCCTTACAACACTCTAACCTCAAATCTTATTCATTCATTACACTCATGACGTTAGAGTCTTTACAACACTCTAACCTCAAATCTTATTCATTCGTTACATTCATGACATTAGAGTCCTTACAACACTCTGACACCAACATTAGGTTACTTTACAACCCCTATACACCTATTTACATAGTTACTCTCAAAATTATTCACTTTCATTCACAATCTTGCATCAGAGCAGCCATCTCTCACCTTTCTTCCATTCTTCCCGCGCCCCCAATATGTTCGAATTTGATTTGAATACCAAATTCTCCTGTGATTTTATTTTTACTTCCCCTGTATAACATAATTCATATATCTTGCACAGACCTTGAAGAAATATATCATAATTCTCAAACATTTAATTTCGCACTCATCCACAAACTTCCATTTCAATGATCACACCACTTGAAGAAATATATCATATTTATAAAACATCTAACTTCCCACACATCGACAAAATTCCATTTCAGCACTACCATATACAAAATATAGACGATTATTGTTCTAGGAATGTTTCCATTTAAAATCTCAAACTTTCTCACCCACCAAAAAAGACACACGTGTACTTCCCACTCACTTTAAACTATCTTTAAATAGAAATAATATTATATTTTCACCCACTTCCCAGACACACTTCCCAGACACACTTCTCAGACACCCTCTGTCATCATACAACGTGGTACAACAAGGTACCTGATTTCATAAAATCACCCGGCGTTTGTGTCCTTAAGCTTTAATCATTTCATAAATCATCGAAGTATGTGCAAAATACTTTCAGTTATCGCGTAAATAATAAGTGAAGTCTTAATTGTCGACGCAAAAGAAATAAATTATAACTTCATGACAATATAAATCGTAACGTGACATAAGTGTTTAATTTCATTCTACGGTTCATCGTTACTTCAGTGACAAACGGCCGTAGTGGTCCTTCGCCAAACCAGATAACCTACATTCCCTCTAATTAACCCAAAGTAAAAGGGTTAAATTAGAACACCAAGATTCCAAACCCGATACATCCCATCATTGTAACCAGTCTTCTAATGTGACCACACCACCCAACAGAGTAACTTTACTTTCAAATCAACATTCGCTTCACGAACAAAACCCACCTCCAACATGCTCATTTTGCAAGGAAACAGGCCATAAAATTTATACACGCCTCCAATTCGGGATGCTTTCCGTTCCTGATCGGAACAAATACATTAAAGAAAACAAATTGTGCTTCAGGTGCCTAGGTTCCACACACACAGTTACTAACTGTAAATCCGTTAAATCATGTTCCATATGTCAAAAAAGACATCACACCTTACTCCATTTAGACAATTATCCCCCTAGACAAAACCTTGACACAAGACCTGTCGAGAGAAATGATACTCCGACCGTCGCCATGGCCTATTCCGTTCATTCCATATTAAATGAACCATGCAACCTACACTCTCTCGCAACACAACCTTCAACTCAACATTCACTCGCTAATCACTCGTTACCCAACTCACTTGAAAGGGACACCTTTACTCAGCTATGTTGTGGTACAACTCGTAGCTCTAACCCCATCAACATTTCAACATGCTCATTCTGTAACAAAGCAGGTTATAAAATTTATTCTTGCCCACACTTCAGAACACTCTCTACACTTGACCGCAAAAAATATATAATAAATAACAAAATGTGCACAGCATGTCTGGGTTTCAGACACACATTCGCCCATTGCTCGTCTACCGGTGTTTGTGCCATTTGCAGAAACAAGCACCACACTTTACTTCACTTCCCTCACACCCACAAACAAAACCCATCATTGAGACCTTTGAACATAAACCCTAACCACTCACCACCAATGCAACAATCTCCAGAATATTATCGTCAAGAAACGTACTGTTCTGGACAAGACTCATTCACAATACCTTACGGATAACCTCTCTCATACTCATTATACTCATTATTTGGTGTCACCACACCACTTTCAAATCACAACTTACCCTCGAAAACATTCTTAGTTCACAAAAGACTCTTAACTCATAAATAAATAATTTTCAAACCAACACTTACACTCGAATAAACGATTCACTTTCATACTCAACGCTCTTTCAGTGCACTCATGCATTACTTAAACTCTTTCTCGTCAAGAAAACAATCCTTTAGTCCTCTGGAAGAGGACAGTGATACTTATATACTTGACACTTAAGAAAAACAAAAAACTTTGTGAAAAACTTAAACTTATACTTAAACATTGAGAAACAAATACTTTAACATTTAAAACCCTGGACGATTAAAAAAAAGCTTAGACACTTTGACATGAACATTACTCTTATGTGAATACCTGGATAAAGGTATTGATATGAAGAAGATACTTGGTTGAAAAGATGAAGATACTTGGTTGAAGATGATGATACTTGGTTGAAAAGAAGAAGATACTTGGTTGAAAAGAAGATGATACTTGGTTGAAAAGATGAAGATACTTGGTTGAAGAAGGAGATACATGGTTGAAAAGAAGATGATACTTGGTTGAAAAAGAAGATACATGGTTGAAGAAGATGATACTTGGATAATATTAACACTTGGGTGACGTTTAAAAGAAAACGGCATCCCCCTTACTCATATGTTACTTAAACAATCACATTGACGACACTTTGAATTTAACACAACTTGACAAAAACATATCTTACATATCTTACCCTCCTTTTCTTGACGAGAACAGAAATAACTCCTTTACATTAATTAAAACATTTTAAAAACTTACACGCAAAAGAGTCGGGTCCCCTTAACACAAACATCTATAATCATAAAAACAAACACAAAAACAATCTCAAAAGAGTTAGAAAAAACTCTCTCATCCTACTTATACACTCGTGGTCACTACCTTACATTTTTGTATGCTAACTCACACATTATTACTTGCACTAGCATACAATTGCACCTTAATCATACTTATACTCATACTCATATTGGCACTCAAAGCTCACATTCATAATACTTTTACACTTATTCGTACATACTCGTATTTACATTTGCATTCACATTCATTAATACTTACTCTTACTCACTTGTTGTTGCACGCATTCGTACTTGCTCTAGTCTCATGAGCATACTCTCTTACAATCACCCTCACTATACAATTCATTTCTCCGCGTAGAAAGGGAGTAGCGCAAGCTACATTGGAGTTTTCACGTTCTCCGAAGTTCATACTTACTCTTACTCACTTGTTGTTGCACGCATTCGTACTTGCTCTAGTCTCATGAGCATACTCTCTTACAATCACCCTCACTATACAAGTCATTCCTCCGCGTAGAAAGGAAGAAGCGCAAGCTACATTGGAGTTTTCACGTTCTCCGAAGAAAAACGTTCCCTTTCTTACCCAGCACCATTCATTCTGATACATAACCAACCCGGAAAAACCACCCACATGAGCTTTCCATGCTCTCTCATGGAATTTCACACCCCTTCACAACTTGGCCCCCCTTTTTGTTTATATATGCCCGAGGTTCCTGGACCGTTACTCCTTAAACAAACTGGTACCACAATTGCTTTAACCTAGAGTCGACGCTTGGCGTGACGTAAGTCGCTAGGCCTCAATCGGACCGGGTAAGCCTCTGCCGGTGGCGAATTGCGCTGGTACATAGACCCAGTAGGCCCAAAAAAACTGCCGCTTGGCCCTATCCTATCTCTCTCATTACTTCATCTTTCCTTCTCATGAAACTTAACCCAAACCTTACTCTTCTACAACATAATCATGTACTCAATCACTTACGCTCTCTCCTTCCTTTTATATTGCTCACATTCTTATCGTTTACAACTCTAGTCCATTTCTAGAGTATATTACTTACACTCTTATCGTTTACAACTCTAGTCCATTTCTAGAGTATATTGCTTACACTCTTATCGTTTACAACTCTAGTCCATTTCTAGAGTATATTGCTTATCTTCTTATCGTTTACAACTCTAGTCCATTTCTAGAGTATATTGCTTACACTCTTATCGTTTACAACTCTAGTCCATTTTTAGAGTATATTGCTTACACTCTTATTGTTTACAACTCTAGTCCATTTCTAGAGTATATTGCTTACAATCTTATCGTTTACAACTCTAGTCCATTTCTAGAGTATATTGCTTACACTCTTATCGTTTACAACTCTAGTCCATTTCTAGAGTATATTGCTTACACTCGTTACATTCATGACGTTAGAGTCCTTACAACACTCTAACCTCAAATCTTATTCATTCATTACACTCATGACGTTAGAGTCCTTACAACACTCTAACCTCAAATCTTATTCATTCGTTACATTCATGACGTTAGAGTCCTTACAACACTCTAACCTCAACTTTATTCATTCGTTACATCCATGACGTTAGAGTCATTACAACACTCTAACCTCAACTCTTATTCATTCGTTTACACTCATGACGTCAGAGTCCTTACAACACTCTGACACACATTAGGCTACCTTACAACCCCTATACACCTATTTACATAGTTACTCTCAAAATTATTCACTTTCATTCACAATCCTGCATCAAAACTGTACACACACTCACGCTCCATACCCTTGAAGTGTAGAAAAATTGGTATTACACCTAATCACATTAATAACGCCATCAAACCAATAAATAGATTACTTTTAAGACAAGAAATCAATTCTAACAAGAACGATCAATACAATAACAGATTCTTCGATAATGATAATAATAAATTATCGAAAGCTTAGGATTAACTAAACAGAGTTTTTTTATCACATTGCCGCATTCCCCAATAAAAAAGTTACCCTTACTAGTTTCGGCAACGAACTACTTTCGTCTAAAGTTTCAGAAATGGGGTTCTACTACAACATCAAACAAAGATATGGAGAAATAGCTGTACAGAACTTAAAGAATTGGACAAAAACTAAAACTAAATTAGCTAATGCAATCAATAGAAGAATTTTCCTATTGAAGTGTAGAAAAATTGGTATTACACCTAATCACATTAATAATGCCATCAAACCTATAAATAGATTACTTTTAAGACAAGAAATCAATTCTAACAAGAACGATCAATACAATAACAGATTCTTTGATAATGATAATAATAAATTATCGAAAGCTTAGGATTAACTAAACAGAGTTTTCTTTATCACATTGCCGCATTCCCCAATAAAAAAGTTACCCTAACTAGTTTCGGCAACTAACTACATTCGTCTAAAGTTTCAGAAATGGGGTTCTACTACAACATCAAACAAAGATATGGAGAAATAGCTGTACAGAACTTAAAGAATTGGACAAAAACTAAAACTAAATTAGCTAAAGCAATGAATAGAAGAATTTTCCTATTGAAGTGTAGAAAAATTGGTATTACACCTAATCACATTAATAACCCCATCAAACCTATAAATAGATTACTTTTAAGACAAGAAATCAATTCTAACAAGAACGATCAATACAATAACAGATTCTTTGATAATGATAATAATAAATTATCGAAAGCTTAGGATTAACTAAACAGAGTTTTCTTGATCACATTGCCGCATTCCCCAATAAAAAAGTTACCCTAACTAGTTTCGGCGACGAACTACTTTCGTCTAAAGTTTCAGAAATGGGGTTCTACTACAACATCAAACAAAGATATGGAGAAATAGCTGTACAGAACTTAAAGAATTGGACAAAAACTAAAACTAAATTAGCTAAAGCAATGAATAGAAGAATTTTCCTATTGAAGTGTAGAAAAATTGGTATTACACCTAATCACATTAATAACGCCATCAAACCTATAAATAGATTACTTTTAAGACAAGAAATCAATTCTAACAAGAACGATCAATACAATAACAGATTCTTTGATAATGATAATAATAAATTATCGAAAGCTTAGGATTAACTAAACAGAGTTTTCTTTATCACATTGCCGCATTCCCCAATAAAAAAGTTACCCTAACTAGTTTCGACAACGAACTACTTTCGTCTAAAGTTTCAGAAATGGGGTTCTACTACAACATCAAACAAAGATATGGAAAAATAGCTGTACAGAACTTAAAGAATTGGACAAAAACTAAAACTAAATTAGCTAAAGCAATGAATAGAAGAATTTTCCTATTGAAATGTAGAAAAATTGGTATTACACCTGTGACGCGCTTTTTTCCTCCCTAAGGCGATGACCGCGCGCTGCGCTGCGCGTGACCTATCGGTAGCGGCCTCTTGCTCTACCTCTCAACACCTTGGAAACGTCACTCCTGACACCTTTGAAGCCTTACAATTTCTCGGGCGCCAGATTTTTAACGTGGTTGTCTCCACGGCCCCTCGACTACACTCGTCGAGAGTTCCAGGTAACCTCAGATGGAGGTACGGTAAATTCCAGGGGTCTATTGTCGTCAAAATTCGGGAGGTTGCTAAATATATAAAACAAATGTTCTCGCTAGTCCTGAAATGAATATTATTATCCTAATCCACACTACGGAGAAGCTAAAATTCGTGCAGCCAAACAACTACTCTACCATAAGGAAGCACTAGTCTATGATAGGTCAATAAAACACAGAGGTTCGGTTAGGTTATATTACAATAATGTTTATTATCTATATACAGAAGAAAAAAAAACTTATCACACATAAAGGTAACCCATACTCTGGTATCCCCAGAAAGCAGAAAAATGTTAGCAAACTATATACAGTTAATATGCGATTATTAGAGACGAAGCGGGCAGGACATAAGCGAGAGTTTTTATCAGCAAATGCAATGTTTACGATAAAAGCGTTAAAAAAAAAAAGAAAAACTCCTACTGCACAGGTCTTTTCAATATACAGGTCAATAAATAAAAATTAATAAAACGGAACCTACATTGATGCTAGCAAAGTGTCCATTCACTTTCGACGCACCCGGTATGTAGAATAAATGTGAGTATTGAGTACACGAAGCTTATAAAGATCGGGAAAGGAAATGCGAAAAAGGGTTCGATACTTGAATAAAACTGTGGAGAAACTCGGGCCAAGTGGTGGGACAACTTTCGGAATTTTTGGAGAATCGGGACTAGGAATTAACGGTTGAAATCCGGGAATTAAAATATCAAGGAGCCCTGGCTAGACACCTGGAAGTCCTCAAGATTCCAATTTAACGGAATATACGTCGTCTAATTAAAACATCAGAAGAGCCCTGGCTAGACACCTGGAAGTCTTTGATATTTCAATCGAAACGCAAAGCAAAACAAGGAATCGGGACGGGATACTGACGGTGGAAATCCGGGAATTAAAATATCAAGGAGCCCTGGCTAGACACCTGGAAGTCCTCAAGATTCCAATTTAACGGAATATACGTCGTCTAATTAAAACATCAAAAGAGCCCTGGCTAGACACCTGGAAGTCTTTGATATTTCAATCGAAACGCAAAACAAAACAAGGAATCGGGACGGGATACTGACGGTGGAAATCCGGGAATTAAAATATCAAGGAGCCCTGGCTAGACACCTGGAAGTCCTTAAGATTTCAATTTAACGGAATATACGTCGTCTAATTAAAACATCAGAAGAGCCCTGGCTAGACACCTGGAAGTCTTTGATATTTCAACCGGAACGTAAAACAGGGAATCGGGTTAGTACTCAATAAAATATTGTCGAGATTTTAAATGTACTGTTTCTCGTTATATTTCTGATAGATAACAAAACCATGAACGCTTGCAGTAAAATGAAATACCTAATCGGGAATCGGGACGGGATACTGACGGAGGAAATCCGGGAATTAAAATATCAAGGAGCCCTGGCTAGACACCTGGAAGTCCTTAAGATTTCAATTTAACGGAATATACGTCGTCTAATTAAAACATCAGAAGAGCCCTGGCTAGACACCTGGAAGTCTTTGATATTTCAATCGAAACGCAAAACAAAACAAGGAATCGGGACGAGATACTGACGGTGGAAATCCGGGAATTAAAATATCAAGGAGCCCTGGCTAGACACCTGGAAGTCCTTAAGATTTCAATTTAACGGAATATACGTCGTCTAATTAAAACATCAGAAGAGCCCTGGCTAGACACCTGGAAGTCTTTGATATTTCAACCGAAACGTAAAACAGGGAATCGGGTTAGCACTCAATAAAATATTGTCGAGATTTTAAATGTACTGTTTCTCGTTATATTTCTGATAGATATCAAAACCATTAACGCTTGCAGTAAAATGAAATATCTAATATTTTAATAATTCAAAATACAAATTCAAATATCTATTTAAAGACAACTGTTATTATAATTTTCAAATATTCTAACTTTCACGGTTATCGCTTCAGCATTTTTATTTCAAAAAGAAAAACGGGAAAAAAACTTATTCAAAACATTCAAAGAAATAGATAACAGTTCGATTTCTGCTATATCACAAAACCATTAATGTTTATAGCAAAATGAAATATCTAATATTTTATAAATTCAAAGTAGAAATTCAAATGTCTATTGAAAAGACCATTTATGCTTTCAAATGTTCTTGAAAATTCGAAAATAAAAACTATTACAAAAAAAAACTACAAGAACGGTAAATAAATTGATTAAATTGCTTACTTTCGGAGCGTTGCACTACTTCTCGCCGTCGGAACTCGGGAATTGATCCTCATCTGATACTATTTTTCACTATCTCACCTACCAGGTTTCAAACTGCTTTGCCCTCTCTTCCGCTAGTGCGACCTGCGCGCTTTCACTCAGTATTTTGCGGTAGGGGGTAAACATAAATTTTACCATCGGATCGCGGTCAAAATTTGGAATTTTCAAATTAAAATCCGGAATGAATATTTTATCAAAATGATTTCTACATATCTAACGGTTAAATAATATCTACCCCGAAACCAGGGGATACAATAAAATGTTCACGGAGATTTGCAATTACTTTACAATACTTATAATAAGTCACCATACAAATGAATATATATACTCGTCGACATAAACTATAAAATGAAAATATATTCAGCGCATAAACTGCTACATGATTTATATACAAAGAAACGAATATGTGACGGGTGATACATAATCAAATATATACTCGGTGACCTAAACTATCAAATGAAATTACAGTCGGTGGCATAAACTAAAAAAAATGTTTTGTATATATAGGAACGAATATGTAACGGGTGATACATAATATAAATGAACATATATACTCGGCGACATAAACTACAAAATGAAAGTACACTCAGTTACACAAAATTAACGTTAGTAACGAAAACTTCGTTACATCCCCCCCTTACTTCGGTAAAAAAAATTTAAGGACATGAGCATCGCTCGCGTGCTTTAAATTTTTTTTTTTTTTATCACCTTAGAAACCAATTATAAATAAATTACAATTCCTTTAAAACTAAACAAACTCTTTCTTCCATACTCTGGACTTATCCTCTTCAAGGGTGTTCAGAGTCGGTAGCCTCTTCTACGACTTCCGGGTCCTGGTCCAAACCCTCGGACTCTGATATTGCGGCGCAAGCGGGAATAGCGCTCGTGTAGACGACTGGCGATCGTCGGAGATGATACGGAGCACGTACATAAGTTGCACTGTACGCCCTTGTCCTGGGTTGCACGTTGTTGACGGAAACTGGGGCGGGGTACTAGATGAACCTGTACTGCTACTGACTTCCTGGGGCCGTTCGCTAGGGATTGGTCGGGGATCCTGTCACATGGACAGTCCCGGGACATTCTTCCCACTTTCCCGCATCGGGAACAGAATAGGACAGTTGCACGATTACACATCTGTCGGCTATGGCCAGGGATTCCGCATCTCCAACAGAGATCATTGGTGATGCGTATGAACCTCTCAGGTTCCGGGCGGCTTCGTTTTCTCTTGTTTCTTGGAGAGAGATCGTCCATTTGGGAGCAATCAGCTATTTGTTCCGGTCGTATCCAGGAAATTCCACCTGCCTCCTTACTTCTCCTGGGGGCGCCACGCAGGGGGCCACATTTGGCGAAATGTTCGGATAGCTCCTCCGCATCCTCTGACAGGCTCTCGGCGGTTTCATAAAGACTGAATTCTAGGGACGATTCGGAATCGGGGTCCATTTTGACTCTCGGTCCTTGTCTGTGATTAACTACAACAGAACAAACAAATTTTACCATTACTTCGGTCAGAGGGCCACGGTCATCCCGCCCTAAGTTGCCGCGGTTTTCTCTGGTTAACTTAAACTTGAAAAGAAAACAATAAATGTTCTCCGTTACATATTTAATAAATGACCACAACCAAATAAAACAATCCTCAAAAAAACTTGCAAGGAAACAAAACTTCTATGTCCATTTTTCGGAACGGCACGCATTACCAAAAGTAACAAAAAGAGAAAGAAAAAAAAACAGTCACTGGTGACCAATTCAAATAAATTTTATCCAACAAAAGAGACAATAATTCAATTTTCACAGGGGGAAGGGGGGATCGGAATATTGTATCTACGTCCATCTGGTCCCTTCATCCTGACGGTGTGCCACCGCCCAGGCTTGGCGGTTCGCGGTCGTAGAAAGGCGGCTTTTTCCGCCCACTCTCTCGGCCACGGTTGCGGTCGCGGGTGCTGTAAGGCGAAATCTAGTATGGCTAGACTTCGTGCTCGGTGGTCTTCTCGTCCCCAAGTCGCTTCCTGCTCGGACTCTGTAACCTTTTCCATTTCCGTGATTTTGGGAGCTGGTTCTGGATTTTCACTATCTGGGGTGCACGTATACTGACACCCGGAGTGGTACTGAGCCACGGCTTCGGTGACCTCCTCGGTCGTCTGCCAACCCTGGTCTCTTGTATGCACCGTTGTCCTCTCGTACAGGGTGCACACTAAGTAGGATTCCCGGTACACTTCAGTTTCTGATGCGGGTGGCGAGGGTGGAGGTGTGGCTCCCGGTATGTTGGGGTCGACGTCGAACACTTCCGGGTCAAATTCCCATTCCATGTTCTCGTCTGTCGGTGGATGGTTATTCAGTTCCTCGACGTAGTCGAAGGTGGATCCTAAAGGTATGTCTTCGGCTTCAGGTCCGGGAGAGTCGGAGGAGGACGGTGAGGCGGTGAGGTCTACGACCTCATAGTCGCAGAGGGTCGGTGACTTCCTTAATCGTCGGGCGATTTCCTTAGCCTTCTCGGTTCTGGCTTGTTCCCTCCTCTGCCGGTTGGCTCGGTCCTCGTAGGGATCGTGGCAGGAAAGCGGCTCACTCCCTCGGGGTGGTGCATCGCACCGCGGTTTCATTCTGAAATAAACTAATTATTTAACGGTTTTAAATCTTTAATGTGGATTCGGTTATGTCGCTTGCCGTTTTCGTCTCGCAAATCATATACTACCGGGGAGACGACGCGGACTACTTCATAAGGCCCAGAGTATTTCGGGGCTAATTTCGCAGCTACATGGTCGACAGCTGACGACAAAGTGTTCTCCTTTTTCATGACTTTGTCTCCTAGGGTGCATTTCCAGTCACGGCGACGTAAATTGTAATAATGACTTTGACTGGTGAATGCTCTAGACAAATTTAAACGGACAAGATCAAAACACTCTTGTAACTTATCAAGTCGTGAGAGATGTATTCTTGCATGTTCCTCAACGGGGCTTGTAGGTTCGGCATCTTTCCTCGAATCGGCTTCATGGTTATCTTCAGTCTCCCTCCTGAGAGATTTCGGAATGTCGGGGTCCCGTCCAAAATTTAAAAAGGCAGGTGAAAATCCAGTAGAATCGTGTTTAGAGTTGTTCATCGCAAACTTCAAATCGGCTAATCTTACATCCCAGTCCCGGTGATCCTGCTCGCAATATTGCGCAATCATTGTCTTCAGAGTGCGGTTGGCTCTTTCTACCGGATTAGCTTGCGGAGTATACGGAGGTGTGAAACGATGTCGAATTCCCAATTCTCGCAACATATTTTTAAACAGTGTACTATTATACTGAGTTCCATTATCGGTTAATACGGTACGGGGGCATCCAAATGTTGTCAGTATTTCTTCATGAAATGCAGTACTGACGCTACTGGCCGTAGCACTTCTCAATGGTTTACATTGTACCCACTTGGTAAATCGGTCCTGGAATATTACTATATAGCAATTTCCTTTCTTACTCCGCGGCAATGGTCCTATGATATCAGAACTAACGGTATCCCATGGTCGTTGGTTTGGGGATGGCTGCATCTTCCCTGGAGGCTTCTGTTGTGACGGTTTGTACTTCTGGCATTGTAAACATCGGCGAACGTACTTGGTAATATCTCGAAACATTCCAGGCCAATAGTAATATCTGGCGATACGAGTGATGGTCTTGGCGATTCCCAGATGTCCAGCATGAGGGGCATCATGGTTTTCTTTGAGAACTCGGATTCGGTCGGATTTTGCTATGCACAGTTTCCATGGGTCACTCATTTCTGGTTCTCTTAAGTCATTTATATCCCAAAAATGACGGTACAAACGGCCGTCTTTGATGCAGTAGTCTGGGAACTTGTCTGGCTCCTTCAGGACTTCTTCCTTCTTGTTCCGGTACCATGAACATTCGGCGGTTACCTCGGTCAGACAGAGTATCGATGATGGATTGGTCTCGGCTGTCATTGGTAGCGGATTTCTGGACAAAGCGTCAGCCACGCGATTTAGAGCACCTTTACGGTACTGTATCTCGAAATCATATTGCTGCAGAAAAATACTCCATCGGGCTAAACGTCCGGACGGACTCACTATGGAATGCAGCCATCTAAGAGATTGATGATCGGTAACAACCGTGAAATGGTAGCCCTCTAGATAAGGACGCATCTTTTCAATCCCCCAAACAATGGCAAGACATTCTTTCTCAGTGACGGAGTAATTCCTCTCGGCAGGACTTAGTGTGCGACTCGCGTATGCTACCACATGCTCCTGGCCATCCTTCTGTTGTGTAAGGGCAATTCCCAAACCATACTCGGAGGCGTCGGTCTGTAGGGTGAACGGTACGGAAAAATCGGGACAACTTAAAACGGGAGCTTCTGACAGACATGTTTTAATCTCAGCAAAGGCAGCTTCTTGCTCTTCGGCCCACTTCCATCGCTGGGATTTGCGGAGTAATTTCGTTAACGGGGCCACCTTTTGTGAAAACGATGGTACAAATCTCCTATACCAGGATGCGACTCCCAAAAATCTTCGTAACTCTCGGATATTTCTCGGCGCTGCAAATTTAATTATGCTCTCGACTTTTTCTGGATCGGTACGGATCCCATCTCCAGTGACTACATGGCCTAAATATTTCATGGACGGTAAACAGAAGTGGCATTTCTCCGGATTCAGTTTCAAACGTGCTCCTCGTAATCGACGGAACACCTCAGACAGATTTTCCAAATGCTGTTCGAACGTTTCCCCTAGAACTATGATGTCATCCAGATAAGCAAAGGCGTACGGATCTAAGTCTGGGCCTATTAGTCTGTCAACCAATCTCTGGAAAGTGGCAGGTGCGGAATGTAGACCAAATGGAAGGACCGTGAATTGAAACAATCCACGTCCCGGTACGGTAAACGCGGTAACGGGTTTGCTCTCTGGTGTTAATGGAACTTGCCAGTACCCACTCTTCAAATCTAAACTGGAAATATATTTGGCTTTTCGCAGTTTATCCAGTATAGCATTAATAAATGGAAGCGGGTAAGCATCCTTCATCGTAACTTCGTTGATTTTGCGGAAATCGATGCAGAAACGGTTCTTTCCATCTTTCTTCTTCACAATCACGATTGGAGAGCTCCACGGACTGGTAGAAGGTTCTATCACTCCTTCATCTAACATCGCGTCTATCTCGGTATTGCACACTTCCTGCATTTTTGGATTTTGCGGTCGGTATCTTTGTTTGATCGGACGGGGCTGTAGCAGACGGATTTCATGCTCAATAAGCGTAGTCGGACCTCTAATCTTCTCGAACAGCGGAAGTTCCTGGTTCAAAAATGTATTCAACTTCTCTTTTTGATTCTTCGTCAAATTACTTTCTTCACTCGGAATGATTGTTTCTAACGGGCATCCTATGTAGCCATAATTGGTGTTATCTCCTAACTCCTCCGGGGATAATTTCACTCTTCCAGGTTTATTATCATCTTCATTTTCTCTAACCCTTATCAGAGACGACGAAAGGACTTCAGTATTGGATTGTTCCTTGTCAACCCCTAAACTACCCAGGGTGGACGCAGAGACTTCAGAAACAAACTGCTCTTTGTCAACCCCTAACACCAGGGAAGACGCAGAGACTTCAGAAACAGACTGCTCTTTGTCAACCCCTAATACCAGGGAAGACGCAGAGACTTCAGAAACAAATTGCTCTTTGTCAACCCCTAACACCAGGGAAGACGCAGAGACTTCAGAAACAGACTGCTCTTTGTCAACCCCTAACACCAGGGAAGACGCAGAGACTTCAGAAACAGACTGCTCTTTGTCAACCCCTAACACCAGGGAAGACGCAGAGACTTCAGAAACAAATTGCTCTTTGTCAACCCCTAACACCAGGGAAGACGCAGAGACTTCAGAAACAGACTGCTCTTTGTCAACCCCTAACACCAGGGAAGACGCAGAGACTTCAGAAACAGACTGCTCTTTGTCAACCCCTAACACCAGGGAAGACGCAGAGACTTCAGAAACAAATTGCTCTTTGTCAACCCCTAACACCAGGGAAGACGCAGAGACTTCAGAAACAGACTGCTCTTTGTCAACCCCTAACACCAGGGAAGACGCAGAGACTTCAGAAACAGACTGCTCTTTGTCAACCCCTAACACCAGGGAAGACGCAGAGACTTCAGAAACAAATTGCTCTTTGTCAACCCCTAACACCAGGGAAGACGCAGAGACTTCAGAAACAAATTGCTCTTTGTCAACCCCTAACACCAGGGAAGACGCAGAGACTTCAGAAACACGGTCTTCTGAGAGACACTTGTCGGTATTGTCCATACTTAGTGTCGGTTTAGCAGCATCGGATTCTCTCGTGAGCGGGCTCACTACTTCCAACATCTCAACAGGACTGGTTGATGGTGAGTGCATCACTTGTTTGTCTTCCATGTATATTTTCCCGCTTCCTAGCTCCAACCGGAAATTATACTTTTGAAGAACATCGTGGCCTAACACAATATCGGTTATAAGACCAGGAAAATGTTCGAATGACCTTTCCAAAATGACGTCATGGATCTTCAGTTTCAGCTTGTATGTGTCGGTGATAGGGACTAAAATTCCATTAGCTAAACGGGCTCTCGCAGCTTGACGGGCTATGGTTTGCTTTCGTTGGGAAAATGTCCTAGCTATCTGATCACCGATGTATGATTTAGCAGCTCCAGTATCCAATAGGGCTCTGAACTTACGGTTTTCAATTTCAACGTCGATGTGCGGTCGGGAATCGGTCATTTCTTCTGGCGTTTCGGCATGAGAGGCCAATATCTGTGGAAGCTGTGTCGGCCTCTCCTCGGGACAGCTTCGGATTAGTTTTCCTGCCTCCTGCAGGAACAGTCTCGGGAAAATACTCCTTCCTTATGGCAACGGGAACAGAATATTTTCGAAGGGTTCCGGCAATCGCTTCGGTAGTGTCCGGATTCACCACAGCGGAAACAGGTTGGTGCGCGTGAAGACGAGCCAGACGGTCGTTGAGTATTTTCACGCGTCGAAGCGTGATGAATTTCGTTCGGTGACGGTCGGCTTGTACCGGGGTTGGCTTCTCTTACTGGGTCGGACGGCGGATTGTGGGACTGTCCATATCTAGGGGTACTCACTGGCTGCGGACGGGCTGGTCCACGGTTCGGTCCACTGGGGTTGGGTGCGCTTTGGAGTTCTTTCCTCAGGAGCTCATATTCCCTAACCACTTGACAGAACGTAGGAAAATCCTTGAAATCTACTTTTCGTATCTGCAGCCGGTACTCGGGTAAAAGATTTCGGTACAGCCAATACAGCCATGCTAACTGTTGTTCGGACGTTAGTTTCCCATGCCTCCTCATCAGGGTCTGTAGCTCGCTCATGTACGTCGCAGCGGATTCATTTCGTCTTTGAAGACGTCTTCCTATCTCGGCTTCCAAATCGACTTCATAGTTTACTGGATAAAAGAAAATTCTGAATTCAGCTTCGAATTCGTCCCAGGTTGTGAACCTACTTCGGTTGTTGCGGTACCAAGATGCGGGTTCACCTGATAATAATTCCGGTAATACCGGAAGCAAGTTGTCCTTCTGGACATTCTTTGCAGTGCAGATCTCTTCGATCCTTTCTATGAAAGCGGCCGGATCTCCTCGGTTACCAAAAGACACCTTCCAATCGTGTACATTTATCGGTTGGGTTGCCATATCGGTTGAATAATCCCCAGGATCCTCGTGGTTTCTAGTGGCCGGCGGAGTAATATTTCTTCGTCTCAAAAAGTTAACGAGCCTTCTTCGTTTGTCAGGAACGGTTCCAGCAGTTGATAAATTCCTTTTTTGTAGCTGGTCAGTAAGACCCTCGTTTTTCAGCAAATATACCCAATTCACGCGATGGTCTGTAGCTTCTTCTTCGGGATTTACGACGGGTAATTGGGTCGATGCTGACGGAACGGGTACTGTTTCCTCTGCACCTTCACGTTCAAATGGTAAAGCAATGTCCAATTCCTCGGTACTTCCTCTTGACATCTATTTTTTTTTTTTTTTTTGTCTCTCCTTCACTTCTTTACAGCAACAGTCAGCTTCACAACCAATTGCGAGTCCCTTCACAGCAACGAAGCTTCTTCCTCAACCCTTACAGCAACGAAGCTTCCTCCTCAATTTCCGGAGCAACGACAAGATAATTCAAAACGATATACAACGTCCTTGCTTTAATAAACACTCAACAATGAGATGGAAAACAGGCAAAACAATATATAACGGTACGCTGTGAAAACCAAATTATTAATCGGACTCCTTCGACAATCAAAAGGTCCCTACTCAAATCTTCACACTAAAACAATAAAATTCCACAACAAAATACAACGGTTCCTGTTATAACGAACAGTCAAGTTCCCAGTCCGAATCTTCACACTGAAACAATAAAATAAATTCCACAACAAAATACGACGGTCCCTGTTATAACGAAAAATCAGAGTCCCTGTCCAATCAATAAATCAGCGATATGGAAAAAATATTATTCCATAATCAAGAATACGGAAAACCTGAAAAAGAATAAAATAGTTCGGACTTAAACAACAATTTCAGGTCCCTGCTCAATCAATAAATCAGCAATACGGGAAGAATTTTGTTTATTAATCAAGAATACGGACAACCTGAAAAGAATAAAACAGTTAGTACTTAAACAACAGTTTAAGGTCTCAGCTCAATCAATAAATCAGCAGTACGAAAAAAAATTATTCACTAATCAAGAATATGGAAAACCTGAAAAAAAAAATAAAACAGTTGATATGCAAACAACAACTTAAGGTCCCTGCTCAATCAATAAGTCAGCAATACGGGAAGAATTTTGTTTATTAATCAAGAATACGGACAACCTGAAAAGAATAAAACAGTTAGTACTTAAACAACAGTTTAAGGTCTCAGCTCAATCAATAAATCAGCAGTACAAAAAAAAATTATTCACTAATCAAGAATATGGAAAACCTGAAAAAAAAATAAAACAGTTGATATGCAAACAACAACTTAAGGTCCCTGCTCGGGCGCCAAGATGTGACGCGCTTTTTTCCTCCCTAAGGCGATGACCGCGCGCTGCGCTGCGCGTGACCTATCGGTAGCGGCCTCTTGCTCTACCTCTCAACACCTTGGAAACGTCACTCCTGACACCTTTGAAGCCTTACAATTTCTCGGGCGCCAGATTTTTAACGTGGTTGTCTCCACGGCCCCTCGACTACACTCGTCGAGAGTTCCAGGTAACCTCAGATGGAGGTACGGTAAATTCCAGGGGTCTATTGTCGTCAAAATTCGGGAGGTTGCTAAATATATAAAACAAATGTTCTCGCTAGTCCTGAAATGAATATTATTATCCTAATCCACACTACGGAGAAGCTAAAATTCGTGCAGCCAAACAACTACTCTACCATAAGGAAGCACTAGTCTATAATAGGTCAATAAAACACAGAGGTTCGGTTAGGTTATATTACAATAATGTTTATTATCTATATACAGAAGAAAAAAAAACTTATCACACATAAAGGTAACCCATACTCTGGTATCCCCAGAAAGCAGAAAAATGTTAGCAAACTATATACAGTTAATATGCGATTATTAGAGACGAAGCGGGCAGGACATAAGCGAGAGTTTTTATCAGCAAATGCAATGTTTACGATAAAAGCGTTAAAAAAAAAAAGAAAAACTCCTACTGCACAGGTCTTTTCAATATACAGGTCAATAAATAAAAATTAATAAAACGGAACCTACATTGATGCTAGCAAAGTGTCCATTCACTTTCGACGCACCCGGTATGTAGAATAAATGTGAGTATTGAGTACACGAAGCTTATAAAGATCGGGAAAGGAAATGCGAAAAAGGGTTCGATACTTGAATAAAACTGTGGAGAAACTCGGGCCAAGTGGTGGGACAACTTTCGGAATTTTTGGAGAATCGGGACTAGGAATTAACGGTTGAAATCCGGGAATTAAAATATCAAGGAGCCCTGGCTAGACACCTGGAAGTCCTCAAGATTCCAATTTAACGGAATATACGTCGTCTAATTAAAACATCAGAAGAGCCCTGGCTAGACACCTGGAAGTCTTTGATATTTCAATCGAAACGCAAAGCAAAACAAGGAATCGGGACGGGATACTGACGGTGGAAATCCGGGAATTAAAATATCAAGGAGCCCTGGCTAGACACCTGGAAGTCCTCAAGATTCCAATTTAACGGAATATACGTCGTCTAATTAAAACATCAAAAGAGCCCTGGCTAGACACCTGGAAGTCTTTGATATTTCAATCGAAACGCAAAACAAAACAAGGAATCGGGACGGGATACTGACGGTGGAAATCCGGGAATTAAAATATCAAGGAGCCCTGGCTAGACACCTGGAAGTCCTTAAGATTTCAATTTAACGGAATATACGTCGTCTAATTAAAACATCAGAAGAGCCCTGGCTAGACACCTGGAAGTCTTTGATATTTCAACCGGAACGTAAAACAGGGAATCGGGTTAGTACTCAATAAAATATTGTCGAGATTTTAAATGTACTGTTTCTCGTTATATTTCTGATAGATAACAAAACCATGAACGCTTGCAGTAAAATGAAATACCTAATCGGGAATCGGGACGGGATACTGACGGAGGAAATCCGGGAATTAAAATATCAAGGAGCCCTGGCTAGACACCTGGAAGTCCTTAAGATTTCAATTTAACGGAATATACGTCGTCTAATTAAAACATCAGAAGAGCCCTGGCTAGACACCTGGAAGTCTTTGATATTTCAATCGAAACGCAAAACAAAACAAGGAATCGGGACGAGATACTGACGGTGGAAATCCGGGAATTAAAATATCAAGGAGCCCTGGCTAGACACCTGGAAGTCCTTAAGATTTCAATTTAACGGAATATACGTCGTCTAATTAAAACATCAGAAGAGCCCTGGCTAGACACCTGGAAGTCTTTGATATTTCAACCGAAACGTAAAACAGGGAATCGGGTTAGCACTCAATAAAATATTGTCGAGATTTTAAATGTACTGTTTCTCGTTATATTTCTGATAGATATCAAAACCATTAACGCTTGCAGTAAAATGAAATATCTAATATTTTAATAATTCAAAATACAAATTCAAATATCTATTTAAAGACAACTGTTATTATAATTTTCAAATATTCTAACTTTCACGGTTATCGCTTCAGCATTTTTATTTCAAAAAGAAAAACGGGAAAAAAACTTATTCAAAACATTCAAAGAAATAGATAACAGTTCGATTTCTGCTATATCACAAAACCATTAATGTTTATAGCAAAATGAAATATCTAATATTTTATAAATTCAAAGTAGAAATTCAAATGTCTATTGAAAAGACCATTTATGCTTTCAAATATTCTTGAAAATTCGAAAATAAAAACTATTACAAAAAAAAACTACAAGAACGGTAAATAAATTGATTAAATTGCTTACTTTCGGAGCGTTGCACTACTTCTCGCCGTCGGAACTCGGGAATTGATCCTCATCTGATACTATTTTTCACTATCTCACCTACCAGGTTTCAAACTGCTTTGCCCTCTCTTCCGCTAGTGCGACCTGCGCGCTTTCACTCAGTATTTTGCGGTAGGGGGTAAACATAAATTTTACCATCGGATCGCGGTCAAAATTTGGAATTTTCAAATTAAAATCCGGAATGAATATTTTATCAAAATGATTTCTACATATCTAACGGTTAAATAATATCTACCCCGAAACCAGGGGATACAATAAAATGTTCACGGAGATTTGCAATTACTTTACAATACTTATAATAAGTCACCATACAAATGAATATATATACTCGTCGACATAAACTATAAAATGAAAATATATTCAGCGCATAAACTGCTACATGATTTATATACAAAGAAACGAATATGTGACGGGTGATACATAATCAAATATATACTCGGTGACCTGACCTATCAAATGAAATTACAGTCGGTGGCATAAACTAAAAAAAATGTTTTGTATATATAGGAACGAATATATAACGGGTGATACATAATATAAATGAACATATATACTCGGCGACATAAACTACAAAATGAAAGTACACTCAGTTACACAAAATTAACGTTAGTAACGAAAACTTCGTTACACACCTAATCACATTAATAACGCCATCAAACCTATAAATAGATTACTTTTAAGACAAGAAATCAATTCTAACAAGAACGATCAATACAATAACAGATTCTTTTATAATGATAATAATAAATTATCGAAAGCTTAGGATTAACTAAACAGAGTTTTCTTTATCACATTGCCGCATTCCCCAATAAAAAAGTTACCCTAACTTGTTTCGCCAACGAACTACTTTCGTCTAAAGTTTCAGAAATGGGGTTCTACTACAACATCAAACAAAGATATGGAGAAATAGCTGTACAGAACTTAAAGAATTGGACAAAAACTAAAACTAAATAAGCTAAAGCAATGAATAGAAGAATTTTCCTATTGTAGTGTAGAAAAATTGGTATTACACCTAATCACATTAATAACGCCATCAAACCTATGAATAGATTACTTTTAGGACAAGAAATCAATTCTAACAAGAACGATCAATACAATAACAGATTCTTTGATAATGATAATAATAAATTATCGAAAGCTTAGGATTAACTAAACAGAGTTTTCTTTATCACATTGCCGCATTCCCCAATAAAAAAGTTACCCTTACTAGTTTCGGCAACGAACTACTTTCGTCTAAAGTTTCAGAAATGGGGTTCTACTACAACATCAAACAAAGGTATGGAGAAATAGCTATACAGAACTTAAAGAATTGGACAAAAACTAAAACTAAATTAGCTAAAGCAATCAATAGAAGAATTTTCCTATTGAAGTGTAGAAAAATTGGTATTACACCTAATCACATTAATAACGCCATCAAACCTATAAATAGATTACTTTTAAGACAAGAAATCAATTCTAACAAGAACGATCAATACGATAACAGATTCTTTGATAATGATAATAATAAATTATCGAAAGCTTAGGATTAACTAAACAGAGTTTTTTTATCACCTTGCCGCATTCCCCAATAAAAAAGTTACCCTTACTAGTTTCGGCAACGAACTACTTTCGTCTAAAGTTTCAGAAATGGGGTTCTACTACAACATCAAACGAAGATATGGAGAAATAGCTGTACAGAACTTAAAGAATTGGACAAAAACTAAAACTAAATTAGCTAAAGCAATCAATAGAAGAATTTTCCTATTGAAGTGTAGAAAAATTGGTATTACACCTAATCACATTAATAACGCCATCAAACCTATAAATAGATTACTTTTAAGACAAGAAATCAATTCTAACAAGAACGATCAATACAATAACAGATTCTTTGATAATGATAATAATAAATTATCGAAAGCTTAGGATTAACTAAACAGAGTTTTCTTTATCACATTGCCGCATTCCCCAATAAAAAAGTTACCCTAACTAGTTTCGGCAACGAACTACTTTCGTCTAAAGTTTCAGAAATGGGGTTCTACTACAACATCAAACAAAGATATGGAGAAATAGCTGGACGATTAAAAAAAAGCTTAGACACTTTGACATGAACATTACTCTTATGTGAATACCTGGATAAAGGTATTGAAATGAAGAAGAAGATACTTGGTTGAAAAGATGAAGATACTTGGTTGAAGATGATGATACTTGGTTGAAAAGAAGAAGATACTTGGTTGAAAAGAAGATGATACTTGGTTGAAAAGATGAAGATACTTGGTTGAAGAAGAAGATACATGGTTGAAAAGAAGATGATACTTGGTTGAAAAAGAAGATACATGGTTGAAGAAGATGATACTTGGATAATATTAACACTTGGGTGACGTTTAAAAGAAAACGGCATCCCCCTTACTCATATGTTACTTAAACAATCACATTGACGACACTTTGAATTTAACACAACTTGACAAAAACATTATATACATATCTTACCCTCCTTTTCTTGACGAGAACAGAAATAACTCCTTTACATTAATTAAAACATTTTAAAAACTCACACGCAAAAGAGTCGGGTCCCCTTAACACAAACATCTATAATCATGAAAACAAACACAAAAACAACCTCAAAAGAGTTAGAAAAAACTCTCTCATCCTACTTATACACTCGTGGTCACTACCTTACATTTTTGTATGCTAACTCACACTTACATTATTACTTGCACTAGCATACAATTGCACCTTAATCATACTTATACTCATACTCATATTGGCACTCAAAGCTCACATTCATAATACTTTTACACTTATTCGTACATACTCGTATTTACATTTGCATTCACATTCATTAATACTTACTCTTACTCACTTGTTGTTGCACGCATTCGTACTTGCTCTAGTCTCATGAGCATACTCTCTTACAATCACCCTCACTATACAAGTCATTTCTCCGCGTAGAAAGGGAGTAGCGCAAGCTACATTGGAGTTTTCACGTTCTCCGAAGTTCATACTTACTCTTACTCACTTGTTGTTGCACGCATTCGTACTTGCTCTAGTCTCATGAGCATACTCTCTTACAATCACCCTCACTATACAAGTCATTCCTCCGCGTAAAAAGGGAGTAGCGCAAGTTACATTGGAGTTTTCACGTTCTCCGAAGAAAAACGTTCCCTTTCTTACCCAGCACCATTCATTCTGATACATAACCAACCCGGAAAAAACACCCACATGAGCTTTCCATGCTCTCTCATGGAATTTCACACCCCTTCACAACTTGGCCCCCCTTTTTGTTTATATATGCCCGAGGTTCCTGGACCGTTACTCCTTAAACAAACTGGTACCACAATTGCTTTAACCTAGAGTCGACGCTTGGCGTGACGTAAGTCGCTAGGCCTCAATCGGACCGGGTAAGCCTCTGCCGGTGGCGAATTGCGCTGGTACATAGACCCAGTAGGCCCAAAAAAACTGCCGCTTGGCCCTCTCCTATCTCTCTCATTACTTCATCTTTCCTTCTCATGAAACTTAACCCAAACCTTACTCTTCTACAACATAATCATGTACTCAATCACTTACGCTCTCTCCTTCCTTTTATATTGCTCACATTCTTATCGTTTACAACTCTAGTCCATTTCTAGAGTATATTACTTACACTCTTATCGTTTACAACTCTAGTCCATTTCTAGAGTATATTGCTTACACTCTTATCGTTTACAACTCTAGTCCATTTCTAGAGTATATTGCTTATCTTCTTATCGTTTACAACTCTAGTCCATTTCTAGAGTATATTGCTTACACTCTTATCGTTTACAACTCTAGTCCATTTTTAGAGTATATTGCTTACACTGTTATTGTTTACAACTCTAGTCCATTTCTAGAGTATATTGCTTACAATCTTATCGTTTACAACTCTAGTCCATTTCTAGAGTATATTGCTTACACTCTTATCGTTTACAACTCTAGTCCATTTCTAGAGTATATTGCTTACACTCGTTACATTCATGACGTTAGAGTCCTTACAACACTCTAACCTCAAATCTTATTCATTCATTACACTCATGACGTTAGAGTCCTTACAACACTCTAACCTCAAATCTTATTCATTCGTTACATTCATGACGTTAGAGTCCTTACAACACTCTAACCTCAACTCTTATTCATTCGTTACATCCATGACGCTAGAGTCATTACAACACTCTAACCTCAACTCTTATTCATTCGTTTACACTCATGACGTCAGAGTCCTTACAACACTCTGACACACATTAGGCTACCTTACAACCCCTATACACCTATTTACATAGTTACTCTCAAAATTATTCACTTTCATTCACAATCCTGCATCAAAACTGTACACACACTCACGCTCCATACCCTTTCATTAACATCAGCATTCGATGTCTGAGAGCAGCCATCTCTCACCTCTCTTCCATTCTTCCCGCGCCCCCAATATGTTCGAATTTGCTTTTTAATTACCAAATTCTCCCGTGATTTCATTTCAACTTATATATGGAGAAATAGCTGTACAGAACTTAAAGAATTGGACAAAAACTAAAACTAAATTAGCTAAAGCAATAAATAGAAGAATTTTCCTATTGAAGTGTAGAAAAATTGGTATTACACCTAATCACATTAATAACGCCATCAAACCAATAAATAGATTACTTTAAAGACAAGAAATCAATTCTAACAAGAACGATCAATACAATAACAGATTCTTCGATAATGATAATAATAACGTATCGAAAGCTTAGGATTAACTAAACAGAGTTTTTTTATCACATTGCCGCATTCCCCAATAAAAAAGTTACCCTTACTAGTTTCGGCAACGAACTACTTTCGTCTAAAGTTTCAGAAATGGGGTTCTACTACAACATCAAACAAAGATATGGAGAAATAGCTGTACAGAACTCAAAGAATTGGACAAAAACTAAAACTAAATTAGCTAATGCAATCAATAGAAGAATTTTCCTATTGAAGTGTAGAAAAATTGGTATTACACCTAATCACATTAATAATGCCATCAAACCTATAAATAGATTACTTTTAAGACAAGAAATCAATTCTAACAAGAACGATCAATACAATAACAGATTCTTTGATAATGATAATAATAAATTATCGAAAGCTTAGGATTAACTAAACAGAGTTTTCTTTATCACTTTGCCTCATTCCCCAATAAAAAAGTTACCCTAACTAGTTTCGGCAACGAACTACATTCGTCTAAAGTTTCAGAAATGGGGTTCTACTACAACATCAAACAAAGATATGGAGAAATAGCTGTACAGAACTCAAAGAATTGGACAAAAACTAAAACTAAATTAGCTAAAGCAATGAATAGAAGAATTTTCCTATTGAAGTGTAGAAAAATTGGTATTACACCTAATCACATTAATAACGCCATCAAACCTATAAATAGATTACTTTTAAGACAAGAAATCAATTCTAACAAGAACGATCAATACAATAACAGATTCTTTGATAATGATAATAATAAATTATCGAAAGCTTAGGATTAACTAAACAGAGTTTTCTTTATCACATTGCCGCATTCCCCAATAAAAAAGTTACCCTAACTAGTTTCGACAACGAACTACTTTCGTCTAAAGTTTCAGAAATGGGGTTCTACTACAACATCAAACAAAGATATGGAAAAATAGCTGTACAGAACTTAAAGAATTGGACAAAAACTAAAACTAAATTAGCTAAAGCAATGAATAGAAGAATTTTCTTATTGAAGTGTAGAAAAATTGGTATTACACCTAATCACATTAATAACGCCATCAAACCTATAAATAGATTACTTTTAAGACAAGAAATCAATTCTAACAAGAACGATCAATACAATAACAGATTCTTTGATAATGATAATAATAAATTATCGAAAGCTTAGGATTAACTAAACAGAGTTTTCTTTATCACATTGCCGCATTCCCCAATAAAAAAGTTACCCTAACTAGTTTCGCCAACGAACTACTTTCGTCTAAAGTTTCAGAAATGGGGTTCTACTACAACATCAAACAAAGATATGGAGAAATAGCTGTACAGAACTTAAAGAATTGGACAAAAACTAAAACTAAATAAGCTAAAGCAATGAATAGAAGAATTTTCCTATTGATGTGTAGAAAAATTGGTATTACACCTAATCACATTAATAACGCCATCAAACCTATAAATAGATTACTTTTAGGACAAGAAATCAATTCTAACAAGAACGATCAATACAATAACAGATTCTTTGATAATGATAATAATAAATTATCGAAAGCTTAGGATTAACTAAACAGAGTTTTCTTTATCACATTGCCGCATTCCCCAATAAAAAAGTTACCCTAACTAGTTTTGGCAACGAACTACTTTCGTCTAAAGTTTCAGAAATGGGGTTCTACTACAACATCAAACAAAGATATGGAGAAATAGCTATACAGAACTTAAAGAATTGGACAAAAACTAAAACTAAATTAGCTAAAGCAATCAATAGAAGAATTTTCCTATCGAAGTGTAGAAAAATTGGTATTACACCTAATCACATTAATAACGCCATCAAACCTATAAATAGATTACTTTTAAGACAAGAAATCAATTCTAACAAGAACGATCAATACGATAACAGATTCTTTGATAATGATAATAATAAATCATCGAAAGCTTAGGATTAACTAAACAGAGTTTTCTTTATCACATTGCCGCATTCCCCAATAAAAAAGTTACCCTAACTAGTTTCGCCAACGAACTACTTTCGTCTAAAGTTTCAGAAATGGGGTTCTACTACAACATCAAACAAAGATATGGAGAAATAGCTGTACAGAACTTAAAGAATTGGACAAAAACTAAAACTAAATAAGCTAAAGCAATGAATAGAAGAATTTTCCTATTGATGTGTAGAAAAATTGGTATTACACCTAATCACATTAATAACGCCATCAAACCTATAAATAGATTACTTTTAGGACAAGAAATCAATTCTAACAAGAACGATCAATACAATAACAGATTCTTTGATAATGATAATAATAAATTATCGAAAGCTTAGGATTAACTAAACAGAGTTTTATTTATCACATTGCCGCATTCCCCAATAAAAAAGTTACCCTAACTAGTTTTGGCAACGAACTACTTTCGTCTAAAGTTTCAGAAATGGGGTTCTACTACAACATCAAACAAAGATATGGAGAAATAGCTATACAGAACTTAAAGAATTGGACAAAAACTAAAACTAAATTAGCTAAAGCAATCAATAGAAGAATTTTCCTATTGAAGTGTAGAAAAATTGCTGTTACACCAAATCACATTAATAACGCCATCAAACCTATAAATAGATTACTTTTAAGACAAGAAATCAATTCTAACAAGAACGATCAATACGATAACAGATTCTTTGATAATGATAATAATGAATTATCGAAAGCTTAATATTAACTAAACAGAGTTTTCTTTATCACATTGCCGCATTCCCCAATAAAACTCCCTAACTAGTTTCGGCAACGAACTACTTTCGTCTAATGTTTCAGAAATGAGGTTCTACTACAACATCAAACAAAGATATGGAGAAATAGCTGTACAGAACTTGAAGAATTGGACAAAAACTAAAACTAAATTAGCTAAAGCAATCAATAGAAGAATTTTCCTATTGAAGTGTAGAAAAATTGGTATTTCACCTAATCACATTAATAACGCCATCAAACCTATAAATAGATTACTTTTAAGACAAGAAATCAATTCTAACAAGAACGATCAATACAATAACAGATTCTTTGATAATGATAATAATAAATTATCGAAAGCTTAGGATTAACTAAACAGAGTTTTCTTTATCACATTGCCGCATTCCCCAATAAAAAAGTTACCCTAACTAGTTTCGGCAACGAACTACTTTCGTCTAAAGTTTCAGAAATGGGGTTCTACTACAACATCAAACAAAGATATGGAGAAATATCTGTAAAGAACTTAAAGAATTGGACAAAAACTAAAACTAAATTAGCTAAAGCAATCAATAGAAGAATTTTCCTATTGAAGTGTAGAAAAATTGGTATTACACCTAATCACATTAATAACGCCATCAAACCTATAAATAGATTACTTTTAAGACAAGAAATCAATTCTAACAAGAACGATCAATACAATAACAGATTCTTTGATAATGATAATAATAAATTATCGAAAGCTTAGGATTAACTAAACAGAGTTTTCTTTATCACATTGCCGCATTCCCCAATAAAAAAGTTACCCTAACTAGTTTCGGCAACGAACTACTTTCGTCTAAAGTTTCAGAAATGGGGTTCTACTACAACATCAAACAAAGATATGGAGAAATAGCTGTACAGAACTTAAAGAATTGGACAAAAACTAAAACTAAATTAGCTAAAGCAATCAATAGAAGAATTTTCCTATTGAAGTGTAGAAAAATTGGTATTAATCACATTAATAACGCTATCAAACCTATAAATAGATTACTTTTAAGACAAGAAATCAATTCTAACAAGAACGATCAATACAATAACAGATTCTTTGATAATGATAATAATAAATTATCGAAAGCTTAGGATTAACTAAACAGAGTTTTCTTTATCACATTGCCGCATTCCCCAATAAAAAAGTTACCCTAACTAGTTTCGGCAACGAACTACTTTCGTCTAAAGTTTCAGAAATGGGGTTCTACTACAACATCAAACAAAGATATGGAGAAATAGCTGTACAGAACTTGAAGAATTGGACAAAAACTAAAACTAAATTAGCTAAAGCAATCAATAGAAGAATTTTCCTATTGAAGTGTAGAAAAATTGGTATTACACCTAATCACATTAATAACGCCATCAAACCTATAATTAGATTACTTTTAAGACAAGAAATCAATTCTAACAAGAACGATCAATACAATAACAGATTCTTTGATAATGATAATAATAAATTATCGAAAGCTTAGGATTAACTAAACAGAGTTTTCTTTATCACATTGCCGCATTCCCCAATAAAAAAGTTACCCTAACTAATTTCGGCAACGAACTACTTTCGTCTAAAGTTTCAGAAATGGGGTTCTACTACAACATCAAACAAAGATATGGAGAAATAGCTGTACAGAACTTAAAGAATTGGACAAAAACTAAAACTAAATTAGCTAAAGCAATCAATAGAAGAATTTTCCTATTGAAGTGTAGAAAAATTGGTATTACACCTAATCACATTAATAACGCCATCAAACCTATAAATAGATTACTTTTAAGACAAGAAATCAATTCTAACAAGAACGATCAATACAATAACAGATTCTTTGATAATGATAATAATAAATTATCGAAAGCTTAGGATTAACCAAACAGAGTTTTCTTTATCACATTGCCGCATTCCCCAACAAAAAAGTTACCCTAACTAGTTTCGGCAACGAACTACTTTCGTCTAAAGTTTCAGAAATGGGGTTCTACTAAAACATCAAACAAAGATATGGAGAAATAGCTGTACAGAACTTAAAGAATTGGACAAAAACTAAAACTAAATTAGCTAAAGCACTCAATAGAAGAATTTTCCTATTGAAGTGTAGAAAAATTGGTATTACACCTAATCACATTAATAACGCCATCAAACCTATAAATAGATTACTTTTAAGACAAGAAATCAATTCTAACAAGAACGATCAATACAATAACAGATTCTTTGATAATGATAATAATAAATTATCGAAAGCTTAGGATTAACTAAACAGAGTTTTCTTTATCACATTGCCGCATTCCCCAATAAAAAAGTTACCCTAACTAGTTTCGGCAACGAACTACTTTCGTCTAAAGTTTCAGAAATGGGGTTCTACTACAACATCAAACAAAGATATGGAGAAATAGCTGTACAGAACTTGAAGAATTGGACAAAAACTAAAACTAAATTAGCTAAAGCAATGAATAGAAGAATTTTCCTATTGAAGTGTAGAAAAATTGGTATTACACCTAATCACATTAATAACGCCATCAAACCTATAAATAGATTACTTTTAAGACAAGAAATCAATTCTAACAAGAACGATCAATACAATAACAGATTCTTTGATAATGATAATAATAAATTATCGAAAGCTTAGGATTAACTAAACAGAGTTTTCTTTATCACATTGCCGCATTCCCCAATAAAAAAGTTACCCTAACTAGTTTCGGCAACGAACTACTTTCGTCTAAAGTTTCAGAAATGGGGTTCTACTACAACATCAAACAAAGATATGGAGAAATAGCTGTACAGAACTTAAAGAATTGGACAAAAACTAAATTAGCTAAAGCAATCAATAGAAGAATTTCCCTATTGAAGTGTAGAAAAATTGGTATTAATCACGTTAATAACGCCATCAAACCTATAAATAAATTACTTTTAAGACAAGAAATCAATTCTAACAAGAACGATCAATACAATAACAGATTCTTTGATACTGATAATAATAAATTATCGAAAGCTTAGGATTAACTAAACAGAGTTTTCTTTATCACATTGCCGCATTCCCCAATAAAAAAGTTACCCTAACTAGTTTCGGCAACGAACTACTTTCGTCTAAAGTTTCAGAAATGGGGTTCTACTACAACATCAAACAAAGATATGGAGAAATAGCTGTACAGAACTTAAAGAATTGGACAAAAACTAAAACTAAATTAGCTAAAGCAATGAATAGAAGAATTTTCCTATTGAAGTGTAGAAAAATTGGTATTACACCTAATCACATTAATAACCCCATCAAACCTATAAATATATTACTTTTAAGACAAGAAATCAATTCTAACAAGATCGATCAATACAATAACAGATTCTTTGATAATGATAATAATAAATTATCGAAAGCTTAGGATTAACTAAACAGAGTTTTCTTGATCACATTGCCGCATTCCCCAATAAAAAAGTTACCCTAACTAGTTTCGGCAACGAACTACTTTCGTCTAAAGTTTCAGAAATGGGGTTCTACTACAACATCAAACAAAGATATGGAGAAATAGCTGTACAGAACTTAAAGAATTGGACAAAAACTAAAACTAAATTAGCTAAAGCAATGAATAGAAGAATTTTCCTATTGAAGTGTAGAAAAATTGGTATTACACCTAATCACATTAATAACGCCATCAAACCTATAAATAGATTACTTTTAAGACAAGAAATCAATTCTAACAAGAACGATCAATACAATAACAGATTCTTTGATAATGATAATGATAAATTATCGAAAGCTTAGGATTAACTAAACAGAGTTTTCTTTATCACATTGCCGCCTTCCCCAATAAAAAAGTTACCCTAACTAGTTTCGGCAACGAACTACTTTCGTCTAAAGTTTTAGAAATGGAGTTCTACTACAACATCAAACGAAGATATGGAGAAATAGCTGTACAGAACTTAAAGAATTGGACAAAAACTAAAACTAAATTAGCTAAAGCAATGAATAGAAGAATTTTCCTATTGAAGTGTAGAAAAATTGGTATTACACCTAATCACATTAATAACGCCATCAAACCTATAAATAGATTACTTTTAAGACAAGAAATCAATTCTAACAAGAACGATCAATACAATAACAGATTCTTTAATAATGATAATAATAAATTATCGAAAGCTTAGGATTAACTGAACAGAGTTTTCTTTATCACATTGCCGCATTCCCCAATAAAAAAGTTACCCTAACTAGTTTCGGCAACGAACTACTTTCGTCTAAAGTTTCAGAAATGGGGTTCTACTACAACATCAAACAAAGATATGGAAAAATAGCTGTACAGAACTTAAAGAATTGGACAAAAACTAAAACTAAATTAGCTAAAGCACTCAATAGAAGAATTTTCCTATTGAAGTGTAGAAAAATTGGTATTACACCTAATCACATTAATAACGCCATCAAACCTATAAATAGATTACTTTTAAGACAAGAAATCAATTCTAACAAGAACGATCAATACAATAACAGATTCTTTAATAATGATAATAATAAATTATCGAAAGCTTAGGATTAACTGAACAGAGTTTTCTTTATCACATTGCCGCATTCCCCAACAAAAAAGTTACCCTAACTAGTTTCGGCAACGAACTACTTTCGTCTAAAGTTTCAGAAATGGGGTTCTACTAAAACATCAAACAAAGATATGGAGAAATAGCTGTACAGAACTTAAAGAATTGGACAAAAACTAAAACTAAATTAGCTAAAGCACTCAATAGAAGAATTTTCCTATTGAAGTGTAGAAAAATTGGTATTACACCTAATCACATTAATAACGCCATCAAACCTATAAATAGATTACTTTTAATACAAGAAATCAATTCTTACAAGAACGATCAACACAATAACAGATTCTTTGATAATGATAATAATAAATTATCGAAAGCTTAGGATTAACTAAACAGAGTTTTCTTTATCACATTGCCGCATTCCCCAATAAAAAAGTTACCCTAACTAGTTTCGACAACGAACTACTGTCGTCTAAAGTTTCAGAAATGGGGTTCTACTACAACATCAAACAAAGATATGGAGAAATAGCTGTACAGAACTTGAAGAATTGGACAAAAACTAAAACTAAATTAGCTAAAGCAATGAATAGAAGAATTTTCCTATTGAAGTGTAGAAAAATTGGTATTACACCTAATCACATTAATAACGCCATCAAACCTATAAATAGATTACTTTTAAGACAAGAAATCAATTCTAACAAGAACGATCAATACAATAACAGATTCTTTGATAATGATAATAATAAATTATCGAAAGCTTAGGATTAACTAAACAGAGTTTTCTTTATCACATTGCCGCATTCCCCAATAAAAAAGTTACCCTAACTAGTTTCGGCAACGAACTACTTTCGTCTAAAGTTTCAGAAATGGGGTTCTACTACAACATCAAACAATGATATGGAGAAATAGCTGTAAAGAACTTAAAGAATTGGACAAAAACTAAAACTAAATTAGCTAAAGCAATCAATAGAAGAATTTTCCTATTGAAGTGTAGAAAAATTGGTATTACACCTAATCACATTAATAACGCCATTAAACCTATAAATAGATTACTTTTAAGACAAGAAATCAATTCTAACAAGAACGATCAATACAATAACAGATTCTTTGATAATGATAATAATAAATTATCGAAAGCTTAGGATTAACTAAACAGAGTTTTCTTTATCACATTGCCGCATTCCCCAATAAAAAAGTTACCCTAACTAGTTTCGGCAACGAACTACTTTCGTCTAAAGTTTCAGAAATGGGGTTCTACTACAACATCAAACAAAGATATGGAGAAATAGCTGTACAGAACTTAAAGAATTGGACAAAAACTAAATTAGCTAAAGCAATCAATAGAAGAATTTCCCTATTGAAGTGTAGAAAAATTGGTATTAATCACGTTAATAACGCCATCAAACCTATAAATAAATTACTTTTAAGACAAGAAATCAATTCTAACAAGAACGATCAATACAATAACAGATTCTTTGATACTGATAATAATAAATTATCGAAAGCTTAGGATTAACTAAACAGAGTTTTCTTTATCACATTGCCGCATTCCCCAATAAAAAAGTTACCCTAACTAGTTTCGGCAACGAACTACTTTCGTCTAAAGTTTCAGAAATGGGGTTCTACTACAACATCAAACAAAGATATGGAGAAATAGCTGTACAGAACTTAAAGAATTGGACAAAAACTAAAACTAAATTAGCTAAAGCAATGAATAGAAGAATTTTCCTATTGAAGTGTAGAAAAATTGGTATTACACCTAATCACATTAATAACCCCATCAAACCTATAAATATATTACTTTTAAGACAAGAAATCAATTCTAACAAGATCGATCAATACAATAACAGATTCTTTGATAATGATAATAATAAATTATCGAAAGCTTAGGATTAACTAAACAGAGTTTTCTTGATCACATTGCCGCATTCCCCAATAAAAAAGTTACCCTAACTAGTTTCGGCAACGAACTACTTTCGTCTAAAGTTTCAGAAATGGGGTTCTACTACAACATCAAACAAAGATATGGAGAAATAGCTGTACAGAACTTAAAGAATTGGACAAAAACTAAAACTAAATTAGCTAAAGCAATGAATAGAAGAATTTTCCTATTGAAGTGTAGAAAAATTGGTATTACACCTAATCACATTAATAACGCCATCAAACCTATAAATAGATTACTTTTAAGACAAGAAATCAATTCTAACAAGAACGATCAATACAATAACAGATTCTTTGATAATGATAATGATAAATTATCGAAAGCTTAGGATTAACTAAACAGAGTTTTCTTTATCACATTGCCGCCTTCCCCAATAAAAAAGTTACCCTAACTAGTTTCGGCAACGAACTACTTTCGTCTAAAGTTTTAGAAATGGAGTTCTACTACAACATCAAACGAAGATATGGAGAAATAGCTGTACAGAACTTAAAGAATTGGACAAAAACTAAAACTAAATTAGCTAAAGCAATGAATAGAAGAATTTTCCTATTGAAGTGTAGAAAAATTGGTATTACACCTAATCACATTAATAACGCCATCAAACCTATAAATAGATTACTTTTAAGACAAGAAATCAATTCTAACAAGAACGATCAATACAATAACAGATTCTTTGATAATGATAATAATAAATTATCGAAAGCTTAGGATTAACTAAACAGAGTTTTCTTGATCACATTGCCGCATTCCCCAATAAAAAAGTTACCCTAACTAGTTTCGACAACGAACTACTTTCGTCTAAAGTTTCAGAAATGGGGTTCTACTACAACATCAAACAAAGATATGGAGAAATAGCTGTACAGAACTTAAAGAATTGGACAAAAACTAAAACTGAATTAGCTAAAGCAATGAATAGAAGAATTTTCCTATTGAAGTGTAGAAAAATTGGTATTACACCTAATCACATTAATAACGCCATCAAACCTATAAATAGATTACTTTTAAGACAAGAAATCAATTCTAACAAGAACGATCAATACAATAACAGATTCTTTGATAATGATAATAATAAATTATCGAAAGCTTAGGATTAACTAAACAGAGTTTTCTTTATCACATTGCCGCATTCCCCAATAAAAAAGTTACCCTAACTAGTTTCGACAACGAACTACTTTCGTCTAAAGTTTCAGAAATGGGGTTCTACTACAACATCAAACAAAGATATGGAGAAATAGCTGTACAGAACTTAAAGAATTGGACAAAAACTAAAACTAAATTAGCTAAAGCAATCAATAGAAGAATTTTCCTATTGAAGTGTAGAAAAATTGGTATTACACCTAATCACATTAATAACGCCATCAAACCTATAAATAGATTACTTTTAAGACAAGAAATCAATTCTAACAAGAACGATCAATACAATAACAGATTCTTTGATAATGATAATAATAAATTATCGAAAGCTTAGGATTAACCAAACAGAGTTTTCTTTATCACATTGCCGCATTCCCCAATAAAAAAGTTACCCTAACTAGTTTCGGCAACGAACTACTTTCGTCTAAAGTTTCAGAAATGGGGTTCTACTACAACATCAAATAAAAATATGGAGAAATAGCTGTACAGAACTTAAAGAATTGGACAAAAACTAAAACTAAATTAGCTAAAGCAATGAATAGAAGAATTTTCCTATTGAAGTGTAGAAAAATTGGTATTACACCTAATCACATTAATAACGCCATCAAACCTATAAATAGATTTCGTTTAAGACAAGAAATCAATTCTAACAAGAACGATCAATACAATAACAGATTCTTTGATAATGATAATAATAAATTATCGAAAGCTTAGGATTAACTAAACAGAGTTTTCTTGATCACATTGCCGCATTCCCCAATAAAAAAGTTACCCTAACTAGTTTCGACAACGAACTACTGTCGTCTAAAGTTTCAGAAATGGGGTTCTACTACAACATCAAACAAAGATATGGAGAAATAGCTGTACAGAACTTGAAGAATTGGACAAAAACTAAAACTAAATTAGCTAAAGCAATGAATAGAAGAATTTTCCTATTGAAGTGTAGAAAAATTGGTATTACACCTAATCACATTAATAACGCCATCAAACCTATAAATAGATTACTTTTAAGACAAGAAATCAATTCTAACAAGAACGATCAATACAATAACAGATTCTTTGATAATGATAATAATAAATTATCGAAAGCTTAGGATTAACTAAACAGAGTTTTCTTTATCACATTGCCGCATTCCCCAATAAAAAAGTTACCCTAACTAGTTTCGGCAACGAACTACTTTCGTCTAAAGTTTCAGAAATGGGGTTCTACTACAACATCAAACAATGATATGGAGAAATAGCTGTAAAGAACTTAAAGAATTGGACAAAAACTAAAACTAAATTAGCTAAAGCAATCAATAGAAGAATTTTCCTATTGAAGTGTAGAAAAATTGGTATTACACCTAATCACATTAATAACGCCATCAAACCTATAAATAGATTACTTTTAAGACAAGAAATCAATTCTAACAAGAACGATCAATACAATAACAGATTCTTTGATAATGATAATAATAAATTATCGAAAGCTTAGGATTAACTAAACAGAGTTTTCTTTATCACATTGCCGCATTCCCCAATAAAAAAGTTACCCTAACTAGTTTCGGCAACGAACTACTTTCGTCTAAAGTTTCAGAAATGGGGTTCTACTACAACATCAAACAAAGATATGGAGAAATAGCTGTACAGAACTTAAAGAATTGGACAAAAACTAAAACTAAATTAGCTAAAGCAATGAATAGAAGAATTTTCCTATTGAAGTGTAGAAAAATTGGTATTACACCTAATCACATTAATAACCCCATCAAACCTATAAATATATTACTTTTAAGACAAGAAATCAATTCTAACAAGATCGATCAATACAATAACAGATTCTTTGATAATGATAATAATAAATTATCGAAAGCTTAGGATTAACTAAACAGAGTTTTCTTGATCACATTGCCGCATTCCCCAATAAAAAAGTTACCCTAACTAGTTTCGGCAACGAACTACTTTCGTCTAAAGTTTCAGAAATGGGGTTCTACTACAACATCAAACAATGATATGGAGAAATAGCTGTAAAGAACTTAAAGAATTGGACAAAAACTAAAACTAAATTAGCTAAAGCAATCAATAGAAGAATTTTCCTATTGAAGTGTAGAAAAATTGGTATTACACCTAATCACATTAATAACGCCATTAAACCTATAAATAGATTACTTTTAAGACAAGAAATCAATTCTAACAAGAACGATCAATACAATAACAGATTCTTTGATAATGATAATAATAAATTATCGAAAGCTTAGGATTAACTAAACAGAGTTTTCTTTATCACATTGCCGCATTCCCCAATAAAAAAGTTACCCTAACTAGTTTCGGCAACGAACTACTTTCGTCTAAAGTTTCAGAAATGGGGTTCTACTACAACATCAAACAATGATATGGAGAAATAGCTGTAAAGAACTTAAAGAATTGGACAAAAACTAAAACTAAATTAGCTAAAGCAATCAATAGAAGAATTTTCCTATTGAAGTGTAGAAAAATTGGTATTACACCTAATCACATTAATAACGCCATTAAACCTATAAATAGATTACTTTTAAGACAAGAAATCAATTCTAACAAGAACGATCAATACAATAACAGATTCTTTGATAATGATAATAATAAATTATCGAAAGCTTAGGATTAACTAAACAGAGTTTTCTTTATCACATTGCCGCATTCCCCAATAAAAAAGTTACCCTAACTAGTTTCGGCAACGAACTACTTTCGTCTAAAGTTTCAGAAATGGGGTTCTACTACAACATCAAACAAAGATATGGAGAAATAGCTGTACAGAACTTAAAGAATTGGACAAAAACTAAATTAGCTAAAGCAATCAATAGAAGAATTTCCCTATTGAAGTGTAGAAAAATTGGTATTAATCACGTTAATAACGCCATCAAACCTATAAATAAATTACTTTTAAGACAAGAAATCAATTCTAACAAGAACGATCAATACAATAACAGATTCTTTGATACTGATAATAATAAATTATCGAAAGCTTAGGATTAACTAAACAGAGTTTTCTTTATCACATTGCCGCATTCCCCAATAAAAAAGTTACCCTAACTAGTTTCGGCAACGAACTACTTTCGTCTAAAGTTTCAGAAATGGGGTTCTACTACAACATCAAACAAAGATATGGAGAAATAGCTGTACAGAACTTAAAGAATTGGACAAAAACTAAAACTAAATTAGCTAAAGCAATGAATAGAAGAATTTTCCTATTGAAGTGTAGAAAAATTGGTATTACACCTAATCACATTAATAACCCCATCAAACCTATAAATATATTACTTTTAAGACAAGAAATCAATTCTAACAAGATCGATCAATACAATAACAGATTCTTTGATAATGATAATAATAAATTATCGAAAGCTTAGGATTAACTAAACAGAGTTTTCTTGATCACATTGCCGCATTCCCCAATAAAAAAGTTACCCTAACTAGTTTCGGCAACGAACTACTTTCGTCTAAAGTTTCAGAAATGGGGTTCTACTACAACATCAAACAAAGATATGGAGAAATAGCTGTACAGAACTTAAAGAATTGGACAAAAACTAAAACTAAATTAGCTAAAGCAATGAATAGAAGAATTTTCCTATTGAAGTGTAGAAAAATTGGTATTACACCTAATCACATTAATAACGCCATCAAACCTATAAATAGATTACTTTTAAGACAAGAAATCAATTCTAACAAGAACGATCAATACAATAACAGATTCTTTGATAATGATAATGATAAATTATCGAAAGCTTAGGATTAACTAAACAGAGTTTTCTTTATCACATTGCCGCCTTCCCCAATAAAAAAGTTACCCTAACTAGTTTCGGCAACGAACTACTTTCGTCTAAAGTTTTAGAAATGGAGTTCTACTACAACATCAAACGAAGATATGGAGAAATAGCTGTACAGAACTTAAAGAATTGGACAAAAACTAAATTAGCTAAAGCAATGAATAGAAGAATTTTCCTATTGAAGTGTAGAAAAATTGGTATTACACCTAATCACATTAATAACGCCATCAAACCTATAAATAGATTACTTTTAAGACAAGAAATCAATTCTAACAAGAACGATCAATACAATAACAGATTCTTTGATAATGATAATAATAAATTATCGAAAGCTTAGGATTAACTAAACAGAGTTTTCTTGATCACATTGCCGCATTCCCCAATAAAAAAGTTACCCTAACTAGTTTCGACAACGAACTACTTTCGTCTAAAGTTTCAGAAATGGGGTTCTACTACAACATCAAACAAAGATATGGAGAAATAGCTGTACAGAACTTAAAGAATTGGACAAAAACTAAAACTGAATTAGCTAAAGCAATGAATAGAAGAATTTTCCTATTGAAGTGTAGAAAAATTGGTATTACACCTAATCACATTAATAACGCCATCAAACCTATAAATAGATTACTTTTAAGACAAGAAATCAATTCTAACAAGAACGATCAATACAATAACAGATTCTTTGATAATGATAATAATAAATTATCGAAAGCTTAGGATTAACTAAACAGAGTTTTCTTTATCACATTGCCGCATTCCCCAATAAAAAAGTTACCCTAACTAGTTTCGACAACGAACTACTTTCGTCTAAAGTTTCAGAAATGGGGTTCTACTACAACATCAAACAAAGATATGGAGAAATAGCTGTACAGAACTTAAAGAATTGGACAAAAACTAAAACTAAATTAGCTAAAGCAATCAATAGAAGAATTTTCCTATTGAAGTGTAGAAAAATTGGTATTACACCTAATCACATTAATAACGCCATCAAACCTATAAATAGATTACTTTTAAGACAAGAAATCAATTCTAACAAGAACGATCAATACAATAACAGATTCTTTGATAATGATAATAATAAATTATCGAAAGCTTAGGATTAACCAAACAGAGTTTTCTTTATCACATTGCCGCATTCCCCAATAAAAAAGTTACCCTAACTAGTTTCGGCAACGAACTACTTTCGTCTAAAGTTTCAGAAATGGGGTTCTACTACAACATCAAATAAAAATATGGAGAAATAGCTGTACAGAACTTAAAGAATTGGACAAAAACTAAAACTAAATTAGCTAAAGCAATGAATAGAAGAATTTTCCTATTGAAGTGTAGAAAAATTGGTATTACACCTAATCACATTAATAACGCCATCAAACCTATAAATAGATTTCGTTTAAGACAAGAAATCAATTCTAACAAGAACGATCAATACAATAACAGATTCTTTGATAATGATAATAATAAATTATCGAAAGCTTAGGATTAACTAAACAGAGTTTTCTTGATCACATTGCCGCATTCCCCAATAAAAAAGTTACCCTAACTAGTTTCGACAACGAACTACTGTCGTCTAAAGTTTCAGAAATGGGGTTCTACTACAACATCAAACAAAGATATGGAGAAATAGCTGTACAGAACTTGAAGAATTGGACAAAAACTAAAACTAAATTAGCTAAAGCAATGAATAGAAGAATTTTCCTATTGAAGTGTAGAAAAATTGGTATTACACCTAATCACATTAATAACGCCATCAAACCTATAAATAGATTACTTTTAAGACAAGAAATCAATTCTAACAAGAACGATCAATACAATAACAGATTCTTTGATAATGATAATAATAAATTATCGAAAGCTTAGGATTAACTAAACAGAGTTTTCTTTATCACATTGCCGCATTCCCCAATAAAAAAGTTACCCTAACTAGTTTCGGCAACGAACTACTTTCGTCTAAAGTTTCAGAAATGGGGTTCTACTACAACATCAAACAATGATATGGAGAAATAGCTGTAAAGAACTTAAAGAATTGGACAAAAACTAAAACTAAATTAGCTAAAGCAATCAATAGAAGAATTTTCCTATTGAAGTGTAGAAAAATTGGTATTACACCTAATCACATTAATAACGCCATCAAACCTATAAATAGATTACTTTTAAGACAAGAAATCAATTCTAACAAGAACGATCAATACAATAACAGATTCTTTGATAATGATAATAATAAATTATCGAAAGCTTAGGATTAACTAAACAGAGTTTTCTTTATCACATTGCCGCATTCCCCAATAAAAAAGTTACCCTAACTAGTTTCGGCAACGAACTACTTTCGTCTAAAGTTTCAGAAATGGGGTTCTACTACAACATCAAACAAAGATATGGAGAAATAGCTGTACAGAACTTAAAGAATTGGACAAAAACTAAAACTAAATTAGCTAAAGCAATGAATAGAAGAATTTTCCTATTGAAGTGTAGAAAAATTGGTATTACACCTAATCACATTAATAACCCCATCAAACCTATAAATATATTACTTTTAAGACAAGAAATCAATTCTAACAAGATCGATCAATACAATAACAGATTCTTTGATAATGATAATAATAAATTATCGAAAGCTTAGGATTAACTAAACAGAGTTTTCTTGATCACATTGCCGCATTCCCCAATAAAAAAGTTACCCTAACTAGTTTCGGCAACGAACTACTTTCGTCTAAAGTTTCAGAAATGGGGTTCTACTACAACATCAAACAAAGATATGGAGAAATAGCTGTACAGAACTTAAAGAATTGGACAAAAACTAAAACTAAATTAGCTAAAGCAATGAATAGAAGAATTTTCCTATTGAAGTGTAGAAAAATTGGTATTACACCTAATCACATTAATAACGCCATCAAACCTATAAATAGATTACTTTTAAGACAAGAAATCAATTCTAACAAGAACGATCAATACAATAACAGATTCTTTGATAATGATAATGATAAATTATCGAAAGCTTAGGATTAACTAAACAGAGTTTTCTTTATCACATTGCCGCCTTCCCCAATAAAAAAGTTACCCTAACTAGTTTCGGCAACGAACTACTTTCGTCTAAAGTTTTAGAAATGGAGTTCTACTACAACATCAAACGAAGATATGGAGAAATAGCTGTACAGAACTTGAAGAATTGGACAAAAACTAAAACTAAATTAGCTAAAGCAATGAATAGAAGAATTTTCCTATTGAAGTGTAGAAAAATTGGTATTACACCTAATCACATTAATAACGCCATCAAACCTATAAATAGATTACTTTTAAGACAAGAAATCAATTCTAACAAGAACGATCAATACAATAACAGATTCTTTAATAATGATAATAATAAATTATCGAAAGCTTAGGATTAACTGAACAGAGTTTTCTTTATCACATTGCCGCATTCCCCAATAAAAAAGTTACCCTAACTAGTTTCGGCAACGAACTACTTTCGTCTAAAGTTTCAGAAATGGGGTTCTACTACAACATCAAACAAAGATATGGAAAAATAGCTGTACAGAACTTAAAGAATTGGACAAAAACTAAAACTAAATTAGCTAAAGCACTCAATAGAAGAATTTTCCTATTGAAGTGTAGAAAAATTGGTATTACACCTAATCACATTAATAACGCCATCAAACCTATAAATAGATTACTTTTAAGACAAGAAATCAATTCTAACAAGAACGATCAATACAATAACAGATTCTTTAATAATGATAATAATAAATTATCGAAAGCTTAGGATTAACTGAACAGAGTTTTCTTTATCACATTGCCGCATTCCCCAACAAAAAAGTTACCCTAACTAGTTTCGGCAACGAACTACTTTCGTCTAAAGTTTCAGAAATGGGGTTCTACTAAAACATCAAACAAAGATATGGAGAAATAGCTGTACAGAACTTAAAGAATTGGACAAAAACTAAAACTAAATTAGCTAAAGCACTCAATAGAAGAATTTTCCTATTGAAGTGTAGAAAAATTGGTATTACACCTAATCACATTAATAACGCCATCAAACCTATAAATAGATTACTTTTAATACAAGAAATCAATTCTTACAAGAACGATCAACACAATAACAGATTCTTTGATAATGATAATAATAAATTATCGAAAGCTTAGGATTAACTAAACAGAGTTTTCTTTATCACATTGCCGCATTCCCCAATAAAAAAGTTACCCTAACTAGTTTCGACAACGAACTACTGTCGTCTAAAGTTTCAGAAATGGGGTTCTACTACAACATCAAACAAAGATATGGAGAAATAGCTGTACAGAACTTGAAGAATTGGACAAAAACTAAAACTAAATTAGCTAAAGCAATGAATAGAAGAATTTTCCTATTGAAGTGTAGAAAAATTGGTATTACACCTAATCACATTAATAACGCCATCAAACCTATAAATAGATTACTTTTAAGACAAGAAATCAATTCTAACAAGAACGATCAATACAATAACAGATTCTTTGATAATGATAATAATAAATTATCGAAAGCTTAGGATTCACTAAACAGAGTTTTCTTTATCACATTGCCGCATTCCCCAATAAAAAAGTTACCCTAACTAGTTTCGGCAACGAACTACTTTCGTCTAAAGTTTCAGAAATGGGGTTCTACTACAACATCAAACAATGATATGGAGAAATAGCTGTAAAGAACTTAAAGAATTGGACAAAAACTAAAACTAAATTAGCTAAAGCAATCAATAGAAGAATTTTCCTATTGAAGTGTAGAAAAATTGGTATTACACCTAATCACATTAATAACGCCATCAAACCTATAAATAGATTACTTTTAAGACAAGAAATCAATTCTAACAAGAACGATCAATACAATAACAGATTCTTTGATAATGATAATAATAAATTATCGAAAGCTTAGGATTAACTAAACAGAGTTTTCTTTATCACATTGCCGCATTCCCCAATAAAAAAGTTACCCTAACTAGTTTCGGCAACGAACTACTTTCGTCTAAAGTTTCAGAAATGGGGTTCTACTACAACATCAAACAAAGATATGGAGAAATAGCTGTACAGAACTTAAAGAATTGGACAAAAACTAAATTAGCTAAAGCAATCAATAGAAGAATTTCCCTATTGAAGTGTAGAAAAATTGGTATTAATCACGTTAATAACGCCATCAAACCTATAAATAAATTACTTTTAAGACAAGAAATCAATTCTAACAAGAACGATCAATACAATAACAGATTCTTTGATACTGATAATAATAAATTATCGAAAGCTTAGGATTAACTAAACAGAGTTTTCTTTATCACATTGCCGCATTCCCCAATAAAAAAGTTACCCTAACTAGTTTCGGCAACGAACTACTTTCGTCTAAAGTTTCAGAAATGGGGTTCTACTACAACATCAAACAAAGATATGGAGAAATAGCTGTACAGAACTTAAAGAATTGGACAAAAACTAAAACTAAATTAGCTAAAGCAATGAATAGAAGAATTTTCCTATTGAAGTGTAGAAAAATTGGTATTACACCTAATCACATTAATAACCCCATCAAACCTATAAATATATTACTTTTAAGACAAGAAATCAATTCTAACAAGATCGATCAATACAATAACAGATTCTTTGATAATGATAATAATAAATTATCGAAAGCTTAGGATTAACTAAACAGAGTTTTCTTGATCACATTGCCGCATTCCCCAATAAAAAAGTTACCCTAACTAGTTTCGGCAACGAACTACTTTCGTCTAAAGTTTCAGAAATGGGGTTCTACTACAACATCAAACAAAGATATGGAGAAATAGCTGTACAGAACTCAAAGAATTGGACAAAAACTAAAACTAAATTAGCTAAAGCAATGAATAGAAGAATTTTCCTATTGAAGTGTAGAAAAATTGGTATTACACCTAATCACATTAATAACGCCATCAAACCTATAAATAGATTACTTTTAAGACAAGAAATCAATTCTAACAAGAACGATCAATACAATAACAGATTCTTTGATAATGATAATGATAAATTATCGAAAGCTTAGGATTAACTAAACAGAGTTTTCTTTATCACATTGCCGCCTTCCCCAATAAAAAAGTTACCCTAACTAGTTTCGGCAACGAACTACTTTCGTCTAAAGTTTTAGAAATGGAGTTCTACTACAACATCAAACGAAGATATGGAGAAATAGCTGTACAGAACTTAAAGAATTGGACAAAAACTAAAACTAAATTAGCTAAAGCAATGAATAGAAGAATTTTCCTATTGAAGTGTAGAAAAATTGGTATTACACCTAATCACATTAATAACGCCATCAAACCTATAAATAGATTACTTTTAAGACAAGAAATCAATTCTAACAAGAACGATCAATACAATAACAGATTCTTTGATAATGATAATAATAAATTATCGAAAGCTTAGGATTAACTAAACAGAGTTTTCTTGATCACATTGCCGCATTCCCCAATAAAAAAGTTACCCTAACTAGTTTCGACAACGAACTACTTTCGTCTAAAGTTTCAGAAATGGGGTTCTACTACAACATCAAACAAAGATATGGAGAAATAGCTGTACAGAACTTAAAGAATTGGACAAAAACTAAAACTGAATTAGCTAAAGCAATGAATAGAAGAATTTTCCTATTGAAGTGTAGAAAAATTGGTATTACACCTAATCACATTAATAACGCCATCAAACCTATAAATAGATTACTTTTAAGACAAGAAATCAATTCTAACAAGAACGATCAATACAATAACAGATTCTTTGATAATGATAATAATAAATTATCGAAAGCTTAGGATTAACTAAACAGAGTTTTCTTTATCACATTGCCGCATTCCCCAATAAAAAAGTTACCCTAACTAGTTTCGACAACGAACTACTTTCGTCTAAAGTTTCAGAAATGGGGTTCTACTACAACATCAAACAAAGATATGGAGAAATAGCTGTACAGAACTTAAAGAATTGGACAAAAACTAAAACTAAATTAGCTAAAGCAATCAATAGAAGAATTTTCCTATTGAAGTGTAGAAAAATTGGTATTACACCTAATCACATTAATAACGCCATCAAACCTATAAATAGATTACTTTTAAGACAAGAAATCAATTCTAACAAGAACGATCAATACAATAACAGATTCTTTGATAATGATAATAATAAATTATCGAAAGCTTAGGATTAACTAAACAGAGTTTTCTTTATCACATTGCCGCATTCCCCAATAAAAAAGTTACCCTAACTAGTTTCGGCAACGAACTACTTTCGTCTAAAGTTTCAGAAATGGGGTTCTACTACAACATCAAATAAAAATATGGAGAAATAGCTGTACAGAACTTAAAGAATTGGACAAAAACTAAAACTAAATTAGCTAAAGCAATGAATAGAAGAATTTTCCTATTGAAGTGTAGAAAAATTGGTATTACACCTAATCACATTAATAACGCCATCAAACCTATAAATAGATTTCGTTTAAGACAAGAAATCAATTCTAACAAGAACGATCAATACAATAACAGATTCTTTGATAATGATAATAATAAATTATCGAAAGCTTAGGATTAACTAAACAGTTTTCTATATCACATTGCCGCATTCCTCAATAAAAAAGTTACCCTAACTAGTTTCGGCAACGAACTACTTTCGTCTAAAGTTTCAGAAATGGGGTTCTACTACAACATCAAACAAAGATATGGAGAAATAGCTATACAGAACTTAAAGAATTGGACAAAAACTAAAACTAAATTAGCTAAAGCAATCAATAGAAGAATTTTCCTATTGAAGTGTAGAAAAATTGGTATTACACCTAATCACATTAATAACGCCATCAAACCTATAAATAGATTACTTTTAAGACAAGAAATCAATTCTAACAAGAACGATCAATACGATAACAGATTCTTTGATAATGATAATAATAAATCATCGAAAGCTTAGGATTAACTAAACAGAGTTTTCTTTATCACATTGCCGCATTCCCCAATAAAAAAGTTACCCTAACTAGTTTCGGCAACGAACTACTTTCGTCTAAAGTTTTAGAAATGGAGTTCTACTACAACATCAAACGAAGATATGGAGAAATAGCTGTACAGAACTTAAAGAATTGGACAAAAACTAAAACTAAATTAGCTAAAGCAATGAATAGAAGAATTTTCCTATTGAAGTGTAGAAAAATTGGTATTACACCTAATCACATTAATAACGCCATCAAACCTATAAATAGATTACTTTTAAGACAAGAAATCAATTCTAACAAGAACGATCAATACAATAACAGATTCTTTAATAATGATAATAATAAATTATCGAAAGCTTAGGATTAACTAAACAGAGTTTTCTTTATCACGTTGCCGCATTCCCCAATAAAAAAGTTACCCTAACTAGTTTCGGCAACGAACTACTTTCGTCTAAAGTTTCAGAAATGGGGTTCTACTACAACATCAAACAAAGATATGGAAAAATAGCTGTACAGAACTTAAAGAATTGGACAAAAACTAAAACTAAATTAGCTAAAGCAATGAATAGAAGAATTTTCCTATTGAAGTGTAGAAAAATTGGTATTACACCTAATCACATTAATAACGCCATCAATCCTATAAATAGATTACTTTTAAGACAAGAAATCAATTCTAACAAGAACGATCAATACAATAACAGATTCTTTGATAATGATAATAATAAATTATCGAAAGCTTAGGATTAACTAAACAGAGTTTTCTTTATCACATTGCCGCATTCCCCAATAAAAAAGTTACCCTAACTAGTTTCGACAACGAACTACTTTCGTCTAAAGTTTCAGAAATGGGGTTCTACTACAACATCAAACAAAGATATGGAGAAATAGCTGTACAGAACTTAAAGAATTGGACAAAAACTAAAACTAAATTAGCTAAAGCAATGAATAGAAGAATTTTCCTATTGAAGTGTAGAAAAATTGGTATTACACCTAATCACATTAATAACGCCATCAAACCTATAAATAGATTACTTTTAAGACAAGAAATCAATTCTAACAAGAACGATCAATACAATAACAGATTCTTTGATAATGATAATAATAAATTATCGAAAGCTTAGGATTAACTAAACAGAGTTTTCTTTATCACATTGCCGCATTCCCCAATAAAAAAGTTACCCTAACTAGTTTCGGCAACGAACTACTTTCGTCTAAAGTTTCAGAAATGGGGTTCTACTACAACATCAAACAAAGATATGGAGAAATAGCTGTACAGAACTTAAAGAATTGGACAAAAACTAAAACTAAATTAGCTAAAGCAATCAATAGAAGAATTTTCCTATTGAAGTGTAGAAAAATTGGTATTACACCTAATCACATTAATAACGCCATCAAACCTATAAATAGATTACTTTTAAGACAAGAAATCAATTCTAACAAGAACGATCAATACAATAACAGATTCTTTGATAATGATAATAATAAATTATCGAAAGCTTAGGATTAACCAAACAGAGTTTTCTTTATCATATTGCCGCATTCCCCAATAAAAAAGTTACCCTAACTAGTTTCGGCAACGAACTACTTTCGTCTAAAGTTTCAGAAATGGGGTTCTACTACAACATCAAATAAAGATATGGAGAAATAGCTGTACAGAACTTAAAGAATTGGACAAAAACTAAAACTAAATTAGCTAAAGCAATCAATAGAAGAATTTTCCTATTGAAGTGTAGAAAAATTGGTATTACACCTAATCACATTAATAACGCCATCAAACCTATAAATAGATTTCGTTTAAGACAAGAAATCAATTCTAACAAGAACGATCAATACAATAACAGATTCTTTGATAATGATAATAATAAATTATCGAAAGCTTAGGATTAACTAAACAGAGTTTTCTTTATCACATTGCCGCATTCCCCAATAAAAAAGTTAGCCTAACTAGTTTCGACAACGCACTACTTTCGTCTAAAGTTTCAGAAATGGGGTTCTACTACAACATCAAACAAAGATATGGAGAAATAGCTGTACAGAACTTAAAGAATTGGACAAAAACTAAAACTAAATTAGCTAAAGCAATGAATAGAAGAATTTTCCTATTGAAGTGTAGAAAAATTGGTATTACACCTAATCACATTAATAACGCCATCAAACCTATAAATAGATTACTTTTAAGACAAGAAATCAATTCTAACAAGAACGATCAATACAATAACAGATTCTTTGATAATGATAATAATAAATTATCGAAAGCTTAGGATTAACTAAACAGAGTTTTCTTTATCACATTGCCGCATTCCCCAATAAAAAAGTTACCCTAACTAGTTTCGACAACGAACTACTTTCGTCTAAAGTTTCAGAAATGGGGTTCTACTACAACATCAAACAAAGATATGGAGAAATAGCTGTACAGAACTTAATGAATTGGACAAAAACTAAAACTAAATTAGCTAAAGCAATCAATAGAAGAATTTTCCTATTGAAGTGTAGAAAAATTGGTATTACACCTAATCACATTAATAACGCCATCAAACCTATAAATAGATTACTTTTAAGACAAGAAATCAATTCTAACAAGAACGATCAATACAATAACAGATTCTTTGATAATGATAATAATAAATTATCGAAAGCTTAGGATTAACCAAACAGAGTTTTCTTTATCACATTGCCGCATTCCCCAATAAAAAAGTTACCCTAACTAGTTTCGGCAACGAACTACTTTCGTCTAATGTTTCAGAAATGGGGTTCTACTACAACATCAAATAAAGATATGGAGAAATAGCTGTACAGAACTTAAAGAATTGGACAAAAACTAAAACTAAATTAGCTAAAGCAATGAATAGAAGAATTTTCCTATTGAAGTGTAGAAAAATTGGTATTACACCTAATCACATTAATAACGCCATCAAACCTATAAATAGATTTCGTTTAAGACAAGAAATCAATTCTAACAAGAACGATCAATACAATAACAGATTCTTTGATAATGATAATAATAAATTATCGAAAGCTTAGGATTAACTAAACAGTTTTCTCTATCACATTGCCGCATTCCTCAATAAAAAAGTTACCCTAACTAGTTTCGGCAACGAACTACTTTCGTCTAAAGTTTCAGAAATGGGGTTCTACTACAACATCAAACAAAGATATGGAGAAATAGCTATACAGAACTTAAAGAATTGGACAAAAACTAAAACTAAATTAGCTAAAGCAATCAATAGAAGAATTTTCCTATTGAAGTGTAGAAAAATTGGTATTACACCTAATCACATTAATAACGCCATCAAACCTATAAATAGATTACTTTTAAGACAAGAAATCAATTCTAACAAGAACGATCAATACGATAACAGATTCTTTGATAATGATAATAATAAATCATCGAAAGCTTAGGATTAACTAAACAGAGTTTTCTTTATCACATTGCCGCATTCCCCAATAAAAAAGTTACCCTAACTAGTTTCGGCAACGAACTACTTTCGTCTAAAGTTTTAGAAATGGAGTTCTACTACAACATCGAACGAAGATATGGAGAAATAGCTGTACAGAACTTAAAGAATTGAACAAAAACTAAATTAGCTAAAGCAATCAATAGAAGAATTTTCCTATTGAAGTGTAGAAAAATTGGTATTACACCTAATCACATTAATAACGCCATCAAACCTATAAATAGATTACTTTTAAGACAAGAAATCAATTCTAACAAGAACGATCAATACAATAACAGATTCTTTGATAATGATAATAATAAATTATCGAAAGCTTAGGATTAACCAAACAGAGTTTTCTTTATCACATTGCCGCATTCCCCAATAAAAAAGTTACCCTAACTAGTTTCGGCAACGAACTACTTTCGTCTAAAGTTTCAGAAATGGGGTTCTACTACAACATCAAACAAAGATATGGAGAAATAGCTGTACAGAACTTAAAGAATTGGACAAAAACTAAAACTAAATTAGCTAAAGCAATCAATAGAAGAATTTTCCTATTGAAGTGTAGAAAAATTGGTATTACACCTAATCACATTAATAACGCCATCAAACCTATAAATAGATTTCGTTTAAGACAAGAAATCAATTCTAACAAGAACGATCAATACAATAACAGATTCTTTGATAATGATAATTATAAATTATCGAAAGCTTAGGATTAACTAAACAGAGTTTTCTTTATCACATTGCCGCATTCCCCAATAAAAAAGTTACACTAACTAGTTTCGGCAACGAACTAATTTCGTCTAAAGTTTCAGAAATGGGGTTCTACTACAACATCAAACAAAGATATGGAGAAATAGCTGTACAGAACTTAAAGAATTGGACAAAAACTAAAACTAAATAAGCTAAAGCAATGAATAGAAGAATTTTCCTATTGAAGTGTAGAAAAATTGGTATTACACCTAATCACATTAATAACGCCATCAAACCTATAAATAGATTACTTTCAGGACAAGAAATCAATTCTAACAAGAACGATCAATACAATAACAGATTCTTTGATAATGATAATAATAAATTATCGAAAGCTTAGGATTAACTAAACAGAGTTTTCTTTATCACATTGCCGCATTCCCCAATAAAAAAGTTACCCTAACTAGTTTTGGCAACGAACTACTTTCGTCTAAAGTTTCAGAAATGGGGTTCTACTACAACATCAAACAAAGATATGGAGAAATAGCTATACAGAACTTAAAGAATTGGACAAAAACTAAAACTAAATTAGCTAAAGCAATGAATAGAAGAATTTTCATATTGAAGTGTAGAAAAATTGGTATTACACCTAATCACATTAATAGCGCCATCAAACCTATAAATAGATTACTTTTAAGACAAGAAATCAATTCTAACAAGAACGATCAATACAATAACAGATTCTTTAATAATGATAATAATAAATTATCGAAAGCTTAGGATTAACTAAACAGAGTTTTCTTTATCACATTGCCGCATTCCCCAATAAAAAAGTTACCCTAACTAGTTTCGGCAACGAACTACTTTCGTCTAAACTTTTTTATTGGGGAATGCGGCAATGTGATAAAGAAAACTCAGTTTAGTTAATCCTAAGCTTTCGATAATTTATTATTATCATTATCAAAGAATCTGTTATTGTATTGATCGTTCTTGTTAGAATTGATTTCTTGTCTTAAAAGTAATCTATTTATAGGTTTGATGGCGTTATTAATGTGATTAGGTGTAATACCAATTTTTCTACACTTCAATAGGAAAATTCTTCTATTGATTGCTTTAGCTAATTTAGTTTTAGTTTTTGTCCAATTCTTCAAGTTCTGTACAGCTATTTCTCCATATCTTTGTTTGATGTTGTAGTAGAACCCCATTTCTGAAACTTTAGACGAAAGTAGTTCGTTGGCGAAACAAGTTAGGGTAACTTTTTTATTGGGGAATGCGGCAATGTGATAAAGAAAACTCTGTTTAGTTAATCCTAAGCTTTCGATAATTTATTATTATCATTATCAAAGAATCTGTTATTGTATTGATCGTTCTTGTTAGAATTGATTTCTTGTCTTAAAAGTAATCTATTTATAGGTTTGATGGCGTTATTAATGTGATTAGGTGTAATACCAATTTTTCTACACTTCAATAGGAAAATTCTTCTATTGATTGCTTTAGCTAATTTAGTTTTAGTTTTTGTCCAATTCTTCAAGTTCTGTACAGCTATTTCTCCATATCTTTGTTTGATGTTGTAGTAGAACTCCATTCTTGAAACTTTAGACGAAAGTAGTTCGTTGCCGAAACTAGTTAGGGGAACTTTTTTATTGGGGAATGCGGCAATGTGATAAAGAAAACTCTGTTTAGTTAATTCTAAGCTTTCGATAATTTATTATTATCATTATCAAATAATCTGTTATTGTATTGATCGTTCTTGTTAGAATTGATTTCTTGTCTTAAAAGTAATCTATTTATAGGTTTGATGGCGTTATTAATGGTGATTAGGTGTAATACCAATTTTTCTACACTTCAATAGGAAAATTCTTCTATTGATTGCTTTAGCTAATTTAGTTTCAGTTTTTGTCCAATTCTTTAAGTTCTGTACAGCTATTTCTCCATATCTTTGTTTGATGTTGTAGTAGAACCCCATTTCTGAAACTTTAGTGACGAAATTAGTTCGTTGCCGTAACTAGTTAGGGTAACTTTTTTATTGGGGAATGCGGCAATGTGATAAAGAAAACTCTGTTTAGTTAATCCTAAGCTTTCGATAATTTATTATTATCATTATCAAAGAATCTGTTATTGTATTGATCGTTCTTGTTAGAATTGATTTCTTGTCTTAAAAGTAATCTATTTATAGGTTTGATGGCGTTATTAATGTGATTAGGTGTAATACCAATTTTTCTACACTTCAATAGGAAAATTCTTCTATTGATTGCTTTAGCTAATTTAGTTTTAGTTTTTGTCCAATTCTTCAAGTTCTGTACAGCTATTTCTCCATATCTTTGTTTGATGTTGTAGTAGAACCCCATTTCTGAAACTTTAGACGAAAGTAGTTCGTTGCCGAAACTAGTTAGGGTAACTTTTTTATTGGGGATGCGGCAATGTGATAAAAAAACTCTGTTTAGTTAATCATAAGCTTTCGATAATTTATTATTATCATTATCAAAGAATCTGTTATTGTATTGATCGTTCTTGTTAGAATTGATTTCTTGTCTTAAAAGTAATCTATTTGTAGGTTTGATGGCGTTATTAATGTGATTAGGTGTAATACCAATTTTTCTACACTTCAATAGGAAAATTCTTCTATTGATTGCTTTAGCTAATTTAGTTTTAGTTTTTGTCCAATTCTTTAAGTTCTGTACAGCTATTGCTCCATATCATTGTTTGATGTTGTAGTAGAACCCCATTTCTGAAACTTTAGACGAAAGTAGATCGTTGCCGAAATTAGTTAGGGTAACTTTCTTATTGGGGAATGCGGCAATGTGATAAAGAAAACTCTGTTTAGCTAATCCTAAGCTTTCGATAACTTATTATTATCATTATCAAAGAATCTGTTATTGTATTGATCGTTCTTGTTAGAATTGATTTCTTGTCTTAAAAGTAATCTATTTATAGGTTTGATGGCGTTATTAATGTGATTAGGTGTAACAGCAATTTTTCTACACTTTAATAGGAAAATTCTGCTATTGATTGCTTTAGCTAATTTAGTTTTAGTTTTTGTCCAATTCTTTAAGTTCTGTACAGCTATTGCTCCATATCATTGTTTGATGTTGTAGTAGAACCCCATTTCTGAAACTTTAGACGAAAGTAGATCGTTGCCGAAATTAGTTAGTGTAACTTTCTTATTGGGGAATGCGGCAATGTGATAAAGAAAACTCTGTTTAGCTAATCCTAAGCTTTCGATAACTTATTATTATCATTATCAAAGAATCTGTTATTGTATTGATCGTTCTTGTTAGAAATGATTTCTTGTCTTAAAAGTAATCTATTTATAGGTTTGATGGCGTTATTAATGTGATTAGGTGTAATACCAATTTTTCTACACTTCAATAGGAAAATTCTTCTATTGATTGCTTTAGCTAATTTAGTTTTAGTTTTTGTCCAATTCTTCAAGTTCTGTACAGCTATTTCTCCATATCTTTGTTTGATGTTGTAGTAGAACTCCATTCCTGAAACTTTAGACGAAAGTAGTTCGTTGCCGAAACTAGTTAGGGGAACTTTTTTATTGGGGAATGCGGCAATGTGATAAAGAAAACTCTGTTTAGTTAATTCTAAGCTTTCGATAATTTATTATTATCATTATCAAAGAATCTGTTATTGTATTGATCGTTCTTGTTAGAATTGATTTCTTGTCTTAAAAGTAATCTATTTATAGGTTTGATGGCGTTATTAATGTGATTAGGTGTAATACCAATTTTTCTACACTTCAATAGGAAAATTCTTCTATTGATTGCTTTAGCTAATTTAGTTTCAGTTTTTGTCCAATTCTTTAAGTTCTGTACAGCTATTTCTCCATATCTTTGTTTGATGTTGTAGTAGAACCCCATTTCTGAAACTTTAGACGAAATTAGTTCGTTGCCGAAACTAGTTAGGGTAACTTTTTTATTGGGGAATGCGGCAATGTGATAAAGAAAACTCTGTTTAGTTAATCCTAAGCTTTCGATAATTTATTATTATCATTATCAAAGAATCTGTTATTGTATTGATCGTTCTTGTTAGAATTGATTTCTTGTCTTAAAAGTAATCTATTTATAGGTTTGATGGCGTTATTAATGTGATTAGGTGTAATACCAATTTTTCTACACTTCAATAGGAAAATTCTTCTATTGATTGCTTTAGCTAATTTAGTTTTAGTTTTTGTCCAATTCTTCAAGTTCTGTACAGCTATTTCTCCATATCTTTGTTTGATGTTGTAGTAGAACCCCATTTCTGAAACTTTAGACGAAAGTAGTTCGTTGCCGAAACTAGTTAGGGTAACTTTTTTATTGGGGATGCGGCAATGTGATAAAAAAACTCTGTTTAGTTAATCATAAGCTTTCGATAATTTATTATTATCATTATCAAAGAATCTGTTATTGTATTGATCGTTCTTGTTAGAATTGATTTCTTGTCTTAAAAGTAATCTATTTATAGGTTTGATGGCGTTATTAATGTGATTAGGTGTAATACCAATTTTTCTACACTTCAATAGGAAAATTCTTCTATTGATTGCTTTAGCTAATTTAGTTTTAGTTTTTGTCCAATTCTTTAAGTTCTGTACAGCTATTGCTCCATATCATTGTTTGATGTTGTAGTAGAACCCCATTTCTGAAACTTTAGACGAAAGTAGATCGTTGCCGAAATTAGTTAGGGTAACTTTCTTATTGGGGAATGCGGCAATGTGATAAAGAAAACTCTGTTTAGCTAATCCTAAGCTTTCGATAACTTATTATTATCATTATCAAAGAATCTGTTATTGTATTGATCGTTCTTGTTAGAATTGATTTCTTGTCTTAAAAGTAATCTATTTATAGGTTTGATGGCGTTATTAATGTGATTAGGTGTAACAGCAATTTTTCTACACTTCAATAGGAAAATTCTTCTATTGATTGCTTTAGCTAATTTAGTTTAAATTTTTGTCCAATTCATTAAGTTCTGTACAGCTATTTCTCCATATCTTTGTTTGATGTTGTAGTAGAACCTCATTTCTGAAACATTAAACGAAAGTAGTTCGTTGCCGAAACTAGTTAGGGAGTTTTATTGGGGAATGCGGCAATGTGATAAAGAAAACTCTGTTTAGTTAATATTAAGCTTTCGATAATTTATTATTATCATTATCAAAGAATCTGTTATTGTATTGATCGTTCTTGTTAGAATTGATTTCTTCTCTTGAAAGTAAGCTATTTATAGGTTTGATGGCGTTATTAATGTGATTAGGTGTAATACCAATTTTTCTACACTTCAATAGGAAAATTTTTCTATTGATTGCTTTAGCAAATTTAGTTTTAGTTTTTGTCCAATTCTTTAAGTTCTGTACAGCTATTTCTCCATATCTTTGTTTGATGTTGTAGTAGAACCCCATTTCTGAAACTTTAGACGAAAGTAGTTCGTTGCCGAAACTAGTTAGGGTAACTTTTTTATTGGGGAATGCGGCAATGTGATAAAGAAAACTCTGTTTAGTTAATCCTAAGCTTTCGATAATTTATTATTATCATTATCAAAGAATCTGTTATTGTATTGATCGTTCTTGTTAGAATTGATTTCTTGTCTTAAAAGTAATCTATTTATAGGTTTGATGGCGTTATTAATGTGATTAGGTGTAATACCAATTTTTCTACACAGAGTTTTCTTTATCACATTGCCGCATTCCCCAATAAAAAAGTTACCCTAACTAGTTTCGGCAACGAACTACTTTCGTCTAAAGTTTCAGAAATGGGGTTCTACTACAACATCAAACAAAGATATGGAGAAATAGCTGTACAGAACTTAAAGAATTGGACAAAAACTAAAACTAAATTAGCTAAAGCAATCAATAGGAGAATTTTCCTATTGAAGTGTAGAAAAATTGGTATTACACCTAATCACATTAATAACGCCATCAAACCTATAAATAGATTACTTTTAAGACAAGAAATCAATTCTAATAAGAACGATCAATACAATAACAGATTCTTTGATAATGATAATAATAAATTATCGAAAGCTTCGGATTAACTAAACAGAGTTTTCTTTATCACATTGCCTCATTCCCCAATAAAAAAGTTACCCTAACTAGTTTCGGCAACGAACTACTTTCGTCTAAAGTTTCAGAAATGGGGTTCTACTACAACATCAAACAAAGATATGGAGAAATAGCTGTACAGAACTTAAAGAATTGGACAAAAACTAAAACTAAATTAGCTAAAGCAATCAATAGAAGAATTTTCCTATTGAAGTGTAGAAAAATTGGTATTACACCTAATCACATTAATAACGCCATCAAACCTATAAATAGATTACTTTTAAGACAAGAAATTAATTCTAACAAGAACGATCAACACAATAACAGATTCTTTGATAATGATAATAATAAATTATCGAAAGCTTAGGATTAACTAAACAGAGTTTTCTTTATCACATTGCCGCATTCCCCAATAAAAAAGTTACTCTAACTAGTTTCGGCAACGAACTACTTTCGTCTAAAGTTTCAGAAATGGGGTTCTACTACAACATCAAACAAAGATATGGAGAAATAGCTGTACAGAACTTAAAGAATTGGACAAAAACTAAAACTATATTAGCTGAAGCAATCAATAGAAGAATTTTCCTATTGAAGTGTAGAAAAATTGGTATTACACCTAATCACATTAATAACGCCATCAAACCTATAAATAGATTACTTTTAAGACAAGAAATCAATTCTAACAAGAACGATCAATACAATAACAGATTCTTTGATAATGGTGATAATAAATTATCGAAAGCTTAGGATTAACAAAACAGAGTTTTCTTTATCACATTGCCGCATTCCCCAATAAAAAAGTTACCCTAACTAGTTTCGAAAACGAACTACTTTCGTCTAAAGTTTCAGAAATGGGGTTCTACTACAACATCAAACAAAGATATGGAGAAATAGCTGTACAGAACTTAAAGAATTGGACAAAAACTAAAACTAAATTAGCTAAAGCAATCAATAGAAGAATTTTCCTATTGAAGTGTAGAAAAATTGGTATTACACCTAATCACATTAATAACGCCATCAAACCTATAAATAGATTACTTTTAAGACAAGAAATCAATCCTAACAAGAACGATCAATACAATAACAGATTCTTTGATAATGATAATAATAAATTATCGAAAGCTTAGGATTAACTAAACAGAGTTTTCTTTATCACATTGCCGCATTCCCCAATAAAAAAGTTACCCTAACTAGTTTCGGCAACGAACTACTTTCGTCTAAAGTTTCAGAAATGGGGTTCTACTACAACATCAAACAAAGATATGGAGAAATAGCTGTACAGAACTTAAAGAATTGGACAAAAACTAGAACTAAATTAGCTAAAGCCATCAATAGAAGAATTTTCCTATTGAAGTGTAGAAAAATTTGTATTACACCTAATCACATTAATAACGCCATCAAACCTATAAATAGATTACTTTTAAGACAAGAAATCAATTCTAACAAGATCGATCAATACAATAACAGATTCTTTGATAATGATAATAATAAATTATCGAAAGCTTAAGATTAACTAAACAGAGTTTTCTTTATCACATTGCCGCATTCCCCAATAAAAAAGTTACCATAACTAGTTTCGGCAACGAACTACTTTCGTCTAAAGTTTCAGAAATGGGGTTCTACTACAACATCAAACAAAGATATGGAGAAATAGCTGTACAGAACTTAAAGAATTGGACAAAAACTAAAACTAAATTAGCTAACGCAATCAATAGAAGAATTTTCCTATTGAAGTGTAGAAAAATTGGTATTACACCTAATCACATTAATAACGCCATCAAACCTATGAATAGATTACTTTTAAGACAAGAAATCAATTCTAACAAGAACGATCAATACAATAACAGATTCTTTGATAATGATAATAATAAATTATCGAAAGCTTAGGATTAACCAAACAGAGTTTTCTTCATCACATTGCCGCATTCCCCAACAAAAAAGTTACCCTAACTAGTTTCGGCAACGAACTACTTTCGTCTAAAGTTTCAGAAATGGGGTTCTACTACAACATCAAACAAAGATATGGAGAAATAGCTGTACAGAACTTAAAGAATTGGACAAAAACTAAAACTATATTAGCTAAAGCACTCAATAGAAGAATTTTCCTATTGAAGTGTAGAAAAATTGGTATTACACCTAATCACATTAATATCGCCATCAAACCTATAAATAGATTACTTTTAAGACAAGAAATCAATTCTAACAAGAACGATCAACACAATAACAGATTCTTTGATAATGATAATAATAAATTATCGAAAGCTTAGGATTAACTAAACAGAGTTTTCTTTATCACATTGCCGCATTCCCCAATAAAAAAGTTACCCTAACTAGTTTCGGCAACGAACTACTTTCGTCTAAAGTTTCAGAAATGGGGTTCTACTACAACATCAAATAAAGATATGGAGAAATAGCTGTACAGAACTTAAAGAATTGGACAAAAACTAAAACTAAATTAGCTAAAGCAATCAATAGAAGAATTTTCCTATTGAAGTGTAGAAAAATTGGTATTACACCTAATCACATTAATAACGCCATCAAACCTATAAATAGATTACTTTTAAGACAAGAAATCAATTCTAACAAGAACGATCAATACAATAACAGATTCTTTGATAATGATAATAATAAATTATCGAAAGCTTAGGATTAACTGAACAAAGTTTTCTTTATCAGATTGCCGCATTCCCCAATAAAAAAGTTACCCTAACTAGTTTCGGCAACGAACAACTTTCGTCTAAAGTTTCAGAAATGGGGTTCTACTACAACATCAAACAAAGATATGGAGAAATAGCTGTACAGAACTTAAAGAATTGGACAAAAACTAAAACTAAATTAGCTAAAGCAATCAATAGAAGAATTTTCCTATTGAAGTGTAGAAAAATTGGTATTACACCTAATCACATTAATAACGCCATCAAACCTATAAATAGATTACTTTTAAGATAAGAAATCAATTCTAACATGAACGATCAATACAATAACAGATTCTTTGATAATGATAATAATAAATTATCGGAAGCTTAGGATTAACTAAACAGAGTTTTCTTTATCACATTGCCGCATTCCCCAATTAAAAAGTTACCCTAACTAGTTTCGGCAACGAACTACTTTCGTCTGAAGTTTTAGAAATGGGGTTCTACTACAACATCAAACAAAGATATGGAGAAATAGCTGTACAGAACTTAAAAAATTGGACAAAAACTAAAACTTAATTAGCTAAAGCAATCAATAGAAGAATTTTCCTATTGAAGTGTAGAAAAATTGGTATTACACCTAATCACATTAATAACGCCATCAAACCTATAAATAGATTACTTTTAAGACAAGAAATCAATTCTAACAAGAACGATCAATACAATAACAGATTCTTTGATAATGATAATAATAAATTATCGAAAGCTTAGAATTAACTAAACAGAGTTTTCTTTATCACATTGCCGCATTCCCCAATAAAAAAGTTACCCTAACTAGTTTCGGCAACGAACTACTTTCGTCTAAAGTTTCAGAAATGGAGTTCTACTACAACATCAAACAAAGGTATGGAGAAATAGCTGTACAGAACTTAAAGAATTGGACAAAAACTAAAACTAAATTAGCTAAAGCAATCAATAGAAGAATTTTCCTATTGAAGTGTAGAAAAATTGGTATCACACCTAATCACATTAATAACGCCATCAAACCTATAAATAGATTACTTTTAAGACAAGAAATCAATTCTAATAAGAACGATCTATACAATAAGAGATTCTTTGATAATGATAATAATAAATTATCGAAAGCTTAGGATTAAGTAAACAGAGTTTTCTTTATCACATTGCCGCATTCCCCAATAAAAAAGTTACCCTAACTAGTTTCGGCAACGAACTACTTTCGTCTAAAGTTTCAGAAATGGGGTTCTACTACAACATCAAACAAAGATATGGAGAAATAGCTGTACAGAACTTAAAGAATTGGACAAAAACTAAAACTAAATTAGCTAAAGCCATCAATAGAAGAATTTTCCTATTGAAGTGTAGAAAAATTGGTATCACACCTAATCACATTAATAACGCCATCAAACCTATAAATAGATTACTTTTAAGACAAGAAATCAATTCTAATAAGAACGATCTATACAATAACAGATTCTTTGATAATGATAATAATAAATTATCGAAAGCTTAGGATTAACTAAACAGAGTTTTCTTTATCACATTGCCGCATTCCCCAATAAAAAAGTTACCCTAACTAGTTTCGGCAACGAACTACTTTCGTCTAAAGTTTCAGAAATGGGGTTCTACTACAACATCAAACAAAGATATGGAGAAATAGCTGTACAGAACTTAAAGAATTGGACAAAAACTAAAACTAAATTAGCTAAAGCCATCAATAGAAGAATTTTCCTGTTGAAGTGTAGAAAAATTGGTATTACACCTAATCACATTAATAACGCCATCAAACCTATAAATAGATTACTTTTATGACAAGAAATCAATTCTAACAAGATCGATAAAAAGTTACCATAACTAGTTTCGGCAACGAACTACTTTCGTCTAAAGTTTCAGAAATGGGGTTCTACTACAACATCAAACAAAGATATGGAGAAATAGCTGTACAGAACTTAAAGAATTGGACAAAAACTAAATTAGCTAAAGCACTCAATAGGAGAATTTTCCTATTGAAGTGTAGAAAAATTGGTATTACACCTAATCACATTAATAACGCCATCAAACCTAAAAATAGATTACTTTTAAGACAAGAAATCAATTCTAACAAGAACGATCAACACAATAACAGATTCTTTGATAATGATAATAATAAATTATCGAAAGCTTAGGATTAACTAAACAGAGTTTTCTTTATCACATTGCCGCATTCCCCAATAAAAAAGTTACCCTAACTAGTTTCGGCAACGAACTACTTTCGTCTAAAGTTTCAGAAATGGGGTTCTACTACAACATCAAACAAAGATATGGAGAAATAGCTGTACAGAACTTAAAGAATTGGACAAAAACTAAAACTAAATTAGCTAAAGCAATCAATAGAAGAATTTTCCTATTGAAGTGTAGAAAAATTGGTATTACACCTAATCACATTAATAACGCCATCAAACCTATAAATAGATTACTTTTAAGACAAGAAATCAATTCTAACAAGAACGATCAATACAATAACAGATTCTTTGATAATGATAATAATAAATTATCGAAAGCTTAGGATTAACTAAACAAAGATTTCTTTATCACATTGCCGCATTCCCCAATAAAAAAGTTACCCTAACTAGTTTCGGCAACGAACTACTTTCGTCTAAAGTTTCAGAAATGGGGTTCTACTACAACATCAAACAAAGATATGGAGAAATAGCTGTACAGAACTTAAAGAATTGGACAAAAACTAATACCAAATTAGATAAAGCAATCAATATAAGAATTTTCCTATTGAAGTGTAGAAAAATTGGTATTACACCTAATCACATTAATAACGCCATCAAACCTATAAATAGATTACTTTTAAGATAAGAAATCAATTCTAACATGAACGATCAATACAATAACAGATTCTTTGATAATGATAATAATAAATTATCGGAAGCTTAGGATTAACTAAACAGAGTTCTCTTTATCACATTGCCGCATTCCCCAATAAAAAAGTTACCCTAACTAGTTTCGGCAACGAACTACTTTCGTCTAAAGTTTCAGAAATGGGGTTCTACTACAACATCAAACAAAGATATGGAGAAATAGCTGTACAGAACTTAAAAAATTGGACAAAAACTAAAACTAAATTAGCTAAAGCAATCAATAGAAGAATTTTCCTATTGAAGTGTAGAAAAATTGGTATTACACCTAATCACATTAATAACGCCATCAAACCTATAAATAGATTACTTTTAAGACAAGAAATCAATTCTAACAAGAACGATCAATACAATAACAGATTCTTTGATAATGATAATAATAAATTATCGAAAGCTTAGAATTAACTAAACAGAGTTTTCTTTATCACATTGCCGCATTCCCCAATAAAAAAGTTACCCTAACTAGTTTCGGCAACGAACTACTTTCGTCTAAAGTTTCAGGAATGGAGTTCTACTACAACATCAAACAAAGATATGGAGAAATAGCTGTACAGAACTTAAAGAATTGGACAAAAACTAAAACTAAATTAGCTAGAGCAATCAATAGAAGAATTTTCCTATTGAAGTGTAGAAAAGTTGGTATTACACCTAATCACATTAATAACGCCATTAAACCTATAAATAGATTACTTTTAAGACAAGAAATCAATTCTAATAAGAACGATCAATACAATAACAGATTCTTTGATAATGATAATAATAAATTATCGAAAGCTTAGAATTAACTAAACAGAGTTTTCTTTATCACATTGCCGCATTCCCCAATAAAAAAGTTACGCTAACTAGTTTCGGCAACGAACTACTTTCGTCTAAAGTTTCGGGAATGGAGTTCTACTACAACATCAAACAAAGATATGGAGAAATAGCTGTACAGAACTTAAAGAATTGGACAAAAACTAAAACTAAATTAGCTAAAGCAATCAATAGAAGAATTTTCCTATTGAAGTGTAGAAAAATTGGTATTACACGTAATCACATTAATAACGCCATCAAACCTATAAATAGATTACTTTTAAGACAAGAAATCAATTCTAACAAGAACGATCAATACAATAACAGATTCTTTGATAATGATAATAATAAATTATCGAAAGCTTAGATTTAACTAAACAGAGTTTTCTTTATCACATTGCCGCATTCCCCAATAAAAAAGTTACCCTAACTAGTTTCGGCAACGAACTACTTTCGTCTAAAGTTTCAGAAATGGAGTTCTACTACAACATCAAACAAAGATATGGAGAAATAGCTGTACAGAACTTAAAGAATTGGACAAAAACTAAAACTAAATTAGCTAAAGCAATCAATAGAAGAATTTTCCTATTGAAGTGTAGAAAAATTGGTATCACACCTAATCACATTAATAACGCCATCAAACCTATAAATAGATTACTTTTAAGACAAAAAATCAATTCTAACAAGAACGATCAATACAATAACAGATTCCTTGATAATGATAATAATAAATTATCGAAAGCTTAGGATTAACCAAACAGAGTTTTCTTTATCACATTGCCGCATTCCCCAACAAAAAAGTTACCCTAACTAGTTTCGGCAACGAACTACTTTCGTCTAAAGTTTCAGAAATGGGGTTCTACTACAACATCAAACAAAGATATGGAGAAATAGCTGTACAGAACTTAAAGAATTGGACAAAAACTAAAACTAAATTAGCTAAAGCACTCAATAGAAGAATTTTCCTATTGAAGTGTAGAAAAATTGGTATTACACCTAATCACATTAATAACGCCATCAAACCTATAAATAGATTACTTTTAAGACAAGAAATCAATTCTAATAAGAACGATCAATACAATAACAGATTCTTTGATAATGATAATAATAAATTATCGAAAGCTTAGGATTAACTAAACAGAGTTTTCTTTATCACATTGCCGCATTCCCCAATAAAAAAGTTACCCTAACTAGTTTCGGCAACGAACTACTTTCGTTTAAAGTTTCAGAAATGGGGTTCTACTACAACATCAAACAAAGATATAGAGAAATAGCTGTACAGAACTTAAAGAATTGGACAAAAACTAAAACTAAATTAGCTGAAGCAATCAATAGAAGAATTTTCCTATTGAAGTGTAGAAAAATTGGTATTACACCTAATCACATTAATAACGCCATCAAACCTATAAATAGATTACTTTTAAGACAAGAAATCAATTCTAATAAGAACGATCAATACAATAACAGATTCTTTGATAATGATAATAATAAATTATCGAAAGCTTAGGATTAACTAAACAGAGTTTTCTTTATCACATTGCCGCATTTCCCAATAAAAAAGTTACCCTAACTAGTTTCGGCAACGAACTACTTTCGTCCAAAGTTTCAGAAATGGGGTTCTACTACAACATCAAACAAAGATATGGAGAAATAGCTGTACAGAACTTAAAGAATTGGACAAAAACTAAAACTAAATTAGCTAAAGCAATCAATAGAAGAATTTTCCTATTGAAGTGTAGAAAAATTGGTATTACACCTAATCACATTAATAACGCCATCAAACCTATAAATAGATTACTTTTAAGACATGAAATCAATTCTAACAAGAACGATCAATACAATAACAGATTCTTTGATAATGATAATAATAAATTATCGAAAGCTTAGGATTAACTGAACAGAGTTTTCTTTATCACATTGCCGCATTCCCCAATAAAAAAGTTACCCTAACTAGTTTCGGCAATGAACTACTTTCGTCTAAAGTTTCAGAACTGGGGTTCTACTACAACATCAAACATAGATATTGAGAAATAGCTGTACAGAACTTAAAGAATTGGACGAAAACTAAAACTAAATTAGCTGAAGCAATCAATAGAAGAATTTTCCTATTGAAGTGTAGAAAAATTGGTATTACACCTAATCACATTAATAACGCCATCAAACCTATAAATAGATTACTTTTAAGACAAGAAATCAATTCTAACAAGAACGATCATTACAGTGACAGATTCTTTGATAATGATAATAATAAATTATCGAAAGCTTAGGATTAACTAAACAGAGTTTTCTTTATCACATTGCCGCATTCCCCAATAAAAAAGTTACCCTAACTAGTTTCGGCAACGAACTACTTTCGTCTAAAGTTTCAGAAATGGGGTTCTACTACAACATCAAACAAAGATATGGAGAAATAGCTGTACAGAACTTAAAGAATTGGACAAAAACTAAAACTAAATTAGCTAAAGCAATCAATAGAAGAATTTTCCTATTGAAGTGTAGAAAAATTGGTATTACACCTAATCACATTAATAACGCCATCAAACCTATAAATAGATTACTTTTAAGACAAGAAATCAATTCTAATAAGAACGATCAATACAATAACAGATTCTTTGATAATGATAATAATAAATTATCGAAAGCTTAGGATTAATTAAACAGAGTTTTCTTTATCACATTGCCGCATTCCCCAATAAAAAAGTTACCCTAACTAGTTTCGGCAACGAACTACTTTCGTTTAAAGTTTCAGAAATGGGGTTCTACTACAACATCAAACAAAGATATGGAGAAATAGCTGTACAGAACTTAAAGAATTGGACAAAAACTAAAACTAAATTAGCTGAAGCAATCAATAGAAGAATTTTCCTATTGAAGTGTAGAAAAATTGGTATTACACCTAATCACATTAATAACGCCATCAAACCTATAAATAGATTACTTTTAAGACAAGAAATCAATTCTAATAAGAACGATCAATACAATAACAGATTCTTTGATAATGATAATAATAAATTATCGAAAGCTTAGGATTAATTAAACAGAGTTTTCTTTATCACATTGCCGCATTCCCCAATAAAAAAGTTACCCTAACTAGTTTCGGCAACGAACTACTTTCGTTTAAAGTTTCAGAAATGGGGTTCTACTACAACATCAAACAAAGATATAGAGAAATAGCTGTACAGAACTTAAAGAATTGGACAAAAACTAAAACTAAATTAGCTAAAGCAATCAATAGAAGAATTTTCCTATTGAAGTGTAGAAAAATTGGTATTACACCTAATCACATTAATAACGCCATCAAACCTATAAATAGATTACTTTTAAGACAAGAAATCAATTCTAACAAGAACGATCAATACAATAACAGATTCCTTGATAATGATAATAATAAATTATCGAAAGCTTAGGATTAACCAAACAGAGTTTTCTTTATCACATTGCCGCATTCCCCAACAAAAAAGTTACCCTAACTAGTTTCGGCAACGAACTACTTTCGTCTAAAGTTTCAGAAATGGGGTTCTACTACAACATCAAACAAAGATATGGAGAAATAGCTGTACAGAACTTAAAGAATTGGACAAAAACTAAAACTAAATTAGCTAAAGCACTCAATAGAAGAATTTTCCTATTGAAGTGTAGAAAAATTGGTATTACACCTAATCACATTAATAACGCCATCAAACCTATAAATAGATTACTTTTAAGACAAGAAATCAATTCTAATAAGAACGATCAATACAATAACAGATTCTTTGATAATGATAATAATAAATTATCGAAAGCTTAGGATTAACTAAACAGAGTTTTCTTTATCACATTGCCGCATTCCCCAATAAAAAAGTTACCCTAACTAGTTTCGGCAACGAACTAATTTCGTCACAAGTTTCAGAAATGGGGTTCTACTACAACATCAAACAAAGATATGGAGAAATAGCTGTACAGAACTTAAAGAATTGGACAAAAACTAAAACTAAATTAGCTGAAGCAATCAATAGAAGAATTTTCCTATTGAAGTGTAGAAAAATTGGTATTAAACCTAATCACATTAATAACGCCATCAAACCTATAAATAGATTACTTTTAAGACAAGAAATCAATTCTAATAAGAACGATCAATACAATAACAGATTCTTTGATAATGATAATAATAAATTATCGAAAGCTTAGGATTAATTAAACAGAGTTCTCTTTATCACATTGCCGCATTCCCCAATAAAAAAGTTACCCTAACTAGTTTCGGCAACGAACTACTTTCGTTTAAAGTTTCAGAAATGGGGTTCTACTACAACATCAAACAAAGATATAGAGAAATAGCTGTACAGAACTTAAAGAATTGGACAAAAACTAAAACTAAATTAGCTGAAGCAATCAATAGAAGAATTTTCCTATTGAAGTGTAGAAAAATTGGTATTACACCTAATCACATTAATAACGCCATCAAACCTATAAATAGATTACTTTTAAGACAAGAAATCAATTCTAATAAGAACGATCAATACAATAACAGATTCTTTGATAATGATAATAATAATTTATCGAAAGCTTAGGATTAACTAAACAGAGTTTTCTTTATCACATTGCCTCATTCCCCAATAAAAAAGTTACCCTAACTAGTTTCGGCAACGAACTACTTTCGTCTAAAGTTTCAGAAATGGGGTTCTACTACAAAATCAAACAAAGGTATGGAGAAATAGCTGTACAGAACTTAAAGAATTGGACAAAAACTAAAACTAAATTAGCTAAAGCAATCAATAGAAGAATTTTCCTATTGAAGTGTAGAAAAATTGGTATTACACCTAATCACATTAATAACGCCATCAAACCTATAAATAGATTACTTTTAAGACAAGAAATCAATTCTAACAAGAACGATCAATACAATAACAGATTCTTTGATAATGATAATAATAAATTATCGAAAGCTTAGAATTAACTAAAGAGAGTTTTCTTTATCACATTGCCGCATTCCCCAATAAAAAAGTTACCCTAACTAGTTTCGGCAACGAACTACTTTCGTCTAAAGTTTCAGGAATGGAGTTCTACTACAACATCAAACAAAGATATGGAGAAATAGCTGTACAGAACTTAAAGAATTGGACAAAAACTAAAACTAAATTAGCTAAAGCAATCAATAGAAGAATTTTCCTATTGAAGTGTAGAAAAATTGGTATTACACCTAATCACATTAATAACGCCATCAAACCTTTAAATAGATTACTTTTAAGACAAGAAATTAATTCTAACAAGAACGATCAACACAATAACAGATTCTTTGATAATGATAATAATAAATTATCGACGGCTTAGGATTAACTAAACAGAGTTTTCTTTATCACATTGCCGCATTCCCCAATAAAAAAGTTACCCTAACTAGTTTCGGCAACGAACTACTTTCGTCTAAAGTTTCAGAAATGGGGTTCTACTACAACATCAAATAAAGATATGGAGAAATAGCTGTACAGAACTTAAAGAATTGGACAAAAACTAAAACTAAATTAGCTAAAGCAATCAATAGAAGAATTTTCCTATTGAAGTGTAGAAAAATTGGTATTACACCTAATCACATTAATAACGCCATCAAACCTATAAATAGATTACTTTTAAGACAAGAAATCAATTCTAACAAGAACGATCAATACAATAACAGATTCTTTGATAATGATAATAATAAATTATCGAAAGCTTAGGATTAACTAAACAGAGTTTTCTTTATCACATTGCCGCATTCCCCAATAAAAAGTTACCCTAACTAGTTCCGGCAACGAACGACTTTCGTCTAAAGTTTCAGAAATGGGGTTCTACTACAACATCAAACATAGATATGGAGAAATAGCTGTACAGAACTTAAAGAATTGGACAAAAACTAAAACTAAATTAGCTGAAGCAATCAATAGAAGAATTTTCCTATTGAAGTGTAGAAAAATTGGTATTACACCTAATCACATTAATAACGCCATCAAACCTATAAATAGATTACTTTTAAGACAAGAAATCAATTCTAATAAGAACGATCATTACAATAACAGATTCTTTGATAATGATAATAATAAATTATCGAAAGCTTAGGATTAACTAAACAGAGTTTTCTTTATCACATTGCCGCATTCCCCAATAAAAAAGTTACCCTAACTAGTTTCGGCAACGAACTACTTTCGTCTAAAGTTTCAGAAATGGGGTTCTACTACAACATCAAACAAAGATATGGAGAAATAGCTGTACAGAACTTAAAGAATTGGACAAAAACTAAAACTAAATTAGCTAAAGCAATCAATAGAAGAATTTTCCTATTGAAGTGTAGAAAAATTGGTATTACACCTAATCACATTAATAACGCCATCAAACCTATAAATAGATTACTTTTAAGACAAGAAATCAATTCTAACAAGAACGATCAATACAATAACAGATTCTTTGATAATGATAATAATAAATTATCGAAAGCTTAGGATTAACTAAACAGAGTTTTCTTTATCACATTGCCGCATTCCCCAATAAAAAAGTTACTCTAACTAGTTTCGGCAACGAACTACTTTCGTCTAAAGTTTCAGAAATGGGGTTCTACTACAACATCAAACATAGATATGGAGAAATAGCTGTACAGAACTTAAAGAATTGGACAAAAACTAAAACTAAATTAGCTGAAGCAATCAATAGAAGAATTTTCCTATTGAAGTGTAGAAAAATTGGTATTACACCTAATCACATTAATAACGCCATCAAACCTATAAATAGATTACTTTTAAGACAAGAAATCAATTCTAATAAGAACGATCATTACAATAACAGATTCTTTGATAATGATAATAATAAATTATCGAAAGCTTAGGATTAACTAAACAGAGTTTTCTTTATCACATTGCCGCATACCCCAATAAAAAAGTTACCCTAACTAGTTTCGGCAACGAACTACTTTCGTCTAAAGTTTCAGAAATGGGGTTCTACTACAACATCAAACAAAGATATGGAGAAATAGCTGTACAGAACTTAAAGAATTGGACAAAAACTAAAACTAAATTAGCTAAAGCAATCAATAGAAGAATTTTCCTATTGAAGTGTAGAAAAATTGGTATTACACCTAATCACATTAATAACGCCATCAAACCTATAAATAGATTACTTTTAAGACAAGAAATCAATTCTAACAAGAACGATCAATACAATAACAGATTCTTTGATACTGATAATAATAAATTATCGAAAGCTTAGGATTAACTAAACAGAGTTTTCTTTATCACATTGCCGCATTCCCCAATAAAAAAGTTACTCTAACTAGTTTCGGCAACGAACTACTTTCGTCTAAAGTTTCAGAAATGGGGTTCTACTACAACATCAAACATAGATATGGAGAAATAGCTGTACAGAACTTAAAGAATTGGACAAAAACTAAAACTAAATTAGCTGAAGCAATCAATAGAAGAATTTTCCTATTGAAGTGTAGAAAAATTGGTATTACACCTAATCACATTAATAACGCCATCAAACCTATAAATAGATTACTTTTAAGACAAGAAACCAATTCTAACAAGAACGATCATTACAATAACAGATTCTTTGATAATGATAATAATAAATTATCGAAAGCTTAGGATTAACTAAACAGAGTTTTCTTTATCACATTGCCGCATTCCCCAATAAAAAAGTTACCCTAACTAGTTTCGGCAACGAACTACTTTCGTCTAAAGTTTCAGAAATGGGGTTCTACTACAACATCAAACAAAGATATGGAGAAATAGCTGTACAGAACTTAAAGAATTGGACAAAAACTGAAACTAAATTAGCTAAAGCAATCAATAGAAGAATTTTTCTATTGAAGTGTAGAAAAATTGGTATTACACCTAATCACATTAATAACGCCATCGAACCTATAAATAGATTACTTTTAAGACAAGAAATCAATTCTAACAGGAACGATCAATACAATAACAGATTCTTTGATAATGATAATAATAAATTATCGAAAGCTTAGAATTAACTAAACAGAGTTTTCTTTATCACATTGCCGCATTCCCCAATAAAAAAGTTACCCTAACTAGTTTCGGCAACGAACTACTTTCGTCTAAAGTTTCAGAAATGGGGTTCTACTACAACATCAAACAAAGATATGGAGAAATAGCTGTACAGAACTTAAAGAATTGGACAAAAACAAAAACTAAATTAGCTAAAGCAATCAATAGAAGAATTTTCCTATTGAAGTGTAGAAAAATTGGTATTACACCTAATCACATTAATAACGCCATCAAACCTATAAATAGATTACTTTTAAGACTAGAAATCAATTCTAATAAGAACGATCAATACAATAACAGATTCTTTGATAATGATAATAATAAATTATCGAAAGCTTAGGATTAACTAAACAGAGTTTTCTTTATCACATTGCCGCATTCCCCAATAAAAAAGTTACCCTAACTAGTTTCGGCAACGAACTACTTTCGTCTAAAGTTTCAGAAATGGGGTTCTACTAAAACATCCAACAAAGATATGGAGAAATAGCTGTACAGAACTTAAAGAATTGGACAAAAACTAAAACTAAATTAGCTAAAGCAATCAATAGAAGAATTTTCCTATTGAAGTGTAGAAAAATTGGTATTACACCTAATCACATTAATAACGCCATCAAACCTATAAATAGATTACTTTTAAGACAAGAAATCAATTCTAACAAGAACGATCAATACAATAACAGATTCTTTGATAATGATAATAATAAATTATCGAAAGCTTAGGATTAACTAAACAGGGTTTTCTTTATCACATTGCCGCATTCCCCAATAAAAAAGTTACCCTAACTAGTTTCGGCAACGAACTGCTTTCGTCTAAAGTTTCAGAAATGGGGTTCTACTACAACATCAAACATAGATATGGAGAAATAGCTGTACAGAACTTAAAGAATTGGACAAAAACTAAAACTAAATTAGCTGAAGCAATCAATAGAAGAATTTTCCTATTGAAGTGTAGAAAAATTGGTATTACACTTAATCACATTAATAACGCCATCAAACCTATAAATAGATTACTTTTAAGACAAGAAATCAATTCTAACAAGAACGATCATTACAGTGACAGATTCTTTGATAATGATAATAATAAATTATCGAAAGCTTAGGATTAACTAAACAGAGTTTTCTTTATCACATTGCCGCATTCCCCAATAAAAAAGTTACCCTAACTAGTTTCGGCAACGAACTACTTTCGTCTAAAGTTTCAGAAATAGGGTTCTACTACAACATCAAACATAGATATGGAGAAATAGCTGTACAGAACTTGAAGAATTGGACAAAAACTGAAACTAAATTAGCTGAAGCAATCAATAGAAGAATTTTCCCATTGAAGTGTAGAAAAATTGGTATTACACCTAATCACATTAATAACGCCATCAAACCTATAAATAGATTACTTTTAAGACAAGAAATCAATTCTAACAAGAACGATCATTACAATAACAGATTCTTTGATAATGATAATAATAAATTATCGAAAGCTGAGGATTAACTAAACAGAGTTTTCTTTATCACATTGCCGCATTCCCCAATACCTAACTAGTTTCGGCAACGAACTACTTTCGTCTAAAGTTTCAGAAATGGGGTTCTACTACAACATCAAACAAAGATATGGAGAAATAGCTGTACAGAACTTAAAGAATTTGACAAAAACTAAAACTAAATTAGCTAAAGCAATCAATAGAAGAATTTTCCTATTGAAGTGTAGAAAAATTGGCATTACACCTAATCACATTAATAACGCCATCAAACCTATAAATAGATTACTTTTAAGACAAGAAATCAATTCTAACAAGAACGATCAATACAATAACAGATTCTTTGATAATGATAATAATAAATTATCGAATGCTTAGGATTAATTAAACAGAGTTTTCTTTATCACATTGCCGCATTCCCCAATAAAAAAGTTACCCTAACTAGTTTCGGCAACGAACTACTTTCGTCTAAAGTTTCTGAAATGGGGTTCTACTACAATATCAAACAAAGATATGGAGAAATAGCTGTACAGAACTTAAAGAATTGGACAAAAACTAAAACTAAATTAGCTAAAGCAATCAATAGAAGAATTTTCCTATTGAAGTGTAGAAAAATTGGTATTACACCTAATCACATTAATAACGCCATCAAACCTATAAATAGATTACTTTCAAGACAAGAAATCAATTCTAATAAGAACGATCAATACAATAACAGATTCTTTGATAATGATAATAATAAATTATCGAAAGCTTAGGATTAACTAAACAGAGTTTTCTTTATCACATTGCCTCATTCCCCAATAAAAAAGTTACCCTAACTAGTTTCGGCAACGAACTACTTTCGTCTAAAGTTTCAGAAATGGGGTTCTACTACAACATCAAACAAAGATATGGAGAAATAGCTGTACAGAACTTAAAGAATTGGACAAAAACTAAAACTAAATTAGCTAAAGCAATCAATAGAAGAATTTTCCTATTGAAGTGTAGAAAAATTGGTATTACACCTAATCACATTAATAACGCCATCAAACCTTTAAATAGATTACTTTTAAGACAAGAAATTAATTCTAACAAGAACGATCAACACAATAACAGATTCTTTGATAATGATAATAATAAATTATCGACGGCTTAGGATTAACTAAACAGAGTTTTCTTTATCACATTGCCGCATTCCCCAATAAAAAATTTACCCTAACTAGTTTCGGCAACGAACTACTTTCGTCTAAAGTTTCAGAAATGGGGTTCTACTACAACATCAAACAAAGATATGGAGAAATAGCTGTACAAAACTTAAAGAATTGGACAAAAACTAAAACTAAATTAGCTAAAGCAATCAATAGAAGAATTTTCCTATTGAAGTGTAGAAAAATTGGTATTACACCTAATCACATTAATAACGCCATCAAACCTATAAATAGATTACTTTTAAGACAAGAAATCAATTCTAACAAGAACGATCAATACAATAACAGATTCTTTGATAATGATAATAATAAATTATCGAAAGCTTAGGATTAACTAAACAGAGTTTTCTTTATCACATTGCCGCATACCCCAATAAAAAAGTTACCCTAACTAGTTTCGGCAACGAACTACTTTCGTCTAAAGTTTCAGAAATGGGGTTCTACTACAACATCAAACAAAGATATGGAGAAATAGCTGTACAGAACTTAAAGAATTGGACAAAAACTAAAACTAAATTAGCTAAAGCAATCAATAGAAGAATTTTCCTATTGAAGTGTAGAAAAATTGGTATTACACCTAATCACATTAATAACGCCATCAAACCTATAAATAGATTACTTTTAAGACAAGAAATCAATTCTAACAAGAACGATCAATACAATAACAGATTCTTTGATACTGATAATAATAAATTATCGAAAGCTTAGGATTAACTAAACAGAGTTTTCTTTATCACATTGCCGCATTCCCCAATAAAAAAGTTACTCTAACTAGTTTCGGCAACGAACTACTTTCGTCTAAAGTTTCAGAAATGGGGTTCTACTACAACATCAAACATAGATATGGAGAAATAGCTGTACAGAACTTAAAGAATTGGACAAAAACTAAAACTAAATTAGCTGAAGCAATCAATAGAAGAATTTTCCTATTGAAGTGTAGAAAAATTGGTATTACACCTAATCACATTAATAACGCCATCAAACCTATAAATAGATTACTTTTAAGACAAGAAACCAATTCTAACAAGAACGATCATTACAATAACAGATTCTTTGATAATGATAATAATAAATTATCGAAAGCTTAGGATTAACTAAACAGAGTTTTCTTTATCACATTGCCGCATTCCCCAATAAAAAAGTTACCCTAACTAGTTTCGGCAACGAACTACTTTCGTCTAAAGTTTCAGAAATGGGGTTCTACTACAACATCAAACAAAGATATGGAGAAATAGCTGTACAGAACTTAAAGAATTGGACAAAAACTGAAACTAAATTAGCTAAAGCAATCAATAGAAGAATTTTTCTATTGAAGTGTAGAAAAATTGGTATTACACCTAATCACATTAATAACGCCATCGAACCTATAAATAGATTACTTTTAAGACAAGAAATCAATTCTAACAGGAACGATCAATACAATAACAGATTCTTTGATAATGATAATAATAAATTATCGAAAGCTTAGAATTAACTAAACAGAGTTTTCTTTATCACATTGCCGCATTCCCCAATAAAAAAGTTACCCTAACTAGTTTCGGCAACGAACTACTTTCGTCTAAAGTTTCAGAAATGGGGCTCTACTACAACATCAAACAAAGATATGGAGAAATAGCTGTACAGAACTTAAAGAATTGGACAAAAACAAAAACTAAATTAGCTAAAGCAATCAATAGAAGAATTTTCCTATTGAAGTGTAGAAAAATTGGTATTACACCTAATCACATTAATAACGCCATCAAACCTATAAATAGATTACTTTTAAGACTAGAAATCAATTCTAATAAGAACGATCAATACAATAACAGATTCTTTGATAATGATAATAATAAATTATCGAAAGCTTAGGATTAACTAAACAGAGTTTTCTTTATCACATTGCCGCATTCCCCAATAAAAAAGTTACCCTAACTAGTTTCGGCAACGAACTACTTTCGTCTAAAGTTTCAGAAATGGGGTTCTACTAAAACATCCAACAAAGATATGGAGAAATAGCTGTACAGAACTTAAAGAATTGGACAAAAACTAAAACTAAATTAGCTAAAGCAATCAATAGAAGAATTTTCCTATTGAAGTGTAGAAAAATTGGTATTACACCTAATCACATTAATAACGCCATCAAACCTATAAATAGATTACTTTTAAGACAAGAAATCAATTCTAACAAGAACGATCAATACAATAACAGATTCTTTGATAATGATAATAATAAATTATCGAAAGCTTAGGATTAACTAAACAGGGTTTTCTTTATCACATTGCCGCATTCCCCAATAAAAAAGTTACCCTAACTAGTTTCGGCAACGAACTACTTTCGTCTAAAGTTTCAGAAATGGGGTTCTACTACAACATCAAACATAGATATGGAGAAATAGCTGTACAGAACTTAAAGAATTGGACAAAAACTAAAACTAAATTAGCTGAAGCAATCAATAGAAGAATTTTCCTATTGAAGTGTAGAAAAATTGGTATTACACTTAATCACATTAATAACGCCATCAAACCTATAAATAGATTACTTTTAAGACAAGAAATCAATTCTAACAAGAACGATCATTACAGTGACAGATTCTTTGATAATGATAATAATAAATTATCGAAAGCTTAGGATTAACTAAACAGAGTTTTCTTTATCACATTGCCGCATTCCCCAATAAAAAAGTTACCCTAACTAGTTTCGGCAACGAACTACTTTCGTCTAAAGTTTCAGAAATAGGGTTCTACTACAACATCAAACATAGATATGGAGAAATAGCTGTACAGAACTTGAAGAATTGGACAAAAACTGAAACTAAATTAGCTGAAGCAATCAATAGAAGAATTTTCCCATTGAAGTGTAGAAAAATTGGTATTACACCTAATCACATTAATAACGCCATCAAACCTATAAATAGATTACTTTTAAGACAAGAAATCAATTCTAACAAGAACGATCATTACAATAACAGATTCTTTGATAATGATAATAATAAATTATCGAAAGCTGAGGATTAACTAAACAGAGTTTTCTTTATCACATTGCCGCATTCCCCAATACCTAACTAGTTTCGGCAACGAACTACTTTCGTCTAAAGTTTCAGAAATGGGCTTCTACTACAACATCAAACAAAGATATGGAGAAATAGCTGTACAGAACTTAAAGAATTTGACAAAAACTAAAACTAAATTAGCTAAAGCAATCAATAGAAGAATTTTCCTATTGAAGTGTAGAAAAATTGGCATTACACCTAATCACATTAATAACGCCATCAAACCTATAAATAGATTACTTTTAAGACAAGAAATCAATTCTAACAAGAACGATCAATACAATAACAGATTCTTTGATAATGATAATAATAAATTATCGAATGCTTAGGATTAATTAAACAGAGTTTTCTTTATCACATTGCCGCATTCCCCAATAAAAAAGTTACCCTAACTAGTTTCGGCAACGAACTACTTTCGTCTAAAGTTTCTGAAATGGGGTTCTACTACAACATCAAACAAAGATATGGAGAAATAGCTGTACAGAACTTAAAGAATTGGACAAAAACTAAAACTAAATTAGCTAAAGCAATCAATAGAAGAATTTTCCTATTGAAGTGTAGAAAAATTGGTATTACACCTAATCACATTAATAACGCCATCAAACCTATAAATAGATTACTTTCAAGACAAGAAATCAATTCTAATAAGAACGATCAATACAATAACAGATTCTTTGATAATGATAATAATAAATTATCGAAAGCTTAGGATTAACTAAACAGAGTTTTCTTTATCACATTGCCTCATTCCCCAATAAAAAAGTTACCCTAACTAGTTTCGGCAACGAACTACTTTCGTCTAAAGTTTCAGAAATGGGGTTCTACTACAACATCAAACAAAGATATGGAGAAATAGCTGTACAGAACTTAAAGAATTGGACAAAAACTAAAACTAAATTAGCTAAAGCAATCAATAGAAGAATTTTCCTATTGAAGTGTAGAAAAATTGGTATTACACCTAATCACATTAATAACGCCATCAAACCTTTAAATAGATTACTTTTAAGACAAGAAATTAATTCTAACAAGAACGATCAACACAATAACAGATTCTTTGATAATGATAATAATAAATTATCGACGGCTTAGGATTAACTAAACAGAGTTTTCTTTATCACATTGCCGCATTCCCCAATAAAAAATTTACCCTAACTAGTTTCGGCAACGAACTACTTTCGTCTAAAGTTTCAGAAATGGGGTTCTACTACAACATCAAACAAAGATATGGAGAAATAGCTGTACAGAACTTAAAGAATTGGACAAAAACTAAAACTAAATTAGCTAAAGCAATCAATAGAAGAATTTTCCTATTGAAGTGTAGAAAAATTGGTATTACACCTAATCACATTAATAACGCCATCAAACCTATAAATAGATTACTTTTAAGACAAGAAATCAATTCTAACAAGAACGATCAATACAATAACAGATTCTTTGATAATGATAATAATAAATTATCGAAAGCTTAGGATTAACTAAACAGAGTTTTCTTTATCACATTGCCGCATTCCCCAATAAAAAGTTACCCTAACTAGTTTCGGCAACGAACTACTTTCGTCTAAAGTTTCAGAAATGGGGTTCTACTACAACATCAAACATAGATATGGAGAAATAGCTGTACAGAACTTAAAGAATTGGACAAAAACTAAAACTAAATTAGCTGAAGCAATCAATAGAAGAATTTTCCTATTGAAGTGTAGAAAAATTGGTATTACACCTAATCCCATTAATAACGCCATCAAACCTATAAATAGATTACTTTTAAGACAAGAAATCAATTCTAATAAGAACGATCATTACAATAACAGATTCTTTGATAATGATAATAATAAATTATCGAAAGCTTAGGATTAATTAAACAGAGTTTTCTTTATCACATTGCCGCATTCCTCAATAAAAAAGTTACCCTAACTAGTTTCGGCAACGAACTACTTTCGTCTAAAGTTTCAGAAATGGGGTTCTACTACAACATCAAACAAAGATATGGAGAAATAGCTGTACAGAACTTAAAGAATTGGACAAAAACTAAAACTAAATTAGCTAAAGCAATCAATAGAAGAATTTTCCTATTGAAGTGTAGAAAAATTGGTATTACACCTAATCACATTAATAACGCCATCAAACCTATAAATAGATTACTTTTAAGACAAGAAATCAATTCTAACAAGAACGATCAATACAATAACAGATTCTTTGATAATGATAATAATAAATTATCGAAAGCTTAGGATTAACTAAACAGAGTTTTCTTTATCACATTGCCGCATTCCCCAATAAAAAAGTTACTCTAACTAGTTTCGGCAACGAACTACTTTCGTCTAAAGTTTCAGAAATGGGGTTCTACTACAACATCAAACATAGATATGGAGAAATAGCTGTACAGAACTTAAAGAATTGGACAAAAACTAAAACTAAATTAGCTGAAGCAATCAATAGAAGAATTTTCCTATTGAAGTGTAGAAAAATTGGTATTACACCTAATCACATTAATAACGCCATCAAACCTATAAATAGATTACTTTTAAGACAAGAAACCAATTCTAACAAGAACGATCATTACAATAACAGATTCTTTGATAATGATAATAATAAATTATCGAAAGCTTAGGATTAACTAAACAGAGTTTTCTTTATCACATTGCCGCATTCCCCAATAAAAAAGTTACCCTAACTAGTTTCGGCAACGAACTACTTTCGTCTAAAGTTTCAGAAATGGGGTTCTACTACAACATCGAACAAAGATATGGAGAAATAGCTGTACAGAACTTAAAGAATTGGACAAAAACTGAAACTAAATTAGCTAAAGCAATCAATAGAAGAATTTTCCTATTGAAGTGTAGAAAAATTGGTATCACACCTAATCACATTAATAACGCCATCAAACCTATAAATAGATTACTTTTAAGACAAGAAATCAATTCTAACAAGAACGATCAATACAATAACAGATTCTTTGATAATGATAATAATAAATTATCGAAAGCTTAGGATTAACTAAACAGAGTTTTCTTCATCACATTGCCGCATTCCCCAATAAAAAAGTTACCCTAACTAGTTTCGGCAACGAACTACTTTCGTCTAAAGTTTCAGAAATGGGGTTCTACTACAACATCAAACAAAGATATGGAGAAATAGCTGTACAGAACATAAAGAATTGGACAAAAACTGAAACTAAATTAGCTAAAGCAATCAATAGAAGAATTTTCCTATTGAAGTGTAGAAAAATTGGTATTACACCTAATCACATTAATAACGCCATCGAACCTACAAATAGATTACTTTTAAGACAAGAAATCAATTCTAACAAGAACGATCAATACAATAACAGATTCTTTGATAATGATAATAATAAATTATCGAAAGCTTAGAATTAACTAAACAGAGTTTTCTTTATCACATTGCCGCATTCCCCAATAAAAAAGTTACCCTAACTAGTTTCGGCAACGAACTACTCTCGTCTAAAGTTTCAGAAATGGGGTTCTACTACAACATCAAAAAAAGATATGGAGAAATAGCTGTACAGAACTTAAAGAATTTGACAAAAACTAAAACTAAATTAGCTAAAGCAATCAATATAAGAATTTTCCTATTGAAGTGTAGAAAAATTGGCATTACACCTAATCACATTAATAACGCCATCAAACCTATAAATAGATTACTTTTAAGACAAGAAATCAATTCTAACAAGAACGATCAATACAATAACAGATTCTTTGATAATGATAATAATAAATTATCGAATGCTTAGGATTAATTAAACAGAGTTTTCTTTATCACATTGCCGCATTCCCCAATAAAAAAGTTACCCTAACTAGTTTCGGCAACGAACTACTTTCGTCTAAAGTTTCTGAAATGGGGTTCTACTACAACATCAAACAAAGATATGGAGAAATAGCTGTACAGAACTTAAAGAATTGGACAAAAACTAAAACTAAATTAGCTAAAGCAATCAATAGAAGAATTTTCCTATTGAAGTGTAGAAAAATTGGTATTACACCTAATCACATTAATAACGCCATCAAACCTATAAATAGATTACTTTCAAGACAAGAAATCAATTCTAATAAGAACGATCAATACAATAACAGATTCTTTGATAATGATAATAATAAATTATCGAAAGCTTAGGATTAACTAAACAGAGTTTTCTTTATCACATTGCCTCATTCCCCAATAAAAAAGTTACCCTAACTAGTTTCGGCAACGAACTACTTTCGTCTAAAGTTTCAGAAATGGGGTTCTACTACAACATCAAACAAAGATATGGAGAAATAGCTGTACAGAACTTAAAGAATTGGACAAAAACTAAAACTAAATTAGCTAAAGCAATCAATAGAAGAATTTTCCTATTGAAGTGTAGAAAAATTGGTATTACACCTAATCACATTAATAACGCCATCAAACTTTTAAATAGATTACTTTTAAGACAAGAAATTAATTCTAACAAGAACGATCAACACAATAACAGATTCTTTGATAATGATAATAATAAATTATCGACGGCTTAGGATTAACTAAACAGAGTTTTCTTTATCACATTGCCGCATTCCCCAATAAAAAAGTTACCCTAACTAGTTTCGGCAACGAACTACTTTCGTCTAAAGTTTCAGAAATGGGGTTCTACTACAACATCAAACAAAGATATGGAGAAATAGCTGTACAGAACTTAAAGAATTGGACAAAAACTAAAACTAAATTAGCTAAAGCAATCAATAGAAGAATTTTCCTATTGAAGTGTAGAAAAATTGGTATTACACCTAATCACATTAATAACGCCATCAAACCTATAAATAGATTACTTTTAAGACAAGAAATCAATTCTAACAAGAACGATCAATACAATAACAGATTCTTTGATAATGATAATAATAAATTATCGAAAGCTTAGGATTAACTAAACAGAGTTTTCTTTATCACATTGCCGCATTCCCCAATAAAAAGTTACCCTAACTAGTTTCGGCAACGAACTACTTTCGTCTAAAGTTTCAGAAATGGGGTTCTACTACAACATCAAACATAGATATGGAGAAATAGCTGTACAGAACTTAAAGAATTGGACAAAAACTAAAACTAAATTAGCTGAAGCAATCAATAGAAGAATTTTCCTATTGAAGTGTAGAAAAATTGGTATTACACCTAATCACATTAATAACGCCATCAAACCTATAAATAGATTACTTTTAAGACAAGAAATCAATTCTAATAAGAACGATCATTACAATAACAGATTCTTTGATAATGATAATAATAAATTATCGAAAGCTTAGGATTAACTAAACAGAGTTTTCTTTATCACATTGCCGCATTCCCCAATAAAAAAGTTACCCTAACTAGTTTCGGCAACGAACTACTTTCGTCTAAAGTTTCAGAAATGGGGTTCTACTACAACATCAAACAAAGATATTGAGAAATAGCTGTACAGAACTTAAAGAATTGGACAAAAACTAAAACTAAATTAGCTAAAGCAATCAATAGAAGAATTTTCCTATTGAAGTGTAGAAAAATTGGTATTACACCTAATCACATTAATAACGCCATCAAACCTATAAATAGATTACTTTTAAGACAAGAAATCAATTCTAACAAGAACGATCAATACAATAACAGATTCTTTGATAATGATAATAATAAATTATCGAAAGCTTAGGATTAACTAAACAGAGTTTTCTTTATCACATTGCCGCATTCCCCAATAAAAAAGTTACTCTAACTAGTTTCGGCAACGAACTACTTTCGTCTAAAGTTTCAGAAATGGGGTTCTACTACAACATCAAACAAAGATATGGAGAAATAGCTGTACAGAACTTAAAGAATTGGACAAAAACTAAAACTAAATTAGCTGAAGCAATCAATAGAAGAATTTTCCTATTGAAGTGTAGAAAAATTGGTATTACACCTAATCACATTAATAACGCCATCAAACCTATAAATAGATTACTTTTAAGACAAGAAACCAATTCTAACAAGAACGATCATTACAATAACAGATTCTTTGATAATGATAATAATAAATTATCGAAAGCTTAGGATTAACTAAACAGAGTTTTCTTCATCACATTGCCGCATTCCCCAATAAAAAAGTTACCCTAACTAGTTTCGGCAACGAACTACTTTCGTCTAAAGTTTCAGAAATGGGGTTCTACTACAACATCAAACAAAGATATGGAGAAATAGCTGTACAGAACTTGAAGAATTGGACAAAAACTGAAACTAAATTAGCTGAAGCAATCAATAGAAGAATTTTCCTATTGAAGTGTAGAAAAATTGGTATCACACCTAATCACATTAATAACGCCATCAAACCTATAAATAGATTACTTTTAAGACAAGAAATCAATTCTAACAAGAACGATCAATACAATAACAGATTCTTTGATAATGATAATAATAAATTATCGAAAGCTTAGGATTAACTAAACAGAGTTTTCTTTATCACATTGCCGCATTCCCCAATAAAAAGTTACCCTAACTAGTTTCGGCAACGAACTACTTTCGTCTAAAGTTTCAGAAATGGGGTTCTACTACAACATCAAACATAGATATGGAGAAATAGCTGTACAGAACTTAAAGAATTGGACAAAAACTAAAACTAAATTAGCTGAAGCAATCAATAGAAGAATTTTCCTATTGAAGTGTAGAAAAATTGGTATTACACCTAATCACATTAATAACGCCATCAAACCTATAAATAGATTACTTTTAAGACAAGAAATCAATTCTAATAAGAACGATCATTACAATAACAGATTCTTTGATAATGATAATAATAAATTATCGAAAGCTTAGGATTAACTAAACAGAGTTTTCTTTATCACATTGCCGCATTCCCCAATAAAAAAGTTACCCTAACTAGTTTCGGCAACGAACTACTTTCGTCTAAAGTTTCAGAAATGGGGTTCTACTACAACATCAAACAAAGATATTGAGAAATAGCTGTACAGAACTTAAAGAATTGGACAAAAACTAAAACTAAATTAGCTAAAGCAATCAATAGAAGAATTTTCCTATTGAAGTGTAGAAAAATTGGTATTACACCTAATCACATTAATAACGCCATCAAACCTATAAATAGATTATTTTTAAGACAAGAAATCAATTCTAACAAGAACGATCAATACAATAACAGATTCTTTGATAATGATAATAATAAATTATCGAAAGCTTAGGATTAACTAAACAGAGTTTTCTTTATCACATTGCCGCATTCCCCAATAAAAAAGTTACTCTAACTAGTTTCGGCAACGAACTACTTTCGTCTAAAGTTTCAGAAATGGGGTTCTACTACAACATCAAACAAAGATATGGAGAAATAGCTGTACAGAACTTAAAGAATTGGACAAAAACTAAAACTAAATTAGCTGAAGCAATCAATAGAAGAATTTTCCTATTGAAGTGTAGAAAAATTGGTATTACACCTAATCACATTAATAACGCCATCAAACCTATAAATAGATTACTTTTAAGACAAGAAACCAATTCTAACAAGAACGATCATTACAATAACAGATTCTTTGATAATGATAATAATAAATTATCGAAAGCTTAGGATTAACTAAACAGAGTTTTCTTCATCACATTGCCGCATTCCCCAATAAAAAAGTTACCCTAACTAGTTTCGGCAACGAACTACTTTCGTCTAAAGTTTCAGAAATGGGGTTCTACTACAACATCAAACAAAGATATGGAGAAATAGCTGTACAGAACTTGAAGAATTGGACAAAAACTGAAACTAAATTAGCTGAAGCAATCAATAGAAGAATTTTCCTATTGAAGTGTAGAAAAATTGGTATCACACCTAATCACATTAATAACGCCATCAAACCTATAAATAGATTACTTTTAAGACAAGAAATCAATTCTAACAAGAACGATCAATACAATAACAGATTCTTTGATAATGATAATAATAAATTATCGAAAGCTTAGGATTAACTAAACAGAGTTTTCTTCATCACATTGCCGCATTCCCCAATAAAAAGTTACCCTAACTAGTTTCGGCAACGAACTACTTTCGTCTAAAGTTTCAGAAATGGGGTTCTACTACAACATCAAACATAGATATGGAGAAATAGCTGTACAGAACTTAAAGAATTGGACAAAAACTAAAACTAAATTAGCTGAAGCAATCAATAGAAGAATTGTCCTATTGATGTGTAGAAAAATTGGTATTACACCTAATCACATTAATAACGCCATCAAACCTATAAATAGATTACTTTTAAGACAAGAAATCAATTCTAATAAGAACGATCATTACAATAACAGATTCTTTGATAATGATAATAATAAATTATCGAAAGCTTAGGATTAACTAAACAGAGTTTTCTTTATCACATTGCCGCATTCCCCAATAAAAAAGTTACCCTAACTAGTTTCGGCAACGAACTACTTTCGTCTAAAGTTTCAGAAATGGGGTTCTACTACAACATCAAACAAAGATATTGAGAAATAGCTGTACAGAACTTAAAGAATTGGACAAAAACTAAAACTAAATTAGCTAAAGCAATCAATAGAAGAATTTTCCTATTGAAGTGTAGAAAAATTGGTATTACACCTAATCACATTAATAACGCCATCAAACCTATAAATAGATTACTTTTAAGACAAGAAATCAATTCTAACAAGAACGATCAATACAATAACAGATTCTTTGATAATGATAATAATAAATTATCGAAAGCTTAGGATTAACTAAACAGAGTTTTCTTTATCACATTGCCGCATTCCCCAATAAAAAAGTTACTCTAACTAGTTTCGGCAACGAACTACTTTCGTCTAAAGTTTCAGAAATGGGGTTCTACTACAACATCAAACAAAGATATGGAGAAATAGCTGTACAGAACTTAAAGAATTGGACAAAAACTAAAACTAAATTAGCTGAAGCAATCAATAGAAGAATTTTCCTATTGAAGTGTAGAAAAATTGGTATTACACCTAATCACATTAATAACGCCATCAAACCTATAAATAGATTACTTTTAAGACAAGAAACCAATTCTAACAAGAACGATCATTACAATAACAGATTCTTTGATAATGATAATAATAAATTATCGAAAGCTTAGGATTAACTAAACAGAGTTTTCTTCATCACATTGCCGCATTCCCCAATAAAAAAGTTACCCTAACTAGTTTCGGCAACGAACTACTTTCGTCTAAAGTTTCAGAAATGGGGTTCTACTACAACATCAAACAAAGATATGGAGAAATAGCTGTACAGAACTTGAAGAATTGGACAAAAACTGAAACTAAATTAGCTGAAGCAATCAATAGAAGAATTTTCCTATTGAAGTGTAGAAAAATTGGTATCACACCTAATCACATTAATAACGCCATCAAACCTATAAATAGATTACTTTTAAGACAAGAAATCAATTCTAACAAGAACGATCAATACAATAACAGATTCTTTGATAATGATAATAATAAATTATCGAAAGCTTAGGATTAACTAAACAGAGTTTTCTTCATCACATTGCCGCATTCCCCAATAAAAAAGTTACCCTAACTAGTTTCGGCAACGAACTACTTTCGTCTAAAGTTTCAGAAATAGGGTTCTACTACAACATCAAACAAAGATATGGAGAAATAGCTGTACAGAACATAAAGAATTGGACAAAAACTGAAACTAAATTAGCTAAAGCAATCAATAGAAGAATTTTCCTATTGAAGTGTAGAAAAATTGGTATTACACATAATCACATTAATAACGCCATCAAACCTATAAATAGATTACTTTTAAGACAAGAAATCAATTCTAACAAGAACGATCAATACAATAACAGATTCTTTGATAATGATAATAATAAATTATCGAAAGCTTAGGATTAACTAAACAGAGTTTTCTTTATCACATTGCCGCATTCCCCAATAAAAAAGTTACCCTAACTAGTTTCGGCAACGAACTACTTTCGTCTAAAGTTTCAGAAATCGGGTTCTACTACAACATCAAACAAAGATATGGAGAAATAGCTGTACAGAACTTAAAGAATTGGACAAAAACTAAAACTAAATTAGCTAAAGCAATCAATAGAAGAATTTTCCTATTGGAGTGTAGAAAAATTGGTATTACACCTAATCACATTAATAACGCCATCAAACCTATAAATAGATTACTTTTAAGACAAGAAATTAATTCTAACAAGAACGATCAATACAATAACAGATTCTTTGATAATGATAATAATAAATTATCGAAAGCTTAGGATTAACTAAACAGAGTTTTCTTTATCACATTGCCGCATTTCCCAATAAAAAAGTTACCCTAACTAGTTTCGGCAACGAACTACTTTCATCTAAAGTTTCAGAAATGGGGTTCTACTACAACATCAAACAAAGATATGGAGAAATAGCTGTACAGAACTTAAAGAATTGGACAAAAACTAAAACTAAATTAGCTGAAGCAATCAATAGAAGAATTTTCCTATTGAAGTGTAGAAAAATTGGTATTACACCTAATCACATTAATACCGCCATCAAACCTATAAATAGATTACTTTTAAGACAAGAAATCAATTCTAACAAGAACGATCAATACAATAACAGATTCTTTGATAATGATAATGTTAAATTATCGAAAGCTTAGGATTAACCAAACAGAGTTTTCTTTAAGTTCTGTACAGCTATTTCTCCATATCTTTGTTTGATGTTGTAGTAGAACCCCATTTCTGAAACTTTAGATGAAAGTAGTTCGTTGCCGAAACTAGTTAGGGTAACTTTTTTATTGGGAAATGCGGCAATGTGATAAAGAAAACTCTGTTTAGTTAATCCTAAGCTTTCGATAATTTATTATTATCATTATCAAAAAATCTGTTATTGTATTGATCGTGCTTGTTAGAATTGATTTCTTGTCTTAAAAGTAATCTATTTATAGGTTTGATGGCGTTATTAATGTGATTAGGTGTAATACCAATGTTTCTACACTTCAATAGGAGAATTCTTCTATTGATTGCTTCAGCTAATTTAGTTTTAGTTTTTGTCCAATTCTTTAAGTTCTGTACAGCTATTTCTCCATATCTTTGTTTGATGTTGTAGTAGAACCCGATTTCTGAAACTTTAGACGAAAGTAGTTCGTTGCTGAAACTAGTTAGGGTAACTTTTTTATTGGGGAATGCGGCAATGTGATAAAGAAAACTCTGTTTAGTTAATTCTAAGCTTTCGATAATTTATTATTATCATTATCAAAAAATCTGTTATTGTATTGATCGTGCTTGTTAGAATTGATTTCTTGTCTTAAAAGTAATCTATTTATAGGTTTGATGGCGTTATTAATGTGATTAGGTGTAATACCAATGTTTCTACACTTCAATAGGAGAATTCTTCTATTGATTGCTTCAGCTAATTTAGTTTTAGTTTTTGTCCAATTCTTTAAGTTCTGTACAGCTATTTCTCCATATCTATGTTTGATGTTGTAGTAGAACCCCATTTCTGAAACTTTAGACGAAAATAGTTCGTTGCCGAAACTAGTTAGGGTAACTTTTTTGTTGGGGAATGCAGCAATGTGATAAAGAAAACTCTGTTTGGTTAATCCTAAGCTTTCGATAATTTATTATTATCATTATCAAAGAATCTGTTATTGTATTGATCGTTCTTGTTAGAATTGATTTCTTGTCTTAAAAGTAATCTATTTATAGGTTTGATGGCGGTATTAATGTGATTAGGTGTAATACCAATTTTTCTACACTTCAATAGGAAAATTCTTCTATTGATTGCTTCAGCTAATTTAGTTTTAGTTTTTGTCCAATTCTTTAAGTTCTGTACAGCTATTTCTCCATATCTTTGTTTGATGTTGTAGTAGAACCCCATTTCTGAAACTTTAGATGAAATTAGTTCGTTGCCGAAACTAGTTAGGGTAACTTTTTTATTGGGAAATGCGGCAATGTGATAAAGAAAACTCTGTTTAGTTAATCCTAAGCTTTCGATAATTTATTATTATCATTATCAAAGAATCTGTTATTGTATTGATCGTTCTTGTTAGAATTAATTTCTTGTCTTAAAAGTAATCTATTTATAGGTTTGATGGCGTTATTAATGTGATTAGGTGTAATACCAATTTTTCTACACTCCAATAGGAAAATTCTTCTATTGATTGCTTTAGCTAATTTAGTTTCAGTTTTTGTCCAATTCTTTAAGTTCTGTACAGCTATTTCTCCATATCTTTGTTTGATGTTGTAGTAGAACCCCATTTCTGAAACTTTAGACGAAAGTAGTTCGTTGCCGAAACTAGTTAGGGTAACTTTTTTATTGGGGAATGCGGCAATGTGATAAAGAAAAATCTGTTTAGTTAATCCTAAGCTTTCGATAATTTATTATTATCATTATCAAAGAATCTGTTATTGTATTGATCGTTCTTGTTAGAATTGATTTCTTGTCTTAAAAGTAATCTATTTATAGGTTTGATGGCGTTATTAATGTGATTAGGTGTAATACCAATTTTTCTACACTTCAATAGGAAAATTCTTCTATTGATTGCTTTAGCTAATTTAGTTTTAGTTTTTGTCAAATTCTTTAAGTTCTGTACAGCTATTTCTCCATATCTTTGTTTGATGTTGTAGTAGAACCCCATTTCTGAAACTTTAGACGAAAGTAGCTCGTTGCCGAAACTAGTTAGGGTAACTTTTTTATTGGGGAATGCGGCAATGTGATAAAGAAAACTCTGTTTAGTTAATTCTAAGCTTTCGATAATTTATTATTATCATTATCAAAAAATCTGTTATTGTATTGATCGTGCTTGTTAGAATTGATTTCTTGTCTTAAAAGTAATCTATTTATAGGTTTGATGGCGTTATTAATGTGATTAGGTGTAATACCAATGTTTCTACACTTCAATAGGAGAATTCTTCTATTGATTGCTTCAGCTAATTTAGTTTTAGTTTTTGTCCAATTCTTTAAGTTCTGTACAGCTATTTCTCCATATCTATGTTTGATGTTGTAGTAGAACCCCATTTCTGAAACTTTAGACGAAAATAGTTCGTTGCCGAAACTAGTTAGGGTAACTTTTTTGTTGGGGAATGCAGCAATGTGATAAAGAAAACTCTGTTTGGTTAATCCTAAGCTTTCGATAATTTATTATTATCATTATCAAAGAATCTGTTATTGTATTGATCGTTCTTGTTAGAATTGATTTCTTGTCTTAAAAGTAATCTATTTATAGGTTTGATGGCGGTATTAATGTGATTAGGTGTAATACCAATTTTTCTACACTTCAATAGGAAAATTCTTCTATTGATTGCTTCAGCTAATTTAGTTTTAGTTTTTGTCCAATTCTTTAAGTTCTGTACAGCTATTTCTCCATATCTTTGTTTGATGTTGTAGTAGAACCCCATTTCTGAAACTTTAGATGAAAGTAGTTCGTTGCCGAAACTAGTTAGGGTAACTTTTTTATTGGGAAATGCGGCAATGTGATAAAGAAAACTCTGTTTAGTTAATCCTAAGCTTTCGATAATTTATTATTATCATTATCAAAGAATCTGTTATTGTATTGATCGTTCTTGTTAGAATTAATTTCTTGTCTTAAAAGTAATCTATTTATAGGTTTGATGGCGTTATTAATGTGATTAGGTGTAATACCAATTTTTCTACACTCCAATAGGAAAATTCTTCTATTGATTGCTTTAGCTAATTTAGTTTTAGTTTTTGTCCAATTCTTTAAGTTCTGTACAGCTATTTCTCCATATCTTTGTTTGATGTTGTAGTAGAACCCGATTTCTGAAACTTTAGACGAAAGTAGTTCGTTGCCGAAACTAGTTAGGGTAACTTTTTTATTGGGGAATGCGGCAATGTGATAAAGAAAACTCTGTTTAGTTAATCCTAAGCTTTCGATAATTTATTATTATCATTATCAAAGAATCTGTTATTGTATTGATCGTTCTTGTTAGAATTGATTTCTTGTCTTAAAAGTAATCTATTTATAGGTTTGATGGCGTTATTAATGTGATTATGTGTAATACCAATTTTTCTACACTTCAATAGGAAAATTCTTCTATTGATTGCTTTAGCTAATTTAGTTTCAGTTTTTGTCCAATTCTTTATGTTCTGTACAGCTATTTCTCCATATCTTTGTTTGATGTTGTAGTAGAACCCTATTTCTGAAACTTTAGACGAAAGTAGTTCGTTGCCGAAACTAGTTAGGGTAACTTTTTTATTGGGGAATGCGGCAATGTGATGAAGAAAACTCTGTTTAGTTAATCCTAAGCTTTCGATAATTTATTATTATCATTATCAAAGAATCTGTTATTGTATTGATCGTTCTTGTTAGAATTGATTTCTTGTCTTAAAAGTAATCTATTTATAGGTTTGATGGCGTTATTAATGTGATTAGGTGTGATACCAATTTTTCTACACTTCAATAGGAAAATTCTTCTATTGATTGCTTCAGCTAATTTAGTTTCAGTTTTTGTCCAATTCTTCAAGTTCTGTACAGCTATTTCTCCATATCTTTGTTTGATGTTGTAGTAGAACCCCATTTCTGAAACTTTAGACGAAAGTAGTTCGTTGCCGAAACTAGTTAGGGTAACTTTTTTATTGGGGAATGCGGCAATGTGATAAAGAAAAATCTGTTTAGTTAATCCTAAGCTTTCGATAATTTATTATTATCATTATCAAAGAATCTGTTATTGTATTGATCGTTCTTGTTAGAATTGGTTTCTTGTCTTAAAAGTAATCTATTTATAGGTTTGATGGCGTTATTAATGTGATTAGGTGTAATACCAATTTTTCTACACTTCAATAGGAAAATTCTTCTATTGATTGCTTCAGCTAATTTAGTTTTAGTTTTTGTCCAATTCTTTAAGTTCTGTACAGCTATTTCTCCATATCTTTGTTTGATGTTGTAGTAGAACCCCATTTCTGAAACTTTAGACGAAAGTAGTTCGTTGCCGAAACTAGTTAGAGTAACTTTTTTATTGGGGAATGCGGCAATGTGATAAAGAAAACTCTGTTTAGTTAATCCTAAGCTTTCGATAATTTATTATTATCATTATCAAAGAATCTGTTATTGTATTGATCGTTCTTGTTAGAATTGATTTCTTGTCTTAAAAGTAATCTATTTATAGGTTTGATGGCGTTATTAATGTGATTAGGTGTAATACCAATTTTTCTACACTTCAATAGGAAAATTCTTCTATTGATTGCTTTAGCTAATTTAGTTTTAGTTTTTGTCCAATTCTTTAAGTTCTGTACAGCTATTTCTCAATATCTTTGTTTGATGTTGTAGTAGAACCCCATTTCTGAAACTTTAGACGAAAGTAGTTCGTTGCCGAAACTAGTTAGGGTAACTTTTTTATTGGGGAATGCGGCAATGTGATAAAGAAAACTCTGTTTAGTTAATCCTAAGCTTTCGATAATTTATTATTATCATTATCAAAGAATCTGTTATTGTAATGATCGTTCTTATTAGAATTGATTTCTTGTCTTAAAAGTAATCTATTTATAGGTTTGATGGCGTTATTAATGTGATTAGGTGTAATACCAATTTTTCTACACTTCAATAGGAAAATTCTTCTATTGATTGCTTCAGCTAATTTAGTTTTAGTTTTTGTCCAATTCTTTAAGTTCTGTACAGCTATTTCTCCATATCTATGTTTGATGTTGTAGTAGAACCCCATTTCTGAAACTTTAGACGAAAGTAGTTCGTTGCCGAAACTAGTTAGGGTAACTTTTTATTGGGGAATGCGGCAATGTGATAAAGAAAACTCTGTTTAGTTAATCCTAAGCTTTCGATAATTTATTATTATCATTATCAAAGAATCTGTTATTGTATTGATCGTTCTTGTTAGAATTGATTTCTTGTCTTAAAAGTAATCTATTTATAGGTTTGATGGCGTTATTAATGTGATTAGGTGTAATACCAATTTTTCTACACTTCAATAGGAAAATTCTTCTATTGATTGCTTTAGCTAATTTAGTTTTAGTTTTTGTCCAATTCTTTAAGTTCTGTACAGCTATTTCTCCATATCTTTGTTTGATGTTGTAGTAGAACCCCATTTCTGAAACTTTAGACGAAAGTAGTTCGTTGCCGAAACTAGTTAGGGTAACTTTTTTATTGGGGAATGCGGCAATGTGATAAAGAAAACTCTGTTTAGTTAATCCTAAGCCGTCGATAATTTATTATTATCATTATCAAAGAATCTGTTATTGTGTTGATCGTTCTTGTTAGAATTAATTTCTTGTCTTAAAAGTAATCTATTTAAAAGTTTGATGGCGTTATTAATGTGATTAGGTGTAATACCAATTTTTCTACACTTCAATAGGAAAATTCTTCTATTGATTGCTTTAGCTAATTTAGTTTTAGTTTTTGTCCAATTCTTTAAGTTCTGTACAGCTATTTCTCCATATCTTTGTTTGATGTTGTAGTAGAACCCCATTTCTGAAACTTTAGACGAAAGTAGTTCGTTGCCGAAACTAGTTAGGGTAACTTTTTTATTGGGGAATGAGGCAATGTGATAAAGAAAACTCTGTTTAGTTAATCCTAAGCTTTCGATAATTTATTATTATCATTATCAAAGAATCTGTTATTGTATTGATCGTTCTTATTAGAATTGATTTCTTGTCTTGAAAGTAATCTATTTATAGGTTTGATGGCGTTATTAATGTGATTAGGTGTAATACCAATTTTTCTACACTTCAATAGGAAAATTCTTCTATTGATTGCTTTAGCTAATTTAGTTTTAGTTTTTGTCCAATTCTTTAAGTTCTGTACAGCTATTTCTCCATATCTTTGTTTGATGTTGTAGTAGAACCCCATTTCAGAAACTTTAGACGAAAGTAGTTCGTTGCCGAAACTAGTTAGGGTAACTTTTTTATTGGGGAATGCGGCAATGTGATAAAGAAAACTCTGTTTAATTAATCCTAAGCATTCGATAATTTATTATTATCATTATCAAAGAATCTGTTATTGTATTGATCGTTCTTGTTAGAATTGATTTCTTGTCTTAAAAGTAATCTATTTATAGGTTTGATGGCGTTATTAATGTGATTAGGTGTAATGCCAATTTTTCTACACTTCAATAGGAAAATTCTTCTATTGATTGCTTTAGCTAATTTAGTTTTAGTTTTTGTCAAATTCTTTAAGTTCTGTACAGCTATTTCTCCATATCTTTTTTTGATGTTGTAGTAGAACCCCATTTCTGAAACTTTAGACGAGAGTAGTTCGTTGCCGAAACTAGTTAGGGTAACTTTTTTATTGGGGAATGCGGCAATGTGATAAAGAAAACTCTGTTTAGTTAATTCTAAGCTTTCGATAATTTATTATTATCATTATCAAAGAATCTGTTATTGTATTGATCGTTCTTGTTAGAATTGATTTCTTGTCTTAAAAGTAATCTATTTATAGGTTCGATGGCGTTATTAATGTGATTAGGTGTAATACCAATTTTTCTACACTTCAATAGGAAAATTCTTCTATTGATTGCTTTAGCTAATTTAGTTTCAGTTTTTGTCCAATTCTTTATGTTCTGTACAGCTATTTCTCCATATCTTTGTTTGATGTTGTAGTAGAACCCCATTTCTGAAACTTTAGACGAAAGTAGTTCGTTGCCGAAACTAGTTAGGGTAACTTTTTTATTGGGGAATGCGGCAATGTGATGAAGAAAACTCTGTTTAGTTAATCCTAAGCTTTCGATAATTTATTATTATCATTATCAAAGAATCTGTTATTGTATTGATCGTTCTTGTTAGAATTGATTTCTTGTCTTAAAAGTAATCTATTTATAGGTTTGATGGCGTTATTAATGTGATTAGGTGTGATACCAATTTTTCTACACTTCAATAGGAAAATTCTTCTATTGATTGCTTTAGCTAATTTAGTTTCAGTTTTTGTCCAATTCTTTAAGTTCTGTACAGCTATTTCTCCATATCTTTGTTCGATGTTGTAGTAGAACCCCATTTCTGAAACTTTAGACGAAAGTAGTTCGTTGCCGAAACTAGTTAGGGTAACTTTTTTATTGGGGAATGCGGCAATGTGATAAAGAAAACTCTGTTTAGTTAATCCTAAGCTTTCGATAATTTATTATTATCATTATCAAAGAATCTGTTATTGTAATGATCGTTCTTGTTAGAATTGGTTTCTTGTCTTAAAAGTAATCTATTTATAGGTTTGATGGCGTTATTAATGTGATTAGGTGTAATACCAATTTTTCTACACTTCAATAGGAAAATTCTTCTATTGATTGCTTCAGCTAATTTAGTTTTAGTTTTTGTCCAATTCTTTAAGTTCTGTAACTAACTAGTTTCGGCAACGAACTAATTTCGTCTAAAGTTTCAGAAATGGGGTTCTACTACAACATCAAACAACGATATGGAGGAATAGCTGTACAGAACTTAAAGAATTGGACAAAAACTAAAACTAAATTAGCTGAAGCAATCAATAGAAGAATTTTCCTATTGAAGTGTAGAAAAATTGGTATTACACCTAATCACATTAATAACGCCATCAAACCTATAAATAGATTACTTTTAAGACAAGAAATCAATTCTAACAGGAACGATCAATACAATAACAGATTCTTTGATAATGATAATAATAAATTATCGAAAGCTTAGAATTAACTAAACAGAGTTTTCTTTATCACATTGCCGCATTCCCCAATAAAAAAGTTACCCTAACTAGTTTCGGCAACGAACTACTTTCGTCTAAAGTTTCAGAAATGGGGTTCTACTACAACATCAAAAAAAGATATGGAGAAATAGCTGTACAGAACTTAAAGAATTTGACAAAAACTAGAACTAAATTAGCTAAAGCAATCAATAGAAGAATTTTCCTATTGAAGTGTAGAAAAATTGGTATTACACCTAATCACATTAATAACGCCATCAAACCTATAAATAGATTACTTTTAAGACAAGAAATCAATTCTAACAAGAACGATCAATACAATAACAGATTCTTTGATAATGATAATAATAAATTATCGAAAGCTTAGGATTAATTAAACAGAGTTTTCTTTATCACATTGCCGCATTCCCCAATAAAAAAGTTACCCTAACTAGTTTCGGCAACGAACTACTTTCGTCACAAGTTTCAGGAATGGAGTTCTACTACAACATCAAACAAAGATATGGAGAAATAGCTGTACAGAACTTAATGAATTGGACAAAAACTAAAACTAAATCAGCTAAAGCAATCAATAGAAGAATTTTCCTATTGAAGTGTAGAAAAATTGGTATTACACCTAATCACATTAATAACGCCATCAAACCTATAAATAGATTACTTTTAAGACAAGAAATCAATTCTAATTAGAACGATCAATACAATAACAGATTCTTTGATAATGATAATAATAAATTATCGAAAGCTTAGGATTAATTAAACAGAGTTTTCTTTATCACATTGCCGCATTCCCCAATAAAAAAGTTACCCTAACTAGTTTCGGCAACGAACTACTTTCGTCACAAGTTTCAGAAATGGGGTTCTACTACAACATCAAACAAAGATATGGAGAAATAGCTGTACAGAACTTAAAGAATTGGACAAAAACTAAAACTAAATTAGCTAAAGCAACCAATAGAAGAATTTTCCTATTGAAGTGTAGAAAAATTGGTATTACACCTAATCACATTAATAACGCCATCAAACCTATAAATAGATTACTTTTAAGACAAGAAATCAATTCTAATAAGAACGATCAATACAATAACAGATTCTTTGATAATGATAATAATAAATTATCGAAAGCTTAGGATTAATTAAACAGAGTTTTCTTTATCACATTACCGCATTCCCCAATAAAAAAGTTACCCTAACTAGTTTCGGCAACGAACTACTTTCGTCTAAAGTTTCTGAAATGGGGTTCTACTACAACATCAAACAAATATATGGAGAAATAGCTGTACAGAACTTAAAGAATTGGACAAAAACTAAAACTAAATTAGCTAAAGCAATCAATAGAAGAATTTTCCTATTGAAGTGTAGAAAAATTGGTATTACACCTAATCACATTAATAACGCCATCAAACCTTTAAATAGATTACTTTTAAGACAAGAAATTAATTCTAACAAGAACGATCAACACAATAACAGATTCTTTGATAATGATAATAATAAATTATCGACGGCTTAGGATTAACTAAACAGAGTTTTCTTTATCACATTGCCGCATTCCCCAATAAAAAAGTTACCCTAACTAGTTTCGGCAACGAACTACTTTCGTCTAAAGTTTCAGAAATGGGGTTCTACTACAACATCAAACAAAGATATGGAGAAATAGCTGTACAGAACTTAAAGAATTGGACAAAAACTAAAACTAAATTAGCTAAAGCAATCAATAGAAGAATTTTCCTATTGAAGTGTAGAAAAATTGGTATTACACCTAATCACATTAATAACGCCATCAAACCTATAAAAAGATTACTTTTAAGACAAGAAATCAATTCTAACAAGAACGATCAATACAATAACAGATTCTTTGATAATGATAATAATAAATTATCGAAAGCTTAGGATTAACTAAACAGAGTTTTCTTTATCACATTGCCGCATTCCCCAATAAAAAGTTACCCTAACTAGTTTCGGCAACGAACTACTTTCGTCTAAAGTTTCAGAAATGGGGTTCTACTACAACATCAAACATATATATGGAGAAATAGCTGTACAGAACTTAAAGAATTGGACAAAAACTAAAACTAAATTAGCTGAAGCAATCAATAGAAGAATTTTCCTATTGAAGTGTAGAAAAATTGGTATTACACCTAATCACATTAATAACGCCATCAAACCTATAAAAAGATTACTTTTAAGACAAGAAATCAATTCTAACAAGAACGATCAATACAATAACAGATTCTTTGATAATGATAATAATAAATTATCGAAAGCTTAGGATTAACTAAACAGAGTTTTCTTTATCACATTGCCGCATTCCCCAATAAAAAGTTACCCTAACTAGTTTCGGCAACGAACTACTTTCGTCTAAAGTTTCAGAAATGGGGTTCTACTACAACATCAAACATATATATGGAGAAATAGCTGTACAGAACTTAAAGAATTGGACAAAAACTAAAACTAAATTAGCTGAAGCAATCAATAGAAGAATTTTCCTATTGAAGTGTAGAAAAATTGGTATTACACCTAATCACATTAATAACGCCATCAAACCTATAAATAGATTACTTTTAAGACAAGAAATCAATTCTAATAAGAACGATCATTACAATAACAGATTCTTTGATAATGATAATAATAAATTATCGAAAGCTTTATTTAACTAAACAGAGTTTTCTTTATCACATTGCCGCATTCCCCAATAAAAAAGTTACCCTAACTAGTTTCGGCAACGAACTACTTTCGTCTAAAGTTTCAGAAATGGGGTTCTACTACAACATCAAACAAAGGTATGGAGAAATAGCTGTACAGAACTTAAAGAATTGGACAAAAACTAAATTAGCTAAAGCAATCAATAGAAGAATTTTCCTATTGAAGTGTAGAAAAATTGGTATTACACCTAATCACATTAATAACGCCATCAAACCTATAAATAGATTACTTTTAAGACAAGAAATCAATTCTAACAAGAACGATCAATACAATAACAGATTCTTTGATAATGATAATAATAAATTATCGAAAGCTTAGGATTAACTAAACAGAGTTTTCTTTATCACATTGCCGCATTCCCCAATAAAAAAGTTACCCTAACTAGTTTCGGCAACGAACTACTTTCGTCTAAAGTTTCAGAAATGGGGTTCTACTACAACATCAAACATAGATATGGAGAAATAGCTGTACAGAACTTAAAGAATTGGACAAAAACTAAAACTAAATTAGCTGAAGCAATCAATAGAAGAATTTTCCTATCGAAGTGTAGAAAAATTGGTATTACACCTAATCACATTAATAACGCCATCAAACCTATAAATAGATTACTTTTAAGACAAGAAATCAATTCTAACAAGAACGATCATTACAATAACAGATTCTTTGATAATGATAATAATAAATTATCGAAAGCTTAGGAATAACTAAACAGAGTTTTCTTTATCACATTGCCGCATTCCCCAATAAAAAAGTTACCCTAACTAGTTTCGGCAACGAACTACTTTCGTCTAAAGTTTCAGAAATGGGGTTCTACTACAACATCAAACAAATATATGGAGAAATAGCTGGACAGAACTTAAAGAATTGGACAAAAACTAAAACTAAATTAGCTAAAGCAATCAATAGAAGAATTTTCCTATTGAAGTGTAGAAAAATTGGTATTACACCTAATCACATTAATAACGCCATCAAACCTATAAATAGATTACTTTTAAGACAAGAAATCAATTCTAACAAGAACGATCAATACAATAACAGATTCTTTGATAATGATAATAATAAATTATCGGAAGCTTAGGATTAACTAAACAGAGTTTTCTTTATCACATTGCCGCATTCCCCAATAAAAAAGTTACCCTAACTAGTTTCGGCAACGAACTACTTTCGTCTAAAGTTTCAGAAATGGGGTTCTACTACAACATCAAACAAAGATATGGAGAAATAGCTGTACAGAACTTAAAGAATTGGACAAAAACTGAAACTAAATTAGCTAAAGCAATCAATAGAAGAATTTTCCTATTGAAGTGTAGAAAAATTGGTATTACACCTAATCACATTAATAACGCCATCGAACCTATAAATAGATTACTTTTAAGACAAGAAATCAATTCTAACAGGAACGATCAATACAATAACAGATTCTTTGATAATGATAATAATAAATTATCGAAAGCTTAGAATTAACTAAAAAGAGTTTTCTTTATCACATTGCCGCATTCCCCAATAAAAAAGTTACCCTAAGTAGTTTCGGCAACGAACTACTTTCGTCTAAAGTTTCAGAAATGGGGTTCTACTACAACATCAAAAAAGATATGGAGAAATAGCTGTACAGAACTTAAAGAATTGGACAAAAACTAAAACTAAATTAGCTAAAGCAATCAATAGAAGAATTTTCCTATTGAAGTGTAGAAAAATTGGTATTACACCTAATCACATTAATAACGCCATCAAACCTATAAATAGATTACTTTTAAGACAAGAAATCAATTCTAATAAGAACGATCATTACAATAACAGATTCTTTGATAATGATAATAATAAATTATCGAAAGCTTAGGATTAACTAAACAGAGTTTTCTTTATCACATTGCCGCATTCCCCAATAAAAAAGTTACCCTAACTAGTTTCGGCAACGAACTACTTTCGTCTAAAGTTTCAGAAATGGGGTTCTACTACAACATCAAACAAAGATATGGAGAAATAGCTGTACAGAACTTAAAGAATTGGACAAAAACTAAAACTAAATTAGCTAAAGCAATCAATAGAAGAATTTTCCTATTGAAGTGTAGAAAAATTGGTATTACACCTAATCACATTAATAACGCCATCAAACCTATAAATAGATTACTTTTAAGACAAGAAATCAATTCTAACAAGAACGATCAATACAATAACAGATTCTTTGATAATGATAATAATAAATTATCGAAAGCTTAGGATTAACTAAACAGAGTTTTCTTTATCACATTGCCGCATTCCCCAATAAAAAAGTTACCCTAACTAGTTTCGGCAACGAACTACTTTCGTCTAAAGTTTCAGAAATGGGGTTCTACTACAACATCAAACATAGATATGGAGAAATAGCTGTACAGAACTTAAAGAATTGGACAAAAACTAAAACTAAATTAGCTGAAGCAATCAATAGAAGAATTTTCCTATTGAAGTGTAGAAAAATTGGTATTACACCTAATCACATTAATAACGCCATCAAACCTATAAATAGATTACTTTTAAGACAAGAAATCAATTCTAACAAGAACGATCATTACAATAACAGATTCTTTGATAATGATAATAATAAATTATCGAAAGCTTAGGATTAACTAAACAGAGTTTTCTTTATCACATTGCCGCATTCCCCAATAAAAAAGTTACCCTAACTAGTTTCGGCAACGAACTACTTTCGTCTAAAGTTTCAGAAATGGGGTTCTACTACAACATCAAACAAAGATATGGAGAAATAGCTGTACAGAACTTAAAGAATTGGACAAAAACTAAAACTAAATTAGCTAAAGCAATCAATAGAAGAATTTTCCTATTGAAGTGTAGAAAAATTGGTATTACACCTAATCACATTAATAACGCCATCAAACCTATAAATAGATTACTTTTAAGACAAGAAATCAATTCTAACAAGAACGATCAATACAATAACAGATTCTTTGATAATGATAATAATAAATTATCGGAAGCTTAGGATTAACTAAACAGAGTTTTCTTTATCACATTGCCGCATTCCCCAATAAAAAAGTTACCCTAACTAGTTTCGGCAACGAACTACTTTCGTCTAAAGTTTCAGAAATGGGGTTCTACTACAACATCAAACAAAGATATGGAGAAATAGCTGTACAGAACTTAAAGAATTGGACAAAAACTGAAACTAAATTAGCTAAAGCAATCAATAGAAGAATTTTCCTATTGAAGTGTAGAAAAATTGGTATTACACCTAATCACATTAATAACGCCATCGAACCTATAAATAGATTACTTTTAAGACAAGAAATCAATTCTAACAGGAACGATCAATACAATAACAGATTCTTTGATAATGATAATAATAAATTATCGAAAGCCTAGAATTAACTAAACAGAGTTTTCTTTATCACATTGCCGCATTCCCCAATAAAAAAGTTACCCTAACTAGTTTCGGCAACGAACTACTTTCGTCTAAAGTTTCAGAAATGGGGTTCTACTACAACATCAAAAAAGATATGGAGAAATAGCTGTACAGAACTTAAAGAATTTGACAAAAACTGAAACTAAATCAGCTAAAGCAATCAATAGAAGAATTTTCCTATTGAAGTGTAGAAAAATTGGTATCACACCTAATCACATTAATAACGCCATCAAACCTATAAATAGATTACTTTTAAGACAAGAAATCAATTCTAACAAGAACGATCAATACAATAACAGATTCTTTGATAATGATAATAATAAATTATCGAAAGCCTAGAATTAACTAAACAGAGTTTTCTTTATCACATTGCCGCATTCCCCAATAAAAAAGTTACCCTAACTAGTTTCGGCAACGAACTACTTTCGTCTAAAGTTTCAGAAATGGGGTTCTACTACAACATCAAAAAAGATATGGAGAAATAGCTGTACAGAACTTAAAGAATTTGACAAAAACTAAAACTAAATTAGCTAAAGCAATCCATAGAAGAATTTTCCTATTGAAGTGTAGAAAAATTGGTATTACACCTAATCACATTAATAACGCCATCAAACCTATAAATAGATTACTTTTAAGACAAGAAATCAATTCTAACAAGAACGATCAATACAATAACAGATTCTTTGATAATGATAATAATAAATTATCGAAAGCTTAGGATTAACTAAACAGATTTTTCTTTATCACATTGCCGCATTGCCCAATAAAAAAGTTACCCTAACTAGTTTCGGCAACAACTACTTTCGTCTAAAGTTTCAGAAATGGGGTTCTACTACAACATCAAACAAAGATATGGAGAAATAGCTGTACAGAACTTAAAGAATTGGACAAAAACTGAAACTAAATTAGCTAAAGCAATCAATAGAAGAATTTTCCTATTGGAGTGTAGAAAAATTGGTATTACACCTAATCACATTAATAACGCCATCAAACCTATAAATAGATTACTTTTAAGACAAGAAATCAAATCTAACAAGCACGATCAATACAATAACAGATTTTTTGATAATGATAATAATAAATTATCGAAAGCTTAGAATTAACTAAACAGAGTTTTCTTTATCACATTGCCGCATTCCCCAATAAAAAAGTTACCCTAACTAGTTTCGGCAACGAGCTACTTTCGTCTAAAGTTTCAGAAATGGGGTTCTACTACAACATCAAACAAAGATATGGAGAAATAGCTGTACAGAACTTAAAGAATTTGACAAAAACTAAAACTAAATTAGCTAAAGCAATCAATAGAAGAATTTTCCTATTGAAGTGTAGAAAAATTGGTATTACACCTAATCACATTAATAACGCCATCAAACCTATAAATAGATTACTTTTAAGACAAGAAATCAATTCTAACAAGAACGATCAATACAATAACAGATTCTTTGATAATGATAATAATAAATTATCGAAAGCTTAGGATTAACTAAACAGATTTTTCTTTATCACATTGCCGCATTCCCCAATAAAAAAGTTACCCTAACTAGTTTCGGCAACGAACTACTTTCGTCTAAAGTTTCAGAAATGGGGTTCTACTACAACATCAAACAAAGATATGGAGAAATAGCTGTACAGAACTTAAAGAATTGGACAAAAACTGAAACTAAATTAGCTAAAGCAATCAATAGAAGAATTTTCCTATTGAAGTGTAGAAAAATTGGTATTACACCTAATCACATTAATAACGCCATCGAACCTATAAATAGATTACTTTTAAGACAAGAAATCAATTCTAACAGGAACGATCAATACAATAACAGATTCTTTGATAATGATAATAATAAATTATCGAAAGCTTAGAATTAACTAAAAAGAGTTTTCTTTATCACATTGCCGCATTCCCCAATAAAAAAGTTACCCTAACTAGTTTCGGCAACGAACTACTTTCGTCTAAAGTTTCAGAAATGGGGTTCTACTACAACATCAAAAAAGATATGGAGAAATAGCTGTACAGAACTTAAAGAATTGGACAAAAACTAAAACTAAATTAGCTAAAGCAATCAATAGAAGAATTTTCCTATTGAAGTGTAGAAAAATTGGTATTACACCTAATCACATTAATAACGCCATCAAACCTATAAATAGATTACTTTTAAGACAAGAAATCAATTCTAATAAGAACGATCATTACAATAACAGATTCTTTGATAATGATAATAATAAATTATCGAAAGCTTAGGATTAACTAAACAGAGTTTTCTTTATCACATTGCCGCATTCCCCAATAAAAAAGTTACCCTAACTAGTTTCGGCAACGAACTACTTTCGTCTAAAGTTTCAGAAATGGGGTTCTACTACAACATCAAACAAAGATATGGAGAAATAGCTGTACAGAACTTAAAGAATTGGACAAAAACTAAAACTAAATTAGCTAAAGCAATCAATAGAAGAATTTTCCTATTGAAGTGTAGAAAAATTGGTATTACACCTAATCACATTAATAACGCCATCAAACCTATAAATAGATTACTTTTAAGACAAGAAATCAATTCTAACAAGAACGATCAATACAATAACAGATTCTTTGATAATGATAATAATAAATTATCGAAAGCTTAGGATTAACTAAACAGAGTTTTCTTTATCACATTGCCGCATTCCCCAATAAAAGAGTTACCCTAACTAGTTTCGGCAACGAACTACTTTCGTCTAAAGTTTCAGAAATGGGGTTCTACTACAACATCAAACATAGATATGGAGAAATAGCTGTACAGAACTTAAAGAATTGGACAAAAACTAAAACTAAATTAGCTGAAGCAATCAATAGAAGAATTTTCCTATTGAAGTGTAGAAAAATTGGTATTACACCTAATCACATTAATAACGCCATCAAACCTATAAATAGATTACTTTTAAGACAAGAAATCAATTCTAACAAGAACGATCATTACAATAACAGATTCTTTGATAATGATAATAATAAATTATCGAAAGCTTAGGATTAACTAAACAGAGTTTTCTTTATCACATTGCCGCATTCCCCAATAAAAAAGTTACCCTAACTAGTTTCGGCAACGAACTACTTTCGTCTAAAGTTTCAGAAATGGGGTTCTACTACAACATCAAACAAAGATATGGAGAAATAGCTGTACAGAACTTAAAGAATTGGACAAAAACTAAAACTAAATTAGCTAAAGCAATCAATAGAAGAATTTTCCTATTGAAGTGTAGAAAAATTGGTATTACACCTAATCACATTAATAACGCCATCAAACCTATAAATAGATTACTTTTAAGATAAGAAATCAATTCTAACAAGAACGATCAATACAATAACAGATTCTTTGATAATGATAATAATAAATTTTCGGAAGCTTAGGATTAACTAAACAGAGTTTTCTTTATCACATTGCCGCATTCCCCAATAAAAAAGTTACCCTAACTAGTTTCGGCAACGAACTACTTTCGTCTAAAGTTTCAGAAATGGGGTTCTACTACAACATCAAACAAAGATATGGAGAAATAGCTGTACAGAACTTAAAGAATTGGACAAAAACTGAAACTAAATTAGCTAAAGCAATCAATAGAAGAATTTTCCTATTGAAGTGTAGAAAAATTGGTATTACACCTAATCACATTAATAACGCCATCGAACCTATAAATAGATTACTTTTAAGACAAGAAATCAATTCTAACAGGAACGATCAATACAATAACAGATTCTTTGATAATGATAATAATAAATTATCGAAAGCCTAGAATTAACTAAACAGAGTTTTCTTTATCACATTGCCGCATTCCCCAATAAAAAAGTTACCCTAACTAGTTTCGGCAACGAACTACTTTCGTCTAAAGTTTCAGAAATGGGGTTCTACTACAACATCAAAAAAGATATGGAGAAATAGCTGTACAGAACTTAAAGAATTTGACAAAAACTGAAACTAAATCAGCTAAAGCAATCAATAGAAGAATTTTCCTATTGAAGTGTAGAAAAATTGGTATCACACCTAATCACATTAATAACGCCATCAAACCTATAAATAGATTACTTTTAAGACAAGAAATCAATTCTAACAAGAACGATCAATACAATAACAGATTCTTTGATAATGATAATAATAAATTATCGAAAGCCTAGAATTAACTAAACAGAGTTTTCTTTATCACATTGCCGCATTCCCCAATAAAAAAGTTACCCTAACTAGTTTCGGCAACGAACTACTTTCGTCTAAAGTTTCAGAAATGGGGTTCTACTACAACATCAAAAAAGATATGGAGAAATAGCTGTACAGAACTTAAAGAATTTGACAAAAACTAAAACTAAATTAGCTAAAGCAATCCATAGAAGAATTTTCCTATTGAAGTGTAGAAAAATTGGTATTACACCTAATCACATTAATAACGCCATCAAACCTATAAATAGATTACTTTTAAGACAAGAAATCAATTCTAACAAGAACGATCAATACAATAACAGATTCTTTGATAATGATAATAATAAATTATCGAAAGCTTAGGATTAACTAAACAGATTTTTCTTTATCACATTGCCGCATTGCCCAATAAAAAAGTTACCCTAACTAGTTTCGGCAACGAACTACTTTCGTCTAAAGTTTCAGAAATGGGGTTCTACTACAACATCAAACAAAGATATGGAGAAATAGCTGTACAGAACTTAAAGAATTGGACAAAAACTGAAACTAAATTAGCTAAAGCAATCAATAGAAGAATTTTCCTATTGGAGTGTAGAAAAATTGGTATTACACCTAATCACATTAATAACGCCATCAAACCTATAAATAGATTACTTTTAAGACAAGAAATCAAATCTAACAAGCACGATCAATACAATAACAGATTTTTTGATAATGATAATAATAAATTATCGAAAGCTTAGAATTAACTAAACAGAGTTTTCTTTATCACATTGCCGCATTCCCCAATAAAAAAGTTACCCTAACTAGTTTCGGCAACGAGCTACTTTCGTCTAAAGTTTCAGAAATGGGGTTCTACTACAACATCAAACAAAGATATGGAGAAATAGCTGTACAGAACTTAAAGAATTTGACAAAAACTAAAACTGAATTAGCTAAAGCAATCAATAGAAGAATTTTCCTATTGAAGTGTAGAAAAATTGGTATTACACCTAATCACATTAATAACGCCATCAAACCTATAAATAGATTACTTTTAAGACAAGAAATCAATTCTAACAAGAACGATCAATACAATAACAGATTCTTTGATAATGATAATAATAAATTATCGAAAGCTTAGGATTAACTAAACAGAGTTTTCTTTATCACATTGCCGCATTTCCCAATAAAAAAGTTACCCTAACTAGTTTCGGCAACGAACTAATTTCGTCTAAAGTTTCAGAAATGGGGTTCTACTACAACATCAAACAACGATATGGAGGAATAGCTGTACAGAACTTAAAGAATTGGACAAAAACTAAAACTAAATTAGCTGAAGCAATCAATAGAAGAATTTTCCTATTGAAGTGTAGAAAAATTGGTATTACACCTAATCACATTAATAACGCCATCAAACCTATAAATAGATTACTTTTAAGACAAGAAATCAATTCTAACAGGAACGATCAATACAATAACAGATTCTTTGATAATGATAATAATAAATTATCGAAAGCTTAGAATTAACTAAACAGAGTTTTCTTTATCACATTGCCGCATTCCCCAATAAAAAAGTTACCCTAACTAGTTTCGGCAACGAACTACTTTCGTCTAAAGTTTCAGAAATGGGGTTCTACTACAACATCAAAAAAAGATATGGAGAAATAGCTGTACAGAACTTAAAGAATTTGACAAAAACTAAAACTAAATTAGCTAAAGCAATCAATAGAAGAATTTTCCTATTGAAGTGTAGAAAAATTGGTATTACACCTAATCACATTAATAACGCCATCAAACCTATAAATAGATTACTTTTAAGACAAGAAATCAATTCTAATAAGAACGATCAATACAATAACAGATTCTTTGATAATGATAATAATAAATTATCGAAAGCTTAGGATTAATTAAACAGAGTTTTCTTTATCACATTACCGCATTCCCCAATAAAAAAGTTACCCTAACTAGTTTCGGCAACGAACTACTTTCGTCTAAAGTTTCTGAAATGGGGTTCTACTACAACATCAAACAAATATATGGGAAAATAGCTGTACAGAACTTAAAGAATTGGACAAAAACTAAAACTAAATTAGCTAAAGCAATCAATAGAAGAATTTTCCTATTGAAGTGTAGAAAAATTGGTATTACACCTAATCACATTAATAACGCCATCAAACCTTTAAATAGATTACTTTTAAGACAAGAAATTAATTCTAACAAGAACGATCAACACAATAACAGATTCTTTGATAATGATAATAATAAATTATCGACGGCTTAGGATTAACTAAACAGAGTTTTCTTTATCACATTGCCGCATTCCCCAATAAAAAAGTTACCCTAACTAGTTTCGGCAACGAACTACTTTCGTCTAAAGTTTCAGAAATGGGGTTCTACTACAACATCAAACAAAGATATGGAGAAATAGCTGTACAGAACTTAAAGAATTGGACAAAAACTAAAACTAAATTAGCTAAAGCAATCAATAGAAGAATTTTCCTATTGAAGTGTAGAAAAATTGGTATTACACCTAATCACATTAATAACGCCATCAAACCTATAAAAAGATTACTTTTAAGACAAGAAATCAATTCTAACAAGAACGATCAATACAATAACAGATTCTTTGATAATGATAATAATAAATTATCGAAAGCTTAGGATTAACTAAACAGAGTTTTCTTTATCACATTGCCGCATTCCCCAATAAAAAGTTACCCTAACTAGTTTCGGCAACGAACTACTTTCGTCTAAAGTTTCAGAAATGGGGTTCTACTACAACATCAAACATATATATGGAGAAATAGCTGTACAGAACTTAAAGAATTGGACAAAAACTAAAACTAAATTAGCTGAAGCAATCAATAGAAGAATTTTCCTATTGAAGTGTAGAAAAATTGGTATTACACCTAATCACATTAATAACGCCATCAAACCTATAAATAGATTACTTTTAAGACAAGAAATCAATTCTAATAAGAACGATCATTACAATAACAGATTCTTTGATAATGATAATAATAAATTATCGAAAGCTTTATTTAACTAAACAGAGTTTTCTTTATCACATTGCCGCATTCCCCAATAAAAAAGTTACCCTAACTAGTTTCGGCAACGAACTACTTTCGTCTAAAGTTTCAGAAATGGGGTTCTACTACAACATCAAACAAAGGTATGGAGAAATAGCTGTACAGAACTTAAAGAATTGGACAAAAACTAAAACTAAATTAGCTAAAGCAATCAATAGAAGAATTTTCCTATTGAAGTGTAGAAAAATTGGTATTACACCTAATCACATTAATAACGCCATCAAACCTATAAATAGATTACTTTTAAGACAAGAAATCAATTCTAACAAGAACGATCAATACAATAACAGATTCTTTGATAATGATAATAATAAATTATCGAAAGCTTAGGATTAACTAAACAGAGTTTTCTTTATCACATTGCCGCATTCCCCAATAAAAAAGTTACCCTAACTAGTTTCGGCAACAAACTACTTTCGTCTACAGTTTCAGAAATGGGGTTCTACTACAACATCAAACATAGATATGGAGAAATAGCTGTACAGAACTTAAAGAATTGGACAAAAACTAAAACTAAATTAGCTGAAGCAATCAATAGAAGAATTTTCCTATTGAAGTGTAGAAAAATTGGTATTACACCTAATCACATTAATAACGCCATCAAACCTATAAATAGATTACTTTTAAGACAAGAAATCAATTCTAACAAGAACGATCATTACAATAACAGATTCTTTGATAATGATAATAATAAATTATCGAAAGCTTAGGAATAACTAAACAGAGTTTTCTTTATCACATTGCCGCATTCCCCAATAAAAAAGTTACCCTAACTAGTTTCGGCAACGAACTACTTTCGTCTAAAGTTTCAGAAATGGGGTTCTACTACAACATCAAACAAATATATGGAGAAATAGCTGGACAGAACTTAAAGAATTGGACAAAAACTAAAACTAAATTAGCTAAAGCAATCAATAGAAGAATTTTCCTATTGAAGTGTAGAAAAATTGGTATTACACCTAATCACATTAATAACGCCATCAAACCTATAAATAGATTACTTTTAAGACAAGAAATCAATTCTAACAAGAACGATCAATACAATAACAGATTCTTTGATAATGATAATAATAAATTATCGGAAGCTTAGGATTAACTAAACAGAGTTTTCTTTATCACATTGCCGCATTCCCCAATGAAAAAGTTACCCTAACTAGTTTCGGCAACGAACTCCTTTCGTCTAAAGTTTCAGAAATGGGGTTCTACTACAACATCAAACAAAGATATGGAGAAATAGCTGTACAGAACTTAAAGAATTGGACAAAAACTGAAACTAAATTAGCTAAAGCAATCAATAGAAGAATTTTCCTATTGAAGTGTAGAAAAATTGGTATTACACCTAATCACATTAATAACGCCATCGAACCTATAAATAGATTACTTTTAAGACAAGAAATCAATTCTAACAGGAACGATCAATACAATAACAGATTCTTTGATAATGATAATAATAAATTATCGAAAGCTTAGAATTAACTAAAAAGAGTTTTCTTTATCACATTGCCGCATTCCCCAATAAAAAAGTTACCCTAACTAGTTTCGGCAACGAACTACTTTCGTCTAAAGTTTCAGAAATGGGGTTCTACTACAACATCAAAAAAGATATGGAGAAATAGCTGTACAGAACTTAAAGAATTGGACAAAAACTAAAACTAAATTAGCTAAAGCAATCAATAGAAGAATTTTCCTATTGAAGTGTAGAAAAATTGGTATTACACCTAATCACATTAATAACGCCATCAAACCTATAAATAGATTACTTTTAAGACAAGAAATCAATTCTAATAAGAACGATCATTACAATAACAGATTCTTTGATAATGATAATAATAAATTATCGAAAGCTTAGGATTAACTAAACAGAGTTTTCTTTATCACATTGCCGTATTCCCCAATAAAAAAGTTACCCTAACTAGTTTCGGCAACGAACTACTTTCATCTAAAGTTTCAGAAATGGGGTTCTACTACAACATCAAACAAAGATATGGAGAAATAGCTGTACAGAACTTAAAGAATTGGACAAAAACTAAAACTAAATTAGCTAAAGCAATCAATAGAAGAATTTTCCTATTGAAGTGTAGAAAAATTGGTATTACACCTAATCACATTAATAACGCCATCAAACCTATAAATAGATTACTTTTAAGACAAGAAATCAATTCTAACAAGAACGATCAATACAATAACAGATTCTTTGATAATGATAATAATAAATTATCGAAAGCTTAGGATTAACTAAACAGAGTTTTCTTTATCACATTGCCGCATTCCCCAATAAAAAAGTTACCCTAACTAGTTTCGGCAACGAACTACTTTCGTCTAAAGTTTCAGAAATGGGGTTCTACTACAACATCAAACATAGATATGGAGAAATAGCTGTACAGAACTTAAAGAATTGGACAAAAACTAAAACTAAATTAGCTGAAGCAATCAATAGAAGAATTTTCCTATTGAAGTGTAGAAAAATTGGTATTACACCTAATCACATTAATAACGCCATCAAACCTATAAATAGATTACTTTTAAGACAAGAAATCAATTCTAATAAGAACGATCATTACAATAACAGATTCTTTGATAATGATAATAATAAATTATCGAAAGCTTTATTTAACTAAACAGAGTTTTCTTTATCACATTGCCGCATTCCCCAATAAAAAAGTTACCCTAACTAGTTTCGGCAACGAACTACTTTCGTCTAAAGTTTCAGAAATGGGGTTCTACTACAACATCAAACAAAGGTATGGAGAAATAGCTGTACAGAACTTAAAGAATTGGACAAAAACTAAATTAGCTAAAGCAATCAATAGAAGAATTTTCCTATTGAAGTGTAGAAAAATTGGTATTACACCTAATCACATTAATAACGCCATCAAACCTATAAATAGATTACTTTTAAGACAAGAAATCAATTCTAACAAGAACGATCAATACAATAACAGATTCTTTGATAATGATAATAATAAATTATCGAAAGCTTAGGATTAACTAAACAGAGTTTTCTTTATCACATTGCCGCATTCCCCAATAAAAAAGTTACCCTAACTAGTTTCGGCAACGAACTACTTTCGTCTAAAGTTTCAGAAATGGGGTTCTACTACAACATCAAACATAGATATGGAGAAATAGCTGTACAGAACTTAAAGAATTGGACAAAAACTAAAACTAAATTAGCTGAAGCAATCAATAGAAGAATTTTCCTATCGAAGTGTAGAAAAATTGGTATTACACCTAATCACATTAATAACGCCATCAAACCTATAAATAGATTACTTTTAAGACAAGAAATCAATTCTAACAAGAACGATCATTACAATAACAGATTCTTTGATAATGATAATAATAAATTATCGAAAGCTTAGGAATAACTAAACAGAGTTTTCTTTATCACATTGCCGCATTCCCCAATAAAAAAGTTACCCTAACTAGTTTCGGCAACGAACTACTTTCGTCTAAAGTTTCAGAAATGGGGTTCTACTACAACATCAAACAAATATATGGAGAAATAGCTGGACAGAACTTAAAGAATTGGACAAAAACTAAAACTAAATTAGCTAAAGCAATCAATAGAAGAATTTTCCTATTGAAGTGTAGAAAAATTGGTATTACACCTAATCACATTAATAACGCCATCAAACCTATAAATAGATTACTTTTAAGACAAGAAATCAATTCTAACAAGAACGATCAATACAATAACAGATTCTTTGATAATGATAATAATAAATTATCGGAAGCTTAGGATTAACTAAACAGAGTTTTCTTTATCACATTGCCGCATTCCCCAATAAAAAAGTTACCCTAACTAGTTTCGGCAACGAACTACTTTCGTCTAAAGTTTCAGAAATGGGGTTCTACTACAACATCAAACAAAGATATGGAGAAATAGCTGTACAGAACTTAAAGAATTGGACAAAAACTGAAACTAAATTAGCTAAAGCAATCAATAGAAGAATTTTCCTATTGAAGTGTAGAAAAATTGGTATTACACCTAATCACATTAATAACGCCATCGAACCTATAAATAGATTACTTTTAAGACAAGAAATCAATTCTAACAGGAACGATCAATACAATAACAGATTCTTTGATAATGATAATAATAAATTATCGAAAGCTTAGAATTAACTAAAAAGAGTTTTCTTTATCACATTGCCGCATTCCCCAATAAAAAAGTTACCCTAAGTAGTTTCGGCAACGAACTACTTTCGTCTAAAGTTTCAGAAATGGGGTTCTACTACAACATCAAAAAAGATATGGAGAAATAGCTGTACAGAACTTAAAGAATTGGACAAAAACTAAAACTAAATTAGCTAAAGCAATCAATAGAAGAATTTTCCTATTGAAGTGTAGAAAAATTGGTATTACACCTAATCACATTAATAACGCCATCAAACCTATAAATAGATTACTTTTAAGACAAGAAATCAATTCTAATAAGAACGATCATTACAATAACAGATTCTTTGATAATGATAATAATAAATTATCGAAAGCTTAGGATTAACTAAACAGAGTTTTCTTTATCACATTGCCGCATTCCCCAATAAAAAAGTTACCCTAACTAGTTTCGGCAACGAACTACTTTCGTCTAAAGTTTCAGAAATGGGGTTCTACTACAACATCAAACAAAGATATGGAGAAATAGCTGTACAGAACTTAAAGAATTGGACAAAAACTAAAACTAAATTAGCTAAAGCAATCAATAGAAGAATTTTCCTATTGAAGTGTAGAAAAATTGGTATTACACCTAATCACATTAATAACGCCATCAAACCTATAAATAGATTACTTTTAAGACAAGAAATCAATTCTAACAAGAACGATCAATACAATAACAGATTCTTTGATAATGATAATAATAAATTATCGAAAGCTTAGGATTAACTAAACAGAGTTTTCTTTATCACATTGCCGCATTCCCCAATAAAAAAGTTACCCTAACTAGTTTCGGCAACGAACTACTTTCGTCTAAAGTTTCAGAAATGGGGTTCTACTACAACATCAAACATAGATATGGAGAAATAGCTGTACAGAACTTAAAGAATTGGACAAAAACTAAAACTAAATTAGCTGAAGCAATCAATAGAAGAATTTTCCTATTGAAGTGTAGAAAAATTGGTATTACACCTAATCACATTAATAACGCCATCAAACCTATAAATAGATTACTTTTAAGACAAGAAATCAATTCTAACAAGAACGATCATTACAATAACAGATTCTTTGATAATGATAATAATAAATTATCGAAAGCTTAGGATTAACTAAACAGAGTTTTCTTTATCACATTGCCGCATTCCCCAATAAAAAAGTTACCCTAACTAGTTTCGGCAACGAACTACTTTCGTCTAAAGTTTCAGAAATGGGGTTCTACTACAACATCAAACAAAGATATGGAGAAATAGCTGTACAGAACTTAAAGAATTGGACAAAAACTAAAACTAAATTAGCTAAAGCAATCAATAGAAGAATTTTCCTATTGAAGTGTAGAAAAATTGGTATTACACCTAATCACATTAATAACGCCATCAAACCTATAAATAGATTACTTTTAAGACAAGAAATCAATTCTAACAAGAACGATCAATACAATAACAGATTCTTTGATAATGATAATAATAAATTATCGGAAGCTTAGGATTAACTAAACAGAGTTTTCTTTATCACATTGCCGCATTCCCCAATAAAAAAGTTACCCTAACTAGTTTCGGCAACGAACTACTTTCGTCTAAAGTTTCAGAAATGGGGTTCTACTACAACATCAAACAAAGATATGGAGAAATAGCTGTACAGAACTTAAAGAATTGGACAAAAACTGAAACTAAATTAGCTAAAGCAATCAATAGAAGAATTTTTCTATTGAAGTGTAGAAAAATTGGTATTACACCTAATCACATTAATAACGCCATCGAACCTATAAATAGATTACTTTTAAGACAAGAAATCAATTCTAACAGGAACGATCAATACAATAACAGATTCTTTGATAATGATAATAATAAATTATCGAAAGCCTAGAATTAACTAAACAGAGTTTTCTTTATCACATTGCCGCATTCCCCAATAAAAAAGTTACCCTAACTAGTTTCGGCAACGAACTACTTTCGTCTAAAGTTTCAGAAATGGGGTTCTACTACAACATCAAAAAAGATATGGAGAAATAGCTGTACAGAACTTAAAGAATTTGACAAAAACTGAAACTAAATCAGCTAAAGCAATCAATAGAAGAATTTTCCTATTGAAGTGTAGAAAAATTGGTATCACACCTAATCACATTAATAACGCCATCAAACCTATAAATAGATTACTTTTAAGACAAGAAATCAATTCTAACAAGAACGATCAATACAATAACAGATTCTTTGATAATGATAATAATAAATTATCGAAAGCCTAGAATTAACTAAACAGAGTTTTCTTTATCACATTGCCGCATTCCCCAATAAAAAAGTTACCCTAACTAGTTTCGGCAACGAACTACTTTCGTCTAAAGTTTCAGAAATGGGGTTCTACTACAACATCAAAAAAGATATGGAGAAATAGCTGTACAGAACTTAAAGAATTTGACAAAAACTAAAACTAAATTAGCTAAAGCAATCCATAGAAGAATTTTCCTATTGAAGTGTAGAAAAATTGGTATTACACCTAATCACATTAATAACGCCATCAAACCTATAAATAGATTACTTTTAAGACAAGAAATCAATTCTAACAAGAACGATCAATACAATAACAGATTCTTTGATAATGATAATAATAAATTATCGAAAGCTTAGGATTAACTAAACAGATTTTTCTTTATCACATTGCCGCATTGCCCAATAAAAAAGTTACCCTAACTAGTTTCGGCAACAACTACTTTCGTCTAAAGTTTCAGAAATGGGGTTCTACTACAACATCAAACAAAGATATGGAGAAATAGCTGTACAGAACTTAAAGAATTGGACAAAAACTGAAACTAAATTAGCTAAAGCAATCAATAGAAGAATTTTCCTATTGGAGTGTAGAAAAATTGGTATTACACCTAATCACATTAATAACGCCATCAAACCTATAAATAGATTACTTTTAAGACAAGAAATCAAATCTAACAAGCACGATCAATACAATAACAGATTTTTTGATAATGATAATAATAAATTATCGAAAGCTTAGAATTAACTAAACAGAGTTTTCTTTATCACATTGCCGCATTCCCCAATAAAAAAGTTACCCTAACTAGTTTCGGCAACGAGCTACTTTCGTCTAAAGTTTCAGAAATGGGGTTCTACTACAACATCAAACAAAGATATGGAGAAATAGCTGTACAGAACTTAAAGAATTTGACAAAAACTAAAACTAAATTAGCTAAAGCAATCAATAGAAGAATTTTCCTATTGAAGTGTAGAAAAATTGGTATTACACCTAATCACATTAATAACGCCATCAAACCTATAAATAGATTACTTTTAAGACAAGAAATCAATTCTAACAAGAACGATCAATACAATAACAGATTCTTTGATAATGATAATAATAAATTATCGAAAGCTTAGGATTAACTAAACAGATTTTTCTTTATCACATTGCCGCATTCCCCAATAAAAAAGTTACCCTAACTAGTTTCGGCAACGAACTACTTTCGTCTAAAGTTTCAGAAATGGGGTTCTACTACAACATCAAACAAAGATATGGAGAAATAGCTGTACAGAACTTAAAGAATTGGACAAAAACTGAAACTAAATTAGCTAAAGCAATCAATAGAAGAATTTTCCTATTGAAGTGTAGAAAAATTGGTATTACACCTAATCACATTAATAACGCCATCGAACCTATAAATAGATTACTTTTAAGACAAGAAATCAATTCTAACAGGAACGATCAATACAATAACAGATTCTTTGATAATGATAATAATAAATTATCGAAAGCTTAGAATTAACTAAAAAGAGTTTTCTTTATCACATTGCCGCATTCCCCAATAAAAAAGTTACCCTAACTAGTTTCGGCAACGAACTACTTTCGTCTAAAGTTTCAGAAATGGGGTTCTACTACAACATCAAAAAAGATATGGAGAAATAGCTGTACAGAACTTAAAGAATTGGACAAAAACTAAAACTAAATTAGCTAAAGCAATCAATAGAAGAATTTTCCTATTGAAGTGTAGAAAAATTGGTATTACACCTAATCACATTAATAACGCCATCAAACCTATAAATAGATTACTTTTAAGACAAGAAATCAATTCTAATAAGAACGATCATTACAATAACAGATTCTTTGATAATGATAATAATAAATTATCGAAAGCTTAGGATTAACTAAACAGAGTTTTCTTTATCACATTGCCGCATTCCCCAATAAAAAAGTTACCCTAACTAGTTTCGGCAACGAACTACTTTCGTCTAAAGTTTCAGAAATGGGGTTCTACTACAACATCAAACAAAGATATGGAGAAATAGCTGTACAGAACTTAAAGAATTGGACAAAAACTAAAACTAAATTAGCTAAAGCAATCAATAGAAGAATTTTCCTATTGAAGTGTAGAAAAATTGGTATTACACCTAATCACATTAATAACGCCATCAAACCTATAAATAGATTACTTTTAAGACAAGAAATCAATTCTAACAAGAACGATCAATACAATAACAGATTCTTTGATAATGATAATAATAAATTATCGAAAGCTTAGGATTAACTAAACAGAGTTTTCTTTATCACATTGCCGCATTCCCCAATAAAAGAGTTACCCTAACTAGTTTCGGCAACGAACTACTTTCGTCTAAAGTTTCAGAAATGGGGTTCTACTACAACATCAAACATAGATATGGAGAAATAGCTGTACAGAACTTAAAGAATTGGACAAAAACTAAAACTAAATTAGCTGAAGCAATCAATAGAAGAATTTTCCTATTGAAGTGTAGAAAAATTGGTATTACACCTAATCACATTAATAACGCCATCAAACCTATAAATAGATTACTTTTAAGACAAGAAATCAATTCTAACAAGAACGATCATTACAATAACAGATTCTTTGATAATGATAATAATAAATTATCGAAAGCTTAGGATTAACTAAACAGAGTTTTCTTTATCACATTGCCGCATTCCCCAATAAAAAAGTTACCCTAACTAGTTTCGGCAACGAACTACTTTCGTCTAAAGTTTCAGAAATGGGGTTCTACTACAACATCAAACAAAGATATGGAGAAATAGCTGTACAGAACTTAAAGAATTGGACAAAAACTAAAACTAAATTAGCTAAAGCAATCAATAGAAGAATTTTCCTATTGAAGTGTAGAAAAATTGGTATTACACCTAATCACATTAATAACGCCATCAAACCTATAAATAGATTACTTTTAAGATAAGAAATCAATTCTAACAAGAACGATCAATACAATAACAGATTCTTTGATAATGATAATAATAAATTTTCGGAAGCTTAGGATTAACTAAACAGAGTTTTCTTTATCACATTGCCGCATTCCCCAATAAAAAAGTTACCCTAACTAGTTTCGGCAACGAACTACTTTCGTCTAAAGTTTCAGAAATGGGGTTCTACTACAACATCAAACAAAGATATGGAGAAATAGCTGTACAGAACTTAAAGAATTGGACAAAAACTGAAACTAAATTAGCTAAAGCAATCAATAGAAGAATTTTCCTATTGAAGTGTAGAAAAATTGGTATTACACCTAATCACATTAATAACGCCATCGAACCTATAAATAGATTACTTTTAAGACAAGAAATCAATTCTAACAGGAACGATCAATACAATAACAGATTCTTTGATAATGATAATAATAAATTATCGAAAGCCTAGAATTAACTAAACAGAGTTTTCTTTATCACATTGCCGCATTCCCCAATAAAAAAGTTACCCTAACTAGTTTCGGCAACGAACTACTTTCGTCTAAAGTTTCAGAAATGGGGTTCTACTACAACATCAAAAAAGATATGGAGAAATAGCTGTACAGAACTTAAAGAATTTGACAAAAACTGAAACTAAATCAGCTAAAGCAATCAATAGAAGAATTTTCCTATTGAAGTGTAGAAAAATTGGTATCACACCTAATCACATTAATAACGCCATCAAACCTATAAATAGATTACTTTTAAGACAAGAAATCAATTCTAACAAGAACGATCAATACAATAACAGATTCTTTGATAATGATAATAATAAATTATCGAAAGCCTAGAATTAACTAAACAGAGTTTTCTTTATCACATTGCCGCATTCCCCAATAAAAAAGTTACCCTAACTAGTTTCGGCAACGAACTACTTTCGTCTAAAGTTTCAGAAATGGGGTTCTACTACAACATCAAAAAAGATATGGAGAAATAGCTGTACAGAACTTAAAGAATTTGACAAAAACTAAAACTAAATTAGCTAAAGCAATCCATAGAAGAATTTTCCTATTGAAGTGTAGAAAAATTGGTATTACACCTAATCACATTAATAACGCCATCAAACCTATAAATAGATTACTTTTAAGACAAGAAATCAATTCTAACAAGAACGATCAATACAATAACAGATTCTTTGATAATGATAATAATAAATTATCGAAAGCTTAGGATTAACTAAACAGATTTTTCTTTATCACATTGCCGCATTGCCCAATAAAAAAGTTACCCTAACTAGTTTCGGCAACGAACTACTTTCGTCTAAAGTTTCAGAAATGGGGTTCTACTACAACATCAAACAAAGATATGGAGAAATAGCTGTACAGAACTTAAAGAATTGGACAAAAACTGAAACTAAATTAGCTAAAGCAATCAATAGAAGAATTTTCCTATTGGAGTGTAGAAAAATTGGTATTACACCTAATCACATTAATAACGCCATCAAACCTATAAATAGATTACTTTTAAGACAAGAAATCAAATCTAACAAGCACGATCAATACAATAACAGATTTTTTGATAATGATAATAATAAATTATCGAAAGCTTAGAATTAACTAAACAGAGTTTTCTTTATCACATTGCCGCATTCCCCAATAAAAAAGTTACCCTAACTAGTTTCGGCAACGAGCTACTTTCGTCTAAAGTTTCAGAAATGGGGTTCTACTACAACATCAAACAAAGATATGGAGAAATAGCTGTACAGAACTTAAAGAATTTGACAAAAACTAAAACTGAATTAGCTAAAGCAATCAATAGAAGAATTTTCCTATTGAAGTGTAGAAAAATTGGTATTACACCTAATCACATTAATAACGCCATCAAACCTATAAATAGATTACTTTTAAGACAAGAAATCAATTCTAACAAGAACGATCAATACAATAACAGATTCTTTGATAATGATAATAATAAATTATCGAAAGCTTAGGATTAACTAAACAGATTTTTCTTTATCACATTGCCGCATTCCCCAATAAAAAAGTTACCCTAACTAGTTTCGGCAACGAACTACTTTCGTCTAAAGTTTCAGAAATGGGGTTCTCCTACAACATCAAACAAAGATATGGAGAAATAGCTGTACAGAACTTAAAGAATTGGACAAAAACTGAAACTAAATTAGCTAAAGCAATCAATAGAAGAATTTTCCTATTGGAGTGTAGAAAAATTGGTATTACACCTAATCACATTAATAACGCCATCAAACCTATAAATAGATTACTTTTAAGACAAGAAATTAATTCTAACAAGAACGATCAATACAATAACAGATTCTTTGATAATGATAATAATAAATTATCGAAAGCTTAGGATTAACTAAACAGAGTTTTCTTTATCACATTGCCGCATTTCCCAATAAAAAAGTTACCCTAACTAGTTTCGGCAACGAACTAATTTCGTCTAAAGTTTCAGAAATGGGGTTCTACTACAACATCAAACAACGATATGGAGGAATAGCTGTACAGAACTTAAAGAATTGGACAAAAACTAAAACTAAATTAGCTGAAGCAATCAATAGAAGAATTTTCCTATTGAAGTGTAGAAAAATTGGTATTACACCTAATCACATTAATAACGCCATCAAACCTATAAATAGATTACTTTTAAGACAAGAAATCAATTCTAACAGGAACGATCAATACAATAACAGATTCTTTGATAATGATAATAATAAATTATCGAAAGCTTAGAATTAACTAAACAGAGTTTTCTTTATCACATTGCCGCATTCCCCAATAAAAAAGTTACCCTAACTAGTTTCGGCAACGAACTACTTTCGTCTAAAGTTTCAGAAATGGGGTTCTACTACAACATCAAAAAAAGATATGGAGAAATAGCTGTACAGAACTTAAAGAATTTGACAAAAACTAAAACTAAATTAGCTAAAGCAATCAATAGAAGAATTTTCCTATTGAAGTGTAGAAAAATTGGTATTACACCTAATCACATTAATAACGCCATCAAACCTATAAATAGATTACTTTTAAGACAAGAAATCAATTCTAATAAGAACGATCAATACAATAACAGATTCTTTGATAATGATAATAATAAATTATCGAAAGCTTAGGATTAATTAAACAGAGTTTTCTTTATCACATTACCGCATTCCCCAATAAAAAAGTTACCCTAACTAGTTTCGGCAACGAACTACTTTCGTCTAAAGTTTCTGAAATGGGGTTCTACTACAACATCAAACAAATATATGGGAAAATAGCTGTACAGAACTTAAAGAATTGGACAAAAACTAAAACTAAATTAGCTAAAGCAATCAATAGAAGAATTTTCCTATTGAAGTGTAGAAAAATTGGTATTACACCTAATCACATTAATAACGCCATCAAACCTTTAAATAGATTACTTTTAAGACAAGAAATTAATTCTAACAAGAACGATCAACACAATAACAGATTCTTTGATAATGATAATAATAAATTATCGACGGCTTAGGATTAACTAAACAGAGTTTTCTTTATCACATTGCCGCATTCCCCAATAAAAAAGTTACCCTAACTAGTTTCGGCAACGAACTACTTTCGTCTAAAGTTTCAGAAATGGGGTTCTACTACAACATCAAACAAAGATATGGAGAAATAGCTGTACAGAACTTAAAGAATTGGACAAAAACTAAAACTAAATTAGCTAAAGCAATCAATAGAAGAATTTTCCTATTGAAGTGTAGAAAAATTGGTATTACACCTAATCACATTAATAACGCCATCAAACCTATAAAAAGATTACTTTTAAGACAAGAAATCAATTCTAACAAGAACGATCAATACAATAACAGATTCTTTGATAATGATAATAATAAATTATCGAAAGCTTAGGATTAACTAAACAGAGTTTTCTTTATCACATTGCCGCATTCCCCAATAAAAAGTTACCCTAACTAGTTTCGGCAACGAACTACTTTCGTCTAAAGTTTCAGAAATGGGGTTCTACTACAACATCAAACATATATATGGAGAAATAGCTGTACAGAACTTAAAGAATTGGACAAAAACTAAAACTAAATTAGCTGAAGCAATCAATAGAAGAATTTTCCTATTGAAGTGTAGAAAAATTGGTATTACACCTAATCACATTAATAACGCCATCAAACCTATAAATAGATTACTTTTAAGACAAGAAATCAATTCTAATAAGAACGATCATTACAATAACAGATTCTTTGATAATGATAATAATAAATTATCGAAAGCTTTATTTAACTAAACAGAGTTTTCTTTATCACATTGCCGCATTCCCCAATAAAAAAGTTACCCTAACTAGTTTCGGCAACGAACTACTTTCGTCTAAAGTTTCAGAAATGGGGTTCTACTACAACATCAAACAAAGGTATGGAGAAATAGCTGTACAGAACTTAAAGAATTGGACAAAAACTAAAACTAAATTAGCTAAAGCAATCAATAGAAGAATTTTCCTATTGAAGTGTAGAAAAATTGGTATTACACCTAATCACATTAATAACGCCATCAAACCTATAAATAGATTACTTTTAAGACAAGAAATCAATTCTAACAAGAACGATCAATACAATAACAGATTCTTTGATAATGATAATAATAAATTATCGAAAGCTTAGGATTAACTAAACAGAGTTTTCTTTATCACATTGCCGCATTCCCCAATAAAAAAGTTACCCTAACTAGTTTCGGCAACAAACTACTTTCGTCTACAGTTTCAGAAATGGGGTTCTACTACAACATCAAACATAGATATGGAGAAATAGCTGTACAGAACTTAAAGAATTGGACAAAAACTAAAACTAAATTAGCTGAAGCAATCAATAGAAGAATTTTCCTATTGAAGTGTAGAAAAATTGGTATTACACCTAATCACATTAATAACGCCATCAAACCTATAAATAGATTACTTTTAAGACAAGAAATCAATTCTAACAAGAACGATCATTACAATAACAGATTCTTTGATAATGATAATAATAAATTATCGAAAGCTTAGGAATAACTAAACAGAGTTTTCTTTATCACATTGCCGCATTCCCCAATAAAAAAGTTACCCTAACTAGTTTCGGCAACGAACTACTTTCGTCTAAAGTTTCAGAAATGGGGTTCTACTACAACATCAAACAAATATATGGAGAAATAGCTGGACAGAACTTAAAGAATTGGACAAAAACTAAAACTAAATTAGCTAAAGCAATCAATAGAAGAATTTTCCTATTGAAGTGTAGAAAAATTGGTATTACACCTAATCACATTAATAACGCCATCAAACCTATAAATAGATTACTTTTAAGACAAGAAATCAATTCTAACAAGAACGATCAATACAATAACAGATTCTTTGATAATGATAATAATAAATTATCGGAAGCTTAGGATTAACTAAACAGAGTTTTCTTTATCACATTGCCGCATTCCCCAATGAAAAAGTTACCCTAACTAGTTTCGGCAACGAACTCCTTTCGTCTAAAGTTTCAGAAATGGGGTTCTACTACAACATCAAACAAAGATATGGAGAAATAGCTGTACAGAACTTAAAGAATTGGACAAAAACTGAAACTAAATTAGCTAAAGCAATCAATAGAAGAATTTTCCTATTGAAGTGTAGAAAAATTGGTATTACACCTAATCACATTAATAACGCCATCGAACCTATAAATAGATTACTTTTAAGACAAGAAATCAATTCTAACAGGAACGATCAATACAATAACAGATTCTTTGATAATGATAATAATAAATTATCGAAAGCTTAGAATTAACTAAAAAGAGTTTTCTTTATCACATTGCCGCATTCCCCAATAAAAAAGTTACCCTAACTAGTTTCGGCAACGAACTACTTTCGTCTAAAGTTTCAGAAATGGGGTTCTACTACAACATCAAAAAAGATATGGAGAAATAGCTGTACAGAACTTAAAGAATTGGACAAAAACTAAAACTAAATTAGCTAAAGCAATCAATAGAAGAATTTTCCTATTGAAGTGTAGAAAAATTGGTATTACACCTAATCACATTAATAACGCCATCAAACCTATAAATAGATTACTTTTAAGACAAGAAATCAATTCTAATAAGAACGATCATTACAATAACAGATTCTTTGATAATGATAATAATAAATTATCGAAAGCTTAGGATTAACTAAACAGAGTTTTCTTTATCACATTGCCGCATTCCCCAATAAAAAAGTTACCCTAACTAGTTTCGGCAACGAACTACTTTCATCTAAAGTTTCAGAAATGGGGTTCTACTACAACATCAAACAAAGATATGGAGAAATAGCTGTACAGAACTTAAAGAATTGGACAAAAACTAAAACTAAATTAGCTAAAGCAATCAATAGAAGAATTTTCCTATTGAAGTGTAGAAAAATTGGTATTACACCTAATCACATTAATAACGCCATCAAACCTATAAATAGATTACTTTTAAGACAAGAAATCAATTCTAACAAGAACGATCAATACAATAACAGATTCTTTGATAATGATAATAATAAATTATCGAAAGCTTAGGATTAACTAAACAGAGTTTTCTTTATCACATTGCCGCATTCCCCAATAAAAAAGTTACCCTAACTAGTTTCGGCAACGAACTACTTTCGTCTAAAGTTTCAGAAATGGGGTTCTACTACAACATCAAACATAGATATGGAGAAATAGCTGTACAGAACTTAAAGAATTGGACAAAAACTAAAACTAAATTAGCTGAAGCAATCAATAGAAGAATTTTCCTATTGAAGTGTAGAAAAATTGGTATTACACCTAATCACATTAATAACGCCATCAAACCTATAAATAGATTACTTTTAAGACAAGAAATCAATTCTAACAAGAACGATCATTACAATAACAGATTCTTTGATAATGATAATAATAAATTATCGAAAGCTTAGGATTAACTAAACAGAGTTTTCTTTATCACATTGCCGCATTCCCCAATAAAAAAGTTACCCTAACTAGTTTCGGCAACGAACTACTTTCGTCTAAAGTTTCAGAAATGGGGTTCTACTACAACATCAAACAAAGATATGGAGAAATAGCTGTACAGAACTTAAAGAATTGGACAAAAACTAAAACTAAATTAGCTAGAGCAATCAATAGAAGAATTTTCCTATTGAAGTGTAGAAAAATTGGTATTACACCTAATCACATTAATAACGCCATCAAACCTATAAATAGATTACTTTTAAGACAAGAAATCAATTCTAACAAGAACGATCAATACAATAACAGATTCTTTGATAATGATAATAATAAATTATCGGAAGCTTAGGATTAACTAAACAGAGTTTTCTTTATCACATTGCCGCATTCCCCAATAAAAAAGTTACCCTAACTAGATTCGGCAACGAACTACTTTCGTCTAAAGTTTCAGAAATGGGGTTCTACTACAACATCAAACAAAGATATGGAGAAATAGCTGTACAGAACTTAAAGAATTGGACAAAAACTGAAACTAAATTAGCTAAAGCAATCAATAGAAGAATTTTCCTATTGAAGTGTAGAAAAATTGGTATTACACCTAATCACATAAATAACGCCATCGAACCTATAAATAGATTACTTTTAAGACAAGAAATCAATTCTAACAGGAACGATCAATACAATAACAGATTCTTTGATAATGATAATAATAAATTATCGAAAGCCTAGAATTAACTAAACAGAGTTTTCTTTATCACATTGCCGCATTCCCCAATAAAAAAGTTACCCTAACTAGTTTCGGCAACGAACTACTTTCGTCTAAAGTTTCAGAAATGGGGTTCTACTACAACATCAAAAAAGATATGGAGAAATAGCTGTACAGAACTTAAAGAATTTGACAAAAACTGAAACTAAATCAGCTAAAGCAATCAATAGAAGAATTTTCCTATTGAAGTGTAGAAAAATTGGTATCACACCTAATCACATTAATAACGCCATCAAACCTATAAATAGATTACTTTTAAGACAAGAAATCAATTCTAACAAGAACGATCAATACAATAACAGATTCTTTGATAATGATAATAATAAATTATCGAAAGCTTAGGATTAACTAAACAGAGTTTTCTTCATCACATTGCCGCATTCCCCAATAAAAAAGTTACCCTAACTAGTTTCGGCAACGAACTACTTTCGTCTAAAGTTTCAGAAATGGGGTTCTACTACTACATCAAACAAAGATATGGAGAAATAGCTGTACAGAACTTAAAGAATTGGACAAAAACTAAAACTAAATTAGCTAAAGCAATCCATAGAAGAATTTTCCTATTGAAGTGTAGAAAAATTGGTATTACACCTAATCACATTAATAACGCCATCAAACCTATAAATAGATTACTTTTAAGACAAGAAATCAATTCTAACAAGAACGATCAATACAATAACAGATTCTTTGATAATGATAATAATAAATTATCGAAAGCTTAGGATTAACTAAACAGATTTTTCTTTATCACATTGCCGCATTGCCCAATAAAAAAGTTACCCTAACTAGTTTCGGCAACGAACTACTTTCGTCTTAAGTTTCAGAAATGGGGTTCTACTACAACATCAAACAAAGATATGGAGAAATAGCTGTACAGAACATAAAGAATTGGACAAAAACTGAAACTAAATTAGCTAAAGCAATCAATAGAAGAATTTTCCTATTGAAGTGTAGAAAAATTGGTATTACACATAATCACATTAATAACGCCATCAAACCTATAAATAGATTACCTTTAAGACAAGAAATCAATTCTAACAAGAACGATCAATACAATAACAGATTCTTTGATAATGATAATAATAAATTATCGAAAGCTTAGGATTAACTAAACAGAGTTTTCTTCATCACATTGCCGCATTCCCCAATAAAAAAGTTACCCTAACTAGTTTCGGCAACGAACTACTTTCGTCTAAAGTTTCAGAAATGGGGTTCTACTACAACATCAAACAAAGATATGGAGAAATAGCTGTACAGAACTTAAAGAATTGGACAAAAACTAAAACTAAATTAGCTGAAGCAATCAATAGAAGAATTTTCTTATTGAAGTGTAGAAAAATTGGTATTACACCTAATCACATTAATAACGCCATCAAACCTATAAATAGATTACTTTTAAGACAAGAAATAAATTCTAACAAGAACGATCAATACAATAACAGATTCTTTGATAATGATAATAATAAATTATCGAAAGCTTAGGATTAACCAAACAGAGTTTTCTTTATCACATTGCTGCATTCCCCAACAAAAAAGTTACCCTAACTAGTTTCGGCAACGAACTATTTTCGTCTAAAGTTTCAGAAATGGGGTTCTACTACAACATCAAACATAGATATGGAGAAATAGCTGTACAGAACTTAAAGAATTGGACAATAACTAGAACTAAATTAGCTGAAGCAATCAATAGAAGAATTTTCCTATTGAAGTGTAGAAAAATTGGTATTACACCTAATCACATTAATAACGCCATCAAACCTATAAATAGATTACTTTTAAGACAAGAAATCAATTCTAACAAGAACGATCAATACAATAACAGATCTTTGATAATGATAATAATAAATTATCGAAAGCTTAGAATTAACTAAACAGAGTTTTCTTTATCACATTGCCGCATTCCCCAATAAAAAAGTTACCCTAACTAGTTTCGGCAACGAGCTACTTTCGTCTAAAGTTTCAGAAATGGGGTTCTACTACAACATCAAACAAAGATATGGAGAAATAGCTGTACAAAACTTAAAGAATTGGACAAAAACTAAAACTAAATTAGCTAAAGCAATCCATAGAAGAATTTTCCTATTGAAGTGTAGAAAAATTGGTATTACACCTAATCACATTAATAACGCCATCAAACCTATAAATAGATTACTTTTAAGACAAGAAATCAATTCTAACAAGAACGATCAATGCAATAACAGATTCTTTGATAATGATAATAATAAATTATCGAAAGCTTAGGATTAACTAAACAGATTTTTCTTTATCACATTGCCGCATTGCCCAATAAAAAAGTTACCCTAACTAGTTTCGGCAACGAACTACTTTCGTCTAAAGTTTCAGAAATGGGGTTCTACTACAACATCAAACAAAGATATGGAGAAATAGCTGTACAGAACATAAAGAATTGGACAAAAACTGAAACTAAATTAGCTAAAGCAATCAATAGAAGAATTTTCCTATTGAAGTGTAGAAAAATTGGTATTACACATAATCACATTAATAACGCCATCAAACCTATAAATAGATTACCTTTAAGACAAGAAATCAATTCTAACAAGAACGATCAATACAATAACATATTCTTTGATAATGATAATAATAAATTATCGAAAGCTTAGGATTAACTAAACAGAGTTTTCTTTATCACATTGCCGCATTCCCCAATAAAAAAGTTACCCTAACTAGTTTCGGCAACGAACTACTTTCGTCTAAAGTTTCAGAAATGGGGTTCTACTACAACATCAAACAAAGATATGGAGAAATAGCTGTACAGAACTTAAAGAATTGGACAAAAACTAAAACTAAATTAGCTAAAGCAATCAATAGAAGAATTTTCTTATTGAAGTGTAGAAAAATTGGTATTACACCTAATCACATTAATAACGCCATCAAACCTATAAATAGATTACTTTTAAGACAAGAAATTAATTCTAACAAGAACGATCAATACAATAACAGATTCTTTGATAATGATAATAATAAATTATCGAAAGCTTAGGATTAACTAAACAGAGTTTTCTTTATCACATTGCCGCATTTCCCAATAAAAAAGTTACCCTAACTAGTTTCGGCAACGAACTACTTTCGTCTAAAGTTTCAGAAATGGGGTTCTACTGCAACATCAAACAAAGATATGGAGAAATAGCTGTACAGAACTTAAAGAATTGGACAAAAACTAAAACTAAATTAGCTGAAGCAATCAATAGAAGAATTTTCTTATTGAAGTGTAGAAAAATTGGTATTACACCTAATCACATTAATAACGCCATCAAACCTATAAATAGATTACTTTTAAGACAAGAAATCAATTCTAACAAGAACGATCAATACAATAACAGATTCTTTGATAATGATAATAATAAATTATCGAAAGCTTAGGATTAACCAAACAGAGTTTTCTTTATCACATTGCTGCATTCCCCAACAAAAAAGTTACCCTAACTAGTTTCGGCAACGAACTATTTTCGTCTAAAGTTTCAGAAATGGGGTTCTACTACAACATCAAACATAGATATGGAGAAATAGCTGTACAGAACTTAAAGAATTGGACAAAAACTAAAACTAAATTAACTGAAGCAATCAATAGAAGAATTTTCCTATTGAAGTGTAGAAAAATTGGTATTACACCTAATCACATTAATAACGCCATCAAACCTATAAATAGATTACTTTTAAGACAAGAAATCAATTCTAACAAGAACGATCAATACAATAACAGATTCTTTGATAATGATAATAATAAATTATCGAAACCTTAGAATTAACTAAACAGAGTTTTCTTTATCACATTGCCGCATTCCCCAATAAAAAAGTTACCCTAACTAGTTTCGGCAACGAGCTACTTTCGTCTAAAGTTTCAGAAATGGGGTTCTACTACAACATCAAAAAAAGATATGGAGAAATAGCTGTACATAACTTAAAGAATTGGACAAAAACTAAAACTAAATTAGCTAAAGCAATCAATAGAAGAATTTTCCTATTGAAGTGTAGAAAAATTGGTATTACACCTAATCACATTAATAACGCCATCAAACCTATAAATAGATTACTTTTAAGACAAGAAATCATTTCTAACAAGAACGATCAATACAATAACAGATTCTTTGATAATGATAATAATAAATTATCGAAAGCTTAGGATTAACTAAACAGAGTTTTCTTTATCACATTGCCGCATTCCCCAATAAAAAAGTTACCTTAACTAGTTTCGGCAACGAACTACTTTCGTCTAAAGTTTCAGAAATGGGGTTCTACTACAACATCAAACAAAGATATGGAGAAATAGCTGTACAAAACTTAAAGAATTGGACAAAAACTAAAACTAAATTAGCTAAAGCAATCAATAGAAGAATTTTCCTATTGAAGTGTAGAAAAATTGGTATTACACCTAATCACATTAATAACGCCATCAAACCTATAAATAGATTACTTTTAAGACAAGAAATCAATTCTAACAAGAACGATCAATACAATAACAGATTCTTTGATAATGATAATAATAAATTATCGAAAGCTTAGGATTAACTAAACAGAGTTTTCTTTATCACATTGCCGCATTCCCCAATAAAAAAGTTACCCTAACTAGTTTCGGCAACGAACTACTTTCGTCCAAAGTTTCAGAAATGGGGTTCTACTACAACATCAAACAAAGATATGGAGAAATAGCTGTACAGAACTTAAAGAGTTGGACAAAAACTAAAACTGAATTAGCCAAAGCAATCAATAGAAGAATTTTCCTATTGAAGTGTAGAAAAATTGGTATTACACCTAATCACATTAATAACGCCATCAAACCTATAAATAGATTACTTTTAAGACAAGAAATCAATTCTAATAAGAACGATCAATACAATAACAGATTCTTTGATAATGATAATAATAAATTATCGAAAGCTTAGAATTAACTTAACAGAGTTTTCTTTATCACATTGCCGCATTCCCCAATAAAAAAGTTACCCTAACTAGTTTCGGCAACGAACTACTTTCGTCTAAAGTTTCAGAAATGGGGTTTTACTACAACATCAAACAAAGATATGGAGAAATAGCTGTACAGAACTTAAAGAATTGGACAAAAACTAAAACTAAATTAGCTAATGCAATCAATAGAAGAATGTTCCTATTGAAGTGTAGAAAAATTGGTATTACACCTAATCACATTAATAACGCCATCAAACCTATAAATAGATTACTTTTAAGACAATGAATCAATTCTATAAGAACGATCAACACAATAACAGATTCTTTGATAATGATAATAATAAATTATCGAAGGCTTAGGATTAACTAAACAGAGTTTTCTTTATCACATTGCCGCATTTCCCAATAAAAAAGTTACGCTAACTAGTTTCGGCAACGATCTACTTTCGTCTAAAGTTTCAGAAATGGGGTTCTACTACAACATCAAACAAAGATATGGAGAAATAGCTGTACAGAACTTGAAGAATTGGACAAAAACTAAAACTAAATTAGCTAAAGCAATCAATAGAAGAATTTTCCTATTGATGTGTAGAAAAATTGGTATTACACCTAATCACATTAATAACGCCATCAAACCTATAAATAGATTACTTTTAAGACAAGAAATCAATTCTAACAAGAACGATCAATACAATAACAGATTCTTTGATAATGATAATAATAAATTATCGAAAGCTTAGGATTAACCAAACAGAGTTTTCTTTATCACATTGCCGCATTCCCCAACAAAAAAGTTACCCTAACTAGTTTCGGCAACGAACTACTTTCGTCTAAAGTTTCAGAAATGGGGTTCTACTACAACATCAAACAAAGATATGGAGAAATAGCTGTACAGAACTTAAAGAATTGGACAAAAACTAAAACTAAATTAGCTAAAGCAATCAATAGACGAATTTTCCTATTGAAGTGTAGAAAAATTGGTATTACACCTAATCACATTAATAACGCCATCAAACCTATAAATAGATTACTTTTAAGACAAGAAATCAATTCTAACAAGAACGATCAATACAATAACATATTCTTTGATAATGATAATAATAAACTATCGAAAGCTTAGGATTAACTAAACAGAGTTTTCTTTATCACATTGCCGCATTCCCCAATAAAAAAGTTACCCTAACTAGTTTCGGCAACGAACTACTTTCGTCTAAAGTTTCAGAAATGGGGTTCTACTACAACATCAAACAAAGATATGGAGAAATAGCTGTACAGAACTTAAAGAATTGGACAAGAACTAAAACTAAATTAGCTAAAGCAATCAATAGAAGAATTTTCCTATTGGAGTGTAGAAAAATTGGTATTACACCTAATCACATTAATAACGCCATCAAACCTATAAATAGATTACTTTTAAGACAAGAAATCAATTCTAACAAGAACGATCAATACAATAACAGATTCTTTGATAATGATAATAATAAATTATCGAAACTTAGGATTAACTAAACAGAGTTTTCTTTATCACATTGCCGCATTCCCCAATAAAAAAGTTACCCTAACTAGTTTCGGCAACGAACTACTTTCGTCTAAAGCTTCAGAAATGGGGTTCTACTACAACATCAAACAAAGATATGGAGAAATAGCTGTACAGAACTTAAAGAATTGGACAAAAACTAAAACTAAATTAGCTAAAGCAATCAATAGAAGAATTTTCCTATTGAAGTGTAGAAAAATTGGTATTACACCTAATCACATTAATAACGCCATCAAACCTATAAATAGATTACTTTTAAGACAAGAAATCAATTCTAACAAGAACGATCAATACAATAACAGATTCTTTGATAATGATAATAATAAATTATCGAAAGCTTAGGATTAACTAAACAGAGTTTTCTTTATCACATTGCCGCATTCCCCAATAAAAAAGTTACACTAACTAGTTTCGGCAACGAACTACTTTCGTCTAAAGTTTCAGAAATGGGGTTCTACTACAACATCAAACAAAGATATGGAGAAATAGCTGTACAGAACTTAAAGAGTTGGACAAAAACTAAAACTGAATTAGCCAAAGCAATCAATAGAAGAATTTTCCTATTGAAGTGTAGAAAAATTGGTATTACACCTAATCACATTAATAACGCCATCAAACCTATAAATAGATTACTTTTAAGACAAGAAATCAATTCTAATAAGAACGATCAATACAATAACAGATTCTTTGATACTGATAATAATAAATTATCGAAAGCTTAGAATTAACTAAACAGAGTTTTCTTTATCACATTGCCGCATTCCCCAATAAAAAAGTTACCCTAACTAGTTTCGGCAACGAACTACTTTCGTCTAAAGTTTCAGAAATGGGGTTCTACTACAACATCAAACAAAGATATGGAGAAATAGCTGTACAGAACTTAAAGAATTGGACAAAAACTAAAACTAAATTAGCTAATGCAATCAATAGAAGAATTTTCCTATTGAAGTGTAGAAAAATTGGTATTACACCTAATCACATTAATAACGCCATCAAACCTATAAATAGATTACTTTTAAGACAAGAAATCAATTCTAACAAGAACGATCAACACAATTACAGATTCTTTGATAATGATAATAATAAATTATCGAAAGCTTAGGATTAACTAAACAGAGTTTTCTTTATCACATTGCCGCATTCCCCAATAAAAAAGTTACGCTAACTAGTTTCGGCAACGAACTACTTTCGTCTAAAGTTTCAGAAATGGGGTTCTACTACAACATCAAACAAAGATATGGAGAAATAGCTGTACAGAACTTAAAGAATTGGACAAAAACTAAAACTAAATTAGCTAAAGCAATCAATAGAAGAATTTTCCTATTGATGTGTAGAAAAATTGGTATTACACCTAATCACATTAATAACGCCATCAAACCTATAAATAGATTACTTTTAAGACAAGAAATCAATTCTAACAAGAACGATCAATACAATAACAGATTCTTTGATAATGATAATAATAAATTATCGAAAGCTTAGGATTAACCAAACAGAGTTTTCTTTATCACATTGCCGCATTCCCCAACAAAAAAGTTACCCTAACTAGTTTCGGCAACGAACTACTTTCGTCTAAAGTTTCAGAAATGGGGTTCTACTACAACATCAAACAAAGATATGGAGAAATAGCTGTACAGAACTCAAAGAATTGGACAAAAACTAAAACTAAATTAGCTAAAGCAATCAATAGAAGAATTTTCCTATTGAAGTGTAGAAAAATTGGTATTACACCTAATTACATTAATAACGCCATCAAACCTATAAATAGATTACTTTTAAGACAAGAAATCAATTCTAACAAGAACGATCAATACAATAACATATTCTTTGATAATGATAATAATAAATTATCGAAAGCTTAGGATTAACTAAACAGAGTTTTCTTTATCACATTGCCGCATTCCCCAATAAAAAAGTTACCCTAACTAGTTTCGGCAACGAACTACTTTCGTCTAAAGTTTCAGAAATGGGGTTCTACTACAACATCAAACAAAGATATGGAGAAATAGCTGTACAGAACTTAAAGAATTGGACAAAAACTAAAACTAAATTAGCTAAAGCAATCAATAGAAGAATTTTCCTATTGGAGTGTAGAAAAATTGGTATTACACCTAATCACATTAATAACGCCATCAAACCTATAAATAGGTTACTTTTAAGACAAGAAATCAATTCTAACAAGAACGATCAATACAATAACAGATTCTTTGATAATGATAATAATAAATTAGCGAAACTTAGGATTAACTAAACAGAGTTTTCTTTATCACATTGCCGCATTCCCCAATAAAAAAGTTACCCTAACTAGTTTCGGCAACGAACTACTTTCGTCTAAAGCTTCAGAAATGGGGTTCTACTACAACATCAAACAAAGATATGGAGAAATAGCTGTACAGAACTTAAAGAATTGGACAAAAACTAAAACTAAATTAGCTAAAGCAATCAATAGAAGAATTTTCCTATTGAAGTGTAGAAAAATTGGTATTACACCTAATCACATTAATAACGCCATCACACCTATAAATAGATTACTTTTAAGACAAGAAATCAATTCTAACAAGAACGATCAATACAATAACAGATTCTTTGATAATGATAATAATAAATTATCGAAAGCTTAGGATTAACTAAACAGAGTTTTCTTTATCACATTGCCGCATTCCCCAATAAAAAAGTTACCCTATTTATATATATATATATATATATATATATATATATATATATATATATTTTCTCCTTCTAATATAAGCCTTTTCAATTGTCACTTAAATGGAAGCGCAAATTTTTATTAACCTTTTAAATTGGTGAATGCAGTGACGTTACAATATTAATTTGAAATAATTCTCTTGTTTGTTTGAAGCCGGGCAGTATGTTCAGAATTCATAAGAATTCTTCGCAGTGAGTTATTGAAAATCAAATAATTACTTTTCATATTCTATCTGTAAACTCTAAATATAATCTCAAAATCAGTCATCATGACGCATAAAATTGTAAAAAAAAGTATTGTGTTCACAACTGTTATCGAAAAATAAATGAAAGAGTTATGTCATTGTATTGATGTAGAAAACTCAAATAAATAATTATATATATTTGTCCTTCGAGAAGAAGTTCCAGTCCAGAATTAATAAATATTATACAAATAAACAAATAAATTGAGTGCCGATCATAAATAAAGTGTTTGAATGCTAATATGAGATGTCTTCAGCTTCCTGATCAAGAAAACGGAGGTCTTCTGCGAGGTACCTGAGAGTGGAGGAGGGAAATAAAAATTCTACAGTCCACTCTAAATCAAATAATTCCTTCCCAAATACTCGAATACTTGCACAAAAGTTAACAAATTTTTTATTCATAGTCAAAAAAACAAGTTGTCCAATGTGATCTCCTGTTAATGATGCTCTGAGGTCACTTTTCTGACACGGTTTTTCTGCTGGGTAATTTATAGCTTGCATTTAAAGCTTTCATAAACTTTTTAAAACCATGTTTTTCTACGATATTGTAAGGCATTAGTACCAACGAAAAAAGCCAATGTCATGTAAATTTTGTTTTGTACCTTTTTTGTAATTGTGAAGCATTTTATGGATGCCTGTTTGTATTTTGAAGGAGTCGATGCTACTGGAATTTCGTCATTGCTTGACGACAAAAGATCTTCATTTCCTCTTGGTAACTCGACATTGGGACACTAAAAACAGACATATCTCTTAGTCACATTGTTTTAATACCGGTTAAAAAATTATTTATTATAGGTACATAATTAGTTATAAGCTCGTATACTAAATAAGTAATTTTTAGGGCTAATAATATCTGAGCTTTAGTATTTGTAATATCATATTAAGTCAATCACAAAGTAGGTCACTTTTTGGTCTAGCCAAAAATAATTAATAAACATCAGGTAGTCGTCAAATAAAATGTAACTTCTGTCATTCTGATAATGACATTTAATATCGAAACAATTGTCAATTTATTAGAATTTTCCAACATTTTTCCAAAATATTGTGGAATTATCTAGAAACAATTAGCTTCATTTAAAACAGTAATAAGTTATTACCTAGAATTTTTTAAAAACTCACCCCTGACACCCCCAAAACGACATATAGTTCTCGAAATTGGTTTCGAGCTCTGACGAAGTTCGTCCCATTGTCAGAAAAGATCAGTTGAGGATTGCCTCTGCGACTAACAAAGCGTTTTAGTGCCGCTATAAATGCATCAGTAGTCAAGTCCGAGACTAGTTCAACATAAACTGCCTTAGTGACCATACAATAGTGACCATACAAATAAAGATTTAATATATGATTTAAGAATCGGAGCCTTTTTCAATCGAGATGGTTTAGTTAGTATAGGTCCGGAAAAATCCACGCCAGTTCTAGTAAAAGGCCGACATTGTTGTACCCTATGTATGGGCAAAGGTGCCATAATCTGAGAAGCGAATTGAGCATTGACTCGGAAACATGTGGGGCACTTTTTAATTAGATTTATAATTTTTCTTGTACCATTCAGTGGCCAATACTTTTGTCTAAGATTGCCTAGCACATTTTGCGTGCCGGCATGACCTAACCGTCTATGTTCTAATTGTATGAATAAATTAACAACATGATTCACAGCAGGCAATAAAATAGGAATTTTTTTGTCGAACGGAAGGTCGTAAAATTCTAATCGCCCGCCTACGCGAAGCAGCCTTTTATTGTCTAAGAAACTGTTTAAAGGAACACGTTTTTTATGTGTAACAGGTATCTTTAATTTTAGGTGATCAATTTCAATGGCAAAATGCGTACTTTGTATTTGTTTGATTATAAAATCGTGGGCGGCTACAATCTCTTCCACTGACAGTAATGTAGAGGTTTCGAATGATCTTTTAAGAAGTTTGTCGGAAAACCTAAGAACAAAGGCGACTAACCTTTGTAAAGTTCTAAAATTGGGTAATCTGGAAAAATAGGAATCCCAAAAATTGAGTTCACCTGAAGTCACAGCTAAATTTACCTTTTTCCACTCTGGTAAATTATCTATGAATTGAAATGTATCAATAGAATCGAAATCCTTTCCTTCACCTAGAAAAGGCGGTCCGTCAAACCACAATAGACGGCAATCGGCAGAAAATATTCCTCTAGACACAAGGACTGCAGGGTTCAGTTTAGATCTTATGTGTCTTCATGTGAAAACTTTGCTGTACTCCTGTACAGTGAGGACGCGTTTGGTTACAAAGGGAGAGAAATTATCCGCTCTGTGCTTGACCCAGCTTACCGACACTAGAGAATCGGACCATAGATTGATAGAATCCAGGGAAACGGATTTGCAAGTATTTGAGAAATCCTATACGCAAGTTTGGCTTAAAGTTCCATCGCTTAGAGTTCCAGCTTCGGAATAGTGAGTTTATTCTTGAGTGGATTTACTCGTGATTTGGCGGCAATCAGTCGAGCAGAAAAACTATTGTGCGCATAGGACGTAACAATATAAATACATCCACCATAAGCTCGTTGTGAAGCATCACAAAAGCCGTGCATCGAAATTGATAAGATCTCTTTGCCTGTAAACAAGTATCGAGGAATAGATAGATTAGAAATTTCTGCTAGGTCCGAAAGAAATTTTTCCCAGCTAGAAAGAATACTTTGGTCAGTAATAGGCGCGTCCCAGGAGATTTGGGACTACCAAAGAGCTTGCATTATTAGTTTGCCAGAGACAATTAAGGGGTTCACAATACCTAAAGGATCAAACACACTAGAAATAATAGATAGAATCTTGCGTTTGGTTAAAGTTCTAATACTTTGCATATAAGACGTGCCGATAAGAAGACAATCAGAAACAGGGTTCCATCTGAGACCTAGTATTTTGCAAAGCGGTTCGTCAAGATTTAAATGAAGATCTCTATTATGCTTTGAAGAAATTGTACTTAAAAAGTCTGAATTGGATTGCCACTTATGCAGCTGAAATCCACGTTTTCCCAATGCAGTATTTAACTCTGTGAAAATATATGCTGAATCGCTATGGAAATTGGTACCAGTAAGTATATCATCCATATAAGTTTGATACAAGAGAGCATGCTGAGCTCTTGTAAATTGTTTACTGTTAAGCGAGATATCTTTGAAAACTGTCGTGGCTAAATATGGCGCGCAATTTTGACCAAAGCTGATATTAGAAAGCTGATTACACTTAAAGTTTTCGGACGGGTCATCCCTCCAAAGAATATTTTGAAAATGTCAATGAACGGGTACATGTCGGCACAAATTACGAATTTAAAACTGCGGAATCTACAAAGTATATCAAATAGATTGTCCTGTGCCAGATATCCTTTAGAAGTAAGGTCATTCAATGAAAGTCCAGAGTCAGTTCGAGCGGAAAAATCCATGACCACGCGAGTTTTAGTGGTCGATGCGCCCTCGCGAACCACGGCCCTATGAGGAACAAAGTAATTAAATTGTGAAAATTGATGATTATAAATTGAGAAGGGAACAATTCGCGCATGATTAAGTATTAAGTATTAAGATTAAGATTAAGTATTCGTTGATCACGGCTTTATATTCAATGAAAAAGTTATGATTGAAATCAAATTTCTTCTGTAAATTCAGAAATCGTTAGCGAGTCATGCAATATGACTGGCCTAGTTTTTTATCGTTTTTTTCATAAAAGGGCATATCGACCTGATAACGATCCGATGGAAGTACGACTGTAGTATTTTTAAATATTTTCTCGACGAATTGCTCGTCAGCACACTTTTCCTTTAGATGCGGAACTTCTTCGAGCTCCCATCAATATTTTCTTGCTTATCGCAAATGTTTAAAAATGTAGAAACGAAGTTATTAGAACGAGGGTATAAAGGTACAGATCTTCGCGGGACAGGACCGGCAATAACATGACCTAACTTGTTATCAACGAATGTGGGCAAATTTAGTCCTAAATTTATTATCGAAGATTTAAGTAAATTGAAATGAAAGTCGGCTCCGATTAATAAATCAACAGAGTCGCTTTTGAATTTTTACTTGTTCCGGTAATGTAAAAACCCCAGGCGGGGTAGAAAATTGAGGAAGATTATTGGTAATCTTCTCAATAATTGAACAAGAAATGTTAAAAGTCTCCATGGGAGAAACGAGAGATTTGAAGCGTATATTGATAATTTAAGCACTATTTGTACAAATATTATTACCTGATCCAGAAATGTTTAAGGTTTGGCGTTTGCCTGGCAAGTTAAGAGTGTGCAAATGAGCGATTCACAAGACTCACTTGGCTAGCTGAATCGAGAAGGGCTCGACCAACCACCCAACGATTATTAGGACATTCTATATTCACTAATGATTCACTTGGTAAAAGAACAGCACCATTTGCCGCGGACATAGCGGCCAAAGAAGCTTGAGAAGGACTAGTCATATTTACATTATTTATACTATTTACATTTGAAGAAGTATTGGTATTAACCTTAGGGGTGCTAGGCTTAGAAGAATTTATACATTGGGAAGAGAATTGGACATTCCTGAAAGATTTAGAACTATTTTGTCTAACTTGATTATCGAAATCTAGAAGAGAATGATGCGACTTGTTACTTCAAGAACATCTCTTTACCGATTCGCATTCGCAAAAACTATTATTTACATTAAGACAGTTTATTCAGCATTTTTTTGATTTAGCAAGTTGATATATATCACGAGATGTGAGAGGAATAAATTTGGGGCATCCATAAATAGAATGACTGCTCATTGCAACAGAAACAATTTAGTTTGTTATAACTGGTACGAGGGTGATTAGCGTTATGGTTAGCAGGCTGCGTAACACTGGATACAAATGAGACTTTAGTTTTTCTATTGAAAGTGTCTTTAGACTGAGACTTCGCGTGATTTAGGTCGAAAAGATTTAAATTTTCTAGAACTGACTGGCGTTTTTCAAGGAAATTGAAAAACTGGTCCGTAGTGAGGATTGAGCCCGGACTTCTTTCATTCTCGAATTCTCGACGTGAATTAAAATCGAGCTTTTGCTCCAGTAGAAAAACTACGAGCGATTCAGAATTTTCTTTGTCAGTCAGAGCAAGATTACTAATGAGTTCAAAAGTCTTTTGAGAGCAAATGTAGAATTCTTTTAAATCTGCCGCATTTCCTTTTGTAAATGACGTTTGCCCTACCAAAGTTTGATACAGAGTATTTATTAACTTATACTTATCATCATAGGCCTCTTTCAATATTTTAAGCGCCACATCAAGATTTTGATTCCTGAGGCTCAAGGAATCCAGTAACTGTAGCGGCTCATCACGAAGGAGTGACTTTAAATAATAGATTTTCTCCCCTTCAGATTTTAATTTAGTATTGTTTAAAATTACAGCAGAAAACAAATCAAAAAAGATGCCCACTCTTGAGCTAAACCAGTGAACGGCTTTATATTTATTTTAGGCAAAACTACTTTAGAAAGGTCATTGTTCATAGAAGAATTCTTTTTCTGGGCAAGTGAAGTTGATTTAGCTATAACGACTTCAAATCGGTCCGCAACTACTTTCTCGTTTATACCGTCAGAGGATAAAGTGTCTTCCTCTGTTGCTGTAAGAGCAGAAATATCTGATTGTATTCGTTGATCATTCTCATAATGAGAAGTTATAGTTCCTAACTTTACGTTAATGAGATAAATTTCTTCATTCCCGTTTAGGTCCTGAACGAACCTCTCAATACGGGCTAACTGGATTTTGCAACCGCGCCGTTGTTTTTTTACAGATGCAAGGGCCATTGTCAATGGATTCAATGAGTCACGAACGAAACCAAAATTTGCAAAGTAAAAATTTCAATGAGTAAAATAGTTAGAAGTTATAACATTTTTTTTACAGTGTAGAAGTAGGATAATATTTCACATAAAACTATTTAAACAGTGTAAATCGAATATTGTTATTCTTTCCAATATACAATGATACCATAACGCATCGAATAAGCGATGAAAAGAGTAGAATATATTTTCAGATATCTACACAAATATTTCTTAATGAATAGAACATGTACAATCAACGTAGCACTACGAGAATTGCGCAGTTAAATTGCTTTATAAATTAATTGAAATGTAAATTTACAGATCAGAAAATTCTTACTCATAACAAAGTATTGTAAAACAGTAATAACATGATAGCAAAATTCAAATATTAAAATGAGGTAATGTACAAAATACGCGAAAGATACAATTAAAAGTTATAAAAATAATTTTACAACACTCGAAATCCATTTACCAGTATAACTCTCCCATTTATATACAAAGGAAATAGCTTATATATTGCGAAAAACAACAGTTTAATCAATAATATACACGTCTTATTTTGTTATATTCAATAAATATGTGGATTACACCCTTTCTATTGAAAGAAAGTTTCGTTGAATCATTGTTGAATCTTCTAGATACAGATACCGAGTTCCATTCGGTAAAAGAAACCAGTAATATTTCACAACACTACAAAAAGTGCACTAGGATTTTTGAAATAATAAATCACTTTCAGTTTTTGTTTTAACAAGTTAAGCCTTATTTCAGTTCAGGATTACTACGGGGGAAGAAAGATAAATGCGAAAACGTGAGAACAATACTGGGGTCTTCGCACTATTTCGTATTATTACAAATGAAAGAATGAATATGGATATGTCAAATTGACAGCTATATCCGGCTCGAAGGACCAATGAATGTTAAAGAATAAATATTTGAGATGAGGATTAGTCGGTTGACGCTGGATTTTGCGAAAGATCATATCTTCGACATCTTAAAATCTTCGAGAATACGAAGGACCACTTGAATTGAGATTCAAGACATGTTACCCTTTGTTAGCTATGCTGACAGAGGGATAACACATCGTCAGGATTATCTGACTTTTACTATAACCTGTGAAAAAATCCACGGGAAGTCGGAGAAGTTGAATAGAACAAGAAATACGTGGAGAACCTTATTTAATTTATATGCTACCTCTAATATGACATTAGAAAAACACTATAAACCATATACCCGAAACGTTGGAAATTCAAACACACTAGAGGGTGTTTAGTAATCTTCAGTCCAATATTGCACTAAGCTTCCTAATCCCCTTTTTTCATTTTACCACAAATTAAATTGAAGTGTTATGTAAATAGTAATTCAATTTTTGCAAAAAATTAAAAATTTACACTTTGCTTCGTAATGACTTAGTGGTAATGTTGCTGTCGGTGTTTTCAGAAGGGAATTGTTCTACGCGTAAATCTTCCAATGTTTCGTATCTAATTAAACCATCGAAGAAACGATGAAAATTGAATAAATACAATTTTATTTTTTTATTATAGTTAAATTCAGAGAATGCGGGAATTTTAAGTAATAGTAGTTAAAAGTAACTAAAATCTCATCGTGAACCAATTTACCATGCTACTGTATGTATAAACATATAATTTTTTTATGAAAGTCACTATTGTAGTTATATTTGGAATAAATCTTAGGTTTTATTAACTTACTAATTAAGACTTAATTAACTTTGATTTCTTACTTGAATATTTTAATAAAAACCAACAGAGTATTAACCCTCTTGTTGTAAGTAAATTGCTATACTCAAATATGATTAAAGGATTGATCTTCGCTATTATTCAAATAATATATCTTTTTTTATGTTTGACCTCACCACTTTATTTAAGTTTTTTATATTTTGCAATTTAGTAAAATCTATATAGTATGTCGCTAATCTATGGAATAAATTCATTATTTCCAAAATAAACGACTTAGAAAAAAATCAAAAACAGGTCAATTTTAATTTTTGAATCGTCTTCACATGATGTAGATGTAACGAACATTGTGTTACCAGTATTAACGTGGTGACGTAATCGGCAATTTTTTAAATGCAACCATGTGTCTCAAGACACCTCATTGGAAAGGTCTTCTAATCGTCTTTACAACGATGTAATTATTTGAATATTTATTTCTAGTGGGTCGACCAAAACTGTTTATTTACTAAAATATAGAGAACTGTTAAATAAAAAACAATTAAATTATATTAAATGCTGAAACTGATGACCTTCAGCAACAATACAATGAGACAGCCGAGCAATAAATTCGTCTCTAACGTTTACGAGAACTTCGGGCGTTATTTGTGCAATCTCCGTTCTGATGCGATCCTTTAACTCTTCTATGTCATTTGGGCGACTTTGATAAACTTTGCTATTCAAGTGTCCCCATAAAAAAGTCTGAAGGTGTCAAACCTGGTGACCTTGGTGGCCATTCGATCGTTCCTCTTCTTCCTATCCACCTATCTGGAAAAACGGCATTTAAGTAGGTTCGTACATCAAAGGCGTAATGTGGGGGTGCCCCATTCTGCTGAAACCACAAATCACATCTATTTGGAAATAGTTGATGGAATTCTGGTAATAGATCATCCTGAAGAAATTGAAGATATCGAGGACCGGTCAAGCTTCCTTAAAAAAATATGGCCCTATTATTTGATTGTTTATAATGCCGGCCCAAACATTCACCTCTTCAGGATATTGTGTCCTATAGTCCTGCATCCAATGGGGATTTTCACTTGCCCTGTATCGATACGTCTGGCGGTTTACATGGCCGTTGAGCATAAAAGTTGCTTCATCTGAAAAAAGTATATTTTGTATAAAATTACGATCTCTGTTACATCGTTCCATAATTGTTTCACAGAATTCGATTCTCCTATCAAAGTCATCTTCTAACAGCTCTTGGCCAAATTCACCTTATACGCATGCCACTCTACGCAGCGCTCTAGCAAAAGTAGAATAGTGTAAACTATTATCCAGCGCAACTTGTCTCGGGCTGGTGTGGGGATTTTATTGAAACTCAAGGAAAACGTCAACTTTTTTGTCTTCGTAAATTGACTTTCTACCACTTTTGGGGAGATCTTTAACATGGCCCGTTTCTCGAAAGTTTTTCTCGATTTTACTAATTGTTGATTGAGAAATGGGTTCACGGTTGGGGTATATAGCATTAAATAAATTGCCAACTTATTTCTGTATTCTTACTCTATCTCCATAGGCATTCATCCTTAATATTTCGATTCGTTCAGTTTCTGTAAGTTTCATTACTAAATTATGCTAATTTAAAGATTCTAACTATGGAATACTTGACTGATACACATCAATTAGTGTTAAATTAGAATTTAATACTATTATCAGTAACATACAAAAACAGAAATATTTTTAGGGTACACTACGATGTTTTATTTCCTGTGGTGGTCCTTACAATAACTTAGTTCATTGAATCAGAATTTATGATTAAAATTTTACCAAATAAACAGTTTTGGTCGACCCTGTAGAAATAAATATTCAAATAATTACATCGTTGTAAAGACGAGGTGTCTTGAGACACATGGTTGCATTTAAAAAAATTGCCGATTACGTCACCACGTTCATACTGGTAACGCAATGTTCGTTACATCTACATCATGTGATGACGATTCAAAAATTAAAATTTATCTGTTTTTGGAATTTTTTTCAAAGTTCGCTTATTTTGGAAATAATGAATTTATACCATTTCTTCCTAACCTAACCTAACCTAACCATACACAAAAAAATCGTGAAATTTTGACTGTTATTTGTGAATAGAAAATGTATAAATGCGTAAAATTAATAAGGAAAATGACTTACGAGTGATTCTCCTCCCTCAGAACAGCAATCGAAGTCGACGCTTCAAAATGTTCCAGCCCTCCTGGTTACTGGTTCAGGTGAGTGGTCTGACTGATTTCGCTCTCCTCAATCAGAGGATAAAATCCAAAATAATCCCCCCCCTTTATATGACGAGTTCTTCTGGCCTGGCCGTCAATCGAAATACCCACGTCGTTGGTGAACTTTTAATCGTTACTAGTCAGTGTTCGCTTCAACGACCCATGGAGAACTGACTCGCTCACATCGAAATGGTCTGTCATAATCTCCCGTCGGCAGGCATTCCAAAATTATATTATCGACGGGCGGGCGATTTTTCGCGTTACATCCTCTTTACCCGATACCCAGACTACGTTTGTTCATATTATATTCCTATTTCGTTATTGTTGTTTCTCAAGTAACTTGCATACATGGTGGATCCAGATATATCTTATACTCGGCCATCCTACGTTTGAGGTCTGTCCTCAGATCTATCGCTGCTGGAAATAGCTTTATCTGCCCGTATGCAATTCTCTTTTATCAAAAATCAGTTTGAGGGTGTGACAATATCTGTCGTTTGAGATGAAGTGATTTATGAACGTCCTTAACGAATAATAGCATTATCTGCTCTTAAAGGATTATTTTATAACAACGAATAATTTACACATGACATTCGGGTCGATTCTGATTAACATTGCTATAAAACTTGTTACAGTAACCATATTGTTACATCTTATAACCAATAAAAATATGGTAATCTAAGATCATATTCTGCTTAGACTACAATAGCAATATTGGTTATCAATTATATTTGTAACAATATTGTTATCGCCATACGATAAATTTCGTATTTCAAAATTGACAACAATGTAATTATTCACGTTCTGTGATCAAAAAGAAGAATGTGAGGTTAAATTTGACATTTGAATAAACCGGCCGTTTGTGGGGTGGTATATTTTTATATTGGATAATAAAACAAGGAATAAAAAATCAACAAAATCCCAAATGGAGCTGATAGTAATTTTTTTAGAAAAAAATAGCGTCGTGACAACAGGTAAAATGCACCTCCAAAATATTCCAGAAATCGGGAACAAGTGGGATGAACTTACAAATTTTTTTAAATAATATTGATAATGGTGCATGAAAGGTTAGAAAACAATGGAAAACGGTAAATGTATATATAAGGTAATAAGTTACCTAAATAAATTGTAGTTCTTATATGAATGGAAAGGCAAGACTAAAAAGAAAGCCAGAAATAATACTGATTCTATAACGTAAACTGGAGGCGGGCAATACATTTGTGAAGAACTTAATAACATTGAAAATAGGTTATTAAAAGTTTATGGATGGGTTGATGTGGTTGGGTGCCCAGGAGCGCCCGTTGATGTAGATCCGGACATAACCGAAAACATTAACGAAATGCCATTTGTAATAGAAGATATCGAAATGGAAACATATATTACAATAAGTAAAGAATACATTGAAATTATAATAAATTAAGTGATTGCTTCAAATGAAAATGTAACTCCAAGCACAAGTAACTCCACAGGTAAGTTTTATAACATGTAATTTTTAAATAAGATATAAATGACATAAATAGTCTCCATGTGATTATAGGTATACTTTTATTACAAATTAATATTTTGAATTAATAAATATTTTAGGAACGGTGCCACAAAAGAAAAAAAGAAAGGGAATGTCTCCAAACTTCAAAAGTCCGCTGAAGCATATTGCACGAGCTCTAATGAAATGGTTAGTGCGATGAAGGAAATGGCTAATGCAATGAAGGAACTGGCAGCAGCCTTTTACCAACTGTCTCACACCGTAGATAATATTTCCACAAAATTTAATAAAGATGAGTGATGCCATTTTTAAATAAATAGAGTTTTGGGATTATAAAATTATGATTTCCTTATTTGTCAACAATTATTTTTTGAAAATGATATTTTTCATGTTTTTATTTTTGGAAAAAACTTAATTTACATTTTATAATAATACTTAGCTTGAAGAGTTTTTATGTGATATTTTCTTTTTTAATTTAGTTTTATATTTTTTTCACTGTGATTTTTTAAGAATGCTGTTTTATTTGTTTTTTAATAAAATTTTGTTTTTGTTTGTAGATTGCTATTAAATAAAAAGGAAATAGTTATTTATTCAACTAGTGACTTTTCTACACATGAGTAAAAAATGGCACATTACACACCAGCAGCATACAATTTTCTTCTACTAATAATTTAGAGAACGTTATCAAAATTGTTTACATCAACCTGTTTAACAGTAATTTATTTTGTAACATTATCTTCTTTCATAAATATATTGAACCATTTCTCTTCTATAATACCTTTCATCTTCCAGTTCATCGTGATCTACAAAGAAAAATATTTACAATTTCATTTCTCTTCATATTTACCATTAATTTCTACGTTCTGGTTAAAATGATTATCCCGATTATGTGGATAGTCATCATTACCATCCTCTTCTTCATCAATCCTCAACATGATAATTTTTGCGTATATTATGCAAAACAGCAGGATTGTATGGAGAAACCCTTGGAAAATATTGATAGTAGTCCAGTTGTAATAAATGAGCAGGTGAAAGACATATCAAAAATCCTTATTTTAGGCGACAGGCTTCTCAAAGGTAGATAAAAAGACTTTAAATAAACTAAACAGTAGTCTGATGGAAATCATCAAGCCAGACACTGAATTATCAGACTTGACATGCAATATTTTTGATTACAGTCTGAGCTATGATCAGAATGATTATGTTATAGTGATGTTCACTACCAAGAATATAAGTAATACTAAAACATTGAATTCCGCTCTGAAAAATATTTTGTTGATAGGTAAAACTACTAAATTAATAATAATATCAGAATGTAACACTCCGATTGATCACATTATAAATAATAAAATACGTAATGCTGTAAACCATACCTGTCGATTCGTGAGAAATTGTTCTATTATATTTCTTGTTGATAAAAACCACCAAGGTAGTAAATTTGATATTTGTATTCAACTTGAACATGGTTTATCAGGCCCAAGGCATAAAAATGTTGTTCTCACAACAATACAAACAATTGAAGATGCAAATTTTCAGGCTTTATGCACCAAGGAAATAATGATATAACAAAAGCTGAACTAACTGGCCAAGTTAAATATTTGAATGACAACCATATAATAGTACATCAAAATATACAATGCTTGAAAAATAAAACTTCAGAGTTAGAATTATTTTTAGATGCTTTTGAATCCCAACCATCAGTCATTTGTCTAACTGAACACTGGTATACAAAGCAAGAACAATGTCTTATATAACATTAGAAGGCTACCAGTTGGCTTCAGTTTTTGCAAGGACCCATAAAATACATGGGGGTTCATGTATTCTGGTAAAAAACTCATTGGATGCTAGTGATATTTCGGAAATCAATTGTAAAAGTTTAGAATGTGTAATTGAATGTTCATCCGTAGTCTGTAAGTCTCTTATATTAGTATTAATTTGTATTTATAGACCTCCTACTGGAGATATTGATCTGTTTTTACAAATACTTTGTGAAATGCTCGACTATGTGCAAAACAAATATCGAAAATATCGAATAGTGCTTTGTGGAGACTTCAATATCAATCTACTGATGCCAGAAAATAAAAAACCCAGTCTTTTGTGAATCTGTTATATATGTACAATCTGAAAAAACAAATCAATGAACTAACTAGAATAACACCCCGAACTTCTACATTGCTGGATAACGTTTTTATTAACTTTGAAAATGGCTCTCTTGGTGAAGTAGTTACATCTGCTCTATCAGATCATGAAGCTCAAATTCTGAAGATAAATAACTCAACACAGGCTAAAAACATATCCAATGAAACAAGGACTGAAAAGAGGATATTTTCAGACTCAAAACTTACTCAGTTGAGGGATGAATTGCATACTGTGGATTGGGCAAAACTCTACTCCTATAAGGATCCAAATGAAGCATACGAATACTTCATTGGAACATTGAGACAATTGATGGACATAGTTGTTCCCTTGAAAAAGGTAAAAATTTCCGATAAAAAAAAGAGAGATTGGATGACCATAGGTATTAGAACATCTAGTAGATGGAAGAAATTACTATATCAACAACAAAGAAATGGAACTATTTCCAAAGACACTTATAAAATTTATTGTAGGATTTTAAGATCAGTGGTAGATGAGGCGAAAAAACGATCTAATATAGAGTATATTAGAGAATCGAACAATAAATCTAAGGCAGTGTGGAATCTTGTTAAGACATACAGTGGCCACTCAAATGGTGTGAGGGATTCTATAATTAAAAATGTTGAACCCAATGAAGATGGTAAAATATTGGCTTTGAATAAAATAAATAACTTTTTCATTGGTAGTTCTCCAGACCTGAGATGTGGCAGTCATACAGAAGATGCATGTTTCATGCCAAACCCTTTCCACAGGAGGTTTATGATACAATTATGAAGTTAAAAAACACTAGATCAGTCGGTGAGGATGAAATTCCAGTTAAACTTCTGAAATATGCAACCCATGAGTTGTGCAAGCCTTTGGAATTCCTAATTAACATTTCATTCTCAACAGGTACCTTTCCAGAAAAATTAAAAACCGCATTTGTGAGAGCGATATTTAAAAAAGGTGACAAGAGTATCATCAGCAACTACAGACCCATTGCCATTTTGTCAAATATCAGTAAGATATTTGAAAAAATAATATCTACAAGATTGACTTACTTTTTGGAATCCAACGAGCTACTTATCAGGCATTATGCAGGATAATCGAATCTATCAATGAAAAACATGTGACCACTGCTGTAAATCTTGATTTGTCAAAAGCATTTGATAGTGTAGATCACCTCCTGTTAGTAAAAAAATTGTTTTTGTATGGGATTAGAGGGCTAGCACTCAATCTACTCACTTCCTATCTAAAAAACGGATATCAATGTGTGACTGAATTGTATTCGGATGGCCATTTCATATCTGAAAGATTACTTATTACTAGTGGTGTTCCTCAGGGATCAGTGCTGGGCCCCCTATTGTATATAATTTATACTAATAATGCTCCGGAAGTTATAAGTGCATACATGGTTCAATATGCTGATGTCTGCTCAATTATATTCAGTTATGATGATCATGAATCAGTACAGGGCAGCATCACTGAAACTTTGGGTACACTGGAGGAATACTTCACAATACATATTCTGAAGTTGAACACCAACAAAACTCAAATCATTCACTTTGGTCAAAAAAATAATATGGACAGCGTCAACTATGGCACAACCTCCTTAAATCCTGAATCTAAACTATCTTTTCTTGGTATCACGCTCGATTCGAAGCTAGATTGGAAAAGTCATATAAGGGAAAAAATTTATCGAGATACTGCTATTCGTTGAAAGTTATTAGACGAAATATATCCATAGAAGCAGCATTGCTAGCGTAGTATGCCTATGTACAAAGTCATATTAGGTATGGAATCCTTTTCTGGGGGTTATCTACTGATGTTGATAAGATATCCATACTGCAAAAGCGTTGCCTAAGAAACATATTTAATATACCACTTGGAGACAGTTGTAGGGCTTTATTCGTGGATAAGAAGATTCTTACTTTAACTAGTATGTTGATCTGCGAAGCTGTAATATTTGTAACTGAAAATATGGCACTTTATACATGTTATGACAGAAATCACAGACATAATACTCGAAATAAAAACAATCTTCTGAATATTAGGCCCAATTTCACATATATACAGAAAAATGCTCCTTTCTCAGTAATCAACATATATAACAAACTACCAGAGTCATTGAGAACACAGCACATCAAGAAGCTGAAAACTAAATTGAAAAACATGCTTTTTTCAAAAGCATACTATTCAATGGACGAGTATTTCACAGATACATTAGATTAGTAATAGTTATTTTATTTTACTTATCTTGTGACTTTTAAGATTCACTGTCTTTCACCTTCTGATTTTATATATACTGTTAATTTTACATTTGTGTTTGTGTGTGTTTCACTGGATGATTGTTTTGCAGGTACATTAAGGCATTAATATTTATTTTGTTTCACTTGTGATATTCTGTAATTTGTAATTTTTGTTATTCTTATGATTTACTGTTCTACCTTTAGATTTTATCCATAATGTGTTATCTGGTATCTAGGTGCCTGTATGTATGTATGTAGATATATATTGCTTATGGGGACTGTACCAAAATTGTTAATTTCACTTTGTTTATGACCTATTTACACTGTTTGTGTTTATATGTATATATTTAGATACTAAATAATAATTTTTACTGATTGCTTTTTGTAGTAATATTGACATGTTCTACACCTGAAAAGGTATTTTTGAAGGAACTAATAAAGAATATCTATCTATCTATCTATTTGTTGTTTACGTGATTGTCCGTTGATTTATTTCACTTAGTATAATTGAATGTCCATAGTAGCAACAATTTTTGATAAGGTATTCAACACTACATTTTCCAATTCTGAATTTAAAAGATTACATGTCAATGGAATATGAACTCTTAAGGGGGACTAGTTCCAAACTATGAATAGAGTTTTGATGAAAAATTTGCTTGAGTATTTTATATATATATATATATATATATATATATATATATATATATATATATATATATATATATATATATTATCTGAACTATGTCCAAGCTAACTACATTCAGAGGTGGATGAAGTTAATATTGTGGGCGTTGTTGATCTAAGTAAACGTGATACCTGTTCCCTCTTCTAATGTTACATTGTTTAAATTCATATGAAGACTGGACTCTAGCTGAGGTCTCTTTGGAGTTTCAATAGTTTTAGGAGGAATTGTTTTTGGAAGTAGCAGTGAATTTTCAGGTGAAGGATTGTCTGAATCAAAATCGTGTACACACGCTATCTGTTTTTGGCATCAACTCCGACTGGAATCTGATGACTCTATTAATTCAGCTAAGATTTCTGCTAATTGCTGTTCAGCAGATGGATAGGAACTTGAAATTAAAAAAATCGGTAGTACGTACCCTAGATATGATTTGTAAAATGAGGTTACTCACTTGTTTTGAAATGGATTTTAACCTTATATCAGGATCATGACTTCTTGAATGGTGTTAGATCTTATACAAATTTTTGAAAGAGAATTCGGTTTCTGCGAATTGGCCAAAAGCATTTGCTTTCATTTATATGGAGCAAAATCATTGATATAATTGATATTTCGCCAGTTGATTACATGTCAAAATCTCAACAATTGCATACATAGTTAACTGCCCCTGTCAAATTGGTTTTAAAGTTTTGGATTAATCAAACGAAACACAGCAACTCCTTGTTTATGCGGAAAAATCATACAGTTATATAAAATATTTTTAAGCTCAATTTTGTAGCATTATTTTCAATAATTTTTTCCTCAAATAATATATTTATTTTTGAATACTCAAGAGGTTCTATATACAAATTATTCTAATATTAAAATGACAATGCCTGAAATACATATTGACCCCCTATACATTTAATGGATGTGATAATACAAACTTTTTTAGAATTGAGTAGAAGACAATTGTCAGGTTGAAAAACGGATAAACAAGTATTTTGAAACTGCAAATTCTGACAATCAAATGATATAAGTTCTTGGGCATCATACTATTTATTGTGATTGTTACTTGATTTAGTTACTGTGAAATCTGCTTGAGAAATGTTTGGAGTGCTATTATCATATTCCTGAATCCTTCTGTGATGTTGCTTTAGTGGTTTATTAGAAGAATGGAGTTTTTGTATCAAATTTTTGAGGTGATTTTCAAATGGAAGGTAAGAATAATCATATAGACACTGCCGGATTTATATACTAGGGGGCTCTAAGGCATCAAAAATCGGGGCCCCTATCGTTAAAAGAACAAACAAGTATAACATCAAAAATATATTGCAAGATAAGGATTTTTTTACAAAGACATATATCGTCGTGGATATGGCAATAGGACTTATGTCAAATAACTGTACTTTTCAGGAGAGCTAAAAACGTTCTCTAGTTTTACTAATCCAATGAAAGGATTATTATTGATAGTGTATTTTATTGACGCTTAGGTATCGAATAAAATGCACAAAATAGATTGAATGAAATTTAACATTATTTTTGTAATTCTGGGACATACGCCATTGTGCAACTTAAATATGACTATCTTTTGTTACATAAGTCTTTTTGTAAAATTCACTATTCCCCAAGTTCGATTCAAATATTAAATGGGTGGGTACTAATGGGTAGGCAAGTAATAATTCTTATTCCAAGCACATATTTCAAATATTTATCAGTAGTAATAACAGCAAATTATATTATACAAAAAAAATTAAACAACATAGTAAAAACTTATTTCAAATATGGGCAGTCTTCTCGAGAGTCACATCCATGTTTTAGGTTATCGTAAAACATTCGGTAATCATTAGGTATGAATTGTTTCAATTTTTGCAAGTGAGTGAATTCTGTAACTTCTATAGATGGTGATTCCTGGTAAACTGGTGTTGCAGGAATTCGCCCAATATTGGTGTGTAGAGGTCGATGGTGCAACTCGCTCCATTCATCTTTGAAGTTTAACTTACAGTTTATTTGGCCTTCAGGCATATATTGATATGCACATACGTCCTTACGCAGGGATCGCCCTTCCTTTTTTCAGGTCGAATTGATGAGGAGTACAAATTACTGGTTTTGAAAAAATTTGGTGTATACTAAGGATTCCGCGTGGTATAGCGTGGGAGTCTTCCTAGTACTTCTAATAATATGGAGGTAGTCTGCAGGAACGTACACTTCACGGCGCCTCCCAAGCTTTTTCTCAATGGAACTATGAATGGAGTCAGTCTCCATTCGTGTATGGCCAACAGTAAGGTACTTTTGGTTAATAAAAATGTTTTACTCAATTGCTATTTGTAGAAGCTCATTGGCAAACTTTACATTTTTATATTGATAGGCACAGCCGTCACTCCATACCACTATAAGATTATGAGGATGTTTTGCTATTCCTCTTATTAAAAATCGATTTGAAATAGATGCAAACAATTCACTCTCCAAACCTCCAGATGCTTCATGCCAAACAAAGAATGAAGCATGTCGATCATTAAAATTGTAATAAGTCAAGTTATGAACTTTCAGTTTGATTTTGTAGTAGTTCGCGGAAGCATTTAATCTAGGTACAGACTTTATTACCATCTTCAATGAATGTACTTTATTTGTCTGACTCCTTTTTCTGTCGTGCCAGGTTTTTATTCTGGATGTGTGTTTCATACTCTTCTTGGCTTATATTGCCAACTGCTGCACACATTACATTGGTCCTTCTTGGGTCATCGCATTGACGGGCTTCCTAAAAGTTTTCCAGCAGCAAGGGCGCTTATTAGAATTCTGGCATATTTCCACGTATGTTTTATGCATTTGGTGATAGCTTTCCCAAACTGGCTCTACAAACAGTTTGTTGCGGAGGCACGACAATAATAGTCTATCCAAAATGACTTCAACATTTTTAACACTATCATGATTTGCTTGATCGTCTTCATTCTTATTGTCAGCACGGCGATGTCCATCCTTCAGAACCCTTGACATAGCTGCCTTCTCATTAATACCTAGTGTGCCAAGAAACATTGATTTGCACAAATGACGTTTTGCCCTTTAAGCTTCTGTCATGCAGATTAAATTATACTTGAACCCATTTTTTTTTCGAGATTCTTTAGGTTCAGTATTTCGGCGTCGGAGAAAAACATCTTTTTTGACTCCCATGAATTAAGTTCCCAAAATATTGTTCGTTTTCGGTCTTCATCGGATACTTTTTGTGCACTGAAAATGTTGTGAACCTTTTTTACCTACATTATGACCCTTGCATCATGGTGATAATTTTCGATCTTCTCTTCCAGCGATTTGTTGCCATTTCCCAGAAGTGAGTTTCTAAGTCCGGTGTATGCGTTTCCTATCTGTATAACTTTTGCGTCGTTTCCATTTGGTATGTTCAGCTTGCCCTTTGCTTTTCCGAGAATTCTTCTTTCCGTCAACCAAACGTACTTCTTTTTCAGCATCTGAAGACGACGAAGGCCGGTATTCAGAGCCAGAGTCTTGAAAAGGTTCGTCTTCGGACTGCTCCGGTTCTACAGTTTCTTGCTCCGCTCCCACAATTTCTAGATCCCAATTCTTGCAATATCCATCTCCGTTTCCTTTTTCTCCTGTACACGTCCTGCGATTTGCACTTCTGGTTGAGTCATTTCTAGCTCCGTTTCTACGATCTCCATTTCCATTTCCATGTTTATAAAATTCAGCTCTGGTTCTGTGATTTCTAGTTCTGACTCTGCAGTCTTCAGCTCCAGTCCTGGATTATCAAGCTCTGACAACGTGGTCGTTCCAGATCCTGTAAAGTGAAATTAATAATTATTAATTCAGCCTCTTGACTATAATACTTTCTTTAAAATGTGTAATAATTGTAAAATAAACATTAGTACTAGCAAGAACTTACCGATTTGCAATAAGGGATTTCTATTTAGCTAATGGGATTGCGCTGAACTCAAACTAAGAGCCATTGGGACCATCTTGCTTGCTCTGCTCATTCTTAAAGATAGAATAACAATAATTAATATACTATAGGAATAGAGGGTGGCGACTATACCGGCAACAACGCAGCTGCAGCAAGAAGCAATTTAAAAATAGTTATTTGTTTATAATTTAATACTCCCTACAAATTTCGTTTAGAAGATACTAATAATAATGGTCAATTAACTAGTCGCCACCCTGTATACGAAATATAGCCCGATTTAAATAATATATTTATTATTTTGAATTCTCTGAGAAAAATGTACACGAAAAATATTAAAAAAAAATAGCTGGTACGTTCAAAAAATAGTTGGTACGCTCATTATGTTCAATCGAGTTAAGATCAGAAAAATTATGTTTGGCACTTTATATTTTTATAAAACATTTTAATTGATATTAACACAAAAATTCCACTATCTTAATTGTCACTTTCCTAAGTTTACCCGGCCTTGGGACTCTCCTCAGGTGGTGGATTCGGCGTTAGTTACACTATTTTGTATTACCTCAATTGGGATAAGGTGAATCAACAAACAAAATTTCGGGACAAACGGATTTATTAGACACAAAAATAAATTTACAAAAGCCGTATATTCTCAATACAATACGAACAAGGATCAGTTATTACAATAAAAATTTCCAACTCAATATTTTATATCTACCAAAAATAAGTTAGGGACCTATCTTGGGAAGACTCGGGACGTACAGCTCGCAGCAGTAGTCACGGGTTCATGAGCCGTCGTTGTCTGGACTCTGGAGCTATATGATCCGGTGAGTGGGTCGTTGGAGGGTCCATCAGTTCCGTTAGGGACCGTAAAGGTTCTTAAAGGTGCGTAGAGGTCCGTACAGGTAAAGGCTGCAGAGCAGCAAGAAGAATTAATATCACCCACAAAATTATTTGGAAGCTGAGTGCTGAAGTTGATTATCAGCGAAGAATGAACAAAGCGAATTCGACTTGAAGTAGATATTTAACGATGGTATAAAAACGATCACCGATATGTTCCTAATATTAGAAATAGAAGGATTTGGAATTAGAGGTGGGTGTAGCCGACTAATAAGTAACGCTCCAAAATAATTGATGAAAATAGGAATATGTCTCAGCGACATGTTACATAATTAACATTGTTTCATGTTTCTTGACTGTTAAAAAAGCTTCAAAACTAGCGGAAGAATATTGTTTAATACTGTGATTTAAGGTTAGAATTTGAATAGTTAACTTTTTCAATTATTACTGGCAACAAGATACAATTTCACAGTTTAAAAATGAATTATGAAAGGCATCCCACCAATATTAAAAGAATTTACTTACCTTAGGCGACAGTAGAATTAGAAATAAGCACAAAATTAATGTAGCAAAATTGCACGTGTACACTAAACAACAATACACGTCATGACATACGAATATTGCAGTAGCCACTTACACATTGCGATGACTTACTTCTTTTATGACATTATTTAATTTCTTAAATTGTACTGGGCGTAGACATACGGCGGTTTGATAGCTGCTGCGCAAGGAAATGTGACTACGGAACCATATTAACCTCAGAATTGAATTTTTGTGACATACGTCCTATTGCCGTATCCACGACGATATATCTATACGTGTTTAATGAACTGAACTGAAACGTATATAATTATATAATGTCAAAGGTCAGTAAAACAAAATTTAATAAAGGTAATTATTTTTTTTTATTGATCCCGCATATTACCTTTTTAAAGCACGCGTCAGCGTGTTTAAATCGAACTTTCAAACACGCGCGTTTTTTAATGTCTCCATGGTAACAACAACAACTTGAGAAACGTAAGTATCAATGACAACTTTTTTATTAGTTTTTAAATTGTATATTATCATTGGGAACCAATGTCTTATTTGGTTTTTTCTGCAAAATGTATTTATATATTCATATATACATTGTTTCCCTTTAAATATAAATAAAGAAACTTTTTGATTATTGATCTGACAGCCCGTAACGTCAACTAAAAATAAATACTATTTGACGTTCACGAAACTTGGCTGGGCATCGAGGATGGACTTCCATTTTTTTGTAGTAATAATATAATAATAATATTTTATGATTCCAAAGTGCACCAATAAAAAAAATAGCGTAAAGTATTCGTGGATAACTGGTCTTTCAAACACTTGCTCTATTTCGAGCACTCGGCTGCGCCGTCGTGCTCGAAAAATCCCGCGTGTTTGAAAGACCTCTTTATCCACTTATACTTTAATATACTATTTTATCGTCCATGCTATTTTCTTGATTTTGAATATTCGTTTAAAATAGAATCAGCATCTATTTTTTAAGTTATGGTTACTCAAAGGTTTTCTCAGGTAGGTTTTGACTAATTTTAAAATAGAAAACGATCTTTCACCTCACGCGTTACTCATAGGAATGGTGAGAAATATGTGATTATCTGTGTAAATATTCGGAAAAGTTGTTATTAAATCATTGGAATAAATGTAGTTAAGTAAATCAAGTACCGAACTAATATTGATTTTCTCTTTAACTGTATTTAAAAACAATACATTCCTCTCCAAGTTAAGATTTTGCTATAAAACAAATGGACCTAAGTGATCCAGGTGAACTGTGTGAAAACATGTATCGCCTTTTTCTAAAGGATGTAAAAATCCTGATTTAACATTTGGGACTTTGTGATACAAACAACTTACACATCGGTTTAAATATCTCGTAACAAATTCACGCATTTTAGGAAAATAATATGCTTCTTTGAGCTTTTCCAAAGTTTTTCGATACCTAAGTCAATAATATTTTTGTGCGTTTCACTTACAATGTCATAACGTAATTCGTCGGGTACGTAAAGTCTTCATGTATTATTTTTCTTTTTATAAACAGGAGCATTGATTAAAGTGAACTTTTTATGTGTGTCCGAGACACCACTTTCCAGTTTTTCACATACTGTGATTTCCTCTGGCGACGTTCGTTGCATAGCCGCTATCCAATCGGTTGAGATTGTGACATGCATAATAGGTAAGCCTACTAGTTCAGTTTCTTTTCCATCTTCTACTGCGTATCTACTTAAAGAATCCGCGACCGTATTCACAGATGCAGAATGGTACTCTATATCATAGTCAAATTTTGACAGCCTAATAAACCAACGCCCTATTCTCGGGTTTAAGTCACGTTTGTTTTGTAAAAGTTTTAAACTGTTATAATCCCTTCTATTGGTAAAATGTTTGCCTATAAGATAAACACGGAATCGTTCACAAGAATTAACTATGGCTAATGCCTCCACAAGCGTCTGTATGTAGTTCAGTGTGTGTGTATGGAGTGTAGATCCCTAAAATAAGTTGACTACTTAATAATTTAATAATTTTTTCATTTCAAGAAACGTATTTTTCCATAAGGAGTTGCCTTTTCGTAATAAATCTGTTAAGGGTTTAGCAAAGCCCTTAACAAAGCACCTAAAATAGCTTGCCACACCGATAAAACTTCGTACACTCCGTATATCAGTAGGTCTAGGAAAATTTAAAATGCTAATTTTGTTTTAGAAGGAGCAATACCCTTTTGATTCAATTGAAATCCCAAATAATCAATTTCAGTCTTAAAAAAATGGCATTTATCTAATCGTAATGTACCTTCCCTTAATAAGCCCAATACTTTCCTCAAACTCTGTAGACCCTCTTCTACTGTTTCTGATGCGACTATTGTATCATCCAATCTGATTTAATCATTAAAACACTAGAACTACTGACCTCATTATTTCCCACACTATTAACCCTGAATGCACTTCCAGTAGTACCATTACCATTTCTAGATGTACTTCCCTTCTTCTTGAGACAGTCTCTAGCGTAGTGTCGCTGTAACTGGCATTTAAAACAATTTACAGCTTTTGTGGAACTTGTTTTTGTAGCATTACTTGTTGAAGTTGGGTTTGTAATAGGTTTTTTGTGGTTAACACTACTATTTCTTCTAATATGTAGCTTTCAAATCTGGCAACAGCTGACTTGTTCTCGTATACCTATTGAGTGGACCAAGATAGTCTTTGAATCGATTATCGTTTAGACAATGAACGATCGATTCCATGGTCTCTTTTTCTGACATGCAGCATTTGTTGCATTTTGATAGTTTTTCAAAAAAGTATTCAACTATCTCTTGGTTAGGTCTCCACTTAAAATGTTGAGCTTGCAATCTTAAATCAAGTGAACTTACTTGCACATCTCTTTCAGTAAGGTCTTCCAGTGGTCCAGGTTCTCTGTTCGCTTGGTAAACTATTTCGCCAGGTCCTTGCAACACCAGCGAGTTTTGATAGGCCATAGTGTTTTATGGCTGCTTCGTCCCAGTCATATAGTTCCCCAAACTCTCCAATTTTGTCAATCCAAGTGCAAATATCAATTCCTGGGAGAACATCGTGTATGTTTTGGAAATTTCTTGGTTGTGCCAGCTCCACAACTTGAACGTGGTCATTACCTGCATTTATTAGATTGGCGTCGGGAGCCTTTCCTTCTGTCGAATTCACTCTGAATTTCTAGTACAGTTCAAATCTCTCGAACTTCGGTACTAGGTTATTCTGCCTCAAACAACAATTTATATTGAGCTTTCTCGTGTGACTCTCTCACACACCGATTTTTTTGGCGTTTTTTCAAAAGCTATTCTAACCTCGATCTACACGTTGGCGTCGATTTTTATTTCAATTGAGAGTTACCTGTTACCGCGGTAATCGCACTTCTGAAAACTGTAGAGATAATTCTAGGGCGTAGTGTAAAAACTCTATACTTTTTTTAATTGATGTATTTTAGCAAACAATTTTCATTAATATCCACAATGACAACAACGTGCTATCTATCCCGCGATTAACATCCTTCCGTCAACTTGCAAGAAATCTTCAAAGTTCAAAGGCAAAACCATTTCAAGATGAATTGCTTATGTACTGAAGTAACCGAATACTGCTGCCCAGCACTTTATGACCTTATATCCCCTGCCGCGTCTGTACTTTATGAAGTAGGGACCACAATAATCGACACCAGTTTTGATAAAAGGCAACGCTACTTGAACTCGAGACACAGTCTCACTATTGTTCTAACAAGATTACGACCGGAAATAGGCCAAAAGGTATCGCGTAGATGTGATAATGATAATTAAGGCCCGGCATGCCATAAATTTTCATATTCGAATTTTACATTTAATTTCGTAAGATAATGATGTGGGAATAAAAGTATAGGGTATTTTTTCGAATATGAATAGCCAGAGTTTGAGAGTCTGCTTCCCACTCCTATTAACTCATCATCATTCAAGAATAGAAAGCGAATTAAAATTTTGCTGCTAGAGGGCAACTCGCGTTTAAGTTTTTAAATGCCGTATTTTGCAGGGAAAGATTCTATCTGTACGATTTTAAGGATTCTATTAAATATTGTATTTATATTGAATACGGTTAAATGAGAAAAAATACGATTAATTGATGGTTTCTTACAGTGTTCAATAAATCAGAACATATAGGCTGCGGTTCGCTTTAAATGAAAAGGCTTGAGAATCGTTCGAATGGAAACTCCGTTTTTGATGTAGTGGTTAGAAGAAGTTCGAATTTCCGGTGAATTTTTGGTCGTTATTTGATTAGGTGACCAATCGCTTGGGCCACCCAACAGCCATTTAGGGCCGTGTCACTACATATTCGAGCTGTTTATATGTATTGGGCGAACACCGCGAGAAGCCAGGTCTGCCGGTTTGTCCTTTGTGGGTACATGCCTCCATACAAACGAATGATTTGCGATTTTTGACAAAGGGTTTAAGTGACTGCATGCGGATCAAAAATTGCGCCGCAGAGGAATTTTTTTCTGGTCAAGGTCATGTGTATTTCAGAATAACGATAGAATGCTATAACCATACCAAACTTGAAGTTTCTTAAGAAAGGTTTTTTTCAATAAGTGGAGAATTTCTTTAATCTGCCTCTCACGCCTCTTCCTTTGATCTCATTTCAGTTACGCAATGGAGTGTTGCCCTCAACAATGGAAGAAGCATTTTAACGACTGAAAAGGATGATGGAGATGAAAAGAATGATGAAGGAGAGATGAGTAAAAATGAGTCAAATATAAAAATATATATATTCAACTTTAATTTTATATATAACACAAAACTGCAAACAATCTAGTAGGGATGCGGTCAATATAGGGCTGATCAAAAGAAAACTATTTTTTGACTAGTTGAGCTTTCGGAAAATGTTTATTTCCTTCATCAGAACATCTACAATGGAACAAAAATTTTTTCAAATTAATAAAGCTGAACATATATTTGAAAAAAAAAACACAGTTGACTCACCAAAATAAGTTTTGAAAACTGTCCATCAAGAACATCACCGGAGCATGAAATTAATTAACAAAAATCAAGACAAAAACAAATTTCTGACAGTCTAAATGTTTAAAATGGTCATATCTACAATATCTTGTAGAACTGTAAAAAGTTTGAACTAACACAACAAGTAAAATAAAATACAGTCAGAATGAATATTAAAAACTATATACCAAGGGAGAAAGGTATCCATTTCAAAGTAAAGTAATTATTAGTTTTTGTCACAAAACAAAAAGAAGACTAATTCTTCTAATGATATTATTAGCAGATTAGATATCGAATATATTTATACAGTAATGGTGTGAATCGGTGTTGTAAAATAATATACAGGGTGATATATAAATGTTGAAGTCAAGAAATGAAATAACTTAGTTATTCTACAAAGTTAATAGATAGGTGTAGATTTTAGATTATAAATATATATATATATATATATATATATATATATATATATTTATAAAACAAAATCAAGCCTTCTTGGTCCATTCTCCTTTAGAACTGCCATCACCTCCTTTGGGTCAACGTGGATTTCCCTATGAACATTCAAATGTGCCAGTCCATTCAGCCTATGTTCACTGGTTGTATTCCTCAAATAGGATTTCAGTCGACGTAATGTCGAGAATGACCTTTCCGGAGAACTGGTCGATACCGGCAGAGTCGCGAATATTTTGAGTAGTATGAAAACATTTGGATATATATCTTGATTACATAAATTCAATGCATCAAGTGCATTTTTTGGTCTTTGTGGATGACTGGTTTTATTAAATTTCTGGTACCACAGACACAGTTCTGCCTCCAGAATATTTCTGCTGACGTCCTGGATATCATGACTATAAAACTCAGCAAGGTCCAAAAATTCCTTATTTTTTGATCCAGAAGGAAAACTTTCTGCAGGTAATAATACCATGAATTTTTTAAGAAGTGACTTATGTTGGGTGAATCGATCTTCTAAGCCAGATAAAAATGAATCAACCCATGGTATGAAAACTGATTTTCGATAATAATCTATAGCACTTTCAGCGGGTACGTTAGCCCGATTGGTTTGCTTCGAGGCCAATCTTGGGATTTTGATTTCAATGTCAAACATATCGGCGATCTGTTTTGCTTCATCGAAAATATTTTTGAACTGCTCTTCAGCATTGTCGCGCACGTATTTGACACTGGAGATTGTTTCTTCGGCATTATCCATCGCAAACGCAAGGTCCGAGTTCTCAAGTTGGAGAATTTTAGATAAAGGAAGACTGTATCCGAGAAGCTTTTCTACAGAGAACAACGAAATGACGAACTGTGACTGCGCCAGAGCACTCAGCAAAACGAACGCACCTGAACTGGATTCCTTATCTTTCCATAAAGATATTTCCTGAAGTGCTGAATGCACGGGTTTTAACAATTGCACCATAACCATGACAGAATCATGCCTTTGAATCCATCTGGTTGGACACATCTGTTTCATCCGGTCTCTGCGAGATTCTGGAAATAATAGTTGCACTTGATGTTGCAGCACTTGTTGCCTTTTAGGGGTATTGAATAAAGTATACACTTTCTCAATAGTCCCCATACAGTTCCTGATAGGCGGTATTCCGGAAGCACTAGAAATGGCCAGATTGAGATTATGTGCTGCACAATGTACATAGAGCGCTGTTGAATGATCTTTGGCAATACAAGCTTGGGTCCCCTTTAGATGCCCACTCATATTGGATGCTCCATCATATCCCTGTCCTCTCAAATTTGAAACATCAATATTGCATAATATCAGTCCATTTATGATTGCATCAGCAAGATCTTTTCCACAAGTTGACTTAATGGGCAAAAAAGTAAGGAAATTTTCACATATAGTAAATTGATTGTGGCTTGTTCCAATATTTTTAACATAACGGACACAGATTGAACATTGTTCAATGGTTGATATGTCTGTTGTTTCATCGGCTAATATAGAGAAACATTTAGAACTATTCACTTCACTAGCAATTTTTCGTTTATGAAGTCACATGCCTCAATTATTTGGTTCTGTATGTTCCAGCTGATGTAAGTAGCATTTCGAGGACATGTTTCGAAATGTTTCTTTAAATTCACATCTCCAGAATCAATCCTAGCTCTCAACAAGGCACGAAAATTCCCCTCATTTTCTTCTGGTTCTACACTGACGTTGAACTCGCCATGGTCCCGGTGTCCCCGTAAAGGGAGTCCCTGTCTGCCACACAATATGACAGTCTTTATAATCGGGGCCAATTTCTCCTGGTTTTCTTGGATCTGGCGTGTTCTTACGGAATCAACTTGAGAATCGATTGATTGACTCCCCCGCCATTACTGCCAAGAAGTTGTCAGCCTCAATACTTGCAGCACGATGGTATTGGGTTGTCTGGTGTTTCTGAAAACTCTCCAAAGCTTTTTTCCAATTTCGATAAGGATCACTAACAAGATGTCCAGTGATTTGACCTGAATTATGTCCAACTTCTTTTGGGGAAAAATGAAACAATATTTACAGTAAGCGCCGTCTTCTGATTTCGAATATATCAGCCACTTATAATTTTCAAGCCAATCATATTGGAATTTCCTAGATTTATTTCCAAAAGTTGTACTTGGAAACTCAAATTTTTTTTGTGGTCCCGATAACCCCTGCAGTATTTTTATTTTGTCACCATCATTCAGCTGTTTGTTTTTGTTTCTGAAGGAAGAAATATCAGATTGGTCTGCAACAGTAGTAACAACCACCCCAGAGGTTGATGGCTGAGAATCAATCACAGCATCAATATTTCCACCTTCATCTGAAGTATCCTCGTTTGTCTTTGTCTTTTTCTTTTGAAAAAAATCCAAAAGAGTTTGAGACCTCCGTTTTCATTCATTTTGATTTTTGATTAACGTCTAGAAAAAATAAGTCAGTAAATGAACATAGAAAATATGACCCATTAAATAGTCTACTTACATTGTTTATGGGTTATACCTTCAAAGCACCGAGATCTTAAAAACAATGCGACGCCCAACAACAATTATTCAGAAACAAAATCGGATGTGCTCATTGTGCTCAACCAACACTCATCACTGACACTAATATACTGTTCATAACCATAACGTAGCAGATGATGTAATAATGCCTCATTCCCTAGCGAGGTATCGCAGTCGTAAACTGCGCAAGGGCGGAGTTAAGACAAGATAATGTACAAGTACAGTACATCCCAAAAATATTTACTTAGAAGAAAAGATTTCACGGCTCACGGCAGACGACAGAACATTTATTTTCAATTCGGTTACAAACTGTGAGTACAAACTGTGAGAGAAATATTGGTTGGTCTATAGGAGTTCGGGGGGGGCCTGTGCCCCCGTGCACCCCCCCCCCCTGGGTGCGCCACTGGTAGGAATTAACCCTAAATTTTTCGTTAGAATGAAGTTTCCATTCTAGACTAGCAACTCATTTCATGGCTATTTCGCGAGGATTGCCGAGTTTTGACGGAGACTCTATAAAGGGAAAATAAACGACTTATCTACCACCAGGGGATAATTTTAAATTTTCCACAAAGTGCTTCTCGCACTTAGTCTCTTCGGCTGACCAAAGGTTCCTTTGAGAAATTTCTTTGACCTCCCAAAATTTTGAAATTTGATCTTGTAACATAGCATTTCTGTTTAAATTGTATTGTGTTTTGTCTGAATCTGAATCGTACGTGCACAGCGGTCCCGCTATAACCCATTCGAGATGCATTTTCTGCAGAATCGGCCCGATTTACGTAATAAAATGCAATAATAAAATACCATTAATTCATTCAGAAACGGATGGCGTTAACTTCGAGCATTTAACCCCTAATTGGTTGCACCATTTTATTTCACACAACTGGTTGCATGGCGTACTTTGTACGCCACTCAAACAAAACTGCTCAAAGTGGGTTTTCCTACTTTTAAAAGAAATGTAGAATCCTTAGTAAGTTAAATTATTGATTTATTAACTCAGAAGTTTCACAGAAAATTATTACACTATGTATAAAAAAAATAAAATATATATATTTCATTCAAAAGAAACTCTTAGTTTAGTTTAACCAGTTTACGAACTGTCTTCCTCATTGGGCCGATTGCACCGTAGGCAAATGTGTGTTGTCACTACATGTTCCTTACATGCTGGCTCTTTGCAACTTTGACAGATGATTGTAGTTGTTCTATTTTTCTTTCTTCCACACTGAATACATCTTCCTCTCATTTTATTAGTATTTATTTGTGTTGGCTCTTCATCGGATATAAATGAATGAAGAAACTGTTTTATGCCCAAGGATAAATTTGGGATTTTGGCTCTCATAGAAAGATGTGGCTTGATTAGACTCAAAGATTAATTTTTAAGAAATATTCTTCGATTTTCATCATCTGCATGGATTGCATTATAAATAACATTTGAATTTATACCAGCAATATTTAGTAATTGATAAAAAATTACCAAAGGCCAGCGTTTGGTACGTTTTTGCACCATGTAATTTCCACACATCTGGTCGACAGTATCCACTCCTCCCTTGGTGGAGCTATAGAATAGCGCGATTTCCGGTTTCTGGGTTTGTGAATCCACTTTATCGTTAGAATGCATAGTGGAAAGTGAAATGACAGCCTTGTTTTTTTTGCAGAATAAGATACCAATGTTGTATTTTTGGTAAATGCAAATATAGACGAGTTTGTCGGTCTTTTTTTATTTGGTAATAAATCGGGGGGTATCTCCCTCTTATTCTTTTTTAGTGTGCCTACAAACGTATTATTTTTTTCAAGTAGTGTCTGAGCTAGTGGATAGCTGGTGTACCAATTATCTGTGGTCAAATTTCTATTTTTATTTTTGAACGGCTCTACCAATCGAAGGACAATATCTGTTGGAGAATTAGATAATTCATATCTTCCTGCAGGTTGCTTGCCACAGTAAACTTCAAAATTGGACACGTAAAACATTTTGCAATCGCAGAGGGTAAATATTTTTATACCGTACTTTGCCGGTTTGTACGGGATGTACTGTATAAAACTGCAACGGCCGCGGAAAGGAACGAGCGTCTCGTCAATTGTCATGTACTCCCCTGGTGAATAATTTTTCAAATAGTTTTCTACAAATTCGTCCAAGATTTCTCTAATAGGGGCCAGTTTGTCCTCTAGCTTTCTTTGCAGACGGTCATCTTTGTTGTCAAATCTCAATGATCTAAGGATAAACAAAAATCTTTTATAACCCATGCATGCCGGAAAAATGGTCATTCTGGTACCGTCAGTCGCCCATATTTCTTCAAAAGAGGTATGACTTAGTTTTTTAAGCCCTGCAAGATACAGCATTCCAAAAAAAGCTAATAACTCTTCTTTACTTGTTTCTTTTGCATTCCTTACCCTGGAATAATTATCTTGGGTACTTCGAATGAAAGCATTTGTATAAGTTAAAATGTTCTCTATCATTTCTTGAGTAAAAAAATGGAAAAATATACTAAGTTCATCGGATACTTCCTCCTTTCTTATTAGGCTTCGAGGGAAAATTTTTATAATATTTTTAGCAGCATGTTTAGCAAATTTGCTTCTTACTGGCTGTTTATTCCAAAACATTTTTTTGTCTCGGCTAGTCAGGGTTGGCTCCCTTCCTACACTTTGTTTCCTACCTTCAGTTTGTTCCTCAAGCAGAAATAATTGGTCCTCGTCGTCTCCTTCTTGTTCTGATTCTGAATTGTGATCGCTATCCTCAATAAGTTCGTCAGATGCATCGTCATCGCTGCCTCCCACTATTTCTTCATCCCATTCTTCATGAATTTTTTTCATGTCTCCTTCCAATTCAGCTTCCGTCAAACCTTTACCTACTCTAGCCGACCACCTATAACAATATTACAAATTACTGTAAAATGAAAAAAATTATTTGAATTAACTCTTACATGGTTGTTTGTCACTATTTCTTGGGCCAATTAGCAACAAAAATCAACTATTTTCCAGTTCAGTAAACAGGTCGCCACTGCAAAACAAAAATCCCAGAGTGTCTTAGCCTAAATGTCACAATTTGGAAAAAATAATAATAAAAAATAAAAAACATAAACGCCCGCGTGGCATATTTGGTACGCCAATTAGTACATTACTCACAGTAACTCCCTGCTAAAGAGCTAAATCAAAACTGACGGGATCGCCACTTCTCTTGTGCTTAGAAGACACTATGGTGGGAGGTTACATAGGCGATCACCGTCGGCCAATTGCTGGTTTAAAAATGTCAAGCGTTTAAACTCGTTTGGCGTACTTTTTACGCCGCAGCAACCAATTAAGGGTTAATAGAATAAGGTAACTGATTTTCAGTAGGGATTCCAAAAATTACAAAATAAACACGTTTTGGTTTATGTTTTTTAATGTGTTAGAATACGAGAGTTTCGGTTACGAGTGATATTACCATAAGGGCTTTCTCTCATGGGTCGGTGTGGTTTCGGCGCAGTAAGTATGCGGTATGAGTCACACCGATTCCTTACCGGCTACCCTCACGTCCCTCACACACGGCTCGGAAGCATGCACAAACCACCCCCCTAGTTATATGCTGACAGTGCATATCGTGTCATTCCGCGGCGTAAAGTTGTAAAAAACTTGTCTACATCTAGTGCTTCGTGTGATGAAGATATTATTATAATTTACACTTATTTAAGAATGAAACGATAACAAAAAGATTTTGGGCACATCCATATATTCAACGTAACTATAGTAGCAGATTATTTGTAGCAGCAAGAGAATTGAACGAAAATGACGATAAGTTCAACTCAATGTACAGAATATCAAAAACGTATTTTCTAGAACTAGTCAGACTCGTTAAGCCATTGATAAACAGATAGAATACAAACATAAGGAAGTATGTGAGTGCAAAAGAGAGAATTATGATAACCCTAAGGTGAGAAATAATCATTCATTATTTAGCAATATTTATTCATTTTGCCATAATAATAAGTATCGTTAAAGTAACAATAGTAACAAGTTCAAAACCAACAAGGAAAATAGAGTGTTATTGGTCCATTACTTCTTCCGATCCGTCAACCGTTCCTCCACGTTGATTATTGTTTTGTCCTGTGATATTATTGACGTCGATATTGTGGTAATACAACGTCACCGATGAAGAAGAGGGAGTGTGGGTCGTGCCCTGAAGATTTAATTGAATGAATAAGTGAATACTGTGAATTCATTGGATAGGACAAGGTACATTGCTGAGTGGATTGAGGAGCAGGATGAGGTCTAAGTGCTACATATAATAGTTCAGGAGATGTAGGTATTCATCAATAAGCTGCAAAACTCTTATTTTAAAATGTTTTATTTGACTTTCAGACATAGTGTCAAATTCTCCAAGCTAAGAATAAAATATTGCGTTGGGTTTGTAGACGACTGACTTACTGGCGGATAGCGACACCGATTCTACTTTGGCTCTGAGCTTTCCGCATGCGCAAATCGGTGTCCGACAAAACCTAAACCATAGATACTGCGTTTCTATGATAATAAAGCCATATGACTATATTTCAATCGTTTATTTTTTGGTTTACTAGCAGAATTGTTTTAGATTTGATTTTTCGAAAAATATAGTAGTATATTAATATAAATTATAAATACTAACATATAATTTACTGATTTTCATTTAACTTGCTAAGTAGTTTTTTCTTGTTATGTTACTATTAAAATGGTACTGCAGCACACAGCTAAGTAATAAATAATAAAACACTCTTTGATTTAAATTAATTTATTCTCCAACCGTATTGATAAACAAATTAAAAGCAATTTTATTTGCTTCTTGGCTATTAGGTTTAACAAATTGTTTTTTTTTGTTTTGGTTTAATTTTTTTAGTTTGGAACAGTCGCCTTTGAGTAGAGATGGTTTTATTATGTGGTACATTTTTATGTATTTTTACATTAAATTCAGTTTTTTGGGAATTTCTTAAAGCAAATATAGTAGATTGAAGAGGCGCTATTATTTTTTTGGCAGCTCCTCTAAACTTGAAATGTTGTCTATTTGAACTTTAAGCTTTTCCTTTTCTTCACATAAACGATCTTCACTCATAATTGCATTTTTTTGGATAGGGCATCAGTTAGATTGTATGATTCTTCATCTTGATTGTCTATATTTTTGTCGATAATCAGGGTGGGTGTGTTATCTGTGTACAAAGAAATTAGTTAACACTAAAACATGTCATCCAATTAAAAACTTAAATAAATTACTCTAATTTCAGATGAGATTGACAAGAATTTGGGAGCTGTAATAATGCTTTCAAGTTCTTGTCAAACTAGTATGATGGATGAGTCAGTTACAGAAATTTTGGTTAAAGTACACAAAAATATATTTACCTAATTCTTCTAAATCAATATTCCCGCGTGCTTTCAAGAATTTGTAAAGTAAATGGATGTGTTTGCACATATTCCATTTTATGGAAGCGTCTAAACACGAGCATGAATATTGCTGAATGCAGACTCCACATTCACTGCAAAGCAATTTGCATAAACAGTTTTTAAGCTTTTCTTCTATTATGTAAAACTCTTGGGAAGATGAAGATGGTACTATCCAACCATTTTCATCAACCATAACAGAATGTATATCCAAATTATTACTCGCCTTGTGCCTTGCTCTTAAATCTCTTAGACCCGTTTGCACCAAACACACTTAGTGTTAAGTGTTCCTTAAAATGAACCCTTAACTTAAATTACATTGCACCACTTGCTAAGTGACATTTAAATGGCTTAAAGTAACCTTAAATTTAAGTGCTCCAGTAATGACCACTTAATATTTGAGGGAGGGATTTTAACCTAAAATAATTTGTTAAATTGTCATTTTTTATCCTGGCTCCAGAACTTTTGTGGTTTTCTAATAACTTTGACAATGGATTTATTACACATTGAAATGGACGCGTTTCATGACGACCTGGAAATAGTTGAGATTGTGGCACAAGGATTTCCTAGACGTATATATGAAAGACATTCATATTTCAATGAATTGGATGATCTGTCTTTCTTCCAAAGGTTTCGATTAACAAAACAGACTGTCTTGAATGTATTAGAATTAATAGAAAATCGACTAGAATATCCTTTGGATCGGTAAGTACCTTTGCCAACGACAATAAAGTGGGTAATATCAAAAAAACTCAAATATTTTTTTTTTAGAAATTCTAGTGTATCACCAATAAACCAATTGCTAATAACGCTTCGTTTTTATGCAACTGAAGAACACTTACTCTCGATTGCAGATTTTGGTGGTATGCACGTATCAACAGTCTCGCGTATTATTAAACAGGTGTCTGAAGCAATTGCGAGTCTGCTACCCCAGTATGTAAGATTTCCGCTAACAAAGAAGTAACACAGAATTTTACCAAAAAGCATCATTCCCTAACGTAATTGGAGCAATTGATTGTACTCATGTTAAAATACAATCGCCAGGTAATAACTTATAACAAATTTTAGCTTTTGTGAACATAAAAATGTGTAAACTTTCCAGGAGAAGTTGATGCAGAAGTGTTTCGGAATAGAAAAGGCTACTTTTCTATCAATGTCCAAGCAATCTCTAATGCTAGAATGGAAATTATAGATTTGGTAGCTAGATGGCCAGGTTCCGCACACGATGCAACAATTTTCAACAGTTCAACGAAAAAGACAGATTTTGATAATGGTTTATATCCAAATTGTATTTTATTACGTAAAACTAGCCCTTACAGTGATTGTACTTACTTATCATACTGTTTCGAAATATGCATATTATGCTTATATCACTGGTTTTCTTACAAGAGACTGTGCGTATAATATCAGACCTTTTATGATGACTCCACTGTTAAATCCAATAACAGGTGCTGAACAGTTATGCAACGAATCTCAAATAAGAACAAGGGGTGTTATTGAAAAAGTTTTTGGTGTCTGGAAAAGGAGGTTTCCTGTGCTGGCATATGGCTGCAGATTAAAGTTAGAAACCACATTAACTGTAATTGTAGCTACAGCAGTTTTACATAATATTGCTCAGCAAATAAGGGAAGGAGAACCGCCTGTAGTACAAGATTATGAACAATTAAATCATCTTATCGCTGAAGGCTATGTACCAAATATTCTAGTGGGGCAGCTATAAGACAACAAATTATTGATGAATATTTTGTAAGGCTTTAATTTTTTTAATGCAGATTGTAGCATAGTTTTTACTGTATATTATCGCTTCTTTGGTAGTGGTTAGGTACAAATAAAAATATTTTAAATTTTAGATTACTTTTTATTGCACGTAACTTACCCTATACCTAAGTATAACTATACTTAAAATCATAATCATAACAAAAAACATTGAACGCCTATAATCTATAAAACTATTACATTTTACGCAACTGTGCTTTTTTTATTTCAATGTCTAATTTTTTTTATATTGATGTCTAATTGTAGGGATTGTACTTTTAAATCAAACAAAATTTTTTCCCTTTCTTCGTCGGTAATGGTTTTTTGTTTAAGATTATCTAACTCTAGTCTTGCGATTTCGTGTTTTATCTTGGCGAGTTCTCCATACTGCTCACTTAATTTACTTGAATGAAGCTGCTCAGTAATTGGCCTTCTTCTGGTCGTCCAAGATGATGGGGTATTATTTTGCTTTCCCGTTGCAGTGCTTGTATGAATTGATGCTCCAGCAGCCGCTGGCAGTATAGGAGTTTTGGTATTTATTAATTTTTCATTAACTGGGGTCTTTAGATGCGCAGGAGTATAATCTCTCCAATCAAGTTGATCACATACTTCCTAAAAAAAATAAAAGTAAGAAATTGTTTCAAAATAATAATACTGTGTACCTCTGTAGGTTCATCTGCAGATAGAAGCAAAATATTTCCATACTCTGTTTCGGACTCTTCATCATCTCTCACTCCAACACTGTCAAATTTATTTTCTATCCCCTTCACAGTTTTCGGATTCATCACTGCTAGAGTCAGATCTGTGAGATCATTTGATTCCGTATCATCTCCTGGCCCTCCCCCAGTTTTACTTGCAGACGTTTTTTTCTCTGTCACTTCCTTCCTAACAGTCTTTTTGATTTTCATAAAACTTTTTCAATGATCCCACTGGTCTATAAGTTTTCGATGGATTTTGAGCATTGAATGAAGTCATTACTAAATACCAAGCCTTTTCTTTTTGCTTTATGGTAATGCCATCAGTCTTTTTATTTTCAATTTTATGTCTCATATCGTATACTAAAGTAAGCAACAAACTTTTTTCATCTGTTGAGAAGTTGGGTGCCCTTTGTCGTTTACTACCACCTGATTGGCTAACTTTTACCATTTTCATACCAACATGGTCATTTTCTTCACATTCCTCTTCAACAGAAATAAGCCGTTTTCCATTGTTATTAATGTGATCCATCTGAAAATAACAAATTCGCATAAGAAGTAGGTACCTCCTTAACAAAGAAAGTGTTTTATATAAATTTACCTTTTATCCGACAATCCTTATCAATAATAATGCTAAATAATTTTATTTAAAACTAACTGACAGGACGGTAAAGTTAGGTTAATGAAAACAACTATCAACAGCCGGCCGGCCAATGAAATTGCTTTTTTGATCTAGAGTGAAGTTTACACAAATGTGAAACTGAAATATCACTAGATGGAAAAACTTAAGGGCCCCTTACTTAAGATTCTGTTAAGTGACAGTCATGCAACTGGGAATAAATTTAAGCGTCCATTAACTTTAAGAGACGCTTAGTTAAGTACTCATTTTAAGGGGTAGTGGTGCAAACGGGTCTTAGTTTCTTACTGACTTTACCTTTATTTAATGTTATTAGTCGACTAAAAAGCTTGTCTCGAACAAATTTCATCAAGATATATATATATATATATAAATATATATATAAATATATATATATATATATATATATATATATATATATATATATATATTATAGAGTGAAACACCCTGTATATTAAATAATAAAAATTAAAGATTGTGCATTGTAATTTAGAAGAATTTTTTTAAGTCTGAATTTTTTTTTATCATTTGAATGGAGACAATCTGTATGATACACTATTTGATAGAGAAGGCATACACAAGACAGACCGTATAATCGTAGGGAAAATTGTGAATAGGTGCGAGAAACAAATTATGTGAAACAAAATAACACAATTTTTATTCAAAAGATTAAGTATCAGAACTTTGTTTATGATAAAAAAAAACTAATGTTTCTTTATTCTGTGAAATTAAGATAATCTTATGAATTTGTCAGAAGAAACCAAACAATATTTGTTGAAAGAAATATTAACATAAGAAAGGGTAACTGTTTAGACATAACTAGATAGGAAGCTGTATAATAATATGAATTTCAGAAAGCATGACATATGCAAAACGAATATTCATTTTGCACATATATTTGAAGTTAACAGCTGTCATCTAAAAATATTAAGAATTTTCATTTTACATACACACTTAGAGATTAACAAATGTCAGTTAAAATTTTTATGAAATATTGTTGGGAGAATACAATATATGAGGTTTAAGCAATTGAAAAATTTAGAATAGAATGTCCTGATATGATGGAGGGACGATTCACTGTTTGAAGTGAAGGTTTTCAATGATGAAATTGATAGTCAATTTTGATTGGTAAATAAACGTTTAAAAGAATAACATCAGCGACAATTACGTTGCTAATGATAAAAAAAAATTTGAATGAAAAAAGTTGTTGATTATGTAGACTATTCACTAAGAAGTCTTTTTTGGGGTAGCAAAAATTTGGAAGAAGAAAAATTATTTTGGTAAAGAAAATTATTTTAAATATTTGAGAAATATCAGTTTTGGCTATGGAATTCAAGAAACAAATACATTATACTTACGAGATATATGTTAATGTAAGTAATTAAGTAAATATTAATAACTACAAAATATAAAAAGGAATTGTTATATATTATGTGGTACTAACCGTGACTTTTCTTTTATAAATGGTCAATTGTTGTATTGTGGAAGCAATGTCTCGACAATACCTTTCAGAAAACACTGAATCATGGAATTTCATCCAAAGTGTTTTGATGTTGGAAGAAATACAGCGTCAATTCCTGATTTGGTGGAAATGGACAGGAAGAACGGATTTATTCCAAGAGAGAGAGAACCTAAAATAGATTAAAGGAACTGATCATTGAGGTGAATAAACAAAAACAGTATAGTGAACAAGGTATTTAAATTCAATTTATTAATACATAAAAAGTTAAATGAACTTACCGATTTGTGTAAAGAACTGAACTTTAATGTTACATGGACGCTAAAAAGTTTATAGTTCGCCATTTTCTATAATTTATTTGTATACCAAGTTGCATAATTGTAATTCACCCTTAGAATTAATATCTCACCAGAGTGTGTGTCTGTTGTATGAATGAATCATTATTTTAGATAGTTGAATTTCTTCAAGAACACTTGTAAAAGAGTAATGTATTTATTTTCATCACATTAAACAACGTTTTGTTTCTTTTAAAGAACGATTTAAAACTGTACGTTGAGATTTTCATTTCATCTGGTGATTTCCGCTCCATCTATTTTCTATAGGTAGAAGTTTGAACTGACATCTATGAATGGTGCAGAGATTTGATTCCAAGCAGGGCAGGACCGTATTCAGTTCATAATTATTAAGTAAATAATATATTTTGATCAACAAATTTGTTTTAAAATATAAAGAATTTATTGATTTTGGCGCTAATATTAAAAAAATTAAACCGTTTAATTTTTATATACTTGAACTCTACCCTGAGATAAGAAATTTCTCATGCAAGTAGCATAAATTGTTTATCACCTATTTAAAATTATCTATATACTGGGCTAATAATAAAAAGTTTAAAGTAAATCTAAACTAAATAAAATATTAAGTATATTTTTTATTACAAAGGATAAGTCTATCCAGTTTAAAAAAATGGCCCCCAATGTAGGGCTAAAATCTATCCAGTTAATAATATATATATATATATATATTGCTTTATCAAGGCGTTTGTTAATTTTTCCATTTAAATAGATATATTTAATAATACGATGCATATTTTCAATGTGCATGTTTGTGTTTATGCCAGTATTTATGCGATGACAGTAACTCCATGATTCCACATTTTTAATATACTGTTCTGTAAAATATTTGCCAAACTCATCAGTATCTGGATCATTTGATAGCTGCATCACAAATCCATTAATCATGATGGTAAATGCATTATTATCTCTTTCTTGAAGAAGGGTACGAAGTTGTTTGTAAACAGCAACCTGAAATGGAAATTAATTTGTATATGTAATAGCTAATGTTAAACATTTTTTCCTTATTTACTTACTTGTTTTTCCTTAGAATGGACTTTGTGCAAATTATTACGCCAGGCTCTATCTATATGCCAGGCACAACATAGTCTGTGAACTGGTATGCCCATTACGTGGATCCATGCATTGTAGAAAGCCTGGGCCATATCTGACATAAAAACTTTACACTGTACTGCCTCCCCTATGTTATTTTTTATTTGTGTAAAAAATATATTCATCACATTTTCATCTGATCGATTCGATATAAGGAAGTAACAGGGAAAGCCCTCACGCATATCATCGAGTACTAGAACTGTGGTAAGATTGAAGTGATATGCATTTAAACCATGTGTTTCATCAACACATATACAATCTGCTCCATATTTTTTCAACATTTCGGCTTGTCCCCGATTCATTATTATCAGAACAAAGTCTTCTGTCTTTAGTTCTAGGTATTCAGAAGGTTCACCCTGTGGCTTATAAAATAAAACACATCCATTTGCCTTCATATCCTCTACCCATGCGTCAACACTTATTGCATCATTGGCATGCCTAGACTCACTTCTGATATTGAAGCTTTTTTCTATATTGAGTAAGTCCCTTTTGGTTAATAAATGTAATCTCTCTAAGTTGCCGTTATTCATCGATTCTCTAATTTCATCTAAAATTGCATCGAATGGTATCTTTAAAGCAATTTTTGCAGCCAGTGCTTGACGTTCCTCCTTACCCAAATTTAAATGTCCCCAGTCACTTTTGTGGCCAATGTGGGTACTTACATATTTTATTTCACATTTTTCATCCTCAAATATTTTCAGACATATTTCTGCAATGCAGTGTCCATTAATTTTTTTGGACCCTTGTGTTTTTAAATGTCTCACTCCTTTTCCTTTAGTTTTATATGATCCAGTCCTATGACAAACATAGTGGGTTTTGATGCAAGTTTTACCTTTATAACTACCATGAGCATTTATAAATAATTCATTAGTTTTGATTTCCTCTTGTTTTTTCCAATTATCAAATTCATCTTTATTATTAAAATGTATCACTTCTGTTACTATGTTTATGTCATGTCTGCTTTGTAAAAAATGTTCATATAAATCGGACTTTTTAGCAAACTGTGATTCTAAATTGCTCTGGCACAATATACATTTTAAACCATTCACAATGCTATTTTCCTCTTGATGACATTTTAAATGACTTTTAAAATTCTTGGAATGTGTGAAATGTTTTTTACAATGGCTGCACTCATAATTATACTTCTTGGGCTTAGTAAGTTCAGACACTCCATCTAAAATAACCACATATCTACTTTCAATATAAAGTTACATTTCAAAACTACTCCGAAATTATTTTACCTGCATGGTATTGTTTTACATGCCTCATTAGATTTGAATATTTAACAAAGGTTTTATTACAGGCGTTACATACAGCAGCACATTTAAACTTTTTAGGAGGCTTTGCCAATAAAGTACCTAAAATACAGATATTATTATTAGGGTGTATCTAATATCAAGATCAAATTTTTACCTGAATGAAATTTTGTGATATGTGCTTTCAAGCTTTTACTTTGACTAAAGTTTTTATTGCAAGTATTGCACTTTAAACTGTTGTAATTAGTATCACACATGTCTTTTTTGAATGTTGATGTTGTTTACTGAAGAGACATATATAAATATTATATAAAAAAACACAAAGTTCACGTTAATATACAAAAACAAGATATCAAAGATAATATAGGATGTTATGTAGTTGGTTATGTTATGTTTGACACGAATTTGCGCATGCGGAAAGCTCAGAGCCAAAGTAGAATCGGTGTCGCTATCCGCCAGTGACTGACTTCTTCTCAACTTTTTTTCAAGTTATCTTTTTTCTTTAGGTACTAGTTTATACTTTAATTGACAACATTCAAAGGTCGTTTTCTATTTTGTTCAGTACTATGACTCATGGGGGCGGGTTCAGCGAAGGAATGCGATTGATTTCCAATATTATCATTGGTCCCTCTAATATCGTGATCTATAGTCCTCTATAGTCTATTTTTGTGAATGAGAGAGTATTAAAATAATAAAGCATTCGCAATACATAGGCGTATCATTACTTTTAGTAGACAGTTAAACTATTTTTTGAAGTTATACCTCGAGTCTTTTCGTATGAAATAAAATTTGTATAAATATAATAAATATAACGTGTGCTCACTTATATTTTCACCTAATTAACCTGCTCATAACTTCTAAACAGCTTAAAGAAAAAAGTGCAATTTTTTCTAAAATGTTTTATTTTTTCACAAGGTATGTTAAGAACATTGTGTCATACTGGTTATATAGGTATAAGGATTTAAACTTTGACTTTTAAACAACGTTACGCTCATAAATAATAATTTTGATATAAAAACTTACCAGTATAAGTAGAGCTACTTCTTACAAATCAGAATCAGAAGATGATTGTCGCAACCAATATTTACAATGAATGGCTCGATCATTTCATCGGTAATATTGTCCAACTTCCACGTCTTTAATCGTTTGAGTTACTGCCTTTTCCCATTTTTCAAGCTTCACATTATTTACAGCCTCCAAAATCAACTATTTGACATCACTTATTTTTTCTTGAAACTCCTTCCTTTATCTGTGCCCATACCAGTTCAATCGGGTTTTGTTCGCAATGATATGATGTTGGTCTAATCACCGTCATGCCACGATTTTTTGCAATTTCATCAATTCCATATTTTTTGAAATTCTCTTTATGAAGAGAACACAAAGAATACAGTTCTTTTCTCGCAGAACCAGGATGGAACTTAATATTTCTTGAATTTAGCCAATTATGTGATTATTCTATTAACCACTTGGTTGTGGGCAATTTTGACAAAAGTCTCGAGCGATAACTTGCTTTATCAATTACTATTATACAATTCTGAGGAAGAAGATCTATCATTTGTTCGAACCATTCTTTAAAGACATCAGCATTCATGTCTTCATGGTAGTCACTGGTACGAGTTGATTCAAAAGTCAATAAACCACCTCTAACAAAAACATTTGAACTGCCGATGTGTACTATTATCAGTCTGCGCCTCTTTCCTGACGGTGAATTTCAACTAGTAGATAAATTATTTAAATCAGGTCTTCGACTTGTAACAGTTGATCAATGTTTCATCTAAATCTATAATATAAAAATGAATCGCAAAATGTGTTGGTAAGCGCATAACTCAACAACGCCTCGACCAATTTGGCCAAATCTTTTTTTAAAATGTTCGTTGAAGTTCAAGGATGGTTTTTACGGCGAGAAAAATTAGAATTATTGCTGGAAAAACCCTAAAAATAGCCCTTTTCTTTTTCCCATACAAATGATTTGTAACTAAAACGTAGTCAATTTGAGCTTCATTGCTATGGTATAAAGTTCATATTAAATTACAAGCACTCACTGTTGTCTAAGCAATGTAGGTGTGTTCCTAACGTCAAAGATCATATCTATCAAAACAATGTGCGTGTGTGCGTTGGATCACAGAATACATAGTTGGAGGAGTTTAATTGTCAACTGATACACGAAACAAATTCGTATATCGTGTTTTGTGCAGAGTGTTTACTTAGTTAGTGTTTGTTTAGTTCGTGATTAGTGAAAAAATAATTTATATTTGATATGCCTCCTATAAGACGAAGCAATTTAGGTAGAAGAACCAGAAATGCTACAAACCAAGCTATTTACCGATCTAATCGTACTGCACAAGAACGTGACGACGAAAATGAACGTGAAAGAATTCGGATATCACAAACGCGTGAAGCGAGAGGGCGACATTCAACTAATAATCGCGCAAGTTTGAATCGAGCTGCTTTCAGTTACGATGTGTCAATTGACTACAGTAACTACCAATGTGTTGTTATTGGTTCTATGAACTCGGTTTGCTCACACTGTAAGGCATTAAAATACAAAAACGAAGCCAATGGATTGTGTTGCGCAAATGGTAAAGTAAAATTGATACCATTGGATCCACCACCAGAACCATTGTACTCATTGGTTTCAGGAATAGGAACAGATTCTATACACTTTTTGACACATATCCAACAATATAACAATTGCTTTCAAATGACTTCATTTGGGGCAACAAATGTAGTTCGGGAAAATTTTATGCCAACTTTCAAGGTATGTATTATAGCAGTTACTCATAATTATTTTAGCGAACAAAATTTTCTGTCAGCAAAGTTAAGATGTGTCACTAATCTTCAATTTCTTAATCACTAATATATCACTTAGTCATCATATTATATGGTGATTCAGTTTCAGTGACACTTTTATTATATTTTATATTTGATAGATATTAGTTAAAACTAAATATATACTTTTTAAGATCAAATATTATTTAAGTTTGATCACTGACAATCCATTAATTTATACCACACCATAATATTTTTTTTTATTTACAGATACAAGGGCAAATATATCACAGAGCAGGTTCACTGTTACCAGTGTCAGATAGCGACAACAAATTCCTGCAAATTGATTTTATGGGCAATTCACCACAAGAAATTGATCTGCGTTGTGCACATAACAATTTAGTAAAGAGGTCTATTGTAGAACAATTACAAACTTTATTTCATCAACACAATCAATTGATTATATTGTTTAAAACTGCCCTGGATCTGATGCCATCCGATAATCACAAAATTGTAATCAGAGCTGATAAAACACCTGCAGGTCAACATACAAGACGTTTTAATGCACCAACTATTGATGAAGTTGCTATCGTTGTAGTTGGAGAAAACTTGGAATCCCGTGATATTGTTTTACATCGTCGGAATGATCAATTACAACGTATAAAGGAAACACACCGCTCATATGATGCACTGCAATATCCCATTATATTTTGGCAAGGTGAAGATGGCTACACTTTCTCAATAAAAATGATAAATCCCATTACAGGTAACTAAAATATTAGTTTAGCTATGGCGATAATATCTCAGGGGCAATCATTAAGTGTTTGTGGTATTAATTTAGAAAACCCATGTTTCTCACATGGTCAATTGTATGTTGCCTGTTCCCGTGTTGGAAAACCATCAGATTTGTTTATCTATGCGCCAGGTAATCAAACAAAAAACATCGTATACCACAAAGCACTACAATGATAATAATAATAATTATGATTCACATGATTAACAATAAAGCGATTACTTACTTTTAAATCCTTATATATGTTTTATTTAATTATTTTTTATTCACAACGCCCTATCACCAGGGTGACGGTTCTGTTCAGGAGAATTTTTTTAAATACGTAGGCAAAAAAACTGCCACATTACAAATCTTTTTGACAGGACGAAGTCTGTCGGGTCAGCTAGTAAAATATATTTCTCCTTTGGTTTCTCATTTCCTTTATAGTCCTTATATAACTTCTTCTCCATACTACAATATCGCTTCTTTCTATTAAAATAAACTTTCTGAAATGCTTTTTCCATCGAAAGCCTATTTCTTTTAAAAGTTTTCATAGTGTGCCTCGACTCATTTCAAGGTTATCCTTATCATCTCGAACCGTGGCAAGAACTTTGTCTACTGTCGGAAATTCTTTTCTAAAGAAGATCGCATGCACTTTCCTTCGAATTATTTCTTTGAAATGATTTTATATTTGAAAATTTTGGTTTTCCTGGATCTTTACGTGCTGTAGACACTCGCCACATTTATCTCCTTTAATAACTCTGTAAATGGTAGATTTCCCAACACCAAGCGTACTACTAACTAATTCCAGTGCGTCACTTTTACATAAATGTTTGTCTGTAAATGATTTAAAACAAGTAAATATTGATGTTTTTTTCATTATCTGTTAAGGGATCGATTCTGCGGCGTTTACGCGGTCCTTCCAAATTTTCCATAATCACACTAGAATTCACAATAGACTGCACACTGCACCTTGCAAGTTGCAACTAAACGACTTTTAGTGAACTGTTAAGAATACACAACTTTGACCTCCTTACTAAATGGAAAACCTACAATCGCATTTTCGTTGGGAAGGTATTTATTTACTTATAATTCGATTACTGTAAGAGATTCTTGGAATTGGCAAAAATTGGTACTCATTGAAAATAATCTTATGATAGGGCTATGTAATCTTCGATACATAAGGCTTTTGGCCTGTCCAAACCTTTTTCTTTTGTTCTGTACAGCTCATGGGTATAAAAGACCAATAAAAGACCGAAAACTTGTGTTAGATCAGGTACATTTATGTAATATTTAGATTATTTTGTGATAATATTTAAAATGACCGTACTAAGTTTTGCCTTAGAAATTAGGTTTCATTACTCTCTCGTACATAAAACTATAACTGCAGCGATTGATTATCTCTTTCTACTATCTGTTGCTGTTGTTCTTCTTCACGAGCTGGTATATTGCCTGGATCAATCGTACTTTGTTTAGGTGTGACGTAAGGCAAAATAAATCCTAAATAGTCGGCTAGATAGTAATGTTTCTTTGGCTTAGATCTACTCGGGAAAGCCTGTTTACTTCAAATAAATGACGAACATATTTTTCTTTGCAATCGGTAACCGAATCAAAACAAAATACCTATTAGAAGTATTAGATGAAGTTGGATTCAAAATAATGGTACTAAAATAATTTATCGAAATAATCAAACTGTCTAATTAACTAAAATAATTTAAATTTAAAACGAATATTGTAATTTTCACCAAGTGAATGATTTCATATTCCAGATATTTGGCGTCTGGTTGTAGTTTTTTTCCATTTTGCCAGAGGAGATAATACTGTCAAGTATAATTTCAATCACCACAGCGGCTATGTGGAATGCATCGCAACCTGAATACATGGCATTACCTAACACTGAAGGATGAAAAGGAATAGCTATGAGATTTTGCGACTTATGGAATTGACGGCAAGCACATCCATATTCAAAAATTTCCAAACTCTAGCTCTTCTAACTACAACTATAAACAACATAATTTGATTGTTGTAATGGAAATTCGCGATGCTGATGGATTGTTAACGATAATTGAAACTGAATTTGTTGGGAGAAATAATGATGAGAATTGGTTCATCATCATCATCACCCAGCCCCTTCAGTCCACTGCTGGACATAGGCCTCCCTTGATTGCTTCCATATCTTCCTATCCTGTGCTGCTTGCATCCAGTTTTTATGGATATGTCTCAAGTCGTCATACCAACGTGTTAGCGGTCTTCCCCTATTTCGAAATGCTTCATGTCTCGGTCTCCACTCCATAATCTTTTTAGTACATCTATTGTCTGTTAATCTAGCTATATGATCCGCTCAGTTCCATTTTATGGATGCGATTCTCTCTATGGCATCAACTAGTCTCGTTCTTCTTCGAATTTCTGCGTTCGGTATTCTGTCTCTTAGGGATAAACCCAGCATATTTGTCTTTCCATGGCACGTTGAGCTACTCTTATTTTAGTTGCTTGTTTTTTGGTTAGAGTTAGGGTCTCTGCACCGTATGTTAACACAGGTAAAACACACTGGTCGAAAACTTTTCTTTTAAGACATATGGGCAGTGAGGATTTTAGGATATGTCTTAGCTTTCCGAAAGCAGACCATGCTAATCCTATTCTTCTTCCCAGTTCTCTTACCTGATTATCTCTGGTTATGCTTACCTCGTGACCTAAGTACTTATAGGACGTTGTTTCTTGGACTTGATTTCCTCCCAAATATATGCCTCCTGCCAATACGAGATTTGTCATCACTTGCGATTTTGAGACCCATTTTCTTTGAAATATTCTGTAACAGTCTCAACATGGTTTCTGCCTTGTGAATATCATCCGCTATCAAGACTATATCATCTGAGAATTGGTTACTGGCTCGAAAAAGATGGTATGAATATTCCGATCTCCTCACAATTACCTCACGATGAAACTCAGCAGCAGGTACCCTATTTTTTTGTTAAACATTACCGTCTAATGCCATACCCTACTGGCTCTATTGTTAACAAGAAACGAATATTTAGTTATAGATTGAGTAGATCCAGGAAAATCATCGAATACACTTTTGGAATGATGACACAAAAGTTTCAAGTTTTATTAACCCCAAATCGATGTACGAACTACGAAATTGTAGTAAACATAACTAAATCTCTACGTGTGTTGTATAATGTTGTTCGTATTAAAGATGGTTTTCCTCAGCACCGAAGCTATTGAAAATAACAGACCACAGCAAATTTTGAATTTACAAGCAGAACCAATGGAAATTAGTGAAAGATCGTCTGGTCCAGTGATCCGCAAATATTTAGCAAACTACTTTCTAAAACCGTCAGTATCTTTACCATGACAATATAATTACTTTGTTTATTTATAAATATAAGAAATTAGTACTTACCTGTAATATTGATTTTCTTTACAATTTCATTTCAATTACAATTTTATTTGAGTATTCCCGTAATTTAAAGTTATACAACAAAAGATATTTCTCTATTTCTTCAATGACATTGTAATTCTCTTTCGCTTTTCGGCGGGATACGTAGATGACTTCACATCCTGCTAATGTCGAGTCGTGACGGAAAGCTGATGTCTCGTGCAACATACCGAGTACAAGCCATCCCGCACCGCTGCTGCGCCGACTAGTGAGCTAGAGTTCGTATAAAGTGAATTGAGCAACAACCAATCGGTATACTGCACGCATACCGCGCGTAATTTTTGCTTGAATTGTACCGACCCGTGAGAGAGGGGGCTAAATGTCGCTTTTTCCATACAATGAAGAAAACACTTTTATATGTTTATTTTCGTTATTATTTATTTTCAAAAGTCACAGCATTCTTATATATTAAAAAAATCCAATACGCATTCGTATTCAGTAAAACATGTAACAAAATATTTACCGCTCTATAAAAAAAAGTGGACTATAATTATTTTGACAGATATCATTTTTACGCTATCTATACAGCAGCAGATTGATATGCTATTTACGAAAATATGTACTTTATTGAACATATTATTTGAAATAACCAAGTTATAAGGGTGTGACATGCAACCTGGGACGCCCTGTATTTATTTATCAGAGATGTATTTTCCATTAAAATAGACCATAATTCAAAAAATCCATACCAGATAGTTATTTTATTAGTAGTTCCAATCAGAGATATAGTCGAAAATTAAAATCTGATAATGTATACAGGGTGTCCCAAAGATCTGGTCTCGGACGATTGCACAGGTATGGTAGAAGGTAGAATTATCAAAATTCGGTGAAAGTTATATCATACACGAACATATTCTCAAAATATTGTTGACTATATAGGGTGATCCTGAAGGTATGGCTATATTTACTTATATTTTTTAAACGGAACACTGTATATTTTATTACAAATTTGAATAACCACGTTCAAGCGCCTTTCAGAAATAGAATGTGTTACTAGGTTATACAGGGTATTTTGTAGGATTTGTTCAATAGTGTACAAAAATTATCCCTAATTTATCATCCCGCCAGTCAGTAAATCCAGTAATGTGTGAATATTATTTCATTTGGTCAATATTTTGAGATTATAAGGGTCTTATAAAATAGGTTAGATTGGTATCTCGTATCTCTTGTAATAAGGGGTGAAGCAAAACCCCAATTAAAGAATATTTCCAAATTTTTAAGTGGAACACCCTATATTGTCATTCAAACTGTAGAAAAATTATCTTATTCATGAATTGGAAAATAAAACGCTCTGTATAACGATTTTGTATCAATATAATTTTATTTATGTGTTTTTATTTTCATTTTAACAAATGTTCAAAATCCTCTACTGCTAACTAATTAACCTGTTACGATCTTAAAGTGTACTTTTCATTTCAAAAACTGTTAGTTAAATGATTAATATGTTATAATCATTTCAGTAGATTCTTACATCAGTTTAGATGCTTGACAATAGTTAATTAATTTGAAACAAAATGAATTTTACAAATGAAGAATTGATGGATATGATATTTGTATTAGTTGCAGTGGCGTAACTACGGGGGGGGGGATGAGGGGGAGAACCCCCCTCCCCCCCAGAACACGAAAAATAAAAAAAAATCCAATATATAATCACAGAAAACCTATATGTTATTGAAATGTACTAAAAGCTTAGAACTGTGGAGAATAATTTTATAAGAAAAACAAAGCTAAAATGCAGTATCTCCCGGTACTTCATCCCCCCAGAGCTTCATCCTAGTTACGCCACTGATTAGTTGAATGCCAATTAAATAGCTTACTTGCACGCATTATCCAAACCGAAACCTAACTAAAAAAGCATTTAAAAAACTTAATGAAAGATTCGTTAATTCTGGAAGTGTTTTGAATTATTGAAGATAACGAATTTCTGATAATGCAATCTGTTTTTCAAGATCCACACTGTAGCGTTCGAACTGTAAATAACGAGTTGGATATTAGTAAAAAAGTAGTACAAAGGGTTATAAAGAAGTATAAGTTTCATCCATATAAATTACAAATGCACCAAGAATTGCTTGATACAGAAGTAACTAGTAAAGAGGTTATGAAAATAAGAAATGCATTTCCCACTAAACACTTTTTAAAATAATTTACTGAATTAGCTGTTTACCAGCTAAACCAATTGTTTTATTATCGGTAAGAGGAACTTAGCTAAGTATTACATGAGAACTATATATGAAATATTGATTTTTTAGTGAAAAAAATATAATTTTAGGATTTGATTACAAATGGCTGATTGCTCCCAATCCTTAAGGAGCATTTGGTCAGCACAGGGGGAGCATTTGGCCATTGAGCATGTATGCTACATATATGCAAATAAAAAGTAAATATTGGTTTAGACAAACAGGTTTTATTTGCTAATTATAAAAAACAGTTAAAAACACAGTATTAAACAAATTTCAGAGCTCAGTTAACAATAAGTGTTGCAAAATTATAGCAGAAATTAAAACATGTGGCCATTCTCGCAGTTTCAGTCTTTGAAGAGGCAACAATTTCAATAAAAATGTCCTTGTTGTTTACTTCCATTATGTCATCAATGACTGGAAAATAAAACGTGGTAGTTAAACCTTTTCTTCTTAAGAACTTAATCCTTGTGATATTCACATTTATTATGTTTAAGACTTGTCCAACAAAATGCACTGTGGTGTTTTTAACTCTAAACTTCACTAGAACAAAGTCTCCTTCACTTGGTTTCGCTTCATTAATCTCTTCTACGTTCTCAAACTTGTCACTGAGATCTTCATCTGATTTGTCATGAAGGGATATGTCCCCATCACTGGACGAAGAATCTGAGTAATTTTGTTCCAGTATAATCCTTTTTTTCGGTTGCTTATCTACATTATTTTTTGTTCATGTTTATTAAACAGGTCTCGTTTTGGACTTTTATTTATTTTCTTTCCTGTTCCTATTCAATTTCCTCTAATCTGTCATTTTCCGGTGTATCAGGGTATACTCTTGAAAGTCCAGGCTTCCTCCTACTTTTTGTCGGTTTTTGTAATTGCTTTGGGGCAGGGCTTAGTGGATTCAGGTGTTATTTTTAACGTTGAAAATTGTTTTTCGCGGTTATTATTAAACCCACTGCAAGATGTGATGTTTAAAATATTAATCTTAGGATTTAGACTGCTTTCTTGCAATGTTTTAAGGGTTATATCTTCACTGTTTTCATCTGTTTCTCCGATTTCTTCTGCTTGTTGTTCTGTTATATAACTATCTGCAAACTTATTTTTTGTGCTTTTCTCTTCTTTATTTCCGTTTTCTTGTCTGTTTTTTTCAGCCAAGAGTCTATCCGTAACATAACTTAAATTAAAGTCATCATCACGAAAAGCCAGTCTATTAAATTGCCAAATTCCGGGTTTCTTGAATCCACTTATTATATTGCTGCCCACGAAAGCTCTTAAATAGACGCGATTAGTAAGTTCAGCAATGTTCCTAACCGTAATAGTTTTGCCCGGATTTGATGTCATCCAATCATTAAATGCTACACTACAGAAATGTTTGAAAGGCCCATAGACTGCAACGTCTAATGGTTGCATTATGTGTGTCGTGTGGGGTGAAAAACTTAACAAAACTATCTCATTGTCTTTACAGAACTTCACACAAGTAAAACCTACATGTGACTCATGATTATCAACAAGTAATAGAATGGAGTTAGCGGTAGTGCAATGAGTATGGTTGACTATATGCTTTACTAACACTGAGAAATAATTCAACTGACATCCAACCACTTCTACTTCCTAATGCTAAACTGGAAACTGGAGCGTCATGCATAAACTAATCAAGATTCCGCAATCTTGGAAACACATATACCGGTGGGAGACTTTGCCCTGCGGTATTGACGATACCAACAAAAGTAACTAATTCCACCCTCTCGACGGGGGCAGCTTGAGACACTTGCTTCTTACCCGTCGTCGTCGCAACTTTTACTGGTTTCATGACTGTTATTACGCCGGTCTCTTCGAGGTTGTATATTCTTTCCGCAGACAATTTATAGCGATCCAAAACTCTTTTTAGGGTGTCATAAAACTGGTCTACTTTATACTTATTAAAAGCTGTACTTCTGCCGAGGCTCGCGCTTTCGGGTTTTCTTAGAGATAGTGTCCTGTGCCTTGCCATAAATCCTCTTATCCATTCTTCTTTAGCCTGTCTTGGTTGGTGCCATTCCCGAGGAATTCGACAATGAGGCAAAGCACTGGCATACTCATAAGCTAGTTTTTAGACCTGAAAATAAGTTAGTCCATAGTTTATGTCGGAACACTTTTCCAACTCTGCTTCTTCGTCCACAGTATTCACTTGCCTATTGGTATATTTGCTGGAGTACTTTGGTGAATCATCACCCAACTCACTGTCATTTCCCGAGTCATCCTGGTTCTACAAATTGCGCCTTAAATACTGCTCTTTAGTTGTTTTTTCTAAAAAAAGTTTCACCCGGCTTTGCAGCGTAGATCTCTTTATTCCATTTACTCTAGCGAATTATCTTTCCGAGCAACTACCATTAAAATAAGATATGATAGCTTGTGTCATGGTATTTTTATCTAACGAGTTTCCCGCAGTTTTTAAGATATGTTTTCGTGGCATCTGAAAGTCGAAAAACCGAAATAAACCTCAATTTGAAAATGTCAGGGGGCATTCAGCCACTGGCCGAATGTACCCCGTATATGTGTGGATCAATGCTCCCCAGTATCCAAAATATTTTAAAACATCGTACATATCAACAGGTGCTATTTATAGGTTAGAAAACAACCGAGTAATAAAACCAGCGGTGTATAAGCATCTTTTAGAAAAAACATAGATTTTAAATATTGTTCATTTCAAACATATTATGAACTTTACATCCATAAAAAAATCCTTACCTTAAAGGTCGTTTTCATATTTTCTTCGTTAAAATTTGTTCGATGCACAAATCAGCTGTATAATGTAATTCACATTGTGAATATTTTATGTTAACGATCCTGTTTTACTTGAATTGTGCGGAAAATTTAAATAACGTTTGCAATAAACTAGATGACTGAATGCTCCCCGTGGCCGAATGCTGCCCTATCTCCTTACAGGGTGTTCCATTTAAAAAATTTCGAATATTTCTTATTTGGAGTTTTTCTTCACCCTGCATTACAAAACATACGTGATACCAATCTAACCTATTTTCTAAAAAACCAAAAACCTCAAAATATTAACTAAATGAAAAATCTTCCCACATTACTAGATTTAGTGACTGTCAGGGTGACAAATTAGGGATAATTTTTGTACACTATTGGCCACATTATGGCCCTTTTTTCTAGACCCTACTACCCACGGCTAGCTCCGCGGAGAAGTTTGGTTCGGAATACTAGTTTTACTTTGTACAATAAAAATAAACAAATAACGAATCGTTGAAGAAGATTTATCTTATTAGCAAGATAGAGCGCCATGGCGAAAAATCGCCAGAGGAAGGGGACAATAAAATAGGTCAAGCGAAGATGTGGTAGAAATTTAATAGAAGTTGCGAAGAAAATAACTTACATACTAAACAAGCTTCGGCATCTACGAATTAGAATTTACATTCGGCTATATCACAATATATGGGGACGATTGGATAAAATTGATTGCCGAAAATATTGCGCAATTTCCCAACACACAGCTGTAGATTGTTCACACTAAAATTAATATAAAAAAAATTACAAGTAAACTTATGACATATAAAAAACAAATAACAATTGCGGATAAATCAAACAAGCCATTTTCCAATGTTTTTAGTTTAACTGTTCCTACTCACCGTTCTCCTTCGAACTTCTTTATGATATATATATATAAAACAAAATTTAAATAACGACTGAAAAATGTTATATAGGTGGGGCTAACGGGGATTTCAGTCCAAAGAATCAACGTAAGATCTTTTATTCAAAATATAAGAAATTATTTGTCAAAGTCATTTTCACAGGTTATAATCTAACCTTATTTCCTTTTCTATTAACGTCAAAATATGAAACAAATTATATGTCAAAGTCATTTTATAAGGTTATAATCTAACCAAAAATTCAAACTTCATTAAATAATTATAAAGTAACCTAAAAAAATTAAAATAACTAAGTAACGAACAAACAAATTATGTATTGATTTGTCTTATGTGAAATATGACATCATGTATATTATAATTAAATTTAAAAATTTTTTACATTTACAAATTTTTCAATGATTATTTATATTGAATTTACTTAAAATATTTTACATATAAGTACTTATATTTATTTCTTTATTTTTAAATCATATTTATATTTGTATATATATATATATATATATATATATATATATATATATATTATTATAATGTTAACGTCAACCTAATTATCAAGAAAAATTCTTAATTCGCCACACGTTGGGCCGCCAAATTATAATATATTTAATGTTCTACTGTTTTTATAATTATGTATTATATGATTTTATTTGAAATTTGATTATTAGATGCTGTTGTTACAATCGTGGTAGTAACTACACTAATGTGAAAACACCTTTATCACTGAATATAACCTATTTGAAATTTTAACAGGAATTGTCAAATTATTATGCCCGGCTCAGATGAATATGAAATTTTATATTCTGAAAGATAAATTACTACAAAATCGACTTACTCGCTCTTACCTCAGGGAGGGTTCAAAGATTAAAAAAAATTAATAATTTAAATTTTAAATTTATAAATTTCCAAAGAATATTCCAAAATTGTCAATTATACTATTGCAAATTTATAGTGACTGCTTGTTCAATATATTCTAAGACCATTAAATTATCTAATGACATCTACAATTTTTCTGTCACTGAAAATTAACTAAATGTCACTGATTATATCAAAAGTTTTATGGGATCCAAAATTTTTCAAATTCAATGAAATAGGAGTTGAATTAATACCAAAGTGAGTTGGAATCAAAAATTATATATTATATACCATCAGATAACAAGTGAAAATGAATTATTATTCCCAAAATATAATAAAGAACAATAATCGTACTTTCTACGAACCTTAAAATTAAAAAAAAACAACCTATATACTAGAAGAACAACCTAATTAACTACTTATTCTAAACGTTCAAATCGTCGAAAATTACACTTGACGTGTATAAATGTCAAATAACTATATGCGATAAAATTGTCTATTCAAAAAATTTTCTCTTCTCTTCAGGTGAAATTTTATATATCTTTAACGTTAATTTTGTCAGTATTCAAAAATGTGATATAGATGCATCTATCTTAATTTTATTCAAAGGCCTGTTAATTCTTGAAAAATAATTTATAAAATCTGGACTGGACTCACCAACTAGGTATCAGGATCACTCGTTCTGATTCTAAGCACGTCTTTTAGAATCGCCGGAACCACTTTTCTAAATTTATAATTTAGAACCCGGAAAAATCACTAACACTATTTCAATATAATTATTTAAGGAATTATTCACGCACTGATCTTATCATGCTAATTATTATAATCTGATGCTATTTTAATATATCAATTACTATTATATTATTCAGCAAATTTGAGAGAACTCATATTAGATGTTCTCTCGAGAGGGGTTCAAAATCAACTCACTAAACTTTTTCCATAAATAATTCTGTTCTCCTTTGGTTACCAAAAAATTCCTTTTTTAAAAAAAAATACAAATTTATGTTTTCATATAACAAAGAGAGATTTTCATTCTTTAATTCTAATTGTAATTTTGCTACCAGCGACATCTGTATTCTTTTTTTAAAATCTTTATAAAATCTATGTATCATTAAGTATCTTCTGCATTATTGTCATTCGAAATTGTAATGTCAAATTTTATTTGCATATTGAATCTTTTAAATTATTTATAATACATTGTATATCACTAGTATTACATCCAAATATGTACATTTTTCTTTATTTCAATGTTTTCTTTAGAATTTAGATAGAGTATATGTATTAATATATATATATATATATATATATATATATATATATATATATATATATATATATATATATATATATATATATATATATATATTATACTGTTATTTTAATTTTACCTTTAATTATTAACAACAGTATATTTAGATAACAATATAGCTACTGTTTTATTATTAGTTTAGATTTTTATTCCTTTTAGCTTAATGTTAGAAAGAGTAGAAATTTTATTATTTAAAATGTTATATTTAAATCTAGAAAAACTATTATTCATTCATTAAATTTCCCTAGCCAGCTCAAATATTAAATCAAAAGTTGAATCGAGAAAAGGTAACAATATTGAACTTCCCTCGTAAATGCATAGAGACATCTGGTACTCACGTAGGTTATTTCCTTTACTGTGGATATGTGTTGAAATGACATCTATTGGTGAAATCAACAAACAGAAATAAAATATAACACAATATAAAACTTTATTAACAAAAGAGAATAGTCAGAGAACTTGGAGAATGATATAAACAATATAAAAAAACAGAACGATATAAATTATGCAAAAACATTGATAAATAGAAATTTCTTTAAAAATAGTGGGCGCACATAAACGAACATAATTTTGTTACGTTTCGCCATGTCGAACGATCATATAATACGTTTGGGTTCATGGTTCTTAAATATTTACAACACAAGAACGGAGCTTATTTCACAGCTGATTCGCTTATCAAAAGTCTAACAACACACGATTGTAATGTTTATATTTGAAATGGTTCGTTTCTTTTAAAATAATTGCACGTATTCAAGTTAAAAGTTTATGTGAATAAATAGAAATGACTGTTCAAAAACTTGTGAAAAAATGGAGTTTGCCAAAATGGCTTCTCCAAATTTTTGTGATTTATTCATCACCTGATATGAGACAATCCTTGGAGTGTCTTTTTTGCAGCACATTGAAAAGGTACGTACGATTTAGTATTTAAAAAAAATTACTCACATTTGATAATTTTCTAGCATTATCGACGGTATCGATCAGAGCACACGCTCCCAGCATCACAAAGCGTCCAGGTCCCAAAATTCTTTTTTCTTCTGACGTGGATTCTACGTCGATCAAAAAAATAATGCCTTTCTAGAACTTGTCACTCCTATTTATAATATTGGTTTATTTCATAGCCAACTTTATGTAAAAATGACATTTCTAGAAGAATGATGGTTTTTCATTGAGAATGTGTAGAACCATTCTTTTTGCCATGTTCTGCGTAAAATTCTCTTTTTAATGATGTCCCATTCATCATGTTTCTTTTCACTAATTTTCCCGCACTGAAAATTTCGATTTTCCGAATTTCCGCGTCACTAACTTATTATTTCCACACAACACTTTACATTTTTACAAATACCTTTCTTAACTAATATTATTGTGTTTTGATACATCGATTTACATTAATTTTTTTTTAGGAAACATTAACCTCATAATACCTATACTAAATACAAAAATATCATACAGCTATATATTTGCAAATATTGCATTTATTCTTACAAATCCTGTTTAATTTGCAATATAAGCTGGATTGTTACTATTGTTACATACATGTTTCATTAAAATAAATATGATTCTCCTTTAGATTTTATAAATACTTTACAAATAAACAGAGTAATGTTTGCAGTTAAGAGTTTCCTATCATACACTTTATATTTGAACAGATTCATACACTGTTGGTGTGTATTGTCATTGAAATGAAATTTTTGAAATTATGTTTATAATATACATCATAATAATAAATTGTAACAGCTAGTATATCGTTGTTCTTCGTCTACTGAGTGTTTCTTTCCCCAATAGATATGTTGTATCTTGATACAGGATAGGATTCTATGCATATCGTTCTTTGTCGCTACGATAACACTCATTTATTTAAATTTATTGGAGCTTTATCTTTATTTTCCTTAGTGCAAATTCTATTTGTCTTTTGAAATTATCTAAATATTCAAAACCTTTTCCAAACTCAACTTTTTATACAGGGTAGAGTGTTTCTAAATTAATTTAGAATATACAATTCAATTGAAAGTTATCTAACTTTCTTAAAATTGTTGGGATTATATCTTTTAAGGTCTATCAAAATAGTTCAATATATATATTATTGTGATATGTTAGGTGTGTAATTTTAATGTTTCAAGACAAATATACTTTCCCTAATTTGCCCTACGTTGGGCCGACATGTTAAACTGGATAGAATGGGGTGAGAGAGAATGTTTAAAAAGCTTAAATACTATGAATTATTATTTTTAGTTTAGTTTTGTTGATATTTAATTTTTATTTGCCCGGTATATTGAAATATTTAAGATTTACTTGTAAAATAATTATTTTGTTGCATGAGAAACTCTCTAATCTCAGAGTAGGGTTCAGATGTAGAAAAACAAAAACAATTTCAATTTCTAATATGAGCGCCGAAATTCAAATAACATTCCTACCTTTCAATAAAAATTTTGTTTATCAAAATATACTTGCTTTATTATTGTTTCCAAAGAAATTCTAAAGACGGTCCTGTGTTTAATGCTGAACCTCTCCACGGTTCATATATGTCAGTTTAAAGCTACCAAATCCTTAAACTAGATGGAGCAATCACCATAGAGAAATGAAAAATCTCAAGAAATAATTTCACAATGTTCTTCAAATAGAAAAACGTTATTTAATGCTATAGGAACAAATACATTATTCTTTTACAGGACATAAATTAATGAAAACCTATTATCTATTATGATCATTCATTCAGATAAAGTCATCCACTCAATGAAGTACAATTTCTATATCTAATTCAAAATAGGCAACTTTTAACACAAATCTTATAATACGAAATCCGTTATATAAATGTCTATGATAGGAAAATGGCGGAAGATGAAACTCATAAGCGTCTGTTTAAAATCAAAGTTCAATTCTTTGCACTAAATGGGTAAGTTTACTCTAACTTCTTTTATATAATTAAATATTTTTAAATACCTTTTTTCACTGTATAGTTCAATTAATGCACATCAATAAATGTTTCTTATTCTGTTTTAGGTTACCTCTTGGAAAATACCATACCATTTGTCCAGCTTGCATAATATCCAGAAACAGTGCTATATTTCGTCCACATCAATACATTTTAATCAAATCACATAATCCAAAGCTTTCAATCTCCTATAATGTGTACTTCTGCTTGCTTTAAATATATTACTCTAGCTTTTAAGTATAATGTATTTCTTTCTCAAATTTAGAATGCCAAATCATTGTTTTTTTTTAAAAGTTTCAAAATTTTTCTCCAAAAGATCTTGCTTCTTAAAAATTTCTACCCAAAAAGAAAAGTACCTAGTCAATAGACTGTATAATCAACAAACTTTTCCCATTCAATTTTTTTATTATTATTAGCAACCTACTTGTCGCTGATAAATATATCTTAAAAGCATTCCACCAATCAAAATTGGTTATCAAATTCTTATTTGAAAGATTTCATTTCAAATGGTAGATTGTCCATCCATCATTTTAAAACATTCTGTTTTGAGCCTCTTAAACGATTATAACTCATATATTTGTCCCTTAATTTGTATTTCAATAAATTTACTAAATGACAGTTCTTGTTTTCTAAATTATTTATTCAAAATGTCAAATCGTTCAACAAATGTCATTTTCCATAGAGTTAATGTTTTTCATTTTACTTCCTACATTTACATATTTTAAATACTTATACAATCTTATTTAAAACTTCCTTCAAGCCCTAATATTCACTTCTTTAAAACAAATCACAATATTAATTTACTTTGACAATAAGAACAAAGGGTTATTATTTTCATTCATATGTAACAAACGTTTTAAAATTCTCTCTTTTAAATATGGAAGTTGTTTTATGTCACCTATATTCTTATAAAGCTTATTTCAATTTCTTCTCTATAATCATACAGTTAGATCCTTTATATGCTTTCTCTATTGAATAGTAAATAGTACAGATTGTCTCCTTTTTAGATCATTTTTAATAAAAATTCAAATTCCAAAAATTTTAATTACTTGAAATATATAGTCTATTATTAATAATTCTGTATACAGGGTGTTGCAGGTTTCACTCTATGTATATATATATATATATATATATATATATATATATATATATCAGCGAGGTGTGGTGAAGGGAAGAGTCTTACTTCAAAAGTTGCTCAATCCGTCGTGCGGTTGTCACCAAACTCTATATGGTACAGCAAAGTCTTGTTCGGTCAGATTCCTTCGAACCCCTTCGTATTATGGCATCACATAAAATAACTGGTAGCTGGCTCTCTAATTTTTTTTTTAAAGCTTAGTTATGCAATTCCTATCTACCTTGATACAACGTGGGCGGCAACGTCGTTACCGAGTTTGCCTGTAAGACAAGTTACGTCCCTATAGTTTACCTTAGGTCTTATGAGGCACACTCCACCAGAAGCCTGAACTATCAAAATGGCTTCCTATCTCTCGTATTTTAGTACCCGGTCCCCTCGCCATCCTAGTCTTTTTGGACTGACCGAGTCATGCGCACGGCGCGACCGTCAAGATTTAAATTATTATCCTCGTTATTATTGTAAAAAATAAAAAGTGGCATGTAATGGGTCTACTGTTGCTCAGCGACGTTTGTACACAACTCACAATTAGCCCCATATTGCTATTTATGAGTCAATTGCCTGGAATACGGCCTTTTAATCTCTGGTGTGATATTCGTTGCCTATAAGTAGGAACAATTTGCCGTAAATTAGTTTAAATAATTAGTTTAAATTTATATACGACCTTACTACTTTTATCAAGTCCTGTATACCGGCTGTCTCGTTGAACCGTTACAACATCTTACAAAATATCCTGTATAACCTAGTAATGCCTAATATTTTTGAGAAGCTCTTTAACGCGGGAATTCAAATTTGTAATAAAATATTGGGTGATCCATTTAAAGAAATATAAGGTAATATTGCCACACCTTTCTGGAACACCCTATATAGTCAATAATGTTCTCAGAATATGTGTTCGTTTATGATACAACTTTCACCAAATTTTGAAAATTCTAACTTCTCTCATAATTGCGCAATCTTCCGAGACCAGAACTTTAGGACACTCTATATATACATCAGATCTTCAGGTCCATGGCTTCAAACCTCTTCAATAACCTTTTTTCTGTCTGTAGCGGTTGCTCGCCAATTCGTCACTTCGATACTTCGTAGATTCTCCTCGCAGGCTTCAATCCACCTTATTCTGGGTATAGGTCCTCCTGTGGCCTCTTCTTCTCTCTTGAACATTTTGCGTCAGGCATTCTTACAACATGGCTTAACCACTATAGTCTAACTGCCTTATCCAGCCGGCCAATTTGCGATTTCCCAAACAGGATGAGTCATGAGGAACTTTACGTACTTCTACCATATGTAGAGTCCCTCAGGGGCTATAGTGTTTACATGGCTCATTTGATTTTTCTAATTTTTCATAATACAGTACACTACTATCAAGCATTCGACTGGTATTAGCTAAACTTAGAAATGACAGGAACGGCTTTCGAAAAATTAATTTAGGGATTCGTATTGAATATTGCACCCTGTATATATATTTTTTAAATACAATAAGTGATTTTCAAACTACATCAATAGCCAATGAAAACGAGATATGCGACAATGCTGTCGCACTTTTATTCAATTTTTAGTGAACGATCAAACCATAATGACGTATCACATAATAAGGTATTATTTTAAAGAAATGTTATAGATTTCAAGTCTTTTAACTAAAATGAATACCTACACATAATCTAGTATGTATAAATTTAACTATAACTTTACTGTCACTTTGTATTATCTCTATTTTGAATTTTTAGACAAAAATCGCAGAATTGGGGCTTTATTTCGATAAATAATAAATTAAATTGATTAACAAGTCAAATCTCATGTATGTGGTAATATGTGTTCATTGTAAATGATAAAAATTTTATGTCAGATAATAAATTCTATCAACAGCACTAAATAAAAATAACGAACAACTCTAAAAAGTTCAATAATAAATATTGGCGTTGACCGTTTGACGTTTCTTTATATTTTTTACCCATTGTCATTATTGTCATTTTTTATGTGTACAAGAAAACATACTTCTTCTGTGTTAGGTACTATTGTGTTAGCTTTGGCAGAGCTTTTGTTACTTTCGTTCAAAATTCCACATCAGTTTTCGACCACAGAATATGCCGACAATTTTTGTTTATGGGTTCTGTAATGGGAATGGTAGAGCTGCTGCTAGATAATATCACAGGAGATTTCCTGATCGTCGAAGTCCCAGTCATCCAACATTTGCGTCGGTTTTTAATTATTTGCACTTTTCCTAGTGGAAGAACAGAACTACATGTAGATGAAACGCGGGAAGATGACATTATTGACGTTGTTAGTATGAACCCTACAGTAAGCACTAGACAAGTAAGTCGAGAACTCCTCAATGTTATTCAATCAAAAGTAAGTAGAGTCTTACAAAAAAATAATCTATACCCATATAATTTTCAAATAGTTCAGCGACTACATCCTGGAGATGAAATCTATAGGTTGGAATTTTGTAGATGGATTAACAACCATCAACCAGCGCTGTGCAGGACATAATTTACAGATGAAGCCCAATTTACAAGGGACGAGAAGAAAATCCCCATGTATTCGAAAATGCCGTTCCCAGTTAAGGTTTTCGGTTAATGTGTGGATTGGTGTCATAAATGACCAACCAGTAGGTCCTCACTTTTTTATGGTCATTTAGGAGGACAGACCTATTTGGACTTTCTACAAAATATTTTGCCGAATGTGCTTGCCAACGTGAACTTTGTTATCCAAGGGATGTATTTTCATCATGACGGGGACTCCCCCAACTTTTTACTGGCAGTGAGACATCTAAATAATGTTTATGGCAACAGTTAGATAGGACGTGCAGGTCCTATTTCATGGCCTTCAATATCCTCTGATTTCAATCTCGTTGATTACCATATTTGGGGATGATTGAAGCAACTAATTTAGACAGATAATATTAATAATTGACAACAATTAATTGATAGAATCATAGTTTTTTGTAATACTATTAGAAACGATTCCTAGAGTATCCGTAATTTAATACGGCAATTAACAATTCCGCAACAAAAATGTGTAGTCTGCAGGGTTCCATTTCGAGAATCTACTTTGAATTATTTAAAGTATTTTTATTGTGTTGCCATTATTGTATTTTTTTCAGTTCTTATTTATGCGTTTATATTAACTACATAATTTGTTATTATTTTAAAATTGATGTTCCTTATCGTTATTAGTAACTTTTTGTTGTTTAGTGTTTGTAGTTATTGTTATTTGATACAGTCTATCATTTTAGTTAAAACACTTGAAATTTATAAGATTAATACCTTATTATGTAATTAACTGTCTCAACCCATACTTTGTAGAATCTACTCATATTAGTGTTTTAAATGAAACTTACTGTTTCTAATTAAACAAATAACAACATCTAACGGTTACCCATTACATATGATACATAAACTAATTAGTAAAAAAGAGGAAAAAGTGGCATTACAACTAATATTTCCTAAACAAACTAAAGAAATAAAAACTTATAAAACCATTACATATGCAGGAAATATTTCTAATAATATTTCAAAGATAATATCTTTAGCAACAAATACAACGATTTCTTTTAAAACAGAAAGTAACATAAGTACAAAATTGTTAAATGTAAAAAGAAAAATATCACCTTTAAAGAAATCTGGTATATATAAACTTAAATGTCCAGAATGTAATGCTGTCTATTTGGGTCAGACCCTTAGAAATTTTGAAATACGATACAATGAACACTTACGAGCATACACATTAGAACAACCAGAGAAATCCCACTACGCCAGACATTTACTTAACACCAATCATTCATTGGCACCTAACACAGAACTAGAAGTACTACATATTTGTGATAAGAAACAAGAACTGGATTTCCTTGAAGAATTGGAAATTAGAAGGCATTTAAGAAACCCACAATATGAAGTTGTCAATAAACAGTGATAATTGTTATGATCAGCAGATATAGTTTTCCAGGTTTTCTATATCATTGCACAGTTACACTGATCTTTATTGCAAAAATGATATTAAGGATATCCTCATAGGGCTAATAATATCTAAGCTTTAATATTTGTAATATCATATCTTCTTTTTTCTATTAACATACATCAAGTCAATCACAAGATAGGGGATAGTCTGGGACTAGCCAAAAATAATTAAACATCAGGTAGGCATCAAATGAAATGTAACTTCTGTCCTTCTGATGATGATATTCAGTTAATATCGAAAATATTGTCAATTTTTTAGAATTTTTAACATTTTTCAATAAACTGTGGAGTTAACCAGAAACAGTAAGTTTCATTTAAAACATTAACCTTATTATATGATACGTCATTATGGTTGTTCTATTTTGGGTAAAATTTGATCGTTCACTAAAAATTGAATAAAAGTGCTACAACATTGTCTCATATGTCGTCTAATTGCCTGCTAATTTTATTTTTATGGAGCGCCTGATGGAGCCTCTCTTGATATAGGTTTTGCTACTTTACTTAAATTCCTCCATTTTTTAGAATTTCTATTCCTCTTGCTAGTATAATTGATTGATCTGTCGTCTTACTATTTTCAATTACTTTCTTTCAATTCCATCCAGCCTTTTCATTTGCTTATCATTTATTGATTCACTTCTATTGCCACTTCTTCTTCTCATACGATTTTCGTCGTTTTCTATTTTTTATCAAAATTATCTTTGCATTTCTCCTTTGTTAATTAGTTATATTTTCTCTAAGCTAGTTCCTCTTCTTGTATTAACATTATAGTTCCACCGAAGGCTAGGAAATTGTTTGGAATCAAAGGTGAAATGGAAAGAAACAAAGTTCATAAAATATACAAATTTATTAATAATATTAACGTAATATTGAAATTGTATTTCATCTTTTTGGAAATTACAGAGAAGTCGAAATAACATATATAGTTTCATATGACATGTAACAGATTTTTCAATTAAATAATAATTTGTAAGTCAGCTCACTAGAATTGATTTTTTGTTATAATCTAATATAACTAAGTAATGCAAAATATATATATATATATATATATATATATATATATATATATACGATATCACCTCTAGAAAATTAGAAGTTTTAATAAAGAATTTGGGAAAAACAATTCATCACGTACAAAAATAGTATAAGTATAAAAGTAAAAGTAACTCCATAAATATAAGTCTAATACATACTATTTTATAATACTATGCTAATCTATATATAACCACAATTTCGAATATATTCAATACGAAACGTAATAATGATTATAATCTGAATAGTTTTTTGTTTATAGCTATAATATAATATACTGGGATTTAGCAATAATGACATAGAAATGAGGGTAGGTTAACAATAATTTGCAATGTGTTAGAGGTATCTTGTATTACAAAATAATATATCATAAGTCCCTATCGATTTTATTTATTCATGGCCTAAAATAAAAAATTGCATTTCTTCAATATTATCGTTGTCAGTGAAGATGTTGATTTGTTAATAGTATTTACTGCACGCACTCCAGTTGATAAGATTGTTTACTTTTTGAAACATGTAAAGGCTCAACAACAAACAAAAATATAATGTACATACTCATGGAAAAAGTTTCTCCACGACCATTAGTGAATGTAATAATTCCGAAACCAATTTAGAGTGAAAATATTTATTCTGACACACTCGTTTTTTATGTATTTTCCTTCTATAACAGGTGTTAGAATGAATATTCCTTAATTGAACCGAACAAAATGAATGTGAACATTGTTTTTATTAGATATAAATGACATAGTCAATTATTTTGATAATCTACCTAAAATTTGAACAAAATCAGTGAAATATGGAGATAATCTGATATGTAGATGGAAAATACTTCAACTGAAATAATGCGAGTACCATAAACGAAAACATACTGCCGCAAAAATCGAGACCTAAATGAAAAGTATTATGCACTGTGCACAGGTATTTGCTACAATAATTCAAAACAAACTCCTTTTCCGAAAACGGTGATCTAATTTTTTGGTGATATAATAAAAAAAATGGGAATCCTTGTCTTTATGGGAAATATACTTAATCCTGAAAGCAAACAATATCGATATTTTAAGATAAATCGAAGATTTTACCGAAGAAAATGTTCCTGTTGTGATATATGTAGCCACAAAAGTGATTTTTCATTTTGATATAACTATTGGTGTTTATAGGGTTTGTCGCAAGAATGAGCTTTAAAGCATTAAAATTTCAATCATTAAAGATTTGGTATCCGCAATACTAAGAACAATACCTAATACAAAATCTAATAAACCAATAGAGATTACAATGAAGGGAGATTTTATAGTATTCTAAAGAAATACTGTGCTCTGGGACCATGTAATATTCCTTCTAATATCTATTTTGACTAGATTACTAATAGACACAAGAAATTGTTGATAATAATTTAAAAGATTCGTTTCAAATGATTTAAAATATCTAATTAAATCAATTTCTCTATAATACGATTCCATTCCATAGTGTATCCGAACTGAAAAAATTCATGACGTCTCCTATACTAAGAAAATCACTAATTTTCATTATAATTTCTGGGGATAACACACTCGAGCTTTTTTCGGTTAAAATTGAAACAACTCCATCAGACAATTTCTGTCAGCCTACCAATATACACTCCGGTTTTTATTAATCTCTTAATATTCTCACTTTTTAAAAGCATTTCGATAGTAGGTTCGAAATCTTGATATAATATCGATGCTTCTTCATTATTTGAATATTTAGCAGGTACGACACTCTCCGTTAGATGTTACTTCAAACTTGGCAAGATTTTGTATTAGATTTTTGATACTACAAGGATTAACAGGTCGCGCAGTAAAATCTAAAACGCTATTATTTTTTCGTGCTGCAGTAATATTTATGTCGGCTCTTGATGTAACAAATATACTTTTTCATTATATAAATATTTACCAAATGGTTTGTCGTCGAATGAGGCTTAATAGTTTATAATGTGAAATCGATGTATCATCCAGATAATTTTTGTCCATATTTTCCAAACCCTATTTAGCTCTCTCATTTCCTCCAAATAAGGAAATTTTTCGGAAAGGAGAGGACTACATGACGTGAACGTAAGATCAGATATCTAATAATGACCTCCGCGGCCGTTTCGTATTTAATTATCGTAGTAACAAAAATTGTTTGGGAATAACTCCGTTAGATTTTATTTCACACTTGGCAAGTTTTTATATTAAAATATTAATAGTACACGGATTGCCAGATCGCGTAGCAAAATCTGAAACGCTATGAGTTTTTCGTGCAACAGTGCTATTTATAACGGCTCTTGAGATAACATCTATGCTCATTCATCATATAATTATTTAGTAAGTTGTTTGTCGTCAAATGAGGCTTTAGAGAATTTATAATGTGAAATCGATGTATCATCCAGATAATTTCTGTGTATATTCCAAAAACCCTCTTCCGCTGTCTCAATTTCCTCCAAAAAGCATACTTTTCGGAAAGACGATTACGTAGGGTCACAAATCTAACAGGTAAAGCAAATCTAAAAATGACTTTACGTCTGGTTTTTATTTTATTATATCAGAAGTTGAATCGTAACAACAAAAATGTGTTGGTAATAATTCCAAAAGACGACACTCTCCATTAGAATTTACTTCAAACACGATTTTATATTAAAATGATAGTAGAACAAGGATTGCCAGATCGCGCAGCATAATCTAATGCGCTATTATTATTTCGTGCTGCAGTGCTATTAATGTCGACTCTTGATTTAACGTCTATGCTTCTTCATTATTTGAATATTTAGCAAGTTGTTTGTCGTCGAATGAGGCTTTCAAGATTTTATAATGTGAAATCGATGTATCATCCAGATAATTTTTGTTCATATCTTCAAAACCTCTTTTTTCTCTCAATTCCTCCAACAAAGGAAACTTTTCGGAAAGGAGAGGGGTACATGACGATTACGTAGAGTCAGAAATCTGATAATGACCATGCATCTGTTTTTTAGTTTATTATATCAGGAATAGAATTGTAGTAACAAAAATTTGTGGGTAATAACTCCAAAAGACGACACTCTCCGTTAGATTTCACTTCAAGATTTTATAATAAAAAAATAATAGTACAAGGATTGCCAAATCGCGCAGAATAATCTAATGCGCTATAATTTTTTTGTGCTGCAGCTCTATTTATGTCGGCTCTTGATATAACATCTATGATTCATCATTATAGAAATATTTAGCAAGTTGTTTGTCGTCTAATAAGGCTTTTAAGAGTTTATAATGTGGCATGGAGTTATCATCCAGATAATTTTTGTTCATATCTTCAACACTCCTTTTTTCTCTCAATTCCTGCAACGTGACGATTTCTATTGCCAGATCGCGCAGCATAACGTGATGCGCTATAATTTTTTCGTATTGCTGTGCTATTTATGTCGGCTCCTGAAATAACATCTATGTTTCTTCATTATATAAATATTTAGCAGGTTGTTTGTCGTCGAATGAGGCTTTCAAGAGTTTATAATGTGGAATCGATGTATCTTCCAGATTATTTTTGTCCATATCTCCCAAACCCCTTTTTGGCTCTCTCTATTCCTCCAAAAAAGGAAGTTTTGCGGAAGTGAGAGGGGTACATGACGATTACGTAGGGTAAGAACTCTATTAATGACCATGCGGCTGCTTTTTATTTTATTATATCAGAAGTAGAGTTGCAGTAACAGATAATAATAGTACAAGGATTGCCAGATCGCGCAGTATAATCTAATGCGATATAATTTTTTCGTGCTACAGTGCTATTTATTTCGGCTCTTGATGTAACGTCTATGCTTCATCATTATATGAATATTTTGCAGAAATTTTGCGGGAAGGAGTGTGGTACATGACGACTAAGTAGGGTCAGAACTCTAATAATGACCATGCGGCTGCTTTTTATTTTATTATATCAGAAGTTGAATCGTAGTAACTGCATAAGACGACACTCTCTGTTAGATTTTTCTTCAAACTTGGCAAGTTCTTCTATTAAAATAATGATAGTACAAGGATTGACGGATCGCACAGCATAAACTAATGCGCTATATTTTTTTCGTGGTGAAGTGCAATTTATGTTGGCTGTTGAAATTACATCTATGCTTCATTATATAAATATTTAGCGGGTTGTTTGTCGTCTAATGAGTCTTTTAAGAGTTTATAATGTGAAATCGCTGTAAAGTCCAGATAATATTAGTCCATATGTTCCAAACCCCTTTTTAGCTCTCTTAATTCCTCCAAAACACGATTTTTTTGGAAAAAAGTGAGATGCATGTCGATTACGTAGGGTCAGAAATCCAATAATGACCTTGCGGCTGTATTAACAGAAATTAGTTGGTAATAACTCCAAAAGACGACACTCTCCGTTAGATTTTTCTTCAAACTTGGCAAGATTTTCTATTAAAATGAAGATAGTACAAGGATTGCCAGATCGCGCAGTATGATCTAATGCGCTATAATTTTTGCGTGCTGCAGTGCTATTTATGTCGTCTCTAGAAATAACATCTATGCTTCTTCATTATATAAATATTTAGCAAGTTGCTGGTCGTCGAATGTGGCATTCAAGAGTTTATAATGTTGCATGGAGGTATCATACAGATAATTTTTGTAAATATCTTCAAAACCCCTTTTTTCTCTCAATTCCTGCAAAAAAGGAATTTTTGGAGATGAGAGTGGCGGAGTATCCGAACTCTGCCACAAAATGCAGGTAGTCATTACGGGTTGTTCGAACTCTGCCAGTGTTTAAAATTTTGGAGATTAACTACCAAACCAGTAGGGGTCTAATAGCCTAATCCGATTTAACAATTTACCTTGAACTTTAGGTACTCAAATTCAATATATATAAGAAAATATTAATAACATACATATATTTTCAACGTATATTTGCCACTTCTAAAAAATTACATCTACATTACATCTACATTACATCTACATTACAATAAAATATATTCAATATACATAAACATATAAAAATAACAAAAAATTAAACGTGTGGAAGATTTTAACATGCAACCGTTTTCACAAACATAAAGCGAGAAATAACATTTTTCCTATATTGATCCAAATGATCATTAATGAAATTAATTTTAACGTTAATAGTTTTTTTGGTTTTTTTCTGGCTTTGGTTTGCCGAACGAATTTTCACGTATACCTCCGTTTGTAAATCCAATAACACACTAGTAAATTGAACAATGTTTGGATGTGCTTTGTAAAAAGAAGCACCGAAATGCGAATGAAAACTCTCACAAGAATTCGTTGTCCTCTTAAAAAAGGATGCATTATTTGCCCAAATAAGTGGTGGAAATATCGAATTTTGCGTTATATATGTTTTATTGACATAATTTCGGAATTCTATAACTCTTTCGTCATTCGGAAGCAAAAAATGTAGTTCATTATAAAAAAATTCTACAACTTCCTCAGGACTAAGATACATAATACCGAAATGTACTTTTAAGTATTCGCCAATTACAGAACCTTTCTGTCTGTACTCTTGTACCAAATGAAACTCCTGAATCTTACGAAACCAAGCTTGACAGAGATGAAATTTACAACCAAAAAGAATTTGATCTCTGCCAAAACATTCATATATAGCGTTATGAATGCTTAGTTCAAAATCTACTACGACTTCTTTAGGTTGAAAATTTAAGCCTACTTCTTTACATTTTTGTCTTAAAATTAAAAACAAATTTGAATATGTTTGACTTGATTTGTCCGGCAGCAAACAAAAAACAAGAGGTACGTAATAGCCGTTTTTAAAACCATGAATGGTAAACATTTGGTAAAAAAAAGTTGAACAGTATTTAAAAGTCCCATCCATCAAAATTCAATCCGAATTACATAAAAAATTAAGGTTGGAAAAACAGGAGAACACAATAATTTTAAATACCTGGTCTGCTGTTAATAGAAATTCCTCTTCTCGGTTCGTTCGTAATTGTAATTCACGAACACTATTAAATACTTCTTCCTGATTTTTAGGCAATAGGGGTAAAATTTTTCTTCTCGCCGCGTGAATATTTTTCCTTATTCGGTCAATATCTTCGGTGTTGATATCCTCCGCGAAATTATTTGACAGCAATTCTTGCCGAATTAGTTTGGAGGGCTTCTCAGTGGGATCTTCAGTCGCTTTCCTTTTAATGCTGTTACTCACTGCTTTTCTTGATAGGTACGTTTCCATAGTATGATTGTGTTCTCCTTTGACTTCTGTGATTGTTTCTTCATCAGAAACGTGGGAGTACACTCTAACTGGACATTTTGCGTTACAGCACTTCCATCTAATGTTTCCACATTTGCTAGTATTAGCTTTCGAAAATTTATAACTGTTCAACACTATTAATTTATTTCCTCTTTCACTATACATTGTAGATGCTTTGTTCTCCATTTTGGTCACTGTTTGCTATGTGTACTACACTCTTAACTTCTGTAGATCGATATGAAGTAACTGAATACAACTATAACTCTTATATAGTGTAAGTGCATCAACATCCTTCCCCTAATCCCCTAAATATCGATCAAAACAATCAAGATTTCTTCAAAATATTTAATACAAGAAATATTTGAAACCTTTCAGAAATATACATAATTCTATGGGCCTCCGATTTTATCTATTATAAACCCTAATGACTCTAATAGGATTAAACTAAATGGTTGCGGCACAGTTCGAACATTTCAGTAATCCTCAAATTGATACAAGTCAGGTAAAATTTTATTTTGTGACAGAGTTCGGATATGCCCGAGAGTGGAACATGTCGATTGCCATTGCCAGATCGCGCAGCATAATCTAATGCGCTATAATTTTTTCGTGCTGCAGTGCTATTAATCTCGGCTCTTGATATAACATCTATGCTTCATCATTACATAAATATTTAGCAAGTTGTCTGTCATCTAATGAGGCTTTAAGAGTTTATAATGTGGCATGGAGGTATCAACCAGATAATTTCTGTTCATATCTTCAAAACCCCCTTTTTCTCTCAATTCCTACAAAATAGGAACTTTTTGGGAGAGGAGAGTGGTACATGACGATTTCCATTGCCAGATCTCGCACCATAATCCAATGCGATATAATTTTTTCGTGCTGCAGTGCTATTTAACTCGGCTCTGGATATAACATCAATGCTTCTTCATTTTATAAATATTTTGCGAGTTTGTAACGCTCTTACGTCGTTACTTGACGGGTTGGCGCCTTAACTACAGGTGACGGGTTGCCTCGGGCGCCAGTTTATTAAAGTGGTATGCTCCACTCGCACCGGGCAGCGTCAGTGAAGAATTAAAATACTCCAGGGGGTCACTTTATGGTGGTGACGAAAGCGTTGCGGCCGGTCGGGCAGATTTTACTTGCCTCCCCGGGTTCGTAACCTGGGTATTAGCTGCCTAACGTTCTTACCTTTTTACGGAGGTTTACTGGTAGTTGTAGTTGGAGAGAAGAGAAACCAAAAGTTACTTATTTACAAAGAGTCTTTATTAAACGGAAAACTAAACTAAATGTCCTCTAATTCGGGTAGGATGGGCAAAAGCACTAGTACTAACTACTATCCTACTGGTTCAAAACGGTCTCTTCTACGGTGAGTAAAACAAAGCTATGCAAGCGGAAGCAACAAAAAATGGGCGGGGGTGCGGTGGACGGTTAGCGGAAGCCGGGTGATGCGGTGGACGGTTAGCGGAAGTGTGCAGAACTACTACGGATTGCAAGCGACCCTCTAGGTTAATCAAAGCTCTACTTTCGGGGGATACGGCTCTCGGTTTTTCGCGGTATCGAAATCTCGGAGTCGCGGCGGCCACCACTAGGATGTGAGAACTCAACTTTCTAGTGGCGGACACGGTACTCCTCGATCGGATGGCTTAAGGCCCAAACACGGCCGCTACTAGGATGTGAGAACTCAACGTTCTAGCAGCGGACACGGTTTCCCTCGATCGGATGGCTTAAGGCCCAAACACGGCCGCTGCTAGGATGTGAGAACTCAACGTTCTAGCAGCGGACACGGTTCCCCTTTACTTCCCCTGGTCGGATTTTACGGCGAGAACCATATACCCTAAGGTATAAAATTCGGAATATCACTCACCTCGGTAAACGGTACGGTTACTCTAGCGGAATCGGTTTTCTGAAAGAGAACGGTTTTATGAGCACAATGAAGTCTCTTAGTTTTAATTCTCACCTGCGTATGCGGGTAAGGATCTGAGTCTACGGATAGACTGACGACACTGAGAATCGTTGTGCTTTACGGTATGGCTTGTTGGGGATACGGCGCGAAGTCGTAAGTGTCGCCGACTGTCGGTGCAGGTTTGATAAATTATATTATGTTATATTGTACCGATGTTTATATTACATTGTATCGATACGGACGGAGAAATACGGTGTTCGAACGCTTTATTTGATATTATACGGAAGATTGTGCTTTTGCCCGGTCTTTGAAAATGTAACTTCGTTACACACCCTTCCCACTTCGGGGAAAAAAATGTATGCATATATATTTTTTTCAAAAACTTCCCCTGAACTATCTATTACGGAAAAGAAAAGATCCCACAACAAAAATGAAAACCGACTAGGCGCCTACCCCTTTTCGGCCGAACCCTTTTATTGGGGGTAGGTACACCTATCACAAATATTCGGAAATGAAAAGATGAAATTCAAAAGAAAAATAAAGTTTGATTCTTCTACGTCCTTTTGGCTGATGTCGGACCGGGGTGGGGCTTCCGACGTCTAGTGAAGACGCGTCTTGAAAAGATGCTGACATCCGCAGGCGGGGCAGGCTGGATGTTGGTTCGGTAGCGGGCAGTCACACAGACGGCAGGTATCGTGGCGACTCTGTTTGGCTGGTGGTGGTGCACACGGACAATCTCGGGATAGTACGTCCTTCAAACCGCATCGGGAGCAGAAAACGATAGAATGTCTGCGGTGGCACTGGTTGCGGGTGTGTCCGGGTTGACCACATCTCCAGCACAGCTCCTTGCTGACGGGTAAGTAGACTGGATCTTGACATATCTCCTTCGGTGCTGGTGCTGCAGTGGGCTGGCGGAATTCGTTTCCCAGAACTTGCTATTCCATGGGTCCTGTTCGGGATGTTCCTCAAAGTAGGGGTGTTTGGGGCTTCCGACGACCGCAGCTGGGTTGGCAGGGCGAATGGCGGTTCTGGAAGGTGACTGGTCCACTGAAAGTCCGGGGTCGGCGGCGGTGTCTTGGCTTTCCTCCATGGCATCCAGAAGGTCAGTGACGACTTTATGTATTGTTGAAGTTGTTTCGGGAATCAGATCCATCCTAACACTCTCCTTCTATGGCTTCGGGATTCCTGAAAAGTCAAGGCATATCAGTATTATAATCAAACAAAAACGGTCCGGCGGAGAGATACCAAGCAAAAGACTATTACAACGGATTGTCTTAAATGAAGTTCCGACGCAAGGTATATAACGGAAACGGGCCCAAATAAATAAAAAACGTTAATAACTCTAGTATATATCTATGAAAAAGAAATGATGGAAACAAATAGATCAACGGAAAAAATAAGATTCGGAAAACAAGAATAACTATACTACAGCTCCAAGACTTATTGATTTAGGCTAACTGCTGCTTGGGCGCGGCAACCATACTCGCACGGTGGTCCCGTCGGTAGCTCTTAGTTTTAACCGACATCGTCCGGTCGCGGGTCCGGGTGGTCGCAGGGCGGATAGGGCCTCGCGAAGTTCCTTGCTCCAAGCTGACTTCGCGGGTGTGGCACGAAGGGCGGATATTATCCGGTCGATCTGTCCAACCAGAGTCTCGGGGTTGGGCTCCTTTGGGGGTGATGGATCCCGTGGCACGGGGGCACCTGGTGGCAAGGGAATATCCCTTACATCTATCGGGTAGGTCGGAGGAGACACGTCCTTCCTAGCCGAACATAGAGCGGGTTCTTTTTTAGCCTGCATTGATACGGGCGCCGGCCGAGTAGGGTTGCGGATAGGGGGACCAGTTGGTACGGTGGCGGTAGATCGTCGGCGACGCAGCTCCCGGGCCAGTATCTGGCAGGCCCTCATTCGTCGAGCTTCTCTAGTTTTTTTCAGCAATCCTTCTTGCCGAGGTACGCGTAGTAGGTGCGGCGGGGCGGCTCCCCTTGGTGGTTCTCCTGGACATCGGCTTGCCATCTCTGAAAGGAAAACGGATATTTCTTACCTAGTGCTTGTCGGAAGTATGTGCCGGTCGTAGATCTTTGACATGAATCCGATGGAGTCGTTTGCCTGTTCTGCTTTTGAGGTTGTATACTACCGGCGAGAGGACATGGGTAACGGTATAGGGGCCGGAATATTTGGGAGCAAGTTTCGCGGCGAATCCTCGGTCCGCTGATGACAGGTGGTGCTCGCGTTTCATGACTTGATCGCCTACATGGCAACGCCAATCCCGGCGCCGGAGGTTGTAATGATGACTCTGAACGGTGAATGCCCTGGCCAGATTCACCCGTACCATCTCGAATGTATCCTTTAGACGGGACAATCTGTCGGTGTGCTGAGTGGCATCCTCTTGACTGGTATTTACGTTCCCCTCTTCAACGGGGGAGATTGGGCGGTATATAGCCTTGGGAATTTCTAATTCTCTTCCAAAGTTCAAGAACGCGGGGGAATATCCGGTGGATTCTTGACGTGCGGTGTTTATAGCGAACGAAAGCTCGGCTAAGTGCAGGTCCCACTTCCGGTGATCTTCTTCACAGAACTGCGCTATCATGGTTTTCAATGTCTTGTTGGCCCTCTCCACGGGGTTAGCTTGTGGGGTATATGGCGGAGTCAAACGGTGTTGAATACCGAACTCTTTTAGTGATTCTTCGAACAACCGGCCGGTAAACTGAGTTCCATTGTCGGTGAGGATTACCTTGGGACAACCAAAGCGGGTTATTATCTCTTCATACAAAGCTTGTGCGACGGCCTTAGCGGTTGCTTTGCGGACCGGGCGGCATTGTACCCATTTCGTAAAGCGATCCTGGAATACGATGAGAAAGGAGTGTCCCCGCGTAGATCGTGGTAAGGGACCCACCAGGTCGGCGCTGACGCATTCCCAGGGTTGACGATTTGGCGACGGTTGCATCTTTCCTGCGGGCTTCATTTGGGAAGACTTATACCGTTGGCACAAGTTACAGCTACGTACATATTTAGCGGTGTCGCGGAACATTCCAGGCCAATAGTAGCGAGTTGCAATCCGGGCGATAGTCTTGGCGATTCCCATGTGTCCGGCTGTGGGCGCGTCGTGCATCTCTTGTAGTATGCTGAGCCGGATCGGTTTGGGAACACATAATTTCCAGGGGTCGCTTAATTCTGGTTCAGTGAAATCGTTCGAATCCCAAAAATGTCGATACAGACGGTCTTCTCGGATACAATAGTCAGGAAATGCTTCAGGGTTTCGTCGTACTTCTTCTTTCTTTCGATCATACCAGGGGCATCCGCTCACTGTGTCTACGGTTGCTATATCTTCAGCGCCTTCCTCGGTATTATCTAGGGGTTCTCGGGATAGAGTGTCGGCCACCTTGTTTAACCCTCCTTGGCGATACTTGATGTCGAAGTCGTACTGTTGGAGGAACACACTCCATCGGGCAAGGCGTCCGGCTGGGCTTTTGATCGAATGAAGCCAACGGAGCGACTGGTGGTCCGTTATCACGGTGAAGTGGTAACCTTCCAAGTAGGGACGCAGTTTTTCGATTCCCCAGACTATGGCTAAACATTCCTTTTCGGTAACGGAGTAGGCTTTTTCAGTGGAAGTTAACGATCGGCTGGCGTAGGCAATTACTTGTTCTCCCTCGTCCGATGCCTGGGTAAGAACGGCTCCGAGACCGTGATCGGAATCGTCGGTTTGTAAAACGAAGGGTTTGTCGAAGTCGGGACAGGCCAGAACTGGAGCTTCTGTTAAGCAAGTTTTGAGTTTCTTAAAAGCGTCTTCTTGCTCGGACCCCCAATTCCATCGGTGGTGTTTCTTCAGTAGTCGGTGCAGCGGTGCTGCTACTTCGGAGAAAGACGGTACAAATCTCCTGTACCACGAGGCTGTTCCCAGAAAGCGTCGAAGCCCTCTGACATTCGTAGGTGCGGCCATCTCAGTGATGGCGGCTACTTTTTCGGGGTCCGTGCGGATCCCTTCCGATGTGACTAAGTGGCCCAGGTATCTGAGAGATTTTCTCCCAAAGTGGCACTTCTCGGGGTTGATTCGCAAGTTCGCGGCTCGAAGGCGGCGGAAAACTTCTCGTAAATTAGCGAGATGCTCCTCAAAAGTTCCTCCGAGCACTATGATGTCGTCCAGGTATGCGAAGCAATATGGATCCATCTCGAGTCCTATTATTCTGTCCATGAGACGTTGGAATGTGGCGGGAGCGGCGTGCAGTCCGAAAGGCATTACTCGGAACTGGTACAATCCTCTTCCCGGGACAGTGAAGGCGGTAATCGGTTTGCTGTCCTCTGTCAGTGCTACCTGCCAGTAGCCTTGGCGGAGGTCGATGCTGGATATGAACTTGGCTCTTCGGAGTTTGTCTAGGACGGCGTTGATGAAGGGTAGCGGGTAAGCATCTTTCATGGAGACGGAGTTGATTTTCTGAAAGTCTATACAGAACCGGGGCTTGCCATCCTTTTTACGGACGATGACGACGGGAGAGCTCCACGGACTCGCTGACGGCTCTATAATCCCTGCCTCTAGCATCTTGTCCACCTCTTCATTGATTATTTCCTGCATTCGGGGATTCTGAGGGCGATAACGTTGTTTGATTGGATCAGGATTGGTGAGACGGATCCTGTGTTCGATCAACGGTGTTACCCCTTGAATATCCTCAAATGACGGTAGTTCCTCCTGCAGAAATCTCTGTAGACAATCTTCTTCATCTTTGGTGAGAGTTAGCGGCGGTCTTGTCGTGGTGATCCCAATAGGAAAGCACGGTACGGGCCGAGTCTCCTTTGGGACGGGACGGTGATTCACCATAATTTGTCCACTTCCTAAGTCCAGACTAAATCGTCGGTTCCGTAATATATCCATTCCTAGTACCATGTCGGATGATAGTCCATAAAGATGTCCAAAAGTTTCGGTAAAATGCTCCTCTCCAATCTGTATCTCCACGAGATATGCGTCGGATACGATGACGGTTTCTCCATTAGCCATACGGGCGGAACTCGTCGGGATCGGAGCTTTTGGTACTCCTAGCGCATTCCATAGTCTAGCTAGTCTGTCTCCTATGTAAGAGATCACAGCTCCGGTATCTATCAAGGCTTCTGCGGTGCCTCCAGGCACTGCAACCGAAATATGAGGGCGACGATCCAACCAAGATGAGACTCCATGGCAGGGGTCGCCCGGCGGATTGACGGTGCGTACGATTTCTTGGGTAAGACTTCTCGGCGGTGGTATAGTAGCTCGAACTTCGTGGAGGACGCTATCCTGTGTTCTATCTGAGCGGATCCCTAGTACAGATGACGTAGCAGCATGAGAGGCGTTGTGAAGGCTTTGATCCGCGGGCCTCGGGTTGCTGCAGCGTCCTGGCCGTGGACATGGACAGTTTCGGGACATAACTCCATCCTTCTTACATCGGGAGCAGAAGATCCTGGGAGTTCCTCGACATTGACTGCGAAAATGTCCGGTCTGGCCACATCGCCAACATTCTTGGTTCCTGCCGGTTGGTTGCTTGTTGGGTGCTGTTGCGGTTACTGTATCCTTTGGGTCAAAACGGCATCCAGTGAGCCGAGTCGGGGACGCGGCTCCTTGATGGGTTGCCCTAACGGTCGCTGATGCGGTCGCTGCAGCCGGGCGCGGCTGAGAGCGACAGGGTGTGGCGGCAGAAGCGGCTGCATAGTCCAGCTTACGCGTATTCTCCGTTGGCTGCCGAACTGGATACGGATTGGATCGATCCGTTTGTCCACGAGCCTGCTCAATCTCGGAGCGTAGCAGTTCGTAATCCCGGGCGGCTTTGGCAAATTCCTGCGGATTCGAGAAGTCCGTTCTACGAATCTGACGGCGAAACTCCGGGTGGAGATTCCGGTACAGCCAATTCAATTCCTGTTCCGGGGTGATACTTCCATGGCGACGGATGAGTGTTTGCATATCTGTGATATATGTGGCGGTACTCTCTTGAAGCCGGTGAGTTCTTCTACTGATGGCTACCTCTAAATCGACGAGATAATTGACCGGGAAGAAAAAAATCTCGGAAGGCGGTGCAGAACTCTTGCCAGTTAGACCAGTATTTGCGGTTGTTCCGGAACCAAAGTGCTGGCATTCCATGTAAGAGCTCGGGCATAGCTTGTAGTAGCCGGTCGAGAGAGATGACTTGTGACTCACAAATCTCCTCAAGCCTCTCGAGGAAAGCAGCGGGGTCTCCTGATCCATTGAAGCTCATCCTCCAATCCTTGGTTCTTAATGGCGGCATTATTGGTCCTGAGCTTGGTCCTGGCGTGGGCTGGATTCCTGCCAGTGTACCATTGAACACGTTGGTCGTTGCTGGTTCTTCTGCCATGATTACGGTGACGGTCGGTAGTGCGGCGGTAGCTCCGGATGTGGCGGGAAATACAAACGGAATTGCGGCGGTCGGTGCGGGGGAGGCGCGGCCTTCGCGGATGAACTTGGAAAGGCGGCGTCTCTTATCATCTACGGTTCCGGTGACTTCTAGCCTAAATTTGGCTAGTTCCACGTCTAGTTCCTCCTTTCTTAGGAGGTATACCCATCCAACACGGGTATCAGTCGGTTCTTCTCTCGGAAGCGGGTTCTGGGCGGCGGTAGCTTCGTCCGGAGTGTTTGCGGGTACTGAATTCTTAGTAGCCATTTTACTAATACTCGGAATCGGTATAGCTTCCTTGCTCAACGGTCAGAAACCTATTTTTCCCTTACCAATTGCTCGTATCTCTAGACGGGTGACTCTAATCAATAAACGGATGGTGCGAATCGGTTCTACGTACTCGGTAACCTATTAAACGAGGGGTCGCACAGGGGGTCGGTCCTCGGTTTAGCCGAAGCTGGCAACCTGTCAAAATGACAGGTCAGCGGATTTCGTCGGATTCGGGTATAATACGGTGCCCTGAAGTGTTTGCGGTGTGTTTCGGACCTCTAAAGTGACGGAATCAATTTCACTACCTCAAAACGGGTTTTACTCAAGTTACGGTGATCAGCGGCCTCGGTACACTATAAAAATGGTTTTTTCCGCGAAAAACGGACAACCTGTCAAAAATGACAGGTCGGCGGATTTCGACGGATTCGGATATAAGACGGTCTACTAAAACGTTTGCAACGGTTTTTACCTCTCTGTAACGTTTGGATTACTTCCACTAACTCCAAAACCGTTTTTCTACGGCTTCTGGTAATTAGCGGATACGGTACACCATAAAAACGGTCCCTGCTCGGGCGCCAAATTTGTAACGCTCTTACGTCGTTACTTGACGGGTTGGCGCCTTAACTACAGGTGACGGGTTGCCTCGGGCGCCAGTTTATTAAAGTGGTATGCTCCACTCGCACCGGGCAGCGTCAGTGAAGAATTAAAATACTCCAGGGGGTCACTTTATGGTGGTGACGAAAGCGTTGCGGCCGGTCGGGCAGATTTTACTTGCCTCCCCGGGTTCGTAACCTGGGTATTAGCTGCCTAACGTTCTTACCTTTTTACGGAGGTTTACTGGTAGTTGGAGTTGGAGAGAAGAGAAACCAAAAGTTACTTATTTACAAAGAGTCTTTATTAAACGGAAAACTAAATCAATGTCCTCTAATTCGGGTAGGCGGGGCAAAAGCACTAGTACTAACTACTATCCTACTGGTTCAAAACGGTCTCTTCTACGGTGAGTAAAACAAAGCTATGCAAGCGGAAGCAACAAAAAATGGGCGGGGGTGCGGTGGACGGTTAGCGGAAGCCGGGTGATGCGGTGGACGGTTAGCGGAAGCCGGGTGATGCGGTGGACGGTTAGCGGAAGTGTGCAGAACTACTACGGATTGCAAGCGACCCTCTAGGTTAATCAAAGCTCTACTTTCGGGGGATACGGCTCTCGGTTTTTCGCGGTATCGAAATCTCGGAGTCGCGGCGGCCACCACTAGGATGTGAGAACTCAACTTTCTAGTGGCGGACACGGTACTCCTCGATCGGATGGCTTAAGGCCCAAACACGGCCGCTACTAGGATGTGAGAACTCAACGTTCTAGCAGCGGACACGGTTTCCCTCAATCGGATGGCTTAAGGCCCAAACACGGCCGCTGCTAGGATGTGAGAACTCAACGTTCTAGCAGCGGACACGGTTCTCCTTTACTTCCCCTGGTCGGATTTTACGGCGAGAACCATATTCCCTAAGGTATAAAATTCGGAATATCACTCACCTCGGTAAACGGTACGGTTACTCTAGCGGAATCGGTTTTCTGAAAGAGAACGGTTTTATGAGCACAATGAAGTCTCTTAGTTTTAATTCTCACCTACGTATGCGGGTAAGGATCTGAGTCTACGGATAGACTGACGACACTGAGAATCGTTCTGCTTTACGGTATGGCTTGTTGGGGATACGGCGCGAAGTCGTAAGTGTCGCCGACTGTCGGTGCAGGTTTGATAAATTATATTGTACCGATGTTTATATTACATTGTATCGATACGGACGGAGAAATCGGTGTTCGAACGCTTTATTTGATATTATACGGAAGATTGTGCTTTTGCCCGGTCTTTGAAAATGTAACTTCGTTACAAGTTGTTTGTCGTCGAATGAGGCTTTTAAGAGTTTATAATGTGGAATCGATGTATCTTCCAGATAATTTTTGTCCATATCTTCCAAACACTTGTTAGCTCTCTTAATTCCTCCAAAAATGGAAATTTTGAGGAAAGGAGTGTGGTACATGACGATTACGTAGGGTCAGAAATCGGGCGGATGTAATTTCGGCCGGAAAAAGGGCAGGTACTAAAAGCCGGTAGGTAAATTCGGCCGGAGGTTTTAAGTTGCTTCCTTATCTCATAGGTATTTTCGGCCGCAAATCAAATAAAATAACAGAATGCTTTATATTAAAATATTTCTTTATTTCAATAAAATTATTACATCAACTTATTTCTATAACTTAGGTAAACTATAAATTTTTAAAAAACGTTTTGATGTGATACAGATTTAACGAAATTAATTCTAGAAATATTGTCAGATCGAAGCATATTTACCATGTTTTCGATAAATTTTAGTTTGTTTGTCTTTAATTTTTGCTGGAATATTTAAATTTTTTATTTTTAAATATGCATCGATCTGACAATCTTTTAATTTTTCTATAAAAATAAATATAGAAGGGTGACTTGAATAAAAACTAGAATTAAAGTGCGAATGGAATGATTCGCAGGCATTTGTGGTTCTTTTAATTGATGGGTTTTCATATGCCCATATATTTGGTGGAAAATGAGATTCTGGCGCTATGTAGTTTTCTAATAAATAGTCTGCGTATTTATCTATAAGTTTATGGTCCGGTTTGTATGACATGAGATCAAATATGAAACAATCTTCAACTTCAGAGGGGTCTAAATAAGTTAGCCCAAAAGTATGAGTAAGCCATTTGCTTTCCTCGCAGTTTTTATCTTTATACATTTGGGTTAACCCTAATGATTGTATTTTCCTATACCACGCCTGGTGCAAGTGGAATCTACAACCATTTAGTTTGGTTTTGGGAAAGACAACTTTTAATGCGTTATGAATTGCGATTTCAAAATCCACAAATACCTCCTTCGGTTCAAAAACAATATTATAAAGTTCAAAAATTTTAGATTTTACCAACAGAAAAAGTCTCATATATGTGTCACTGGTCTTATTGGGCAACAGACAATACAAAAGAGGAACATAATGCCCATTTTCCAGTCCATGGATGGTAGGTAAATAACTGATAAAAATATTTTGTACAATAAGAAAATGTGCCATCCATGTAAAAATCTTTCATTTTACATAAACTTATTATATTTGTATGGCAAGAAAAAACAATGATATTATCAGCTGTGCTGTTAATAAACAAAAAATTTTCACCTGTTGTGGTTTTCGGTCCATAACTATCGAGTACAGAATGTACATCGTGAATATCCTTAGGCAGGGCTGGTAAGAGCTTACGGCGGCTGTTGTACAAATTTCTTCTTATTAGACTGACATCTATCGATGACAAATTCTCTGGCAAATGATTTGAAAGAACGCTTTTAATAATTTTTGAAGGTTTCTCCGATATGTCTTCCTCAGCTTTGCGCTTGCATGAAGTCGTCACTATTTTTCTCTCCAACGTAGTTTCATCGGACTCGTGGTTGTGGATTAATTCACTTCTAGTAACTGTGTATTCCGCACCAACAGTGTACAGTTTGGCTAAACATCTTAAATTTTTCTTTATACACCTCCAACGTACTTCACCACTTTTTAATACGTCCTGTTTACAAAACTGAAACTTTTCTACAACTAGTAAGTCACAACCGCGTGAACTCTTAATTACTGAAACTGATGCCATCGTATACAAATAATATATTTTATGCTTTCTATCGACTAGTAGCTTAAAGATAAGTTATAATACTGACTAGCTATAATAATTTTATACCTGTTATTTGTGAATTTTATACATTTAAAGGAAACTATTAAGCGTAATTACCAATATTTTAATCTCATCGTAAACATCAACCCCTCGGCCGAAATTACCCCTGTCATAAATGGTACCCTTTGATTTATGCAGGTAGGCCAAGGGATTACCGGCCGAAATTACGCCCGCCGCAGAAATCTAATAACCATGCGGCTGCTTTTTATTTTATTATATCAGAAGTAGAATCGCAGTAACAGAAATTTGTTGGTAATAACTTCGAAAGACGACATTCTCCGTTAGATTCTATTTCAAACTTGGCAAGACTTTTTATTGAAATAATAATACTACAAGGATTGTCAGATCGCGCAGTTAAATCTAAAGCTTAATAATTTTTTCGTGCTGCAGTGCTATTTATATAAGCTTTGATATAACATATATGCTTCTTCATTATATACATATTTTCTGGATGCGATGTATTTTCCAGATAATGTTTGTCCATATTTTCCAAACCCCTTTTTAACTCTCTTAATTCTTCCAAAGAAAGAAGTTTTGCGGAATGGAGAGGGGTACATGACGATTACGTAGGGTCAGAAATCTAATAATGATCATGCGGCTGTTTTTTATGTTATTATAATAGAGGTAGAATTGTAGTAACAGAAATTTGTTGGTAATAACTCCAAAAGATTACACTCTCCGTTAGATTTTATGCCAAGATTTTATATTAAAATGATAATAGGGAGAGGATTGCCTGATCGCGCAGCATAATCTAATGCGCTATAGTTTTTTCGTGCTGCAGTACTATTTATGTCGGCTCTTGATATAAAGTCAATGTTTCTTCATTATGTAAATATTTTGCAAGTTGTTTGTCGTCGAATGAGGCTATTAAATGTTTATAATCTGAAATCGATCTATTTTCCAGATAATTTTTGAGAGTTTATAATATGGAATCGTTGTATCTTCCAAACCCCTTTTTGCTCTCGTAATTCCTCCAAAGAAGGAAGTTTTGCGGAAAGGAGAGGGGTACATGACGATTACGTAGGGTCAGAAATCTAATAATGATCATGCGGCTGTTTTCTATTTTATTATAATAAAAGTGGAATTGTAGTAACAGAAATTTGGTGGTCATAACTCCAAAAGACTACACTCTCCGTTAGATTTTACTTCAAACTTGGCAAGATTTTATATTAAAATGATAATAGGACAAGGATTGCCAGATCGGGCAGCATTATCTGATGCGCTATAATTTTTTCGTGCTGCAGTGCTATTTATGTCGGCTCTTGATAAAACATCTATGCTTCATCATTATATAAATATTTAGCAAGTTGTCTGTCATCTAATGAGGCTTTAAGAGTTTATAATGTGGCATGGAGGTATCATACAGATAATTTTTGGTCGTATATTCAAAACCCCTTTTTGCTCTCAATTCCTGCAAAAAAGGAACTTTTTGGGAGAGGAGAGTGGAATATGAGAATTGCCATTACCAGATCGCGCAGCATAATCTAATGCGCTATAATTTTTTCGTGCTGCGGTGCTATTTATCTTGGCTCTTGATATAATGTCTATGCTCCTGCATCATATAAATATTTAGCAAGTTGTTTGTCGCCGAATGAGGCTTTTAAGATTTTATAATATGGGATCGCTGTATCTTCCAAATCCCTTTGCAGCTCTCTTAATTCCTCCAAAAATGGAATTTTTGCGTAAAGGAGAGGGGTACATAACGATTACGTAGTATCCGAAATCTAATAATGATCATGCGGCTGTTGATTATTTTATTATAATAAAAGTAGAATTATAGTAACATAAATTTGTTGGTAATAACTCCAAAAGACGACACTCTCCGCTAGATTTTACTTCAAACTAGGCATGACTTTTTATTAACATAATAATAGAATAAAGATTGTCAGATCGCGCAGCATAATCTAATGTGCTATAATTTTTTCGTGCTGCAGTGCCATTTATGTCGCCTCTTGATATAACATCCATGCTTCTTTATTATATAAATATATATTGTTATTTGTCGTGGAATGGGTCTTCTAAGAGCTTATAATGGAAAATCGATCCAGATCATTCATTATATGAATATTTTACGAGTTGTTTGTCGTCGAATGAGGCATTCAAGAGTTTATAATGTCTCATGGAGGTATCATATAGATAATTTTTGTTCATATCTTCAAAACCCGTCTTTTCTCTCAATTCCTGCAAAACGGAACTTTTTGGGAGAGGAGAGTGGTACATGACGATTGCCATTACCAGATCGCTCAGCATTATCTAATGCGCTATAATTTTTTCGTGCTGCAGTACTATTTATCTCGGCCCTTGATATAATGTCTATGCTTCTTCATTATATAAATATTTAGCAAGTTGTTTGTCGTCGAATGAGGCTTTTAAGAGTTTATAATATGGAATCGTTGTATCTTACAAATCCCTTTTCAGCTCTCTTGATTCCTCCAAAAATGGAATTTTTGCGTAAAAGAGAGGGGTACATGACGATTACGTAGTGTCCGAAATCTAATAATGATCATGCGGCTGTTATTTATTATATTATAGTAAAAGTAGAATTATAGTAACATAAATTTGTTGGTAATAACTCCAAAAGGCGCCACTCTCCGTTAGATTTTACTTCAAACTTGGCATGATTTTTTATTAACATAATAATAGAACAAGGATTGCCTGATCGCGTAGCATAATCTAATGTGCTATAATTTTTTCGTGCTGTAGTGCTATTTATGTCGGCTCTTCATCATTATATAAATATTTAGCAAGTTTGTTTGTCATCTAATGAGGCTTTTGAGAGTTCATAATCTGGCATGGTGGTATCAACCAGATAATTTTTGTTCATAAGTTCAAAACCCCTGTTTTCTCTCAATTCCTACAAAAAAGGAACTTTTTGGGTGAGGAGAGTCTACAGCTTAATAGTTTTTCCGTGCTGCAGTGCTACCTATGTCGGCTCTTGATATAAAGTCTATGTTTCTCCATTATGTAAATATTTTGCGAGTTGTTTGTCGTCGAATGAGGCTAGTAGAGTTTATAATGTGTAATCGATGTATCTTCCAAATTATTTTTGTCCATATCATCTAAACACCTTTTTAGCTCTCTTAATTCCTCCAAAAAAGGAAGTTTTGCGGAATAGAGAGGGGTACATGACGATTACGTAGGGTCAGAAATCTAATAATGATCAAGCGGCTGTTTTTTAGAAGTAGAATTGTAGTAACAGAAACTTGTTGGTAATAACTCCAAAAGACTACACTCTCCATTAGATTTTATTCCAAACTTGGCAAGATTTTTTATTAAAATGATAATAGGGCACGGATTGCCAGATCGCGCAGCATAATGAGTTTATAATGTGAAATCGCTGTGTAGTCCAGATAATTTTTGTCCATATGTTCCAAATCCCTTTTTGCTCTCCCAATTCCTTCAAAAAACGAATTTTTTCGAAAAGAAGAGTGGTACATGTCGATTACGTATATTATATAAATATTTTGAGACTTGTTTGTCGTCGAATGTGGCATTCAAGAGTTTATAATGTAGCATGGAGGTATCAAACAGTTAATTTTTGTTCGTATCTTCAAAACTCCTTTTTTCTCTCAATTCCTGTAAAAAAGGAACTTTTTGGGTCAGGAGAGTAGAAGATGGGGATTGCCATTGCTAGATCGCGCAGCATAATCTAATGCGCTATAATTTTTTCGTGCTGCAGTACTATTTATGTCGGCTCTTGATATAGAGTCTATGTTTCTTCATTATGTAAATATTTTGCAAGTTTGTCGTCGAATGAGGCTATTAAGAGTTTATAATATGGAATCGATGTATCTTCTAAATTTTCCATCGCCTTGCATTGCTCTCTCCACCACAAGGTTTATCTGATGAGTAAAGCAATGAATACTTTTTTGTTTGTCTACCACTATAAGATCAACTGCCAGTTTCATGTTTGCTGCTTCGTCCGTTATAATTGCTGTGATCTTTTTATTTTCTATGTTCCTATTCTTATTTATAATTTTTAGCTTTTCAGCAATATAATCACCTGTATGTCTTTGATCTAATTCAAATAGTCCTATGTTTAATTACATTAACTTATAATTTTGTAGAAAATGAACAGTAATGCCTAAGAAACTTTTTGTATTAAAAGGTTCAGTCCATATATCTGTAGTAAGACAGTATGATGAAGCATCTTGTATTTTTGTTTTGTAAATATTTTTCCGAGAGGGTATTTTATAACGAGGTGCTGTTACTTTCAACAACTCACGAAAACCTTCCTGTTCCACAATACTTATTGGCTGAAAATCGTGACACATCATATATAAAATGGTTGTGCTGATTTTATTATATTTATTGCCTCCTTCTTGATAAGATGTAATTTGGGAAAATGTTTCGTTTATTGTTTTTTGTCGTTTAAAACTTTTGTTTTGGATCGTACTAATACTACTAGTATTGGTATTGGTACTTACATTGGAACAAGTTTCGGAATCAGACATTTCTTCAGTTTCACTATAGTCGTTGTCCTTCTCCATGTCCGAAACGGTATTAGTTGATGTACTAGGTCTCTTTTGTCCTGGCTCCTGTGGTTGTTTGTCATTAAGAACTTTTGGATGAATCGATTTTAAGTGATTTTATGAATTTGTGGTGTTACCTGAAGTTTTAAGTGTTTTTCCACATAATAAACATGTCACTAGATTATTATCTTTTTTTGTGAAGTACTTCCAAAGTATACTAATCCTTGGCGCCATAGTGTGTTAACTCTTACAATTTTGTATAGAAAGCCTGCTAAATACACCAGAAAATAAACGAAGGATCAAAATTATAATGATTGTATATTGTATGTAAATGAATCGTTTTAACCTTTGTGCCAGGCCGGGAATCCCAAATTATCTCTGTGCCATCTATATTGTCAAGGAGTAATCATCAAGAGTTAATGTTAATGTTCACAATCATGTACAGAGGTGTCAGTTATTCCACTGTTTGTGTTGTGTGTTGCATAAATTAATTTTGAATTTATGATCTAAGTAACTTATACACGAATAATTGAATTTAAATAAATGAGCAACTATATCCCTACATTAAGTTTTAATATGTATAACCGTTTGTTAAGAGATGGCGCTGGAAACGTTAGCATTTAATAAGAAAAGAACGAAACCATGAAATGTTATCTTACTTTAGGACAACGGATGTAGGTAATTATTTTATTATTAGCCGATTTGCATTTGGAAGTAGAAAAACATATTATTTTGAGAAGAGGATCATTAAATGACAAATATCGATATTCGTATTTTAAATATCGATATTGATATCGATATTTAAAAATCGTAATATCGATATTGAAATATCGATATTTTGGGACTAAATATCGATATTTTTAAAATATAGATATATATCGCCCATCACTACCAGATATTATTTAAAATAATGGAAATTGTTAGTGACGATGAAGTAAATAGTACCCCACTTAATTTGGCAGATGCGGCAAATTGGGTAACTTCAAATCTTTTATCGGAAAAATCGAAGCGCCAATATGAAAATGTATATCGGCCATTTAAGGAGTGGTTTGAAACAAATAAAGCATGCAAAAATGTGCTGTTAGCATATTCTGCAGAAAGTTCCAAGGTGAAACCCTCCATTATATGGGCAGTATATTCTATGCTAAAATCAACACTTAATGCTAAAGAAAACATAGATATTGAAAAATTTACCATTTTGGGTCCATATTTTAAAAAACTGTCAGTTGGACACAACCCTAAAAAATCCAAGGTATTAACTCGAGAAGAAGTAAATCAATTCATAAGAGAGGCAGATGATGAAATATATTTGATGACGAAGATATATTTTTAATCATTGTTTTGTATGTATTTTAAATTACTAAATATCAATATCCTTTTAGGTCGTTTTAATGTTGGGTATTTCTGGTGCTTGCCGCCGTGAAGAACTCACTAAAATGAGTGTCGATGACATAGAATATAAAGGTTCCCCATCTTGATTGTGAAAGTACTGGATACAAAAACGAGTAAACAACGAATTTTTACGGTTTCGAATCTAGATTATATCGATATTTACCGAAAATACGTGGCTCTTCGTTCAAGTTAATAAATTCTATTGGAAGGATGCCCAGCTTAATAGCAAAATACTTAAAATTATCAAATTCTGATGCTTACACAGGTCACTGTTTTCGGAGAAACTCGGCCACACTTCTTGCTAATGCTGGGGGTGATATATGTAGTTTGAAGAGACACGGGGGATGGAAATCTTCCATTATGACCGAAGGATACGTGGAAGATTCTATCAATAATAAGATTCAAATATCAAATAAAATTTTAGATAGTTAAATTTCAGGATCACATTGTATCACCTCTACCTCAAAAATTAGTAGTGTTTCAACCCCCCAAAACCCCAATATCCCGAGCTGAACCTGAATTATCTCGTTTAGGAATAAATATTGGTTCGTGTACTGGTTGTACGATTAATGTTAATATTGGAAATAATAACTAAAGTTATTGTAAAATTCTATCATTATTTTAAAAGTATTCAATTGTTATTCATTTGAAAATAAATAATAATTTGGAATTTTGCTCCATTTTTTCGAAGACTGAAATGCAAATGTCTTATTAATTTACATGCAGTGTGCGAAATACTTCGAACCCTAGTGCCCGAAGTATTTTGCGCACGGTGTCATGGTAACGTAAGAATCCGATAAAAAGTGTCACTTCGTATATTGTTGTCGATGCGCAAACCTTGTCATTTGTAGAAAAAAGCACTTCTACTTCCACTGAGGGTTTCAGTAAAAGTAAGAGTGATTAAATGTACACGAAACAAGTTAAAAAATTGGAATCTCAGTGGTCCATACCGTTGGTATTTATATATTTTAATTTAAATATAAGTAAAATGGTCTTAGATATTTTTTTCCTATATATATTTTTGGCGTTTTTGATTTCACCCCATTTTTTAAATCTGGTAAATGCAGCTTCATATACACTAACCGATTTAATAGGTAACTAATTATTTTCTTCATTTTCTGCTATCTCCATTAACTAATAATAATAATAAGTTTATTTGCTGAAAAAAAATATCAATAAAATTTACAAAAAATTGTTATAAAGCAACATTCCGCAAAAAAGAGGTGACAACAACAGAACTGATACGAGTGCCATCTCTCAGAAGTATGTACATTTACAAATTATGCATGGTGTGATCTAAAAAATGATACATTGTAAAAATGGGCTAATAATACAACATATAAAATAAAAGTACAAAAATACATCTTCTAATAAACAGTTAAAAATAAAATAAAATAAAAACTGTCAAGACACATAAAATGAATGAATAATACAATACAAATATAGTCTATATAGAAAGGACAAGGAGTAATAAATCATTCATTTAAGTAGATTTCATAGACGTACCAAAATATATTTTAAGAGGGTATACCGTAAGGTACATTTTGTATTGAACGAATGAGTTGCAGCTATGCTAAAGAATATACGATTTAGGTCAGAGGTAACGGGATGTACTAATTTTAATAAAAAAAGTGATAGAGGTAGAGATCATTCGGAAGCAAAAAATGTAGTTCATTATAAAAAAAATCTACAACTTCCTCAGGACTAAGATACATAATACCGAAATGTACTTTTAAGTATTCGCCAATTACAGAACCTTTCTGTCTGTACTCTTGTACCAAATGAAACTCCTGAATCTTACGAAACCAAGCTTGACAGAGATGAAATTTTCAACCAAAAAGAATTTGATCTCTGCCAAAACATTCATATATAGCGTTATGAATGCTTAATTCAAAATCTACTACGACTTCTTTAGGTTGAAAATTTAAGCCTACTTCTTTACATTTTTGTCTTAAAATTAAAAACAAATTTGAATATGTTTGACTTGATTTGTCCGGCAGCAAACAAAAAACAAGAGGTACGTAATAGCCGTTTTTAAAACCATGAATGGTAAACATTTGGTAAAAAAAAGTTGAACAGTATTTAAAAGTCCCATCCATCAAAATACAATCCGAATTACATAAAAAATTAAGGTTGGAAAAACAGGAGAACACAATAATTTTAAATACCTGGTCTGCTGTTAATAGAAATTCATCTTCTCGGTTCGTTCGTAATTGTAATTCACGAACACTATTAAATACTTCTTCCTGATTTTTAGGCAATAGTGTAAGTGCATCAACATCCTTCCCCTAATCCCCTAAATGTCGATCAAAACAATCAAGATTTCTTCAAAATATTTAATTCAAGAAATCTTTGAAACCTTTCAGAAATATACATAATTCTATGGGCCTCCGATTTTATCTATTATAAACCCTAATGACTCCAATAGGATTAAACTAAATGGTTGCGGCACAGTTCGAACATTTCAGTAATCCTCAATTTGATACAAGTCAGGTAAAATTTTATTTTGTGGCAGAGTTCGGATATGCCCGTTTATTCATAATATTTTTTATTTGTATTACTCCTATATGTAGTGTTTGGGGAATTTTTCTCAGAAATTTCAATTGGCAAGTGGCCTACTGTAATCGGCTTAATACGATTACACCTATTTACAGATTATTCGATTATTGAGAGGGATTTACCAAACAACCCAGTTTTCTTAGAAACATTATCGGGAATATTATTTTAAAAGAAAGTAGGTACATTAAATCAGTACTTAGTATTAGTTCTTTGAGTAAAGTTGTATGGTTGTCATAATATTGTAAACAGTTGGAATATATTTAAAACATTTGTTGAATGTTAATTGTGCAAGTACCAAACAATGTCGATAAGCCAAGGACCATCTAAACGACCAAAAACAGGTCCATTATCTTTAAATGAAAAAACTCTGATATTGAATTGTTATATATCATTGAAAAACAAGGATCCAAGTGCAAGTGTTGATGATATTGTGGAATTAACGGCTGCTATGTTGTGTGTTGCTAAATCAACAATTTATAGATTACTAAAAGAAAGCAAGAATGGAACTCTTCAACCCCCTAAAACTCCTTCAGGCCGAAAACCAATTGAGATCGATGAGTCATTAAAACAAAGACTAAGGCGTAAAGTCCATGGATTTTACTTACGAAAGGAAATTCCAACACTTGACAAAATTATGACATCAGTGCAAGAAGTTACGGACCATCCAAAATTCTCCAGAATGACATTATGCAAACTTTTGAAAGATGTGGGTTTCAGATATACAAAACATAATAGAAAATCTCTCTTGATAGATAAACCGGAAATAGTTTTTTGGAGAAGAGACTATTTAAGAAGCATTCGACATGCCAGAGAACAAAATTTGAAAATCTTCTACTTAGACGAAACATGGATAAATGCTGGATATACAGTTTCCAAATCTTGGCAAGATAAAAACATTAAAAGCGGAAGGCAGGCATTCGTGGAAGGTTTGTCGTTAGGTTTGCAGCCACCATCTGGAAAAGGAAAAAGACTTATCATTGTCCATGTTGGAAGTTCTGAAGGTTTTGTTGATGGTGGATTATTAACTTTTATTTCAAAACGCACGGGGGACTATCACGAAGATATGAATGGGGATGTCTTCGAGGAATGGTTTGTTCAAATGTTGGATCTGATTCCAAAAGGGGCTGTTATGGACAACGCAAGTTACCATTCACGGTTACGAGAAGCATTGCCCACAAGTCGTTGGCGTAAAGCAGAGCTTTTGGAGTGGCTTATTTCGAAAAATATTAAGTTTCCAAAAGATCCACTAAGGAAAGAACTTTACAGAATTGCAAAAATGAACAAGAATAAATACGAAACCTACATTGTAGAAGAAATGGCTTCTTCTAGTGGTATATCAGTTCTTCGACTTCCCCCTTATCATTGTGAACTTAATCCCATAGAATTAATATGGGCTCAGGTAAAGGGGGAAGTTGGAAAAAAAATACTACTGTATCGAGCATGTTATCAAAGTAGAGGCAAATATGTGGAAAATTGACAATATTTATGATGATTTAATCGACCCTATTATTATTAATGTCAACAACGATTCTTCCTCTTCCGAGTCGGATATAGAATAAAATGTAAGTAATAAATGTATTCCAATAATAATTTCTTTTCATTTTTTATTATATTATAATTTAAAACGTATTTTTTTCCCAAAATACACACCACTGCATTGCGTTATTGCTTATCTGCTAATCCTTTAACATTGAATAAACCCTAAACTTTGCTACAACTGAAACAAATACGGGGTCGATCTACCTGGTTTTTAGATTTACGGTAGAAATGTAATTTAAAGTAAGAGATTTATCAAAAATTTCATGGTGCTCCCTGTAAAGGTTTTGCATACTTAATTAGGGTTTATTACTCCTCGTACTTTTTGTACATACTATAGACGAAATACAAATTTTATATACATTTTTCCACAAAATCAGTATCCGCTAATTTCTAATCACTCTCATACAATACTCTCTTGTGTTCATATTTAAACGCTGCCAATTTCAAACTTTTCAAGGACTGGGGGACCTGATTATAATGTTCAAATATCATGTAAGAAAAAGAAGATTTGAATTTAAAAGTTCGATGAATTAGAGGTGAAACATGTCCTCTAAAACGTGTATTTATATTATGTAGATCACAACGGAACTTAATTTTGTTGTATTAATATGGTGGATTTTATGATTTTGTGATTAAGCGTTACCAAATGTAAGTGCCTTCTCTTTTCCATGCTTAACCAATTAGCGTCCCTCAATTTGTGACTTATCCTCTGAAATTTTCGTATTCCATATACAGTGTGACCCACTTAAGATCGCAACACCCAGTTATAGCGTTTAATTGACATTTGAATAAATTAAAATTTTGGTGGTTTAAAAAGGTCGGCAAGAGGACTATTTTTACTTATTAACATTTCATCAATGTCAGTAGTGTACATTTTAAGGGGGCTTCAAAACGTCGATTTTTCAAAAAAGTTATTAGCGATTTTTTTTTGGATTTTCGGTTACCCCACTGTAAAGTATAGTAGAGTATCTCTTGAAACCCCTAAATCCAAATTTTGAGTAATGTTACTTCACTGGTGTCTGAGAGGTTTTATGAACTCCACATTTTTGTGTTCAGTGAAAAACAATTAGTTGAGTGGTTGTCCTTAGCAATATTTGATTTTATGTCAGTAGCGTACGTCTATATGAGACGTGTTTTAAAAAATAGTAGTTGCAACTTTCTCTTACATTTTGACCGCATTGTAAAGAGCACCCTTAAAAACCACTAACATAATCTCCTGATGATGCTGACATGGTCAGCGAAACGCGCGTCGAGAATGGAGTAGTAATATACAATTCGAGTCATATTAGTTACCTGTCTTTGGTGTACTACGTGGGGACTTCTGAAAATCGTGTTTTAGAAAATCCTGTAGGACTAAATACATTTATTTTGGATTAAATAAATAAACAAAATTTTTATGAAATTTCAACTACACCAATTTAAAAATAAGCAAACACTATAAAATCAAAAATTAACTTAAATAGCGGTGGCTTCTACCAAACCTCCATTAAGTTCAATACATTTGTCATATTCTTTCCTTATGATCTGCACTGCATTCCTTATCTGTTGGGGTGTGATTTCTGCACAAGCTCGACGTATTCTTGCGCGAAGGTCCACCCGATTTGTTGGACGTAATTTGTAGACCTTTTGAGTTACAATACCCCATAGGAAAAATCTAGAGTTGTAAGATCGGGGGATCTGGGCGGCCAATGAATTAGTGGACTGTCTCGGCCTATCCTACGGTTCGAAAAATTTGCATTTAGCCTTTGCTTAACAATCCTTGCATTGTGGATTGAGCTACCGTCTAACTGAAAATACAAATTTTGTCTTGTCGCAAGTGGAAGTTTCATCAAATATTTCATTTCTTAAAAACTCCAAAAAATTGTGCATTGAGGTTTCCGTCGAAAAAGAGTCCAATTATTTAGTATTTAAATATTCTGCATTGACCTTCTCAGAATATTGTCGTTTACAGTTTATCGCCCAGTACCGTATGTTTTGGGGCGAAACAACCCCATTTGTTGAACACGTAGCTTCAACACTGTAGAGAATATATTCCAAAAAATGTCTATTATTAAGATAATCTCCTTAATAATAATATTTTTTCACCATGTAAATTCACAAATATACGTACATAAAAATCTCATTAAATTTAGAAAACCCACAGGAGGGCAAGCCCTCATGCGTGGCATAGAATAAAACATTTAAAAACAAGTATGTGTATAAATCTTGAACATCACCTAGACAATCTAAAATTAAAATTAAAATTGCATTGTTGAGTTTGATTGATACTCTAATAATCGTGATAATTTTAAAAAATTTACACAATTTCATAAAGCAACTAAACAACTATGTAAGTGAATAAATAAATAAACCCTAAGGTATCCGAGAGGTGTGGATACACCTGTTTAGGCAAAACACAATTAAAAATACCAAGTCAAAACAAAGACATTAAATTTAACATTACTGCATCTTATTGAACAGTTTTGAATAAAATAAATAAAATAAAACTAGGACCAAAGTAAATATATGTATATATGGACAATATTAGATTTAAGCGAACGCAGAAATTTGAGTAAACGTAACTTCCATATTTTTAAAGTAGGTGAAGTAATATGTTAAGTGAATAAAAATCACGAGTACTCAGTGTGTATATGTTTATTAATATGTAGCTAAGCGCTTTCGGCCTTTAGGCCATTATCAAAGTTGTCCTGTAAAGTTACAATGTTTGTAAAATTTTTGAAAAAAACAATTTAAAAAGTTGAACTCACGTCATAAAAAAATCCAAAAACAGGTGTCAAAAAACACCCAGCTGATAAAAACGAAACAATGTATGAAGTTACGTCATTGTTACAATTATATCATTAGAAAAAACATTAAAATAACCCTTTAAGAGGGTGTACAATTATATTTACATGATGGAAATTACCATTCAGAAGTGTGTAAACTAAATGATATCCGATGACAAGCTTGACGTTAAAAATACGGTGGCTAACAAGCCAGCGTGCTTTAAAACTACAAGTGTATGACAATACAACATATTTGTGTAATGAACATTGAATCAAAGGTATGAATTGAATTGAAAAGATGAATAAATTCATATAGCGAACTGTAAATTGAAGGAAACCCTATATATTACTTTTATTTAAAATTCAAAAATGAAGGTAAAGATGTGATAAAACAAAAAAAATGAAAAATCTCCATTCAAATTCCCAACATTCATCTAATTTAGATGGATAGGAAAATCCCCTTCCACCTTTGATTGTATACTGAAAATTGACTTAGGGGTTGGATCCATTCCCCAGCCAGTCAGGAACAAGCGTAGTAAACCTAAACGTGTAAAATGCTAGATAACATAAATTAAAACATTTAGTTGTAAATACATCCATGGGGGAGTTTACATAATCTAGTGACGAAGGTGGGAAAGTACGCTGGCAAGGTGAACCCAACAGCTGATGGCATTCCATATGAATTAGATGTAAATGGTAAAGTGATTGTGACCTGATGACCCAAACTATGTCCCATACACAGCCCGGCGTCAAGAACACAATGTGATTATTGAATTTAGGTTAGTTGTTACACACCTAGACCCATACTAGGCATGTACAATAAGAGAATAATTCATAGGAGTATGTTAAGAGTGAAAGGGTAGGACAGAATTTGATAAGAGCTGCAAGATAAAGAACTTGTTGATGAACCCAACTATGACCCATACATAGCTGGGCTACACGGGAACAATGTGGTTAAGAAGTGATAGGTATGACAAACCTAGATCCATACTAGGCATGTGCAGGGAGAAACGGGGTGGGAGTGTAAAGAGAAGAAAGAGATGGTGTGTACTTATGACAAACCTAGATCCATACTAGGCATGTATAGAAGAGAAGAAATCAAGTAGGATGGCAGCTAAGCCAAGGCTGTGACAAACCTAGATCCATACTAGGCCTATCACGAACCAGGCATGCGCAGAAGAAGAAGAAAAATAAGGAAAAGTAAAAAGGAGGGTATGATTTGCTCAAATTTATAAAATATCTTATATGCTTAACCAAACTATGACCTATAGATAGCCTGGTGTCCGACGTACACTGTGGTAATCTAGAACCAGCTCCAAGAACAAACCCAGATCCATACTAGGCATGTCTCAGATAAGTTCCATGAGGGGGGGGGGGTTGTATTCCTATTATTAAATTTGGTTATTAACTAGTGAGACAAACTATGACCCATACATAGACTGGTGACTAGCCAACAATGTGTTTGAGAGATGATTGTAGAACTAACCGAAAGAATAAACCTAGACCTATACTAGGCGTATCCATGCATAGTTCTAGGGATGGGAAGAAAAATTAAGGTGTCTGAGACACAGTGTGTAATGCAGTGCTAGATGTGGTGCAAATGTGAAAGGTGAATAAGGTTGAGCAAACTTAAAGTAGAAGAAAGAAGAAATAGAGGTAAAGAATGGATAGAAGATAGGAAAGACTCATTCATTCGCCTTTTACGAATCAGCCGAGTGCTGGGCGAAATATTCTTGGTTCGGATCGCCACGGTGAGAATGTGAGTCGAAAGCCCTAGAGGACCACAAGGTTTTGAACAGAGGCTGAACACAATTAAGATGTACTTGTGTGTTAAGGCAGTGTTCTGAGTTAACATTCATTTCCCTGCGTATTTCTAGATCCTCAAGCAAGTCCATCTTTCTGAAGTTGTTCCTGGGAATGTTATGCAGGATTTTAGAGTTACGTGATGGAGAAAAGTTATGGTTATTGAACTTAATGTGGAAGCCGAAATTCGACGAAGTGGGTTTGTTAAGATGTTCCTTAATTCTAGTACGTAAAGCACGAGTAGTCATACCCACATAAGTGGATGGACAAGAATCACAAGTTAATTTATAAATACCACTTCTGTTAAGTTTATCAATAAGGTCTTTGTTCTTAGAGAAAACTGTGAAAATGGAACATTTAGATTTATAGGAGATTCTAACATCTTTAGGATTGTTAGTAATAATCTTTGAAATTTCATCTGAAACTTCACCACAATAAGTCAATGAACTATTCTGAGGCGGTTCGTTGTTGTGAACCTCAGGGTAGGCTAAATTCCTTCTCAACCTTCTTGTCGTCTTCGAGACCATACTCGAAGATCTAGAAATACTCAGGAAAATGAAGGTTAACTCAGAACACTGTCTCAACACTCAGGTACATCTTAATTGTAAATTTCAGCCTCCGTTCAAAACCTTGTGGTCCTCTAGGACTTTCGTCTCACCCTCTCACCGTGGCGATCCGGTCCAAGAATATTTCGCCCAGCACTCGTCTGATTCGTAAAAGGCGAATGAATGAGTCTTTCCTATCTTCTATCCATTCTTCACTTCTATTTCTTCTCTTCTACTACTTTAAGTTTGCTCAACCTTATCCACCTCTCACATTTGCACTACATCTATCACTGTATTACACACATTGTTCCAGACATCACGCTGTGTATGGGTCATAGTTAGTTCATCATGGCAACTTCTTATAAAGAAACTTTCATACTCTATACAACAACCAATTCACCTAATCTTTAATAAAAAATTTCTTCAGTTTTCTACCTGTTCGGGACGATAGCAATTTCTCTTTTGTTTTAAATTTCAATTGAAGTGAACTGTAATTTTATTAATAGTAATTAATTAAAAGCTGACATTTTACCTTTTACTTATTTCTCTCGGAGATTAACCGGCCGGCGCTGTATAGCGATGTCGTTTGAATCACACACCTTTGTACTCTGGTGCGCGGTGATTGTCTTACTACTACGATAATTTACACACACTCGGTACAAAACTTTGACGAGGTGAAAATGTCAACATTGCGCGGTTGAATTTAAAATATATAAGGCATATCTGGATTCAATCACGAACATTCTACCCCGCCAAATGCATGGGTGCATTTTGAGAAAAAAAGAATGAATGTAGATATTTGAGGAAGAAAATCAAGAAAATAATAAAGAACTAAAATTAATGATTGTGACACCTTGAAACTGTTGTATCTGGTTAGATATTTACAAAATATTAAAAATAAATACTACTAAAAAAAAGATTACTTATTGGAAGTATATTAATTGTCCTCTATCGTTGAAGGGGACAATTTGACCAAGGGACGCCTTAAAATTCCATTGGCGGCCCTAACGCTTACAACTCTAACAATACCATCTTGACCAGAATATAAAGCAGTGATTCGAGCCATGCGGGGGGAACATTATCCTCGTGAATCAAGACTAGTTGCCCTATTTTAGGAGAAGGAGATGTGGGCGTTACCCACTCTGACCGTTGTTGGAGAGTATGAAGATATTCTCGTTTCCAACGAGACCAAAAGTCTTGATGCATCTTTTGAAGAAGCTGCTAACGAGACAATTTATTCATAGAAATAGTTGAAAAATCAGGGAGAGGAAGAGTTTTTAAGGGTTTCAGAGTTAGAAAGTGACCAGGAGTGAGAGCATTGATGTCCTCTATATCATGTGTCAAAGGGGTGAGGGGCCGAGAATTCAGCAAGGCTTCAATCAATACTAAGACAGTGTAAAATTCTTCGTAAGTTAAAATTTGGTCTCCCACCACGCGTGTAAGATGGGTTTTCACTGATTTTATACCGGCTTCCCACAGACCATTGAAATGTGGTCCGGAAGGCGGACTGAAAGAAAACTGGCAGGTTACCTGCTCAGCAGCGGTTTTCATATATTCTTGAAGTTCTCTCGCGGCTCCAGTAAAATTGGTACCATTGTCGCAAAAGATGTGGGATACGCGACCACGACGAGAAATAAATCTTTGCAACGCGGCAAGAAAACCTTCAGAAGTTAGATTACTAACTAACTCAAGATGTTAAGCTTTTGTGGCACAACAAACAAAGAGACATATGTAGGCTTTGATTGTACGAACACCACGATATCTTGAAGGGGTAATGTAAAAGGGCCTCTAAAGTCAACACCACTCTGAGAAAACGCTTTAATCGAGTACAATCGGAATTTAGGTAAATTGCCCATAGGCGGGTGAAAAGACTGTTTCTGTTTCCAACAACGAATGCATTTTGAAGTGACGGAGTTTATGGCTCTTTTCGAAGAGACTATCCAAAAATATTGCGATATCAGGAATTGGGTGGTTTTTGGTCTGGCATGTAAATTCTTCTCGTGAAAATATCTAATGAGAATCGACGTTGAAGGAGAATTGCGGGGTAATAAGAGGGGGTATTTTGAAGCGTACGGTAAAGGAGCATGTTTTTATCGACCACCAATTCTGAGGAGATTGTCTTCATCCAGGAAGGTACCAAGTTTTCGAAGAGATTTTGAGAAGAATTTAGACGTTTGTTCTCTATGAAAATAATTATTTTGTGTATATATTACGAGACATAAAAGAGCGTCATGTAATTCGTTAGAAGTTAGGAAACCGGAGATTATAAATAAATCGTAAGGCATATGCTAAAACTCGCTGTGATGTAGCGAACGAGGAATGTCCATTTATAAGAGACTCCAAGAAAGAGGGTTCCAAGGACATAGATACAAGAGCTACAGTCCGTTCTTCTTCGGCAAGATCTTTTGAAGATAAGGACAGGGGTACGGTTGGGAAACAAAACGGATGGTCGTAGAGAAAGGAAGGACCATTCATCCACTCGGGTGAAGATAAAAATTCGGATGGTAGAACACCACGAGACGCAATATCAGAAGCATTTTGCTTAGAATTAATGTAATGCCATAGAATCGGAGAAATTTTAGACTGAATATAAGATATACGATTGACCACAAATATCTTTAATTTGTGGGGAGAGCTTTTAATCCAGTGTAATACAATTTGGGAATCCGACCATGCATAAGTTGGGATCTCGGTAAATTTAGGATATATATGTAGAACATAAGCAACTAACTTAGAAAGCAAAACAGCGGCACATAACTCAAGACGAGGAATGGTGCTACTTTGGATTTTGCACACAATAATTGAACAGAAAATTTACTCTCGGAATTCACGCACCGAAGATATAAGACGCAAGCATAGCCTCTTTCACTGGCGTCACAGAAACCATGTAATTCGACTAGAGGAAAATTGAAGAACAATAAATGGCGAGGTATGCGAACTTGAGACAGTAGAGTTAGTTCGATTTTATATTGTTCCCTAATTTAAATGATATCAAAAGATGGATATTCATCCCAAGATGTTCCAGCTAACCAGAGACGCTGAATTGAAAATTTTGTAAAGAAAGTTATAGGAGCTAGAAATCCTAGAGGATCATAGATTCGAGCTAATTCCGAAAGCATACAACGTTTGGTACAAGAAAGATCTTCTCGCGGTTGAATACAAAATGTAAAACAGTCCGAATGAGAAAACCAACGTAATCCAAGAACTTTGAGAGAGTTGTCCAAATCTGGTTCAAAACTTAGACTATGGGGATTAATAAAAGAAGTAGGTAAATTCGATAATAAGAGAGGTTCGTTTGAACACCATTTACGAAGATCAAAACCGCCAAGATACAAAAGAGAAATTAAATCTTCCATAAGCGTTTAAGCTTGTACAAAGTCATTCGAGCCAAAACAAAAATCATCAATATAAGAGCAAGTATGAATAATTTTAGCAGCTTGTGGAAAGTGATGTCCTTCGTCAAGTGCAAGTTGATGCAAAGTACGAAGAGCTAGAAATGGAGAAGAAGTAACACCATAAGTTAGAGTATTCACACGATACTCCCGAACACAATCATCTGTAGAAAATCTCCAAAAAATACGTTTAAAATTTCTATGCTCTTGACAAAGAAAAATCATACATTTGTTTGATGTCTGCGCACAAAACAAACTTGAGTAAACGAAAATTTAGTAAAATAGCAACAATGTCTTGTTGAAGCTTAGGCCCAACATACAAACAATCATTGAGGGATTTCTCGTTAGGAACTTTGGCAGATGCATTAAAAACTACACGTAATTTGGTACTAACACTATCAGGTTTGACCACACAATGGTGAGTAATATAATATTTACCATTCTCTTCGTTGTCAGCTGAAATCAACTCCATGTGACCTAGGTCGAGATACTCTCGCATAAAGGCAGAATATTGTTCATACAATTCGGGTTGCTTGAGCAGTCGGCGTTCAAGAGAGTGAAAACGATATAAAGCCAGATCTCGTATACCAGGAAACATAGGATTAATTTCCCGAAAAGGTAACGATACAACATATTGTCCTAACGGTTTACGAGAAAAATTATCTTTGAAAAGATTGTCACACAAAATATCATCGGAATTAAGGGGAATGACTTCAGGAACCGTTTCTATTTCCCAGAAAGTTTTCAAAGTAGTATCTAATGAGACCTTGGAAACGGTGTGGCATAATAGACAAGAGGATTCTTGACATGAATCGGACCCATGACAACGTAACCAAATACAGTGTTTATGGCGTCGGGTTCACCTGAATTTCCAGAGATCTTACCTCAGAGCAACAATTTAGGAAATACATCAGCTCCGATTAATAAGTCGATCGTTCCTGGTCGATAAAATTTAAAATCTGCTAGCGAAATATTAGTTAAGTGGGTCCACTTATTGGGATCGATTTTAAAATCAGGCATAGGATCACAAATTTTGTCTAAGACTAGAACATCAAAATTAAAAATAGGAAAGTCCCTAGTATGCGGACAAATTGAAAGGACAATCTTTCCAGTCTGCAGCTTAGAGTTCATAGAGGCGAGACCATTAACTTCAAGGGCACATTGAGACTGAGGGATACCTAAAGTGTTTAATGCTTTACGGGTGATAAAAGAAGTTTGGCTGCCGCAATCTAAAATAGTTCTTAATGGTCGCCTACTACCTTTAGTATCAAGAGCGTCAACCACAGCTGTGGATAACAAAACTCCCTTTTCAACAGGGGATTGGAGTCTAAATAAGCTAGTGGTACTTGATTGACTTGAAGACGGAAGGTTCGGGTTCAAGTTAGGGGGAGTGTCGGTAGAATTAGTGATTGGTGTATCGGAATGCAATAGAGTATGATGAGTCTTGGATTTGCAAGTCCGACAAGTATACTTAGAGCGACAGGAACGAATATCGTGAGAGGAACTCAAACAATTAAAGCATAGATGCGATTGTTTGCAAAAACGATGCCTTTCTGAAGGACTTTTACTTAAAAATTGATCACATTTGTAAATAGTATGGTTTTGTTTGCATAAAATACAATGTTGATTAGACAAATTAGTAACTAACAAAGTTGAAGAACGAGTTTTACAGGAAACTTTTGAAAATAAGGGTGGATCTTTCGATCGGAAATATTTCGATGAAGAAACATTTAAATTACTGGAGGCGTTCAACTGGGTTTCTAAAAATGCAACCAAGCTTGTGAAGGTGGGGATCTCTTGACTGATGTAACTAATATGTTTACTAAAATTCCTCCTAAAGAATGTCTAATACTTGTAAGAAAATTACTAGAAGATAAAAATATTAATCCAGGAATAATATCAGATATACTTAATTTATTTGATGTATGCATTAATCAGAATTATTTCACTTTTGACAATAAGATATATATTCAAAATAAAGGTTTACCAATGGGAAGCCCTATATCACCTATTTTAGCAAACATTTTTATGGACAATTTAGAAAGAAAGATCTTTGAAAGTAATATTTCGAAAAATATTTTATTTTGGTATAGATATGTGGATGACATATTAGCTTGTTTTATGGGTAGTGAGCGACAATTAGATGTGTTTTTCAACCACATCAATAATTTACACCCGAAAATTAAATTTACATTAGAAATTGAAGAAAATAGCTCAATCAATTTTCTTGATTTAAAAATTCAAAGAGTTAATGATGTACTTGATTATTCAATTTACCGAAAACCAACACAGACTGATGTGACAATTCCATTCAATTCTAGCCACCCTGTCTCACACAGACTAGCAGCATATAATTCAATGATACATAGAGCTTTTTCAGTTCCTATGAACAAATGTAATTTTGATAGAGAGATTAATACAATTAGACAAATAGCAACATCTAACGGTTATCCATTAGATATGATAAATAAACTAATTAGTAAAAAAGAGAAAAAAGTGGCATTACAACTAATATATCCTAAACAAGCTGATGAAATTAAAACTTATAAAACCATCACATATGCAGGAAATATTTCTAATAATATTTCAAAGATAATATCTTCAGCAACAAATGCAACAATTTCTTTTAAAATAGAAAGTAACGTTAGTACAAAATTGTTAAATGTAAAAACAAAAATACCACTATTAAAGAAGTCAGGTATATATAAACTCAAATGTCCAGAATGTAATGCTGTCTAATTGGGTCAGACCCTTAGGAATTTTGAAATACGATACAGTGAGCACTTACGAGCTTACAGATTAAAACAACCAGATAAATCTCACTACGCAAAACATCTACTTGACACCAATCATTCATTGACACCTAACACAGAACTAGAAGTGCTGCATATTTGTGAAAAGAAACAAGAACTGGATTTCCTTGAAGAACTGGAAATTAGAAGACATTTAAGAAACCCACAATATGAAGTTGTCAATGAACAGTTAAATCTAGGGAATTCTCCACTAATAAACTGTCTTATTAAGTGATAATTGTAAAGATCAGCAGATATAGTTTTCCTGGTTTTCTATATCATTGCACAGTTATACTGATCTTAATTGGAAAAATGATATCCAGGATATCACCATAGGGCTAATAATATCTAAGCTTCAATATTTGTAATATCACATCTTCTTCTTTTTTCTATAAACATATATTAAGCCAATCACAAGTTAGGTTACTTCTTGGTCTAGCCAAAAATATAACTACTAAACATCAGGTAGGCATAAAATGAAATGTAACTTCTGTCATTCTGACGATGATATTGATTTATCGAAACAATTGTCAATTTTTTAGAATTTTCAATAACTTGTATTATATTGTGGAAATAACTAGAGACCTTGAGTTTCATTTAAAAACACTAATGTGGGGATCTCTGTTGATTTATGTTCCATTTCAAAGAGACGTGCGATTTTTGGAGTTAATATAGAATATAACATATTAAACATAATTAAGTCCCAGGTAAACCGATCACTTGGAGAGCAGAAATACTTTCTAAAAATGTATCAATAAGTTTAGACAATGTTTCAGCAGTAACCATATTTAATTTTGGGGCCTGTTCAAGGGCATCCCAATGGGCTTTGGCACAACGTCTTTGATTGGTATATCGCTTGGTAATAAGGTCGTAAGCAATATCATAATTATCGGCAGTAATTTTTAAATTACGAATTGAACCTAGAGGGGGACCTTCTAACGACGCTTTTAAATACTTTAGTTTTTCTACATCTGGCATAGATTGGTTGTTGCGGATAAGAGAATCAAATAAATCTAAAAACGATGGGAATTCCTTTACGTCACCTGAGAATTTGGGAAGATCAATTTTTGATAATCAGATATTCGAATTAGTTTGTGAAAGAGCACTACTGTTAGCAGTAGATTGGGAACTGGAAATGTCGAAAAGCTCGGAACATATTAGTTTGGTTTGAAAATACTGCGATAAAAAAGCTGCACGAATTTGGTATTCAGCTTCGAGTTCTGGTGGATCTGGAAGCGCCATCAATTTGGCGATTACTGACTCATGATGTTCTACAAAAGTATCACGAATTGACTCTAATTCAGTTGCACGAATTTGTGAAAGAGGACGAACGGACTTGTCAGTCTTACTTTGATCGGCTAAACCGCTCAATATTTGAAGATCATTAAAGGCGATATTACGATGAAAACCATACTGTTGGACTCTATCCATTGTAAATAAAATAAACAGAAATATCGAAGCAAAGGAAGCAAATTTTCAATAAAATGTTGCGAATGAATTGAATTCAATTTCAAATGATATTGTACAAACTACCGGTTACTAACTGTAAAATTGGAAATGGGCAAATGATTTAATAGAATTGTTGAATCACCCTGTATAGCGAAAAGGATAGAAAAAGTGAAGTAAAACAAATAAGTAATAACCATGAAATTGAACAGTTGATAAGAAAAGAAAAAATGTGAGTTATCTATTTAGTATAAAAACACGCAGATGGCAAAAGGATAATAAAATAGAGATATAGCGAAAATTTTTTTGAATTATCACTCAAACTAGTTGACCAGAGAATATATGGGCTCACCCTGTATAAAATTGCACAAAATAATAACAGAATGAGAAAAAAAATGAAAACTATTGAGTAATCAATCAAAGAAAAACACGTCTGTTCAAATCTCCGTCTTGAAATTATAAAAATATTCAATAATCAAACGGCCAGTTTTTGTTCGGCAATATCAAGAAATTCAGGTACAATATCTTCAAGGTTACTCACTTTTGAAATAAAGTAGATCGATTTAAAAATTATTCGATTTAAAAATTATTGGAAATAGTAAAAATAAACAAACGTACATTTATAATGAAAATTTTGTTTTTAAATGAGAGTATTAAAGTGCCTTTTTTCTAGGCTAAAAAATAACTACTCAGGCTAAGAAGGACCAATGTTCGGGACGATAGCAATTTCCCTCCGTTTCTTCTCTCCTGTACATGTCTAGTATGGATCTAGGTTTGTCATAACTATCTAAAAACTTCATAACCACATTGTTTCCCTCTAACCTAGCTATATATGGGTCATAGTTGGTTTCACCAGTATACAAGTGTTCTATATCTTATAATTCTTATCATCTCCTATCCTTCCCTTTTACTCTTGACACACTCCTTTGACTTCTTCTCTTCTTGTGCATGCCTACATTATGTGAACTCCTCCATGGATGAATGTACGACCAAATGTTTAATTTATGTTATTTAGCACTTTGCACATATAGGTTTAATGCGCTTGGTTCCTCACTGGCTGGGGAATGGATCTAGCCCTTAAGTCACTTTTCTTTAGACAATCAAGAGGGGGGTGGGTGTTTTCTATTCATCTAAGTTGGATGATGTTTGGGAATTTCGAATTTGAATAATTTTTTAATTTTATCACAACTTCAATTTCATTCTTAAAATTTAAAATAAAAATAAAATATAAATTTTCCTTCGATTTTCAATTCACTATATTGATATTTTCATCCTTTTAAACATATATTTGATTCAATGTTCATCATACAAACACGTTGTATTATTACACACTAATTGTTTTACTGCACGTTGGCTTATTAGCCACCGTCTATTAACGTCAAACTTGTCATCACATATCATTTAGCTTATACTTTTATATAGGACGTTTTATTATGTGAATTTCAATTGTACACCCTCTTGATAGGGTATTTTTAACCATTTTATTCAAATAATGATCTAACATCGAAACATTTCATCATATTGTATGTAGTAGTCACAGAATTTGATGTTTTTTTGACACCTGTTGTACGATTTTTTATTGACGTTCAACTTCTTTGAATTGTTCTTTCAATTTTTACAAATATTATTATTTTATACGACAGCTTTGAGAATGGCCTAATGGCCGAAAGCGCTTAGCTGGAATTTTAATAATAAAATACACATTGAGTACTCGTCGTTTCATTCACTCAATTTATATCTAGTGTGTACGCCATATTCAGTTCTTCTTATACATCTTGTCTTATTATTATTGTGGTTAACTTCAAAATTCAATTTGTAATAAACCAACTGATAATCCGATGTGATATACAAGTCTCTGCTACCACAGTTACATGATGTGTACCTATTGGAAATCAAAAATAATGTCAATAAGTGATTCAATCGAGTTGGTTCGGTAATAATTTGTTTTAAATTGAATAACTGTACACAATTTAGAAAATCATTCACGTAAATTCAATTACTGTTTAATAGGTTGATATCTGCGAGGCATTCTTCTATGACAGAAAATTTTTTTTTAATTTTATACGGTGGCCTATATAGATTACCAAATGCAAACTTTTTATTAAATATTTCAAAGCTTATCCACAATTGTTCAAAATCGTTAGTATTCCCATAATTCAAAATATTATAAGTCAGTGTAGATAAATTGCCGTTCCGCCTCATCTACCAATTATATAGTTTCTAATGAGATTATAACCAGCTATCTGTACAAGATTATTATGAACATTATTGGTCTCACTAACTCCTATAACATTATATTTTTCATGCAAAATTAAGGTTTCAAATTCATGAAACTTATTTAATAGGCAGTTAGCGAAATCTTTCATACAAAAACAAGAAAAAAAATAAATAGGGAATTACTTTAGAGATAACAAAATATATATGGATAGCTCAAATTATTTTTGAATAACTGTGCTATTGGATCTAGTCTTTATTGAGCTTCCCTTAACACTACCTTTTGAATTATTCTGTGAGTTGACTGTTTTTATACAATTTCTCAGTTTCCTGGTGTGTGCGTTTCCATTTGTAGGCAATTTTGGTGTATATTATATTTTATTGTTCTGATTTTTCCTTTGGCTATCGTTTGCAACAAAAGTTTCCAAGTCAGAAGTGGGAGTGGATGGTTCACTACTTGGTCGTTTCATTTTGTTATCACTGTTTACAAGATCATCAACGGTAAGTCGATTACCGTTAACAACAAGTTTGTTACCGCGGATATAAAAATTAGCGCTCTGATCATTTTTCCTGAAATGCGCTAAATACCCTTTTAAAACGTTCAACTCCTCCCTTTGTACTACTGTCAAATCCTCTGTTATAAAGATTATAGTACCTTTCAAATTAGCTCTGGTTTCCAGGATATCTCTTTTCGTGTGGTATTTACTTAATTCTAGTTTAAGTACCGATTTATATTTACCCAGAGAGTAGTAATTATTTATATCCGTTACACTTAATTCAACTCCTATCTTAGATTTTAATTCATCAATGATATCCTGAGGTTGTAGTTCGTGCGCAGTTTTTCCAAGCCTGAAATAATGAGGTTCTTTTTTCTCTGCTGTCTACCAAGATATTCTAGTTTTTCTCTGAGCTCCTTCTTTTCCTTCGAATTATTCTCCTTTCTTTCTCCTCTATTTTTAATAGGACTCTCGTTTCTGATGAATCGATTGCACATTTTATTTCTGCTTTTGTATTATGTATTTCTTCGAGAAACTCACTTCTACAACTTAGAATTCCTTCTAAGACCTTCTTGATACTGTCATCTATAATTTTCTTCACAGTTTCCGCATTCATGTTACTACTTCTATAAATAATAAATAATTTACCGTGTGTGGAGACCTATTTTTGGTATCAGACCGATAACGACGACAGGTATTTCTTAACGAAAAATATCATAAGCAATTGGCTTTTTGGAAATGTTAAGTTAGTTTTTCTCATTTCCATATACTATAATGATGATTTGCAATATATTATAGATTATACGTAGTGTAAATTCATTGCGCACTATTACACTGTTCCTATTAAATTTATCTATTAGGATTTACTACGATTTTCTGCTTATGTATACTTTTACACCTCACTATGCTTCAACCATACACTCAGGGGACGTACAATCTAACTCAGAATCTGACATTTTAGTTAATAAATTGAACTTTAAAATAATTTTTTTTTATTGATGCCTCATATTACCTTTTTAAAGCACGCCTCAGCGTGTTTAAATCGAACTTTCAAACACGCGCGTTTTTTGAAGTCCCTATGATAACAACAACAACTTTAGAAACGTAAGTATCAATGACAACTTTTTTTATTAGTTTTTAAATTGTATATTTTCATTGGGAACCAATGTCTTATTTGGCAACGGTGTGTGGAAATAATAAAGTGTTTATAAAATTCGCCTGTATTTATTTCGACATATCGGAAAGTGCAGCGAAAATTAATTAACTAGAATTATAATTGTGTCAACAAAAGGTAAAAGTACGTAGTGCTAGAAAAAAAAACAAAGAAAAACGTTAGATTTTGTAAAAACATTTAAATAAATAGGTTAGAATTAGGTTACTGAAATAAAAAGCAATTGATTTAAGGCGAGTCCAAAACGATATAATTTGCGACGTTGTCAAATTTAAAAAATAAAGGACAAAATAAAGAAAGAAACTAGATATATATAATAAGTGGTTGGATAGATTAAGTATCTCCGAAGAGTTGATCTGGGTACCTTGGTCTTACGCTACCACGGAAATAATATAAACAAATAGTAGTTGAATACAAAATATAAACAAAATGGATAGTGATGATTATTCTACAGAGGATTCAAAGAAAAGAAAAATGGATGGATTATTTGAAGTTAGCAAGAGGACTAACAGAACCCCACCTAAAAGTAAAAAAGTTGAAAAATTAGATGAAATCTTAGCGTTAATGAAGGAAATGTCTGCAGATCAAAAGGTTATGAAATGGGAACAACAACTAATTAAAAACGAGATCAAAGAAACTAAAGATCAACAGGCTCTGTTTAACGAGGAAATATTAAAGTTGAAAGTTGAAAACGAAGTATTGAGAAAAGAAAACCAAGCAATTAAAAAAGAAAATGCAGAAATGAAAACAGAAATGGAAGAGATGAAAAAAACAATGGAAATTATAGATAAAGAAAGAAGAAAGAATAAAGTGATGATAAATGGATTGAAACTTGATACTAATGAGCCGTCGAAATTGGTGGAAAATGTCAGAAACTTTTTGAGTCAACAACTAAAAATAAATATCGAGCCTAAAGCAGTTTATAAGATAGGGGAGAAAATGTGTATAGTGGAATGTCAAAAAGAAGCTGATAAAGAAAGAATTATGGCAAATAAAGCTAAATTAAAGGAGAGGAAAGAAGAAAGAGTTTTTATAAATAATGATATGACAAAGAAGGAAAGAGAAAAACAAAAAGAGATTAGGATGTTTGCAAAATTAGAAAATCAAAAGGGAAAAGACGTAAAAATGGGATACAATAAGGTAACAGTAAATGGGCAAGAATGGAGATGGGATAAAGAAACAAATAGAATAAAAATACTGGAAAAAATACATCCAAAAAACTAAATAAAGAACCGGATATTCATGGTAACAGAGAAAAAGACACGGCAACGGAATTTGATAAGAATAAAGTAAAATTAGCAACGGAAATGTGGAGAATTGGAACATGGAATGTTAGAAGTATTTTAGGAAAAGAAAAAGAATTAGAAGAAGAGTTTGAAAATACAAACTTGAGAATACTAGCTATAACAGAGACAAAAAAAAGGACAAGGGATAGTGAAAATGGATAATGGTCATATACTCATATATAGTGGTATTGAAAATGAGAAAAGAGCGGCAGCCGGAGTTGCATGCATAATACATAGAAACTTAGAAGAACAAATTACTGGATGGACGGGATGGTCGGAAAGATTACTGGTGATGGAAATGAAGAATAAAAATATGGACACAAAAACTATAATAATTGTATATGGACCAAATCAAGACGATACAGTAGGAAATAAAGATAGGTTTTGGGAAGATCTAACTATGGCTACAGAAAATGCAAAAGGAAAAATAATTATACTTGGAGATTTGAATAGCAGAGTGGGAACAAAAGATGACATTTACAGAACAGTGATAGGAAAACATGGTGAAGCATTTAGGAATAATAATGGAGAACGGCTGTTGGATTTTTGCATATTACACAATTTTATTGTAACTAATACATTTTTCCAACATAAAGACATACATAAATATACACGTGTGATGGAAAGCAGAAATGAAAGGTCAATAATAGATTACATATTAGTGGAAAAGAGAAATAGAAAGGAAGTATTGGATACCAAAGTTATAAGAGGACCAGAAATGGGAAGTGACCACTATTTACTTGTAACAAAAATAAGAGAACAAGTAGAAATTACAAATCATAATAGACAAAAAGTAGAAAAAAGAATAGAATATGAATCGGTCAGATCATACAAACTTCAAAACAAAGATATGGCAAAGAAATACGAAATGGCATTATCAGGAAAGTTCTTAAATAATTGTGATATAATGAAAAATGGTAATTTAGAAGAAATGTGGGATTATTTCAAAAAAACCGTTTTGGAAACCGCTAAAGAAATATGTGGTTGTAGCAAGAAAACTAATAAGAAAAAACAAACAGCTTGGTGGACGGACGAAATTAAAATAAAAGTAGAATTAAAAAAAGAAGCGTGGAAAATATATATAAATAACAAAACAACGGAAAACTATGGAGTGTACAAAGAGAAGAGGAAAAAGGTAAAAGAGATGGTAGCAGTAGCTAAAAGAAATCAGTGGAAAGAATTTGGCGAAAAAATGGAAAGCAATAGTAAATCAAATCAAAAACTGTTTTACAAAACATTGAAGTCATTAAGAAAAGAAAAACCACAAGAAATAATATGGATAAAAAATAAAAAAGGAGATATACTAAGAAATGAAAACGAAGTAATTGATAGATGGAAAGAGTATTTTGAGGAATTACTAGGAGCAGACAACAGAATTCAGGACATTAACAAAAAAAAAGGATGCAATAATAGAAAATAAAGACATTGTAACTCTAAAAGAATTACAGGAAATAATAGATGAATTGAAAAATGGAAAATCTCTAGGAATTGATAAATTAGCTGCAGAAATGTTCAAGAATTTAGGGGAGACAGGAACAAAAACATTATTGAAAATATACAACACGGCGTGGAGTGAAGAACAGATTCCAGAAGATTGGAAGACAGCCTTAATAGTTCCAATATATAAAAAGGGGAATAGACAAGACTGCAATAATTATAGAGGAATAAATCTACTTAGTACAGCTATGAAAGTCTACGAGAAGATTATAGACAGTAAGATAAGACCAGGGATAGAAAATACTTTCGAAGAATCGCAAAGTGGATTTAGAAGAGGACGAAGCATCCAAGACCACATATTCACAGTGAAACAGATAATTGAGAAGTTCTCACAATAAGAGAATGAGGTATATAAGGTATTTATAGACATGGAAAAAGCTTTTGACAAAGTACCAAGGGAGAAGTTATGGAAAGTACTAGAAGGAAGGGGAGTAAATTACAAAATAATAGATATAATCAAAAACATTTACAAAAATAATAGAAACTGTGTAATATACAGGAATAAAACATCAGAACCATTTTCAACACAAGAAGGATTAAGGCAAGGAGGGGAACTAAGTCCATTATTATTTACAATTTTTATTGATGAAATAATTAAAAAATCGTCAACCAAAATGGCAAAACTACACATTGGATACAGACATTTAGGAAGAGTGGATATATCAGAAGCAGCTTTTGCAGATGATTTAATAATTATGGCAGGGAAAGAGAAGGATCTACAAAAGAATATGGAAATATGGAGCACGGTATCGGAAGAATTTGGAATGACAGTGAATCAAAGTAAAACCAAAGTTATGGTTATAGGACCGAAACAAAAACATCTAAATATACATTTAGATGGAATAAAAATTGAGCAAGTTAGAAGATATAAATACTTGGGAGTAGAAATAGAAGAAAATGGAACACATGATGTCGAAATTAACAATAGAGTACAAAAAACGATGAAACTTTATCACACGATGAACTCGACATTCATAAATAAAAAAGAAATTTCCAAGAAAACGAAGTTAAATGTATTTAAAACAATTTACCGGCCAATATTAACATTCGGATGTGAATCTTGGGTATTAACAAAGAGACAAAAGAGCCAAATACAAGCAGTTGAGATGAAGTATCTTAGGCGAGTTAAAGGAGTCACAAAGAAAGACAAACTAAGAAGTACGAAAATAAGAGAAGACCTTGAAATAGAATCAACACTTAAATTTATTGAACAGAGACAATTAAGCTGGTGGGGACATTTACAAAGAATTAACGATACAAGACCAGTTAAAAAAGTATGGCAATCAAAAATACAAAAAAGAACGAAAAAGGGAAGACCAAAACAAACATGGGATGGTGTTATGGTAGGCATAATGCAAGAAAAAGGAAAAACATGGACAGAGGCAAAAACAATGGCAAGAGATAAAAAACAATGGGCTAAATTTGTACATGAATAAAATTCTATTTGAACCAAAGCATCGATAAAAAATGGATATACGTTTTAAGTATAATGCGATGTAATTGAAATAAGTATAATTGTAAAAGTATACCCTACACCATATACTATGGTAATTGGGTTTCTGATAATATATATATATATATATATATATATATTCATTGGGAACCAATGTCTTATTTGGTTTTTTCTGCAAAATTTATTTATATGTTCATATATACATTGTATCCTTCTAAATATAAATAAAGAAACTTTTTGATTATTGATCTGACAGCAGTACCTCGTAACGGCAAATAAAAATAAATACTATTTGACTTTCACGAAACTTGGCTGGACATCGAGGACGGACTTCCATTTTTTTGTAGTAATAATATAATAATAATATTCCATGATTTCAAAGTGCGCCAATAAAAAAAATAGCGTAAAGTATTCGTGGATAACTGGTCTTTCAAACACTTGCTCTATTTCGAGCACTCTGGCTGCGCCGTCGTGCTCCAAAAATCGCGCGTGTTTGAAAGACCTCTTTATCCACTTATACTTTAATATACTAATATCATAACAATATCGATTGATAATTATTCGACTTATTAATCAAATATCAACTGACATTTATAAAATCAACATCTTGACAATTTAATTTTGAAAACAAGTGTTTTATTGAAATATTTTTTATTTCTCACAATTTATATGTATTTGAAGAGAAAATTAAAGAGAATATACTTTTATAACACATCTGTATTTGCAAATTTATAGAATCGTCATAAAAATATCACTTTTACTCCTAATAAAACAGTATGCTACTTATGTGACGCCCTCGTTTTAGACGCCGTATCCGCATTCTGGCGCGGAGGCATATTTTCAGCGTCAAATTAAAATTGTAAGTAATAAAAATAGAGTTCCGGGAAGTGAATTTTTTCATGTGGAATTCCCTCCTCTTTAAGAATTTTATTTCTGAACTTCTTATATGTTTATAGTTTTTGAAATATTCGCAAAAATGTAACTCTACATTTTTTCATATTTATTTCTTTATAAATAATTTTTAATGCACAAGATGATTCAAAACGCGTAGTTCTTTCTAATAAAGTCTTACCATCACTACATACAAGGAAGTTGCGAATTTTTCTATGTTATTATATTAAATGTATGTCTTAATTTTAACAGTGTATGATATTTAATCACGTTTTATGACTTTTTGCCTGAAGTCTCCCAACATGTACAGCTTGAAAATTTCAAATTAATATATTTTTCAAAAGTTAATATCTATTCACCAAAATCGTTGATAAACTGTGCTTCTTAAGACAGGTATATTTTTACTTTGTTATTCATAAGGTTAATCTGTTTTTCCTAGAAAGGTAGTTTTTATTTAAGAATTCGTAGGGATTTATTTTTATTATAATACCTGCCATAAACAATATGCCTGAAGAAAAGGCACATAAATATAATGTAATTGTTCATCGATAAACCCATCTTTAGAACTTGAATTTTAAGGTAAATTTTTTATTTATCACTCATTTGGAATATCTTTCAATCTTCTATGAACGGCAAAAAATAAGGGTGGACTTGACCATAATTCGCATAGAACTTAAAATTGGTACAGACTTTGAGTACACTGTCATAAATAATATATCGAAAGTCTCCAAAATGTTATAACAAGAGAGGGAGACCGCCTATTATATCTAATCCTACCCATTGTTTTCGTTCATTTACCTCTTTGATAGTTAAGGAAAAATTGATTTATTTGCGGATCGCTAATTTGTCGTTGAATCTCTATATATTGTTTGCAGATTGTATAGAAATTTCCGGAAATTACGAAAGACCCACATACTTTGGTTTTCGTATCAGGTATTTTAACCAATAACATGGTACTTAAATCATCAATGTCACTAATTTTAAGATTTTTTCACTCTTGTCTCCTACAAGCTCCACATATTCCAACAATTGCAATAATCTTAGAATAAAAGTATTATAATTAGGCACATTTATGTTAAGAACCATTTATTCGAAATATGAGTTTTACAATATAGTTCGTAATTATATAGAATGAATGGCGGAATGAACAATAAGTGAGTGAACACTTGCTTCGTCATACATATAACATAAAATAAAACAATTACATACAATATAAATATAAAATAGGTAGCGATAATTAAAATATAGAAACTATACCCAAATATCTAAAACAATGTTCAAATTGTAATACATAATGGAAGGGTAAGTATTAGTTTTTCCTTAAGACTAGACACAGTTTTGTATACTCTAATTAAGATTTTATATGTCAGTGCTTATCATTTCAACTTCACAAGGTATGTAATAGTAATCCTTGGTGTATCAAAAATATTAATTTTAAGTGTTTTTTTGAATTGATTGATTTATAATCTTTTCACATTTTCAAATAGTGAGTTATAAAATTTTGGGACCATAAATGAGTACGATCGTTGAGTTATTCATTTAATACAAAAGAGCGCAATTTTAATATACTCCAAATATATTCTGCAATCTTCTTAGCTTCCAAAATTGATATACCTATTATTTAAGGCATGCAGGAGTGAGTCTACATTTACAAGGCAAGACATATTTGGTTTCATTGATGTATAAATTGGACAATCAAATAGTATTTCAAAAATAGTTTTCTTTTCATGTGTATTCCAAATAGTACAATCTAATTCGGGGTCAACAGTGTATCATCCAATACCATTTAACGTAAATTTAATTGAAAAACGATTAGACATACGCAACTGGGCAAGAGTACGGGTAACCTGGATAGGTAATTTTAAAAACAAATATGTGCTAGGTTCACAAGTGGTAGGAAAAGAAGAATATAAATACATGAAAGAATAACTAGTCGCCATACTTACATCTGATTCATGTAAGTATGTAAAATATTTTGACAACAACACTTTCCTTTGCGAACTAAAAGAAGGGTGATCTAAATTATTCCATAAATGAACACAATCAATATCAACAAAAAACTTTTTCACCTGCATTATCCAGTTGTACTTCATATTTGTGGAATTAACCAATCGCAATTGTTGTTTCATACAAAGTTTGGGGTATCGATGATTATCCGTTATCATTGTTTTTTGTATCCAATTAGAGACATTTTAAAAATATTAAATGCAAACTTGACTCTTCCAGTCTCTAAACGGATTATAGCATCTGGTGTATTGACGGGGACTAAAATGACTCTTTTCAGGAAATATAACTGTACTCATTCCAATATGTCTAAGTACCTTAGACTCCAGACAGAAATACACTTAGACATTACACTAAGGAAAAGTAACTCAATTTGATTCTAGGTTGCCAACTATCAATTTTAGTTCTAGCCATTATTGGTAGGAGAGAATCTATAGCCTGTTTACATTTGTTGGCGGTAGAATGGGCCATTTCATTAAAGAGACTCGACGAAGTAAATACTACACCTAGATATGTATATTTATTAGTTGTAGAGATCAGCTGGTTATTAAAGTAAAAATTATAGTTGAGTTTCCGGAAACCCCCTCGTGAGAATTGCATAATTTTTGTTTTCTGTAAATTAACAGTTACTTTCTTCGTAATGGTATATTTTTTTAAAATTTTCAATTTTTTAACCACCTCAATTTCAGAATGTGCCAAAATGACCAGATCGTCTGCATACATAAGGGACAAAACGTCATCTTTGTCATCAATATTTACACCTCGAGCACCGTTATTATCAAAAAAGCTTTCGAAATCGGCTATAAACCGTGCAAACAATAAGGGGCTGAGAGGTTCTCCCTGTAGCACGCCCGTTATCACTTCAAATGGTTTCGATCACCCATCAGAGCATTTAATCTGCACTGTTGTATGCGAGTAGAGCATTTGTATTATCCGGATAATTTTTGATGATACTCCCAAATCAAATAACTTGCTCCACAGATCCGCATGATCAACAGAGTCGAAGGCTCTTTTGAAATCAACAAAAAATGCGAACAATTTTCGTCTTCTATGCCTTATATGTAAATTAATCACACTGGACAAGGTAGACATTATCTTGACAACCTCGACCTAAGCGAAAGCCGGCATGACATTCTGGCAAAATACTACATTCATCCGACAGTCTGTTTAGAATAAGGGAAGTGAATATTTTGGCACAACAGTTAACAACAGTTAATCCCTTTTAGTTTCCAGTTTTCTTACACTTATGGGTTTTTGCATCATGATTGCGTCTAGGATATTGTGGTAAGCTCTTTTGCTTATGCCTAAAGCAATAAAACATTTTTAGTTTTGCTCTATAGCGAAACTTCTAAAACATACATGTTATGTTTGGCTATTTCTCTTTTCCATTTGGACTTATCGACCACATTCTTTTGGTTTTTTGTCTCTACAGGAAGAATTTGACGCTCCATTCGGTTTAAATATAAATAATAGTATTGGCAGAGTGGACATAGAGAGTTGCTGAAATCATATTTATAGGTCTCCTCAATTTTGATGAAATGCAACCTTTTTCTACGAATCTGAGACATGAAGAGCATTTATAGCATTCGTCTTCAACATCTACAACATTTCTCCCACAAGACAAACATAGCTCTTTCATGTTCTCTGATTTGGAGATTAAATATTGCTGCAAATCTTCTACATATTTATCGGGATCAAAGGTATGCTGAATGTTTTTTTCATTCAAAATACAGTTTATGAAATAAATAACGAAGGAACCGTAGTTATAACCATCAGATTGTAACGGATGAATTACATTTTTCACTTCGAAGCCCATCATTGTTGCAGTATTATTCTCTCTATATTTATTTAGTAATTGAAAAAAGTCGTTTAGTCTATCAAACATTTCAATTCTTTTACTCGTTTTGGATCGGTTAGGATCGATGTAAGTGAACTCTCTTTTTCTAAAGTCGGCAATTATCAATGTATAATGATAATCATGAAGAAGAGGAATTATATTGGTTTTTCATATATATCGCTGAAAAAATCATTTTTGAGTTAATCCTCGTGGAAATCATTTGCGCGGTAAATTACCATTTCTGACTGATACACTGACCAAATTTTTATAGTTTTGTTTTGTTCTAGCCTATCATAATACATCAAATTCGTACATGTGAATAAGGCTGTATTCGAAATAAATTTCCTAGGAGACAAAGTTGAAAAGTCCTCTATAGTTAGCGCTGGACATTTATATTTACGATCGTATTTGGCGACAATATAATTACTAAGATATTTATTATTGACATAATATCTCGGAGCTGTGATGAGGCCATTATCTTGAATGAAAAATTTGGTGGCATCCGTTTTATTCAGTAGAAAAGGATCATTCCTAGATTTCCAGTAGGATTTGATCCCGAAATTTCTCACACATAAAGGAAGATAATATACAAAATCCTCAGAATCGTATGATTCGTTTTCATCCAGTCCGTTGGTATTACAGGCTAAGTGTACCCATCTATCGCAAGCTAACCATTTCACACCCTCCTTGTTTTCAAATTCACTACATATCGGAAAACTGTAATAAACATTTTCTGAAGCATTCAGAAATTTCGACGGTGTCTGCTGGTTCCGTTAATTTGCGAGTTGAGAAGTTTCCACTTGTTAATAGATCCAAAAAATGTATAACCAGTATACCTCAATCAAATGGAGACTGAACAGTGGTGTGTTCTTTTAACGTTATTGACCATCCCTTCTCTTCGATTTTCTCAAGCCATATATAGAGACTTTGTTTCATTATATAGTTTCAAAAATTCTCTAAATGACTGTAGATACTCTGTTCCCTCAATAATTGTTGTTCCATAGGGATTAAACATGGTTAAATACTTATTCTGCATATCCACCTCTATCAATACGAACTTCTCATCGAGAACGATGAAAGAAATATAAGTATATTTTTTGAAATTAGGATATTTGTGATACATGAGCTTCCTTTTCATATCATGAAATGATCTCTCAGTCACCCAAACATCAACATTAGATTTTGCGTTATTTTTTCAGAGTATTATTTGACCTAGAATATCCAATAATTTAGGGGAGATAACTGAACGGTTTTCTCTTCTTCTAAAGAGTTGAATTCATCAGAGTTAATAAACTTTTCGACCGACTTCATGAATGGATAATATCCAATGTAGTAGGATAAATCATGACACAATTTATAATATTCTCTATCAGCAATCAATAGATTATCAAGTTTTGCAGGCACAATATCTTTCTGATTTGAATTACTTATGGCTATTTTCTTTTGAAGAAACCCGAGATATCTTCCCGAAAAGAATGTGTATTTGTGTTTCGGCTTTCTATCCCACTTTTCGACCGCATTAAGAATTTCCTCACTGCTTCACCTGATTGTTATATATCTGTTTTATTTTTCTTTGGTACAGTTGCCAAATTATTTTTTTCAATATTTAGATTAATTTCTTTGTCAATTTTTTCTACATGTGCTCTCACCTTACGGATAAATAATGAGGGGGGCAAGTATTTAGCTCCATTCATTACATTGTTCTTTAAAAAACCAAACCATCTCTCTATTAAAGCATTGCTAAGTCTTCTGTTTATTATGAGCGCTGACCATAAGGGGTAAAAAGGCATGTATCTTTCCAATATTTCTTGGAGTAACTTAGGGTTATACAGAATATTTGGTAATGCTGATTTAATTTTTGTACCGCACAAATAATTATTTTTGTATATACTTGAGAATAGTTTGAAAAATGGTGATCTCTTTCGCAAAGTTTTCATGTTTTTCAAATCCCAGGTACTGTTCTTCAATTTTTCGTCAAACAGGGAAATATCTATTTTTTCCACAAAATACATATTGAGATGTACCAACGCTTCATTGAATCGATCATCCTCTTTTTCGGAGGAAATAATTATCACGAAATATCGAAACCACTCTTCCGCTTCTTTTAATGTTTTGAGATTGAAAAACAGTGCAAAAATTGCCTTGGTGCGAAATATTGCTGTTTTTTCATCCTTTTCAAAATACTACTTAATGACAGCGAAAACATTTTTAATAAAATGAGCACAACAGAGTGAAATTTTAATCATCTTCTTTGGTATATCTTCATTGCGTTGCGCATAATCATAACATATATTTAGATATTCTTCTAAATTCATATTGTTGAATGATATAATTGGTGCATTTAGGTTGGCAAAACTGAAGTCACTTGCAAAAACATCAAAAAGTGGCCAGGTTTTATTGTCCATGCAGAATTTCTTGAATCTATTGAATAGATCCAAAATGGCAATTTGTGCCATGTTCAGAGGAAATCATTTCCACTATTGGACACAAACTTTTATTTTCTAGGCTTACTGCACCACAATAGTATAATATTCTTAAGCTTCCCTGTTGTTTAACAATTCCACCAGTAGCGTCAAAATGCAGAATTCGGGCTTTTGAAGTTTGAGCAATTCTGAGTTGTTCCTCGCTGAAAATGTTCACATTCAGAGGGGAACAAACCTGTTTAACAAAATTAATGTGATCCTTTTTGTATAGGAAAGCATCAAGTTCTGGATCTGTGTGCCGCTTCACTGCGCATTTTCCTAAGCGTGACCTCAGACTGGATATTTTATACAGTTGTGGCACAAAACCGATCAACATACATTAGTGATTTCTCACGTGTGACAAATAACTTGGAGTGCTCGATTTTCCTTTTTCCCCTTTATCCCATTTCCCAAAGAGCAAGTAATGGAATCTTAGAGGAACATTTTATTGGTAAGTTTTTAAAACCAATCATTTAAATTTTCATTTCTACAGTCCATTTTATTTAAATATTTTATTGAGCTATCGAACATTTTGGTCGTGTACGAGCACGGATTTCATTCTTTGAATCTATTTTGATAATTTTATCGGACATTTTATTTAGTATAAATTATTTGTTCACATTCAGGTTTTTTCAGCGCGGAAAAAACTGCATTGATAAAGAACATTTCCAGTTTCAAATTCACTCGGTTTTCGGGCGGTGTTGTCAGGTTTACTTAGAACAGCGGGTTTTAAGTCAAATAATTTTTGTCACAACTTACGTTTTTTTTTAATTCTCTGGTTAAATTCCTATACTTTACTTACGAGTTTGTTTATAAAAGTGGGGTATTCGGCTAACCATTGGTTAAGTTATATTGATTACAAACGCTCTATGATTTGTCCAAGAAGTTGGATTCGGAAACAAATAAGGAAAAATTTAGAATTCTTTATTTGTCTTTGGATTCTACTAGAGATTCGTTTATTTCGGTTTTAGATGAAATTAATATGGTGGGTTTTGACTCGAACCAGATTACGTACCGGATTATAATGTACTTATGAGTGCTAACGAACTTTGTTGCCACATAAAAAATGCATACTTAAAAAAGTTTGGAAAACCGGAAGAAAAAAAGGCCTTAAACGCTACCGTGGTGGAATCTAAGGTGCCTCAATTGCCAAAAATTGATCTACCCGAATTTTCCGGTGAGGTGCGGCAGTGGGAAACTTTCCATTCTTTATTTAAAAGTATGATTCATGACAATGCTAGTTTAACTAATTTAGACAAAATTCATTATTTAGTTGGACGTTTGCGTGGTCCAGCTTTGGGGGTTTGTGCATGTGTTTCAATTACCGGTGATAATTACGATATTGTTTACAATGCATTAAAAGATAAATATGAAAATAAGCGATACTTGGCGTATTCTTACTTGCAGCAAATATTGGAGTTTAAACCTATTGCCGGAGAATCTGAAAAAGGTTTAAATATATTTTTAGAGCGATTTGATGTGGCGGTGTCGGCTTTAAAAAAATTAAATTTACCTAATTTGTCGGAATTTATTCCATTTCAGTTAGCTTTAAGTAAGTTAGATAAAGATACTGTTAGAGCTTTTGAAATGAAATATAGGGACACTGACTTACCTACGTACACAGAACTTATACATTTTGTAAAAAGTCAGTCTAAAATTTTGAATTTTAATATTACTAAACCTTCTAGTTCAGGTGAAAGGGGTAGTTATGTGGTAAATCCGGTAAAATCACAAAAACCCATGGCAACCTTTGTTGCTACGGAAAACAAAGGTAGAAAAGGTACGTGCAATTTTTGTCACAAATCGGGATATCACCTTGGGGTTAAATGTGACAAGTTTAAAGCTATGTCGCCTTCAAAACGATACGAAACGGTAAGAGATAATAACTGGTGTTATAATTGCTTATCTTCGAGCCACGGGATGAGAAGTTGTCCGACGGAAAGGAGTTGCGTTGTTTGTACTAAAAAACACCATTTTTTATTACATACGGGTAAACCAGAGGCGGGTCGTTGTTTAAATGAAGAGGCGGCATCCCCAGCGGTTTTGTAAGGGGCTGTTTCCCCTCTAAATAATGATGAAATTTTAGATACTCACTTATGTGCCAAAGTTAGTGATCCAAATAATGTTAATAGTTATAGGACTTTACTTTCGACTGTGGTGGTTACGGGGGTAAATAGCGCGGCTAAAAATAGCACTGTTCGGTTGATTTTGGATTCGGGAAGCCAGGCAAATTTATTAACACTCGAGTGTTGTAAAAGGTTAGGATTGAAAATTTCAAAATATTGTTCTATTATTCAAGGTCTTGGCAATAGCCCTCAAGCGGTTAAGGGTATAACGACGTTAACAATTTCATCGCGATTTAATTTGGAAAACCGTTTCACGATTAATGCAATTTTAGTTGAAAAAATTACTGATAAGCTACCCAAGTTTAAAGTAGATTCCAATGTTTTACCCGACTTTCAAGGGGTGGCATTAGCTGATGATCGTTTTGACCAACCCGGAACGGTGGATGGTATTTTAGAGGCAGAGTTGTCTGCTACGATTTTAGTCCAAAATCGAATAGTGGGCGTATTGGGTTCACCGGTGGCAATACAAACGGCTTTCGGTTACGTTATAATGGGAAAAATACCTAGTGTGAATTCTCCACCTTTAGTACTTTTTTCAGTGCAAGAAGAGCAATCTATAGAACATCTTTTGACCCAGTTTTGGGAAGTTGAACAGGTGCCAAAACGTTTTTTAATGGATCCAACTGATGTTCAGTGTGAACACATATTTTCTAACACTTACAGTAGGGATGCTTCGGGACGTTATACAGTAGCGTTACCATTTAAAATTACACCGGATAATTTGGGCGATTCGCGTAGAAGCGCAGGGAACCGTTTATTTTCTTTAGAAAAAAGATTAGCAAAAGATCACACTTTACGTTTAGATTACAATAAAGTTATGCAGGATTTTTTAGATCAGGGGCATATGCATCTAGTAAATAATAGCTCGGATACTGGGTTGGCATATTACATTGCGCATCATTCTGTCATAAAACTTAGTAGTACCAGTACCCCTGTACGCATTGTACTTGACGCAAATGCACCTTCGGACAATGGTGTCTCTCTAAATGAGATCTTATACAGTGGCCCAAAATTACAAACGGATATTACAACTTTATTATTTAATTTTCGGTTATTTAAAGTGGCACTTACGGCGGATATTCGTCAAATGTATAGACAAATAAATATTATAACAATGGCGGTTTCGGCGGTTATTATGGCGGTCTGACCCTAAAGGTGATGTTCAAACCTATGAGCTAAAGGTAGTAGCTTTCGGTTTAAAAGCGTCGCCATATTTAGCACTACGCACTGTAAGGCAGCTTTTAGGGGATGAAGGTGGAAATTATCCCTTGGCTGCGCAGTACGCATTACGAGATCTTTATATGGATGACTTATGTTGTAGTGTTATTTTACTAGATTGTTTTCTAGGCCAACGTCCTTCGTTACTTACTGTAATTCGGCGATCATCAAATTTTATCAGCAATTATTTCAATGCCGTCGGCGAATCGCAAATGGTTTAAATATTCGACATCACTGTTTATGTCCTTTCCTTCCTAATTGAGTTTCTTGAAAGCGTATTTTAGTACTGCTGTGAATAGTTTAGGGGATATTGTATCGCCTTTCCTAATTCCACGTCCTATTCGGTATTTCCTCGTTGGTTCATGGATTTTGATTTGAGCGGTGGCGTGAGAATATATATGTTCTAATAATTTTGCGTATCTATAGTCTATTCTACACTGTTGCAGGGCTGACAAATTTGCTGGGAGTTCTACTGTATCAAAGTCCTTTTTAACGTCGATAAATATAAAAACTAGCGGTTTATTGTACTCCACCGATTTTTCTATCAAGGTTTTGATTGTTTGTAAGTGGTCGTTTATCCCATATCCGCTTCTTATGCCTGCCTGTTCTCGAGGCTGATAAAAGTCTAACTTCCGTTCTAAGCGTTTAGATATTATCTTAGTAAACCACTTGTAGACGTGTGAGAGTAAGCTAATTGGTCTAAAGTTTTCTAAATTAGTTATATCTCCCTTTTATGCATTATAATTGTCACTGCATTATTCCATTTCGTTGGAATCACACCGTTCATTAACAGAGGTTAAAGAGTGAGAGTACGACTTTCAATAAATAATAAAAACCATTTGTTAAAAACTTTCTTAACTATTAATAAATCTCAGTTTTTCATCGCTGACTCAGAAAAAAACATTTTGAGGTTTGCGACGAACACTAAACTTTTTTAACGGAAGGCATTTTGCATGCTTATTCTAACTGATTGAAAATGTCATGATTTTAGTTAAATTTAATCTAATTTCCTTCATGCGATTCTTTATTTAAATATTATCACTGGCATTAGAAGAATGTTATTGTATTTGGTTTTTAATAAATAGGTAATTGTTTTAAAAAAATACTTTATATCAGCATTAGTTATTGCTCTATCATTTTGAAATAAGTATATTCCGAAAACGGTACACAGTATTAAATTTTACAAAGAGGACCTTTTTGGTGTAAAATTGAATGTTTTTTGAGTTCACATAAAATTTGGGCTACAAAATTCAACCTCAAAAAAGATATGTTTAAATTTGATTGTAACACCCTGTATATCAAATAACTCGTTAGTCATTAAACAGTCTAAGATATGTTGGTCAAGGACTATTGGAGTCAGCATTTAGACATACAACACTCTCAACTATATTTAATATTTACGTAAAATATTGTTTAAAAAGCGTTGAGTAAACAAATAGATAGAAGTTTTGGTTAGGACAAGTAAGTGGGTACGAATCATTATTAAAAATATATTGTAAAGATTAAGAGATCTTTTGGCGAGAAGAATAAATCATTATTGATTGAATCCAGAGTGAGCTCTTTTACCAATACCTTACATGACGATCTTTGGGATTGGAACTGGATGGTAACAAATTAAACTTGTAAATTATCATCAAACATATTATATTGCATGGAGTAAATAGAGATTGTTAGCATTAAAATGGGGAAGTCTTACTCCACGCATGAAGCCGTAGGAGAAAATGGAGTTGTAATTTCCAATTTCATTGTGCAAGAAAGGCAAATCCAATTGTCTGAAGATGCACGTGTGCTGATATATGTGGCAGTACTCATAAAGTTGGTGATTTCCATATGGGCGATGTAAAAACGGAATATGAAAACGAACATCAGGAGGAATTTGACACAGTCTAGACACAGTGTAGTGTAAATGTGGTGAGATTATATATTTTCCTAACCGATTCACATATTTTTCCGTTGCTGAATATTTATACATATATTTTTTATTTTCTACATATATGTTTTTTGCGTTATTTATTACTGCATATATTTTGAGATGTTATTTGTCTATACTGTATATTATGTACAGTAACGTGACTGCTTATTCTAAAACCGATCACACCAGATGTCCGTCGTTCCAGAAAAGTTAGACACAACATTAAATAGGTTAGCTGAAGAAATTAAAAATCAATCAAAAAGAGTTTTCAAAACAGTGAATTCACTCGTACTATAACTCTTTCATGGAATAAAATTGATGCTAATCGAAAAGCGAAGTGTCATTCGCAATTTTTATTAGTTAGGGATAGACTACTTAGGTCATTCCAGGTGCTAAAAATAAGATATAAAATTACTAGTTCATGCGTTCAATTAATAGATAAAAACATTTTTGAGGAAGATATTGAGAGTGCCGAAAGCGAATCCTTAGCCTTTGTCACAAGTAGATTTCATTAACTTAGCATGTAACTTATACCACAACAATTTGACGGAACTTTTGGGAATTTATTCGGGTTTTTAGATGCATTGGAATTGTTAAGAACTAATGTGAAGGAGGTTTATCATCCACTGCGGTAGCTTTCATAAAAACCAGGTTATCAGGCAAAGCCAGAGTAGCGGCAGCGGATGAAAATACTCTAGAAGGAATAATAACTGCTCTTACAACCAACGTATAAGGAGAAAATCCAGGGTTATTCTTAGCAAAGATTAGCAATCTAAAACAGATCAACAAAGACGCCGTGAAATATGCAGCTGAACTAGAAAAGCTAGCAGAATTTCTTAGGAACTCATATATCTCGGAAGGCATGCCAAGAGTGTTGGCAGAGAAGTACACGATAGAGGCAACAGTCAAGGCATTAAGTGAAAATGCCACACAAGAGAAAACTAGACGAACTTTAGCTGCGGGTAATTTTTCGTCGGTGGAAGAGGCCCTCACAAAGTTTGTAGAGGTGGACAACTCTTCAGAAAGGCTAACAACGGCTCTTAGTTATGAGATCAATAGGGGCAATGGAAGCAGGTTTAACAATAACGTTGGGTCCAGGTATAACCAGGGCAGAAATTACATCGGAAGGTCCAATCAAAATACTAGGTCGAATAATTACACTTGTAGAGGTAATAACTTCAAAGGTAATCAGTACAGGTGCTACAATGCAAGGGGTAGTGGTTGCAGAGCCAATTATAGAATCAGCAATCATGCTCAACATATTAGATGCATTGAGTGATCTGAAGGGTTGGGAAACTTTCCCGACCTCCAGCTACAACTGGGGGAACAGTAAATATAATTAAAAATATTTATCTTATAGATTTAGTGCTTTCCAATTTTGTAAAATTGTATACTAACATATCGGACACACTGCGCACATTCATTGTGGATACTGCTGAAGATATTCTAATTTTTAAAGAAACAAGTATTAACATCCCTCATTTAATAAACGATAATGTCACTATTAATATAAAAGGTGTAACAGCTGGACGTACTAAATCAATGAGTACAATTAATGCCTTATTATTCCATAAAAATGACGAAGTTTCGCATAAATTTCATGTTGTGTCAAAAGATTTTTCTATCCCGGCTGATGCAATTTTAGGAAGAGATTTTATTTCAAAATTTAAATGTAATCCTGACTACACTCGATGGTTAATGGCTATAAATTAGTTCAATAATTATTCTCCTGACCCAATTTTCAACAGCCCGAGTGACAACACACTCTCGATACCAACTAGATGTGAGGTTATGAGAGTTGTGGACCATTTTAAAGAGTTGAAGGAGGATGCTGTTGTAGAGCAACAAGGACTACAACATGGCATATATGTAGCTAGAGGGATAGTATCTAGCAATAGTCTATATGTTAGAGTATTAAATACAACAGAGGAAAGCCTAAATGTATCTACTGTTAATATAATCACTACAAGCCTTAGTAGCTTCAATGTATATACATTAAGCGGAAATTCGGAAGTAAGAGAGAAAGAATTGTTGGAGACTATAGATCAGGATATGCCAAATTATATTAAAACTGGTTTAAGCAAATTATGTATTGAATTTTCTGATGTGCTTGAGTTGAAAAACGACAAAATAATGTCAAACAATTTTTATTCACAAAAATTAAGGCTCAATGATCATACTACAGTATATATAAAAAATTACCGCAAACCGCACGCGCAGATATAAATAGGCAGAGTTGACAAATTATTAGATCACGGCATAGTCGAGCCGTCACGATCTGAGTACAATAGTCCTGTACTGTTAGTACCTAAAAAAGCATTAATGAAAATAAAGCATAGCGTATGTGCATATATTTTAAACAACTAAATAAAAAGTTGATACCTGATAAGTTTCCCTTACCTAGAATTGATAACATCTTGGATCAACTAGGCAGCGTAAAATGGTTTTCGGTGGTTAATTTAATATCGGAATTTCATCAAATCTCTCTAGATGTAACATCCAGAAATTATATATACATCATTCAGCACAGACGAGGGTGCGTTTAGGTTTACGAGGCTGCCTTTCGGGCTGAATGTAAGTCCTAACAGTTTCCAAAGAATGATAGCAATTGCGTTTACTGAACTCACTCCGGAAAAAGCGTTTTTGTATAAGAACAACTTAATAGTAATAAGTTTCTCAGAAAAACACAATCTTCAAAATTTGAGAAAGGTTTTTGAAACGTGTAGGAGCCACAACTTGAAATTAAATCCCCAATGATGTAAGTTTTTTCGTAAGGAAGTTACTTATTTGCGTCATAAAATAACAGATAAAAGGGTTAAGCTGGACGAAACTAAATGGAAAAGTAGCCCATAACAGTTAGTGCGGAAGAAGTGAAACAATTTGTAGCTTTTTGCAATTAATATAGGAGGTGTATCCCGAAATTCGCAGAAATTTGTCTACTATTAAATAAATTAACACGTGAAAACGTAAAATTTCCATGAACAAAAGAGTACGAAACTGCTTTTAATAAGTTGAAAAAATCACTTATTAAACCGCCAATATTGCAATATCTAAAATTTTCCAAACAATTTGTTTGGATTACAGATGCATTAAATGTTGCATGCTCCGCAATATTATGTCAAAATCACTATGGGATAGATTCACCTATAGCATATGCATAAAAAAGTTTTACTAAAACCGCGCTCAACAAACCTATAATTTTCGAAGAATAATCCGCCATTAATTGAGGTATTAAGGAATAAAGTATTTTAAATGTTACTTATATGCTGCACCTACATTTTTAGTGAAAACAGATCATAAATCTATTTCTCAAGTTTTTTGTCTACATCTGTCTTAAAATAAACAATACTATTGGCAGTATCAATATTCATCTCTCATTATCAACCTATAAGTAACATGTGATTGTAATATTTTTTGTAGGTCGCACGCTGACATCTAAAATTCGAATCATACCGTCAAATTTTAAGTGCAAAATAACTTAAGTAGTCTTCACTAAAAAATTTATTTGCCAAATTGGACCTAGTATAATCTATTATATTCGCATATAATGGCTATTATTCATGCAGGGCTAGCAGAATTAAAAGAGAACACACTTCCAATTAATCAACCTCTCACAATTTCCTAATTATTTCTCCATTTTTTCAATCTGATTAGAGTTTGAAGAAAATCAACGTGGTCTATTCAAAGGAGAATATACACTACTGTCCAAAGTTAACTCACCACCTCAAATTTACCATAAGTGTGAAAATATGTTTCTTCTGAACCCTTGATTGGATTCCGATTTTCACATAACAGGTCTGTTTCTGAGGAATTACTGTACTAATGTTTTCAGAGAAATGTTAACGTTTTATCCATATACGGGGTGTAAAAATAAAGATGTGTTTTTTCATATCAGCAACGAATAGATTTGGGAAAAGACGTTTAAAAAAAATGAAACAAAAAATTGGGTGTTGCAGTACCATAGCCCATTTAGTATTAGCTACTTTTGCTGGCAGATAGTAGGTAAACAGAACACAGAAACTGCTAAACAAAAATCTCATATGCCAACAGTATCAAATACGTTGCCATTACGTTAGACACCAAGCTAAAGATTTCTTGAAATTTTTCAAAGTATTCAAAGCACTGTCCTTGTGAGAAACTTCTAGAAAACAAAAATTTAGTGGGTTTGGGTGATAACAGCAGTATTGTAAGAACTTCTATAATTGGTAAATAGAACACAGACATTGCCAAACAAAGACTCCCATATGCTAACACTTTCAGATATGTTGCCATGACATTAGACACCAAGCTTCAGAGTTCTTAGAAAATATCAAAGTGTTCCAAGTACTGGCATTTCGAGAAAACTATGGAAGACAAAAATTCAGTGAGTTTGGAGGATGACAACAGTGATTTTTGTAAGACTCTGTATACTTTCTTCTGGAATTTAAACATCAAATAAATTATATGAAATTTTACTATTTTTTCAAAAATGAATGTGGTATCCCACCCCTATTGTAAGGTACATTCAAATTTGACGATAATGAAACAAGTGACCTTTCTAATATTTATGCTACCTGCTTCCGGAGTTATTCTAACAGTATATATTTTGGGAATTTCCCAAAACGTGTTGTAGGACATAATCCTTTCAGGGGATTAGTGCCGTTGTTACCTCTACAACTTTTCTATTGATCATTTACTATAAACCCTCTCCTTCTTTTTAATCTATTCATCTGAGACATTATATAGGGAGGTAGTTCATATTTATTTCTCAATTTAAAAGTGTTTTTAGGATTTGAAGCAACTTCGAATTTTGTGTGGTGAATTTGTAATTAGTGCGCTTTGCCTTCGCTTGATAGAAATACGTATATTCATATAATTGTGTTTGGATTTAGTGGAATTGGTTGGTGAGTATTTTTATTTCTATTTTTAAATGATTATTTGAATCTGTAATATGTTTACAAACGTTCATATTTGTTGAGATTGTCAGGTTTTAGAATAAACTCTACTTCTTTAAAATCAATGATTGACCTTGTTCTTTTATAAAAAGTTAATTATAGTTTTTAATCTTGTTCAAGCAATGATATTAATATTTCATTTTATATTTAACCTATTTTGTATTACCCAAGATTTGTAAACTATTTTAAAATGTCTTCTACGATAATTTCAATGAATTTCGCCGAAAATGTTTCATTTCAAGTTATAAGCTGTAGTCTATTCAAAACAAATTTGTGAAATTTTAATGAGACAGTGGCGGTTCGTATCATATTTTTGATACACCCTATATCTCAAGTTAACGACTTTTGCCTGCCATTCTTCATTAAACTTCCATCATAAAATGTACTCCAGAGGTCCGTAGTCCTCTTAACGGTAGCCCCGTCCTTTCACAAAAAAGTATTGTTTTCATAATCGGCGTTAGCTGTTGTCAATTTCGTTTAATTATTAATTCAGATGACTTGCATAATATTTTGTCTACGGAATGACCGGAAGCACTTTTCCTTAGATTATTATTGGCACGATGTACAGACAATTTGTGGTATTGTGCACTTCCATGATTTTCAAATGTTTCTATGGCTTTTTTGTTGAATTAAATTTTTTTAGAATACTGTGGATGTAACAGATAAAAAGAAAACGAAGTTTGAAAATAACACGTCTCCAATTATACGCTCTCAAAAACAACTAACTATATATTACATTACTATTAAAGTATCCGGTAGGTGTCAGTGTAGGTCAGTACAATGTTTAGCGATCTTTTGATCTATTTCCTAAAATTTTTTCATCCTCTAGAAGGTTATTTTGCCAAAACTCAAGACTCTGTCTAGTATTATGGCCCACGAATGACGTAGAAAAGAAGAAGCAACATAGGCCGAATCTTCTAATTTTGAATAAGTTAACCATTCTTATTTTGTGAGCCATCTTGCATTGAATCTTCTTTGATGTTCTTGTTTTTCTAAGGGAAATACAAAGTTCTTGAGTGGACTCCATCATTTTTCTAGTAACGGAAGTTTTTCGTTGTCATCTATCTCTTTGTGTGTAAAGTTGGCAATATACCTGTCGTGGACCTGGATAATATTACTTGATGCTGATGGAGTGGATGTTTTTTCTGCTGGTGTATTTTGTGGAACCGGCAATAAAGTAAGTTCACAGTTAATTGTACTTTCTGAAGAGGTTGAAGCGGAACATTGTGAAGTGGACTTAGCATTTTCAATAATTCTTGTTTTTTTTGGACAAGAAAGTTCCACAGTATATTCAAGCTTCCTTTATTGTTCAAGGATTTTGATAGACCAGCCTAAAAACAAAAGATTTTTGTCGAAAAATTCTCGTTCATATGATATAATTAATTGCCAAATATCGCAAGTTTTACCAACCTTCGCTATTTTAATATAATATATACAGTTTTTCAAATCAAATGCATAACAAACTCAAGAAATTGATTCCTTGTTCAAAAAAAACCTGAAGGGTATTTTGTCGTATAAATATTTTATCAAAAGTCAACCATTAGGGAGATATCGCGGTAGAAAGATGACGGATAAATAATGTTCTTATTTTTTAGTTTAAAAATAAAAAGCTATATAAAAATGAAATTTTCCGAAAATATTACTATTATCAAAACACATATTCTAAATATATTTTCTCTTTATTAATATTAATGCAAGTTGAAATGATTTACCTATATAATTCTTGTTAACTAAACTTCGAGAAAAATTTGAAATTAGAAACATTTTATCTATTGTGTTTTTTATAAAATAATAATAATAATAATATATCTTTTATTACGATAAATTTACAATTATTGGTCTTCCAAACATTATATCGCTACAAGAAATTACCGGGGAAATGAGGCGCAGCCTAGCTCGAGTAGCTACTCTACTGAACACCACTTTTCGGGAAAATTGTGTTTATATAACTAATAAAATGATTAGGCTTACTTGCTTACTATCGTACTCATTTTATGTAATAAAATAAAACGTGAATCATTACGTGCCAAAACTACCCAAAATAACCTTTTGATAGCAGTCAACTAAATTGTTTTTCCAATACAAATTTCACTATCCCCGCACTCGTAACAATTTACATTTTTTTAAGTTCAGTTAATAATGTAAGAGGTAGTCTATTTCACTTTCCTCTATTTTTTGAAAATATACAGGGAGTGTTCTTAAAATTTTCATAGTGATATTCCGTAGAATTTCAAATTCCATTATTCTATCGCTTTTTGTTTTTAAGTTAAAAAATAAAAGCATTATTGTTCCGCCATCTTTGTATGGCGATATCTCTCTAACGGTTGATTTTTGACCCAACTCTTTTATAACTGCCCTTTAATAATTTGAACAATGAATAACCTCCTTAAGTTTGTTGCATTTGTTTCGAAACACCATATAGAGGGCTATTTTTTGATTTTTATTAATTACTATTCCTGTTTTTGAAATAATAATAATTTTAAAATTTGTACTCAAATAACAAACTACTAATAAATCTTCAAACGACGTTTATCTAATTTATTGAATAGTTTCAGTTACTAAAAGTAGAGGTCGCATGCCTTTCATATTTTTTGGTTGCCTGTTGGCTTATAATAAAAATTAAAATAAATTAATTTTTTTGATAGTCAGATCAACTGGTTAGTAAATTGTAAATATTTATCAGTTCAAATCATTGGATACTGCCAATTTATAACACCTGTTGCTGAACTTACCTGCCTAAGAACATTTGCCAATCTATAGAGGCTTCTACCAATAAAAAATAATAATAATTAGCAAAATAGTGCACCTGTTACGACGTCTTAATGAAGAATACGGCAAAAGCCGAATGCTCGCTCAAGGTTGAAGTCGAAACTTCATCGCAAAGGCACTGGCCTCTGAATTTGAAAAAGTTTTCGTTAGTAGTACAAATGATACTAGTATTTCAATTTCTGTTTTAACATTTGTTGTATAGCATTTGTTTTTTGTCTCTCATTTTATTCAAATTGATTCTTAGTCCAGGAGGAATCGGCGCATGAGTACCGAAAACTATTCCACCTCAATTTTTTTATGCGATCCTCTTTGAATTGCCCTACTGATGACATAAATGCATGTTGCCATGGGGCAACCTAGTGCCATATTGTTTAAACCGAAATTGTTCAAACAATTGGAAGGAATTGTTATTTTTCAACCGGACAAATTTTTTTTTATTCTTTATTGAAATACGAATAAAAAAGGTCCTACGACTTTTCACGATAAAGTTAATATTTTTAGAGATATGAATTTTTAAAGGTTCGAAAAATCTCAAATTTGAGTACTTTTGACCCATGAAAAATATATTAAAAAAAATAAAATATAAATAATAATTTTTTTTAAATTCTTTATACAATAGTTAATAATATTTTTAATAGGGATTTAAGAAAATTTCATTGTTTATACCTGTTTTTTAATTGTTAATTTCGCGCGCTCACAAGTATGCGTCGCTACCTTTAAGTATCGCCGTCTCTCTCTGACTCATGCGCTGCATCGACCTCTCTGTGTCCTGAATCATTATTTATCATTTATCTAAGAAACCATTAACTTCATCAAGATTGGTAAAGAGAGCAATGTTATTAATAATTAAATTGTCTACAATTTGTTTTTAACAAAAGTAATTTAAGTATGAATCGGAACATGTAATTAAAATTACTTTTTTGTTATTATCATTCTAATTTATGCATTTTTATCAACAATAATAAGATATAATGGTATTTGAAAAATTTTTGGAATCACAATTATATATAAATAATAAGCTTTTGCTCAAAACATACATTTGGATAAATACATTGAATCCGGAATATAAAACATTAGATTTTACGAATTTCGGATACAAACTAGAGAATGATACTTTGCTAATACCTTTATTTATAAACAAAAGCCCATTTCCAACTGTTCAAAATCTAATGTTTTATATTCCGGATTCAATGCATTTTTCCAAATGTATGTTTGAGCAAAAGCTTATTATTTATATATAATCGTGATTCCAAAAATTTTTCAAATTCTATTATATCTTATTATTGTTGATAAAAATGCATAAATCACTATGATAATAACAAAAATGTTCCGATTCATACTTAAATTACTTTTGTTAAAAAAACAAATTGTAGACAATTTAATTATTAATAGCATTGCTCTCTTTACCAATCTTGATAAAGTTAATGGTTTTTTAGATAAATGATTAATAATGATTTAGGACACAGACCGTATGCAGCGCATGAGTCAGAGAGAGACGGCGATACTTAAAGGTAGCGACGCATAATTGTGAGCGCGCGAAATTACCAATTAAAAAACAGGTATAAACAATGAAATTTTCTTAAATCTCTATTAAGAATATTATTAACAATTGTATAAAGAATTTAAAAAAATTATTATTTATATTTTATTATATTTTTCATGGGTCAAAAGTACCCAAATTTGAGATTTTTCGAACCTTTAAAAATTCATATCTCTAAAAATATTAACTTTATCGTGAAAAGTCACAGGACCTTTTCTATTTGTATTTTAATAAAGAATACAAAAAAATTTGTCCGGTTGAAAAATAACAATTTCTTCCAATTGTTTAAACAATTTCGGTTTAAACAATATGGGACTAGGTTGCCCCATGGCAACTTGCATTTATATCATCAGTAGGGCAATTCAAAGAGGATCGCATAAAAAAATTGAGGTGGAATAGTTTTCGGTACTCATGCGCCGATTCCTCCTGGACTATCAAATTATAATATTTCGAATTGTTAGATAGTATTGGATCATTATATTTCATTTTCTCTGACATCTCTTTAATGTCTTTAAATGTTTCGTAGATTCGTTTTTCCAAAAACTACTGTAACTTCAAATTAGTGTAACTTGACTGAACAAAATTCTACGACTCTCAAAATTAAGAATAATAGTAGCAATAAATGATGTATAGAATTTCTAAAGTCAATGTTGTGAAGAGATATATCTTTAATCTCATTGATGACAAACGCCGCCCAATAGAGATTTTTTCTCGTTCAAGTCAACATAGGAAAGTAAAATTAACGTGCATACCAAACTCGCAATACTTGTAATATAATTTTCAGTGAATAATACTCATTTAGCCTGTCAATCTGAAAAAATTGTCTGTCCAGCATTTGAAACGGGGAGGTATGATGTTTTCTTGCCAGAAGTATTGGGTCGGGCATATTAGTAAGAATATGGAGTTAGTTTTACCATAAATTTTAAAATTCCTTTTTTGTGCTGTTGTTGGGTATTTTATTGAATATTCGGGAATTATACGACGCATTGTCCATAAAAGTTCACCTGAATATTAAGCAAAAGCTGTTCAACAAACCGTTTTTTAAACAAATCGGTTATCATATTTTCGTAATAATCGGCTGAAGACTTTGCTCATTTTTGGCCGACAAAAGCAACGTATTGGGTACAAAGTGCATGAAAAATAAAAAAGGAGTTTTCCTCTCGAACACTGCTTATTTAATAATAGTTTTTTGTGTCGCCAAGCCAACCGTACTTGACAACATCATACGTATCAAACCAAGTTTCGTCTAAACATATTTGGAATTCTTTTTCAATCACGGTACACTTTTATATTACGTAAATACTCCTGACTAAGCTCAACGATTCGCCAATATTCCATTATTACCATTTGATTTTCTAATTTCTTATATTTAAATTGAGTGAATGAAACGACGAGTACTCAGTTTATTATTAAAATTCAGCTAAGCGCTTTCGACCAATAGGCCATTCTCAAAGCTGTCGTCATAAAAAATCCTACAACAGGTGTCAAAAAACATCAAATGCATACAGAATGAAGAAATGTGATTTTACATCATTATTGGAATAAAATTATTTAAAAGATTAAAAATACCCTTTCAAGAGGGTGTACAATTATATTTCACATAATGAAACGTCCTATTTGAAAGTGTAAACTAAATGATATCTGATGACAAGTTTGACGTTAATAGCTATTATATATCTCAGGGTTCCTTGATATTTATATATTTATTCTATCTAGATAAAATTAAAATCCATGCAAATCAATTTTACTATATATTGAAATATTAATAAATTGGTTTTTTAACAAATGGTTTTCATATTTACAAAATAATTTATAAATTCCAGTACAAAATCTTAGTAAAGAGAACACCCTGTATGTCCATTTTTTATCATGTAATCAAAATTATTTAATTTTCATATTTCTTTTCGAATTATTCATACTTTTATACAGGGACTGTTCTTCGTGTTCATCAACAAAGATCTTTGTTTGAACTATACTTTTTATGCTAAATTCACTTTATAAAAAATATACTAATACCATAATTTATATAACATTCAATATCTTGAAATATGAAGAATTTTCAATGCCATACATAAATTAAAAATTTCAAAAATTAATTAGACCTTTTCAAATTATTTTCTTCTTCGTTTCAAATCTTCTAAGTATGGTTTGTATTCGTATAATAGTTTTCTAACTCCCTAACTTAATTCTGAAGGCTTGTTTTCATGCATTCTATTTTTTTTCAATATCTGTCACATTATTTCTGACAACATATCACAATACATCAAAATTACTCTTTAATTTATTCTTTTAGCTTCCTGTAGCTACGAATATCTTCATTATAACTATATTAAATAACAATTCTATCTAATTATAATTTTTTTAACTTTACTATTAAATAATATTATAAAAATAAATATATATAACACTTTTTCAGCATTTTTCACAGTATCTGATTTCTGGTAGACAGATAATTTTTTGCCGGGTTATAATTAACTTGTTCCAGAGCTTTTTCCAACTGTTCAAAATATTTTCCTATTTGTACACTAATAAACGCATGTGCTCTGGCAGGAGATGTTGACTTGGGTAACCTAAGTGAAATAATCGGATACGGCTTCGTAAATAGCTTTAATCAATCCCAGCCCGCCATCTTCTTCTCAGAATTAAACGAGTGTTTAATTTTGTTCTGGACAGTCATTTCATATGCAAGTTTGCGTACTTCTAAAGTCGTAAATCCAAAGGACCTATATTCCATGTTTTTAATGTGGTTAACAAGGTGGTTTTCTGCTCCTACACTTAAATTATTCGTTCCCTGACAGCATCGTCGTAATGTTCCAAAAGGAACACTGTAAGCTTTGGATGCTAACAATCAGCCCATTGTTTCAGATTTAACAGCTCTTATTAATGCTTTCATGTTATCTTCGTCTCATAGGAGACAATTACTTTTTCGTTGGTACTTTCCAACCGTTTTCACCTGAATCTGCAACACACCAACCAAATAATTAATTTTGTTACGTAAGGGCGAGTTGGTATATTATGCCAACTAGCCCGAAACTGTAGTATGCCAACTCGCCCGAAAATTATTTTTTTAAAATAAGACCGATTCACTCGCAACCACATTGCAACATAGCAACGGTTATACCATAGAATTTTAAGGTTAGGCATATGAAATCGATTTACGTTTGTTAAAATTATAAAAAATATTGGATGTTTATTTTTTGTGGTAAGTTATAAGAGTAAATTAAACATTTCTTACCTTCAAAAAACCAATATTGTAATTAACGTCTAATTTTATGATCGGAAGTAGCCACAAACACATTTGCTGGTTTATACACAATAGGTAAACAGAAGGATAACGTTAATTGCGCCGGAAACTTTTGAGAATCCCAGAAAATGCCAATATGCCAAATCGCCCATGCCACCTCAGACACATTTCCCTTACTATGTTTCTAAACCTCGTAGTTTTAGGATTAATATTTTGTTTTTGACTATTTTTTAGAGTTTGTGCATTTCCATAATCAGTATTCTTTTCCATTTTCATTGCATGTTTCGCATATTTCGTATCTAGTTTTTTCTGTTGCCCTTATAGTTATTCTTCGAATTTGCTTTTCAACGCTCTGTTCTTTTAGTGATATTCCTTCTATTGTACTTTGATTTCTTATTTTTTTGTAATTTTCACCCTGTTCTGATACTGTCCGTTATTCGTATTTGTTTGTGTATATTTTACCGATAATTATTAGTTTATTGTATCTCAAGAGGACTTCGTAACCTTTTTGTTTGGCTTCCTTTATTTTAGGTAAAAGGTCATTTCTTTCTTCTTATACGTTTTTTGGGAAGTCTTCATCGATCCAAATTTCCGACGTTTGAGATATGTCGCATTTCTGATATTTCTGTTTGTTAATCTTACTAATATTTGCCTGTTTCCGTTTTTATGTGTTTTCCTAGTTTTCTTGCTACCTGTATATCTTCGTCTTCTTTAATATTTACTCCTAGCTTCTGAATAATTATTTTTTATTTCATTTCTTATTCTCTCTCCATCTTTTCATCAATAATTTCTTTCATCACAATATTTTTCAATCTGACTTCTCTGTCCGGTTTTCCTATTCTATCATCCTGTTCTGCTACTTTTTCTTTCAACGTTTCTTTTTAATCTTCCATCTTATTCATTTCTATTTTGAAAAATCAAGCTTTCGTTAATTTTATTCATTTTTCCATCTATGTATGTATGCTTGATTAGTTACGATTCACTGAGACCTAAGAGGTCTTCTGTGGTGATTTGCCAAAAGCTGATATGTCGATTTTATTAAGTTTACAGGACGCCACTTTAAAGTTTTTAAGAAAATGACAAATCTATTTTCGCAAACAAGTCCCTCAAAATAATGTCTATTTTCTGTATGTAAGTATTTTTATTAGAATGTTAAAATACGTAGACCACAGGGGACCGTTGATTTTGATTAAAACTTTTTTCAAAATTGAAAAAAGTGACTTTGAATGACATATCAACTTTTGCCGTGAAATCATTTTTGACATATCAACAATGGAAATGACTTTTTTACTATGAAATTTATCATTTTTTTTTAATACTGTGAAAGTGTTTATCTAAAGGAACACCACAGTGTATTATATTAACATACTTTATTATCAAAAGTTAAGTATTATAACAACAAAATTTCATAGAGCATCTTCAGCATTTGCATTTACGGTAAGATTCTGATAAAATGGGTGGTAAACGCTGTCTATGTATTTTAACAGAAACACAAGATTCTCTTTCTTCTTTGGATTGATAGGTTTGGGACCATCATAAACCTGTGGTAAAAATTCGGGGATAACGTTTCCTCTTCTTTTAATGTTAAGCCGACAAAACTGCTCATTCTCATCGTGCGAATACTTCACTTCAATAACTCCAAGTGGCAGTTCTTTTGAGAAGCGTAACACTTTAATATCATGCCAACGTATATTTGCTCCTTCTTCGGTGTGATCGCGCTTAACAAAAACGCTTCTTAACAAAGAAGAATATAGCAGAAAGTCTTCTTTTTGCATTTCAACAACCTTGAAAGGTTTCTTCCCTCGAACGGTTCGAACAAACTGATACCAATCATGAGGAATCCTTAATTCGGTATCACATGCAGCTTTTTTGGCTCGTTCGATACGTGCATGATCGGAGTCACATTCTAGTCTGGAGTGGCCAACTTCTAAGAACTTGTGTTCAATAATGTTTATATTTTTCGACTGATGCAGAAACCAAGAAAGTGCAGCTGCCACAGTATTATTTTTATTTTGACCGGGGCAAGAATCTGAATATAAAACTACCTTATTAACACTATCGGGCAAATCTTTCAAAAAGTGAACTATACAAGAGGCAATTTGATCTGATCCACGGTCTGACAAAACTTCGTGCCACATAAAACAAGTTGTAATTTCTGTACAACAATCTCTCATGGTAAAGTTATAGGTCCATAATTGTCTTTTATAATATACTTCACTTGTGGTCAAAGTCGGCGTAGGCAAATTCTGTTGAAGGTCGAAAACAATGACTCGCTCAGTTTCGGAATTTCTAGCTCTCTCTTTGTCATTTTTTTTTTGACTGTAAGCTTTTTCCGCCAGTTCCAGATGTTTATCTTTCTCCTCTACTTTCTTGTTTCGTTCTTCTTCAGTAGCTGCACATTTAATATCATTTTGGAGCTTGTCGCACGTTTTGCAAGTGTCAATACTTGGGTTTTTTATTTTATAGCCTAGTTCATTAAATATTTTTGCATACATTGAATAACACAATGGTTTTTCCATTCCTTCAGTCTTTCTTTTGTTAACATACATGTCATACATTTTTGCAATGCTAAGCGTAGGTGCTAAATACAATTTTGATGTATGGCTTCTTGAGTAGTGACTCTGATATTTTGGGAAACTGTTAATATGGTTTATTACTTCTAGTCTTTCTTCCTCTCTTGCATTTACTGGTTTCTGCCGTCCACTTAAATTGTCGTCTATAAATCCAGTTTGGCACGCACGTCGCTTTTGAATTAAAATATCAACTTTTCCCCTTGTGACTGAATGGACTTTTTGAAACATAGTCTTGCAAATATTTATTTCCTTATCGCTGAACGTAACAAAGTAAGACGCTGTTATTTGTCTCTCTCTCGTAATGCCAGTTTTACTTCTTCCTTTTCGTTCTATTTTTTTTTCGGACAATTTAATCCTGTCGCTTAAAACTTGATCTTTGTTTGTAACATTTTTTAAAAAGTCATCGAAAATTATTTTTTGACTCTCTGGAGGTAGTTTATCAGCACAATTCTTCCTGCAACAGCTAATGACAGGTGTAAACTTTTTAGCTGGTACCAAAATACCCTTTCTAGTTAAATACTCTTCTCCTTTTAATTTCTTTTCCTTCATTAATTTTCTGTTAACTGACTTTCGTTTCCTACCTTGATCGTTTGCCGCTTCGATCTTGTTTTCTTCATTTGCTTGATTTGTGTTTTCTTCCCTATTTAGATTTGAAGAATTATCTAATCTGATTGTCTTCGGCCCAATTCTTACAATAGATGGTTCATTTTCAGATTCTTCCGATGAATCTTTAGGAACATAATCGACATCCCTGTCGTCGTCACAAGACTCGCTATCATAATCATTTTGTAAATCATAACCAATATTTTCATCTGCTCGACTGTTACTGCAGCTTGGTTCAGGTGTAGAATAATAATTATTTAAATTATTTCTGTTTTCCTCTGGTTGAAATTCATTTATGTTTGGTTCGAGAAGAATAGCGGTGGAAGGAGCTAAATCAGCTAGACTGGGAATTTTTTCAACAGTGACTTTCTGAGTTTCATTGGCACTAATTTCATTAAGCTGAATTTTTACCATTTCTAACATTCGTTTTCCTCGTGACATGGTTTAAATCTAAAAAAATCAATAACCTGTATTAATATTAGTACTGGAATGATTTTCTTTAGTTTTTTAAAATTTTACTAAGGCTCAGTTAATTCGCCGTTTAATTATTAAATTTGTAAATTTATCCAGTTGTTGCTATGATTAACGATTCCCCATTGGTAGATCACTGATAACTACGTGAAAATTATCAAATTTACTTAAATGTGAATAAACCGGCCCTTAATTAAAAAATTAATTTAGTTCTAATTACTGAATTCCAAAAACCACTGCCTCCGTTGTATTTAGTTTCTTAAAGTACAACAAATAAACCTACTTACCTGTTTTATTGGCTTTTTATATTAAAAACTAAACTAAAATAAACAGAAGCTGCACTGACATAACCTTAATACTATTTGTCAAAACTTGATATGTCACCACTATGTCACCTTCCCAAAGCCGACCAAACATGATATGTCAGACATAACAGGTTTTGGCAAAAACTGAAATTGCGTTCACAGACATATCGACTAACGTAAATTTGTAACGCATGCTCAGACTCTTGGATTGACATATCAGCTTTTGGCGTAGTAAAACTTTGGACTCGATTACATATCAGGGTGATATAACCTAAAAATTGAAAAAAATGACATATCAGCTTTTGGCAAATCACCACAGTATTGTACCCCTTTCTTTTCTCAGTTTCCGAGGACTGTCTCTGAAACAGTAGCTCTGTTATTCCTAATCCTTTGATCAGTTTGGGTAAGTCTTCCTGTTCCATCCAGTGTTCTCCCAGATGTCTAGCCCTGAGATTCTGTAGTACTTTGCAAACAGTAAGTATGTGGATGGATGTTTCTTCCTCTATCCCACAGAATTTCTCTCCACTAGTTTGATTCTTTGAGGTGTCCATTCGAGCGACATGTCCTGTTAGAACTTTTGTTGAAACTCTTAATGCAGACTTGCTCTGGTTAGTACGTTCTTCCGATCTCCTCTGGCCGTAGTTTTCCAGTAGTATATTTGATTGTCTTTGTCCTACTATGTTGTACTAGTAGTCTAAATCTTTTCCTTATTTCTTTTTCTCCATTTCTTCCAATATTGTATTGACGCTGATTCCACTGAAGTCCCCAGAAGGGTGTTTGTGCCCCTTTCTTTGTTAGTTCATCAGCTATCTCGATTACAGAAGAGCTCAGCGGTTTAATGGCTGCCTGGCTATCCATGATGATTATTTTCTGCCTTTTATATTTCCTATTGATGTTGAATTGGGCGCATCTCCCATTGGCGTAAATTTCTGCTTGGAATATGATTGGGGCGTTTTCCCAGCTTTTGGAGTGTTTTTTTCCAGGACCATACACTCCTATCCCAGTTCCTTCCTTTGTTTTCCAACGGGATCTATTTAATGGTATTCGTACCCTGTTTGGTAATGGTGTTTTGATCCCACTCCTTTTTGTTACTATATTCTGTATTTAATTTCTTTATGAAACTATACGTTTTCGTCCTGTGGCATATTCCAGGATTCCTGTTCCCTAACTAGAGAGGGGAAGGTTTTTTCCTCAAAATCCCCTCTCTACTTAATCTGTATCTCGTTCTCTCTACTACACGTTCCACTACTATATGCCGTGGCGTGAGGTTCAGAATTACTTCCATAGCCGCTATCTTCTTTGCCTCTGTTATACATATGAAGGCTAGTCTTTGGATTCTAGCGAAGTTGTCTCATGTTCTTCGTAGGCTGGTTCTGCTACTCCATACAGTGGGTCTGTACGTGATGATAGGTCCCACAATGGCGGTGTACATTCACCTCAGAATACTAGGATTTTCCCACCTATCTCCTGGAACATTATCTCAATTCTTTCCAGATCACTCATTTTATTTATCGTTGATCGTGAAAAAAGAAGACCCTAATCGACCTTTGCTAATTTTTTCTTTTATAAATCTGGCTACCTCGCTTAATTTTTGGCCAGAGTTCATTAGCAATAAATGGTAATTGTTGTTCTTTGATCACTCCATTCAGTTAACCGTACAAACTTTGGCTTTTGTTTATTGTTTTTGTTTGATTTATAAATGCACTTATTTGGATATTTTTTTAAACTCATCCTCATGTTTCACACTACTCAGTACTTCAGATACGTAAGTCAATAATCAATTTTCTCTGTATCACTTGAATTTTCGAGTTTAGTTTAGGAGAATCTTCAATCATCATTTACTCACTTAACGCCACGTTGCCACCGTTTCCAATCATTCATAATTATATTCAGAAACACCCCACAATTCAGTACGAATAAGTTCTAAAGTTTGTCTTTGTAAAACCCGGAAATAATCCGTTGAATAACATTTTTGGTAGCATTGTCAACCCAACTAAGTTATGCATTTGTTCGTTATCGCTTTAAGGAATGATGCGTAACAGTGCCTGATTTAATTAATTATTGTCGTCAACCCGATTTTCGTTAATTCGTGAATTATCGCGATAACAGCATCATTAGAAATTTCAGAATTTAATTTTTTCAAACACGCATACATATTTAAAACAACGCATACATATTTAAAACAACGCAATAACACTGAGCATGTGAGTATTTATTTTTAAATTAGGCCTACAAGTCACAACGACACTGGTGGGAATAAATTAATCAAACCGTTTATAGGCTGCTTATGAATGGCGGCATGCTGTCGGCTCTTCAACATGGTATTTAGTACAGTAATATACATAAAGTTGTTTTAAATAATTATTTTTCTAGTAATTTTACACCCCTTATTGCTAACTAATACATTTATAACACGCATTTTTCAAAATATTTCCAAACTATCTTTCTATGAACATCTCAAACTAATGGTTTACTGAACATTTGTGTAGTGGGCAATTTTAGAAAATGTACCTTTTTATGTCTTCACATTGACTTTAGATATACTATAACTCAAGAGCAACTGTAGAAAAAAGTGTGTCTTTTGATTGTGTGAACAAAATTAGACTTGCAGGTTTATAAGGACAATTACCACCCCTATTTTGTAGACCCTTCCATATATTTATTACCCCAAATCCAAGTGCATAAAAATTGTGCGCACATTTTTCATCAGAATATTTTTTTTCAGATCATGAAGCTTTGTGGTATCTTAGGTATATTATTACACGTAACATTGGTAACCACAATATTCGATCAATGTAATAATAACAAAAACCCACGGTGTTTGTGTATACACTCCCATGACAAGTACGAATATCAATGCCAGAATGTTCTGATACATGCAGTACCCTACAAGTACTTTCATCTCGATTGTGAAAGTGACAAGGATCTGGAACTTCCAAATTATAAATCCGGAAATACAACGTTGGTAAGGGTGAGGTTATGTCCATTGCCGAGCCGTTTATCTTCTCTACTGAAAAAAATCGATATAAAAAGTGTCAAAAAACTAATATTATTCAACACGCCGATGCAAGGAAATGCTTCTTTTAATAAAAAGACATTTAACGGGTTTCCGGAAATAGAAGAACTTACGTTGGATTATATAGATAATCAAATAGATATCAATTTATTGGACAATTTTCCAAAATTAACTCAGTTCAAATTAGGAAATAGTGTCGTTTCAAATTCTACCAATTTCAATTTTCCTGCAAATCTAAAAGTTTTACATATAACTGAAAGTAGAGTTACTAAAATACCCAAACTAACAGAACCAGAAAACTTAATAGAGCTTCATTTATGGGGAAACAATATACATAAGTTGGAAACAGAAGATTTCAAAGGATTGATATCTCTAGAATCATTAGATCTAAGTTCTAACAGTATATCTTCCATTGACGAAGATAGTTTTGCAGATTTGAAAATATTGCGAGATCTAAATCTAAATTTTAATAATCTTAGGACGCTGAACAAAACCATTTTCAAAAAGAGTCAGAAATTAGATACAATTCTACTAAGTTATAATCCTTATTTAGAACTACACGATGAAATGTTCATCAACTTATCACAGTTACAAACTGTCGACTTAAAAAGCTGTCGAATCGGCAATCTACCGGTGAAATTATTCAAAGATACCAAAAATATACGAGAAATACACTTAGGAAACAATGAAGTAAAAATTGTTCCACCCAAGTTTTTCTCAGGATTAATCAAACTGGAAACTCTCGATTTAAGTGAAAATTCAATTAGTTCACTTTCCGATGAAATATTTATGGATCTGGTAGAATTACAAACGTTAAAATTAAATGACAATAATTTGAGTACAATTACTGAAAGTTTGTTTGGCAATACTGCTAACTTAGTTACTTTATCCTTGAAAAATAATAAAATTAAAAATATCCATATCGAAGCTTTCGAGAATCTACAAAACTTAAAATCGATAGATCTTTCTAATAACTTATATAGGCATGAATATTATTATGAGGCGAGTCCGTTTGTGGGCTGCGAAGCATTGGAGCATATAATTTTGAAAAACAACAAGATTGAAAGTTTCCCTTCCCTCTTTACAACCATGCAGAGTGCGAAACAAATTGATTTGAGTTCCAATAAAATAGGAAGCATCCAGGTGAGTACTTTTATATATTTTTTGTAAAAATAACAATTTTAACTATGATAAGTTTGAGATTCAGAAAATTACATTTTCTATTTTGCTTAAAAAATTATTCTCTCCACTTTCTGACGCTATATTAGGAAAAAACTATTCAAATCACTTACCGGAAGTTGTCAGAAGGTTAATTGTATAAAAAACATTTTAACAAGTTCTGAAACTTAAATTATTATTAGACAAATGCTGACCTGTTTGAATTATGGGTAAGCGTTATTAGTTTTTGAGTGGTTAGAACGAGACAAATCTTCCATTACATCTATATCGCTTTCAAACGGACTTGTACCACCCATAATCATGTATTGGTCCACCCTTCTAAAGACGAAGTTCCAATTAAAAGCTAACTTTGAGTGAGTAAACTAAGTAGTGCGCGCGTGAAGTTTGGAAACATAAAGATGTCTTGTTCACCCGTTAAGATACAGTAACGAAATTTTGGTTATGTAGGTATATTAGATGTTGGAACAATTTTGAATTTTATATGTTTGAAGTTGTCAATAGTACTGTTTTTGAGATATGCGAAAAATATATGGGTTTTTTAAACGGGACAACCCGTGTATTTTACAATTTTTTTTATTGCCAATGTGTAAAAAGAAAATAGAAAATAAAATAGGCCTCTCGGTATTTGTTAAAGTTGAGTAAAGTTAAAAATTGCTGCTTTTATAATGATAAACATGATATGTGTATCGGTTTCATTTCATTAAGGTCTACTGAAAGTGGCCTTCAGATTTTCCCACTCTGGTCGAGCTGTATATAATGTATATATATACCAGTGTCCTATAAAATAATGTCTAGGGACACTATTTGGCGTGTGCCATGAATATTCGGAGTTTTCGCAGGTACTCATCTTATTGTACACAAGCGTAGGGCCGAGACCGCCTGTCATAAAATAATTTCGAGGGTTCTGTCTGATGTTAGCTCGCGGTTGCTTCCTGATGGAGGTAGTAAATATACTTTCACAAAGTAAATTTTACATTACAAATATTTCTGCACCTCTACTGTTCTTATCAACAACAATTTTTTGATCAGAGTTTCAATAATTTAAATAAAAACAAAACATTTATATTTTGTATAAAGTGACACAACGTCCACGATGTTCTTTTTAATAATACTTTGAAAATATTTCAATATCTCGTACTGTCCTTCAGCTTGTATTTACACTTTCAACAAACATACCTTAAATTTAAGAAATACATTTTGTAGAGAGTAGCTTACAACTTATGTGGTATTATTGGCTTGAGAATATCTTCATTAATTTTGGCACTACAGGTGTAAAATTATGCACATAAAGAACTTTCCGTACCGAGTCGCCGTATATCAAGTATGTTTTATTGGCAGTAGGTATACTTGCGAATTTGAAATACCGTGTTTATGTCAGGGAGCATTGTGTAAATGTTAAATACAACAAGAATTCATAAAGACCACAGATACTGCCTCCTCATAAATTAGAAATTATCCTTTATACCTGCGTCCTAACAGAGTCGGAGTAATCACCAATCAGGTGAAGCTTTTTACAAAGAAAATAGGGTGCTAACAACGTCTATGATTTTGGAAAGACTGAAAGTTTCGGGAATTGAAGTAACCTATTCGGAACAATGGTTTCGGAAATATTTGAAAACCATTGGTTTTGAGTGTAAAACCCTCAACGGAAGAATGAGCATCATGGAAAGTGGACGATTAAAAAGCAATTGTTTTCTACTTTGCTCAAATTTTTAAAGACGTCTTTGCGTAGGGTCGGACTGTGTACTTGGTCTACTATGCTATAATTTTTAAAGACGTCTTTGCGTAGGGTCGGACTGTGTACTTGGTCTACTATGCTATTTACGGTCCATAAATTGTTCCCCACTGGGTAAAGTTAACAACGGTCGAAGATAATTAACACGGTATTTCAAATTCGCAACTTATACGCTGTGATAGTTTTTTTTCAAAACAGACTTACCAGCGATAAACGTACAGAGAATTGAAATGATGTGGTGACAGGTAATACCAAAATATTCTGAAATTTGCTCATGTTTTATTTGCGACATTTTGTAAGACACACCCACACAAAGAGATATGTGAATTATTTAATGACAACTATGAAATAGTGCTCCTATAGCACGTGGTACTGTATATGAAAATATTCAAACATGTGAGGAAAGTGGCCATGTATGATATTCGACAGCAAACAAAAAATGACATTTTGTTGTCGATGGTTGAATACCCTCATATGGCTACTAGAGTTATTGCAACCAAAAATCAGATCAGTCAAACAATTTTTCGTAAATATTTAAAACAAATGGCATCCGTATAAAGTACAATTGGTACAGGAACTGAATGAAGAAGATCCAGATTACAGGTCTGTGAAACAATGTTGAATAATCCTAATTTTTAAATCAAATCTTGTTTTTAAATTTGGCTACCTTCTATTTACATGGTAAGGTCAATAAACAAAAATGCAGGTACTGGGTCATTGGATGGTGGGAGCAGATACGCAGTATCCACAAAAGATTAGGCAGCATCACACACAGACATTGTCTGATGTTGCCTACTCCTGCGTTAAAATCTAGTGCCAGAATTATTTCTCATCTATTGGGAATATGATAACACTTCCTTTAAGTCATTTGAAAACAGATCTTTGTTCGCAACTGAAGCCTCATCGTTAGGGGCATAAATTCCAATAATATTTGTTATTCTTCCTTGAATATTAGTTTGATAATTCGCTCATTATTGTTTTACCAGCATTTCACCTTTCACGCTTTCGTGAAACACGCGTAATGTGAACAACAAAGTCGTAAAAGAAGAATGGAGACGAATCGATACGAAAAGCGCCACGATCGTGAAACAGCAAATCAAATATGTTATTTCACGAACCATTTTCAGTCGTTGAAAAGTGTTACAAAATTGTAATGTACCTCTCCTAAATTAATTTAGTTATTGTTTCCTATATTATTATAATCATATAATTGTATCTAATTTACCGCAGACAAAAGTCCTGTGAAATATTCAAATTAGATAACACTATTCACAATGGTTGTTTTAAAAAGCGATTTATTCGGTAACAGCTATTTTAAGTTAATGCTAATTTGAACTGTACAAAAGGAGTTCTGTACATTTCTGAATGACCAGCAATAGTTCTGCTTCTTTCATTTAATCAGTGCGCAGCGTCCGAATAAAATAAAGTTGGAAATGTTATTTAAGTAATATATTTTATTCAAATACTGACAAATACAACAAGAAATAAAACTTTATTCTTAGGTAAATATCCAATTAAGTTTAAAAATTATTTATTTGAGCAAGAGCTTGATTGATTGCAGATGACATTCTTTTTTCGACAAGAACATGCTCTGTTGATACTGTAATAACCTAGGTAATTCTGTCACCAAATGTGATAAAAAACTATTCTACATAAAACTCAAAAATACCGCTGTCACCACTGTAATAATCGATAGATTCCACTATGATCCTAAATAAAAAAAATTCTATCACCAGTTGTAATACCCTAAAAAACTCTGCTGTCAAAATGTCCCTAATGGACCGAGAAGGCAGCGTAGCTGGCTGTCACCACCCACGTTTTCGTGGGAAACAGGAGTCGACGGCTCCTGTAAGAAATATCCGAAAGAGCTGGCCTCGGCCTCCGCTGCTACCAGTTGTCGTTGGTAATGAGAGGTCTTGTGTTATGGGGTTACGTCAGTTAGAGTTGAGGCAAAATTTCAGGTGTAGCTCTTATGTGTATATGTTAGGTATTCGTACTCTCCTGGTTGAGAAAATAAATTAACCGACAATGATTTCTTAAACGAGTTTAATAAAAAAAATAAGAAAATAAAAATAAATTTCACCAAACTGACAAAGCATCAGGAATAATCGTATATAGCCTTGTGACTGTAATTAAATAGAACCAGTGATAGGATCGAGAGAAAACTTGAGATACCCTTTTACATCAACGCGAATGACTCGCAAAATAGAAAGAAATTTGTTATTTTAAAAAATAATCGCCAGAACCTAAATATTTTCGCGCACCCTATATATGAAACTTTGATATTAGCAATTTAATATTCAACCTCAAATGTGCTCCCTATTCCTAATTCATACGGTGAGATATCACCATTAAATACTCGTATGCGATATGAACTATCATAACACAAATTGAATTACACAGATATAATATCATAGAATGCGGGCTGGCAATGTTAATAATCTGACCAAACTACAAAAAAAGTCATAATACACAGTTAGTATAATTTTGGAATCAGACTTACCAATTCCCGGACTGGGTGTTCACAAAAACGCCGACGGACACGATTCGCGTTTCGAACAAAAAATGAAAACCTTTCAGAGCGCGTACAGTAGACGCTCCCTTGTAATCTGATTTTCCCCTTTCGAAAAAAAAATTATACCTGATTGCTAAAACACTACTTTAATTATAAAGTACTGAAACTCAGGACTCCTCAAAAACCGCTATCCGCGAAACCCGAAAAAAACTAGACCGTTCCCGACCGCGAGTTTTTACCAACTCCCCTCAATTGTTACACCTTCGCCGTTTCGACATTTCTCCCTAGTCAGCAATCTTTTATTTTTTTTGTACCTGTTAATTTTTGATTGGTGGAACTTATCGTTAGACGTAATTGTGTAATAGGTTTTTTTACCTCGATTAACAATTGAATTTTTATTTGATTCCGCAAAATTTCGTTATTTTGACGCAATTATTATTTCCGGTTAAAATATTATTTTTTCCTTTTTTCAACAAGACAGACCGCTTAGGTAAGTGTTTTTTCCATTGTATGAATGTGAACGACCGCTTTCTATAGTTTAAACGTTACAATGTAAAAAGTAATTTGTTATACAGGATGATTCTCCCCATGTTTTTTATTTTGGTATTTATTACAATACACTTTTTATTGCACATACATGTAATAAATCCTTGTGTAGATCCAGAAATATCGGCGGATACAGTTTTATGTAATATTTCTTTGCCGTTTTTGTCGCCAACAATGTTGTCTATAAAAACATTATTATCAGCCAACCAAAACTCGTTTCTAGAAAACTGTTTTTGTAAAATTTCTGTCTTTGTTGCAAATTTGTCAAATCCATCATAACTAGATTGAACAACTGCCATTGCATTTTGTGGTGCTAATCTGTCACGGTCCACGTCTGTTATTGGTAGAAGAACATTGTCGCCAACCAGGGCTGGTTTAAATTTTTTATTTGATCGTGTGAGCATCAAATTGACTTACTTACTTCCAAATCTCTTAACGTTTTCACAATTCATAATTATATCGCAGGAATGTTGGCAAAGAAAACATTGAAATAATTATTTAAATATGCTTACTTTTAAAATACCGCAGGTAGCATGAATTTTCCCATTGCACTTTGAGCAGTTTTCCACAGTGGCGATAGGTTTTTGACTCACAATGCATAACGGGCCTTCGTTTTGGTTCATCAATATATTTTTAGTTCCTACACTCACTGTAGAAGTTTGCACTTCTTCACTTGTCATGTTTTCACTATCATCCATATTTTCCTCAGCGACAGTATAAACTTGTACTTCATCTGCAACAGTTTCAGTTTATTCTACCATATTTTCGATTTTCTCATTTTCATCAAAAGCCTGCACTACGCTATCCGCCATATTTTCTTCATCGACAATATAAACTAGCGCTTCATATTCAACAGTTTCAGTCCCTTCTATTAATGCAATAGTATTTTGAAGTTCGGAAGGTTTCCAATGGAGCAATTAGATCTTGATGCAAGTCAGTGTCCTTTAAACCATTTCTCTGAGCGCACCCAAACATAGCTTCGTACAGGGTTTGCTTCATTGCACTGTGGTAGCTTCTATTTTTTTATGACAGCACGAAACAGTCCATCAGCCCAGTGTTTGTTATTTTCATCCGACATCCACCATATATGAGCATCTCGCACATCTCTGTTACAACTTCCCACAGAATCTTGACTCTGTGAGTGACGCGGATTTCCATATACCTTTATTTATTTACCACACCTATACCTACTTTTTATTGAATTGTTTAGTTTAAATCATAAAACAAAAACATATATAAATGGACTGAGCGATCCGTATTGCTTGCCATAGTGTGGTTCGACTCATTTCAGGGTAATCCTTTTCATCTCAAACCGTGGCAAGAACTTTGTCTCCTGTCTGAAATTATTTTCTAAAGTAGAACGCACGCACTTTCCTTTGAAGTCTTTCTTTCAAATCATCTTCCATTTGAAATTTTGGTTTTCCTGGAGCTTTATGTGATGTCTGAAACTCACCACATTTCTTTTCTTTAATAACTGTGTAAATCATAGATTTCCCAACTCCAAGCGTACTACTAACTTATTCCTCTGTCATCAGCACTTTTACATATGTTTGTCTGTAAATGATTTGAAACAATTGAATATTAATGTTTCTTCATTAACTGTTAAACGACCGATTTTTGGGCGTTTACGCGGCCCTTCCTAATTTTCCACAATCACACTAGAATTCTCAATACACTGCACCTTGCAAGCTGCAACTAAACGACTTGTAGTAAACTGTTAAGAATGCACAGCTTGGACCTCCTTAATAAATGGGAAAACCTACAATTGTATTTTTGGTGAAATTTGTAGGGAAGGTATTTATTTTCTTATAAATCGATTACTGTAAGAGATTCTTGGAATTAAAATAAAACATAACCTTTATTAGCAAAAAGGTACTACACACTAAGTTTTGCTATGAAATTAGGTTTTATTACTCTCCCGTACATAAAAATAGACTATAGTACAGATAAAGACTTAGGACGAACTAAAATACTTAGATAAATATATCATTAAAATAATTTTAAAATTGGAATCGTAACCAATGTAATCAAATGTGTGAGACGAATTGGAAAAGGATATTATTCGAAGAAAGATATGCATGTTATACCAAGAACAAAAGATACCTACCCTTGATTGTATTAAAAAATGATGATTAATTCACGACAAAACTAATATCCAATGTGTCCGTACAAGTCCGTGAAGAATTCTCTCGCAGATGGGGTTTAAATGCTGTAAGATCGATAAACGATATGCAATAATGGAGTCATACCGTTTAAAAATGAGGCAATAGTTACGAGGTAGTAATTCGCTGCACCTGCACCGTATCATATATCATTAGTTGGAATTCATGTATACTTGTTATCTTAGTTCTTTAGTTGCTTTATATTTGTAAATCAGTTTTTGTATAACCACTCCGAGAATAACATCTCTCTTTGTAGTAATTAAATAAAATATCTTTTTAAAAATAGTATTTCTGTTTGGAAATACATATCTGGCGCAGTCAGTAGGATAACGCGTGTTGTCCTAACGTGTTTACAAAATACGAACTTACATCCCTTCAGTGGAGCCCATCCCTTCAGTGGAACCAGTGCAAATCATCCCTTCTGTGGAAATCGTCCCTTGTGTGGTACAGTTACGTGGTGGACAAAAACTCGAGGAAGGTACAACTAGCCAGAAAACCATCGAGGTAAGTGCTAAGTTTCCTTTTTGCCTTTTCCTTATTTTTCATTAATTCGGGAAAGATAGTTGTTAAGACAATTTTATTTTGTAATTAATTAAAACATTTATGATTGATACTGATTCCATAGTAGAATCTCTTAAAAGTTTGAATATCAGCAGTGAAAGTAATAATAGTAAAGTTAAAATGCCAATCGGTCAATTAGAACCTCGTCCTATCAACTGGGAGTTGTTTAAGTCAAAAATTTCAAATATCAAACCTTATGATGGGGATACGAATACTCTCAACAAATTTATTTCTCTTTGTGATAACCTAATCGCGACGTATAAGGATTATAATGATAAAGATTTGAGCGATCATATTCTTGAATGCATTCAGGGTAAGCTTGTCGGAAAAGCCGAACTAATGGTCGGGAATAGAGTAGAGTTGAATAGTTGGGAACTGTTAAAAGGTGCGCTTAGGCAATGTTTTTCGGACAAACGGAATTTAGAATGTTTAACGCAAGAGCTCACGCGAAATAGGCCTCATAAAAATGAAAGTTTGATAGAATTCGGGAATAGGTTGCAATTATTGAGAAGCAGTATCATACAAAGAATTAGTAATGATAATAATCTTAACCAAAACGAGAAAATTATACATATGCAATTTTGTGACAATACGGCATTAAATACCTTCATTGCGGGCTGCACCGGTACTTTACGAAACAACATGCATTTAAAGCAACCAGCATCACTGGAGCATGCTATTGCTTATGTTAATGAATTTGAAAATTTCGAAAAGCTTTATTCTCATTCAAATGATCAAAGGTCCTACCAAAGCAAAAATAATTTCAGAAATCAGAATTACGGCCCCCGAACTCATCAACACCACGGCAACCAATATTATCATCAGTCAGCTTCTTCTTATCCCTCAAACTCTAATTCTAATGCGTATTTATCTCAAGGCCCTTCGTGGCCTCGTCAACCCATTAACGTTCAACCCCAACAATTACCACCCAGAAAATACCCAACTAATTCAGAAGTTTTCGGACCTCCTCGTAATGTTTTCAAACCTAATCAAACTCCTATGCATCGTCTTCCAAAACCTGAGCCAATGGCTATTTCTACAAATTCAAGACTACCCCCATCATACAGTAGAAGATCCAATAATGTTAGAAGCAATTATTTTCAAAATAACGGCCAAAGGTCGAATTTCATAGCTGAAGAATTATTTTCTAATGACTACATTGGGACGGAATGCGAACCGACGCATGGCGACGTCGACGCAAACCCCCATTTTCGCGAGCAAGAAAACTATATAGATTCTGATTATGTTAGTGAAAATTTTCAAGAAAATGCCTCAGTAAACCCCATAACTTAATCGAACTGAACATTACCTCTAATAATCCCTTACCCTATATCAGTATTTCTAAACCCCCATTAAATCTGCTAATAGACACCGGAAGTACTAAATCAATCTTAAAGCCTATCATTGCCGAAAAATTCTATCCCAATTGCATATTTAATTCAAATGTATCACTCTCAACCTCTTTGGGAACCAAAAATGTGCAGTTTCAAGCCGACATACCAGCTTTCCAAGAATTTAACAGGAATCATATGTTAAGGTTCATATTATACGATTTTCACGAATTCTTTGATGGAATTATTGGTATCAACGATCTAATTTCCATGAAATTTAATATAGATTTGAATAACGAGTGTCTTGTTAGTGATAGGGCTGTAATTCCAATTAAGTTTAGAAAACCTTCCGATATTAAATTCCAAATATCAATTGGTCCTAGTGAAAGAATCGTAAAGCAAGTCCCTGTTACAGTATCGAACGGAGAAATATTAATTGATAAGATAGTTTTAGGTGATATATATGTACCCGAGATGCTAACCATAGCCAATAATGGCTTAGCACTAGTAGAGTTTATTAATGAAACAAATAAAAGTTTAGCTATAACGTTATTAGAACCCTTAAGTGCAACGCCTTATAACCCTAATTTCTACGAATGTTATAAATTTGAAACTTTTAATAGTCCGGATAAATTTGAAATAAATAAAACTCAAATCCAAAACTTGATTAGAGCTGATCACATGAATCCGGAAGAAAAGTCGGAAATAATTAAGTTATGTAAACAATATAAAGAATTATTTTTAAAACCCAGCGATCCTCTTACGTTCACTTCAAGAGTTAAGCATTGTATCAAAACCACCGACGAAGCTCCAGTACACGTAAAATCGTATAGGTACCCGTATGCCCTTAAGGAAGAGGTGCAACGGCAAATAAATGATATGCTAGACAAGGGCATAATTAGACCGTCGTCGAGCCCATGGAGCTCTCCCATATGGCTTGTAAAAAAGAAGCTAGACGCATCGGGGCAACAAAAATGGCGGCTTGTGGTAGATTACCGCAAGCTGAATGAAAAGACTATTAGCGATCGGTACCCCATCCCAAATATAAATGAAATTTTGGACAAATTGGGGCGTGCCCAATATTTCAGTACCATCGACCTTGCTAGCGGATTCTATCAAATAGAGTTGAGCAAGGATTCGATAGAAAAAACGGCATTTAACGTAGACTATGGTCACTACGAGTTCTTACGTATGCCCATGGGTCTAAAGAACTCGCCCAGTACCTTTCAGAGGGTAATGGACGAAGTTCTTAAAGATTTGCAGAACAGGGTGTGCCTTGTGTATATGGATGATATAATTATTTTTAGTACAGGGTTGCAAGAGCACATACAAAACCTTAAATTAGTTTTCGAAAAATTAAGACAAGCGGGACTAAAGTTACAGCTAGATAAATGCGAATTCGTGCGTAGAGAAGTAGAATTCTTGGGGCACGTTGTGACGCCCGACGGGATTAAACCAAATCCCAAAAAGATCGAAGCCGTGCAACGCTTTCCCATACCTAAAACGCAAAAAGATCTAAAATCCTTTTTAGGGCTCTTAGGATACTATAGGAAATTTATTCGCAATTTTGCTAGGATTACAAAGCCGTTAACAAACTGTCTCAAAAAGAATAATAAAATAGAACACTCACAGGAGTTTATTAACTGTTTCAATCACTGTAAAAATCTATTAATTTCCGAGCCTATCTTAGCTTATCCAAATTTCGAGAAACCCTTCGAAATAATGACGGACGCATCAATGTACGCCATTGGAGCTGTCTTAAGTCAAGACAATCACCCCATTTGCTACGCCTCCAGAACTTTAAATTCTGCGGAGATCAACTACTCTACTATAGAGAAGGAGCTCCTAGCAATTGTGTGGGGATGCAAATACTTCCGCCCCTACCTTTTCGGACGACAATTCAAAATTTTAACCGATCACAAACCGTTAGAATGGTTGTTTTCCCTTAAGGAACCAAACTCTCGCCTGATGCGTTGGCGATTAAAACTAGAAGAGTTCGAATATACAATAAAATACCAAAAAGGAAAGCTTAACAAGGTAGCGGACGCACTTTCTCGTTCACCTCCTAAATTAGATGTGAATGCATTAGAAACTAGTTCCTTAGATGTTAATATCGACGATATAGATGAAATAATAGAAAGGGAAATCAAAAAAATTGATAATCCTCCCTTAGTCAATCAGAACCTACCCGATCTCCTTGAGTTAGACATAGAAGATTTAATTAACGATAACAGTAAAATAAAAATTCTTCAGGATATTCAAATCCGCCCCCCTGATATCGGAATTACTCAAGATACTGATCTAGACACGGTTCATACTTCCGTAGAGAATCCGATTTTATCCATACCAATTTCCGAAAAATCTGTAAATCAGCATAAAAATCAAGTAATAATAACAACAGGAGAAATAAACTCTTATATTTGCAAACAAGAGAAAATATTCGATAACACTAGATTCAATGTCACTCTTCCCTCTAGAAATCTAGAATATAACATTTTCACTTTCGCCAAAGATTTTTTAAATCCTAAAATTACGTATGCTTTATATTTTAGACAAACTAATTTACCCGAAATATTTGTTACAACCTTGCAAAAATTCTTTAAAAATTCAGCTTTTAAATTAATTCACTGTACAAAATTTCTTAAAGATTTAGTAACGTCAGAAGAGCAATGCGAAAAATTAGAGTATTACCACATTTACAAAAAGGCTCATAGAGGAATCAATGAGTTAAAAATGTCTCTTACAAAAAATTACTATTGGCCCAAAATGTCTGAGGACATAGAGGAATTTGTTAATAGCTGCGAAACTTGTTTAAAAAATAAGTACGACCGAAATCCACCCGTCATCAAATTTAATCTTACCCCAACAGCTTCTAAACCATTTGAACACATTCACATCGATGTTTTCCGAATCTCAAATACCCCTTTCCTCACGATAATTGATTCTTTTTCTCGATACGGCCAAGCCTATCCGATCGAAACCGTTACCGGCATATCAGTAGTAGACACCCTTCTTAATTTTGTAACTCATCACGGGTTACCTTATAAAATTACAGCCGACTGTGGTAGTGAATTTAAAAACAAAGATCTAGAAGACTTTTGTAAATTACACAGAATCGAACTACATCTCACAACAGCAAAAAATAGCAACTCAAATTCACCTGTAGAAAGATTCCATTCGAGTCTCATTGAGCATTTTAGATGCCTGCGAGAGGAAAACCCGGAACTAACCCCTATTCAACTAACGAAGCATTCGATTTTAAGCTATAACAACTCCATACATTCTGTTACCAAATTTACCCCATTTGAAATCATTAAAGGGCATATTGGAAGTCCAGACCCCTTCGATCTAGACGATCATCTTGTTCTTTCTTACTATGTTCAAAACCACAAAAATATCAGTAAACAACTATATGAAATGATAAAAGAACGGAATGAAAAAGTGAAAGAACGGAATATAAACAAAGCTAACGAGAAACGCGATGAACCGCCAGATTTTTCCAACCAACATATAGCTTATGTTCGAACGAAACATCGAGATAAAAAAATGCCCAAATTCACAAAAGCCGAAATAGTTGTAGATGATAACTTAGTTTTAAAAACTAAGAAAGGAACTTATCATAAAAGCATCGTTAGAAAACCGAAACCTAATTCAAATATTTTACAGGGCCAGCATCGGAAGGATGAAAACGGTAGCCATCCCGATTTACCTGGTCCTAGGCATAGTTAGTATTAATTGTTTCACGGAAGAAATAACTGTAACGCCTTTAGAAAATCTTATTCTTCCGATAGATTTAGGTAAAGCTAGGTTAATTTACTCAAAACATACCTTTATTCATTACTTAGATGTAAGAGAAGTGGTTAATCAAATAAATATCGTTAAAACACACTTTTTAACAGTAAGAAAATTAATTCTAGATACTAATAGTTCAAATCCCATTTCATATCAGGGTCTTAGCGAAAATATTTTAGTACGTACAGAGTTTCTTATTAATTCGTTAGAACGTAAATTCGACAATTTATATCCCCATATGCGTTCAAGAAGAGGTCTAATCAATGGTATGGGAAAAGTCAATAAATGGTTGTTTGGAAACCTAGATTCAGACGATGGCATTCGATACGATAATGCTATTAGGTTACTGCAAACAAATCAGAAAAATATCATTACCGAAGTTAATCTACATACCTCTTTATTTAAGAAACTAATCGATCATTACAATCAATCAATAACAGTTCTTTTACAAAATCAAAAACTTCTCAAAAATAATCTAGTAAAATTTGAAGCCGCAATATTAAATCAAATAGATTCTCTAAGCAAATATATAACTTTTCAAGGAACAATTAGTCAAATCAATCTCGATTGTCAAAATTTAATATTATTCGTAGAAAATCTCGAGAACGCCTTGCTATTTTCAAAACTGAATATTCTTCACCCGTCCATGATATCAAGTAAGGAAATTCTTGACATGATAGAACATCTGCATAGCATTTATGATAAAAATCAAATTCCCAAATTCAAGAATGTCTTAACATACTACACCTTTCTTGGAACGCAAGCAACTTTTACCGAATCAAAACTAATCTTTGCTGTCCATATTCCTATTCTGAAAACTAAATCCCTAGACTTTTACCGTATTTACCCTATTATCCAAGCTAATAAAATATTTGTCCCTTCACACCCTTACTTGGCACGTAACGAAGAAGACGTCCAGGTTGCAAACCAAGAATGCGAAAAACTGGAGGAAATTTACTATTGTACCCAAGAATCAATCCCCATTGATAACTGTACCGACGAATTGATAAGAAGCGGAAAACTACCAGACAGCTGCTACGCCACCGAGGTCCATATCCAAAATCCTTTAATCGAGCAGATAACAGCTAATGAAGTTCTAATAATCCCTGGGAAACAAGTAGAAATAAAATCAAACTGCCGAAACAACAAAATATTCGAAGTAACAAAACCAACCCTTATTAACATACCAGAAGGATGCGAAATCTCCTCGAAAGAATTAAAATTCTCCAGAGTCAAAGGAATTAGCGAAGGAAAGCCATTAATTTTACCAAAGATCGAATTAGAACAAATTAAGATCAGAAGAAACTATCAAACGCCGAATATGTCAGAAATAAAATTCGATGAGTTATACGAAATCCATAGAATCGCAAAACAACTAACGCCGATAGAAAAACAGCATAATACACACGAAATCCGAATCCTATCAATATTTCCAACAATCTTAATCATTGGATGTATCGTCGTAACCTTCTACGTAATTAGACGAAGACGCGAAAAATCAAAAATCAAGAAAGAAAAGGTCAAAATTATCGAAGAAATCCCCTTGGAGACAGTTCGCGAAAATCACTCCGTTATTTTCGCCTCTTAAGGACGGAGGAGTTACGAGGTAGTAATTCGCTGCACCTGCACCGTATCATATATCATTAGTTGGAATTCATGTATACTTGTTATCTTAGTTCTTTAGTTGCTTTATATTTGTAAATCAGTTTTTGTATAACCACTCCGAGAATAACATCTCTCTTTGTAGTAATTAAATAAAATATCTTTTTAAAAATAGTATTTCTGTTTGGAAATACATATCTCAATATCCTTATTTATTGGACATAAAAAATATAGAAGTGAAAATCGATTTATTATATATATTGATGAGGCGTTGACTGACACGCGTCATACTCTTAAGAAAGGTTGGGTAGATTCGTCTGAATAATGTCGGACCAAAACACCATGAAATAGAGGACAGCGTATCACAATAATTCATGATAGATCGAAAGAAGATTTGATTCCAAATGCGTTGTTGTTATTAGCAAAAAATATTAAGGATTCAACTTAGGACACCGCGGATAAACATTTTGAAAATTGGTTTCAAAATTATTTATTAGTTTTCAAATACACCGAAAACAGTATTATTGTGATGTATAACGCACATTATCATAGTCGACAGTAAATAAAGCACCAAATAGAGCAAATAATAAATAAAAAATTCATTAATATTTGGTGAGTCGTGACATTTATTTTGACGAAAGCTACAGCAAAGCAGATCTTTAGCGAAATTAGCAGAGATATTATGGCTAAAATTGTGGGACTGCCTCAATACTAATGTATATTCAACTCAATTGAACACATGTGGGATCGTTAAAATCCAGAGTAAGTTCTGAAAATCCTTCACCCATGTTAAATGCAAGTGTGATAGAACTGGTAAGAAATACGATAATCAATATTTCAACTGAAAGTTGTAAAAAATCAATGAATCATGTTATTAAAATTGAAGATTCCTACCTAATTGCAAATGTTAGTGTTAACCCCTTGTTTATTAACCTAGATGAGGACTACTAAAATAATTATAGAATAGATATTAATAAATATTTTTGTAAATAATTCAAACTCACCAAATTTTTTATTGTACAATTTTGTATTCAAATTTTTATTGTATTTATTTTAAAATAATTAACTAAGATAATAAATTTCATATGTAATATATCTATCTAATTGTAAATACGACAGAATGACGAGATATATTTATTTTTGTACGACCCTGTTACTGTTTACTTTATTATTTGCAATTTACAGCTTTCAGAGATTATGGCCGTTTTGCAGGTCAAGTCCAAATATCTTGGAATGAACTATATTTACTATTCTTGGAAGTCAAAATTTCTTTTTTTCTCATTAACAGTTACCTTAACATTGTTTACACATGAAATAATTGACTGAAAACCTGGATCACGGTCACATAGCGTGATATTGAAATGGACATGGAATGCACGTTATGTTGCGCCTTTGATCACTCCATTATACTAACTAAAACAATCGGCAAGAAGTTATACGCCTCATTTCATCGACTGTTCCTAACCTCACCATCCTTTCAAATACAAATAAGCATGTTGCTCTGCCTCTTCCTGTACAATGAATGAATCTCAAATTTATCATAATTGACAAGTTTTAGTACCAATAAATTAATCTTTCTAATGTTTCAGCTGGCCGAAATAGCTAGTACTGTATTTGGAGAAATCGAAATAATTGATTTGAAGAATAATAGAATCGAAGAAGTTGATTTTATTGGCGTTGAAACAATATTACAAGAAAATTTAGAACGTTTCGATCTTGTCAATGAGAGAATGAATAAAGTTATTCTTGATCTACGAGATAATTCTTTACCATGTGATTGTCAAAATTACGATCTTATGAGATATTTACATAATCAATTAGACCCAAGTAAGTTTAAAAAGACGCATCTTGTTTCAGTTATAAATCTAACTAAATTTATCTCAAATTTTAGTTGTTAAAACCAGTATTGAAGTATTAGTGGGAGACACAGTTTGTCGAAATATCAGCGCAAGAATCATTGACGTTCGACCACAAGACGTAAATTGTAACATCATCGGTATTAACTGCCCCATTGAATGCGAATGTTTTTGGAGGCCGTACACAAAATTTGTAGAAATAGATTGTGCCATGAAAAATCTCACATACTTTCCCAATATAGAAATCAATACTACGAAATTGCAAGTAAATTTGCACGGAAATGGAATTGTTAGAGGCCCAACTCCAGGACTAGGATATGAGAATGTTCAAAATCTGATTTTATCGGATAATAAATTGGAAGACATAAGATGGATTCCAGAAGGCATCGAGGTGAGTTTCTAAGAAATAGTATATGTGCTTTACAATTAACCCTTAACTACTATCCTTCCAAAAGTAATACATTAGAGCTAGCCACGGGTGAAATTGGCCGAATTTATTTACAAAAAAATTATTAAATAAACATTATTGAACAAACTTTCTAGCAAAACACACTAAACACACTTTGGGTACATTTTTTTTCAACAGTTTAAATTGCCAACTTGGTTGAGTGATACCTCTTTTAAAATATCTTTGAATTATCTTTACACTCGTATATACTTTTTTATGAAATTTATCGATGGATCAATAACTGTTTTAATAATTTTGGATTTTAAAAATAAAAATACGAAGGTTAGTATTCAAATTATTGTATCTATTAGTCAAAATGATCTCTGTCGTCTTCCATAAAATGGTAGAATCTATTTTCAAATGCTTCGCGAAAATTTCCGAGTACATTTGGTGTAAATAAACGGAATTCTAGAATGATTCTTTGATGTTAATCTTCCAGAGATTTAGGTTGTGTTGCAAATATCTTCGATTTCAAATGATCCCAGAGAATGAAATCTAAAGAGTCTAAATCGGATGATAGGGCTGGCCACTCCACAGGTCCACTTTTTCCAATCCATCGACCAGGAAAGTGATTGTCCAGAGATTGACGGAGCGGTACAACAAAATGTGGTTGTGCACCATCTTGTTGAAAAAACAATTTATTCTCCAAAAGGTCGTTGTCGTCTTCAAGAATTTGGATAATCATTAGATTAATGTAATTTTCCAACAGATGTTAGTAACTGTCGCCATCTATGTTACCAGGAATAAAGAACGATAATGATGTGGTCTCCTAAAATACCAGCCCAAATATTTAGTTTCTGATGCCTTTGGGTACGAATTCCAACAAATAAATGTTGATTAGTTTCACTCCAATACCTACAATTGTGTATATTTACTTCACCATTTAAACAAAAGATACATTCATCTGAAAAACATATTATATTGCTTAGCAGATTGGCATTACACTGTATTAGCTCTATAGAAATTTTGCAAAATTCAAGCATAGGATAGTGATCATCTTTGTTTAATTCTTGTACCAATCGTATTTTATATGGATGAAATTTGTGGGACTTTAAAATTCGATTAACACTACTTCGCGGTTCATCAGAAGCCTGAGCTAATTTTTTATCCATTTGCAAGTAATTGCCACCTCGATTGCTTCATTCCTGATCAGTCATAGCTATTTAATAAAGTACCAAAGTAAAATCTAAACGCGATATGCCCTAATAACACAGAAATATTCCAGAAACATCCTTCTGGGACAATAGAAACATACTAACGAGATCCCCATTTCCCTCGAAACATATTTGTGGCAACAGTCATGTCATCATTGTTAACGTTCTACAAACATCCCTGCAGGATACTTCTAAGATGTAGAAGGTACATTCGAGGTACTTTGTTTAGACAATAAAAATACACTGGAAGTAGAAATAAAACATCTCAATATTTCTTAAAAAAGAAGCTATTTATTACAAACTTTTCTAACAATATTTTCCATAAGCCACATGTAACATTTTCTACTAGGTATAGGAGGTGTATTATAAAGCATTGGTAAACAAGGACATTACAACCCATATACAATGCAATTGCATGGTTGCTATGACTTATTTACCAATGCTTTGTTTTCCTATACCTAGTAGAAAATCTACATAGGGTAATATGTTTGTAGAAGAAAGGGATTGTTACTAATTTATTTGGTGCTGGTTCGAAGATATAATGAATTTGAAATTATATCTTTCCCGTTTCTACATATTTTTGAGCGGAGGTAACTTTTTGTTTTCTCGAAGAGCCAATGTAGAATGACTACATACAGTAATTAATAAAGTCCAAGTCCCTTCATCAATAGTTAAACATTTTTAGAAACCGCACAAAGCATAGCAATATATCATTGATGGAAGAGAACCGGCAGCGTCGTTGCATCGTCTGCATTTCAATGGAATTATTTGGTTTTCAATTGTTACTAGTCAAAGTACAAGTGGAAAATGATTTTGTTTTAAAAACTAATCTCACTCAATTTGTTTCTGGAATCAAGTAAAAGCAATCACTACATTTTCACACAGTCTAGGTGGCTAACTACATGTTTATAGTTTCGCGGTTCAGTGAAGAGTGTGAATGAGCGTAGACTAGCAAAAAATAAAACTTTTTCTAATGGTCTCTCTTTTTCTTTCGGTTTAGTATAAACAACCCGAGTAAGCACTACTCAAAAGTGAGGATTGGAAGAACAGTTTAAAGGGAATTTTAAACATACTGAGAGGGGAGGGGGTTTTAGGTTTAAACGAGAAATTAAAAACAATGTTAGTTTACAGTAGAATGATACGGTAAACTTTAATTTGCTAAAGGAAGTGGTGCTAATTTCATAACGGGCCTAGTGTTTCACCATCTGCCGTCTTGATATTAACAGCTCGCACCTTGCTGTCCTTGACGACGTGAAGTTCCGTTACTCTGGCCAAAGGCCAGCTTAGCGGGGGTCTATCTTCGTATTTTACTAGTACGAGATCGCCGATTTTGAAGTTTTCAGCGTGTTTTCTACATTTTGGCATATGCTGGAGTTGGTTGAAGTAATCAATGGACCACTTACGCCAAAAACTTTACTGGACTCAGGTACATATACCAAATTAGAAAGTGGCCAGGGGTCAAAGGTAAAAGGTCGTTTGGGTCTGACGAGAGAGAGTATACAGACCTGCTGTTCAAAATAGTTTCAATTTGAATTATGATAGTAGATATATGTTCGTAAGTCAATATAGACATGCCTAACGAACGGATTAGGTGAGATTTGATTTGGCCACCTCCCATAAACCTCCCCAATGTAGGCTGCGAGCTGGGGTAACTTCCATGAAATCTCATTTTGACTTAAAAAAATTTGAATATGAGTGCCCCTAGATAATTGTGCCTTGATGCATGCTCTAGTTCTTAGATTTTTATCCCGTGTCTTTAAAATGTCTGCGAAGACAGAAGCATGGTTTTACTTTTTTTGATGTTGATTTCTATATTAATTTTCCTAAGATCTTTTTAGTTTATATCTAGATTATGTTTTCGGATGCAGCGATCAGTATCGTATCATCGGCGAATAGAAGTTCTGGTTTTCTTATTGTTGAGCTTTCACCAATTTCTTAAGGCATCGTCTATTACTATGGAAAACTGTAAAGGAAACAGTACACATCCTTGTTTGAGTTCAATTTCTGTTCTAAATTCTGATTCTTATTATGTGTTCTTACTTTGTTTGTGTTGCTTTTTATAGTGCCTTCGTCATCGCGATCATGATCTTCTCGACTCCCCGTTTCCTTAAATTACTCCAAATGCCATTCTTCTTATTTAGTCGAAAGACTTCTTCAAATCTATGAAGCATTTGTGCATTTCTTTCCCCGTCCTCTCTAATTTTTATCGTATTTGTCGCAGTATGAATATCATATCTGGCGTGCTCCTTCCCTTTCAAAATTCCAACGTTGTCTTAGTTTTTATCTAAGTCTGTTTTTTATTAGTCTGGTAAAATCTTTACTATGTATGCTAGTCAATTTGATGCCTCTATAATTTGCGTAATTTTTGTAAATTGGCATTATTATGTCTGTCCTCCAATTAACATTTTCTCACATGTACTTTATCATTTCAGATGTTATATAATCTTGTCCTGGAGTTTTTCCTATTTTCAGTTTCTTATTGACCTGTGACATTTCTTCTGAAGTAATTGTTCGTAGCTCATTTTCATCTTAATTGCTTTGTTGGGAACTTACTTTTTCTTCTTAGTTTGTGTCCGTTAGTTCAAATTATTTTTTCCACCCATTTTTATTTATTTTTCCGTGCTCAGGATATTTCCTTCTTTATCGACCAGATTTTTCAGTCTAGTCTTTTGTCGTAATTGTTTCAGTGTACCATAAAGTAGTTTTTCTTAGGGTCATTCATAACCTGAAATTATTGTTTAGAAGTCTACGTATACGAAACCAAGCGGCGCTTCTCTACTTAATTTGAATCCTATCTGACAGGTTTGCGATGGTGATTAGTGATACTAACATCCAGTTACTGTGGTTAACAATGTAACTTCATATTGTGCAAACATGTTTCATGTTTTAAGGTGCTATATTCCAATTTAGTTAATAATAACAATAATAATAATGACTTTATTGCTCATAATAATACAGGATAACTGAAAAAAAAAGGAAAAATAAATATATACATATACACACATATAAAAATATATACACATACATAGAAGTAAAGTACTACCAGCGAGCAAAAAGCGACGTTCGCGCTTAACCACTAGATTCAGGAGAAAATAGCGATTAAGTGCGCCCTTCCACGCAGCCTAAAAAAAAAGAAGTATACATTATGCCAGGCGTGTGATACCAATATTAACAATGTAGAGGTATCTAGTTAAGAATCCAACAAGTAACTCAAATTTAAAATTTTAGGTGTTCGAATAAGCCACTGGATATAATCTCTCTAATTTGTTTTTTGAATTTATAAACGGGTAGAGTTTTTACGTTTCTAGGCAACATATTATAGATCTTTGCAATCTGATATGAAAAGGTTGGTCGGAAAAACGATGTTCTGTGAGGATGAATAGTGATAGTTTCTTTAAAATGAACATTGATATTGTGTGCTTTGAATCATTTCTTAATTTTCTCATAAAGGTGGGTTGGCATTTTCGTTAGCATAATCTTATGATACGTTACAGCAGCATGTAGCAATCTTTTATTTTTCAGGTTTATCCACCCAAGTTTCTGTAGGTGGAGGGACCCTGGGCTGCGTCGTCTTATACCGCAAATTAGCCGAATACACGAGTTTTGAATTCGCTGGAGCCTATTTCTATCGAATTGTGATAACGCCGGGCCATATATAATATCACCATAGTTTAATTGAGATAATACTAGACTTTCACACATAATTGCTTTTGAGTAATGATTGAGGAGTTGCCGGTTTCAATACACGAGCTTTAAGTTTGAAAATGCTTTTCTATCTATCGATGAGATGTGAAATGAAAAAGTTAAGGAATCATCTAAGTAAATGCCTACATTTTTTTCATAGTTAGAAAATGTTATTTCTTCGTTCCCTATTGACACATTGATTTTGTTTGTAACTTTATTTTTTGTTGACTGGCGCCCGAACAGCATGACTTTTGTTTTGGTTGCATTAATAGATAAGCAGTATTTTTTAGATGTGTCCAATACAATATGCAGATCTTCATTAATTTTTGACGAGATTGTATCAACTTATGATTCTTTAAAATCAACATTCAACTGTGTGTCATCAGAGTAGAAATGTGAATTCATATATTTGAGATTCCTCTGAAATTGTGAAGTGTACAGACAATACAACAAGGGACCTAGAATAGAACCTTGGGGTATACCCCGTGCTAGATTGCCTATTTTGGACGATAAAGGTCCCAATACAACCTTCTGGGATCTATCTTTTAAGTAAGATTTCAAGAGTTTCACTGATGAGTTGTTGAAACCAATATATGAGCAAATCGATAAGAGCATATCATGGTAAATTTTATCAAAACTTTTGAATAATCTAACAGTACCAATATACAAAGTTTATTGCAGTCTATGTAAGAATAAATATCATCTAAGACTTTGACTAGTGCGGTGGTACAGCTATAGTTTGGGCAAAACCCTGACGTGTTCAGGTAGGATGTTGCTGTCAAACATAAATAATCGTAGTTGTTTGTCCATAATTTTTTCTAGAACTTTAGAAAGTGTACAAAGAATGATTATAGGTCTGAAGTTGTTACAGTCATTTGGAGTATCCCTTTTGGTTGAAGGTATAAGATTAGATTGCTTCCAGATGGAAGGGAAGACAGAATGATGCAAACAGTAGTTTATTATGTGGGTAACGTAGGGCAGTATGTAGGGACAGAAATGTAGAAGCATAGTTATATTTATTCCATCCGGCCCGGTTGCTGTAGATTTTATCGACAGCAATTTTTTATAGATTTCAACTTCTCTTACTTCCAGAAAAGTAAATGAATAGTTCTCGTTTAGCCTTGTTGATGAGTAGTTGTACATTATGTGGGGGTCAGGAGAGTTAAGAGCTCCTATCCCATGAAGGAAGTAATCATTTATATCATCAGGGTTGCGTAAATGAATGGGAATTACTGGAGAGGCTCTTTTATTTTGAACCAGATCCAAATCTTTTAACCCTATCCACAAGTTATTTCCTTGCCTCAATCTAAATTCGAAATAAGCCTTTTTCTCGCGTTTTATGGCATAATTTACTTGGTTTCGTAATGTTTTGTAATAATTGTAGTAATTAATGCATTTAGATTTATTAAATCTTTCTAATGCTTTATCTCTTAATGAAATCATCTGCTTTAAAGTTGCTAAAAAACCTTCATTTTCTTTATCTTATACAATAATTTTACAGATGATGATAAATGTTTGTATTATTTATTTTTTTATTTTAGGTCCTTAAACTAAATGGTAATAAATTATATAAACTTGACGTTGGAATTTTTAATAGGACAACTAATTTAACATTTCTGGAGTTGGCTGATAATCCTTGGGATTGTGAATGTTCATCAACAGATTTACAGAAGTTTTTATTATCTCACTACAAATTGGTAAGTTTCGATTACATTTTGGGATGATTTATCATGATTTCCACTCAAGAACAGTGCGTCAACCAATTTAATTCAACTTTTGGTGATGAAGTAGCATTCAAATGATAAGAAAATACAAAAAAAAATATTTCTTATTTGTTTTAGGTGAACTCCAATGAAGTTTTATGCGTTGAAGACCAAATACCACTTGTGGACAAGACCGACCTTTGTCGCTATTCTTTCGCGTTTAAATTAACCATCATAGTGACTGTGGGCTTCTTAGCATTCCTAGTACTTGTGCTGGGGTGTTACATATATTACAGGATGGAAATTAAAATTTGGTTATATACCAGAAATCACTGTCTATGGTTTGTAGCGGAAGAAGAATTAGATGAAGATAAGAAATTCGACGTTTTCGTTAGTTTTGCACGGCAGGATGAAACATTCGTTACAAATTATCTCCTACCCGCTCTAGAATCCGGTCCCGAACCTTTCTCAACTTGCGTTCATCTCAGAGATTGGATTCCCGGATCGACGATAATGTCCAATATCCGTTATTCGATTTTGAATTCGAAAAGAACATTAGTAGTACTTTCTAATAATTTCCTAGATAGTGTTTGGAGTAAAAAGGAGTTTTATCTAGCGCATACGCATGCCATTAAAGAAGGCAGAGCTAGATTAATTGTTATTAAATATGGTGATATAGATGAGAGTAAATTAGATGATGATCTTAAAGCATATCTTGATACGAACACTTATTTGGAATGGGGAAAACCATGGTTTTGGAACAAACTTGTATACGCCTTACCACATTCTCGTAAAAAAAGGTTAAATCGGCCTATGGTGTGATGAACCAAAGCTATCTTTCGATATAATCCAATAAATATTCTCAAATTTTTGTATCTCATAAATATGTAACTAATTTTCTGTGATAATAGATTAAAAATAAATAAAGTTCTTCAAAAAATCAGCGTACCGCTTATTTTTATCCTACATTTTTTACTATAATCACTTTAAATGGTCAAACTGAATTCAGGCTTTGATAAAAATTCTGGAAGAAATTCACGGAAAACTCGAAATTGACAGTAAATGAAACAAACGAATAGTGCGAGCGTAGCTCGTACTACAAAATTTCATTTACCTACGAGCTGGAAATGGGTTATTTCATGCAAATTATACACTATACTATTTCTACCACCATCTGAATCATGAACAAAACTGTAATATTTTTCATAACAATTTTTATTATTAACTTTCCTGCCGTCATTGTTGCATGGTTTAGAGAATTTTTCCTCTGAAATTATTAGGTCGGGTTCTTAACCCTCGGAAATAAAAATACTTTATGCAGATAAAATCGTTATAATTCACTCGCGGAAAAATTTATCAATAATTGTGTCTCTTTAAAGGAGTTATGTCACCTCTTGCATCTATCAGGATAGTGATCGATGTCCTTCTAAGCAATGGCTAGTATACATATCGGGATCAGCATGTCAATGTCAAATCATCCTCACTATCGCTACCCATTTTCGATTATTCATTTTTTAAACGAATTTTGTAAACACTGATGTGAAATGTCAAATTATTAGACAGACGTTAACAAACATGATTCGATTATACAGCGTGTCCAGAGATGGGGTATCCTTTAGGTGAAAAATGTTTAAATATTAGTTTTACTGAAAAACGTCATTCTTGATAAAACGTTTTGCTTATTCTGAAACCCCATGAAATGAAATAAAATTCAAGTTTTTCAAAAACCGTCTCATTTTATAGCCAGTTTTATGAAAACCGTATGAATTTTTGCACTAAGTTCGAAAATAATGTATTAATCTAGTGAGTGACGTTTACGATGTACCAAGTAACTGTCAATAAATAATTTTCAAATTGTCATTCCTTAATAAATATTTGACAACAATGTTAACTATTCAACAAAGAGTATATCGTATTAAGTGTTATGGTGTTGGGGAAGTTTCGTACCAGTATGCAATTGCAAAATATCACGAAAAATATCCAGATGTACACATTACGCGGTGTGGATTGAAAAAATTAATAAAGAAATTTGATGAGACAGGATCTGTTCAAGACAAATAGAAATTGAAAAAAGCGTACGTTGAAGAGGATAATGTAGCTAGTGTACTAGCTATGCATTCGTTAAGGGAAAATCCCAAGCTGAGTCTACGAAAAAGAGCAGTGGAGGTTGATTTTTTCAAGAGTCACCTACAGAAAATATTTAAGCTAAACAAAATTGATCCAGTCAATCCGAAATTTATTCATATCTTACAAGATAATGATTATGACACAAGGTTAGACTTTTGTGTGATGATTGGTGAAAACTTATACATGACCGATGCTTTCACAATAATATTTTGTTTTCTGATTAAGCAACGTTTACATCAAACGGAGTCGTTTCTTCCCAAAATTGTCGATATTGAGCTAGTGAAAACCCGAGCTACAGTGTGGTGATTAAAAGTAAGTGTTCCTCTTCTTAGGCCCTTAGTCCATTATACCATTAGTTGATTGAGAACACTTACCCCTAATCGGTGGGATAAATAATACCATAGATTATATCAAAATCACTGGGACGTATATATTACTATATATAACATAGAATCTTGACAACAGATAATTTACATTAATTTACGTACCACTAACATGATACGGTTGACAGTGAACCGATTCGGATTCAAATACATGTGTATTATTGTTGGTAAGGAATTCCGATATATATATTGAACAAAATAAACATACACACAGTTGATGATCGCAGTTGACCCCGTTATACTCAAATTATTTATACAATTAAAAGGTGTTGCTGTTATGTTTTTAAACAGTCGTGATTTCATTCTGGCTAATAGTTTTCCTATAATCTATTAGTGATCTTCGAGTTCACTGGACGATGATAATATTTTCTAAAACTAATAGTGACTTTACAGTTCGTCACATCATCCCCTCTTGCAAGAGAAAAATGATCTCAGATAGTTTTTCGATAAATATAACGTCTTGTTAATAGTTCTCGCGTTGTTTGTTTATTTACACTAACTGTCTTGTCTGTTTTTAAACACTACATTTTTTGTTTACGCTCTCACCTCACTTTGATTACAAATATTATTACTATTGTACTTATATAGTCGATTCTTATGAACGGTTTGTTTTTTATTATTTTGAGATAAAATCTCATAGTTTACTCCTATTATTTTCGTTATTTTAAATGGACCTATATAATAAGGATCGAACTTAGTTCTTTCTTATTTTTCAAACTTACTGAATCTCCTATCTTAAAATTTACGGGTGAAGATTCTTCTTCGCTTTTATTTACCCCAATCAACTTATTTTTCAATGAAAACTTTCTAGCTCTTTCATGGGTGTGTTGTAACCTATATTTCAATTCTTTATCATACCTTTCAAAATTGTAGCATGGTTCAATTTCTGAATTTTAACATTCCGGTATGTTGGGTTTTCTACCGTACAATAATTCAAATGGAGTGTATCCGTGATACGTATTAGGTGTTGTATTATAACAATATGCAAACATTTTTACAAACTCACACCAGTTATCTAGAATCCTTGATAACGTTTCTTATGTATGCGTTGATTGTTCTATGCAATTTTTCACAACTGCCTATTGACTCGTGATGATATGCTGTTGAAAAATTGTGTTTTATTTGTAAAAGTTCTTCTAAATTCTTCATTATTTCGTTTTTATATTCCGTTCCTTGATCTGTTCTTATTTCTTTCATTAAACTGTAAGTTGGTATAAAGTTGTCAACTATGGCTTTTGCAATTGTGGTTGACTCTTTGTTACTGACTAGTATCATGACCGCGTATTCTGTCAGTTCACATAGTATTGCAATACAATAACGGTTCCCATTGTTACTTTGTACAAAAGGACCTATTGTGTCTATGTATATAATATTAAACGGTTTTATTGATGTGTCCGTGATGACAAATTTCTCTTTATGATTGGGTTTTGAATTATTCACTTGACATTCATGGCAATTCTTTACATACTTCCGTACATATCTCTCCATGTTTTTCCATCTAAAGTTCGCTCTTAATTTCTTTAATAGTCTATTGTTTCTTACGTGTCCTCCAAACATTGGGTTGTGATATCTTTCTAAAATCTCTTGAATCTCTTCCTTCCGCTATACTGTCTTTGGTACCTCGCAGATACAAACTTGTACGTTTTTCAACTTTTTATTTCCTTCTTCTATAAATTCGTGTATTGTGTACTTCTTAAATATATAATCATTTGCATATATCTTCATTCTTTTTACTTCAAATTTTACCGAAAGCTCATCAAGCTTTTCCAACGTTCGACCTAAATCGAAGTTGTGTGTTCCGGTAGTTAAGGCTTCACTAAATTTCAATTTGTTTTTGATCCGCATGCTCATCCTTAACGAGATACGGTTGCTTTCAAAATGTAAAATTGGTAATCTATGTGCCTCTAAATTATTTAAAACTTTTATTACTGAAGGTTTTTCTGTTAGCATTTCCTCTGCTTCCTTTTTGTTCATGAGATCTTCTTCTGTTCGAGCGTGTTCCTTGCGCGTTTGTACTCTTGTGATTGCCAAGGCATGTACAAATATTTGAGTTCTTCTATGAATATTCTCGATATACTGTCTGCGTAGTTCGCTTCTCCTTTAACGTACTGTATTTCAAAATTGTATACTTCTAGATCGAGTCTTATTCTCGTGAGTTTCGAAGTTGGGTCTTTCATTGCAAATAAATGAGTTTGTGGTTTGTGATCTGTTTTTACTATACCATGTGGTGTGCCGTATAAATAACATTAGAAATGATTGATTCCCAATGAATTGCTATTAACTTTTATGATGGAGGGTTTATTAGGCTCACTTTTCTTAAAACCTCGAGATGCGAATGCGCAGTATTGCTGAACATGCGCTATTTGAAGCGTCTGTAGTTAAGATGAATTGTCTATTGAAGTCTGGGTATTTTAAAATTGGTGGGTTGGTTAACGCATTTTTTAAAACTTGAAATGAATTTTCACATTCTTCCGACGAATGAAATTTCGCGTTTTTCCTGGATAATTTACTTACCTCTTAGTTGATTAAAACTTTTATCGCTGAAAATTTTATTCAAAGTTTTCGGATTAGTTTCGTTATTTTCCTTATATGTTGATTTATTCCATCCTGTATGTATTTCTATTTGATTCTTCCTCTCTTCTAGTTCTTTTAGACTGTATACGTTGTCATTTATCATTAATGTATTATCAATTATCTTAGCTTTAGCTCCACTATCGCTTGTTTCATATATCTTATTAGCTGCTTTCTCTGTTCTAGTATGTCTTTTGGGTGATCTTCATCAATATATATCTTTGTTCCTTTTAATTTATCCGTTCCTTCCAAAGTTTCTACTTTCTTATTCACGTCTTTCATAATTATTAGTACTGGCCTATTTTTGTTACTGATTTTATTTCCTATTCTTTTACATTTCAAAATATCTGATTTAACATCTACTGTGTTACTAACCTACTTCATTACATCTGCTAGTTTATTTTCTAGTTGTCCCTCTTGTTCTTCGTTGCCTTCTTCCATACCATGTATTATCAAATTCTTCTCTCTAAAATGTTTCTGGGTCTGTGTCATGTTTCCTTGTAAAAAATCTGTTTTTTCCTTGAGTTCCATATTTTCCATCCTTAATTCGTAGTTTTCCTTCTTTAACTGTGCTATTTGTCTGCTCATTTCTTCAATTTTATGTTCTATTTCGCATATTCTTACGTTATAATTAGTGTGGTTATTGTAATTATTATTCCTCTTAAATTTCTTGTCCTTATTGTAATCTACGTATCTGTTATACCCGTTTCCTTGGTTGTACTGTCTGAATGTCCTTCCTTGAGAGTTGCCATTGTACATTCTGCTGTTGTTTCCTCTTCTTTGATTGCTCCTATAGTTAGAGTTTGGTTTTCTGAAGAACTTCCTATTGCCTTTAAAATGTAATACCTGTTGCTGACTTACTATGCCTTCAATTGACATTAATCTAGATAGTACTTCTTGAGTGTTTTCGAAACTTCCCGCTGCTATAATTGTTTTCGTCGCGTCCGTTGCGGCGTTCATCGTTACTGCCTTAATCGTTGCTTCTTTGGTATATTTCTCTGCTAAATTCTCTGGCATACCTTTCGACACATATGCTGCCTGTAAGTTCTCTGCCAACTTCTCTACTTATTTTCTTCTGTAACAGTATGCCCAATATCTAATTCCAGATATAGTCTCTTCTAGTGGAATCTATTACAATAGAAGATCAGGCGTTTTGTACTGCCCTCCTCCTTACATTCATTGCATCTATTACTGTCCCTTTTCCCTATTCTTTGCAGATATGAATTAAATGACCATGGCCCTGTTAGAAATTGGGTAAACCAGTAATTTAAGTGCTTATGTCTACATCCCACCCACTCTTTCATTGAAGGGATCAACACCTTCGTCTACTGTGCCTTTGTCGTATTATTTTCCCATTCCCGCTGCCATTCCTGTAAGGTTCTTTTCCGCTGTTTCTTTTTTTCTTGGTCCGTGATTGCACCCATTTCATGCAAGGCTTTACGTTCTTTGGCCAACAATTCGATTGGGGGCACTCCAGTGATCACCTGGACTGCTTCGGCCGAAACTGTGCGGTACGCGCTGACTACTATTAGCAAGGCTCTTCTTTGTGATCTAATGATCATTGATCTATAACCTGCCACCTGTATTCCTCCACACCACACTGGGGCTCCGTATAGTAGAATGGATTGGACCACGCCAATAAGCACTTTCCTTTTGTTGCTGCTAGGGCCTCCTATGTTTGGCATTAGCCTGCTTAATCTCCCACATCTCTCGTCTGCTTTATTGCAGGAATTTTATATGTGGCCTGAAGAGACCTAGGTGGTCAGTATGCCCAAGTATTTTAATGTGGTTGCTGGACTTATCCTCTGACCTTCAATTGTGAACGTTATCCTGTCCCTTACTCTCGCCTGCTTAGTACCTTTGAGAAGAATAGCTTCCGTTTTGTGATATGCTAGCTCAAGCCTATTTTGGTACATCCCCATATTAACTACATCTAGAGCCAGGTCTACTTTGTTGGCAAGATCTTCACGGTCACCAGCCTCCACCATTATAGCAAGATTATCCGCATAAGCTATACTTCTACTCCCTTCTCCCAAGCGCAGCCTTAGGACTTCATCGTACATCACGTTCTACAGGATCGGCCCTATGACAGATCCTTGTGGGACTCCTGTCGTGTGTTCCATCGTTTTTCCGGGGATGACCTGTATCACCCTATCAAAGAGGTAATTCTCTATTGCCACTACCAGGTAGTTCGGTATATTTTTCTGCCTCAGCCTCGTGATTATGAGTCGCCAATTTGCCGTGTTAAAGGCATTTCTTTCATCGAGCGCCACTAGAGCCACCCATCTTCTTGAATTTCTGGAATTTTCGACGACCCTCTGTGAGAGTGCCCCGTTCTCTTCCAGTGCCTTCTCCACTCTTCCATTTAAGAAAGCTTCGTACACCTTCTCTAGCACATCCAACAGGCATATGGGCCGATATGAGCTTGGGCTCTCCTCTGGTTTCCCGGATTTCCATATAAGCACTAGCTTGGCTCTTTTCCACTCCATAGGAAAGATCTGCTCTCTGAGTAGCTGGTTCCTTCATCAATTGTCTCATTTCCTGTGGGATTGTTTCGATAGTGAACTCAACAATTTTAGGAGGAATGCCGTCAGGACCCGAGGCTTTGCCAAATTTAATTTTGTCTTTAACTATCAGAATTTCTTCAGCAGTGAACTCCGGAGCGGTATTTGGTTTATCTTGTTTTTCCCGTTTTTCCCCCACCTCTGGGAAGAGATGTCTGGCTATCTCCTTTTTCTTGCCTGGCGCTAGGTTATATGCAACGTCAGTGACATTCGTTTGATCGCAATGGCATATCCCTGTCCCCATATATCTTCTTCTAGGTCTGTGCACAGTTTCTTCCAACCCTCCCTTTTCTTATTGTTGATGAGGCGCTTCAAATGTTTTTTCTCCTCCCTGTGCTCTATTCTTATTTCTTCGATATCCGAAACGTTACCGTTCCGTCCCCCCTCTTCCCAGGCTTAGGATTTCGGGTCCCTTCTTCACCGCATCTATTTTTTATAAACATTTCTATCTAAATCCCACGAGTTGGTTCGAAGCATTTGGTCCAGCGGGGCAGTTCGCCCTTACCCCGCCAAGGCCGGTCATTCCCCTCCGGTTGGCCCTTTCCATTGGGCATCGCTCGTGACACGCCTGTAACCCCTGGTGCCATGCATCCCATGGGCGCGATGGTGTTACACCAGTGAATTAGGTTTTTTTTCTGCTGGTGTTCTCCATCAGGACTCTTCTGTCTGGGTTTCCATACCTTAACCGAGGGGTCCCAGTTTTTTGGCGCCGGGAACTCGCCATTCGCCCTCCGTATCAGGTAAGGACTTGTCAGTGTGTTTTGTTGTAACGTGGGCTGGTTGGATCATCTACTGACTTTTTTCGGTGCTACCTATTCGGCATCAGTATCTCCACCAGAGCCCCACTGACCATTTTTGAGCTGTTTCTTAGCTTCACTCCTCTTCTTCTCCTAACCTTGTCACATATGTTCTCCCCCGGCTTGGGACTCTTCCTCAGGTTGTGGTATTCGACTCCAGTTAATGTATTTTTATAGCAATCACTGGGATGGGGTGATTAATCGATATTAAGTTGGACGCCACCAGCTTTTTAAGCGATACTTTAATTTAACAAAAAAAAACTAAAAAGGTTAAAAACTGGAAAACCTCATATTTACTTTAACTTAACAAAACGAAATACTGAAAATAAATTAACGCGATGGTCCAAGTTAATATAAAGTGCTGAAAATCAAATATCAAATGTTCAGCAAATTATATTTATTCATAACACAATATATAATTCACATTAACTGCATATCCAAAATACAAGACGGATACGAACGCTGTCATACAATAAAAATCTCCAATTATAGATTTCCATGAATTCAGTATAAGACAAAGGACTTATCTTGGAGAGGTTCTGGAATTATTCAGCCCTCAGTAAGGTCCTAGTGGATGAAGATATGGTCCTTAATCGATCCCGGCCGGTTTTGTGTTCTCTCTATGGTGGTGTTCAATTATAGGGCCTACCCAGGGGCTGCAGAGCTGAGGAAAGAAAAAAAAGAGTAAAAACCAAGGAAAAATTCTGGGAAGGAAGGAACAGATAGGAAGCTTATGCTTCAACACATAAAAAACTGAAACTAGTTTTTAAAATGAAACTAACAGAAGTCTGTTCTATCATATTCGCTTTGTTCCCTAAATAAACAGAAAATGCGGAATTATGAAGCTAAAAAAGAATGAGAAGAAATTATTAAAAATTTGCTTCAAAAAAATATAAAATGTTTCTTTTTTACAATAAAAAAGAATTGAACATACAAAATTCATCAAACACCAGCCCATGTTATAATTTGAAATAAAACAGTATAAACATGGAGAAAAAATATTCCAAAAATCTAACTCACCAGCAAATTTGTGAAAATACAACGATGTGGGTATATTAACTTATCATTGTTACTATAGGAAGAGACTTTTCCTATGTACGATATCGTTTAAATATACAAAATTTGGATGTGAAACAAGTTTTTTAATTTCGAATCATTAGTACGACGAAATTAAAATATCATAGTCCGATGGAAATGGTAACAGGCGATTGGCTTGTTACACCCCCTCTCCTCGGAGAAAAAAGGAAATTCGAAGAATTACTTTTTTTATACATAAACAGTCTGCGAAGAAAAGTAGCCAAAACATCAATATTGTGGTGATTAGCAAAAGAAGATGTGCTTACATGTTCAAAAAAAATAATGAAAACAAACGAGAAATGGAAATGGAAAGGTAAGAGCAATGAGAAGATAAGAAAACAAGAAAAGAAAAGAGGAAACAAATTTAGTTGACGTAAAGAATCGTTAACCTTTTCCAGTTCGAAGCTATGACTTTAAAAAAAATGCAGTGAACTGAAAATGTATATAATAGGAGCGTATACCTATTAGCGATAATAAATCATTGCAAATGATATGCAATTATAATAAAAAAAGCAGTAAGCAATTATAATAGGGGCCCATTCCTTTTATCAAGAAAATTATCAAAAATTAAATGATATCAGTTCTTGGTACCGTACAGAGATCCTCAAATATCAAAAAAATTAATTGAGGAGTAGCCTCTCCAAAAATATGAGATGCTAAACGCTTCTGCAAAATATCCAAAAAAATTAGAAGGGTAACCACTACCAAAAAATGTAATGCTAACATCTCAACGATAAGATAAGAAAACAACTCTTCATCTACAAAAAATTATCACTAAGTGTGATATAGAGTGCTTAAGATCTCAGGTACACTAAACTCAAAAGAAAAAATGTAAATCAACTAAAGAAAAGAACAAAAAAGTATCAACCATGTAGGAAAAACCTTGCGATATATAGAAAAAAAATACAAGGTAAAGGACAAAAATCTACTAAGAAAATTTTTTAACGTGACTAAAAATGTGTGTGTGTTTTTAAAATACATTACGTAACTATAAAGGGAAAATAGAAAGAGAAAAAAATAACAAGCCTTGGCCTTTCTCCTCTTTCCTACATTCGGAAATTTTCGAGAGAAGAAACTTACTAAGTGCTAAGACTTTAGCGATAAGACACACAGAATACTCAAAACCGAAATTGGATGATATATAGAATAAAATTTTATGAATCGGAAACACTCTCGTTATGAAAGTAACGAAATTATAAACTGTAGTATTCCATACCACATAGAAAGTTATCCAAAAAAAATAGTTTTGTTAACAACTCAAAAAGAAAACTAATATATGCCTTAATAAAATACTATCAGTATGTATCAGTACACCAAAATAATCGATAAATTGTCGTGCAACAAAAAGAACGTGTTATTCTCGTATCAAAATACAGGGAAGATAAAAAGTACTAAAGCGTATACTGAGAACAAAAACGCTACCAAGCAGAAGGATAATTTTTCAGTGCACACATAAAGGCACTGCTACAAAATAATCTGAATCCAAAATTTGCCTGAAGCAAGGAAGTCCAGAAAATATTTGAGCAATTGAGGGACTATAAAAATAAAGCGTATACTGAGAACAAAAATGCTACCAAGCAAAACAGAATTTCTCAGTACACACACAACAAAAAAGATAAGGGACTACTACAAAATTAACTGAATTCAAAATTTGCCTAAAGCAAGAAATTTCAGAAAATCTTTGAGTATAAAGGTCGTTCCAAACTAAACTGATTTCGAAAGGGGCATAAAGCAAGAAAATCTCAGAAAATTTGAAACATTCACGGAAGTTTGTTCTCTACAGAACATAATTTTTTGGCGTTTCAAAAACTAAAAAACAATACCGATACGATAAACACAAATATAATATACGATTGTATTATACACAACATAAGAAAAAGATACAAAATAATGTACTCAAGATACATCAAGAGATATAGCAAAAGCATGAGAGGTCCGGCTAGCTCAGTCGGTAAAGCATGAGACTCTTAATCTCAGGGTCGTGAGTTCGACCCCTACGTTGGGCGCCACTTTGTCACATATGTTCTCCCCTCGCCTTGGGACTCTTCCTCAAGTTGTGGTCTTCGACTCCAGTTAATGTATTTTTATAGCAATCACTGGGATGGGGTGAACAATCGATATTAAGTTGAACGCCACCAGCTTTTTAAGCGATACTTTAATTTAACAAAAAAAACTAAAAAGGTTAAAAACTGGAAAATCTTATATTTACTTTAACTTAACAAAACGAAATACTGAAAATATTTTAACGCGTTGGTCCAAGTTAATATAAATTTCTGAAAATCAAATATCAAATGTTCAGCAAATTATATTTATTCATAAGGCAAAGGACTTATCTTGGAGAGGTTCTGGAATTATTCAGCTCTCAGCTAGGTCCTAGTGGATGGAGATATGGTCCTTAATCCATCCCTTGTCGGTTTTGTGTCTCTATGGTGGTGTTCAATTATAGAGCCTACCCAGGGGCTGCAGAGCTGAGGAAAGAAAAAAAATAGTAAAAATCAAGGAAAAATTCTGGGAAGGAAGGAATAGATAGAACAGATAGGATGCTTATGCTTCAACACATAAAAAACTGAATCTAGTTTTTAAAATAAAACTAACTGAAGTCTGTTCTATCATATTCGATTTGTTCCCTAAATAAACAGAAAATGCGGAATTATGATGCTAAAAAGGAATGAAAAGAAATTATTGAAAATTTGCTACAAAAAAATATAAAATGTTTCTTTTTTACAATGAAAAAGAATTGAACATACAAAATTCATTAAACACCAGCCCATATTATAATTTGAAATAAAACAGTATAAACATGGAGAAAAAATATTCCAAAAATCTAACTCACCAACAAAGATGTGAAAATACAACGATGTAGGTATATTAACTTATCATTGTTACTATAGGAAGAGACTGTTCCTATGTACGATATCGTTTACATATACAAAATTCAGAAGCGAAACAAGTTTTTTAATTTCAAATCATTAGTACGACGAAATTAAAATATCATAGTCCGATAGAAATGGTAACAGGCGATCGGCTTGTTACAACCTAACCTAACCTTACTCTTTTTTTGCCCTATGAGGTGGGGTGGAAGCTAATGCCCTCCTCACAGCCGTTCGGAGCAACCCCTTCCTCTGCATTTCCACCAGCTTGTCGCAGTGGATTTTTGCCTTAATTACCTCCCTCCATACGGGTGCCGCGTACAGTAACACACTGTATTACCCCGCATAGTAATCTCCTCTTATGGTAACTCGCCCCCCCCACATTAAGCATTATCCTATGTAACTTAGAACACGTCACCGACGCCTTCACTTCACCTGTTTTATATGTTTTGCGAAGTTTGAATTTTTGCTATAGGTGAGGCCTAGATATGTGAATTGGTGTTTTGCTTGAATTTCCACACCCTCCACCATGATGCTGAAAGGACCCGTGTTCCTCGGACCTCTGACCACCATGGTCTCAGTTTTCTGCGGCGCGATCTCCAGCCCCTTGCTCTTGAACTATGTCACTGCCATCTTTACTGTTCGCTCTGTCTTTTTCTTGACCTCCGCTGCACTGTTCTCATCCACCAAATATAGTAGATCATCTGCGTAGGCCACAGCCATAACCTCTGGACCGTATGTCAACTATAAGACGCCATCATACATAGCATTCCACAGAACGGGGCACAACACAGAACCATGGGGGACGTCCATGGTGCACCTATGGACCACCAAGTCAGACTTCACTGATCTTTTGCAAAGGTAACTTTCTACACACTCTACCAGGTACCTACTTACACCGCTCTCGATGAGACTCTCCACAATATGCTCCCACATGGCCGTATTAAAAGTGTTCCTAACATCTAAGGTTGTGAGCACACACCACTTATGCTTTGCTGCCTTGATTCGACCGTTTACCTGCAGCATCGCCGTTACCGTGGAGTGCTGGCTCCTGAAACCATGTTGGTTTGGGGATATGATTTTCTTCGCCTCCAGTTCAGCGTTTAATCTATCCACTACCCGCTCGAAAAGTTTACCAAATGTATCTAGTAGGCATATCGGCCTTTAGCTCGAGGGGACATTTAGTTCTTTACCCTCTTTAAGGAGCAGTACTACCTGCGCTACCTTCCATGCCTCCGGGAAGATTCGTTCCGCAAGGAGGGCGTTTAGTTTGGCCAGAATTTTTTCCGGGATAATTTGATACGCCTGCTTCGACGGTGAGGCTGTCAGGACCTGGAGTTTTACCGTTTTTCATTTTCGCAATCGCGTAGTCCAGCTCTGTCTTGGTGAGGATTTGTGTTTCTGTACTCCTGGTTCCGTAAGCGTCCTGATATCTCCTTCTCCTCGTAGTTGGGAATAATTCTTGTAAGATTTGTTTCCTTTTCCTCACAGGGATTTGGTATACTGCCCTCCCACTCGCGAGTTGTCCCATTACTATTCGGTAACCTTCCCCCCATATGTCGTTATCCAAATCCGACAGGATGTTTTCCCATCTCTTCTTTTTAGAGTCCCTTATGATCTTTTTCACCCTCTTTGCCAGTTCCTCCTTTTCGCCCCTTATCCTCAGCCTCTCCTCCCCATCTCTACTCCTAGTGTAGCATCTTCTTAGCTGAAGGTATTTCCCTCTTTCCGTCTCCACCTCCTCATTCCACCAGTAGGGCTTCACTCGTTTCTTATTCGTTACCTCCGTTGTAGATTTGCGGAAGGCCCTCAAAATTATTTGAATACAATTTGGCAGCAAAACTTTCTAAATTTATCGAATTTTTTTTGGTTACATTTATTTATATAATACGTTTGTTTGAATAGAGAGGCCTGATCAGTCTACTCTAAATTAAAATTGTATTTTCTTTGTTTTGATTTGAGTCCATTTTTAATTGTTATATGTAATAATTAGTATTAAATGTTTTAAAAATTAAAATTATTCAATTGATTTCTCATTTTCATTAAAAAAATTTTATATTAGTTACAGTTAATATTTACTATCTTTTTGTGATCATAAATATCTGATTTTTGTCAATAGAACCTAAAGTTAATTTTATACTATTACATATTTGATAGTTGTGCAACAAAATTTCATATATTAAAATAAATAAAATCTCTCGGCGCTATATGAACCCTACCTGAGATAGGAGTATTTACAGAAATACGGAAATTGAAAATAAAATTGAAATTCATCATATTATTATAATATATAAGAATAAAATTATAAACTAAGACTATGGTGTATATGGCCTGTTGTATAAGTATAAAGATGTAAATATTTAAAATTATAAGCAGTATCCTTAAAATTCTAGTGTATATGGCCGGTTCGTTTTGTACACAGAAAGAAGTAGAAAAGTTCGTTAACCCACCGATGTATATTGTCATGTGTATTGGTTTTTCCTCCATAACGGTCTTACTGGACAAAGAAGTTTCTGGGATTTTGCCAGGCGTATAGGACCTGTTTACTCCTATTTTATAGCTAGCAGTTTCCATCATTTTGAGGTTTCCTAGGACTCCCCTCCCGTCACTCCTTTCGTTTGAGGGCTTACATTTCCCTTTTTCCCCTACAGGGGCTCACCAGCGTGGTATGTACAATCCTCTTACAAATCATGCAGTAAGGGTTTTCGCTACACTCTCACCTGATGGTCAGGCTTCGAGCAGTTTCTGCACCTGCTCGTCCTGTCGACGCCCTTACATTATATGGCCATATAGCCCTCTTCCCAGCACCTGTTACATTTTACTGCACTACCCCTCTCCCTAAAAGTGGCTAGAGAGAAACCCAACTTGAAGGTTCGGATTCCCAATAATTTATTAATAGTTCCTGGCAGCGCTAGGATTGTGGCCGCCTGTCTGCCGCCATTCACAGGTCTCAGTGCTTTGACCTCAATCTCTTCATCCTTACCCGTCTTATCCAGAGCGGTATTGAGTGTGTATATAATCTCCTCCTCGTGGATATCAACGTCTACACTATACAATTTTGCGGCTACCTTGGCCTTCCCTGCCATTAGTATACGCACTTGCCCCATGCTTGTATTAACCTTTAGTTTTTTAAAAATCTGTAGCCCTGCTTGGCTCCTCTCCTTCACCTCAAGCAGAAGATGGCCCTCCCCAGTATCCCGGACGCCTCCGATCTGTTGCTCGAGACCCTTTTCCTCCTTAAGGTTGCTCTTTGGACTTGCGAGCATTTCCGCATATGCCATCTTGTCCGATTTCTGCACCATAAGGGCCTCATTTGCATAGGATCTCTTTAGAGATTCCTTTGTCTACATTTCTTCTTCAGTAATTATCCTTACCTCTAGATCTTTGTTGTATACACTATACTCCAGGATCTTCCATACCAGTGTTTTGTCAACCGCCTCTGAGCAGATGACAGTAAGGCTTGTCCTACCTCTTTCCTCTATTACCTTCATCGCTTCCTTAATTGCCATGTAGGCTTTTTCACCTTCCCTGTCCTCCTCTACTCTTGTTACAAACGTGTATTTTACTCTCTTTGTCTAGTCCGTGGACCTCGTCGTACCCTCCTATATATACTCCGTGACCCATTTTCCGGCCTCTTCCGTTAGGTCCTTCACCTCGAGCATGACACTCACGAGCCTTACATGGAACCTTCCTTTTTTGTCCGCTGTGTCCATAATAATGAGCGTGTCAACTTAACATACTCTCCAGGGTATTGCTACTCTGGCTGTCCATCCTGAGGAGATTGTCGTCCCGGTCCCACTCCATGGTGCTATCCCCTTTGGTTGTCTCCGGGGGGTTACTCTTTGTCGACGTTCTGGTTATTCTATTGCTTCTGTTAAAAGCATATTCCGCCACCACTTCCTGCTCTGCCTCATTTATTGTTTTATCCACATTCTTATCCATTTGCCGTTGTTCAGTTTCGTCATCATTCAGTCCCTTTAATTTTTTGGTTTTTTGGTCATTCATCTAAATCCCACGAGTAGCTAGGGAAAGAGAGTCCGCCACCACAGAGCCCCGCTTGCGATGGTAAGGCTGATTACTCTGGGAAGACGCCAGATATCCCAGAGGCAACGTTTCTGACTGCGTTCCGTGCAGCCATTCATCCATGCTCACGGTAGCTAACAACGAGGATTACGGATTCTTTTATCGAGGTTCACTCCTAGGTTTTTTCACGGTTGCCTCCGGGCGCAGATTTGCCAACGGGTGGGCCTTTAGGGACAGGGGGAGAGGGAAGAGGTGTTTTTTGTAGACAGAGAAGTAAGGGAGGGTAGAGTGAGAAGTACATATAAAAGAAAGAAGAAGAAAGAGAGAAGAGTAAATCTCTTACCTTGTTGCACAGTCCATAAATTGGTTTTTTCAACCATAATTTCGAATAAATGTTCTGTAAAATATTGACTGAAGAAATAAGCAGGACTTAAATTTGTAGTATTCTGGATTTTCTCTGTATACCAACGTGCGTGGATTTTTGTATTTTTCAATTTTTTTCCAAGTGATCTTAGATTTTTCAGTAAGTTGATTATTTTTTTTAAAAATACGAACTTCTTCCTTCTTTGTACCTCTCACGGCTGGTTCCAGACTGCGGAGTAATTTCACATGGAGTATCTGTTTTTTCTATTTCTTCAATATTTTCTTCTTCAGTTCTATGCTCTATTTCATCTTCTGCATTAGACAAGTCACTATCATTTTCCGTTTATAAAATATAAAAACCGCTTCTTATGCAACTACCTCAAACATTTTATTCATAATCCTACCTCAGCCGCTTTCCCATCCATGATGAACGTCATCATCATTATCATCACTCACGTATTCAATGTCCGACGGTCCTTGATCTATGAGTTCAAATAGTTGTTCTTCAGTTAGATATCTCTTACGATTCATTTTTTGTTAATCCCAGAAACCACTACCCTGTATAATTAATATTAACTAAAAGGCTCCAGTAGGAATTTGAACTTTCCCGTTACAATCTTGTATCCTCTCCCCCCCCGGGTCATCTTCAAGTTCGTCGCATAGGTCTCCCCATGCTGCCGTCTTTGCTCTTTTTATGGTAAGCTTTAGGTTTTTCCTTGCCAGCTTATACTCGCATTCCAATCTCTCGATTTCGTCACCGTGTGTCCCCCTTTTCCTTTCTCGTGTTAACCTCCTAAACCTCACGCAGATGTCCCTTTCATAACTAGTTTCCTCATTCCATCAGAAAAGTTGATTCCTGCAGGTTTGGTTAGCAGTGGTCCTGCTGGCCTTCTGCGCGCTCTTCATTGCCTCCATTAGTTCTTCCAAACTCATGTCTCTGTTGACAATTATCTTTAGGCAGTCTCTCAATATTTGCTCGTCTTGGAACCATATGCCCTGGCTTCGCGTGCTCTTTGTCTCCGTGCTAAGATTTACACCGAAAGTTATATATCTATGCAAGCTCAGGGTCTCTTCTTCGGGGTGGACTTTCCAGTCCCTCAGCTTAGTAACTATGCGCCTAGTACTGAGTGTAAGGTCAATAAAATATTTTTGCTTCCGTCAAGTGAATGTGGGCACTAGCCCGTCGTTGGCTAGGGTAAGGCCTAGTGACTGTAACCAGTTCTCCATGTATTCCCCTCGGTCATCTAGTTTGTTCGATCCCCAAGATGGAGATTTAGCATTAAAATCCCCAGCAATTACAGCCTCCCCACCTAAGTCCCTAACTACCTCCATAAACCTCGATTCTTACATTTGGAGAAATATAACAATTATACAATGTCCATGCCCCTAGGTCTAAACTAATAAAACCTTTCCCACATTAATGCGAATGGACCCCTCACCTGTTAGTGAGTCTTATCGCTACTACGCCATCATTGTCGATGATCCATTTCTTATATCTTTGCGTGGCCATATTTGGTTCCTGTATCATAATAATATCAACCTCATTTCTAAGGGCCATGCTATTAGCTAGATCCAGTGCGTTTCTCCTCCTGTCGATATGTATTTGTAAGATTTTGATTGACATGTATATGTATATATAACACTAAAACTGAACCTTCCTCGCGGGAGTTTCTGACACCGATGCGCTCCCTCTCCTCGAGAGTAGCCTCTGTCTCCTTACAGTTTCCACAGCCCAACTTTTTTTTGGGAAATGGGGAATCTTCATCAAGACCAGCAGCAGGGTTGTCCAGCCAGTGTGGGTTTCCAACCCCCCCCCCGAGCCGACGGCACACATGTTCCGCAGAACATATCCACCGCCGCCCCGAAAGAGAGTCAGCGTCGCCACTAAACCCCACTCCCCTCCCCCAAGCCCTGGTACCACCAATTAGGGAATTTCTTCAAAGCTCACGTGGGTCCTCTGCCGAAGCATCCCATCCATCAAAGAAACAACACAAAGACATAACTATATGACCTACATATCCACTCAATAAATAAATAAATAAAACAACTATATAACCTACATATTAGCTCAATAAATAAATAAATAAAACAACAAGCAAATTACAACAATAACAAAAAAGATCACATATCAACACTTATTGTATATCTAAATAAGATACATATACATACTCATATCTAAGGATATAGGCATGTATATTTAAAATTTTAAACGTTATTTAGTAATTGTTCTACTTACCCCCTCCACGTCTCTGCCCATTTTTGACTAATTTCTTAAATACCGGACACCTTGTAGAATCAGACCTGTGATTCTCACTGCACATCGTGTAATAGGCCTCATTTTTACAATGTTGGGCCTGATGTCCATCATCCCAACACTTACGACATTTCCCTTCCGCCTCCTCACCTTTGCATTCCCTCTGTGCATAACCAAATTCCTTGCACCGGAAACACCGCATCGGCTGCACCCTCCTAATAATATTACAATTGATTAACCCAATCGGTATCCCACCTACATCACACAACCTATCCGTCGCTCTCCTATTCGCTTTAATCGTATAGGTCTCCCTCCCATACCTCACTTTCCTTTTGCCCCGAATCTACCGAATCCCTATCCATCGGATGTACCTTACTCCTCACCTGTTCCAATACCTCCTCCTCCTCTATTGTCTAATCCACATCATACAAAAACAAAAAAGCTTCCTGCTCCCTTGTAGTAGCCGTCATCCCTGTTTTATTAGTTATTTGTCAGAAATCAATCACCCTTATTCGTTTTCCTTGTCCTCTTAACTTCCAATCCTATACCCTTTATCTGTACCTTTTCCTTCACCTCCCTTAGCTGTTCCGCATATGTTCGTTCTGCTCTCCTTACCATTATGCTCCCCTTTTGCTTAACCCCTTTACTAGGATGCAAAACCAATTTTATTTTTATTTCTTCCCCACTTGCACATTCAAGTGCTTTCCTAATCACATCTCCATCAATACCCTCTTCCACTATACATACCAACTCATCCTGTGTCTTTACATCCTCTCCCACTTCCATAATAGCATTACCCAATTCCCTAGCCCTCCTATTCAATAACCCCATATCTTTTTCTACCCTAAGTACATATGCCACCCTAGCTTCCCGCAAATTTTTCCCCTCCTTGTCTCCATAGATATATGGTTTAACATATAATCTACCTCACCTTCGCATTCGTCCACCATGCGATCGACACCGGGATGCCCCGTCAACCATTTTTCAACATAGGAGTCTGTATCTCTTCCTTTATGTTTCCCTCCCACCATTATAATTACATTCCGACTATCTGGCCCCACCTCTGCCCTTTGTGCCGTTGAGGTCCTCTGGTATCCCTCCTCCGGCCACTCCTCTCCTACCATCACCACAAATTCTTTTTCATCAATTCCCCCAATACCTTGCTCTTAATATAACGCCTCCGTTTCCCTTTCAATCTCCTCAGGGTTGACCTGCGTCCCCATGTCACGCATTACCTTTCCCCCTCTGTCTGCCTTCTCCATTTCCATATCGTTATTTATCTCAATTTCCTCATACTCCTGTAGTCTTTTATATACCCTAGCTATCACTTTATATAAACCACTCGCCCCCTCCTTTATTTCTACTTTAGTATTCGTCACCTCTCTTGTAAGATTATATAATTTGTTACCATCTTCATATACCTTACTAATCAATTTTCGAATTTCCGCAAGATCCTTACTGTCCTTCCTTTCCTTCCTTCCCTTTTTTTTCAACTGTTTCTCTTCAGGACTATCCCCTCTGTCCTTCCTTTTTTTACCTAATCCCGTATCCTCATCATCAATACAAATAATGTCATCGGACTGATCGGAATCCCCATCATTTCCATCATCCCCCACTGGTGTGGGCTGCTTATTTTCTATTCCCTCTTCCCTTCCTTCCCCTCTTTTTTCCCTCTCCGTTTCTCCTCCTTCCAGCTTTCTTAAATATTTTCTCCAATTTTTCCTTCATTCCCCCTCTCTTCATTCTGACTACCTACGTTTTCGCTCCCACTTCTATCCAACGATGTCTTGGAAAAGAAACTCTGGTTCATTGATGTGGCCCTTTCTCGCTCTTCATCTTCCATTCTTTCCCAATCTTCCTTTTCTCTTCTTTCAATCTCTTCCCCTAATATTCTATCCCACACTTTCCATTTTCCACGTAGAAACTCCTCTTCCTCCTCACACATCTTGTCTTCCTTTGTCTTTACACCAGTACTCCTTATTCGCTCTTCCCTCTCCCTTCTTTCCAACGCTTCTTTTTCCTGTATTTCCCGCCCTTCCCTTTCTATTGATAACAACTCTTCACTACTACTTCTCCTAAGCGCCTCCCTAAATTCTATTTCACGCTCCTCTTCTCTTCTACGCTTATCCTCCTCCTCACGCTCTTTTTCCTCCTCTGTCTTTCCACTAAAACTTCTTTCTCGCTCTTCCCTTGCACTTCTTTCCCGCGATTCCCTTTCTATTCTTTCATGCTCATCCCTTTCTCTATTTTCCCGCTCTTCTCTTACTTTTCTTTCCACCGCTTCTCTTGTTTTACGTATGTACTCCTCTTCCTCCTCACTCTTCTTCTCTCCATTTCTCTTTTTTTTTAAACTCACATCCATATTACATCCCACGCGTTGGGTCGTAGAACGGTCCGGTGAGGCAGTGCGCCCTTACCTCGCTAAGGCTAAATACTCTGGGAGGTCGCCAGGTGTCCCAGAGGCATCGTTTCTGACTGCGTTTCGTGCAGCCATTCATCCAGGGCCACGATGGCTAACAGCGAGGATTACGGGTTCTTTTGTCGAGGTTTACTCTTCTAGGCTTTTGTCACGGTTGCTTCCGGACGCAGGTTTGCCAACGGGTAGACCCACGTAGCTGCCTCCCTTAAGTGTGGCCATATACAGGAAATTGTGTTCCGGGGTATGCAAGAAACTGTTTTCATTGAAGGACGAAAAAAACTGGTTGGAAGCAAGTAAGAAAATGGAAAAAGAAACAAAAAATAGAAGTTTAAAATATGGTTGGCAGAAGGGAGGGGGGAGAAAAGACGCTGAATCCGGAAATGATAAGCAAACTGTAACATGTTGTTGAGAAAAGAAAAGAAGATAAGATAGTGTAAAGAAAATGAAGGGTTGTGGGGTGAGAGGACATGACAGTCTTGTGGACAATGACTTCGCCTCCCCATGACTGACAGATGATCAGCGAGGGCAGGTAGGTCAACGACGATGATTTTTAGTCAGGTTTACTCCTCTATCCCCTTTGATCCGCGGGCGATTATTTGGAGCTCATCACTCCTATTCATCACCTATCCCCGAGGTTGGTCGGTTGTGCCTCCCTCACAGCTCAATAGAAAGCGCAGGAAACATGACGAACCACTTCTCGTGGAGACACCCTATGAGCCATTGGGACGCGGGCCGTGCAATGCTGTGTGTTCGTGTGGGACTCTCACCGCACTAAACCACCCTCCTCTTTATGCGCCGCGGGAGTGCTCGTATACCGGAAAGGCATAAATGCCATGGCATCAGTGTACCTCCCAAAACCTAACCCAACCTTTTTTTGTTTTAAGAGGTGGTTGAAATGCATTTATGCAGGTGTAGTGGAACCAAATACCCGAAGCCATTTGCGACCACTACACAGTGTTGGACTGGCCTTACGGCCATACCCACTAAACATTCCATCTCTGTCCACTGGCTCGCAGCCCTGGAATCGCCTGTTGGGCTTGCTTCGGGGCTGCAACCTGGTTGTCTTGACTATGCTTGCCTATCTCGTTCTTCTCTTTCCTTTCTCGACATAACATCTTTTATGAAGCCGTGTATCCTTGCTCATCTTTTACTGTCACTTATCATATACTCGACCATGTTCTCTGTCGTCAAGACCGTTTCTAGCTCCAACTCCATCTCAGTCCTCTTGTTCAGCCACTTATCGCACTCGAATATAGTATGTTCTGGGGAATCTCTCTCTCCGCAGTACTGACAGTCTTCTGTCTCCGACTTCTGGCTTGGTAGAAATTGGGTCAAAAAGTAATCGGCTCCTCGATGTTTGCAATGGTACCAACTCTTCAGGTTTATAATCAGCTTTCGCGTCCATTCTGCCTTTCCCTCTTCGTTATTTCATTCGTCTTGTCATTTCGGCAGGGTGTTGTCTCTCTCCTCCTTTCTTATTGCCTCGTACACTTCCCGCCTCTCGTGTAGTCTAACTCTTTCTTCGGCGGCCAGGTGTATGGGCGGGACTCTCGCGATAGTCTGAGCCGCCACCGCTGAGATTGTGCGGTAGGCGCTGATGACTCTCATTAGTGCCTTCCGTTGGGTTCGGATTAACATGGCTTTATATTTTTCCATGCGTATCGCTGGGTGCCATTCGGGTGCTCCGTATAGCAAAGTCAAATGGACCACTCCATATAATATTACCCTCTTTTTATAACCCGGCCCTCGAATGTTAGGCATTATTCTTGTTAACTGCCCCAATCTTCTTTCCGCCTTCTTGGTGGCATATTCTATGTATTTGCCAAAGATCATCGCTCTGTCTATTATTATGCCCAAGTATTTTATGGTTTTAACCTGTTTTATTTCTTCGTTCAAAATTTGAAATGTCATGTCTGTCCTTTTCCTCGGGCCCTTCAATATGATGCTTTCTGTCTTATTTTTCGCTATCTCTAGTTGGCTTTCGCGCATCCACTCTACTACCTGTTCGATCGAGTGGTTTGCTCTTAACATAAGCTCTTCTTTGCTGTCCGCCTCGATGATTATAATCAGATCGTCTGCAAACTCCACTCTTGTTTCTCCTTCTTCTGACCCTGTTTCTATTAATTCGTCGTACTGGATATTCCACAACATGGGTCCCAGCACCAAGCCTTGTGGAACGCCTGCTTCAACTTTCCTGCTAATATCTTTCTCTATTATGATTTCGCGATGTGACCGGAATGCATCTATACCGTTTCTAATTTTTTGAGATACATGTTGACTCCAGGCTGTTCATTATCTTGTCCCACGACGCCATATTAAACGCATCATTATCGCTACTACACAACAAATCTAAAAAACGCAGGGAAATTAAGTGTTGCAATTTTAACACAATATAACTTGGACCTTTGTCTTGTGGATCAGGTATTTTGGTTGAGTTTTATATTGTTATCAAAAAGATATAAGCCATTAAGTGATGGTGTGATTTTGACAGTTTTGACAATTTGTGGTCACCAATCTGGACACCAAAACCTGATCCCCAAAAGGAAGCCTAGAGAATTCGATTCTGAAAATATTAAATCTCAAATCATTGTATTTTTTGAGATTTGTTGTGCGCAAATTTTTGCAAACGAACATCTTTTTACTTTAGTTCAACCGCTCCACCGTCTTGATGCATGGCGCTGTATAGAACAATATAGAACAATGACAGAAGACGACGGTCAATTCATAGACAAATAATATTATAACTTTCTCTATGGGTCAAATGCTGTTGTCATATGTTTTGTCTTCATAAAAATATCCCAAATTTATAGTTTAGTGTGTATTGTATTTGTAAGTGATTATAATTAAGTAATTTTCATGCTAAATAAGTAAATTTGTGCTTCATAAATGCTATTTATATTTACTCCACAAGATTGTGTAGGCTCTCCTTCACTATTTCTACGATCTTTTCCGCTGCTTGGATGGTGGACTTGCCATTCCTAAAGCCATATTGTCTTGTGGAGAGGCCGTCCTCCACCTCTAATTCCAGCCTGGCTTTGATTAACCGCTCGTAGAGCTTCTCCAAGGTAGTCAAGAGACATATAGGCCTATAGCTCTTCACCTCCCCTCCCTCGCCCCTGCTTTGGGGATGTAGATTACGCTGGCCTGTTTCCACACTCTTGGGAAGCTTTGGTCCATTAGGAGTTTGTTCATGACTTCCAAGACTGTTTCCGGCGCTGTTTTTGCCAGGGTTTTATCGCCTCCGGTGGAATACCGACAGGGCCTTCAGCCTTTTTTAGATTGGTTTTTTCTATCGCCTCTTTTACTTCTTCAAGGTTTAATGATTCTGGATCTCCTTGCTCTCCTGTCCATCGGCTTACCCAAGTCTCTCTTTCCGGGAATAGTTTCTCACACCATTTTGTTCTCTCTTCGCTACATAGGTTGTACGGCGCCTGTATATCGAGGTTTCTAGTCACTATTTTGTAGCCGTCTCTCCATATGTCTTCTTCAAGCTCTTCGCATATTTTGTTCCATTGCTGCTTTTTGGATTTGTTTATTTCCTTCTTCAATTCTTTTTTCTTTTCCTTTAGGGTCTCATTCATTTTTATCGTAGCCGGGTCGTCCGAAACCCATTTTTAGTTTGCCTGAGTACCTCCCTTCTTGCTTTATTACAGGACAGCCTTTTCCTCTCTATTTCCTCATTCCACCAGTATGGTATATCTTGTTTTCCCGTCCTTGCAAATCTTGTCGCCTCTCTCACCGCCTTAGTCATGTCCTTCGTCAGTGTTTTCTAGTTGTTTACCTCCCTTCTTTCTAGTTTCTCTTTGATTTTTTTAACGAAGATACTTTAATTGAAGAATTTTTTCTTGCCTCTACCGTCTTCCTTCTTTTCTTTCCTACCTTCCTGTATCTCTATGTAGATGTGTCTGTGGTGTGTGTAGAGGCCCGTTTCCTCAAGGATCTGCCACTTATTTATTTCTTAGAAGACTCCCTCTGTTACCAAAGTGACATCTATATGGGATTCGCTTTTTCCTCTGGTGAACGTGGGTTCTCCGTTGTTTCCCACCTCTAACTTTAATTCCATCATCCATTTATGTATGTAGGTGCCTCTTTTCTCTTCTTGGGGTGACCCCCATAGTGGAGATTTGGCATTCAGATCTCCAGCAATGAGAAGCCCTCCCTCCAGTGTCCCAGCCTCCATTAGCATATTGCCAATTTTGTCTGGTATTCCCTTTCCTTGATGTTGGGGGATACATAACACCCATAAATGCTAAACCCGTCCAGGTCCACTCTTACATATACTTTACCCCTTTGGTGTTTTTTTATTCCAAGGTTTTTGTTCCTAACCCAGATTGCTACCGTTTCGTCCAGGTCGAGGAGATATCTATTTTTCCTTGATATTGCTACATTTGGCTCTGCTATTATTATCAGGTCTATATTCCTTTTTGGGGCTTCCTCTTATGCCTTGATATTGCTACATTTGGTTTTGCTATTATTATCAGGTCTATATTCCTTTTTGGGGCTTCCTCTTATGCCATGTCATGCGCCATCCTAGACCTTCCCAGATTCAGTTGTAATATCTTCATCGTTGACTTGTTTGTTAAGTTTGATAGTAGGTTAGGTTTAGGTCCGATCTTTCTCATTTCCATCGCTGTTGCTAGCTTCGAGGCTCCTGCATACCTTATTACTGGGGTTATATGTCATTGTAGTCTTCTCAGCGTTTATATCCTCTATATTTTTTCTGGTTTTTCCCTCCTCCTGCGCCTGGAGTTCCCAGACTGACATCTTCCTTGCTTTCGTGCTCGTCCCCTGTTGTATGTTGTTGTCGCTTCGCGTCCTCCGCAGCGCCTTCCTGAATTCTGGACACTTCATAGTTCCGGCCCTGTGTCCTTGTGTTTGACAGAGGGAGCAAGTCTCCTCATTAACATAGTCTTTGGCTTCGTGTTCTGTCTCTCCGCAATTGTAGCATTATTTTAATCTGTTTGGGCCATTGCAGTCCCTGGTCCCATGTTTGTTTGACCAGCACCTGTCGCATCTGGTCACCTTCAGCGTTTTCTCGACAATGCACTGAACGAGTCCTATGCGAATATATCTTTCAAATAGTACTTTTTGAGCTGCTCTCTTTTCCAAAGTTACCGTCGCGGCCGCCATTTTTTTCTTCAGCACCGATATCCCGGAAAAAACCCTAGGATAACTCGGGGATCCCGCCAGGACACCGCCACCGGTGTAGGGGTAGGTGGTATAAATCTTTATGGGCGAGAGGCGCCCCTGATCCACGAGCGAATCAGGAGCTCCACCCAGTGTGGGGACTCCCATGCCTCTCAGCTTGTATACCCCACTAAAACATCCACCTCCCTTTTCAGCTCCATCGGACCCATGGTATCGCCTTATCGGCTTGTCTTCATAGGTCAGAATTGTCGTTTTGTGACAGCCTGCTACCATTGGATTCCTCGGCTCCCTTTTGATTACCGTTTATCTTCTCTTCCTCTCGGCGTCCTCATACATCACTGTAATCTTCCTTGCACTCGTACTCTTTTTCTCGTTCATTCACCCGTTAATGCTTCTAACTTCGTTTGTCTATTTACATGCGTTTTTCGTTCTTCTCTTCTGTTCTCACGCTACTATCCTGCCTGCAAATTCGCCATACTTTGATGCCTTCTTTCCTCGTTTCCTTTTTTTGACATTATGGCTGTAACCGTGTCTTTAATTATTTGAAATGTTCTTATTTCTTTGAGCATCAGGTCGCCTATGTTGTCAGGGGTCACTATCTCACCTATCGAAGACTTCATTTTACTTCTCAGTTCTCAGTTCTACCCCTTTACAATATATGCACCTGTCATCGTCGGAGTTTTTGATTTTCAGTGTATATACCCGGAAAGAGCGATGTCCCGTTAAGAACTGAGTCATAAAATAATTTGTTTCCCGTTACTTACTTCCTGCCCATTTCATAACATCCGGAATCATCTTTTTGGTCCATTGGCACTTGTCGTCTTCATCCGCCAATCTCCTTTGTCAGGCCTGCAGGTTTGTCCGCCTTTCCTCGTCCCTCAGTGCTGCTGTGTATTCACCAGTTCTTCTGTGCATACTTGACCTTTCCTCGATCAGGAGATCAATGGGACGGATTCCCGCAACCACTTGAGCCGCAACTGCCGATACCGTTGAAACACAAACTGTACTCTCAGGGTAAAAAAATATGAAAGAAAAGAATAAATAAAAAGAGAGTAGGTTCTTTCCAAACTGATAATGTGAATGGAGATAACAAAGCCAGTTCTCAGGGCTCTGTTATCAGAAAGAAGTTAGATAAACTGAGGAAAGAAAAGGAAGAGAAAATAAATGAGATAAAGATAAAATGAAATTTAATTAAAGGCGCCACTAATTTTTGTACCTAAACAAAATTAGAATAAAAGTCATTTACATATATCAGCCAACTCTTAACTGCTGTTACCTGCTAGTTTTAATAAATGTTCACAAAAAAATGTGCTGAAGGCAATTTTTCTGGTATTATCTGTATAATAAATAAAACTCCTGGATCAAAATATGTATAAATATAATGGAAGTAAAATAAACGAGTTATAAAATTTTATAAAAAGTGGTTAGTAGGTGTCAGTATGAGTGAACAAAAATAAATTTTGACCTTAAACGAACAGATAAAAATGATAGTGGTGAAGCCATACAAAATAAAATTACTTAACTTAAGAGTTGTTGTTCGAAGGTTGTATTCCGGAAAATCTTCTTTGATTGTACAGTTGTCTGTACTCTATACAGGTGAACAGCTGCGTCCTCGATAATTTCTTACAGCACACCCATTACTTGTACTGCCATGCTATTTGAAGTTAATACAATAGCACACTTCTTATGTCGGGTACTTTGGTGGAATTTAATAACAAAAATAGATTAGTCCTGGAGTTTCCGCTACAATAACACCAAGTGTGTTACAAAAAGACTTTACAATATAAAACGTATTCAGATATCTGTCCAGATAGATACATAAAACTTTACTTATACCTTTTTTTTTAATAATTATACATACTAGCTTAAAGATCCGTACTGGACAAAAACCTTTATCAGTTCTAGTAAGTTTTGAACAGGAAAAAAAATGTGAAACATACCAGTAATCCCAGCGAATTTGTTCTTAGAGAACAAGTTTTATATTGGATCAAAGTTTTATCAGAATTTCTGCGTCAACTAACCTCTCGAAAGATGTATGGTATAGTGGCGCATTCCGAATTCCTATTAAGAATTTTTTTTGGAACGAGTTAACCTTAACGTTAATTCCACCAACACTCAATTAGTTGAATTTAAAATATAAACTAGGAAGACGTGTGGTCTATTCCACCAATAAATTTAACATTCGTAGCAAAATTATTTATTTAAATCAATATTCGAAATGTTGACTGCTAAGTTAACGTTTCACCGTCCTGTAACCGCTTATGACTCCCAACAACATTTTCCTTTGGACCTTTGTCAGCCTGTCCTTTTCTCTTTTGTACTTAAGTGCACTTTGCAATACTGGCGCCCCATATAATAGGATAGAGTGCACCACTCCGGCCATGACACTTCTCTTCTCACTTTTGGGTCCCCCCACATTTGGAATTAGCCTACTTAAGATTGAAACCCTTTCCTCGGCAAAAATTTTGGATATGCGGGATAAATCTTATACTGTTGTCAAAGTATATTCTCAGGTATCTAACTTATCTCGACAGTGGTATTTCTCGTCCTCTTATTTGTTGTCTTGTTTCTTTCTATCTCTCGGGCCTTTTAGGACGATTAACTCCGTTTTGTGATCCGCCAATTGCAACTCCTGACACTTTAGCCAACTATCAACCTTAGCTGTTGCTCTTGCCGTATTGTTGACTTCTCATGTCATTTCTTCTTCTATTAAAATTGCCAGATCATCTGTGAATGCGATGCTGGTCGCTCCATGGGGTTGTTTCAGACGCAGCACTCCATCATACAAAATATTCCTTAGTGTCGGTCCCAACACAGGGCCCTGTGGTACTGCCGCACTGGTTTTAATTTGGTTTCTCGTTGAAACAACTATTTCCCTATTCCTCAGGTAATTTTTAATGAGATTTATTAGATAACCGGAGATACCCATGTCCCATAACGCCTCTATTATATGAGCCCAAGATGCCGTGTTAAACGCATTTTTGATATCCAAGCATATCCTAATCACCCATCTCTTCTTGCTATTCAACACTACATTCCTAACCCATTCCGCGGCCTGTACCGTAGACTTTCCCCTCCTAAATCCATATTGCATTTCCGCGAGTCCATTTTTTTCCTCGAGTTCTCCCTCCAGCCTGTGCTTGATCATGTTTTCGTATAATTTACCTATAACGTCTAGTAGGCAAATAGGTCTGAAGGATGAATCTTCCTCCATCGGCTTGTCCTTCTTCCAGATAAGTGTGAGTTCAGCTGTTTTCAACTCCGTAGGGAACTCCTGCACGTTGAGCATCTCATTCATTATCCGGAGAACGGTTTCAGGTATTTCTTCTATCGCTATTCTTAGCTCCTCTGGTGTTATTCTGTCAGGCCAAGGTGCTTTTCCAATCGTTATCCTACTCTTTGCTTCTTCCAACTCTTCCGATGTGAAGGGGTCATAATCTCTCGCTGTAACCGTCGGGTATTCTCTTAAGGGTCTTTCTGGAAAAATATGTCTTGCCACTTGCATACTCCTATCGTCAACAATGTTATATGGGGCCTCCAAGTTGATACATCTTCGTCTATGTCCTTTCACGGTCTATTCCATTTTTCTCTTTCAGATGCATTTATTTCCCTTTTCAATTCTTCCTTTGTCCTTCTTAATTCTTCTTCGAGCCTTTGGTCCAGAATTCCTCTACTGTGCACTCTTGTGACCTTTCTTCTCGCTCGAATTGCATCCGTCCTCAGTTTCCCTATTCTATCGTTCCACCAATAAGGTGTCAACCTGTTTTTTCCCATATCCTCTTTCTTTGCATTCTTCTTGTGCATTTGTATCAATCTATTAGATCTTGAGTGTTTTGGACATCTTTTGCTTCCCTAATCAGTTGACGGAATCTTATTTTGTCTATAACTGCTGTTTTTAGAACTATTTTTCCTTTGTATTTGTTGTTCTTGACGTCGTACACTAACATCCATGGAAAGTGAAAAGGTTTTCGTCTAAACCCTCCAGTCTGTGACACTGCTGTCCATTTCTACACTACAGCAAGTTATGTCAATGTGACTTCTGGCGTTTCCTCTGACAAAGGTTGCCGATCCATCGTTTTTACACATCAAGTTTAGTTCGATCATCCACTCTTCCCAGTATTCACCCCTGGCATCCGTGTTCAGAGATCCCCACAATACAAACTTTGCGTTTAAGTACCCCGCAATTATAACCTGCTTCGTTGTAACGTTCTTTGCAGCATCCATGAGATTGTCCACGTCATTCTCAAACACTATCTTCCCCGTGTTCGGTGATATGTAACTTGCAAATAGCGCTGTTTTGCCGAAATTGGTTTGCACATATCCTTCCCCCGATCTGGTACTCGTCAGGCCACAGTTTTTATTTTATCACATATATAGCTGCATCCTTCCCCCTGTCCGATATCCATCCCTTATTGTTTGTAAGTTTTTTGTTTGGTTCAACTACAACTAGCATGTCGGCTCCGATTTCTTGCGCCTTGGCGAACACCAGATCGTGCTCCGCCCTCGCTCTGCCAATGTTTGTTTGGACAATTTTCATGTTGGTAGCTCATTCCCGCTCGTTAGGTTCGGTGAACACTTCACCATCCCCATTCTCCGTCATCTCCTCTGTTGTCCCCTCGTATATGGATCTCCTGCTGGCCCTTCTATTCCTTGTTTCCGCTATGGCTGCCCTAAATGATGGTCTGCCCTGTGCCTTTTACTTTTGCATATCATGCAAAATCGTTCGTTGTTGCAGCTCGCCGCTTTATGCCCCCTCTCCCCGCATTTGTAACTATCGTTACTCCTATCCACCCCAGTGCAGTCTCTTCTCATATGGCCATGCTCCAGGCATCTGAAGCATCTCATTACCGTTTCCCTCAGCCTAACCTTGCAGTTAATATATCCGATTTTAATCTTCCCTAACCTAACCAGATTGAATGCCCATTTTTTATCCATGGCTATGGTTGCCACCTGGCTTCCATCCCTCGTCTTTCTTAGCATTACCTTCCATAAATCTTCAGCACTTAGCCCCTGCACGTTTTTTATCATTTCTTCTTTAACCTCCTCTGCACTAGAAACCCCGTCTATTTCCGAGATATATACCAACATATCGTTGTTGGTTTGTATAGTCAACATAGGCTGCCTCCCCTATGTGTGGCCGTGGAAGTTGTTTTGAATGGCATATCTATACCTATTTAGGGAGAGGACGAAGAGATGTTTTTTGTATACAGAGAAGTAAAGGAGGGTAGAGAAAGAAGTACAGATACGAGAAATAAAAAATTGTGAGGTGTGGTTGGTATTGGAATGAGGGGAAAAGAAAATATATTATAATAAAGGGTGGACTGTAAGGGAGCGGACTAACGAGAAGTACTGCGTCAAACTAAGAGGTGAAAAGGTGAAGGGTAATACGGAAGCAGTGGACCTAATGGTCTTATTTTGATGAGTTCTCCTCCCTTTGACTGATAGATGATCAGTTGAGGCAGGGAGGGCGACGGCCATGATTTTTGTCAGGTTTACTCTTCTATCCCCTTTGAACCGCGGGCGGTTATTAGGAACCCGTTGTTTTTATTCATCGCCTATCCCTGAAGTTTGTAGGTCGTGCGGCCCTCACAGCTCTTACAAGAGCGCAGGTCCCACGACCACCTACTCTCCCTGGAGACACCCTATGACCCATTGGGACGCGCCGTATTGGGTGGGACCTATACGAGAGATTTTAGCCAAACCAGGTCCTGTCTCAGTCGCATAGTCCCCCGAGGCATGGGACCTAACCTAACCTAACCTAACCTAACTTTTTTTTTGACGGGTGGAAACCTGCTGTCAGGCGCCGGGTACTAGCTCTGCCTTTCCCCGGAAGTGTGGGATTCTCCCCGGCAGATAACCAGGTCATCTGCCGGAGCCGACCGCACTAGAACCACCCCTTTCTACCCTCCCTAGCCGGCACTGTCTGCGCGACGTTACAACGGCTATGGTGTAGTTGTCTACTTGACTTGAAATACTCTTTCCTCTTTTTCCTTCGTCTTCATTATGTCTGTAATAGTCTCGGTCATTACCTTAAATATCTCGGTATCCTCAATGGCTAATTCTAGGAAGTTACCAGTGTGTACCTCTCTTCCTAGCCTCCTTTCCATTTTGCTCCTAAGAGTCTTGAATCTATCGCATGCGAAGACCGTATGCCGTGCATCGTCTGTCTCATTGCAGTAAATTCACAAGTCGTCATCAGCTTTCCCGATGCCCTGGGTGTACTTCCTGTACGACCCGTGCCCTGACAGAAATTGTGTCATGTAGTAGTTAGTCCTTACATGTTTGCACTTGAACCACAATTTGACGTTAGGTATGAGTGTCCTTGTCCACCTTCCTACCATTCCTTCATCCCATTCTCTCTGCCACATTTCCAATACTCCTTCCTGCGCTCTCGTATCTATATCCTCCTCGCCTTTTTGTCTTCCTTCGTATATCCAAGTCCTGAGCATTACTTGAAGATGGATCGGTATTACCCTACCAATTACTTGAGCAGCTGCAGTGGACACCGTCCTGTACGCGCTAATCACTCTCAGTAGTGCTTGTATTTGCATAGTCTCTAGCATACCTTTATATTTTTTCTTTTCAAGGATTGTGCTCCATGTTGGGGCCCCATACAAAATTGTTGAGTGTACCACCCCTAGCAGCATTCTCCTTTTCTCATAGCTAGGTCCATTAATATTGGGCATGAGCTTATTAAGCGCCGAAATCCTACTAGTGACCTTTGCTCTTATGGACTCAATGTGCTTGAAAAACGTGAGTTTATTGTCAAAGACTATACCAACATGCTTTATCGAGCCCACTGGGATGATGTTTTCTCCCTTGTACCAGAACTTAATATATTTTTTGTTGCCCGCTCCCTTCAGTATTACCGCTTGGGTTTTATGCTTAGCGATTTCTAGCTCATCATTTCTTATCCATCTGCCAACTCTATTTAGTGCCCTATTGCCTGCATTCGTGACTTCCCATGTACTGTTTGCCTCAATGTATATGACCAGATCGTCGGCAAAAGCCAGACTCCTCGTGCCTCTTCCTAGATCTATATTCAATACGTCGTTATATAGTACATTCCACAGGGTAGGCCCTAGAACCGAGCCCTGTGGAACTCCAGCTGTAATGTTATGCCCCTCGTCGATGATGATCATCCTTGACTTGAGGTAGTCTGCAATTATATTTACGAGGTATTCAGATGTGCCGATCTCCTGTAGCGCGTTTATTATCCTTCGCCAACTAGCCGTATTGAATGCATTTCTGATATCTATCGAGATGACCGCAACATACTTAGCCCTTGTGCTACGAGTTCTATCTCTTATCCAATTTGTTGATTGGATGGCAGACCGTCCTTTGCGGAATCCGAACTGGAAATCAGACAGCGCACCACTTCCCTCCATTTCTTTTTCTAAGCGACCTTTAATTATTTTTTCAAGTAATTTGCTGATGCTGTTGAGCAGACATATCGGCCTGTATGATGATGGCTCGTCCATTGGTTTTCCCTGCTTCAGGATTAGGACTAGCTTTGCTATCTTTTGCTCGACGGGAAACTCTTGTTTGGCTAGTTGCTCGTTTAGCATCCCTAAAATGATCGAGGGGTTTTCTTTAACCACTATTTTCAGGATATCCGGTGTTATTGCGTCTGGTCCGGGTGCTTTTTTGTCTTTTAAGGCATTTGCCGCCTCTTCCAACTCAGATTGACTGATAGGAGGTACGTCAGGAACTATTCTCGTATGAAACATGAATAGTGGTTTGTCGGGGAATAACAATTTCGCTGCTTTTTGTTTGGTTTCCAAAGGGATTTCATAGGGATTCTGTATTCTCAGTCCCTTAACTGCGATCTTGTATCCCTCTCCCCAAATGTCTTGATCCAGATCGTTGATGATGCCTCACCATATCTCTCTCTTGCTGGTGTTTATTAGTCTACTCAACGTTCTTCTCAAACCCTTGACTTCCTCTATCAGTGCGTAATCCTCTGCTCCGGACCTCCTTTGTCGTGCTATTTTTCTTTTGACCTTAAAGTATTCCCCCCTGGCTTGACCTATGTTGTCGTTCCACCAGTAACGATACGTGTACACGCCTCCGCCCTTCTTTGTGCTAGACAATCGTATGGCCTTCTTCATGTAGGCTGTAAAAGAGTTCATATCCCAGGCATCCATTATGTTCATGTCTTTGACGTATTTTCTGATTTTGGCCAGATCTATTTCCCTGCTTTGCCTGAGGGCAGTTCGAGTTTTCCCCTCCTTTATCTCGTAAAAGATGTATTTATGGTATGTGTATACCTCTGCCTCCTCCAGGATTTTCCAGTTTTTTATGCTCCTGGCCAATTTTGGGCTCGCGCATGTTACATCAATGTGAGACCTGCTGGAGTTTCTGACAAATGTAGGCTTTCCATCATTTAATACCGTATAGTCGATCGACTCGAGCCATTCGCTGAAATACTCCCCCTTCCTATCCGCTCTGTCTGCTCCCCACTGGGGGGCCTTGGCATTAATGTCTCCCAGCAGTGCCACCCGCGTGCCTTCTGACCTGCAAAGCTCCATGACTCTGTCCACATTATTCTTGTATTCATGATAAGATATATTTGGCGAGATATACGTTCCTACCATACTAAAATCCTTAAACCTAATTAAAACAAAACCTATCCCTACTTTGCTGCCTGTGATGCCGCACTTCCTATTTCTTATCCATACTGCTACGTCCGTATTTTGGTCTCTTATCCATTTATCCCCTGCGGCTATTTGTTTATTTGGTTCGGATACAAACACTAAGTCAACGTTCATATCCGCAGCTATCTTTGTTGCAATGTCGTGTGCTTTCCGTGACCTTCCCAGGTTCAACTGTAATATCTTCATGTGCTTACTCCCCTTATGTGTTGTTGGACTGTAACGTAGCCTCTTCTAATACCGTTCTTTTGGCCTCATCTAGCATATCGCTAAATTTATCCATCTCATACTCCATACTAGTTGTTTCTGGAACTGCTTGTTTTGTGCCGTTCTCGTCTTGTCTCCCTACCTGCTGTTTGTTATCAGCTCTCTCTTCACCAGTGTAGTCCCTTTTGTTATATATTTGACTTCGATTGGTATGCTTTTCCATATCTTCCTGTTTGGCCTTACTAAGAATCTTCCTGAATTTCGGGCACCTCATTGTTCCAGCCATGTGTCCTTTTTTATTACATGTTGGGCATGCTTCCTCGTTTGTGCATGATTTGAGCACGTGTCCCTCTTCGCCACACTTAAAACACCTATCCGGCTTGTCTGGAATGTTACAATTCTTGGTGGAGTGGTCAAACGCCCAGCAGCGCAAACATTTTCGAAGGTTTATTCTTCTTTCCACGGGACATCTTATAAGGCCTATCCTAATATATTTATTACTCATTACCTTCTCTGACTTTGCTAAAGTCGTCGTGTAAGAGACCGCGCAAGTCTGATCTCTCTGAGGTCGGATGTTTCCCAGTCTATCTTCCTCCTCATCCCAGGGACCTACTACGGTTTGAATTGCATCCTTGATCTCTTGAGCTGTAACGTCATTCTCCATTCCCCGTATGTGCAAAGTTTGTCTCCTGTACACATCTCCTGCACTTGTCACCTTCAGACCTGCCTCTTTGCTGTTCAGCATTTCTCTAAGGTTTATAAACGAGTCCTTATTCCTATCCATGGTTATTAGGAGCTTTCCATTTTTCGTGCACCTTATTGTGCGTATCATATCTTTATCCGTCGAATCCTTAATGGTTGTTTTTACCTTTCCTAATATTTCTTTATATGTTTTACCCGCCCCGGATACTAGGACCCCATAAGTGGACTTAATTTTGTTTAAATTCTCTTCTTCTGACTTCGCAGTATAGATATGAACCATAGTGGGTCTTCCATGATATATTGCCTGTGTTATTTTCCTTAGAGCTAGGATTGACATTGAGGATATGGTATGCATGTAGATTCGACGGTCCGTGGAGGTTTCGTCTCGGAGTTTTTCCAGGATGTTCCACAAGCTCTCCTCCGTCTCCTCGTACGTCAAACGAATAATTTTATTCGTCTTGTCCGGCTTGTTTCTGATTTTTGTAGTCTGCTCGATTACCCCACCTTCTCGTCGATTTCGCCCAGGTCCGGTATCATTTCCCTATATAACTTTTGTATCCCCCTTGTCATATTGGGGTCGCTTGGTTCTACCCAGACTACCTTTACGCCCTCATCCTCCTTCATTGGGTTCCCAACCAGGACCTTGGTATTGGTATAAACGTCTTCCTCCCATGTGTCGTCCTTGATTCTCCGGAATTCTTCGAGCGTCTCTGTTCTATTTAGGGTAATAGAGGTCGCTGTCGCTTCTGGTCTCCATGGCTCAGTTTGGGTAGCTGTATCCCTTGTCTCGGGCTTCTTATTTATTCTACCTGGTGATGTCTGTGTGTCCTCATCATACGTCATCTTATTGTCCTCGTACCTGTTTTCGTCTAGGAATGACGTGATGAGACTGCTGTTATAATCTTTGACGTTTCTGCCCAGTTGCTTGATAACTCCATTCCTGTTCTCCCTGCAGCATGTATAAAACAATCTCGTCTATTGCCGGTAGTTCTCCAATTTGCCTCCTAAGCTTGTTTCTCTCCTCCTCCCATCTCGCACATTCGTACAAGACATGGCCGGGGTCGTCCCTAACATCACAGGTAAAGCATCGATCATTATTATTCTTTTGGATTCTCTGCGTGTAGGATCCGAACGACCCATGTCCTGTAAGAATTTGCGTGACGTAATACGAAGTTTTCCGGTGGGGGCAATCTACCCAAGATCGGAGGTCACGGATTAAGGTTTTCGTCCACTGCGCTTTTGCTTCTAAATGGTCCCATCTCTCCTGCCACTTAGTCATAGTTCTTTCCCTTGCCATCCTTCTATTTCCCGCCAACCTGCCTCCTATTTTATATAAGAAACACCTCTCCGCAATCATTAAATCGATGGGAGGATATCCTGCAACCACTTGAGCCGCTTCAGCGGAAACCGTTCTATAACCGGATATCACCCTTAATATCCCAGTTCTTTGGGCAGATATCATCTTATTCCTATATTTCTGTATCTTAATCACATTTCTCCAGATTGGTGCCGCATACAGCAGGACGCTGTGCACCACCTGACACAGGACCCTGCGCCTGCAGTACCCAGGCCCCCCTACATTCGGCATCAGTCTTTGTAATTGAGCAATTTTTTTCCTGGCTTTCTCCACCGAATACTCCACATGTTCTGAAAATTTTAGATTTTTAGTTAACACCACACCCAAATACCTAATCTTGCCAGTGGCAGATATCCTTTTTCCCTGCACCACCATTTGGAACGGCCCCGTCGACATCCTTGGGCACTTGATCACCGCTACCTCGGTTTTCTCGGGAGCAGTTGCTAATCCATTTGCTCTGGTCCAGTTGACGGCCATCGCTGCTGTCCTCTCCGCGTTATTTCTAACGACATTCTCTGTTATGCCTTCCACCCAATAAATTAGATCATCAGCATATGCAATAGCGAATGTATTAGCGCCATAATTAATCTTTAAAATCCCATTAAACATGACGTTCCACAGTACTGGTCCTAGAACCGAGCCCTGTGGGACGCCCATTGTACATTGGTGGGATATTACACCCGATCTAACTTTTCTGTCCTCTAAGTAACTCTGAATGAACTTAATAATATATTGACTTATGTTACCCTCCCTCAGTGCTTCAATAATTTTACTCCATTTCGCAGTGTTGAAGGCGTTTCGGATATCGATTGCTACAATTATTCCCCACTTATACTCACAAGCTTCGATTCTATCTTGTAGTTCCTTGATCGCGGATATGGTAGAATGTTTTGCTCGAAATCCGTGCTGATGTGGGGATAGGAAATGTTTTACATTCAGCTCTTCTGTTAGTCTATTTGCAATTAATCTTTCTAGCAATTTGCCAAAAGTATTTATAAGGCATATCGGTCTATAACTAGTATTTATATGGGGATCCTTTCCCAATTTTGGTAGCAGGACAACCCGCGCTTCTTTCAGTGCTGCCGGAAAACTCAATTCTTCCAGGTATAGATTGACCTGTTCCAGGATCTCTATTGGTCTCATCTTGATCGCTATTTTTAGCGCCTCCGTAGTCAAACCGTCAGGTCCTGGGGTTTTACCATTTTTCATGGCCCTAGAGGCTACCTCCAGTTCCTCCCTAGAGAAACCTATAGGCTTTTCTACTGTTCCACCATCCTCACCATACTCCATAGCCCATCTTCGCGTTTTGGGAAACATTTCTTCTAGAATTTGTTTTCGCCGCACGGCTGTTAGTTTACCTTGCATATTTTTTGAAGCGAAACTTCCCATGACGATCCTATACCCCTGACCCCAGATGTCATTCTCAAGGTCAAGGATTAGGTTGTCCCAACTGGCTTTCTTGGCCTTCCATATTAAGCGTTTCAGCTCTTTGCTCATACATTTAATTTGAGCTTCTATACTCTGCCTTGCTTCCGGTGACTTTTTTCTCGTAAGCGTTCTTCTGCATTTAATATATTCTTTCCGGGCATTGTCGATATCTGAGTTCCACCAGTAAGGTTTCCTAGACTGGCCCTTTTCTTGCCTGGTTGCTGTTTTATATGCCTTTATTATATCCGTATAAGTCGCGTTACCTTCCATGAGGTTTTCGACGTATTTGTCCACATCTAGGTAGGTCTTCTTCTTGGTGCTGGCTTTTTTAATTTTCCCCTTTACTCTTATTTGGAACATTATGTGACCATGGTGCGTATATGGGTTTACATATTTTATGTCCCAATTTATTATTTGTCTGCATATTCTCTCAGAGCTTAAGGTTACATCAATATATGATTTTTGATTTCCTCTTTCGAAAGTGTGCGAACCGTTGTTAGTCGACACCCAGTTCAATTGGGTCAGCCACTCTTCGACTTTTTGCCCCCTGATGTCGGTTATTGGAGATCCCCACAGCGCCGATTTTGCATTGATGTCTCCCGCAATAATTGTTCTTCCGGTATATTTAGCTGCCACTTCGAAGACCATGTCAATGGTTTTATTAAAGACTTCAATATTGACGTTTGGAGAAATATATACCGCAATTATATGTATCCCACTTGTTTGCACCAAGACAAAAGAATCGCCCCTTTGGGTTTTTCCAATCTCCAGATTGCAATTCATTATTGAAACTGATACATTTTCGTTTACGTCCGTGATCCAGCCCTTTGCTGCCGCAATTTTTTTATTCGGCTCAGAGATTATCATTATGTCGACATTTTCTTTCAGTGCTTCGTCGAAGGCAATATCGTGTGCAAGTTTGGACCTACCCAGATTTAATTGTAGAACGTCAACCACTTTTCCAGAGTCTTTTTTCCTATCCCCACCCATTGTGTGCAAGTGTCCTATTGCTGCTATGTGAGAGAAAAATTAAGGGTATATATAAATAAATAACACCAAAATAAAATAATAAATAAGACGCCACATTGGTTGTAAAGTGACCACACGTAATCTTTAAAAAAAACCACTCGTAAAAATATATACAGGACATAACATGGGTTGTACAGGGACCACATATAATTGTAAACTAACCTAAAATAGACAGAATCACAGTAGCTAACTATAATTAAAAATAACACATCAGTTATGTTACTCCTCAAATATGAAATTATGGGTACCTGTAAATAAAACAGAAAGTAAAACATAAATAGGGCGCCACACCGGTTGTAAAAGGACCACGCATACTCGTTCAAAAATTTACTTAAAAAGGAAAAAACCCCACATACACATATATCCAGGACATCATGACGGATGTATACTGACCACATATAGCTGTAAAATATCATAAAAAATAAAAAATCACAGTAGTAGTAGTAGCTGCCTATACATAATATTAAAACATCCCTTGTATGAAACCTAAAATATATCGACACGTAATAAATATAAATAATTATAGATAAGGCTAAAACTATAGTACTACCTATCCCGAAATATGTAACTACTAGAACTAGATGTATAGTAACACCTGAATTTATGTTGTCGTTGAAATTGAAATTTATAGTGGGGTCCCGTACACCAGCCTTCTATATTCAGGGCACTTCATTGAATCCCTCCTATGCCCTTCGACATCACATTTGTTGCATCTGGCGATGCCTTTGCACTCCTGTGCCCTATGTCCATTTACCCCGCAGTTTAGACACTGCTTCGACCGATCCTCCCCACTGCATTTTGCTGCATTATGTCCATATTCTAAACACCTGAAACATCTTTGCGGAACAACCCTTTCTCTAATCCTGCAGGCTGACCATCCAATCTCTACAGTCTTTATGCTTCTTAGTTTGTACGCCATCTCGGGTGGTACTGCGACTAGGCACATCTGACCTCCAAACCTGGTCTTCCTCATGGCCCTTGCTTCTGATGACCCCGCACAGCCTATTAGGTTGTCTATTACCACCGTTACTTCATCCGGTGTGACCGCAGGATCAAGGTCTACCACATTGAAGACCACCTCGTTCTTCCTGGTGGACACCGTGACCTCCCCCATCCTGTCCTTTATCGCTTTCTGCCCTTTAACTTAATGACAATGTCACCCCCATTTGTTTTTTTAACATTATTTATATTTACGTCGAGATTATCCACATTAATCTTAGCCTTCATGTCCCTAAGGACTTCTGCGTACGGGCGGTCCCCCGTCCTCACCAAAACCGTTTCCCCCTCTTCTTTAGGTTTACTATACCTTGATATAGTGCGCGCAATTATAAAGTTCCCTTTTTTAGCCAAGAACTCCAGCATTTTTCTGACTGCGGTCTCATCTCCACCCTGGATTAAAACATTTATCTCTTCTTGCCCCAGACCCCCGATCATATTCCTCAAAATCTCGAAGTCACTTTCCATATTCCCATCCATTTTAGCTACGTGGTGCCTCCAAACTTTTGTTATTGTGGCCGCTCTGGTAACGTTCTCCACGGTATCCCGTTCCCCTTTTTTTAACACTTTCATTAGCTCCCCTATCTCCGGGGTGTATGGTTCACTCTCCTGAAATAGTAGCACGACACAGTTCTTCCTCGTAAGGGCCTCTTCCGCCGACATCGGAGCGAGTTTGGCCCTCACATAAAGTTCTTCCTCCCATTCCTTATCCATTATCCCTATGTATTCTTTCCAGCCCCCTCCATTATCGATAACTTTTTTAATTGCTTCCATTTCCTTCCTTCTCCTCACAATCTTATCGTTTTCCTTGCAAGACTCACATTTACCCGTTTCTCCCAGCAATACCATCATTTCCCCTACAATTTTTTCAATATGGGGACTCTCCCCCGCTACACGCAGCAGCTCTTCCATTTTTTTAGCATTATTTCCCCTGTTGTCCCCTCCTCAAATCTGCACTCCCCGTGTTCCCTTTTTTCCTTTTTTCTTTCCTGGCTCTCTTCCCTGCTGTCGTCTGGTTTCCATCTTTTATTTTTATCTTTAACCACGTCATCTACCAAGTAGGATATTAACGCAGATACCAAATCATTTGAACTTTCCTCCTGATTTTGATTGTTCATCTCTTCCTTGTCTTCCTCTTCATTCCCAATCATAGTCGATTGACGACCGACCTCAGCTTCACCTGTCCTATTCAACTTAATGGTTTTCTTATGTGCCGTCTGAAAGAATTCTTCGGCATTCTCCACATCATCACGAGGCCATGCGTCTTCCTCGACTCTCACTTCTTCCACTACTGCCTCCTCTTCCTTCTTCTCCTTCCCACTTTTTAATTTTTTCTGTTTTTCCATAGAGTTCCCACGAGTTGGGACGAATGAATGTCCGGCGGGGCAGTGCGCCCTTACCCCGCTAAGGCTAGATACTGTGGGAGGTCGCCAGGTATCCCAGAGGCACCGTTTCTGACTGCGTTTCGTGCAGGCATTCATCCATGGTCACGGTAGCTAAAAACGAGGATTACGGGTTCTTTTTTCGAGGTTTACTCCTCTAGGCTTTTTTCACGGGTGCCTCCGGACGCAGATTTGCCAACGGGTGGACCCACACAGCTGCCTCCCCTGTGCGTGATCTTTGAGTTGAATTGATTACCTGGGGGATAGACCGGGCTGTTCCATGCAGAAATTGAAGAATGTGGTGGTTGGAAAAGAAAACAGAAAAGAAAGAAAGAAGAAAGAAAGTGGCCTAGTTGGCGAGAGGAAAGAAGAGAAACAGACGTGCAAACCAAAGTGATAAAAAGTCTATTGTATTAGTGTGAAGGAGTAAGAAAAGAAAGAAGATAGAGAGAATACAAGAAAATTGAGGGGTTACTTAGGATAGATAAGACATGATAGTCCTGAAAAAGAAGTTTCTCCCTCCCCTTAACTGATTGTAAGATAGTCAGCAGAGGCGAGGAGGTCAGCGACGATGATTTTTAGTCAGGTTTACTCCTCTATCCCTTTTGATCCGCGGGCGATTATTCAGAACTGTTCGTTCCTATTCATCACCTATCCCCGAGGTTGGTCGGTCGTGCCTCCCTCACAGCTCTTAGGAGCGCAGGAACCATGACCGACCACTCCCCGTGGAGACACCCTATGAGCCATTGGGACGCGCCGTGTCGGGTAGGGCAACCCCTCCCAGGAAACTCGCATGGAAGATTAGGGGTGTACCACTTCCAGCCTCCTCCATCCGACTCCCCCGGGCACGGAACCTAACCAAACCTAACCTAACCTAACCTAACCTTTTTTTTTTTTGGTGGTGGGAATCTTCACAAGACCTAGGGAAGGTGTCCCTATGTGCGGATTCAGCCGAGGTGTTGCGTCCCCGTCCTCAAGAGGAAGGGTCACTCCACAGCTTTCGCTGCCACTACTCGACCGCCTACCAGCTAAACCCTAACCACCATCACCGTCGATACCTCCGGAATTGCCTGGTCGGCATCACTTCGGTGGATATCCGGTTTCTCTTGTACCATTTGTCATATCTTTAAGCCCTGGCGGTGTTCTGCCTTTCTCTTTCCTCCTTATCCTTGATCTTCATCACTTTAGTTATATGTGCTGCTATCACCTGGTACTTGCTGGATGAGCTGACCATTACATCCAGAAAGTTTCTAGTAGTCAATGTTGTTCCGATTGCCAGGTGCATAGTGTCTCGATCGCATTGGAATCGGGGGCACACAAACATGGTGTGCCTGGGGTCGTCTATTTCCGCTTGGCAGTATTCGCAGATTGTGTTGCTGTCTTTTTTTATTCTGTATGTATAACTCTTAAAGCATCCGTGACCCGTCAAGAATTGGGTCATGTAAAAATTTATTGTACGAAAACTACACTCCACCCATTTCCCTACGTCGGGTATTAGCTCCCTTGTCCATGATCCCTTCTCAGTATTGTCCCATTCCACTTGCCATGCCCTGATTGTGACTTCTCTTTCTTCTCGTCTGTGTAGGAGTGGTCGCATGTTTTGTGAAGTCTTGAACGTTCCTCCGCTAAAAGATGTATTGGTATCTCCCCGCACACCACCTGAACAGCCTGGGCTGACACCGTCCTGTACGCACTCGCTACTCGTAAGAGCGCCCTTCTATGTACTTTCCCCATTCTGTCTTTTTCTCTTTCATATTTCAATGCGTCCTTCCATATCGGAGCTCCATATAAAAGTGTGGAGTTTACCACTCCCAGCAGAACCCTTCTCTTCATCATGCTGGGACCTCCATGATCTTCGCCAGTGCCGTTACCCTTGCCTCTGCCTTAGCGCACATCTGCTTGATATGGAGAGTGAACCTTAATCGGTCGTCGAAATATATCCCAAGGTATTTGAAGCTTCTTGATGGGGTTATCCTGCTGTTGTTTAGAGTAAAGTTTATATGGCCTCTGTCTCTGGAGCCTCTGATAATGACGCATTCTGTTTTCTGTTCGGAAAGTTCAAGACTATGATCCTTCATCCAGCGATGTACTTTTGAAAGGGTGTGATTGGCATTTTGGATCAGCTCGTGGGAGCTTGCGCTCTCGATGTACATTGTCAGATCATCCGCAAAGGCGACCAGTGAAACCCCTTCCCGGGTCTTAATCCTGAGTAGGTCATCATGAAGTATGTTCCAAAGCGTGGGTCCCAAAACTGATCCTTGGGGTACTCCAGCTGTTAAATTCATTCTTTCCCCCGTTGTAACGATTACTTCCCTGTCTTTTAGATAGTTTTTTATGATATTCGTTAAATATGGGGACAGGTTCTTCCCTATCGCCGCGTCTACTATGTGAGGCCATGAGGCTGAGTTAAAGGCATTTTTTACATCTACAGCTATGACTACTGCCCACGGTTTGCGGGACTCCTTGATTTTATTCACCAAGAATTCGGCGGCCATGATTGTGGATCGTCCCTTACGGAATCCGTATTGGCTGTCTGATAATGCATTATTTATGCCGAGCTCCGCTTCAATTCTTCCCTTAATTACTCGCTCGTACAGCTTCCCCATGCAGTCCAGCAGGCAGATTGGCCTGTAAGAGGTTGGTTCATCCGCCGGTTTGCCTTTCTTCCAGATGAGGACCATGGAGGCGACTTTGAAACTCTTTGGGAAATTGTGTTTCTTAATCAATTCATTGAGAGCGTATCGAAATGCCTCTGGTTTCATTGCTGCCGCCATTTTTAGTGTGTCCGGTGTTATCCGGTCCGGTCCCGGGGCCTTCCCTACAACTATTTTGTCTACCGCCTCTGTCATCTCCGCCTCCGAGATCTCTGGTGTATCGTGCGTCGGAGTGAGGTTAAACGCTCCTGGGTTTTTTTTGGGAAACAGTGCTTTGCTGCCTCCCACTTTTTCTCTTTGGATAACGAAAACGGAGTGACTGCCTGTAGGCTTTTCATGGCGATACGGTATCCCTCGCCCCATATGTCTTTTTCCAGTTGGTCTATAAGCTCCGACCACCTTGCCTTTTTGGCCTTCAATATCGCCTTCTTCAGCGCCTTCCTCTTAGACTTGACGGCGATTCTTAATTCCTCTATCCCTGTGCCGTACCTGTTTGCCCTTGGTAATGCTCTCCTGGCGCTCATGGCCTCTTTTCTGGCTACTTCGATTTCAGGTCCCCACCAGTAGGGATACTTACTACCTCTCATTTTTGATATTTTGGTAGCTTTCTTTATTACATCTGTTATGTTCTCTATGTTTGGGCAGGACTTTAGTCCTTCAAGGGCCGTCCTTAATGTATCCTCATGCACAACCTGCTTCACTCGTTCCTGCGTAGTTCCTCTTCTCTTGCCCACGACGAACTTAATGGGCTGGTGGTATGTAAATGTTTTATTGTCTTTTACTTCCCATTCGGTAATGCCTTTGATGATGTCCTTGGTGGCCAACGTTACGTCTATGTGGGTGAAACTGTTTCCGCGTATGAAGGTGGGACTTCCGTCGTTCAAGCACATCAGGTCTAGTTGTGCCATCCAGTCTGCCCATATTTGTCCACGTGCATCACTCGCAGGAGATCCCCACATCGGTGATTTAGCGTTGAAGTCGCCCAGCACAATTGCTCTATGTCTTATAGATTCCAGATGGGTACAGATGTCATCAACTACCTCAGTGTACTTAATGAGGTTGATATTTGGGGAAATATAACAGGGGATCAACGTGCAATCCTCGAGTGTTATGACAATATATCCTTTTCCAATCCTGCACCTATTTACCCCTATCCTGCTATTCATGAAATAGACCGCCACGTCGGCGTTTTCGTCAGTCACCCATCTTTTGGACTTTGTTACTTTCCTATTTGGTTCACAGACCACCAGCACATCCGCATCTTTCTCCATTGCGAGGGCGAAGAGTAGATCGTGGGCCACCCGCTCCCTGCCTATATTTATTTGTATTACAGTGAATGTGGATTGTGGATCCCAGGGGTTATCGGTTCACTGTTCCCACCAGGTTGCAGATCTATGGACAAGGTTCTGGCGATAGTTGCCGTATCACGTTTCCCTTTGTCTCTTGTGCATTTTAGTGCAGCTTTAAACTTGGGACACCCCATGCTTCCTATCCTGTGTGCTTCTCTGCAAATGGCACAATTCTCCTCCTCTCCACACGACTTCGCATCATGGCCCGCTTTTCCACATCGGTAACAATTTTCTCTCCTATCCGGACCTTTGCAGCTAGAAACTTCGTGGTCATATTCCCAACATCTAGTACATCTTTTGACATTAAGTCTCTTCTCCACTTGGCATCTCACCATGCCCACCCTAAGATGTTTTTTATTAAGCAGTATGCTGGCCACCTTAGAAGGTAGCACAACTGTAGTGGCCTGTACACTGCCCCTCATCGGTCTCAGCTCTGATACCTTGTACGTGTCCTCCCAGCTTCCTACCTCGTTTTTGACTGCCTCTATTATCTCTTCCTTCGTAGCATCCGCGGCCATGCCTCTTATGTGTACGGCATTATTATTGGGTACTCCTTGTTGAGTCATTTTGATTCCTGCCCCGGATGTGCCTATTGCTGCCCTTATTTTGCTGAGGGCCTCGCTGTTCTTATCCATGGTAATTAGGAGACTGCCGTCTCTTGTGCTGCGAAGAGACCTAATTGATTCCGTCGAGCTCGTGGTTTTCATAACGTCTTTGACCGTGCTCAGAATCTCCTTATACTCTGAGCCCTTCTTGGACACGATCATTCCGTATGTTGTACGCTCTTTTTTCCCCGTAGTATAGATATCTATCTCGGCCTCAGTGTCTTTGAAGATTACTTCACACATTTTCCTAAATTCGTCTGTTCCCATCGTGTTTATATGGTGCAGCGCCACTTTGCCATGATTGTCCGTTTCCTCTTTGACCATCCTAAGGTACCTCCATAGGTCTGCCTTGATTCCCGAATCTATAATCTTAATGATCTTTTTTTTGTTCTTCTCGCCATTCCTAGATTTTATCCATGTTGTCTGTTCTAAAACTTCATAAGGCTCTTCGAGTTCTGCCAACTCTGGGTACTTTTCCCTGTACATTCTCTGTATACTGTTCTCCATTTTGAGGTCAGCCGTGTCCACTATAACCACTTTGGTGGTATCGTTGCTTGTGGTGATTGGATTTCCTACAATCACCTTCGTTCTCTTGAACAAGTTATTGTTCCAATTTAGGCCTACCACTTTTTGCCACTTATCAAAGGTGTCTATGTCCCCTATTTGAGAGAGCGTTTTGCTGTTTCCGCCGTGCCAGGGGTCCGTTTGCGTGCCAGATTCTACTGTTATTTTTTCGACCTCCTCGTACCTGTGTCCTTCCAGCCATTTTAAGACCATGTCTTTCTTAAAATTGTTGCTTGTCCTTTTTAGTCTTTATGCTAATTCCTTTATTTGTTTGTGTGTGTTTGGTATCTCACCTATCAATTTTTGTAAGTCGTTTACGAATTTTTCATATAGTTCAATGCCTTCTTTTATGGTGAAGTATTCCACCGACTCTCTTTTCTTATAGATTGCTTCTTGTTCCGTCCCTAGACTTGCCTTCCTTGACCTATCTATGGTTCTGACCGTGTCTGCTCTTCCCAGTAGTTTTGAATCGTCCAGGTCGCCCACGATTATGTTTATGGTTTCTATGTTTTTATTTGTACTCATTTTAATCCCACGAGTGGCAAGGGAATTACAGGTCCATCACTGCAGAGCCCCGCTTGCAGCGATAAGGCATACTTACGGTGGGGAAGCGCCCGGTTCCCCAGAGGAACCGTTTGCGACCACGTTACGTGTGACCATGCATTTCTCGACACGGTGTCTCACGCCTTAAATTACGGATTTCTTCTACAGGTTTTCTCCTGGTGGACTCTTCTGTCTGGGTTACCATACCATAGCCGTGAGGTCCCCGTTTTGCGGCGCCGGGAACTCGCCGTTCGCCCTCCGTGTCTGGTAGGACTTGTCAGTGCGTTCAGATGTAACTCGGGCATGATGTATCTTCTACTGGCATTTGCTGGTACTACCTACACGACATCGGCAGCCCCGCCAGTACCCCACTGACCATTTCTTGAGCTGCTTCTTGGCTTCGCTCCTCCCTCCCCGTCCCTTACGGCTCGAGAAGAGAGGAAGCTACTGAGCCACTCCACCAACGACAAGGTCTTACAGCTCTCAGGAGTGGAACCTTTTTTTTTTTTTTCGGTGAGGAAATCTTCGAAAGACTGTCTGGGAAGAGAACCCAGACGTGCTGGATTCACCCGGCTGGTGACCGAGCGCCTACCAGCTAAAACCTCACCTCTCCTCTACTTCAGACGGCGTCGCGGCACCACTCTTAGCGAGCATTTCCATCGCGAGAACGCCGCCTTCCTTACTCCTCGCCCTGTCTCTTTCTCTCTAGCAATTCTTTTCGTTTTACCATGCTTGTGACAGCATCCAACATGCCTTCAAAGGTGTTTCTGGATGTCATGGCCTTTTCCATGAGGTCACCTGGCTTCGGTAAACTTCCACCAAATATTTTCCTTAATCTCTCCCTCTGTTCCCAAAAAGTGGGGCATGTCCACACTACGTGCTCCGCGTCATCCACCACCATGCACTCCCTACATAAATCATCTGCTGTCTTTTTAATGGCATACGTATATTTTCCAAACGATCCATGACCTGTGAGGAATTGAGTAAAATAATAGTTAGTTCTTTTGTGACGACATCCATACCATATCTTGACATCAGGTATTAGCGTCTTCGTCCACTGTGCCTTCCCCTCCTCCTGTTCCCATTCCTCCTGCCATAGCGTTATGCTTCTATCCCTCTCCTCCCTTCTTGTGTCTGCTTGATGGCCGTTTCCTCTGTAATATAACCTGGTTCTTTCTGCGACCAATAGATGTATCGGCACCGTACCAGTAACCACCTGCATTGCCTTCGTAGAAACGGTCCTATACGCAGAGCATACGTTTATCAATGGCTTTCTCTGAGCTCTCTCTAACATCACCTTATATTTATTAACCTTTAGAATATCTTGCCATATTGGCGCTCCATATAACAATATCGACTGCACCGACTCCAGCAACATCCGCCTCCTGTGCATACTTGGCCCCCCAACGTTGGGCATAATTTTCCTCAGGACCGCAGTCCTTTCCTCCGCCTTTTTCACCGCCGCCTGTACATGCGCAGCAAAAGTCATGCGCTCATCCAAAACTATTCCCAAGTATTTTACAGTCCTTTGTAATTCAATAGTCCTGTCCCCTACATTAAAGGCGATCCTTTCTCTGTCCCTAGGGCCTTTCACGATGATCGCCTCCGTTTTCTCTGGCGCAAGATTAAGGTCGTTTTTCCTTAGCCAGTTTTGCACTTTCCCGATCGCCCTATTCCCTCTCTCAACAATGTCGTGTTTTGCAGTTCCCTCCACAATGATGGCCAGATCGTCCGCGTAGGCTATTATCCTTGTCCCCTGATCCAATTTTATTTTTAGGACTCCGTTGTACAGGATATTCCACAGTGTAGGCCCAAGAACCGACCCCTGTGGTACCCCCGCCGACAACATCATGTCCCTCTTCTCAGTCACATGCAGTGCCCTGTCCGATAAGTAGTCCGTCACTATATTCCTGAGATACCCCGGCACGCTCCGTTTCCTCAATATCTTTAATATGATATCCCAGTTCGCCGAGTTGAACGCGTTTCGTATGTCCAGCATTATCACCGCAATATATCCCTTCTTTCTTGCTTCCACTACCTCCTTCACCCTCAAGACTGCGTCGATCGTCGAGCGCCCCTTCCTAAATCCATATTGGTTATCAGCAATCATGACGGTCTCATCCATGAATTCTTGTAGCCTACGTTTCACCATGATTTCATATAGTTTAGCAATTGTGTTAATCAGGCATATGGGTCTGTACGACGATGATTCCTCTGCAGCTTTGCCTGGTTTAAGTAGCAAGACAAGTCTCGCTACTTTCAGCGGGCTGGGGAAAATCTGCTTTCGTAATAAGTCGTTTGTCATGTCCAATATGAGTTCTGAGCGATCTCTCACCAGTAATTTGATAGTTTCTGGTACCATTCCATCCGGCCCTGGAGCTTTTCCTCCTTTTAGTATGTCCGTAGCAGCGAACAATTCCATCTCTTCAAAGGGTGGTCCCTGTGGCTCTTCGATCCTCTGTCTTTCTTTGTTTATCCTTTTAGGGAAAAGGAACTCGGCTATTTCCCATCTCTTATCCTCGTCAATCCTATATGGGGTCGCAATCCTCAATGAACGTATTGCGATTCTGTACGCTTCCCCCCATATGTCATATTCCAGAGCATCACATAAGGCCCTCCACCTTTCCCTTTTTGATTTCTTGATGGCCGCGCGTAATTGACCCCTTGCCTCCTTAAAAGATTTCCTCTCTTTCTCTCCCGAACCTTTGCAGCGGGTAAACTTTCTTCTCACAGAAATGCTCACTTCCCTCAGTTTGCCAATTTCTTCTGTCCACCAGTAAGGCCGACAATCTTTTGATTTCCCCTTCACCAGTGCTTCCTTATGTGCGTTTTTAATTTTTTTATAGGTATCTTCGAAATTCACGTATATAATGTTGCTAATCTTTTCCCTAAAGCTTGAGGTATTTAAAGTTCTCTCCCCTCCACCCTTATGCGGCTTAGATTTTGTTGCAATTTCGTACCTAATATACCTATGAAACGTGAAAATATTATCATCCAGCACATCCCAATCCCTTATCTTCCTGGAAACCCCTTCACTTGCTATCGTCACATCTATGTGCGAACGCGACTTTCCCCTTATAAAGGTCGCTTTATTATTATTTATGACCTGTAGATTATAGTGGGCAATCCATTCTTCCCAGTATTCCCCTTTCGCATCCGGAGCTGGGGATCCCCATTGTGCCGATTTGGCATTTATGTCACCCGCAATGACGATATCCTTGTGTGCCTCACACACTTCCATGATTTCATCCACTGTTTCTTTATATTTTTTCCAGTTGATGTTGGGTGATATATAACAGGCCAGCAGGGCCAGATCTCCCGTCAGCACCACAATCACGTGACCATTTCCTGGAATGACTTTTTTGACCTCCATGCTTTTGTTTCTCATCCATATTGCGACGTTCCTCTTTTTATCCGTAATCCATCCCCGCCCCTCCGTGATTTTTTTGTTCGGTTCCGGTATTATAACCATGTCTATATCCAACTCATTTGCCTTGGCAAAAACAAGATCATGGGCCACTTTGGCCCTGCCTACATTAACTTGTAATACCTTGAATGGTAATTGATTGCCCCAGAGAAAGGATGCTTTTGATCGCCTACCCGAAATACATAAGGTATCTGCCTAATGTACAAAAAAATAATTAAGAAATATAAATAAATAAGTAAATAACTATGACTGAATATAAATAAATAAGTACATATACCTTCACATGTGCAAATGTATAAATAAATAAATAAAATAAGTAAAAGATCCAATGTGTTGGGTGTAAGGGGCCCGCACACACTGTGTATATATAAAATAAAACTTATAAAAAAAGACGAATAACTTAAATTGTATGTAAAATCTATATAAACTATGCAAATAAAACCATTGTTAAAAAATAAACACGTATGACTAGAACAGGTAAATATCACAGCTGAATTCCTAAAACCACCGTAGAGTCGGTGTGAGGCCCGAGACAAGCCTTTTCCCACCCCCGAAGTTCCTGGCTCGCAATTCTTAACCCGTATCAGCTTGAACTTGTTGTTTTCTTTCTCCCGTACACCATCACCCTAAAATCTGGGCACCTCATGGTGTCCATCCTGTGTCCTGCAACATCGCATTTTCGGCAATAAGATTCTTCTTTACAGTCCTGGGCTCTATGCCCTTCTTTTCCACAATTAAGGCATTGCCTCGACCTATCCACCCCTTCACACTTCTGAGCATTGTGCCCGTATTCCAGGCACCTGAAGCATCTGAGAGGTGTTACCCTCTCTTTAACCCTACATGCCACCATGCCTATTTTAACATTCCTTACCCTTCTCAACAATTCCGCCCTGTCCAGGGCCACCGTCACCAACCCAATCTGCCCCCCATATCGGGTACCTCTGATACTTCTCACCGTCACATCATCCTTATTCATTCCCGCCTGTGCCTCAAGCGCCTCCTTTACCTCCTCTTCCATTATCGATGGTCCAGGTCCAGAACATTAAACGTGGCCTCCCTTCTCCTCACAGTGACCTTCACCTCCTCCATCTTCCCCTTTATCTCCTTCCTCAAAACCTCTGCCGTACCCTCCCCCTTAAGCTTAATCAGAATATCTCCCCCGTTCGTCTTGGTGACGTTATCTACCCTAATGCCCAGAGACTGGACATCCACTGCAGATTTTATCTCCCTAAGGACCTCCGCATATTGGCGCTCCCCTGTCCCGATTAACACGGCCTCGTTTCTATTCTCCCTTCTATTCCCATCCTGACGTTTCCAACTCACGATGTTATAAATACACCCTGCCCTAAGCCCCATAAACTCAAACATTCTCCTCGCGTACTCCTCATCCATGCTTTCTGAGAGCAGAACATTTACCTCCCTTCCCCTATCTCCACTATTCCAGATCTTTTCCTGCAGCCGCCGCACCATTAAAAATTGCTTCTCCTTATCCATGCCCTCAGCTAGTCTACCTACATAATGGAACCATTCCTTACTTACCTTATTTGTTTTGATAGTGTTAACCAAAAGATCCACTTCTCCCTCCCTCAACTCATCCGCCATTTCCATGATCTCTGTTCTCTTTTCCTTTAAATTGGAGAGTAGAGCCGACGGTACTCTCCCAGGATCTAAAACTACCACACAATCTTTTTTTTCAAGTGCTTCCTCGACGCTATACGCCTTGAAACGCGTACATTGGAATACTTCCTCTTCCCACTTTTCTTCCGCAATTTCTTGAAAAACTTGAAAGCTTCCTCCCTTCCCTATTAGGCTTCTCAACCTCTCTATTTTTCGCCTTCTTTCTTCCTTAGCTACCTCCTCTCTGCATGCCATACATTTGGCATGACTAAGGTTACCAACTCCCCCCCCTCTATCCAGTTTTTTTACGATCGACTTCATCTCCCCTATCGCCCTTTTAACTTCCCCATCCTCCGTGTTTTTCATAAGTTCCGACAATCTGTCCAATTTCCTATGTAGGGTTTCTATAGCACTCTCACCTTTATACTCCCTACTTTCGTTTTTCCACTCCTTCTTCCTTTTCTTCTTTTCCTCCGGGCTAGACCTCTTCCTTTTATTGCCTACCTTCTGTTCGTCGCCCATAAGGACCGAAAAGAGGTTACTCTTTCTAAAGTCGAACTCCTCACTTGACTGCTCCTGCATTTCCTCATGCATTTGGCACTCATCCTCTATCATGGTGGATTGCTTCGCGTCTCCCCCCATTGCACACGATGTATTTACCATCTTCCCTATTAGACCCTCTACAAACTTCCTGCCCTCGACGTCGTCCTCCTCTTCCTGGTTCCGCGGTTTGAACTCATTTCCACTCTCCATACTAGGCCCCATTGTATCTCCGCTTCTCTCCAATTTCTTCTTAGCCCTTTGACCTTCGAGCAGTTCCTCCTCGTACCTCCTTCTGTCCTCGTCTTCCTTAGCTCCATCCTTCTCAGGAGTGGAACCTAACCTAACCTAACCTAACCTAACCTTTTTTTTTTTTTTTTTTTTATTCTCCCGGCGGTCCCACGCGCGGCGACTTGGTGCATACCATGCAAACGCCGCCACCCAGGAGACCGCCGCCAGAATTTGCGAGGGTGGTTGAAATGCATTGACGCACCTGTGGGGACCGCGGGCGCCCTAGACCACCCGCGATCACCACAGACTGTGGGACTCGCTCTGCCGAAGCCGAACCCTACCCACTAAACATTCCACCCCCCCCCCCAAGGGCGCCGGAACCGTTAGAAGATAACATATCATCAGCGACCTTGGGGGGTTCGCCCTACTCCAAAACCCTTATCCATCTATTTCGCACCTTTTTCTGCCAAAGGCAAGCTCCCTGTATTTAGGACAGTTCATAGAGTCAGATCTATGCCCCGGTTTCTTACATGACAGACATACAGGCTCATTTGTGCAATCTTTTGCACAATGATTCTCCTCAAGGCAGTTAAAACATGCCCTTCTCCTCTCTTTATTTCTGCATGAATAGGTGTTATGCCCGTATTCTAGACATTTATAGCAGCGAAGAGGGTTAAACCTCTCCCTAATTTTGCACATTTGCCAGTGCACTTTGATATTCTTGTGTCTCCGTAGCACCTCCGCTTTCCCCTTCTTGACGGACACACTTGCAGTCTGTCCACCTCCTCTATTTTCCCTCATACTCCTTACATTCAAATCCGCTTGTACTAGTCCCGTCCGTTGACATACCACCGCTTTGAGCTCTTGCTCACTGACAGACGGATCAATGTCCAGAATGTCAAAAGTTGTCTCGTCTTTCTTGACAATCGTTTTCTTATCCCCCATCCTATCCCTCAGTTCTTCCCTGAGCTTATCAGCTGCGCCCCTACCTCTCATCTTGACGATGAGATCTCCACCATTGGTTTTCTTAATGTTATCAACCTTAATGCCCAAGCCTTCCACGTTGACTTGGGACTTCATTCTGTTAAGAACATCCACATATCTTTCCTCCCCCGTTTTTATGACGAGCACCTCCCTTTCCGTACCCCTCATTTCTCCCATCCTTTCCTCAGGTCTAGTAACTATCATCCACGTGATCCCTGCCTTCCTACTTGTAAATTCCATCGCCTTCCTTATCCTGGTTTTATCTATTCCTTCCCCTATTACAACTTTAACCTCACCTCCTCCTTGTGCTTGTTTGACAATTTCACTAAGACTCGATGGTGTTATATAGAGCCACATCATCGTTATTCCCCACCTTCGCCACGTAGTTATGCCAAGTTCTTTGGGACTTCGTACTTTTTATACTATTTTCTAGGGTATCGCACCCTCCCTCCTCACAACTTTCTAGCAGATTCCAAATCTCCTTTTTACATTTCATAACGCTCTCTCGCATCCCGCCTTCACTATCTCCTTTACATATAAACGCGCAATTTTCTCCATCCAGAATAATCTCCTCAATATCCTCTTTACTCCATTTAGTAGTTATATACACCTCTTCGTCCCAACCGGCATCCTTAATCTTACAGAAATCCTTAAAATCCCCCCCCTTATCGAGGTCCTCTATCAGTTTCTGTGCAGTCTTTCTTGTTTTATTCTTTACTTCTATCTCCTTACACTCTACACACAGTGCGTGTTGTTGTTCCTCCATTTCTTTATAAATTGTTTTTAGGTCTCCCAAGATTCTTCTGAAATCCGCCATATCCAGACTGTCTAGATGTGCCTCCATCCACTCCATCTCCTCCAGCTTTCGCCCGAATCTTTCCTTAAAACCTTCCTCCTTCCTTCCTTTTTTATCCGCCTGTTTTTCCTCCGGACTATCTCCTCTATTTTTCCTTTTATTGGTTTGGACCATTTCCTCCTCATCGATAATAATAATGTCATCTGATTGGCAGAACCCTTCCTCATTACTATTGTTGTCGTCTCCTACTGGTGTTTGGTGCTTCATTTCTAGATTCTCCACATTACTTTCTCGTGTTTCCCTTTCTGTTCTTACACGCTCTGCTCTTTCCGCTTCTTCCTTCTCTTCCCTTATTCTCATTTCCTGCGCCTCTCTTTCCGCTTTTTCCTTCCCTTCCCTTAGTCTCCCTTCCCGCGCTTCTCTTTCCGCTTCTATCTTCTCTTCCCTTACTCTCCTTTCCCACGCTTCTCTGTCCGCTTCTTCCTTCTCTTCCCCTGCTCTCCTTTCCCGCGCTTCTCTTTCTAATCTTTCCATCTCCTCCTTTTCTTTGCTTTCCCTCTCTACTCTTACCCTTTTTTCCCGCTCCTCGTTTTCTTTTCTTACCCGCTCTTCGTTTACCCGCTCAGTCTCAGTCCCTCTTAGATACCTCTCATATTCACTCATTCCATCATCCGATTCGCAAAGTATATCTTCGCTGCATTTCCGCTCCGCACTTTTTTTCCTTAACGACTCTTCTCTTCTTTCCCGCTCTACTTTTTCTCTTCTTTCCTGTTCTTCCCTATCTCTTTTTTCCAGTTCTTCCCTCATTATCCTTTTCCAGATTTCCCATTTCCTACATTTAAGTATTAGTTCCTCGTCACTTTCTTCATCACTATTGAAGATATCGGGTATACTACGCAGACCTTCTCTGTATGCCCTCGCTTTTCTTTCACTTAGTGTTTTCTCGTACCGTCTAAACTTTTTCCTCTCCTTTTCATCTACGTCTAACAAATCTCTCTTCAGTATCATTGTTGAGAACTCACTACTTAATGATTTTTCCCAATTTTCCAAAGTCTTTCGCCTTTTCTCTCTTTTCTCCTCCCGCGCTCTTTCTCTTCTTTCCCTCTCTTGTTTTGCTTTTTTACCACTGCGTGTCAACGCCACTTCTTTCTCCCGCTCCTTCTCTTCCTTCACATTAGTTTTTACATCCTTATCCATAACTGATCCCACGAGTTGGGTCGAAAGGAAGTCCAGCGAGGCAGTGCGCCCTTGCCTCGCTAAGGCTAGATACTCTGGGAGGTCGCCAGGTGTCCCAGAGGCACCGTTTCTGACTGCGTTTCGTGCAGTCATTCATCCATGGCCACGGTGGCTAACAGCGAGGATTACGGGTTCTTTTTTCGAGGTTTACTCCTCTAGGCTTTTTTCACGGTTGCCTCCGGACGCAGATTTGCCAACGGATAGCCCCACACAGCTGCCTCCCCTGTGTGTGGACTATGAGATGAATTGATTTATCTGGGGAATTGACCGGGATGTTCCATGAAGAAATTGAAGAAATGGTAGTTGGAAAAAAAGAAGAAAAGGAGGAAAGAAAAAGAAAGTGACCTAGTTGGCGAGAGGAAAGAAGAGAGACAGACGTGCAAACCAAAATGATAGGGAATCTATTGTTTTAGTGTTGAAGATTGAGAAAGAAGAAGGATAGAGAAACTTCAAGAAATTGAAGGGTTGCTTAGGGAAGAAAGACATGATAGTCATGAAGAAGAAAGTTTTCCCTCCCCTTAACTGATTAAGATATTCAGCAGAGGCAAGGAGGTCAGCGACGATGATTTTTAGTCAGGTTTACTCCTCTATCCCTTTTGATCCGCGGGCGATTATTCAGAACTGTTCGTTCCTATTCATCACCTATCCCCGAGGTTGGTCGGTCGTGCCTCCCTCACAGCTCTAGGAGCGCAGGAACCATGACCGACCACTCCCCGTGGAGACACCCTATGAGCCATTGGGACGCGCCGTGTCGGGTAGGGCAACCCCTCCCAGGAAACTCGCATGGAAGATTAGGGGTGGATCACTTCCAGCCTCCTCCATCCGACTCTCCCGGGCACGGAACCTAACCTAACCTAACCTAACCTAAACTAACCTAACCTAACCTTTTTTTTTTTTTTTTGAGAGGGTGGTTGAAATGCAACTTACGCACATGTAATGGAACCAATCACCCGAAGCTGATTGCCACCATTACATAGTGTGGGAATCGCCGTAGCCCTACCCACTAAACACTCCACCCTCTGCTTACCTAGTCTCTTCAAGGAATCCCACCTTCAGTAATGAAAGTTCCTCTTCTTGAAGAGAGGGTTCGTCTTTCAAGCGTTCTTCTGATGTATTCTCTCTTCTGTTTCTTTTATTGTCATAACGTTTGTTATGTATTTTGAGATTATAAGAAATGTTTTCTTATTTTTTAACATTAATTTAATAATATTGTTTTTTCCGACTCTTTGCCCTAGCCTATCTTCTATCCAGTCCCTTTCTGTCTTGAATCTTATACATTCGAAAATGGTATGGTTTGCATCATCTGTATTTCCGCAGTATATACAATTGTCGTCTGTGGATTTTCCTATTCTATGGGTGTATGACCTAAAGGAGCCATGGCCAGTTAGAAACTGCATAGTATAGTAGTTTACCTGTCTAAAGCTGCATTCTACCCATGGTGTCACTTCCGGGATCAGCTCTCTTGTCCACTTTCCTTTTACTTGCTCTGTTGCCCATTCGTCTTGCCATAACTCTAATGTCCTATATCTTTCTTCTTTGTTGTTTCGCATATCTTTTCTCTCATAGCACCTTCTCCTTTCGTCCGCAAGGATGTGTATGGGTGGAATCCCACATACCACCTGGATTGCGACCGCAGACACCGTACGGTATGCCATGCCTGCTCTTATTAGTATTTTTCTTTGTACACTTTCCATACTTCGCTTAACGGTATTATATTTCAAAGCGGTACTCCATACTGGTGCTCCATATAATAGGATGGAATTCACAACCCCCACTAGGACTTCTCTCTTTGAGCTTGACGGACCTCCAATATTCGGCAGAATTCTTGTGAGCTTCCCAACCCGGTCATTTGCCTTAGCACATGCTCTTTTGACATGCTCGGTGAAACGGAGTCTTTCATCCAGATGGATTCCCAGGTATTTAACTGTCTTTGTTGTTAGGATTTCGGTGTCCCTCAGTTTAAACTTAATGTGATTACTATCACGTGGTCCCTTCAATATAATCGATTCCGTCTTATGTGCCGCGATCTCCAGGCTGTTTTCTTTCAACCATCTATCTACTCTTCTAAGCGTCTTGTTCCCTTGGTTTATCAGACAAGCTGAATTATCCTGTTCTATATATATAGCTAAGTCGTCAGCAAAGGCAATTAAAGTCACCCCTTTTGGGGTTTTTATGTTTAATATACTGTCATAGAGTATATTCCACAAGGTTGGCCCCAATACCGAACCCTGCGGTACTCCAGCTGTAATTTTCATGGTTTTTCCAGGTGCGACGATGATTTCTCGCTTAGATAGATAACTTTTAATGATGTTTGTGAGGTAATTCGGTATGTTTTTGTCTATACATGCCTGTACGATGTGAGGCCATGAAGCGGCGTTAAAGGCGTTCTTGATATCAATCATTATCAGTGCCGCCCAGTAAGTTCTGCAGTGGCGTGCTTTGTCAACTATGTATTCGACGGCGCTGATCGTGGATCTGTTTTTCCGAAAGCCATACTGCATCTGTGATAATTTATTGTTTGATTCCAGATGTTTGTCAATCCTACTCTTTATTATTTTTTCGAACAATTTAGCAAGGCAATTAAGAAGACAGATAGGCCTATATGAAGAGTTTTCGTCTAAGGGTTTTCCCTGTTTCCAAATCAATGTCAAGTTTGCTGATTTAAATTCATCTGGAAAGCTTTGTTTCAAGATATGGTTATTAAATATTTCAAGGAAAATGTCAGGGTTCACTTCAACCGCTTTTTTTATAGTGTCTGGGGAGATTTTGTCTGGCCCGGGGGCCCTTCCACTGACCATTTGCGCGCTCCCTTCCATTAACTCTTCTATTGTGATCGGTTCCACATTCCGTTCTGGTACAATTTCGTACAAGTAATTTCGTTTTTTTGGAAAAAGGTGCTCAGCAATTTGCCATTTCCTGCCGTCTGTCAGTTTATAAGGAGTTAGTGACTTTATTTCTTTAAGGACTACTTTATAACCGTCACCCCATATATCCTCGTTAAGTTTCTCAATCATGTTCTTCCACATTGACTTTTTTCGTTTACAAATTTCTTTACTTAGTTTCTTTTTGGCGACTTTTAAGTCTTTGGCGAGATTTCCAGGGTCGATATCAGCTCGGTTCGCTCGTATTAGTAGCCTTCTCTTTTTGATGCATTCTCTCCTACATTCCTCAATTTTATCTGTCCACCAGTAGGGGAATCTGCTTCTATATGTGTTGCTCTCTTTGGTGGCTTCTCTTATCATATTCGTAAGGTCGGTGTGGTTTATATTATTCCGTCTTTTGTCTGCTAATTCACTGAATAGCTCCGGGTCGAACTTTCGCCATATTTTTCTAGATTGATTAGAAATGCTTGTTTTTCCGAAATTTGTCAGTATTGGTCGGTGGTGTGTAAAGACCTCTGTATCCAGTACCTTGCACTTTTTAACCTCTTTTGCCATAGTTGGTGTAGCGAGAGCGACATCGATGTGACTTTTTGTGTCCCCTCGGATGAAGGTGGGACTTCCGTCATTTAGGCACGTGAGGTTTTTTTGGGCAATCCATTCTTCCCATATATCGCCTTTTTTGTCTGTCACGGGCGATCCCCATAGACTTGATTTAGCATTTATATCGCCTAGGATTAGAATCCTTTCTCGACCATATGGGATTTCGTCCATGATTTCGCTTACTTTATTTCTGTAGGCTTGCATGTCTATATTGGGCGAGACATAACATCCTACAATTGTAAAGTCCGGGAAATTTACCACTAAATATCCGCTTCCGTTCTTAACCGATTCTACCCCTATTTTTTGGTTGACTATCGTTATTGCAACGTCCGAGTTTTCATCGGTGATCCACTTGGGTGATTTGGTTATCTTCTTGTTTGGTTCACACACTACTGCGATGTCCGCGTTGGTTTCCGCCATCATAACATATAAGGTATCGTGGGCTATCCTGGTCCTTCCTATATTAATCTGTATTAAAGTGAATGTTAACTAGCTCCTCCATTACTTTCCTCCTCCGATTAGGATAGGCGTGTATGTAGATTTGGATATTATGTAGTCGTGATTTCGAAGACCTCTAGGTCTTCGTCCTCAATTAAGTCTAATCCCTCTGTTGGTTCCTTAATTTCCTCTTTTGGTGTCCCGGTAGGTTCATTCACGGTGGTATAATTGTTTGCACTTTTACTTAGGAGTCTTAACCTTTTTAACGCGTTCTTGAACTTAATACAATTTATGGTTCCGATACGATGTCCTGCAACGGCGCATATTGGGCAATAGTTGTCATTTCTGCACTCCGCCGCTTTATGGTCGCCCTTTCCACATTTATGGCAGGTATTTCTTCGATCCGGGCCGTCACATGCTTTCATGTCGTGCTCGTAGGACCAGCATTTTCCGCATCTAGGTACTTTGATCCTTCTCTCTAATCGGCATTTCGCGAGACCTATTCTGATGTAGTTGTCCCTCAAGAGTTCATCAATTTTTTTGTCTCTCATGGAGACAGTGACTGCTACCATATCTGCTCTTATTGGCCTGAATTCTCCTATTTTTAAGTCCCCGCCCAAGTCTCCTATTTTTCCTTCAATGGCTTTAATTACCTCCTCTTTCTGGGTCTCTGCCACCATGCCTTTTATATGGACGTGCGCCCATTTGTCGTCGCCGATCATGATCGTCTTTATTTCAGAATTTTGTTGTTTGATTAGAGTGTCTATATTTTTTATTGCCTCGTTATCTTTATCTATAGTTAGGAGCAGTTTTCCATCCCGTGTGCTCCTGACGTTTCTTATTTTTTCTACTTCGGGTTTGCCATTTATGGCTTCTTTGACTGCCTTCAGCAATCCTTGATAGTTGGCATTGGCGCTAGACACCATCATCCCATATGTTGGTTTTCCTTTCATCTGAGTACTCTCCTTTTTATAGTTAGAGGTGGTAAATATCAGGGCTTTTATCCCTGTGTTCTGAAAAATTATTTCTAGGATTTTTCTTAATCGGTTTACTGTCCATCCAATAATATGATGGAACGCAACTGTCATTCCTGCTTCGAGTTCGCCCCTAATGGCTTCCATTCTATCCCAGAGATCCTCAAAACTTCCATTATGGCGAATCCTTATTATTTTTTTCTTAGTCTGTTCGTTATTCTTTGACTTTATAGTTGTAGTATTTTCTAATACTTCAATATCGTTTTCGAGTCCGTCCAATTCAGGGTACGCTTCTTTATACAATCTCTGGATGCTCTTAGTCATTCCTGGGTCATCGGGCTCTGTCCATACCGTCTTGACTTCGCAGTCGGATCTTGTTAGAGGGTTCCCAACAATGACTTCCGTATTTATAAATACTTTTTCTTCCCATTCCTCATCAATAACTCCTCTGCACCCGTCTTTTGTAGTAATGTTCGCGATACTGCTCACCACTAATCTTTCTCTATGCCAAGAGTCAGTTTGTGTGGCAATTGTACGTGTGTCCTTAATCAGTTTTGCCCCGTGTTTGTCTGGTGATGTTTGGACTACTTCGTCATAGGTCATTTTTTCTTCCTGCTCGTATTTATTGATATCGAGCCAGGTTTTCACATGGGTACTATTGTACTCCTTTGCGTTTTTCGTGAGCTGTTTGACCAGATCTTTTATTCTTAGCTGCGTATTTGGAACCTCCGTCATCGCTTTCTCCAGCTGTTCGGCTATTTTGTTAGTCTTTCTAATGGCTTCATTTAAGATGAAGACTTCTGTTCTTTCCTTTCGCTTGTATGTGTTCAACACTTCTTCTAGTCCTGCCTTCCTTTTACCGTAGTCGCTTGGTAAGGATCCCCGTCTTTGTAAGTTTGCTGTCATTTTAGCAAGTCTGTCTCTGTCTATCCTTCCAGATGGCTGGTCGCCCCCTGATTGAGTAATCAATAATTCTTTATCATTCATATTCTTCCCACGAGCTGGGACGTGAGTCAGTCCAGCAGGGCAGTGCGCCCTTACCCTGCTAAGGCTAGATACTCTGGGATGTCGCCAAATATCCCAGAGGCACCGTTTCTGACTGCGTTTCGTGCAGCCATTCATCCATGGCCACGGTGGCTAACAACGAGGATTACGGGTTCTTTTTTCGAGGTTTACTCCTCTAGGCTTTTTTCACGGTTGCCTCCGGACGCAGATTTGCCAACGGGTAGCCCCACACAGCTGCCTCCCCTGTGTGTGGTCTTTGAGTTGAATTGATTATCTTGGGGTAGAGCGGGAGTGTTCCATAAAGAAATTGAAGACTGTGAAAGTTGGGAAAAGAAAGCAGAAAGAAGAAAGAAAGAGAGAAGAGGTGACTTAGTTGGCGAGAGGAGGAGAGAGAGACAAACATGCAAGAACCAGAGTGGAAAGAAGTCTATTGTATTAGTATGGAAGAGTAAGAAGAAGAAGAAAGATAGAGAAATTAATAGAAATTGTGGGGTTACTTAGAATAGAAGAGACATGATAGTCGTGAAGAAAGGAGTTTCTCCCTCCCCTTAACTGATTTAAGATGTTCAGCAGAGGCAAGGAGGTCAGCGACGATGATTTTTAGTCAGGTTTACTCCTCTATCCCTTTTGATCCGCGGGCGATTATTCAGAACTGTTCGTTCCTATTCATCACCTATCCCCGAGGTTGGTCGGTCGTGCCTCCCTCACAGCTCTTAGGAGCGCAGGAACCATGACCGACCACTCCCCGTGGAGACACCCTATGAGCCATTGGGACGCGCCGTGTCGGGTAGGGCAACCCCTCCCAGGAAACTCGCATGGAAGATTAGGGGTGGATTACTTCCAGCCTCCTCCATCCGACCCTCCCGGGCACGGAACCTAACCTAACCTACCCTAAACTAATCTAACCTAACCTAACCTTTTTTTTTGAGAGTGGGGAATCTTCATCAAGACCAGAGGCTGGGTCATCCAGCCAGTGTGGGTTTCCAACCCCCCTCGAACCGACGGCATACATGTTCCGGAGAACATACCCACCGCCGCCCCGAAAGAGAACCAGCGTCACCACTAAACCCCACTCCTCTCCCCCAAGCTCTGGTACCACCCATCAGGGCATTTCTTCAGAGCTCAGGTGGGTCCTCCGTCGAAACATCCCATCCATCAAGAGCAAAACAACAAAGACATCTATATGACCTCCACACTGACAATAAATAAATAAATATATATACATAAATAAATAAAAACAACTATATAACCTACCTATACACTCGATAAAATAAATCAACATAAACAGCAACAACAAAAACCATCGACTTACTACAACAACACTCATTGTATATCCCAATAAGATTACATACCTAAATTAAATATAGTAAATAACATAACATAGTACACAAATTCCCACTTGAGGCCTATTTCTCAATTATCCCCCTCTCTATTCTCCCTATCCTGCCAAGCCCTCTCTTCAGCCTCCTTCTTTGCCATAATCGCTCTAATAAATCCCCTTACTATTTCCCATGATTCCACAGACTCCAACATACACCCTTCCATATTTTCCACCCCTAATACCACACCCAACTTCCCCTCGGCCTCTATCCTTTCCTTATGCCACCTTCTACATATAAAAACAGTATGCTGAACACTATCCCTATCCCCACAATATATACAGTTTTCATTCCCAGCCTTCCCTATCCTATGCGTATACACCCTAAAAGACCCATGACCTGACAGCACTTGCGTTGTGAAATAATCCAATCTCCTTTGCTTACATCTCAACCATCCCTCCACATCATGTATAATCATTTGCGTCCACTCCCCCTTACATTTACCATCCCTCAGCCTTCTTATCCACTTTCCCTGTGTTTGCCTCTCTATCAGCCCTTTATTCTCCCTTCCTCTCTTCCACATTTGAATCCTCTCTTCCACCAGCAGATCTATTGGGGTTATACCTGCAATCAGCTGTATTGCGTCACTTGATATAGTCCTATATCTTGACGCTATCCGGAGTAACATTAGCCGTTGGACCCTTGTCAGATCCTCCCTATATTTTTTGACCTTAACAGCATCTCCCCATATTGGTGCCCCATACAGCAAAATCGATTTTACGACCTCCCACAGAACCATCCTCTTTTTATCACTCGGTCCTCCAACATTGGGTAATATCCTGCTAAGCGCTGCCGTTCTGACCCCAGCCTTTTTGACCACCTCCCGTATATGAGGACCAAAGGACATACCCCTGTCCAACCATATCCCCAGATATTTCGCCTCCTTTACAGGCAAGATATCATGAATTCCCATTTCAAAAGCCACGTTAGCTCCCCTCTGTCCCTGTAGGATCACTGCCGTCGTCTTCTTTGGTGCTAACCTCATCCCCTTCTCCTTCATCCACCTACTGATTCCCCACATCGCCTCATTTACCCTTATTTCCAACATCTCCCTATTCGTAACCGTAGCTACTATCGCCACATCATCCGCGAATCCAACCAACTCCACTCCTTCTGCCATTGCTATCCTCATAAGAGAGTCGTAGAAGACATTCCACAGTGTCGGCCCTAACACCGACCCCTGCGGAATACCCGCCGTGACCTCATAATTCTTCCCACCACCCATCATTATTTTCCTTCCCTGAAAATAACTCTTCAGTACCCGCATCATATACTGGGGTACTCTTCTCCTTACCAATTCCCCCAATAAATGCTTAATCGGCACGGTATTAAAAGCATTTTCGACATCCACCATAACCATAGCACACCATCTCTCCTTTCCCCCACTCATTTTCACAGCCTTTGCCGTCTTCATTACGGTCTCCAATGCCATCACAGTCGACCTCCCTACCCTGAAGCCAAATTGATTTTCTGCCAAGTCTCCACTATTCTTAATTACCGCCTCCAATCTTCCCCTAACCAAGTGTTCATACAGTTTGGCTATGCTGTTAGTAAGGCATAACGGTCTGTAAGACGATGCCAACCCTTCCTCTTTTCCCGTTTTCGGTATCAACACCAATCTTGCTATCTTCCAACCAGTAGGGAACTCGCCTCTCAGAAGTAAATCATTCATCACCCCAACCACTGCTTTAATCTGGTCTTCTACCAATACCTTTAAACATTCCGTGGGTATCCCATCCGGGCCAGGCGCTTTCCCGACCTTAAGCCTAGAGCTCGCCCCTTTGACTTCTTCTTCCGAAAAAACTACGATTTCCTCCTCTAACCCCTCCCCTATATCTCCAATAACTACCCCATCCCCTCTTGGAAATAATATCTTCACGATTTCTTCCCTTCTTTCCCTAGCTAGTGGGAAGGATGTCCCCCACCCTTAAAAGCAATTGTAACTATTTTATACCCCTGGCCCCAAATGTCTTCATCCAACTCTTCACAGTTTTTTCCATTGTTCCCTTTTTTCTTTTTTAATTTCTTTCCTTAATACTTGTCTACGTTCTTTGTATTGTTCCCATGCCCCACTACATTCCCTACCTTCCTTTACTTTCGTAAACTTTCTCCTTGCTCTCACGCATTCAGCCCTCAACTCATTCATCCTATCATTCCACCAGTACTGCGTATACTTAGTTTTCCCCTTCCGGAACTTCGCCTTCCTTTCTGCTTTCCTTAAAACCTCCTCCATCTGCTCATATCCTATCCTTTCGCCTTCCACGTCCCCTATCAATCTATTCACTTCTGCCCTAAAAATTCTTCTGTCTATACTATCATGTCCCTTAATCCGTCTCTTTCTTGGTTTCCCCCCCTCACTTCATACACAATGTGTTGGTGCAACGAAAGCGTTTCCCCATCCAGTATCTGCCATCTCGTCAACTTTCCCGCCAATCCCTTTGTAATCAACGTGACATCTATATAAGATTTAGATGTCCCCCTAACAAACGTTGGCTTCTTGCCATCATTCGCTACCACCAATCCAAGCTGCGCTATCCACTCCCCTATATAACTGCCCCTTTTATCATTAACTGGCGATCCCCATGCCGTTGCATTAAAATTAAAGTTTCCCCGCACAATACATTCCTTACCCCCCTTCCCCACTAAATTCATAATTTCCTTAAAATCCTCAATTCCAATATTGGGTGAGATGTAACCTCCTATTACTACAAATTCCACCCTCACATACCCCTTCCCTTTTTCTACGTTGTGTACCCTTAGTTTCTTATTATTAAAATAAATTCCTACATCCTTCCGCAAGTCTACCTCCCACCCATATGTTGCCTACTTTCTTTTATTAACCTCTCCCATTATTATCACATCACATCCCTCCTCTTCCGCAACCTTATATGCCATGTCTTGAGCCTGTGCAGACCTACCGGCATTGACCTATAATATTTTAAACATTATCAATTACTTGCTTTGCCCCGTCCCCCTCTTTGCCCATCCTTTACTAGTTTCTTAAATACAGGGCACCTTGTAGAATCCGATCTGTGACTCTCCCTGCACATCCTACAATAGGCTTCATTTTTACAATGTTGGGCCTGATGTCCATCACTCCAACACTTATGGCATTTCCCGTCCGCCTCCTCGCCTTTGCATTCCCTCTGTGCATGGCCAAATTCCTTGCACCGGAATCACCGCATCGGTTGCACCCTCCTTTTAATTTTACAGTTTATTAACCCAATCGGTATCCCACATATATCACACAACCTATCCACCGCTCTCCGATTCGCCTTAATCGTATAGGTTTCCCTCCCATACCCCACTTTTCTCTTACCCCGGATCTCCACAGAATCCCTATCCGCCTGATGTACCTTACTCCTCACCTGTTCCAGTACCTCCTCCTCCTCTATTGTCTAATTCACGTCATACAAGAACAAGAAAGCTTCCGGCTCCCTTGTAGTAGCCGTCATCCCTGTTTTATCCGTTATTTGTCTTGTTAATAATTTAATCTTCTCCCTACCCCCTTCTATATCCAGCAATAGATCACACTTATTTGTTTTCCTAGTTCTCTTGACTTCCAATCCTATACCCTTTATCTGTACCTTTTCCTTTACCTCCCTTAGCAGTTCCGCATACGTTCGCTCTCCCCTCCTTACCATTATGCTCCCCTTTTGCTTAACCCCTTTACTAGTTGGCAAAACCAATTTTTTTTATTCCTTCCCCACTTGCACTTTCAAGTGCTTTTCTAATAACATCTCCATCAATACCCTCTTCCACTATACATACCAACTCATCCTGTGTCTTTACATCCTCTCCCACTTCCCTAATAGCATCACCCAGTTCCTTAGCCCTCCTGTACAATAACCCCATATCCTTTTCAACCCTAAATACGTATGCCACCCTAGCTTCCCGCAAATTTCTCCCCCTCCTTGTATCCATAGATATGTGGTTTATCATGTAGTCTACCTCACCTTCACATTCGTCCACCATACGATCTATACCGGGATGTCCCTCCAGCCATTTCTCAACATAGGAGTCTGTATCTCTTCCTTGATCTTTCCCCCCCACTATTATGATTACATCCCGACTATCTGGCCCCACCTCTGCCCTTTGTGCCGTTGAGGTTCTCCGATATACCTCCTCCGGCCACTCCTCTCCTACCATCTCCACAAATTCTTTCTCCTCCATTCCCCCCAATACCTTACTCTTAATATATTCCATTCTCTCTTTCCTCAACACCTCCGTTTCCCTCTCAATCTCCTCATGGTTGACCTGTGTCCCCATATCACACATCACCTTTCCCCCTCTGTCTGCCTTCTCCGTTTCCCTATCCTCATTTATCTTAATTTCCTCAGACTCCTGTAGTCTCTTATATACCCTCGCTATGACTTTATATAGACCACTCGCCCCCTCCTTTATTTCTACTTTGGTATTTGTCACCTCTCTTGTAAGATTATATAATTTACTTCCGTCTTCATATATCTTACTAATCATTTTCCGAATATCCGCAAGCTCCTTACTGTCCTTCCTTTCCTTTTTTTCATCTGTTTCTCTTCAGGACTATCCCCTCTGTCCTTCCTTTTTTTGCCTAATTCCATATCCTCATCGTCAATACAAACTATGTCATCGGACTGATCAGAGTCCCCCTCATTTCCATCATTTCTCGTTGATGTGAGCTGCTTATTTTCTATTTCCTCCTCCCTTCTTTCCCCTCTTTTTTCTCTCTCCCGTTTCTCCTCCTTCTCGTTTTCTTAAATTTTTTCCTTCATTCCCCCTCTCTTCATCCTGACTCCCTACGCTTTCGCTCCCACTTATATCTAACGATGTCTTGGAGAAAAAACTATTATTCATCGATGTGGCCCTTTCTAGCTCTTCATCTTCCCCATCTTCCTTTCTTCTTTCCATCTCTTCCTCTAGTATTCTATCCCATACTTCCCATTTTCCACGCAGATACTCATTTTCCTCCTCACGCATCTCGTCTTCCTTTGTCTTTACACCAGTACTCCTTATTCGTTCTTCCCTCTCCCTTCTTTTAATCGCTTCGTTTTCTTTTCTCTACCATCCTTGCCTTTCTATTGATAATAACTCTTTATAACTGCTTCTCCTAAGCCCCTCCCTAAATTCTATTACACGCTCCTCCTCTCTTCTACGATTAACCTTCACTTCCTCCTCACGCTCCATTTCCTTCTCTATCTTTCCACTAATACTTCCCTCTCGCTCCTCCCCTTCACTTCTTTCCCGCGATTTACTTTCTGTTATTTCATGCTCTTCCCTCACACTATTTCCCGGCTCCTCTCTTACCTTTCTTTCCACCGACTTCTCAATCATCACTACCAAATGCTTCTCCTTTTGTTCTGGTATACTTTTTTCGTATTCCCTTCTCTCTTCCTCCTTTTGTTTTATTTTATTTTCCTTGTTCATCCTACATCCCACGAGTTGGGTCGAAAGACTGTCCAGCGAGGCAGTGCGCCTTTACCTCGCTAAGGCTAGATACTCTGGGAGGTCGCCAGGTATCCCAGAGGCACCGTTTCTGACTGCGTTTCGTGCAGCCATTCATCCATGGCCACGGTAGCTAACAACGAGGATTACGGGTTCTTTTTTCGAGGTTTACTCCTCTAGGCTTTTTTCACGGTTGCCTCCGGACGCAGATTTGCCAACGGGTAGACCCACACAGCTGCCTCCCCTGTGTGTGGTCTTTGAGTTGAATTGATTATCATGAAGAAAGAAGTTTCTCCCTCCCCTTAACTGATTGTAAGATGCTCAGCAGCGGCGAGGAGGTCAGCGACGATGATTTTTGTCAGGTTTACTCCTCTATCCCTTTTGATCCGCGGGCGATTATTCAGAACGAATCGTTCCTATTTATCACCTATCCCCGGGGTTGGTCGGTCGTGCCTCCCTCACAGCTCTTAGGAGCGCAAGAACCATGACCGACCACTAACCTAACCTAACCTAACCCAATCTAACCTAAACTAACCTCTTTTTTTTTGAGTGGAAACCTTCTCTCAGGCCCCAGGTACCGGTTCTACCCTTCTACCCTTTCCCGGGAGTGTGGGATTCTCCTCGACCAGTTTCCCAGCCGGAGCCGACCGCACTAAAACCACCTCTTCCTAACACCTTGGCTGGCTCTGTCTTTTCGACGGTCAACAGCCAGAGTGTAGTTAATTGTTAGTCTGGTACTCCCTCTCTTCTGCCTCCTTTTTCCTCATCTCCAAAATAATATTATAATTTTTGGCCTCCTTCGTGGCTAGTGCCAAGAAATTCTCGACTTTCAGCTAGTCTCCTTGTCTTTCGTTCATAACTGTTCTAATGTCATTTAATCTCCTGCAAACAAATACCGTGTGCTCGGAATCGTTCCTGGTCTCGCAGTGTATGCACAGGTCGTTTTCAGACTTGCCGATTTCGTACGTATAACTTCTAAAGGACCCATGCCCTGAGAGAAACTGAGTCATAAAATAATTTGTTTTGGCATGTCGACATTTATACCACATTTCAACGTTGCCAATAAGTTCCCACATCCACCTCCCTACCGATTCTTCGTTCCATTCTTTCTGCCACATGTCCATTATCTCTTCCTTGATATTCTCGTCTGAACCTCTATTCTCGTTCTGTCTGAACTCATAGCTCCTGACCCTCTGTGTTGCCTGCAGGTGTATTGGTACCACTCTCGCGATCACCTGGGCTGCCAGCGTAGACACAGTCCTGTACGCGCTGATCACTCTTAACAGAAGCGGTCTTTGCATAGTGTCCCGAATTCTTCGGTATTTGTTAATTCCCAGGATCGTATGCCAAGTTGGTGCTCCGTAAAGGATAGTCGAGTGCACTGCGCCCAGCAGCACTCTTCTCTTCTCATATCACGGTCCCTTTAAGTTAGGCATGACTCTGTTAAGCGCGGAGACCCGGTCTGCGACTTTCTTTTTAAGTGACTCTATATGTTTGTCAAACTTGAGTTTATGGTCCAATATTATACCTAGGTGTTTCAAGGTACACTCTGGGATGATGGTATTTCCCCTATGCTAAAATTTGATGTACTTCTTGTTACCCGGGCCCTTAAGTAGAACTGCCTGAGTCTTATGTGCCGCAATTTAATAATAATATAATAATAATAAGTTTATTCATCATCATAAACAATTACAAAATAATTATAGAAACAGGATTACAAAGACAAAATAAAATAATTTTATGAAAATATATCTGGCTGACAAACAAACCGATTTACCCACTAAGGCAATGCCTGAGTGTGGGGAAACTAAGGCATGGTTAGCTCGGTGTTCGTAACAGTAAGTACATACAATGAGTAAAACAAACAGTGTCAAACAAAAAAAAAAAAAAAACAGACAAGAAAAGTGACAGATACAATTTGAAAATGTAAAAATCCCAGAGATTATGAATTTTAAACATTGAACAAAAAGACTAAAACTAAAATATGACGAAAATAAATACATTTAATAATTTTACATTACAATATTTTCAACTCATATTAGGTTCAATTAAATCTCTAATTGCAGATCTTTCTTTTAACCAAAGGTAATTTTTAACTTTCTTTTTAAAAGAAAAAACACTCTTTACATCCTTTATTTCTTTTGGGAGGTAGTTGTAGACTCTATTGGCCAAGTATTCAAGAGATCTCATTGTAGCAGTTTTTAGAGTAAATACTGTTTCTAGGGGTGTCTCTTTTTTGTATCTGGTATTATGTGCATGATCTACATAAACCAGAAATCCCCTTCTCTTGAACTGCTGTACTGCAATGTTAAAAAAATATAGCTGCCGCATATCCATTACTTTATTATCTTTATATAATACATCAGATGGAAATAATCTTGGTTTTTTAAAAACTATTTTTAAAAACTGTTTTTGTAGGACTTCTACTTTCTTAAGGTGAGTATTTGCAATACCTCCCCAAGCCAATATCCCATATCTCAGACGAGATTCTATAAGCGCAAAGTATAGTTTTCTTAACTGATGAGTGTCTAAAATATTCGCTAAGTTTTTAAATTTAAACAACATACTGCGTAGTGTTTTTTGTATTTGATTACTATGAAAATTCCATCGTAAATGACTGTCAATTGTTACTCCCAAATATTTAATGTTATTTGATGAATGCAATACAATATTTTCATTGTGACCTTGTATAGTTAAAAAGTTATACGGAGGTAAAAAAGAAGCTAGGCATGTAAAAGGTAAGTAACAAGTTTTATCGTAGTTTATGGATAACTTTTTTTGTTTAAAGCAATCAAAAATTTTTACAAGATCACTTTCTGCTTTTTCTTTTAGTTGCATCCAAGTATCTGCACTATACACTATTGCAGTATCATCAGCAAAGGAGATCATCTCACCACTAGATTGAAATGCCAGTAAATTGTTTAAATATATTATAAACAAAATTGGTCCTAACACTGTCCCTTGCGGAACTCCACATTCTACTAATTTCTTTTTACTAATAGAGTTGTTGATTTTAACATATTGATAACGGTCAGTCAGATAGCTTTTTATCAAGTTGTAGGTATTTCCTCTGAATCCTAGATCTTCCAAAGTTTCCAAAAGATTTGTGTGATCCACAGAATCAAAAGCTTTAGCTAGATCAAGAAATACACATAAAGCTGGTTTGGTTTGGTCTATATATTTATATAATTTAGAGGTTAGAGCACAAATTGCATCCTGCGTAGATGTACCTTCTCTAAAGCCATATTGATTGCAAGAAATTAGTGTATTTTTATTTATGTACTGAATAATTCTTTTTTTAAGGATTTTTTCAAAAATTTTGGCTATATTTGAGATTAACGATATGGGTCTGTAGTTAATTACCTCAGATTTAGAACCCTTTTTAAATAGAGGCTTTATTAAACCAATTTTGAAATTAGTGGGACAGTATCCGGACTCTATTATTTTATTTATTAAGTGAGAAAGTGGTTGAGCTATTTCGTTTCTTATTTCTTTCAAAGTTTCAGCTTTTATTCCATCAATACCTGGCGCTTTTTTGGATTTTAATGAGTCTATAATTTCTAGTACTTCATATTTGGTTGTAGGTGCAAGAAACAGGGACGACTGATACGGCTTTCTTTGTAGATGATAAACAGATGGTGTTGGGATATTACTTGCCATATTTTTACCTATTGAAGCATAGTGATTATTAAAACAGTTCGCGATTTCTTCGTCTTCTTTTATAAGTTGTCCGTTTTCATTTCTAATTTGTTTGATCATTGTTTCCTGTTTGCTCGGAAATATTTCATTTACCACCTGCCAAAGAGCTTTTGAGTCATTACCTAAATTATTAATTTTGTCCTTATAGAAATTTGTTTTCACTTGTTTTATTAAGTTATTTAGTGTATTTCTGTATTTAGTATATTCCTGTTTTAGAAAAAAATTCATTGGATTTGCTCTTAATTGATGGAATAGTTTATTTCTGTGGTTTATCGACTGAACAAGTCCATCTGTAATCCATTCTTTACGTTTTATTTTATTGTGAGAAATTTTCACCATTTTACTATTTTTGTCAATGACTGACTTTAACAGGTTAGTGAAGAAAGTAGAACTTTCTTCTATATCATCTATAGCCATAAAATGTGCCCAGTTATATTTTTGTAAACAGTTTTTTAATGAAGTAAAATTAATATGTTGTTTGAATCTGTTTTTTGTGCTGAAATCGCCACATACTGTGTATATCGGTAGTTTAGCAATTGTCATGTAGTGATCAGTTATATCGCTCTGCAAAACAATAGACATGAATTCAGTATTTTTTGTTCTATTTTTCATAAAAATATGATCTACGCATGTTTTGCTTTGAGGTCTTGTTATGTTATTAACCAAAGATTTATAATTTAACTCGTATAAATTGTTAAGGTACTCATCTACGGATTCATTGTTTTCCTCCAATATATTGATATTAATATCACCAACAATTAAATGATAATCTGAGTGATTCTTGGTTACGTTAGAAATAAAAACTTGTAGCTCACTATTGAAAACGTCAACGCTTGTCGACGGGGATCGATAAATGCTTGTTAAATTAATTACTTTATTATTTACATTAATAAATATGTCGATGATTTTAAACAGTCCAATATTCCCTATCTCAAAGGTATAATCTAGCTCCTGTTTTATGAAAACTACTACTCCGTCACAGATGTTTATATTTCCCTCGTTGTAGAGAGTATTATAACCATCCAAATGAAAAGCATCCAGATCTGTGAGATTTCTAGTTTCTGTCAAAATGATGCAATCAAAAGTATCTTGTAGTTGACAAAAGTAAGTTAAAAAGGCATCAAAATTTTTTGCAATACTTCTTATATTTTGGTGTAAAACATTGAAATTATAATTTTTTTTATCTGCTAGGGTGGTAGTTTTATTGTAATCTCTAATATTACCAATTTCGATTGCTTTATGTGGCACATATTCATTATCTCGTATATAAGGATCCATAATCTTACCAAAACACAAAATGAATAACAACAAAAACAAACAACTAACGCTGATTATATTATACCTTAAAGAAAAAATGAAGTTAGAGAATTACTTATTGTATTTATTTTTTACCAGTAGAGTTATTTCTTTGTTTCTGTATTTGAGACCTAGTGTTAGCAGTTATTGATGTTACAGTTGCTTTTTTTTGTGGCGCATCTGAATTATTTTTATTAAAAGCAAGTTCCTGGGAGATGTTTGACGGATTCGCTTGAATCTTGGTGTTACTATTTAGGTTCTGTTTCAACACAAGTTCTTGGGCGCTGCTTGGCTGGTTTGTTTGAACTGTAGGAGTGGAAGGAGTACTATTTGACTTTGGTTGTTCGTTAGCTTTTTCAATTTCCAATAGTTCTTCGTAATCGTATGAATCCCCATCGACGAATAATTTACCGTTTTTTATGAAGCAGTTATTTTTCCCATCGTTTTTTGCCAATATTTTATGTTTCCATAATAACTGGTGTTCTTTTCTTTGTTGTGGTGTTAGGTCGTCCGCAATGCTGATTTTCTGTCCTTTCAATAGATTTCTATTCCTAATGACAAGCTGTTTTGAAATAAATCGTTTAAATTCAATTTTTAGAGGGCTGTTTGTGTTATTACCCAGAAAGTAAAAATTGTTTATTTCTTCCTCAGGAATGTTAATATTTAGAAGATTTTTGAGCTCTTCGCAAATTTCTTTGCAGGTTAATAGTGGGCTTCGTTTTCCAATTCCGAAGATTATAATATTATTTTTCTTTTCGGCTCTTTTTGAGTTTTCTATTTCTGTTTTTAGTTCTTGATTTTCCTTCTCTAGTAGCTCTACCCTTCTCTTTAATTCTTCAGTTTTGACTTGTTGCCTAACTTCTAAGGCATCTATATAGCTTTTCACTTCATTTCGGTTTTTTATAATTTCTTCTAGTAATTGTTTTGCTGTAACCTCTTCTTCGCTCATTTTATAATTCAATGGATTTTAATCAGAAGACGTATATGGTCTGCTTTAATATTTAGGTATTTTATTAATGACTGACTGATAAGATAAGGTTTTTTTGCCTTTCAACGATAGCGTTGATGATTCTAAACGGCCCAAATATCTTAATTTTTACTGCACTTCTCAAAATATCTCCTTTTGTATTTACATCACTATGGTATAAAGTAATTTTTGTACAAAATTCAAAATTCTTTGTTAAGTACGTACCAGTAGAATTTTATTAAGTTTCAGGAGCTAATTCACAAACACTCTACTCTGTAAAGCCAACCACACACATTTCCAGCTCATTTTGGTCCAACCATCTGCCCACTCTTCTTAGTGCCTGGTTGCCGAGATTCTCGATTTGCCACGAGCTATTTGCTTCAATATATAGCACTAGGTCGTCTGCAAAGGCCAGACTTCCTATTCCCAAGTTTATGTTCAGGATTCCATTATAGAGGACGTTCCACAGCGTTGGCCCCAACACCGAGCCTTGTGGAACCCCTGCAGTGATGGTCATCTTATAATCCCCGTCAATAGTGACTGCTCTCTCCCTTAAATAGTCAGCTATTATATTTATTAAATATTCAGAAATATTTATTGCCTGTAGGGCTTTAATAATCAATCGCTAACTTGCCGTATTAAATGCATTCTTTATGTCGATAGATATTATCGCCATGTACGTAGCCTTGGTGTTCATAACATTATCCCTAATCCAGTTTGTCGCTTGTGTGGTTGATCTGCCTTTCCTAAAGCCAAACTGAAAATCAGAGAGGGCTTGTTTTCTTCCAGCTCCTTCTCTAGGCGGCCCTTGACTATCCTTTCCAACAGTTTGCTGGTGCTATTAAGTTAGCAGAGCTAAGTCATGAAGGATCTCCTGTGGGTTTTCCTGTTTTAGGGATGAGGACAAGTCTGGCAGTTTTCTGTTCAACGAGGAATTCCTTTTTCATCAATTGTTTGTTGAGTATTCGCATCATCATGTCGTGTTTTTCCTACACCAGCATTTTTACTATACTAGTCCCTATTTTATCTGGCCCTGGTGCTTTATTGCTTTTCATCCCACTTGTCGCCTCCTCCAGTTCCGATCGGGAGATGCGGGGCATCTGTGTTACTCTCCTTGTGTGAAACATAAATAATGGTTTGTCAGGAAACAAGGTCTTGGCTGCTTCCTTCTTTATTTCTAAAGGCATGTCGTACGGCGTTTGTACTCTCAGTCCCTTGACCGCAATTTTATAGCCCTCACTCAATATGTCCCGATCCAATTGGTTAATAACTTCGCTCCATTTCTCTCTTTTACTAGATCTTATAGTTTTACTAAGCAGTCTCTTTAGCCTTTCAAGATCTCCTACCAGATTTTGGAGGTCAGCTTCCTTTCTTCTTTGTCTGGCTATCATTCTCTTTACCCTAACATATTCACATCTGATCTGATTGATCTTCTCGTTCCACCAGTAGTGGTACGTATATATACCTCCCCCCTTCCTCACGCTGCAATTTCTTATAATGGTCGCGATCCGTTTGGAAAATGAGGTCATGTCCCAATCTGGTTCTCCCCATGCCTCTGACGCACTCTCTAACCTTTGCCATGTTAATGTCCCTATTTTGACTGCAGCTAGCATGTTCTCCCTTTTTACTTATTTCAAAGTAGATGTACTTGTGGTACGAATATACTTCAGCCTCCTTAATAATCTTTCGGTTTTTCATGTGTTCAGCCAATTTTGCGATCGCACTCGCTTGTTGAGAATGGCTCCTAATTTATCTTCATCCTCATTCCAATCCCCTGCAGCATGCGTAATCGCTTCTTTGATTTCTTCGACTGTAATGTCATCTTCCATGCCGCGAATATGGAGTGTCTATCTTTTTTGCTCCTTTCCTGCGCCGACTACCTTAAGCCCCACCTTCTCACTTTTAAGTTTTTCTTTCAAGTTAGTCAGCGCGCTTTCATCCTTATCCATAGTAATTAGTAATTTGCCGTCTCTGGTATACCTAATCGTTCGGACACTATCTTTTTCCGCCGACGTCTTGATCACATTTTTAACTTGGCACAGTATTTCCTTGTAGGATTTACCCGCATTGGAGACAATGACCCCATAGGTAGGTCTTACTTTGCTAGTATTCTCGGCTTCAGTCTTGCTAACGTACAAGTTCATGTGTGCTTAGCCTCCGTGGAATATTGTTTCTGCCATTTTCCTAAGGGTTTTGGTGGACGTCCCAGAGATAGAGTGTAGATTAACCTTGATGTCTGAGTGAGTTTCCGATTTAAGTTGTCCTAACAGATTCCATAGCCCTTCGTCTGTACCGTCAAGTTTTAATCTAATTATTTTATTTACTTTAGCTGGCTTGGATCTGATTTTTGTAATTTTTTCTATCACTTCCACTTCTTCGTCGATGTCTCCTAATTCCGGTACCCTGTCTTTGTATAATTTTTGTTCGAATTTGATTTAATTACAAAATTCTCCTGTGATTCTTTATTTTCAATTTCTCCTGTATAACACAATTCAAACTTCATTCCATATAAAAAACCACAGATAATTGTATAACAATTTCTTTTCTCCACAAAACTACATGTGTCGGCTGAATTTCAACAGTCAAATGACAGTTTCATTCAAATCTCTATCTTTCCCGTTGGTTACATTCTCACATAACTTTCCTTCCTATCACCCACTTAAAAACCACACATAAAAATATCCATAACAATACATATTCATTTTTTCATCATCATACAAAAAACCGTTGTTAGTCAAGTAACAAAAAAGAATTAAAAGACATAGACAAGTAGAGGATGGGTGCCTTGCGCCTGGGAACTTTTTGTGACGTCACATGACCACGCCCTCTGACCTTGACCTACTTTTCGTGACCTTGACCTATTTTTGGGACTTTGGTCCGGGCTAAGTATCAAAATTTGGCGACCTTGACCTACTTTTCGTGACCTTGACCTACTTTTCGTGACCTTGGCCTAGTTTGGGCCGCTTTGGACCGGGTCAAAGGTCAATGACATTTCGTGACCTTGACCTACTTTTCGTGACCTTGACTGAGTTTGGGGCACTTTGGCCCTGGTAAAAGGTCATAGGTCAATGACCTTACATAGCGTGGGAACTTTTGTGACGTCACATGACCACGCCCTATGACGTCACATGACCACATCCTATGACGTCACATGACCACGTCCTCTGACGTAGCTGTCATCTGTCACATGTGTCATCTGTCAAATGTATCATCTGTCAAATGTGTCATCTGTCAAATGTGTCATCTGTCAAATGTGTCAACAGTCATGTGTTCTGTACCATATGTCATAAGTGTCGTGTCATCTGTCAACAGTCATATCCATCTTATGTTCTGTGTCGACTCTCATGTGTTCAATGACGATGTGTCGTATGTGTCATCTGTCAACCCCCGTCACGTGTGCCAACTGTCAAATGTATCGTATGCCTGTTCTGTGATTTCATATTCTCCATGATTTGTCTATGTGCCGTATGTGCGTTCCGTCGTATGTACCATCCGTCAAATGTCTCATCTGTCATATGTGCCGTATGGTCATCCGTCAAATGTCTCATCTGTCATATGTGACGTGTGTGCCGTATGTGCGTTCCGTCGTATGTGTCATCCGTCAAATCCTTGCCATCTATCGTCGTCGTCAACCTACATTATCCACCAGGTATCGGTAATACAGTTACCTTGTCTTGCCATCTGTCGTCGTCGTCATAAAGATGCCATAACGGCACTAACATATATCTATCTGTTATCCACCGGGGTGCCAAAACGACCGTGGGTGGCTGGGGTAGCAAAGCTACTTTTTCCGTATACTGCGCATGTTTTCCGTTACAGACAGGCCGTAAACGACACATTTCAACGTTCTGCGCACGTCCTAAAGGCATTTGCCCATATCTCTCTTATTATTTGTCGGATTGGAGTCTAATAAACGCCATTGTGATAGATAGAGCATGTTTATATACAGGATGTAGTCATAAATATGCCATAAGGGCACTGTTAGAATATTATCGTATACAGGATGTGCAAAAAAGATGCCATTAGGGCACTAACGTATATCTCTGCTATTATTATTGGTCGGATTGAAGTCGAATAAACGCCGTTATGATTGTTAGATTATTATCGTATACAGGATGTGCAAAAAAGATGCCATTAGGGCACTAACGTATATCTCTGCTATTATTGGTCGGATTGAAGTCGAATAAACGCCATTATGGTTGATTGATTATTATCGTATACAGGATGTGCAAAAAAGATGCCATTAGGGCACTAAAACGATCAATAACTGCATGCACATAATATTAATTTCGCATTATGATGATAAATGTAAAAGTGAACAATTTACGGTGGAGTGAAAAAGATAGAAGAAAAAATATTATTGAATTTTAAACAGCATGCCTTCGTACAAATGAATCATATAGGTAAGAAAACCACATTACTTTGCTTTATAAGGGCACTTTGTTATTATTAATCAGATTAATGTTGAATAAACGGTATTATGTTAGGTACGTCACTACGACGATGTGTAGTCGTAAAATATTATACAGGGTGTAGTCGTAAAAATATTAGGGTGTAAAGGTATACAGGGTTGTAAAAGAAGCAAACCCCACGAGGATGAGTCAAGTCGGGGCATCCTCGTCTCTGGTTGGTCAGCGTCCTGGTGTCTGATTGGACTCGTTCTCTGGTTGGTTAGCGTCCTCGTGTCTGATTGGCCAAACTACATAATCCACCAGATGTCGACAATGCAGTTACCTTGCCATCTATCGTCGTCAACCTACATTATCCACCAGGTGTCGGTAATACAGTTACCTTGTCTTGCCATCTGTCGTCGTCAAACTCTTAGACCATTAAAACGTATAGACACGCCTTCTACTTAATCGTTGAAGCCAACACCTTCCGCACAGGTGACGTCACAATACGGCATGATCCCGAACATTGCAATTGCTTTACGGGCAACCGATAATTAAATTACTGAATAATTGATAAATGTTAAGGAAGTTTGGATATTTTATAAAGATCTGAGATCACTTAAAATAGTAATAAATCTTGTTAAGTAATTTACTAAAATATTAAATGTTTTATTTCAAAGTTTATCTCATTTTGTTTGATAATATAAAATTCATTTCAAGTAATTTTTTACTTTTAGAAGAAAGTTTCAGGTTAGGAATAAAAAACATTAAGGTACCTATATACATTTATTGACCACAAAATAATATAGTTTTTGTTAGTTTACTTCGAAGCCTGTTTACATTGTTATTTACTTTTTCACCTTCATGGAACAATCGGATATTACAATAATGAAAACAAATCAACTTTATTAAATTAAATAGGTGCTTGCTTTCAAAATCATGATCAAACATGTGTTCTGTGTATTCATTAAAAATTGAACCATGTACATTACTCATGACATGTAATATTAATTTTATGATCAAGTTTTTATCATTCAATTTTTTTGTTTCGTGGACAATTCTAATTTCCCCTTCAGCAATTCTACAAATACGAATTACGTCTTTGGAAGGTTGAATTAAGCAATTTTTAAATAAACTATAATTTTTGTGTTTTATGAATGACGATTGTAATTTATCACATTCAATTGCACACAAACATATGTCACAATCTAATGTTCTTTTTATTTTTTTAACTACAAAGCCTGCTATATACTCTACAATATCACAAACATAAGAAGATAATTTATCTGAATAACTTAAATTATTTAAAGTGTAATCATGGTCACTAATTATTTCTTGATTATTCTCATCAGTTATGAAATTTTCAATAAGCTGATGATCAATGGTTTTCATTTTTACAGTGTTTGTTGTGCTCATGGCTAAAATTATCGATGGTGCCTGTTCAATGCAATTAGCCTGGGAAGATCCAGTAACACTTGTATGCATTAATAGTCTTTTATAAGCAGCTTTAAATTGCTTTGCCGTTGGGTTGTTGTTGTAACCTCCATGGCCCCTAATAGAGCTAAAAAAAACTTCTAGATGATCTTGCGACAATTTATAGGCAGATAGGTACTTCAGACCACCATCCATACCTTCCACATAACTTCTCCAAATGACCATGTATGATTTTAAACTAATTATCATGCCAATAAAGCCAGTTTTTCTTTGGCTTTCCCAAAGTAGTTCTCCATTATTAGAACACTTAAGTGTAATGAGATATTTAATACTCTCTTCTATTTTTTCAAAAATAGCATTTTTATTATGCTGTTGCAAGCTGGATTTGAAGTTTTTTGCCAATAAATTTCGACTGTTTAAAATATCAAATATATCATTGATACGTTGAATGAAGTTCTCTGTCGCTTTGCTATTTTCACAATCTTTCGAGTAGTTATCAGATTTTTTTCTTAGGTAATTCAATGCCTTAGATACTTTTTGGCTGAAAGTTTGGGCAGCTAACTTCACCTTCATTTTCTCCTTGAACCAATTGATGTGTCTATTTTAGTTGATAGATGAAGGCCTTCCTTTTCTTGAATTCCAACTAATTTTTCTAAATATTCCCACTTAATTGCTTCATTGTTTCCATCAAACATAATTTTATATGTACCGAAGGTATTTCGGATGAGCTTCAACATATGCGGAGGATCTAATATTACATATATCGGTTGATTTTTAACTGGATGTACAAAATATGTTTTCTGTGACTTAATAGATAAATCAGCCCCAAGATGTGTAGCCATGCTAATATTTGATGCCGCACCATCAAAAGTCAAACTTGTGATTGTAACTCCAGCTTCGTGCATTATTTTTAAGCACATTTTTATTAGATTACATTTTTGTGCTCCTGATATACCATTAATTAAAAAGTAACCTATTGGTAGCTTCCAGGTATCATTTAAACTATTAATTAAAAATACAATAGCTTCTTTAGCTTTCACTTCAAAATCGCTTTGGAGGTCACTTCCTATGTCAACATACCTACAATTAAAGCCTTCAATTATGCAAATGCAAAATATAAATTACTATATATTTTTTATAATTGCTACTAAAAGCTAAGCTAAAACCCACCCTAAGAACTTTCCCCGTCCCATTCTACTTTTTGATGTATAGACATCTCATCAACCATCAAGGAGCAAATACATGATTTTCCTTTTTCTTTAAGTTCAATAACTTTTTGTTTTAATACTTTCAGCGATTCTTCTTGGAACCCAGGCTCACATGTTACTACCTGATACCACTTTTGAAGAGTTCGTGGATGAGGCAGCATATTAGTAAATGTTTTTCTTACGTACAAATAAGCCTTTGGCGAATAGAAATTAAGAGTGAGAGCGAAGGTTTTTAATTCTGCTGGATATGGTTTGGTGCGCTTAGATGTCATCAGCTGCTTAAAGATAGCTTTTGAATAAGCATGCATCGTATCCTAGTAAAATTAAAATCAACCAATTACAAACAATCAACTACTAAATTGCTAATACATTTTACTTACCGAAAGTTTCAGGCTAGAATCTTCATCAATCATCTGCTTTTCTTTCAGATGTTCAAGTAAAAACTTTAAGGTTGTTACTTTTTTAACAAGCCTTCTATTTCTTTGTTGCAGCATTTTAATTTGTTTGTTTTTTATTTGAAATAATTTATTTACTACCACTTTATAATGCTGATCTCTGTTTGAAACTTTTGCAGACTTCTGTTCCTCAAAGTCACCAAGGTAATGTCTTCGCTTTTTCAAGGGAGGTTCTAAGAAACTTTCCTCTGGAGTTTCTACTAGATTCTTCACAGAAATAGATTCACTAGTTATTTTTACAATTTTTGTATTTTCACTTTGAGACGCTGCTGTTTCGTCTAAGACATTTTCTCTCTTTGCTGGAAGTTTTCTAGTTTTAACTTGCTTAACTAGATGGCTTGGAAAATCGAAAAGGCTGGGTACAGCGTCATTTTTAAGTTGTTTCTTTGAACTCCAACCGCTAGTAATAAACGAATCGAGTGTGAAATGCTTGGAACAAATCTTAGAGCTCTTTGATGGTTTAAAATTTTCACAGCGCATTGCTATAATCCATTTTTTTTGTAAGGATGAATCCTTTGGAAATCTGAAACAATTTATTAAATAATTTCTTCAATTTTCAATTTACAAACTTTAATAATTATTATAAGTAAATCAAAATTACATAAATAGCTAATTTTTCATATCTGTATTTTTTGTTACATTTTAAAAGCATTAGAAAGGAAAAGAAATTTGTGCTAAATTTACTACAAACTACAATTATTACTAAATCTTTTTCTAGGTATACTATTGTAGTCACGTACTTAAAACCTTTTATTATAATAAAATTGATTATTTTACTTTATTATTTCTAAATCACAAACAAATAACAGATGGTTCTAGATTAAGTTTAATAATTTACTTACCCATGGAATGATATATCTGTCCCACTTTTTCGTCGTTCTGTACAATTAAATGCACTGCATGATAATACCATGATTTAAAAATATAGCAAGAAAAGTTTTAAATTGGAAATTAACACTTTTAAAAGCTGTGGATCTCACGAAAACACTGGTAAACATTACGTGCTTCTGACGCTTTTTGCCGTAAACTGACGTCACAGACAGATGCGCAAAGCATTGGGTGTTGGCTTCACCGCTCGAACGGCTTGATATACTGCATACGGCGTGTTTATAAGTTTTAATGGTCTAAGGTCAAACTACATGGTCTACCACGTGTCCTTAATACAGTTAACTTTGTGTCATCTATCTCGCCGTGACGTCACCGGAAGGTCGAATGGCGATAACCTAACATAGCAAACCCACGAAATCTTGTGTAGCGAAAGTAAACCCAAATTATTATCGGATTGGACTTGTTCTCTGGTTGGTTAGCGTCCTCGTGTCTGATTGGCCAAACTACATAATCCACCAGATGTCGACAATACAGTTACCTTGCCATCTATCGTCGTCAACCTACATTATCCACCAGGTGTCGGTAATACAGTTACCTTGTTTAGCTATCTATCGTCGTCAGCCTACATTATCCACCCGATATACAACTACTCTATTGGAAATTTCCATGTAGAAGGCTATACTCCTTTAGAAGATTGCATAACTATGTTACAAGATAGTAAATTGTACTTCCAGAATTCTCCGTTATATTCTGTGTCGCTTGCAAAAATGTGGGCAAAGTTGTCAAAAGTCTGCAAAACAGTTGCTGTCTTGTGTTTAACAATATGCTGCAATATGTTTATTGGGGTAACAACAATACAAGAAAGTTGACGGGCTTACAAATAAATTTACTAAAAAGAAATGGACGCAAGGAAGAAGGTTATAAATTACATTCTCTCTGCATGCACCTTTAATAGCCTCTCCTGTTAACCATATAGAAATTATAGAAGAAGAGAGGAGAACAGACACAATGTTCGAATTATTCAAAAGTGTTACATTATAGCTGGAGAGACTTACCTGTCTAGAGCCAGCACCCCATTACCATAAACAATAAAAAACAAATATATTGTTTTAAGTGTTTACAACAACAATAGAGCAGTTCTTATTGCAGATGGTTATGTTACAATACTTTATAATAAATGTATGGAGATATTGCCTACAGAAGAAACGTTTTTTAACATTTACTACAAATGGTATTACGTCTTACCAAGGCAACACATTCGCTAAGATAGAAAATATTTATAATTTTGTGTAACAGAGTAACATGGAATGTATCGGGAGAATTGTAACGTAATTGTAAATAATAATAATAAAACAGTTGGCATAGATTGCCTTACTTGGCTCACCTCTAATGCAAGGATTAAAATATACAACAAATTTATTTGTCAAATAACCAGTCCTGGTGTTAACAAGAGCATTGGTAACCATATAATAGATTTCGTCAATTACCCAGATAAAAGATTAAAAGACACATTTTCCAACACTTTAGCCAGAGAACAGGGGATTACAAGATTAGAAGTAACCATATATAATTATTCCATAGCCGATAACAAAACAGAGGGAATACAATTGCTTAGAAGACCGTCTATCCTTACTGGAGGTAAGCAAAGTTTATTTCCAAAGTTCTACAGATAAGTTTACCAATGGAACCCAACGCAAGAAAAAGTTTTAAATTATTGTCTTTCTGCTTTAAGTTTTTTAGTTTTAACTTCTTACCTATTAATTATATAGAGATCGTAGAAGATACGAATAATAAGGAGAAAAATGTTCGAACTTCTCAAAAATGCTATATTGAGGCTCGAGATACATTCTTTACATCCAGGAGCTCGGACGGGTATATACATGTAATATTATAACCAAAGTTCTAAGAAAGAGAGAGTGAACAAAAATAGTAAGCTAATGCCTTTTGTGCTAAAAGAAGTAACACCAATTTCCCATATTTCTGTATTATCTGTAAATAAACGGAAATTATAAATGGAGGAGGAAACAGAATTAAAGAAAAGGAAGATGGAGTATTTAGAAAATACAGCTACCGTTAAAAAGGAATATAGACCGTCCAAGTGGATGTGGAGAAGGTTAACGTCGTTACAATGCAAGAAATTTCGGATAGCATTAAATTTAGGTATTGTTATCGACTAGAAGAATTTGCAGAAGGTACAGAAGTGGTAATATCTGGAATTAAAGAAGTAATGCATAGAGGTAGAATCCGGTACATATTAAAACTAGACAATATATAAATGTTTTTTACCTTTCGAATTACTGGGTAGAACAAGAATTAGAAGAAATAGACTTAGATTAAAGGATTAAAATAAAAATTGACGTATAAAAATATACACTCGACAGAAACAAAGAAAGAGTTGTATTTTGTGTACACGTTTTGTTAAACCTGTATAAATATTCGAATAAAAACTTTTAAAGATATCGTTGTTTTACACATTTTTTTCCACCTTTGTTCTTATTTAATGTTAAACAAATATAATAAATCCCCATATTTTAATTGAGATAATGAAATGCAGTAATACTTTGCAGTGAACTTCCTGTTATAAAAAAACCAATCCGCCCTGAGGCAGACGAAGCGTGAGTCTTACGCAATAGTGGAAAATATGAATGTATTTAATTATTCTATAAAAATTTAACATATGTCTCTATATACCAATAAGATGATAAATTCAAAACAGTTGCTGTCTTGTATTTAACAATATACTGCAAATGTATACTGGTGGTGGAACAGTAATACAAGGAAATTAACCGTTCTACAGATAAGTTTACCAATGGAACCCAACGCAAGAAAAAGTTGTAAATTATTGTCTTTCTGCATTTAGTTTTAACTTCTTACCTATTAATTATATAGAGATCGTAGAAGAAACGAATAATAAGGAGAAAAATGTTCTAACTTCTCAAAAATGCTATATTGAGGCTGGAGATACATTCTTCACATCAAGGAGCTCGGACGGTTATATACATATAATATTATACCCAAAGTTCTAAGAAAGAGAGAGTGAACGTAAATAGTAAGCTAATACCTTTTGTGCTAAAAGAAGTAACACCAATTTCCCATATTTCTGTATTATCTGTAAAGAAACGGAAATTAGAAATGGAGGAGGAAACAGAATTAAAGAAAAGGAAGATGGAGTATTTAGAAAATACAGCTACGTTTAAAAAGAAATATAAACATTTTTTTTGGAGAGAGAACAGAAGATAGCAGAATTAAAGGCGAGACTAGAACATTATTTCTGCACCAGTTGGAAAAACTTAGGGCCCTCTGGATACCACAGCGTTTCCGCGTTCACCGTTAACAACAAAAATACATATACTTATGTAGGAGTTTTGGTGGATAAGGAAGGGCAAAGAAACGTCTACTACATAAAGGGTTACCACAAAAATACGTTTTTTCGCGTTTACAATAATAGAGAAGCTCTCGTTGCATACGGTTATATCACATTACCATATAACAATGGAATGCAATTAATATGTTTAGCAACCGAAAAACCATTTGCTACCTTAACTACGAATAGATATACGAGTTTTAACTATAACACATTTTCCAAAATCGAAAACTTGCAATTTTACACAGACGCATGGAAAAATATAGACCGTCCAAGTGGATGTGGAGAGGGTTAACGTCGTTACAATGCAAGAAACTGCGGATGGCATAAAATTTAGGTATTGTCATCGACTAGAAGAATTTGCACGTTTTGTTAAACCTGTATAAATATTCTAATAAAACTTTTAAAGATATCGTTGTTTTACAAATTTTTCCACCTTTGTTCTTATTTAATGTTAAACAATCTATCTGGAATTGGTTCCTGCAAAACACAGTGTTAAAGCTAAGCAGCCTTTCCTCTTACTAAGTAACAACCCGCTTGCCATTGGAACAAGAGAAGTAGTCGTAGAAGATTTGGAAATTATTAAAAGGAAACATAAAGAACCTGTGTGCATTCCATACAAAGTAGAATTGGCGAACGTTAAACTCTACAGGCTTTTTAAAGAAATGTCAAATTTATTGGAGCAGCTCCGGAAGGAAGATTACTACCTAATGGACTTGGACATAACGCAAGATTTTTGCAAGAAGTTTTAACAAAGAAGAAATGATTAACTATTTAACAAACAACTTTAACTTTTGCATCCAAGAAGAGTACAAGGAAAGATGCAACGTTATTGTAAATAACGATAAAACAGTTGGTATAGATTGCCTCACTTGACTCTCATCTAATACAAGGCTTAAAATATATAACAAATTTATTTGTCAAATAACCAGTCCTGGATTTAATAAGAGCATTGGAAACCATATTATTATAGATATCGTCAATTACCCAGACGCAAGATTAAAGAAAACTTTCTCTTCTGCATTAGCCAAGAAGCACGGCATTACCAGATTGGAAGCTACGATATATAACTACTCTATTGAAAATTTCCATGTAGAAGGTTATACTCCTTTTAGAAGATTGCATAACTTTGCTACAAGATAGTAAATTGTACTTCCAGAATTCTCCGTTATACTCTGTGTCGATTGCAAAAAACTGTGGGCAACGTTGTCAAAAAGTCTGCAGAACAGTTGCTGTCTTGTGTTTAACAATATGCTGCAATATGTTTATAGGGGGTAACAGCAATAGAAGAAAGTTGATGAGATTACAAATAAATTTACTACATTTTTTTTATCGCCTTGTATAAGTTTTAATTGTCACAAAGCCATTGTTATTCTTATCAAAATTTGAGTGATTGTTATAAATTAAAAGCATTTTTATTCCTATCAAATGAAAATGTGAAAATGTAAAAACTAATATTTTTTAGGCTTTTGATCTCCTTGTATAAGTTTTTATTGTCACAAAGCCACTCTTATTACACCTATAGTTATATTATCAGTTATATAATTTTTAAATAACCATTTAGATTTTATACCACATATTCAATTGTCCTCGTTTCATCATCACCTTGTATAATTTCTTTATAATTATATCAACACATCCGCAAAGATAAATTGAATATTAATCATCAACTCATTTCAATACATACAGGATATATATATATATATATATATAAAAAAATGTAAATAACTGCATTCCTTATTAACACTTCACCTCTATTTATTTTTTATTTTTCAAATGTGCAACCTTTAAGAGAATGCAATTACATTGAATAATTATCTGCATACATAATTTTCCCTATTGCGTAAGACTATCTGGCTCGTTGATTTTTTATAACTAAATGCGTTGATCTCAGCTGTGAAGGGATAAATACGGAGGTGAGGTCCATAAAAAAATATTTTATACAGTAGTTCCAGCTTGTAATCATGTATGGAAATTTCGTTGAGTTTTCCAAATTTGTTAAATTGGGATAGTTTCATTGGCATGTCTAAGCCTTGAGTTTTCAAAATGCGACCAATAATAGCAGAGATATACGTTAGTGCCCTAATGGCATCAATATTACACACAAAATACAACTCTTTCCTTATTTCTATTAGGCGTATGTTTAATTTTAACTATTTTTTTTTCTTAATTCTATTACTTAGGTCCATTTCTGCAAATTCTCTTTCCATCCAGTTTGAGCAATAGAAGATTACCGAATTCTCAAATTTTAATATGTAACGAAGTCTCTCTCTGTGTTTAACTTCCTTTATAGCTGTAATTACCATTTCTGTTGTTGTAATACCATGCTTCTTGGCCAATGCAGAAGAGTAAGTTTCCTTTAATAATGCGTCTGGGTAGTTGACGAAATCTATAATATGGCTTCCAATGTTCTTTTTAACTCCAGGACTGGTTATTTGACAAATACATTTGTTATATATTTGAAGCCTTGCATTAGATGTGAGTCAAGTGAGGCAATCTATACCAACTGTTTTATAGTTGTTTACAATAACGTTGCACCTTTTCTTGTACTCTTCTTGGATGCAAAAGTTGTTTGTTAAATAGTTAATCATTTCTTCTTTGTTAAAACTTCTTGCAAAAATCTTGCGTTATGTCCAAGTCCATTAGGTAGTAATCTTCCTTCCGGAGTTGTTACTCCAATAAATTTGACATTTCTTTAAGTAGCCTGTCGAGTTTAACGTCCGCCAATTCTACTTTGTATGGGATGCACACAGGTTCTTTAGGTTTCCTTTTAATAATTTCCAAATCTTCTACGACTACTTCTCTTGTTCCAATGGCAAGCGGGTTGTTACTTAGTAAGAGGAAAGGCTGCTTAGCTTTAACACTGTGTTTTGCAGGAACCAATTCCAGATAGATTGTTTAACATTAAATAAGAACAAAGGTGGAAAAATTTGTAAAACAACGATATCTTTAAAAGTTTTATTAGAATATTTATACAGGTTTAACAAAACGTGCAAATTCTTCTAGTCGATGACAATACCTAAATTTTATGCCATCCGCAGTTTCTTGCATTGTAACGACGTTAACCCTCTCCACATCCACTTGGACGGTCTATATTTTTCCATGCGTCTGTGTAAAATTGCAAGTTTTCGATTTTGGAAAATGTGTTATAGTTAAAACTCGTATATCTATTCGTAGTTAAGGTAGCAAATGGTTTTTCGGTTGCTAAACATATTAATTGCATTCCATTGTTATATGGTAATGTGATATAACCGTATGCAACGAGAGCTTCTCTATTATTGTAAACGCGAAAAAACGTATTTTTGTGGTAACCCTTTATGTAGTAGACGTTTCTTTGCCCTTCCTTATCCACCAAAACTCCTACATAAGTATATTTATTTTTGTTACTAACGGTGAACGCGGAAACGCTGTGGTATCCAGAGGGCCCTAAGTTTTTCCAACTGGTGCAGAAATAATGTTCTAGTCTCGCCTTTAATTCTGCTATCTTCTGTTCTTTCTCCAAAAAAAATGTTTATATTTCTTTTTAAACGTAGCTCTATTTTCTAAATACTCCATCTTCCTTTTCTTTAATTCTGTTTCCTCCTCCATTTCTAATTTCCGTTTCTTTACAGATAATACAGAAATATGGGAAATTGGTGTTACTTCTTTTAGCACAAAAGGTATTAGCTTACTATTTTCGTTCACTCTCTCTTTCTTAGAACTTTGGGTATAATATTACATGTATATAACCGTCCGAGCTCCTTGATGTAAAGAATGTATCTCCAGCTTTAATATAGCATTTTTGAGAAGTTCGAACATTTTTCTCCTTATTATTCGTATCTTCTACGATCTCCATATAATTAATAGGTAAGAAGTTGAAAGTAAATGCAGAAAGACAATAATTTACAACTTTTTCTTGCATTGGATTCCATTGGTAAACTTATCTGTAGAACGGTTAATTTCCTTGTATTACTGTTCCACCACCAGTATACATATTGCAGTATATTGTTAAATACAAGACAGCAACTGTTTGAATTTATCATCTTATTGGTATATAGAGACATATGTCAAATTTTTATAGAATAATTAAATACATTCATATTTTCCACTATTGCGTAAGACTCACGCTTCAACTGCCTCAGGGCGGACTGGTTTTTTTTATAACAGGAAGGTCACTGCAAAGTATTACTGCATTTCATTATCTCAATTAAAATATGGGGATTTATTATATTTGTTTAACATTAAATAAGAACAAAGGTGGAAAAAATTTGTAAAACAACGATATCTTTAAAAGTTTTATTAGAACATTTATACAGGTTTAACAAAACGTATACACAAAATACAACTCTTTCTTTGTTTCTGTCGAGTGTATATTTTTATACATCAATTTTTATTTGAATCCGTTAATCTAAGTCTATTTCTTCTAATTCTTGTTCTAACCAGTAATTCGAAAGGTAAAAAACATTTATTTATATATTGTCTAGTTTTAATATGTACCGGATTCTACCTCTATGCATAACTTCTTTAATTCCAGATATTACCACTTCTGTACCTTCTACAAATTCTTCTAGTCGATGACAATACCTAAATTTAATGCTATCCGCAATTTCTTGCATTGTAACGACGTTAACCCTCTCCACATCCACTTGGACTTTTTATATTATTTTTTAACGGTAGCTGTATTTTCTAAATACTCCATCTTCCTTTTCTTTAATTCTGTTTCCTCCTCCATTTATAATTTCCGTTTCTTTACAGATAATACAGAAATATGGGAAATCGGTGTTACTTCTTTTAGCACAAAAGGCATTAGCTTACTATTTTTGTTCACTCTCTCTTTCTTAGAACTTTGGTTATAATATCACATGTATATACCCGTCCGAGCTCCTGGATGTAAAGAATGTATCTCCAGCCTTAATATAGCATTTTTGAGAAGTTCGAACATTTTACTCCTTATTATTCGTATCTTCTACGATCTCTATATAATTAATAGGTAAGAAGTTAAAACTAAAAAACTAAAAGCAGAAAGACAATAATTTACAACTTTTTCTTGCGTTGGGTTCCATTGGTAAACTTATCTGTAGAACGGTTAATTTCCTTGTATTACTGTTCCACCAACAGTATACATATTGCAGTATATTGTTAAATACAAGACAGCAAACTGTTTTGCAGACTTTTTTTGACAACTTTGTCCACATTTCAGCAAACGAGATAGAGTATAATGGTGCATTTGGAAATAAACTTTGCTCACCTCCAGTAAGGATAGACGGTCTTCTAAGCAATTGTATTCCCTCTGTTTTGTTATCAGCTATGGAATAATTATATATGGTTACTTCTAATCTTGTAATCCCCTGTTCTCTGGCTAAAGTGTTGGAAAATGTGTCTTTTAATCTCTTATCTGGGTAATTGACGAAATTTATTATATGGTTACCAATGCTCTTGTTAACACCAGGACTGGTTATTTGACAAATAAATTTGTTGTATATTTTAATCCTTGCATTAGAGGTGAGCCAAGTAAGGCAATCTATGCCAACTGTTTTATTATTATTATTTACAATTACGTTACAATTCTCCCGATACATTCCATGCTACTCTGTTACACAAAATTATAAATATTTTCTATCTTAGCGAATGTGTTGCCTTGGTAAGACGTAATACCATTTGTAGTAAATGTGAAAAAACGTTTCTTCTGTAGGCAATATCTCCATACATTTATTATAAAGTATTGTAACATAACCATCTGCAATAAAAACTGCTCTATTGTCGTTGTAAACACTTAAAAAAAATATATTTGTTTTTTATTGTTTATGGTAATGGGGTGCTGGCTCTAGACAAGTAAGTCTCTCCAGCTATAATGTAACAGTTTTGTATAATTCGAACATTGTGTCTGTTCTCCTCTCTTCTTCTATAATTTCTATATGGTTAACAGGAGAGGCTATTAAAGGTGCATTCAGAGAGAATGTAATTTATAACCTTCTTCCTTGCGTCGATTTCTTTTTAGTAAATTTATTTGTAAGCCCGTCAACTTTCTTGTATTGTTGTTACCCCCATAAACATATTGCAGCATATTGTTAAACACAAGACAGCAACTGTTTTGCGGACTTTTGACAACTTTGCCCACATTTTTGCAAGCGACACAGAATATAACGGAGAATTCTGGAAGTACAATTTACTATCTTGTAACAGAGTTATGCAATCTTCTAAAGGAGGTAACTGCATTGTCGACATCTGGTGGATTATGTAGTTTGGCCAATCAGACACGAGGACGCTAACCAACCAGAGAACGAGTCCAATCAGACACCAGGACGCTGACCAACCAGAGACGAGGATGCCCCGACTTGACTCATCCTCGTGGGGTTTGCTTCTTTTACAACCCTGTATACCTTTACACCCTAATATTTTTACGACTACACCCTGTATAATATTTCACGACTACACATCGTCGTAGTGACGTACCTAACATAATACCGTTTATTCAACATTCATCTGATTAATAATAACAATGTGTCCTTATAAAGCAAAGTAATGTGGTTTTCTTACCTATATGATTTATTTGTACGAAGGCATGCTGTTTAAAATTCAATAATATTTTTTCTTCTATCTTTTCACTCCACCGTATATTGTTCACTTTTACATTTATCATCATAATGCGAAATTAATATTATGTGCATGTAGTTATTGATCGTTTTAGTTCCCTAATGGCATCTTTTTTGCACATCCTGTGTACGATAATAATCAATCAATCATAATGGCGTTTATTCGACTCCAATCCGACCAATAATAGCAGAGATATACGTTAGTGCCCTAATGGCATCTTTTTTTCCACATCCTTACGGCACACACGTCACATATGACAGATGAGACATTTGACGGATGATCATACGGCACATACGTCACATATGACAGATGAGACATTTGACGGATGACACATACGACGGAACGCACATACGGCACATGGAGAATATGAAATCACAGAACAGGCATACGATACATTTGACAGTTGGCACACGTGACGGGGGTTGACAGATGACACATACGACACGTCGTCATGGAACACATGAGAGTCGACACAGAATATAAGATGGTGTGACTGTTGACAGATGACACGACACTTATGACATATGGTACAGAACACATGACTGTTGACACATTTGACAGATGACAGATGACACATTTGACAGATGAAACATGTGACAGATTACAGATGACACATTTGACAGATGACACATGTGACAGATGACAGCTACGTCAGAGGGCGTGGTCATGTGACGGCATAGGGCGTGGTCATGTGACGGCATAGGGCGTGGTCATGTGACATCACAAAAGTTCCCACGCTATGTTAGGTCATTGACCTTTGACCCGGGCCAAAGTACCCCAAACTAGGCCAAGATCACGAAAAGTAGGTCAAGGTCACGAAAAGTAGGTCAAGGTCAGAGGGCGTGGTCATGTGACGTCACAAACAGTTCCCATGCGCAAGGCACCCATCCTCTACTAACACATTCATTTTTTCATCATCATACAAAAAACCGTTGTTAGTCAAGTAACAAAAAAGCATTAAAAGATATAACACATATCTTGTCATAAATGAATCATAAAAAGTAAAAGATATCGATTACATTATATAATAAGAAATTGTGATATTCTTATTTGTGAAGTAACATGAACAAAATGTGAAACTATACAAATATATAGTAAATGTACATGTAATCATCGGTTATCATTTAACACTCAATTCATATACGTGTAAAAGTATTTATTATCGTCACATTAAGGCGATTGGTCCTTCAGAGCTCAGTACAATAAAGTGAAAACGACATTCCGCAATTTTGCTTTTCCATCAAAAAAGAGGAAAACGCATAACATGGCCCTTATGTAGCCGGATCGAACCAGAAAAAAGGCTCATAGAATTTAATCCTGAATTGAAAACAGTTTTGGCGGTACAAATCCACAAGGAAAATGAAATTCTTAGAGACAGTACGCAAGTTCGCAGTGGAAACGAACAAGATAAACAAGAATTAGATCCTGAATTGAAAACAGATTTGGCGGTACAAATCCACAAGAAAAGTGAAATTCTTCGAGACAGTACGCAAGTTCGCAGTGGAAACGAACAAGACAAACAAGGTATATATGACAAAAAAATGTATTACATTTTTAATTTCAAATTTAGTTTGGACATTTAATGACATTCTTTCATCACAACTTTGGAAAACAATCATTTAGATCATAAAATATTACTGAAATACCTAACATGACACATTGATTTGACTTTTATGTCAAATATTTCTGTCAAATAATTGAGATCATTGATAAAATGGAATCATTAAAAACACAACGTGCTAGTTGTAAGGCAAAAATTACACGTATTCATAACTGGTTTCATAATAATTTGGTCGAATCAGACAAGTATGCTTTCAAATCCCGCATAGACAATTTAGATAAATACTACTCTAAATATTCTGAGATTCAAGATCAAATAGAAATCATAGCCTTAGATCCTCAATTAGAATTTGATGATAGAAGCCAGATTGATGAAAAATATTATGTATTACACTGTAGACTACAAAATGCTTACGATAAATTTAATCAAATTACTCAATCAACCTTACATTCTCATAATGAAACACATATTAGATTGCCGTCAATAGAAATACCGATTTTCTCAGGAGACAGCACAAAATATAATGCCTTTATAGAACTGTTCAATGCATTAATAGTAAACAATTCCCGGCTGACATCCAAAATTGAAAATTTTTACTATTTGAAATCATACTTGAAAGGTGACCCGCTAAATTTAATTTCTCAATTACCAGTAAATGAAACTAATTTTGATGTAGCTTTAGACTTACTAAATTCCAAATACAATAATATAAGGCAAATTGTTACTGCCTATTTTAACCGTTTAACGGCCTGTAATAATATATGCAAATGTAACGCACAGCAATTAAGAATATTCACATCTGAAACTAGATCTATAGTAAAATCATTATTAAACTTAAATATCAGTAAGGAAGATTTATTCGATGCTTTAATTGTTCACATATTGAAAACAAAATTAGACTATAATACTAAAAGATCTCTTGAAGAAAAAGAGATTGATCAAAATTTAATTACTAGTGATAATTTTTTTGATTTTCTCGAGAAAAAATGTACCGTTTTGGAAAACTTGTTGACCCAAGATCCTAAACCTGATACATCCCATCATCATCGTAATCAGTCTTCTAATGTGACCACTCCACCCAACAGGGTAACCTTACTTTCAATTCAACACTCGCTTCCTGAACAAATCTCGCCTCATAATAATGATCAACGCAATCAACCCTCGTCTAGTGCATATCATAGTCTCCCCTACCCATCTCCAACATGCTTATTTTGTAAAGAAATAGGCCACAAAATTTATTCATGCCCCCAATTCGGGATGCTTTCTGTTCCTGATCGGAGCAACTACATTGGAGATAACAGAATGTGTTTTAGGTGTCTAGGTTATAAACACACAATCCTTAATTGTATTTCGGCAAAACCATGTTCCATATGTCACAAAAGACATAACACTTTACTCCATTTAAACAATTCTCCCCCCAGACAAAACTCTGACACAAGATCTGTCGATAGAAATGACATTCCGATCATCGCCATGACCCATTCCTTTCATTCCATATTAAATGAACCATGCAACCTACATTCTCTCGCAACCCAACCTTCAACTCAACAGTCACTCGCTGATCATTCGTTACCCAACTCACTTAAAAGGGACACCTTTAATCAGCTCTCTTGTAATACAACTCATAGCTCTAACCCTATCAACATTTCAACATGCTCATTCTGTAACAAAGCAGGTCATACAATTTATTCTTGCTCACACTTCAGAACACTCTCTACACTTGACCGCAAAAAATATATACTAAATAACAAAATGTGCACAGCATGTCTGGGCTCCAGACACACGTTCACCCATTGCTCGTTTACCGGTGTATGTGCCATTTGCAGAAACAAGCACCACACTTTACTTCACTCAACCCCTCACACTCACAAACAAAACACATCATTGAGATCTTTGAACATAAACCCCAACCATTCACCACCAATGCAACAATCTCCAGAATATTATCGTCAAGAAATGTACTGTTCTGGACAAGACTCATTCACAATACCTTACGGATAACCCCTCTCATACTCATTATACTCATTCTTCTGGTGTGACCACACCACTTTCAAATCACTTTTAATAAAAACTTACCCTCAAATACATTCTTAAATCACAAAACACTCTTAACTCATAATTCATTCTCAAACCAACACTTACACTCGAATAAACGATTCACTTTTTTACTCAACGCTCTTTCAGTGCAGGAAGGCACTCACTCATTACTCAAACTCTTTCTCGTCAAGAAAACCAAACCTTTAGTCCTCTGGAAGAGGACAGTGATAAACCCCTAAACTTATACTTAGACACTTAAGAAAAACTTGAAAAAAAAACTTAGGCATGTAGACTTTTAAGACATTGAAAAACGAATACTTAAACATTTAAAACCCTGGACGATTAAAAAAGCTTAGAAACTTTGAGATGAAAATTACTCTTATGTGAATACCTGGATAAAGGTAATGAAAGAAGAATATGATACTTGGTTAAAAATATGAAGATACTTGGTCGAAGAAGAAGATACATGGTTGAAAAGAAGATGATACTTGGTTGAAAAAGAAGATACATGATTGAAGAAGATAATACTTGGTTGAAAAGAAGAAGAAGATACTTGGTTGAAGAAGATGATCCTTGGATAATATAAACACTTGGGTGACGTTTAGAAGAAAACGACATCCCCCCTTACTCATATGTTACTTAGAAAATTACATTGACGACACTTTGAATTTAAAACGACTTGACAAAAACATTATATACTAATACATCTTACCCTCCTTTTCTTGACGAGAACAGAAATAACTCTCCTTTACATTAATTAAAACATTTTAAAAACTCATTCATGCCCGCAAAAGAGTCGGGTCCCCTTAACACAAACATCTATAATCATAAAAACACATGTTTTGCGTTTTCCTCTTTTTTTATGGAAAAGCAAAATTGCGGAATGTCGTTTTCACTTATATTGTACTGAGCTCTGAAGGACCAATCGCCTTAATGTGACGATAATAAATACTTTTACACGTCGATAAATTGAGTGTTATATTAAATGATAACCGATGATTACATGTACATTTATTATATAATTGTATAGTTTTACATTTTGTTCATGTTGCTTCACAAATAAGAATATTACAATTTCTTATTATATAATGTAATCGATATCTTTTACTTTTTATGATTCATTTATGACAAGATATGTGTTATGTCTTTTAATTCTTTTTTGTTACTTGACTAACAACGGTTTTTTGTATGATGATGAAAAAATGAATATGTGTTGTTATGGATATTTTTATGTGTGGTTTTTAAGTGGGTGATAACAAGGAAAGTTATGTGAGAATGTAACCAATGGGAAAGATAGAGATTTAAATGAAACTGCCATATGACTGTTGAAATTCAGCCGACACATGTAGTTTTGTGGAGAAAAGAAATTGTTATACAATTATCTGTGGTTTTTTTATATGGAATGAAGTTTGAATTGTGTTATACAGGAGAAATTGAAAATAAAGAATCACAGGAGAATTTTGTAATTAAATCAAATTCGAACATATTGGGGGCGCGGGAAGAATGGAAGAAAGGTGAGAGATGGCTGCTCTTAGACATCGAATACTGATGTTAGTGAAAGGGTTAGATAACGTGATAGTATATAGGGCTCTGATACAGGATTATGAATGAAAATGATTAATTGTAAATAATTATATAAATGTATAGGGGTTGTAAAAATAACTTAACGTTAGTGTCAGAGTGGTATAAGGACTCTGGCGTCATGAGTGTAAGTGAATGTTTAGAGTTGAAATTAGAGTGTTGTAAGGACTCTAATATCATGAATATAAGAAATGATAAGTTCATGACGTTAGAGTCCTTACACCACTCTAATTTCTTTAAGAACCTCCGCGTAAGGACGCTCCCCCGTCCTGACCAGAACCGCCTTCCTTCCTCCCCCTTTTCCAATGATGCCCTGGTACTTCCTACTAATGACATCATATCTACATCCTGCCCTGAACCCCACAAACTCCAGCAACATCCTAGCATAATCCTCATCAATATTTTCCGCGAGCAGGACGTTAATCCTCTCCGCCCTCTGATCCCTGCCCAATAACCTTTCCTGCATCATGCTGACCATCCTGTACATCTGTGCATTGCCTATACTATTATCCACCCTACCCACATAGTGATACCACTCTTTACACGCCCTGGACGTTCTTATTGTATTGACCAGGCGGTCATACTCCCCTATTTCAAGCCACTCGACCATTTCCGCAATTTCCGACCTTCTGTCCCTAATATATGACATTAGGGGCGATGGGACCCTCTCCGTGTCGAGCACCAACACACAATCATTTTTACCGAGTGCCTCCTCAAAGCTATCAATTTTGAGTTTGGTGCATCGATACACCCCCTCATCCCAATTACCATACTCTACCAACCTCTGGAAATCCAGGAAATCTCCACCATTTTCTACCTGCGTTCTTATTCGGTTCATCTTTATTCTTCTTTCCTCTTTTTCCATCTCCTCCCTGCATGCGTTACATTTAACACCGCTGGAGGTTCGTATGTTCTCTTCCTTAGATATGCCTAACAATGTAATAGTTTCGTTAATCGTATCCATAACTTCTTCATTTCCGCCTTCCTTCCCAGGATTTCCAAAACCCCCTCCAAATTACCCATGCACACCTCGATATTGGTATTTTCGACCTCGTTCTCCTTCATGCTATCGTCCTGTTCGTGCACCTCTTTTACATTTCCCTTCTCCCTTTTTTTGCTTTCCTGTTTGACTTCCGCACTGTCCTCCATCTTTTTCCTTTTATTGTTCCCTTTGTCTTCTTCCCCTATGAATTTTTCCCTCAAATCGCAGGCACGTTCCTCCGAGCTATCCACCACTAGCTCACTACCCCCAATTTGCGTGGACTGCAAATTATCCCCCAGTCTCTTGAGGGATTCCGCGGTATCCTGTTTCTCCCAATTATCCATTCTACCTACGTTGTTTCTCTTCTCGCTAGTTGTCCTTGACAGTTGCTCCTTTTCTTCCTTATCACTTTCAAATTCGTCGCCCCCCCACTATCCACACCGTTATTACCAGTGCTCACATTCGTGTTTTGAGCCATAGCAGGTGGGTCAAACCTTAACCCCCAGCAAAAATCTCTTTGATTTGATACTCTTCCCTACTTCTTAGGCAATTTTTTCCCTCCTATTTCCTTCCGCGTTATTCTCCCCAATATCGTCCAGTCCGGTCTGCACCGTCTCTTTAACCGTTGTATCGTTAGCCTTTCCGTCATCCTTATTCCTATTCTTTTTGTTTTTTCTCTTATTCATCCAGAGTTGAGACGAAAGACACGCCGGCGGGGCAGGAAATAATGATTCGTTGTCCATTCAGCTTGGCCTCAAAACGATGAGAACCAAACCTTGTGGACAACAGCCCACCTACCTTTCGGCATATGGCTAAGAGAAAATCCCAATATCCAGCGAGGCCACTGTCAAGAAGAACCCCTCCCAACAGCCACACTCCAAAAATTAGCAAAGAAAGAAGAATCTGTCCTGTTCCAGTACGAGTCTAGAACAGGTTCGAATCCTCTTGTGGTGTCGCTGAAGTCGATATTAATGTTAAAGAGTGGTTGCTCATGTGGTATTTATTTGGTCATCGTCGTCGTCTAAAATCGTGCTATCGTCCCATTGGTTTATCCATTTTGCTAGTTCTTCGTCAGTTAGGTCAATATCCTCAGGGGGATATTTCATCTGTCTTTGTTTTAACTTGTCAGTTAGTACTTGTCTTGCAGCCTGTCTTATCGGTAGCGAGAAGTCTAGTATAATGTGCTCTTGATTTTCTATTGTATCGCAGTGCGTACATTGTCCATCTATTTGTCTCAGACTAAACCGCTTGTAATATTCGTTTAGGTGCCTGTGTCCTGTGAGTAGTTGGGTAGCTTTCCATGTTAGTATTGGTTCCATACGCCTTACCGTTTTAATTAAGCTATATGTTTTCCTGCCTTTAATTTCTTTATCCCATCTGTCTTACCAGGCCGTCATTTTGTCGGAATCCCTTTGTCTTCTGATATGCGTCTTTGTGGTTATTTCTATGATTTTGTCCGGTTCTGTGTGAGCAAATCTTGCTAATTTGTCCGCTACTTTTATTCCCCAGTTCGTCCCTGGCTGTTTCTTGATAGTGTAGTCAATGCTATTTTTTTTAAATAATTCTAAATTCTTTTTGATTTGTATGATTGTTTTGTTCCTGCTGTTTCCGTTCTGTAGTTGTTGTATTAGGTTGTCTGAGTCTGTATTTAGTGTAATGTGTGTGACGTTGTATGTGTGTATATCTTTTAGAATTATGTCTGTGCTCAATTTGCTTGCCAATGCTTCTAGCTTGTTTATATCCATTGACGTGATCACTTTGTACTTCTTCTTAATAGATCTGTTTTTTGCAGTTATGTAAATGCATATTGTCTTGTCACCTGTTTTGTCACTAGCGTCTGTGTAAATTTGTGTGTCCGATGCTATGTCTATGTTTGTTATTTTAATGGTTCTATTTGTTGGATGAGGTAAATGTTTAGTAAAAACTTTTGCGTCGTTTATTTGTTGTCTGTTTTCCATATATGATTTATATATTATTTGGGCATCTATGTCTAGTGGTGTTACTCCAGCTAGAACATGTAAGGCAGATGTCGGTGTGGTTTTGTATGCTTTTGTAATCGCCAATAAAAATGGCCCCAAATTTGTGCTCCATATAATATCATAGATTTTATCGCCTTTTCATATATTAATTTGAGAGTTTTTGGTTTCCGTCCCCAATCCCGACCAGATATTATGAACAATTTGTGCCCCACGTCTGCTGTGTCTATAGACAATCCTAAATACTATAATGTGGTTTTTGACTGTAGGAGCTTATTTCGAATTTTAATTCTCGGTTGTCGTGTATGTTTATATGGTAAAAATATAGCTTCCGTTTTACTTTCGTTATAAAGAACTTTATTTCGCTCGACCCAGGTTTCGCATGCTATCCAAATGTGTGACCATTTATCTTCTAACGATTTCAGATTATGTCCGGTTAGGACGATTATTTGATCGTCTGCGAATGCTTGAACTATGTCTTTCTCAGTTATTTGTGTGGACTTATGTACTTCCGTGAACCAGTCTTCCATTAATAGTAACCACAGAGTTGGTCCTAGACTTGAGCCTTGCGGACAACCCCTTTCCGTCATGTATGTTATATTTTCAGTTTGGACTAGCCTGAATTTAAAAAAATCTATGCACATCTTCTGTACATTTCTAGGTGTGTTCATCTTATTTAGTCCAAAGGCAATCGCTGGTATCCATGCCGAGTTAAAAGCGTTCTTTAGGTCGAGTGTTATTATTAGATGTAGCTTATCGCTTTTGTTCTGAGTGATCCTATCTGTTACTTGTGCTATAGCGTCCATGGTTGAGAGACCTTGTCTGAATCCGTTAGTTGACTCTAGATAATGTGCTAATCTCTTGGCTATCATTTTGTCTAAGATTTTGCCCATTGTCGGTAGAAGGCATATGGGTCTCTTGCCCCCGTCCTTCTTTGGCAGCCATACCATATTTGCGTTTCTCCACACTTCAGGAAAAATTCCATGTGTTAAGCATTCATTATAAAGATTTGTTAATATTGTGGCGTCCTGTTTGTGGACAAGTTCCAAGATCTCTTTGTTAAGTCCATCTTGTGCCGTTGCTTTTCGGTTTTTCATTTCTTGTAATATTTGTGTGATCTCATCTTGTGTGAATTTGGTTTGATCCGGACCGTTGCTTTGTTCATATTGTTTTGACCTTATATTTTTCTATGACTCGTTGTCCTCGGATACATCATCAGCTGGGAAGTATTTTTGGTGTAAGTAATGTATCGTTTCAACTCTATTTTGTGTCCATGTGCCATCGTCTCTCTTAATAGTCGTTAGTGTTCTGTTTTCTTTTGTTTTGCGTCTAATAGTTTTGTAAGCGATGTCCCATGGGTTTTATCAAGTTCTTGTAAACCCTGCGTTGTGATGTATAGGTGTTTTTGGCTCTTCATCTATTTATGGGGTCTTGTTCGTTTTGAAATTTCTTTCTCAACTTATTTGTCATGTGTCTTTGGGCTATCAATTCGGACGTCCACCAAATTTGGGGCTTTCTCTTTTGTCTGTTGGCTCTGTGTGTAGTTGATTCTACTATGTCTAATATTTTACCGCCGTCGGGGCAGTGCGCCCTTACCCCGCTAAGGCTATATACTCTAGGAGGTCGCCAGGTATCCCAGAGGCACCGTTTCTGACTGCGTTTAGTGCAGCCACTCATCCACAGCCTCGGTTTTTTCCGGGGCCACCTCCAGTCCCTGCTTTGTCACCCAGTGCATTATGTCCCATATAGCGCGATCAGCTTTGCATATCAGTTCGTTCTTGTTCTTTGCCCTTACGACCAGGGCAAGGTCGTCAGCATGAGTCACTGAAATACAGCCTATGGGCAGCTGCATCTCTAAGACTCCATTGTAAAAAACGTTCCACAAGAGGGGGCCCAGCATTCAGCCCTGGGGTACTCCTTGTGTGGTGGGCATGGTGCTTTTTCCCACCAATAATCTTCTGGTGGCGAAGTATTCTTTAACGATGTTTCTTAGGTACTCGCTTACTCCTAGTTTCTCCACGGTCTCCACTATCAGGTGCCACTTTGGGGTGCTAAACGCATTCCTGATGTCCAAAAGGATTACTGCTCTCCAGTCCCATTTGTTACAAGTAGCCAGTCTCACTACCATGTCAATAGCGTAGACGGTCGACCTGCCCTTCCTGAATCTAAATTGGCGGTCCGACAAACCACCCGAAGCCTCCATCTCGTCTAGGAGCCGTGCCTTTACCAGCAGCTCCATCAGCTTACCTGCCACATCCAGCAGACATATGGGCCTGCATTTCTTGGCATCCGCTCTTCCTTTGGGGATCAGGACTATCTTACCTATTTTCCACATGTCAGGAATGACTTGTAGTTGTAGGAGGTTATTCATCAAGCTTAGAAGTAGATTTGGGTATTCCTCTGCCGCAATCTTTATACAGACTGGAAGGATTCCGTCGTGGCCCGGCGACCTTCCTAATTTTATACTATCTACCACGATAGCAATCTCCGCGCCGCAGAAAGGTGGGGGTTCTTCGCAGCTATGCTTCTCCAGCATTGGGCATGATCTCGCTGTTGGGAAGAGATTTCTGACTACTGTTAGTTTCTGCTCCTCATCTAGTTCGTATGGGTGTAGGAGGTGCCTAAACTTATTGGTCACTATTTTATAACCTTCACCCCACGGGTCGTCTTCTAGCTTATCGCACAGTTCATTCCAACAGTCTGCCTTAGCCCTCTTTATTGCCTTCCTCAATGCGCTCCGCGCTTCCTTATATTCCGCCTCCAGGGAGCCTATTGCCTGTAGGTCTTGGCCACCAGCCCTTTTCCTCGTCACTGCCCTCCTATTCGACGTACATCTGTTATGCATCTCTTGCACTGCCTCCGTTCACCATATCGGCTGCTGTATATTCCTCCTATCTCTCCTAGAACTTGCCCTTTGCCCCTCACTGGTTTTCTGGAGAACTTCCTCCCGCCCCATGTCCTCTCTAATAGTCAGGCTGATGATGTTACGGAAGGTGTCTTCGGTACTCTCAATTCTGCTGTCTTCGGTGCGGATTATGAAGCTTAACGATCTATTTAAACTGAGGGTTTCCACGTCTTGAAGGACCTTCCAATCTAGAATCCTACTGGCCATACCTCTTGTGCAAAAGGTGAGGTCCAGAAAGTATTTCTGGTCTCCCCTGGAGAAAGTAGGGATCACTCCATCATTATTCACACTCAGTTCCAGGGATTGCAGCCACTCTTCTAAATATCCGCCCCTCGGGTCAAGGAAAGACGATCTCCAGAGAGAGGATTTAGAGTTGAAATCCCCTACCACAGCAGCCTCCTTCTTTCCTCTCCTTATATCTTCGAGAATCCTTTATGAGTGTTATGGTCCTTAATTTCTACTTTTCTGTCAATGCACGGTACCCCTGTTTTCTTGTCTCCATCCACAATCCACCTTTGGTCCTTTTTGATCTCAATCAGATTAGGTTCCTGGATTAGGAGTAGATATACCTGATTTTCGTCAGCATACTTTTTGGCCAGATCGATGGCATTCCTTCTCCAGTCAGTATTTAGCTGAAGACATCTCATTTGCACCAGGAATAGTTGTATTAAAGCTGTGGAAACTAAATGTATCTGTGTATCTATAAAATAAGACTAAGCATATAAAATATAAATAGAAAACGGAAAAATATCACAGTCACTTATCACAGTCGTTTCCAGTCGACATCCGTATCACCGGCTGTTTGCCCATGTCACTGGCATATTTTTTGTTGGCTGGGTCCATAATTTCAAAAACATTCTCATCGTCAAACTCATTTAGGGTATTCGTGTCAGAGATATCAGGCTTCTCTATGGCCATTATGGTGGTCTTGGCCGCAGCCACTACACGGTCAAAATTCCTCGTTACATCGCTATCCTCGTGCTCGCTTACCCCTGTTTTTCTGTCGTCTGGTTCCCAGAAGGTTTCTTTTCTAGCGCGTCCTGCCGTGCTCTGCCTTCTGTCCCTATATGTTGTTATGATTAAGTCATTGAATTAAAAACATTAAAATAACCCTATTGGAAGGGTGTAAAATTATAATTTACATGATGTAAATTCATTCAGAAATAAAAACTGAGATTAATAAACAAATACAAACTGAGTATTCGTCATTTTCATTCACTCAATTTACATCTAGTGTGTACACAATATCCACAGACAGTTCTGATAAATCTTTTGGCCACTCCAGGGTCCAACGTAACTGCTACTGCTGCCATGTTATTCCGCATTGGTCTGGTATCACTGATTCGGTAGTCTTCATCCCAATTTCCCGCTATCCTCTCCACTGCACGCTGGATGTCTTCGCTCGTCATGCCTTCTTGTAGTCCTCTTATGTGGACTACCTCCATGCCTCTCCTTAGCAGGTTTTTAGTTTTCAGGTCAGCGGTCTCCTTTGACATCCTTCCTATATTAGTCATAGCTTCTTGATCATTTTCTAGCGTTAAGAGCAACTTCCTGTCCCTCGTACTCCTTATTATCCTGACCGCTTCTTTATTATCGCTAGCGCCCAGGACCTTTTTGACGCAGACCAGGATCTCTGCGGAGCCTTTTTTCCCCTCGCTTATCACCATGCTGTATGTAGTCGCTGATTTCAGTTCCTTCTCCGTCGGTCCCCCCTTGAAGCTTTCGGTTGTGTATATTTTTATTCGCTTACCCGAGTCCCGGAAGATTGCCTGCACAAGCTTCTTTAACTTATCCAGGGAGAAGCCTCGCACGTGATGTAGGGCTATGTCGTCCTCTTTTACTACAGCCTTTTTAAGGCGTTCCAGTTTGCTCCAAATGTCCTTGACCGTTCCATCTTGTGCAATTTTAGCAATTTTCTTGCTGGACACTCCTTTTTGGGAGGCAAATTTTGTCATCTGTTCCAGGACCTCGAAATTGCTCTCAATGCCGGAGAGTTCCGGGAACTTGTCTCTATACATTTTCTGGATTCTTGAATTCATGCCTGGGTCTTCCGGTTCTAAAATCACCACTTTGACTGCGGTATCCGGTGTGCTGATCGGGTTACCCACAATAACTTCCGTATTTGCGTAAAGCGCAGCTTCCCAGTCTTTCTCCTCAATCTGCGCGAACTTCTCATAACCATCCACGTCCTCCAACGTCTTCAAAGCCTCTTCGCATTACTCCCACGGATCCGTTTGGGTCGCAATCACGGCCGTGGCCACCCCAGTTGTTTGGCTATCGATGTCTATGGCCATCTTCTCTGTGGGTGAGTACTTGTGGCTTTGAAGCCAGGACTTAATCGAAGCCCTCTTATAAACATCAACGTTCCCATTAATCTTGCTAACAATCTCTTCGATACCCTCCTGTGTGTTCGGTTGCAAACTCACTTGTTTAGTCAGTTCTTCGGCTAATTTAACGCTGCGTTCTATGGCTTCCTCCAGAACGAAGGACTCCACACACTCGATCCTGTTGTACGGGTCCTCGATGTCCAGATAACTCCCATCTGGCCTCTTTCTCTTTTTCATGGTTCCTCTTCCTAAAGAGTTGCACTGAACCATCCTGTACAATGAACTTGTCGATTCGGTTCCCGTTCCTATCCTCCTCGCATTACTGCCTTTTCCAGGTTTTCCGTTCTGGTCCTCTTTCGTAAGATCTATTTCTGGTTGATAATGTTTAACGCTCATTTTAATTCCCACGAGCTGGACAGAAAGGGTAGTCCGGCGGGGCATTGCTCCCGTACCCCGCTAAGGCGATCTACTTCCTGTTTCCCGGGGGCTCCGTTCGCAGCCAACTGCCGCATGGCTATTCACGGGTCGTATGACACCTTAGGTTTCGGATTTTTTCCGCTGGTTTGCTCCATCGGGACTCTTCTGTCTGGGTTACCATACCATAGCCGACGGGTCCCAGTTTTACGGCGCTGGGAACTCGCCGTTCGTCCCCCGTATCTGGTAGGACTTGTCAGTGTGTTTTGATATAACTTGGGCATGTTGGCTCTTCTACTGGCATTTATTGGTGCTACCTATTCGATATCAGTAGCCCCGCCAGTGCCTCACTGACCATGTTCGAGCTGTTCCTTAGCTTCACTCCTCACCACCCGTCCTTGCGGCGCGAGAGGGGAGGAAGTTACTAAGCCACTCCACCAACGTCAAGGTCTTACAGCTCCCACGAGTGGAACCTAACCTAACCTAACCTTTTTTTGAGTGGAAAAATGCGTTTACGCACACCCCGCCTGGATGTTGGGCGGCGGCGTAGTGTGGGACTCGAGATGTCAATACCCACTCTTTTCCCCTCTTTCTTCATAGCGTCTTTGTCGGTATCGTTCGAAGAACATACTTCAACGCGGCGCGGTCTTTCTACCTTCCTGCCTGTCTCCTTCTTTCCTCCTCCTTTTCTTTCATTATGGTCCAGGCTGATACGCGTTTCCATCATAGGGGTTGATTGGGGCACGCTTTGTCCTCTCATCTCGAATGTTATATACTTATAATAGCTCAGTTATAAAGAACTATGGTTTATATTTGAAGTTTCGGTTGTCCCAGATGTCAACCGATGTGGCTCCGGTTCACTCAAGTGGAGACGGGAGTGGGTAAACGTCTCAAATCTGGGATGTTAAATTATAAAAAAATATTGTTAGGCGCCAGTCAAATTTATCTGAGCCGTAAAGAAATGTAAACATAAACTTGACAAATATGAGGGGAAAACTAAAAGAACAACCTAACTTACATTCCCTTTATTATGAGTTTCCAAAATACTTAATACTCAAAACATTTGCACAAAACACAAAACACAAAACACAAACACAAAACACAAACACAAAACACAAACACAAAACACAAACACAAACACAAAACACAAACAGAAAACACAAACACAAAACACAAACACAAAACACAAAACACAAAACACAAAACACAAAACACAAAACACAAAACACAAAACACAAAACACAAAACACAAAACACAAAACACAAAACACAAAACACAAACACAAACACAAAACACAAACACAAAACATATTGTAACAATTTAGACCACAATAATATATGTATTTACATTAAAATCCACAAATTACTTGAAAATATTCCCCTGTCTCCTGAAAACTTTACATATTCAGAATATTTGTATTATAGTGTAACAATATAGACCACAGTAATAAAATGTATTGACAGTAAAAGTCAAAAATATAGCTGAAATATTATCACATGTTCGTACCTTGCGTTGGATCCAAAGCAAAAGTCAACGACATACAAATATACAATTCCACCTTATACTGATAATGTAGTTCTATTAGTAAAATCCCGAAAACCTTAGTTAAATAATGCCCCCCCTTGTAACTACAACGCAACTTCTACTGAATTTATAACAGAAGGTAATTAATGACACTTATCAAAATGTACATCCTCTTCATATAAGCCTACTGCTCCCTGTATTGGATTCCCAAAGAGAATTAAGTACGCCACCAATCCAGGAGTGAATATAAGTAAAATTTCTGGCAGCCTCTTACTACAGCCTCCCAGAACCAGAGTCAAGTTCCATATGGTGTATCTTAATCAAGGTAAGACAATCTCCCCAAGCTGACAAGCAGAAGAAGAACCCTAAAAAGGCCAAGGTGCATCAGATATGAGGCACGACTTCATAACCCTCCCAAGATGACATAAATTTATTAACAATCCAATATCTAATATTCGTAAGTACCGCCTAGTGCTCAAAAAAATCTATTTTTACAATTTACGTTAAAAACAAATACTTTTCCCTAGTGTCCTACTAACTGACATACAACTTTTTCTAAAAAAACCTGAATAATTAGTATGTGAATAGAAGTTATATCCAATCCAACAAAATAAAAAATGACCTTCATATATATAAAAAAATAACGATTACACGCAGTACGTAAATATATATAACACAGTGTTACTTGTCAACTATTCAACTAAGAATATTCCAGCACATGTGTCAATATCTTATACGTGACATGCTGTATACTGCTAACTACTCAATTACATCATTTAGACTACTATTTGAAACCCGTTATCTGAAGTAGAATACAATTAGGTGCCAGGTATCCCGGAGGCTCCGTTCACGGCCAGCTACGCGTGACCATCCACCCTTCGGCACGGGTCGCGTGACACATTTGTTGCGGGGGACTCTTCTGTCTGGGTTACCATACCATAGCGAGGGGTCCCCGTTTTACGGCGCCGGGAGCTCGCCGTTCGCCCTACGTATCTGGTAAGATTTGTCAGTGTGTTCGGTTATAATTTGGACATGTTGGATATTCTACTGGCATTTACTGGTGCCACCTACTCGACATCAGCAGCTCCGCCAGTGCCCCACTGACCATTTCTTGAGTCGTTTCTTAGCTTCACTCTTCCCTTCCCGTCCTTCCGGCTCGAGAAAGGAAGCAGTTACTGAGCCACTCCACCAACCACAAGGTCTTACAGCTCCTAGGAGTGGAACCTAACCTAAGCAAACCTTTTTTTGCCCAGAAGGAAGGGTGGAAGCTAATGCCTCCCTCACTGCGAGTTCGTGTGGGACTTTCACTGCACTAAACCACCCTCCTCATTAAATACCTCGGTAGTTTGTGTACACCGGGAAAGGCAGTAAATGCCATGGCATCAGTGTACCTCCTGAAAGAAAAGAAAATCATCATTTTATTCACATACATTACCCGTTGTCCCTCCTATCCTCCTCTTCCTTCCTCTTCATGACCTTGATAATGTATTCCTCCATCCTCCTCCAGTTTACTTCACTTTCCAGCATAAATGGTACAATATGCTCGATGGACGGTATTTCCTCAACTTCCTCATTCAGTGCGAATCGCTCCTCCTCCCATCGTACACATTCATACAGGACATGGCCCGGGTCGTCCCTAACTCCGCACCTGGCACATAAATCGTTAAAGTCTTTTTGATCCTGTACGTATAGGTACCGAACGACCCATGTCCTGTAAGAACCTGCGTTACGTAATAGAAGGTCGTTCGATGTTTACACGTCACCCACGCCTTTACTTCTGGGATAAGCCTTTTAGTCCACTGATCCTTTGACTGCAACCTGTCCCATCTTTCCTGCCACTTTAGATATGTCCTCTCCCTCGCCATTCTTCTGTTACCAGCCAGTTTCCCCCCACCGTATACAGAAAACACCTTTCGGCTATCTTTAAATCAATCGGGGGAAATCACGATAGCACATGGGCCACCTCGGCAGAGATGGTTTTGTATGATGACAACACCCTAAGCAATCCACTTCTTTGGGCCGACAAGAGTTTATTCTTATATTTTTCAATCTTCACCACCTCTCTCCAAATAGGGGCCGCGTACAGAAGCACGCTGTGCATGACTTGGCACAACACCCTGCGCTTACTGTACCCGGGACCACCAACATTTGGCATTATTCTCTGGAGCTGGGCCATCTTCGTCCTAGCTTTTTGTATAATAAACTCCACATGCTCTGAGAAAGATACATTTCTAGTAAGAACAACACCTAGGTATCTGCATGACTTCGATGCTGTAATCCTCCTCCCCTGTACCGCCATTTTAAAAGGGCCTATTTTCCTGGGGCTCCTTATGATTATCACTTCCGTTGTTTTCCGGGGCGATTCTGAGACCATTTTCCCATGTCCACTTCACCGCCATAGCTGCTGCTTTCTCAGCCTCGTTCCTCACGGCCGTCTCCGTGCTCCCTACAACCCAATACACCAGGTCGTCGGCATACGGTATCGCCGATATCTTCGGACCATAATCCAGATTTAATATACCATTGTACATAACATTACACAGAACTGGCCCGAGTACCGAGCCCTGTGAAACGCCCATCGTACACTTGTGAATTATAGTCCCCGAAACCACTTTTCTATCACACAAATAACTATTTACTAGACGCACCAGGTAGTCACTAATATTCCCCCTTTTCATGGCATCAATTATTTTTCCCCATTTTGCCGTGTTAAAGGCGTTACGTATGTCAATGGCAACCATCAAACCCCACTTGTCCCTACTGCCCCTGATTTTCCTCTGCAGCTCTTTTATCGCCGTAATCGTCGAGTGCTTCGCACGAAAACCATGCTTGTGTGGGGATAGGAAATCCTTTTCTTCCAATTCCAACGTCAATCCCACCGAGCGGTCTATCGTCCGTCCGTAGTATGCCGGAGGATGTTCAGACCGTTTCAGGGTGGTTGAAATGCATTTACGCACGGGTGGTGGACCTGAACGCCCTAGACCGTTCAGCTCCACCACCCAGTGTAAGACTACCCAGGTAGCCCTGAGTCTACCCACTAAACACTCCACCCCTATCCTGACCACTTCGGGACCGTTCGTGTAGAACATAGCGTCAGAGTGTCAGAAGAAATAAAGACGCCCAATCAGGCCGTTGCCTACTGTCTATTTCTCTCTTCTGCCTCCTTAATCTTCATGATAGCCGTTATGTGGTGCATAAAGACATTATGCTACTCTTTGCTACTTATGATCATCTCGAGAAAATTATCCGCAGTAATTACCATTCCCAGTTTGTTCTCAAGCAGTGCTCGTTCCCTTACAAATCTGCTACATCTAAACATGGTATGATCAGCGTCGTCCACCTCATTGCCGCAGTATGCACATGTATCGTCCATCTCCTTGCCAATTTTCTTTGTGTAGGCCCGAAAAGAGCCATTCCCTGTCAGGAACTGTGTTATGAAATAGTTTAAGTGCCTGTGCTTGCATTCGCACCATTTTTTAATATGAGGGATGAGCCTCCTCGTCCATATTCCTTTTGTAGTACTATTCCATTCCTGTTGCCAGGCGGCCAGAGAAACTTTCCTAACTTCCTCCCTAATTGCGCTGGGATCTTCTGCCTCATATAGCTTCGCTCTTTCGTTGACCAACAGGTGTATGGGTATTTCTCCACATACCACCTGCACAGCCTCCGTAGAGACCGTCTTGTATGCACACCCCACTCTGAGTAGAATTCTTCTCTGCACCCGCATCATCCTGTTCCTCTCCGCGTTGAACCTTAGTGCCTCAATCCATATCGGTGCACCATATAAAAGAGTCGAATTCACGACGCCCAACAGGACTCTGCGCTTCATCGTAGATGGACCCCCAACGTTTGGCATAATCCTTGCCAGAGCCGTGACCCTTTCATCAGCCTTTTTACATGCATATTTTACATGTCCAGTAAATCTAAGCCTATCGTCGACTTGAACACCAAGATACCTTATAATCCTACTATGTACAATCGCTTCTCCATTCAAATTAAATCTAATGTGGCCCCCTATCTCTAGGCCCTTTCAACACCACACATTCCGTCTTATGAGCCGCTAGCTTTAAGATATGACTTATCATCCACTTACTAACTAAGCGTAGCGTTGAGTTCCCAGTATCATGGAGCGTTAGTGAGTTGTCCGCCTCAATGTATACTGCCAAGTCGTCAGCAAAAGCAATGAGCATGACATCTTTATCAACTTTCATGCGCAGTAAGTCATCATAGGACCGAGCCCTGTGGAACCCCAGCCGAGATAGCCATCGTCTTGCCCTTGTGAACTACCACCTCACGGTCTGAAAGATAACTCCTGATAATGTTAATTAGATACTGCGAAAGTCCCCTTCTCTCCATGGCCTCAATAATCAATGGCCATGACGCAGAATTAAATGCATTTTCCACATCTAGAGTGATGAGAACCTCCCATGTTTTTTTGCTTCCTTTTCCCTTCTCAACTACGGCTTGTACCACCATCAGCGTGGATCTTCCCTTTCTAAACCCATACTGATTTGTAGACAATGCCTTCTTATCTTCCATTTCGGTCTCAATCCTCATTTTTATTACCCTCTCTAACAGTTTACCTACGCAGTCCAGCAAGCATATGGGTCTGTACGATGACAGCTCGAGAGGTTTGCCTTTCTTCCAGATGAGTGTAAGAGCCGCAACTTTCAGTTGCTTTGGAAACTCTTGCTTAGTCATAAGCTCATTTATAGCCACGAATACTTCAGGTGCCCGCTTCACTGCTTCCTTGAGCATTTCCGGTGTGATCCGGTCCGGTCCGGGCGCTTTTCCCGTCGCTATCTTGTCTGTGGCCATATAGATTTCGTCAACCGTTACCCTTTGCGTAACCGGTACCGGAGAGACTATAAAGTTCCTCCTACCTTTCTCAGGTAAGAGCCTTTCAGCTACCGCCCATTTTTTCTCGTCTGTTAGATTATATGGTGTGATTACATTCATTCCTTTCATTGCAATACGGTACCCCTCTCCCCATTCAGTCTATTCAACAGGTCCTTCCACATGTTCTCCTTAGCATCCAGGATACGCTTTATCAGTTCCTTCTTGGCCATCCCAAGCTTTTGATCTAGTTCGGCTCTTCCCTGGTTGCCCCTTGCCCTTGTTACCTCTCTTCTGACCCTTATCGCCTTTTCTCTCGCCACCATAATACTGTCATTCCACCAATATGGATATCTGTTGTTGCCCTTCTTCCGTACCACTTTCGATTTCCTGATCGCAGTAGTGATAGTACCAAGATCCGCTCCTTGTGGTAGATCAGCAAGTTCCTTTTCCAGCTTATTTTGGTCGAGAATTTCCGTTCTTTTACAGGAGTAATTCACTATAGACCTATCTCCAAAATCCATCATAATCGCTCTATAGTGCGTAAAGATGTTGGTCTCTAACACCTCCCATTTATGAACCCCCTTACATAGGTCCTCAGTAACCCATGTTACATCTATATGTGTTTTAGTGTCTCCCCTTACAAAGGTTGGGGTACCATCATTCAGACATATCATGTCGCACTGAGCAAACCATTCGCACCATATTTCCCCTTTAGGGTCGAAGTTAGGCGATCCCCATGCCGGAGATTTTGCATTTATATCCCCAAGTAAAATGGTCTTACGTCTATCCTTAGCTATCTGGGACATGATCTTATTTACTGTCCTTGTATAGTTATCCAGACTAATATTTGCGGATATGTAACAAGAAACCAAGGTGCATTCCTTGAACTTAATTCTCAATGCCCCTTCCCCAATTTCACATTTTCCACTCCTAATGCCCGCTTTCTAATGTAGACAGCTACATCCCTATTTTTATCTGTGAGCCATCTATTACTTGCAAGTAATTTTTTGTTTGGTTCGCACACCACTATTACATCCGCGCTTAGTTCCCCTGCTAATGCAAATAGTAAATAATGTGCCACACGTGCTCTACCTATGTTTACTTGTTTAATTTTGAAGATGTCAGCAATTTCCTTCCAGCGTACATTATCCTAATTCTATGTTCTACTATCCGTACCTCTGTTTACCCTCTTAACCCCTTCTCTCTCCTTTCTGACCCATTCTCTAAATTTGGGACACTTCGTGGTATCCTCATGATGTTCCTCCTTACATATCCTGCAGTGTGGAGGATTTTTATATTTCCCATCTTTATGTCCTGTTTTCCAACAGTTTAAACATGATCCCGCTGCATTGGTGTTAGGGCATTCTTTCCTAAGACGTCCAACTCCCATACAGTTATGGCATCTAATTGGTCGAACTCTCCTCCTTACCCTACATCTCACCCATCCTAGTTTCACCGACCCAATGTGCTCCAGTGTCACAGCTACCCCTCTACCCACATTGACGGTTATAATATCGTTACCGAAGGCTGTCGTTTTCCTATCCCGGATTTCCACAGTGTCTTCCGCATTGCCTACCACTTGTTGAATTGCGGAAATGACCTCCTCATTTCGCGTATCGCAATCCACATCGTATATAAAAAACCTCTCTCCTACTTCTTTTAGTTTGGCTTCCTGCCCTGTCCTGTTCTCGATTTGTGACGAGAACTTTCTTATGTTGTCTCTTCCTCCTACTAGTTCCAACAGTAGGTCCCCCTCTCCTACCTTTCTAAGGCGTCGTACTCTCACACCGCTGCTATCGATGTCAACTTTTTCTTTGACCGCCTTGAGGAGTTGCGTGTACGATTTGTACCCCCGGCGAACTGTGATCGTTCCCTTGTGTTCACGTTCCTTACCTTTTACCAAATCTTCGTCCGGTACCACTATGTATACTTCATACTTAGTGTCGTTCATCACACATTCCAGTGCTTTCCTGACCGTATCCCAGTCTACTCCCGTTTCCGTCACACAGGTGATTTTATGCACTTCCACAGGATCTCTTTCTTCCTCCTCTACCGCTATTTTTAGCTCCAAGCAACTGTCCAACATCTTCTTTCTATCATTGTTGTTTTTAAGCACATAGGCCACTTTGTTAGCTTGCTCTTTACCTTTACTGGTTTCTGTGCAAATATGATTTATTACATAGTCCATACCGTCATTTCCCAGTGTAATTCGTTCTAGCCCAGGATGGTACTTCTTCACCTCGTCCAGGTAACAATGTTCCTCCTCGAGTTTTGCTCCATTTGTTATCATCAGGACCTTGCTGAGATCTTGTCTTTTGGCTTCATTTCTCCCCACCAATTTAGTTACCCTATAAAACTCCTCCGGCCATCTTTCTCCCGCCACCTCTGCAAATGCTTCCCCCATCACCTCTGCAAATGCTTCCCCCGTGGCTCCCTCCTGTATACATCTTCTTATTTTCCCCTCAATCTCTCGCTTTTTTTCCTCCCTATTTCTGTTTATATCCTCGGGATCCGTTTGGATTCCCATGTCCCTTTTATTTGCTGTGGTCTACTTTACGGTATCCTTCTCCACTTCCTCGTACGCAGTCACTTTTTTTTGCATTTTATGAATTCTTCTATGTATGCTCCTGACCCCTTCTTTTATTTCCACTATGGTATTCATAATACCTGTTGTTAGTGTCAACAGACTATCGGCCTCCCTCATCACCATTTCCATGAGTTCTCTAATTTCGGTCATCTCCTCGGATTCATATCTGTCTTTCTCCACCAGGGATCAGTCCTTATCTCTCTTCCTTTTCTTCTCATCCTTCCTTTTCTTTGTTAAGTGTCTCGATATCTCATCCCGTTCTTCCTCACACCTACTTCCGCCAGACTTCTCATCGAGGTATTTGAGTCCTCCCGCTCCCAGCTAAATAGCCTTTCCAATGTATCCGGGGTGCTTTCCCCCATGGGTGTATGGAAACCCTCCTCCACACTGGTCGTTCTAAATGGCTTAGGTGGCGTCCTTGGTAAGGAACTCCTCCTACTGAATATGTTTGCCTCCTCTTGTTTGCTTATTATCGTCTCTATGCCTATAGTCGTATTGTCACTGTCCTTGCTATTTCCATCATCGTAGATTTCCGTTGGTTTTTCTTCATTATTGCTCATTCCATTCCCACGAGTTGGGTCGAAAGACTGTCCGGCGAGGCAGTGCGCCCTTACCCCGCTAAGGCTAATTACTATGGGAGGTCGCCAGGTATCCCAGAGGCACCGTTTCTGACTGCGTTTCGTGCAGCCATTCATCCATGGCCACGGTTGCTAACAACGAGGATTACGGGTTCTTTTTTCGAGGTTTACTCCTCTAGAACCTAACCTAACCTAACCTAACCTTTTTTTTATTTTTTTATCAATACTGATCCCCCAACGATGCCCCAGAGCATCCTAGGGCCATCGCTGGGACATCGCCACTGATGTGGGGGGTAGGTGGTCTAAATCTTTATGGACGAGTGGTGCAGCTGGTTCCCTGAAATAACATCAACGAATCAGAAGCACCACCCAGTGTGGGGACTCCTACGCCGCTCGGCGAAGTATACCCCACTAAAACATCCACCTCCCTTACCGACTCCAGACTGACCTGTGGAATTGCCTTATCAGCATAACCTTCACCGGTCAGAATTGCCCTATCGTTCTTTCTACCATTCACCCATCTACCACTTGTACTCTTCCGTTCCCTACAACGTGTATCCACCATGCTCCCAATGTCCTGCTACTCGTCCGCCGGTGTGGACTGGTTCTTCCTTTCTTCTTGTTCTTTCGTCTTCATCATCCTAGTGATCACATTCTTTACCAAGTTGAACGTACTCTTGTCCACAAGCATTAATTTTATAATGTTCTCTGGTGTTGCCCTTTCTCCCACTATTAAATCCAACTCTAATCTTCTATCCCGAAATCTGGGGCATTCAAAAATCGTATGTTCCGCATCATCTCTCAAGCTACAGTATATGCACTTATCGTCCTCTGTTTTTTTTATCTTGAGTGTGTATGCCCGGAAGGAGCCATGCCCCGTGAGGAACTGAGTCATGAAATAGTTCGTCTCCCGATGTCCACTCCCAGCCCAATCTCTCACGTCCGGTATCAATCTTTTGGTCCATTGGCCTTTATTGGTTTCTCGAGCCCACCTCTCTTGCCAGGCCTCCAAGGTCTTCTGCCTTTCCTCTTCTCGCATCGTCAGAGTATGTGCCTCAGGTCTCTGATGTATTCTGTCGACTAGCAGGTCAATGGGAGGAATTCCAGTCACTACTTGTACCGCGGCAGCCGACACAGTCCTGTATCCCCCGATGACTCTCAGCAGTATTTTCCTTTGCGTACTTATCAACCTCTCCTTTTCTCTCTTGTACTTGAGCGCAGTATGCCATACCGGGGTCCCATATAACAAGATAGAGTGAACGACCCCAGCCATGATCACTCTTTTTCCACTTTTTGGACCTCCCACGTTCGGTTGTAGCCTGCTGAGGGCAGCGACCCTGTCTTCCGCTGTTTTACATGTTCTTTGAACATGCTGTATGAATCTTCTATTGTCATCAAAGTATATCCCCAGATATCTGACTTGCCTTGATAGCGGTATCTCCTTACCTCTTATTTTAACAGATATATATCTTCTGTCGCGAGGGCCTTTCAACACTATTAGCTCAGTTTTGTGTTCGGCAAGCTTCAGCTCTCTACTTTCTAGCCATTTCATTGTTCTATCTACTGCTTCTGTTGCCACACTATTAATTTCCCATGGCATTTCTCCCTCGACTATTATCGCCAGATCGTCCGCAAAAGCAATACTATTTACTCGGGGGGGGGGGGGGGTGTTTCAGATGCAGTACACCATCATATAATACATTCCAGAGCGGTGGCCCTAGCACTGAGCCCTGGGGGACCCCTGCACTGAGCTGGATTCTCTTATCCTTTGTAACCACCACCTCTCAATTTCTTAGGCAATCCTTGATCAGGTTCATCAGATACCCAGAGATACCCATGACGTTCAGCGCTTCTATTATGTGTCTCCAGGATGCCGTGTTGAAAGCATTTTTAATATCGAGGCATATCATAACCACCCATTTTTTCTTACTGTTTATAACCTTGTCCTTGACCCATTCTGCTGCCTGGACTGTCGATTTCCCTTTCCTAAAGCCAAATTGCCTATCGGCCAGCCCATTTTTTCCTCTATCTCTGTTTCTAACCTACTCTTTATCATGTTTTCAAAAAGTTTTCCTAAAACATCCAAGAGGCATATCGGCCTGAACGACGTGTTTTCTTCCATGGGTTTTCCTTTTTTCCAAATTAGAGCCAATTTTGCCCTTTTTAGATCAGCGGGGAACTCTTGCGTCTTCAACATGTTGTTCATTACCTGCAAAATTGTGTCGGGGATTTCCTCGATCGCTATCTTTAATTCCTCGGGAGTAATTCTATCGGGTCCAGGGGCCTTTCCGATCTTCACCTTTTTCCTTTCCTCTTCCAGTTCTTCGCTCGTGAAAGGGTTATAATCATCCGCTATTACAATTGGGTATTCTTGTGTTAGTTTCGGCGGGAATAATTCTCGTGCTATTTGGGTTTTCCTTTCATCTGTGCGGTTATATGGTGCCTCCAAGTTCATCTTTTTTGCCACTATTTTGTATCCACTTCCCCATATATCTTCGTCTATTTCCCTACAGAGATTTTCCCATTTTTGAGGTGTTTATTGCTGTCTTAAGTTTCTTTTTTTTTACTTTTAGATCTTCCTCCAGTATTTGTGCATTTTGTCTGGGCTCTTGTAACTTTCCTTCTGGCAATTATGGCTTCTGTCCTCAGCTCTTCTATTCCTGTGTTCCACCAGTATGGTGTTCTTTTGGCCCTTCTGTTGCTCTTCTCGGCAGATTTCTTTTTCTGCATCCTAATCTTGTCCACTAGTTGTTGTGTGTTCATTATACCTGTTACCTCCCTCATTATAAGACGAAACTTTGTTTTGTCCAGCGATACAATATCTGAGATTCCTTTTTTTTGCACGCTTTGGTATTAATTTCGAACGAGATCATCTTGTGAAAAGTAAAGAGGGTCTCGTCCAGCGTTTTCCATTCGGTGGTCTTGTTAGCCAGTTTAGTACTACTGCATGTGATGTCGATGTGGCTTTCAGTGTTTCCTCTTATGAATGTCGCCGATCTATCGTTGTAGCATATCAGGTGAAGTTCTGCCATCCAGTTTTCCCAATATTCCCCTCTGTCATCCGTTTGGGGGGATCGTGTGCCATCCTTGCTCTACCGACGTTGATTTGTAATATTTTCATATTGTTGTTTGTCGTCGCTCAAACCAGGCTCAATTAAAACCTTATCATCTCCACCCTCGTCCGTGATTATCTTCGCCTCTTCAGACGTTGCCGTAGTCGGCTGATCCATTTTCCGCCTTCTGCTTGGTGTTCCTCTCGGAGTGCTTATTGCGCTAGTCAGCGCGTGCTTGAAGGCAAGACAGCTCCCAGATTCCGCTCTATGACTTTTTTGTTTGCATATAGAACAATATTCCGTTTCACTCCTACAATGCGCCACCACATGCCCCTTCTCCCCACATCTGAGGCATGTGTCCCGCCTATCCTCCCCTTTACAATCCCTTGCTTCGTGGCCGTAATCCCAACAGCGGAAGCACCTCTGTACTTTCTGCCACTCTCTAATCCTGCATGGGGCCAATCCTATTTTCAGCCAGGTAATCTGCCGAGCTTCTGTCACCAAATCTCTGTCGATTGCCACAAGTGCCATCTGGTCGCCAAACCGATTTTGTTTTATTTTCGTTACCTCCACCTGATGTTCGGTGGCCCCAAGTCGCTCTTTTACCGCCGCTTCTACTTCCTGCTTGGTTATCGTAGGATCCAGGTCTGCAACCCTAAATAACGTCCTGTCTCTAATAGCCCTCCTAGTCTTTGCACCCTCGATCTTTTTCTTTAAATCTCCAACCCGGTTTTCCTTTTTGTCCAGGACAAGTAGCACCGCTCCTTCCTTGGTCTTCCGGACCTGTTTTATGCCTTTATTGTTTACCCCCACCGCTGTCTTTACCTTCCTTAAAAGGTCGGCGTAGGACGCATTTCCCTGCCGTATTACTATGCCTTCCTCTACTGCCCGTTTCATCTCCTCCTTACCCTTGTGGTGATGTATTACCACGCTTATATCCGATTTGTGAAACATATATTCCACTCATTTTCTATGTGTCTCCACATTCTTACATGGTGCGTGAAGTGCTACCTCCGTAATTCCTTCTGTCATAAGGGAAGATTTAAATTCTTTGAGTGTGTTTAGCCTCTCCTCCGCAGTTGCCTCAGATGTGAGCTTAAATATTTTCCTTTCACTGGTTTCTACCCTCCCGTCTTTGTCTTTTTTCTTAGACACTACACTCAGCAGTCCGACGGGTCCTCCCATCTCCTGTGCTTCTGGGTGCCGCTCTATCACCCGTAAGCGTGTATGCTCGTCGTCCTCCCAGAATGCAATGTCGCTTTTGGAAATGAATGCTCCAGTGGCCGGTTTTGTTGCCACATATATATCCTCTGGCCAGTTCTTGCGTTTTATTTTTTCAAACTGCTCTATAGTTTTCTCCTCTTTGTCGAGGGCTTCTTTCAGCTCCTCCCCGTCATCTCCTTGCATCCAGCAAGTTGTCTGGCATGCAGTGGTTACACTTTCCTCTTTCTCTGTCTGCGTCCCCATGTCGTTTTTTTCGACACTGATAATTTCAGTCTGGGTTATACTTGCGTATTCGGTTGTTGCCAACCCCTGGAGCATGTTCATCATCTTGACGGTTGTCATCTGGCTGACAACGCTATTGATCTCCTTCGTCACATCTTTAATGTCCAGCTTAGTGTTCGGGGCATCTGCAACCGCCCTCGTCAGCTTTCTTGTAACAGCGTTTACCCTGTCCAATAACTTCATAAAGCTTCTTAATAGAGGGTCCTCCAATTCCCTTGGTGCATTCTGTATCTTCCTTTTTTTTGTCGGCTTGGACTGAGCCTGAACCTAACCTAACCTTACCTAACCTAACCTAACCTAACTCAACTTTTTTTTTAAATTCTCCCGGCGGCTCCATGCGCGGCGACTTGGAGCATATCATGCTAACGCCGCCACCCAGGAGACCGCCGCCAGAATTTGCGAGGGTGGTTTAAATGCATTGACGCACCTGTGGGGACCGCGGGCGCCCTAGACCACCCGCGACCACCACAGACTGTGGGACTCGCTCTGCCGAAGCCGAACCCTACCCACTAAACATTCCACCCCCCCCCCAAGGGCGCCGGAAGCGTTAGAAGATAACATATCATCAGCGACTTTGGGGGGTTCGCCCTATCTCCAAAACCCTTATCCCTCCATTTTCGCATTTCAACAATCAGAGAGACACAACCAAGTTACCCTCGGAACTGCAACAAGAAAAAGAAAGAAAAAAAGAACTAAGAATACCCCAAAAACCGGCAGCCAAACAAATCAGGTAGAATGCAGCTACACATTCACCCATCATCCCCTCAACATGACGTCTTCACAGACCACCGAAACACACCATCCAAGAGCCCAACTTAACCGACTCCCTCCTGTTGGAGAGCCCTCTCCCTCACCTCTTTACGCTTCATTATAGAGGTTATACCATCTATAATGGCCTCGAAATTCCTCTCAGATACCATTTCCAAGTTGAGAATATTTTCTGGAGTTATCCTCTCCCCAATCTCCTTCTCCATTTCCCTATACTTCCTATATCTGCCGCACACGAAAACGCAATGCTCTGCATCATCTTCATATCCACAGTCCACACACCTGTCGTCCCTCGTTCTGCCAATACGGTATGTACATGCCCTAAACGACCCGTGCCCTGTCAAAAACTGTGTGAAAAAATAATTCGTTCTCCTAGAAGTAAAGTCATACCACCTCCTCACATCCGGCATGAACCTCCTAGTCCACCCCGCTCTTGTTTCGCTCTCCCATTCCTTCTGCCAAATCTCCAGACTCTCCTTCCTCGCCATATTCCTAATAATGGGGTCCCGTCCCTCCCCATGATTATATATGAAATCACTTTCCCTAACCAAAATATGTATGGGCAACTCCCCAGCTATTGCCTGCATGGCTACCGTCGACACCGTCCTGTAGGCTGATATCACTCGCATTAGAGGTTTCCTCTGGCACCTCACCAGCGCATCTTTGTTTTTATTTCTCTTTACCGCATCTTTCCACACCGGCGCCCCATAAAGTAGCGTGGAGTTCACGGTGCCCAGCAGTAGCCTCCTTTTCGCCGTCCTCGGTCCTCCTATGTTCGGCATGAGTTTTCCAATCGCCTCCGCTCTCTTGTCTGCCTTACTGGCCACCATCTTAATATGCTCACTAAACGACCTTTTATCATCTAGCCACACACCCAGGTATTTTACCGCCCTACCTGGAAGTAGTTCTTGGTTGTCTAACATAAATTTCACCCTAGCCCTTTCCCTTGGTCCCTTCAGCATAAGCACCTCGGTTTTTTCCACCGCCATCTCCAGGTCATTCTGCCGTAACCAACGGTGCAGCTTGTCTAAAACCCTGTTCCCCTTCGGTACGACCTCCCACTCATATTCAGCCCCCACCACAACAGCCAAATCGTCCGCGTACGCTATCGAAGTACAGTTCCTCCCCAGATTTTTTTCTGATAGGCCGTTATATATAACGCTCCATAACGTTGGTCCCAACACCGACCCCTGAGGAACGCCCGTCGTTATCTTCCTATCTGTATCTCTATCCACCTCCAATACCCTGTTGGTAAGGTACGACTTAATAGTGTTAAGCAAGTAGGTAGAAATGCCCATGTCCTCCAGAGCTCTCACGATCCCCTGCCAGTTTGCACAATTGAACGCGTTCTTGACGTCAATAAAGGAGACCACTACCCATCTACGTCTACTTTCTTCAACAATACTCATTACTTTCTTCACGGCGTCGACCGCTGACCTACCCTTCCTAAAACCAAATTGGTTACCCGCAATCAATCCCCTAGCTTCCAACTCCTCCTCCAGCCTTCCCTTAACGAGACTCTCAAAAATTTTACCTATTGTGTTTAATAAACATATGGGTCTGAACGACATGGAAATTCCCCCTGGCTTCCCCGGCTTCGGGATCAAAACCAGTTTGGCCCTCTTCGTCTCCTCCGGAAGGTTCCGCCTATGCAGTAGCTTGTTCATTACCGCTCTCAGGATAGCCGGCTTGTTTTTACTCAGAGCCTTAAGGATCTCTGATTTAACCCCATCCGGCCCCGGTGCTTTCCCAACCTTTAGCCTTTCCCCCGCCGCCTGTATTTCCTCGACTGAAAAGTCTACTGTTGCCTCACCATTATCCATTTGAAATTGGACTTCTAGTCTTTGTGGGAATAATTCTTCTATCACCCGTAGTTTTTCTTCTCCCTCGATGTTACAGGGGTCGCTCGTCACCAACGCTCTTGTGGCTATCTTGTAACCGTCTCCCCACACGTCCTCTTCCAGCGCCTGGCACAGTTCTTTCCAACACCTCCGCAGAGCCCTTCTTATCTCTACTCTTAGAGCTTTCCTGTTCCTCTTGTACTCTTCTACCTCTTCCCCATTGTATCCCCTGCCTGTCCAGCCGTCGTAGAGTACAGACGTATGTATGTTTTCGACAACGGAATTTAAGTATAGTTATTAGTGAGTAGTAAATGGGGCCACGGTGTCTAGTGCGCGTAGCCCTAGACGAGTTTTTATACATTGTGTAGAATACAGACAATTTACAAGTAAAGTGGTCTTGGGGCGCAGCCCTAGGCCTGGTGTAAATAGTTATTTGAATTTATCTGTGCGCGGACACACCTACAGTGCGCAGGTGCAATACACAGTGTGTGGATGAGATAAGTGATAATAAGTGATAGGACACATATCAGAACGTAAGTCTTTGAACAATTGTTTTAGCAATAAGATTAAAAGGATACGTAAAACTGTTGAACTTTTTTCTATTTTTATTTTTATAACGTGAATCCTATACACTTATTTTTCAAAAAAAGGAGTTTACTAGACACTTTTAAAGTTGATTTGGACGTAAGGCATTGGTGAAAGTTAATATTGTCGACAATTATATAGTATAGTATTGTTGTTGAGTAATTGTTGGTTTACGTGCAGTACTGTGGTCAAAACTTGGGGCATTGCCTCCATTACTTTGGGGAGTTAATTAAACAATATGCCCAGTGACAGGGAAGAGCACAGGGGAAAGAGTCTGGCGAGGACAAACAAAAGGAACAATATTTGAGAAGCCGTAGTGCCTCGGTTATGGAGGATTCAGAAGACGGAACAAAAAGAAAGCGAGAGCTCGACGAGGAAATGGTAGACGAACAAGAAAAGGCAAAAAAGACGAAAGAAAAAGAAGACGCTGTAATAATGGACAGAGAAGAGGAACGTAGGAGGCAAGCAAAACTACATGAAAGAAGGAAAACCTATAGAGACGAGATAGGAGATGGGGTACCGGACCAGGAACATATTAATAATATTTGGGCACAGGGGGAGAAAATTATAGAGTTAACGTCGAAATTTAAAAGCGGTAAACTGACCTTCCTGCGAGAAGACCAGTTATTAGTAAATGAGGCGATAACTAAGATTTTTAAACATGTAACAATGTTGGCCAGCGCTAAGGCAGAGAGAGTGTGGGAAGAAAGAATGAGAAAAATGGAGGAAAGCTTGGGGTTGGCTCTCTACGAAATGAAAGAACAAGCAGCAAATATTGAAAAAATGATGCCAAAGAATTATGCAGCGGAGGTAGTGAGTGTGGATGAGAGAGGGAGACTCAATGTAAGTGAAGAAAGAATGAGGCAGGAAAGAAAGAGACAAGAAAGGAGCGTGATAGGAGAGAACTTGAGAGGAAGCAAATAGAAAGAAAGAGACAAGAGCGTAATGAAGAGATGGTGTATGATGAGAGTACGGAGCGGTCGGACACGGCATACACTGAGAATGAATGGGAACGGGTGCAGAGGAGAAGAGTGAGGTCGGGGAAAAATCCTATGCAGAAATGGCGAGGAGTAAGGAGCAGGCCGTAAGATCTGGACCTTTATGGAATACCCCGGAAAAGCCAAAGCCCGAAGCTGTAATCAGGATCGAAGGAAAGTCGGGGAAGGAGGTATTCGATACGATTAAGCCTAAATTAGGCGAGGTTGCGAAAAAGGGGATGAAAGGCATGAGGATCACGACAGGTGGGGCTGTTGTTCTGATGGGTAGAGATGAAGAACAAATGAAAGCAGTTGTTGGTGCGTTGAAGCAGGATGTAGGTATCAAGGTAAAAGTGGTGGGAGGAGAGTTACCTAAATGCAGAATTATGGGTGTAGGGTATGGATATACAAAGGCGAAAGGGATTGAGGAGATTCTGGAACAGAACGAAAATCTTAAGAACATGTTCACGAGGGAACATATTGCTAGCCTAAAAATACTTAGCCAAGTAAAGTGGAGGAATGGAATACAGGAAACATGGATAGTCGAAGGTACCAGTGAAATCATTAAGTATTTGATTAGAGAGGGAGAGGTTGTGCTCGATTTAGTATGCAGATAGGTTCGTGAACATTACGATTTAACGCAATGTTTTAAGTGCTGTAATTTCGGACATGTCGCCAAATATTGCAAGCAAGAAGCAGTTTGCTATAAATGTGGAGGCAAACACGATTGGATTGCATGCGGGCGCAAAGAGGAAGAGTGGAACTGCGTAAATTGTGAAAGAGCAGAAATAGGAAGGGAAAGTAGGAGGCATGACGCAAGGGATATAAAGTGTCCGGTCATGAACAGACAAATAGAGTTGGCACGTAGGCGAAGTAATTTTTAATCAGAACTAAGGAATATGGTGGTAAGTACCAGAGATAGAGAAAAGCAAATCTATGATTTGAATAGCGTTAATTGGCATGATTTAGAGAAGAGCTTTGCGGAATTTGAAGGGTTAGAGGGAGAGGGACTATTGGAATGTGTGGACAGAATGAATAAGTTTATCGAAACGGTATGGAAGCGGGAGGTACGAAAGAAGAGAGTGTTAGTGATAAGGGATGGGAATGAATGGTAGAATGAAGAGTTAGAGCGTAGTAGACGAGTGGTCAGAGGGGCTAGAAGAAGATGGCAGAGTGCGGCAAGTCAGGACAGGGATGGTTTTAGGAGGGTTTACTTGGAGGAAAGGAGAGGATATAAGAAGAGTATAAAAAAGGTAAAAGAGAAGTGGATAGAGGAGTGGTGTGAAAGAGAGGGGGAGAATAAACCATGGCATCAGTTATGGAATTTGGTTAACAAAAATGGCAAAGCAGCGGGCGTGGGAACTATTCTGAAAGGAGATGGTACCTACACTAGCAACGAGGAAGAAACTCAGAAGTACCTAATTGGGACGTATTTTGGTGGGGTGAAAGATAGAATGAGAGAGAGAGAGAGAGATATCAGTAGTAGGGACAGGGATTTTACGGATCTGGAAGTTAGAAGAATTGTTATGGAGATGAAAAGAGGTAAAGATGCAGGGACGGATGGCGTACCCAACGAGGCGATGCAATGTATCTGGGAAGGGATGGGAGGTCACATATTAAAAATATTTAATGGATTAAAATACACAGGAAGCTTCCCTCGTGAATGGAAAACAGCTAGAGTCACATGGGTACCAAAAAAGGGAGGGGGTGTGAGGCCGATCTGTATTATAAATACGATAGGCAGAGTGTATGATAAATTGATAAATGGTAGAGTGAAGTATTGGATGGAGAGTGGAAGTAGGATAGCGGAGGAGCAGTATGGATTCAGGAAGGGACGAGGGACACTGGATGCATGTATAGGTGTGGTTGAGAGGATAAAAGAATGTAAGAGGGAAAGGATGCATGCGGTAGTCATTACGTTAGACATTAGTAACGCATTTAAGACGGTTAAAGATGAATGCATAGTGCGAGAGATGACAAGGATGGGTATTGCGGATGATCTAGTGAGTGTATGTGAACAATTCATGGGTGAAAGGGAGGTCGTTGCAGGTAAGACAAGAGTAAGGATAGGGGGAGGGTGGCCGCAGGGATCAACGCTGAGCCCTACACTATGGCTATTGGCGATGGAAGGATGGATGGAAAGAATGAAAGATGTAAAAAGGAGAGTAGAGATGAATGATAAGGTGCGTATGTGGTATCAGGGATATGCTGATGACCAGGTTATTGTGGTGGGTGCGACGTCGGTAAAACTTTTTGAGTACGTATGGGAGCGAGTGAGGTATGAATGTGTGGAGTGGGCGAGTATGGGAGGACTGACATACAATATAGGCAAAACGTCTGCGATGTTTATACCTTTACATCGGGTGAGAGGTCCGTCCCGCGATTAAGTTCCAAGACACGGTCGTGGATGTGAAAGAAACAGTAGAGTACTTGGGAATGGTTTTAGATAGGAACCTAAATTTCGTGGAACATGTTAAAACAGTGAGGAAAAAGATAGGTGAATGTGTCAGTAGGTTTAATTGGGGAATAGGGGGGAAACTGAAAAAGAATAAACGGCTTATGCATGTTATAGTGAGAACGACGATTAGACCTTCTGTGCTATACGGAGCAGAAATCTGGGGGGGAAAAGCCGGGGATAGCAGGGTTAAAAGGCATATGGCGGCCATTGATAGGCTATGTGTTCTTTTGGTGGCAAAAGCATACAGGACGACGTCAACTGATGCATTATGCGTGCTGACAGGACATATTCCTTTCGTGATAGATGCTACAGTAAGGTATGAGAGGAAGCACAACAATGAAAGAGACAGAGCGCATCCGGCATGGAAGATAGGAAGTATGTTTGTTGGAACTATAAGTAATGAAATAGAAGTATGGATGGATGCAAGTTGGGTGAGTGATGAGGTAGCAGGGATTGGAATGATATGTAGAGAAGGAGGGGAGATTTACACAAGAGCAATTAGGGCAAGGGCCATAAAAACAAATAATGTGGCGGAGCTAATGGGATTTTGGTGGGTATTACGGTGTATGCAAATAACTAATACGGAACTTACAGTATACACTGATAGTAAATTTGTTATGAGGGCAGTGATGAGCCCCGGTAACGATAGAACAAAACATTTGGTATGCAAGGAAATCGAGAGAATGGAGAAGGATGGAAATTTAGTTAAGCTGGTATGGAAGGACAGGAAAGACGAATGGATGAGAAGAGCGGATGCAGTTGCAAAAGGAGCGAGAGAGAACGAAGAAACCATCAGGGATCTGGTTTGCCATATAGACAGCAAAGCAGAACGGGACACAATACATAAGATAATGATTGAGAGATGGCAGAGGGCGTGGGATTGGAGCTCGAAAGGTAGATGGACATACAGGTTCTGTAAAGAGGTAGGTGGGGATAGGATCGACCTGACCTTCAAAGGTATGCAGTTGATCATGGGGCATGGGAACTTTGGAGGTTATTTACACAAATATAACCTGCTTAAGGAGGGGAAAACAGGGATGTGTGGATGTGAGGAGAATGTGCTGGAGACGGTACAACACGTGTGGGAAGAATGTAGGAAAGGGACAAGAGAGGAGTTAAGGAGAGAGGCAAGGGGAGATATACTACTAAGAATGGATGGGACAAATATGAGTGAGAGTATAAGGATGTGGAATGAATGGGCCGAGGCGCTGGTGGAAAATGATGACTATATGTAGACATAGTTAGTATAGGTGATGTAAGTAGATTAAGGAAAAATGTAATTACTATATATTGTAACATTAGAAACTGTATTGTGGTTTGTTTTTATCTGTATATAAGTAATTGGGGTAGGTAAGTTATAATATTGTTTTCTTTTGGATATGTTGTTCACATTGGGAGACGTATATGTTATTGCGCAAGTTGGACACAACTTGAGAAATGTAAATTTTGATGTTATTTTTTTGTAATTGTATTTGTGGCACTTGGGATAGGAGTAAGAAACTTGTAACCTCGATATTGAGAAATGTTTTTAATTTGGGAATTGTATCTATTAAATATGAGATAGATTATTCTAAGATATATGTATAAATATGTTATATATGTAATTTATTCGTTTTATAATAAAGTGTAGGGGTATTCTTTTTTCGTCGCTAATATTTGGAGTGCGGTAGTTGGGATGGGTTCCCTTGACAGTGGTTGCGGTAGAGTGGTGGGTAGATATGGGGATCGATGGTCGCAAGTCGCAAGATGGGCCGACAACAAAACATTTATCCTGTCTCCCCTGCCTGCCCGCCTACTAGTTAATTTCCTCCTTGCCCTTATGCATCTACTCCTCATCTCCGCCACCTCCTCATTCCACCAGTAAGGTACTCCCCTACCCCCCCTCGTATTCTTTGTGGTAACCGCCCTCGAAATCTCCCGTATTTTCCCATACAGGTCCTCATACTTATCGCCTACCTCATCCAACTTCTCAATTTCTTCCTTCAGCCGCCCCATAGACATCCCATATATCGATCGGCTCCCTTTCTTCTTTACTTCTATCCCTACCTCGAAAGTAATATATCCATGGTATGTGTAGATCTGTTCGTCCAGAACGTCCCATCCTCCAACCTTCCTAGCTAAGCTGCCGGTCGATATAGTTATATCTATGTGAGTCCTGGATGCGCCTCGCCTAAAAGCTGGTTTATTGTTGTTCAAGACCACCCTGTTCCCGGTCGCTATCCAATCCTCCCACAATTTACTTCTTTCGTCGGGGGTAGGTGAACCCCAACTGGTTGATTTAGCGTTTGCATCTCCCGCAACGATACAATTTCGGTGCTTTTCAGCGGCCTCCACTACTTCCTCAAACCTCCTTTTGTATTCCTTCCTCCGTATATTAGGTGAGATATAAAAACCAACCATACTCCACCCCTTCATAGCGAGCGTTACATGTCCATCCCCCCTCCTTATCTCCTTCACATTAATATTTTTATTCCTAACAAAGCACGCCACATCCTTTTTATCATCCTCTATCCAACCAGGCCCCCTGACGCTTTTTTGTTTGGCTCTGGTACCACAATGAGGTCAGCATCCACTTTTTCCGCCATAGCCATTACCAGATCATGCGCCCCTTTGGCTCTTCCGATATTCACTTGTAAAACTCTAATTCCTGGTTTGTTTGATTTTGCAGGCATTTTGTCTTTTGGCCCTAGGAATCTCTGTGTCCTTATACTCCATAGCTTCCTTCCACTCACTAATAAGTAAAATGAATAAATAAATAAATAACACAGAAATAAATAACCTATACCTACCAACTATGTTGGGTGTAAAAGGCCCGTACATATAGTGTATAAATAAAATTATATAAATAAAATCCATATGATAAAAAAATTTGTACATAAAATCTATATAAACTGTACCGGTAAAACAATTGCTAAAAGATAAATACGTATGACTAGTAAAGATGAATATCACAATTATAGCTTTAGAGCCACCGTAGATTAGGTGTGAGGCCCGAGTCAGACCTTTCCCCACCCCCGCAGTTCCTGGCTCGCAGTTCTTGACCCGTATCAACTGGAACTTGTTTGTTTTTTCCTCCCATATATCATCTTCCTAAATTCAGGGCACCTCATAGTGTCCATCCTATGTCCCGCAGCATTGCACTTTTGGCAATACGATTCTTCCTTGCAATGTTGGGCCCTGTGCCCTTCTTTTCCACAATTGAGGCATTGCCTCGACCTGTCCGTCCCTTCGCATTTCTGAGCGTTGTGCCCGTATTCCAGGCACCTGAAACATCTAAGAGGTGTTATCCTCTCTTTGACTCTGCACGCCACCATGCCTATTTTAACATTCCTTAATCTTCTTAGTAAATCCGCCTTGTCCAGAGCCACCGTCACCATCCCAATCTGCCCCCCATATCGGGTGCCTCTAATGCTCCTCACTGTCACATCATCCCTTTGCAAGCCCGCCTGATCCTCAAGCGCTTCCTTCACTTCCTCTTCCATAATCGATGTGTCCAGGTCTAGTACATTAAAAGTGGCCTCTCTTCTCTTCACGGTGACCTTCACCTCTTCCATCTTCCCCTTTATCTCTTTTCTTAAAACTTCTGCCGTTCCCTCCCCCTTAAGCTTGATAAGGATATCTCCCCCGTTCGTCTTAGTGACATTGTCCACCGTGATGCCCAAAGACTGGACATCCACTGTGGATTTAATTTCCCTAAGGACCTCCGCATATTGGCGCTCCCCCGTTCTGATTAACACCGCCTCTGTTCTGTTTTCCCTTTTACTCCCATCTTGGCGTTTCCAACTCACTATGTTGTAGATGCAACCTGCTCGAAGCCCCATGAACTCGAACATCATCCTCGCATATTCCTCGTCCATACCTTCTGAGAGCAGTACATTTACCTCCCTTCCCCTATCTCCACTATCCCAAATCCTTTCCTGCAACAACTGCACCATTTTAAATTGTGTCTCCTTATCTAAGCCATCTGCTAGTCTGCCTACGTAATGAAACCATTCCTTACTGACCTTGGTTGTTTTAATGATGTTGACCAAATGGTCTACTTCTCCTTCCCTTAGCTCTTCCGCCATTTCTATTATCTCCTTCCTTTTTTCCTTTAAATTGGACATTAGGGCCGACGGGGCTCTCCTAGGGTCTAATATCACCACGCAATCTTTTTTTTCCAGCGCTTCATCGAAGCTATATGCCTTAAGGCGCGTGCATTGGAAGACTTCCTCTTCCCTATTAGGTCTCTCAGCTTCTCTATTTTCCGCCTTCTTTTTTCCTTGTCTGCCTCTTCTCTGCATGCCTGACATTTGGCATGACTGATATTACAATCTTCCCCCTCTTTTTCTAGTTTTTTTGTAATCGTCTTCATTTCCCCAATTGCCCTTTTCACTTCCCCATCCTCCATATTTTCAGTAAGCTCCGACAGTCTCTTCAGTTTCCTGCGCAGAGTTTCTACCATGCTCTCGCCTTTGTACTCCTCACTTTCATTTTTCCACTCCTTCTTCCTTTTCTTCTTTTCCTCAGGACTAAACCTCTTCCTTTTGTTACCCATCTTCTGTTCGTTTCCCAAAAGAGCCGAAAAGAGGTTAGTCTTCCTGAAATCAAACTCCTCGTCGCTTATTGAGGTCTGATATTGCATTTCCTCCTGTATTTGACTTTCCTCCTCTATCATGGTGGATTGCTTAACATCCCCCCCCCCCCATAACACACGATGTATTTATCATGTTTCCTATTAAGTCCTCTACAAACTTCTTGCCTCCCGCTTCGTCCTCCTCTTCCTGATTCCGTGGTTTGAACTCTTTTTCGTTCTCCATATTTGGCCTAGTTGCATCTCCACTCCTTTCTAATTTCTTCTTGGCCTTTTGACCTTCGAGAAGTTCCTCCTCCAACCTCCTTCTCTCTTCGTATTCATTCCTCTTCTCCCTCTCCTTTTTCCCTTCATTTTTTTCTTGATCCATATAAATCCCACGAGTCGGGACGACTGTAGGTCCGGCGGGGCAGTGCGCCCTTACCCCGCTAAGGCTAATTACTACTGGGAGGTCGCCAGGTATCCCAGAGGCACCGTTTCTGACTGCGTTTCGGGCAGCCATTCATCCATGGTCACGGTAGCTAACAACGAGGATTACGGGTTCTTTTTTCGAGGTTTACTCCTCTAGGCTTTTTTCACGGTTGCCTCCGGACGCAGATTTGCCAACGGATAGACCCGCACAGCTGCCTCTCCTGTGTGTGGTCTTAGAGATGAATTGATTTATATGGGGGATAGACCGGGATGTTCCATGCAGAAATTGAAGAATGTGGTGGTTGGAAAAGAAAACAGAAAAGAAGGAAAGAAGAAAGAAAGTGACCTAGTTGGCGAGAGGAAAGAAGAGAAACAGACGTGCAAACCAAAGTGATAAAAAAGTCTATTGTAATTAGTGTGGAGGAGTAAGAAAGAAAGAAAGATAGAGAGAATACAAGAAATTGAGGGGTTACTTAGGATAGATAAGACATGATAGTCATGAAAAAAGAAGTTTCTCCCTCCCCTTAACTGATTGTAAGATGGTCAGCGACGATGATTTTTAGTCAGGTTTACTCCTCTATCCCTTTTGATCCGCGGGCGATTATTCAGAACTTTTCGTTCCTATTCATCACCTATCCCCGAGGATGGTCGGGCGTGCCTCCCTCACAGCTCTTAGGAGCGCAGGAACCATGACCGACCACTCCCCGTGGAGACACCCTATGAGCCATTGGGACGCGCCGTGTCGGGTAGGGCAACCCCTCCCAAGAAACTCGCATGGAAAATTAGGGGTGGATCACTTCCAGCCTCCTCCATCCGACTCTCCCGGGCACGGAACCTAACCTAACCTAACCTTTTTTTTTGGGAGGGGGAAACCGCATTGCACCCTGACCGCAGATCATGGTCAGGGTAGTGTGAGGCGCTACTCCCACTAAAACCCCCCTAAGCCTGCCAGCCTCCGGAACCATCCTCTCGGATATATCTTCAGAAGTTGGCAGCTGTCTTCTTTCATCTCCTGCTCCCCTGGAATTCTCTTTCCTCCTCTTCTTTAGCTCTCATTATATTCGTTATTGTGTTAAAGCCTTTTTCCCACTCACTTTCACTCTCCAGCATTTCAGCAATAAGACGTTCCGGTGTGAGCTCCTCCAACTGAGCCCCAAAACTCGCTCTGTCTGCATCCCATCTCCGGCATACAAAAATTGTGTGTTTGACCGTGTCGCATCCTCCACAATATCTGCAGATATCAGAGTTCTCTTTACCAATCCTCCTGGTGTAGGCACGGAAGCTACCGTGGCCAGATAGGAATTGTGTAAACCAATAGTTTGTGGTCTTGATGTCACTCTCCAACCACTTCTTAAGGTTGGGGATCAGTGCCTTGGTCCATTGTCCAACGCCTTGCATCGCGTCCCATCTGTCTTGCGAGTGCCTATACGTCACTCCTCTTTCCCTTCTCTTATCGGCATCCGTGACTCCTTCTAATCTCCATAGTCTCGTGCGTTCCTCTATTAGTAGGTCGATCGGAGGGACGCCGCAGATAACTGCCAACGCTTCCCCCGACACAGTTCTATATCCGCTGCCGACCCTGAGAAGGGCTCTTCTCTGCGCAGCCAGCAGCATCGTCCTGTACTTGGTGGTATGGCACGCATTTCCCCATATCGGTACCGCGTATGTGATCACGGAGGTGACCACTCCTGCCAGCATCTTTCTCCTCCATACGCTGGGTCCATCAATATTTGGGAGAATTCTCCCTAGCGCTGCAACCTGTTTCCTGGCCTTCTCGCAGATCTTTTTAACGTGCACGCTATATGACATATTGCCATCAATCCACACACCCAGATACTTAACACTCTTCCGGGGATATATATCTTGGCCCTGCATGTTGAAATATATCCCTTCTCTGTTCCTCCTTCCCAGGAGACTAATGCTTTCCGTCTTTTCAGGAGCCGCCTTTACGCCGTGCGTTGCCACCCAGTGGCAGATTATCTCCAGTGCCAAATTCATTCTACGCACAAGATCCTCTTTGCATTCTGCACCGACCACAAGGGCAAGATCATCGGCGTACGCTACGACTACGCACCCCTCAGGGAGGTCTAACTCCAGGATGCCGTTGTACAGTAGATTCCACAGGAGTGGTCCTGACCGAACCCTGTGGAACCCCCTGGTCCACTTCAAAAAGCTTATTTCCACTTCTTATTATCCTATCTGTAAAGTAAGATTTGACAAGGTTTGTCAGATATGGACTTAGTCCTAACCTGCTTATAGCCTTGAGGATTTGCGACCATTTCGCCGTATTGAAGGCGTTCCTTATATCTATAAGCGTTACTGCGCTCCAATTCCACCTCCCATCTGTGGCAAGGCCTATCACCCGATCAATTGCCTGCATTGTCGATTTTCCTGAGCGGAATCCGAATTGCCTGTCCGACAGTCCGTTACTCGCCTCGACTTCCTCTGCCAGTCTGGCCCTGATCATGTGCTCCAGCAGTTTACTCACAGCTGCAAGTAGACTTATTGGTCTGTATTTCTTGATTATTTCATCAGAGTCACCCTTGGAAATCAAGACCAGCCTCGCCATCTTCCATGAGGGCGGTATCTCCTGGACTTCTAAGATGCTGTTCAATGCATCGAGAAGTTGATCCGGGTAGTGTTCAACTACCCACTTAACCGACTCGGAAAGGATGCCGTCCGGTCCTGGGGCCTTCTTATTCCTAAGCCTCCTGCTGGCCTCGGATAGTTCACCGGGCGTGAACGGAGGTGGTAACCCGCATCTCTCCTTGCCCATAATCGGTGCCTCATTTGCTTTGGGAAAGAGCGTCCTCACAATCTCAGATGTATCTTCGTCTGAGACATAGGGCTGAAGAAACTGCTTGAATTTGTTACATACGATCCTGTAGCCCATGCCCCACGGGTCGTTTTCTAGTTCGTTGCATAGTTCCTTCCAGTTGTCTTTTTTCGATTTCTTGATCATGTTTCGCAGCATCCTACGGGCGTTCTTATAGTTTGCCTCCAGTTCGTCTACCCGCACATCCAACGCACCTCTAGCTCTTTCTCTTGCCAACATTCTTCTGCATCTGAGGCACTCGGCCCTTGCTTCTTGAACCTGAATATTCCACCAGTATGGAGCTCTATTAGGACAAGCGGCGGGCCCCCGCCCGTTGCTAATGACCTGTGCCTCCCTGATTTCTTCCAGGAAAATTTCCCCCTCCGTCTCCTTGTTCACCAGCAGGGTCATTGCATCTCCAAATGCCTGCTTGTTCCAGAATATGGGACCTCTCTCTTTCTTTCTCGTTGCCTTATTGCCGTTTTGACTAATTCGGTAAGATATAAGCTTGTGGAGGCTTAGAGATTCCTCGTCGCTATGAACTTTCCAGTCGTGCACTTTGTTGTCCAGGCCGGAGGAACATATGGTGAGATCAATAAAAGATCTTTGGTCCCTTCTCTCAAAAGTGGGTGTGACCCCATCGTTCCTGCAGTAAAATTATATCTACGTCCTCCTTGAGTGCATGACTGTATACTAGATCTTGTGCATTCGCTCTACGATCTGCGTTTAGCTGGAGACACTTTATTAACATACCTAGCTTCCAGAATACTTGGATGTTTAGATAGTAATATATATGTATACAGATGTATATATATGTAAGGTATATATAAAGAGAAGAAAAAAATTAAATTAAAATTAAACTAAAATTAAATAAACAATTGGTGTATAAAGGAAAGACAAATGTAACTGTTACAGACTTTATCACAACTTATTTCAATTACTCCAGATTGCCTGGGATCACTCCTCCTGTCGTTCTCAATTCGTCTCCTTCTGATGGCTCATTTAACACCCCTTCCTTTTCCGCATCATAGCTGCTTTTACTGGTTATAGTCATATTAAAGTCTTGCAGGCACTGGAGATGGCCATGCGACTCCATGACTATCTGGTCAGTCCAAGCTCTGACCCTTACCATCTCCTCCTCCCCTGACGGGGGTTCCCATATGGACTTTTTCCTATCTCTCGTCACCTGTTGTAGATCCCTAATGTTTTCTCTCGTCCTCTGCAGCGCCCTCCTAAATTCTGGGCATTTCGTAGTGCCCGCCCTGTGCCCCTTTGTCCCACAGAGTGGACATGCCTCTTCTTTATCGCAATCTTTCGCTTCATGTTCCCCCTCTCCGCATTTATAGCAGCAGCCCGATCTGTCCGGACCGTTGCACCCCCTTATGCCGTGCTCGTTCGACCAACATCTGCCGCACCTCTGCACCTTATGTCTCTTGTCTATTGTACATTGTACGAGCCCTATGCGAATGTACTTAGCGGACGCGGCTTTCTGCGCTGCCTCTTTGTCAAGGGTTACTGTTACCGCTGCCATGTTGTTCCTCATAGGTCTGACTTCACCTATCCTATTTTCCTCCCTCCATTCCCCCGTCATCTTCTCAAGTGCGTTTCTAACTTGCTCCGCCGTGGTGCCCTCCTCCATGGCTCTTATGTTGAGGGTTTCCATGTCCCCATCATCAAGTCTCTTGGTCTGCAGCCGAGAGGTTTCCTTCAGTAATTTAGCTATATTAACCATAGCCTCCTTGTCTTTGTCTATGGTGAGGAGGAGTTTGCCCTCCTTAATGCTCCTAATTGTCCTTATAGCGTTTTTATCTTTACACGCGCCGAGTGTCTTCCTTACTGTACCCAGGACCTCAGTGAAACTCTTACTCCCCTCGTTAACAATCATACTGTACGTATTGAAGGATTTTTTTTGGGGTTCTCGCTCCGTGTTCTGCCCCATCTTGAACCTTTCTGTTGAGTAGATCGTTGCTTGTATATCCGTGCCATGAAGGATCACCTGTGTCATTTTTTGTAAGTGGTCCAGTGACATCGAGCTCACATGGTGAATCGCAACCATTTCATCTCCTTCAAGCTCTCCTTTCAGCTTCCTCAGCTTATCCCACATGTCCTCTATAGTGCCGTTTTGAGTCATCTTGATCAGTCTCCGACTGATCACCGTGTATTTTTGGGAACCAATTCGTGTTAGTTGCTCCATTATTTCAAACTCGCTGTTGATCAATCCAAGGTCGGGGAATTTATCCTTGTAGAGCCTCTGGATGCTGAACTTCATACTTGGATCCTGAGGTTCCACGATAACCACCTTAATGGTTTCATCTGGAGTGCTTAGTGGGTTCCCAACCTCCACTTTTGTATTTTTAAAATTGCCGCCATCCCATGTTAAATCCTCCAAACTTTTAATACCTTCAATGCTCTGGAACACCCCGTTTCCAGTCACCCAGGCCTCGGTCTGCGTTGTGGCGTCCTTTGTCGCTTTTGGTATGTCGACTTGTATTGCTGTTGTTTTTTGCTTCAAACCTAGATTCACTCCCTTATGCATATCTATGTATTTCTCAATTATACCTCCCTCCTTCAATTTGTTAATCACTCTGCTAGCCAAATCTACCACCCTACTGAGTTCCTTAACTTTTTCCTTAATTTCTACTTTTGTATTAATATTGGTTTTGGTTAGACCTGCCGTTTCCCTGATTAAACCGTCCATTTTTTCAAAAATCCTGTAGAAGTCCCTACACTCAGCCCAATCCTTCTCCTCCTCTCTACTGCGCTTCATCCCACCAACAGAATGTGTTTTGTCCCTCCTAGAGGTCGGTGTACGTCCCGTTCCTCTTGACGGGGATCTGCTTAGAGAGTCCCTTCTCATGAATACCTCCTGTTCAGTGATCTCATCCCTTGTCAAGTCAATTTCATTTCCAGCGTCGTTTCCAAACCTATTTTCCTTGTCAGTCTGTTGTGCATTATTATCGTCCATATAGTACCCATGAGCAGCTAGGGAATATTTGTCGGCTCTGGCAGAGCCCCGCATGCCAGAGTAAGGCTTCATACTCCAGGATTTCGCCCTGTTTCCTGGAGGCTCCGTTCGCGACCAACTTGCGCGTGGCCATTCATCCTTCAGCACGGGTCGCATAACACCTTGGAATTCGGGTTTTTTTCTGCTGGTTTGCTCCATCAGGACTCTTCTGTCTGGGTTACCATACCATAGCCGAGAGGTCCCCGTTTTACGGCGCCGGGAACTCGCCGTTCGCCCTCCATATCTGGTAGGACTTGTCAGTGTGTTCGGATGTAACTTGGCATGTTGGATCTTCAACTGGCATTTACTGGTGCTACCTATTCGGCATCAGTAGCCCCACCAGTGCCTCACTGACCATTTTCGAGCTGTTTCTTAGCCTCACTCCTCCCCCCCCACCCTGCGGCGGAAGGGAGGAGGAGGCTACTGAGCCACTCCACCAACGTCAAGGTCTTACAGCTCCCAGGAGTGGAACCTAACCTAACCTAACCTAACCCAACGGCGTCTGAAGCCTCATGTGAGGATCCAGACCCCGTCATGCCGAAACCGACAGCTGTCCCACTAAAACCCCAACCACCCGACCACCCCGGAACCACCCTGTGGGTATCGCATCAGGCTGGCCGTGTCACTCTCTCATCCATTCTTCCTTTCCATCCATCGCCATCCTCACCAACCCCAGGTTTTTTTTTGTAAACCCTCACTCATACCCTCACTAGATGTTCCTCCCGCTCCTTTGTACTCAATATTCCTCTCACACACTCACTCACTACTATCCATACACTCTTACTCAGTAGCATTCGATCAACCATCTCCTTCACTGACTTCACTCTTACTCCCATTAAACCATTCATTCTCGCACGCTCCGTAATCCATCTCGGGCACTCCATCAGTGTATGCGTCACGGTGTCCACCGCCCCACAATACGTGCACAGGTCGCTTTCCGCTCTCTTGAATCTCAACAAATACGCTCTAAAGCATCCGTGTCCGGTGAGCATCTGCGTGACGAAATAGTCAACACGCCGATGCCCGCACCTCATCCATCTGTCGAGATTCGGTATCAAGGACTCTGTCCACTGAGACGCAGACACTGTCTCGTTCCACTCCTGCTGCCACAAATCAATTGTGGCAGCTCTCTCTTGCATACGTATCGTTTCACCTATTTTCACTCTTCTTTCATATATCCGTCCTCTTTCTTTCGCGAGTAAATGGGTAGGCACTATGCCAGTGATCACATACAGAGCCGCGGTCGGCGCGGTTCGGTAAGCGCACGCAGTGCGGACCAGGAAAATCCGGTTCGTGCGCATAATGATATTAGGAACCTTTTTTTTTCATTCTCCCGGTGGCCCCCGCGAGGCAGGATAGAGCATATCATTCTTCCGCCCACCGCCTCCCCGGAGCCACCGCCAGAGGGTGGTTGAAATGCAGTGACGCACCTGTGGAGACTCCGAGCGCCCTAGACCGTTCGGGGTCTCCACAGACTGTGGGACTCGCTCTGCCAGGGCAGGGCCATACCCACTAAACATTCCACCCCCCCCTAAGACTGCTGGGACCGTCCGAAGAGGACATTGCGTCAGCAGCCCCGGGGGAACGCCTGCTGCCTTTGTATCCACATCGTGATCCTTAGTGCCTATAGACCCGCAAGATGCATAGCATCCATGGTGTAAATAACTGCTGCCTTCAATGCGTAAATCTGAAAATAGAGTAAATAAAATGAAATATAATATAATAATAAAATATAACAAGATAAGCTAAAATACAACAAACTGAATGAACACAGTGCGGGTTAGAGTTACGGAATGAAGGTAAAGCGGAAGACCTCAGAAATGCATTTAGTCCGTGAAAACGGATAAAACAGTCAGGGAAAGAAACGAAACGAAAAAGAAACGAAAGTCCTCCAGGACGTAGGCCAGTATAATGTTCCCGCACTCAGCCAAGTTCATTTTCTTGGAGAACTCTCTCCCTCATAGTTGCTCCTCGAAATCATAGCGAGATCCATGATGTTCTCCGGCGAGATCTCGTGCCCTATTTCCTTTTCCATGCCCTCCCTGTATTGTCTAAACCTGGGACACACGAAAATGCAATGTTCCGGATCGTCCCTGCTGCCACAGTCCCTACATCTATCATCGGTGGTTTTCTTGATTCTATGGGTAAAAGCCCTAAAGGACCCATGCCCAGTGAGAAACTGCGTAAAAAAGTAGTTAGTTCTTTTGTGGGAGCACTTATACCACTTCCTGACGTCTGGTATGATTCTCCTGGTCCACTCCGCTTTCCCGGTCTCCCCTTCCCACTCCCTCTGCCATGTCTCTAGACCCCCGTCCCTCGCTTCTCTTTTTGCGCCCGACTCATGCCCGTCCACACCATTACATAAAATCTTCCGCTCCTCTGCCAAAATGTGAATCGGCAGCGCCCCCGCTATCACCTGAAGAGCAATTGAAGACACGGTCCTATAGGCCGATATCACCCTGATCAGAGGTTTCCTCTGTGCTCGTGTTAGCATATCTTTGTATGTGTTCTTCAGTAGAATGTCACACCAGATGGGGGCTCCATATAACAGCGTAGAGTTCACCACCCCCAGAAGAATTCTCCTCTTAAACGTACTAGGTCCTCCTACGTTTGGCATTAGCTTCGTAAGTGCAGCTGTTTTAGCTTCCGCCTTTTGCGTCACCTGTTTTATGTGTTCTCCGAATGTTCGGTTTCCATGAAGGATGATTCCCAGGTACTTCACCGTTTTACTCGCCCTTAGTTCTTGATTCCCCACTTGAAAACTGATATGTGATCTCGATCTACATCCTTTCATTATCAGCACCTCAGTCTTCTTTATAGCCATTTCAAGTCTATGCTTGTCAAGCCACTTCTTAACTGTACCAAGTACCTTGTTCCCCTTGGGGGTAACATTCCATTGATACTCCTCCTCCATAATGACCGCCAGGTCGTCAGCATATGCAATAGCCGTGCATCCATCACCCAACGCCTTCGTTAACAGGCTGTTGTACATAATATTCCACAGGGTGGGGCCTAGTACGGAGCCCTGTGGTACCCCGGTCGTAAGATTCATGTGACTACCCTTTTCCACCTCCAGGTCCCTCTCCGAGAAATACGACCTGACGATATTTATCAAGTATGGTGAGATCGCTATTTTCCTCATTGCCTGTACCACAGCTTTCCAATTCGCACAATTAAACGCGTTCCTCACATCGACGAAAAACACTACCACTCATCTCTTCTTCGATCTTTGTACCACTTCCATGACCTTCTTCACCGCATCTAACGCCGACCTTCCTTTCCTGAAGCCAAATTGAAGCTCCGACAACGCCTCTTTCCCCTCTATTTCCGCCTCCAGCCTAGCCTTAACAAGGCTCTCGAATAGCTTTCCTGCCGTATTCAATAAGCAGATAGGCCTGTATGCTGCTGGGCCATCTCCTTGTCTTCCTGGTTTCGGGATCAAGACTAGTTTCGCCTTTTTCATGACGGTTGGAAGTCTCTGTTCTTGTAACACCTGACTCATGCCTCTCTGCAAAGCTTCCGGCTTATACTTGCAGATAGCTCTAATAACTTCCGGCTTCACCCCGTCCGGCCCTGGCGTTTTTTTTACTTTGAGCCCATCTCCGGCCTCCCTAATCTCTTGTGTTGTGAAACCCGCAGGTTCTTCGCAGCTCTTCCTTTGAAATGCCTCATTCCTTGTGTACGGAAATAACGCCTCCGCTACCTTGAGTCTGCTCTCGCCGATGACATTACAGGGTTCGCCCATATTTAGGGATCTGGTTACAATCCTGTATCCGTCCCCCCAAATATCCTCATCCAAAGCCTGGCATATATCCCTCCAACAATCTCTTTTGGCCCTTCTAATCTCCCTATTAAGAACCCTCTTAGCTGCCTTGTAACCCTCTCGTTCTATTTGAAATTCCCCCCCTCTCTGCATGGCCCTGACAAGTTTTCTCCTACAAACGATACAGTGACTTCTCCGCTCTGCGATGGAGTCGTTCCACCAGTATGGGAATCCTCTTATACCCTTCACACATTTAAGAGTCGCCGCTTCTGACACCCTAGCTATCTCTCTATAGATACCCTCAAAGGAGCTCTCCACGTCGCCGATGTTCGCTACCTCTTCCATCAATATTTTCTCCGAAATACCAAAAACCGGCCCGCTACCAGCTTTCCTGATTTTTATTCCTATGTCGAAGGTGATGTATCTGTGGAAGATAAAGATCTCCTCATCAGATACATCCCAGGTCCCCACCTTCCTTGCTAGACCCTCCGTGGCAACCGTAATATCGATATGCGAAGTAGAAAGCCCGCGCCTAAAAGTAGGTTTGTTATTATTAAGCACGATCATATTCCTGGATGCGATCCATTCTTCCCAAAGGCTCCCGCGTTCGTCCCCACTAGGTGAGCCCCAGCTGGCCGCCTTGGCATTTGCATCTCCGGCCACAATGCACTCCTTATGCTTCTCCGCCTCCCCAGTTATCCTGGAAAACGCTCCCAGATACTCCTCCTTCCTTACATTAGGAGATATGTAGAAGGCAACCAAGGTCCATCCCTGCATCCTAGCCACAATAAATCCCTCACCTGGGGTGAAATCTCTCACATTGATCATCTTGTTCCTTGTGTATATTGCGACGTCTCCCCTCCTGTCCTGCAGCCACCCTGCACCACTTGTGATCCTTTTATTAGGCTCCGGAACTATTATAATGTCAGCATTTATCTTATCTGTCTTTGCGAATACCAGGTCATGTGCCGGCCTTGCTCTTCCCACATTCACCTGAAGACAGCTTATGCTTCCCTGCCTTCCGCCTTTACATTCGCCCATCTGTCCGACAGTGAAGATTCTTTATTCCTTCGTCCTTGTTTCCTCCCATTCGCTTTCCCATAACACCCAATGAGGCATTTTTAGGTGCATGTCTGTCATGCAGAAACGTGAACATGTTATGGCTGTGCGTAGGATTGCTACCCTGATCAGGCGAAGTAAGGCATAAAATGATTGGTGTGTAAATAAAATTAATGGACTAACCAAAACAAAAAATGGCCATTGTAAAAATACGATTACTAGACTAGATAGGACATAAGATGAACGTTGTATAAATACAATATAAAATAACGTAGGTATGGACTCTATAACACAATGTAAAGATAAAATAAATGATTGAATAAATATCACATACATAAATAACCTATACCTACTAGCTATGTTGGGTATAAAAGGCCCGTACATACAGTGTATAAATAAAATTGTATAAATAAAATCCGTATGATAAAAACATTTGTACGTAAAATCTATATAAATTGCACCGATAAAACAATTGCTACAAGATAAATACGAATGACTAGTAAAGGTGAATATCACAACTATAGCTTTAGAGCCACCGTAGAGTAGGTGTGAATCTGGTAATGTTCTATGTAAAAGTAGAACATCACCAGGTGTATGTATAAAACTATATATAAAACTATGTAAAATACTACTACTTAGAGAAAATACTACGTAGAAGCATCTCCGCTTATATCTAAGATGCGTTAAAATGGAACTATCCATGCTCAGGGGTGTGTGTACGTATACAAAAACTATGCCCCCTACCCTGCCTTGTAAGAGCGTGAAAGTACTTATTTTATACGACCGTATACCAAGTTCCTATACTCCGGGCATTTCATGGAGTCCATCCTGTGGCCCCCCATCTTACACTTCCTACATTCAGGCTCAGCATTGCACTCTTGCGCCCTATGCCCATCTTTCCCACAGTTTAGGCACTGCCCCGACCTATCCACTCCCTTACACTTCTGTGCATCATGCCCATAATCAAGGCATCTATAGCACCTGAGTGGGATTATCCTTTCTTGCACCCTACACTGTAGCCCCCATTGTTCCATCCTTATGCGGGTACACCCTCTGACGGAATCAGCCTTCTCTAAGGGCACCGCAATCGTCCCCATCTGTCCTCCAAATCTGGTTCCCCTTAAACTTTTTACTACTATGGCCCCCCTTAGCCCTGTGTGGTCCTCTAAAGCCTTCCTTAAATCGTCCTGAGTGATGGAGGGGTCTAGGTCCATGATGTTGAAAGTGGCTTCCCTTCTGCTAACCGTCGCCTTTACCTCCTCCATTTTCTTCGTTAGCTCCTTCTGTAATGCGTCCGCCGCTCCCTTACCACTAAGCTTTATTAGAATGTCTCCGCCATTTGTTTTAGAGACTTTGTTAACCTTAATACCTAGTTTCTGTATGTCTACAGTCGTCTTCATCTCCTTAACAACGTCTGCGAAGGGACGGCTCCCGACCTTCACAATGACTGCCTCTCTATCATCTCCCCTACCAGCCGCTTGTGTGTGTGCCTTACTGACAATGTTATAAAATATGCCTCCCTGATTTCTCCCTATATACTCCAGGATCTTCCTATATAATACCATATCCATGGTATCCATGATTAAGACATTTATACCCCTGTCACCCCTCTCCATTATTTTCCCTTGTGTCCGCTCCATCAAGCTGTATACTTGGTGGCTACTATATCCTTCCTCCACCCTGCTCACGTAGTGGTACCACTCCCTCTGCATCTTTGAGGTTCTTATAGAATTTGTGATGTGATCTATATCCCTCCTTTCCAATGATTCTGCCATTTCTACGATCTCCCCATTCTTCTCACGAAGTCCAGCCACCAATGTAGATGGAACTCGCTTCGGGTCCAATAACACCACGCAATCCTTCCTATCCAGCGCTTCTTCCCAATTTATAGCCACAAACTTAGTGCACCTGTACACCCTTTCATCCCAGTCCTCCCTAATTATTTTATCCAAGTCTGTGTACCCCTCTCCATGCTGTAACTGCATTCCTATTACTTCCATCCTCTCGTCTTTTTTTTGGCTTTCCCATTTCAGTTTGCAGCCTTCACAGATCGGCTGACTACCACTCCTCTCCTTATCCCTCACCTTACCTAGCAACGATAGAGCCTCTTGGATTACATCCATCACTTCCCTATTTTCCCTATCCTTACCCAGGATCTCTAAGACCCCGCCTAGCTTATCCATACTCAACTCCAGGTTTGTTTTTTCACCCCCATTGTCCTTCCTTCCCTTCTCCCTTTTTTCTTTTTTACTCTCTTGCTTTTCATCAATGTTATCTTCCAACTTCTTCCTTTTATTCATCCCGCCATGGACACCATTTATTATATTGTGTACCAGGACCTGCATATCTTCATAGGAGCTGTTGGTCTCATCTCCCTTTCCCTGGTCGCTCGTGTTTCCGTCCGTTACCACCTGTACTTCCTCGTCTTCTATTAAGGTCGGACTGCTTTTTAACCGCCTGCCAGCTTCTGTCTAGGGTTTTTTTTGCTTCTTCATGAGTCCCTCTTCGAAATCTCGCCTTTCCCTATCCTCTCTCTCTTTCTCCTTCCTTCTGTTTTCCTCCTCTACCTCCTTCCCTCTGTTTTCCTCTTCTTCCTCTTTTTTCCTCTTCTCCATGTCCTTTGCGTTTTTAAAATTTGTATTCATAATAGTTCCCACGAGTTGGGACGAAAGAAAGTCCGGCGAGGCAGTGCGCCCTTACCCCGCTAAGGCTAATTACTCTGGGAGGTCGCCAGGTATCCCAGAGGCACCGTTTCTGGCTGCGTTTCGTGCAGCCATTCATCCATGGCCACGGTAGCTAACAACGAGGATTACGGGTTCTTTTTTCGAGGTTTACTCCTCTAGGCTTTTTTTCACGGTTGCCTCCGGACGCAGGTTTGCCAACGGGTAGACCCACACAGCTGCCTCCCCTGTGTGTGGTCTTTGAGTTGACTTGATTATCTTGGGGTAGCCGGGAGTGTTCCATGAAGATATTGAAGAAAGTGATAGTTGGAAGAGGAAACAGAAGAGAAGGGAAGAAATAGAGAAAATAGTGACCTAGTTGGCTAGAGGAGAAAAGAAAGACAGACATGCAAACCAAGTGAAGAGAGAGTCTATTGTATTGGTATGGAAGAATAAAAAGAGAAGAAAGATAGAGAAAGTACAAGAAATTGAGGGGTTACTTAGAAAAGATGAGACATGATAGTCATACAGAAAGAAGTTTCTCCCTCCCCTTAACTGATTGTAAGATGCTCAGCAGAGGCGAGGAGGTCAGCGACGATGATTTTTAGTCAGGTTTACTCCTCTACTCATACCCTCACTAGATGTTCCTCCCGCTCCTTTGTGCTCAATATTCCTCTCACACACTCACTCACTACTATCCATCCACTCTTACTCAGTAGCATTCGATCAAACATCTCCTTCACTGACTTCACTCTTACTCCCATTAAACCATTCATTCTCGCACGCTCCGCAATCCATCTCGGGCACTCCATCAGTGTATGCGTCACGGTGTCCACCGCCCCACAATACGTGCACAGGTCGCTTTCCGCTCTCTTGAATCTCAACAAATACGCTCTAAAGCATCCGTGTCCTGTGAGCATCTGCGTGACGAAATAGTCAACACGCCGATGCCCGCACCTCATCCATCTGTCGAGATTCGGTATCAAGGACTTTGTCCACTGAGACGCAGACACTGCCTCGTTCCACTCCTGCTGCCACAAATCAATTGTGGCAGCTCTCTCTTGCATACGTATCGTTTCACCTATTTTCACTCTTCTTTCATATATCCGTCCTCTTTCTTTCGCGAGTAAATGGGTAGGCACTATGCCAGTGATCACATACAGAGCCGCGGTCGGCGCGGTTCGGTAAGCGCACGCAGTGCGGACCAGGAAAATCCGGTCCGTGCGCATAATGATATTACGAACCTTACCTAACCTAACCTTTTTTTTTGCCCAAGAGGTGGGTGGAAGCTAATGCTTCCCTCGCAGCGGACAGTGCAATGCTACGAGTTCGTGTGGGACTTTCACCTCACTAAACCACCCTCCTCTGTTGTCCCCATTAGGAGATACGTACACCGGAAGGGCCTGCAAGGCCATGACGTCAGTGTACCTCCCAGTGCCAGGAAAGCTTCTTCCTCTTCCTAACCATTTAACCATTCACAGATCTGTCCTCTTCTTCCTTTCTCTTCATTACCTTCACAAGAAAGTCTTCCAAGATCTTCCAGTTAATCGGGCTCTCCAACATGAAAGCAACCAAATCGTCTATCAGAGGTACCGCCCCGGTTCTTCGTGTTAGGTCTCTTCTCTCATCATCCCATCTTGCACAGTCGTATATTACATGGCTAGGGTCATCCCTAGTACCGCAACGCCCACATAGATCGTTTGCAGTCTTTTTTATCCTCAGCGTGTAGGTTCCAAAAGATCCGTGGCCCGTAAGGATTTGAGTGAGAAAGTACGATGTGGTACGAAGTCTGCACCTGATCCATGCTCTTATATCTTTAATCAGTCTCTTCGTCCACTGCCCCTTTACCTGTAGCCTATTCCACTTCTCTTGCCACTTCGTGAAGGTTCTTTCCCTCGCCATCCTCCTGTTACCGGCTAGTCTACCCCCTATGGTATATAGGAAGCATCTCTCGGCAATCATCAGGTCAATGGGGGGGAAACCCGATAGTACTTGTGCAGCTTCCGTCGAAATAGTCTTATATGTGGAGGTAACTCTGAGCAGACCACTTCTCTGGGCTGTCAGGAGTTTATTGCGATATTTCTCGATTTTTACAGCTTCTCTCCAGACTGGTGCCGCATATAGGAGGACACTGTGCACCACCTGACACAGCACCCTGCGCTTACAATACCCAGGCCCCCCCACATTCGGCATCAGTCTTTGTAACTGAGACATCTTCTTCTTAGCCTTGTCCGTCGAGTAGTCAATGTGTTCCGCGAAAGTCATCCTTTTGGACAGAACCACACCTAGATATTTACATGTTTTGCTAGCCTTTATTCTGGTTCCCTGAACTACCATCCTAAAGGAGGTAGTTGCAACCCTGGGACCCTTCAGTACTACTACTTCGGTTTTTTGGGGTGCAACTTCCAGACCGTTTTCCCTAGTCCACCTTACCGCCAGAGCCACAGCACTTTCCGCTTCATTTCTTACCGAATTTTCAGAGCTTCCTTCCACCCAGAATATTAAGTCATCCACATAAGCCAGGACTGAAGTTTTACTGCCATATTTCAATTTCAACACCCCATCATACATAGCGTTCCACAGAACTGGCCCAAGAACCGAGCCCTGCGGGACTCCCATGGTGCATTTATGAGATATCTTACCCGATTCTACGCGCCTATTATTGAGATAGCTGGCAATCATGTTTGTTAATCCTTCACTTATATCCCACGTCTTTAGTGCGTCTATTATCCTATCCCATTTCGCGGTATTGAACGCGTTATTTATGTCGAGAGCCACCATAACGCCCCATCTATAAACACAATTTTTTACCTTTTTTTTAAATTCTAAAACAGCTGAAACCGTGGAGTGTTTTGCTCTGAAACCATGTTGGTATGGAGATAGGAGGTTTCTTGTATCAATTTTTACCACCAATCTGTTAACTATAAGCCGCTCCAATAATTTGCCCATGGTGTTGATCAGGCAGATTGGTCTATAACCATTTGCACTGTTTGGATCTTTACCTTCCTTGGGTAACAGGACTACCCTCGCCCTTTTGAAAGCCTCCGGGAACCTCCGGCTGGCCAGTACTCCATTGAAAAACCGCAGGATTTTGGTCGGTACTGTCTTCACTGCGATTTTCAGTGCCTCCACAGTCAAACCATCAGGACCCGGTGCCTTACCATTTTTCATTATCGTTATAGCCATCTCCAGCTCCTCCATGCTGAAATCAGCAAGTCCTTCACTATTCAAACCAGTTACTCCAAGCTCCTGACTTCTCATAAGGTTTTTAGTATTTCCTTCCTTCTCCTGGTGGACAGCTTACCTGACGCGCTCTTAACCAGACTTCCCGTGACAATCCTATATCCCTGTCCCCAGATATCGTTATCTAGATCAGCGATTAAGTTGTTCCAGCATCCCTTTTTTGCTGTAAGGATTTTTGTTTTTAAGATCCTGCTATACTCTCTCATATTGGATGCTAAAGAATCTCTGAATTCCGGTCTGCCTTCTCTAGTATATTTCCTCCTGGCATTGATATACATCTTTCGAGCATTCTCGATGTCAGGGTTCCACCAGTAAGGTTTCAAGGACGTAGTCCCATTCTCCTTCCTAGTGGCCCTTCCATAGGCCTTCAGGATATCGTCGTATGTACCATTTCCTTCTTTCAATTGATGGACAAAGCACTCTACGTCTACTCGTAAAAACGTTTTCAATTTGGAGCTTGTTATCTTTATCCTGTCTCTGACTTTAACCTGGAATGAGATGTGACCGTGGTACGTGAAAGGGTTTACGTAGTCTACTCTCCATTTATTAATGTGTCTAGACGTGTTTGTAGAACATAGCGTGACATCAATATGTGTTATAGATTCGGCCCTTTCAAAAGTGTGGTGTCCGCTATTCACCGCAGTCCATCCCAATTGGATGAGCCAATCTTCCACGTTACTCCCTCTGGTGTCTGTCGTAGGTGCCTCCCATATTGGAGATTTGGCGTTAATATCCCCCGCAATAATTGTTTTACTTTTATGTCTTGCTGCGAACTCAAAGACGTTATCCATAATTCTGTTGTACTCGGTTATTCCAATATTAGGGGATATGTAAACCGCAATTAAGGTAATGCTACAAGCACGTATTACTACAAACCCATCCTCCCTGTGTACACTATCGATCTCCAAATTTTTATTCGATACGGCAATAGCAACACCGCACCTTTTGTCTATTATCCACCCCTTCGTAGCTGCTATTTTTTTGTTCGGTTCAGATATGACCATAATGTCGATCCCTTTATTTGGGGCTTCTTCCAGAGCAATGTCATGAGCCAATCTGGACCTCCCCAGATTTAGCTGCAGAACCCGAATCCAGTTTTGAAACTTCCTATCCCCTGCCATTACGATGATACAACCTGTTCGTACTCTTCCTTCTATCCATATATCCAGTGGACCTGAAAAATCTAAAGAAAAATCTGAAAAATAAAAAAGAATTATGTACATTTTCTGTGTAGGGTGTAAAAGGCCCTGCACAGAGTGTATAAATAAAATGAATAAAAATATAAGTCTTTGTGTAGCACTTGTGTAAAAGTGTTAAAAATAAAAGAAATTTGTAGAGAATAATGACTATATATAAAGACAACTCAGCCACTCCCGGGCTGTCATAGAATTGAAGTATATAGCTCTGGTTGTAAAGAGACCAAAGTATTGTCAGTTGAGACCCCCCAAGATACGAAACCCCTTCCCCACGTGCGCTTATTCGCCTGAAGGTGGTGGTTTCCCGTACACCAAACTTCTGTACACCGGACACCCCATAGAGTCCATTCTATGGCCCTCCTCATTGCACACCCTACATTTAGACCTCTCCCTGCACTCCTGTGCTCTATGTCCCAGTCCCCCACAGTTTAGACACTGTTTGGACCTGTCTTCCCCTTTACAGTTACTAGCACTATGCCCATAGTCCAGGCAGCGGAACACCTATTCGGTACCACCCTCTCCCTGATCCTACAGGCCGACCATCCAATTTTTATGGACCTCACATCCCTCAACCTGACCGCCTGAGCTGGTGAGACTGCCACCAGACACATCTGACCTCCAAATCTATTCTCCCTCATCCAACCTAACCTAACCTAACCTTTTTTTTCCAAAGAGGAGGGAAAATGCTTTTACGCACTCCCGGCCTGGATCTGTGCGGCCGGGGTCTGTGGGACTCAGGCAGCCCAATACCCACTAAAAACCCACCTCTTTCCTAGCCTACCCCTACCGTAACCGCCTCATCAGCATAACGTCGGGAGGTATGCCGTCCATCCGTAGCTATGGTACTAGCTCCTAGCTGCTCTTTCCTCTATTTATTTTTGTCTCAGGATACTTATAATTAGTGTGTGTCCTTTTTCCCAGTTCACATCTTCCATCATCATCCAGTTGAAGAATTCTGTGGGATTCATGCCAGATATTTCCGCTGCCAGAGCTACCCTTTCGTCTCTCCACCTTACACAGTGGAAGATGGTGTGTACCGGATCATCAACTTCTTCTCCACAGTACCTACATCTGCTGTCCGGGTCCTTACCAATACGATGTGTAAAGGTTCCAAAGCATCCATGGCCGCTCAGAAACTGGGTCATGTAGTAATCTACTTTTTTCCATCTACATTCCAGCCATCTGTCAAGATCTGGTATTAAGGCCTTCGTCCATTGCGCTACTTGCACCACATCAGCCCATCTCTGCCTCCACCTTCGAAGTGTTTCCATCCTCGCTGCATTTTTGTCTACCGCTGTCAGGCAGTCCATTCTATATAGTCTACCCCTTTCTTCTATTTGCAGGTCTATAGGAGGAGTCCCACTGATTACCGCCAGTGCCTCCATTGAGACCGTCCTATAAGAGCACGTGACTCTCAGGAGCATCCTGCGCTGAGTGGACAAAAGCATATTTTTATATTTTTTTATCTTGATGACACCTTCCCAGATGGGTGCTGCATACAAAACAACTGACGTCACCACCCCTGCTAGCATCTTCCTCTTCATAAGTCCAGGCCCGCCTATGTTGTGAAGCAATCTGCCTAGTGCTGAGACTTGTCTGGCGGCCTTGGCGCAGGTCTTCTTAACGTGTTCGTCGAAAACTCGGCGATCATCAATCCACACTCCTAAATATTTACAATGCCTACTGGGTAGGATCCGCGTGTGGCCCATTTGGAAGCCAATGCCCGTTCTCTTCCTGGGTCCCTTCAGTATGATGCATTCAGTTTTTTGGGGCGCAACTTCCAATCCCTGCTTGCCGAGCCAATACCGGATGGCTTCTAGGGCCTCCTCAGAGTAGGTAATACACGTATGTTCTGTGACACTTTATCGGATGAACAGGCGGATGGCCTATGGGTGGTTACCGATAGGAAGAAGTTTCCAGAGGGTTTACAAGAAGTAAAAGAAGTCTCTAGATGGTTAGCAAGTAATGACGGTAGCGTCTACGGGGTTATGCAAAAAGTGTGTATGTTGTTACGTGTATAAGGTAGAGGGTGGTTTAGAAGAAGCGAAGGGGTTTTTAAGGGTAGCGTCTACGGGGATTACGCAAGTAAGGGTGTACGGGGGTTATGCAAAAAGTAAATAAGTGTGTATGTTGTTACGTGTATAAGGTAGAGGGTGGTTTAGAAGAAGCGAAGGGGTTTTTAAGGGTAGCGTCTACGGGGGTTATGCAAAAAGTTTTTTGGGGGTTTGGCCTGGGCCAATTGCCAAAATTTTTGGGATAATGACGGTAGCGGCTACGGGGGTTATGCAGAAAGTAAATAAGTGTGTATGTTGTTACGTGTATAAGGTAGAGGGTGGTTTAGAAGAAGCGAAGGGGTTTTTAAGGGTAGCGTCTACGGGGATTACGCAAGGGTGTATACAAGAACGGGGGTTATGCAAAAAGTGTGTTTGTTTTTACGTGTATAAGGTAGAGGGTGATTTAGAAGAAGCGAAGAGGGTTTTAAGGGTAGCGTCTACGGGGGAGGGGAGCGTCTACGGGGATTACGTAAATAAGGGTGTATACAAGAACGGGGGTTATGCAAAAAGTAAATAAGTGTGTATGTTTTTACGTGTATAAGGTAGAGGGTGATTTAGAAGAAGCGAAGAGGCTTTTAAGGGTAGCGTCTACGGGGGGTTGCGTAAAAAGTAAATAAGGATGTATACAAGAAGTAATTAGAAGAAAGAAAATATATGGAGGATTGTGTGTGTGTAAGAGATGAGGGGTAGTGCTTACGAGGGGGAGGGGCTATGCAGTTAAGGGTTCTATATTTTGAAATTCTCAAAGGAATGTTATTAGATTGATAACCAACATTTTTTTTTAAAACGGATATGTGTGTGAATTCATATCATTTTATAGAAGGTTTTTTATATTGTAATAAATGAAATCTCGCATTATTATGAATACATCTAAGACAAACAAACAGATTACAGCAACCACATTAGACGTTGCAACTTAGCAATAAGTGATAGGGATCTAACCATTGGTACAATATTTTGAAATTCTCAAAGGAATGTTATTAGATCGATAACCAACTTTTTTTAAAACGGATATGTGTGTGAATTCATATCATTTTATAGAAGGTTTTTTATATTGTAATAAATGAAATCTCGCATTATATTAAATTCGCTTAGTGGGTAATATTTGCAATAGCTAGCAAACACGTGCAAACCAAATCATTTATTCAGACAATAGCGAACTTGTTTCAAAATATGATAAGATTGGAATGTCATGATTTCTAGTTTATAATTGTTAGTAACAGATTAGATTGTACGAAATCGTAGAAAAATATAGTTTTCTGGAAATAGGATGATGATATCAAAAATAACTCATTGGACTTGTGCATCCCCTCTATAATAAAATATTCTTTTAAATAGTGCTCACAGTAAATACTAGACAATAGACTGTACTTAGGGTTCCAGTGAAAAGTTGTCGTTTAAGGTTCCACAATTCATAGTAAGTTTACTATTTTTTTTTCATTCATCTTTAACTATTTTAAAAAACTTAATTGTTAAATTATTATTATTATTATTCTGTTATCTTTTCAAATAATTCTTTCTTTATTACAGATGAATTTTTTAAATGAGATTAATACAATAAGCACTGCTTTTGCAGAAATAAAACCCGTTATAAAACTGAAAGATTTACCAAGGGATACACCACATAGAATAAACAGCGCAAAGGTGCACCAGGGGCAATTTGGAGTCCAAATACTTCTGGAGCTGGACGAAAATATAGTATTTCTCCCCAAAAGAGTGACGGATGCATTTGCGTCGCATGTAAATCAATTTACGCCGGGGAAGTTCAGCATTACATTCCTAGGACTTCAAACTTTCCAAAGGGTTTCCCCTAGAACCCTCTTCAAAATAGAGGAGAATGTATAAAAAACATAACAAAACAGTACATATTGAATTTCAACACCTTGAAAAATAATCTGGACACAGGTGAACAGCTTCAGTTTTCAAAATCGTAAGTTTTTATAATTTTTTGAAAATGAATTCTGAGGAAATAGCTCTCCTGACTGATAATATTGTTAAAAAGTTTCAAGGTATTGAAAATATTTTATTTCAAAAAAAAAATTGTACTATTTATGATATAGAAAAATGGTCAAAACAAGCTAAATGCCACATTAGACTTTGCTACTTAGCAATACGTGATGGGGATCTAACCATTGGTACATTACGTAAACTACAAACCAACTTGGGTCACTTAAAGCGGTTTAGAACAATAATTCAGAATCTAAGTAAATCTGGAAAGGGGCTTACTATTAATAATAAAAAAAGAAGTAATAGAGTAAAATGGGAAGATATTAATTCAATTTTTGAAAGTAGAGTTCGAACCGGGATTATTATAAATGAATCTCATAAAGATATCTTACAGTTTTTTGATGATTCGTTGTTTCTTTTCAGCACTAGAATGAAAAACGCATTAAAAAAATGCAATATGTTGAAAGTAAATACTTGTTTTTGTGCAGAATTTATTAGAAAATCAGGTGATACTGAAATTACAGAAAATAAATATTTTTCTACAAAAAATGAAATAATTGATAAGACAACTGACTTTAAAAAATGGTTTGCAGTTAATGTAAGAGATGTCATTTTAAGAAAACTTTCAGAATATTCTGAGGAAGGATCGGGGTGGGCGTTAAGTAAAATTATATCTCTGGAAATCAATATAAATAAATACGAGGTGGCTAGTGGAATATCATCATATATTAAATTACCAGACATAATAGCTAAAAGAAAGGCGTGTATCAACGTTCAGAATGACGATAATGCATGCTTTGCTTGGGCAATTGTTTCAGCTTTGTTCCCTTGCGTTATTAATAAAAATCCTACACGTACTTGTTCATATCCTCATTATAGCAAACTTTTGAACATAAACGGTCTTACATTTCCTGTACACCCAAATCAGATTACAACTTTCGAAAGAAATAATGTTAATATTTCGGTTAATGTTTTTGAATTGGAAATTTTCAGACCATCAAATTTTAGTGTTGTGCCAGTACGTTTAACAAAACAAAAAAGAGAAAAGCATGTCAATTTACTGATTATTCAAAATAAATATTTTCCTAAAAAGAATGATTGCGAACCAGAGTCAGATAATGATGATTATGATTTTAATGATGATATACAGTATCACTATATTTGGATAAAAGATTTGTCAAGACTTTTATCCAAGAAACTCTCTAAAAATACTAGGAAAAAATATATATGTGATAGATGTTTGAATTATTTTGTTTCTCAAGAAAAATTGGATGACCATTTCAAATATTGTGAAAAAATTGATAATAATTGTAAAATTGAGTTTTCTAAAGATCCATATGTCAAGTTTAAAAATTTTGTATACAAAGAAAAAGTACCTTTTATTATTTATGCAGATTTTGAATCACTACTTATTCCTTATATTGATGTAGATGCTAGAATAAAATCTCAAAAGGGATATGGTTCGCAGTCGGTAACGAGAAGTGCTAGGTATCAAAAACATGAAGCTTATAGTGCTGGACTATATTTTAAATGTAATTTTAACGATAACTGGTCATTTTATGATAGTAATCGAAGTTCTGATTGTATGGTATGGTTTGTAGATAAAATTGAAAATATTGCAAAATTTGTAATGTCAAAATTAAAAAATGTTAAACCAATGAATGTTGAAGTGAATTTAAAAGATGCTTCAGATAAATGTCATATTTGTGAGGAGATATTTAAGGAAGGTGATAAGATTGTTAGGGAACATTGTCACCTAACAGGTAATTTTCGAGGTTTTGCTCACAACCACTGTAATCTTAATTATAAAAAATCATTTGTCATTCCAGTAGTTTTTCACAACCTAAGTGGTTATGATTCACATTTCATAATTAGAGATTTAGCTAACCGAAATTATGTTCAACTTTTACCTGTTAATAAAGAAAAATACATAAGTTTTACAATCTGGGATAATAATACAAATATTAGGTTTAGATTTATAGACTCTTTTAGATTTATGGGATGTTCATTAGATTCATTGGTATCAACATTAGTACCAGAAAATTTCATTCCACTTAGAAAAGAATTTTCTAATCTAAATACTGAACAATTTAGTTTATTAACTAGAAAAGGTGTTTTCTTTTATGATTATTTAGATGATATAAAGCGATTAGATGAAACTGCATTACCTAGTAAAGAATATTTTTACAACAAACTTAACGATGAACATATAAAAGATATTGACTATAGGCATGCAAAATTAGTTTGGTCAGCATTTAATATGAAAACCCTTGCTGATTACAGTGACTTGTATATGAAAACAGATATTTTACTTCTAGCGTCTGTTTTTGAAACATTTCGTGATACTTGCTGGAAAACATATGGTTTGGATCTGGTCATTATTATACAGTTCCTGGTTACACTTGGGATTGTATGCTCAAGTATACTCATTGTAAATTAGAGACAGTGCAAGATATTGATATGCTGCTATTTTTTGAAAGAGGTATAAGGGGTGGAATATCTCAGTGTTGTAATCGATACGGCGAAGCCAACAACAAGTATATGCCTACGTATAATGAAAACAAACCTGTGAAGTATCTTTTATATACAGATATTAATAATCTTTATGGTTGGGCTATGAGTCAGGAGCTTCCCTACGGAGGATTTAAATGGGTAGATCATAATATTGATATAACTCAAATTCCAGATGATTCCCCTGAAGGGTACCTGCTCGAGGTTGATTTAGAGTATCCAAAAAATAAACACGATCTACACAAAGATCTGCCATTCTGTGGAGAACATATTTCACCACCAAATTCTAAACAAAAGAAATTAATGACTACTCTGTATAATAAAAAAAATTATATTATACATTACAAAAATTTAAAGCAAGCTATAGCTCATGGATTATTGCTTAAGAAAGTTCATAGGGTATTAAAATTTCAGCAAAGTTGTTGGTTGAAGCCTTATATAGAATTGAATACTTTGATGAGATCCCACGCAAAAAATAATTTTGAAAAAAATTTGTATAAACTTATGAATAATGCAGTATTCGGGAAAACGATGCAAAATTTGCGTAAACATCGGTTAGTGAAATTAGTTCGAACGTGGTATGGCAAACGAGGAGCTAGAAATTTAATTGCAAGTCCCACATTTCATAGTCGTGTTATATTTAACGATGATGTTGAGAATCCTTTATTGGCTATAGAGCTTAAGAAAACTAAAATTGTATTTGACAAACCTCTTTATATAGGATTAGCAATTTTAGATATTTCAAAAATATGTGTTTATGAATTTCATTATGATTATATGCTGACCAAATTTTCACCTGAACAATGTAAATTACTTTATACCGATACTGATAGTTTAGTATACGAAATTCAATGTAATAACATATATGAAGAAGTAATAAAGGCGGATATTCACCGTTTTGATACTAGTGATTATCCTGTAAATAATGTGTGGGATATTCCTCTAGCTAATAAGAAAGTACCCGGAATTATGAAGGATGAAAATAACTCAAAAATTATGACACATTTTGTAGGTTTACGTTCTAAACAGTATGCCTTCAGAGTGTTAGATGAGGAAAACGATGTAAAAAAAGCTAAAGGTATTAAGTCTAATGTGGTAAAGAAAAAAATAACTTTTGATGATTATATTCTCTGTTTGCAGAAATTTATAGAAAATCCTCAAGAAGAGTGTTTCATGCATGCAACTCAACGTTCTATACTATCAAAGTTACATGATGTATACACCATTGAACAGACAAAAATTGCTTTAAACACATCAGATGATAAAAGATATTTGATACCTGGTTCACATGACACTCTTCCGTGGGGACATTATAGTATTATGGAGTTATAATAAATTGATTGGAATTTATTTTCAGATGAAGAGTTTGGTAGATCTATGTACTAAGATAATTTGTAATCGTATTACTAGAATTTCAAGTTTTCTTGTACAAGCTCAAATTCCTCAGTTTTTGCTTTTATCTGTATAACTATATTTAATATGTACTGTCAAATGTATAATTTTCATTTTGCCTTTAATGTAATATGTACTGTTTTTTTATTTGATGTAATATGTATATAAATACAATTAATAAAAAAATATTCATATAACCTTGAAACTTGATTTTTTATCCTAGCTCCTTCCCACAGGTTTTCAAGAATTTTTAACGTTATTACGTCGATTTGAAGTTTCATAAGTAGTACATGAGTAAGAAGTGCTGTTCCTTTAGACTGGTGTTTAAATTGTAAATTTGGAATTTTGTTGCCAAATATGCCTTTTCAGCAACATATGACGGTGATGCTTGAGGAAAATACCGATTTAGGTTAGTCTTTTTCCCATTTTGTTCTAACGCGATACGAATGTTCACCATCATGATCGTTTTCATTTACACTACATCGAGGTCGCTCTAATAGTTGAATAGTTGCAGGATTTAGAGTGCCATCTACAGGAAAATTTAATTTCTCTTGGAAAGCTTTTAAAATCGATGACATATTTGTGATATCATGTTCCGACTTGTTAACATATCCAAATCTTTCGATAATTTACATCAATTTTCTCAGATGCCACTAAAGGTAGAATTATTATTAATAGTAAAAGAAACATCCTTCACTTTCGATGTTCAATACTGATTCCAAATCAACATAAAAGTTTTCATCATCAGCATTACTTGTGTTAGAGGTGAAATGAAACCAAGAATATTTTCATAATTTTATAATGTTAAATCATTGATTACATGGACTTTGTAATAGTACAGATATTCTCTAAGTGCTCTTCCTATTAAACTGCTGTTGTCATAAGAATAAATATCACAAACAGCATACATTAAATCTAAACAATTGGAAAAGCCACATATTGGATTCGATATAAATGTTTTTAATAAATAATGATATTATAATAAAAATCGCAAAAGTTCACTTTATTTAAAATTGAAATGTGATGTTGAAGCAAATTCTCATGAACACGTTGAATTTCTACAACTTCTTCTTCATCGAGGAAAACTGTTACATCATCTTTCTGAATTTTCAAAAATTTTTGATTATCATAAATAACTTTAGTTATTTGACAAAAATCTTGGTACAACATGATGGGATTAGAATCTACAACATCATCATCTGGAGAATTGAAGAATAACTCGTTACTTTTATGCAGCACTTCTATGATCTCATCCCATTCTAAAGTATTGAATGACATTTTTGAAGGTTCCACGATAAACGATGATAAAATGATGGCAGGTGCAAAAGTTCTGACAGGACTCAGGCAACATCCAACTTCAAATCGACGACCAACATTGAAAACTGTATGCAATAAATAATGTCTTTCTTTTCTTATTGCAATTTCATAATTAAGTACAATTTGATCTAAATCACGATCATAATTTGGTTCTTCATCATAACTACTATTATCACTACATGACATTGTAACACTATAATACCCAGAATCGTGACTACTCATTATGATGACTTCTAAACTAATGTCGATCAATTTATATGTTTATCTCTGTCCTCCACTCAATTAAAGTTGATTGGTTGCTGGTGATCTATACTACTACGTCATCAGTGTTAATCCAACTGTTATGTTTTTCATCTAATCCTAACCATTTAACGTACATTTTGTTACGTTTCCTCTTCAACACCTTTTCAACGAGATAAATGTGGGGATTTTTGGTTTTTTGTAATTCTTCTTCATAGAAACAACCTCTAATAGTCGATCCAGTCATATCTTCTATCAAATACGTTACAGGATTCGTTATTTTGACTTTCGTAATTTTGAATAGTTCAGTTGTAAAATTGGGAGTGTAACCTTTTTCAAAAGCATGTTTCGCTTTACTTATTCGCACAATATCTCCCACATTTAATTTTCTGGGTCCGGCGATTTTCAAATAACTGAATTTCTTATTTAAAATCAATTTTTCGTTACTTCGATTCACCTCTGATGGTTTGTATCCAGTTTTACTATGTTTTGTGTCGTTGTATTCCTTTGTGATTTGAGGTAAAATATCGATCCATTGGTGTTTCCCAATTGAGCTGAAATGTTTATAGAGTTTCGTTTTGAGCGTTCTAATAACTCTTTCTGCAATTGCAGCTTTCTTCGTACTAAATGTACTATAATGATTGATATTATGTTTTTTCATTAGCGATTTGAATTTACTATTGTAAAATTCCGTTCCCTGATCTGATTGTAGATTTTTTGGTGTTCGACTCCTGATAATACTCGAAAATGCTCGTGTTATTTCTTCGGCTGTTTTCGTCTTGAGTGGACGAGTCCACATGAATTTCGAGAAACAATCGATAACCACCAAAATCATTTTAAATCCTTTATTATGCTTTGCATAAGGTCTCATTTCGGCTAAATCCATTTGCCATAAGTCATCAAGACCTTTGATTATTGTTCGTCGACGTGGATAATTTCGTCGAATCGGTTTATGCAATTCTTTAACAAGTTGAATCCTGTCTGCAGACATGATGTATAGTGAACAAAGAAGGTTATTTTGTTATATATATATATATATATATACATATATATATATATATATATATATATATATATATATATATATATATTTTCTAAAGGTCAATTATTGTTCTTCTTCTAAATTACACTGTACGAGAAGATCCATACAAAAATAATCTCTACTACCCAATTTGAATTCTATTTTATCGTTCTTCTTTATGCTAAGGCCGTTTAACTGTTGATACTGATATTCCATATTATTCTTCAATAAAACGCTGCCATCAGAAGCATAATGTTTACAATTTTCAATTTTACAATCAAAAGGGAATACAAAAGCCGTACCTTCCGTATCCAAAACGTAAAAGTTCTTGTTGAATTTCTTCGTGCCCCTAAAGCTGATTAGACACTTTGTGTGATACTTTTCTGCGAATTGGTGTATCTGTCTGCTGATATTTGTCGATGAAACGAGATTATCGACATATTTTTTTATCGGAATGTTTGTATTGAGAGTAGCAATCCTCGAATCATAGTTTCTATGTATTTCATCCAATGTATCTTTCATTTTTTTGTCAAGTATGTTTACTATAAATTTTCTATTTGATTCTATTGCATTATCCACATACTTTTGAGTTGATCCATTATTTATCAAGGATTTTATTTTATCATTTATTTGCTGAATACTTGTGTTCAACGACAATTGAGCTATTTCGATTTTTTTAAATCGTGCTTCGAGATTTGTATCATACTTCTTTTTATATGCGTCAGAATGTCGACCAAACTTGTCGAGACTCATTTTGAAAATGAACATAAATCAATCGATGGTTAATGTATATAATCGGCTTCACGAAGTGTATGTATAATGGCAACAATCTCATTATCATTGGAAGTGTTACCTGCATCCTTGGAAGCTATTAACTCTCTAGGTCTTTCAACAATCTCGTTTACATCGTCCCAGTAAACGTACTCTATATCTTTATCATTATAGGTCATGATGTGATCAGGTAATACTTTACCTACGATGTTAGTGGTAGTGTTTCGTCTTATAATAAATTGCTTTTTAATAATATTAATATATTTCCACCGCTGAGAACCTTTTAGTGTTCTATCTTTTTTCAAATGAACCCCCGTTCGTTCCAATAATATTTTGTATGTAGGTAAATCATCTTCGATATATTTGGGATGTTGGTAGAAAAGTAATTGGTAAAGACCTGGAGTAGCAGGTATTCTATCCCATCCTTTATCTCCTTCTACGAATATATCTCCGTTTTTTTGCGTCAAAGTTTATGCGTTTATTCCCCAGAGTCCACTGATCGTTTTCAGCATTATACTTTGGACCGTACAAATCATCGATTTGTGAGTCTTCGTTAAAGAAATCGATGACACATTGTCGACCCATTGTAGGATATTGTTCGATGTACTCGTTGACTGTTCGTGGTGAGAAATGTTCACTAGTATTCACTTGAGGTTCACCATCATCATCATCATCCGTAAATACTGATTCATTTTTCGGATCATAACTGTATAATTCTTCATCACTGATAAAATTGGGGACATGTTCTTTTTTCTCTTTAGATGATGTGGGCTGTGGTGGTGGTGGAGGTAGGGTTGCTGTAATCTGCTTGTTTGTCTTAGATGTATTCATAATATTTACGATATCTTTGAGTGGATTAGATATAGGTTTGAAAATTCTATTTAGTGTCTCATCATGCTCATTTTTGTTCAGTTTAAAAGATAAATACTTTTTTCTAATCATTCGTTTCAGATCTGCAATTTTTCGTTTTCGCACAGCGTCTGCATCAGATGACATCATAATGAAAAATGAATGGTTAAATAATTATTATATTTTTATATACATATCAAATCCTTTACGATATCTACCATCTTGTAAATCAAAGTCTTTAACAATAACCAAAGCGCCATATTTATCATTCCAGCATTCAGAGCACATTTTCTTGAATTGTTCAAATGACATGTCGGGGGAAACGTGTTCGTTGAAGGCATGTTTAAGGTTAATTTCATCCTGTTTAAACATTACAATCATATTGCAGTTATCACGTATTAGCTGCTTTGGTATTTTCGAATAAGTCTGACATAGGTAGAAGACATCAATACTTCTGTGCCTATACATGGAAAAATATTCTTGAATTGTTTGTTGTTTGTCGCATGACACATCGTCAAAAATGAAAATCGAATTCGGTTTGGATTGTGTAGGACTTACAATTTCATCGTTTTCTTTAAACGGATAATATCCCACACCTTTTACACCAGTCAATACTTCTTCGAGCAGTTGGTATTTTGGTTGATATAGAGATTTAGAATAAACGTAGACATTTTTAAATTTCACACCATTTGGATTGAACAGCAATGATAGCACAATATTTGTTTTCCCACACCCGCTGGGGCCACAAATAATAGCACGAAACGAATCAGGTAATAAAAGTCCATGTTTTCGGCTACGTCTATCTTCCAAAACGCTATCGAAATTTTCAATCGGTAATGACTGCTCTTGTTTAACAATCTCCATCTTATGATACTTTTCAAACAGTGCAGCTATAATTATAGGTTCCATCGTGAACAAATAGTCAGTCTTCATGTTGATTCACGAAGGTGAAGGTGTGCTAAATTCACTCATAAACAATTTGCCTTTTGAGCTTCATTTTCCTGGCTACCAATACTGTGGACGTAAGTTTTACTATTTTTATTTTTTCACAATATCAAATCCTCTATTTATATAGCTGGAACGCGTCTGAAAAAACGGCTACTACGAGGAGATACAGGTGTCAACGCTCTCGACGCAGCTTGCAAAAATCACGATATCGCATACGCATCTAACAAGTCACTCACAGATCGTCATAAAGCTGATTTGGTACTAGAAAACGCCGCTTGGGAGCGAGTAAAGTCAAAAGACGCTAAATTAGGTGAAAAGGCAGCCGCCTGGCTCGTTACCACTGGAATGAAGGTCAAACGCAAGTTGGGAATGGGTATGAAGCCGAAGCGTCGTAGATCTTTTCATCGTGATGTTGTTATGAAGGTGAAGAAATCCATGAAAAAGGGATCTTCGCTGTCAGATACAGCGATGTTTGCATTGCGAGCAGCAAAATCTCTTATTCAAAAATTCGGAGGCCGAAAACATGTTCCAATACCTAGAATAATACCAGTAGCTAAATCTGGAGGATTTTTACCTCTAATACCTCTTTTCGCTGGACTTTCAGCTTTGGGAGCATTATCAGGCGGTGCTGCGGGAATTGCGAAAACTGTGATCGATGCAAAAAATGCTCAAAAGAAATTGGAAGAAGATCATCGTTATAATAAAGCTATGGAGCCTATAGGTAAAGGATTGTATTTGCGAAAGAACGCTAAAGGTGGATATGGATTATTCTTGAAAAAAAACTACCATTGAAGCTACCCAATAGAGCATTATTCGACTATGAATTAATCAAGTTTGCCAAATTATTGAAAATAAAATATTTTCGAGATGTGTACATGCGCGATTCTCTACCGAAAAACGGACCTCGACGATGTGAATCAGCAATACTAAATTTGGATGTGTCTAAAAACTCAGGCACGCATTGGGTAGCATATAGGAAGATGAATGACTGCGTCGAATATTTCGATTCATTTGGTAATCTGAAGCCTCCGAGAAAACTTGTCACTTATCTTGCTGGCAGTAAAATATTTTACAATTACGAGCAATACCAAAATTACAATCAGATCAACTGTGGACATTTGTGTTTGCAATTCCTCTATAATGTTTGAAGCATGGTTGGTTGGCGAAACACAATTGTTGTCGTCTTTTACAAGTGCCGAATTGAGAACTATTCCTCTAAAGTATTTGGTAGAGCGAGTTAAACCTTGGGATTTATTAGACAATTGGCATAAATTACCAAAAGAATATCAATCGAATTTCAACTTGCAAATTTGCTTGCCTTGTTTTGTGCATTACAATCGACCGGATCAACGTACTCATGTCGATGGTCCGGTTAGCTCACAACGCAACTGTCATGCATGTAATTATTATTTGAAAAAATAAAATTGTTTTTTCTAATCTAGTAATATTATTTAAATACACCACTCCCATAAACATCACAGTCATGTCTCAACTGTTGAACTTAACGTCCACATCGAATGAATTCTCCTTCACTCCTCCCACACCGATAATATTAAAACCTGAAAAAGAATACTTTATTGGTGTGTTGGGGTTTCATTCGTATCATTCTATACCGAATATCGATGGTGAGAAATTTTATTTCTACAATAAAAATGATCGTAAGAAAGGACTCATCACCATTAACTTCCCGTCAGGATGTTACGAAATCACAGATATTGAAGCTTATCTCATCGATCAATTCAAATTGAAGACGGATACAACTGTGGCCGATATATCTTTGAAGCCCAACAACAATACTCTTCAGTGTGAAATTTACAGTCGACAGCACGCCATCGATTTTCAATACTCTGATAGTTTGAGTAAAATACTAGGATTTTCTCCAAAGATACTAGATCCTGGTAAAGTCCACCGTTCCGATCTACCTGTTAACATTCGTAAAATATCAACTTTACTACTCGATTGCAATATTGCTGAAGGATCGTTTGACGGAGATAAGCCTGCTCATACAATATTCAGTTTCCCAATTACAGTGGACCCTGGTTATGCAATCAACGAACGACCAAACAATCCGATTTACTTAGCTGTGAGCAGCACAAACGAAATCACCAACATTACCGTAAGAGTGTTGAATCAAGATCTCGAACCAGTAAATTTTCGAGGAGAAAAAAGCACGTTACTTTTACATCTATTGGAACGTTAATGGGTCTACTTACCAACAACGACTATTATAAAAGTCCCTCATCATCTACAACAAAATTAGTCTCTTGCAGATCGTTCAAAAGAACGAAGCTTCATCTAACTCCTGCAAATCGGGCGTTTCTCAAAGCAATCGGATTAAAGTTGAAGAAGAATGACACTAAAAAGAAAGTACGTGCGTTCTGATAGGACACCACCATCAACGAAAATATCTTCGATATTTGACCTTTACCGAGATCCACAATATGAAGAGTCGATAAGAAAAGAAGATTTTCACACCTATGTTCCTTATGTGAAATCATTCAATAACAGCGATTCTGTGGAATTTGACATACAACAAACTGACGCATTTTTTCTCATGTACGAAACTCAACTTGAAATTAAGGGAAAATTAGAAGTTAGTGGCGGAGGAGGACATGTTAATCTAACGCCAAATTGCGGTGCATTCCTCTTCGATTCTTGTTCCTACATTCAAAGTGGAAAGGAAATAGAAATAGTACGAGATCCCGGTATAGTAACTACCGCAAGAAGTTTGTTGTGTTATAATCCACAATCGAAAGAAATGGCTTTAGCTGGCTGGAATTATCCCAATAAACCGCTATTGAATGATGTTGATAAATCGTTTAGTTTGTTGATTCCTCTAAAACACATTTTCAATGTATTCAATGACTATACTAAAATCACATATGGAAAACAAACTTTTCGATTCATACGTGCTCGTCATGATAACGATGCTGTAATAGTAAATGAAGTAACAACAGGTACTACGACATCTAACACTACAATAAAGTTTGTTATAGATAGCATGGCATTGAAAGTTAAACACGTCTATCCTAACGATGAAATAAAATTACGTATGATGGAGAAAATAAAAAGTGATCGACCAATATTCATTCCGTTCAGGAAATGGGAACTTTGTGTATTGCCTACGTTAACGAAAGACGCTAAAAATGAGATTTGGTCAGTTAAAACGAGCTCGTCTGTCGAGAGACCTCGATATGTTATCGTATGCTTTCAAATAGATAGACGCAACAAGAAGACAATCGATCCTTCGCAATTCGATCACTTGAACACCAACAATGTAAGATTGGCTTTGAACGGAGATTTTTGGCCCACCGAACGATTAAAGATGGATTTCGGAAAAAACGACTATACTCTTGCCTATCATAATTACGCTTCATTCTATAGAAGCTATACCAATTCCAGCATAGTACATCCAACATTGGACTATGAAGCATTCAAAGATCGTGCTCTCTTTGTCATAGACTGTTCCAAACAGGAGGAGGGTATGAGGGCATCGACAGTTGATATAAAAGTGGAAATTGAAGTAGGTGTAGGATTTCCTGCAAATACTAGAGCATATTGTATAATTATACATGACTGTTTATTAGAGTATTACCCCCTAACGGAAATTATCAAAACGATCATATAATACCAGTGTTGAAATACACAGCGAGACAGTTACAAATAAACCACGATGAGAATAGCATTCATTGACATTCAAGGCTTCATTATCGAGGGTACATTCCATCCTAAGGAATTGTCCATCGAAATCGGATATAAACATAGACACTACATATTTAAGCCGCCACAACCCTTTCATTTGCTAAGCAATCAAGATAAAATAACAAACAACTTTTTGGAACACCATATCCATGGAATCAAGTATTCTGGCGATGTTGATTATTCAAAATTGGACGAGATTTTGAAAAGTACAATGTCTAATGTCGATTGTATTTACGTTCGCGGTAATCAGAAATATGAATTTTTACAAAAGAAATGTGAAGAATATGGAATTTCTACGACAACTGTTGTTGATGTCTGCAAGTTTGATGGAACGTCCTCAGCCATGGAAAGTTTAAAAAAAACATTCGAATGCTTGTCATGCCGATGGGGCTTTCAATTGTACACAAATTAATGTAGAACGATTACGATGTTGGTTTTTAAATGTAATACCATTGTAATTTTACTCAAATAAATAGAAAAAATTGATGAGTTGTTTTATTGAAACACATTGTATACTCATTTATGTCTATACTACATGAAGACTTAAACTTTCGTTTTACAATATTCAATATAATTTTCAATATTAAAATAAATACTGATGTTAAAATTATACATGTCATTGCAAAAACATTATTAATTTCATCCTTGATGTCATCCTGTTGTTCCCGAACCTTCTGTATCAAAAACGTAAAAGTTCTTGTTGAATTTCTTAAGAAAAAATTGATGAGTTGTTTTATTGAAACACATTGTATACTCATTTATGTCTATATTACATGAAGACTTAAACTTTCGTTTTACAATATTCAATATAATTTTCAATATTAAAATAAATACTGATGTTAAAATTATACATGTCATTGCAAAAACATTATTAATTTCATCCTTGATGGCATCTTGTTGTTCCCGAATTGTATTATTCATCATATTGTAGCTGGTTCAATTCTGTGGATATTTTTTTGTAGGCGGCGATTTTTGAAGACGTTATCCTCCAAGCACATTCGCTCCAATTGCTTTATCAGTTTAATCTTATTTTCATAAATTGAAATATCTTTACTCAATTCTCGAACGCTTTTAGAAAATTCCTCCAATTTGCGTCTATACTCTTCCGATGACATTGTGATACAAACACTCAATTCTCTCATTCATTTATTATAAAATAAATCATGCACATGCTTTCAAGACTTTCAAAATACCCCGTATAAAAAAAAGACATCAGTTAAATATGATTTTAAAAAAACTGCAACATAAAATCTATTTTTATTAATTCGATAGAAAACTAGATTCTGCTGTTTCATGAATAAACTCAGTTTAGATTTTATCGTAAATGACTAATACAATATCAAGTTGATATCATATATTTTTTAAAAGATACTAAAGTAATATTCCGTAATATGAAGTAATATTCCCTTATCATGACATTCCAATCTTATCATATTTTGAAACAAGTTCGCTATTGTCTGAATAAATGATTTGGTTTGCACGTGTTTGCTAGCTATTGCAAATATTACCCACTAAGCGAATTTAATATAATGCGAGATTTCATTTATTACAATATAAAAAACCTTCTATAAAATGATATGAATTCACTCACATATCCGTTTTAAAAAAAGTTGGTTATCGATCTAATAACATTCCTTTGAGAATTTCAAAATATTGTACCAATGGTTAGATCCCCATCACTTATTGCTAAGTTGCAACGTCTAATGTGGTTGCTGTAATCTGTTTGTTTGTCTTAGATGTATTCATAATAATGCGAGATTTCATTTATTACAATATAAAAAACCTTCTATAAAATGATATGAATTCACACACATATCCGTTTTAAAAAAAAATGTTGGTTATCAATCTAATAACATTCCTTTGAGAATTTCAAAATATAGAACCCTTAACTGCATAGCCCCTCCCCCTCGTAAGCACTACCCCTCATCTCTTACACACACACAATCCTCCATATATTTTCTTTCTTCTAATTACTTCTTGTATACATCCTTATTTACTTTTTACGCAACCCCCCGTAGACGCTACCCTTAAAAGCCTCTTCGCTTCTTCTAAATCACCCTCTACCTTATACACGTAAAAACATACACACTTATTTGCTTTTTGCATAACCCCCGTTCTTGTATACACCCTTATTTACATAATCCCCGTAGACGCTCCCCTCCCCCGTAGACGCTACCCTTAAAACCCTCTTCGCTTCTTCTAAATCACCCTCTACCTTATACACGTAAAAACAAACACACTTTTTGCATAACCCCCGTTCTTGTATACACCCTTGCGTAATCCCCGTAGACGCTACCCTTAAAAACCCCTTCGCTTCTTCTAAACCACCCTCTACCTTATACACGTAACAACATACACACTTATTTACTTTCTGCATAACCCCCGTAGCCGCTACCGTCATTATCCCAAAAATTTTGGCAATTGGCCCAGGCCAAACCCCCAAAAAACTTTTTGCATAACCCCCGTAGACGCTACCCTTAAAAACCCCTTCGCTTCTTCTAAACCACCCTCTACCTTATACACGTAACAACATACACACTTATTTACTTTTTGCATAACCCCCGTACACCCTTACTTGCGTAATCCCCGTAGACGCTACCCTTAAAAACCCCTTCGCTTCTTCTAAACCACCCTCTACCTTATACACGTAACAACATACACACTTTTTGCATAAACCCCGTAGACGCTACCGTCATTACTTGCTAACCATCTAGAGACTTCTTTTACTTCTTGTAAACCCTCTGGAAACTTCTTCCTATCGGTAACCACCCATAGGCCATCCGCCTGTTCATCCGATAAAGTGTCACAGAACATACGTGTATTACCTACTCCTCAGATTTGCCTATCAAATCTTCCCTCTCTTGTGCGCGCACAATCAGTGCCAAATCATCGGCACATGCAACTGTGCTGCAGGCATTTGGTAAGTCTATCTCCAGAACCCCGTTGTAGAGTAGATTCCATAGCAGCGGGCCAAGAATAGAACCCTGCGGAACTCCCTGGTATACTTCAAATGCTTCCTTCCCTATCATTAGAGATCTGTTTCTAAAATAATCTGCTAATAGATTTATCAGATACTGGCTGATGCCTAGGCGGTCCAAGACTCCGATGATCTTGCTCCATTTGGCAGTGTTGAAGGCGTTCTTTACATCGATGAGCAGGACTACTCCCCAAGTCCAGCCATCACAGGTTGCTAGCTTTACGACGCGTTCAACTGCGTGCACTGTGGATTTTCCTTTCGTGAAGCCAAATTGCATTTCCGAGAGTCCTTGCTTCTCCTGTGCTTCTTCCAGTAATCTGCCCCTGATAAGGATCTCAAACAGTTTTCCCATAACATCAAGCAGACACAGTGGTCTGTGCTTTCGTTCCTCTTGAGACCTTGCTTCCCCTTTTGGAATCAGAATCAGCTTTGCTTTTTTCCATATTGTAGGTACCCTTTGTTCTTGAAGGATGCTGTTCATCATACCAAGAATCAGTGTCGGAATGTGTTCTACGGCTGCTTTAATACTTTTTGCGAGGATCCCGTCTGGCCCTGGGGCCCTCTTGGTTCTGAGTCGACTAGTGGCGAGTATAAGTTCCTCATGTGTGAAGGGCGGCGGCGGGTCACATCTCATTTTCCCAGGAATAGGATCATCCAATGTAAAAGGGAAGAGCTCCTTCGCTATATTTAGTTTGTTGGCATCTGATAATTCGTAGGGTTTCAAGAGGTGTTTGAACCTGTTACTCACAATTTTGTACCCTTTCCCCCAGGGATCGCTCTCCAGCTCGCTACGCAGATCTCTCCAGCTAGATGCCTTGGCTCTTTTAATCTCCTTCCTAAGTCTCCTCCTAATATTCTTATATGCAACTTCGAGTGTTACAACACGCTCCTCATTGATCCCTCTAGCCCTTTCTCTGGTTAATTCTCTTCTTTTACGATTGCATTGCCGTCTAAGTTCTTGCACCTCGTCAGTCCACCAAAAAGGTACCTTGGAGTTATTACGGTGCGCCATTGATTTAAGACTGATTTTTTGAGCGTCCCTCAGCACGTTCGTTATTTCTCCTATTCCCATGTGTCTATTCCCCATCAGCTCCAAGGCTAGTTCAAAGGTTTCCTTATCCCATAAGTAGGGCCCCTGCTTTTCTCTTTTATGATTAGGTTGTCCTATTTGCACATCAAAAATAATATATCTGTGTAAGCTTAGGGACTCTTCATCCTCTAAGACTTTCCAATTCTCTATCCTCGTTACTAGGCCTTGTGAGCAGAAAGTTAAATCGATGAACGATTGTTGTGCCCCTCTGGCAAAAGTAGGGACCACGTACCCTTCCTCTCCCTTGTGTGACTGTACTCCACAGTTTCTGTTGATGCATAGAATGGCCGTATCGCGTTTATTATCCAATATAAATCTCCTGTCCCTACTAGTATGGGCTACGTTGGGTTCTTGAATAAGGATGAGATCGACATTTTGTTTGAGGGCCGTTTTTTTAGCCAGATCTAGGGCGTGTTTCCTTCTGTCGATGTTAATTTGCAAGATCTTTAGAGACATGATGAATTTAGAGCAGTTCGGGTTTCATCCAGCTCGCTAGATCTCTGGGTATCGTCGGGCAACTCTTGTGCGTCTTCCATAATTTCATCTTGCTCCGCCTGTCCACTAATCTGAATGTCATCCGGTATCATCTCTTCTATAATATTCTCTGTGTTTGGTGTTTTCCGCTTTCTTTTCTCAGCGTCCCTAATTCTTTTCAGAGCGATTTTAAATGCGGTGCATTTCATAGTACCCGTCCTATGGCCAGTTATCTCGCATACTGGGCATGCCTCCTCGCTGGTGCACTCTTTGTAATTATGATTCACTCCACCGCACTTATAGCAGTTTTCTCGCCTTTACGGACCCGCACATTTGTCTGCTTTGTGGTCGTATAACCAGCATTTGTTGCATCTGGGGACATTTAGTCTCCTCTCCAGCCTACATCTCACAAGACCTACCCTTATGAAGTTATCAGCCGTGAGTTTGCTGACCTCTATTCTTGGAATGGTCAAAGTGGCTGCCATCTGATTACTTGACATTGGTCGCAGGTCACTCAATTTAAAAGTGTCCTGGTCCCACTTACCAAGTTTCACGGCCAGGGCCTGCTGCAATTCCTCCTTAGTACATTCAGCGTCCATGCCTCTTATATGTAAAGTTTCTGAGGACTTTGCTACACCGATTTGTTTTACTTTTAGCCCATCTGGGGAGTCTCTGAACGCCTTCTTAATTTCGTTCAGCGATTTCTGATCTTTGTCTAAGACTATCAGCAACTTGCCATCCCTCGTGCTCTTAAAGCTTCTAATTGCGCCTTTCGCGGCTTTATCTCCCACCGCATCTTTAACTTTCCCAAGTATATCCCTGTAGGATTGTCCCCCAGTCACAACCATGCCTAGCGTAGACCTTTCCTTATTCCTTGGATTCTCCGGTACCTTCCTGAATGAGGCTGTCGTGAAAATAACTACAATGGTGTGTGAGTCATGGAATATGCTCTCCGTCATTTTTCTAAGTTTGTCTATGGGGTAATCAAGGATGTGGTGTATCGCTACCTTCTCGTCGTCCTTGGTCTCAGCCCTCAGTTGCATGAGACCCTTCCATATTTCCTCCGGTGTACCCTTATGCGAAATTTTTATTATTTTCCTCGTGACCGTCTCCATAGGCGTTTTGGATTTAATACAAGTCCGTTGTTCGATTACCTCAAAATCCCCTTTGAGTTCAGCAAGTTCGGGATACTTATCTCTATACAGTCCTTGTATACTAGACTTCATCTCTTGGTCTTTCGGTTCCACCAAGACCACTCGGACACTATTGTCTCCTGCAGTATGCGGGTTTCCTACCACCACAGCCGTATTTTTATACAGGTCCTCCGCCCAATCGAGATCTTCAATCTTCTGGAAGTCCTCGTACCTATCAACGACTGCAATTGTCTGCAGTTTCTTCGGGCTGTGCACCCAGGCCTCAGATTGAGTAGCTGCTTCCGTTGTGTTTGGCTTCAGCATATGTGTGTCATGGTCCTCTGTCTGGGTCTCAGTGTTATACGTAACCTTTTCTACTTCCTCGAACCTGTGAAGCTCAAACCACTGCCTGACTGACTCTCTTTGGAAGGTTGCAGCATTACGAACCATTTTGGCCACTACCTCCTTAATTTTCTTGCCTGTGTTGGGAACTTCAATCATTAAATTTTTCAGGGTCTCCACCAATTTCTTGTTATGTTCAATAGCCTCCAGGATAACAAAAGCTTCCGGGCTCTCGATTTTTCTAACCTAACCTAACTTAACTTTTTTTTTTTTTAATTCTCACGGCGGCCCAACGCGCAGCGACTTAGAGCATATCATGCTATCGCCACCACCCATGGGGCCGCCGCCAGAATTTATGCGAGGGTGGTTGAAATGCAAGTTACGCACACGGGGGGGCACCGGACGCCCGCAGCCGTCCGGTGCCACCCCGTAGTGTGGGAATCACCCGTCGGGCCCTACCCACTAAACACTCCACCCTCCCCCCCGTGAGTCGACGGGACCGTCAGAAGATGACATAACTTCGGCCACACCGGGGGGTACGCATATGTCTGTTTCTGCCCTATGTCTCCTCCTGCTGCCATGCCCTTTCCCTCTCTTCTTTCTCCCTTATTGTTGCTGTTATTTCCTCTAGAATAAACTCAAAGTCTTCCCTCGATTTAATACACACCCTCTCAAAGTTTTCTGGCCCTATACCTACTCCCAGATGTTTCTCTATAGCATCCCTATGGTGCCTATATCGGTCGCACTCGAAGATACAATGCTGCGCGTCATCGATTACTCCACAATCCCTACATTTGTCTTCCGCTGTTTTCCCGATCCTATGTGTGAAAGCCCGGAAGGACCCATGCCCCGTTAGGAATTGCGTAAAGAAGTAATTCGTTCTCCTATAGGGGCATGTGTACCATTCTTCGACATTTGGCAGCAACTTTTTTGTCCACTGCGCCACAACCACTTCCTCATCCCACTCGCGTTGCCAGATCTCCAAACTTTTGCGTCTCTCCTCCTTTCTTACTGTATCTTCCTGTCCCCCCTCACCCCTGTACAAGCGATTTATTTCCTGAATCAAGAGGTAAATCGGTATTACACCGGCAATAACCTGCAATGCCGCAGTCGAAACCGTCCTGTAAGCCGAGACGACCCTGATCAACGGCTTTCTCTGAGCCCTCACAAACATATCCCTGTATTTCGCCTTCTCCGTCACCTTCATCCACACCGGAGCCCCGTACAATAGGGTAGAAGTTTCCACCCCCAGTAACAATCTCCTCTTCAGCATACCCGGTCCCCCTATGTTTGGCATAATCCTGATCAATGCTGCCGATTTCGCCTCCGCCTTAGTTGTTACCTGCCTGACATGTTCAGTAAAAGTTCCCTTGTCATCCAAGGTAATCCCTAAGTATTTCACTGTCTTTTTTGGTTTCAGTACTTGGTTTCCCAATTGGAAAGTAATGTGGTCTCTTTTCCTTGGTCCCTTCATGATCAGGATCTCCGTTTTCTCCGCTGCCATCTCCAACTTATTCTTCCTTAACCACCTTTCCACCCTCTTTAGAACCTTATTTCCTTTTTGGGCCACATTCCAGTCGTAGGCCTCCTCCATCACCACTGCAAGATCGTCAGCATAGGCTATCGACGTACATTCCGTCCCCAGGTCCTCCGTTAGCACACCGTTGTACATGATGTTCCACAGTGTTGGACCGAGTACCGACCCCTGTGGAACACCAGTTGTAAGGTCCATGTGCCTCCTCGCCTCCACTTCCAACTCCCTATTCGACAGGTACGACTTGACCACATTGACCAAGTATGGGGATATCCTCATATGCATAAGTGCTTCAATTATCCTTTCCCAGTTTGCGCAATTGAACGCGTTCTTTACGTCTATAAAGAGGACCACCGCCCACTTCTTCCTAGAGTCGCCAACTACCTGAATCAGTTTCTCCACAGCGTCCACCGCCGATCTCCCTCTTCTGAAGCCATACTGATTATCCGAAAGCGCTTCCATATGGTCTAATTCCGCCTCAAGCCTAGCTTTTATTAGGCTTTCGAATAGTTTACCGATTGTATTCAGCAGACATATGGGTCTAAAAGCCGATGGTCCGTCTATCTGTTTTCCCGGTTTGGGGACCAGTACCAACTTAGCTTTCCTCATCTCTCCCGGTAACTGTTGCTCCCTAAGCAGCTCATTCATCCCCTTGAGAACGGCCCCCGGTTTTTTTTGCATAGTAATTTAATAACCTCTGGTTTAACTCCATCAGGTCCTGGCGCCCTACCCGCCTTGATCCTTTCCCCTGCCCCCCTGATCTCTTCAAGGGAGAACCTTGCTGGCTCCTCACAAATTTCTTTTGAGAATGCAATGTTCTGTGTCTCAGGAAATAATTTTTTCGCCGCATTGTATCTCTCTTCACCAGTAATGCTGCATGGCACAAAAGTGTCCAAAGCTCTGCATACGATTTTATATCCTTCCCCCCAGACGTCCTCTTCCAATGCTTTGCATACTGCGCTCCAGCATTCCCTTTTGGCCTTTCTGATTTCCGTGTTTAGGGCCCTTTTCGCCGCCTTATATTCCTGTTTTTTTTCCTCCCAGTCCCTCTGGTTGTGCCTCATCCTGACCAATCCCCTTCTACTTTCGATGCAACGGTTCCTCATTTCCGCTACCGTGTCATTCCACCAATAAGGAAAGCCCCTACCCGCCTTGCTGCATTTGGTAGTCGATGTTTTGGAGATCCTGACTATTTCTTTATACAGGCCGTCAAAGTCTTCCACCTGCTCATCTAGATTTTCCACCTCCCTATTGATTTTCCTCTCAGAAACGTGGTACACAGCACGACTTCCCAATTTTCTAATTTTGGCCGCTATCTCAAAAGTAATATATTTATGATAGGTGTATATTTCCTCGTCAAGGACGTCCCATTTACTAATTTTTTTCGCGATACCACTTGTCGATACCGTAATATCAATGTGGGAGATAGATTGTCCTCTCCTGTACCATTATTCATAACAGACATGTCTTTGGACGCAATCCACTCTGTCCATATATCCCCCCTTTGATCATTTGCTGGTGACCCCCAGCTCGCTGCCTTAGCGTTGGCGTCTCCCGCCATTATACATTCTTTGTGTCTGTCTGCCTCCTCTGTTAGATTACGAAAACTGTCCTCATACTCCTGCTTTTTCAGGTTTGGAGAAATATAGAAACCTACCAACGTCCAGCCTTGTAGTTTAAGGGCTATATAACCTTCCCCTTTGATTATTTCCCTAACGTTAATATTTTTATTTCGGACGAATATCGCTACATCCCTCCTGTGATCCTGAATCCATCCTGCTCCACTGGATATCTTTTTATTGGGCTCGGGTATAATTATCAAGTCCGCGTTTATCTCGTCCGCCTTTGCCATGACGAGGTCATGTGCTGCCCTGGCTCTTCCCACATTCACCTGTAGGACTTTTATCCCAATTGGACTACATTGCAAGATCTTTAGAGACATGATGAATTTAGAGCAGTATCGTCGGGCAACTCCTGTGCGTCTTCCATAATTTCATCTTGCTCCGCCTGTCCACTAATCTGAATATAATCCGGTATCATCTCTTCTATAATATTCTCTATGTTTAGTATTTTCCGCTTTCATTTCTCAGCGTCCCTAATTCTTTTCAGAGCGATTTTAAATGCGGTGCATTTCATAGTACCCGTCCTATGGCCAGTTATCTCGCATACTGGGCATGCCTCCTCGCTGGTGCACTCTTTGTAATTATGATTCGCTCCACCGCACTTATAGCAGTTTTCTCGCCTTTCCGGACCCGCACATTCGTCTGCTTTGTGGTCGTATGACCAGCATTTGTTGCATCTGGGTACATTTAGTCTCCTCTCCAGCCTACATCTCACAAGACCTACCCTTATGAAGTTATCAGCCGTGAGTTTGCTGACCTCTATTCTTGGAATGGTCAAAGTGGCTGCCATCTGATTACTTGACATTGGTCGCAGGTCACTCAATTTAAAAGTGTCCTGGTCCCACTTACCAAGTTTCACGGCCAGGGCCTGCTGCAATTCCTCCTTAGTACATTCAGCGTCCATGCCTCTTATATGTAAAGTTTCTGAGGACTTTGCTACACCGATTTGTTTTACTTTTAGCCCATCTGGGGAGTCTCTGAACGCCTTCTTAATTTCGTTCAGCGATTTCTGATCTTTGTCTAAGACTATCAGCAACTTGCCATCCCTCGTGCTCTTAAAGCTTCTAATTGCGCCTTTCGCGGCTTTATCTCCCACCGCATTTTTAACTTTCCCAAGTATATCCCTGTAGGATTGTCCCCCAGTCACAACCATGCCTAGCGTAGACCTTTCCTCATTCCTTGGATTCTCCGGTACCTTCCTGAATGAGGCTGTCGTGAAAATAACTACAATGGTGTGTGAGTCATGGAATATGCTCTCCGTCATTTTTCTAAGTTTGTCTATGGGGTAATCAAGGATGTGGTGTATCGCTACCTTCTCGTCTCACAGTCTCTGCATCTGTCATCAATTATTCTCTTAATCTTATAGGTAAAGGCCCTGAAAGACTTGTGCCCAGTAAGAAACTGAGTGAAGAAGTAGTTGGTCCTTTTGTGAGGGCACTTATACCACTTCCTAACGTCCGGGATTATTTTTCTAGTCCACTCCGCTCTTTCGCTCTCCCCTTTCCACTTCATTTGCCATGTCTCTAAACTCCCATCTGTCGCTTCTTTTTTGCGCCTGACTCCTGTCCATTTACACTATTATACAGCAACTTCCTCTCCTCGGCCAAGATGTGGATCGGTAAGACCCTGCTATAACCTTTAGAGCAATCGAAGACATTGTCCTGTAGGCCGATATCACCCTGATTAGAGGTTTCCTCTATGCTCATATGAGCACATCCTTATATATGTTCCTATGCAGGATGTCACTCCAGATGGGGGCTCCGTAGAGCAGCGTAGAGTTCACCACCTCCAAAAGAATTGTCCTCTTTATCGTATTAGGTCCGCCTATGTTCGGCATAACCTTTGTCAGGGCTGCCGTTTTTGCTTCCGCCTTTCGCGTCACCTGCTTTATATGCTCACCAAAAGTTCGGTTTTCCTCTAGCATAATTCCCAAATACTTCACTGTTCTACTCGGCCTCAGTTCTTGACTTCCCTGCTGGAATCTTGTGTGTTCTCTAAATCTTGATCATTTCATGAAAAGTGGTTTGTCGGGGAATAGCAATTTCGCTGCGTTTTGTTTAATCTCCGAAGGTATTTCATAGAGGCTCTGTATTCTCAGTCTTTTTACTGTGATCTTGTACCCCTCTCCCCAAATGTCTTGATCAAGCTCGTTGATGATGCCTCCCCATATATCTCTCTTGCTGGTGTTTATTAGCATATTCAGCGTTCTTTTCAATCTCTTGACTTCCTCTGTTAATGCGTAAACCTCTGCTCCGGACTTCCTTTGTCGTGCTATTTTTCTTTTGGCATCAAAGTATTCTCCCCTGGCTCGACCTATATTGTCGTTCCAACAGTAGGGATACGTGTAAATTTCTCCGCCCTTCTTTGTGCTAGACATTCGTATAATCTTCTTCATATGGGCTGTAAAAAAGTTCACGTCCCAAACCTAACCCAACCTACCTTAACCTAACATTTTTTAAAGGGTGGTTGAAATGCAACTTACGCACATGTAATGGAACCAATCACCCGAGGCTGCTTGCGACCATTACATAGTGTGGGAATCGCCGTAGCCCTACCCACTAAACACTCCACCCTCCGCTTACCTAGTCTCTTCAAGGAATCCCACCTTCGGTAATGAAAGTTCTTCATCTTGAAGAGAGGGCTCGTCTTTCTAGGCGTTTTCCTGGTGCATTCTATCTTCTCTTTCTTCCATTGCCATAACATTTGTTATGTGTTCTGTAATTGTCAGAAATGTTTTCTTATTTTCCAACATTATTTTTATAATATTGCTCTTGTCGACTCTTTGTCCCAACTTTCTATCCGGTCCCTTTCTGACTTGAATCTTATGCATTCAAATAGGGTATGGTATGCATCGTCTGTATTTCCGCAGTATAAACAGTGGTCGTCTGTGGATTTTCCTATTTTGTAAGTGTATGACCTGCAGGAGCCATGGCCAGTCAAAAACTGCGTGGTATAATAGTTCACCTGCCTGAAGCTACATTCTACCCATGGTGTCACTTCCGGGATCAGTTCTCTTGTCCACTTTCCTTTCCCTTGCTCTGTTACCCATTCATCTTGCCATAACTATAGTGTTCCATTTCTCTCTTCTTTTTTGTTTCGCATAGTGTTATCTTTTCTCCCATAGCACCTTTTTCTTTCGTCCGCTAGGATGTGTATAGGTGGAATCCTACATACCACTTGAATTGCAACCGCAGACACTGTGCGGTATCCCATACCTGCTCTTATGAGTATTTTCTGTTGTACGCTTTCCATACTTCGCTTGACGTTGCTATATTTCAAAGCGGTACTCCTGACTGGTGCTCCATATAGTAAGATTCACAACCCCCACTTAGACTTCTCTCTTTAAGCTTGGCGGACCTCCAATGTTTGGCAGTATTCTTGTAAGCTTCCCAACCCGGTCATTTGCCTTAGTACATGCTCTTTTGACGTGTTTGGTGAAACGGAGTCTTTCATCTAGATGGATTCCCAGATATTTAACTATCTTTTTTGTTGGGATTTCGGTGTCCTTCAGGTTAAACTTAATGTGGTTCCTATCACGTGGTCCCTTCAGTATGATCGATTCTGTCTTGGGTGCCGCGATCTCCAGACTGTTTGCTCTCAGCCATCTGTCTACTCTTCTGAGCGTTTTGTTCTCTTGGTTCATCAAACAAGCTGAGTTATCCTTCTCTATGTATATGGCTAGGTCGTCAGCAAAAGCAATCAAAGCCCCTCCTTTTTGATGTTTTGATGTTTAATATGCTATCATAGAGTATATTCCACAAGGTTGGCCCTAATACCAAACCCTGCGTTACTCCAGCTGTAATTTTCATAATTTTTTTAGGTGCTACGATGATTTCTCGCTTAGAAACATAACCTAACCTAACCTAACCTTTTTTTGTGGTGAAAATTCTCGTTATGAACACCTTCCAGCTACGGTAGGTAGTGTGGGGTTTGCAGCTCGCGTTGTTCAGAGCGCATACCCACTAAAAACACCACAAGATCTCCCCTTATCTACCCCGGAACCGCCTAGATGGCATACCTTCAGGGTGGGGGGCTTCGTTTACTTCCTTCAATTTAAATACCCCGAGTTTTCGTATTCTCCCTCTTCCTTTTCTTTATCTTTCATTGTTGTTCTTACGTATTTGTGTTTTCCTTGCATTTCATCATTTCTTCTATCATGTTCTCGTTGATTTCTCTAGCGATTTGACCTTTCAGTTCATTTCTGGTTTGTGCCCATCGAACACACTTGTATATGGTATGAGATACACTGTCTATCTCCCAGCAGTACACGCATTCGTCGTCTTCTGTTTTCCCAATTCGATGCGTATAGGCTCTGAAAGAACCATGACCGCTCAGGGCTTGCGTAAGGTAGTAATATGTCTTGCGGAAAGGGCATTATACCCATTTCTTAACATTTGGCATCATCCTCTTTGTCCACTGTGCCACGTCTTCCGTCATTTCCCATTCACTTTGCTACCGGTTTATCGAGATTTCTCTTTCTTCTGTTTTTGCACTTTCTTTTATTCCGTCTTCTCTTCGGTACAGCCACCTTCTTTCGCATATTTTGATGTGGATAGGAATGATTCCGGCTATCACTTGTACCGCCTTGCTGGAGACTGTTCTGTATGCGCTAGTAATCCTTAACAGTGCTTTCCGTTGTGCGCTAGTCAGTAGGTCTTTATGTTTTTTTTATTTCTGTGGCTTGGTGCCAAATTGGTGCGGCGTAGAGTAGCGTAGAGTCTATACTGGCTCCCATGATCTCCCTCTTCCTGCTGCTAGGTCCGCTAATGTTGGGCATAAGTCGGCTCAGTGCTGTTGCCCTAGCCTCTGCTTTACAAATGGCGTATTTCAAATGTTTGCCGAATATGCCTTGTTGGTCTAGCATGACTCCAAGGTATTTTATGGCTCTTTTTGGTTCAATGTGAGTTTCTCCCATTTTAAAACTTACCAGGTTTTTGTCCTTTCTTCTGTGCTTTAAAAGTACTGCTTCCGTTTTTTCCGGTGCTAATTCGAGGTCAATTTTCTCTATCCATTCTTTGATGGTTTCCAGTGCCTTCCACTAGGTCTTTACTTTCCTTTTTTTCATCTGTTTCTCTTCAGGACTATACCCTCTGTCCTTCCTTTTTTTGCCTAATCCCATATCCTCATCGTCAATACAAACTATGTCATCGGACTGATCAGAGTCCCCCTCATTTCCATCATTTCTCGTTGATGTGAGCTGCTTATTTTCTATTTCCTCCTCCCTTCTTTCCCTTTTTTTTCCTCTCTCCCGTTTCTCCTCCTTCTCCTTCCATAATTCTGAGAAGAACACTCTCCTCCTCAGAAGATTCCTCTTCGTTCCCAACTATTTCCGCCGCGTCTTGGAAAGTGACATTTCCCATAACATCACTGACTTCGAGTCTCTTGAGTGACACCCTGGTGTCCTCATTTTCCCAGCTCTTCAACCTCTCCAGAGTACTGCTACCCTGGCTATCTATCCTAAGTAGATTTTTCTCGTCCCCAACCTGTTCCTTAGTATAAGTTCTTTCGTCCGCCTCCAATGTGTCGGCGTTCTTGCTATTCTATTTCTCCTGCTAAAAGCGTATTCCTCCACCTCCACCTGCTCTGCCTCCTTAATTATATTTTCCAACTCCTTGTATGGTTTCCTTTGCTCCATATCATCTTTACTGGTTTCCTTAGGTTTTTCAGTCTTTTGTCCGTTCATCTGAATCCCACGAGTAGCTAGGGAAAGAAAGTCCGCCACCGCAGAGCCCCGCTTGCGGTGGTAAGGCTTGATACCTCGGGAGGTCGCCAGGTATCCCGAGGGCATCGTTTCTGACTGCGTTTCGTGCAGCCACACATCCATGGCCACGATAGCTAACAACGAGGATTACGGGTTCTTTTTTCGAGGTTTACTCCTCTAGGCTTTTTTCACGGTTGCCTCCGGACGCAGGTTTGCCAACGGGTAGACCCACACAGCTGCCTCCCCTGTGTGTGGTCTTTGAGTTGAGATGATCATCTGGGGGATCGAGATGTTCCATGAAGAAATTGAAGAATATGGTAGGTGGAAAAAAAGAAAGCAGAAAAGAAGGGAAGAAATAAAGAAGTTAAGTGACCTGGTTGGCGAGAGGAAAAAGAGAGACAGACGTGCGATTCAAAGTGAAGAAAAGTCTATTATGTTGATATGGAAGAGTAGAAAAGAAAGAAATATAGAAAAAGTACTAGAAGATGAAGGGTTACTTAGAATAAGTGAGACATGATAGTCATGAAACAAGAAATTTTCCCTCCCCTTAACTGATTTTTAAGATGCTCAGCAGAGGCGAGGAGGTAATCGACGATGATTTTTGTCAGATTTACTCCTGTATCCCTTTTGATCCGCGGGCGATTATTCAGAACGAATCGTTCCTATTCATCACCTATCCCCGGGGTTGGTCGGTCTTGCCTCCCTCACAGCTCTCAGGGGCGCAAGAACCATGACCGACCACTCCCCGTGGAGACACCCTATGAGCCATTGGGACGAGCCGTGTCGGGTAGGGCAACCCCTCCCAGGAAACTCGCATGGAAGATTAGGGGTCGATCACTTCCAGCCTCCTCCATCCGACTCCCCCGGGCACGGAACCTAACCTAACCTAACTTTTTTTTGGCAGGACGTAGTCAGTGCACGCACTGAGCAAGAGGCCCTGTTGAATAACTGCTTTTCGAAGTAACACCCGTTACCGCTAAAAAGAAGCATTTCATCGGGTGTACAGGCCGAATGGTGGTAATAGTTGTCCGTACATCCCCCGTCCGCAGAGCGATTAGGGGTTCGGGATCTCTTCATTTCTTCGATGGATTTTCAGAATTGTTGGACTTGGCTCTCTCTTTCTTCAATTTCCTTACTTTTCATTATGTCACTTATGATCTTGCACGCTCTGTTCCATGATTCTTTATTTCGTGTCATCCTCAATATTATATTGTCTGGAGTTAATCCATTTCCCAAAATTGCTGGAGGTCGCTTCTGTGAGTATACCACCTCTGGCATTCAAATAAGGTGTGTTGTGGGGTATCTATTTGGTCGCAGTACATGCATACGTCGTCGTCCGAGTTGCAAAACCTGTAGGTGTAGGACTTGTACGACCCATGTCCGGACAGAAATTGGGTTGTGAAATAATTGATATTAGTAAATTTGCATTTTATCCAATCCACAATGTTAGGGATAAGTCTTCTGGTCCATGTAGCCTTGAGGACTTCGTTTTCCCACCTATTTTGCCATAATCTAATGGATTTTTCTCTCTCTTCCTTTTGTCTAGCTGGATCTTGATTAGCTTTATTTGTGTGTATTCTATATCTCTCGTCGACAAGGATATCCAAAGGGATACAGCCTGTTATAACCTGTAGAGCCTCAGCTGATACCGTTCTGTAGGCGGAGGCAACCCTTAACAAAATATTTCTTTGTGATCTGTTAATAATGTTTTTGTAGATATTGTATTGTAGTGCTGTATGCCATATTGGAGCCGCGTATAAAATGGTGGATTGCACAACTCCGTGCAATAGCTTCCTTCTGCTGGATCCTGGTCCTCCTAGGTTGGGCATTAGTCTTGTGAGAGCTGTTATCTGCCTTCCTGCCTTTTCCGTTGCTTTCCTGATGTGCGCCGTGAAACTCATTCTAGAGTCGAGCCATACACCGAGATACTTCACTTCTCTAACGGGAGTTATGGTTGTATTGTCGATCTGAAAAGTGATGCCATCTCTATTTCTCTTTCCTCTTACAATGATGGCCTCAGTTTGCTTGGTGCCAAAGTAAGCTTAAGGTCCTTAATCTTATCCTGCAGAATCTCGAGAGATATATTGGCTCTTTCCATCAGTTGCTCCCTACTTGTGGCTTTGGTTATAACTAGTAGATCATCGGTATACGCCACGGAACAGCAATCATGGGACAGTTTGGCATTCAGTAGGTCATCATATAGCAAGTTCCAGAGTAGGGGACCCATTACTGAGCCTTGTGGCACTCCCTGAGAAATCTTGTAGTCGTAAGAACCTATGGTTAAAAATCTCTGATTTAAATAGGATCCCACCAAATTTAGTAAGTATTGACTTATTCCAAGCTGTTGCAGCTTCTCCATGATAATACTTCAACTTGCCGTATTAAATGCATTAGCAATGTCTATCAATATGAGTGCGCACCATTTATTGTTACCTGCATGTGCGATGCTGATGACTTGATTAACTGCATCGACTGTGCTCCTTCCTTTAGTGAAGCCAAATTGCATATTTGACAAGTCGTTATTATCTTCGAGCTCGTTCTCAAGTCTAGCTTTTATGATATGTTCATACAACTTACCAAAAATGTCTAGCAGGCAGATCGGTCTGTACTTTTTGCTCTCGAGAGCTTCCTCACTTTTCGGGATAAGTGACACCGAGGCCTTTTTCCAACGGTCGGGAAACATTTGGGAGCTCATCAGACTGTTTATAATTTTGAGTACTTCTTGCGGGAAAAGATCAACTACTAACCAATGCCAATTCGCTGGGAGAGACTTCGGGAAATGGCACACTTTTATGGACGGGGAAATAGTCACGTACCGCAGGGAATAATAGTTTCACGATTTTTAGTTTTTCGGAAGCACATAGGTTATATGGAGTGTTTAGATGCCGAATCTTATTAGTTACAATTCTGTAACCTTGTCCCCGTACATCATTTTCCAGGTTTGTGCAAAGTTCATTCCAATGAGCCTCTTTAGACCTACTTATTTCTCTGCGCAGTTTCTTCCTTGACGCTTTATATTCGGCCTCAATATCGTCAATTCGTGTTGTATCGCTTCTGCTCCTGAGTCTAGTTAAGAGTCTCCTATTGTTAATACAGTTATCCCGGAGTTTCTGTATACGGTCGTTCCACCAGTACGGTTGTTTGGAATTCCTACCAGGGCGTATGGTACTATCCTCTTGTGCTTTTTGTATTTTGGAAATCAATTCATCTACATCGTTGAAGTGGCATGTTATACTGAGTAGGTCCTTGAACATGTGTTTATCTATACAATTTATTCCCTTGAAGCTGAGCTTTTTCTTGTATTTCTCCATTATTCCAAATTCCACGAATCGGTGCAGACTGAGGGACTCATCTGTAAGTACCTTCCAGTTTTGAGCTTGCGTGCAATTCCAGGGGTAGAAAGTGTTAGATCGATAATAGAGCTTTGACTGCCCCTAACAAAACTAGGTGTTCGGCCATCATTTTGTATTACTAGGTTCAATGAATGTATCCATCTGTCAAGGAACTTCCCTCTGTTATTTCGCCTCCTGGCCCCCAGGTCGTTGACGCAGAGTTGAAATCTCCCGCTATAATTGTTTCCTTGTTATCCAGCCTAATTTTTTGCATTATTCCATCTATATAGTTCTCGAAGCATTGAAGAGGAACGTTGGGTGATATGTAGCAATTATACATTGTGAAGTTTTGAAGTTCCAACTTGATGTAGCCAGCTCCTCGCTCATGAGCTCTAATTCGTACACTACGGTTTCTACAGTAGATCGCCACATCCAAGTTGATATCAGTGATCCATCTTTTATTTTTCTGGGTCATTTTCTTGTTCGGTTCCTGCAAGAGAATAATATCTATGTCCAATTTATCCGCCATCGCCATTGTTAAGTCCTGAGAACTGGCCCTCCGGTCTACATTAATTTGTAGAACTTTGATGTTCATAGTGGAGAGATTCTTGTGGGGTGACTACTAATGTACTGGTAGATTGAAGATCTCGGAATATATTTTTAGCTTCCTCCATCAAGGCAGTGAAACTCCTTATATCCTCGTCGTTAGTACATTCGTCATGTGGTTCAGTGGCAACTGGAGCATTTCTAGATGCTTGTCTGCTGAAATGCCCTTCTCTTGTTTTTCCCTCCTGCCTAGCTTTTTTAACGCTCTCTTAAAGGCCGGACATTTCATGGTACCTATCATGTGTCCATTTTCTTTACATATTGGCAGTACTCCTTATTGACGCAGTCTTTGTTGATGTGTCCTGCTTGTCCGTATTTGAAGCAACATCCCTGTCTCCTGGTGCTACTACATTTCTCTGCACTGTGTTCATAAGACCAGCGGTTATAGCATCTCCTGATGTCAAGCCTTCTCTCCATTTGGCACCTAACCCGACCAATTCTTAGAAGCCCCTTGCTAATGAGTTTCTCGCCGTCTTCCTTGTCCAGGGAAAGCGTCGCAGCCATGGTCTCATTGCCAGCTGGCCGTAGATCACTCAGTTTATTTCAGATTTTCCAGGGCCCTAGGCATTCCTCCACTGCCGATTTTACCTCCTCTCTATCGGTTTCTGGGTCCATACCCCTAATATGTAGAATACACTTTGAGTTGTCCGTTCCAAGTTGCCTGGCCTGGAGATCTCCATTGTCTTTTAGCATGGATTTTATCTTATTCATAGCGCTAATGTTCTTATCTATTACCATAAGGTGTTTACCATCTTTGGTTACCCTTATGGACCGAATCGCGTCTGCTCCTTCTTGGCCAGAGACTGATTCCTTCACCCTACCCAATATTTCTTTGTATGACTTGCCGATTCTGCTGATAATCATGCCAAATGTTGGCCTCTCGGCTTCAGAGAGCTTCTTTTTGGAAGTCGTGTATATTTCTACCATCGTACTAGTACCGTGGAAAACAGCTTCAACTAATTTTTGGAGTTTTTTGGTGGTCATACCTGGAGTATCGTGCAAAGCTATTCTTGCGTCATGTAGTGTTTCCGATTGCAGTTTCTTCATTTTTAACCACAAATCTTTGACCGTTGCATCGTGTCTAATCATTACAATTTTTTTGCGTATACTTGCCCGATATCTTACCCTTGTCTCTTGTTCCAGTATTTCAAATTCCTCGGTCATGTCAGCCAGTTCAGGATACTTATCCTTATATAGTCTCTAAATGCTGGACTTCATTTCTGTGTCCTTAGAATCAACAAGAACGACTTTCACAGTCTTGTCCGGTGCATTTATAGGGTTGCCTACCACCGTGTTGGTATTGGTAAAGAGCTGTTCCGACCATTCTTTATCTATGACCTGGGTTAGTTCATCTTCACTGTTCACTTCTGCAAGAGACGTTAGGGGCGGTTCGCTTTGCCCCCCCCCCATCCACCATTCAGCCTGTGTCCCTATGTCCATCACGTTTTTGTGTGTTTCCATTTTGTCGCTCTGGACATCAGTATCAAAGGTTACTCTTTCTATCGGTTCAAACCTCCTTTGCTCTAACCAATTCTGGACTGAAATTATATCGAAGGTTTGGGCGTTCTTCGTAATTTCACGAGTAAGTCTTTTATATTTTTGTTTGTGTTTTTCTCAATGGCCGCCTCAAGTTCCGTAACGAGATGTTTATTGGTCGATGAAATAAAACAATATAGTTTGTTTAAATCTTCATATATTTGAACTAATGTTCAATTTAATCTTGTTGACGCGTTTCACTAACACAGTAGCTTTGTCAAAACGAATGAAGGTAAAATATAAAAATGTCTTAATATATACAGTGCTAAATCTATTTACTAAGGTTAACAATGGTATTGAAAGAAATTACCTGGAAATTCATTCACTACAAACATTCCTAAGCTATCTTCTAGGTAAAGAGGTTCAATAAAGGAGACTGATTGATATCTATTTGGTCGTTAAGGAGATTACCTGAATATTTATTTTTGTTAATCTCTAGGGCTTCTAATAAATTTAAACTAAAGGATTTACCGACTACATGGAGAATTTCAAAATTTGGGTCGAAAATGTGTTGGTTTTCTAATAAATGATTTGAATAGTTAGAATCTAATTTTTTGTTGTCATAGCTACGTTTGTGTTCCGAAATTCTAGTTTTAAAATTTCTAAAAGTTACCGATATAAATTTTATCACAATTGTCATTACCACATTTTAATTTATAAACTCCTGATTTGTTTAATTTTGAAGATTTAGATTTATTATTTTTAATGAATTTGGATAAATTGTGATCAGTTTTAAAGGAAATATTCATGTCTAAAGTTTCTAAAAATGATTTAATTTTTTAGGATGGTGTTCCAAAGTATGTTAAGCTTTTAAATTGTCTATTATTTTTATATGAAGGGAATACTTGTTCTAAAGTCTGTTTTTTTATCTTTTTATTTATGATATTGTCAATTAAATTTGGATCGTAATTATTATTAACTGCTATTTGTTTTATGATATTTAATTCTTTGGTATAATTATTAATATTTAATGGGACTGTTAAGAGTCTGTGTATCATACTATTGAAAGCTGCTAGTTTATGACTGAATGGGTGGACCGAACTATTATGAATTGTAATATCTGTATGTGATGGTTTATGAAATATAGAAAAATCATGTTTATTATTTATATTTGAAATTGTAAGGTCTAGAAAGTCTAGCCACCCCCCCTTCCTTTTTATCCATCTCCCAACCTTTCCCTCTGGCAATCCTTTTATTGGGCTCGGAGATCACCATAATATCTATATCGTTCTTCATTGCATCTTCCAAGGCAACGTCGTGCGCCAATCTAGCCCTACCCAGGTTAAGTTGCAACACGTCGACAACGTTACCACGATTCGTTCCCCCCGCCCTTCTGTCATTAGTTACATTGTTGAAGACGATTTTTCCCTCACGCCTCCCGCATCCCGATTGATTTGGTACATATTCATTTCTATATGTGTATAACTAAAATAAAGAATCTGTGTATAAACAAAATAATATAAATATGTATAAATGAAAAATATAAATTTGTATAAATAAAATAATATGTGCAAATAAACTATGTGAGGTACTATTCGTACGTATAAGTAAAATAAAGGAATTAATAAATCTTTCCTGTGTGTAAAAAGCCCATTTATCTCATGACATGCAATATGCCGTTTTCCACAAAATATGAGGGTGTAAAAATATGAGCGTGTAAGTTATGTACATATAAATAAATACAAATAAATAAATATAAATATATATATAAATAAAAATGCGTAGTCCTAAATAAGAACCCTCCTACATCTACTACACCGATAAGACTATTACTAAAACATAAGTATGTATAGCTAACCCCTTCCCCACGTAAACTTATTCGATTGAAGATGGTGGTTTCCCGTACACCAGCTTTCTGTATGCCGGACACCCTATAGAGTCCATTCTATGACCATCCTCGTTACACACCCTACATTTGGAACCAACCTTGCACTCCTGTGCTCTATGTCCATGTCCTCCGCAGTTTAAACACTGATTGGACTTATCCTCCCCTTTACACCCATTGACGCTATGCCCATAATTTAGACATCGAAAACACCTAATCGGTACCACTCTCTCCCTGATCCTACAAGCGGACCATCCAATTTTTATAGACCTTAGATTCCTTAACCTGTCCGCCTGAGTTGGCGGAACTGCCACCAGGCACATCTGTCCCCCGAATCTATTTTCCCTCATCCCTTTTATTTCAGCCCCAGTGAGGCCCGTGAGTCTCTCCACCGACTCCTTCACCTCCTCATGAGTAACTGCCGGGTCCAGGTCGCTTATGTTAAAGACCACCTCATTCCTTTCGGTCGATATTGTCACATCCCTCATTTTATCTTTGATTGCGTCCTTTAGTTTCGCTGCTTTCGCTTCAGTCTAACAACGATGTCTCCACCGTTCGTCTTTTTTATGTTATTCACCTGTACCCCCAGGTTATACACGTTAACATTCTCCTTCATCTGTCTTAGGACCTCCGCATATGGGCGGCCCCCAGTTTTTATTAGAACTGACTCCCTCCTCTCAGTTGTCCTCCCGGCTTCCTTTACATCGCCGTGGGCTATCTTATAGTTGCCTCCCTTAGCTAAAAATTCAATCATTTTCCTAATTTCCGTGGATTAATACGTTCATGTTTTCTTTTTCTCCTGCGTTCATACTTTCAATTAATAATTGAATAGCATTAAAATTTGCCTCGCCATCATCACCTATCCTCACCACGTGGTGTTGCCAGGTTCTGGTTGCTTTCGCCGTTCTAGTGATATGTTCCACTTTATCCACCTCCCCCTCCTTCATGGTTTTCGTCATCTCCCCCAGCTCAGGAGTAAACTCCCTACCCTCCCCCTTATAGAATACTACACAGTTATTCCTTACAAGGGCCTCCTCTTCTGTCATTACGACAAGTTTCACTTTTGAGCACACCTCCTCTTCCCAGTTTTCTTTCCCCATTTTTATTAATGCCTTATATCCCCCCCTTCCTTTATAAACCCTTTAATCTGCCTTATCCTTTCCTCTTTCTTCAACTTATCCCACTCCTTTTTGCATTCAGGACATTTAGGTGTTACTGCGTTATCAGGTGTTGTCCCTGTAGTGCTCTCCACCTTCATTGCTAGGGTTTTGATTTCGCCAAGTCTCCTTTTAATTTCATGTCCGACTTCTAATTTAGTGTCCCTCATTATGCTAGTGATCTTTTCAACTTTCTTTATAATTGATTCAATGTCGATGTTCCCCTTTTCTTTCCTTTTCTCTTTTGGGTCGCTATGCTCCCTATTTTCCACCTCTACTATTACGTTATCCAGCAGTACGTTGAAGACGTTTGAGTTTTTAAACTCTTCTTCCGTATCCATACTTGTTGTTAGATCAGTCTCCTTATAAGAGTCCTTTAGCATCGTGGATGACATTATAGGCTGTTCGCCCCATTTTGCGCTTTTCCTTATGAAATCCTCCTCGTTTATATTCACATTATCCTTTTCCCCATCCTCATTATCCATGTCCTTATATTTTTTCACCGTGTTCATATCCGTGCTACTATCCAGTTCGTTTCCCGATCTATCTTCCCTCGTCCTTTTCTTTTCCCTATCCTTGTCATGTTGCATTTCTATTACCTTTTCCTCACGTACCTTAGTCGTTACTGCAAGTTCTGTTGGTTCCGAAGTCCTTGCTTCATTTTCACTTCCTTGTACTTGTATTGCTGCACTCCTGTCCAGTCTTTTCCTTAGCTTCTGCTTTAGCAGTAATTCTTCCTCGTATTTTCTCGTATCCTCCTCTTCATCTATTACTCTTTCCAGTTCCCCCACCCTATCACACTTCTCCATTACCTTATTTGTTTTTGAATTCTCCATATGAATCCCACGAGTAGGGACGAAAGACTGTCTGGCGAGGCAGTGCGCCCTTACCTCGCTAAGGCTGAATACTCTGGGAGGTCGCCAGGTATCCCAGAGGCACCGTTTCTGACTGCGTTTCGTGCAGCCATTCATCCATGGTCACGGTAGCTAACAACGAGGATTACGGGTTCTTTTTTCGAGGTTTACTCCTCTAGGCTTTTTCCACGGTTGCCTCCGGACGCAGATTTGCCAACGGGTAGACCCACACAGCTGCCTCCCCTGTGTGTGGTCTTCGAGCTGAATTGATCATCTGGGGGATATTTGAGATGCTCCATAAAGAAATTGAAGAATATGGTAGGTGGAAAGGAAGCAGAAAAGAAAGAGAGAAGAAGAAATTAAGTGATCTAGTTGGCAAGTGGAGAGAAGAGAGACATACATGCAAAACCAAAGTGAAGAGAGGTCTATTGTGTTATTATGGAAGAGTAGAAAAGAGAAGAAAGATAGAGAAAGTACATGAAATTGAAGGGTTAGTTAGAGTAGATGAGATATGATAGTCATGAAGAAAAAAGTTTTCCATCCCCTTAACTGATTGTTAGATACTCAGCAGAGGCGGGGAGGTCAGCGACGATGATTTTTTGTCTGGTTTACTCCTCTAGCCCTTTTGATCCGCGGGCGATTATTCAGAACGAATCGTTCCTATTCATCACCTATCCCCGGGGTTGGTCAGTCGTGCCTCCCTCACAGCTCTTAGGAGCGCAAGAACCATGACCGACCACTCCCCGTGGAGACACCCTATGAGCCATTGAGACGCGCCGTGTCGGGTAGGGCAACCCTCCCAGGAAACTCGCATGGAAGATTAGGGGTGGATCAGTTCCAGCCTCCTCCATCCGACTCCCCCGGGCACGGAACCTAACCTAACCTAACCTAACCCAACCTAATCTAGCCTTTTTTTTTGTGGGTGGGAAAATCTTCAAAAAGACGCCTGGGAAGAGAATCCAGGTGTGCGGATTCAACCGGATGCGTTTAGAACCCGAACCTATCAGGTTACCGGGTCATCCACTCTTTAAAGAGCCGCTCCCGATAGTCTACCAGCTAAAAACCCACCCTCTTCTCCACCAGCACACACGGTACCGTTCTCAGCGAACATATCATCGTGTGTGCCGGTTTTACACTCTTCTTCCTAGGTTTTACACTCTCCTTCCAGCACAATCGAGTGACTTGTAAACCCTAAAAACCTAAAGACAATAAGGGACATGCACATTGTATATATAGAGTAATAAACAAATAAATATATACATTCAAAAATTGGAATTAACGTATGTATAAACAGATAGACAAACACCTAAATAAAGGGAACGAACACATTGTATAGATAAAGTGGAATAAAATTAATAAATAGGTACTTACAATTAAAATTAACACATCCACAGTTCGGAATAAAGACAAACACGCAGATCACAGAGTACGAACACATTATATAAATAAAATAATAAATAAGTATTTACAGTTAAAAGCTGACACATAAACAGATATGACAAGAGCCTGCACAATCAGATAAAAGGAAAGACACTTTGTATAAATAAAATAATAAATAACCATTATGCGATTTAGAAAGACTACAATCTTTCCCTTTCCCTCTCCTTGTTTTCCTTTTTTTTCATGATTTCTGTTATGATGTCGATGACCTGGGTGTATACCTCTTTCCTCTCCATGGCGGCCTCCATAAAGGCCCTCGGTTCGAGAGATCCAATAATCATTTTCAATTGTATCTGTTCATTGCGGTATCCCGAGCACTCCGACACCACGTGCTGGGGGTCATCCGTCACACCGCACTCGAGGCACAGATCGTCCCCAGTTTTCTTTATTCCAAAAGTGTACTTTCTGAACGATCCATGCCCCGTCAAAAACTGTGTGAAAAAGTAATTTGTGCGGCGGGGCGCACATTTGTACCATCCCGCCACACTTGGTATCAGGGTCCTCGTCCATTCCGCCTTGGATCTCTCGTTTTGCCACTCTCGCTGCCATCTGTCTAAACTTTTATTCCTCTCCTCCCTCCTTGTTTGTTCATTGATATTTCTAGTTTTATACGTCCTAACCCTCTCATCCACCATTATGTGTATCGGGATTGTTCCCGATATTACCTGCAGTGCGATTGTTGAGGTTGTTCTATACTCACTGCAGACTCTGAGCAGCGGTTTTCTCTGCGCTCTTGTCAACATGTCTCTATACTTTTGTTTCGATAGGACCTCGTGCCAAACCGGGGCCCCGTATAGAATTATTGAGTGTATTACATCAAGCAAGGCTTTCCTCTTTTGTGTGCCGGGCCCCCCTACATTAGGCATGATCTTCTGGAGCGTTGTGGTCCTATCCTCTGCCTTAGCAACCGCTGCTTCCACGTGCTTCGAGAAAGTTAGGCCTGTATCGAACGTTACACCCAGGTATTTCGCTGTTTTTTGCGGCTGTATCCTGTTCCCCCGCACTTAAATTGGATACCGTCCCTATTCCTTGGGCCTCTCAATATGACTACTTCCGTTTTATCTACTGCGAGTTGTAGGTCCATAGACTCTATCCATTTTTTTATTCTTTTGATTGCTTTATTTGTAGCTTCTATTATGCCCCAATTCGTACTGTCTTCCACAATAATCGCCAGGTCATCTGCGTATGCGATCGTTTTGGCACCATCATTTAACTTTAATTCGAGTACCTCATTGTATAGAACGTTCCACAGGGTGGGTCCAAGGACCGACCCTTGGGGCACTCCGGCCGTTATCTTCATATTGTACCTTCTCGATACGCATACGCTTCTATCTGTTAGGTAGTCCTTGACTGTGTTAACTAGGTATGCTGTAATCTCCATTTGTTCTAGTCTATCCACTATCAGACTCCAGATTGCCGTATTGAATGCGTTTTTTATGTCCAAAAGGACAAGAACTACCCACCTCTTTTTCGACGACTTCGCCGCCTCTTGAACCCATTTGGCTGCGTCGACCGCTGAGCGGCCCTTGCGGAAGCCATATTGTTGTTCGGATAGAGCCCCCTTACTGTCCAGGAATTCCTCTAGTCGCGTTTTGATTAGCGTTTTGTAGTATTTTCCCAGACAGTCAAGTAGACAAATCGGCCTATATGAGGCCGATGAATTGGGGGGTTTCCCAGGTTTCAACAGAAGAACCAGATTTGCGATTTTTAGTTCCCCAGTCTTGTCTCCGCAGTAGATCGTTGAATATTTCTTTCATCGATCCCGGTTTCAGATTGACTAGCAACTTCATTGCCTCCGGTGGCAGGCCATCTGGACCGGGAGCTTTCCTGGATTTGATTGCTTCACCAGCGGTTTTTATTTCATTCTCGGTAAATAGTTCTATTCCGGCAGTGGCTCTCCTTTCAAAAGTTATTTCGTTCTTCTTTGGAAAAAGAAGAGTCGCCGCTTCCAACCGCTGGTCTTCATTTAGTTTGTATGGGGCGACAGTCTTTAGCTTCTTTGTTATTATCTAATATGCATCGCCCCATATGTCGTTTTCCAGGGCGTCACAGATTTCCTGCCACTTCTTTTTTTTTCTCGTTTTTTATTGCTTTATTTAGTACTTTTTTATGTTTTTTATATTCTTCTCTGCAACTTGTTTTGGTGTCTATACCGCTTCTGGCATACATTCTTCTGGATCGAAGGCATTTTTCTCTTAGTTCTTGTATCTCGTCATTCCACCAATAAGGAACATGTCTTACTATGTTTTTATTTTCTTTAGAGTTACTGACTGCTTTCTTCAGTACTGACTGCAGTTGTGCGTAGTTCACCACTTTCATTTCTTCCAGTTCATTCTTGAAGGTGTTATAATTAAATGTGTAATATAGACTTCTTTTCTTTGGCAAATTTGCTGTCTTTATCTCGAAAGTGATGAACCTGTGGTGGGTAAAAACCTGTTCATCGAGGACATCCCAGTTTACTATCTTCCTGGACGGCCCTGCGCTCGCAAGGGTCACATCGATGTGACTCTTGGAAGCTCCTCTGACAAAAGTCGCTTTTCCATTATTTATTGGTATCACATCTCGCTGGGCCATCCATTCATTCCAAAGATCCCCCCGCTCATCATTAGCAGGGGATCCCCACTGGATTGACTTCGCGTTGATGTCCCCGATGATGATGATATTTTTACACTTCTCAGCAGTGCTCATGATCGCCGCAGCTTGTCTTTCATATTCTTTTTTCTTTACATTGGGGGAGATATAGCATGCTATGAGAGTGGTTTCCTTAAGTTCGATTATTATGTAGCCCGCTTTTGTCGTTACGTTTCTCACCCCAATGTCCTTATTGCGAAAGAGCACTGCTACGTTTTTGGTTTTGTCCTGTACCCACCCACTACCTGCAGTCAGGTGTTTATTGGGTTCTAGAATGACGAGAACGTCTATATCTAGCTTTGTTGCTTTAACATGGACAAGGTCATGAGCGGCCTTTGCCCTGCCCACGTTCACTTGTAACACTTTTATGCCGAATCGATGACTGAGAGCCATTTTAGTGTGTTAACCATAGCCTACAACGTAATACATAAATAAATAAGTATAACAAATAAATTAATAAATAAATAAATAAATAAATAAATAAATAAATAAATAAATAAATAAATAAATAAATAAATAAATAAATAAATAAGTGAATAAATAAACAGATAAATAAATAAATATGATACACAAATATATAAAATAAGTAAATGAGTGTATAAACACGTTAAAATTGTATAAGTACATACACAAATTAAAATTACCTGAGAAAATAGATAAAATAAACGAATGAACAAATAAACATGTTAAAACTGTATATATACGTACACCAATTAAAATTAAATAAATAGATAAAACAGACGACACGGACATGCATTGTGTATATATATAAGACACATAAACATAACATCTGTATATATATAAAAAAACACTTACATGTAGAATTCCAATAAAGGAATCTCACCTCTAACTCTAACTCTGAGTGGATGGACGAGGATTGCCTTCATTAATCATTTTGGTCCCCCTTATCTCTTCCGTATTCCATTGCCCTATACATGGGGCAACTCATAGTATTCATCCGGTGCCCCTCCTCCTGGCAGGAGAGGCACCGCGGTTCGCTCTTACATTCCTGCGCTCGGTGCCCCTCTTTAAAGCATTGGAAGCACCTTCTACTCCTGTCTGGGCCCTTGCACTGGTAGGTGCTGTGCCCGTATTCCAGGCACTTATAACACCTTACGGGGGTAAATATTTCTTTTACCTCGCAATTGGTCCAGTTAATTTTGATGTAGCGATACCCCCGCATTGTGTTCGCTTTCTCGGCCCTCACCGCCACCGTTCCAATTTGAGCTCCCCATCTGCTCTCTCTGATGATCTTCACTGTTATGTCCCTTTCCCTAATCCCCGTCCATTCACTCACCGCTCTTCCTAGTTCTTCCGCGTTCACTGATGGGTCCATGTCCAGAATATTGAAAATTACCTCCCTATTTCTTACCGCCATTGTTAAACCCCCCACCTTTTCCTGTAGTTCACCCTTTAGCTTTTCAGCAGCCCCCCTTCCTTTTAGTCTGACCAGCAGATCTCCCCCATTTGTTTTATTAACGTTCTCGACCCTGATCCCCAACTCCTGTACGTTTACCTGTGTTTTCATCTTTTTCAGAACGTCGGTATAGGTTATACCGCCCGTCCTGATTAACAGAGCTTTCCGATTCGTAGGAGTATTTATCATCTCATTTCCCCTTACCAACACCTTCCACTTTGTTTTTTCATCCTTTTGGAATTCAAGTACTTTCCGCACCCGCCCCTTATCTATCCCTTCCCCCACTATCACTTTTATTTCGCTTAATTTGTCCTTCATTATTTCTCCCTGTTCTTTGATGCAGTTGTATAAGTGCTCGTCGTCATCTACCTCTTTTATGCGTACGACGTACGTGCTCCAGGTTTTGACAAACTTGGAGGTCCTTATGCTATTTTCTATAACTTCACATTGTCCTTCCTCGCAGCTGTCCATCGCCGCTGTCCTTTCCTCAGCCTTCTACACCGCCGCCTGTACATGCGCTGCGGAGGTCAAGCGTTTTTTGCAGTGCGATAGTCCTGTCCCCAATATTAAAAACAATCCTTTCTCTGTCCCTAGGTTGTTCTTCCTCAGTCATTTTTATATTTTGCCGATCGCCCTGTTCCCTCTCTCGACGATATCATGCTTTGCGGTACCCTCTATAATAATGGCCAGGTCATCCGCGTAGGCTATTAGGCTTGTCCCCTGATCCAAATTTAACTTCAGAACACCATTATACAGGATGTTCCACAGTGTAGGTCCGAGACCGACCCCTGTGGTACCCCCGCCGTCAGCATCATGTCATTATTCGCGGTCACGTGTAATGCCCTATCCAATAGATAGTCCGCCACTATGTTCCTTAGGTACCCCGACACGCTCCCCTTCCTCAGGATCTCTAGGATAATGTCCCAGTTCGCCGAGTTGAACGCGTTTTGGATATCCAACAATATCATGGCTACATATCCCTTCTTCCTTGCTCGCGCTACCTCCTTCACTCTCAGGACTGCGTCTGTCGTCGAACGACCCTTTCTGAAACCATATTGGTTGTCAGCAATCATGGCAGTATCATTTGTGAATTCTTGTAGTCTGTTTTTTACCATTATTTCATATAATTTGCCGATTGTATTAATGAGGCATATGGGCCTATATGATGACGCATCCTCTGCAACTTTGCCTGGTTTCAGTAGCAGTACGAGTCTCGCTGCTTTTAACGGACTGGGGAAGATTTGTTTCTGTGGGAGGTCGTTTGTCATTTCCAGTAAAAGCTTTGGGAATATTCTCTTACCAGTAACTTAATAGTTTCTGGTGACATACCGTCCGGACCTGGGTCTCTTCCTCCCTTAAGTGTATCCGTGGCAGTGAACAATTCCGACTCAATAAAGGGTGGTCCCTATGGCTCTTCAGTCCTCTGCCTCGCTTTGTTTTTCCTTTTAGGAAGAAGAAATTCAGCTACCTCCCACCTCTTTCTTCATCTATCCTATATGGGGTCGCTATCCTCAGCGAGCGTATCGTAAATCTATATGCGCCCCCCCCCAAATATAATGTTCTAGGGCATCACATCCACCTTTCCTTTTTTGATTTTTTTATGGCCGCGCGTAGTTGACCCCTTTGCTCCTTGAAAGATTTCCTTTCGTTTTCTCCCTCCCCTTTTGCAGCGGGTGAACCTTCTTCTCTCGTGAATGCTTATTTCTCTTAGTCTGCCTATTTCTTCTGTCCACCAGTAAGGCCGACAATCTTTGGTTTTCCCCTTCACTAATGATTCTTTATGTGCATATTTTTGATCTTATTGTAGGTGTCAAAATTCTCGTGTGTGATGCTTCTGATTTTTTCTCTAAAACGGGAGGTATTTAGGGTTCTTTCCACTCTATCCATGTACGGCTTATTTTTTGTGGTGATTTCATATTTAATAAACTTATGAAAAGTGAATATGTTTTCATCCAACACATCCCAATCCCTCATCCTCTTAGATACCCTTTCACTGGCGATCGTCACGTCTATGTGTGAGCGTGACTTTCCTCTTTCAAAGGTCGCCTTATTATTATTTATAACCTGAAGGCTATAATGGGCAATCCACTCTTCCCAATTCATGAGTGGTGAGGGATCTCCATTGAACCTAACCTAACCTTTTTTTGCGGGTGGAAAAATATTCAAAAGACTCCTGGGAAGAAATCCCAGGTATGCGGATTCAATCGGGTGCGTTTAGAACCCGAACCTATCAGGTTACTGGGTCATCCACTTTTTAAAGAGCCGCACCCGATCGCCTACCAGCTAAAAACCCACCTTTTTCTCCACCGGCACACGGTACTTTTCTTAGCAAACATCTCGTCGTGCGGCTGGTATCCTCCTGCTCCCTCGTTTCCTAGATGGGATAAGGGAAAGTTTGTATATATATATATATATATATATATATATATATATATATATATATATTTCTATCAAATTCGAGCCACTAGTTAAATAGTAGTATACTGAGCCACCCATAAAGATTTATTGAAAATCTTGTTTGAAGCCATGTATTTCATGTATAAGCTTAGACGTGAATGTTTATTTAAATATATACCCAAAATAAGCTTTTATTACATAAAATTTTCTTTTAAACATATACCCACCTTTTCATACAATCCTGAACCACTAGAATCTTCTATCGAAACTGAACCAAATATACAAATTTATCGATTTGAGTTAGCAGCCCCGAGCCACGCGTTGTTGCCAAATTGTTTATATTTTTAGTGAGAGGAAACATTATATATGTTCTTATTCAATTCAATAACCAACTTATATTATGCACTTATTAGTGTATTTGGGTTTTAGATACTTTGGACGTGAAAATATATTATTTTATTATTACAAAAAATATAAGCTTAAGCAAATATATCGAATACATGTTTACAAATCAATCGGTATATTTAGTTTTCCTGTCTAAAAGTTATATACAACAGCTTTTATTGATGTCCATTTTCTATTTTCAAATAAGCCGAGATATTCCTGCATAAACATATTAACTTCAATTTGCTTAGGAGCTCTTTTTTTATTTGCTCAGCAAAATATTTGGCAATAATTTTTTCTGCTCTAATGACCCAGACTGCTTGACAGAAATACTCTTCGATTTTTTTTGGACACTTTCCACATTTGAATTTGGTGTCGTCTCATAATTTGAAATACTAGCCGGGTCATCAGGTATTTGTTCGTTAATCAAGTCTTCCAAGCCACAATTTTCAGAAATAGGATTTAAATCAATGTTTATACTATTCAAGTCTAAACCTTTATATTTTTCTAATCCTCCTTCAGTTGCAAGAAGCAGCAATTTTGAAATTTTCGATGTCTGATAGGTGCTATCAGAGAGCCTATAAAAATTACAATGTGTTTGTAGGGTATGCCCCATGAATCGAGAAAGTTGTTCTAAATCACGCTCGGAAAATTGAAGCAGCTGAGTTACAGTTGCTAAGTGTTTGCGTAGCCTAACAGCACTTATTTATTTTGGATTCTGAACACCACATTTTTCAGCATATTTGTACAACACTTTTGTACCATCTAGGAAATTTTTGCCTGAGGTATGAAAAATATAATCATTGTTTTCAATGAAATTGCTCCTAACTTTTACCAGTAAATCGAATTGTTTTCTCATACCCTGAGAAAGTAAAATAGGAACACCCCGCCCTCTTTTACCCCTTATTACCATACGGCTACATGAAGTTAGTAAAAATTTTTCTGTTTCGGTCAAACAATCATCAAATTCAGATTTATTGACTTATATGTTTCTACTTTAATTTGTGCCACTTCAGCAGGTCGCCTTCTATTCATTACTATGATCTGGCAGTATAATATTTCTTTTAGAGAATTGTAAGCCAATTCATCTTTTTTGTTTTTGTTGAGCTTTTCAAAGTTGCCTTGAGCTATATTCTCTAAATATATTTTTAGTTTCTTGAGGTCTGATGTTAGTGGTATTAATTCCTCTTTGTTCCATTTATTGGTACTTAAGTCTAAGCTAGCTTGATCAGAAATCTCATTGGCCCACTGAGATTCTATCAGGGTTTTCAGGATTTTAATTTCTTTTCTTCGAGTTTCTGTGTTGGACTCCTGAAGTAGCTGAATACACGCCAAGTCACAGCATTTTTTTAATAGCGTCCCAAAATTTACAGCAACTGTGGGTGATTCATATACATCATTTTTCTCATTATATCCTCCTATAATATTAACTCCTCATATAGTTTTTTTGAAAAGTGTTGGACGTAATAAGTCAAGAAAACCTTTGATATTATCGTCCGATTCATTAGAAAGCTGCAACAATTTGGCCAAATTTCTAACACTTGTTCTTACAAAGTCCCAGTTCCCTTTACATTTTCTTCCTTTCATGTAAGAATATGCGAAATTGCATATCAAAGGGTCCTTTTTTGCCGTTAAACTGACATCATCGGCCCTCATTCTGGGAAACAACTCTTTCTGTAACAGTTCATATCGTGCTTAAATTTTCCTAAAAGTAATGCAGTTTGGCCCTCACTTTGAGAGTTTTACCTTCCACCTTGCGCTGATGGTAACTTGCTATCGCAAATCTTTGTGTGTCGATACAACCTTTCTTTTTATAAAAACCCAAACAATGGGGACAGGGAAGAAATTCATTGCTGCTTGATATAATTCCTGATAGTACTCGTCTCACTGGTCTTAACTGCAATGTGGATCGGTTTTTGACATAATTCCCTCTTTTTCCCAATACTCTTAATGCTTGTGGGCTATCCGTTGACTTGCTTTCATATGAGAGTAGACGCTGGACTTCAATCTCATTTTGGTGCCAAGTACTCAGGTGTCTCGAAAAATGGGGAACATCCTTGTCACAAAAAAAACAAAATGTCTTTTTATCTTTATAATGCTTTTTTTTGGTACTTTCTACTTCTTCCTGAAAAAAATTAAGAGCATAAAACAATTTAATGAAAAATCTTAAAAATGAAAACATATAGATGATTAGATGATCATTGAAATAATTCAAAAAGATAAAAACTTCAATCAAAATATTATAATAGTGGAAGTATTTTCAAGATATTTGTTTTCAATTACTGACGGCGTATATTTTTGATTTGATATTTGACGTCTGTGAGTAATTTGTTCATCTCTGTCCGGCTTTGAAATATATAATGAAATTGCTACATATAATACAATTTCCTCATAATTTTAAAGGCTGCTTATATGGGGCATAACTGATATTTGTTTAAGTCCCGGACCACACTATTTTCGTCGCATTTCAATTGTGAATGTGAATAATTATAGTTATTATTCAAATGTAATAATATTAATAATAATACCTACTTCACAATAATTGTCAATATCCTTTTTAGTTGACTCCTTCAATTCTATTGAAATTTCAATTTCTAAAGAATTCTCTAGCGCTGTCTGAGAGGCTTTATTATTATTATTTGAGATGGTAGCCTGAAAATAACAAAAAAAATATTGTAGAATGATATTGATACAGCAGCATTATGCTTGTTAACAATGTAATGCTCAGTCCAGCAGTCCTTTGGCACTGATAGTATACCCACCTCATTAGTATCACTCGTATCACTGGAATCATTGGAGAAAGATACTAAGTTATTATTTACGCTCTCTCCTGAAGCATAAGAATCATATTTTGTGTTCTCATTCTCGTCGCCCTGATTCTCAAAGTTAAAAATACCATTTATGGCAGTACTATTAGTCGGTTCCGTATTATTTTGTTTTTTTGAATCTATTTCGGTAATAGCCACAAAGTCGGTTTCATTTTGCCTTAATACATATTGGGATAAGACGTTAATTTTTTTCGGGTTAGAAATATGACTCTGAGGTATTTCCGGTAATTCTGATGAAATATTTGCTATCTGAAAATAATATTACTTTCATAAAATGTTTGTCAGTATAACAAAAGATTATCATAATTATCATAATGTGTATAAATTTGAGAAAATTTAAAAAATAACATGTACTTGCCTCTCTGATATTACTTTTTTCACTGAATTTATTGGAATCAGAATGGAAATTGTTTCCACTCTCTTCGGAACAGTTGACGTGATTTTTTGAAACGGGAAAACTATCAGCTTCAACAGATAAATGCGCAACAGCTTCTTTGGGAGGAACTACAATTAACGGTAATTGAAAATGATTCTCTGTTTTGGTAATTTTGTTATCTTTGTTTTGATCTTCACATTTTAGTTTCTTTAGGTTCCTTGTAGAGCTCATTGCTTTTTTATTGTTTTTCGGTACACACATATTTTCTGTGCGATTTTTTGAATCTTGTGCATTGTAAAACTTGTCTTTTAATATATGCGGTTCCACTTCTATCACCCAATTTGAAATTGGATCAAACCCTTCAAAACTTTTATTGAAGTCTGATACTGCCCATTCAGAAACATCATTATCGTTTGGTGGTATTTCTGTAATGAATAATGCAAAAGAAAAAATGTTACTGAGAAATCATAACTTTACTAGGTTAACCAAGCTATCATGTGGAAAACACATTGGCGATTTTTTTGTATAGCCACATCGTTAATCTGATAATTGGTACAACGATCAATGGCTAAAATTATGGAATGAAATTACAGTTATTTGAAAAAATTAAAAATACGCTATTGTGATAATGTTATATTTAAAATTCATTCTGAATTTTTTGCTCGATAGAAAGATATAATTCAATTTTTTTCATTAGCTCAAGTCACTAACAAACAAAACTTACTTTACTTACTTCAATACAAAAAACGCGTGACTTTCAAACTACTAACTCGAAATACTCTTTTTAAAAACGTTTATTTTACAAAATGATAGTTCTACGAACTACGTTAAACAACATGAAATCTAGTAACTGACTAACTTTATTTACAACAAGTAATTTTATATATATATATATATATATATATATATAATATTTGTGCTGAGTACGGGGTCTTCATCTTATACCGTGGAACAGCAACTCATCGGTTTCTATGGGAATCGTTGATATAATTCCTCCCCTCGTAAATTCAACTTACGCAGCTAGCGAGGAAGTTGAACGGTTGAGTGGTCCACCTGGGATGGTTTCTTTGCAGCTGTGCAGTACTTCGATGCCCATTTTTTGTATATACAGAATACAAAAATAAAAATTAACAATAAATAAATTAATAAGGTCCATAAGCTGGGGGTTTTTGAGACTTGTCCGAATGTTAATTGAGGTTGATTTTCTACAAATTTACTTTTTAGTGGTTGAAGATCGTCTAGTTCTGCTTCCTCCAAATGAAAGTCGAGGTTTAATGTGGTTGGGCGAAAGGTACTGTTGTCTAGATTTAATAGTAGTATCGGCTGGCTGAAGCTACTATAGAGTTGTTGGTTATTTATGACTGTGTGATGAGCTACTACTTGGCATCTCAAAGGAATTTCTAAGAGATAAGTACCCGCTGTAAGATTCTTGGTTTCCTCCTGATTTGGACATTTGAAATTTGCTGTATCCTGGAATGGAATGATGTACAACCAGTGGAAATTGTTTAGTTGTTTCAGAAATGGCTTCGACAATTGAAATTTGGTTTTATCGAAGGTGAAAGTGCGTTTCATTTCAAGTAAATTTATTTCACAAGGCCTTTCTTCTTGAATTTCCTGCAGGTCTATTCTCGGGCAGACATACTGCTGAGGGAGAATCTCTTTGCAAGGTTTGCTTGAATACGCGAAGTTGACACCATTCATAATTAAAAATTTATTCTGAGGTATTATCACCTTAAACTGACTCCCTTCTAGTATTGGAGCCGAAAATAAATGGTAGTAATCAATAACTTTGGGATATGTTATAGGAATTTTTAAAATATATGTAATTTTATTATTATATGAGTAGCAATCAATTTTAATTAATTTTTCATAGAGTAAAATTTTATCGAATTCTATTTCTAAGGGCAATTCGTTTTTTGTAAATATGTTCTCCAAATTCTTTAATTGTTTAAATAAATCAGAAGTTTTAATTATGCTTGGATGCATCACTTGAAGTTTAGCAAATGTAATTGAATTTTCAATATCATTTAGAACCGAATTAATCAATTCATACAGATATATGATTAAGCTAATAGCGATCTTAATATGTGCATAATATTCGTAATTTGCTTGTCTGTTGATTAAATTATGGATAAATTTAATTTTTGTTTCCAAAATTTGTTCGTTATTGGTTATTTGTTCGATGGTTCTATTACATTTATCAATGAGCGAGACTGATAATGAATTTTGATTTCTTATACTACTAGCTAAATTATTTTGTAATTCTTTGATGAGAGTTTCAAATCTTTCTCCATCGCTAGAATCTAAATTTCCAGTGATAGATTTTAAGATTGATCCTATGCCGTTTATAAGGCCTCTTTTAGTTCTTGAAGGATGGGGTAACATTTCTGCTAGCTTATCGTTAATCTTGGTTTCTGTGAAGTCAAGCAATTTACAATAATTTGAGAGATCGTTAGCGTATTGTATGTTTTGAACAGCAAAGGCCCTAATTTTTGTGGCTTGAATTTGTAATTTATTTATTTCTAAAATAATTGGGTTCAAATCATAATAGTGTATAAGTCCATAACTGTACATTTCAATTTTTACGGTTCCTAACTTAAAGGGTAGCAACCCGGGATTGTTAACTAGATTTCTAATTGTTATTTTATTTTGGAGTTCCATAGTTCCAGAAAATCTGAAATAAAGCAAAATTCTACATTCTAAATGATTGTCTTAATATTACGTGTGAAAGTTGTGTAAAAGTATCGTACATAATTTTCTATTTTCACGTTTTTTCCGGGGACGTTTCAAGTTGTCCATATGTACCTTATCTCTATTTTCAGTTGAAGCTGTTTTATTTGCAAGGTTGACGGTTTTTAGTTTGATTGGTAAAGTGTACTTATTAGCGTGTTTTTGTCGTATGTGTTTTCTTACATATACTTTTTGATTAGGTTTAAATATTTCCGGTTTGTCTCGGTTTGTATTTAGTTTAGAAGTAATTTTTTCTATTCGATTAATTAAGTCGGAATTAATTTTTGAGTACAATAATTTTGTTTTTTCTTTGTGATTGTTGATGTAATCATTTAAGAGTTTTATTTATGTCAATGTCATAAACATCATTATTATTAATATGTCCGTTGACTATATCTGTCGGTTTCATTTTTGTACTGGAATGAATCCAATGATTGTAAGCAAGTATAGCATATAACATTTTCATTTTAACTGGGGTTTTTGAGAAACCTTTAGTATTTAGGAGTCGTATATGTTCTATTAGAGTTGAATGGAGTCTTTCTATTTGTCCGTTGGATTGAGGATGATTGGGAGAGGTAAAATGAACTTGAATTTTATGAAGGCTCAGTAGTTCTGTTAATACGAAATTTTTGAATTCTGTGCCATTGTCAACTATGATTTGTTTCGTTATGCCGTGATGAGAGAAGAATTTGATAAGATTGTCTACCACTTCTGTACCAGAGGCAGAATTTATGTGATATGCTTGAGCGTATTTAGAAGAGCTATCAATAATAGTTAAAAATTTTGTTTGTTCGATCGTGAAAGAATCTAAATGAATAATTTCGAATGGATTCGAGACGGTTGGGGTGATATTTAATTGCATATGTACAGGATTTCGTTCATATTTACTTTGATGGCAAATTTGACATTCGTTTATAAATGTTTGTACGGATTCTTTTAGGTTAGGCCAATAATATTTTTCTTTTAATCTTAAATAAGTTTCATCTATTCCTCGATTTGATTTTCCTTCGTGATAGCTTTGTATGATAGTTTTGATCTCTTCTTGATCTGTTACATCTATTAATTTTGTGGTACAACGTTTTAATTGGATTGAATTTGATCTGAAATATTTTTGTAATATTGTCGAAAATGGTTCGTACAATTCGGGGCTTTCGAAATAAACGTGATATTGAATATTTGGTGAAATAAATTCTTTAATAAAATTGATAATGTCTTGTTCTAGGTTATTTTTTGATATTTGCACAGTTATTTGTTTCTTTTTCTCAAATAATATTCTAACGTTAGGTTTCGCTGGAGAATGTAAAACGGAACTAATTATAATTTGATTTTGTCCGACGTTAACTGCGCATTTTGCGATAGGGATACCTATTACCGGATTTTCTTCAACATTAGAATGAATCGTAATAAGAGACTCGTTTTCGTTTACAATGATTCTATCGTCGTTGGGTTCATTTTGACGATCAGGTGTTATCTGCTGTAATGCAGAGTCAGGATTGTTGTCACTTGAGTTTGTTGTCGACAAATTTTCATTGTCTAGGTCAGCGTCGGGATTTACTATCAGGGATATAGTTGGAAATTTTTAGTTGATTTTCAACTGTAAATGGCGAAGGTGTATTAATACTTCGTTGTGATTGAGACGGAATTGGTTCATTGCTAAAATTCATATCGCGGTTCAAAACATCGTCAACATTTTTCCAAAAATGTTCATCATTAAGAATTTCGTTCGTTTCTTTAGTATTTATTTCTATTCTAGATAATGCATCCGCATTAGTATTAAGGCTTCCACGTTTATATAATCAAATTCATCTAATTTAATTCGCCATCTAATGAGTTTAGAATTTGGGTCTTTTAGAGAAAAAAGCCATTGAAGTGGTTTGTGATCACAAACAATGGTCAATTTTTTGCCATATAAATAAGGTCGGAAATATTTGGTGGCCCATACAATGGCCAAAAGTTCTTTTTCTGTGGTATCATAATTGCGTTCAGAATCGTTAAGGGTTCGAGATGCGTAAGCGATTGGAAGATCTTTTCCGATAGGACCTTGAGAAATCACTGCACCGAGTGCTACATTACTGGCGTCTGTGGTCAAGTTGAAAGGTTTCGTGAAGTCGGGATACTGGAAAATTGGGTCATTGGTCAGAATATTTTTGCATGTTTCGAAGCATGATAAGAATTCGTCATTGTGTTCGATTGTCGCGCCCTTTTTTAGTCATTTTGTCAGTGGTTTCGTCAAGTGGGCGAAGTTTTTTATAAAACGTCTATAATATCCCATCAGTCCCAAAAATCCTTTGATTTGTTTAGTAGTTTTGGGTATAGGGTAATCTTTGATGGCTTTAATTTTATCTGAGTTGCATTTCACTCCAGAAGGGGTGACTACATGTCCGAGATAAGCTACTTCTTTTCTCAGGAATTCCGATTTATCTAATTGAATCTTGAAATTAGATTCTCTAAGTCGATCAAATACACATTTTAGTCTCTCTATATGCCCCTGTAATGAAGTGGAAAAAACGATTATATCGTCAAGGTATACAAGGCATTTTTCATTTTGTATGCCTCGTAGTATATTGTCCATTGCCCGCTGGAAGGTAGCTGGGGCATTTTTCAAACCGAATGGCATCCGGAGGAACTCCCAGTGTCCGGATTCGGTGCTGAAAGCTGTTTTCTCTATATCTTTTTCAGCCATCTCTAGCTGATGAAAACCTGAAGCTAGATCCAAAGTTGTAAATTATTGGCATCTACCTAACTTGTCTAATAAGTCCGTTATATTAAGAAGTGGGTACTTGTCATCAATAGTTTTTTCGTTAAGACGTCTATAGTGTATGACTACACGAAATTTGGCTTTCCCAGAAGCGTCTTGTTTCTTGGGTATGACCCAAATTGGCACATTCCAGGCACTTGAGCTTGGTCGGATAATTTTATGTTCAAGTAATTTCTGAATTTGTTTATCTACTTCTTTTTTGTACACAAAAGGATATCGATAAGTTTTAGCGTAAACAGGAATCTCGTCGGTGGTTCGTATTTCATGTTTAATTTTGTTCGTAAAATGGTGTGTTTTCGTTATAAAATATGTCAGAATATTCGGAACAAAGTTTAAGTATTTTGGATTTTTCCTCGTCGTTCAAGTGATCTGTTCTAATATTATTTAAATCTAAAGTTTGTGTAGAAGTGTCTTCTAGGTTATTCAATTCGAAATTTTTAAAAGCATTGTTATCAAATTTTTCTACAGGAAATGGTTAAAAAAACTCAATTTAAGTGGATTTGTTGTGATATTTAGAATTGTAGTAATGGCTTCTCCATTTCCTGCAATTGATAGCGATTCTGGTATTTCACAACCATGAAATTTTCTATGTGGAATGATGATTTCACCATTTTTTATACTTGTTTTTATTTTGATAACTTTTTCAGTTCTAGGTTCGATAGTAATAGAGTTTATATCTTTCTGAGTTTTATGAAAATTTAATTTAATTTTACTATGTGGAGTTATTAACCATCCACTAGAAAAGTTTATGTTGGCTTTCAATAATTTCAAGTTATCTAGGCCAATAAGTCCTTGGAATACACTATGGAATTTGAATACATAGAATTTGAGGTTTAAATTATCAGACAAATTGAAAATTTTTGAAGAATTAGAGTGCTAGATTTATGGGAAGATTCTTGAAAAACTGATTTCACTGTAAATGGGTCATGAGTCAGGTTATCTGAAAAATATTCAAATGCAATTTCGGGATCTATGAAGGATTTTGATGATCCAGAATCTATTAAAAGTTTGATATTATACTCGGGGAATATTATATAAGGCAATTCACTATTATTACTTAAATTTAGTGGAATTGATTCGGGGGCTATGTTTTCTCTTAATTCTGAGGCGTTTCGTGAAAATTTATAGAATCTTGATTTGAGGAATCATAATAATCATTATTGTTATGTTCTTCAAATTGATATTGCTCGTTTTCAGAATATGAATGATCAGGATAATAATATTGTTCAGTTTTCTCGTCTTGAATATCAGCATTAAATAATTCCTTGGCTATAAAATTATTTTGTGGTCGAGAATTTCGGAAATGATTTTGATTTGAAGGGCCTGGGTATGAGTTTCTAATAGCTGAACTCATTGGGTGATTTTTTACTGTATTTCTTGTGGAAATACTCATGGGTGTTGGTTTTGGTAAGTTTAAATTTTGATTTGCTTTGAATGCATTATGGCTCTGTTGAGGTTTGAAGACTTGAGAATTCGTAGGAAAACGTTGGGGTTGTCTTGGAGTAATAGGGCCAACAGGTATAGGTTGAGATGGAAATGATCTCTGTGCTCTAGAGAAATTATTAGGTGTATGAGTATTAAATTGAACTGGATTACTGTTAAAATTCTGTCGTTGTACAAAAGGCTTACCAGAGTATTGCGATTGCTTTATATTTGTTTTATGAGTGAAATTTTGGAAATAATGTACATTGTCTTCTTTTAAAACATATTGTAAAGCTTCGGCTAAATTATTTGGTTTCATGCATCTAATAGTTGTACCTAACGGTTCTTTAAGTCCTGATAAAAATGTTGTTAAAGCTACATTATTATAAAAATTTCTTTTTAAAATTTTTGAGTCATTTTCGATTTCATGAACGTCTACATAACTACACAAAAGATTGAGAATGTTTTAAACTCTATCATAGAATTGCTGTGGTTTTTCATTTGATTGTTGTCTCATCATTACTAAATCCCTATTTAGACAAGTTTCGTCTCTCTGATCTGCGAAATTTCTCGTTAAAACATCTCTTAACTCGTTCCAAGTAGATACATTTTGTATATTTACGACTAATTTAGCATTACCAGTTAACTTAGATATTAGACAATTCAATAAATACACATTTTGGAAACAATTTGGTGTGTCTATTCTGTAAAATGAATCAATTAATGATTTACAGACACTTAGATATCTGTTCAAATCATTTGGATTGCCATCGAAATCTGGCACACATTTTAGATATTCTGGTCTAAATTCGGCCATGATTAAATTATTATTAATTGAACTTTGATTTAAAATTACTGAGTCAGTTGAAGGATCTAATTTCAAACTTTGAAGAATGTTTGATAATTGGTCAACTTCAGACATAAAAATTTATTGTACTTACAGTAATAATAGCAGAAATATTTCAAGCATTCCTATAGAGATATACTCCGGCTCGGCAATTTTTGTCTTCCTCAGATGAATATCTCTGCAAAATTGGACTATTGTCGTTCCAATTCCCGTTGATGGACTTCTTCGTGCTTGGGATCGTTTCGGTGTGTGATACACTGGGTTTCCTGACGTTCTAGGAGCCACTCTTAACTTCCACTTGCACAAAACAACTAAGTCCGTAGATTCCGATACTCAGTCAATCGTTAAAACGAAAATTAACGCGTTCGATACGTATTAATTCTGAATATCCTACTGACTGCGCCACTTTCAAACTACTAACTCGAAATACTCTTTTTAAAAACGTTTATTTTACAAAATGATAGTTCTACGAACTCTGTTAAACAACATGAAATCTAGTAACTGACTAACTTTATTTACAGCAAGTAATTTTATATATATAATATTTGTGCTGAGTACGGGGTCTTCATCTTACACCGTGGAACAGCAACTCATCTGTTTCTATGGGAATCGTTGATATAATTCGTGGGTGTGAAGTATCCAAAATAACAGAATCAACGAACATCCGTGCCTCGGGATGCTATGTGCCGGAGGCAGGACTTTGCCCAGCCCAAATCTGTCATATAGGTTTCCGAGGGGGGGCGCCCCACCCAACAGGGCGCGTCCCAATGGCTCATAGGGTGTCTCCAGGGAGAGTGGGGGGTCGTGGGTCCTACGCTCTTTTAATAGCTGCGAGGGACGCAGGACCAACCAACTTCCGGGATAGGCGATGAATAAGAACGACACAGTTCCGAATAATCGCCCGCGGATCAGAGGAGATATAGGAGTAAACCTGACCAAAAATCACTGTCGTTATCCTCCCTGCCTCCGCTGATCATCTATCAGTCAAGGGGAGGAGAAATATTTTCAAGACTATCAGGTCTAACATGCTCTCCCAAACCCACATTTCGCCATTTTCTTTGTTTTTTTTACTATTCTACTTTCTCGCCTCATTCTCTTTTGAATCTCTTCTCAACCCACGCTGCACTATTTTCATCTTAGTCATCTACTACTTTTTTTTTCTTCTCATTTGTATCTTTTGAGGCATCTACCATTCCTGAACGCCAACCATTTTCCACACTTTCTTCTCTTCCCTTTCCCGTCTAGTTTACCATGTCTACTACTTCTTACTTCTTTTATTCTTCATTCCCTCTAGCCTTCACTATATTTGGTCGTGTTTGGGCCAAAACATTTTCCATCAACTAGGCTTAGGGGACGCAGCTATGCCTATCTATATTTACTTGTTGCCAAGAACTGCGACCTACCCACACCCCACACAAAAAAAGAGGAAAAAAAACCTGACAGAAGGTATAAAATGCACCAACTCAAAATGGAAGATAAAACAAAAGGAATATTACCCCAGGAGGGTTCCGGCACGGCCGGGGAATCCCACTCCTGTTTACAGGACAGTCCCGCGGATTCTGGGGGGGGGGACAATCTACCATTGAGCACCTATGAAATAGAACTGTTAGATGAACATAATAGAAGATCAAGCGTTACTCCTAGATCACCGACGCAGCGAAGTCTTTCATGGAGCTTTCCAGCAAGTGATAACTTAGAGAACCCAAAGGAATCAGAGCGCATCACATCCAAGAATGGCAGCCTAGTAGACGCGCAAGAAAATCCGTCAACGAGAAAGAAAAGAATCGCCAGTTTTAAAAAGTGAAGATGCATATGATATATGTAAATGGATCCTAAAAGCCAAAGCTGAGATGGCAAATTTAGCGAAAATAGCGAAGGAAAACCACAACACTCGAAGAGATTTGGTCGCCAGCATCCAGAAGCTTCAATTTTTGTTTAGAGAAATGGACGTTGAAAAAGTTAGCGACCAAACATACAGCTGTAAAAATACGGAAACCAAACATAAAGAAACCCAAACAATATTGACAACCGAACCTAAGATAATAAGATCACTAGAGACAGTTTTAGACTTCTCGGAGTGCAAGAACATAATCAATATGGACTGGAGTGATGAGGCATACAGTACCACAGAAGTGATTGTTGGCGATCCCCTGGAGGCAAAGACGATGGTAACCAAGGTGGTAATAGTAGAACCTAGTGATCCGAATATGACTGTAGGAATACAAAACCGGTACAAATATAGGTTTCCAGGCATTGTTGACACCAATGAAAAATATACGGTGATTGAGCAAGTCACAAAACTCAGGACTGACCATGGACAAGACACAATCACTCAGAAAATCATAAAATTGTCACAAATTTCCAGTGAAGAAGACCTATGGAACTCCCTAAGGTCGGGGAGCAGATTAAGGAAAACTGCTCTATTGGAAATCTCAGGCCAAATGCTGGCAGCACTTTGGCAGTTACAATATCTATATCGGAAGACAAGGCCCGTGAATTAACCCAGAACCCGTATATTCGTATCGGGCTATCGAATTGCAGGATCGAACCCAGAGTGAGGGTCGATCGTTGCAAAAGATGCTGGTTATACAACCACCAGATTGAAGAGTGTAAGGGTCCGGATCGCAGAAATTGCTGCTATAATTGTGGACAGGGAAAACATCTGTCAAAAGAATGCAAAGATAAACCGTTCTGCCCAGTTTGCAAAGAGACGCATAAGTCAAATACCGGAAAATGCATTAGCTTCCGTAGAGCTCTGAGTACGACTAAAAGAATGAAACGTCAAAAACTTTACTCCAGTAATGAAAATATTACAAATTAACGCCAATCGTAGTGTCCCAGACCATGACATTGGTGCACTTACTGCTTCTAACAAGAAATGTGATGTTATTTGCATCAGCGAGCCCAATATCAAAAAGTGTGAAATTGGGAATAGAAATGTATACGTAAACCCTACCAAAGACGCTTTAATTGTTAATGTAAATAGCTCCATGCCTGTTTTGTGTGTGTCCAGTATACGAACCTGTTTGTAATGTCAGTGTATATATCCCCAAACATCCCTTTTCAAAGCTTCCAAAACTGCTTAGGGGAGTTGCAGGATATAGCTCTGCGCCTTCGGCATGGGAATAAAAACACACCATTTGTGATAACTGGAGATTTTAACTCAAAGAACGAAGTCTGGGAGGGCAGAATAACAAACCGTAGGGGCAAAGAATTCTTGTCCTGGTGCAATGCTATGAACTTAAATGTCAATAATGATGGCCTTGTCCCCACGCTTGTTAGAGACACTGGGCAATCATACATCGATCTTACTGTGGTGTGTGACCGAATACAACGACAAGACCCTCAGTGGATGGTGCTTGTGGATCCTGACGTGACGAAGCACAGGTTTATTTTAACCGAACTCTTAACCGTGAAGCCTGTAGTCAAGAAAAGGAAAACAAGGTTTGGTGAACCGAATAAAGAATTACTAGTTCACATGTCTTTTACCAAATATAGGAGGACCAACAGCACCGAAGCGGCGAATTCTGGCGATGGTGTGTCAAAGTGTAATCTTATATGGTGTGCCAATTTGGGCCCTTAAGACATATTTAGAAGCCAATAAAATGAGACTTATGAAGACACAGCGAAGCATTGCGCTTAGAGTCTGTTCTGCCTACTGCACCATTTCAGGTGCATCTGCAATGGTTATTGCTGGTCTCATTCCGCTGCACCTTTTGGCGGAAGAGAGGAAGCGAATATTCCACATGGCTGGTGTAGCTTCTGTTACCCAGAAACAGATAGAGAGGGAGAGGCAGGAAGAGTGGCAGAGCGGCCCTGAAACTTGGACCAGGCGCCTTATCCGGAATGGGGGACAGTATCCTACCATCTTACTCAGTTCCTCTCAGGCCACGGTACTTTCGGCACTTTTACTTTTAAAATTAAAAAAAAGAGAGACGAAAGTTGCATATGCTGCGGGGCAGCTGTAGATGACCCAAATCACACTGTCTTCGAATGTCCTCAATGGGCAGAGAAGCGCCAAGAACTGTGCTCAGATTGAGGGGAAATAAGTACAAGCAACGTCATTGACAAGATGCTTAAATGTGAAAATGGGTGGAATAAGGTAACAGATTTCATAACTTATGTGATAAGCGCAAAAGAAAAAGTTGAGTTACGAACCCAGGCAAATGCAGAATATTAGGCAATATTCCTTTCTTTCTTGAGATGTCCTAACGGCGGGTCCAAGAAGGAAAGTGGAAGTTCTTAAAAGAGGAAAGGGTTTTAGTGGTTCGGCGGTCTCCCCATACCCACACTCCCCCAAGCGCCGAAACACCAATGCCTGGGGGGTCTGCTAGCAGATTTCCTAAACCTCTTTGAAAAAAAAAGAATCAACGAACATAAGTGTTGCAGTAAACAACCAAGAATAGTTGCATTGTTTATATAAGGTTATGGTTATTGTATAAAAACATTTTATTTCAGATTATAGAAAGATTTTATACCTTAATTGCTAATTGTATGTTTCAGTCCTTAGTTCTATGTTCAGTTAAATTTCTTATTAGGTATAATTCTATGAGTGTAGTTACAACCTGTATAATAAGTATATAAATAATCTTTTTGAATCAACATTTAAATTATAAAAATAAAATTTGCAGTGCATAAATTATATCAATTGTTTTGAATTTCACATCGCTAGCTATTTGTTAAGGTTTAGTTATTATAAAAATGTAAAAAGCACCTATGCCTTTTTATATTGAAGTTGTTTTTTTTGTTGGTGACTTTCAATATTTTATTTCAAGCTCACACGAATAAATTGAATTAAATGGAGCTAGAGATGTTTTCTATCGCTCTCAAACGCAACCCCTATAATTAAAACTTATTTCTTATAATATAATGTTTTTTTCAATTATTACTCTAAACAGAATTTATCATTATAAAAGTCCTTTTTCTTATTTTCGTTGCAATTGGCAATAATATTCTTGGTTCTTTGAGAAAACATATTGCTCTCAATCGTTTTTCGACTTCGACTGACCTAGCACAAACTAAACTCTAAAAACGAATTATAACTATGAATAGAAACTTAACGTTGCCACATCTATACATATACATTTGTATATACAACCAATTCTACAGCGCTATGGTAGACCTTATGCGGCACTAGAATTTAAATAATCCATACCAACCTGAGCCATTTTTTGGAGGGAAAAATTGGCAGTCAAACTATTAAAAGAGAAGTCACGAGGATGGAATTAACAGTCAGAATTGGAGTACCAGTTACCCAATTTCAACTAAATACAAATTGATGAGTTTTAGGTTGTATGACCCCTTTACCATGCAAAAACAAACCCGAGCCACATATACGGCTCAGTTTGGTTAAACTGGCTCAACATTGAACGTACAGTTTGCTATTGTTGGATCAGGTCGGTTAGGTTTCTCTCCCTCTCTCTCTCTCTCTCTATATATATATATATATATATATATATATATATATATATATATATATATATATATATATATATATATATATATATATATATATATATATCATCATCATCATCATCATCATCATATGCAGCTTATTCAACCATTTTGTTATGGTGTAGCCTCCCTTTACAAATTTATATATTCCACTTCCATGTGGGCCCATTGTTGTCTATTGCTTGCTATGCGGCCCCAAGTTGATCCTGCGAGTTTCTTTATGTCGTAGTCCCATCTTAAGTTGGGGCGTCTTCTTGGTCTTTTCACGCCTCGGGGATACCATTGCGTTATCTTTGTGGTCCATCTATCGTCTGTCCTTCTAGCGAGATGCCCCGCCCATTGCCACTTTAAGGATCTGATTCTATTTATGACATCTATCACTTGGGTCTTTTGTCTGATCCAATCAAGCCTTTTTCTATCTCTCCTTGTTATTCCAAGCATGCATCGTTCCATAGACCTCTGCGTTACCTGGAGTTTTCTAATGATATCAGTCTTCAGGATCCAGGTTTCACAGCCGTATGTTAATACTGGTAGTACGCACTGATCAAACGCTTTCTTTTTCAAACGGAGTGACATTCTAGACTTGAAGATGATAGAGTTCTGTCCAAATGTTATCCATGCTAATTTGATTCTTCTGTTTATTTCTGGAAGTAGAGAGCCTGATATGTGTATTAGTTGACCCAGCTATATGTATTCCTCTACTATTTCCAGGGCAGTGTCATTAATTGTTATTTCTTGTGCGTTTATCAGTTCGTTATACATTATCTTGGTCTTACTCAGATTTATTTTAAGGCCTACTTCGTTGCTTGCTGCATTCAATTCATTTATTTGTTGTTGCATTTCGTCAGGGTTACTCGCTATCAGGATGATGTCATCAGCGAATCTTAGATGGTTCAAGTATTCTCCATCTATATTCAGACCTGTGTTGTTCCAGCCCAGTTTTCTGAAGATGCTTTCTAGTGTTGCTGTAAATAACTTTGGTTATATTGCGTCTCCTTGTCTAACTCCTCTGCTGGTGGGGAATTCTGGTGTGCCCTCATATCCTAACTCTCGCTTTGGCTTCCCTATATATATTTGCTAGGGTCTCAATATATGGCTTGTCGACCCCTTGTTCTGTTAGGGCATTTATTACTGCTCTGGGATATATAGAGTCGAATGCTTTCTCAAAGTCGATGAAGGCTAGTGCTAGTGGTTGGTTGTATTCTTTGGTTCGACTGATAACCTCTTTGAGGTTATGGATGTGATCTATTGTACTGAAGCCTTTGCGGAATCCAGCCTGTTCTCGTGGTTGGGCCGAGTCTAGTGTATTTTGTATTCTGTTGTGAATGATCTTTGTGAATACCTTGTACGTCACTGGTAGTAGACTTATTGGTCTGTAGTTCTTAATGTCTTCTTTGCTGCCTTTCTCGTGGATCAACACTATAAGGGCGCTGTTCCACTCTTTAGGTATGCTCCTGGACATCAGACAGTTCGTGTATAGTTTGGCAAGGTACTTCCATGTTTTAGCTCCTGCATATTTGAGTATTTCGGTCGTGATGCCGTCATTTCCCGCTGCTTTGCCATTTTTCATGCTTTTCAATGCCATTTCTACTTCCTCCACCAAAACTTCTGGTATGGCATCTTCTGAGTGTTCTATTATTTCTTCCAAATTTTCAGGGGCCTTGTATAGGTCTCCATAGAATTTGGCTACTAGGTCTATTATTTCATTCCTGTCTGTGGTTCTTGTGTTTCCATCAGTTAATGCAACTATCTGTCTTTTCCCTATTATTAGTGCCCTTTTTGCATTTTTGTAGCTTTTACGGTTTTCTATTGTTGTTTGTACCAGTTTCTCGTTGTAATTCCTGATATCTTCTGCGATTTTCTTTCGTATCGTCTTGCACAGTTCGGTGTATTCAATTCTTTGAATGTTTGTTGTCTTTTTCATTTTTCTTCGTTTTTGTAATAGTGCTTTTGTTTCCGGAGTTAGTTTTTTGTGTTCACCTCGTTGTTGCAGACCTCCCACTTCTACGGCGCAGTTTCGAATTGTGTCCATCAGTTCAGGGTTGTTATATTCCACTTTTTGTAGTCTTTCTTCTAGTAGTGCTTCATATTGGTGAGAGTTCTCTCTCAGCCTTTCGTTGTTTATGTTTTTCGTTGTGTTGGTTTTGATTAGTCTTGACCTTTCTAGTTTTATATCTAAGACCAGTCGAGCTCTAATTAGTCGATGATCGCTTCCTGTAGTGAACTTGTTGAGCGTGCTTAGATCTTTTACTGTGTTAATTTTATTGGTGAGGATAAAGTCTATTTCGTTTCTGATAGTTGCACCGGGGCCTTCCCACGTCCATTTCCTGTTAGGGTTCTTCTTGAAGAAGGAGTTTGCCACATACATGTTCTGAAAGTGTGCGAACTGTATTAATCTCTCTCCTCTTTCATTCCTTTCTCCAAATCCATATTTCCCCATTCCTTTTTCTTGGTCTTTCCTGTGTCCTACTTTGGCATTAAAGTCTCCCATTATGTATTTGAAGTGACTATTGTCGTTGCTGAGCGCTTGGGTTATTTCATTATAGAATTCTTCTATTTCGTCGTCACTATGGCTGATTGTTGGGGCGTATACCTGAATAATCTGGATAGTATATCTTTTGGTGAGTCTTAGTGTTATGTTGGCTACTCTGTCTGAGGTGCTTGTTATCCTTATGATTCTATTTTTCCAGGTTTTCTTAATTAGGAATCCTACTCCGCTTGTTCTTCCTGTTGGTGTTCCTTGGTGGTATAGAAGATTCCCTGATTCAAGTTCTATGAGTTCTTCATTTTTTCGTCTTACTTCGCTAATTCCCATGATATCCCACTTTATTTTTGCTGCCTCTGTTTCCAGTTCCATAATCCTAGCTTGATTAGAGAGTGTACGGCAGTTATAAGTTGCTAGGTGTAATGTAGTCAATGGGTAGTGGTTTAGACTCCGCAGATTCTTAGCACCCTCTGCCCTCGTGGCTGGTTCCCAGGATCTACCCCTCCTAGGGCCCTTCGGGCTTACGGAGAATGAGGGCCGTAACTTGTCCTTGTCTGTCATGCTGGGGTTGTGAGGCGTACCTTACCACGCTGCCTCAATGCGGGTTGGCAAGGGGCGAGGGATGTCGTCCGCCAGTTTTCGCCATTTACTGACGGACCCTGTACCCCCAGATTTTTAGTGGAACTTTTTATTTATGAAAAAGCCCTTACTAGAGTGAGAGTCGATAAATCAATATCATCGTCAGAATGACAGAAGTTACATTTCATTTTATGCCTACCTGATGTTTAGTAGTTATTTTTGGCTAGACCAAGAAGTAACCTAACTTGTGATTGGCTTAATATATGTTTATAGAAAAAAGAAGAAGATGTGAAATTACAAATATTGAAGCTTAGATATTATTAGCCCTATGGTGATATCCTGGATATCATTTTTCCAATTAAGATCAGTATAACTGTGCAATGATATAGAAAACCAGGAAAACTATATCTGCTGATCTTTACAATTATCACTTAAGAAGACAGTTTATTAGTGGAGAATTCCCTAGATTTAACTGTTCATTGACAACTTCATATTGTGGGTTTCATAAATGTCTTCAAATTTCAAGTTTTTCAAGGAAATCCAGTTCTTGTTTCTTTTCACAAATATGCAGTACTTCTAGTTCTGTGTTAGGTGTCAATGAATGATTGGTGTCAAGTAGATGTTTTGCGTAGTGGGATTTATCTGGTTGTTTTAATCTGTATGCTCGTAAGTTCTCACTGTATCGTATTTCAAAATTCCTAAGGGTCTGACCCAAATAGACAGCATTACATTTTGGACATTTGAGTTTATATATACCTGACTTCTTTAATAGTGGTATTTTTGTTTTTACATTTAACAATTTTGTACTAACGTTACTTTCTGTTTTAAAAGAAATTGTTGTATTCGTTGCTGAAGATATTATCTTTGAAATATTATTAGAAATATTTCCTGCATATGTGATGGTTTTATAAGTTTTAATTTCATCAGCTTGTTTAGGATATATTAGTTGTAATGCCACTTTTTCCTCTTTTTTATTAATTAGCTTATTTATCATATCTAATGGATAACCGTTAGATGTTGCTATTTGTCTAATTGTATTAATCTCTCTATCAAAATTACATTTGTTCATAGGAACTGAAAAAGCTCTATGTATCATTGAATTATATGCTGCTAGTCTGTGTGACACAGGGTGGTTAGAATTGAATGGAATTGTTACATCAGTTTGTGTTGGTTTTCGGTAAATTGAATAATCAAGTACATTATTAACTCTTTGAATTTTTAAATCAAGAAAACTGATTGAGCTATTTTCTTCAATTTCTAATGTAAATTTAATTTTCGGGTGTAAATTATTGATGTTGTTGAAAAATACATCTAATTGTCGTTCACTACCCATAAAACAAGCTAATATGTCATCTACATATCTATACCAAAATAAAATATTTTTCGAAATATTACTTTCAAAGATCTTTCTTTCCAAATTGTCCATAAAAATGTTTGCTAAAATAGGTGATATAGGGCTTCCCATTGGTAAACCTTCATTTTGAATATATATCTTATTGTCAAAAGTGATATAATTCTGATTAATGCATACATCAAATAAATTAAGTATATCTGATATTATTCCTGGATTAATATTTTTATCTTCTAGTAATTTTCTTACAAGTATTAGACATTCTTTAGGAGGAATTTTAGTAAACATGTTAGTTACATCGAACGATATGAGTTTATAGTTATCTTGTAAGTGGATTGCTTTCAACTTTTTGATTAGTTCTATTCTTTTTTCTATAAACATATATTAAGCCAATCACAAGTTAGGTTACTTCTTGGTCTAGCCAAAAATAACTACTTAACATCAGGTAGGCATAAAATGAAATGTAACTTCTGTCATTCTGACGATGATATTGATTTATCGAAACAATTGTCAGTTTTTTAGAATTTTCAATAACTTGTATTATATTGTGGAATTAACTAGAGACCTTGAGTTTCATTTAAAAACACTAATATGAGCATATTCCACGAAGTAAGGGTCGAGACAGTCAATTTCATTAAAAAATCTTCGAGAGAAGATTTGACCCGACTGTACCAGAAGTTACTACAAAAACGTTACAAAGCATCACAAAACATTTGGTTTAACCAAGAATGCCTTAGAAAAAAGGTAATACCAAATTATGTGAATATAAAATGTCACACTAAAACACCACAAGCACAAAAAGCTATAAAATGTGCTCAACGAGTTTGGATAAAATCAGAATGTAAGAATTGATCAAAGTTAGAGACTCCTACATAAAAGTTGTACATTCAGAACTCACATTCCAATTACATCCAGTAGAATTTGACTGTTTGGATGACAAAATTAGAGAAAATGTCAGCACGATGAAGCATATGAAATTTAAGAAACAAGAAAAGAAGCTACAGAATCTTGAACACACACAACATAAAATTCAATACTCAAAACATCATGAAACTGTAAGTACCTACATACCAACACACTTTGCACCACGATTTGAAAACCTTTCAGACACTAATTTTACAAATAGTGAAATAGAATTTTTAAATAAAGGTTTAAAGTACAGCATACCACCTAAATTTACGAATAATATTAAACAAATTATAGCTACAGAGTCAGAAATAGCTTTAAAGTCTAATTCAAATAATTTTCTTTATGAGAAATTAAAAATTGCCAATTTAATCAAAAATATTGAACCTTCAAAAGTTAAACGTCAAACAAAAAATGACATTTCAGTTTTAAACGCAATAAAAAAGAAGATTGAAAATAATAACCTAACAGTTACAAAATCTGATAAGGGGAACGCTACTGTCATTTTGACGACTGAAAATTACAATTCCAAAGTATATAACTTTATAGAATCCAGCGATGTAAAAGTTCTTAAAGCAGACCCAACAAAGAAGTTTTCTAATAATGTAAGGGATATTGTTAATAATTCAAATTATCTTTTAAATGATTACGAAAAGAGGTCTATCATACATAAGAATCCTCATTGTCCACAATTATATGGAACAGTTAAATTACATAAAATAACGAAACCAATTAGACCTGTAGTCTCTTATATTAATGCTCCTAATAATATATTGGCAAAGAAGCTCAACAATATACTCAACACTTACGGATACGAATCTCAGTACTCGATTAGAAATTCAATAGAACTAATCAAAAAGTTGAAAGCAATCCACTTACAAGATAACTATAAACTCATATCGTTCGATGTAACTAACATGTTTACTAAAATTCCTCCTAAAGAATGTCTAATACTTGTAAGAAAATTACTAGAAGATAAAAATATTAATCCAGGAATAATATCAGATATACTTAATTTATTTGATGTATGCATTAATCAGAATTATTTCACTTTTGACAATAAGACATATATTCAAAATGAAGGTTTACCAATGGGAAGCCCTATATCACCTATTTTAGCAAACATTTTTATGGACAATTTGGAAAGAAAGATCTTTGAAAGTAATATTTCGAAAAATATTTTATTTTGGTATAGATATGTAGATGACATATTAGCTTGTTTTATGGGTGGTGAACGACAATTAGATGTATTTTTCAACCACATCAATAATTTACACTCGAAAATTAAATTTACATTAGAAATTGAAGAAAATAGCTCAATCAATTTTCTTGATTTAAAAATTCAAAGAGTTAATAATGTAGTTGATTATTCAATTTACCGAAAACCAACACAAACTGATGTAACAATTCCATTGAATTCTAACCACCCTGTGTCACACAGACTAGCAGCATATAATTCAATGATACATAGAGCTTTTTCAGTTCCTATGAACAAATGTAATTTTGATAGAGAGATTAATACAATTAGACAAATAGCAACATCTAACGGTTATCCAATAGATATGATAAATAAGCTAATTAATAAAAAAGAGGAAAAAGTGGCATTACAACTAATATATCCTAAACAAGCTGATGAAATTAAAACTTATAAAACCATCACATATGCAGGAAATATTTCTAATAATATTTCAAAGATAATATCTTCAGCAACGAATACAACAATTTCTTTTAAAACAGAAAGTAACGTTAGTACAAAATTGTTAAATGTAAAAACAAAAATACCACTATTAAAGAAGTCAGGTATATATAAACTCAAATGTCCAAAATGTAATGCTGTGTATTTGGGTCAGACCCTTAGGAATTTTGAAATACGATACAGTGAGCACTTACGAGCATACAGATTAAAACAACCAGATAAATCCCACTACGCAAAACATCTACTTGACACCAATCATTCATTGACACCTAACACAGAACTAAAAGTACTGCATATTTGTGAGAAGAAACAAGAACTGGATTTCCTTGAAGAACTGGAAATAAGAAGACATTTAAGAAACCCACAATATGAAGTTGTCAATGAACAGTTAAATCTAGGGAATTCTCCACTAATAAACTGTCTTCTTAAGTGATAATTGTAAAGATCAGCAGATATAGTTTTCCTGGTTTTCTATATCATTGCACAGTTATACTGATCTTAATTGGAAAAATGATATCCAGGATATCAACATAGGGCTAATAATATCTAAGCTTCAATATTTGTAATATCACATCTTCTTCTTTTTTCTATAAACATATATTATGCTAATCACAAGTTAGGTTAATTCTTGATCTAGCCAAAAATAACTACTAAACATCAGGTAGGCATAAAATGAAATGTAACTTCTGTCATTCTGACGATGATATTGATTTATCGAAACAATTGTCAATTTTTTAGAATTTTCAATAACTTGTATTATATTGTGGAATTAACTAGAGACCTTGAGTTTCATTTAAAAACACTAATATGAGCATATTCCACGAAGTAAGGGTCGAGACAGTCAATTTCATATATATATATATATATATATATATATATATATATATATATATATATATATATATATATCAATATTAAAATCTGCGCTCCTTTCTCTCTCCTCCTTCCTCTTCATGTTTTTCGTGATGATTTCAATGACCTGGGTGTATGTTTCTTTTCTCCTAGTGGCAGCTTTCCGGGAGCAGGAATCATGTTGCCGTTCTGAGCTCACGTTGTACCAAGCGGTATTCGGAGCACTCCGACACCACGTGCCGAAGGTCGTCACGCACACCGCACTCGGACACAGATTATCCGAAGTCCTTTTTACTCTTAACGTATATTTCCTAAATGATCCGTGTCCCGTTATAAATTGAGTAAAAAAGTAGTTTGTGCGGCGGTGTGCACATCGGTACCACTCCGCAACGTTTGTTATCAGAGCTCTCGTCCACACCGTTTTGGACCTCTCTCGTCCCCACTCCTGCGGCCACTTTTCCAGGCTCTTTTCCCTTTCCTTCCTTTTTCGTTCATTATCGATTCCACCGATTCTATGCATTCTGACCCTCTCGTCCGCTAGTAAGTGTATCGGGACTGCTCCCGATATTGCCTGCAGTGCGATTGTTGACGTATTTCTGTACACACTGCAGGCTCTCAGCAGCGGTTTTCTCTGAGCTTTCGTTAACATATCTTTGTACTTATTCTTTTCCAGGACCTCGTACCAGACTGGGGCCCCGTATAGCAATATAGAATTTACTATTTGCGCGTACGCTAGCCTCTTCTGTGATTCGGGACTCCCTATGTTTGACATTATTTTTTGTAGGGTCGAGGTCCTGTCTTCTGCTTTCGCAACCGCTGCCTCCACATGCTTTGAGAAGGTCAGTCTGTCATCAAACAATACACCCAGGTATTTAACCGTCCTTTGCGGTTTGACCTCTGTCTGGCCGCATTTAAATTTTATGTTTTCCCTATCCCTCGGCCCCTTTAATATTATTATTTCTGTCTTATCTATTGCCAGCGTTAAATCGGTTGACTCTATCCATCTTTTCACCTTTCTGATTGTTTCATTTACTATTTCTATTATACCCCAATTCGTTGTGTCTTCCGCTATGATCGCCAGGTCGTCAGCGTATGCTATCGTTTTAGCACCGGTATTCATTTTTAATTGGAGTACCCCGTTGTAAAGTACGTTCCATAGGGTCGGCCCAAGTACCGACCCTTGGGGTACCCCGACTGTTATCATCATTTCTTTATTCCTTGATATGCATACGCTGCGCTCGGTTAGGTAGTCCTTTATTATGTTCACTAGGTAAACTAGAGCCTCCATCCTTTCTAAGTTGCTAATTATCAGACTCCAGTTTGCCGTGTTGAAGGCGTTTTTATATCTAGTAGTGTTAGGACTACCCATCTCTTCTTGGACTTTTTTTCGGCCTCTTCAATCCATAAGGCGGCGTCCACAGCCGAGCGACCTTTGCGGAAGCCATATTGTTGTTGGGATAGAGCCACTCTACTGTCTTGGAACTTCTATAATCTTTTCTTTATCAAAATTTCGTAATATTTTCCAAGACAGTCTAACAAGCAAGTTGGCCCATATGAGGCTACTGAATTTGGGGTTTCCCAGGTTTCAGAAGTAGTACTAAATTTGCGGTCTTCAGTTCTCTGGGAAACACTTGTTGCTGGAGTAGATCGTTTAAGATGTCTTTAATCAAACCCTGTTTCAGTTTGACGAGCAACCTTGATGCCTCCGGTGGCAGGCCATCCGGGCCATGTGCTTTGCCTGTTTTAATTTCTAGACCAGCGGCTGCTATTTCGTCCTCTGTAAAAAATTGTATATCCGCAGCGACCCCTTTCTTGATTTTTTTTTCCTTTTTCTTTGGGAAGAGTAGGGTCGCTGCCTCTAGCCGCTGGTCCTCGCTTAGTCTGTATGGGGTGACGGTTTTCAGTTTCTTGGTTATTATTTTGTATGCGTCACCCCATACATCGTTTTCCAAGGCCTCGATGATTTCCTGCCACCTCTTTCTTTTCTCCATCTTAATCATACGATTAAGTTTCTTTTTTCTGTTTTATATATCTCGTTATTTCCACCACTTCGGGCGTATGCTCTTCTGGAGTGGAGGCATTTTTCTCTCTGGTCCCCTATCTCATCATTCCACCAGTAAGGGGCCGATCTTGTTGTTTTTAGTTTTGTCTGTGCTACGTTTATGGCCCCTTTTAGTACTGACTGCAACTGTTTGTAGTTCACCACTTCCGAATTTTTTATTTCTTTCTTGAAATCCTTCATGCTGAAAGTCCTATAACTGTGATTTATTTTCTTCATATTTTTCATCTTTATTTCGAAAGTGATGAACCCGTGGTGGGTAAATATTTGTTCATCGAGGACATCCCAATTGATTATCTTTTTGGATGACCCTTCGTTGGCAAGAGTCACATATATGTGGCTCTTGCAGCTTCCCCTTATAAATGTGGGCTTTTTATTGTTAATAGCGACAATGTTGTTTTGGGCCATCCATTCGTTCCAGAGGTCCCCTCTCTCGTCGTTTCGGGGGGACCCCCATTCAATTGATTTCGCGTTGATGTCCCCGATGATCACGACGTTCTTTTCTCTTTCGGCAGTGCTTATTATTGCTGTGGCTCTTTCCCTATCAACTTCTCTTGAGACATTGGGGGAGATGTACCAGACTATTAGCGTTATGTATTTCAGTTGTATGTTGATAAAGCCTACTTTCGATGTCATGCTCTTCACCCCAATGTCCTTGTTACGAAAGAACACCGCCACATCTTTCTTCTTGTCCTGCACCCAGCCGTTTGCAGCAGACAGCTTTTTATTTGGTTTCGGAATGGTCCACGTCGAGTTGCTCCGCCTTAACGTGGGTGAGGTCGTGAGCGGCCTTTGCTCTACCCATGTTTACTTTATGCCAGGTTTGAGTTGTGGGGTCATTTATATATATTTCCCTGATATGGAATATCATCATAGAATAGAATAGAATAAAATAAATAGATATAAATAAATAAATAAGGGACAAACACTACTAAAAACACACGAATAATAAATAAATAAATAACACTTAAATAGATAAAATGGGGACAAAACACGGTGTATAGATAAAATGTGGGGTATAAATAAAATGTGGAGTATAAATAAAATGCGGTGTATAAATAAAATGCGGTGTATAAATAAAATGGGGTGTGTATAAATAAAAACAGAGTATATATAAAAACTTAAATACAAACTTAAAAAGATGTATATGAGGACTAGGTAGACACGTTATAAAAACAAACAGATGGACGACACGATGTATAGATAGAAGGTTAAAAAACAGTATAAATAAAATTTGGTTAAAAGAAAAGACACGAGCACCGGTAAATAAATGAATAAATTAACATTTAATAAGTAAATGAATAAACTACACAGTTTAAGGGCTCCCTTCAACTCCTGCGTGGTTATGGACGGGTCTATGTCCATAATGTTAAAAACGGTTTCCTTGTTCCTTACCGTCATGGCAAGTCCCCCCACTTTGCCCGTTTTCCTCCTTCAACCTTTCCGCCGATCCCCTCCCTTTGAGTTTTACGATGAGGTCACCCTCGCTGGTTTTTTGGCGTTTTGGACATTAATCCCCAGGCCCTCCACATTTACTTTTGTCTTCATGCTTTTCAAAACTTCGGTATATGTTTTCTCTCCCGTTTTAATGTGGGGCCTCCCTGTCGATCCCCACTACGTCGTTTACGCCCATCACTTCCCTCCTTATTAATATTTCAAACTTTAAAATCCCTTTTCGGCCTGTGAATTCTAAGACTTTCCTTATTTGGTTTTTATTAACCCCCCCCCTATAACTATTTTGATTCCCCCCCTACTTCTTGGATCAAGTCGATTAGTTGTATGCATATTTGATAATATTCTTCCTCATCTTCCCCTTTTCCGACTTTAGGTACATAATTATGCCAAGTTTTTTCAAACTTTACGCTCTTTATTCGGTTTTCCAGTATGTCGCACCCCTCCCCCACCTCACATTCTGTCGTTAGTGCCCATACCTCCTCCCTCGTTTTTTTTTTAATTTTATCGTTTGTTCCCTCCTCTACGTCATCTCTACCTATAACTATACAACTCTCCCTTCTGGCTAATAACTCCTCTACACTCTCGCTGTCCCAATTTGTAACCATATAAATACCTTCCTCCCATTCTGTTTCCTCCAGCTGAACAAATTCCGTGTATCCCCCCCTGTTCCAATTGTTCCGTCAGCCTTTCCATTGCCTCTCTCCTTCTCTGTTTTTTTCTCAATTTCCATTCATTGCACCTGGACGGCTCTTTTATTTTTTCCAGTGCATCTCTCATTTCTGACAGCAATTTATTAAGATTGCTGTCCTCTATTTTCAAGGCCGCAACTTCTTCCACGCTTAAGCAGCTTCTTTATCGTTTCCTCCCTCCTATGAGACGCGCCGTGTCGGGTAGGGCAACCCCTCCCGGGAAACTTGCGTGGAAGATTAGGGGTGAATCACTCCCAGCCTCCTCCACCCGACCCTCTCGGGCACGGAACCTAACCTAACCTAACCTAACCATTTTTGCCCAGGAGGTGGGGTGGAAGCAATTGCCTCCCTCATAGCGGGCAGTGCAATGCTGCGAGTTCGTGTGGGACTTTCACTGCACTAAACCACCCTCCTAATGTTTCAAAAAAGAAAGAAACGCCAGAATAAGACCGAAGTCCGCCCATCAGCGTTCTTCTTGCATCTATGTTACTCTACCTGTTCAGCACTTCTATCTTCCTCCTCCTTTATATTCATAATCCCCGTAATAAAATTGTATATCCTTTCCCAATACAGCCTGAACTCAACCATATTTGGAATGATGTCCTTTATTCTAGATAAATCCCCCAATTCTGCCCTTATCTCAGCCCTCTGAATCTCCCATCTCAAACACTCATAGAGAACATGTTTAGGATCGTCCCTAATGCCACATCTTATACATATGTCATTTCTAAACATATATATTTTTAACGATGAAATAAAACAATATAGTTTGTTTAAATCTTCATTTATTTGAACTAATGTTCAATTTAAACTTGTTGACGCGTTTCACTAACACAGTAGCTTTGTCAAAACGAATGAAGGTAAAATATAAAAATGTCTTAATATATACAGTGCTAAATCTATTTACTAAGGTTAACGATGGTATTGAAAGAAATTACCTGGAAATTCATTCACTACAAGCATTCCTAAGCTATCTTCTAGGTAAAGAGGTTCAAAGGAGACTGATTGATATCTATTTGGTCGTTAAGGAGATTACCTGAATATTTATTTTTGTTAATCAATAAATTTAAAAAATTTAAACTAAAGGATTTACCGACTACATGGAGAATTTCAAAACTTGGGTCGAAAATGTGTTGGTTTTCTAATAAATGATTTGAATAGTTAGAATCTAATTTTTTGTTGTCATAGCTACGTTTGTGTTCCGAAATTCTAGTTTTAAAATTTCTAAAAGTTCTACCGATGTAAATTTTATCACAATTGTCATTACCACATTTTAATTTATATAGTCCTGATTTGTTTAATTTTGAAGATTTAGATTTATTATTTTTAATGAATTTGGATAAATTGTGATCAGTTTTAAAGGAAATATTCATGTCTAAAGTTTCTAAAAATGATTTAATTTTTAAGGATGGTGTTCCAAAGCATGTTAAGCTTTTAAATTGTTTATTATTTTTATCTGAAGGGAATACTTGTTCTAAAGTCTGTTTTTTTATCTTTTTATTTATGATATTGTCAATTAAATTTGGATCGTAATTATTATTAACTGCTATTTGTTTTATGATATTTAATTCTTTGGTATAATTATTAATATTTAATGGGACTGTTAAGAGTCTGTGCATCATACTATTGAAAGCTGCTAGTTTATGACTGAATGGGAGGACCGAACTATCATGAATTGTAATATCTGTATGTGATGGTTTATGAAATATAGAAAAATCATGTTTATTATTTATATTTGAAATTGTAAGGTCTAGAAAGTTTATAGACTTATTTTGTTCAACAAAATTTTGTTAGGGTATATCCAGGCATGTGCTACCTAGTTACTCCGGACTTTTTTAACTCCTTCACAGGCATTTTAAGGCTGATGAAAACTATGGCTTACTTTCTATCTCTTTCTTACTATAAGAGCTTTCATTACCCCTTTTGCCCCTACATGGGCCCGCTAGTGTCCTATGTCCACTTTTTTTACATATCGTGCAGTACGGATTTTCCCTGCACTCATTTACTTGGCGGTCCGACTTTGAATAATTTCGGCACATATGTGTTCTATCCACACCCTTGCATATTCTCGCCATATGGCCCTCTTTCCAGCACCTATTACATTTTATTTCCCTTCCCCTTTCTCTCATAACCGCGATAGAATAACCAAACTTGAAATTTTTTATTCTCAATAATTTATTTATTGTAGTAGGCTGCGCTAAAATTGTCGCCGCCTGCCTACCTCCATTCATGGGCCTCAATGCCTTTACCTCAACCTCCTCGTCATTTCTTTCTCTACCCAGGGCGATGTTAAGGCTTTTCTTTATATCTCCTTCTTGAATATCAGCATCCATGCCGTATAGGTTTGCAGCCACCTTGGCTTTTCCTGCCGTTAGTCTACGGACATTGCCAATATTTGAGTTGGCCTTTAGTTTATTGAATATTTTCCTCCCTGCTTCACTGCCTTTTCTAACTTCCAATAAAAGGTGACCCTCCTTGGTTTCCCAAACACCTTCTATATGCCGGACAAGCTCCTTTTCCTCCTTGAGGTCGCTTTTGAGGCACGTCAACATTTCAGCATATGTTTTATTTCCTGTTCTTTGGACCATCAACGCCTCGTTCACAAAGGATCTCTTAGAAGGTTTTTTATTTTCCTTATCATCATCGCTGATAATTTTCACCTCGATCTCCTTTGAGTGCAGACAGTGCTCCAGAATCATTTTTATGGCAGTTTTATCTACTGCTTCAGAGCATATAACCATGAGGCTTGTACTATTACAACCCTCAATTTTTCCTATTGCTTCATTAATAGGTTTTTTCTTTCTTCCTGTCCTCAGCCACCATCATTAAGAAGGTGTATTTTATTCTTGTGGTCTTATCAGTAGATCGCTTAGTACCCTCCTCAATATATTCAGTGGACCAGATACCGGTTTCTTCTGCAAGATCCTTTATTTCAGGCTTAACTCCTGCCAGTCTACCCTGTGTCCTTCCTTCTATATCGTTTTTGTTCATGATGATCAGCGTATCCTTTTCCATAACTGTTTTATCGATCCTCCCTTTTTCAATTTTTATTTTAACATATGCCTCTTCATCCCACTCCATATCCTTTATCATATTGAAACCTCCCCAACCATTCCCTGCCCTAATATTTTGCTGTATTCTTTCTATCTCATCTTTAATTCTATTCATTTTTGCAATCTCCTCGCATGCCCTACTTTTTCATCCTCAGCATCATCCTTATTCTTATTCTTACCTCTTTATTTTTCTAGAAATTTCCGAACCTCTTGTATTATGGCCCTATTTTCTTCTTCCCTGCCCAGGATTTCTAAAACCCCCCCTATCTTATCTATAATCGCTTCTATATTCGTTTTCCCATCCTCATTGTCCTTCACGTCCTCCTCTTGTACCTGCTCTTCCTCCCCCTGATTCTTCTCTCTTCTTTCCTTCTTACTCTCCTGTATTTCCTCCCCGCTATATTCCATCTCCTTTCTCTTATTATTTCCCTTATCCACAAAGTCCATAAACTTTCCAGTTAAGTCTATGGCTCTCTCATCCGAGCTATCCAGCTCCTTATTTCCATCTTCCTCCTTATCCTTGACTACGCCTATCTGGGTAGACTGCAGATTGTCCCCCAGCCTCGTAAAGGTCTCCTCCGTATCGTCACGTTCCTAGCTATCCATCCTTTGTGCAGTGCCGCTCTCAACACTACTAATTCTGACTATAGGCTCCTGCTTATCTTCAATGACGATCACGTTTTCCTGTTCTTCATTCATAGTTTGAACCATGGCTGAAGGCCCCGAAATCGGGATATCCACGTTGCTAATGAATTTCTTCCCCCAAGAGAATCTGAACTCTTCAACCTCCTGACCTATTTCCCATTTCGTGATGGTATTTCTTCCTTGCTTTTTTTCCTTGCCGTTTACGTTTTCCTCTTCTACAGATTCCGTTCGTACCGTCTCATTTTCCTTAGCAGTCTTGTCCTTATCATCATTAGTTTTTCTGTTCCTATTTGTTTTCTTTTTCTTTCCCATAACCATTTCCACGAGTTGGGTCGTTTTGAGGTCCAGCAGGGCAGTGCGCCCTTACCCTGCTAAGACTAGATACTCTGGGAGGACGCCAGGTATCACAGAGGCACCGTTTCTGACTGCGTTTCGTGCAGCCATTCATCCATGGCCACGGTGGCTAACAGCGAGGATTACGGGTTCCTTTTTTTGAGGTTTACTCCTCTAGGCTTTTTTCAACGGTTGCCTCCGGGCGCAGGTTTGCCAACGGGCAGGCCCACTTAGCTGCCTCCCCTAAGTGCGACCGTGGAGATGAAGATGGAAGATTCCGTTTTCCGGGAGGGTGATATGGACATTGTGAAAGTCTGAAAAGAGAGTCTGAAAAAGAATCTGAAAAGGAAAAAGAAAGAAAAGAAACAAGAAAAGAAAAAGAGATCTCGTTGGCGAGGAGAGGAGAGATGAAAATGGGTTTATTTGTTGGAAGAAAGAAATTATACAAAAGAGTATAAAGTGAGGGGGTTTTGGGTGGAGGGACATGACAGTCCTGAAGACGTTGTTTCCCTACCCTGGACTAATTGATAATCAGCTGAGTCGGGGAGGGCAGCGACGATGATTTTTGTCAGGTTTACTCCTCTATCCCCTTTGGTACGCGGGTGATTATTCAGAATCGCAACAAGTCCTATTCATCACCTATCCAAGAAGTTGGTCGGGTCGTGCCTCCCTTACAGCTCTGAAAAGAGCAAGAACGCCAAGACCGACCACCTTATGAGCCATTGGGACGCACCGTGTTGGGTGGGCCAACCCCCCCCCCCAGAAACTCGCATGGAGGATTGGGGGTGAATCACTTCAAGCCTCCTCCACCCTCCACCCTCCCGGGGACGGAACCTAACCTAACCTTTTTTGGAAGTGGGGAATCTTCAACAAGACTGGCGGCTGGATAGTCCAGCCAGTGTGGTTTTTCAACACCCCTCCCCCCGGCTCGACAGCACATATGCCCCCGCATTACGAAAGGCACACACTGTCTCCCCGAAAGAGAGTCAGTGTCGCCACTAAACCCCACTCCACTCCCCCGAGCTCTGGTACCACCCCTTCGGGCATTTCCTCAAAGCTCGGAAGGGTCTACTGTCCTATCCAGCAAAGAACCAAGAAATAATACAAAATAAAACGAATAAGATAAATAGACGAATCCACCTCTTACAAACCCTACACGGCCAATGTATAACACTAATAAATAAATAAAATAAAGAGTAAATAAACAAATAGCAACAACATCAGGAGCACAACAAGAAAAACTCATTGTATATCACCAAACAAATATATAAAAAAACAGTACCATTTCTAAAAATCAATAAATAATCATTTACATATATATATATATATATATATATATATTTGTAAAACGTCAAGTTCGGGTTCATTTTATTTTATAAGACGTCAAGTTCGGGATCCAAGTGTCAAGTTTGGTTACGCCGAAGTTACACTGTATATAACTCTATAAAGTGTAAAGTTCGGCGACGCAACTTTGACTTCACAAACATAAAATTTATATATCTACTGACGCCGAAGTTACAATTTTAGGACGGAGGTATGGGTGCATTATAGGGTATCTATAAAAATGAATGTATGTTTGTGTGTATACCGTTGATACGATTGCTAGGAGACGTTGGTAAGCAGTTGCTGACACTTTATGGAAGATTTCTGGTTTGCTTACAAAGGGTTGAAACAACCCTTATATTTTATTATCTTAAAAAGTGAAAATATAGGTTGTGAGGCATACCATTGATACGATTGCTTTGAAACTTTGGTAAGTTGTTGAGATTTAAGTGGAGATTTCTAGCTTATTAAAATAGGGGCTTAAACAACCCCAAAATGTAAAGACCTAAAAATCTAAGCTGTGAGAGAGAGATACAGTTCAGATTGTAGAACGTGTTTTTTAAATTGATTTTAAATTAGTAAGTTTCTAAAACTACCCCGATATTTTAAACAGTCAAAATATAGGTTGTAGGGTAAAATTTTAAAGAAAATAGGTCAGGGGGGAGAGTGAGTTTGAAATTCTCTCATTTTATAGCGATGTCACGGATTTCAGTATATTTGGTTATAATAGGATTTACGTGTCATTAAAAAAGAAGAATGAGGTTCTTGTCAAGTTTTAATAATTAATTTTTGTTTCACCACCAGATGATCAGCTGTTATTATGTGATGATGAGTCTGGATTAACGTTAATAAATGAATTACAACCTTTGTAAAAACTGAAAAATTGAAAGGTACCTACCTATAACAATTTGAGAAATAAACCAAATTATATAAAGGGCTATGGAGAAGAATTAAAAGGAATTGTATTATCCTAGGAAGCAAGTTTATCAAGAAACAAATGGGGCACATTAAGTATTGTGCATGTGTAAATTTACAAAAGTAGCTATGATGGAATTAGTAAAAAATAGAACAGGCAAAGGAGAAATCGATGTATTTGTCCTAAAAAATATTGGTCTTGTAGAAAAAAAGCAGAAGAGGGAATGGTTGGAAAATTATTTTTTTGTGTTGTCAACTAGAACATTTTTCTATATTTAACAAAATATTAAATAATGATATAGGTAGGTACATATTATGCTCAAGTTAGTTTCATGCAAATGTTTCTTAGAATTGTGTAAACTTTTAAGACATTAACTGAGATACATCTCTTATGTTTGGACATTTGTATTAAACAATAAAAAGTTTTTTTTAACTATTCGTAATTAAATTATTATAGTGGTTTACCATAAGTGTAACGGTTTTGTAAAAATTTGCTATGGGATCAGCAATGAGTTAGTGGTTAGTAAAGTATATGGATATTTTTCAGTAGGTAGGCACCTATTGCTAGGTATATGTAATAAACAATTCTAAATATTACAAGATAACTCTGGAAATGAATAGTGTATCAGTTTTAGTATAACTAATCTAAATAAAATATAACCATAAAAACTGACAGCTATAAAAACATTCTCAAGACAATCGTCTCAAAAATGACTGGCAACCAAGGAACTGGTTATTTTATATGTATGCTGTTTTGTGTTTTAAGCTTTATTAAGGTTCTTTCTGCTGTGTGAAAATATGTGTCCAATTTCAGATTGTATTTGCTACTTTTTATTACAAATTAAAAATATTACTTTCGGTTTAACAATAGGTATACATTGAGCAACACACTTTAGTAAAATCTAGGTAACTGTGTGTAATGTATAACCAATTTTTGCTAGTTAGTACATTTATAAAATTTGATATTTGCTTAATTTAATACAGTCACGGTTAATATAGAATGTAGTTATTACAATAAGTAAATAAATTGTTAAAATGGAACTTCACAGTCAGTTTACGTTTATTCTAGATCAGAGAAATTTTATACTTTCACATACTCTATATTTATTTGACAAACGTACCTAGCTACTTAATTTGGTAGAGGTACATACAATAAAATGTCATCGAATGTTCAAATATAGATATCTCCAATAGTAATAATAGAAAATTTGTTTAAGGAATAATTGTTTAAAAATGTTGGGAGTTAAGACCATATTTCATTCTGAAAAGTGTTACCCTACACCACCTGCTTCTATCTTAAGAATTGAAGATAATACTGTACATAAATATGTCTACCTATTTTCACTTCGATGTAGTTACATTAAACAATATTTTATTGACTCTGGCCATAACGTAATAAAAAATCTCTATTATTATAAAAATTAATGTCAAGCATAAGAAGACAAGTACATGCCTAATAGGTACTACTAATTCATTACATTTTATCTGATAGATGATCAAATTTATATCTGGCATAAGTACCTCGTCCTAGCATCAAATTAGTTTGTTCTTCTGTGACATGAGCCATGGACTATTCACTTAATCCTGTCCAGTTTATACCTAACCTAAAGTGAGGATATGTATCTCTTAATACGAGATGTGAAATCTGAGAATAAATAAATTTGAGTAGGTAGAAGGTACAATACTGCTAGAGTGCCCCACTATGTAGGTCGGTGTTTGTTTGCAATTATCCAACTTTCGTTTTGTTATGGGGCCAATTGTTTCTTGTTCTAATACAATATATTCCAAATAAATCCTACATTTTTAAATATATTCTTTAAAAAATCAAATATATATATATATATATATATATATATATATATATACAATATGTCCCCCTAAGTTGGAATCATATGGAAAAAAACTTTTTTATTATTAATTTTAGGAAAAAAAGTTAATCTTTATAAAAAGTTCTGCATTATCTAAAACCTAAAATACAGTCATCAAATATCAAATTTTTTAGTTGTATACGAGGTTTGTCAAAAAATATGTTTTACTCAAGAGTAAAGTACCTTTAAATTTGACAACATCGAAAAATGTTACAAAAAGAAGTTGATCAGAATTAAAAACTACGTTTAAATATGCAAGTACATCCATTTAAATTAAAACTTCAGATTATTTTATTTTTTACTAATATTTCTATTTTGAATGAACATTTATCTCTTGCGATTACGAAACACATGATAACCTTTTAGTTTTTCGATGTTTTCTAATAATTTTGCAATTAAAACGCTTAATTAGTGCATATTCATTTATTTCGCAAATAATAAAATACATTCATATTAAGTTATAAAACTAACATCATATTAATATTAGAAACACACAAATTTAATTTTCACTCATACTAATGCTTCGACATATCCACCCTCTCATTCAATACACTTAATCGTTCTATTAGAAAATTCACATAATACATTCCTTATCATTTGTGGAAAAATTTCTTGACATGTCCTCTCCAAGTAGTCAATATATTGAAACGGCACTTTCTGGTAAACGTTTTGTTTCAGGTATCCCCATAAAAAGTAATCAAGGGGGGTTAGGTCAGGGGATCTAGCAGCCCAAAAGAGATCAGAATAGCTGTCAATAACTTTTTCCATGAAACAAATTTTCAAGATAGTTCCAAACATTTATTATACTGTGGCATGCGGCACCGTAATGGTGGTACCAAATACATTGACGTTCTATTAAGGGTAGTTCGTCCATGAATTCATTGATGAGTTTGTAAAAACTGTAAATAACATTCAGCATTCATAGATTCGCGAAAAAAGGGGTCCTATTAACTTATTAAATGCCAAACCACATGTTCGTCTTAAACGAATATTGGTCTTGAGACTTTAATACAAAATTGGGATTTTTCTCAGACCACCAGCGACAATGCTGCGACGAGACAGTTCCATTTGACGAAAATGTCGCCTCATCGGAAAAAATTATATGCCTTCTAAAAAAGGGTCTTCCTCCAACTTTCCTTGGATGAGAGAGCAAAAAACAAAGCGCCTATCATAATCCCTTTCCTTTAATGTTTGTACGATTTTTGGTTTGTATTTATTTAGTTTTAATATTCTTGCCACTGTATTTTTACTTATCACATTTTGTTGTAACGACTTTCTTTTGCGCAATTACAATTTCGATACATATTTTTCAACGGTATCGATATATGTATGATAAAAATATCGATTAATCGATACATTTTTCAATGAGTGTGATTACCACTGACCTATAAACAACAATCCATCCATCCATCTGTTGTTGAATTTGACGATAAAAATAATGTGGTATCCAACAATCCTCTAGTAAGGACAAGATAAGTAACAATGTTCATATTGGTTAGTGGAGGAAATTTCGTCGCATCTGTTGAGACCTCTTCACTTTTTAAAGTTCAGTTTACAAATAACACTTAACTTTTGATTATACTGGTTCGCCACTTCAGAATCTTCCGTTGATAATCATTTGAAATACTCACTCATGATGATAACTTATCAAAAATAATCAAGATGAAGCCAGTATTTTATTAAAAGACTACCATGAATTACGCGGTATTAATGGTGACGTCATAATCTTAGGTTATGTCAATTTTGTATCCAAACAAACAAAACTAGCCATTTACAGACCATTGGTGTGATTTTGAACCAGAGATTATTCCCTTATTTATTAATTATAACTGCTGATTTAGACATTTAGATATACACTAAGATTTTTACAAAGAGATATATTCGATTCCAGCCAAAATAGGTATGTATAACAATATAATTTTAATAAAAGAGTTTTCTAACCTAAACATGCTATTATAAACTTATGAAATACAATGGTTTTAATTCTCTTTATATCTGTATTGTCTAATTTTAGGTTTCTTCACATAAAGAATAAATGAAGGGGTCAGAAGCAAAAGGGTTCAAGTGCAAATTTATAAAACTGGAGAAAATGCCTTCTAAAGTTAACACCTCCTTATAAAATCCAGAGTACCAAAAGCAAAAGAGTGTTTTTTTCAACAGTATTGTAATATACCCAAAATTTAATCTTATTATTTCAAAACATAATAAACATAATATTTTTGTAAATATGAGGAACTTAAACCCTTTTTCCACCAAAAAAAAAATTAAAAAAATGTACTTGTTTCAGTTTAGACAAAATTTTTTATTTATTGCTCTAAAATAAAAACAAAAACCTCAATATAATTAACAAAAAATATGAAAAATAAGCTGCCCAATCCTAAATAGGTATGTTTTATTCATCATAATCGGATTCTAATTCGACCCTTGAGGTGTCGAAATCAATATCACCATCTGGAGTAACGGTATCGTCAGTTTCTGCTTGTTTACTTTTCTTTGGCGGGTCTTTCAATTTTTTAATAGTCTCTTTATTTGCATGTGGTAGAGTCCTATAATATTCATGATAAATAGGAGGTACAAAAGGTAAAAGTTCATTTAAATTATTCCACTTTATATCCGTTATGGGCAGGCTGCCGCCATATAAATTTTTATTTAGAGCAGATATTTTCAAATTTGGTCTTCCTTTCTGTAGAGTGGAACACTTTTGTGTTTGAGTAAAAGGCCAATCTGCATGTCTGGAGTGTTTAAATGAAAACGAAAAAAAGTCTTCCTTTCGGTAACGAAACCATACCATGTCATGCCACTTTAACGAGATTTTTTTATCTTCCTGCTTTTTTGGATCCATTATTATGCTATCCAAATAGTCAAAAGAAACAAAGTCAGCAGGTGTCATGTTGATGATGTTAAAATTTTTCGATGTTTTTCGAATCACATCTGTCCAATGGTCAGGAATAAAAACATTAATAGACCGTTTCTTCTGTTTTTCAATGAGCCCAAATGCTCGATCACACTCCATGTAGGAGTGCCCAGGCTGAAAAAACTTGTGGTCTATAGTTTTGACACTGGTGCTTTGCACTAAAAACATAAAAAGCTTTGCAATATTTTTGTTTTTATTTTGCCCACCGCAGGAATCACTATAGCAGATAAGATGTTCCACACTTTCCGGTAATCCTTTGATATACTGAAAAAAATAAATGCGGTATAATCAAAAAAATTATAGTTTTTGTTAATATCTTACCTTTAATAGGGCAGAACCAATTTCCTTGGAGCCTCTTGATGCGATGGTCTCATTCCAAATATACATGTTAGATTTACCAGAAACAATGTCAGAGATACAAAAATTGTATGTCCAAAGTTGTCGTAAGTAATATACCTTGTTTGTGGTTAATACTGGTGTAGGCAGGGTTTTTTGCAAATCAAAGCATACTACTCTTACTTTATCTGGATTGTTTTTACCATACTCCTCATCGTTTTTTTTAGATATTGTTACACTGTCTACTTTTTTTTGGTGTACTTCCAGGTCACGTTCGCTCTTTTTCTTAATGTCATCATCGGTGCTATATCGTATCAAATTGTTCAACTTATCACATATATGGCAGGTATCGGAATGTGGCTTATGAAATTTTAAGTTAAATTCTGTACAGAAAATATGTCTGTAGTATGATTTTTTTACCATTGGTTTCTGATTTTCTGTACACCATTCTGTGTAAAGTTCGTACAATTTGTTTATATTTAAATGTTGTGGCAGGTATCTACAACCGATGTTATCAGCTCTTGAGTAGTGACTTTTATATCGAGGAATTTTTTTTATGTGTGTAATAACATCATTCCGGACAACATTATCAATTTTATTTGGAGGCTGATGCTTACCGCGTTTATCTGTTTCAACAAAGCCATCACTGGTCTTCTTATTACAAACTGTTAAGAATCTTCTCGTGCTTATAACTAGCGTTTTTAGGAAAAAAGCCTTGCATACTCGTAAACCCATTAGTTTAATTATGGACGTGAATTGTTTATGGGAAGTAGCCTGACGTTTTGTACGGTGTGGTTCAATTTTTGTTATGCATGATCCGATAAAACTGCTTTGCAAATCATAAGATTTCAAAGCATAAAATTTTCTAAATAAGTTTTGTCTGTCTGCTTCTGATATTTCGTTGCATTGATATCTGCATCTATGGTCAAATGGTTGCAACTCCTTTTTCTTGATTGTTTTTCCTTTACTGGTCTTATACTCCAACCCACTCGCCCTACATTTTTTATTTTTTTCCCTTTTCCACTCATCAGGATTTCGTCTTCTCTTTCGCGTTCGTTTAGGAGTATCTAAAAATAATCGTTATTTTATTTTAAACATATGCATTTATGTAGAACGATAAGTAAGTTTAATTAGCCCAATGGTTTTACATACTATGAACTTCATTATCTGTGCTACTAGAGGCATCACCAGTATTCTGCGGGCTTTCTAAGTTTGTCTTTAATCTATGTTCATTAATATTTTCAATATCTGGATTGTAATCACTATCCTCATCCGTTTGGTATGGATCTGACTCACTAGAACTTAGATGGTGATGGCTGCATCCAGCTGAAAATTTCATAAAAAAATGTATTTTAGGTTATATTTGCAAGATATTTTGTAAACCTTAAAAATATTATTACTAGTCCACAAACTTCAAACCTTACCTTTAGCCTCTCTGTCTTCATTCATTTCACTACATCAGATGCACAAAATAACGATGTAAAACAAAAAATATCACACTTAGATATCCACGTGCTAACTTGCAAATTACTGAATATTAAGTAACTGATTTCTGGCAAACGGGTTTAAGTGCACTTGAACCTGTTTGCAGCTAACGTAGAGTACCTATTTCAAAACATGGTTTTTCTACCGACCAATAGATGTCACCTAAGTACAGAAAAACGCTTGAGTCGTTTTACTACCAACAAATTTATAGTTTCTAGTACACAAATATGTACTTATCTCATTTTTTTTAAAAATGTCACTTGAACCCTTTTGCTTCTGACCCCTTCAAATGGTATTGTGCTGGCCACCGGGCAGTTAGTATTATAATGTCAGAGAGAACTGTAAGTTTTATAGATTTCCAAAGGATCCAAAAGTAAGATACATAATTATAAATATAACATTCTATTTTAAGTGTTTATACAATATTTGTAGAACAATAGAACCAGATCCCGGAACTGTTTGTGTAGCTGTCATTTTATGGATGGAGAAAAGAAAATTAGCCAACTATTTTTTGTACATGATTAATATTTGCAAACAAGGTAGAAGCAAACTTGTACGTGTTCATTCTATGTTTGATTTTGTACTGTACATATCGATCTCCCTATAACATATTCATTATTATTTGTCATTACAGATCTTTTGCTTTACATTTTTTATAAGTTGCTGTGTATGATTTTTTAAACATTTGCTATTTTAAATTGAAATTCCTCACTGTACCTTACTTTCCTCTTTCTATTAACTGTAAACCATTGTATTACAAGTAAATATTTCTCTGTGTAATAAAGAAATTTGGAAACGTTTTTGTTTATATTATTTGTTTTTAGATAAAATTGAATATGTTTACACATGTAGTTGAAAAAAGAGCCTACATGCCAAGTAAAATTTGAAAGCAAACAACATAAACTCTGCACCTCATACAAATATGATTTGATTGAGGCAAAGTTGTGACATGATGTTCTGAGCTTTCAGACTAAATGGCATATTTTCTGTCATGTAAATTTGCAGTGTTTCCTCAATTTAATTTTCTTAGCACGAAACAAACAAAAATTTATAATTATGAAAACATTTTATTATGTTGATATAAACAGTACAAATTTGTAAAGGTAGAATGTTATTAAAATATGTAAATTTTTCTTCCATTCTTGATGTCGAATAATTCCCACAATAATGTCACTTGGTATCCATAATATTAAATAGTACATGTCCTCTCATGCAATAAGTAATGCACCTTGCATATGGTGATAATAGTTATATTTTTCAATTATCACTAATATATTTTCATCAATATGAATTATGTAATTACTGTCTTTTGAGTGGTTTTATTTTTTCGTCATTCGGATACTTGAAAGGACACTTCACTTCAATTAAGCATATTTTCATTAAAAAAGGTTTAAAGAGAACGTTGAAACATGTTTTGATGACACTAGAACAAACAATCACTATTATTAATCTTATATTTTCACATTAATCAAATAATCCAGTAAATATAAGCTCAAACATAGCTATTAAAATCAAAAATACGAATTGCAGGATATACTTACATTATCAAAACTATTATTTTTTATATTGAGTAAACACGATTACTTACTTTTCAACAATTTATTCCTTTCAAAAACACGTATGAAACGCTTAAATAATGAAAAGTCTACACTCAAATGGAAGTTCCTGTGGCAAATAGTTTTGCTTGGATACAACTTCAAATTGTGACGTCACACTAATCCCGCGTATAGAGATCTAAAACTATCGATAGTTCTGACTATCGAATAATATCGATATTTTGTATAACTATCGTTAGTTTCAGATAGTATACTCTTTTAGCTTGTCATAAGTGTTTTCACTTAGTAGTCAAGAAAACCTTTTTAGAAGATAACGTATCGTTTCGTGCTAAAACCAAGATGATCAAAGCATTATTCCTGGTAAAAACTGTAATTAGCACTAATAGCACAGAATACTGATTTTGGTCGGGATACGTTTACGTATACGGAGAAGGGACGCACAAATCACCCACCTAAGGGACGTAACAATCCATTCAACGAATCGTATTGGCTGAGCCGTAACGGATCTACACATGTGCAGTTCGTTACGGATACGTGAGTAATTTAAGATAAGCTAAAAGTGCCTAATATCTTTCTGTAGCACGTGCTCACTACTTTCATTAAATGCCAGGAGTACGCCGAAAACTAGAGACAAATTCTACTTTTTCGGCGTACTCCTGGCGTTTAAGGACAGTAGTGAGCATGTGCTAGAGAAAGGCATTGTTGACCAGGTTATAATGGTTGCGGTTTGTTTGCAGTTCCATTTATTTTTTTCATAGTATTGAAGCTTTGTTCTATTACCCAAAATCTCTTTATTCTACTAAGTACTGTTACTTCTTTTTGCAATTGATGAATTAAATAATGTAACTGAACTAACTTTACCAGACTCTGCTTGATGGCAGGCAAATATTATATATGGCAGGCCTTCGTCACGAAGGACATTTCGATAATTTGATTACCAAATTAGGTAGATGCATATCGCTTTCCATTTGATGAGTATTCAACTGAAGGCACAATAAAAAACACAATATTAATCAACTTTCAATTAAGGTTTCACCTACGCTCTATTTGTAAACAAACTGTACACTGAAATGGAATAAACAGAAATCGTCAGGATCCAGTTCGCTGACACGGGCGTATTGCGCTATCAAACTAGAGAGGAGACACATTCTACTTTTCAACGGACTGTTTGCATAATCCGCGCAGATTAGTGGAAGCGCACTTTTGATAGATCATAGATCACGTGATTATTTCAAGCAACCCCATCATCAAACGCCAGTGCGCTCTGATTATAGTCCGCATATGAGGACCCACCTTGAGTGAAGTAAGTAAGCGCACATGCCATGCAATCGCAAAGTCACCAAATGCCGCCTCTAGATTTCAAAACACGATATACAAATTTGGAAGTTTGCGCATAGAATAGGGGAAAATTGACAGAATGAGAGTTTGGCATGGTAGCGTTACTTCACTTCAGAGAGACAGCTTCAATTACAAGCGAAAAATAACTTTATAAAACTATCGTAAACTAACGATAGTTATAGACCGAAAAAGTATGACGTCAGAAAATGGCCGCTGAGGGAAAGCAATTCTAATATTTAACTTATGTCTTGTCTTGACCGTTGTAATATTTCAAAAGTTTATTCGTTTTTTCATTTGTAAAATGACACTGCAGTGACTATCAAGTAATTATGCCTTCTTGCTTCGCTCCTAAACATCCATCATATACTCTATATCAACGACATATCCACTGTTTAAACTGTCTCTACATTTCTTTATCACTTTAATTTCATTACAAAACTGCTCCGCAATGCTGGACAAATTAACAATAGCCATGTTTAAGCATATTACAAACGTAAAATGAACGTTAATAAATATCTGTTTTCCCTCAGTAACTGTCAGCGGCTATGTTTATGACGTCATAGCTTTTTCGGTCTATAAAAAATGTCGATATTATTCGATAGTCAGAACTATCGATGATTATCGATAGTTTTAGACCTCTAAATGAAAAATGAAATGTCTTAGATTTGACAATTGACATTAAGAATTGTGATATGAATTTATTATTAAAATTTGCATTAGCTAATTTTGCTACAAAAACTCCAAGAAGTTATAAGCTTTTAAGGTTTCAAACGAACATAAAAGCCAATATATATAAACAAAAAAAGCTTATGAAATTTAGAAGGTCTCTGAAAAAAATTGATGAGAGATGAGTTACCCATGGAACTACTAATATTTTAAAAAGTTATTACTAGATGTGGATATTTACTTTTTCAAATTCGGGTAAGTATTAATGAATACTTTGGATTCTACAAGATTGAGAAAGATTAGAGATATGTAAGATCACTTGAACATGGGAGAAAATTACAAAGGACCTGTTTAAACAACTACAGCTATTCCTGTGGTCTAATTATTCATCATTATGTTGCTACAGAATCTAATATTGGACTGATGGAATTTAAAGGACTTTATGGAACAAAAGAGACATTGAAAGATGCTTTACAGCAAAAATTTTTTATTTAAAGACGAGAATAAAGAAATTGTAGTTAATAATAAACATACTTATTATTACCAGATTCAAAGGTAAATGTTACTAATTGGACTGAAGTGTGGCGATTTATGCTCATATTTTAAAAATCTAATGAAATTTGTGTTATTTGGGTACATTTTTATGAAGAATTTTGCAAAGTAAGGTTTAATCAAATAAGAGATATGCAGAATATGTTGTTTTTAATAAATAGAAACTGTTATAAAATTTATGTGTATTTATTTTATTGGAGACATTAAAATTGTAAGGTACAAAAAGTTTATAATTCACTTACACACCCTAACAAAGAAATAGGTATTCTATTGCATAACATTTTAAATGTTTTCAGTCTTATGGCCCTCTCTACATGAACTTGTTCATGAGCTTTTTTTATGTATTCTATATCTTGTGACTGGAACTGTAATCCAGTGATTTTAAATGTTGGAATATTAATGTCTATTGCCACCTTCTCAAAAATGTCTTATGTTCCAATCACTTGTCTGCAAGTATTTTATTTCCATTATTCTGTATTTTTTGCTTAAAAAGAGCTAAAAGTACACTATTATATTCAGGATGTTTCGAATATGTATATAATTGAAATCAAAAATCAACACTTTGAAAAATATATCTTTGAAAATTCAATTTTAATTTATTACTTATATATAAATTTGATACAAATATTATGGCACCAATTGGATAGATCATAATTAATCCTTTTAAGGTATTGGTTCCTTTATAGTAGGAGTAAAATTGTGTTTGTCTGATTAAACACGATGGTGTTTATATGCTAAATTTTACAATCGAGACTACCTACAACAATTGGGTAATCTTCAAGAAAATTTGGAGATGCATGAGACAATATTGTTTCGATGTGGAAATATATTCGTGTCAGATAACTTTAAATATAGTAAATTGACTAATGTTAAAAACATCCTTTTTTTATTTAAATAATAGTCTCGTCAACCCTTAAGGTTATTCGAGACACAGAAATACAGAAATGTTATGATACAATGAATACATTGAATGATATTTACAATAATTATATTTCGTTAGTAATCTTGATTTCTGTTATAAATGCTATTAGTTTTTTCATATCACATCTGGAGTTCAGTATTGCTTCAAATGATGGAGGAATGTTGTGTATGCCTCACTGGTTATTGTTTGTTCGACATTCTTCTAGGATGTGTTGGACGGAGAGCTGACTTTGGCATACTTCATACATTGGTGGGTAACTTCTTGAAAGGAGGTAACTATGTGTTATTCGGGTATGGCCAATTCTTAATCTGGAGATAATGATTTGGTGCTTTCTACTGGTGGGGTTTGATTTCCATTGGGTGACATGTTTTTTCATTTGAAATAATTTAGATTGAGGATTATTCCACTGAGATTGCCATTCTCTGATGATATAATCCTTAACTGTGTTTTTATAGTCAGTGTGTACAATTTCCTGTATAGTTGGGATCGCATCATCACCAATTAACCCTCTCGCTAATTTGTCTACATCTTCATTGCCTTTTATTCCGATATGCGATGGAATCCATAAGAACTTCACTGTTTTTTGCTGCAGTTGCAGATTATATAGCACTGTCTTCATATAAAGAAGGATTGGGTTGTTCGGAAATACCTGGGAGAGGCTGGAAAGTGCACTGAGAAAGTCCGATATAATAATTATATTTGGTTGCTCTATGGTTTTTATGTACTCCAGTGCCTTAAGAATAGCCAGAAGTTCTCCGTGGTACAGGTCTTATTCAGTTTATAAGTGGTGCCGTAATTTGGGCTCATGAAAGCTGCTGTTGCGCCATCTTCGGTTTTTGATGATTTCGTGTATACTTCATAAAATCCACGCTGATTTTCCATTATTTCATTGAATTTTTGAATGATTAGGAGGGGGTTGGTTTCATTTTTATTGTACTGTAATAGATTTGTATTTATTTCTGGAAGGTTTATTATCCAAGGAGGTGGGGTGGGGATATTGTTGGAAAATGTTTGGGGAAAAGTTAGTTGGAATTCTGCAAGGTATCGGTTGATTCTCTCATAGAAAGGAGGATCTGTTTTTGGTTTTGAAGCATAAAGGTTTTTGAAGCGATCAGAGAATATGTTGTGTCTTGCAGGATTAGTGGGGTTTGAAGATACTGCAGCAGCTTATGGAAGACTTAAAAATTGCCTTCTTGACTGTAGGGGATATTCTCCTTTTTCGCAGTGGGCACTGGCAGAAGGATCCTAATGCGATTTTTAGTGCTGTATTGTGGATGGTATCCAGGTCTCTCGGAATCGATTTTTTTGCAGATGAATATACTAATGAGCCGTAGTCTAGCTTAGATCTGTTTAAGGATTTGTATATCAGCATAAGACTGTTGTAATCAGCACCCCAGTTCCTGTTTGCAAGTGTTCTCATCAGGTTCAGTACGTTTTGACATACATTTTCCAAGTTAATAATGTGATCTTTCCCGTTCAGCTTTTTGTCGAATATCATTCCTAAAAACTTCAATTTGTCAACAAAATTCAGTGGTCGAGCATCTAAGGTTAAACGAGGAATTTCAGGATTATGTTTTTTGAGAACAGTAGACATTTTGTTTTCTCGTGGGAGAATTGGTTTCTGCCCATTTTCCAAGACTATCGAGTGTTTTCTGTAACTGTTTTTGCATTGAATATATGTTTTTGCCTTTTGTAAAAATGACTAAATCGTCTGCATAGTCTTGCTTTAACTGGGGGTCTGCAATTGTGCAGAATGTTGTTTATTGCTACCAAGAAGAGGGTGACGCTAAGAACTGATCCTTGTGGTATTCCATTTGGTTGAATTCTCTCCGACGACGTAGTACCGTTTACTCTACCACAGAAGTGGCGATCTGTAAGGGAGTTGTCGATGAATTGTAATATATTGCCTCGTATATCCCATTTGTGTAATGTTTTTAAAATTCCTTGCCTCCACGCCGTCTCGTAGGCTCGGGTGATTATTAGATTTTTTGATTCTAAGAACCACATTAATCTATTGTTTACAATTTTTTCCAGTATTTTGCATAGTGCACATGTACAACGGGTATAATGATTTCTTGGGACCACTTTCGAGGAAATACTTTGTTTATCCAGATATGATTGTAGATTTGTAGGAGATACTTTTTTGCATTCAAAGGAAGGTTCTGTAGGAAGATCGGTGGAATATCATCTGGTCCTGCGCTTGAGTTCTTGTTCTGTTGAAGTGATTCTTCGAGTTCTTCAATGTTTATTAGTGCATTTAGTAGGTTGGGAACCTCTTCTTCGAAATCTATATGTATCTTTTCAGCACTCGTTTTCAGTGATTTGTAAGATTCTCTGTAGTTTATGTTACTTGAATGCATTTCAAAATTTTCTGCTAAGGTTTCGGTGATTTTTATCATTTTTAGCAAGAAACTTTATTTCATTGAGTGTTCAAAATTCCCGAGACTTTCTTAATATTTTTCCATACAGTAGAGGCAGGAGTAGAACTGTTTATATTGCTTACGAATGTCTGCCAACTCTCTTTCTTACTTTTTCGAATGATGTATCTCATCTTGGCTCTACGTTTTTTGAACTCCAGGAGATTTTCTGTGGTATTGTGCCTTTTGTATTCCTTGAAGGCTTTTTTGTTTGAGGTAACTGCTTTCTCGCAAGCTTTATTCCACCAGGGTACCGGCTTGTGCTGTTTGATGTGGTTCGTTTTACCTACATGGACCTCAGCTGCCCAGATTATTATATTGGAGAAGATTTGTATTAGGTCATTAACATCTGAGTTCTGATGGACCCCATTGAGTTCGTCAACCTTTCTTTCAATCGCAATTGAGTATTCTGGCCAATTGGCATTTTTTTTGTGCTCCACTTTTGGTAAATTGGGAGATTGCTTTCTCCTCTGTTTTGTTCGTTGGAAATATTTGTTGGGTGATGATCGCTGCCATATAAAAAAGGTATCACGTTCCAGCTAAACGAAGGTGATAGAGTTGGTTCGCAAAAGGATAGATCAATAGCAGAGGATTCCCCAGTGAGTGAAAAGGTCAAATCGGGTTTTCGATCCATCGTTGTGAAGGTTGAAGTTGAATTCATCTATGATCTTTTCGATTTTCTGTCCCATTGAGTTAGTTCCTTTCGATCCCCACAATGTATTATGGCTGTTGAAGTCTCCCAGGATTATTCGTGGTGAAGGGATTTGATCAATCAGTTTCTTAATTTGTTCGGTGTCAATTTCTGCTTGATGATATGCTCACTGCAACTGCTTCTAAACTAATTTGAAGCGGTATCGAGCATGCTTCTTAGTTTTCGTCTATATATATAGCAACTCCGCCACTAGCTATATTCTGTTGTCCTCTGTTTTTTTTTGAAGCATTTATAATTTCGAAGTTTATAGTGGTGATTTCCTTTAAAAATCGTTTCTTGTAGGCAGATTATAGTCTGGTGCTGTTCAAATATTAAGGTTTTGAGCATTTCCAAATGTGCATATAGCCCATTTGAGTTCCACTGAATGATTGACTTGAATGTTATATTAAAAGGTTTCTTGGGAGGAGTCTAATGATGAGTCGGTATCTATGTTATCAGTTGTTTCCGTTTTTAGTTGTTTCATGATTTTGAGTTTGACTTTGGTGCATCTGAATTTTATCTTTCTCTCCTTTAGGTATGGGTATATTTTGGTCAACATTTCTAATAAACCATGGATATCTGAGTATATATTCTAGCCACGCTGAGGGGGTCGTTAGAACCATATACATTTACGAAAAAGTCAGTGATTTGTTCGAAGCTCAGTAAAGGGCTGGAGGTCTTGTCTTCAAATAATGCTTTGGCTGGTAGTAATAACTCTTCTACTGATGATTGGTCTACAGTTATATTGGTTTTACTTTTCTTTGAAGGTTTTTCTGCCGGTTTGATGAATATATTCTCCGAAATTTGTTGAGGAGGGGAGTTATGATTTCGATGATGTTTCTTTTGAGGTTTTGTAATGAGATTTGGCTTTCACTTGGAGCATTGACCAGTAGTGGTGATGTGGTATTTTGAGGTTCTGCAACAGTATTCTCTGAGGTAGAGGTTTCCGATATTATATCAGGTTCTTCAATTTCATTAGTTTCGTTGTTGGATTGAGATGTGGCAGTCGTACAGTTGGCTGCAACATGGCCTCCTTTTGTGAATTTAGTTGATATCCGCTCCGTGCTTTAACACGAATTTGGTTTATATTAGTCCCGTTTCGAATATATTATTCTTCTATTTTGCAAGGAAAATTCCTGATTGAAATATCCGTCTGCGCCAGGCATACACAAGCTAGGGCTCCCGGATATTTTAAATCTTGAGTTCCCAATTGCAATACTTTTTCCGAGTCTCCTTTTGTGAATTTAGTTGATATCCGCCCGTGCTTTAACACGAATTTGGTTTATATTAGTCCCGTTTCAAATATATTATTCTTCTATTTTGCAAGGAAAATTCCTGATTGAAATATCCGTCTGCGCCAGGCATACACAAGCTAGGGCTCCCGGATATTTTAAATCTTGAGTTCCCAATTGCAATACTTTTTCCGAGTCTCCTTTTGTGAATTTAGTTGATATCCGCTCCGTGCTTTAACACGAATTTGGTTTATATTAGTCCCGTTTCGAATATATTATTCTTCTATTTTGCAAGGAAAATTCCTGATTGAAATATCCGTCTGCGCCAGGCATACACAAGCTAGGGCTCCCGGATATTTTAAATCTTGAGTTCCCAATTGCAATACTTTTTCCGAGTCTCCTTTTGTGAATTTAGTTGATATCCGCTCCGTGCTTTAACACGAATTTGGTTTATATTAGTCCCGTTTCGAATATATTATTCTTCTATTTTGCAAGGAAAATTCCTGATTGAAATATCCGTCTGCGCCAGGCATACACAAGCTAGGGCTCCCGGATATTTTAAATCTTGAGTTCCCAATTGCAATACTTTTTCCGAGTCTCCTTTTGTGAATTTAGTTGATATCCGCTCCGTGCTTTAACACGAATTTGGTTTATATTAGTCCCGTTTCGAATATATTATTCTTCTATTTTGCAAGGAAAATTCCTGATTGAAATATCCGTCTGCGCCAGGCATACACAAGCTAGGGCTCCCGGATATTTTAAATCTTGAGTTCCCAATTGCAATACTTTTTCCGAGTCTCCTTTTGTGAATTTAGTTGATATCCGCTCCGTGCTTTAACACGAATTTGGTTTATATTAGTCCCGTTTCGAATATATTATTCTTCTATTTTGCAAGGAAAATTCCTGATTGAAATATCCGTCTGCGCCAGGCATACACAAGCTAGGGCTCCCGGATATTTTAAATCTTGAGTTCCCAATTGCAATACTTTTTCCGAGTCTCCTTTTGTGAATTTAGTTGATATCCGCTCCGTGCTTTAACACGAATTTGGTTTATATTAGTCCCGTTTCGAATATATTATTCTTCTATTTTGCAAGGAAAATTCCTGATTGAAATATCCGTCTGCGCCAGGCATACACAAGCTAGGGCTCCCGGATATTTTAAATCTTGAGTTCCCAATTGCAATACTTTTTCCGAGTCTCCTTTTGTGAATTTAGTTGATATCCGCCCGTGCTTTAACACGAATTTGGTTTATATTAGTCCCGTTTCAAATATATTATTCTTCTATTTTGCAAGGAAAATTCCTGATTGAAATATCCGTCTGCGCCAGGCATACACAAGCTAGGGTTCCCGGATATTTTAAATCTTGAGTTCCCAATTGCAATACTTTTTCCGAGTCTCCTTATGTGAATTTAGTTGATATCCGCCCCGTGCTTTAACACGAAGTTGGTTTATATTAGTCCCGTTTCGAATATATTATTCTTCTATTTTGCAAGGAAAATTCCTGATTGAAATATCCGTCTGCGCCAGGCATACATAAGCTAGGGCTCCCGGATATTTCAAATCTTGAGTTCCCAATTGCGATACTTTTCCGAGTTTCATTTCTTTGAATTTGGTTGATAGTCGCCCGTTCTTTAACACAAATTTGGTTTATATTTAAATCTGGTTAACTCGAGAATTGCCTTCTGTTTTCATTACCTTCCCCGAATTTTCTTTTAGTGGGATTTCGTGATATGAGTTCCTCCCTTTTGATACCCTTCTTGATTTTGTTCAAAGCTTAGGGAGATTTCTGACGAGTAGATGTAGAGTTCCCGATCTATAGCATTGTTTTTCCGATTGGATAGTTTTTTTAGTAGCACCGGACCCGTTCGTTACATAAGAGTTTGACGACTACATGAATGAAAAGACCACCAAACTTAAAATAGTTTTGCTTGTTTTTTTTCCGCTTCTTTTAATTGCATGAACGCTATTTTATAATTAAAAAACCACTCTCGCTTATGTCCTGCCTGCTTCGTCGCTAATGATACATATGTGCTTTTGATTATTATTTATTTCGTATGTATAACGGCTGGGTAGAAAGGATTACTGTAATAAAACTGAAATAAACCTGTGTTGTGTTTTATTGACCTATCATAGACTAGTATTTCCTTATGGTAGCGTAGTTGTTTGGCAGCACGAATTTTAGCTTCTCCGTAGTGTGGATCAGGATAATAACATTTATTTCAGGACTAGCGAGAACATTTGTTTTATATATTTAGCAACATCCCGAATTTTGACGACAATAGACCCCTGGAATTTACCGTACCTCCATCTGAGGCTACCTGGAACTCTCGACGAGGGAAGTCGAGGGGCCGTGGAGACAACCACGTTAAAAATCTGGCGCCCGAGAAAGTGTGAGGTTTCAAAGGTGTCAGAAGTGACGTTTCCGAGGCGTTCCACGCGCAGTGCAGCGCGCAGTCATCGCCTCTTGGGGAGGAAAACGCGTCACATCTTGGCGCCCGAGCAGGGACCTTAAATTGTTTTTTAAGTACGAACTGTTTTATTTTTTTTTCAGGTTTTCCGTATTCTTGATTATTGAATAATATTTTTTTCCCGTATTACTGATTTATTGATTGAGCAGGGACCTTAATTTGTTGTTTAAGTAGGAACTGTTTTATTTTATTTCGGGTTCTCCGTATTCTTGATTGTTGAATAATATTTTTTCCCGTATTGCTGATTTATTGATTTAGCAAGGACCTTAATTTGTTGTTTAAGTAGGAACTGTTTTATTTTTTTTTCAGGTTATCCGTATTCTTGATTAGTGAAGAATATTTTGTTCCCGTATTGCTGATTTATTGATTGAACAAGGACCTTAAATTGTTGTTTAAGTACGAACTGTTTTATTCTTTTTCAGGTTTTCCGTATTTTTGATTATTAAATAATATTTTTTCCCGTATTGCCGATTTATTGGTTGAGCAGAGATCTTGAATTGTTGTTTGATGCTGATTAAGCAGGGATCTTGAATTGTTGGTTGAATACGAACTGTTTTATTATTTTTCAGGTATTGCGTATTCTTGATTATTGAATAATATTTTTTTCCCGTATTGTTGATTCACTAGTTTAGCAGGGACACTGGCTGTTTGTTAAAACCGGAACCGTTGTATTTGGTTGTGGAATTTTATTGTTTCAGTGTGAAGATTGGTGTAGGTACCTTTAAATTGTCGAAGGAGTCCGATTAATAATTTGGTTTTCACAGCGTACCGTTATATACTGTTTTGACTGTTTTCCGTCTTATTGTTGAGTGTTTATTAAAAGAAGGACTTTGTATCTCGTTTTGAATTATTTTTTTGTACTGTATTATTGCTGTGAAGGGACTGTTGCGTTCCGTCTTCGATTGTGAAGGTGGAAGAAGAAGCGCAGTTGCTGTGAAGGTGGAAGAAAAAGCGCAGTTGCTGTGAAGGTGGAAGAAGAAGAGCAGTTGCTGTGAAGGTTGAAGAAGAAGCTTAGTTGCTGTGAAGGCGGGAGCCGTTCTACCTTGCTGTGGCTGTAAAGAGGCGAAGGAGGGACGAGAAGTTGCGACTACGAGGGATACAGAAAGAAGAGATAAAAGTAGATGTCAAGAGGAAGTACCGAGGAATTGGACATTGCTTTACCATTTGAACGTGGAGTTGCAGAGGAAACATTACCCGTACCGTCAGCATCGACCCAATTACCCGTCGTAAATTCCATAGAAGAAACTACAGACCATCGCGTAAATTGGGTATATCTACTGAAAAACGAGGGTCTTACTGCCCAACTACAAAAGAGGAATTTATCGACTGCTGGAACCGCTCCTGACAAACGAAGAAGGCTCGTTAACTTTTTGAGACGAAGAAATATTTCTCCACCACCCGCTAGAAACCAAGGAGATCCTGTGGATTATCCGACCGATATGGCGACCCAACCGATAAATGTACACGATTGGAAGGTGTCTTTTGGGAACCGAGGAGATCCGGCCGCTTTCATAGAAAGGATCGAAGAAATCTGCACTGCAAAGAATGTTCAGAAAGACAACTTGCTCCCGGTATTACCGGAATTGTTATCAGATGAACCCGCATCTTGGTACCGCAACAACCGAAGTAGGCTCACAACCTGGGACGAATTCGAGGCTGAATTCAGAATTTTCTTTTATCCAATCAACTATGAAGTCGATTTGGAAGCCGAGATAGGAAGACGTCTTCAAAGACGAAATGAATCCGCTGCAACGTACATGACCGAGCTACAGACCCTGATGAGGAGGCATGGGAAGCTAACTTCCGAACAACAGCTAGCATGGCTGTACCGAAATCTTTTACCCGAGTACCGGCTGCAGATCCGAAAAGTAGACTTCAAGGATTTTCCTACGTTCTGTCAAGTGGTGAGGGAATATGAGCTCCTGAGGAAGGAACTCCAAAACGCACCCAACCCCAGTGGACCGAACCGTGGACCAGCCCGTCCGCAGCCAGTGAGTACCCCTAGATATGGACAGTCCCACAATCCGCCGTCCGATCGAGTAAGAGAAGCCATCCCTGGTACTAGCCGTCCGTTACCGAACGATACTCATCACAGTCCGACACGTGATAATACTCAACGACCGTCTGGCTCGTCTTCACGCCCACCAACCTGTTTCCGCTGCGGTGAATCCGGACACTACCGAAGCAATTGCCAGAACCCTCAGTAGATATTCTGTTCCCGTTATCATAAGGAAGGAGTATTTTCCCGAGACTGTTCCTGCAGGAGGCAGGAAAACTAATCCGAAGCTGTCCCGAGGAGAGGCCGACACAGCTTCCGCAGATATTTGCCTCTCATGCCGAAACGCCAGAAGAAATGACCGATTCCCGACCGCACATCGACGTTGAAATTGAAAACCGTAAGTTCAGAGCCCTATTGGATACTGGAGCTGCTAAATCATACATCGGTGATCAGATAGCTAGGACATTTTCCCAAAGAAAGCAAACAAAAGCCCGTCAAGCTGCGAGAGCCCGTTTAGTTAATGGAATTGTAGTCCCTATCACCGACACATACAAGCTGAAACTGAAGATCCATGACGTCATTATGGAAGGGCCATTCGAACATTTTCCTGGTCTTATAACTGATATTGTGCTAGGACTCGATGTCCTTCAAAAGTATAATTTCCGGTTGGAGCTAGGAAGCGGGAAAATATACATGGAAGACAAACTAGTGATGCATTCACCATCAACCAGTCCTATTGAGATGTTGGAAGTAGTGAGCCCGCTCACGAAAGAATCCGATGCTGCTAAACCGACACTAAGTATGGACAATACCGACAAGTGTCTCTCAGAAGACCGTGTTTCTGAAGTCTCTGCGTCCTCCCCGGTGTTGTTAGGGGTTGACAAGGAGCAATTTGTTTCTGAAGTCTCTGCGTCTTCCCTGGTGTTAGGGGTTGACAAAGAGCAATTTGTTTCTGAAGTCTCTGCGTCTTCACTGGTGTTAGGGGTTGACAAAGAGCAGTCCGTTTCTGAAGTCTCTGCGTCTTCACTGGTGTTAGGGGTTGACAATGAGCAGTCTGTTTCTGAAGTCTCTGCGTCTTCCCCGGTGTTGTTAGGGGTTGGTGAAGAGCGATTTGTTCCTGAAGTCTCCGCGTCTTCTCTGGTGTTAGGGGTTGACAAGGAGCAATCCGTTTCCGAAGTCTCTGCGTCCTCCCCGGTGTTGTTAGGGGTTGACAAAGATAAGTCTCTGCAACCACCCTGAGTAGTTTAGGGGTTGTCAAGGAGCAATCTAATGCCGAAGTCTTTTTGTCGACTCTGAAGAAGGTTAGTGAACATAAAGAGGATAATAAACCTGGAAAATCTGAGTTATCCCCGGAGGAGCTTGGGATAACACGAATTATGGCTACATAGGATGCCCGTTAAAAGCAATCATTCCGATTGAAGAAATTAATTTGACTAAAAATCAAAAAGAGGAGTTGAATACATTCTTGAACCAGGAACTTCCGCTGTTTGAGAAGATTAGAGGTCCGACTACGCTTATTGAACACGAAATCCGTCTGCTACAGCCTCGGCCGATCAAACAAAGATACCGACCCCAAAATCCAAAAATGCAGGAGGTGTGCAATACCGAGATAGACGCGATGTTAGATGAAGGAGTGATAGAACCTTCGACCAGTCCGTGGAGCTCTCCAATTGTTATTGTGAAGAAGAAAGATGGAAAGAACCGTTTCTGCATCGACTTCCGCAAAGTTAACGAGGTTACAATGAAGGGTGCTTACCCGCTACTATTTATAAATGCTATACTGGATAAACTGCGAAAAGCCAAATATATTTCCAGTTTAAATTTAAAGAGTGGGTACTGGCAAGTTCCGTTAACACCGGAGAGCAAACCCATTACCGCGTTTACCGTTCCGGGACGTGGATTGTTCCAGTTCACGGTCCTTCCGTTTGGTTTAAATTCCGCACCTGCCACTTTCCAAAGATTGGTTGACCGACTAATAGGTCCAGATTTAGATCCGTATGCCTTTGCTTATCTGGATGACATCATAGTTCTAGGGGAAACGTTCGAACAGCATTTGGAAAATCTGTCTGAGGTGTTCCGTCGATTACGAGGAGCACGGTTGAAACTGAATCCGGAGAAATGCCACTTCTGTTTACCGTCCATGAAATATTTAGGACATGTAGTCACTGGAGATGGAATCCGTACCGATCCAGAAAAGTTCGAGAGCATAATTAAATTTGCAGCGCCGAGAAATATCCGAGAGTTACGAAGATTTTTGGGAGTCGCATCCTGGTATAGGAGATTTGTGCCATCGTTTTCACAAAAGGTGGCCCCGTTAACGAAATTACTCCGCAAATCCCAGCGATGGAAGTGGGCTGAAGAGCAAGAAGCTGCCTTTGCTGAGATTAAAACATGTCTGCCAGAATCCCCTGCTTTAAGTTGTCCTGATTTTTCCGTACCGTTCACCCTACAGACCGACGCCTCCGAATATGGTTTGGGAATAGCCCTTACTCAACAGAAGGGTGGCCAGGAACATGTGGTAGCATATGCAAGTCGCACGCTGAGTCCTGCCGAGAAGAATTACTCCGTCACTGAGAAATAATGTCTTGCCATTGTTTGGGGAATTGAAAAGATGCGTCCTTATTTAGAGGGCTACCATTTCACGGTTGTTACCGATCGTCAATCTCTTAGATGGCTGCATTCCATAGTGAGTCCGTCCGGACGTTTAGCCCGATGGAGTATTTTTCTACAGCAATATGATTTCGAGATACAGTACCGTAAAGGTGCTCTAAATCGCGTGGCTGACGCGTTGTCCAGAAATCCGCTACCAATGACAGCAGAAACCAATCCACCATCGATACTCTGTCTGACCGAGGTAACTGCCGAATGTTCATGGTACCGGAACAAGAAGGAAGAAGTCCTGAAGGATCCAGACAAGTTCCCGGACTACTGCATCAAGGAAGGCCGTTTGTACCGTCATTTTTGGGATATAAGTGACTTAAGAGAACCAGAGATGACTGATCCATGGAAACTGTGCATAGCAAAGTCCGACCGAACCCGAGTTCTCGAAGAAAACCATGATGCCCCTCATGCTGGACATCTGGGAATCGCCAAGACCATCACTCGTATAGCCAGATCTTACTATTGGCCGGGAATGTTCCGAGACATCACCAAGTACGTTCGCAGATGTTTACAATGCCAGAAGTACAAATCATCCCAACAAAAGCCTCCTGGAAAAATGCAGCCATCTCCAAATTAACGACCTTGGGACACTGTTAGTTCCGATATCATTGGACCATTGCCGAGGAGTAAGAAGGGGAACTGCTATATCGTAATATTCCAGGACCGTTTCACCAAGTGGGTACAATGCAAACCATTGAGAAATGCTACTGCTAGTAGCATCGGTACCACATTTCACGAGGAGATACTGACCGTATTTGGATGTCCCCGTACCGTCTTAACCGATAACGGATCCCAGTATACTAGTACGTTGTTTAAGAATATGTTGAAATAATTAGGAATCCGACACCGCTTCACACCCCCGTACACGCCGCAAGCTAACCCGGTAGAGAGAGCCAATCGCACTTTGAAGACGATGATTGCGCAATATTGCGAGCAAGATCACCGAGATTGGGATATCAGACTATCCGACTTGAAGTTTGCGATGAACAACTCCAAACACGATTCGACTGGGTTTTCGCCGGCCTTTTTGAATTTTGGACGAGACCCCGACATTCCGAAATCCCTTAGGAGGGAAACTGAAGACAACCCGGAGAGCACTATGAAAGAAGGTACCGTAACCGAAAATCCTAAGGAGGAAGATACAATACCGCACCGCACGAGACTGGATCAATTGCATGAGTGTTTTGACCTCGTACGTTTAAATCTGTCCAGAGCATTTACCAGTCAAAGCCATTATTATAATCTACGCCGTCGTGACTGGAAATGCAAGCTGGGGGAAAAGGTTATGAAAAGAGAGTATACTTTGTCTTCAGCCGTTGATCATGTCGTCGCGAAATTAGCTCCAAAATACTCTGGGCCCTACGAGGTGATCCGAGTCGTCTCCCCCGTAGTATATGACTTACGAGACGAAACCGGCAAGCGACATAACCGAATCCACGTAAAGGATTTAAAACCGTTAAATTGTTAGTTTGTTACAGAATGAAACCGCGATGCGATGCACCACCCCGTGGGAGTGAGCCGCTTCCAAGCCGCAATCCGTGCGAGGACCGGACGGAACGACAAGACAGGGAGCAAGCCCGAACCAAATTAGCTAAGGAAGCTGCCCGCCGACTCAGGGAGTCACCAGAACTCGAAGAATATGAGGTCGTGGACCTCACCGCTTCGCCCTCGTCGACCGCCCCTTCCTCCGATCCAGACACCGGAAACACCAGTTTGAACTGGAGCATCGACCTCGAAGAGTCAGAATTTTACGTCCCAACAGAAGGAGAACTAGAGGAGGAGTTCGACCCAGGGCTATTCGACCTCGACCCATATGTGCCAGGAGCCACACCTCCCCCGTCACCAGAACCTGGGGTGCACCGTGAGTCGTACCTCGTGTGCACACTGGTTGAACGAGAGACCGTACACACCCTGGATCCGGATTGCCAGGTCACAATACTATTCGGGAATTCACCACACGTTCGTCCCGGATAGGAAGATCCCTGAGACGACCATCAGAATCCCGGAAATTGAAGGACCCCCGGAAGCCCCAATGCAGGTGACTCCACAACCGAGAGATCGCAAGGCGGAGAAGTTGGAAATCCTGGAGTTCGCCTTAGGGCACCCCCGCTCGGAACCATGGCCAATGGAATGGGTGAAACGAGCCGCCCGTTTCCGACCGAGTACCGCCTCGGCCACGAAGTGGTACACACTCAGGTTGACTGGTCCGGATGGCCGACGGCATAATATATCCGTACCCTCTCCTCCCTGTGAGGGATGAACAGTAATTCCCCTCTGTCTGTATGACGTTTGTTAGGCTCTGGTAGAGTAAATATCGGTTAATTTTTTTTATGTCTTACTTTTCCCAGAGAAGAAAAAGTGCAAAGTTTATTTTTCGATGGGCGCAGTCCGGTAGCCGTCGATAAAGTATTTCGTTTTATCTGTTTTTATTATTTTCCAAGTGCAAGAGTGCGAAGTTTATTTTCCGCTGGATGTCGTCCGATAGCTTCTGACAAAGGATTGCAAAATTTATTTTATTTTCTCTTCTTTCCTTTTAGTTCTGAGTAGAGCTACCCCGTTATTGTTAACCGTGCGGATAATATGTATTTATTTTTCTCTTTTTCCTCCTCGATAGATAGAGAGGGGGGGTGAAACCGAACTAAGTCAGGATGGTAGCGATCCTCCAACATTACCGGGGTGAGTAATGGAAATCTGTTTATTCTGTTATAGTGAAATTCCATAAACCGATGCGGAATGGACCCTAACTCGGAACCGTCCTTTGAAGAACTGAGTATTTATGATACCGCCGATAGCCTGTCCGACGATCCAGAGGATCTTTCCACACGTCTCGACGAATTTAACCCCGTTCGGAATGACTTCAAGTAAGGAAGCCAGTGAAGTCTTCCTACTACGACCGGCACGAGCTGCTTGCCCTTCTCCGACCGCTGTTCCTTCCTCGAGGATTAACAGGAAGCGAGGCTACCCGGAATCGGAGAATCGCCTACAAATCACCGACGGTCTCTGCTGGAGATGTGGAACCGCAGGTCACAACCGACATGCTTGTAATCGCCCGCCCATCCTATTTTGCTCCTGATGTGGTAGAGTGGGAAGAATGTCACGGGACTGCCCATGTGACCAGACAGCCACAGGTTCACGCAGAAATAGGCCGATGAAGTCTGTTGCCGTTCAGGTGCACCTGATGTCCCGTTCCAGTCCCGGTCAGCGACGAGCAACCCAGGAGAAGGCTGTCCAATGCAACCTAGGTAGTTGCTCCGTGCCACCACCTCCGCTAACTAACCGCCTACATGAGAGATACTCCCGTCTGCGTCAGGGTGCCAGTGTCCGAGGATTTGGGCCTCGTTCAACGTCCGTAGCAGGGGCTACCGACTAAAGAAAACCAAGCCACAATAGTTCGCACCGTGGAAGACAAGCCCGGATTATGGAACAAAGACTTTAGAGTAAGAAATTGTAGCTTTGATAGATTGTTTGAAAAAATGTAAAGCCCGCGAGCGGTGCTCGCGTCCTTTAATTTTTTTACCGAAGTAAGGGGGGGATGTAACGAAGTGTTCGTTACTGGCATGTTAAAGTTTATGCGCCGAGGGTATTTTCATTTTTAGTTTATGGCACTAAGTATATATTTGATTTATATTATGCATCAACCGTCATATATTCGTTTCTTTGTACCTAATCATGTTAAAGTTTATGCGCCGAGTGTAATTTCATTTTTAGTTTATGTCGCCGAGTATATATATATAATTTATATTAGGTATCAACCGTCACATATTCGTTTTTTGTATCTAATCATGTTAAAGTTTATGCGCCGAGTGTAATTTCATTTTTTAGTTTATGTCGCCGAGTATATATATTTAATTTATAATTATGTATCAACCGTAACATATTCGTTTCTTTGAATATCAATCATTTTGATACTTTGTGAGCCGAATATATTTTCATTTTACAATTTATGTCGACGAGTGTATCTAATCATTTGTATATTGACTTATAATTAGTGTAAAGTATTGTAAATCTCGGTGAACATTTTATTTTATTTTATTCTCTGGCTTCGCGGTAAAACCAAATGTTGTAATAGTTTAATATTTATCCAAATTCCGATATTTTTATTTTTTTCCTAGTTGCGATGGAGAAATCAATTTTTTTCGGGAGTAAAGTATTTTACTTCAATTTTAAAACTCAACATTTGAAGGTACTGGTCTCCCCACTGCAACGAGGTAGACATGGATAGGAGCGCGCAGGTCGAGAGGGAGGTGGAACCGTAAGGTTAGACGGCTGATATATTTTTAAAATAGAGAGAGTATCGAAGTGCCGGCCGACCGAGCCAAAAGTGCAACTTATTCATCGTCCGCTGTAAATCGTTTTTAACTTTTCTTTTGCCGATTTACTTTTGTTTTTTTTTTCACGTTGGAAAAAATTTCCGTGATAACTTATTGCTGTGAAGGTAAGAACTTTAGACAATAATAATTCCGAAAATATGTGGTCTTTTCAATGATAATTTAAAACATTTAGAAAGTTGGCTTTCATTTTAAAATACGTTGATATATCTAGTACATTAGAGTGTGGTGAACCATTGATATATCGCATCTGATTTAATACTTTTCTCGATTTCCCTTTTCGTAGGTTTCTTGATATCAGCTCCGTTTCAAATATATTGTTCTTCTATTTTGCAAGGAAAATTCCTGATTGAAATATCCGTCTGCGCCAGGCATACATAAGCTAGGGCTCCCGGATATTTTAAATCTTGAGTTCCCAATTGCAACATTTTCCGAGTCTCCTTTTGTGAATTCAGTTGATATCCGCCCCGTGCTTTAACACGAAGTTGGTTCATATTAGTACCGTTTCGAATATATTATTCCTCTATTTTGCAAGAAAAATTCCTGATTGAAATATCCGTCTGCGCCAGGCATACACAAGCTAGGGCTCCCGGATATTTTAAATCTTGAGTTCCCAATTGCAATACTTTTTCCGAGTCTCCTTTTGTGAATTTAGTTGATATCCGCCCCGTGCTTTAACACGAATTTGGATTATATTAGTCCCGTTTCGAATATATTATTCTTCTATTTTGCAAGGAAAATTCCTGATTGAAATATCCGTCTGCGCCAGGCATACACAAGCTAGGGCTCCCGGATATTTTAAATCTTGAGTTCCCAATTGCAATACTTTTTCCGAGTCTCCTTTTGTGAATTTAGTTGATATCCGCCCCGTGCTTTAATACGAATTTGGTTTATATTAGTCCCGTTTCGAATATATTATTCTTCTGTTTTGCAAGGAAAATTCCTGATTGAAATATCCATCTGCGCCAGGCATACACAAGCTAGGGCTCCCGGATATTTTAAATCTTGAGTGCCCAATTGCAATACTTTTTCCGAGTCTCCTTTTGTGAATTTAGTTGATATCCGCCCCGTGCTTTAACACGAAGTTGGTTTATATTAGTCCCGTTTCGAATATATTATTCTTCTATTTTGCAAGTAAAATTCCTGATTGAAATATCCGTCTGCGCCAGGCATACATAAGCTAGGGCTCCCGGATATTTTAAATCTTGAGTTCCCAATTGCAATACTTTTTCCAAGTCTCCTTTTGTGAATTTAGTTGATATCCGCCCCGTGCTTTAACACGAAGTTGGTTTATATTAGTCCCGTTTCGAGCATATTATTCTTCTATTTTGCAAGGAAAATTCCTGATTGAAATATCCGTCTGCGCTAGGCATACATAAGCTAGGGCTCCCGGATATTTTAAATCTTGAGTTCCCAATTGCAATACTTTTTCCGAGTCTCCTTTTGTGAATTTAGTTGATATCCGCCCCGTGCTTTAACACGAATTTGGTTTATATTAGTCCCGTTTCGAATATATTATTCTTCTATTTTGCAAGGAAAATTCCTGATTGAAATATCCGTCTGCGCCAGGCATACACAATCTAGGGCTCCCGGATATTTTAAATCTTGAGTTCCCAATTGCAATACTTTTTCCGAGTCTCCTTTTGTGAATTTAGTTGATATCCGCCCCGTGCTTTAACCCGAATTTGGATTATATTAGTCCCGTTTCAAATATTTTGTTCTTCTATTTTGCAAGGAAAATTCCTGATTGAAATATCCGTCTGCGCCAGGCATACATAAGCTAGGACTCCCGGATATTTTAAATCTTGAGTTCCCAATTGCAATACTTTTTCCAAGTCTCCTTTTGTGAATTTAGTTGATATCCGCCCCGTGCTTTAACACGAAGTTGGTTTATATTAGTCCCGTTTCGAATATATTATTCTTCAATTTTGCAAGGAAAATTCCTGATTGAAATATCCGTCTGCGCCAGGCATACATAAGCTAGGGCTCCCGGATATTTCAAATCTTGAGTTCCCAATTGCGATACTTTTCCGAGTTTCATTTCTTTGAATTTGGTTGATAGTCGCCCGTTCTTTAACACAAATTTGGTTTATATTTAAATCTGGTTAACTCGAGAATTGCCTTCTGTTTTCATTACCTTCCCCGAATTTTCTTTTAGTGGGATTTCGTGATATGAGTTCCTCCCTTTTGATACCCTTCTTGATTTTGTTCAAAGCTTAGGGAGATTTCTGACGAGTAGATGTAGAGTTCCCGATCTATAGCATTGTTTTTCCGATTGGATAGTTTTTTTTAGTAGCACCGGACCCGTTCGTTACATAAGAGTTTGACGACTACATGAATGAAAAGACCACCAAACTTAAAATAGTTTTGCTTGTTTTTTTTTCCGCTTCTTTTAATTGCATGAACGCTATTTTATAATTAAAAAACCACTCTCGCTTATGTCCTGCCTGCTTCTTCGCTAATAATACATATGTGCTTTTTATTATTGTTTATTTCGTATGTATAACGGCTGGGTAGAAAGGATTACTGTAATAAAACTAAAATAAACCTGTGTTGTGTTTTATCGACCTATCATAGACTAGTATTTCCTTATGGTAGCGTAGTTGTTTGGCAGCACGAATTTTAGCTTCTTCGTAGTGTGGATCAGGATAATAACATTTATTTCAGGACTAGCGAGAACATTTGTTTTATATATTTAGCAACATCCCGAATTTTGACGACAATAGACCCCTGGAATTTACTGTACCTCCATCTGAGGCTACCTGGAACTCTCGACGAGGGAAGTCGAGGGGCCGTGGAGACAACTACGTTAAAAATCTGGCGCCCGAGAAAGTGTAAGGTTTCAAAGGTGTCAGAAGTGACGTTTCCGAGGCGGTCCACGCGCAGTGCAGCGCGCAGTTATCGCCTCTTGGGGAGGAAAACGCGTCACACCACTCAGTTTCTCTGAAAAACCCCTATTTAAAGTGGGGGTGCTAGCTTAAGCTCAAGCTAGCACCCCCCTTTACAAAATCAAAATTCAACAGCATATCTTTAAACTTTTAATTTAGGAATAATTTGTACCCAAAAGCGTTTTTTTCATTATCATATCTTTTTGTTTATTAAAGATAATAGTAAATTAGACCACGTGTTTTATTCATTTCCAAGTAAATTGTTAAAAAATGTGAAATTACCAAAAGTAACTAGATATCAATTTTCGGATATAAAAAAGGCTTTTTAATGTGCTTCACCTCACAGTATTAATCGCAATTAAAGTTCAAAATGGATGGAAAACTAGACGAACTCTTAGATGAAATCTTTTATGAAACATGGCACTTACCAGAAATTTTTGTTTTCATATATTAGGTATTGTTTTGTCTCCAATAAAATACTATATTAATATAATTCCATATTTGTTATAGATACACCATAACTCTTATTTTTATTTTCAGTGAGATCTTTTGTGATAACCGCGGCGATCCTTTGACCAGACAAAAAAATTCCCTAGTGCACGTGTGTAATAATGCGTAAATAGTTCACAGCGGTTAAAATAATGATCATACTCTGGTGTCACTTTTTTTTACTGCTTGGCGGCTTTGTGAAGATGTGCAATGATATCATGTCAGACTTTCGTTTCTGATAGACAAACAATTTAAAAACATTTTTTTGTTACCCTCGCAAATACCGAAAGGTGATATTTTTTGTTTCTTAGATGATATGCGTCTTTGATCTACCGCTCCTATTTCTGATTCATAATAATTTTCTATTGGTTCAAACAACTAACCACTGTTTTAAATTTGTTTAAGCATTCCGAATTATATCCAAATATTATGTCTTAACTGTGGTCAATGTGGTCCTAATGTTGCATTTATAATGAAATAAAAAATAATAGTTTCCTCCATCACATCAGGTAAGAAAAGCACTTTTCCTCCGTTAAACAAACTGGAAGGCACTTTTCCACATTCAGTTTTAATATGTAAATTGATAAAAGAAGTAGGAACTTACTATGAACTTTAAAATTATATGATAGGCCCTTTTTAATTAATGATTTAAAAATGCTTATTCCCAAAAACTTGTATTATAATGCAATTTTTATTACCACAAAAAACAGGCACATTTAATAAAAAGCAAACCCTAAAATATGGTAAATTACACATGCAATCATTTCTAAAAACAGCGATTATTGCCTACAATAAGGAAAGTAAATTTTACGGTTAAATAATTTAATTTAGATGTAGGTACTTCATAAATTATAAATTTACGAATTAAAATTTAATGTAGAAGTACGTACCTAGGAACCTGCAAGTTCGTTTCAGGTTAACATTATAAATATATAATGAGAAAACAAAACATATGCATGTCTTCAGGGGTTTACTGTTCTTCCTTACCCCAACTTGTTTTTTGATGTACTCTCCTCTAATACAATTAAAAATTAGTACAGTGAATTTTGTTTTCATAAGCAAGATTATTATGTTTACAAACTTTTTTAAATTTGGGTGTAGGTATTGATAAAATAAAACTTTAAGTATTAAATATAGACAAATTATGTGAATCATTGTATTTTAAATAAGTATGTTGAATTTTACAATAATGTATGAGAATATGCACACACATTTAATAAAACTATAAGTTCCTACCTATCCAATTGGAACTTGCACCTTGTCCAAATACAGGAACGTTTTTAGTTTTTGTAATCACTTTGGTATAATTATATTGAAAGCTCTTAATAAGACCTTCAAACTAAAACTTCATAATTAATTTGCTTATGATACTTGAACAAAATATGAATATAATATGTAACGTTATTAAATGATTATAATTTTCAGTACATATCAAAGGCGTTTTTTTTAATTTAGACCTAGTTTGCCAATATCTAAACTAGGTACATACAATCATGATCAACTTGTTACATAAAAAAAAAGAATAAATAAGGTAAAGTTAGGTAAGAGGGTGCGACTTTAATTGCCTAAATTTTTCTCTCAGGGTAAGGGTACGGATCGCTTATTTAAGGTTACAAATGAAACTCCGTAATAGTTTGGTTACATTTTAATTTCTCCCTTTGTAATTATTAATTATTAGCACCACTCGCGCGCAATACAAGAAAGAGCGCTTAACTTTGTTTTAGGCCACTAGTGGCTGAATAGCGTGTTCTGGAACAGGCAGTACAGTTTAATCAAACCGCTAAGAAGAGGCGTCGTGATAGATCTATGAGGTTACAAATTCGAATTGTTTTTAGTTTTTAGAACAGTATTTTTTTTATATAGAATGAAGAACAGGTATGCAGGTGTAAGACTATAACAAAGTGGCGTGGCAGAATTGCCCCAATTACTATTCTATATGCAGAATATCTACCGCAGAGTATACTTTGCGTTTACAACCACAGTTTACCATGCAACAATGAATAATCGTTTTCAGGGTGAGGTACGAAGTCCCTATAATAAGAAGCCTATATACCAAAGAGTTCTTCAAAGTAAAAAAAAAATTAATATAAACTGTGAGTTCAGAGTTTAATTTTAAATGTTGTGAGTGTTTCTCCCTATGTGTCTGTTAACCTATGTGTTGAAAGTGTGGTTTAGTTCACACACAAAAACAATAAGACGAACACAACTTAAAACTAAGGCTTAGCTGTTAAGTCACAGTGGATGATTCCTTCAGCACTGCTGCAAGCTATTACTGTATCTTCTGGAACTTCTATGAAGATGGAAAAGTCGTTTTCCGACAATCCAAAGCAAGCTCCTGAGGTATGCCAGTATCTTTGAATCTTGGGTCTAAGGTACTTCCAGAAATAAATAAGAACAGAAGTTCTAATTATGACCGGTATGAGAAAGAGGTCTAAAAAGAATAATTCGGTATTATTCGTCGCTGACATGATTTAGGTAATAACAAAAATATATATTTTCAACTCAAATAAGTAAGTCAATTAATCAATGTCTCAAGATATCTTCTATTGATTTATAAACTTTTATCTAGATAAATTTTAAATATCTAAGTATACATTATGATTTCATCGTGAAACTCTGACACAAACATTTTGATGGCATACTAAGCACATTCTAATACCTAATTGACCTGAATTACATACAATAGTCTAAAGATTGTTCACAAATTAATAAAGTTAACTTATTGAAATCTGCTGAAAAGTATGACTTTTGCTTTGTAGAATTATTTAATAGGTTGAATCGTTCTTGAAATTTCTTTACTCTAATGGGATGATCAAGTGTTACTTCAGGATCTGATTTTATTGAATATATTGTTGAGAAGCTAAACGGATTATATTTGCAAAATCCGCAATTGCAGATCAGATGTTTGATATGAATGTTAGAATTGTTTGAATCTTTGGTTTATAGAGTATAAGCCAAGTTAAAATACTTAATTTTATGTCTAGGTGCAGATATTGTATTACTTTGGGTACATACCTTCGGTGTCGGGTGACCTCAAGGTGGATTGAATTTCAAGTTTTAGTTGAATTTCCGCAAGCAATTAAGTTATTATCCCCTTCAGGGCACTTAAAAGTGTTTCTATCACCAAATACTCCTTGAATTTACTTGGGAAAATTCTTAAAAAATCCGTAAAATACGGTAATCTTCTCACTCCATACACATGGATAGCAAAAAAAGAAAGGTAATTTTTTGTAAACCGAAAATTTCCACCTAAATCTATTAGATTTTTAGAATTGTTGGTCAAACTGATTTCGAATATTGGTTTAGCAGTCACTTATGTTTATGGCATTTAGGGACATTTGTAAACTACTGATTTTTGAAGTTTGATAGTGACAATATTGACAATTGATAGATACATGATTAATTATAACTTGCTATCAAAATAAACATTGAATTTTATATGTTTGGTAGTGGGATTTTAGTTTTAGTAAGTTATAGATACTTCTGGTTGTAGCCATATACCTGGTAAGATTGTATCTTGTTTTGTTTCTTAAAAGGTTCTTGAAATGATTTTAGTATATTTAACAAACAATTTACTGTAAATAATACTGGTGTTCTGGGTATAGTAACCTAATTCCTAACCTTTGGAGGATACATAACGAGCTTGTAACACACCACCCTTGCCCAGAGAAAGTTTCGACGAAACTTTTAACCTGCCACTAATATACTGCCGAATGACAGATATCTATGAAATGGTTCAATAACCTGTGAGCTTACTAGATATGGTTTAAATAAAACTAAAGTTATATGATCATCAGTGGAAGAAAAAAAAATTACCCGTTTGGTTTTTACTTAAATATCGTCCTCGTCTGGAGGATGGACTTTTATATCCTTGGCGTTCCAGATTCCAATAGATCGACCATTTGCATCTGATAATTCGTAAGACCAAGGAGACGGACAGGCAATAATTTTGTATGGACCGCTAAATTTCGGTGCCAATTTTGCCGTGAAATGCTTAGACGCATCTGATAGTACGTAATTTCGTTTCCAAACATATTGGTTTACCTTAAACTTTTCGTTCCGATGTCTTAAGTTATAGGATGTACGGGTTCGTTCGTACGATTTTTGGAGACGCCTTTGGATGCTTTGGTAGAGGTGGGTTAAGGCTACTCGACGAAGCTCTGGATCTGAAGTAGGACATGGAGTCCGCTCAACATCGTTTAGGTATACTTCTCGTCCAAAATTAGCTAGATTGGGCGTAACCTGCGTAACTTCGTGTTTCGCTGATCGAATAGCGAAACCAACTTTTACCAGGTACTTGTCCCACTGACGTTGATTCTCTGAGACGTAGCTGGACAACATAGTCTTCAAAATCCTGTGTACTCTTTCTACTGGGTTGGCCTGTGGGTGATAGTTCGCTGTGTGAGACACTTTCACTTTGTACTCTAACATCAGTTTTTGGAAAGCTTGACTTCGGAACTGCTGCCCATTATCAGCTATTAGTTTCTTGGGTGCACCATACACTAGAAATATATTGTCCTCCAAATTCTTAACTATAGCTGAGGCTGTTGCTGACCGCAAGGGGAAAAACAATACAAATTTGGTAAAACAATCCAAGACCGACAAAATAAAACTAAACCCTTGAGTGGATCTTGGGAGCGGACCGACGAGATCCACGCTTATTAGTTCCCAGGGTCGCGATACAGTAACTTGAGCTGAGAGCATCTGACCGACCGGTAATTTTTGCTCTGGCTTGGTACTTAAACAGGTTTTACACCTTTTTATATACCGAGAAACATCTGCTCTTAACTTAGGCCAGTAGAAGCTTTCTGAAATACGGCCGACTGTTCTAGATATACCTATGTGCCCGCAGGTAGGAGGGTCATGGTGTCTTCGAATAATATCGCTTCGTTGCTCCTTTGGTGCAAAAGTTAACCACTCAAAGGAAGCTAACTCACGGTTTTGAACTTGAGTTTTTCGAAGTAATTGACCATTCTCTATTCGCCATAAGGGATATTTTTGAGGATATTTTGTGACTGAATCACACATTTTTAAGTACCACTTGTCCTGATTTTGAACGCACGGATCAGACTCATCGACTATCGTGTCAATTATGGGCACCGTACGAGACAATGTATCCGGAACTATGTGGTCTTTTCCTTTACGGTGAATAATTTCGAAATTGTATTGTTGTAGCCGTAAGGCCCATCGAGCTATTCTACCAATCGGATATTTAATACTGAAAAGCCATTTAAGGCTGTAGTGGTCAGTTATAACCGTAAACTTAGTGCCTTCTAAATATGGTCGCAACTTCTCGACTGCAAACAAAACGGCTAGACATTCTTTTTCTGTTGTCGAAAATTTCCGTTCATTTTTAGTTAACGAACGGCTTAAGTAACAAATTACTCGCTCTCCTTCCGACAGGCGCTGTAATAGGACAGCTCCCAAGCCAAAATCAGAAGCATCTGTCTCTACAATAAAAGGTTGACTAAAATCAGGACAGGCTAAGATTGGCGCAGAAACAAGACATTGTTTGATTTGTTTTAACGCCTCCTCGCACAGATTGGTCCACACAAATGGAGTATTTTTCTGTGTAAGTTTCGTTAGTGGTGCTACAACTGACGAAAAGGAGGGTATGAACCGTCTGTACCAAGAGGCCATACCAACTATTCTGCGTACTTCGGGAACTGTACGAGGAACAGGTATGCTTAGAATGCATTCCACCTTCGAAGGACTAACTAAAAGACTAGACTTGTTTACCACATATCCTAAATATTTGAGTTCCGGTCGACAGAAAATACACTTTTCTCTATTAAGAACAAGGCCGGAGTCAATTATTCTATTTAATACAGTTCTTAAGATATCTAGGTGTTGTTCAAATGTGGACGTACAAATAATCACGTCATCTAAATAGACAAATACGTATTTGTCTAACTCAGGCCCCAAAATGGAATCCACGGCACGTTGCCAAGTAGCAGGCGCTGAATGTAGTCCGAAGGGCATTCGACAAAACTGGAATAACCCTTTGTTAGGCACCGTAAATGCTGTAAGGGGTCTCGATTCTTTGGCCACCGGTATTTGCCAATAAGCGGATTTAACATCCAATGTCGTTAGGTAACGTGCATCGCGTAACTTATCAAGTATAGAGGACACATAAGGGATAGGATAAGCATCCGGTATGCTAACGGAATTGAGCTTCTTATAATTGACACAGAATCTCCATTTGTCATTGCGTTGGACCATCACTATAGGCGATGACCATGGTGAAGAGGACGGCTCAACTATTCCTTTTCTCAGCATGTCATCCAGCTCTTCGTTCACTACTTTTTGGAGAGCTGGAGATAAAGGATAATACCTTTGTTTTATCGGAGCGGCTTCTGTGCGAATTATATGCTCAACATTCTTAATACAACCTACTTCTTTATCTCCCACAGTCGCAAAAGCTTTGTCGACGATTTCGTTTAACTGAGTCTGTTGTTCTTCCGTTAAAGAATCAACACCCTGTATACCAGATGTTTGTATCGCGTCTACGATGTTACATTGACGAAAGTGCCATTCTCCGTTAAACAGATCTGGAACTATGCCCATCGAGGACCAAAAGTCTATCCCTAGTATGAGATTGTGACTAATGGCTGGGACTATCAGAATATCTAGTACTCGTACTCTATCTCGTAGCTGGATGGGTACGGTTATAGAACCAATACTTTCACACGACTGCCATGTAGCAACGGTACAAGAAATTTTATCTGGACGGCCTAATCGAGCTACATTTTGAAATATATTCCATCCTGAACCACCCATGATGGTTCTGGACGCTCCACTATCCAATAACGCCAGTATACGTTTTCCCAAAATAGACACTTCCAAATAAGGTCTCTGGTCGCCTTGCGCGTGCGCCCGAATATAATCTAAAATAGCGGTATTAACTGGTTTTGTAGATGGTCTGGACTGCTCATCGCTCAATCGACCTATTGAGCGGGAGCTCTCCCGTTTTTTGTACACCGCGAACAATTACGCAAAGTAACATTTTCTAGTCCACACTTGAAGTAAAACAGCTTCTTAGTCTGAGAATACTTCCTAAACTTGTGACCATCGCCACCGCAATTCCAACAGCTTCCTTTTTGTTGGATTTCTGTAGCAGCTACAATACTCTGTGAGGTAGTCGGAGGAGTATCTATCGAGTTACCAAAAATAGAATAGACTGGTTTCTTATAGGCTAGATCTGGTTCGACGAGTAATCTTGTGTTTGTCGGAGGAGGGCAAAATTGTCGAATACGTGTCTCTGTTCCTTCGACGGATTTGGCAACAGAACATAAGTCGGATACACTGTTAATCGAACATAACGATAAACTTGTTTGTATATATGGCAACATGTTCCTTCTGATGAGTTCTACCCTTTCATTTTCCGGGGGTGGTTTGACCAATTTTCGGAAAAGATTTTCCATAACCGACACATAGTTTATTACTCTCTCTTGGGCTCCCTGCGTTCTTCTTCGTATTTCCTCCCACAGCGCGAATTCGTAGTCATGTGGTTGGAATGCCAATTTGAGTTTCTGAACGAGATCATCCCACGACGTGAAGTGGCCCATTCTGTACCATAATAAGGCATCTTTGGTGAAGAGTTCCGGTGCTGATCGGAGAAGTCGTTCTTTTGCTACTCCTCTGGAAAGTCTCAGTTCTTCAATCCGTTCCAAAAAGCTGTTAACACTAGATACACCGTCATATTGTAATCGCCATCTGCTGACATCAAAATGGTACGACGAAACTTCGGAGCAAGTGCCTGCGACGGTTCCGTGCGGATTTGTATGACTCGGCATCGAAGATATTGACAGTCTCATGTTTTGCATCGGAGCACTTAAGGAATGTACATCATCTCCTGGATGACTCATGTCGTTTACTCTTGACATTTCCGTTTCTGCGAAGGAAACTCGTCTGGGATTGTAGGAATAATCGTCAAATTGTTGGTAACGTCTGTCTAGAGGGGTAGCCAAGGTAGAATTAGCCATATTGGAGACTCGATCGTAGTACTGACCTCTGGACGATATTCCACTCGAAGCTTCTGAATGATTTCTCGGAATACCGGATATTTCCCCGTTACTAAATAAAGGATGAGATTCTTCTCTCCAAGCCGACCGATCAAGTGATTGAACCACTTCAGGAACTCGTTTCAGATTAGAAGTATTTGGTGCCATATGTCTTTCTTCTTTCCGCTCACCAAATTCTTCTGGATTCCGACCGCCTTCCATTGTGCAAGTTTTCCGTCCCGAGTGAATAATTTCCGGTAGCAAAGGCACTGGAGTGTCTAACAAAGATAGATGAAGTTGGGATAGCGAGTTATTGTCATCACATTCTTCGAAAAGTCGGTGTAATTTGGTTATAAGTCGATGATTCCAATTCCTCAACATCTCGAGCTGCTGCTGTATTTCAGGTTTTGACCGAATTCTACCCAATCGCAGTACTATATGAGTCAACCGTGTTTTTAACTTTTTAAATTCATTTACCCTATTTCCTACGTTAAAGTTGTCGATATTTTCTTCTAAATCAGAAAGTTTACCAGAACAAATCGAACATTCAAAGCCAGGATCTATGTCCACGAAGGAAGGAACCGATATTTCCCCCTCTCTTTCCGCTCTGAGAGCTTCTCGAAGAGCAGCTCGTTTCTGTTCAACATTGCCATTGACTGGCAGATTTCTAATAGATAGCTCATATGAAAGCTCATCTCCTAAAAGCCTGTTAACTTCCATTGTTACCTACGTCTAACTAACAGTAAACGCGAGAAACCCTTCCCGACGCCACTGGAAAACAAAAAAAAACACTTAGTACACTCCAATATAGTACCTACCCAAATACTCAAAGTACATAGATATATACCTAAAACAACCCAATAATATATTGATGAAATTAGAAACAAACAATTTACCCTGTATATCACTTTGTCCAAGAAGTAATTCTAATAATTTTGTTACTGTTTGTGAAAATGTAATTCGATTTAAAAAAAACTCGTTTTACTGATTATTAGTTCTAGTTTACCAGCAAGAATATCGAATCGGCTAAAATAAACAAGTGCTGAAGAAAAATGTAACCAAAAGTAACCTTAAATAAAAGAATATTATTGTTTCCTTTCAAAATAGAAAATAAATTTTTGAAACGTTGTAGGCGCCAGTTTGTTACATAAAAAAAAAGAATAAATAAGGTAAAGTTAGGTAAGAGGGTGCGACTTTAATTGCCTAAATTTTTCTCTCAGGGTAAGGGTACGGATCGCTTATTTAAGGTTACAAATGAAACTCCGTAATAGTTTGGTTACATTTTAATTTCTCCCTTTGTAATTATTAATTATTAGCACCACTCGCGCGCAATACAAGAAAGAGCGCTTAACTTTGTTTTAGGCCACTAGTGGCTGAATAGCGTGTTCTGGAACAGGCAGTACAGTTTAATCAAACCGCTAAGAAGAGGCGTCGTGATAGATCTATGAGGTTACAAATTCGAATTGTTTTTAGTTTTTAGAACAGTATTTTTTTTATATAGAATGAAGAACAGGTATGCAGGTGTAAGACTATAACAAAGTGGCGTGGCAGAATTGCCCCAATTACTATTCTATATGCAGAATATCTACCGCAGAGTATACTTTGCGTTTACAACCACAGTTTACCATGCAACAATGAATAATCGTTTTCAGGGTGAGGTACGAAGTCCCTATAATAAGAAGCCTATATACCAAAGAGTTCTTCAAAGTAAAAAAAAAATTAATATAAACTGTGAGTTCAGAGTTTAATTTTAAATGTTGTGAGTGTTTCTCCCTATGTGTCTGTTAACCTATGTGTTGAAAGTGTGGTTTAGTTCACACACAAAAACAATAAGACGAACACAACTTAAAACTAAGGCTTAGCTGTTAAGTCACAGTGGATGATTCCTTCAGCACTGCTGCAAGCTATTACTGTATCTTCCGGAACTTCTATGAAGATGGAAAAGTCGTTTTCCGACAATCCAAAGCAAGCTCCTGAGGTATGCCAGTATCTTTGAATCTTGGGTCTAAGGTACTTCCAGAAATAAATAAGAACAGAAGTTCTAATTATGACCGGTATGAGAAAGAGGTCTAAAAAGAATAATTCGGTATTATTCGTCGCTGACATGATTTAGGTAATAACAAAAATATATATTTTCAACTCAAATAAGTAAGTCAATTAATCAATGTCTCAAGATATCTTCTATTGATTTATAAACTTTTATCTAGATAAATTTTAAATATCTAAGTATACATTATGATTTCATCGTGAAACTCTGACACAAACATTTTGATGGCATACTAAGCACATTCTAATACCTAATTGACCTGAATTACATACAATAGTCTAAAGATTGTTCACAAATTAATAAAGTTAACTTATTGAAATCTGCTGAAAAGTATGACTTTTGCTTTGTAGAATTATTTAATAGGTTGAATCGTTCTTGAAATTTCTTTACTCTAATGGGATGATCAAGTGTTACTTCAGGATCTGATTTTATTGAATATATTGTTGAGAAGCTAAACGGATTATATTTGCAAAATCCGCAATTGCAGATCAGATGTTTGATATGAATGTTAGAATTGTTTGAATCTTTGGTTTATAGAGTATAAGCCAAGTTAAAATACTTAATTTTATGTCTAAGTGCAGATATTGTATTACTTTGGGTACATACCTTCGGTGTCGGGTGACCTCAAGGTGGATTGAATTTCAAGTTTTAGTTGAATTTCCGCAAGCAATTAAGTTATTATCCCCTTCAGGGCACTTAAAAGTGTTTCTATCACCAAATACTCCTTGAATTTACTTGGGAAAATTCTTAAAAAATCCGTAAAATACGGTAATCTTCTCACTCCATACACATGGATAGCAAAAAAAGAAAGGTAATTTTTTGTAAACCGAAAATTTCCACCTAAATCTATTAGATTTTTAGAATTGTTGGTCAAACTGATTTCGAATATTGGTTTAGCAGTCACTTATGTTTATGGCATTTAGGGACATTTGTAAACTACTGATTTTTGAAGTTTGATAGTGACAATATTGACAATTGATAGATACATGATTAATTATAACTTGCTATCAAAATAAACATTGAATTTTATATGTTTGGTAGTGGGATTTTAGTTTTAGTAAGTTATAGATACTTCTGGTTGAAGCCATATACCTGGTAAGATTGTATCTTGTTTTGTTTCTTAAAAGGTTCTTGAAATGATTTTAGTATATTTAACAAACAATTTACTGTAAATAATACTGGTGTTCTGGGTATAGTAACCTAATTCCTAACCTTTGGAGGATACATAACGAGCTTGTAACAAACTCAAGTTACATTATATGTCGTTTATAACAGGTATGATTTACTTAGAGAAATTATCTCCAACTTTTTTAACAGCATACCTATAAACTTTGAATTTAGGACTATGTACCCAAAAGCATTTTTCATTATTATATCATTTTGTTTATAAAAGATGATAGTAAATTGGACCACGTGTTTTATTAATTCCCAAGTGAATCGTTAAAAGATTTGAAATTATGAAAGATAACTGAATGTTATTAATTTTCGAATATAGGACTAATTTGTACCCAAAAAGTTAAAAATTTGTACCTACACAGTTTTCCCTGTAAAAGGAGTTTTAATGTGGAAGTGTTGGCTTCAACACGCCCACCTTTACAAATCCAATTTCAACAGCATACCTTTAAACTTTGCATTTAGGACTAATTTGTAACCAAAAGCGTTTTTTATTATTATATCATTTAGCTTATTAAAGATGATAGTAAATTAGACCACGTGTTTTATTAATTTCCAAGTGAATCGTTAAAAGATTTGAAATTATCAAAGATAAGTAAATATTATTAATTTTCGAATATAGGACTAATTTGTACTCAAAAAAATTGAAATTTGTACCCACACAGTTCTCCCTGTAAAAAGAGTTTTAATGTGGGAGTGCTGGCTTGAACACGTCCACCTTTATAAATCCAATTTCAACAGCATACCTTTAAACTTTGCATTTAGGACTACTTTGTAACCAAAAGCGTTTTTTCATTATTATATCATTTTGTTTATTAAAGATGATAGTAAGTTAGACCACGTGTTTTAATAATTTCCAAGTGAATCGTTAAAAGATTTGAAATTATCAAAGATAAGTAAATATTATTAATTTTCGAATATAGGACTAATTTGTAGCCAAAAAAATTGAAATTTGTACCCACACAGTTCTTCCTGTAAAAGGAGTTTCAATGTGGGAGTGCTGGCTTGAACACGTCCACCTTTATAAAATCCAATTTCAACAGCATACCTTTAAACTTTGCATTTAGGACTAATTTGTAACCAGAAGCATTTTTTCATTATCATATCATTTTGTTTATTAAAGATGATAGTAAATTAGTTCACGTGTTTTATTAATTTCCAAGAAATTATCAAAGATAACTAAATATTATTAATTTTCGAATATAGGACTAATTTCTACCCAAAAAATTAAACTTTGTACCCACACAGTTTTCCCTGTAAAAGTAATGTGGGAATGCTGGCTTGAACACCTCCACCTTTACAAAATCAAATTTCAACAGCTTACCTTTAAACTTTTAATTAAGGAATAATTTGTACCTAAAATCGTTTTTTTATTATTAAGTATATCATTTTTATAACAGATGATAGTAAATTAGACCACCTGTTTTATTAACTTCCAAGTGAATCGTTAAAATATTTGAAATTATCAAAAGTAACTGAATATTAATTTTATTTACCCAGCCAAACTACTTTTTAGAGGTGTTCAAACAGACATATCAACTGTGACTAATATGAATTTAAATACCACAGCTGACTACATCTTCTAAATTATTGTAAATTCTAAATAAAACTCAAATTAATTATTGAATTACCTTCGGGGTTAATGAATTATAATTTGAGTGATATAAATAATATATTTTAATTAAATTATAGGTATTATCAATACTTATAAGTTTGTACTAAGTTATTATTGAAATTAGTTCAAATTCGTAGTTTATCTCTTAAACCGCGCATTCCTAGTGGGATGTCCTTTAATTTTAGACACAGAAGTACAGTACTAAGAAGTATATTGATCGGGAAAGCTATATCGTATAAAAATATAGTTTTATTTTTTCACTTAATATAATCATGCGATTGTAAATGTGTCATTACGGATTCACTCCACCTTTTTCTTTAGACCGTCGGATTCATACCATGTATTATTTGTCATTCGGCTGTAACACTTGTAATGGCCGACATGAGATTCGGACATACGACGTGCATATCTCTGAGGTGCATAATGCACGACTCCGGCTAATTCATATAAGTTATTATTAACTGTTGCCATTCGGATTATTGTTGTTAAATCCTTCAATTTTATTTTGTTAATATTGTAACTACCCTGCGACTCATCTAGCAGTATTATTGGACCTATTGAGAAAAAGAAATGCATTTATGACGTAAATCATTTACATAGTAAAATTTATATGTCAATAATAAGCTTTAGCTGTATTTCTAATAAATTGTAATCGATCTCTTGATATTATGGTACTCTATACTAATGTCATCATCAGCTGTTCTTCTTAATTTTAGTAAGATTATATTTATGTCTCTCCTGAGACGACCACCCAAATTATATGTTTTAAACACATTTTCAATAAGAACTGGGAGCACGAAACTCGATTTCTCCACGGATTTTGGCAAGTCGATCAAAATTGTCATCCACGAAATTCGATTGTTTCTCTCGACGTCTCGACTCGATTGAAATCATTCGACGACTCCTAAGTTACCGACTGGATCGAATTATTAAATTTATGAGGTTATGTTTATTATTCGTCTTTGTTGTTCTTTTAATAAATTGACTTTTTTTTAAATAATATCAATTTGTTAATATATTAAATATTCTGGGTCATTGTTAAAATGCTATTCATGATAATATAATAAATGACAAGATACAATTTCCCAAATACTCGAAAAGAAAGGAATGAAATTAAAATGGAATTTTTAAATAGTTGGGGATTTCCAGGTACTATAGGTGCAATAGATGGTTGCGATTCTAAAGCCCAAAGTAGATCCCCATCTTTATTGAAATTGGAATGGTTTCCACTCAATAAATGTCCAAATCTTATGTGACCATAAATTGAGAATAAGAAATGTTCTAAGCAACATTGGAGGAGCCTCTCATGACAGTTTTATTTGGAGGCAATCTCAAATAAATCATTATTTAAATAATGTGATGACTCAAACTGGTGAAAGATCTTGGCGACTCTGGTTACCCTTTATCAGGGTTTTTGATGACCTCATTGAGAAATCCTGCAAATCGAGCTGAAATGCGGTTTAATGAAGTGCATGCATCTGCCAGAAATGTGATTGAAAAATGCTTTGGTGTGCTTAAAATGCGTTTCCGGTGCCTTTTAAGAGAGCATACTGCTCGGTATGATCCAGAGTTTTTATGTAAACTTGTAAACGTTTGTGCAGCTCTACACAACATATGTATTGATGGAGAAGTCAATTTTGAGGATAATGGATATTGTAGATATGATGATGGTGAAGCTAATAATAATGGTAATCTGATACCCAATGCCAATAGGAGTGCCATGAATTTAAAGCAAAACATTGTGGGCAACTATTTAATTTAATTTATATTATTTATTGATTTCTTTACCTGTATTATTCCTTTGTTCACTTTATTGACCCATTAAAATTTCTTATTAAGTTGTTCATATCTAGGTATTGGTAACATTTATAATGTAAATTTGGGAAAAAACAAAACATAAATAAAGTGTTCTGTTACATACCATACATAAATAAACAAAAAAACCAATAGACTAAAAACGGGCTTAAGGGCCGTCGTTAATTGGAATTTCTTTCTGACATTTTGCTAACACGAGTGGCTAGATTCTTCAGAGGTGCATCTATCTAAAACTTTGAACGCAGTCATTTGAGATGGAAGCCTCTCTGAAAAAGCTAGCCACTTATGCTAGAGAAACATCAAAAACTCCAATCAACGACGGCCCTTAAGACCAACTAGAAACATTTTTAGTCCAACATAACAACATACGTAATGCATTTTTTAAAATATGTATTAAGAAATGTGAATTTTCAAGTTATAAAAATTAAACAAAAACAAAGCAATATTGTTATTTTGACATTTTTTTAGATAAAACTGAAAAACTGAGTGGTATAAACTATCAAATGTTGGAATATAAAGATTTGGTGCACTGATGTAGGTGTATCTTATGATATTTGAGTTAATATAAAAACATAATATGTATATGAAATGATTATAATGTATTTAAGTACCTACATAGTGTTACCTAATTTAGCACTAATTTACCAAGAACATGTAAATTAAGCTACATATGAAACATCATCAGTTCAACAAAATTTACTGTTTCAACCCTTACTCTGTAATAGGTTAGTATAATTGGTTTAAATTCTTATGTATGATGTAATTATTGTATTATAAAGTTTTGGACCTCAACTGAATGTTATTACATGTATCTACTTATATGAAAGCAAGTATCCAGGTAGGTACCTTGGTTTAAAAAAATAAGGGCATAAAAATTGTCTGATCCAGAATTACTTTAAACTAGTTGTGTAGTTTTATTTTGAAAGTTACCGAATTTAAACTGACATATATTTTGTGTTGTATTGTAACTTACTCATTTTAATGACTACACCATATTAACTGTTACCATATAATAAACAAAAATTAAATTTCATTTATGTACCAGGAAGGATGAATTGATTGGACAGAACATAATAGCACACAATTACATATATACTAGTAAAGGATATTACTCGTATTATTTTTAAGCCGAGAGGAATATTGTTAATTTGTACTATAAATAAGTAGCAAATAAAGTCTGAAATTGGACATTTATTTCCAAATTGCAGAAATTAATACAAGAACCTAAGTAAATAAGTTTTTAACTATTAGTTATTATTATAACGTTTTGATAAAGTAAATCTAAAACCAATAAAATAGTAAATTATTATCAACCTATATATGTTCATACCTTTACTATATACTTACCTATCTACCATCTTTCAAATTTATTTCTTCATACCTGCATTCATCTTTCAAAAGAATTTTTGTGATAATTAAAATGGTTTATTATATATAGTTACATTCAGTCGGTACTGAAAAACATCCAGATAGTTAACACATTACTGACATCATGGCTAACATAAAAAACTCTTGAACTTTTGGTAAATATGTATAATGAGCTACACTGGTCTAATTAAAAACACTTTTATGAAATTTTACTAGTTACACTTTCATAATTAGTTTTATTGTTAAATGCGAATATCCATTCATGAGAGGTATATCAGTTAAAATATTAATTATGTCTTAAAAGTTAACACAATTCTAAAAAACAAAACAGCTAATTACATTTCATGTAGATTATTTGTATATTGTGGATAAAAATGTAATAGTTTGTTTGTCCTAGATCCCATCACTTTTATTAACTCTTTTTCAACCACTATTTCATGTTTTTTAATACTAGCCCAATCTTTTGTATGCATCTACTCCTTTTGTAAATATCTATATGCTTCATCCATTTTTCACTCCGTTTCCTGATAAAAGGTGTGATTTAACGTTAATTCCCGATTCATATTCCAGTTACCTTATACATTCCTTTGAATTTTTCAGATTATAGATTTCCTTTGCTTGTTTTTCATATATTATTCAGGTATTAACGATTACTTATATTTTGCAATTATATTGTTTATATAATATGTTCTCGAAATACTAAGCAATTACTTTCAATTTTCCAATGATAATAATTTCAATTACAAATTTTGCAAATTTTATATCTTAAATTATATACTTCTTCAATCATATACTTCTTCTTTTTTTCGACTCTTTTAAAAGTGCCTTTATCTATCAGCTTCCACAGTTAGTTTTAATAATTAACTACTTCAAATATCTATAGTTCTTAATAATACACATAAAGCTGCGTTTTTACGATGGCATATTACAAACTACCTATAAGAATCTCAACTCTCGCAAAAACAACTTCTGTTACCATAGTTCTATCTTTCAAATTTCGTTTATATTATCCCCTTAACAAATTAAATGTATCTACGTCCTAAATAGCCAAACTTGACAGTATATGATGGAAACAAGTGAAGCCGAACTCACCACTTTACCACAAAACGTATACCGCTATATACCGGTATAAGTATATACTAGTATACGATATACTGGACGCCGAACTTGACGTTTTACAAATATATATATATATATATATATATATATATATATATATATATATATATATAAAAATAAAACTTCAAAGAGTGGTCTTTGTTAAAAAACCCTCAAACTCGTGGGGATAGCAGCCAAAAAAACTTTACAGGTTAGAGATAAAGTGAATCAAATAGTACATTACCTAAGCTTTCGAAGAGCATTGTCTTCATTCTCAAAGGCTATAATAAACCAGAAAGAAAAAATCGGTTAACTTAATAAAGTAAACAATTTCTGAAATCATTACGACTTACTTGTAGTGTTGATTTAAAATTAAACTCACATTTCACAAATTGCAGGAAAACTTTCATCCACTAAAGATTAAAATGTCGACTAAATATAATTTCTCTCCTACATATAGTAATGAGAGCCAGGATTTTTTTCCTGTTTTTTAAAAACCAAAAGACGTACACAAGAAACGAACTGATTTTGTTGAATATATATTTCGACATGAAATCGACTGCTGTCGAAAGGTAGAGATACGGGGGGCAATTACAAGGTTGAAGTAAAAACATTTAATAAAAATCTAAATTTCTCAGCAATACTGTTGTGTTTTTTTGGTTGCTTTGGTGAAAACTTCAAAGAAAAACAATAATAGATTAATGTCCACACCTAGGATCACGTCAAGATTGAAAAATTACACCTTTAAATTTAACCAGACTATTGTCTGACAGCTGCCACCTGTCTTTTGTAAAATGTAAAAAAATGGGATGACGAAATAAGCAAACAGTCAGTGAACACTCAAACCTCTCACATTCGGTATTCCCCAACTGTCAACCCATTCCAGCATTACTATTATTAAATAAAAAAGCCAAACAAAACCCACCCGCAAATACTAACGATCTCCACTTTCGTCTGATGTTAATTTCCATGAAAATCAGTATTGATAATTTTAAAATTCTCATAACAATAATAATGTCAGTTAGGAAAAGTGATGTAAGATCTGTAACTTTTAACACATGGAAAGGACCTAACCTCTCACGTTAAGGCCCGACTGTTTGGAAATCATTTGCATTCGCAACTGAGCTGTGATAGCCATAATGTATAAAAATTGTTTTGTTTTTAAATGAAATATTAAATAATGTTTGTATTGTCAACACTCGACTGACCTGTCACTTCAGCCAACCATTAACTCAAAACACTAATTTGGGAATCAATCTCCTCGCTACCGGAGTGGACATTATTAAAGTGCAACAAATATGTATAAATCTTCTAAGTGACTCAATGTCAGACCTTCTATTCATTGGTTCCTCAATGTTATTAATATGATACATTTCTAAAAATTTTCTTTTGTTATAGTTACTTTCTACATCAAGAATCTTTACTTTATCAAAATCTATATGATGGAACTCATCTATAACATGTTCTGATAATGCACATTTTCGCTTTTTTAACCTAGCATCGCTTTTATGTTGAGCACAACGTGATTTCAAATTCTGAGATGTCATTCCTACATACTTTTTGTTACAATTTTTACAAGAGATACTATATATTACGTTAGTTTTCATCATGGAATCCTCCGGTTGTTTTAACTTAGTAAAAAGAGACTGTAAAGGTTTGGCTGTTCTTTGAGCAATTTTGACACTGGTCCCCTTGAACTCTTTGATGATTTTTTCTGACAGATCTTTAATATAAGGAAATGAACCAAAAGTAACCTGCTGTGAATTATTGAAATTAGCATCCTGTTCATTTTCATTACTATTAATATGACTGACAGTATGCTCGCCAGGAGTGTTGTAAATCAACCTCTTGAGAAGTTTGATAGGATAACTATTTTTTTGAAGCGTATCAATCAATATTTTAAGGTTTTTATTAAGTAATGTTGGATGTGATATTTTTTTGATTCTGTTCTTCATCCCCAACACTAAATTAACCTTCATTTTGTAGGGGTGACTGGACTTAAAGTTGAGGTATCTACCTGAACTGGTAGGTTTCACGTACCAGTCAAGTATCACCGTGCCTTCATTGATCCTTATTAACTTTGTGTCCAAAAATGGTATACATCTGTTAATTTCATTTTCAACTGTGAATTGGATGTATTGATTGTAACCATTAAAAATGTTAAGAATGGTTTCGATACCATCTTCAGGAACAGCTGTGATAATATCATCTACATATTTTTTTAAAAAAGGGGTATCAAAAGGTAAATTCCCAACACACTCAGCGATCAAATCGTCCATGACATATTGTGCAAAAATGGGTGATACAGAACTACCCATTGGTGTACCAAAAACTTGTTTATAATATTCATCATTAAACACAAAAACAGAAGTGTTATAAACAAAGTCTACTAATTCCAAAAATTGGTCAATATTTAATCTACAAGAATCCTGAATAGAGTTCCAATGTTTGGTAATACTATTTTTTACTAAATTGATCGGTATATTAGTGAAAAGTGACACAACATCTAAACTAATGATAACATAATTGGTAGGTAACTGATAATTTTGAATGAACGTTGCAAATTCAAAAGAGTCTTTGACAAAAAACCTGTTATTACTATTATAAGATATTGTAAGTTTATCAGTTATGAATTGTGCAATTTTCTCATTAGGTGATTCTATAGATGAGATAATTGGGCGTAAACTCAATGTTTCTTTGTGAATCTTTGGTAATCCATAAAACTTTGGAATAACTGAAGAGCTCATTTTTAATCGTTTTCTATCTTCGTCATCGAAAAATTCCGAAAATTTCCTAACCAATGTTTGCGATTTTTGTAATATTGTTGAATTAGGATTGTTATTAATTTTTTGATAGTAAGTATCATTGTTTAACAGTGAATTCGCCAGTTCAACATACTGATCTTTGTATAAAATTACTGTAACATTGCCTTTATCAGCTTTAGTGACAATTAATTCTGGATGATTTTTTAGAAATCTTCGACACCTTTCGTACTACGAATTTAAATATGACGTGTTCTTTTTGTTCTGATGTAAGAAATTAGTTATGTTATTAGTTATTTTTGCCCTGATTATGACTTTTCGTAAATTGTCATTAATTCCATTTAAAAGATTCTCAACGTCTGCTAAAATGTTCTTAATTTCTATTTGAGTAATATCAGGAGGTATACCAAATTTATGACCCAATGAAAGAAAATTTCTGACTTCCATGGGTATATCAACATCTGTCAAATTTCTCAACCAATTATCCTGTACTAGAATTGTCTCAACAGTATTTTTCTCTAGATTTCTCAGTTTATTAATATTTCTTAATTTGATTTTCTTAAATTCTCTATTCAATTTTATTTGTTGTCTATGAAAAAATTCATTCCAAACTCCTGAAGGGATATTACCTTTTATATCTGATTCCTTACTTTTTAAGATTTTCGACAGCTTATTGACATACTCATGCGCAAAACCGATTTCAATATTTAAAATCTTATTTTTTAACCTTCTGTTAAAATCCTCCACTCTCCGCAAATTACTTCCATCCTGTGTAAGTAATGAGGAAACAGTTCTATCAGTGTTGTGTAGGATATGTTGTGGAAAAACCCCATGTTTTCTACAGTTTAATAAAAAGAATTTCCTGTTCTTTGCTTTATTGAGCTTGTTCGAAAAATTAACCCATTGTTTCAAATTTAATTAGATTTCCCGTCCGTAGGATCGGGCAATCTCTTCATAGAACCCCATTCTAATCTAAAACCAAAAACCAAAAGTTGGCAGTTAGTCACGGCTGACTAGTTAAAAAATAAAACTTCAAAGAGTGGTCTTTGTTAAAAAATCCTCAAACTCGTGGGGATAGCAGCCAAAAAAACTTTACAGGTTAGAGATAAAGTGAATCAAATAGTACATTACCTAAGCTTTCGAAGAGCATTGTCTTCATTCTCAAAGGCTATAATAAACCAGAAAGAAAAAATCGGTTAACTTAATAAAGAAAACAATTTCTGAAATCATTACGACTTACTTGTAGTGTTTATTTAAAATTAAACTCACATTTCACAAATTGCAGGAAAACTTTCATCCACTAAAGATTAAAATGTCGACTAAATATAATTTCTCTCCAACATATAGTAATGAGAGCCAGGATTTTTTTCCTGTTTTTTAAAAACCAAAAGACGTACACAAGAAACGAACTGATTTTGTTGAATATATATTTCGACATGAAATCGACTGCTGTCGAAAGGTAGAGATACGGGGGGCAATTACAAGGTTGAAGTAAAAACATTCAATAAAAATCTAAATTTCTCAGCAATACTGTTGTGTTTTTTTGGTTGCTTTGGTGAAAACTTCAAAGAAAAACAATAATAGATTAATGTCCACACCTAGGATCACGTCAAGATTGAAAAATTACACCTTTAAATTTAACCAGACTATTGTCTGACAGCTGCCACCTGTCTTTTGTAAAATGTAAAAAATTGGGATGACGAAATAAGCAAACAGTCAGTGAACACTCAAACCTCTCACATTCGGTATTCCCCAACTGTCAACCCATTCCAGCATTACTATTATTAAATAAAAAAGCCAAACAAAACCCACCCGCAAATACTAACGATCTCCACTTTCGTCTGATGTTAATTTCCATGAAAATCAGTATTGATAATTTTAAAATTCTCATAACAATAATAATGTCAGTTAGGAAAAGTGATGTAAGATCTGTAACTTTTACCACATGGAAAGGACCTAACCTCTCACGTTAAGGCCCGACTGTTTGGAAATCATTTGCATTCGCAACTGAGCTGTGTTATGGTGTGGTTGAACTTCTGTTCAAGGTTTTTACAATTGAAAGTAATGTGATTAACTTTAAATTTAAGAAAATTTGGTGTTATATTATCAGTTTTACATCTTAAAAGGAAGATTCTTCTGTTTTTCTGTTTACATTGTTGACGACAGGCTTTTGAATATAACTTCATATATACCACATCTTCTTTTTCGTATTCATCATTATTGTTTCTGTATGTTAGCATATTTTCACCCATGCTTTATATATTGTTTTTTTTTTGGTTCTTGGTCTTTTTTATTTACTTATATATTGTTTATTTTATATTCTTGGGATTGAGGACCATTTTTAAAGACATTTAACTAGTAGTTAATACATTTTTATTCACCAAAAAAAAAACAATATATAAAGCATGGGTGATAATATGCTAACATACAGAAACATTAATGATGAATACGAAAAAGAAGATGTGGTATATATGAAGTTATATTCAAAAGCCTGTCGTCAACAATGTAAACAGAAAAACAGAAGAATCTTCCTTTTAAGATGTAAAACTGATAATATAACACCAAATTTTCTTAAATTTAAAGTTAATCACATTACTTTCAATTGTAAAAACCTTGAACAGAAGTTCAAAAAAGACATAACGAATTTTATTCAAAAAACTATCAACTTATTAATCACTGACACAACAAAAAATATTATCAATATAAAGAACGAAATTTCAAAATTGGAAATTAAACTCAATACTATTTTACCAGAAAATAAATTAATAGAATTTATGAATAATGAATCAAGAAAAAATGAAATTCTTTTCCGAAAAATCAAAAATAAAAACATAAATAAAATTGAAAATTTGAAGAATAGAACTCATACCAAACACAATTATAATGATTCGTGGTTAGAAAATCTCACTGATATAGATATTCCAGAGTATGTACACGAAATTCTTAGTCTAGGGCCAAATTTTGCTGCTCCTTTAGAAAATGCGAACGATATACCTATCCTGGAAATAATAAGCAACATCGAGACTTCCCTCATAAATCTTAATTCGGAAACAAAAGATAATTTGCGGTCCCAATGTTGCAACATCATAACAAATCATAAAAATAATTTTAAGAAAAAATCTAGCATTCAAAATAGACAAAATAAAAAATTTACCAACAAAATAAAAAAAACAAAATCGTTTCTAAGGCAGAATAAAAATATAATAGTATTAAAACCTGATAAAACTAACAAAACTGTAATAATGTTTAAACACGACTACCAAGAAAAAATGTATAACTTACTCAGAGATGATACTACTTATAAACAACTAAAGAACGATCCTACAAATATATACCAGAAGAAAAACAATGCATTAGTAATAAATTGGGAAAATAAAACATATATTTCTCCAAACACAGCAAAAAATTTGAAAATACAAAATTCGCTTCCACCTAGAATCTATGGCCTACCAAAACTGCACAAAGAAGGAATACCACTTCGGCCGATTGTTTCATGTATCCAATCACCTTTCGAAAAACTATCCAAATATCTTAAAAAAATTCTTGAAAACATTGTTTACCAGAATAAATACTACATAAAAGACTCGATGGATTTCAAAAATAAAATTAAAAACATCACAATACCAGAAAATTATATACTAGCATCCCTAGATGTTAAATCATTATATACGAGTGTTCCTATAAATTTAGCAAAAAATATAATAATTAAAAAATGGAATCAGATTAAAACATACACTGATATACCTATGAGTGACTTCTTAGAAGCTATAGAACTCACTCTGAATTCCACCTATTTTTTGTATGAAGAGACGTTTTACCAACAAATTGAAGGATGTGCCATGGGGACCTCGATTTCTAGTGTCATTGCCCAATTAGTTATGGAAGACCTTGAAGAAACAATACTGACCAAAAACTCAATTCAAACACTATTTTTTTACAGGTATGTTGACGACTGCATATTAGCAATTCCAAAAAATACAGAACATTTGGTCTTGCAAGATTTCAACAATTACCATGACAGACTACAGTTCACCATTGAACTAGAAGAAAATAATCAAATTAGCTTTTTGGACCTTACCCTCCATCATACAACTAACACCATAAAAACGGAATGGCACACAAAAGATACCTGGTCTTCCCGATATTTAAATTTTAAATCACAACACCCTCTAACACACAAAAAAACTGTCATTATAGGACTCGCAGATCGATCAATAAATCTGTCCGACCCCGAATTCAGAGAGAATGCAATAATAAAAGCTAAAGATGCCCTTATACTCAACAACTATCCCACAAAATTGATAAATAAGATATTTAAAAAAACGTTTACATATATTTTATAACCATAATAATACAAAAACTAAAATAGACAATAAAACAAACCAATTCCTCACTTTGCCATATATACCAAATTTATCAGAAAACCTAAAAAAGACATTTTCGCACAACAACATACATATTACTCATAAAGGGTACAACTTACTAAAAACCAATTACACCAATCTAAAAAGTTCAATCTCAAAAGAAAAAAAGAGCAATATAGTGTATGAAATACCATGTAAAAAATGTGAAGGGGTCTACATCGGACAAACAAGTCAGTATTTGCAAAACAGAATAAATAGTCACAAATATGACAAACGAAACAAAACGGCACTCACTATCCATGTTTCAGAAAACCTACACGAATTTGATTTCGAAAACACAAAAATTCTTCGAAATGAAAACCACACAAAAAAACGCGAAGTTCTAGAAATGATAGAAATACAAAGAAAAACTAGCTCCGTAAATTTAAAGACTGACACAAAAAATCTTAGTAAAATTTATAATAACATTATAAAAACTTAGAAATATAGAGAAACACGTGGCACATTCCAAATATAATAAATTTATTACCACTCCCTATATAACTATAAAATCCATTTATTACCACTCCCTATATAAATATAAAATCCATTTTAATACCAGTCAACACAAAAACGACACATTAAAACCTCGTTACGGCTGCTTTCATTGTATAGAACAAATACTCGTATATTCCAATACAAATATTCATCAATGAATGTCATAGTTTTAAAATGTTCGTTTTGTTTTGGGTGTGAGTTATATTCTGTTTTGTGATGCGTCCTAAAACATCTATACAATATATTAAATAATCAAATGAACGTTCTGTCGAAGGTAAGATTTATTTGTTTTGCTTTTAAAAATTATTTCTGTAACTTGTACCATTTCTTTTAGTTTTAACAAAAATTTTATTTCTGATCAAGGTCATGGAAAGACCGAAACGTTAAATAAAAATGTATTAACTACTAGTTAAATATCTTTAAAAATGGTCCTCAATCCCAAGAATATAAAATAAACAATATATAAGTAAATAAAAAAGACCAAGAACCAAAAAAAAAACTATATATATATATATATATATATATAAATCAAAAAATCAATACAGATGTTTCTGTGGTAATTATCGACCGTACTATTAATCTAAGCAAAAGGTGATAATTATCAGGTATGCGGTCAGTATACGAATTAAAACTCTATATTCCCATTATCAGTATTTCGCCATTGTTTAATAGCTTCATCAGGAGACACTACAATAATTAAAATAGAAATAAAATAACAATGAAACGAACATAAACACTTACAGATTTTAAGAGTCAATAAAATTCGATGTACACCATGTCAAGCCACAACTAGACTAATAGACTAATTACTAATTTACAAAAACGGTACTAGTGTGAATAGGTGAAAACAATATAATTTAAATTAAAAGGGGGAACAATACAATGAGTAATCTGAGAATATAAATACCTGATGTGACGAAACAATATTAAAATGAATCTAACAGGTGACAATAAATATCACTGAGTTTATTAGTGTCAGATTTGAGATTAATAGTATCCTTTCGCTTGTTGATGTGATACATTTAAAAAATAAACGATTCTTGTAACGGTCAACTTTCTGCAGAATTTCTGTCTCGTCATAATTGAATCTATGTCCTGTTTTTATAAGATGATCAACTATTGCACAGTTATTCTTACCTACTCGGCAATCACTTCTGTGTTGGGTAATACGGTTTTTTAACCATTGAGACGTTTGACAAACGTAGCATCCTGAACAATGCGAGCAATTTATTTGGTAAATAATGTTGGTTTGGTACATTAAAGGTGTTTTATCTTTGACTTTAGAAAAGAGAAGAGAATTAATAGTTGAACTGTATTTAGCACCTCTGAAATTGGTGAATTGTTTAAAAATATATATATATATATATATATATATATATGTAAGCAATTATATAATTATTGATTCTTTGAATATTCAGGTCTTTCAACAAGTTTTTAAATTTTTCATCGTGCCTCGTAAGCCGATACCGTATGAGTATTTAATTTGTTGTTAAACTAAGAAATTATTTTAAAGTGTGAAATTGACGTTACACCTAAGTATACCTGGTTCAGCTAAAAAAACATAGGGCGATGTAATCAAAATTCTAAACAAAAGTGTCAGCCAGTTCAGACAAACCGCCAAATTGTTAGCGATCATATAACAATTTGTTATTGGATGATCGCATAATTTACAAGCTCAATACTACTATGTTATAATTTGCAGTCGATTTACTTTAAATAAATATATGTATCCATAAAAAAATTTCTATTTACAATTTAATGATTATGCAGCATTTACAAAAATTTACATGAATTTCAAAATGTACAAGATAAGATGTGATAAAATTATTTCTTTTCAGTTATATAAACTCAAAATACTTTGTAATATTATTAATAACAAAAAAATATCAAAAAAAGTTGAATAAATTACAAGTTATAATTGAGAAAAAATAAATTGAAAGAAGTTGAATGAGTTATAGATTATAGTCTGATAAAAAAAATATGAACGAAGCTAAATGTGACGCAGTAGTTCAAAATTCAAACAATAATTTAGAATTCTCAAAGAATGTAATTTTTTATACTTCATTTCTTTGGCTGCACAAAGCTAAGATACCTCGGACAGGAAGCCAGTCTCAATGGTTGGGATGATACGTTTCCTATTACCAAATTTACTACTATATCCCAGCTTTCATGGATCAGCAAATTTTATAGGTATATTGGACTATACCCGGTTTCATTTACTCGAATTTGTATAAGTATACCCGGTTTCGTTGACTTAAATTTGTGTAAGTATACCCGGTTTAGCAGATGTCTAATAGGATTGAACCATGATCTGCAGAACTATTGGGTTTATAATTTATGTGATATTATTTTTTCATCCACATGGACGAAATTATGTTCAACGAACCGGTAATTAGCACCTTTCACGTCAAAAAAAAGAAATCCAAGCCAATCGCCCTATGCTGGTATACTCCCAACAGCGCATGCTAATTATAAAATTATTGATTCTTTGAATATTCAGGTCTTTCAACAAGTTTTTAAATTTTTCATCGTGCCTCGTAAGCCGATACCGTGTGAGTATTTAATTTGTTGTTAAACTAAGAAATTATTTTAAAGTGTGAAATTCACGTTACAAGGTATGCCTGTAATAACCTGTATTGCATCATTGGATATTGTTCTATATCCTGACGCAATCCTCAGCAACATCATCCTTTGCAACCTCGGCAAGTTATCCCTGTATTTTTTTTGTTTCAACACTGCTCCCCATATCGAAGCCCCGTACAATAGAATTGATTTAACGACCTCTCAAAAATGCATCCTCTTCTTATCATCTGGTCCCCCAATGTTGGGGAGTATCCTACTCAACGCCGCCGCTCTAATCCCCACCTTTTTAACAATCTCCCGGATATGGGGACCAAAGGACATACCCCTATCCATCCATATTCCCAGGTATTTCGCCTCCTTTATTAGTTCAATAACATACCTTCCCATTTCAAAAGCTATGTTACCTCTCCTGTGTCCATGTAGGATCAGTGCCGACGTCTTCTCTGGCGCTAACCTCATCCTTTTCTCCTTCATCCACCCACTAATCGCCCACATCGTCTCATTAACCCTTATCTCCAAATGCTTATTTGTAGCCGTAGCTACTATTGCAACGCCATCTGCAAAACCAACCAACTCCACTCCCACCGGCATTGCCAATCTCATAAGTGAGTCATAGAAAATATTCCACAGAGTCGGTCCTAGCACCGATCCCTGTGGAATACCCGCCGTGACCTCATAACTCCTCCCCTCACCCATAATTATTTTCCTTCCTTGAAAATAACTCGTAAAGACCCGTAGCATGTACTGTGGAACCCTTCTTCTTACCAGCTCACTGATTATATGCTTGGTTGGTACGGTGTTAAACGCATTCTCTACATCAACCATAACCATAACACACCATCTTTTCTTTTCACTACCCATCCTTATAGGCTTCGCCATCTTCATGACCTTTTCCACTGCCATCATTGTCGACCTCCCTACTCTAAAACCAAATTGGTTTTTCGCCAAGCCTCCACTGTTCCTCAATGCCACCTCCAATCTTCCTCTAATCAAATGCTCATACAATTTAGCCACGCTATTGGTAAGGCATAGCGGCCTGTACGACGATGCCAGCCCTTCCGGCTTTCCAGTTTTCGAAATCAGCACTAATCTTGCCAGCTTCCAACACAAAGGAAACTCGCCTCTCACAATCAATTAATTCATCATTCCCCCCACTGCTTCTGTCTGATTCTCTACCAGCACTTTCATACATTCCGTAGGTATCCCATCCGGACCAGGAGCTTTCCCAGCCTTGAGTCTTGAGCTCGCCTCTTTAATTTTTTTCGCCGAGAAAACTGGAATTTCCTCCCCTTCCTCATTTTCCACAACCCAATCCACTCCCTCTCCCCTTGGAAACAATGCTTTCACAATTTCCTCTTTCTTTTCCTCAGGTAATTTGAAGGATGGACCCCCCCTTTGAAAGCCCTTGTAACTATTTTATACCCCTGGCCCCAGATATCTTCATACAACTCTTCACATAACCTTTTCCACTGCTCCCTTTTTTCTTTTTTAATTTCATTTCTTAAGACTTTCCTATGCTCTTTATATTCATACCATATCTTCCTTAGCTCTCATAAAATTTCTTCTTGCTCTCACACATTCAGTCCTCAATTCATCCATCCTGTCACTCCACCAATACTGCATATATTCAGGTTTCCCCTTCCGGAATTTCCCTTTCCTGCTTGCCTTTATTAGAACTTCCTCCATCTGCTCGTATCCTATCCTTTCCCCTTCCATGTCCCCTATCAATCTGTTCACTTTCGCCCTAAAACTTCTTCTGTTCATATTGTGATACCCCTCAATCCGTGTCTTTCTTGGTTTACCCCCTTTATTCCATACACAATATGCTGGTGCAGCGACAACGTCTCTCCATCCAGTTCCCGCCATCCCCATAACTTACCCACCAACCCCTTTGTGACCAGCGTAATATCTATAAAAAACAGATTTAGACTTCTTACCATCGTTTGCTACAACCATTCCGAGCTGTGCTGCCCATTCCAATATATAATTCCCCCTCTTATCATTGATTGACGCCCCCCATGCCGTCGCTTTAGAATTGAAATCCCCCCCTACAATACATTATTTACCTCCCTTCCCCACTAGATTCATAATTTCATCCACTATTTCCTTAAAATCCTCAATCCCAATATTGGGTGAAATATAACTCCCTATCACAACTAAAGTCTCGAATTCCACCCTAATATACCCATTCCCTTCATCAACACCATGCACCCTCAGTTTCTTATTACTGAAATAAACCCCTACATCCTTCTGTAAATCTACTTCCCATCCATTTGTTGCCGACTTTCTTTTATTTACCTCCCCCATTATTATTATATCACGTCCCTCCTCCTCCGCCACCTTATATGCCAGGTCTTGCCCCTGCGCAGATCTACCGGCAGAATCTTGAACATTATTCAGTACTCTTTTTGCCCTTTCCCCCTCTCTGCCCATCCTTAACTAATTTCCTAAATATCGGACACTTTGTAGAGTCAGACCAATGATTTTCCTTGCACATTCTGCAATAAGCCTCGTTATTACATTGTTGAGCCTGGTGTCCGTCGCCCCAACACTTATGGCACTTTTCCTCCGCCTCCTCACCTTTACATTCCCTTTGTGCACGACCAAACTCCTTGCATCGGTAACACCGTATCGGCTGTACCCTTCTTTTGATCTTGCAGTTTATTAATCCAATTGGGAACCCACCTACATCGCATAACCGGTCCGCAGCTCTCCTGTTTGTTTTAATAGTATTAGTCACCCTCCCATACCCCGCTTGTCTTCTACCCCGTATCTCTACCGAATCCCTATCCACCGGGTGCACCTTACTTCTCACCTGCTCCAATACCTCCTCATCCTCTATCGTTTCATCCACGTCATAAACAAACAACAAGGCTTCCAGTTCCCTTGTGGTAGCCGTCATCCCTGTTTTACTGACTATTTGCTTAGTCAACAACTTTATCTTCTCCTTACCCCCTTCTATGTCCAACAGTAGGTCTCCCTTATTTGTTTTTCTTGTCCTCTTAACTTCCACTCTGTACCCTTTATCTGAACCTTTTCCTTCACCTCCCTCAAAAGTCCCGTATAAGTGCGTTCTCCCATCCTTACCGATATACTCCCCTTCTGCGTAGCCACTTTATTGGCTGGCAGGACCAATCTTATTTTTACCCCGTCCCTACTTGCGCATTCAAGCGCTTTCCTAATCGCCTCCCCAACAGTGCCCTCTTCCAATATACATATCAGCTCGTCCTGTGCCTTTACATCCTCTCCCACCTCCCTAATAGCGTTCCTCAGTTCCCTGGCCCTCCTGTACAGTAGTCACATTTCTTTGTCTACTCTTAAAACATATGCCACCCTAGCTTCTCGCTGACTCTTTCCTCTCCTTGTCTCCATCGATATATGATTAATCATATAATCCACCTCCCCCCCAGGATGTCCCTCCAGCCATTTCTCCATATGGGAATCCGTGTCCGTTTCCTGATCTTTCCCCCCACAATTACCTCTGCCCTCTGTGCCGTTGAGTTCTTCCGGTATGCCTCCTCTGGTCACTCCTCACCCACAATTTCCACAAATTCTCTCTCTCCAATTCCCCTCAATACTGTCCTCTTGATGTGCTCCATGCTTTCTCTTCTCTCCCCATGTCACACCTCACCGTTCCCCCCTTATATATCTTCTCCATTTCCTTACCCCTATTTAATTCCATTTCCTCATATTCCTGCAATCTTTTGTGTGCTCTAACTATCATTTTATACAAGCTACTTGCCCCCTCCTTTATTTCCACCTTCGCATTGGTTACCTCCCTTGTGAGGTTATACAACTTGTTTCCGTCCTCATACACCCTATTAATCAGTTGGCGGAGTTCCGTCAGATCCTTATTGTCTTTCCTTTCCTCCTCTTCCCTTTTCCTTTTACCTTCATCTTTAGCCTTGTTCTCCCTTTTGTTTTTGTCCTCCTTCCTATTTTCCTCCTTCTTTTTTTTACTTGGCCTTTCCTCGTCACTCTCAATTGTCCCCCCCCCATTACCGTCAATGTATCGCTCGCCAATTGCTCCATCGACGTAGCACTGTCCTCTTTCTCCCAGCTTTCCATCCTTTGGATTTCCAACTCAGTAACCTCCCCGCTAGGCGTATAATAGGCATCCTCATGTCCTACCATCCTTACTACCCTCGTCGGAGGAGTCCCCTGGAGAGATTCCCTTCTTCTAAAAACCTCCTGTTCATCAAGTCCGTCTGAATGTTCTGCATTTCCTTTTTTCATATCCGATCCATCATTACTTTTATCCGTCCTGTTTTCTATTTTTTGTGTTTCCATAAAATTCCCACGAGCCGGGCCGAAAGGTAGTTCGGCGAGGCAGTGCGCCCTTACCTCGCTAAGGCTAGATACTCTGGGAGCTCGCCAGATATCCCAGAGGCACCGTTTCTGACTGCGTTTCGTGCAGCCATTCATCGATGGTCACGGTGACTAACAACGAGGATTACGGGTTCTATTATCGAGGTTTATTCCTCTAGGCTTTTTCACGGTTGCCTCCGGACGCAGGTTTGCCAACGGGTAGACCCACACAGCTGCCTCCCCTGTGTGTGGCCGTGGGATTGAAATGATGCTCCGGGGTATGAGAGAAATATTTCCTGAAAGGGCGAAGAAAAGAGCAAAAGAAAGAAAGAAAGAAAGAAAGAAAGAAAGAAAGAAAGAAAGAAAGAAGGAAGAAGTTTAATGATATGGTTGGCCGAAGGAAAAGGGAGAGAAAAGACGGCAGGTCCAGAAGTAAATTAAGCCTGTAAAAATATTGTTTGAAAATAAAAGAGAAGAAGTTTTATGGGAGAAAGTGAAGGGTTTAGTAGGGTGAAAAGGACATGACAGTCCTGTTGATGGTGACTTCACCTCCCCTTAACTGATAGATGATCAGCAGAGGCGGGGAGGTCGGCGACGATAATTTTTAGACAGGTTTACTCCTCTATCCCATTTGATCCGCGGGCGGCCATTTGCGAGAGCAGAGCTTGCTGTTAGCATTTCCTCCATTGTCAGCGGTATGAGTTCCTCGCACCGCTCTACATTGTATGTCTCTATTTCTTGCAAGGGAATAATATCTCAGCTGCTTCCCACTGCTTTTCTTCCGATAATCTGTAGGGTGTAATTGCTTGTAATCATTTCAAAGCTATTTTATATCCTTCCCCCCAGACATCCTCGTTTAATTTCTCTACTAGCTCTTTCCAGTGTAGTTTCTTTGCATTATATATAGTTTTTTTAGTTGTGTTCTACGTTGCTTATATTCTTCTTCCCAGTGACTCCTCGTTTCATTGTTTGATCTAGTCAGCATTCTTCTTGCTGATATTGCACGGCGTCTCTCTTGTTGAATGTCATTGCTCCACCAGTATGGGAACTGACTGCTTCTATTGTTTGTTTCTTTGATAGCTTTTCTGATTGCATTTAGTATATCCTCATAGTCCGTGTGTGAATCTACATCTCCTAGTTTTTCCTTAAGCACCTCCAGGTCGAGCTTTCTATTTGTTTCTATTTCTTTACGTTTCTTGTCTTTACCGATGGTGAATAGTATAGGTCGATGGTGCGTAAAGAGGTTTGTGTCCAGGGTTTTGCACTCACCGACTTTGTTACCGATGTCATTGGTGACCCATGTAACGTCAATGTGGCTTTGTCTGTCTCCTCTTACAAATGTTGGACTCCCATCATTTAGGCATATTAGGTGATTTTGCGCCGCCCATTCGCACCAAAGCGCGCCCCTACGGTCCTCAACAGGGGATCCCCACTGTGGTGACTTGGCATTTATATCGCCTAGAATGATTACCTTTTTTTTAGCTGTGAGACCTCTGTCATTACTCTGTTGACCAATTCCACCCAATTCCACGAACTCGTTGGTGCTAATGTTCGGGGAGATATAGCTACATAGAACGGTTATCTGGTTAAATGTTACTACGACGTACCCTTCTACTGATTTACATGTGTGGACTCCCATTTTTTTGTTCCTTATAAACACCGCCACATTGCTTTTCGTATCAGTAATCCATTTGTTGGACTAAACGATCTTCTTGTGTGAGCGATACGTGCTCTGCCCAAATTAGTTTGTAAAAAGAATGAATGTGATGTTTGATTATTGGTTCTCATTATTATTCTCGCCGAGCATATTCTAATACAGAGTTTGCGTTGGACGCTGGCAAGTTTGGAAACCAGTTTCTTATTGCATGTCACTGAGTGCCAGGCAGGTGCAGGATAAAGGATTTGCGAGTGTACAACACTCATTAGTGCTCTTCTCTTGGAAGATGTAGCTCCACCAATATTGGGCATAAGTATGGACAGGGCTGTCACTGTTTTCTCTACTTTTTCAGAAACTTTTGCAATATGCTCGGCGAAAGTCAGTTTCGTATCTAGCCAAACTCCTAGGCATTTAACTGCTTTTTTGGGGATTACTACTACGCCCTGTACTTCGAATTGAATCTGATTCATCTTTCTCTTCTTCGTAAGTAGAGCAGCTTCTGTCTTTTCAGGGGCTAATTCTAGCCCTTTATGCTCGAGCCAGTTTGATACCCGTTGTAGTGCGATATTGGTTGTGTTCATCAGGGTTTCTTCGGATTTTGCAACTACAGCCATTGCAATATCATCAGCGAAGGCTATTAACGTAACACCCGCAGGTTGCGCTACTCTCAATATTCCATCGTAAAGAATATTCCATAGAGTTGGTCTCAAGACCGACCCCTGTGGCACCCCACTATTTATTTCCCTTATTTTTATTTGTTCCTCTGTTTCCAGGATTATTTCCCGGTCGGATAAGTAGGCCCTTATTAAACTGATGAGGCTTTCATCAATGCGTCTGCTTCTCAACTCTTCAAGAATGTTCTGCCAGCTTGCAGTATTGAACGCATTTCTGACATCCAACGTTATTATTGCACAAAGTCTTCGGTGTGCCCAAGAGTATTCTTCTCCCGCTGCCCCGGCAATTTTTAAAACTTCTTCTATAGTGCCCACCGCTTGTTTACCTTCAACGAATCCAAACTGTCGCTCTGATAAGCCGCCTGTTCGTCTTATTTCTTTTTTCAGTCTGATCAGGATCAGTTGTTCGTATAATTTGTCGAGCAGACATATTGGCCTGTGCGCTAAGGGATTCTCGATGGGTTTCTCCGCTTTCTTCAAGAGCAACAATTTGGCTCGTTTCCATTCCCTAGGGAATTCTGCTCGGCCAGCTAATCCATTATATACAGTAAGCATTAATTCCGGCTTGTTCAAGGACATAGCTTCAATTATTTCCGCTGGAATATGTCCAGGTTCAGGAGCCTTATTCACCTTCAATTTGGAGCATGCCATGCGTAATTCTTCTACGTTGAAATTTAGAAATGTCACATCTCTATTGGAGTCAAAGTTTACTTCCTTATGCACTGGGAATAAGTGGTCAACAACCTTTTCCATTGTTAGCATGGGCAAGTCTTGTCTGGGTGGATAGCCAACTAGGCTCTTCATGACTATCTTGTAGCCATTCCCCCAAATATCACAGTCTACTTCATCACATATTGTTTTTCCAGCATTCTCTCTTGGATTTTTTAATACTATATTGTAGTGTTTTCTTACTCTGTTTATACTCCTCCCACCGGCGCAATGTTTCTTCTGGTGTATTCCTTCTTACGCTTCTCGTATAGTTTCGTCTCTTCCTAGTACAATCTTTACGGTTCTGAGCGATTTCCTCGTTCCACAAATACATGGGCACTCGCTTCCTTTTATCACCTCTCTTGGGCATAGTTTTATTGCAGATCTGCTTCAGTGTACGAGTGAGAGCCTCTGCTGAGGGGGCCATGTTCTGTTGTGGGGCTGTCGTAAGTTGTTGGAGTTTCTGTTTGTCCAACTTCTTAACCTGCCATCCTCCATTTCTGCTCGATCTCTCTAGTGCTCCAAGTTTTCGGTCGGATACCTCGAATACTATGTAGTTGTGGTCGCTTAGAGACTTGGTATCACTTACTTCCCAGTTTGTTATTCTATTCATGATGTCAGTTGTAGCTAATGTCAGGTCTAGAATTGAGGAGTAGTCCCGTCTTTGAAAGGTTGGCTTATTTCCCTCATTCACCACTACTATGTCATTCTGTGCTATCAATTCTGTAACCATTTGTCCCCTTGTATCTGTTATATTCATGCCCCACTGAGGGGATTTCGCGTTGAAATCGCCGACTATGATTGCTTTCTCCTTATTCAGCCTTATCAATCTCTCAACTTCGCACAAAATTTGCTCGAGGTCATCTAACTCATTATTTGGAGAAGCATAACAGTTGTACACTGTGAATTCAGGTGTTACGATGTACGAAAAACTGTGCCCCTTACCATATTTACTTACGGTGATCCTACTGTCAATAATCTTGATAGCTGTATTCACGTCTGCATCAGACCACCAGTCTTTTCTATCTCTAATAGCGTTGCCGTTTGGTTCACTCATAAGAATCATGCTGGCTACTATTTCTTTGGCCATGGCTAATGCTAGGTCATGGCACGGGCGTCTCCTGAAGGCATTAATTTGCAGAAACTTGAGCTTCATTTTTGTGCTCACTATTCTGCTCTATTAACTGGGATACCTCCTGATTTTTCCCTCCCCTATTTTTCGGACACCTTGAGTTTCCAGATTGATGCCCCTCTTTCTGACAATGTATGCAGAAGGGATTGTTAGTACAGTCCACTGCCTTATGCCCCTCCTGAGCACACTTCAAACATCGGTTTTCTTTGTCTGGTCCTCTGCACTCTGCTTTTCTGTGTCCATATCTCCAGCATTTGAAGCACTTTGTCGCTGTTTTCCTCTCTAGTACCCTACACTGCTTCCAACCAATCTTTATTTTACCCAGGTTTGTGACTTTGATAGCATCTGCTTCCGACAGTACCACAGTAACATTCTGCTTATTATCAAAGGCAGGGCGAAGTGATTTGACTTCCACATCTTCTGGTCTCGATAACTTGCAATTGGAGATAGCATCTTTTATGTCTTCCGTGGTCGTTACTTCATCCATGTCTTTGATATGGAGGACATTTCTGCTCACACGAATGGATGCAGATACATCCGGCATTTTCTCCTGGATCTTTTCTCTTAGGGCTTCTAATTTTCCTGGACCATGCTGCACGGTGAGCAGGAGTTCACCACTTCGAGTTTTTTTCAGATCTTTTCTTTCAACCCCAATCTCGCCTGGATCAACTGTCTGCTTCACTGACTTGAGAAGATCTGCGTAACTGACGTTAGGCATTTTAACAAGTAGTGCATCCTGCTTTGCCATTTTTTTCTTCGTAGGTGCTTTGGTCCCCGTTACTTTTTGTCTAGTTTTTGGGGCCAACTCTACTCTCTTCTTCACCAGTGTTATTTCTATGTCTGATTGGGCGAATAGGAATTCGAGGATTCTACAGACCATTTTCCCAGTTATTCCCTCCATTTCGAGTATTGCCAGATTCCTTTTTCCATGGATCGTCATCAAAGATTTGACGGCAGTGAGTGAACGCAGGATGGTCTCGTCCTCAGTCCCTTCGTTAGCTCCTTCTTTCAAGAATATTGGATAAAGTATCATTCTCGACTTGTGCTTGAGGTTACCTTCATCATCGGGGAAGGCCAATGAGTGCACCATCGTTGCGACCTCTCCTCCTTCTTATTCTGGTTTTTAAGACCGTCCTTCCCTCCAAGCCTGTCTATCACACTTCCAATTGTCTTCTGCGGATTGTTAATATTTGTATCACTAGGGAGAATAAGTATATGCTCACTTGGAGTTTCCCAAATGTCCCCACTGCGCTCTTGAATTTTTGAAAGGATCTCGTCTTGCCAGTCCTCATCCGTTATCTTCTTGAACCTTTCATAACTATCATCTACGGTTAAGCCTTCTCTTCTGGTCAATTTCCTTTGTTCTTCTCTGCAGTTCTCACATTGTACTTGGTAACTAGGAGCTCTTTCCAATTCTTTTCTGTGCAATGTTTCCATGCTTCTCATTTGATTACAGAGTCTATTAATTTCATTTTCTTCCCCCTCTTGTTGTTTTTCCTCATATACTGACTTTTCTAGCCAACTCTTCATCTCTGCAGTCTGAAGCTTCTCTAGCAGGAAGACTAGTTGTCCTGAAATATCAGTTAATTCCTTCTTTGGCTTATACATCTCACTGAGCACTTTCTCAAAATGCTTGATTTGTGAGCTCATTTTTTCCATGATCTCTTTGAATCGGCTACTGCTCTTGGACTCATTTTTAAGGGCAGCCTCCTTGGAGTTTTCTGTACCGTCCATTTTTTTACGCTTGCTCTTAAGTTCCAAGTGTGACATTGATTGTGTCCTTGCTCTCGTGGGGGACCTCATCAGTAAATGTCTACTTGGGAAGTTGTTATCTTCATTCAAGACAGCTTCTTTATTTCCTAAATTTTCCTAGCCTACGCCATCATATTCTCTCTCTTCAATTTCCATAGAATTCCCACGCTTCGGGTAGAAAAAAACAGTACACCGTAGCAGTGCTCCCTTACTACGGTAAGGTCTGTGCTACAACCGATTTCGACCATGTGATCGGAGGACATCGTTCGAGACTCCTTCACGGAAGAGCCATCCATCCCCTGGGCACGATGGTTTACACCTTAGGATTACCGGATTTTTTCTCGAGGTTAAATCCTCAAAAGCAGCCCGCTCTGGGTCAGACGCTGCGGTGTGGGAATCTTCTTAGTTTTACCTCAACCACTTTGAGACCTTACCGGCATGGGTGACCCTACCAGTAGCTACGCTACCGCCGGTATCGCTCCCTGGGTATAGAGGTTACTGAGCTCTCTCACCAACGACAAGGTGTTGATTCCCCTAGAGAGAGATCTATGTATGTATCTATCTATCTATCTATCTATCTATCTATCTATCTATCTATCTATCTATCTATCTATCTATCTATCTATCTCTATATATATCTATCTATCTATATTTTTTTTTCTTCGAGGAAAGGAAATCTTACATTAGACCCCGGTCTTTCCGGAGTACCGGATTCCTACCGGCTAAAACCTCTCCTCTCTCGCATTTCCCACTGGAACCGCTCACGCATTACTTCGGTGGGAGTGCATCTGTCTGATTTCTAACTACTCTCTTTGTCTCTCTCTATCCTCCCTTTCTTTATTCTCTATAATGAGCCTTATGATTTTATATGCACTCCTTCATCCTTCCTGCCCCGATGTTAGGGATACCATCATACTACCCACTCCAAATGGCATACCCGTATCATTTTCGTAGCTTTGACGTGTTACTTCCCATCGTACACATGCAAACAGGGTGTGTTGCACGTCATCTTGTTCCCCACAGTATAGGCAATCTTCAGATTCCGCTCTCATGCGGCCAAATAGGTATTTTCTGAAGCAACCATGTCCACTCAGCGCCTGTGTTGTGAAGTAATCGACTTCTCCATATGGCCTGTTAATCCAATTTTGTATATTTGGTATCAACCGGTGAGTCCATCTACCATATTTCCCATCTGACCATTTTCTTTGCCAACGTGCCATGAGGTTCGATCTGGCGATAGATCCGTCTACTCCTCTGTACTTCTCGTTTCTTTCTTGTATAAGAAGCTCGAAAGGAGGAACCTCAGCTATTGCTCCAACTGCCTCTGTTGAGATAGTACGATACGCAGAGCATATCCTGATGCACATTTTGCGTTGGATACTGATGAGTTTGGATATAAGTTTCTGGTTGCTTGTAACTGTATGCCACGCAGGAGCAGCATAAAGCATTTGGGAATGGGCCACACTCAAGAGTAACCTTCTTTTTGATGCCTTCGGTCCTCTTACATTAGGCATAAGTCCAGATAGAGCCGTCACTGTCTTATCCACTTTATGGGCAACTTTCTGTACATGTTCCGCGAATGTTGGCTTTGTATCCAACCAAACTCCCAGGTACTTGATTGCTCTCTTGGGTTTTACAGTAACACCCTGCAGATCAAATTCAATCGTGCCAATTTTCCTTTTGGTCGTAAGCAGAGCAGCTTCTGTTTTTTCGGGTGCCAGTTGAAGACCATTATCCTCCAGCCAGATGGATATGCGATGCAGTGCTGTATTAGCTGCGCACATCAATCCTTCTTCTCCTTTAGATACCACCATCACGGCAATATCGTCAGCAAAGCCTATAAGGGTCACTCCTGCTGGCTGCTTTATTCTCAGTAGCCCATCGTAGAATATATTCCACAACGTTGGTCCTAAGACTGAACCCTGTGGTACCCCGCTGTTGATGTTTCTAGGTTTTACTGTATCTTCTGCTTCCAGAATGATCTCCCTTTCTGACAGGTAGGCTCTTATTACTTTGATTAGGCTGCCATTTATCTCCCTCCTCTGCAGTTCATCTAGGATTCTCTGCCAGCTAGCGCTATTGAAGGCATTTCTTATGTCCAACGTGATGATCGCGCAGAGTCGTCGGTGCGCTGTGGAATATTCTTGTTCTGATGCCCTTGCAATTTTTAACACTTCTTCTATAGCGTCTACGATCTGTTTCCCCTCTACAAAACCGAACTGTCTGGTTGAGAGCCCCCCCGTTCGCGATATTTCTGCCTTCAGTCTTACGAGGATGAGTTGTTCGTAGAGTTTCCCCTCAACATCCAGCAGGCATATCGGTCTATATCCCGATGGACTATCAATTGGATTGTCTGCTTTCCTCAGAAGTAGCAGTCTTGCCCTTTTCCATTGTACTGGAAATTCTCCACGACTGGCCAAATCATTATATACAGCTAGTGCGAAAAGAGGGTCACTTGAGGCAAGGGCTTTAATGATCTCTGGTGGGATATTTCCAGGTCCGGGTGCCTTGTTGTCTTTCAGTTTATTACTTGCTACTCGTAACTCCTCTAAGCTAAAATTTAAAAATATCACATTTGTATCACAGTTAAATTGCACATCTTGGTGTAAAGGGAATAAGTGATCAGCCACTTCTTCCACCATTTGCATAGACATTTGTAGTCTGGGAGGGTAGCCGGTCAGGTTTCTCATGACGATTTTATAGCCATCCCCCCAGATATCACAGTCGATATTATCACAGATCGTTTTCCAACATTTACGTTTGGAGTCTTTGATGCCATTTTGGAGTAATCTTTTTGACTCCTTATAATCTTCCCAGAGCCTTTGACATTCTTCTGGCTGATTCCTCCTCCTGGATCTCGTATATAGCCGTCTCTTACACTCTCGTCGAGCTTGCGCAATCTTCTCATTCCACCAATAAACAGGCTGTTTCTTCGTTGAGCATCTTTTCCGAGGCATAGTTTTGTCACAGATCTGATTCAGTGTGTGGGTTAGTTCTCTTGCAGAGTTATGTATGATTCTTTCCGAATCTTCTACTGTTAATTGAAGAAGTTTATCCCTGTCCAGTTTCCTAATCTGCCAGCCTCCATCTTTCATATTTGTCCTAGGTAGGGACGATTTTTCTCCTACGATTTCAAAAAGGATGAAGTTATGATCACTTAATGATTCAAGATCGCTGACATGCCAGTTCTTGATGTTTATCTTGATGTCGGCTGAGGCAAGTGTCAGGTCCAGAATGGACGAATAGTCACGTCTTTGGAATGTTGGTTTATTCCCTTCATTCACCACAAGTAAATCATGTTCAGCCATCCATTCCGTGAGTATTTGCCCTCTTCTATCTGTAGCTTCCGTGCCCCATTGTGGGGATTTCGCATTAAAGTCCCCTACGACGACTGTGTTTTTCCCGTTTAATCTTATCAAACTCCCAATGTCGTATAATATTCTTTCAAGATCATCTAGTCCTTCGTTGGGAGAGGCATAGCAGTTGTGTTATGGTGATCTTATCGTCCACTTTTATGGCCGTGTTTAGGTCATCATCGTAAAACCAGTCTTTCCTATTTTTTATGGAATTTCGGTTGGGTTCGCTCATGAGGATCACTCCAATATCCATGTCCTTGGCCATAGCAGCACTAAATCGTGACATGGCCTCCTCCTGAAACTGTTGATTTGTAGGAACTTAACCATTGCTTTGGATAGGACTCTCTGCTGGTTGTGAGACAACCAACTTCTGCCTTCCTTTGTTTACAGGACACGTGATGCTTCCTGTTTGGTGACCATTCTCTCTACAGTGAATGCAGTAGGGGTTGTTCTTACAGTCAGCCGCTTTTTGTGTCCTTGTTGAGCGCATCTCAGACACATGGATTCCCTGTCTGGTCCCTTGCACCGCGCTCTCTCATGTCCAAGTTCCCAGCATTTGAAGCATTTTAGCTCCTTTTTCCTTTCCAATACTCTGCAGGACGACCATCCAATCTGTATTTTCCCCAGGCTCAAGAGTTTGACGGCGTCTGGTTCGGGAAGTAGGACCGTAACATTTTGCTTGCTCATTCTTGTGGGCCTTAAGGCTCTAATTTCGACATCTACAGGCTTAGCTGCTATGGACTTTGTAATGGCCTCCCTGATATCTTCAATAGTTGTTATCTCATCCATGTCCTTGACATGGAGGATTTTTTTGCTGGTTAAGATAGACATTGATACTTCTGGTACTTTCGTCTGGATCATTTCCTTGAGTACTTGTAGTCTTCCAGTCGTCCCGTTTTTTATCGTAAGTAGGAGTTCTCCGCTCCTAGTTTTCCTCACGTCCTGAATTTCTACCCCGATATCGCTTGGGTTGACCATGTCTTTTACAGTTTTTAGCAATTCTACGTAGCTGGTGTTGGGCTTTTTCACAAGTAATGCGTCCTGTTTAGGTTGTACCTGCTTGACGGGTTCCACTGTTCGGGAGCTGCTTTGCTGTCTTTCAGGGTGTTGACGCCTCTTCTTCATTAAGAGGATTTCTATATCAGTGTTCACGAATAGAAATTCCAGCACTCTACAGATTATCAGGCCTGTTACTCCTTCCGTTTCCGGAATTGCTAATTTTTTGCCCCCGTGTTTGAGCATAATTGATTTGACTTCTGCAAATGCCTTGAAGATATTCTCGTCTTCAGCTTCCTCGTTCACTTGTCCATCTGTGATAATGGGGTATAGTATTAGCCTAGTCTTGTGGGTAAGGTTCCCTCCTTCATCAGGGAAGCCTAGCGAGTGGACCATCATCGCCACTTCTCCTTTCTTCTTGTTCTGTTTCAGTAGGTCCCCCTTTTCTCCAAGCCTATTAATGATACCTGCTACTAACTTGCCAGAATTTCTCAGGTCCCTACTGCTTGGGAGAATCCATGTATATTCGGTATCAACATCCCATAAATTTCCATGTTGCATACTAATTTTCGGAAGGATCTCATCTCTCCAATCCTCTTCTGTTGCAAGCTTGAAATAGTTGTAGCTATCGTCTGTTATAAATTGTATTAATAGAAATGGTTTTGATAATTAACGAGAGACATTTATTTCACACCTTAACAACAACATACAGAGAACTAATATATATTTCATAACTTAAAAAAGAAGTAAACATATTTGACATATATTAATGGCCTGCTCTGACAGCATAACAAGCCATCATGTTAACCACAGATATAAGAAGTGTAAATTAACTTTCACAACATCCTCCCTCAATTTACACTCCTCATCAAAATACAAAAGATGTTATCATAAACTTAAATAAAACAATATTGACATAAAATGTTAATTAATTCCAATTTTCTGGCATAAGTAATTAAACTGTTGAGTTCCTAAGGACTTGGTAAAAATGTCTGCTTTCATTTCTTTCGACTCTAAGTATTTCAGTACAATTGTTTTCAACTCTGTAACATGTTGATGAACAAAATGGTACTTAATATCTAAATGCTTACATCTAGAATTATTTTTCCATGTATTCGCTAAATTTACAGTTCCTAAATTATCAACATACACTGTAGTCGAGTAATTCTCTTTTTGAAACAAATTCAATTCAGATAATAATGATCTGAAATATATGGTAAATGAACATGTATTAGCCAATGCAACATACTCAGCTTCTGTTGAACTCAAAGTTACTATACCTTGTTTTTTAGATTGCCAGAATACAGAGTTACCATACACTTCAATTAAGCAACCAGAAATTGATTTACTATCCATTTCATTTGCAAAGTCAGCATCACTATATGAATATAGAATATCAACTTCTTGACCATCAGGTTTATATCGTGATTTATAAATCAACTTCCGATCATGAGTACATTTTAAATATATAACACATCTTTTCAAGTATTTTAGGTGCTCTTTAGAAGCCTTATTTTGAAAACGAGCTAAGTAGCTTATAGCATAGTTTATATCAGGCCTACTCCCTAACATAATATACATTAGTGATCCTAATAACGAACGATATTCTTCCTGTATAAATTCATCTGTAGCATTTGATGATGGTTGTAATTTCAACTTTATTTCCATTGGTGTACTATAAGATTTGGTATCTTTAATATTGTACTTATTCAGTAATTTATATATAGCATCCTCTTGATCTATAGTAAGCACACCCTTTGTCATATCATAATCTATGTTTAAACCAAGAAATTTTTTAACATTACCAAGATCTTTCATTTCAAATTTTGACAATAATTTATCTTTAAAGAAATTTAACAATACTTGATTGGAACCAGTCATCATTACATCATCTACATAAATCATTAAAATAACAATATCATCCTTTTTATGATAAACATACATACAATAGTCAGATTTGCACCTGATCAAACCAATGTTTTCTAAATAAACTGTAAAACAACGATTCCATTCTACAGGAGCTTGTTTTAATCCATACAAGGCTTTGTTTAATTTCAATATTTTATTACTTACATCAATATTACTGTCATGAAATTCAGAAAATCCTTCTGGAATAGAAATATAAACATTTTCTGACAAATTACTATTTAAGAATGCCGTTTTTACATCTAATTGCCATATGGGCCAACCCTTTTGAACAGCAATTGATAATAACATACGAACAGTATAAATTCTTGTAACTGGACTAAAGATCTCAGAATAATCAATACCATATATTTGCATAAAACCCTTGGCAACAAGTCTGGCTTTATAGAAATATTGGTTTAAATCAGTATCATATTTCATTACAAAAACCCAGCGAGTATCAATAACAATAATATCATCCTTTTTGTCTACTAATTTCCAAACATTATTTTTCTTGATTGATTCAAATTCTTTACAAATAGCAATAGACCAGTTTGATACATCAGGGTAATTCATAGCATCGTCAAATGTACGAGGTAAATTATGGGTATCATGATCAAGTTCACAAAATAATGAACTAATTTCATAATCCTGTAAATAAGAAGGTAGTTCACGATTTCGTTTAGGTCTGGAATGGACGCTTACAATATTATCTAAATTAGATGAAGTTGATAAATCTTCATCAATTGAATTTGTGGATTCATCAGTTTTGTTTTTACTAAAAATTTCATTCTCTACAAAAATATTATGTCTACTTGCAAAAACCTTTCTTTCTTCTGGATTGTAACATAAATAACCATTAGGAGTGTATCCTACAAAGGCACATTTAATACTTTTAAGTGATAGTTTATGATTACGTAATTCATCATCTATTTTAGCAAAAACAGTACAGCCAAAAACCTTCAAACGAGAATAATCAATAAATCTCTGACAGTCTACCTTAGTTTGAAACCAAATTTCAGCAGGGATACGTTTATCCTTTAAAGGAGATCTATTTTTTGTATATGCTGCACATGCTATTGCTTCTGTCCATAGAAACATATCAAGACCGCTATCAAACAACATTGATCTTGCCTTTTCAGACAAGGTCCTATTCATTCGTTCAGATTTTCCATTTTGTTAGGGATTTCTAGGAATGGTATATTCTAATTGGATACCTTTTTCATAACAAAAGGCCTTAAACTCGTTTGATGTATATTCACCACCATTATCACATTTCAGTATTTTGATACCTCTTCCAAACATATTTCTCACCATTGCTTCATACTGTTTAAATTTCTCAAGAACTTGAGATTTTCTTTCCAAAAAATACACCATAACAAAACTACTGTAGTCATCAATAAATGTGACAAAATAATTTTTCTTATCCCAAGAAGATCCTGAGGTGATTTCACATACATCACTATGTACCATATCAATCACCTTTTCAGAGTTTTTGTGTACTACTTCTGGTTGTGGAGATTTAGCATGTTTTCCTAAAATACATTTCTCACATATCTTAGATAATCCGTTCAAATCAGCACCATCTAAAACACCTCTGTTAATTAATTCTTTCATACCAGATCTACCTAGATGACATAATCTTTGATGCCATATATCATAAGTATCTATATTTGTAGCATTTGCCTCCAACTCACTTTTAACAGTGAAATCAATTTTATATAAATCACCTTCGACAAAACCTCTAGCAATAATTTTATCATTATAAACTACTTTTACCTCATCGTTTCCAAAAATTACAAGACCCCCTGATTTATCAATCTGGCGAACAGAAAACAAATTTTGTCGCAATTCAGGTACTAAGAATACATTTTTCAACTCACCAGTTATACCTTCATTAGTAATAATATTCAATTTACCAACATTACTTGATAACATGTGTTGACCATTTTTTGCACTTCCAATTTTCTTTGGTTCATCCAATTTTTCAAAGTCAACCAAACCTTCTCTACAATTAATCATATGCGCATTACAACCAGAATCGATTAAGCCGGAAATGACACTAACACAGCTTACCGGATTTTCTTCCATTCTTGAACTGTCCTCGAGACTGTCCTCCAAATTTGCCAAGAAAGAAAATTTGTCACCTGTAACTTCTGTGTTATGAGCTGCCCTATCTAGTCTAGTTTGATTTCCAGAGCCATTACTAGAATTACTTTCCTTGTTTTTCAATTTATAGCAGTTTCTTTTTATATGACCTGGTTTGCCACAGTAATAACATCTAATAAAAGGCTTTTGTTCTCTTGATTTATTTTTCTCATCATTATGAGGAAACTTGCTATAGCTTGTAGATTTATGACCTTTGAACTTTGCCATAAATGCCCTAGGATTATCTTCATCATTATTAGATTTTTCTCCTTCTAAATCAGCATTAAAGGAAACTAGCCTTGATTGTACTTCTTCCCAAGATAATTCATCAGCCTTGCTTTCCAATACTACTTTAATGGGTAAAAATTCTTTTGGAAATGACCTTAATAATTGAGTGATATAGGCCCCTCTTTTCATCAAGTCACCATATGCATGCAGTTTATCAGCAAAACTTCTAAATTCCATTATATAGTCCAAAACTTTTGAATTATTATTATATTTCATTGAAAACAGCTTACTTCTGATTTCTGCCATTTTTGCTTCTGATTCATGATCAAAACTAGTGATAACAGCATCCCACATCTCTTTTGCATGAGATTTATTTGTCACCAAATACAAATATTTATCAGAGATTTTACTTGAAATGAATTCCATACATTCGACATCTCTTTGTGTCCATTCATCTGTCTGATTTCTTTTCGCTGGAATTTGATTTTCGATTAAACTAAGCCAGCCCTTTTTTCTCATGTATAGTTTCATTCTAAATTTCCATCGTTCTATTTCACAACCATTAAACGGTACAATGTGACTAATGTCTTCTCGATCCGCCATTTTGTAGCACACTTTTGGCTAAGAATTATCAATATAAAACAATGAAAGTTTTACCATGAACCATCAAACTGCTTAAACAGTATACAGCACACTTTTGGCTAGAATACTAATAAAACATAAATCAGTTTGTGGACTGGGTCTCTGGGCCCATAACCTGTTATAAATTGTATTAATAAAAATGGTTTTGATAATTAACGAGAGACATTTATTTCACACCTTAACAACAACATACAGAGAACTAATATATATTTCATAACTTAAAAAAGAAGTAAACATATTTGACATATATTAATGGCCTGCTCTGACAGCATAACAAGCCATCATGTTAACCACAGATATAAGAAGTGTAAATTAACTTTCACAACATCGTCTTTGGTAGAATTTGCCTTCTTCGTTGTTTGTGCTGTTCTAATTTGCAGCTTTCGCACTGGATCTGGTTTTGGGTAAGATTTTCTATCTCTGCCCTATGCATTATTTCCATGTTTGTCATTTGTGTCTGCAGGTCCAATAATTCTTTCTTACATTCCGATCCTCTGTTTTCATCCTTCTTTTCTTGGGCAGTTTCATACAACCAGTTTCTAATTTCAGCTCTCTGTAGCTTTTCCAACTGTAGGTTCAAGTTTGCTGATATATCAATTAGCTCCTTCTTTGGTTTATACATCTCCTGAAGTGTTTTTTCCAGTTGTCTGATATGGTTTCCCATCTCCTCCATGAGTTTTTTAATGGTGTCTTGTTTGATGAGGCTTTCCTGTTCCTTTTCAGGTGACTCGGCGTTCTCTAGTCTCTTACGTTTGCCCACCTGTTCCGGCAGAGATTGGGTTCTAGGTCTAGGAGGAGTCCTCTTTAATATGTCTCTTCTTGATATGGTACCCTCCGTTTCCGATATTGCATCATTAATAGTTTCATAGAAGTTAATTTTTTCATCCATGTATATCCCACGAGTCGGACAGAAGTTAAGGTCCGCCGTAGCAGTGCTCCCTTACTACGGTAAGGTCTGTTTTACAACCGATTTCGACCATGTGATCGGAGGACATCGTTCGAGACTCCTTCACGGAAGAGCCATCCATCCCCTGAGCACGATAGTTGACACCTTAGGATTTCCGGATTTTTTTTTCGAGGTTTACTCCTCTAAAGCCGCCCACTCTGGGTCAGACGCTACGATGTGGGAACCTTCTTAGCTTTACCTCGGCCACTTCTATCTATCTATCTATCTATCTATCTATCTATCTATCTATCTATCTATCTATCTATCTATCTATCTATCTATCTATCTATCTATCTATCTATCTTTTTTTTTTTTGACGGGTGAGGAAACTCATGTTCTACCCCTACGCTTTGGTTCTATCGCGTTAGGGAGTGTGGGACTCAGGACTTGGCCTGCCTACCCACCAAACCTCACCTCTATTGTTCACCATATTTGTTCCGGAACCGCCAGTGGCATTACTTCTGAACAAATAGGAGGTCTAACAATATTTCCTTCTTAACTCGTATCTGTCTATCTTAACTGTCTTAGTCTCTCGTCTAAAATTTTCGTCTGGATTATTTTTTTTATCATTTCCATTACTACGTCCCATGATTTCTGACTATCCAATAATAAGTCCGCCACGTTTTCTTCCGTAATGTCGACACCTATTTCTTTTTTGGCCAGTGCTCTAATTTCCGCCCACTTTTCACATTTAAAAATTGTATGTTGCATAGAATCTACATTTTCACAGTACCAGCAAATGTCGTTTTGTGCTTTACCTATTTTATAGAGGTAATCACCGAATATCCCGTGTCCTGTGAGAGCCTGTGTCACGTAATAGTTAACCTCACCCCATTTTATTTCCTGCCATTGTCTAACGTTTTTAATAAAAATCTTGGTTCTTCCGTTATACTCTTCCCAGATTTTCTGCCATTTTTCCATTACTGTGTCTCTGGCCTCTTTTCCACATAATATGCCCCTCTCGTGTACAATTACTCTCTCTTCCACTTTAAGTTTGATAGGCAAGATACCAGATATGGTTAATACAGAGCTAGTCGACGCTGTTCTATAGGCGGAAGTGATTCTCATTGCCATTCTTCTATTAACTTTTTCAAGCATAAGTTCATACTTTTTTTGTTTTAGTACTTCGTGCCATATTGGGGCTCCATAGATCATTATAGATGAGACTGCCGACATTAAGACTCTCCTTTTACTGGATCTGGGTCCGCTTACGTTTGCTGTTATTTTCGTTAGATCATTTAAAATTGTGTTTGCTTTGTCAGTGATTTTTTGTACGTGTACTTTGAACTTCCCACCCTTCTGTAAGTATACACCTAGGTATTTTATTTCATCGTTAAGTCCGATCAACTGATTTTCTACTTGAAACTGCATGTTTGCTATTTTATATTCTCCTGCCAGGGCAATGTATTCTGTTTTTTCCACTGCAACTTCTAAGCCTTTTTTCTTCAACCTATCTACTACAGCTTTAACTGCGTACTGTATAATCTCCTCCATAACTCAAAAACAGAAGGACTCTTCCACAATACTATGTTTTAGTCAGTCTGGATGTGGTTTCACTTTTTAGCAATGTTTACTTACAAGCAGTTATACGTTCAGTTCACAAACATTGACCATCCATTAGAGCGGTGTGCAATAATGATATTGACATGTTCATTGAGTTTATTGAATTCCTGTTCAGTTCTACCTGCTTTTCTTTTAATAATAAATTTTACAAACAGACATTTGGTACACTTTTAGGAGCTAGTGTTTCTCCAATATTAGCGTGTTATGTAATGGATGATCTGTTGGACGTGGTCCTTCCGGTAGTACCTTTTAATATACCTTTCATCAAAACATGTGGATGATATAATCCTCGCTTGCCCTATGAACTCCACCCAAGATCTCCTTTTCACTTTTAATAGTTACGATCCGTATATCCAGTTTACTCTCGAAGAAGAAAACTCTAACATGTCTGTCCCCTTTTTAGATACTTTGGTATACGAAACAAAGTGGCTCTGGGAGATATCTTAACTACAATTCTTACCATTAATTTAGCATAAAGGTGAACTTGGTTAAACAAATGACAGCTAGAGTTATGAACCTCTCTAACCCTATTTTTAGATATAGAAATCGTGATATTCTTTTCAATTTGTTCCTGGACAATTCCTATCCAAAACAGGTACTAAGGAAGATCATATCCAACATGTCTTCTGTTTTGTCACGTACTCCAATACAGTCAATTGACGTGGCAGGTGCAGCTGAGTTGGATCCTCTATCGGCCTCTAAAACAATTATTTCCGTTTCAACGGTGTCTCTGCCTTATACGAGGGAGATTACGCCCAGACTTACTAGGATTTTTTCACAATACTTACAGAATGTTAGGTTTTCCTGCAGGAGTTCCTTGATTGTTAAGTCAATTTATATTCCTTTAAAAGACAAGATACCTGTTGTGGTTTGTAGTAATGTTGTTTATAAGCTGTGTTGTAACAGTTGTGGTCTCTCATATATCGGTCAAACCTCTCAGAAAATTTCCAGCCATTTATCCCTTCATAAATGTGATATAAGGTTACATCCTGAAAGATGTTCTCTGGCGAATCATGTCTCCTCGTTGGAACATGTCATTGATTTTAAAGGAGTTAAGATCCTTTCTCGTGAGAGAAGCTATAACAAAAGATTGTTTTTGGAAATAGCGTTCATCTTCCAAGAAGATGGTTGTATTAATAAAAAGACTGACATTCAGAATTTGAGCAACCTCTACTCCCTTCTCCTAACGCTTGATACGCACAATTGTCTTCATAATAAGAATAAGAATGATAATAATAATAATTCTCACTAATTTCCTACTTGGGTTATCATATTTGGTGGTTGTTCCTTTCAAGAGGAGATTCACAATAATAATGATAATAATAATAATATTAATAATAATAAATAATATCAATAACAACATTTTTAGTTCTTATTAGGGATAATTTTCTTGTTGTGATATTTTATATCTTTTTCATAATTTTTGGTACCACCCTGGTATTCCTTTGAAACTTTGAATTCGATTGTTTCGGTGTCTCGCGTCATTGCAAAGATCGATTCTTTTCATTCACTAAGTAATGATGAATTTTGTACTTAACCTAACATTTTCAGTTTCCGTCAGTACTCTCACAGGTCCACGTGGGTGTGTGGATTCACGTTATTTTAATGTTTTAACTTTTATTTTTAATAATGTTTTAAAATTTAACCAGTAGTGGGCAAAGGTATTGCCGCCTGGACTTATTTCTTTAACTATTTGCTGTTTTACACATTTCCTGTTTTAAAGATATAGGATGCAACCTCGATTAATGTAAGTGGTAGAAATGTTTGTAGGGAAACTTTTTATAATTTATGTTTTTCTCTCCTTTATTGTAGTTCCCTGGTGATGTAAATAAAGATTTACGAAAGCTTGGAGAATTGAATAGAGTATACTTTTCCTCATTTGCTGCTATCCCCTATAAGATATTTTTCAATTTGTATATATTTATATATATATATATATATATATATATATATATATATATATATTTATATATATTATTGTGATTTGTTAGGTGTGAGAAACCTAATTATTATTTTTAATGTTTAGTTGATATGAATTATTAGTTTTGGCTTACCCGGTATATTAGAAAAATTTAAAATATGTCATAAAATAATTATACCTTACATGAAAACTCTATGATCTCAGGATTGGGTTCATATGGTAAAACGAAACTATTTTAATTTTAATTATGAACGCCAAAAAATAAAATCCTTGTATTTAAATGAAAAAATTTTTTAATCAAAAATACTTGCTTTAATTTCTTTATAAAATCCTAGAAACGGTCCTTTATGTTTGATTTCAAAACCCCTCTCTGATTCAGAAACGTCTGGTCAATAATGCCAACTGTTGAATAATAGATGGAGCAATCATCGAGAAATGAAACTTTTCAACAATGCAATTTCAAGTCTTTCAAGTGAAAAACGTTATTTAATATTTAGAAAAACAAATTCATTATTCATTCACAAAAACTCATACTCATCTATTCCTCTAACTATGTCTGTTTCTAAATTATCTACTAGCAATAATTGCATCTCAACTTCTTTCCCATCCTTTAATTCAATCCTTTGTATTATAGATCTGCTAACTTCACACAATTTCTTTCCATTTGCTCCTATTAATGTAGTTTTCGGTATTTTGATTAGCTTCTTTTCATAATTTTCGATATTTTCTTCTATTAATTTTGTTTTAATTATGGACGCTTCCGAACCTGTGTCTATTAATATTTTGACTTGTTTCCCATTTAATTTTCCTTTAATTTTAATTAATACCATTATTTCTTTTAATTCCAAGTCTTCCCCAAATTTAATATATACCCTTGGATGTTCATATGTACAGATGATATTTCTTACATTTGGTATGTGCTCGATCCAAAATTTTGATCGGGCTCTTGTTCAGTAATTATTTCCGGTTCTACTGATATCACTCTCTCTTTCTTCTCTCCTTTGGATATTGTTTACTCTTCTCTGTCCTCCATTTCCGTCTCCTCTTTCTTCCTCCCTACAGTATTTTCTTTGTTCTCTATTTTCTTTTCTTTGTCGGTTTTCATATTGTCCACTCCTGTTATTTGTTCTCTGTAGTTTTGTTCTCTATAATTGTTATTGTTGTTATTATTATATCTTAAATTTCTGTTATAGTTGTTTTGGTTGTTAAAATTTCTCTTATAATTATTGTTATAATTATTGTTTCTGTTGTAATATCCATTGTTATAATTTCTATTGTTTATGTTATTTGTTCAATTATAACTTTTGTTCATAATTATCTCTCCTGCTATTTTGATTATTTGTATTATTCTCATAATTATTGTTATTGTATTGATTATTTCTATTAAAATTGTTACTGTTATTATTATATTGATTATTTCGGTTAAAATTGTTACTATTATTATTTTTATTCCTGTTATAGTTATTATTATCCACTATATTTCTCTCTAGTGTTTGTAAATAGCTACTTAGTGGTTCAATATTTTTAACATTCTGAATAGTAATCGTTTCAGTTATCTCACATTTAAAATGTCTAAATATAAACATTATTATTTCCTCCTCTGGTATGGGTGGGTCTAGGAATTTAGCATTCATGAATACTTTCATAGCATAATCATTCATGCTATTTCCTCTTCCTGCCTCATATTTGCCTGAGTAAAGTTTCTCTCTTACTCTTGCTTGGGCACTATTTCCCCAGAAATATTTTATGAATTGTTCTTCAAAATCTTCAAAATTACTAAAATCTTCCTTGTGTACCATACTAACGCATGATTATCCAAGTTTTATCTTATCATTTTTTTATGTCTTCTTTATTTTGTATGTTTTTTATTTTATTCGTTAGAATTTTTATGAACACCTTTGGGTGTATTTTCCTGTTGTCTCCTTAAAATTTGTGTTCCTCTCTATTTCCAATATAATTGTTTATTATCTTCGTCTCCATCACTCCATTTCTTACTTCTTGGAAATTCCTATCTCCTCTTTGGTCATGTTTTTCCTGTAAATAAAATAGCCTTTCTTCCATGTCTTCTAATTTTCTTGTCATTTCCAGTGTTTCTTTTGATTGTTCTTCCTTGTGAATTCTACTTCCAGTTTGCTCAATTTTTCCTTTCATAACTTCAATTTCCTTTTGTATTTCTCTAATCCTCTTTTCTGTTTTCATTTCTTCTTGCTTTTGCTTTTCTTCACATGCTTCTTCAACATTCTGTTGAAATTCAGTCAAGGTTTTGTCCCATTTCCCCTCTAGATTTCCCATTCTTTCTTGGGTGTCTTGAACTCCCATTTTGATTTCCTTAACTTCTCTTTGAATTTCTCCTTTGAAATCCTTTTCCTTCTCCTCTATTTCCTTGATTCTGTTGATCTGTAAATTTTCTATTCCCGTGATCCTTCCAATCACCTCTCCTCTTATTTCTTGTTTGGTGGATTCTAATTTATTTTCCATGTATGTGTTTGATTCCTCCAATTTCTTCTCAACATGTCCCAATTTTTCTTCCATCAATTTTATTATTAGGTCCTTAGTTTGTTTTATTTCTTCCTTATTCTGGTCCATCTTTATATTCATTTCTTGTTTTAATTCTTCCTTATTTTTATTCATATCTTCCCTAATACAATTCATATTCTCATTTTGTTTATCCATTTTTTTATCTTATTTATCCATTTTTCCATTTATATTATTCATTTCTCCCATCATCATTTTAAACATACTCATTACGTCCATTTCCTTTTTTTCTTTAGATTCTTGTTTATCCTCCTGTCCTGCTTCTTCTGACAGTGGTGCATCTTCTTCTTCCTGTCCTTGTTCTGCAATATCTCCCTCTGAATGTTCTCTTCCCTGTTCCAAGTATTGCACCTGAAAATCTCCTCTACCATTACTCCTTTCTTCCCTTTCTTCGACAGATCTACTTTCAACTTCTACCTGTTTTCCGTTTCTTAATGTCATTTTCCTTTCCATTTTATTTATTTAATTTTTTTATACAGTCAAAAATTTATTATTTCAATCCTTTTTAATTATTATTTACAAAAGTTTTATATTTGCCCCACGGTGCGTGCGTCAAATTATTGTGATTTGTTAGGTGTGAGAAACCTAATTATTATTGTTAATGTTTAGTTGATATGAATTATTAGTTTTGGTTTACCCGGTATATTAGAAAAATTTAAAATATGTCATAAAATAAGTATACCTTACATGAAAACTCTATGATCTCAGGATTGGGTTCATATGGTAAAACGAAACTATTTTAATTTTAATTATGAGCGCCAAAAAATAAAATCCTTGTGTTTAAATAAAAAAAAAATTTAATCAAAAATACTTGCTTTAATTTCTTTATAAAATCCTAGAAACGGTCCTGTATGTTTGATTTCAAAACCCCTCTCTGATTCAGAAGCGTCTGGTCAATAATGCCAACTGTTGAATAATAGATGGAGCAATCATCGAGAAATGAAACTTTTCAACAATGCAATTTCAAGTCTTTCAAGTGAAAAACGTTATTTAATATTTAGAAAAACAAATACATTATTCATTTACAAAAACTCATAAAAACAAACTATCTACGATGATCATTCATTCAACAACAACATACACTCAAATGAATTATTATTATATGTGATTACAAACTATGCAACATTATATACACATTTAAAATTGTACCATGTTACAAAATTCTCTATGAAATAAAATGGCGAAGATGGATAAAGTTTATGAAATATCAAAGTTAAAATATTTGCACAACACAAGTGAGTTTATTTAACCTTTTATATGAATGAAATAGTTTTAAATACCTGTTCACTTTTCCTTTTTAGTTCACATCATTGATTGTTTTTTTAGATTACCTCCTGGAAAATCATACAGCCTGTCGTGCTTGGGCAGAAATCAAAATTGATGTTATGTTTCATCGACATCAATACATTTTAGAGGGAATTCCATAGTCCAGCTCTTTCTGAAATGTATCGTGGAGACACCATTTCCACAGATCAAGTTTTACGGTTAGTATTCTATAATTTTAACCAATTTCTTATTAAATCTATGTTTATCTGCTTGATTTATAAATTTGTTCAGTTATATTTAAGAATAATGTATTTCTTTTAATAGTTACCACTCCAATGGGCTGCTTTTTGAATAGTTTTTTAAATTATCTTCTCAAAATTTAGCTTTTCACCCATTCACTCCACCAAAAAGAATTCTACCTAGTGAATAGTGTACATTATCAACAACTTTTTTATTCAATTTTTTCAGTTTTTAATACGCTTGCCGCTGATCAAACTATTTCAATTTTGATTCACCAATCAAAATTGACTATAAAAATTCTTGTTGACAAATCCCACTTCAAGTTTTAAATTGCTCATCTATCCTTCTAGGACATTCTGTTTAAAATTTTTAAATGATTTAATCTGATATATTACTTCCTTTAAAATATATTCGAAAATGTTTAGAAATGACAGCTCTTTTTATTTCAATTAGATCTATTCGGAATGACAATTCATTTCACAAACGTCATACTTTTATAAACTTAATGTTGTTATTATTTTGACTTTCTACCTTTGACATATACTAAATAATTATATAATGTTACCAGAGAATTTCTTTCACTATCTAATTATTATTTTTGAAAAGAAATCATAATGTTTTGACTTTTATTGTGTGAGAAATAGATTGTTATCATTTACATAATGTAACGTTCAAAATTCTGTCTCTCAAAGGCTAGAAATCATGTTATATATTTCACATATATGTATTTACAAAGTGTATTGAAAATTTCCTTCATGATTCTTCAGTTTGATTCTTGTTTTCGAAATTTCTCTTACTTTCCCCTTTATTAGTCCAGCGTATTCCTCATTTTCCTCATCGTTCTTTTCTGTTTGGTTCTTCAGAAATACCTCACTATCATAGTCCATATCGTAATCATCCATCAGAGTTTCCCGTGTTTCCAACGTGTGTAGCGTCTCATTTTTTTTCTCTGGCGATTCTATCAAATTGGGCCAGTACCTCATGGATATCGGTTTCGGCTTCTTGTTCTTTTTTCCCGTCTTCTCTCTCCCTTCTCTCTGGAGGTTCCCACGCTGACTCACTTGTTCTGTACCCTGCGAGAACTGTGTTTCTCATCTCATTGTTTCCCCTCACCTTCTTTAGAGCGTTCCCAAAGGCGGGGCAAGTAGAGTATGGGTCACTTGAGCGTGGGAACTTTTTGCCGACCGTGGGAGGTAACCTAACATAGCAAACCCCACGAAAATAGGTCAAGGTCGACGGGGGTGAGTCAAGGTCAATGACCTAACATAGCAAACCCCACGAAAAAGAGGTCAAGGTCGACGAGGATGACTCAAGGTCAATGGCCTAACATAGCAAACCCCACATAGGATACAGGATCGTAAAAGGTTATACAGGGTGTAGTCGTAAAATATTATACAGGGTGTAGTCGTTAAAATATTAGGGTGTAAAGGTATACAGGGTTGTAAAAGAAGCAAACCCCACGAGTCGCCGTGACGTCACCGGAAGGTCGAATGGCGATAACCTAACATACCCCACGAAAAAGAGGTCAAGGTCGACGAGGATGAGTCAAGGTCGTAGGAATAGCGCCACCTTTGAGTCCCCCACCACTCTCCCTCTGACGTCATGACCACGCCCTCTGACGTCATGACCACGCCCTCTGACGTCACATGGCCACGCCCTTCGACCTCACGTGACCACGCCCACCTCCTCTCTGATTGGTCCGCCATTTTATAGTCCACGCCCCCACCTCCTCTCCGATTGGTCCACCATGCCCCTCCTCCGATTTGTGCTCCATTTTTAGGCCATCCTCCTCTCTGATTGGTCCACCATGCCCCTCCTCTGATTTGTCCGCTATCTTTAGGCCATTCTCCTCTCTGATTGGTCCACCATGCCCCTCCTCTGATTTGTCCGCCTTTTAGGCTATCCTCCTCTCTGATTGGTCCGTTGCTTTGGGGGCATCCTCTTCTCTGGTTAGTCAGCGTCCTGGCGTCTGATTGGACTCGTTCTCTGGTTGGTTAGCGTCCTCGTGTCTGATTGGCTATACTACTACATTATCCACCAGATGTCGACAATACAGTTACCTTGCCATCTATCGTCGTCAACCTACATTATACACCAGGTGTCGGTAATACAGTTACCTTGTCTTGCTATCTATCGTCGTCAACCTACATTATCCACCAGGTGTCGTTAATAAGTTAACCTTGTGTCATCTATCTTCTCTGTGACGTATAGTCTGTGTCGTCTGTCATGTATGAATTCTGTCGTATGGTCTGTTTTGTCTTGTCATATAATTTGTGTGGTCTGTCAAATGTGTCTTATGCCGTATAATCTGTGTCGTCTGTCATCAAAACAATCAACATCTATTACACGCTATCTGTCGTCGTCAACCTACATGGTCCACCACGTGTCGTCAATACAGTTAACTCTTGTGTCATCTATCTTCTGTGTGAATTATCGTATACAGAATGTGCAAAAAAGATGCAATTAGGGCACTAGCACATATCTCTGCTATTATTGGTCAGATTTTTATGGAACAAAAGACATTATGATTGTTAGATTATTGTCGTATACAGGATGTGCAAAAAAAGATGCCATTAGGGCACCAGCACATATTTCTGTCATTATTGGTCAGATTTTTATGGAACAAAAGACATTATGATTGTTAGATTATTATCGTATACGGGATGTGCAAAAAAAGATATCATTAGGGCACTAGCACATATCTCTGCTATTATTGGTCAGATTTAAATGGTTATTGGAATAAAACTTATTTCCAGCAGGATGGGGCACCCCCCTCATTTTTTCCTTTAATAGCTAAAAACTCTGTTTCCAATAAATTTGGTGACAACTGGATTGGCAGAAATGGTCCAGTATTTTCATTTAATATACTGATTGATTGAGTATATACGGGGTGTTTTAAAAAAAATGCAAATCATTCCATAAAATAACGTTTTTGTATTCTCTAATGATCAGTATCATTCAAGATGTTGAAGAGTATATACGTATTGATCCTAGTTTCTACAGCTTCATGCGCCGAAAATGATGATGCGTCACACGCATCATCATTTTTAGAAAAGTATGGTTACATGAATTCAAGTCAAAATTCACTAACTGACCTTAAATCCGTTTCGATTAATTTTCAAGAAAAGTATAATCTTCCTGTGGATGGAACACCTAATAAAGAAACTATTGATTTGATGCAGAGACCACGATGTATAAAGAGCGATAATAATGATGTTGCACATTCAAAATGGAACAAAAGAGAATTACTTTGGTATTTTCCGCAAGCTACCGACACACAATTAAAAATAGCGAAGCACGCTTTTGATATGTGGCAATCAACATCCAATTTGAAGTTAAAAATGTGAAAATAGCTAAATTAAAACTCGACATAGCTATAACCTTAGCCAATAGAAAGCGACTGTCAAGGAACTAATCAATGTTCATTCGATCTTGGTGATCGTGTGTTGGGCCACGCCTATTATCCCAACCCGTATAGTAGTGAATGTGTTGAAATTCATCTAGATATCAACCAAAAATGGTATTTTGGAGATGATTACAAGGTTCCGGAAGGAATGGTTAGTTTTTTGATGGTTCTAACTCATGAAATTGGACATGCTATCGGCTCAGCACACAGCAATGTTAAAACAGCCATCATATACCCTTGGTATGGGGTGTACGAAAAAAATTCTACTTTCAATGCGACTGCGGCGACGATGACGACGACAGTAAAATCAACGCTACAACCTGAAACCAGAAGAGGAATTATACCAATCGACAGAGGAGGAGGAGGAACTAAAAAGAACCTGTGTGAAATTCGCACTCCGGACTTTATGTTTCTCGCAATGGCTCCACTTTTTCCAAACTATAGAATGTTTGTGGGATACGAAAAACCAAAAACTCCAGAATTAATTGTTGATTACCTACCAAAAGAACTGACATCCTCAAATATCTCTCACGTGTTCCAAAACACCGTGGGGGATTTAGTTACATTCAGCAACAATCAATATTATGCAGCTGCATTTCCAAATTTAAATATACACGACTCTTTTAAACTTCCCATACCCCGATATGCCGTAATTAATGCTCTATTTCAAACCAATAGCGGACAGATGTATCTGCTGTACAATAAGAATTCCTACATGGAATTCAATGCAGAAGGACATACCCTTAATAGAGGACATTTGCATGACGTATTTCCAGGAGTTCCCGAAGGTGTAACGTCTGCATTTCGCTATACGGATGGTCACATTTACTTTTTCCACAAAGACATATATTACAAATACAGTGGATATATTCGTAAAGTTGTTGATGCGAAACCATTTACTTGGTGCCTATTCGGAGTACCCTGCCCTGAACATGCGCTATTGAATCAATTAAAACTCTGTTACACAAAATTATAAATATATATCAATAAAAATGTAATACTTAGTTATGAATTTTATTTTTTCATCAAAATCCCTAACTTTTTCCATTTACCGAAACATACCTTCAGAAATACTTTCCTTTAAAAATCATAGCTTTTAAATATGTTTATATTAACTCGATGTTTCAAAAGTTATCTCACGTTTATGAAAATATATATAGTTACCACTGCTGCTGCCGTATGGGAAATGACCAAACTACTTTCATAAAAACATGTTTCAAACGTTTTCTCGTGTTAACAACTACTTTGTATATTTCGATAATTCCATAGGAGCATCCAACATACTTCCAAAATTTTTTTTTCAATCTCTAGCATTAATAAAAAATTCAACTATTACTAGCAAATCCTACCTATAGTTATATTATCAGTTATATAATTTTTTAAATAACCATTTAGATTTCATATTCAATTGTCCTCGTTTCATCATCACCTTGTATAATTTCTTTATAATTATATCAACACATCCACAAAGATAAATTGAATATTAATCATCAACTCCTTTCAATACATACAGGGGTTATAAGCAGATTTTTTAAAAAAAGTCAATATAAAATTTCAAAAAGTTTTTATTTTCCTCTGTAAATAACAAAAAAAATATATATATAAATAAAATTCTATAAAAAATTTAAATAACAGTATACCTTATCCGCTCAAACACCACACCTCTATATAGGGGCCGGCATCCCTGTAGTAGACTCTAGTGTGGTGGTTAACTATCCCCGCATAGGTATACCCCTCTGGGGCAGTACCTCCCCCGTACATGAAATAGGTTGGCATTCTCTGTAAAAAACGAAAAATATCTCATACATTTTAAAAATACAACAAAACTTTTATTGAAATGCAGATATAACAAAAGTCTAAAAAATACAGAAAAAATGTAATAATGACAAACGGCAAAACAGAAAATATGAAGACAAGGTTGTGAAACTTTTGAAAAAAATATAGTTGATTGAAGTGTGATGAAAAAATAATCAACTCTTTTGAAAATGTATTAGATAAACACTTACGCGCTGATTAGACGATAAACATCTTCTAATTAGGTGGATTATTGCTGACTCTGGATAAAAAATACAATTACAACTTTTTTGTTAAAATCACGTCATCATTACGCGATCTCGGTTGTAAAGGAATAAATACGGGGGGCGAGGTCCATTACAGATCATTTATGTTTTAATATTGATAAAAGTGCGAATTTTTTGATACTGAGAAACTTTTTGAATTTTACAATTTTTATTGATATTGAGTATTTTTTTTAAACAAGTTATTCGATTTTATTGATATTGAGTATTTTTAAAAACAAGCTGGCGTGCAAAGTCTCTAGAGTCTAATTTGTAATTATTTTGGAGTCGAGATAAGGTTTTTACGATTTTCATTAAATTTATCACGTGATCTCAGCTGTAAAGGAATAAATACGGAGGTGAGGTCCATTACAGATCATTTGTGTTTTAACTTTGAGTGTGTGCGAATTTATGGCGATAATAATAAAACACTTTCATTGTTTTTTATTTCGTTTACGTACAATTCAGAATAAACCATTTGGCATAAATAACTGAATTTTACACTTTATTTTTTCTTAAAATGAGCTTGGATAGATACTTTTCAAATCAATTGTTCCATATTTTAATTGATTTTTCTGTAAAGAACACAAATAACATTCTATGGATAGAGAATGATACAAAATGTTTTAATTTTATTGTTTTTATTGTTTTCTGTAAAGAACAAAATATATAAATAACATTCTAGAAAATAAAAAATTGTAGGGTAACATTTATTTCTCAAGTATTTTAGCTACATTGTCATGGATTTGTTTACGTATAGCTAATAATTCATCCGGCGCTCCATCAAAGTACCCTGCTGTGGACTTTATTGTTTTAAATGTTCGAAAAATATCAATCATTGTCGGATCTTCAGAGTTTTTACGCATAAATATTCCCTTCTTCCACACAAATCTGAATTCCTGAGGTAGGTAGTGTTTGGTAATTGCGTCTGTAGGATCGTATGCCACATTTCCATGTTCATTCCAAAAATGTGGTGTAATTGTAACTCCATTTGAGTAAAACTTTGTCCCGACACATACCTTGGTTGATATTCCATATTCCTTAGCTAGCTCATACAATATAAAACTTGTCGGAAGGAATACTCCATAATAAATGTTTTTAATAAATTCTTGTTCAATACATGTTTTAATTAGATCGAGTTGAACGTTTTTGCGCATAAGATCTGTCATATTAGCGTCTGTTGCAACTGCTCAGTACGAACGTCATGTGAAGAATGACGTTCTGAAACGTTAACTTAGCAGTCAACATTTCTAATAGTGTTTTAAATAAATAATTCAGCTACGAATGTTAAATTTATTGGTGGAATAGGCCACACGTCTTCCTAGCCAATATTTTAAAACAACTATTTAAATGTTGGTGGAATAAACCAGTACAGATATTTCGCAAAAAAAATCCTGAATAGAAATTCGGAATGCGGAATTATTCGATACCTTTTTGGAGAGAATGGTAGTCGCAGAAATTCCGAAAAAAAGTTTTAAATATTCAGCTCGATTTAATATAAAACTTGTTCTTAGAACAAATTCGCAGGGATTACTGGTATGTTTTATTTTTTTTCTGTGTAAGATTTTCTTGAATTGATAAAGATTTTTGTCCAGGACAAATCCTTAAACTAGTTTGTATAATCGTAAGAAAAAGTATAATTATAGTTTTATATATGTTTCTGGACAGATATCTAAATATCTTATTAACTAAAAAAGTCTTTCTCTAACACACTTGGTGTTATTGTAGCGGAAACGCCAGGAACAGATTAATTCTGTGGGTAAATTCTACCAAAATTACCCGACTGAAGAAGTTAGCTATAGATTTGTCGCCAATTTGTATTGTCTTACAAGAAATGGTCTTTCCATAAGAGCCTATTTATGGCCTAGCTATTCAACTGTAAAATATACAGAGATATATGTAACCAATGAAGATTTCCTGGATAACTGCCTTCGACTTTCTACTTCAAGCTAAGTAAATTTATATTGTATGGCTTTACCAATTATATTTTTACAGTTCGTTTTAGGTTTAAATTACTTTTCTTCACACATACTCACAATTACTAACCACTTATGTTAAATTATGTAACACGATTGATTTTTTCTGTTCATTATATTTATACATATTTGTAGTCAGTTGTTTTATTTATTATACAGGAAGACCTGAGAAATTGCCTTCAGCACATTTTTTTTATAAGTATTTTCTAAAACTAGCAGAGCACAGCAGGTAAGAGTTGACTGATAATTGAGGTTGATTTTTTTCTAATTTTGTTTAGGAACAAAATTAGTGGCGCCCTTTTATTGATTTCACTTTACTGTTTCTTAGTTTTTTATCTCTCTTTCTCTTTCTTTTTCACTTCTTTTTTCCTCTTTAATTAACTTCTTTCAGATAACTGAGCCCTGAGAAATGGCTTTGTTATCTCCAATCTCATTGTCAGTTTGGAAAGAACCTACTCTCTTTTAATTCTTTCATTTTCTTTTATAATTTTTACCCTGAGACTCAGAGTATTTGTTTCATTGGCGCTCCAACGTGTATTAACTTTTACCCGTTGTTATCTGCTTCTTTTTGGTGAAAATTTTTGAGTTGAAAATTTTTTTTCCTGCTATTAGGGGGAAAATATCTTTGATATTATGTTCACTTTTCAACTTTTAATTTAATTTAATATTTTCTGCTTTCTGCTTTTATAAAACAGGTCCTGTGTAATAAATATATACATCTTTCCTTGTCTGAAATATTATATGATATATGTTATATTATATTTATTACTGGTGTGAAGTTTAACGATTCGTATATACTCAGTTATTCTATCAATTCATTTGTTGTTATCTTTCAGTGACCTTCAAATCGTAAATTAATTTTGTTGAGAATTTGTTTCCAAATTTTTTTCTATCATTAGAGTTTAAAATTTTAACTTAACTTTAATTACCAAGAGAACTTTATTGTAATTAAGTACAAAAATGTCTTTGCCTTATAAATTGAAGGTCGAATATTTATTATCTCATGAGCTAGAACGCGAATTGGCGTATAGAAATGTTGAAGTATTACCGACAGTGGCGGAGCGTAGAAAATTGTTGAGGGGTATTTTAGCTCAAGAAGCATCCGGTCGCAGTTCTATTTTGTATGAGAATAGTCAATTGAATTTTGATAATGAAGTGAACGGTATCGAGTTAACTTTATCTGACTTGAACAAAAAAATTTCTGAATTTGTAGGATCAGATAGGGACAATGAATATCTTAGATTAACATGTAGATTAGCTCAATCAAATAATCGGGTTTCTCGTGTGTCGTGTAACAATGATAAGGAAGAATTAAAAAAAACAATTTGCTACTCAGATTTTGTTGTTAGAGGGTGAACTTGATGGTAGATTACCGGGCACTATTCAGGCTCAATCAACTCCTGTGGGTCAGAACCAAAGCTTTACTTTCTCTAAGCCAGTACCTATCTATAAATGGGGAATACATTTCTCAGGAATTGCAGAAAATGAATCTTTGGCAGGATTTTTAGAACGTGTAGAGTGTTTAAAGACTTCTCGAGGTGTAACAGATAACGAATTATTTTCTAGCGCTGCAGATCTCTTCACTGATCAGGCATTTTATTGGTATTTAAATAATAGAAGTCAATTTCAAAATTGGTCAGAGTCAGTTTCTAAATTAAAGTCAGATTTTCTCCCATATAATTATCAGGAAGATTTATTGGATGAAATTAAAAATAGAAAACAAAATACTAATGAAAAAGTTACGTTATATATAAATTCTATGTGTAGTCTATTTAATCGCTTAGAAATAAAACAGGATGAATCATCAAAAATTAGAATCATTAAGAGAAATTTACTTTCTAATTATGTACAACCGCTAGCTTTATTAGATATTAACAGTATCGAAGAGTTAACCGATAAATGTAAAAAGTTGGAAGAATCTTTTACCTACTCACAGAATTCTCAGAATTCAAGTATTAGTTCGAGTAAACCTAAAATATATCTAGAACCACAGTTAAATAATACTTTTACCTCATCTTATCGGTCTAGGAATCATAATAATTCTAGACATCTATCTACAGTAAGTTAACATAAAGTTTGCTGGACTTGTGGTGAACAGAATCATTTTTATCCGAAATGTGAATACGCTTTAAAAGTATTCTGTTATGGATGTGGAAATCCTGGATTTATAAAATCTAAATGTCCAAATTGTTCAAAAAACGAACCAAGCGGTCAGGTCAATGCTTTGGTGACACCTACCGCTCCTCAAAATCCTTCAGGATCCACACATCCAAAGCAAAAAAATTCAAAAAAAAACAATCAAAGTCGAGAACAGTTTCCGAAATAACACCTTCAACCAGCAACCAATAAGTGAAATTTATTCCTTATCTAATCTATCTAAAAATTCTAATAAAAATAGCCTATCTTATTTCAATAAAAATGATTGGTTAGCTTGGTTAAATATAGTAAGAACGTTTTACAAGCCAGGCAAAGTAAATAAATTTGAGAATTCTTTAAATACTCAATTATCCAGTAATTATTTTTTAGACTTGTTATATCGAAAAAATAAGGATAACAGGCCTTATGTGGAGATTATTATTTTTGGGAGGACATTCTCTTGTTTGATTGATACAGGAAGTAATCTGAGTGTTTTGGGTTCTCTAGGTCTTGAGTTTCTTAAGAATTTATCTATACCTATTTCTATTACCGAACAGTTTCAAGTTTCGACTGCTGATGGTACTTACCATGATGTTGGTGGTTTTGTAGAAACTTTGTCACAGTGGATAAGTTATCTCGGATTTTAAAATTATATCTTTTACCTTCAGTTACTCAAACAGTTATCTTAGGAATGGATTTTTTAAAGACATTCAATATTAAAATAGACTTTTCTAAATTTACTATGAATTTAAATGCCTTATCTTTAAATGTCATAAATACTGTTAAGGACGTCACAACTTTAACAAATGATGACAAAATTAAACTTGATGTTATTATCGAAAAATTCAAAAGCATTAGCCCTAAGGATAAAATTGGTAGGACACATATCTTAGAGCATTTTATCGACACAGGAAATTCTCCTCCATTAAAAATAAAACAGTATCCATTACCTCAAGCTATGGAAGTTCATGTGAATAATGAGATAGATACATTATTAAAATTAGGGGTTATTGAACCAAGTACATCTCCTTATTGTTCTCCTATCTGTTTAACCCATAAACCTGATGGTAGTATAAGGTTACTTCTTGATGCTAGACTTTTAAACAAGCAAACTAAAGCAGATTCGTATATGATTCCAAATATCGAGGTAATTCTTAGTCAACTAAGGGATACGCGATATATTTCTAGTATCGATTTAAAACATGCTTTCTATCAAATACCTTTAGAAAAGTCGTCTCGTCCAAAAACAGCTTTTGCAATTCGTTCTAGAGGACTATTTCAATTTACAAGTACACCATTTGGTTTAATTTCAAGTCCAGCTACCATGTCACGATTAATGGATATGGTAATAGGTCCATCTTTAGAACCATATTGTTTTTATTATTTTGATGATATAGTTGTTTGTACATCACAGTTTGATAAACATGTAGAAATTTTGTCTAAAGTTTATGAGAAATCAAAAGAGGCTAATTTAACGGTAAATATTGATAAATGTCATTTTTGTCGTCCTTCTCTTCGCTATTTAGGTTATACCTTGGATAAAAACGGGTTAAGTATTGACGGTGAAAAAACTAAAGCTATTACTAACTATCCTGTACCGAGGACAACTACAGAGGTGCGTAGATTTTTAGGGGTTGTTTCATATTATCGTCGTTTTCTAAATAATTTTTCTACTTTATCTGCTCCCATTTCTGATCTTTTATCTAATAGAAAAAAAAATCAACCAATAAGTTGGACACCGGAAGCTCAAAAAGCTCTCGAAGATATAAAAACAGTTTTAACTGCCGCTCCTGTACTTTGTAGTCCTGATTTTATCAAATCATTTTATCTAATGTGTGATGCAAGTGATGTAGGTATTGGAAGTGTGCTTTTTCAGTTAGAAGATGGGTTGGAACATCCAGTAGCTTGTTATAGTAAAAAATTGAATAAATGTCAAAAGAAATACACAACTACTGAGAAAGAGGCTCTTGCAGTCCTACTATCTATTGATCATTTTCGTTATTATCTTCTGGGACGACATTTTACTGTCATCACGGATCACTCTTCTCTTATTTGGATGAATAATATGAAGAAACCATCACCACGATTAGCTAGGTGGATTCTACAACTCTCACAATACAATTTTTCGATAGTCCATCGTAGAGCAACGGGTACCGTACCTGCAGATTTTCTATCTAGGGTGCCGGAAATAAATGTATTAAATTTATCTTTACTAAAACCTGATAATTGGTATAAAAGTATGATTAATAAGGTTCAATCCGATCCGGATAGTTATCCTAATTTCAAGGTGGAAAATAATATTCTATATAAGCATGTCTTTAACAAGTATGCCGATATTTGCAATTTAACTGACTGGAAAATTGTAGTTCCAACGGAAAACAGACTTGAAGTGTTATCTAAATTTCATGATGATCCTACTGCAGCTCATTTCGGTGTTTTTAAAACATTAGAGAGAATCTCAGAGTTATATTATTGGCCCAGAATGAGACAGAGTGTACAAAAATATGTGAGGCGTTGTAAAGTTTGTGCTGCCTGTAAGCCCACAAATTTGCCACAAGCTGGTCTCATGGGTAAATATCGTAATATAGAGTTTCCTTTCCAGTTAATTTCCTGTGATTTAATAGGTCCATATCCTAGATCTCGCCAGGGAAATACGTGTGCATTGGTTATTGTTGATTTCTTCTCTAAATTGGTTTTAATTCAACCTTTAAAACAAGCTACCTCTTCTGCGATTGTGAAATTTATTGAAAATAATGTTTTTTCTAATTTTTGGGGTTCCTCAAATAGTAGCTGTAGACAATGGTAAACAGTTCACTAGTCAGTTGTTTAAAAATTGAATGTCTCAGTATCATGTCCAAAGTATTTGGTACACTGCAAATTACACTCCTCAAGCCAATCATACTGAGCGTGGGAATAAATCTATTGTTACTGCAATACGTTCATATTGTTTTTCTGATCATAGAACTTGGGATGTAGAATTACAGAAAATAGCTCAGGCAATTCGTTTGTCTAAACATGAAGTCACAGAATTTCCACCATATTTTCTTGTGTTTGCTAGAAACGTACCTGTATCAGGGTCATTTTTTGGGAATATTGCAGATAATGCAAATAATCAGCCCGCAATTGCTGATAAAATACACCGTTTACAGGATACTCAAGAAATGCCAAAATTTTTCGAAGATGTTAGAAAAAAATTACACAAGGCTTACATAAAATCGAGTAACCGTTATAATCTTCGTAAACGCGATATTATATTTCATGTAGGTGATCATGTTTGGGAAAAGAATTATCAGAAATCAGATAAAGCTCAATTTATTTCTGCAAAATTTATGCCTAAATATATACATTGTACTGTTAACCGTGTTATATCTCCCATGATTTATGAACTTAAAGATAGTAATGGCAAAAATATAGGACGATGGCATGATAAAGATCTAGAAGAATATAACTTATCTACTGATGAATCAAGTGACTCTACCGATGATGAAAATAATCCTGACTCAGTATCTTCGGATAGTGAATGAACATTTGTTAGATGAACATATTTTTACCTTATCTTCAAAAAAAAAGGGGGAAAGTAATTTTACAGTAGATTTTTCTGTGTTGTGCAGAGAGTTAAAAATAATCTCTTGGCTAAATTAATTTGTTGGTAACCTAGGTTTATCTTGTTGATTATATTTTTGAAATTAGAAATTATTAAGAAATTAATATCATTTTTGTTTACTGAATTAGAGTTATGTGATGTTGGAACGGTAATTAGTATCACTAAAATTTGAATGTTCCATATTATATTTCTAATTTGTAGACTTATCTTTTCAGTTGAAATGTGTAGTTACACATACTGAAAAATATTATCTTATCTTACCGATCTCAGTTGAATTGTGACAAATGACACAAACTGAAATAATTTATCTTACCTAGGGATTAGTGTGTTAGAGAAAATGGCACACGGAGATTTATCTTTATCTTTACCTTATCTTATCTCCTGTCGAAAATTTATCTTTACCTTATCTTATCTTGTGTCGCAGCAGACATGAATCGTGTGTCTTCTGTATATTTAAATAGTGTGCTACCGGAAATTTATTGTATAGTATTTTAGCTTGCTATAATAGTTATAGCAAATTTGACTCTTACCTCTTTTAGCACAACAACACAGAAATGATCTATCTATGTTACTTAACAGTTGATTTATTTTTATCTTAAAAATTTTATCTTTATCTTTTATAGTTAGATTCCAAATGAATCCAGTTCATTGTAAGGAATTTAATTTTCAGTGTTCGTAGCTTAAACGCTTATCTCTATCTAACAAATAGTTATTTTCACTATTCAAAAATATCTACACTTATCTTGATATATCTTACAGTAGAAATTAAAATTTCTATCTGTCAAGAAAACACATTTTCTTTATCTGAGAGTAAGGAAATTTGGGAGGATAGAACAAATAAGTTTGAAGTTTATTGCCTCACCTTGAGAATATGACATATGGTTGTTACATATGCTAGTGCTGGAATAATCGTCCATTCCTTTGTGACAGTATTTGTATTTTCTCTAATTTTCCTTCCCTCTGTTTGCTATTAAGGATTCTTATGAATACTTTTTATTATCTATATAGAAACATCAAATTTTTTTGATATGTCTCTACCTGACTATGACTCATATATACTAGATTATAATATTAATCTAGGCATTAAAAACATAATATCTTTACTTTAATGATTCACAATATCGAAAAATAGAACAAATAAGTTTGGAGTTGGTTACCTCACCATTAGGTTATGACATGTTGTTAAATATGTTAGTGCAGGAATCATCGTCCATTCCCTTGTGACAGTATTTGTATTTTCTTTAAAATTTACTTCTTCCCTCTTATGAATATTGCGAGGTGTTTTTGATATTCCTTTACCTGATTGTGACGTTTATATTCTCAATGAGAATATTTAGTTTTTTATTTTTTTTCTTTCCTTTCATTAGTTACAGGTTACGGCAGTTAGTTATGAATTTTATCGACCTATTTATCTGAGCCATATTATGTTATTCTTTTCTCTTCCTATTATCAATTTATTTTAACTTTTATTTTTGATTTAAATAATTTATCTGGGGTAGTATTCTTGTGAGTTTATTCTCACCAGTGTTGCTTGCAGTTCGGTCTACGGATAACGAGGGGCAACCCTGAAATATCACTCCTGGGCAAATGCCTTTTCCTATATTCCTTACCTTCTGAACAAATGTGCACTCAGTGAATAAGGTTCGTGACAAATACCTAACCTGTCTATCATATAATGGGTGATTAATGTTGGACCATCTTAATAAATCTCCAACTTTTAATCTTTTTCTTCTTTTTATGTCTCTTCCCGACTTTGTCTTTTTGTTATCATTTAATAACCCTTCAGGTTATTATTTTAGCGTTAATGATATGCTAGATTATCATAGAGTGTGCAGTACTCTGAACTGGACGTTGTGTAGTGTCTTCGTTCGAGTTAAATTGCGGTGTGGGGTGTTTGAAGTTGTTATGGTGCAATGTGGAAGCAGTTGAATCGGAATACGAGGCTCTTTTTGTTGCTAAGGTTGCGCAATTTCGGTCTTGTGTGATCACTTACCACTTGACACACCTTCTGTTTCTAGATTGAGCTATCGGGATTCTCAGCATCTGACCTGACGGTGGATGTCGGATTCACACAGTGCAGAACATGTATGAGGGTGTGTTTTATTTATATTTCACTTCTTTTTGTCTAAAATTTTCGTTGTTATGCTGTATTTTATGGGTTTAAGTAAGTTCAGTTACTAAACGGGTAGACTGTTCCTTTGTATCAGTACTTAAGTCCCTGAAAATGCATATCTGGGTTTTTGTTTTTCCTAATGTAAATTTTTCGTATTCGGTTTAGGGTTCTATGTTGATAAGTAAGATCAGTTACTAATTGGGTAGACTGTTCCTTTGAATAAGTATTTAATAACACAGAAGCTTATAGTTTATGTTAGTCTTAATATGGGGATGAACTATTGGAGGTGTATAAATATATACAAAATAAGTATGTATATATATTAATATTGACTTCATCAATGTTTTTTTTTAAAAATAGTAAGGATTTTACTTTTTACTCAGTCGTGATTCTCATATTTTAAAGTCTCAATTTAAATCTTTTTTCCGCCCTCGTTTTTTTGTGGTCTCAATAGTTTAATTATATAAAAAAAAATTTTTGGAATTTTTTTCTTGGCTGTTAGGGGTATGAAACGTTAACTTAGCAGTCAACATTTCTAATAGTGTTTTAAATAAATAATTCAGCTACGAATGTTAAATTTATTGGTGGAATAGACCACACGTCTTCTAGCCAATATTTTGAAACAACTATTTAAATGTTGGTGGAATAAACCAGTATAGATATTTCGCAAAAAAAATCCTGAATAGAAATTCGGAATGCGGGATTATTCGATACCTTTTTGGAGAGAATGGTAGTCGCAGAAATTCCGAAAAAAAGTTTTAAATATTCAGCTCGATTTAATATAAAACTTGTTCTTAGAACAAATTCGCAGGGATTACTGGTATGTTTTATTTTTTTTCTGTGTAAGATTTTTTTGAATTGATAAAGATTTTTGTCCAGGACAAATCCTTAAACTAGTTTGTATAATCGTAAGAAAAAGTATAATTATAGTTTTATATATGTCTCTGGACAGATATCTAAATATCTTGTTAACTAAAAAAGTCTTTCTCTGACACACTTGGTGTTATTGTAGCGGAAACGCCAGGAACAGATTAATTATGTGAGTAAATTCTACCAAAATTACCCGACTGAAGAAGTTAGCTATAGATTTGTCGCCAATTTGTATTGTCTTACAAGAAATGGTCTTTCCATAAGAGCCTATTTATGGCCTAGCTATTCAACTGTAAAATATACAGAGATATATGTAACCAATGAAGATTTCCTGGATAACTGCCTTCGACTTTCTACTTCAAGCTAAGTAAATTTATATTGTATGGCTTCACCAATTATATTTTTACAGTTCGTTTTAGGTTTAAATTACATTTCTTCACACATACTCACAATTACTAACCACTTACGTTAAATTATGTAACACGATTAATTTTTTTTGTTCATTATATTTATACATATTTGTAGTCAGTTGGTTTATTTATTATACAGGAAGACCTGAGAAATTGCCTTCAGCACATTTTTTTATAAGTATTTTCTAAAACTAGCAGAGCACAGCAAGTAAGAGTTGACTGATAATTGAGGTTGATTTTTTTCTAATTTTGTTTAGGAACAAAATTAGTGGCGCCCTTTTATTGATTTCACTTTACTGTTTCTTAGTTTTTTTATCTCTCTTTCTCTTTCTTTTTCACTTTTTTTTCCTCTTTAATCAACTTCTTTCAGATAACTGAGCCCTGAAAACTGGCTCTGTTATCTCCAATCTCATTGTCAGTTTGGAAAGAACCTACTCTCTTTTAATTCTTCCATTTTCTTTTATAATTTTTACCCTGAGAGTCAGAGTATTTGTTTCAGTTGCCAGTCATATCGGTATTATTTTTTAGAATACAACTATTATTTATCGTAAATTTAGTAGTGAAAATAATATGTAATGAGTATATGACATATTATTCAGCTCTCTATTTCTAAATTTATCTTATTTACTAAAAAAACTACATAAACGGAAGTGTGTTATGATATTAATTAAAATATTCTAATCAGGGTATGATTAAATTTATCCGTTATAAGAGAGAAATAACGGTTTTTGACTTTGTTATCTTTTAAAATATATAGAAACGTTATACCACATACCTAATTATTCATCTTTCCGTATACATATGTGAGCAAGGATGGGGCAGTTTGATTCTTCATCTTATTACAAAAATTATCTAAATACCGCCCTTTTATTGATTTCACTTTACTGTTTCTTAGTTTTTTTATCTCTCTTTCTCTTTCTTTTTCACTTTTTTTTCCTCTTTAATCAACTTCTTTCAGATAACTGAGCCCTGAAAACTGGCTCTGTTATCTCCAATCTCATTGTCAGTTTGGAAAGAACCTACTCTCTTTTAATTCTTCCATTTTCTTTTATAATTTTTACCCTGAGAGTCAGAGTATTTGTTTCAGTTGCCAGTCATATCGGTATTATTTTTTAGAATACAACTATTATTTATCGTAAATTTAGTAGTGAAAATAATATGTAATGAGTATATGACATATTATTCAGCTCTCTATTTCTAAATTTATCTTATTTACTAAAAAGACTACATAAACGGAAGTGTGTTATGATATTAATTAAAATATTCTAATCAGGGTATGATTAAATTTATCCGTTATAAGAGAGAAATAACGGTTTTTGACTTTGTTATCTTTTAAAATATATAGAAACGTTATACCACATACCTAATTATTCATCTTTCCGTATACATATGTGAGCAAGGATGGGGCAGTTTGATTCTTCATCTTATTACAAAAATTATCTAAATACCGCTTCCTCATCACTGTTCTAAAAATTAGTAATTATGATTACTCTGATTTCGTTATAAAAAATATACAGGTTTTCACAAAATATGTACAGTAAAAAATTTCATCTCTTTCCACGGCCTACCCAGGAGGCGGTAAGCATAAGGCTTACCGGAGATGTTTAAGGCCTCGTTAAGATTCCCCGTCAAAAAGACAGGCCTAAGGCATCACGAACACTTATTTCGAATTTAATCGAAATGGTTCTTTAATTCGCCATCGATTAGGATTAAAAAGATCATCTTTTGTGTTAGTATTTGGATCTTTTAACCATCTTTTTCTTGTTAGTTCAAATTGCATCACGAACACTTCAAATTTAATCGAAACGGTTCTTTAATTCGCCATATAGGGTTAAAAAGATCATCTTTTTGTGTTAGTATTTGGATCTTTTTAACCATCTTTTACATGTTAGTTCAAATTACAAATATTTAGGCATCACGAACACTTATTTCGAATTTAATCGAAACGGTTCTTTAATTCGCCATCGATTAGGATTAAAAAGATCATCTTTTGTGTTAGTATTTGGATCTTTCAACCATATTTTTCTTGTTAGTTAAAATGGCATCACGAACACATCAAATTTAATCAAAACGGTTCTTTAATTCGCCATATAGGGTTAAAAAGATCATCTTTTTGTGTTAGTATTTGGATCTTTTTAACCATCTTTTACATGTTAGTTCAAATTACAAATATTTAGGCATCACGAACACTTATTTCGAATTTAATCGAAACGGTTTTTTAATTCGCCATCGATTAGTGTTAAACTCAAAGAAACAAAATTTATTAACACAGACAAACACACACACTCGCTTCTCAAATTTACAGAAATAACAATTAAACATTTATTAACCCGTACCCATCTTCACCATATTCTTCAGACAAACTTTCTCGCGAACTAGGTGAAGAACGAGGCGTCGTAGATGTAGAACTACTACTACTAGGATTAGACCCAGTTTGGAAACGAATAGCAATTTCAACATTGATTTCTTTTTCCAAACAATTAAATTTATATGATTGTAAAGTAGAAGGACAACCACATCTTGGGTGAATAGAACTTTTACGATGGCTAATCTTTAAAGATGAAGTGATGTATTTATTAAATCTGCTTTCACAGCGGCTACAATAAAAAGTTCCCTCATATTTTTCACAGCAGGGCGGCAGATGTTGACAAATCATACCTGAAAACTAGATATTATAAATCCAATGTGTACAATCCAGTTGCAAGAAAAAAATTCAGGCGTAAGTTTTAACAATTCAAATTTTAATATTTTTTTGTTTCTCAAAAAATTACTCACAATTTATCACTACTTTCCGTTTTTTAGGTCCAAAAGGTACCGAAGTGTGGTCAGGAAGAAATTTTCTCTTAGTGGAATTCGGTTTATAACGTTTCTTTTATTTTTCCAAAATTTAGTATTTGCGAAGCATTGTAGTTTAGTGAAATACCCTTAACCTTACACAAAACTAATTCTTTCCCATTAACTATATATTTATATGCGTAGTTCTTTGGCCCACCACTTACAAACTCTGTAATGTACCCACCACTTAATTCATTTGTAAAATCTCCAATGCAAGTACCTGTGGGGAGGTCGGGAAAATCAGGCTGTGAAATATAAGTAATTGAGTCTGTGTCATAGTACAGAGCTCTTTCACCCACCTGATCCAGGTAGCTAAATAATTTTAATCTGGCTAAAGCTGTAACGTAGGCTGCCAAAACAACATTCACAGTAGAGGAAAGGTCATAACCCTCTTCTTTATGCTCCCATGTTACGATTAACGTTTCTTCATTTACGGGTAGAATAGTGTTTACGTTTATTTGTTCATCATACCAGAGAATAAACCTTCTTGTTCTTTACTGAGTTGAATCGTATCGTAACTCCATAATTCGTGAATAATCATGATCCTGTATCCTTTTTCGATAGCTTTCACAACTTCTCCAATCACCCAAGTACCTTCTAAACTTCTCTAATCATCATTGTGATTACAATCACCCTGGATAAAATCTTCACCGCATTTACGACACAAAACAAACATACATTTGTTATTCATTTTAGTCGGAAGTACAGGCTGGTACAGATTTGTAGGCGGTAATATTTTACACTTTATTACACCCGACATTTGGGAAATGTCTGCTAAACTACATTCTTCTCCTACGTAAATTCTCTTAGGGTGACCAATAGGAAATTTGCCGATTTTGCACACCCAAGGGTAGAGGAAGCATACGTCAACATATTTAATTTTCTCGTTTTCTCTCGCTTTATAATACTCGAGGGTGTTTCCTGTTCTACCCCCATATAACGAATCTCTAGGGTTTAACGGTAATTGTTTCAAAAAAGAGTGATTTTCTGTAAATTTTTCAATTTCGGGGGTTATACGAAATTCGCACTCCCACATCTGTATCACTTCAAAGCCATTATTTTCTAAATGTTTTATTCTTCTTTGGGTTCTGTCGTATCAGTTTTCCATACAATCGTACGGGTCATCATCTAACGGTTTATCTCTGTTGTATTAAAAACATGTAGGGCACCCGTGGTAATAACAACCGTGGAATTCAAACACTTGATTTGCAAATAAGCCGTCTACCTTTACACCTACCACAACAGCTTCTGAACCCTTGGCGGCATGGTGAATGTTGGTATTTCTCTGCTTTTCTTCCCATACTAACCACTGTGAGCTATTTTCGATTGGTTGTCTTTGAATCTGTATCCGCCTTTAGGTATTATTCCAATCGTGTTTGATTCCAGAAAGTTTCGTCGAAAAACCTTGTTACACGCAGAGGCTATGGTGCTTGCCTCGGTGAAGGGACAGACGTTTGACGTGTCCATAAGTTGCTGACGAAATTTGAGACAAGCCTGTGTTAAAATCTGTACATCCGAAACGCAATATTCCACAATTTCCTTTTGAAAGTCGAACACTTCTGCGTTTCTTTCGTTGTACCATTCAATTAATTTATTGCGTGCGTCTTCTTTTAAATTGTCTGGATCGTAAAATTCCAAAGCAGGCAATGGTCCAATATACTTTTGATTTTCCATTTTGTTGAAGAGATGTGGAAAATATCCTTTCTTCAACTCTGAGAAACCAAACGCTTTCGGTAGCAAAGACAAAGTAGTTGAGTGAATCCAGAAATTTAATGTTTCCCACAGTCATTAAAATCAGTTTCGTACCACGCATAATCAGATCAGGTTTCAAATCAGTTTTGGTCAAAATGTAATTTAAAACAAATTGATGGTCGAAACCTCCACCATTGTGAGCGATAACAACTACTTCTTTAAATTTTTTTCTTAACGTTAGTACCCACTTCATGAATTTCGGTATTACATTATCTCTTATTATCTCTTCCCTGAATCCACAACTCTAACAAAATACTAATTTACTTTCATTAATACATCTATGGCATACTTTTGAATAAACACATAAATTGGGTTCTTGCTGGAAAATTCCATCAGTTAATGCGTTTTCTTGTGTCGTTTCCAAGTCATAGAAAATAAACAAAAAGTCTTTAATTTTGGGGGGTTTTATATCAGGTTGCATATAACATAGATGACCCTCTAACTGATTGGATTTACAAATTTTGCAGTAAACCTCCCCGCATACGTGTTTATTATCGGCGCGTATCTTAAAACAATCCTCATATTTTTTTATTTTACTACAGACAGTGTTCAGGTGTGCATTAAAACACTCATCACCGTAAAAGTTTCTCCCGCATTCATTGCAACCACGCTTTACCACGTCTTTAGGGCACACCGGTGATCTCCTACACGCAAAACATGTTCCACCACATCTATGTTCATTTTTATTATTGTAAGGTGTGTGGCATGCCTCACAATAGTAAACACAGCAGAAAGTTGGAGTTAAGGAGGTTATTACATTATAATGACCCTCATGGTAGAGTAAATTCAGCGAGGGACCATTACCATCACCTTCGAAAATGACCTCACGCCCTTTGCTGCCGTACTGATAAACCGTTATTTTATAATTATTCAGATACTGTTGAAACTGTCGAAGTTCGGGTATCCCGCACCCCTCTGGAGGGATGAAAACACCACTGGATTTCAACAGTTCCATAGCTCTGGTTGTTTGGAGTTTACCAACATCGTTTCGAATCTTGGTGTATTCGGGATTCCTAAATGCCATAGCGACGATGAGAGCACGAGGTAAGCAAAGATTATATTTGTTTTTTATTGAAACAATACCTCTTCTTTTGCTGCACTCCTCATTAAAATTATTATATAATTTTCCTCTACCTTTTCCATATGGCATCTTCACAGTTGTCATTCCCAAACAAAAGGTTTCCGTATTCAGCCCCTTAGAATTCGATTGATATATGGAAGAAATGTTCTCCCAAACATCATCAACTGTTACTTCCGACGCAGGTCTAAACCGCATCCATCCCTGACCTCGTGCAAAATCTTTGGAACAAAAAGTGAATCCAACATAATCTTCAGAACCCATGTTTTCTGTCCCCTTCAAAACAATATCTTGGATGGCTTTTTTTATCCATCCTACAGGTTCCGTCGTCTCGCTTGGCACAGGTTTAATTTTAAATTCCAAAGTTCGCCCCTGGACACCGAATTTACGTATTTTCTTGGTAAAATCCTTAATAATTTGAAACTTATCCATCTTCATAAAATTAAACCTAAAAAAATGGCTCGTAAAAACTTTTATCTCGACTCCAAAATAATTACAAATCAGACAGAAGATCAAAACAGCTTGTTAAAAATTCAAATTTTTCCAATATCAAAAATCTCAAAAAAACTTTAATTCGCACACACAGTCAAAGTTAAAACACAAATGATCTGTAATGGACCTCACCTCCGTATTTATTCCTTTACAGCTGAGATCAACGTATTTAGTTATAAAAAATAATCAACGTGCCAGATAGTCCTACGCAATATGGAGAATTATGTATGAAGATAATTATTCAATGTAATTGCATTCTCTTAAAGGTTACACATTTGAAAAATAAAAAAATAGAGGTGAAGTGTTTGAGTTAATAAGGAATGCAGTTATTTACATTTTTATAGAATTTTATTTATATATATCCTGTATGTATTGAAATGAGTTGATGATTAATATTCAATTTATCTTTGCGGATGTGTTGATATAATTATAAAGAAATTATACAAGGTGATGATGAAACGAGGATAATTGAATATGTGGTATAAAATCTAAATGGTTATTTAAAAATTATTTAACTGATAATATAACTATAGGTGTAATAACAGTGGCTTTGTGACAATAAAAACTTATACAAGGAGATGAAAAGCCTAAAAAAATATCAGTTTTTACGTTTTCATTTGATAGGAATAAAAATGCTTTTAATTTATAACAATCACTCAAATTTTGATAAGAATAACAATGGCTTTGTGACAATGAAAACTTATACAAGGCGATTAAAAAATGTAGTATATGTTAAGGAATCACTTGTATTTTCAATTTTGCCGCTAAACGCATCATTGGCGCATGATTGATAAACCGTCGACGTGCCCAGAGAGTAGTACTTTGTCGACCTTCGCACGGTAAACATTAATTTATACAAACACCGGTAAATTGTTTGGACGAGATTCGGTCTAAAGGGGTGTACCAAAAACGACATCGTCAACCCTCCCAGGCGCCCGGATACGACGGCAAGACAGCTTCATCAGGTAGGAGCCTTATATATTGTTTTTATTTATGCGTTGATGATGTGCTATTTTTTTGTTAATTAACTCTTCGAAATACAGTCCATTAGTCCCTTTTCATATTTCCAACCCTTAACATTGGTCCTTCTCACGCGGATTAATATACCTCATTTTAATTTTTTTACTTTTTCAAGTTAAGTTCATTTTTTCGGTACATTTTAAATTCGTTTACCGGTTTCTCATTCATTTTTATGCAGATAAACTCTGTTTTGGTTTATTCCACTAGATGTTATTATAATTATCATTTCACCGTCAAATGTCAACAGTTAAAATCAAATTTAAACGTAAATGTTGCATTCTTTGCTAGAGAATTTTATTGCTTTGTTCGATAATATTTATTTAAATATTATTTCCAGTTCTTAATTACCTTTTCGATTTAACTTTTTCTTGGCATACAAAAACCACATTGACCTTGAGCAGGTGCTTCGATATTTGTTTGTTCATAATTTTCACAACAGTTATTTATATTTGTAATGGCTCCACCATCAGATAAATTAACAAAAGCGAATTTAAATCGCACGCTTGCTCACAAAAGATTACAAGAGACTCATCAAGCAGGTCTTGATGCGTTAAACGATGAATCCTTGAGATCCATTTTCTTAGCTAGAGCAGAGGATCTTGATGCTATTTATAATGACTTCCAAACAGCCCATAATACTGTCATTTCTCTAGTTAGTGATGATGAGTTCGTAACCTACGATACAATGCGTAGTTCGGCAGCATTTTATGGGGCTAAATCTATCAAGCACGATTTTTTAATCACGGATTCCGTCAATGATTCGGTGACCAATTTAAATAGAACTTCACATCAACGATTTGTAGCAAAGCTTCCAAAAATTAATTTACCGACATTCGACGGAGATTTTAAAAACTGGTCTTCTTTTTATGATCTGTTCAATTCGCTTATTCACAACAATACTGATTTGTCCGACGCTGAAAAATTTCAATATTTGCTTACGTCACTAGACAAAGAACCCTTATCTTCAATTAAGGGTATTCCCCTTACTGATGCAAATTACCTTATAGCATATGAAATGCTGGAGAAACAATACCAAAACAAACGGATTCTGGCTACTCACTACTATAATGAACTTTAGAATGCAGCTTCAATTCAAATGTCTACTTCTAAGGAGCTAAGGAAACTTCTAAATACCTTTTCTGAAAATGTAGCATCTTTTCGAGCTCCCAAATTTCCAGTTGACCAGTGGGATTTTTGTTGTTCAATATGCTTATGAATAAACTTGATACTAAAACTAGAACTGATTTTGAACTTGAAAATAGCTTAAATTCAGAATTGCCTACTTACAGACAATTAATAACATTCTTAGAAAGGAATTGTATAGCTTTGGAATCGGTTCAATTTTCTATTATCACCCCATCTACCCATGTAGATAAATCCAAAAACAAGTTTTCAAACTCAAAAAATTGTAATAAACCTTCAACATCTACATTTGTTGCAAATACACAACAAAACAGTAGTAACTTGAAGTGTATCTTATGCTCCTCTTCTCACCCACTGTATAAATGTCAATCATTTTTGGCCAAGATGCCACAAGAAAGATTTTCTTTTGCTAAGCAGCACCAGTTATGTGTTAACTGTTTAGTATCTCCCCATTCTATGAAAATGTGTTCATCCACACAAAAATGTAAAATTTGTCGATTTCTTCATCATACTGTGTTACATTTTCCAAAAAATTCTCCTAATTCTAATCACATAAATAACTCGATTTCCGCTTCTGACAATCTCACGAATACTTCTAGTGACAATTCTAGCTCTTCAATTACAAATGGCCATTGTATTACAAATACTTTAACGTTACCACAATCTACAGTTTTATTATCTACTTGTGAAGTGCATATTAAGGACATTCGAGGTAATTTTCAAAAAATCCGAGTTTTAATGGACACAGGCTCCATGGCTAACTTTATATCCGAAAAATGTATTAGACAACTTGGACTTTCTCGCGAACACTGCTCTATTCCCATTGAAGGCCTCAATGGAATGACTACCTTTACAAATCGAGGCACAGCACATTGTATCATTAAACCATGTAGCGCAGAAAATCCTGTTTTTTTCCTTCGAAGCTATTATTATTCCTCAAGTTTGTTCTGATCAGCCGAAAGTCTTTATTAATCCTGCAGAATTAACATATATTCAAAATTTAAACTTGGCGGATAGTAAATTTCATGTTCCCGGACCCTTGGATATGATTCTTGGAGCTGAATTAATACCTTTAATTTTGAAATCAGGTCGTATATTTGGAAATCCGGATCAACCTGTCGCTTTAGAAACTGTCTTTGGTTATATTCTTCAAGGACGAACAAACTGCTCCTATGCCTCAAACAATTATTCTTTAAGTTGCCATGCATCTTTGGATATAAATCTTGATATACAATTGCAAAGGTTTTGGGAGGTCGAACAGGTTGTCAAAGCTATTTTCCCAGCATCCCCTGAAGATAAGAAATGCGAAGAAATTCATAAGACTTCCACTTTTCGAGAACCTTCTGGACGATTTTCGGTACCTCTGCTATTTCGTCAATCTTTCCCCAATTTTATTGATACTTATACACAAGCTCATCGGAGATTCTCAATGCTAGAAAATAGATTTTTAAAATCGTCTGAATTACACATCAAATACTGTGAATTCATGCAAGATTATCTTAACAGTGGACATATGATTCCGGTCCCATTGGACGATTATAAATCTTCATCTGCTTATTATATACCCCATCACGCCGTCTTTAAAGAACAACTTTCAGGTTCTCAAATAATTTCCAAAATTAGAGTTGTGTTCGATGCGAGTTTGCGTGATGTACAGGGTGTCTCACTTAATGACACTCTTTTAGTTGACCCAAAACTTCAACGTGATATTTCTACAATACTTTCAAGATTTCGATTTTTCTCTCATGTTTTTGTCTGCGATATAAAGCAAATGTACAGACAAATTAACGTACAATCTCAGTTCTGGAATTATCAAAGAATTATTTGGCGCTTCAAGCCCACTGAGCCTCTTCAGGAATTTTTTTTGCGAACCGTAGTCTACGGAATTTCGAGTTCTCCGTTCTTAGCTCTACGAACTTTGAAAGAATTGGCCACACAAGAGCAATCTTCTTTTCCTCGAGCATCTAAAATGATTCATCATCAATTCTACGTAGATGATGGTTTGCTTGGAAGCAATGATCTAAGCTCAGCCATTTCACTTCAATCTGAATTAATTCAGCTCATGCAACGAGGTTGTTTTCAATTGAGCAAATGGGCAAGTCATCATCCTGCTCTTTTAGCTCAAGTAAGTCATTCCGATCGCCAAGAATCGTGCAACTTTGATAAAGATGAACCATCCTTTATCAAAGTGTTAGGGCTCAAATGGGATCCTAATATATATTGTTTCTCTTACACTTATATTCCATTTGAACGGCCTTGTACAAAACGAAACATCCTGTCTGAAATAAGTCGAGTTTTTGACCCCCTTGGATTTATTTCCCCATGTCTTCTACTTGCCAAACGTATTTTACAACAATTGTGGGAATCCAAGACTTCCTGGGATGATACTCCTTCAAAGAATATCTTGGATGCCTGGTCAAGGTTTAAGATAGAAATGCCGAATTTAGCTAATATTAAAATTCCGCGCCATGTAGGTTCCAGTTCTATTTCCCGGATTGAGCTACATGGGTTTTGTGACGCCTCACAAGTTGGCTATGCTAGTGTTGTCTACTTCCGAATTCTCGAATCTTCTGGACTTGTGAGAACGTTCTTAATTTGTGCGAAATGTCGAGTGTCTCCATTAAAAACACAATCTATAGCAAGACTTGAACTTATGGGTTCCGTTTTATTGGCCGATCTAATGCACTTTGTTAAAGAAAGCTATAGTGACCTAGTCGTTTTTGATGCTATTTATGCTTGGACAGATTCTATGGTAGCTCTTGCTTGGTTATCTTCATCTCCACATAGATGGAAAACATTTGTAGCTAATAGAGTCAGTCATGTTCAAGATCTCATTCCCCCCTCTCTTTGGTATTATGTTCCATCTTCCCAGAATCCAGCTGACTGTGCTAGTCGAGGTCAAACCCCAGCACAGCTTTTAGAAACTCCTATTTGGTGGTCAGGTCCTGAATTTTTAGCTCAGTCTAGTAATACATGGCCTACGCAGACTAATAACAAATTAAATTTATTTGAAATCTCTCAGGAAGAACAAAGGGTTATACTATCTGCCTGCACTTCCTCTGACAATTTCATCTTCACCCTTTTAAATAAATTTTCCTCTTTATCCAAGATTAAGCGAATAGTAGCGTATTCTCTCTTTTTTATTAATAGTTTAAGGTTACAATCTCAGTCTCGAATAAGCTTGGATGTAGATAATGCCTTCAAAATCATTATAAAATGTGTTCAGCGACATACATTTTCTGACATTTTTCTTAAAATTAAACATAATCAACTATTACCTAAGCCTTTTAGAAAACTCGCCCCTTTCATTGACTCCTTTGGGTTGCTTAGAGTTGGTGGTCGAATCAGAAATTCGGAGTTTTCGTTTGATGTTAAACATCCTATTTTGCTACCCAAATCACACCGACTAACCCACTTGATAATCGAAGCAGTTCATCAGGAACACTTTCATCCAGGTTTAAAAACATTACACTATTTATTATTACAACAATTTTGGATTTTATCTCCACGTAGTGCAATTTATAAATGTCTTTCAAGTTGCATTCGTTGTTTTCGTGCAAACCAAGATCTTACAACCCATACATGGCTGATGTGCCCTCTATAAGAGTTTCTCAAGTCAAGGCTTTTTCATCAGTTTATATTGATTTTGCTGGTCCATTTTCACTTTCGATGAGTAAACATAGAGGTGCAAAAACCTACAAAGGTTATGTTTGTGTTTTTGTTTGCACATCCACAAAGGCTATTCATTTAGAAGCTACTTCAGATTTGAGTTCTGAAACTTTCTTAGCCGCCTTTAGACGCTTTATCGCTCGGCGTGGAAGATGTCTCACCATTACCAGCGACCAAGGCACAAATTTTAAGGGTGCTAATAATGAACTCCTTGACATGGCTAAAACTATCGCGCAGAAATTGGCCATTTCTTGGAATTTCAACCCCCCCGGTAGTCCACATTTTAATGGCCTCGCCGAGGCGGGAGTTTAAAACTCATTTTTATAGAGTCTTAGGTACTCAGATACTATCCTTTGAAGAATTCTACATCCTGTTGTCGCAGATCGAAGCACTTTTAAATTCACGCCCGTTGTGTGAAATTAGTAGCGATCCAAATGATTTACAACCTCTCACGCCGGGGCACTTTCTAATTCTTGAACCCCTCACTAGTCCTATTCCCGAGGTGGATCTAACGCATTTATCTTTAAACAGATTGAATCGATGGCAATTGCTGCAACGTATGCGGAGTGACTTTTGGAAGCGTTGGTCGCAAGAATATATTCATTCTCTCCAAGAGAGATTTAAATGGACCCAACCTTCACATCCTATTGTTAAAGGTGGTTTAGTTTTAATTAAAGACGAACAAACGCCTCCACTGAATTGGGAACTTGTCAGAGTTATCGATGTGCACCCTGGTCGGGACAATGTGGTTCGTGTGGTTACATTGAAAACCAACCACGGCGTTATGCAACGCCCTGTGGTAAAAATTTGTCCCTTACCGATTAATTAATTTACTATCACTATAATTAACTAAAGTAGTTAAGTCGTTTTTTTAGATTTAAGCGCGGGAATATTCTATTTTTTTTTCTCTCACTTTATATATATATATATATATATATATATTTTTATCTTTATATTCCGTTTGGTTAAAAAACATTCGTTTTGGTGGGGTGAATGTTAAGGAATCACTTGTATTTTCAATTTTGCCGCTAAACGCATCATTGGCGCATGATTGATAAACCGTCGACGTGCCCAGAGAGTAGTACTTTGTCGACCTTCGCACGGTAAACATTAATTTATACAAACACCGGTAAATTGTTTGGACGAGATTCGGTCAAAAGGGGTGTACCAAAAACGACATCGTCAACCCTCCCAGGCGCCTGGATACGACGGCAAGACAGCTTCATCAGGTAGGAGCCTTATATATTGTTTTTATTTATGCGTTGATGATGTGCTATTTTTTTGTTAATTAACTCTTCGAAATACAGTCCATTAGTCCCTTTTCATATTTCCAACCCTTAACAGTATATTTATTTGTAATCCCATCAACTTTCTTGTATTGCTGTTACCCCTATAAACATATTGCAGCATATTGTTAAATACAAGACAGCAACTGTTTTGCAGACTTTTTGACAACTTTCCCCACATTTTTGCAATCGACACAGAGTATAACGGAGAATTCTAAAAGTACAATTTACTATCTTGTAGCAAAGTTATGCAATCTTTTAAAGGAGTATAAACCTTCTACATGGAAATTTTCAATAGAGTAGTTATATATCGTAGCTTCCAATCTGGTAATGCCGTGCTTCTTGGCTAATGCAGAAGAGAAAGTTTCCTTCAATCTTGCGCCTGGGCTGTATACGATAATAATCTAACAATCATAATGGCGTTTATTCGACTTCAATCCGACCAATAATAGCAGAGATATGTGCAAGTGCCCTTATGGTATCTTTTTTGTACATCCTGTATAATGTTATCAACGTACATCCTGCAATCTGCAATGACATCCTGTTGTAGTAACGTCGTCGACCTTGACTCATCCTCGTCGTCGACCTTGACTCATCCTATTATCTCTTCGGGACGATCAAAACTCATCCTATTATCTCTTGGGGAACATCAAAGAGATAAGAATTTTCGTTTTCGTGGGGGTTTACTTTCGCTACATAAGATTTCGTGGGGTTTGCTATGTTAGGTTACCGCCATTCGACCTTCCGGTGACGTCACGGCGAGGACGGGGTGGTCATGTGACGTCAGAGGGCGTGGTCAAGACGTCAGAGGGAGCATCCCTTATCACAATGGCGTTTGTTTGACCGACCAATATTAACAGAGATTTATGATAGTGCCCTAATGTCATCTTTTTTTTGTACATCCTGTATATGAAAATGTTCTACCTATCACAATGGCGTTTGTTCGACTTCAATCCGACCAATAATAACAGAGATATATGCAAGTGTCCTTATGGCATCTTTTTGTACATCCTGTATAATTATCGAATGTGTTCAATGCGCATAGCAATAGTGGGGTTACTGTAAACACCCGATCGTAGAGCCCCATCCTGTAAATCCAACCGTAGTGCCCTTATAGCATTTTTGCATATCCTGTAAAAAAAATAACGCCGCCGACCGTAGCGCCCTTATAGCATTTTTCAGACCATACCACAGAAAACATACATGACAGACGACACAGACTATACGTCACAGAGAAGATAGATGACACAAGGTTAACTGTATTAACGACACCTGGTGGATAATGTAGGTTGACAACGATAGATAGCAAGACAAGGTAACTGTATTACCGACACCTGGTGGATAATGTAGGTTGACGACGATAGATGGCAAGGTAACTGTATTGTCGACCTCTGGTGGATAATATAGTAGTATAGCCAATCAGACACGAGGACGCTAACCAACCAGAGAACGAGTCCAATCAGACACCAGGACGCTGACCAACCAGAGAAGAGGATGCTCCCAAAGCAGCGGACCAATCAGAGAGGAGGATAGCCTAAAAGGCGGACAAATCAGAGGAGGGGCATGGTGGACCAATCAGAGAGGAGAATGGCCTAAAGATAGCGGACAAATCAGAGGAGGGGCATGGTGGACCAATCAGAGATGAGGATGGCCTAAAGATGGAGGACAAATCGGAGGAGGGGCATGGTGGACCAATCGGAGAGGAGGTGGAGGCGTGGACTAAAAAATGGCGGACCAATCAGAGAGGAGGTGGGCGTGTTCACGTGACGTCGGAGGGCGTGGTCATGTGACGTCATAGGGCGTGGTCATGGCGTCAGAGGGAGAGTGGGGGGATTCAAAGGTGGCGCTATTCCTACGACCTTGACTCATCCTCGTCGACCTTGACCTCTTTTTCGTGGGGTATGTTAGGTTATCGTCATTCGACCTTCCGGTGACGTCACGGCGACTTGACTCATCCTCGTGGGGTTTGCTTCTTTTACAACCCTGTATACCTTTACACCATAATATTTTTACTACTACACCCTGTATAATATTTTACGACTACACCCTGTATAATCTTTTGCGATCCTGTATCCTACGTGGGGTTTACTATGTTAGGTCATTGACCTTGACTCATCCTCGTAGACCTTGACCTCTTTTTCGTGTGGGTTTGCTATGTTAGGTCATTGACCTTGACTCACCCTCGTAGACCTTGACCTACTTTTCGTGGGGTTTGCTATGTTAGGTTACCGCCCACGGTCGGCAAAAAGTTCCCACGCTCAAGTGACCCATACTCTACTGGGGCACTTACCGGAATTCGGTTTGTGTCCTTTAGTCTCGCAAACTGGACATGCCTCTTCGCTTTTGCATGATTGGACCGCATATCCCAACTCCCCGTATCTATAACAGTTCTCTGTTCTGTCGGGGCCTTTACAGTCTTTGGCTTCGTGCTCGTAAGACCAGCATCGTCGGCATCTTATGACTTGATGCCATTTCTCGGTCGAGCAGCGCACCAGTCCGATGCGTATATACTGATCCTTCAGCACTTTTTTAGCTGCCTCGCTATCCAGCGTAACCGTCACAGCTGTCGTGTTACTTCTCATCACCTTATCTCGCTGATCCGGTAGGACTCACTCCAAATTCCTATTATTTCCTTAATCGCGTCTCTGACATCCTCCTTTGAGGTGCCCTCTTCCATGCCTTTTATATTAACGGCCTCCATTCCTCTGTTTCTCGGATATTTTGTCTCTAGCTGCGCCGTTCTCTTGAGTATGTTCCCAATATTTACCATGGCTTCCTCATCTCTTTCCATAGTTAGTAACAGCTTACCGTCTTTTGTACTTCTGATAGAGCGTATCGCCTCCCTATTTTTGTTTAAGCTCAGTGCCTAACCTAACCTAACTGTTCCCAATATTTCCGTATGGCTCTTTTTCCCCTCGCTAATGACCATACTAAGGGTCTGGCGTTTTTTTTCGGCCCACATCATTGCTGTCCTTTCCGGATCCATTTTTAAACGCTTCTGTCGTAAATATGGTGACATGGATACCAGTATCGTTAAAAATTGTCTGGACCATTTTTTGCAGTGCCTCTAGAGACAAGGACTGTACGTGGTGCATTGCTATCTGCTCCTCTCTTTCCATCTCCGCCCTTAACAACCCCAGCTTGTTCCAAATATCTATCCTTGTGCCATCATGCGATATCTTGACTATTTTTCTGCTCGAGATTTTACCCTTCCGCGATTTTAGTCTTGTCAGTTGTTCCATGATCTCAAATTTTCCGGTATTATCCCGGCCGTTGGTACTAAATCAATTGCTTAAAGAACAGTTAGCCGGCAGAATCCGAAAACCTCTCCCTGGCGAACCTGCTATGGCAGCGAACGCTCGAGAGATTATTTCGTTTCACGTCTTGGAAAACCCTCGAAGGATGCACCTGCTATGGCAGCGAACACAGACGAGGCTATGGTACTAGATTGAGCAATTCCCGAAATACTTTGAAAATCCCCCAAGAATCTACCTGCTTTGCAGCGAGGATGCTTGAAGGTTTCCCAACGGTAATTCCCTTTCCTAATGTAGTATATCGGAATCGGGATTCCCGAAATACTTTGAAAATCCCCCAAGAATCTACTTGCTTTGCAGCGAGGATTCTTTGGGAGTTTCCCAACTATATTTCTTTTCCCTTAAGTAAAACCAACAGATCAAATTCTTACTTCGGAATTGTACACAAATACACGGAAAATCACTCTAATCAAACAAGCAGTAAGCAAAATAAAATATATTAATACAATTACGAAATACGCTAGGAGAAAAATTAATCGAACACAGAAAGAATGATTTACAAAATAATTTTTGAATTCGCTTACCTCGTTGGCGAAAATCAGTTGTAATTTCGGAGACGGTGGAAAACGGCGGAGAGCACAGAAAGCAAGTGTAACAGCAAAAGCAAAGAGCAAAAAGAGTTATCCCGTCCCGTTTGCCGGTTTTATTCATTCTTCTCTCGACCCCACTCAGGAGGCCCCCTACTTAACAATCTTAAGAACGGCGCAGACTGATTTGCGCGAACGGTACAGTAAGCAATACATATTCAATATACCGGATGTATCAAAAGTAGTACACATATTTTAAAATTATTACTAGTAAATAAATTTATAGCTTGTTATGAAAGAGGGGTGTATAACTAAATAATAACATAACTTAATAATAATACTAATAAAATGAGAAACTTAAATATATACAGTGGGATGTCGGGAACGAAAAACAGTAACATCGTTACACATTGTACGTCTTGGTTGGCGTCCCATCTAACTTGCCAGCGTGCGATTGTCGTGTCTCTCTCCCTTCTCTTGTCGGCCTCCGTAACCCTTAATAAACGGTGTAGCCTCGTACGCTCCTCTATTAGGAGATACAAAGGTGGGACGCCGGATATCACCGCTAGCGCTTCCCCCGACACAGTCCTGTATCCGCTACAAATCCTGAGAAGGGCTCTTCTCTGTGTTGAAAGGAACATACTCCTATACTTATAGAAGCGGCACACATTTTCCCATATCGGAGCTGCATAGGTGATAACAGAAGTGACTACTCCTGCCAGCATCTTCCTCTTCCAGAAACTAGGTCCTTCAATGTTTGGGAAGATCCTTCCCAACGCTGCCACTTGTCTCATGGCCTTCTCGCATGTCCTCTTCACATGTTCACCGTATATTAAGTTACTGTCTATCCACACTCCTAGGTATTTCACACTCTTCTTCGGGTGTATTACCTGGTCTTCCATGCTGAAGACGATCCCTTCTCTATTCCTCCTTCCCCGTGTTATGACGCTCTCCGTTTTTTCCGGAGCCACCTTTAGGCCATGCGCTTGAACCCAACAGCAAATATCCGCTAATGTTATTTGCGTTCTGTGCACTAGCTCCTCCTTATAGTCCGATCTAACCACAAGTACCAAGTCGTCGGCGTAGGCTATTGTCGTGCATCCTTCAGGGAGGTCCAGCTCCAGGATGCCATTGTAGAGTAAGTTCCAGAGTATGGGTCCTAGGACGGATCCTTGGGGTACCCCCTGGTCTATATCCATATAATCCTGCCCGTTCTTAATATTTCTTTCGCTGAGGTATGATTTGATGAAGTTTATCAGGTAGGGACTTATCTTCATTTCCTGAAGTACATCCACGATCTGTGACCATTTCGCTGTATTAAACGCATTTCTTATGTCGATGAGCGTGATTGCACTCCATGTCTATCTCGTGTCGCTGGCAAGACCTATTACATGCTCGATAGCCTGCACTGTTGATTTTCCTGTTCGGAATATATACTGCCTCTCTTTGTCTACAACTTCCTCTACCAGTCTCTTCTTGATCAAATGCTCCAGAAGCTTGCTGATCGTTGCTAGGAGGCATATCGGTCTATACTTTTTGGGTGTTACATGTATGTCACCTTTTGGGATAAGGATTACTTTCGCCTCCTTCCACGTGGACGGAAAATCCTGTGCTCCTAGCATACTGTTCATCACCTCTAGAATTAAGTCTGGATAGTTTTCCACTGTCCATTTGACTGACTCAGCCAGGATGCCATCCGGTCCTGGAGCTTTTTTGTTTTTGAGCCTACTACTGGCCTCCGTCAATTCAGCCAGCGTAAAAGGGGGTGGTGGCTCGCACCTCTCTTTGCCTGACATCGGCGTATTCCTAGATAAGGGGAAGAGTTTCCTCACCACCTCATTTGTATCTCCAGCTGGAGTGTACGGTTGCAGGAAATATTTTAATCTGTTCGTTGCGATCTTATAGCCCATTCCCCACGGATCGTTATCCAGGTCATTACAGAGCTCCCTTCAATGGTCTTTCTTCGATTCCTTAATCCGATTCCGCAGCATCTTCTGGGCGTTCTTATAGCTTGTCTCCAGTTCGTTGATCCAAGCTTCCAACGTTTGTTTAGCCCTCTCCCTCGCCTACTTTCTTTTATAGTTGAGACATTCAGTCCTTGCTCCTTGGATCTCCACGTTCCACCAGTAAGGTAACCTACCGGCGCCTGCATTTGTCGTCTGTCCCCTGCTGATTTTCTGCGCCTCCCCGATTTTTTTCAGTATATTTACCCCTCTCGTATCTCCATTCACCAGCAAGCTCATGGCATCCTCGAAAGCTATATTATTCCAAAAACTGGACCCTGTCTTTTTGCCTGCTTTTTGTCTTTTCTGCCTTATGCTAAAATAAATGTATTTGTGGAGGCTTAGAGATTCCTAATCTCTGTGCACTTTCCAATCATGCACCTCGTCGTCCAAGTCAGGCGAGCATAAAGTAAGGTCAATGATAGATCTTTGATTGCCTCTTTCGAAAGTGGGTGTTACCCCGTCTCTCTTTATGCGAAGATCAAGGGAGCTTATCCATTCCTCCATAAACTCACCTCTCGCGTCTGCATGATCAGCACCCTAGAGCTGGGACTTGGCGTTAAAATCCCCAGCCAATATGACGCCCTTTCCGTGAGATTTCGTATCCTCCATGATTTCGTTCACAAACAGTTTGAAATCCTCAAGATGTCTGTTGGGCGAAAAATAACAATTGTATATTACAAATATGTCGTGAAATAATTTCACAAAACCATCGCTTTTGGCATGTGATAACACCCCGAAGTTTCTATTTACACAGTAAGTCATCGTGTTAGACAAGTTATCCGAGATCCATCCGTTGCCGAGTTTCAGTTGTGAGAGATTAGGTTCCTGCATCAATATTATATCAGCGCCCAAATTGAGTGCCATGTTATATGCAACGTCATATGCGTTCGATCTGCGGTCAATATTAATTTGCAGGAATTTAACTGACAGGTTAAGTTATCATTCTAGTATAAAATATTTCTATAAAATAAAGTAAATATGAGTAATAAAACTTGAACTATGGAATAAAACTTAATGAAAAAAATATAGCCTATATCACAGATCTCCTTCCGGTAGACGCGGAGCTATTGATGTCTTCCCCCCGGGGGTCCATTACCTTATCTGCTAGGCATTGCCCTACTCTAATATCTTCGAAGGCATCGTCTGCATTTAAGTATGACCTGTCCGAATTTGCCATGCTGTTCAGGGAATACATAGTCTCACCAATTGACTGTGCCTCTCGCGCGATTCTATCAAAGTCTGCTGTTATATCAGATTCAGGAAGGTGCTGATTTGTTACCTCTTGATCATTTGGCAAGTTTGTAGAAGGGTTACTTTACCTGAGTTCGGTGTTTTCATGCTCCCATACAGAAACTTTCCTATATGACACTGTCCATTAATTTATGCGGGTTCGATTACTCTTTCGGGCTTTCTGTAGCGCATCCTTAAAAGCAGGGCATTTCATACTTCCCATCTTATGTCCTTTCTCCTCGCATAATGGACATGCCTCTTCATTTTTGCATACTGTTGCTGAATGCTCCTTTTCCCCACATCTAAAGCAATTTTTTGTCCTGTCCGGCCCCTGGCAGGCTCTAGTGTCATGGTCATAGGACCAGCATTTTCCCCACCTCGTTATGTTATGTCTCTTCTCCAGTGCGCATCTAACAAGTCGTATCCTATTGGCTGTATCCGAATCTAAAGTGAAAGCTGCAGCCATCATTTTGTTCCTCATTGGCCTTGTCTCGCTCAGTTTATATGTGTCTTTCCAATTACTAATTTTCTCCTGTATCGCATCTATGATATCTTCCCTGCTGGTTCCCTCCTCCATTCCCCTTATATGGATGGTTTCCAATTTGCTGTCTCCTATCTGCCTGGCTTCTAAGCCGGTTGATGATTCGCTTAACAATCTCCCAATATTGACTATCGCTTCCTTATTTGTATCCAATGTTATAAGAAGCTTTCCGTCCCTGGTGCATCTGATAGTTCTGATGGGTTCTTTACTCTCATTTGCGCCAAGTACCTCTTTTACTGTCCCTAGTAACTCAGTATATGACTTTTGCCCTTCACTGATCACCGTGCTGTTTGTTGGTCTCTCTCTGTTGTTTGCAGCTTTTTCATCGCTACCATCTTTGCGATTATTCGTGGTGTATATAGGTACTTTCGTGCCGGAGTCCCGGAACACTATCTCCAATAGCTTCCTGAAAATTTCCAGGCTTGGGGCATATATATGGTGAACCGCGATGTGTTCGTCCCTCTCCACTTCTTTCCTGAGCAAGATCTTCCTGCACGTTCTGGACTTTCCAGATTTAACACTGATGGACTGTTCCATTACCTCGAATTTCTCCTTTTTGTCAGCCAATTCCGGGAATTTATTTCTGTATTGTCTCTGAATACTATTATTCATTCCGATGTCTTCAGGCTCTACTAAAACCACTTTCACAACGTCATCGGGTGCGTTTATGGGGTTACCAATCTCCACTTCCGTCTTAACAATTAGCGATGATGACCAATTTCTGTTTTCTACAGTTCTGAAGTCTTGTAGACTCGTTATGTCCTTTATACTTTCCAGGGAGTTTTCCTCCATTATCCACGGATCTGTTTGCACTGCTATTTCTCTACATTGCTTCTCCATCGTTTGTGTTTTCATATCAAAACTCATTTTTTCCACGGGTTCATATTGAAGATTTTTCAACCATGTCTTCATTGAGCTTCTTTTGAAAACATCCGCGTTTCTTTTCATCTTTAACACAGTATCTTTGAAGTTTCTCTGTGTATTTGGATTCAGACTTAACAATTTCTCAAGATCTTCCGTTAACTTTTTATTTCTTTCTATGGCTTCCAAAAGTACGAAAGCCTCTGTGCTCTCCTTTCTTTTATACGGGCTCTCTAGGTCCTTATTTATTGACGTATCCAACATTTTCCTTTTCTTTGGTTCTCCCACTGATAGGCTTCTGAATAATCTCGTTCCTCTATTTTCGGTAGGTTCGACAAATACTACATCTTCGTTCCCAGATTCAGGTTTCCCTTTGGTCTGGTAAACTCCCGCCTGTATTGTGTTAATATTTTTTGAAACAGAAATGTATATTCCCACGAGTTGGGCAGAAAGAAGGTCCGGCGGGGCAGTGCTCCCATACCTCGTTAAGGCTGCGTTCCCCTCCGATTTGCCATATCCATCGGGCATCGCTAAAGACACACTTGTGACCCCTGGTACCATGCATTCCATGGGCGTGATGGTGTTACACCTCGGGATTAGGGGGATTTTTTTACCGCTGGTTTACTCCGTCAGGACTCTTCTGTCTGGGTTACCATACCATAGCCAAGAAGTCTCGGTGTTGCGGCGCCGGGAACACGCCGTTCGCATCCCATGTCTGGTAGGACTTGTCAGTATGTTCAGATGTTACTTGGGCAGGATGGATCTTCTACTGGCATTTATTGGAGCTTCCTACTTGTCATTGGTAGCCCCACTGACCATTTTCGAGCTGTTTCATAGCTTCACTCATACTGTAATAGTTTTATTTTGTACTAGTGTGCCTAAGCAGTATATCCAACTGTATTCTAATATTATATTGTTAACTTGTGATTTCATTCTGTAAATCAAGTTTAAATACTTAATTCAGTTATTTATTACCCTCACCTAATAACACATTCGTATTGATCAACATTAGTATATTCAAATAGGTAGTCTGTTAGAATTATGTAGACCAAGAATTCTACCACATAATCTGTGGTAGATGTTAAATATAATATTACACCCTGTATATGGTTATTAATAACGTTATTTAGTCACTTCTTACCTTAGTTCAATACATATTAACCATTCATAGTTTTAAATAGGTTGGCAAAGATAGTCTCTGAGCTAGACATAACTTGTAGGTATATTTTGTTCGAGTAAATACTGACATATTCTAGTTCCTCCTAATAAACCGTTTTAGTATGGTATTCCATTAGTTATATTAATTGTTTCTGACTTCAAGACCTTGTACGAGTGGTATAATATTCCAGTAAAGGAGTATGTTTGTCTGATATGCCTTATAAGTCTATAGTTTTAAGGAAAGTTTCATATCTTCTTAAAATGGAGTTTCCCATGTTCAGGTTAACTAAAGGTTATTTTACGGATTGTACACCGTGCACTCAATTTGGGATTACAAATATTGAGACTGAAGAATTAATTAGATTTTATAAATCCTTTTTCATGTTATGATTTGGAAAAATGACATTTAATGATTAGATATTTAGACTGACAGATAACCTCGATATACGGCGAGGCAATTTTTCAAACGTCACACTGTTTAGTGATGATGTGGATGGTGTCAACCATCGATTTTATGGCGACTTGCGCGTGTAGAGTAAATTGTTACCAAAATTAGGGAGTATATGGATTTATTTAAGATTAGGATACAATGGGGGCATTTGTGAGCTATTAAATTACACATGCCCAAGGTTGTTTGAGTTACATTAAACTGCTCACAATCTCTTCAGGTGGCACGATGATGTCATCAGATAGGTTGGCAGGAATGAAAGGAACTAACTGTTGACAGTGTATTTTCTGATTTGAAAAATAGGAAGGGGAACACGTTTTCATTCTCTTCAAGTTTGAAGCATAGCAGTTTTGGGGTGACATATTTGGTTAAAAAAAAAACCTTAATGTGGCGTTTGCCATCCCTCAGTTTGGGGATATTTATGTCTAACCCCTTAGGCAGATTCACCGACAAGAGTAACTTCGTTGGCGTATTTTGTTGGAGCCGAAGTTGGAAAGAGCTTGTGGAAGAAAGTGGTGACCATTTTGTTTTGGGATCTACACTCTGTGTGCTGAACTTGTGCCTATGATTAATTTGAATGAGGCTGGGGTTGAGACCCTGTTGCTGTTGGTGGTATTATGGTTCATATTTTTTGCTAATGACCCTTCAGGATTGGAGGGTTGTTTGAATGGGTGTGATGTCTCCATTATTATTGGTAGCCATGTCCCCGAAGGTACGTTGAGAGGGGCCGCTCTGAGGAATTTCACTCATAAGCGAGGTGGTAGCAGTACGATTGGGAAGCTGAATACCATGGAAAAGATATTCTTTTGTCTGGAGCTAGGCGAGGGATGGATACACATAACCTCACTCCTGGTTTGAGTTTTATTATATTTTTTTTTTCAAATCTAATATGTCAGATGAACTTTTAAGTTGATTCGTTGTTATTGCGATTAAGTAAGAAACTTTTATGTTGGGTTCTTTCATTTAAACAAAAAATATTTATGATCTTCAATTATGAATAAGTAGGACCTAAGGGTAAATACCGCTGGCACTAGGAAGTCAACCAATTTAACCTTTTTTATACAGGATTGTAATCAGATTACCTTTCAAACTTTAAAATTTGTATAGAATTCACTTCTCCCTTATAGTTGATAAATTAAGAGTCTGTGTCAGTGCAATGTATTGTACGTAGTGGTTCATTGTATAGTAGTGACTTGGAGCAGGTCAATCAATGACTATTGTAAGGGTTGAAATTGACAGTAAATTCATATGAAGGAGTGCCTTATGCATTGACCTTATAAAACTGTCAATCGTACACCTGTCTTTCGCCTTTGTACCAAAGCTAATGACCAGTACATGATCTTGTTCATACTTTGTGGTATGAATCATTAATTTCTTCCTATGTAGGTAACGCAGAAACCCTTTTGATCTGAGAATATAAAATACTTTGGTCAAAGATAATCTTGGTCAACATTTAAATATTTCTAGTTGTTAAATACCCTGTTAATCAGGCTTTGCCTCGTTCAATTGTTATTATTATTTACTATTATTAGTTACTATTTGCAATTCAGCTCTAAAAACATTTTAAGGGAATTTAGGGAAATAGTGTTATAACCGGAGTCTTATTTTGTAACTTGAAGTTTTTCAATTATCTGTTACACTTATTTAAAATTATTTTTATATGGTGGTAACTGAAGATCACTTAAGCATTTGTAATACCTTCTTAAGTAAGTAAATGCTTTATAGTTTTTTTTATATCATCACACTGTTAGACAACTTGTAGTATTTTTGGCACCTGTTTGGTGAATAGAAGATCATAAGTGAGGTTGGACTTTTATTCTTCTTTTCCAGTTGCTGATTTAGGTGGGAAATAGAGCGTTTTAGGCAAAAGAAATCAGCTGGCGCCTGGGTAATAAAATAAGAGGTTTTGTAGGTAATCTAACGAATTATAGTTGATATCCCAGTAATTTTTGGGACCACGCCCGTCTCCTCTGAAGTTTAGCCGCGGACATAGATTGACAACTGGGACAATCTTACTTTATTCACTTATAACTCCCCCTTGGTAAGTATTACGGTTAAGGGGAGGTTATAATACCTTCCCGTCCTTGCGGCTCGAGAAGGGCTGAAGTTACTGAGCCACTCCACCAACTTCAAGGTCATGCAGCTCCTAGGAGTGGAACCTAACCTAACCTAACCTTGTCGGTGATCGACCAGCACCGCTGTGACGACTGCATAGCCTTTACCGCCGTGCGGGCCGATCATTGCCAAATTGTACAGGGTGGTTGGAAATGCATATACACACGCGAAGTGGAGCCAGGCAACCTTGATTATCTGCCACCACTTCGCAGTGTGAGACTCTCCTGGTGGACCTACTCACTAAACCTTCCACCCTGTGTTTACCGTCCATGCTACCGGAACCGCATGGGAGCATATCTTCGGTTGCGCACGGTTTTTGTTTTAGTTGTTGGTTGCTGTTGTTTATGTACACTATTCACATTATCCTATCCTAACTTATATTATTTGTCCTATCTTGTATTGATGATGGTGCTTATATATTGTCTTGTCTTGGCTGGGTGGTTTACATACATTATCTCAACTTATCTGTGCCGCCTGTCTAGCCCGCTCGTTATCCTCCTTACTTTCCATTATCCCTGTTACATGCGCAATAATGGCTTGGTATTTACCTCTCGAGCTGGTGATTTCTCCCAGGAAATTGGCCGGTGTCAATACAGTACCTATCCTGTGTTGTAGGTCATTTCTTTGCTGTTGAAACCTTGGGCAGTCGATTATAGTGTGCCTGGCATCGTCTACCTGTGCCTGGCAGTATTCGCAGAGAGGGTTGTCCTCCTTGCCGATTTTGTATGTATAGCTTTTGAAGCTCCCGTGGCCTGTAAGGAATTGAGTCATGTGATAATTTAGGACTCGGAAGTGGCATTTCACCCATTTATCAATATTTGGCAACAGTTCTCGTGTCCATGCTCCCTTTATCGAGTTGTCCCGTTCCTCTTGCCATTGACGAATGGTTTCGGCTCTTTCCTGTTGCTAATTCATCAGGGGGTCGCCCGATTCGTGTATTCTCGTACGCTCGTAAGCTAACAGGTGTATGGGGTCCTCGCCACAGACCACCTGTACTGCCTCAGTCGATACTGTTTTGTATGAGCACGCTACGCGTAGCAAGGCTCTTCTCTGGTTCTTTGCTAGTTTGCCCCTCACGCTTGCGAACTTTAATGCCCCATTCCAAACGGGAGCACCGTATAGGAGGATCGAGTTAACTACTCCTAACAAGACTCTTCTCTTCAGGTGTTGGGACCTCCGATGCTGGGGAGAATATTTGTGAGCGCTGACAGCCTTGCTTCGGCCTTACTACATATTTGGGTTACGTGGTGCGTGAACCTCAACCTGTGGTCTAGGTGGATACCAAGATATTTGAAGGTTTTCGTGGGGGTTATTATCGTATTATTCAGTCTAAATTGGATGAAACTTCTGTCCATGGGGCCTTTGGTTCGGATAGTTGAAGGCATCTTCCATCCATTGTTGGACCTTCGGCAACGTCTGGTTTACAATCAGGGTCAGACTGTACGACTTAACACTCCCCACAAAAATAGCCGGATCGTCCGCAAAAGCCACCATCGATACACATTTACTAGTTTTAAGCCTTAGCAGGTCGTCATAAAGTATGTTCCAGAGAATTGAGCCCAATACTGAACCTTGTGGAACGCCAGCAGTCATCCTCATTTTTTTCTCCGACGACACTATAATTTCTCGATCTGTGAGGTAATTTTTTATGAGATCAATCATACAGGTGGACAAGTTTTTATTTTCTGCAGCATTCACTATGTGCGGCCAGGAAGCCGAGTTAAATGCATTCTTGATGTCAAGTGCAACTACCACTCCCCAGTGCTTCTTACAGTCTCCGATTTTTTTGGTTAGTAGTTTTGCAGCTATAATGGTCGAGTGTCCTTTACGGAAGCCAAATTGATTTGCAGAGATGCAGTCTCCAGCCTCCAGCTATTTCTCCATCCTAGCCTTTATAATACTTTCGTATAATTTCCCTACACAATCTAACAGGAAGATTGGCCTGTATGAGGTGGGCTGTTCTGCCGGCTTTTCCTTTTTCCATATTAGGATGAGGGCCGCCGCTACCTTGAATATTTTCGGAAATAATTGTCTCTGCAAGAGGGAGTTGAAGGCGTTCAGAAATAGTTCGGGCTTGTACTGAACTGCATTAATCAGCATCTCGGGAGTGATTTGTTCCGGCCCTGGGGCCTTCCCAGTCACTATTCTACCTACAGCCGCTTTTAGCTCGTCATTTGTCAGTTCTGGCACATTAGTAAAGGAGCTGGTGGTGAAATCGCCGGGATTTTTTTGGGGTTAAAGGGCCTCTGCTGCTTCCCATTGTTTTTCCTTAGACAGTCCAAATGGCGCGATTGCTCGTAGGCCTTTCATAGCAATCCTATATCCGTCTCCCCATATGTCAAGTTTTTCGACCAGATTCATCTATAACCTCTTTTTTGATTCAAGTTTAGTTGGTTTCTTTTTAATTTGTAGGTAACTCGGTACTGTTCTACATCCTTGCCGTTCTTGTTGGCTCTGGTAAGGACTCTTTTTACACTTACAGCCTTCTTTCTAGCCAATGCAAACTCCGGGGTCCACCGATAGGGGTACTTATCGCCTGTGCTGACAGTTTTCTCGATGGCTTTCCCCAACGCTTCTTTTATGTCTTCTATCGTAGCATTGCTTTCTAGGCCATCAAGTGATTTGCGTAAGGCTTCCTCCGTGGCTGTGTGGCTAGTTCTCATGCTCGGTGTAATTTTCCCCTTACCTATACTAAATATTATGGGCTTATGATGTGTGAATAAGCTTGTGTCCAGTATTTTCTAACTTCTTTGTAGAGGTCTTTGGTTACCAGCGTTATGTCGATATGCGAGAAGCTGTTTCCCCTAACCAACGTTGGGCTACCATCATTAAGGCATATTAGATCTTGCGATTCTATTCTCTCGCTCCATATTTCACCTCTATTATCGCATGCTGGCGATCCCCACAGCGGCGATTTCGCATTAATGTCTCCTAAAATGATCGTCCTATGCCGTGCTTGGGAGAGATGCGTGAAGATCTCGTCCACAATTTCAGCGTATCTATTAATGTTGACGCTTGGTGGGATGTAGCAAGAAATTAGAGTAAATTTCTCCATACAGACTATAATGAATCCCTCGCATTTCTTACAGCTGTTGACCCTAACTTTATTGCTGTTAAAGTGGATCGCCACGTCTACATTGTCGTCGGTTAGCCATCTTCCCAAGCTCGTGATCCTCTTGTTAGGTTCGCATACTACCATTAAATCAGCGCTTTTTTCGGAGGCCATAGCAAACAGGAGATCGTAAGCGACTCGCTCCCTACCTACGTTTATTTGTATGACTGTGAATGTTAATGGTTTGTTTCGGCCATTGGCTGGCAGACGTCAACCTTGTTGCTCTCCTCGGGTATAACTCTTTCTGTGGCAGATGTAGGGAAAACGTCATCGTCTGTATATGTGGATAGCGGCCCGACGCGTCGAGTTAACCCACTGTATGGGTTTCTGTACTTTTCTTTTGCCCTTGCTACTTTTAACACTTCCTTAAACTTGGGGCATCCCATGCTACCCATCCTATGGTTTTCTTTACAAAGGACACATGTTACCTCTCCACTACACACTTTTAGGTCGTGTCCTAGTTTGCCACATCGGTAGCAGGCTTCTTTCCTTTCTGGGCCATTACATTGTGTGGACGGGTGGGTGTACTCCCAGCATCTGGAGCATCTTGCTACATTCACCCTCTTTTCCAATTGGCATCTCACCATCCCCACCCTGCTATGGCTGTGGGTTAGGAGTGTGTCCGCAACCTTTAGGGGCAGTACCACTGTGGTAGCTTGCGTGTTACCGCACATTGGTCTTGATGCCGCGATCTTATAAGACTCTTCCCATGGTCCTATGATTTTCTCAAGAGCCTCAATTATCTCTTAATCATTTGCATATTCTGCCATGCCCCGTATGTGGATTGCTGTGGTGTTTTCCATTCCTAGCTGCACTGTCTTGATTCCCCCTTCAGCCGTTACTGTAGCTGCTCTGATGGTTTTTATTGCCACATTGTCTTTTTTCATGGTGATCAGTATTTTTCCGTCTTTGGTACTACGGAAGGACCGTATTGCCTCCGACGATCCAGTGTTCTTGATCGCGCTCTTGACGTTATTCAAGATTTCCTTGTATTCTGTGCCTTTTTTTGATACAATTATACCATAGGTCGTCCGCTCTTTTTTATTATTTGTGTATATATCCACAGATGATTGCGTGTCTCTAAAAACTGCCTCATACATTTTCCTCAGCGTACCTACTGTCATGCAGTTGACATGGTGGATCGCTATATTGCCGCCGTTGCCGACCTCTTCTCTGACTAGTAGGAGTTTATTCCATAGGTCTTCTATGGTTCCAATATGTTGTATTTTAATAACTCTCTTGGTTGCTCCCGGTCCTGCTCTGGACTTGAGTATAGTTCTTTGTTCGAGGACCTCGAAAGGCTCCTTGTTACCACCTAATTCAGGATATTTTTCCTTAAAAATCTTTTGTATGCTTCCAGTCATTTCCGGGTCGGTGGGTTCAACTAGTACAACTTTCGTTGTATCGTCGCTGGTGTTAATGGGGTTGCCGACTATGATATTTGTCCGTTTATATAAGCTGCCACTCCAGTTAGTGTCCGCCACTTTGTTCCATTCCGCGAAAGTATTAATATCCTCAATCTGGGTTACTATTTCTGTTGCTACCCCTGCATGCCATGGGTCCGTTTGGGTAGACATTTCGGCCGTTTCCTTCCGTGCAGTTTTATCTGTAATGTCTGTCTGGGTGCTAATTTCTTTCTCGATTTTCTTACGGGTTCATATCGGTGTTTGTTTAGCCATTTTACCACTAAGTCTTTCTTAAAATTCCCTGCGTTTTTTGCAAATTTCTGGGTCAGATCTTTAATCTTGAGATGTGTGTTGGGTATTTCAGATATCAATCTTTGTAGATCTCCTACTAGTTTCGTATAGGTCTCTAGCCCATCCATGAGGGTAAAAAATTCCACACACTCTCTCTTTTTATATAGCGTTTCCGCTTCCGAAGACGATAGATTCGCTTTTCTTTTTGTCCCACTAGTTTTTTGATCTTTGTTCCAGCTAGCTGGGAGGGAATTTTTCCTTGTCCTCCCCTGCTCTGTGTCTGCTCTTCCCTGGTTTTTCGAACCGCCCGGGTCTCCCTCGGTTATGTCGATAACTTCAACATTTGGTTTATACTTGTAACTTATATTAGTTCCCACGACTAGGGTAGATTTATTGTCCGACGGGGCAGTGCTCCCTTACCCCGCTAAGGCTAGAAAACCCCTCCAGTTTGCCACTTCCATCGGGCATCGCTCAAGACACGCCTACAATCCCCGATGCCATGCATCCCATCGGCGCGATGGTGCTACACCTTAGGATTGGGGGGATTTTTTCAGCTGGTTTTCTCCATCTGGTTTCTTCTGTTTGGGTTACCATACCATAGCCGAGAGGTTTCCGTTTTACGGAGCCGGGAACTCGCCGTTCGCCCTCCGTATCTGGTCAGTGTGTTCGGATGTAACTTGGGCGTGTTGGATCTTCTACTGGCATTTGTTGGTGCTACCTACTTGACATCGGCAGCCCCGCCAGTGCCCCACTGACCATTTCTTGAGCTGTTTCTTGGCTTCGCTCTTTCCTCCCCGTCCTTACGGCTCGAGGAAGGAATAAGTTACTGGGCCACTACACCAACAACAAAGTCTTACAGCTCCTAGGAGGGGAACCTTTTTTTGTTGCGGGGGTGGAAAATCTTCAAAAAGACCACCTGGGAAGAGGGCCCAGGCGTGCGGATTCAACCTAGAGTGTCGCCACTCCAGATCGCCTACCAGCTAAAAACCACCCCCTTAACCCATCTGTCCAACCTCCAGCACCCTTGGAACCGTTCTCAGCGAACATAACTTCAAGGGTGCTGGTGTGTTTAAGCAGCTAGTATCTCATCTGCATTTTGCCTTCTGTTTCTTTCGCCTTCATGATTCTGGTGACAACCTAAATCATTTGCCCGTATATGTGCCTGTCATTCATGGCTATTCCCATGAATTCCTCAGGTTCCGGAATTTCCTTACCGTAAATCACCCGGAGGCAACATCTATCATATCATGTTCAAATTTGGGTCATTCTCACACGACATGCTGCGGGTCGTCCACCACCCCACATTCCGAGCACCGTTCATCCACGGTTTTTCTAATGGCTATGGTGTACCTCCCGAATGAACCATATCCCGTAAGGAATTGGTTGAAAAAGTAGTCTGCTCTTTTATGTTTACACTTAAACCACACTTTAACCCTCGGAATTAATGTTCGGGTCCATGCCGCCTTACCCGTCTCCTCCTCCCATTCCTTTTGCCATATCGACAGACTTCCCTTCCTTTTCCACATGAAGCATCCCTTCGTCCTCCCTACTACACCCGTTTAAAAATATTCTTGCCCTCTCCTCTGCAAGTATATGTATCGGTATCACCCCTGCTATGATTTGCAAAGCTATGGTCGACACTGCTCTATACGTCGAACACACTCTAATCAACGGCTTCCTTTGCGCCCATGTGATTAGTTCCTTATATCTTCCTTTTTCCAGGACTTGGTACCACACGGGTGCCCCATATAGAAGAATAGAATGTATCGATTCTAACATTACGTGTCTCTTAAGCATTCCGGGTCCCCCAATGTTCGGCATTATCCTACAGAGTGCCGACGTCCTCTCTTCTGCTCTCAGCACCACCGACCGAATATGTTGCCCAAAGGCCAACCTATCATCCAGGGTCACCCCCAGATATTTAACTGCCCTTTGAGGCACTATCTCCCTGCCCTCCAGACTAAACTTGATTCTCTCTATATTCCTGGGTCCCTTCAGAATAATCGCCTCGGTCTTCTCCTATGCCAGGTTTAAATCGTTATTTCCTAGCCATTTCACAATTTTCCTTATAACTCTATCCCCTTTCTCCATCAAGGAGTGTTTGAGGTCATCCTCCACCACTACCGCCAAATCATCTGCGTACGCAACGATACTGGTTTCGGCCCCAACCCCAATCTGCAGGACCCCATCATATAGGGTATTCCACATAAGTGGCCCCAGTACAGAACCCTGTGGAACTCCCGCCGACAGGTCCATGCCTCTGCCATTTGTTACCTTGATGACCCTATTTTCTAGATACTGTTCGATGATATTTATCAGGTATCCTGGTAACCTCTCCATGATTAGGTCCCAATTGGCCCTATTAAAGGCGTTCTTAATATCCAAAAGGATCATAGCCACGTATCGCCTTTTACTGTTGGTAGCCAATCCTGTGATTTTTTTAATTGCGTCGATGGCTGATCTTCCTTTCCTGAAACCGAACTGGTTTCCTGCCATGGCTCCACAGGTTTCCACTGCCTCCTTCATCCTTATCTTGATTAAAGCTTCGTACACCTTCGCAAGTATATTTAGCAGGCAAATGGGCCTGTAGGACGCCGGCAGATCCAGCTGCTTTACAGGTTTCAGCAACAGTACCAGGTTGGCCTCTTTCCATACAACTGGGAACTTTTGTTCCTTCAGCAACCCGTTTAGCATCCCAAGTAGGATTTGTGGGTTTGTTTGTGCCAGGATTTTAACCCCTTCCGGTGGTGGTCTATCCGTCCCTGGGGACTTCTCTGTTTTCAAATTCCCCACTGCGATCTCTATTTCTATTTCTGTAAACGGGGGGCCGTTGGGTTCCTGGTTCCTTATTCTTCTTCTATCTATCTTCTTAGGAAATAGAAGCTCCGCTGCTTCCCATCTTAGATCCTCGGATATTTTAAAAAGCGGCACAATATTCAGACCCTTTATGACGATTTTATATGCTTCACCCCAGATGTCATTTTCCAGGGCGTTGCATATTGCCTGCCACTTCGTTTTCTTGGATCTATTTATTGCATTATTTAAGTCTTTTTCTCCCCCTTCATCTCTTTTTTTATTTCTTCTTCCCCCTTGCTTCTTCTGGTCTTTATGCACCTCTCCCTTCGTTCCTTCATCTCCTCATTCCACCAATAGGGTTCCCCCCTTTTCCTCTTCCTTTTTCTAACTGATCTCCTGTACGCTTTGAGAATGGCCCGGTACGTATCCCTGAAATTACCACTTTAAATTCTCCCAATTTCCCTCCTAAATTCCCCTTTACCCATAAACTCCTCCGTGCGTCCTTGTGCTCTAATTGTTTTTTTTAGCCCTATCTCATAATATATGAACTTATGGTGTGTAAATATATGTTCATCCAGTACGTCCCATTTACTGATTTTTGGAGTCAATCCCGCGCCCGCCAGGGTCACGTCAATATGACTACATGACATGCCCCTTTCGAAGGTTGGCTTGCCATTATTGAGGACCTGTACATTACACTGAGCTATCCACTCATCCCAATACTCCCACTTTTGATCGGGATTTTGCGCTCCCCATTGAATCGATTTTGCGTTCACGTCTCCGGCTATAATTATGTTGCTATTCCCCATAGCTACCCGCATAATCTCGTCCACCATTCTTTTATGTTCCGCTATCCTTATGTTGGGCGAAATGTAACACGAGAGGAGTCTCATTTTCTTGCATTCTGCCATTATGTATCCCTTCTTAGGTGTGACCTTTATCACCTCTATATTCTTGTTGATCAACATAATCGCTACATCTTTCTTATTATTAACAACCCATCCCCCACTGGAAATAATTTTCCTGTTGGGTTCTGGGATAATAAGCAGATCCACGCCTAAGAGCTTGGCCTTTGCATGTACCAGATCATGTGCAGCTGTAGCTCTGCCTAAATTGATCTGCAATACCTTTAGCCCATTTTGTTGCTTAATGCTTGGCGTTTTATCTTCGTACCCAGGAAGATAGTTTCTTCCGGTATGGAATACCATTTCCTACATTAAGAAAAATAAAGCAATTTAATAAAATATACGCACACAGACAATCAAGGATAAAATCGGGTATAAAAAGCCCTACGTAAAATTTAAGAATTAAGGTTAGAAACAGGACTCTGCGCTTTATAGTAGATGGACCCCCAACGTTTGGCATAATCCTTGCCAGTGCCGTGACCTTTTCTTCAGCCTTTTTGCATGCATATTTTACATGTCCAGTAAATCTAAGCCTGTCGTCGACTTAAATACCAAGATACCTTATAATTGCTTCTCCATGCAAATAAAATCTAATGTGGCCCCTGTCTCTAGGCCCTTTCAACACCACACATTCCGTCTTATGAGCTGCTAGCCTTAGGCTATGACTTACCATCAACTTACTAACTAAGTGTAACGTTGGATTTCCAGTATCTTGGAGCGTTAGTGAGTTGTCCGCCTCGATGTATAATGCCAGATCATCAGCAAAAGCAATAAGCATGACGTCTTTATTAACTTTCATGCGCAATAAGTCATCATATAGGATATTCCACACGGTGGGCCCTAAAACCGAACCCTGTGGAACCCCAGCTGAAATAGCCATCGTCTTACCCTTGTGTACTATCACCTCACGATCTGAAAGATAACACATGATAATATTAATTAAATACTGCGAAAGTCCTCTTCTCTCCATGGCTTCAATGATCAGTGGCCATGACGCAAAATTAAACGCATTTTCCACATCCAGAGTGATGAGAACCGCCCATGCTTTTTTGCATCCTTTTCTCTTCTCAGCTACGGCTTGCACCGCCATCAGCGGGGATTTTCCCTTTCTGAAGCCATACTGGTTTGTAGACAATGCATCCTTCTCTTCTATTTCGGTCCCGATTCTCATTTTTATTACCCTCTCTAGCAGTTTACCTACGCAATTCAGCAAGCATATAGGTCTGTACGATGACAGATCATCAAGAGGTTTGCCTTTCTTCCAGATGAGAGTAAGAGCCGCAACTTTCAATTGTTTTGGAAACTCTTGCTTAGTCATAAGCTCATTTATAGCTCCCACGAATACTTCAGGTGCCTGCTTCACTGCTTCCTGGAGTATTTCAGGGGTGATCCGGTCCGGCCGCTTTTCCCGTCGCTATCTTGTTTGTGGCCATATAGATTTCGTCAACCGTTACCTTTTGTGTAACCGGTACCGGAGAGACTATAAAATTTCTCATACCTTTCTCAGGAAAAAGCCTTTCAGCGACCGCCCATTTTTTCTCGTCTGTTATGTTAATTATAATTATATGATGTGATTACATTCAGACCTTTCATTGTAATACGGTATAATACGTTCTCATTCAATCTATTCAACAGATCCTTCCACATATTCTCCTTATCATCCAGGATACATTTTCTCAGTTCCTTCTTGGCCATCCGAAGCTTTTGATCTAGTTCGGCTCTTCCCTGGTTGCCCATTGCCCTTGTTACCTCTCTTCTGACTCTTAACGCCTTTTCTCTCGCCACCATAATACTGTCATTCCACCAATATGGATATCTGTTATTACCCTTCTTCCGTACCACTCTCGATTTTCTGATCGCAGTTGTGATAGCACCAAGATCCGCTCCTTGTGGTAGATCAGCAAGCTCCTTTTCCAGCTTATTTTGGTCGAGAATTTCCGTTCTTTTACAGGAGTAATTCACTATAGACCTATCTCCAAATTCCATCATAATCGCTCTATGGTGCGTAAAGACGTTGGTCTCTAACACCTCCCATTTATGAATACTATGTTCTACTATCCGTACCTCTGTTTACCCTGAATATGACCTCAAAGGTGGCTTTGTTGGACGTAATTTTTTGGATAATATTTCCCGGTGTCATATTTCCTACTGCCAGATTCGTCTCCATCCTCGGCTGGTCCCATCTAGTGCAATAAAAAATAGTATGCTCAGGATCATCTCTAATGTCGATGCAGTAAATACAGTGGTCCGTTATGGTTTTCCCGATTTTTTTGGTGAAAGATCCAAAAGTCCCATGTCCTGTTAGCGCCTGCGTCACAAAGCTCTTCTAAAATTGCAACCCTCCCATTCTTCTATATTTTTTATCACTTTTTTTGTCCATGTCGCTCCAGTATGCATTGCCCGCCTTTTCTGCCATTCCTAAAGTGTTCTAACCCGTTCCTCCCTTCTTGCGTGGTTTGCTATTCCTCCCCCTCTATTGTGTAGCCTGTCTCTTTCCAACACCAATAAATCCATGGGTGGTATCCCGGTGACCACCTGTATCGCTGCCGCAGACACCGTTCTGTATGCGAATCCCAGTCTCAATAGCATCGTGCGTTGTGTTCTATTCAGCAACTGTTTGTACCTATCAATCTACACCATTTCTTTCCAGATACTAGCTGCATAGAGTACTGTGGATTGTACCACTCCATACAGCACGGCCTTCTTCCGGCTTGACGGCCCTCCTACGTTACTCAGTAATTCCCCTATCGCCCGTATTTTATCCTTAGATTTTTCACACACCATATTAATATGAGGACCCATGTATGAACCCATAAGTACTCCAAGATATTTTAAAGTTTTTTGTGGCGCTATAATATTTTCCTCAACTTCGAACTGGACTTCATTTCTGTTCCTAGAACCCTTAAGAATACCACTTACCGTCTTTTCTTTACCCATGGCCAGGTGGTTGCTAGATATCCAGTGACTTACTGTTGCGAGCGCCTCGTTTGTTTTATATATCAAATCCGCTCTGTCCTCTGCCTCTGTTCGCATCTAGCATTTGAAGAGAATAGACGTTTATTATATTCTGTTAAAGCAAAGTGGTGCAGTGTTTACTGCCCCAAAAGGTGTCCAGTGCGCGAAGTCTCAAACGACTTCTACGGAAGCCCTGAGGAGCCCCGAGTACAACGCCGTTTACCGGACGACGCTACGACGCTCCAAACCGGAGATATAAGCCTTTTAAACCCAATAAGGTATTAGGAGCGCAAAAAATAAAAGAGGTAAATTTTTATTAAATTAATTTTGTCAACTATTTCTGGACTGGAATTTTGATAGTGAAATCTACGGACTTGGAAAAATTTTGATTTTGTATCCTTTACGGACTTTTTGGCGCCCCCGCAAAAATTTGGCGCCTCCGCCAAAAATCTTAAAATTTATATACCTCCGAGCGCAGTTGAGCTAGGACAGTAGAACAAAGACGAACGTGGACTCAGTAACCTAACCAAGACTCTCTATAGGAAGACCGCCTACTAGAGACCGTGCTATGAGCGTAGGGGACATTGTACGAGACTAGAAGGACCTCAAGAGAACACGTGAGACGACGATGATTCCATGGACGAAAAGGACACAAAAACAACTACGAAAAAGACCAGGAGGAACATAAAAGACATCGCCGTAGACAATAATCAAAAATTTAGAGAACTGAAAAATATTATTACATTGGCAGTCTCAAGGACCACACCCGAGGGTAAGGGCAAGATTTCTTTCACATTGAAGGACAAGGCGACAGTTATTGAGGCAGCAGATCAGATGATAGGGATGTACCACGAGATGATGACGCACTTGTTTGTTCAAGAGAACGAAATTAGTGATCTTAAGTCGGAGATCATCAACACCGCTAAGGCCCAGACTTCAAAAGAATTACTCGAATTAAAACAAGCATTGTCACAAGCTAAATCATCGAGCCCTAAAGAAATGCAGACCACAACAGACCCACCGACGAGTACTGTCAATTCGTCAGAGACCCTCCAATCAGAGTTTCTGGCGTTACCTTTGAAAAAGACCTACGCCCAAATAAGCATCAAGACGCCAACAGAACCCAAGCCTCAGCCTACATGGACCTCACCGACAACCAAAGAAAGACAATACAACACCATGGTCAAACTGAAGGAAGGAGAATCGGGACGTACTATGGAGACCCTGAAAACGATCATAAAACCAACAGACCTTCAAAACGTAATTGTAAGAAGGACAAGGGATCCAAACACGGTTATTTTGACAACGAAAGATGCAAACAGGCACAAGGAGATGCTGGCAAAAACTACGAATTACAGCAAATTACATACCAGAGACGCAACCAAGACACGGGACCCTGTCATCATTCTGACCGGAATACCTAGGGGACAAACGGAAGATATTCTTAAGGAAGAAATCATGGCGCAAAATGAGGAATTAGCACTGAAACACCCCGACGAGATAGCAAAGCTGAAGATCCTCACGGCCAAACAGTGCAGAAACCCGTGGAAGGAGAACGTATTGGTTGAAGGCCCAGCTGAACTATTGAAAGACATACTTAAACAGGGTTACATCTACTATGATCTGACAAAAATATATGTTGAAGAGTACATGAGGGTTACGATGTGCTACCGCTGCTGCAGGTATGGTCACGTAGCAAAATATTGCGTGGAAAAAGACCCCATTTGCCTCAGATGCGGCAAGAAACATGACACCAGCTCTTGTAATGTGGACACCTACACGACTGCATAAATTGTGAAACTATGAGGTTGACGCCCAGAAGACACCAGGCACGAGATCCTAACTGCCCAATTTATAAAAAGAAGCTGGAAGAAACGAGACGTCAAACACAATACTACTGACCAAAAACACAAAACACATCAGCCAACAGTAAACACTCTACACGCCAACACACACACACACACACACACACACACACACACACCACTTAAACAACAGCAACACTACACCGTTACAACAAACACCTACACAACCATGTACAACATCCTACAATTTAACGCAGGACGAGGGATCCAAGCCACCGAACAACTGCTACATAAACTAGCTTCTGATAACTTTGACATTGCACTTATACAGGAACCAGGCAAAAATTTGGTGTACACACAACTTTACAACACCTTCTCACTAGACGGAATCTCCAAAGCTCCCATTCTCGTCAGCAACAAACACGTACACAACACTACACTTATCAGACAAAGAACGGACAAAAACACAACGACAACACACTTAAATATGGGCACAGATAAAATTACAATAACCAACATTTACGACGAACCCGGGGGTAATACGAACGCAAGCGATGACAGGGGACAAGACATCATGGACTAGACAACACAAAACGACCTCTACATACATAACACACACGACAGTCCTCCAACTTTCCTCTCTAACAGGGGGAGAAGCTGGATCGACCTTACCAATACAAAGCACATAACATTAAACAACTGGACAGTATCAGACGAAGAAACTCTTAGCGACCACCAGTACATCACATACACTATTGGAAACAAAACACTAACTGAAACCTGCCGTCGCTCGCCTTGACTCAATATAAACAATATAAATGTGGGAAGACTAAGGGAACTGGCCTGCTGTGGGAGTCTCAGACCAACAAATACACGACATAACAAACCACATTACACAACTCATGACCAAGTCTACACTCACAAAACGCAAACACAATAAGACAAACCAAATTTGGTGGAATGAAAACCTTGACACTCAAAAGAAACACACTAACACTCTCCGGAAGAAATTTCAGAGAGAACACGACCCGCTGAGAAGAGCGAGAGCAGAGGAGGAGTACGTTACACAAAGACGCAAATATAAAACACTAATAAAACAAACAAAACAAAACTCAATAAGGTCATTCTTAACAGTAAACGATCCAGACAACCTTTGGGAGGTCGCTTATAACATAATTAGGGGCAAACACAAAATACACTAACAACACTAAAAAAGACGATGGGACTTGGACAATTTACAGAACAGGCACTATTCAGTACTTACACAGTAAATACTTCCCAAAAGACAACACGCACAACGACACAGACATACACACAGAATTCAGACAACGCATTAACGACGCAAGCACAGGTTCCGACGACTGCGCATTCACACAAGACGAAATCACAATGACACTCAAAAACATGAAACACAGAAAAGCTACAACTACTGACGGCATCAGCAAAGAAGTCCTGCAAATCATCCACGACGAACACCCGCAATTCCTCACCAGCCTGTACAACCTTTGCTTACAAACAGGAATCTTTCCCGAGAGGTGGAAGAGGGCGGATATGGTGTGGCTACCCAAAAAGGATGGGGGCAAACGGCCGATCTGCCTTCTCCCGGCTCTTGGTAAAGTCCTCGACAAATTGACATCTAAACGTTTGACACACTACCTCGAAACACACAACAAACTCAATGACAAACAACACCGCTTTAGACAAGGACACTCAACTATAGACGCCATTACACAAGTCACTAACACAATCACATTAAACAAGAACAGAAAACTACACACAGTAATCATCACACTCGACTTACAGAACGCTTTTAACACGGCTTGGATACCTACAATAATACATGCATTAAACACATTAAATACACCAGAGAACATCAAGACACTGTACAATACACAAATACAGACAGAAGACACAACAGAACGTGGCTGCCCTCAAGGGTCGAGCCTTGGGCCCATACTCTGGCTTATCCTCATGGAGAGCTGGTTCACGACCTTACACGACAGTGAACAAACAGACGACAACGACCTGATCTCTCCATGGTTTGCACCAGCGCTGAAGGCCCCGAAATCGGGCTATCATTACGCCTCACAATTTTGCCACCCAACGAAAATCTTGAAGCCTCTACTTCCTCACCTATTTCCCAGGTACTTAGTTTCCCTTTATTTCTTCTTTTTCCTTTTCCGTTCCCCATTTCCTCGAATCCCGTCTGTACCGTCTCTTTGTCCTTGTCCTTTTTTCCCTTTCCGTCATCAATGTTGCTATTTGCATTTGGTTTATTTGGATCCATGTAGTTCCCACCAGTAGAGTCGAAATGAATGTCCGCCCTCACCCCGCTAATGCTGGGAGGCTGGGAGGTCGCCAGATATCCCAGAGGCACCGTTTCTGACTGCGTTTCGTGTAGCCATTCATACGTGGTCACGGTAGCTAACAACGAGGATTACGGGTTCTTTTTTCAAGGTTTACTCCTCTAGGCTTTTGTCACGGTTGCCTCCGGACGCAGGTTTGCCAACGGGCGAACCCACATAGCTGCATCTCCTATGTGCGGCCTTAAAAATTGATTGATAATCTGGGGGGTAAGTGGGGGTGTTCCATAAAGAAGGAGAAGAAGTGTGGTGAGTGGAAAAGAGAGAGCAGAGAAAGAAGGAAAGAAGTTTAATGAGATGGATGGCAGAAGATAGAGAAAATAAGAAAGACAGACGGCAATCCAAAGTACAAGAGAAAGTCTATTGTATTAATATGAAGAAGTAGAAGAAGAGAGAGAAAACAAGAGATTGAAGGGTTAGTTAGAGTAGATAGGACATGATAGTCCTGAAGATGGTAGTTCTACCTCCCCTTAACTGATTATGAGATGCTCAGCGAGGACGGGGAGGGTATTTCATGCTCTTGGAAGCCTCGATCAGTTGTCCCTCTACTATTATGCTAAAGGACCCTATACTTCTTGGGCCTTTTACCACCATTACCTCCATTTTCTGAGGGGCAATCTGCAGCCCTTTACTTCTTGTTCATTTTATGGCGTGAGAAATAGTTCTCTCTGTTCTCTTCTTGACTTCTATTTCGTCATTCCCTTCCACTACGTATATGAGGTCGTCGACATACGCTACTGCAGTAACCTCCCGATCGTACGGTAGCCTCAGTACTCCGTCGTATAAGATGTTCCACAGTACCGGTCCCATGACCTAGCCCTGCGGGACACCCATACAGCATTTGTGATTTACTATCCCGGATTTTATTATTCTCTTTTCAAAATAGCTTTCTACGCAGTTCATCATGTAGCTGCTTATTCCTCCCTCGAGCATTTGTTTTATTATGTGTTCCCATTTTGCAGTGTTGAATGCTTTTCTTATGTCTATTGTGGTCAAAAGGCCCCATTTGGATTTCATCTCCTTTATCTTATTCTTGATGGAAGGCATAGCGGTTACTGTAGATAATTTACTTCTAAAACCGTGTTGGTGTTCTGATATCAATTTTATTTTTTATCAATTTGCTTATTTAGTCTATTGACAATCATGCGCTCATATAATTTTCCAAAAGTGTTTAGTAAGCATATGGGTATGTAACTAGATGGTGTTGCTGGGTCTTTGCCTGCTTTTGGGAGTAGTACCACCCTCGCGATCTTCCACTCCTCCGGAAATCTCTGTACTTCCAGCAATGAGTTAAGTTTGGCTAGGATTTGTTCCCGGACTGTTTGGTTTGCCAGCTTTAGGGCTTCCACCGTAAGGCCGCCTGGGGCTTTGCCATTTTTCATGCTTCGAATTGCTAAGTCAAGTTCTTCTTTGGTAAATCGTGCAGGTGCAACAAAAACAATCTTTCCTTGATAAATGACATTGACTATGGCCGGCCGATGCTCCCTAAATACTATAATTAATATTAACCTGAATTTAAATATTATTTCTAAGTTAGTGTCCTTTTGTCTTTAATGTCTTTTAAGGGATCACTACATCATCCCCTCTTGGAAGAGAAAAATTATCATTTTAATTTTTCGATAACACTTATACCTATAACTGTTTTTATGAATGTTTTTGTTTTGTCTTTGTTTACTAAACACTACTTGTTCGTTTATCAACACACTTCACTTATTTACAATTGTTTCCGCTCTTTGTATACAAACAATCGATTCTTATGAACAGTCTGTTGTTTTTTGTCTGGAGATGTAATCTCACAATTTACCCCCTTGACTCCCGTTATTTTAAACGGACCTAGATAATGTGAATCAAATTTGTTTCTTGCTTCATTTTTTAGAATAACTAATTCCCCTATTTTAAAATTTACGGGTGAAGAAACATTTTCGCTATTATTAACTCTACTTAATTTATTAAAAACTGTCTGGCCCTTTCATTAGCGTATTGTAATTTATATCTCAATTCATTATCATATTTTTCAAAATTGTAACACGAATCAATTTTTACGTTTAAAAATTCTGGCAAATTGGGTTTTCTCCCATATAATAACTCAAAAGGAGTGTATCCGTGATACGTATTTGGTGTTGTATTATAACAATATGCGAACATTCTTACAAACTCACACTAGTTATCCCTAGAATCTTTGATAAAATTTCTTATATATTCGTTAAATGTCCTATGTAATCTTTCGCAACTGCCTATTGTTTCGTGGTGGTATGCTGTTGAAAAATTATGTTTTATATTTAATAGTTCTGCTAAATTCTTCATTATTTCGTTCTTATATTCCGTCCCTTGATCTGTTCTTATTTCTTTCATCAATCCGTAATTTGGTATAAAGTTGTCGAAAATTGCTTTTGCTATTGTGTGTGCTTCTTTATTCTGAACTGGTATCATAACTGCGTACTTAGTTAATTCCGGCGGAGTCGAATTGTCTCCCAAAATAAAAATATTACCTGCTCTCAAAAAGGTGACGGTCGAATTGTCTCCCGGATGATTTTAATCCGTAATTAGCATAAGTACTTATAATACCTTAAAATCTAAACGTTGTTGCCAAATCGATCTTACTTATATCTTGACGAAATATTTGGAATGGTATTTCCTAATTTTGTTAAAATAAAACAGTACGTAGGAAATTATAATTATTTTATTATAATAAAACAAAGGAAAATATACAATGGTTTACTTATATATATATATATATATATATATATATATATATATATATATATACTTATATATTTCAAGACAATAATATTTACAAAAATGATATAAAAACTTTTTCACTCTACACACTTATAATACAAATTAGATTCTGCATTTAAAAGAAATATTTTTTAAAAATTGAAAATTGGTAATCCTGCCGTCTTGTAATTTTTCTAAATTATCTTCCAAGAACTTTTTTTTCATTAATACTTTTCGATCATATACTTTGACCACGGTATCAATACTTTGAAGCTTAATATAGGTATCTATTTGAAAATCTAGAAGAACTTTTATAAACTGGTTAAAATTTGGGTGTGTATTATAAAATGAAGCATTATAACGCGAATGAAAAGATTCGCATGCGTTTGTTGTCCTTTTTAAAGAAGAAGAGTTTTCAGCCCAAATGTTAGGAGGAAAGGTAGAAATTTCATCTATGTAAGTTTCAACTAAATAGTCATTAAATTTAATCACCCTCTCATCATCTGGTTGAATTGCAATGAGATCAAGAACAAAGCAATCGCCAACGTCTTCTGCTTTAAGGAATGGTAAACCAAAAATATAAGTAAGGTATTTAGTTATATCTGTTTCTAAATTGTCTTTTAACTGATACTCGGCAGAAAGTCCTAAACTTTGAATTTTTCTATACCAACTTTGACCTAGGTGAAATAGACATCCCTTAATTTCTGTTTTTGGAAAAATTTCGCGAATTGCTTTGTGTATTGCTAATTCAAAATCTGAAGTTTTTGGAAGAAAGTCGTGACCTGTTGTAGATAGATATATTTCTTTTAAATATTGTAAAGCTAATTTATACGATACTGTATTTTTATTTTTTAGAAGAAAGAAAACCAAAGGAATATAATGATTATTTTTAAAGCCATGAATGGTAAACAATTGTAAAAAAAATTTAGGGCAATAATCGAAAGTGCCATCAACATATAATTCACTTATTTCTTTTAGAGCAATAATATTTGTTTTACATGAAAACATGACTATATTATTTATTTCATCATTTTTAAGAATAAAATATTCGTCCCTATTAGTTTTTAAAGTAACAGAATTTAATAAACTATGAAATTCAACTATATTAGTTGGAAGTTTTGATGCAATTTTGGACCTAGCAGTATACATATTTTTTCTCATCCTTTCAACGTCATGAGTAGTAATAGTTTCACAATGGGATTCTCTTACCTCCTTTCTAATTAGGCCCATTGGTTTTGCCGAAATATCTTCTATTGCTTTAATTTTTACAGCATTGCTTAGAGTCTGCCTATTTAGAAGTTCTTCTGATAATTTCTCATGGTTGTGGCTTAAAGAAGATTCGATCACTTCTGGACGGTCCAATTTTGTTTTAACAAAAGCTTTGCACTGCGTTTTCCTGGACGCACAATGCCATTTTTTTAGAGTGTCTCTTGCTAATAATTTGTGGAATGAAAATTTAAACCCATCGATCACTAACAAATCTTTGCCTTTTTCACTTTTAATTATTGTAGCCTCCATTATACGTATAGTTTCACTGTACCACTTTTAACTATTCAACAACTTCGTAAACAAACTTTACAACCTCTGAAACTTGTGAAGAATATGTGAAATATGGTTTACTATTTTTAATACCACCCTTTATACGGCGAAGTAGGGAAAGTACCTACCTGTTTTTGGGTTTGTAAAATGTTGATGGATTAACTTAACATTCTTTTAATGTAAATTAAAGTAGATTTTAATGCAGATTATCACTAAAATAATCTAAGGAAATTTAATTAGTTATTTGTTAATGACAATTTAAACTGCAGGTTATCGTTACAAATAAATAAATGTAAGGATTATTTTCTCACTTTTCTATTTCAAGGTAGTTAAATGATTCTCATATCCTGAGAGACATTTTACAAAAAGAAAAAGGTATCAATAGTTCAACGTACTTTTAAAAATAAAAATTTTGATTTGGCAACAACGGTGTACTTTGTGAAAATTAATACCTTTTAATGTATATTACCTTGGGAGACAACTCGACCTATGATGGGAGACAATTCGACCTATAAAAAAACTACCTGCTCAAGACGGGAGACAACTCGTCCTTGCCCGTTAATTCGCATAATATCGTAATGCAATACCGATTTCCGTTGTTACTCTCTACAAACGGACCTATTGTGTCTATGTAAATAATATCAAACGGTTTTATAGATGTATCTGTTATAACAAATTTTTCTTTGTGACTGGGCTTTGCCTTATTCACTTGACATTTATGACAATTTTTTACGTCTTTCTCCATATTTTTCCACTTGAAATTTGCTCTTAGTTTCTTTAATAACCTATTATTTCCTACATGTCCCCCAAACATTGGATCATTGTGGTATCTTTCTAATATCTTTTGGATCTCTTCTTTCTGCTGTACCGTTTTTGGTACGTCGCATATACATACTTGAATACTTTTCAATCTTTGATTTCCTATTTCTATAAATTCTTCTACTGTGCACTTTTTAAATATATCATCATTTGTATATATTTTCATTCTTTTTACTTCATTTCTTACCGATAGCTCTTCAAGCTTTTCCAACGTTCGTCCTAGGTCGAAGTTGTGTAAACCGGTATTTAAGGCTTCACTAAATTTCAATTTGTTTTTGATCCGGATGCTCATCCTAAGTGAGATACGGTTATTTTCAAAGTGTAAAATTGGTAATTTATGTGCCTCAAGGTTATTTAAAACTTTTACTACTGCAGGTTTTTGTATTCTTACTTCTTTTGTTTCCACTTTATTCCTTTGATCCTTTGCTGTTTCAACGTTTTCTTTTTGCGTTTGTGCTCTTGTGATTGCCAAGACATGTGAATTATTTATGTATAAATCCTCAAGTTCTTCAATGGATATTCTCGATATGCTGTCCGCTCAATTTTCTATACCTTTCACATACTGTTTTTCAAAATCGTATTCTTCCAAATCGATTCTTATTCTCGTTAGTTTCGACGTTGGGTCTTTCATTGCAAATAAATGCGTTAGTGGCTTATGATCTGTTTTTACTATGAAATGTGGTGAACCATATAAATAACATTTAAAATGATTGATTCCCCAATGAATTGCTAATAATTCTTTTATGATGGTGGGTTTGTTAAGCTCGCTTTTCTTGAAGCTGCGTGATGCGAATGCGATGGGTAGGTCAATCCCTTCGTAATTTTGACTTAAAATTGCCGAACATGCGCTATTCGAAGCGTCTGTAGTTAATATGAATTGTCTATTAGAATCTGGATATTTTAAAATTCTTGGGTTGATTAATGCACTTTTTAAGACCTGAAATGCGTCTTCGCACTCTTGTGACCACTCGAATTTTACATTTTTCCTCGCTAACTTATTAAAAGGAATACATATTTCTGCAAAATTTTGAATGAACCTTCGGTAGTAATTGCAAAATGCAACAAATCTCTTGACTTCGTTGGCATTTTTTGGCACTGGGTAATGCTGAATGACTGAGTATTTTGCTTTATTTGATGAAACACCGTCCTTTGATAAATTGTGACCTAAATATGTGACTTCTCGCCTAAATAATTGACATTTTTGTGGATTTAATTTTAAATTAAATTTACGACATGCGTCAAATACTTTTTTTAGGTTGGCTAAGTGATGCTTCTCTGAAATTCCTATAACAACTATATCGTCCATATAAAGAAATGCTTTTTCCGGCGTGAGGCCTGAGAATGCTATTGACATCATTCGTGAAAAACTATTAGGGCTTATGTTTAACCCAAAAGGTAGTCTTGTGAATTGAAATGAGCCTTTTTCGGTACTGAACGAAGTGTATTTTCTAGAAGATTGTTGTAAAGGTATTTGATGAAAACCTGACATAAGATCTAAAACTGAAAACCATTTTGCTCTCCCTAATTGATCTAAAATTGCATCTATCCGCGGTAAAGGAAATTTATCTGTGACTATTTTCTTATTTAGCTGTCTAAAATCTATACAAAGTCTCCACGCCTTATCCTGATTCGACGATTTTTTTGGTACTAATAATACTGGACTATTATATTCTGATACTGAGGGTTCAATTATTCCCTGTGTTATAAGTTTTTCTATTTGGCTATTTAATTCTGTTGATTGTGAATGTGGTGTTCGATAATTTTTTATGTATATCGGTGTATCATCCTTTACTGCTATCTTTTGTTCATAGAAGTTGTTGTGTGTTAGTATATCGTTCTTCAAAGCGAATATATCCTCGTAATTTTCACACAGTTTCGTTAAATCGTTTCTTACATATTCCGGTACTTCTAAATTTAATGCTTTCCTTAATTCTTTCATTCTATTACTACTCTCAGTCTTAATTGTGTATATATCGAATAAATCTAAATCTAAAGTTTCAATATTCTTAGTTTTTACTGAAATACTTTCATAATTTGTATTTAAAATTCTAACGTACGGGTTTTTCCCTGATATTATGGATCTGGCTACAAATACTCCTGGTGCTATTTCTTGTTGCTCTACTATTGTATCCTTTCTCAAATTCCTGAAGTTCTCTATTAGCCTGTATACCTCACATCTAGGTGGTATTGCTAAAGTATCGTATTCTGGATTACCAAAAATTTGTATGGTTTCTGGATTGTTAGACTTGCAATTTATATGTAATTCTGATTGTGAATAATCTAATACACAATTATTTTTTGTCATGAAGTCTCTTCCTATCAGTCCATTTGTTGGTATTGGAAAATTTTCTTCCACTACGTGAAAACAGTGTCTTAATATTATGTTATTGATATAGAGGTTTATGTATATTTGACCTAAAGTTTTAGCTGATCCTTCAGTTATCCCCTTAATATTTATTTTATTCCTTGTTTCCATCAAATGATGTGGAAAATTTTTAGAAATTTTTATTAGAGAAATGTCTGCTCCTGTATCTAATATAAAATTGTAGATATTATCAGATAGACTCGTCTGAATTTCTATAAAGTTAGAAAGTGATAAATCTACATAATATGCTGAATATGTTTCTGTAATTTTGCTTTTGTCACTTGGTTTCTTATTCAAACCCCCAATTGTTTCTGATTCTCTCTTGCTTCTTCATTTTCTATTTCACATATTCTTATGTTACTCTTAGCTTGGCTATTGTAATTTCCATTATTATTGTATTTCCTATATTTATTAAAATTTTCGTATCTGCCGTAGTTGTTTCCTTGATTCTACTGTCTAAATGTTCCTCTTGAATGATTACCATTATAACATCCTCTGTTGATTCCTCTCCGATGGTTATTCCTAAAGTCAAAGTTTGATTTCCTGAAGAAATTCCTGTTATCTTTCATATGTAAGACGTGTTGTTGTCCTACTATACCTTCTACTGAAACCAATTTTGATAATACCTCTTGTGTTGTTTCAAAACTTCCCGCTGCAATTATCGTTTTGCTTGCATCCGTTGCGGCATTCATAGTTACTGCCTTAATCGTTGTTTCTTTCGTATATTTCTCAGCCAGCCGTTCAGGCATCCCTTCCGATATGTATGCTGCCTGTAATCTTTCCGCCAGTTTCTCTATTTCTGTTGCATACTGTGTCACATCCTTTCCGTTCTGTCTTATTTTACCAAGTTTCGCTAGGAGAAGGCTTGGATTGTCTCCTCTAATCCCTGCTTTAAGTTTATCTTTGATGTCTGCAATGGAGTTTTCCGTTGTGATTAAACTTCTAGCTTTTCCTGTTAATCTCGTTTTTATCAATAGGATAGCATTTTCATTACCATTCGTGTTTGTCTGTAGTAAATCCAATGAGTCTAAGAATGACTGTAATTTACTTGCTTCGCCGTTAAACTCATTCGGTAAAACTTTACTCGCAAAATTTAAAAAATCGTTCATACTTGTCGCCATTTTCAACTGTTTGCTTATTGCTTGTAATACATCCGTATTAATTTCCTCAAATATAGAGGTAGGTATGTCTATAATACAATTTAACGCTTGAAATGGCCTTTCAGCTTTATCACTAATTTTACTTGAATAATTTTTACAAGTCTCCTGTTGTATTGAACTTAAATTTTTCCAATTTTTGACTATTAACCTAGTAAAATTATTGTAAAGACCTACTATGCTACTAATTACTTCTATATGTATATCAGGGTTTTTAGGAGTTTCCTTCTTCAAAACCCTTTTTCCCTGTTTATTAACTTCTTCTACAATCAATCGTAATTTATTCTCAAAATCTTCCCACGTTATTGACATTTAAAAAAAAACTTTATTCATAAGAATAGAATGCATGTGTACTTACAAATTATTTATACGGTGAGAGTTCCTGTTGCCTGCTTTATTGCATTGCTTCTGTTGATATCTCTTTTCAACGCTCTTCGGTGTGTTTTCCATACTGACCTAACGAATTTGCAGATAAAAGCTATTGTTATAATGTATAGTAATACCATGATGTGCATCGCAACATTATCTTGCTGTACCATGAAAGTGTTATTGACAATTCCTGTTTCTTTTGCTTCCTGTTTGGTTGATGAACCTCCCATTGTTTCTTTTCTCCAAGGTCCCAAATTTAAGTAGAAAACCATATAGTTCTATCCTTATAACATCAATTGTACCATAACTTATCATTTACTTACAGGATAATTTACCATAACCATTTGTTCTGGAGGATTACTATTTTACTATTACCATTTACCATTGATATACATTTCACTATCCATTTTCCCATTACCATATTACCATATTACCATTCACTTCGCAGGATCGCCATGTAGTGGCGATGTATATTTTACCATTAATTTTACCATTAGTTCCGCAGGATCGCCATGTAGTGGTTACTTAGTAAGGGTCCCTCGTATACTCGACGTTTACCATAAAGGCATATTATTATGGAGGAAACCACTTACCTCGCAACCTGTGTTCGGGAACAGAATAAACAATAACACATTTATAAAATCACTGGGTTCAAGTTTAATACATTTTAAAAATACACGATTATAAATATCAAAACGACTTATTCAAAGTATTAATAACAATCATATCATCCTGGTTCGTTCACACCCATTATATAGGAAACATAGTTGTGTTTTTCTACACATCCGACCTCCGTCTGTAAACTATACATGTCCGTTTATAAAATAACAAAAACAATCTTTCCTTGATAAATGACATTGACTATGGCCGGCCGATGCTCCCTAAATACTATAATTAATATTAACCTGAATTTAAATATTATTTCTAAGTTAGTGTCCTTTTGTCTTTAATGTCTTTTAAGGGATCACTACAGCCTTTCGGCTTTAGGCCCGCCGATGTTAGGCATCAGCCTCCCCAATGCCGCTGCTCTCTCAGCCGCCCTACCTGCGACCACCCGCAAGTGCTCCCCAAATCCTCCAAATTCATGCAGGGTAACGCCCAAGTACTTGACGTACTTTTTGGGAATTATCCTCGTCTCATCGCACTCAAAATACATTCCCTCACGCTTACGCGGTCCCTTTAGTATGTTGGCCTCAGTCTTTTCCGTCGCCAGAGAAAGGCTGCGGCCATGCATCCAATCTTTCACTCCCTCGCACGTTACCTTTGCCTGGTACCGGAGCTCCTCCAGGTCCAGCGCCATCACAAGCACGGCAAGGTCATCCGCGAACGTGAAAGGCGTTACACCATAAGGATAATCGCGGCAGAGGACCCCGTCGTAGGCCAGGTTCCACAACAGGGGGCCTAGAACAAATCCCTGTGGTACACCGGCCGACACATCCTGAACTACGTTCTTTTAAACATGCAACCTCCTCCCATTCGGATAATCCTCGATCACTCTCTGAAAGTATACAGGACACCCCCTCTCCATCAAAGCATCTAGCACCAGTTCATGCCGAAGCGTGTTGAAAGCATTTCGGACGTCGAAAAGCAGAAGCACGGCCCATTTTTGACTGTCTCCGCCCCCCAGCATCCGGAACATCTCCAACACGGCATCCACAGTCGACCTTTCTCGCGTAAAACCGTACTGGCGGGGTGACATTCCTCCACTCTCCTCTATCAGACTCTCCAGTCTCCCGCGAATCATCCCCTCGTACAGCTTGCTGAGCGTCGTAAGAAGACACAGTGGACGATACTTCCCCGGTTTCCCTTTGGGTATAAGCACCAGTTTCGCGATTTTCCACTCTGCTGGTAAGACCCGATTGGCGATAAGGGCGCTGTAATGCCCTAAGAGCCACCCGGGCTCCAGTTCAGCGACTCGTTTTACCGCCGGTTACCCCGTCGAGACCAGGAGACCGCCCGGATCTCATGGAACCCACAGCCCTAACAAGTTCGTCCATGGAAAAGGCCACATCATCGCTATCAGCTCCCGCTGCGCCCCCACCCCGCCGGACACACCGCTGAACATTCGGAAATAATTCTCGAACTATGTCGAGTTTTTTGTCCAGCGGCATCTGGAAAGGGGCGTACGCCCTGAAGCGCCTCATCGCGATCCTGTAGCCCTGCCCATAGACGTCGTCCACCTCGCCAATCAGATCCCTCCAGCAGAGCCTCTTTTGCTGCCGTATCGCCTTGCCCAATGCCTTCCTACGCCTACCCAGCTCCGCTTCCTTCCTTCTTTCTTCCGCCCTCAGCCTTGTCACAATCCTGCGCTGACGCAGGCAGCAAGCACGCAGCCTTGCGATCTCTGTACTCCACCAGTACGGTGCCCCCCTGGTCGTAGTACTAGTTCCACAGAGGCTCTCTTTCATTGCCTCTCTTACTACCTGATCGAGACCTTCCGCCGTTATTGCTTCCGATCTTCGATCCCTCTCAACACCCCAAGTCAACAATTGTCCAAACACATCCCAGTCAACACATACCTTTCCGCCCGACTTTCCCAGGGGCGGAGGTCCCTCTCCACCCACCTCGAAGTAGATGAATCGGTGCTTCGTCCCCGTGCAGTCAGGAAGAACCTTCCACCCTTCAACACGCTTCCACAGGTTACCCGTAGCCAGAGTGATGTCGACACCCACTCCATTATCAGTCTTCCTCGAGTATCATTTGGCGTTGAAATCTCCGAACACTAAATACTCTCCACCCAGTCGTTTGTCCTCTTCCATGACTGTATGCACTCTTTCCATATATTCTTCCGCTGTTATGTTTGGCGAAACATAACAGCGGAGAAGAGTCATGCGTTCCATTCGCACTGCTATGAAGCCTTCATGCACTTCAATGGCATATATTCGCAACTTGCGATTAATAATAATAATAATATATGTTTATTTCACAACAAAAAAACAGAAATATACAAACTACAAAATTTAACTAACATTTTTTTTGATGTAGAAGTAAACAATTAATCACTGAAGCTGAGAGTAACTAGGTTACCAACAACTTGTGTGTGATATAATAAATAGATACAGTGAAATTAAATTATAATTTAGGGTAGGTAGATATAAATTAATTCTCAACACATACATACACATATATTCGCACACACATACAACCACATATTTTTCTTTTTATATTTTGTTTATTATATTTTGGAAAAAGTCTCTATTTTTTGATAAAATCCATTTTTTTATTTCACATTTAAAGCTCTTATATCCTTCAATGTTTTGTAGTTCTACAGGTACTCGACTTAGAATTTTTGGGCCCAAGTAATCAAAGCAGTGTTGTCCAATAGTTTTTTCTCTTTTAGGTAAGTTGTATGTGTTCTGTTTATGCCTAGTATCATGAGTGTGTTCAAGACGTTCTAATATATGTTCATTTCGTTTTAGGTAGAGCAGTATTTTCAGGCAGTATAATTGTCTTAGATCCATAACTTGGCTCATCACATTACGTACGTATACTGCGACATCGCCTCTCTTGTCGACATACCAGCCTCTCTCCGTTACCAACCACAGGTTAGGCTCCGACACGAATAGGACGTCTATATTCCTCTCCATGGCGGTGGCCTGTGCGAGATCGTGAGCCAACCTCGCCCTCCCCAGGTTGGTCTGGAGGATCCTCAGTTTTCCATGTTGGGCTGCCATGACGTTGGCCACTCGTTACACCTTCCTCAATTACCCCTGCTTCGTGCATTTTCCATCAGGTCAGCGAACACCTTGCACCGGTATGACCTGCTCCAGTGCCCACCTTCCCCACAGTCAATGCACTTCGCATCATTTTTGCACGCGCGGCTGATGTGGCCCGTTTGACGACATCTACGGCAAACATCCCGCTTCTCCGTTAGCTCGCACTCCTTGCCCGTGCTGCTGGCACTCACAAGACAGGTCAGCCACCCGATCTTGACCTCACCGGTTCTAAGCAGCCTATTGGCTACTTTCTCTTCAACCTCGACCGTGGCGTTTTGGTTTCCACCACGGGTAGGCCGAAGAGACCGCACAGTCATCTCAACTGGCCTTCCCGCTTCTCTTTCGAAGCCCGCTCTAACCTTATCCAGGGTAGCTTCCCGATCCATGCTTAACATAACCACCGGTTTTGTCCGGAGACCCCTCTTCGCCGTCACGTTAGTGCCAGCAAAAGAGGGTTCCGCCCGTATCACTCTCTTCACATTCTCGGCCATCTGGACCCCTCCTTTCATTCTGAGGGCCACACCATCCTTCGTCTGGTGAACCCTCCTTACCTCCACTCCCCACCGTTGTGCGTAGGTTCTTCAATAGATCGGCGTATGTCCTGTCTGACCTAACAAACACCGTCGTCTCGCGCATCCTGGATTGCGGAATCACCCCTTCTCTCAATTCCTTTTTCCCATACACAACCACTCTTACTCCACTCCCACGTGTTGCCAGCTCCAGAATCTTCCTGGATCTCTCTAGTCAAAGGCTTCCTGGAGCTGAAATCACTATCTCCATCCGTCCGCTCTCACTCATACGCTGGATCAGGTGCTTGACTCCATGCAAGAACCTGATCTCCTCATTCACTCCGTCTATCCCGCCTGTAGGGACCAGTTTGTATATACTACGTTCTCTGGTCTCTCCTCCAGTCACACACGTACGCACCTCCATACACCCTACATCCATTCCATCCAACTCACTCTTGACAGGAAGGCTAGCGGGCTCCGGGTATCTTTCGACACCCGACCCGCTCGCAGTCCCTCCTGTCGCCACATACACGGCCAGATTCGAGGTGGCCTATAGAGGGTTTCCGTCTTTCACCTCGGTTCTCCCAAACATACCCTTCTCCCACTCTTCATCCACTATCTGTAATACCTCATCCAGGCTATTCAGATCTACACTCTCCAGCCTCTCCTTCAATTTCTCCACTCTTTCTCTCTCCTCCACAACATGACCTCTTCGCACTCTCATTCTTCGTCTGTGTCGACGAGGAAACAATTTCTCTCTTCTCATTCGCCTCGTTTTTGGCACAAAGGGCGGTCGCTCTACCTAACAACCTTTCCATATATTGAGCGGCACTACGTGTCGCCTGTGCCGATTTTTTATTTCCACCTTGGTATCAGGGTGTTGGAGTGTAAGCTGGTACAGCCCCTCCACCCTTTTCCTAACCTCTTCCATCTGACGTCTTAACGCCTCGATCTCCATTCGTTCGGGAGAGCCTGGTGTACCCTCCTCCTTTTTTTATTTTTCTTTTGGATCCATTCCCTCTGAATGGGGGTATGGTAGGCCTCCTCCCTACTAGCATCTTTATAATTTTCCGGAGTTCTCTGCAGGGAACTCCGGGGTGTAAATATTTCCTCATTTCTTCCATAATCTTTCACATGGTTTTTAATATTTGTTGCTTCCATATCTAATCCCACGAGTAGCTAGGGAAGGGAAGTCCACCACCGCAGAGCCCCGCTTGCGATGGTAAGGCTGGTTACTCTGGGAGGTCGCCAGGTATCCCAGAGGCACCGTTTCTGACTGCGTTTCGTGCAGCCATTCATCCATGGCCCCGGTGGCTAACAACGAGGATTACGGATGTATTATCGAGGTTTACTCCTCTAGGCTTTTTCACGGTTGCCTCCGGACACAGGTTTGCCAACGGTCGAGCCCACATAGCTGCCTCCCCTATATGTGGCCGTGGAATTGAAAAAGATGTTCCAGGGTGCAGATGGAGATGTTTCCTGAATGAACAAGAAGAAGCAACAGGTGAAAAGGAAGAACAGAGCAAGAAGTTTTAAGAGCTATAGTTGGCGACTAGGAACTAGAAGAAAGAAGAAAAACAGCGATCCAAAGTATGAGTACAAGTCTATTGAATTTGTGTGTGTGGGAGAGAGAGAGACAGAAGAAGAAAAGAGTTAAGGAAAGAGACGACACAAGAATTGAAGGGTTAGTAAGGTGAGAAGGACATGAAAGTCCTGTAGATAATAACCTCCCCCTGACTAGTAAGGATGCTCAGCGAGGGCGGGGAGGGACGCGACGGTGATTATTTGTCAGGATTACTTCTCCAGTTCCGTGTGATCAGCGGGTGATTATTGGGGAAGCTTTGCTCATTATCCATCACCTATCCGTTTGGTTGGTTGGTCGTGCGTCCCCTACAGAAGACGAGTCCCATGACCAACCACTCCTCTCGGAGACACCCTATGAGCCATTGGGACGTGCCGTGTTGGTTGGAACAATCCCCATCCCGGAAGACTCGCGTTGAGGATTTGGGGTGGATCACTTCCGGCCTCCTCAACCCGACCCTCCCGGGCACGGAACCTAACCTAATCTAACCTTTTTTTTTTCCCCACTGTCGGTGACCCACCGGGACCCCAGGCGGTCGCCTAGCACCCCCGAGGGCCACCGCCACTGGTGTTGGGGTAGGTGGTCGAAATCTTTATGGACGAGTGGTGCCCCCGACTCCACCCCCGGACGGGGATGGGGTCGAGGGCATCACCCAGTGTGGAGACTCCCAAGCCGTTCGGCAAGTATACTCCACTAAAACCTCCACCTCCCTTTGCTGTTTTCCTTCCGATCCCCGGTATCGCCTTGTCGGCATTTCTTCATGGGCCGGAATTTGACTGGTCTTGCTGACCTAATGCCAGTTTGCTGCTTTACCTTCCCCGCATATCTCTGCATTCGTCATTCATTTGTCCTTTCAGGCTCTCGTTTATTCCGTATTTACACCTCTCACGCACTCCTCAACATTGCACTCATTCCACTTCCTGCTTACAGATTTCCTGTGCTCTGATACGTCCTCTCTTCCTCTTCCTTTTGGGCCATTATTGCCGTCACCGTGTCTTTTACAGCCTTGTATGTTCTTCGGTCTTTTAGCAAGAGGTCACTGGTATTTTCAGTAGACATTGTATCCCCTATCAGCAACTCCAATTTCCTTCTGTGTTTTGTAAATCTACCATATCGAAAAACCGTGTGCTCCGCGTCATCCACCTCGCCGCAGTATATACATCTATCATCGCTGGACTTTTTAATTTTTTCCGTGTATGTACGAAAAGAGCCGTTCCCGGTCAAAAACTGCGTTAAGTAATAGTTTGTTTCACGATGTTTGCTTTTTGCCCATCTCACCAGATCTGGGATTAGTTTCTTTGTCCACTAACCTTTTTTATCTTCTTCCTCCCATCTCTTTTGCCAAGCCTGTAGGGTTTTTTCTCTCTCCTCTTCTGCCCATACTTCTATGTTTTCACCAGTTCTTCCATGGATCCTACTCCTTTCTTCGATAAGAAGGTCAATGGGGGGGATTCCTGCCACGACTTGGGCTGCCACCGCTGACACCGTTTTATATCCGCTTATTACTCTAAGCAGCATTTTTCTTTGGACTTTTACTAGCCTGTCCCTTTCCCTTTGGTATTTAAGTACTCCCTGCCATGACCTCTCTCTTGCCGCTTTTCGGTCCCCCCACGTTTGGAAGTAGCCTACTCAAACTCGCTACCTTTTCCTCTGCTCGCTTACAAACCCGTTGAACGTGTGGTATAAATCTTCCATTATCATCGAAGATTATCCCCAGGTACCTAACTTGCCTCGATAATGGTATCTCCCGTCCTCGTAGTTGTACTTTGATGCACGTTTTGTCCCTTGGACCCTTGAGCACGATTAGCTCGGTCTTATGTTCTGCCAATTCTAATTCACGACTTCTTAACCACTTAATGACTTTGCTTATCGCTCTTGTGGCCGTACTGCTAACTTCCCATGGTAAGTCTCCCTCTATTATCATTGCCAAATCATCGGCAAAGGCTATGTTGGTCACTCCTCGGGGTTGTTTGATGCGCAATACTCCGTCGTACAGCACGTTCCACAGAGTCGGTCCTATTACGGAGCCCTGTGGTACTCCTGCGCTAATTTGCATTTTATTCTCCTTGGAAACCACGATCTCCCTGTTCCTTAAGTAGTCCTTAATAAGGTTTATTAGGTACTCGGGGATTTCCCTATACACTAATGCCTCCACGATATGAGCCCAAGACGCGCAGTTGAACGCGTTCCTTACATCTAAACATATCATTAAAACCCATCTCTTCTTGCTGGTTGTCACTGCATTTCTGACCCATTCTGCAGCCTGAACCGTCGATTTTCCTTTCCTGAACCCATACTGCATTGCCGATAGGCCATTTCGTGTCTCTAGTTCGTTTTCTAGTCGTTTCTTTATCATATTTTCGTAAAGCTTACCGATTACATCCAGCAGACAAATCTGCCTAAAGGATGAGTCCTCTTCCATCGGTTTACCTTGCTTCCATATCAGTGCCAGCTTGGCCTTTTTCAGCTCCGTCGGGAACTCCTGGTTTCGCAGCATGCTGTTCATTACATTTAATACGATTTCTGGTATTTCCTCTATCACCACTTTCAACTCTTCGGATGTTATTTTATCGGGGCCGGGCGCTTTTCCTGTTTTTAGCTTGGCTACAGCTTCGTACAGTTCCTCTCGTGTAAAGGGGTCGTACTCATTGGTCGGTATCATCGGGTATTCTCTTCTGATTCTTTCGGGGAATAGATGTTTCGCTATTTTCATCCTCCTATCGTCCACCAAGTTGTATGGGGTCTCCAGATTCATACTTTTGATGACTAGCTTATATCCATTTCCCCACACATCATCGTCGATGTCTTTGCACAACTTCTTCCACTTCTCTCTCTTGGAGGTGTTTATCTCCTTTTTTAGTTTCTTTTTGGCTGTCTTCAATGCATCTTCAAGTCCGTTGTCCCGATTCCCCTTTCCATTTGCTCTAGTAACCCTTCTCCTGGCTTGTATTGCGTCTTTTCTTAGCTCTTCTATTTTATTATTCCACCAGTACGGTATCGGTCTTTGTTTTCCCGCGTCTTCAACTCTTGACTTCTTCTTCTGCATTCTTATTTCATTTACCAGTTGTTGAGTGTTGTTGGGCTTCCTTATCTCCTTTAGTAGTTGTTTGAACTTTTCTTTATTTATGGTCTCTGCTTTAGGGGTTATTTTTCTTTTACAATTTGCGTTTCGAATGTCGTAGGTTATCATTCTATGGAAGGTAAAAAGATGTTCGTCTAGTGTTTTCCACTCTGTCACCTTACTGACCATTTCGGTGCTGCAGCAAGTTATGTCAATGTGACTTTTACTGTTCCCTCTGACGAAGGTTGGTGATCCATCGTTTTTGCTCACCAGGTCGAGTTGTATCATCCACTCTTCCCAGTATTCACCTCTGGCGTCAGTATGGGGTGAACCCCACATGACGGATTTAGCATTGAAGTCTCCTGCTAATACTATCTGTTTTGTCCCCGCATTTTTTGCTGACTCCATTATGATGTCTACATCATTCTCATATATTTTTTTCCCTGTGTTAGGTAATATATACCCCACGAACAACACGACTTTCCCGAAGTTCACTTGCACATATCCTTCTCCCGATTTGGTGCCCGTCACGCCACAACTCTTATTAATCACATACACGGCCGCGTCTCTTCTTTGGTCTGTTATCCAATTTTTATTTTGAGTCAATTTTTTGTTGGGTTCCGCTATCACCATTATGTCGGCTCCGATCTCCAGTGCCTTGGCGAACACCAGATCGTGCGCTGCCCTCGCCCTGCCCACATTTACTTGGAGGACTCTCATGTTTATGAGCTCGTTTCCCCGGAATCTGATTTGGTGAACACACCACCGTCGTCATCTCCCATCATCTCCTCCGTTGTTGCCTCGTATACAGACGCCCTACTAGCCCTCTTTCTCCTATTCTCTGCTATGACTGCCCTAAAGGAGGGGCATCTAGTTTGGTCAGCTCTATGTCCTTTATTTTTGCATTTTATGCAATACAGTTCATTACTGCAGTTAGCTGCTTTGTGACCTCCCTCGCCGCATTTGAAGCAGTCATTACTCCTATCAGTTCCGGTACATTCACGTCTCGTGTGGCCATGTTCCAGGCATCTGTAACACCTCGTGATAAATTCTCTTAGCCTGACCCTACAGCTGATGTATCCAATTTTGACTTTTCCTAATTGATCCAGTTTCATAGCCCAATTTCTTGTTATGGTGATGGTCGCCACTTGGTTGCCATCCCTGGTTTCCCTTAACGTTACTTTGCTTATTTCCTCTTTCCTTAGTCCTTGCACATTTTTGGTTAGCTCGTTTTTTACTTCCTCCGGCCCGAAAACCCCATCGATCGAGGCGATATAAATAACCATATCGTTGTTCATCTGGGTCGTAACCGCTCCTTCCACCTTGTCCTTAATATTATTTCTCAATTTTCTAGCGTCATCCTTATTTTGGACTTCCATTAGCAAGTCTCCCTTCTGTGTGCGCCTCAGCCTGCTTATTTGGACCCCTATTTTTTCGACGTCTACTTTCTTTTTTATTTCCCTTAGTACCTCTGCGTAAGGTTTTCCCTGGGCTCTAATTATAACCCCATCCGGTCTCTTTGGCCTCGCCACTTTGGCCTCAACCTTCTCGTCCTCGGTTAAACAGGGTGTAATCTCTAGGGATGTCCACTTTTCTTCGTTCCTGAATATATATTCCACTATTTTTCTTGTATATATCCCCTCTGTGTTTCCGGCTATCATAATATTGATTTTCCCCCTTTCTTCCTCTTTTCTCGTTTCCTCTCTGAGGTTTTCGAAAAGTCCGTATACACTGTCAACATCCATGATGTCAGAATCATCCAGCGTAGTGGGAAGCAGGTAAGTTTTTTTGGTGCGCGTTTCTACCCCTTTTTTGCTTTCCAGGGTGAGATTCGTCTTCATATATTCTACCTGGTTTATCATTATTTCCTCCTCCCACAACTTGGAGAGCTCCGGTACAACGTCTGCCATTCTATTTCCGTCATCCGTCCCCATCCGCATCTTACTGTCTGCCAGCACGGCTATCGTTTGGGCTTCTGACAATTTGCTATCTCGTCTGCAAACTTTTTTTGTTTTTTTATACGTCTCCTCCTTCCATTCATGGTCGATTATTTTGAGGAAGGCCTTCTTATCGTCCTCCTCCCCCTTAAAATTTTTTTCCACCTTGGCATCCTGTTGTTTCCTCCTAACTTCGATTGCTATCTCAATGTCCTTTTCCTCTACTTGCGTCCCAGTCTCTTTCTTGGGAGTATTTCCGATTTGTTTACATATTGTCAGGGCTTCTCCAATATATTGTCTGATCCTGATGTTGGTAGCGTCATCTTTTTCTGCTAGTTCTCTTAACTCAATAAGTTTTTTTTGTAGTTTATCAATGTCCTTCTCAATATCCAGACTGTCGTGTTCTGTTTGCCTTTTCCTTTTGCTGCTCTTTTTTCCTTTTTCTACAGTTCTCTTGCTCTTTTTCTTGGGGTTCTCGTCGTCTGTCTCACCAAACATTATCCCATACAGGATTTCCGTGTCTTCCTCTTCTATGTTATCCTCCATTTGATTTTTTTCATCTCGTTCTGTTTCCTCATTCTTACCCAATTTGGTATCATCATTTACTCTCTCGTCCATTGTTACGTTCAGAACATCGCCACAGTTACTTTCAATTCCGTCATTTTCTACTATCTGCACTATAGCCTTTGGGCCCGAAATCGGACTATCAGGATTTGTCCCCTCCTCTTCGTACAAAATCAATCTACTTGCTACCCCCTTCTCTCCTATTTCCCCAATTGTTTTTTCTTTATTCTCCATATTAATCCCACGAGTTGGGTCGAAAGACTGTCCGGCGGGGCAGTGCGCCCTTACCCCGCTAAGGCTGGATACTCTGGGAGGTCGCCAGGTATCCCAGAGGCACCGTTTCTGACTGCGTTTCGTGCAGCCATTCATCCATAGTCACGGTGGCTAACAACGAGGATTACGGGTTCTTTTTTCGAGGTTTACTCCTCTAGGCTTTTTTCACGGTTGCCTCCGGACGCAGATTTGCCAACGGGTGGACCCACACAGCTGCCTCCCCTGTATGTGGTCTTTGAGTTGAATTGATTCCTGGGGGATAGACCGAGCTGTTCCATGCAGAAATTGAAGAGTGTGGTGGTTGGAAAAGAAAACAGAAAAGAAAGAAAGAAGTAAGAATGTGGCCTAGTTGGCGAGAGGAAAGAGGAGAAACAGACGTGCAAACCAAAGTGATAAAAATCTATTGTATTGGTGTGAAGGAGTAAGAAAAGAAAGAAGATAGAGAGAATACAAGAAAATTGAGGGGTTACTTAGGATAGATGAGACATGATAGTCCTGAAAAGCAGTTTCTCTCTCCCCTTAACTGATTGTAAGATAGTCAGCAGAGGCGAGGAGGTCAGCGACGATGATTTTTAGTCAGGTTTACTCCTCTATCCCTTTTGATCCGCGGGCGATTATTCAGAACTGTTCGTTCCTATTCATCACCTATCCCCGAGGTTGGTCGGTCGTGCCTCCCTCACACCTCTTAGGAGCGCAGGAACCATGACCGACCACTCCCCGTGGAGACACCCTATGAGCCTAACCTAATCTTTTTTTTTTTTTCTCGGTGAGGAAATCTTCGAAAGACTGTCTGGGAAGAGAACCCAGACGTGCTGGATTCACCCGGCTGGTGACCGAGCGCCTACCAGCTCAAACCTCACCTCTCCTCTACTTCAGACGGCGTCGCGGCACCACTCTTAGCGAGCATTTCCATCGCGAGAACGCCGCCTTCCTTACTCCTCGCCCTGTCTCTTTCTCTCTAGCAATTCTTTTCGTTTTACCATGCTTGTGACAGCATCCAACATGCCTTCAAAGGTGTTTCTGGATGTCATGGCCTTTTCCATGAGGTCACCTGGCTTCGGTAAACTTCCACCAAATATTTTCCTTAATCTCTCCCTCTGTTCCCAAAAAGTGGGGCATGTCCACACTACGTGCTCCGCGTCATCCACCACCATGCACTCCCTACATAAATCATCTGCTGTCTTTTTAATGGCATACGTATATTTTCCAAACGATCCATGACCTGTGAGGAATTGAGTAAAATAATAGTTAGTTCTTTTGTGACGACATCCATACCATATCTTGACATCAGGTATTAGCGTCTTCGTCCACTGTGCCTTCCCCTCCTCCTGTTCCCATTCCTCCTGCCATAGCGTTATGCTTCTATCCCTCTCCTCCCTTCTTGTGTCTGCTTGATGGCCGTTTCCTCTGTAATATAACCTGGTTCTTTCTGCGACCAATAGATGTATCGGCACCGTACCAGTAACCACCTGCATTGCCTTCGTAGAAACGGTCCTATACGCAGAGCATACGTTTATCAATGGCTTTCTCTGAGCTCTCTCTAACATCACCTTATATTTATTAACCTTCAGAATATCTTGCCATATTGGCGCTCCATATAGCAATATCGACTGCACCGACTCCAGCAACATCCGCCTCCTGTGCATACTTGGCCCCCCAACGTTGGGCATAATTTTCCTCAGGACCGCAGTCCTTTCCTCCGCCTTTTTCACCGCCACCTGTACATGCGCAGCAAAAGTCATGCGCTCATCCAAAACTATTCCCAAGTATTTTACAGTCCTTTGTAATTCAATAGTCCTGTCCCCTACATTAAAAGCGATCCTTTCTCTGTCCCTAGGGCCTTTCACGATGATCGCCTCCGTTTTCTCTGGCGCAAGATTAAGGTCGTTTTTCCTTAGCCAGTTTTGCACTTTCCCGATCGCCCTATTCCCTCTCTCAACAATGTCGTGTTTTGCAGTTCCCTCCACAATGATGGCCAGATCGTCCGCGTAGGCTATTATCCTTGTCCCCTGATCCAATTTTATTTTTAGGACTCCGTTGTACAGGATATTCCACAGTGTAGGCCCAAGAACCGACCCCTGTGGTACCCCCACCGACAACATCATGTCCCTCTTCTCAGTCACATGCAGTGCCCTGTCCGATAAGTAGTCCGCCACTATATTCCTGAGATACCCCGGCACGCTCCGTTTCCTCAATATCTTTAATATGATATCCCAGTTCGCCGAGTTGAACGCGTTTCGTATGTCCAGCATTATCACCGCAATATATCCCTTCTTTCTTGCTTCCACTACCTCCTTCACCCTCAAGACTGCGTCGATCGTCGAGCGCCCCTTCCTAAATCCATATTGGTTATCAGCAATCATGACGGTCTCATCCATGAATTCTTGTAGCCTACGTTTCACCATGATTTCATATAGTTTAGCAATTGTGTTAATCAGGCATATGGGTCTGTACGACGATGATTCCTCTGCAGCTTTGCCTGGTTTAAGTAGCAAGACAAGTCTCGCTACTTTCAGCGGGTTGGGGAAAATCTGCTTTCGTAATAAGTCGTTTGTCATGTCCAATATGAGTTCTGGGCGATCTCTCACCAGTAATTTGATAGTTTCTGGTACCATTCCATCCGGCCCTGGAGCTTTTCCTCCCTTTAGTATGTCCGTAGCAGCGAACAATTCCATCTCTTCAAAGGGTGGTCCCTGTGGCTCTTCGATCCTCTGTCTTTCTTTGTTTATCCTTTTAGGGAAAAGGAACTCGGCTATTTCCCATCTCTTATCCTCGTCAATCCTATATGGGGTCGCAATCCTCAATGAACGTATTGCGATTCTGTACGCCTCCCCCCATATATCATATTCCAGAGCATCACATAAGGCCCTCCACCTTTCCCTTTTTGATTTCTTGATGGCCGCGCGTAATTGACCCCTTGCCTCCTTAAAAGATTTCCTCTCTTTCTCTCCCGAACCTTTGCAGCGGGTAAACTTTCTTCTCATAGAAATGCTCACTTCCCTCAGTTTGCCAATTTCTTCTGTCCACCAGTAAGGCCGACAATCTTTTGATTTCCCCTTCACCAGTGCTTCCTTATGTGCGTTTTTAATTTTTTTATAGGTATCTTCGAAATTCACGTATATAATGTTGCTAATCTTTTCCCTTAAGCTGGAGGTATTTAAAGTTCTCTCCCCTCCACCCTTATGCGGCTTAGATTTTGTTGCAATTTCGTACCTAATATACCTATGAAACGTGAAAATATTATCATCCAGCACATCCCAATCCCTTATCTTCCTGGAAACCCCTTCACTTGCTATCGTCACATCTATGTGCGAACGCGACTTTCCCCTTATAAAGGTCGCTTTATTATTATTTATGACCTGTAGATTATAGTGGGCAATCCATTCTTCCCAGTATTCCCCTTTCGCATCCGGAGCTGGGGATCCCCATTGTGCCGATTTGGCATTTATGTCACCCGCAATGACGATATCCTTGTGTACCTCACACACTTCCATGATTTCATCCACTGTTTCTTTATATTTTTTCCAGTTGATGTTGGGTGATATATAACAGGCCAGCAGGGCCAGATCTCCCGTCAGCACCACAATCACGTGACCATTTCCTGGAATGACTTTTTTGACCTCCATGCTTTTGTTTCTCATCCATATTGCGACGTTCCTCTTTTTATCCGTAATCCATCCCCGCCCCTCCGTGATTTTTTTGTTCGGTTCCGGTATTATGACCATGTCTATATCCAACTCATTTGCCTTGGCAAAAACAAGATCATGGGCCACTTAGGCCCTGCCTACATTAACTTGTAATACCTTGAATGGTAATTGATTGCCCCAGAGAAAGGATGCTTTTGATCGCCTACCCGAAATACATAAGGTATCTGCCTAATGTACAAAAAAATAATTAAGAAATATACATAAATAAGTAAATAACTATGACTGAATATAAATAAATAAGTACATATACCTTCACATGTGCAAATGTATAAATAAATAAATAAAATAAGTAAAAGATCCAATGTGTTGGGTGTAAGGGGCCCGCACACACTGTGTATATATAAAATAAAACTTATAAAAAAAGACGAATAACTTAAATTGTATGTAAAATCTATATAAACTATGCAAATAAAACCATTGTTAAAAAATAAACACGTATGACTAGAACAGGTAAATATCACAGCTAAATTCCTAAAACCACCGTAGAGTCGGTGTGAGGCCCGAGACAAGCCTTTTCCCACCCCCGAAGTTCCTGGCTCGCAATTCTTAACCCGTATCAGCTTGAACTTGTTGTTTTCTTTCTCCCGTACACCATCACCCTAAAATCTGGGCAGCTCATGGTGTCCATCCTGTGTCCTGCAACATCGCATTTTCGGCAATAAGATTCTTCTTTACAGTCCTGGGCTCTATGCCCTTCTTTTCCACAATTAAGGCATTGCCTCGACCTATCCACCCCTTCACACTTCTGAGCATTGTGCCCGTATTCCAGGCACCTGAAGCATCTGAGAGGTGTTACCCTCTCTTTAACCCTACATGCCACCATGCCTATTTTAACATTTCTTACCCTTCTCAACAATTCCGCCCTGTCCAGGGCCACCGTCACCAACCCAATCTGCCCCCCATATCGGGTACCTCTGATACTTCTCACCGTCACATCATCCTTATTCATTCCCGCCTGTGCCTCAAGCGCCTCCTTTACCTCCTCTTCCATTATCGATGGGTCCAGGTCCAGAACATTAAACGTGGCCTCCCTCCTCCTCACAGTGACCTTCACCTCCTCCATCTTCCCCTTTATCTCCTTCCTCAAAACCTCTGCCGTACCCTCCCCCTTAAGCTTAATCAGAATATCTCCCCCGTTCGTCTTGGTGACGTTATCTACCCTAATGCCCAGAGACTGGACATCCACTGCAGATTTTATCTCCCTAAGGACCTCCGCATATTGGCGCTCCCCTGTCCTGATTAACACGGCCTCGTTTCTATTCTCCCTTCTATTCCCATCCTGACGTTTCCAACTCACGATGTTATAGATACACCCTGCCCTAAGCCCCATAAACTCAAACATTCTCCTCGCGTACTCCTCATCCATGCTTTCTGAGAGCAGAACATTTACCTCCCTTCCCCTATCTCCACTATTCCAGATCTTTTCCTGCAGCCGCCGCACCATTAAAAATTGCTTCTCCTTATCCATGCCCTCAGCTAGTCTACCTACATAATGGAACCATTCCTTACTTACCTTATTTGTTTTGATAGTGTTAACCAAAAGATCCACTTCTCCCTCCCTCAACTCATCCGCCATTTCCATGATCTCTGTTCTCTTTTCCTTTAAATTGGAGAGTAGAGCCGACGGTACTCTCCCAGGATCTAAAACTACCACACAATCTTTTTTTTCAAGTGCTTCCTCGACGCTATACGCCTTGAAACGCGTACATTGGAATACTTCCTCTTCCCACTTTTCTTCCGCAATTTCTTGAAAAACTTGAAAGCTTCCTCCCTTCCCTATTAGGCTTCTCAACCTCTCTATTTTTCGCCTTCTTTCTTCCTTAGCTACCTCCTCTCTGCATGCCATACATTTGGCATGACTAAGGTTACCAACTCCCCCCCCCCTCTATCCAGTTTTTTTACGATCGACTTCATCTCCCCTATCGCCCTTTTAACTTCCCCATCCTCCGTGTTTTTCATAAGTTCCGACAATCTGTCCAATTTCCTATGTAGGGTTTCTATAGCACTCTCACCTTTATACTCCCTACTTTCGTTTTTCCACTCCTTCTTCCTTTTCTTCTTTTCCTCCGGGCTAGACCTCTTCCTTTTATTGCCTACCTTTTGTTCGTCGCCCATAAGGGCCGAAAAGAGGTTACTCTTTCTAAAGTCGAACTCCTCACTTGACTGCTCCTGCATTTCCTCATGCATTTGGCACTCATCCTCTATCATGGTGGATTGCTTCGCGTCTCCCCCCATTGCACACGATGTATTTACCATCTTCCCTATTAGACCCTCTACAAACTTCCTGCCCTCGACGTCGTCCTCCTCTTCCTGGTTCCGCGGTTTGAACTCATTTCCACTCTCCATACTAGGCCCCATTGTATCTCCGCTTCTCTCCAATTTCTTCTTAGCCCTTTGACCTTCGAGCAGTTCCTCCTCGTACCTCCTTCTGTCCTCGTCTTCCTTAGCTCCATCCTTCTTCTTCCGCTCCTTCTTTCCTTCATTAATTTCAAAATCCATGTGATTCCCACGAGTAGGGACGTCCGTAGGTCCGGCGAGGCAGTGCGCCCTTACCCCGCTAAGGCTAAATACTCTGGGAGGTCGCCAGGTATCCCAGAGGCACCGTTTCTGACTGCGTTTCGTGCAGCCATTCATCCATGGCCACGGTAGCTAACAACGAGGATTACGGGTTCTTTTTTCGAGGTTTACTCCTCTAGGCTTTTTTCACGGTTGCCTCCGGACGCAGATTTGCCAACGGGTCAACCCACACAGCTGCCTCCCCTGCGTATGGTCTTAGGATTGACTCGATCATCTGGGGGGATAGACTGAGTTGTTCCATGAAAAAGTTGATGAATGGTGAGTGGAAAAGAGAGCAGAAAAAGAAAGAGAGAAGAGAAAGAAAGAGATTTGTGACCTGGTTGGCGAGAGGAAAGAAGAGATAGACAGACATGCAATCCAAAGTGAATAGAGATCTATTGTTTAAATATGGAAGAGGAGAAGAGTAGAGAAGAAAGAAAGAAGAGAAAAAATTCAAGAAATTGAAGGGTTACTAGAGAAGAAAGACATGATAGTCATGCAGAAGAAGTTATCCCTCCCCCTAACTGAGTATAAGATGCTCAGCAAAGGCGGGGAGGTCGGCGACGATGATTTTTAGTCAGGTTTACTCCTCTATCCCTTTTGATCCGCGGGCGATTATTCAGAACTGTTCGTTCCTATTCATCACCTATCCCCGAGGTTGGTCGGTCGTGCCTCCCTCACAGCTCTTAGGAGCGCAGGAACCATGACCGACCACTCCCCGTGGAGACACCCTATGAGCCATTGGGACGCGCCGTGTCGGGTAGGGCAACCCCTCCCATGAAACTCGCATGGAAGATTAGGGGTGGATCACTTCCAGCCTCCTCCATCCGACCCTCCCGGGCACGGAGCCTAACCTAATCTAACCTAACCTAACCTAACCTTTTTTTGAGAGGGTGGTTGAAATGCAACTTACGCACATGTAATGGAACCAATCACTCGAGGCTGATTGCGACCATTACATAGTGTGGGAATCGCCGTAGCCCTACCCACTAAACACTCCACCCTCCGCTTACCTAGTCTCTTCAAGGAATCCCACCTTCGGTAATGAAAGTTCTTCATCTTGAAGAGAGGGCTCGTCTTTCTAGGTGTTTTCCTGGTGCATTCTCTCTTCTCTTTCTTTCATTGCCATAACATTTGTTATGTGTTTTGTAATTGTCAGAAATGTTTTCTTATTTTCCAACATTATTTTTATAATATTGCTCTTGTCGACTCTTTGTTCCAACTTTCTCTCCGGTCCCTTTCTGACTTGAATCTTATGCATTCAAATAGGGTATTTCCGCAGTATAAACAGTGGTCGTCTGTGGATTTTCCTATTTTGTAAGTGTATGACCTGAAGGAGCCATGGCCAGTTAAAAACTGCGTGGTATAATAGTTCACCTGCCTGAAGCTACATTCTACCCATGGTGTCACTTCCGGGATCAGTTCTCTTGTCCACTTTCCTTTCCCTTGCTCTGATACCCATTCATCTTGCCATAACTCTAGTGTTCTATTTCTCTATTCTTTGTTGTTTCGCATAGTGTTATCTTTTCTCCCATAGCACCTTCTTCTTTCGTTCGCTAGGATGTGTATAGGTGGAATCCTACATACCACTTGAATTGCGACCGCAGACACTGTGCGGTATCCCATACCTTCTCTTATGAGTATTTTCCGTTGTACGCTTCCCATACTTCGCTTGACGTTGCTATATTTCAAAGCGGTACTCCAGACTGGTGCTCCATATAGTAAGATGGAGTCCACAACCCCCACTAAGACTTCTCTCTTTAAGCTTGGCGGACCTCCAATGTTTGGCAGTATTCTTGTAAGCTTCCCAACCCGGTCATTTGCCTTAGTACATGCTCTTTTGACGTGTTCGGTGAAACGGAGTCTTTCATCTAGATGGATTACCAGATATTTAACTATCTTTTTTGTTGGCATTTCGGTGTCCCTCAGGTTAAACTTAATGTGGTTCCTATCACGTGGTCCCTTCAGTATGATCGATTCTGTCTTGTGTGCCGCGATCTCCAGACTGTTTGCTTTCAGCCATCTGTCTACTCTTCTGAGCGTTTTGTTCTCTTGGTTTATCAAACAAGCTGAGTTATCCTTTTCTATGTATATGGCTAGGTCGTCCGCAAAAGCAATCTATCTTAGAGTATATTCCACAAGGTTGGCCCTAATACCAAACCCTGCGGTACTCCAGCTGTAATTTTCATTATTTTTTTAGGTGCGACGATGATTTCTCGCTTGGATAGATAACTTTTAATTATGTTAGTTAGGTAATTTAGTATGCTTTTGTCTATACATGCCTGTGCGATGTGAGGCCATGAAGCGGCGTTGAAGGCGTTTTTGATGTCAATCATTATCAGTGCCGCCCAGTTAGCTCTACATTGGCGTTCTTTGTCAACTATATATTCGACGGCGCTGATCGTGAATCTGTTTTTCTGAAAACCGTACTGCATTTGTGATAGTTTATTGTTTGATTCCAGGTATTTGTCGATCCTATTCTTTATTATTTTTTCAAGCAGCTTAGCAAGGCAATTTAGAAGACAGATGGGCCTATATGAAAAGTTTTCGTCTAAGGTTTTCCCTGTTTCCAAATCAATGTCAAGTTTGCGGATTTGAATAAATCTGGGAAACTTTGTTTTAAGACATGGTTATTATTAAACACTTTAAGGAAGACGTCAGGGTTTACTTCCACCGCTTTTTTTATAGTATCTGGGGAGATTTTGTCTGGCTCCGGGGCCCTTCCACTGACCATTTTTGCGCTTTCTTCCATCAATTCTTCTATCGTGATCTGCTCCACATTTCGTTCTGGTACAATTTCATACAAGTAGTTCTGTTTTTTTTGGGAAAATTTGCTCAGCAATTTGCCATTTCCTACTGTCTATCAGTTTATAAAGAGTTATTGACTTTATTTCTTTAAGGACTACTTTATAACCGTCACCCCATATATCCTCGTTCAGCTTTTCAATCATGTTCTTCCACATTGTCTTTTTCCGTTTAGAAATTTCTTTATTTAATTTCTTTTTGGCGATTTTTAGGTCTTTGGCGATGTTTCCAGAGTCGATATCAACTCGGTTCGCTCGTATTAGTAACCTTCTCTTTTTGATACACTCTCTTCTACATTCCTCAATTTTATTTGTCCACCAGTAGGGGAATCTACTTCTATATGTGTTACTCTCTTTGGTGGCTTCTCTAATCATATTCGTGAGGTCAATGTGATTTATGTTATTCTGTCTTTTGTCTGCTATTTCACTGAATAGTTCCGGATTGAACTTTTGCCATATTTTCCTAGATTGGTTAGATTTGCTTATTTTTCCGAAATTTATAAGTATTGGTCGATGGTGTGTAAAGACCTCTGTATCAAGCACCTTACAATTTTTAACCTCTTTTGCCATAGTTGGTGTAGCGAGAGCGACATCGATGTAACTTTTTGTATCCCCTCAGATGAAAGTGGGACTTCCGTTATTTAGGCATTTAAGGTTTTTTTGGGCAATCCATTCTTCCCATATATCGCCTTTTTTGTCTTTCACAGGCGATCCCCATAGACTTGATTTTGCATTAATATCGCCTAGGATTAGAATCTTTTCTCGACCGTGTGGGATTTCGTCCATGATTTCGCTCACTTTATTATTGTAGGCTTGCATGTCTATATTGGGGGAGATATAACATCCTACAATTATAAAGTCTTGGAAATTTACCACTACATATCCGTTTCTGTTCTTAACCGATTCTATTCCTATTTTTTGGTTGATTATTGTTATTGCTACGTCCGAGGTTTTTATCGGTGATCCACTTGGGTGATTTGGCTATCTTTTTGTTTGGCTCACACACTGCGATGTCCGCATTGGTTTCCGCCATCATAACATATAAGGTGTCATGGGGTATCCTGGTCCTTCCTATATTGATTTGTATTATAGTGAATGCTGACTAGCTCCTTCTTTCCTTTCCTCCTCCGATTAGGATATATGTGTACGTAGATTGGGTATTATGTAGTCGTGCTAGTGAAGACCTCTAGGTCTTCGTCCTCGATTGAGTCTGTTCCCTCTGTTGGTTCCTTAGTTTCCTCTTTTGGTGTCTCGATAGTTTCGTTCGCGGGGATATAATTGTTTGTACCTTTATTTAGTAATCTTAATCTTTTTAGCGCGTTCTTAAACTTACTAAAATTTATGGTTCCGATACGGCGTCCTGCAGCAGCGCATATTGGGCAATAGTGGTCATTTCTGCACTCCGCCGCTTTATGGTCATCCTTTCCACATTTACGGCAGGTATTCCTTCGATCTGGGCCGTCACATGCTTTCGTGTCGTGCTTTTAGGACCAGCATTTCCCACACCTAAGTACCTTAATTCTCCTCTCTATTCGGCATTTCGCAAGACAAATTCTAATGTAGTTGTCTCTCAACAGTTCATCGATTTTTTTTATCTCTCATGGAGACAGTAACTGCTGCCATATCTGCTCTTATTGGCCTGAATTCTCCTATTTTAAAATCCCCACCCAAGTCTCCTATTTTATTTTCAATGGCTTTAATTACTTCCTCTTTCTGGGTCTCTGCCACCATGCCTTTTATATGGACATGCCCCCATTTGTCGTCGCCGCGTATGATCGTCTTTATTTCAGCATTATGTTGTTTAATTAGAGTGTCCATATTTTTTAGTGCCTCGTTGTCTTTATCTATAGTTAGGAGTAGTTTTCCGTCCCGTGTGCTCCTGACGTTTCTTATTTTTTCCACTTCGGGTTTGCCATTTATGGCTTCTTTGACTGTCTTCGGCAATCCTTGGTAGTTGGCATTGGCGCTAGACACCATCATCCCATATGTTGGTTTTCATTTTTATAATTAGAGGTGGTAAATATCAGGGCTTTTATCCCTGTCTTTTAGAAAATTATTTCTATGATTTTTCTTAGTCAGTTTACTGTCCATCCAATGATATGATGGAAACCAAACCTAACCTAACCCAACCTTTTTTTGCCCCGAGGAGTGGGGTGGAAGCTAATGCCCTCCTCACAGCGGGCTGTGCAATGCTGTGAGTTCGTGTGGGACTCTCACCGCACTAAACCACCCTCCCCTTTAACACTGCGGCAGCACGCGTACACCGGAAGGGCATAAAATGCCATTTCGTCAGTGTACTTCCCAAAACAGTTCTTCCCCCTACCTATCCATTATCCCTTCTGTGCTCTTCTTCTTTCCTCTTCAATATATTATTCGATCATCTTCCAGTTTGTTTCACCCTCTAGCATGAAAGGGACAAGGTCATCCACCAATGGTACTTTCCCGATTTTACGTAGCAGATCGTCCCTCTCCTCTTCCCACCGTACACATTCGAACAGGACATGGCCCGGATCGTCCCTGGTGTCACACCTAGCACAAAGATCATTATCAGTCTTTTTAATTCTGTGTGTATACGTACCAAACGACCCATGTCCCGTAAGAACCTGCGTGAGAAGTTGTGCGATGTTTGCATTTGATCCACCCCCTGATGTCCTTTACGAGCCTCTTAGTCCATTGCTCCTTTACCTGCAATCCATCTCTCCTACCACTTCGTGTAGGTTCTTTCCCTCGCCACCTTCCTGTTACCGGCCAGTCTACCCCCTATGGTGTATAGGAGAAATCTCTCGGCAGCCATCAGGTCGATGGGGGGGGGTAAATCCCGATAGCACCTGAGCCGCCTCGGTCGAAATCGTTTTATACGCCGATATTATCCTGAGTAGGCCACTTCTTTGTGCCGATAGGAGTTTGTTCCGGTATTTTTCGATATCAACAGCTTCCCGCCAGACTGGCTCCGCATACAGAAGGACACTGTGCATCACTTGACACAGCACCCTGCGCTTGCAATACCCAGGCCCTCCCACATTCGGCATCAGTCTTTGTAGCAGGGACATCTTCCTTCTTGCTTTTTCAGTGCTGTAGTTTGTGTTCGGACAACGTCAACTTTTTCGTTGTGATTACACCCAGATACATACATGTTTTGCTCGCTAGAATTTTTGCCACTGAACTGCTTCTTTCCCTCTCTTCCCTTTCTCTTCTTTCCAACTCTTTCTTAGCTCTACCTAGGCATTTCTTGTACTCCCCCTCGCCTTGTCCTCCTCTCCCTCGCTACTCTCCGCCTTCTCCCTCTTTCTTTCCTGAAATAATGCGGTTGTGCTTCCACAACTTTCTTCCAGCTTTTTTCTAGTTTTGTGCAGTTCCGATAGCCTCTCTTTATGCTCCTTCCTTCCTCGAATCCCTTCAGTATCCTCTCTTTATCTTTGCCCATTTTTCCATTTCCGTCGTCCTTATTCCTGTTTTTTTTTGTTTTGTTTTGGTCCATAATAGTTCCCACGAGTTGGGTCGAAGGAATGTCCGGCGAAGCAGTGCGCCCTTACCTCGCTAAGGCTAGTTACTCTGGTAGGTCGCCAGGTATCCCAGAGGCACCGTTTCCGACTGCGTTTCGTGCAGCCATTCATCCATGGTCACGGTAGCTAACAACGAAGATTACGGGTTCTTTTTTCGAGGTTTACTCCTCTAGGCTTTTTTCAACCGTACCCTCCGGACGCAGGTTTGCCAACGGGCAGGCCCACATAGCTGCCTCCCCTGTGTGTAGCCGTGGAGATGAAACAGATATTCCGTGATGCGGGATGGGTTATACCCAGGGAAAAGGAAAGAAGATGAAGAAAGGAGGAAAAAAAGAATAATAAACAAAACTAAAAACAAAAGTTAGAAAAAAAGATATGTGGTTGGCATCGAGAAGAAGAAGAAGAAGTAAAGATCCGGAAAAAAAATATGGACCTGTCGTGGGTGTTAGAAAGAGAAGGGAAGTTAGAGAATGAACAAAAAACAACAGAAAGTACAAAAAATGTAGGATTAAGGATAAAAGGACCTGACAGTCCTGTGGATGGTGCATTCCCTCATCCCCTTTGATCCGCGGGCGATTATTCGGAACGGTTCCTATTCATCGTCTATCCCAGAGTTTGGTGAGTCGTGACTCCCTCACAGCTCTGAAAAGAGCACAAGAACCACGACCGACCGCTCCTCGTGGAGACACCCTATGAGCCATTGGGACGCGCCGTATCGGGTAGGGCGACCCCTCCCGGGATGCTCACGTAATCACTTCCAGCCTCTTCTATCCGACCCTCCCAGGCACGGAACCTAACCTAACCTAACCTAAACTAATCTTTTTATTTATTTTTCAAAGAGGTGGGAAAATGCTTTTACGCACTCCCGACCTGGATCTGTGCGGCCGGGGTCTGTGAGACTCTGCCCAATATTCACTAAAAACCCACCTCGTTCCTAGCCTACCCCTACCGGAACCGCCTCATCAGCATAACGTCGGGAGGTATGCAGTCCATCCGCAGCTATGGTGCTAGCTCCTAGCTGCTCTTTCCTCTACTTTTTTCTGTCTCAGGATACTTATAATTAGTGTGTGTCCTTTTTCCCAGTTCACATCTTCCATCATCATCCAGTTGAGATATTCTGTGGGATTCATACCAGATATTGCCGCTGCCAGTGCAACCCTTTTGTCTCTCCATCTTACACAGTGGAAGATGGTGTGTACCGGATTATCAACTTCTTCTCCACAGTACCTACATCAGCTGTCCGGGTCCTTACCAATACGATGTGTAGGTTCCAAAGCATCCATGTCCGCTCAGAAACTGGGTCATGTAGTAATCTACTTTTTTTCATCGACATTCCAGCCATCTGTCAAGATCTGGTATTAAGACCCTCGTCCATTGCGCTACTTGCACCACATAAGCCCATCTCTGCCTCCACCTTCGAAGTGTTTCCAGCCTCGCTGCTTTCTTGTCTGCCGCTGTCGGGCAATCCATTCTATACAGTCTACCCCTTTCTTCTATTTGCAGATCTATTGGAGGAGTTTCACTGATTACCGCCAGTGCCTCCAACGAGATCGTTCTATAAGAGCACGTGACTCTCAGGAGCATCCTGCGCTGAGTGGACAAAAGCATATTTTTATATTCTTTTATCTTGATGGCTCCTTCCCAAATGGGTGCTGCATACAAAACAACTGACGTCAACACCCCTGCTAGCATCTTCCTCTTCATAAACATAGGCAATGTGAAGCAATTTGCCTAGGGCTGAGACTTGTCTGGCGGCCTTGACGCAGGTCTTCTTAACGTGTTCATTGAAAACTCGGCGATTATCAATCCACAGTCCTAGATATTTGCAATACCTACTGGGTAGAATCCGTGAGTGGCCCATGCGGAAGCCAATGCCCGTTCTCTTCCTGGGCCCTTCAGTATGATGCATTCTGTTTTTTGGGGGTCCACTTCCAATCCCTGCTTCCCGAGCCAATACCGGATGGCTTCTAGGGCCTCCTCAGATTTGCCTATCAACTCCTCTCTCTTCTTTGCCCGCACAATCAGTGCCAAATCATCGGCATATGCAACTGTGCTGCAGGCATCCGGTGAGTTTATCTCCAGAACCCCGTTGTAGAGTAGGTTCCATAGTAGCGAGCCAAGAATAGAGCCCTGAGGAATTCCCTGGTACACTTCAAATACTTCCTTCCCTATCATTAGAGATCTGTTTCTAAAATAGTATGCTATTAGATTTATCAAATACTGGCCTAGACGGTTCAAAACTCCGATGATCTTGCTCCATTTGGCAGTGTTAAAGGCATTCTTTACATCGATGAGCAGGACTACTCCCCAAGTCCAGCCATCACAGCTTGCTAGGTTTATGGTGCGTTCAACTGCGTGCACTGTGGATTTGCCTTTCGGGAAGCCAAATTGCATTCCCGAAAGTCCTTGCTTCTCCTGTGCTTCTTCCAGTAATCTGCCCCTGATAAGGCTCTCAAACAGTTTACCCATGACATCAAGCAAGCACAGTGGTCTATGCTTTTTTTCCTCTTGAGACTTAGCCTCCCCTTTTGGAATCAGAATCAGCTTTGCTTTTTTCCATGTTGTAGGTACCCTTTGTTCTTGAAGGATGAATAAGTGTCGGAATGTGTTCTATGGCTGCTTTAATACTTTCTGCGAGGATCCCGTCTGGCCCTGGTGCCCTCTTGGTTCTGAGCCGACTAGTGGCGAGTATAAGTTCCTCATGTGTAAAGGGTGGCGGCGGGTCACATCTCATTTCCCCAGGAATGGAATCATCCAATGTAAAAGGGAATAGCTCCTTCGCGATACTTAGTTTGTTGGCATCTGATAGTTCGTAGGGTTACAAGAGGTGTTTGAACCTCTTAGTCACAATTTTGTACCATTTCCCCCAAGGATCGCTCTCCAGCTCGCTGCACAGCTCTCTCCAACTAGATACCTTGGCTCTTTGTCACAATCCTAAGTTAACCCGGCCTTGGGACTCTGCTCAGGTGGTGAATTCGGCCTTAGTTACACTATATTTTATTACCTCAATCGGGATAAGGTGAATCAACAAACAAAATTTTGGGACAAATGGATTTATTTGACACACAAAGATAAATTTACATAAACCTTATATTCTCAATGCAAATACGAATAAATATCAGTTATATAGTAAAAATGTCCAACTCAATATTTTATATATACCAAAAATAAGTTAGGGACTTATCTTGGGAAGACTCGGGACGTACAGCTCGCAGCAGTAGTCGAGGGTTCTTGAGCCGTGGTTGTCTGTACTTGGACGCTGTATGGTCCGGTAGAGTGGATGGTCTGTAGACGGTCCGTAGAGGTCCTTAAAGGTAAGTCCGTCGAGGTAAAGCGGTAAACGGTCCTTACAGCCTGCAGAGCTGTAGGGAAAGAAATAAAAAAAACAGGAGAAACAGTAGAAAATTGGAAAGGAGGAATAAAATGAACAGGTAGGAGCGTATACACTAATACATACAAAAATTTAAATTTAATTTTTAAAATAAAACCACAGGAATCTGTTTATTCTTATCCGTCCTGTTCCCAAAATAATCAGAAAATGCAAATTTAAATCGGTGGAAAATAACCATATAGAGAATCTGTTATAAATTCGCTTCATAAAATAACCTTGGACGCCACCAGATTTTTTTAATGAAAAAATGGAAACGCCATAAGAAAAACATTGTTTTTTTTTTAACGAAATATTTTAACTAAATAGAAAAATCGAAATAGAATGATTTGTAAGCACACAATTACAATTTGAAAATATAGATAACTTACCAGCGAAGAAAATTGGAAATCACACACAATGTATTATTTAAAAGCTGAATGCTAAATTACTTCTTAGCGAAGAATGAACAAAAGAGCGAGTTCCACTTCAATCGTAGTTTAAGTAGATATTTTAACGATGGCAAAAACTATCACCGATGTGTTCCTAATATTTGAAATAATAGGATTTGGAACTAGAGGTGGCAGTGGCCGACGAATAAGTAACGCTCCAAAATATTTGATGAAAATGGTAACATGTATCAGCGACATGTTACACCCCCTCTCCTCGGAGAAAAAAAAAGGAATTCGAAGAATCACTTTTTCTGTAAACCTGAACAGCCTATAAAGAAAAGCAGCCAAAACAACAGGAATGTGGTGACCAGATACAAGAAGATGTAGTAGTGCTTACAAATTCAAGAAAACAAACAAGAAATGTACAGAAGATAAAAAAATTAAGAAAAAAAAATAAGAAGAAGGTAGGAACATATTCAATGAAAGTCCAAAAAATGTTGCTTTCTAATTCAAGACTTCAATTCATTTTGAAAACTAACAAAAGGAAAAATATAGTAGGTACTTATGCCTATTATCAATAATAATAATTGCCAGTTAAACGCAATTATGCTCAAAAAAAATTTAAACAAAATGCAGTAAGCAATTATAATAAGAGTTCATTCCTATTAACAAAAATTAAACGATATCAGTAATTGGTACCGTACTGAGATTCAAGAATAATCAAAAAATTAAATTAGAGGGGTAGCCTTTAACAAAATATGAGACGCTAAACGCCCAAAAAAAAATCAGAGGGATAACCTCCACTTAGAATATAAAATGCTAAACGCTTTAGAAAAATATCCAAGAAACAAATTAGAGAGGTAGCCTCCAATAAAATATGAAATGCTAACATCTCAACGATATGACAAGAAAATAACTATATTCTTCGTCTAGAAAAAATAATCACTAAATTTGATATAGGGTGGTTAAGATCTCAGGTACACTAACCTCAAAAGAAAAAACTAAAACAACCAAAAAGATATAAGGAAGAAGTGTTAGGTTAACAAGACCAACTCAGAGTCATAGATGGATGAGAGCATCGATCATGCAGGAAAAACCTCGCGAGAGATGTTAATCGCGTCGAGGTTATTTATTCCCCACAATCAACTTCGCATCTCTACAACTACCGAAGTGTAAACATGATCGTCCAACAACTACATTCCTTGCAACTGGAAACAAAAGAATTAACAAAATCAAAAGAGAAAAGAAAAATGAAAAAATTAAAAAACGAAAAAATTTTTTAGCAAGCTCGGGTAATTAACAAACCCAGCGTTATGTAGAAACGCCACAACTAAAATGGAAATTTCCAAAGAAAATTCCTAAGAGAAAAAATGACTGGATCTCTAGATTTATAACACCGTGATGCAATGACACATCCTTCCAGTGCGATAACATCACAAGTTATCAAACCACCCTTTCGGAAAAACGGCGTCCTGTAAGTACGATACGTTATGGAATGATGGCACACCATGACACCCCTCTGAAATTGAGTTTTCTACTTAAAGATGTCACAAGACTAGCACCACGCCTGTCACAGAACTAGTCCTTAACAAGGAATAAAATCACGGAAATCTTTTTTAACAGGAATGCGAAAACCTCCAAAAATTCCGTCATGGGAATGCTATTGCGAGATATTGTTTAAAAAAATACAGGGTAAGGGACAGAAATCTACTAAGAAAAAATTTTTTTTAACGTGTGTGTATGTATTCAAAATACATTACGTAACTATACGGAACAAGAAAAAAAACAACAAGGCATGGCCTTTCCCCCCTTTCCTACCGTCGGAAAGTTTGGAGTGAAGAAACCCACCTAGACAGAACTAATTGCTAAAAATTTAGCGATAACACACATAGAATACTCAAAAACCCAAAATAGAAAGTTATATAGAACTTAAATCGGAAACACTTTCGCCATGAAAGTACGAAATTATAAACTATGGTATTGCAAACCACATAGAAAGTCGTCCCAAAAAATAGTTTTGTCAACAACGGAAAGAGAAAACAAAAGAATGCCGCATAAAATACTATCAGTATGTATCAGTACACCAAAATAATCCATAAATTGCCATTTAACAAAAAGAACGTGTTTTACTCGTATCAACATACAGGGACGATAAAAATCAAGCGTATACTAAGAACGAAAACGCTACCAAACAAAAATACGATTTCTCAGTTCACACAACTGGATTCAAAATTTGCCTAAAGCGAGAAAGTTCAGAAAATATTTCAGTATAAAGGTTGTTCCAAACTAAACTGATTTCTAAAGGTGCATAACGCAAGAGAATCTCAGAAAATTTGATACATTCGCGGGAAAAATTTTTGGCATTTTTTTCAAAAACTCAAAAACAAAAAAGAGATACGAAAAAAAACACAAACATAATACATCAAATGTATTATACACAACATAATAGCAGGGATCCAAACTAATGTACTCTAGATACATTATCAAGAGAGAACATAAGGCATACGAAAAATGAAGATATTAGTGCTTTTGCACAACGGTAAAGATAGACACAAAAGACAGTGTACTATGACATATACGATAGTAGAAAAGCTTATTCTACTAAATAAAGACTCAAAATGTCTTTTGTAACCTAACGCAATTGTTGACAATAAGTACAAAATTCCTAAGAAATATTTTGATATTGAATAAAAATTAAGACAAAAAGGATAGTCAAGTAAAGAAATTTTAATCCAAAAATAATATAGAAATACGGAATGAATCACCAAACAGAATGACTTTCTGATCTGAATCGCAAATTATAATCATGGCCAGATAAATTCGTATCAACAGAATGTTGATCGGAAAAGTCACCATCAGGAAGGTTTTCATCTACGTCAATAAACTGATTTTTTTAATCTGTAACATGCCAATTACCTAAATCGTTACCGGAAAGGTCTTTTAAATTATACACTAACTTTGAGATAACTTTGTTGACAATACAAGGTATGTACTTAGGAGCAAATTTAGCTGCAAAATTATTAGATTTCGATGAAAGAACATAATTCTTTTTCCATAACCTGTCACTAACATGGAATTGCAAATTACTCTTTCGTAAATTGTAATGTTTAGCATTTTTCTCATATGCATTTCTTAACTTTTTACGAACCTCAACAAAAAGTTTAGGAAGTGTTTGAACATCATTAATTAATTGTAATTTTTCACCAGTGTTAATAATGTTATTCGCGTTTTCAGAAATTGCACCGTAAAAATCTCCACTTAACGGAACGTTTCGAGTAAAATTTAGAAAGGCTGGGGAATAATCCGTAACGTCATGTTTCGCGGTTCTAATTGCTTGTGCAACCTTATGTAACGAAGTGTCCCAGTTATAGTGAGACGAATTTTCATGAATAGATTACCTTAGAGCTGTAACAATTGTTTTATTCGTTCGTTCAGTGTGATTTGCTTGGGGATGATAACGAGCGTTATAAAAAATTTGTACTGTGACATTTGTAGATGAGCAACACGGGTTCTGGAACACTTTCAAGGTTATCAATACCATCCGTAGTAAGTGCCGTCTGCGCACGCGCCGGAAGTATGTGCTGTATGTGTCGTCCGTCAAATGTGTCATCTGTCATATGTGCCGTATGTGTCTTCCGCCTTATGCGCCGTATGTGCCGTATAAGCCTTCCGTCGTATGTGCCGCTCGTCGTTTGAGCCGTTTGTCCCATCTCTTCTGTGATGTACTCTCATGTGCTCCATCTTTATGATTTTTCTATGTGCCGTATGTCCCATCTGTCATATTTGTTATCCACCTTGTGTTCTGTGATGTACTCCTATGTACTCCATCTTTATGATTTTTCTATGTGTCGTATGCCCCATCTGTCTTATTTGTCATCCACCCTGTGACAGACTACTCTCATGTGCTCCATGTCATCCATCTTGTGTTCTATGATTTTTCTATGTCAACATGTATATAGTGTGACGTATGCAACGCTTTCGTATAACATCATCAGTCATGTGCTCCATGTCCTCCATTTTTTCTATGACAATATGTATTTTGCAATCCCATCTGTCATATGTGCCATCCACCTTGTGTTCTGTGATGTACTCTCACGTGCTTCATCTTTATGATTTTTCTATGTCACCATGTATATAGTGTGATGTAAGCAACGCTTTCGTATAACATAATAGATCGATTGAATAAGGACGTTACATGAAGATAAGAGAAAGGTTATGATGCAAATTGAAAACCTACATCTCAGTGCTGATTCAAATCAAAGTAAATGGGAGAAGCTCACGATCAAATCATTAGAGGTATGTCTTTTGTTGAGTACAGTCGTCGAATTGAGGAATTTATGATGAAAATAGATCGATTGAATAAGGATATTATTTTTATGAAGATAAGAAAAAGGTTATGATGCAAATTGAAAACCTACATCTTAGTGTTGCTTCACATAAAAATAAATGCGAGAAGCTCGCGATAAATTGGGTACCTGAAGTATTACAAAAAACAGGGAAACAACAGGAAATTTTAAATGCCATAGATTACATCTTTAAACGTCAAACACCGCAAACAGTGGCGTATCCATTAAATATTAGTAACCATATTTATTTTAGTAAACATTGTTAAACTTTCATTTTCATACAATTTCATTATGTAGAAATATCGATGATATTACATTTACCAAAATTGTAAACATGTTTTCTATAATCCTTTATCATTTCCACCACAACGTTTGAAATTAAATACTGCTGACGAATAAAACATGTTATATGTTTATAGTTATACACAGAATTTGATATTCACTATATACGGTGAAGTAAAAAAGAATGTAGAGAATAAATTCATTATACTGGGTGTAGTCATAAAAATGAATATATACGGATGTATAATTGTGATGTGTACGTTATTCAATTTTAAGAAATATTATATTCGCTACATTTATAATTGATGAAAAAACAACTTATTTTAACACCGTGAAATATCAAAAACCACAATAACTGATAACAGGAAAGAAATAACGATCGAGAAAACAAACAATGAATTTCTGTTATCAATATATGGTCTCAAGATAACAAAGGAGAAAAACATACACAAATAGCTACAAAATGTGAGAACTATGACTTTATTGTTTTCACTTCAAATTTTTGATAACAGATGTTTTTCAAACTTTCAAAATATTGTTCACCTAACGATTTTTGTATCGAAAACACTTTTATCAAAATGTAGCGAGTAATATAAATTTTCTGCGATGGTCTGTTTTATTTAGTTGATGTCAAACATCAATAGAAATATCATCACCATAAATTTGTCGAAAAGAGTATACACACGCACATAAGGCAAAAGTGAGTACAATTATTTTTCATTATCTCTTTAGTTTGATGTAAAAATTTTGAGAGAAATTTCTCACGTACACTTTTTTTCGAAATTATTTCAAATAAACTGATTGGGAGATGTGTATAAAAGTTTTAAACGTTATTTAGATGGATCTACCATTACTAAATACCATATCGCTAATTCCAGAAAAGAAGCCAACAATTGTACAATTATTTTTTCATTATCTCTTTAGTTTGATGTAAAAATTTTGCGGCAAATTTCTCACGTACACTTTTTTTCGAAATTATTTCGAATAAACTGATTGGGAGATGTGTATAAAAGTTTTAAACGTTATTTAGATGGATCTATCATTACTAAATACCATATCGCTAATTCCAGAAAAGAAGCCAACAATTAAGCTACAAAATTTGAGTGTAGGAGAAGCGCAGCTTGAAAGCAAAATTATTACAAAGTAAATTTGGAGAAGTCGTTTTGTTGGAGTTGGAGGAGCACATAACCTTCCTGCCCTAAAGAGCTGCAGACCAATATCGAGGTTTCATAGAAAATTCAGCAAACAAAAAAGTACTCAATCATCTTTAGAAGATTGGTAGAAACGACAAAAACCAAATCCAGCCATCTTGTTTGAAATTATTCAAAATTAATTTTTCTGGTGAGTTTTATTTTATTATATTAAAAGTGAAATGGCAAATTTAATGAACAAAGTGGATGAGACATTAGCATTCCTAAGACAAAATTATTCTGAACCTCTAGCTGATTCAATAATTAAATTAATAGACCGACATGTTAGAAAATGTGTTTAAGCGTTAGATAAAATTAAATTTTTTATTGGCGAGAAGAGAAAAATCCAAACAAAGATTGGGGAACTGAAACGGATGCGATATCAAATTAAGGCAATACCAAAAAATGTAGGTTGTGGGTTGAGGAAAAGACGGAGTGTAAAATGGGTGGATGCCGGCGCTTTCTTTAATAGCAGAATCAGGACGTGTCTTATCACAAATTTAAAACATAAAGAAATTCATGATTTTTCCAAAGATGCGTTTAATTTATTCAAAGATGAAATTTCAAAAATGTTGAGGGATTAAAAAATGATTAAAGTTAACACCACTCTCATTGGAGATTATATAAAACAATCAAATGGCCGGAAAGTTTTAGATCAAAAACATTTCAGTACACCTAATGCAATCATTGACGAAGGAACTGATTTGATGGATTGGTTCAAAAATTATGTTGCTGATCCAATTTTACACAAGATCTCTGAGTTTCAAGAGAAACAGAGCGGTTGGGCCTTAAGCAAAATTATTTCTTTAGAGGTAGCTATAAACAAATACGAAATGGGTAATGGTTCATCGTTCATTCGATTGCCTGAGCAAATACAGAGAAAGCATGCTTGTATCAATATTCAGAACAAATATGATGAAGCATGCTTTTTCTGGATTGTTGTTGCCGGTCTACATGCTCCCACAGGAACGGTGAGTCGGACAACATCATATCCATACTATTCGAGTGTTTTGAAAACTCAAGGCTTAGACATGCCAATGAAACTATCCCAAATTAACAAATTTGAAAAACTCAACGAAATTTCCATAAATGTTGACATGCTGGAGTATAATGAATCAGCGAACGAGAAAAAAACATTTCATACTGTAGTTTCAGCACGATTGACTAAGAAAAAATTAAATTGTCACGTCCACTTATTAGTCATTCAAGATGAATATTTTCCAAAATTAAACGATTATCAAGTCCTGCCCTGTGATGATGATGGTGATATTGTTGTTGAGATTAAATACCATTATTGTTGGATTAAAGATTTATCGCGTTTAATTAGTTTACAGTTGAATAAAGCTAAAGATAAAAAATATATTTGCGATAGATGTCTCAATTAGTTTCCATCGCAAGAGAAACTTGATGATCATACGGAACTTTGTGAGAATTTAAACAAGGAAAAAATTTCAGTTCCCAAATATGATTATGTAGAATTTAAAAATTATACATACAAACAAAACTGTCCTTTTGTTATTTATGCCGATTTTGAATCCCAATTGACGCAATGTAATAAAAAATTACAAAAACAACAAACAAATATCAGCGGCATCAATCGTACAGTGCAGGCTACTATGTAAAATGTTCTTTTGACGATTCGCTGTCGTTTTACAAAAGCTATAGAGGAGGAGATTGTATGGATTGGTTCGCCAACGAAATGACTAATGTAGCTAAATTTGTTGAATCAAAAATTAAGACGATTGTACCGATGGTAGTCGAACCAAATACTACTACTATTGATGCAACTGTTTGTCATATTTGTGAGAAAAAGTTTAATGGAAAAGATATCATTGTTAGAAATCATAATCATTTTACGGGTGAGTTTCGAGGATTCGCACACCAATCCTGCAATTTAAACTTTAGAAAACTGTTTGTTGTGCCGATTGTATTTCACAATTTGTCTGGTTACGATAGTCATTTTATCATCAGAGATATTTCCAAACGTGGTCTTTTACCAGTAAATAAGGAAAAATACATTTCATCCACTCAGTACGACTCGGAAACGGACATAAAATTCAGATTTATTGATTCATTTCGATTTTTGGGGTCCGCCTTGGATGCTATCGTTAAAACTTTGAAAACCTATGATTTAAAAATTTTGAAAAAGGAAAATCGCGATTCAACTGATGATCAATTTACATTATTGACACGCAAAGGTATCTTTCCTTATGACTATATTAACCACTTGGATAAATCAAATGACTATAAATTACCACCGATTGAATGTTTTTACAATAGATTAAGTGATGCGAACGTAACTGATGACGATTATGCTCACGCTCAAAACGTTTGGCAATCTTTCAACGTGAAAACACTTGGAGAATATAGCGATATATACATGCGCACCGATATTCATCTTCTAGCAGATGTGTTCGAAAATTTTAGAGAGACAGCTTTAGCAACGTACGACCTTGAAGTTGCCTGGTACTACACCACGCCCGCATTCACTTGGGACGCGATGCTAAAGTTTACAAAATGTAAACTACAAATTTTAAAAAATATCGACATGATTATGTTTATCGAAGAGATTATTAGAGGAGGAATATCGCAGTGTTGCAACAGATATAGTGAAGCAAATAACATATATATGTCGGAATATGATCCTGAGAAACCGTCAACGTACCTACTCTATACCGATGTGAATAATTTGTATGGGAAAGCAATGTGTGAGCATTTACCGTACGATGGTTTCGAATGGGTCGAAAATGATATTGACAAATTTAACGACATCAATTTTATAAAATCCATTGCAGATGATAACCCTGAAGGTTATATTCTTCAAGTAGATTTGGCGTATCCTAACAAACTACATAATTTACATAAATACTTTCCTATGTGTCCCGAACACCCCAAACCACCCGGTTCGAAATTAGCAAAATAAATGACTACGCTACACGATAAAAAACATTACACTTTACATTATAGAAATTTGAAGCAAGCCTTAGAACATGGTATAGTATTGGAAACAGTTCACAAAGTTTTGAAATTTAAACAATCTGCGTGGCTAAAGCCCTACATCGAATTAAATAATCGATTGGGGACTTTAGCCACCAGCGACTTTGAAAAAGATTTGAGAAAACTAATGAACAATGCGGTGTTCGGGAAGTGTATGGAATGCATACGTAAACCTAGAATTTGTAAATTAATATCTTCGTATGAGGGTCGTTATGGTGCTAAAAATCTTATCGCTAGTCCGCGTTATTACAATAGAACAGTTTTCGATGATGGTGATCCTCCTCTAATGGCAATCGAATTGAAAAAGTCCGAGCTCATTTTCAATAAACCGATGTACGTGGGTATGGCTATTCTTGACATTTCAAAAGCCACATTGTACGACTTCCATTACAATTTTATGCTTTCCACAATGGGAGTAAACAAATGTAAGTTAATGTACACCGACACCGACAGTTGTTTTTATGAATTAATTTCTGATAACATATATGAAGAATTAATAAAAAACAACTTGGATAAATTTGATACGAGTGACTATCCTTCAGATAATCCTTACAATATTCCTCGAGTTAACAAAAAAGTACTAGGTTTGATGAAAGATGAGGCTAATGGACAAATCATTACTCATTTCGTCGGCTTAAGGTCCAAAATGTACAGCTACAAAGTTCAGGGGGGTAAAGTCGTTAAAAAGTCAAAAGGAATTAAGAAATGTACTGTAAAAAATAAAATAATGTTTATGATTATGTGGATTGTCTGAAAAATTGGAAACAAATGACGGTTACTCAAAATACGATACGTTCCTTCGCCCATGATGTGTATAGCATCGAACAAACGAAAATCGCGTTAAATCCTCACGATGATAAGAGGAAATTACTTCCCAGTTCATTTGATACACTTCCATGGGGCCATCATAGTATTTCAGTATAATTTTCTTAATTAAGATATTGACCCAGACAGCACCGGATATTCTATGAATATTCATATAACATTCTCTTTGAGATATTGGAATATTCTTAAATGTTCCAGGAATATACATATTATTCTTGGAATATTCCTAGAATGTGCTATAGTGGGAAAATTTTAGATATTCCTAGAATATTCCATGTGGAATATTCCTGGAATATCCAGAATATTTCGAGAATATTCCAAGAATATTCTTGAAAGAATATTCATAGAATATGTATATTCTGAATATTCCCAGAACATTCCACGAATATGCAGAATACACCCAGAATATTCTGGGAATATTCCAAGGATATTTTCAAAAGAATATTCCTGGAATATCCAGAATATTTCGAGAATATTCCAAGAATATTCTTGAAAGAATATTCAAAGAATATGTATATTCTGAATATTCCCAGAACATTCCACGAATATGCAGAATACACCCAGAATATTCTGGGAATATTCCAAGGATATTTTCAAAAGAATATTCCTAGAATATCCTCTAGGAATATTCCTTGTATATACTGAATATTCTCAGAATACTCCATGATCTTACTCAATGAATATTCAAAGAACCTCAGGAATATTTAATAATAACTTAAATCATTTCCTGATATTTCTGAAATTTCATTATCATTATCATCGACCAGCTGCCCCTTTACGAGCAGCCCTCAGAAGTCTTCGAAAGCCTTGTACGAGCTAGGGTCTAGACCTTGTTACTAACTCCCTACGCCTCATCAGGTGCAGCAGGGTTATTCGTGGTCCCGTCAACCATGAAACGTGAAAGAGAGATTCTTCAATAAGCCAGACAAATTCTCGAAAAGAAAAAATCTGCCTTATTGGGAAATCGAGCCCGCGACCTTTCGATTACGGGCCGAAAACGCTTAACCACCGCGCTAACTCCAAATAAAGAAAAACACAGCATTTCCCCACATGCGAGTAATTCGAATATAAAATTATAAATGCCTCTCTCTTATTGGGGATGCAGTCAGTATAAGATGACCACAAATCAAAGGGAACTCTGGTACGTCTGAGCTTTCAGAATTCTCTATATCAGCCGAGTATGCCTTATTCAGACTGGGTGCGAGCTCATAAAAATATTTATCTAAAGACCTCTAACGTTTTTAGTTATACGACCATTTTCAGGGGAATTATGAAAAGTGAAAAATGTTCTTTTTGTAAAACTTTTGAAATTAAAATAATACTAACTTACTTGTTAGAATTTTTAGCCAAATTGATTGAATTTATCTATGTTGTTCACTAGCAAATAATTGCAAGTTTTGAAGGAAATTTTAATGTGTCATTTTTATATAAAAATTTGCATTAATTCAAGAAATATTAATTTTTGCTTCCATTCGTCGGAAAAGAAAACACACCATTTAAAACATTCCACGATCTGGTGTAATGTTGTAGTGCTACAATTGTTTTCCTCAGAATATTCATGCATTGAAATTACAGGTTCAACTACGAAAAAATATTTTATTTCCAGACTGGCACACCTTCCCCACAATGAAATGAAAATAAAATCAATTTGAACAGGTCTATTTATTCAAAATTATATCAATACTTACATAATATATATTATGCATTAAACCATTTCAACCGCAGCAGTCTCTTCCGTAGCTACAGCGATATCTCTGAAAAAAAAAGAGTTGCAATATTAGTCATATGTCTCACGCCAACTATAAAATATATCGAAGAAATAAAACTGTATTGAGTATTTATTGAAATGACTAGAACTTTTAAACTAACTCAAACTATTATTTCATTCCATTTTGTGATTTAACTTTGAATCAAATTGTTTAAAATTGTGTTTTCCAATAATCCGCTGTTGTTTCCTTACACACAACAGGCTTCAGAAGTCAAAACTTGCGAGCCGAGGATGAACGAGGTCTTACCTTTTAACGTGTGATTCCTAGCAAAAAAATATCTGCAGTCACTGGGTTTCGAACCCACGTCCGGTAGTCAGAGTGATTAAAAGATTGATGCTTTTGCCACTTTGCTACCTGACCCACAAAATAAACTAATAGTTGTGTGATACAAAAATTACTCACCTTTGTCGTTTCACTCTTTCATTAGACTTGGCCAGATAGACGCTTACTACGATTTCAATTTCTTTTAGGGTAGCTTCCCTGTTACGGCGCTGTATTGCTTCTGAAAAAGTCATAATGACTTGAGAAAAATATTGTGCAGGAAGATTATTTGATTTCATTATAACCATGAATATCCTTAGTATATACAGGGTGGGGATTTAAAACTACCCTGTCAAATAAAATTACCCTGTAGAATAAAACTTGAAAAACTATAGACTATCAGTTTTCATTTCACAATAGCTCTTCAAAAAGAAGTCACAAGTGGCATCAAGCCATTTAAAAAAATCGAGTTCTGACTTGGCCGTTACTTGATGAAGAACCATATATTAATTATATATAGATAGGAGACGATTCGATCTTCACAAACTTTTATTCAACACCACGATATGTTTCGCTATCACAGTAGCTTCTTCTTGATAGTCACCTGAAAAAGCTACTGTGATAGAGAAACATGTTGTGTTGAATAAAAGTTTGTAAGATCGAATCGTCTCCTGTCTATATAATAAAAAAACATCTCTCTGAATTTGTTCACTCAACAAATGTTGTTATCACTCTTCAGTTGCAAATTATCATTAATAGATGCAATTCGATTATTTATCCATTTATGGTACTTTTATTATTGTCGATGGGAAGATGAAATTTCATAGAACTTTCAACTTTTGTTTTCAATGTCAATTACCAGTGAAATGGCCCATTTGATGAATCAGCAAATTAGTTGAAGCTATTCTACTATCTATTGGAATTGAAAAAGTGCAGAAAGTAAAATAGATCTATGTTAAAAATGAAATCAACATTTTATTGTGATAAAATGACAAAAAAAACTTAACTTCCTTATAGATAATTCACATATAATTATACTGTTAGTACGTATACTCACTAATCTGTTGAATGCTTATTCATTTTCCAATATTTTTTCTACGTTATCCAACATTTGGGCATTTTTATCGGAAAGTCCAAAAAGAAATCCAACATTATATTAGTATTTTCAACAGCAGATGGTAAAGTTTTTCCTTTTAAGAGGGTATTAACTTTTTCAGAAAGTTCCTGGACTTGTCTTGTGCAATACTTCATCAATTTACAATTTTTTACCAATATTTCAATACATGTTTTTTGGAATTTCAAGTCTAAAAAGTATTAAATGTAATAATAGTGCTACAATATAACTTATAAAAGTAAAAGTACCTGACGAAAGAACATTCTGTAATTCAATATTTTCCATTTCTGTACCTGTAAATATAAATAATAGTCGAAAACCATGACATGATATTTCTTTTGACAAACGATGCCATGATGTCAAATGTCAATTTGAAATGCAATCAAATTTACAGCAGGTCATAGAGTTAGGCGACGACTACCAGATAAACGACAGACGCTGACGCGGTACAACGCGGTAAGGTTTTGATTGGTCGCAATTTCCCATCAATTATAAGTTTGTTAGTACATTATGGTGTATTTTTGACTACTTGTCAAAACAAAAACTATGTAGCTCTTTCCGTTTCATTTTTTAATATTTCTTCCACACTTCTAATTACGAAAATAGTGAAAATGTGAATAAGGTGTCCATCCATGGAAATAAAGTAGAATATTCCATGAATATTCTTATATGATCATTCTATGAATGTTCAAAAATGAATATTCTATGAATATTCATACGGGAATATTCTAGGAATATTCCAATATGAATATTCCTGGAATATGCTAGAGACTTCTGTATATTATAGGAATATTCCATGAATATATGGAATATACTTTTCTCTTTTATGATATTTAGAGAATATTCTAGGAATAATCCGTGCTGTCTGGGGATGTTTGCGAATTATGCCATTTCACTTTTAATATAATAAAATATACTCAAAGATAGGTTCTAGTTTTAATCTAATATCATATTAAGCTGTAACATTTTCTTAAATAATTTAGTTTGTAATATCCTTATGATGTATCAATAAAAATATATAGTAATTTTAAAAAGTGTTTTATTAACCAAATATTAGAAATCTTCATAATTTTGTTTAGTAAATTCTTCAAACGACTCACGTGACGTGTGAAGGACAAGAGGAGATAAAAACACAATAATGTCAATTAATCAATTTATTACATCATCTAAATCATTTACAACTTTAGGTTTATAGAAATATATAAATTCTCTAAGTGCCGCAGACAATATGCTATCACTACAATCACAATTGAAGTGAAAAGTGGTTACACAACAACAACATATGTGTTTTCTATCCAACTATTATGCTTTTTGTCTAACCCAAGCCATTTAAGATACATTTTGTTGCCTTTTCTTCTAAGTACCTTTTCCACCATAAGAATGTCCAGATTTGACGTTTTCTGTAGCTCTTCCTCGTAAAACCCTCCACTGATTGGTACTCCATACATGTCCTCAAGCAAATAGGTGACGGGATTGGTTATTTTGACTTTAATGATTTTGAATAGTTCTGTCGTCCAATTGGGTGTGTATCCTTTTTCAAAGGCATGCTTCGACTTGCTTATACGAACAATATCACTGACTTTGAATTTTAGATGTTTATATGCTTTGTTTAAAATAGCTTTTTCGTTGGATTTATTGACTTGGGAGGGCTTATACTTGGTAGTTGAATGCTTTGTATTATTGTATTCGTTTGTAATTTCGGGTAGAATATCTATACATTTATAGGTGCCATTTAAACTGAAATGTTTATATAGTTTTGATTTGAATGTTCTTATTACTCGTTCGGCCATTGCAGCTTTTTTAGTACTAAATACGCTATAGTGATTAGTCCCATGTTTTTTCATTAATTGTTGAAACTTGTTGTAAAATTCCGTTTCTTGGTCCGATTGAAGATTTTTGGGTGTTCGAACTGTGTGTGCGAGAATGTGTAACATTCAGGCTTACCTTAAGGACTAAGAAATGAATGTGTGTCTACTTTGAAATATATTTTATTTTAAATCCATAATCAGCTTAAACAGTCACTAAATTATCTACACAAAGTATTGTTATTAATTAAAAAAGGTGATTGCATCTTGAACAGTAATTTAGTTAACAGCTACACAATTTCCTAAAAGAAATTAAAACCTTGATTAAATAAATATTTAAAAATTAATGTATTGTTCACTTACCAGTACTGGATAATGATAAAACTCATTAAACTGTTTCTTTCAATACAATGTTTATATTCGAACGAGGTTACATTTCGTAAACAGTTCATACAACGAGTACACAAAGTTTAGAATGGCTTCAGACATAAAACAAATAAACTTTGTCGTTGATTTTAGTCGTCGTTTGGTAATACTTTCATTGCGAACGCCTTATTGAATTTTGTTTTGTTTTTAATGTTATTTACAATGACAGTCATAATAGGTACTACTTTTGATTAGATTGACGTTGACACTTCACTAAACAGGCTGAGTACTACGGTACTACATAAATCTGAAATTCACTAAGCCAGCTCGGTTTAGTTCGGAGTTCGTTATATCTAGTGGAGATATTCCATTGGTCAGCCGAAAATAAGAATTTATCATAGGGATTATCAGAACTTGATTGGCCGTTAAGGTTTACAAAAACTTGAAGTCCATTTAGTTTCGGGTTAACTGGTCCAGTTTTGGAATATCGAGAAGGAGTAGCGAATTTTAGGGTTTCGTTTGCGGGAATTGTTAAGAAGCCGCTCTCTGCTGTTGTGAATTGGGGAAAAAGGTTTTCCTTTAATAAGGAGGTAAGCGTACTAAGCAACTTTCTCAAAATAGTACAGTCGTTGAGTGGTAAATTAATTTCAGATTCGCCGACCTAGCCATTTTGTAACCGGTCTGTTTTCTAAATAAGCAAGTCACATGTTCGATGCCGCCATTTTGGACTTAGCCACATCGCATGTTTGAGGGTTTCGAAGTAGCATACATCTACACCTTGATAAACCGTCTAAAGTTTGTTGAGGGAGGAGGTCCCCGAGAAAACGACGTTCTAAGCGATACGCCACCATGGAGTCGGTGAGTTCATTCCAACTTATCAAAATCCACTGGGAGAGTGTACCGGCATATTCTTATTACCACTAGTTCACGTGATACTACCTTCTTATAATAGTACAGTGTTCTATTGGACTTTTCGTAATTTAAATTCATATGTTAATTATTAAATCTCCCAACGGGGTTCAATTTGTTTTTTAATCTTCCGTAACCTGACATATGTATTTTTTTTGGTACAAGGCATTGGCTATATCTATGTATATATAGTTTTCAATTTAAATAAACTGTTCACCAAATGTTAACTTAAATACAGCTGTATTTAGGGGTTATTATTGTTACGAACTCGCACACCGAAGCAGATACTAAGTACGGCCCTGTAACCTTATGTTAACGGAGTTGAGAAAAAGGCGAACGCGCCGAATTCTGAGAAGGTCTATTGGGATCTATTGTGAACCGTCCTTTCTAAACATGTTCTCGAAAGGCATTTTAAGAAATATCGCGAAAGGCATGTCCCGTCCCAAATGTTCTAGTAAAGAAAGTTTTTGATATAAATACAGGACCGATCAGCGGATGAGTTCAGTTTATAATTTGCCATAGTGAGTTAAACAGTAATTAAGTGAATATAAAAGTGTTATAAATTAATAAGTTAGTGTGCATATAAATTAAATTTAAGTGACTAGTTAAGTACATATAAATTAGTGTTAGTGAGGTAGTATTTAAATAAATGAGTAAGTAGCAATACCGAGTGTTTAAAATTTATCCCACCCGTTTATTGTTTAAATAAATAACAAAAACATTACATTGGTGTCAGGTGTGGGGTAATATAAATAAATTGCTACGTAAAAATGGCCAAGAGACTATGTGATCTCAAAGTGACGGAATTAAGAGCAGAATTGGAAGATCGTGAGCTGGAAACGTCCGGTAAGAAAAGTGAGTTAGTAGAAAGACTTAAAGTGGCACTGGAAAATGACGGTTTTGATCCAAAAACAGTTTTATTTAATGACGAGGCTTCCACCTTAATCTCGTAAATTTCTGCCATGGAAGAGAAGATTTCAACGAATGTGAAAAACGATATTTCTGCCATGGAAGACAAGATCTCAACTAATGTGAAAAGCGAGATTTCTACTATGAAGAATGATATTTCTACCAATATGGACGAGAAAATTTCCACTATGAAGAATGATATTTCTACTAATATGGACGAGAAGATTTCCACCATGAAGAATGACATTTCTGCCGATATCTTATCGTTAAAAAATGACATTGCTGCTGACGTCGAGAATGAAATTACGTCTCTAAAATCAGACATTGAAAACAAAATAACAACGATAGACGAGAAAATCAAGGAATTGGAGAGAAATATGGCAGATTTAAGAACACAGGACACTTCAGCAGAAGAAAAGAAGATCGAGATCTGCAAGCCAGAAACACAACCCAAGACAGATGATATTGGCAGTTTTACCCGAGTTCGATGGAAAGATGTCGTGGACCAATTACGTAAAACAGTTCGAAGCAGCCGCTAGAGTGAATAATTGGTCCGATAAGGAGAAAGCAGTGAACCTAACTATCACGCTCCGGGGAGATGCCTTAGATGTACTTCAGACGATACCTCTGGAAGAAACGGATGATTTCGAGCTGCTGAAGAAGAGGTTGGACATGCGATATGGTCACGAACATTTGGAACAGTTGTACAGATTCCAGCTGAAGAACCGAAGGTGGAAACGTGACGAAACCCTTCAAGAGTATGAAATGGATATTGCCCGACTAGTTCGATTTGCTTATCCATCAACACCAGAGAACATGATGGAATGTTTAGGCATCCAGGCCTTTATTGACGGCTTGTGTGACCACGATATGGAGAAGACGCTTCGATTAGCCCATCCTAAAACATTGGCCGATGCATTGACTGCTGCTCTTGAATATGAAGCAGCCACGATGGCTTCGGGATACAACAAAGGTAGGACCATACAGGAAGAAGGTTACGATGACAGACTTGACCAGATCGTCAACTTATTGAAAGGTATGGCAGACAAGAAGCCGAAGAAAATCAGGTGCTGTAATTGTGGCCAGCCAGAGTATGCACGCAGTTTGTGTAAGCGTCCTACGACTCCTGCAAACCAAGAACCTCTCAAATGCAAAGCAGCTAAGAACAGCTCGCGGTACAACGAAGGTAGGACCATGCAGGAAGAAGATGACGATAACAAACTTGACCAGATCGTCAACTCGTTGAAAGGTATGGCAGACAAGATGCCAAAGAAGATCAAATGCCGGGAGTGTGGCGAGCTAGAGCACGTACGCAATCCGTCTAAGCGCCCCAAGATTCCTGTAACCCAAGAACTCCAGTCACCGGGGAAATCAGACAGGGGTGAACATCCTGCTGATGTGAGTCACCGAAATGCCGACTCCCTGTCCAGACGGCCGTGCCCAACAGACTGCTCCCACTGCAACAAGGTGGAATTTAGGGAAGCTGCAGTTTCAAGAACTACTGTAGTCAACGAAGAATGGTCACCCACCAGGATCAGAGAAGATCAGGAGAATAATCCTCACCTGAAGATGATCCGGCAATGGAAGAAAGAAAACCGGCGACCTACCTGGCAAGAAGTGTCAAGATTTTCACCGAAACTCAAGGCGTATTGGGCTCAGTGGGACTCCCTTGTCCTGGAAGAAGGGCTGCTGGAAAGAGTCCTTGAAAACGATGATGGTTCTGAGATGAGGAGACAGCTAGTTATCCCGAGAACAAGAGTAGCTGAGGTACTGAAGAAGTTACACAACAGTCCATCGGGAGGTCCTCTGGGAGTGAAGGAAACCCTTCAGCGAATTCGTGAAAGGTTTTATTGGATGAACAGCTCCGACGATGTGAAGAACTGGTGTAAGAAATGTACGACTTGTGCTACGAGTAATGGACCACATCGCAAGAGAAAGGCACCCATGAAACAGTACAATGTTGGAAGCCCTTTCGAAAGGATTGCTTTAGATATCGCTGGACCATTTCCGACGACAGAAAATGGTAGCAAGTACATACTGGTTGTAATGGATTATTTTACAAAGTGGGTGGAAATTTACGCTATCCCGAACCAAGAGGCCACAACTGTCGCGGATGTATTGGTGAAAGAATTCATCAGCCGATATGGAGTGCCCATGGAGGAAGTCCACAGTGACCAGGGAAGAAATTTCGAAAGCCATCTATTCCAGGAGATTTGCGACAAGCTGGGAATGAAGAAGACCAGAACAACAGCATTACATCCACAGTCAGATGGAATGGTCGAGAGAATGAACAGGACTCTGGGAAAATACCTGTCCAAAGTAGTATCCAGCCATCAGAGAGATTGGGACCAGTATCTCTCCCTATTCGCATTGGCTTATCGATCTGCCGTCAATGAGTCCACGGGTGAAACACCTGCGAAAATCCTGTTTGGACGTGAAATGAGGCTTCCTTGTGACCTGGAATTTGGCTGTCGGCCTGGAAAAGATATAGCAGGCGAAGACTACGTGATCCAATTGAGAAGAAGGCTGGACGATATTCATGAACTAGTTCGAACAAATCTTCAAGTTGCCAGCGAAAGAATGAAAAGTCGGTACGACACGCAGGCCACAGAGGGCGGTTTTAAAGAAGGGGACAAAGTATGGTTACACAACCCGGCGAGGAGAAAAGGATTTTCTCCAAAATTACAAAAATCCTGGGAAGGTCCATACTTGATCAAGAAAAGGATCAATGATGTTTTATATCGCATAAGCAAGATCCCCAACGGAAAACCAAAAGTAGTTCACCGAAACCGACTAGCGCCATTCGAAGGAGACCATGACATAGAGGAAGGAGTAAACCTCATTCGACATGTGTCTGACCTCACCTTCGATGAATTTATGGGCGCGTATGGAAGTACCGGGAAAGCTAGATATGGAGTCACTTAGGAACAACAACAAGATTTGTTCACTCTCCCAGAAGATTATTCACTGGCATACAACATCCCCGCCCGTATCAAAAACGCACGAGGGTTGGCAACCGTCTTTCGAAAGAAGTTCGGGCAATTAGAAAAACTTGAAGACCAGATTCCAGCCCCTGGCAAGACACTGAAACTGAAACATAATTCGCGGTACGTCTTCTACGTAGTAACTAAAAATGAATTCCAAGATCGATCTACCTACCGCGATGTGTGGGAAGCACTTCGAAACCTCCGAGACCATGTGTTGGAATCCAACGTGAAGAAACTGGCTATGCCTAAGATAGCGAGTAACCAGTTGGATTGGCGAATCATCAGGAACATGGTAGAGATTATCTTTCAAGATACCGGTGTCCAGATATTGATTTGCAGCTACAACCCCCGTTATCAGTATCCGATGAAGACGGTGCCCTGCTATTTTCATAAGATCGGAAAGTGTAGAAATGGGACTAGTTGCCGATTCAATCATCCAGTCTCGGCTACACAAAAGTTCCAGGAGGAACTTCCATTTAAGGAGGGGGTAATGTTACGAACTCGCACACCGAAGCAGATACTAAGTACGGCCCTGTAACCTTATGTTAACGGAGTTGAGAAAAAGGCGAGCGCGCCGAATTCTGAGAAGGTCTATTGGGATCTATTGTGAACCGTCCTTTCTAAACATGTTCTCGAAAGGCATTTTAAGAAATATCGCGAAAGGCATGTCCCGTCCCGAATGTTCTAGTAAAGAAAGTTTTTGATATAAATACAGGACCGATCAGCGGATGAGTTCAGTTTATAATTTGCCATAGTGAGTTAAACAGTAATTAAGTGAATATAAAAGTGTTATAAATTAATAAGTTAGTGTGCATATAAATTAAATTTAAGTGACTAGTTAAGTACATATAAATTAGTGTTAGTGAGGTAGTGTTTAAATAAATTAGTAAGTAGCAATACCGAGTGTTTAAAATTCATCCCACCCGTTTATTGTTTAAATAAATAACAAAAACATTACATTATGGTGTTTATTTACACTTAATGCACCTAATGCATATTTTTGTGCTTTCATCATAAATAGTTGATTACATGTGCCTGTAAACTTATTTGATTGAAAAAACCATATAGTGAGGTTCTGATTTTCATTTTTTTATTAATATCATTATCGTTACAAAGTTAATTTGAATTAAGAAAAGAAGGGGGTGGTGTAAGTAATTTCTTATTTTTGAAAAACTACCAAAAAATAAGTGGCGCCCCATTCCTGTCCATTCTTGTGACTCGCAATATCCTACGACCACTGCTCACCAGACGAAGAGCCACTGGATCTTTGTAACTCCAAAAAGGAGTTACAAATGTCCGAGAATGCACGAGTTAGCTCTGCGCCAGTCTTTGTCTTTAATGGTCGTGTCCACAACAACTTTGAAAACCATCGATAACAACTAGTATCATTTTATGGTTTTTATTTTGATGTGCGTAAGGTCGCATTTCGGCCAAATCCATTTGCCATAAATCATCTATACCTTTGATGATTGTACGTCTGTATGGATAATTTTTACGTGTCGGTTTCTGGAGCTCGTTATCAAGCTGTATTTTGGACGAAATTCTTCGTAAGCGCACATACACATTCTAAACTGATTATATATTTTCTATACTATTTGATATTTTTCTTCAAATAATTGTTTTTAAATTCGTAAATAACACGATTCGCAAGTTCATTCAAGTTCACTTCCAAAACATAAAGCGCTTGTTTATTAACTCCGTAATTTGTTTGTAATTCGTTTATCACTACTTCTTGCACACTGATTTTATCCTTGATCATGCTATCGACCTATTTTTTAGTTGCCATATCTTGAGCTGCTACGGGAGGATTTCTCGAAATAAATGTATCAATTTTGCTGATTTTATTTTCATGAGATTCTAATCGCGTCTGTAATGTAGATGTTATCGTTTTATGAAGTGCAATCACTTTATCATCGATTTGAATAATACTTTTTGATAATTTATCATGAAATTTTTGATCTTGACTTTTGAATTATTTTCTTATATAGTATTTGCTCACAACGATCACGTCATCGACATATTTTTTAGTTGCCATATCTCGACCTGCTACGGGAGGATTTCATGAAATAAATGTATCGATTTCATTATGACACACTTGCATTTGTTCATCAACATAAAGTTTATTGGCAACATCGCTATTTGTGGTTGGCATCTTCAAGTTACAGATTTTCAAATTTTCAGCATCAATATTGCCGTTCGGAGTATGTGGATATGCTACTTTTGACATATACGGTGTAATCCGTTCATTAGCATGACGACGACGGTGTCCGAACTCATCTTGATTGAAATTAATGAATTTCCCCATTGTCATTCAATTATATCAGCTTCCTTTAGTTCATTTATGATGGCAACTATTTCGTTGTCGTTGGATATGTTGCCTGCCTCCTGGGATGCAATCAGCAATTTTAAACGTTCAACCAATTCATTTTGATCGTTGCAATAAATGTATTCCATCGGTTTTTCGTTGTATGACAAAAGTCCTTTTCCCACTTTAGTATATGATGGACTTTGAATAGCTTGTAGTTTCTTAATTATTCGAGCTGATGGAGGTCGGATTATATTACTACTGCTACTACTACTACTACTACTACTAATAGTTGATGGGGTTGATTTTGATCTAGCTGTAAAGAGAGGCTTAATAATGTAGTGATATTTATCTGTCCTGGAACTTTTCATACGATTACGTGCATCGAGATGAACTTTGGTAAGAGTTAGTAGACTTTTAAATTTTTCAAATCTTCCTCTTTATATTGAGGATCGTTGTAAAATAAAAGCTCGTACAATCCTGGAGTTCCAGGCAAGTTCCTACCTCTTTTTTACCATCCTGTAGCACGTTTATATTACCGTTTCTTTTATCAAACGCAATTCGACGTTAACCCAACATCCAACCGATATCATCATTGTATGTAGGACCATAATTCCTATCAATTTTGTTATCTCCCCGAAAATAGTCTTCAAGATATTCGCGACTAATTGAAGGGTATTGATCCAAATAATCTTTAATGGCTTCGCGTGTAACGTTGGGTCGCAACTCTTCATTACCATGGTCATCATAACGTACGATATTTCCCGATTCATCAGTCTCAGCTACTGGTTTTGATTCGAGAAACGATGTAAATACATCATCATCATTGTAGTAGCAGGTTCTTTGTCTTCTTCCTCCTTCTTCGGCTCCTCTTTGGGAGTAAAATTTGAAACTAGATTTTTTTGTAGTGACTGAGGATTTAACGACTTCCTTTAGAGGTGCGGATATCGGTTTAAATAGTTTATTTAGAGATGCGTCATGTTCTGATTTTCCCAATTTCAAAGCTAAATATTTCTTGCGAATAGATCTCGCCAATTCACTAACTTTTTTCTTACGCAAAGCAATTGCAACCTTATCGTCGGACATGATGATGCAGACTAGTAGCATGTACGCTTGGCTTACACATTTTTATATTTATCGAAGCCTTTACGATACCTGCCGCTATTTAAAGCAAAATCCTTCATAATTACCAATGTTCCATAGTTGTCGGACGACCAACATTCAGAGCACATCTTTTTAAATTCTTCAAATGTCATATCTGGTGACACGTGCTCATCAAATATGTTTTAGGTTAATTTCATCCTGCTTGAGTAACACAATCATATTACAATTGTCTCGTATAAGCTGTTTCGGTATTTTTGAATATGTTTGACATAGGTAGGCGGCGTCAATATCTCTGTGCCTACACATTGAAGAATGTTCTCGAATTTTCTGTTGACCATCGCAAGCGACATCATCGAATTTGAATATCGAGTTGGATCTCGCTTTGTTTGAACTAACAATTTCCTCATTGTCTTTAAATGGAAAATAACCAACACCTTTAACTTCTCCTAGTACTTCCTGCAGCAATTGATATTTCTGTTGAAATAACGACTTGGAATAGACGTAAACATTTTTGAATTTAGCGCCATTTGGATTGAATAAAAGTGATAACATGACGTTTGTTTTTCCACACCCGCTAGGACAGCAGATGATGGCCCGAAATGAATTTGGTAGTAGTTTTCCATGTTTATCAACAGTTGGTTTAGATGAGAAGTCCAGATTTTCAATGGGTAGCGTCTGTTCTTGTTGAACGATCTTCATCTTGTGGTAAGTGCAAATAATGTGTTTCCAATATATATGGATGTCATCACATCTCTTCAGATCAGTTTTAATGTTGGTGTTTGAGGGCGAAGGTCTTTTGAATTCTCTAATCAATAAATTACCAATTGAACTTCATTTACCCAACTACAATTATTGTGGACGTAAGTGATCACATGAATATAACTTGTTAACTGTTAAGTAGTCGATGAGCAACACGGGTATCGGGGCACTTTCAAGGCCACACGCCGAGTCGAGCGACGTCATAAGGGGAGGGGGGCGGCGGCATCTTGGATTTCACGCGCTGTATGTGACGTATGTGTCGACCGTCAAACGTGTCATCTGCGCACGCGCCGGGCCGTCACATGTGTCATATGTAAATCCCGTCACGTGTGTCAACTGTGTCGTATGCCCCATCTGTTCTAGGTGCCGTATGTGCGTTCTGTTATATGTATCATCTGTCAAATGTATCGTATGCCCCATCTGTTCAGTGATTTCATGTGCTCCATCTTTATGATTTTTCTATGTCAACATATATATACTACGTCATCTGTCATATGTACCGTATGCCCCATCTGTTCTGTGATGTACTCTCATGTACTCCATCTTTATGATTTTTCTATGGTAAAATGTATATAGTGTGACGTAAGCAGTGTTTTCGTACAATTTATTAAATTGAAAAAATATTTCGCTACCGACGATAGGGATTCGATCCATCGATCACACATTCTCATGCGTTAATAATCTTCTACCATGCTAGCAAGACCACCAAGTTATAATCATATCATTGCATATTGTGAAAGCGAATTTAAAATTTATCGAAGTATTACAATTATTTAATTTTAATTCAGATTGTACGACAACAACAAAGTTAATATTCATATGTTAAAAAGATGTTATCTGCATTGTTATTGTATTTCGAGTTGAATATCTATCTAAACACAATACGGGGTAGTAGCAAATAAATCATTATCGGTATATTTGTTTAAGTAAAAGGCATTTTTGAACTTCAATTGACATTACTGGTTGATTGAGTATATACAGGATGTCTTAATAAAAAAATGCAAATCATTCCATAAACAATTTATTATTATTATTTAGATACATTATTTACAATGGTAATACAGTATTTAAAAACCAGTGTCGTAGACGATCTAAATTTCTTTGGGCACATGAGTATAATCCAGTAGCGTGACAAGGATTTGGATCACGTTCAAAGTTTCCTGTCGCACAAGGTGTACCATCGAACTTGCAAACATCAATAATATGGGGAAATACACTAAAAATGTGGCATTTCTTTAGTAGAAATTCTGCTTTCTGATGTCCGCGTATGTATATAAAGTCTGCAGCATACAATAGCTTAGTTGCCAATATATCATTCAATTTGGAGTACTCAATGTCACCTGAAGAGTATCGAATACCATGCACATTCTTCTCCAAGTATGATACAGTCTTCTTATCCTGATTGCTTAACGTAGAAATTGATTGGCTAGGTAAAAATATGTAGTGACTCTGCTTAAAACCAACTTCGATGCAGAGTTCTTTGACAACAAAGACTCCATCTATAACGAAACCCTGAATGTCGACTAGCGTAACTCTCATGATGATGACTGCCCGAATACTGACGTACAACTGCGACATACATCTCAATTTAGAGTCTTAACAATTTCTGTGAGGGGGAAATACTCCATTACGCAATCATGTATTATAACACAATATACTTTGGTGTTTTCGGGGAAACCAATGTTTGTTTCAATATCAAGTTTTACATCGACTGTGGACGATTTCATACTTTCTTCCTGTTTCGAGCAATCAATAACAAACAATGTATGTTTCTTGAAAGAAGAATAATCCAACACAGGACGCTTCTGTGCTGAATTCATATAGCTAGGATAAAATTCGGTATAGTTGAAATAGGCTTCATTGTAGTCGTTTTTAGTAAAATCCAACTGCATTCTTTCATTAGGCCAATATTCACCATTTAACGATAGTCGGATACTTTGAATGTCAGCGTTGTCGAATAGGGTGGGATCGGTTTTGTTGTTGTCACGTTTGTTGGTTTGAAAGAAAACAATAACATAACGAGGTCTTTCGACTGAAGTTGTAGTTTTTCCAGCCTAAACTTCACGTCTAGCATTTCTGGTAATTGCAGGCAGCTCTGTATCTCCCACTTTCTAAATGGAATAACTATAAGATTATCCTTTTGAATGGCCTTCATGAGTTCCAACTTAATATCATCATTAGGATAAATGTGTTTGATTTTTAATTCAGTGTTGGCAATGTTGATGTTAACGGTTGTAGTGGAAACTGTACCAGAAACGTTTTTTTCCGTGATTAGCACACAATCGTTATCGTTTCGAGCTCGAACCAAACGTATTGTTTGTCGTCCACACGTAATCATAGGATAGTCGTTGAAAATGTTGAAAATATGCTTAAGAGGAATTTGAAGGTTAAATGATCTGTCGATGGAATTTAGGATGGGGTCTTTAGGATAATTCTACCCTGCTATAGCCATATGATTGGAATCTTCTTGATTGTAGCACGTCATGGCACGTACAGCGCTAACGATTCCAGGATCTCGAACAGTTTCCATCCCTCTCGCACTTTCACTATATGTACATGAATCGAAAAGGAAAGCACCAACATTATTTGCCAGCTTCACATCACCTCCTCCATGCACATTGAGTGATCCTTTAATACACAACAAAGTTTCATTCATTGCAAAAAACGAATCAACTTGATTGATGCTGAATTCCACAATGTCACTGCAACTGAACGATTTGATGAACGGAGCATATGTTCTGTACTCCGCTTTGCGAATCGATTCATCGAAACTAGGCTTACGATAAATATCAAATATTGGATGCACATTCTCCATACGAGTACGTTTTACATACTTAGTTGTCATTGTTGTTGTCGCTGTTTTCCTTTCAACAAAAAGCCTAAATATTGCAAAAACAATTTGTTGGCAAATGTGTGTCGCTGCTGATGTTGCTTTGAAGAATGTTGCGTAACTAATGACGTTGAATGTGCAGCAGAACGCCTTTTATGATTAATGATCAATCCCATCTGTTGCTTCTCGCTCTAAGTTCCAACATCAAAGTGCTCCTTTCACCACGAAAGTTCATAGGATGACCGTCTTGGTCCACAGCCAACACTGTAATGTTGGTTATTTCACGTTGTGGTATAACGGGTAAATAGAGTAAATTATGCGGAGTTTCGTCAATAGCGTACCCAGGATCCACATTTATGATAAATTCGTAAATAGTATGAGCAGGTCTGTCGGCGTTGAAGGCCCCCGTAGTAATGTTACATTCGAAGCGTATGCTGAATACTTTTATAATTTTAACGGGTAGATCTGAAGAGGACCACTGTTTAGGTTCGAGCATCTCTGCAGAAAATCCTAATATCTCTTCTAGACTGTTGTGTTGTGCAAACGAAATTCTATATTTACTGAAAATCATGCATTGTAACGTATTATTGTTGGGTTTTAGTGCAAATATAGTTTCCGGTCTGAGTGAATTGTTACCACCCAACTTGTCGAGTATATATGTTTCAATATCGGCGATTTCGTAACATCCTGTAGGTAAATCTAAACTTTGTAGCTCGTTATTGTCGTCATATAGGTAAGAAAACCACATTACTTCACTTTCGGCGAAGCAGTTTCGGCGACCCCCACCCCTCCTCGCACGCGTTTCTGCGATAGCATAACTACGGGAAGTAACATTTTTTAACGCTCAGTATTCGATTTTCGTTGAAACTGTTAACATGGCAAGCTCCAAAATGTTTAGTTGTTTCCCAACTTTATGGTAGGAAGGTCAAACCGACCGATGAGAGATTTGGATTATGGCTCTTGTTGGAAAATTTGGAAGGTAGCAATCTGATTATAGATATTGGAGATATTAAATACACGGAAGGCGAACAGCCGCTGGAAGATGGACTTATACCAATTACAGAACCATTTTGTGACAACATAATGATTGTAAAGGTATGCGGCTTAGAGGACTGCGATGTAAATTCTAAACTTGTCAAAAAAGAAATATGTGGTTCTTTTAATAGTTATATACATGGAAAATTTGGCGAATTGGTTTCTGCAAAACATGGTGTTAAAGCTAAGCTACCTTTTATCCTATTAAGTAACAACCCACTTGCCATTGGAACAGGAGAAGTAATCGGAGAAGATTTGGAAATTATTAAAAGGAAACATAAAGAACCTTTGTGCATTCCATACAAAGTAGAATTGGCGGACGTTAAACTCGACAGGTTACTTGAAGAAATACCGGATTTATTGGAGCAACTCCGAAAGGAAGATTACTACCTAATGGACTTGGACATAACGCAGGATTTTGCAGGAATTTTTAACAAAGAAGAAATGATTAATTATTTAACAAACAACTTTAACTTTTGCATCCAAGGAGAGTACAAGGAAAGGTGCAACGTTATTGTAAACAATGATAAAACAGTTGGCATAGATTGCCTTACGTGGCTCACATCTAATGCAAGGGTTAAAATATACAACAAATTTATTTGTCAAATAACAAGTCCTGGAGTTAACAAGTGCATTGGAAACTATATTATAGATTTCGTCAACTGCCCAGACGCAAGATTGAAGGAAACTTTCTCTTCTGCATTGGCCAAGAAGCATGGTATTACCAGATTAGAAGCTAAGATATATAACTACCCAATTGAAAATTTCCATGGAGAAGGTTACAGTCCTTTAGAAGATTGCATAACTCTGCTACAAGATAGTAAGTTGTACTTCCAAAATTCTCCGTTGTACTCTGTTTCGATTGCAAAAATGTGGACAAAGTTGACCGAGAGTCTACAGAACAGCTGTTGTCTTGTGTTTAACAATATGCTGCAATATGTTTATTGGGGTAACAGCAATACAAGAAAATTGACGGGATTACAAATAAATTTACCAAAAGAATCCGACGCAAGGAAGAAGGTTATAAATTACATTCTCTCCGCATGCAGCTTTAATTGCCTCCCTATTAACCATATAGAAGTTGTAGAAGGAAAGGAGAACAGAGACAAGGTCCGAATTATACAAAAATGTTACATTAAAGCTGGAGAGACCTACTTTTCTAGGTCCAGCACCCCATTTTCTACTATACCGGCAGATATTGACATACAGGACGCTGGACTCATATCTACAGATAATTTGGTTGCACGTGTTTTAAGGAAGAGAACCAATAAAACAAACAAACTTTCTCCTTATAATATTAAAGAAATCAACCCCCTGTCGCAAGCTTACATTACATCGACAAGGAAACGAAGACAGGAAATAGATGAGCTAGATACCAAGAGGCGGAAGCTGGATTTTATCGAAAAGACAACAGCAAATAAGGAAGAATATAGAAGTCTACTGGAGGAAGAAGAGAAAATAACACAATTGAGGGAGAGATTAGGAAACTATTTTTATAGCCATTGGGCAAACCTAGACCCAGCAGGTGTGTATAAAGTGTCGGCGTTTACCATAAACAATAAAAACGAATATACTTATGTTGGTGTGTTAGCAGAAAAGGATGGTATAAAAAATGTCTACTTCTTAAAGGGTTACTACAAAAATTTATTTCTAAGTGTTTACAACAATAGAGCAGCTCTTATTGCAGATGATTATATCACAATACTTTATAATAATGGTATGGAGATAATATGTTTACCTACAGAAGAAACGTTCGTAACATTTACTACCAATGGTATTACGTCTTACCCTACACGATACCATTCCCACCCTTACGTTCCCTATCCTTTTGACCAGGTCTGCCTTGTTGATGGCTACACTTACAGTCCCTACCTGACCACCGAATCTGATACCCCTGATTCCCGTTACTGTCATATCCCCTTTGTTGAGATCAGATTGTTCCTCCAGAGCATCCCTGATTTCGGCCTCCATAATTGAGGGATCCAAATCTAGGACATTAAAGATGGCTTCCCGCTTTTTTACCACCACTTTCATCTCTTTTATTTTACCCTTGATTTCGTTCTTTGACATTTCGGCTTTTTCATTATCCTTAAGTTTTATTAAAATATTGCCCCCATTTGTCTTTGTGACATTATCGACCGTGATTCCCAAAGTTTGTACGTTCACGGCGGACTTTATCTCCTTGAGAACTTCTGAATAAGGACGTTCCCCCGTCCTTACCAAAATTGCTTCCCTTCCAACCCCTCTACCAAGTGCGCCTTGATACTTCCTGCTAATAATATTATATTTGCAACCTTCTTTGTATCCAACGAACTCAAATAGCGTTCTTACATGTTCCCCCTCAATATTTTCTGGGAGCAGGACATTTATCCACTCAGGCCTATTTTCTCCGTTCTTAATACTCTCCTGCATCCTACATACCAAACTGTACGTTTGAGCTCCCCCCCATATCCTTGTCTATTCTGCTCACATAATGATATCACTCTTTACAATTTTTGGAGGTTCTGATAATGTCGACCAAATGGTCATGTTCGCCTATTTCCATACCTTCCACCATTTCCGTTATTTCCGCCTTTTTATCACTTATGTAAGACATTAGGGGCGATGTCACCCTCTCTGTGTCTAGCATGATCAAACAGTCGCTCCTTTCAAGAGCCTCCTCGAGACTGACATTCTTAAATCTAGTATATCTAAAAACGTTCTCATCCCAAGTACCATTCGCGTCCAATCCCTGAAAGTCCGAGAAGTCACCCCCAATTTCTATCTGCTTTTTTATCTCCTCCATCCTTAATCTTCTCTGCTCCTTCTCGATCTCTTCCCTACAAGCTTTACATATCGCCGAACTAGGAGCTTTTTCGTTAGCCGATCCTAGCAGGTTTAAAGTTTCCCTAATCATCTCCATTACCTCATTACTTCCCTCATTCCTTTCTAAAATTTTCAATGCCCCTTCCAAGTTACCCATACATACCTCTATATTATTATTTTCACCATCCTTTTCGTTTATACGATCTTCCTGGTGTTTATCCACATTCGCGTTTAACTTCTCCCTTTTCTTTTTAACTTTCTTGTTTAACCTCGGTGCTGTCCTCAATCTTCTTCCTTTTGTTTTTCGCCTTCTCATCATCAAGGAAAATTGCCTTTAAGTCATCGGGACGTTCTTGTGAGCTGTCCACATCATTCGTCAGGTCGCCAGGTTGCCGGCTTGTCGCCTCTTCTTCCTCGTCCGTCATTTCTCCTAACAGGGTCGATTGTTTTTGTACCGCCTGCCCGCTTCTATTTAAGGATTTACGTTTTTTTGTTGGTTTATAAGTTCCTCTTCGAACTTTCACCTTTCCTCTTCCTCTTCTCTTCTCTTTAGCTCTTCCTCCACTCTTTTCCTCTTCTCCATTTTCTTTTCCTTCTTTGTATTTGGATCCATAATAGTTCCCACGAGTAGGGACGTCAGTAGGTCCGGCGAGGCAGTGCGCCCTTACCTCGCTAAGGCTAGTTACTCTGGGAGGTCGCCAGGTATCCCAGAGGCACCGTTTCTGATTGCGTTTCGTGCAGCCATTCATCCATGGCCACGGTAGCTAACAACGAGGGTTACGGGTTGTATTATCGAGGTTTACTCCTCTAGGTTTTTTTCACGGTTGCCTCCGGACGCAGGAATTATATCAACGATTCATATTGAAACCGATGAGTTGCTGTTCCACGGTGTAAGATGCAGATCCCGTAATCAGCATAAATATTATATATATAAAATTACTTGTTGTAGATATAGTTAGTCAGTTACTAGATTTCATGTTGTTTGTCGTAGTTCGTAGAATTATAATTTTGTAAAATAAACGTTTTTAAAAAGAGTATTTCGAGTTAGTAATTTGAAAGTGGCGCAGTCAGTAGGATATTCAGAATTAATACGTATCGAACGCGTTAATTTTCGTTTTAACGATTGACTGAGTATCGGAATCTATGGACTTAGTTGTTTTGTGCAAGTGGAAGTTTAGAGTGGCTCCTAGAACGTCAGGAAACCCAGTGTATCACACACCGAAACGATCCCAAGCACGAAGAAGTCCATCAACGGGAATTGGAACGACAATAGTCCAATTTTGCAGAGATATTCATCTGAGGAAGACAAAAATTGCCGAACCGGAGTATATCTCTATAGGAATGCTTGAAATATTTCTTCTATTATTACTGTAAGTACAATAAATTTTTATGTCTGAAGTTGACCAATTATCAAACATTCTTCAAAGTTTAAAATTAGAACCTTCAACTGACTCACTAATTTTAAATCAAAGTTCAATTAATAATAATTTAATCATGGCCGAATTTAGACCAGAATATCTAAAATGTGTGCCAGATTTCGATGGCAATCCAAATGATTTGAACAGATATCTAAGTGTCTGTAAATCATTAATTGATTCATTTTACAGAATAGACACACCAAATTGTTTCCAAAATGTGTATTTATTAAATTGTCTAATATCTAAGTTAACTGGTAATGCTAAATTAGTCGTAAAAATACAAAATGTATCTACTTGGAACGAGTTAAGAGATGTTTTAACGAGAAATTTCGCAGATCAGAGAGACGAAACTTGTCTAAATAGGGATTTAGTAATGATGAGACAACAATCAAATGAAAAACCACAGCAATTCTATGATAGAGTTTTAAACATTCTCAATCTTTTGTGTAGTTATGTAGACGTTCATGAAAATGAAAATGACTCAAAGATTTTAAAAAGAAATTTATATAATAATGTAGCTTTAACAACATTCTTATCAGGACTTAAAGAACCGTTAGGTACAACTATTAGATGTATGAAACCAAATAATTTAGCCGAAGCTTTACAATATGTTTTAAAAGAAGACAATGTACATTATTTCCAAAATTTTACTCATAAAACAAATACAAAGCAACCGCAATACTCTGGTAAGCCTTTTCTACAACGACATAATTATAACAGTAATCCAACTCAATTTAATACTCATACACCTAATAATTTCTTTAGAGCACAGAGATCATTTTCATCTCAACCTATACCTGTTCGCCCTATAACTCCAAGACAACCCCAACGTTTTCCTACGAATTCTCAAGTCTTCAAACCTCAACAGAACCATAATGCATTCAAAGCAAATCAAAATCTAAATTTACCAAAACCCACATCCATGAGTATTTCCACAAGAAATACAGTAAACAATCACCCAATGAGTTCACATATCAGAAACTCATACCCAGGTCCTTCAAATCAAAATCATTTCCGAAATTCTCGACCACAAAATAATTTTATAGCCGAGGAATTATTTAATGCTGATATTCAGGACGAGGAAACCGAACAATATTATTATCCTGATAACTTACATTCTGAAAACGATCAATATCAATTTGAAGAACAAAACAATAATGATCATTTCGATTCATCAAATCAAGATTCTGTAAATTTTCACGAAACGCCTCAGAATTTAGAGGAAACATAACCCCTGAATCAATTCCATTAAATTTAAGTAATAATAGTGAATTACCTTATATAATATTCCCCGAGTATAATATCAAACTTTTAATAGATTCTGGATCATCAAAATCTTTCATAGATCCCGAAATTGCATTTGCATATTTTTCAGATAACCTAACTCATGACCCATTTACTGTGAAATCAGTTTTTCAAGAATCTTCCCATAAATATAGCACTCTAATCCCCTCTTCAAAAATTTTCAATTTATATGATAATTTAAATCTCAAATTCTATGTATTCAAATTTCATAGTGTGTTCCAAGGACTTATTGGCCTAGATAACTTGAAATTATTGAAAGCCAACATAAACTTCTCTAGTGGATGGTTAATGACCCCACATAGTAAAATTAAATTAAATTTTCATAAAACTCAGAAAAACATAAACTCTATTACTATCGAACCTAGAACCGAAAAAGTTATCAAAATAAAAACAAGTATAAAGAATGGTGAAATCATCATTCCACACCAAAAATTTCACGGTTGTGAAATACCAGAGTCGCTATCAATTGCAAGAAATGGAGAAGCCATTACTACAATCCTAAATATCACAACAAATCCAGTTAAATTGGGTTTTTCAGAACCACTTCATGGAGAAAAATTTGATAACAATGCTTTTAAAAATTTCGAATTGAATAACCTAGAAGACACTTCTACACAAACTTTAGATTTAAATAATATTAGAACAGATCACTTGAACGACGAGGAAAAATCCAAAATACTTAAACTTTGTTCCGAATATTCTGACATATTTGATAACGAAAACACACCACTTACTTATACGAACAAAATTAAACATGAAATACGAACCACCGACGAGATTCCTGTTTACGCTAAAACCTATCGATATCCTTTTGTGTACAAAAAAGAAGTAGATAAACAAATTCAGAAATTTCTTGAACATAAAATTATCCGACCAAGCTCAAGTGCCTGGAATGCGCCAATCTGGGTCATACCCAAAAAACAAGACGCTTCTGGGAAAGCCAAATTTCGTGTAGTCATAGACTATAGACGCCTTAACGAAAAAACTATTGATGACAAGTACCCACTTCCTAATATAACGGACTTATTAGACAAGTTATGTAGATGCCAATACTTTACAACCTTGGATCTAGCTTCAGGTTTTCACCAGCTAGAGATGGCCGAAAAAGATATAGAGAAAACAGCTTTCAGCACCGAATCCGGACACTGGGAGTTCCTCCGGATGCCATTCGGTTTGAAAAATGCCCCAGCTACCTTCCAGCGGGCAATGGACAATATATTACGAGGCATACAAAATGAAAAATGCCTTGTATACCTTGACGATATAATCGTTTTTTCCACTTCATTACAGGAGCATATAGAGAGACTAAAATGTGTATTTGATCGACTTAGAGAATCTATTTCAAAATTCAATTAGATAAATCGGAATTCCTGAGAAAAGAAGTAGCTTATCTCGGACATGTAGTCACCCCTTCTGGAGTGAAATGCAACCCAGATAAAATTAAAGCCATCAAAGATTACCCAATACCCAAAACTACTAAACAAATCAAAGGATTTTTGGGACTGATGGGATATTATAGACGTTTTATAAAAAACTTCGCCCACTTGACGAAACCACTGACAAAATGCCTAAAAAAGGGCGCGATAATCGAACACAATGACGAATTCTTATCATGCTTCGAAACATGCAAAAATATTTTGACCAATGACCCAATTCTCCAGTATCCCGACTTCACGAAACCTTTCAACTTGACCACAGACGCCAGTAATGTAGCACTCGGTGCAGTGCTTTCCCAAGGTCCTATCGGAAGAGATCTTCCAATCGCTTACGCATCTCGAACCCTTAACGATTCTGAACGCAATTACGATACCACAGAAAAAGAACTTTTGGCCATTGTATGGGCCACCAAATATTTCCGACCTTATTTATATGGCAAAAAATTTACCATTGTTTGTGACCACAAACCACTTCAATGGCTTTTTTCTCTAAAAGACCCAAATTCTAAACTCATTAGATGGCGAATTAAATTAGATGAATTTGATTATAAAATTGTATATAAACGTGGAAGCCTTAATACTAATGCGGATGCATTATCTAGAATAGAAATAAATACTAAAGAAACGAACGAAATTCTTAATGATGAAAATTTTTGGAAAAATGTTGACGATGTTTTGAACCGCGATACAAATTTTAGCAATGAACCAATTCCGTCTCAATCACAACGAAGTATCAATACACCTTCGCCATTTACAGTTGAAAATCAACTAAAAATTCCAACAACAGAAGTAACTCAAGACGATAACCCTGACCTAGATACTATATCCTTGATAGTAAATCCCGACGCTGAACTAGACAATGAAAATTTGTCGACAACAAACTCAAGTGACAACAATCCTGACTCTGCATTACAGCAGATAACACCTGACCGTAAAAATGAACCCAACGACGATATAATCAACGTAGACGAAAACGAGTCTCTTACGATTCATTCTAATGCTGAAGAAAATCCGGTAATAGGTATCCCTATCGCAAAATGCGCAGATAACGTCGGACAAAATAAAATTATAATTAGTTCCGTTTTACATTCTCCAGCGAAACCTAAAGTTAGAATATTATTTGAGAAAAAGAAACAAATAACTGTGCAAATATCAAAAAATAACCTAGAACAAGACATTATCAATTTTATTAAAGAATTTATTTCGCCAAATATTCAATATCACGTTTATTTCGAAAGCCCCGAATTGTACGAACCATTTTCGACAATATTACAAAAATATTTCAGATCAAATTCAATCCAATTAAAACGTTGTACCACAAAATTAAGAGATGTAACAGATCAAGAAGAGATCAAAACTATCATACAAAGCTATCACGAAGGAAAATCAAATCACCGAGGAATAGATGAAACTTATTTAAGATTAAAAGAAAAATATTCTTGGCCTAACCTAAAAGAATCCGTACAAACATTTATAAACGAATGTCAAATTTGCCATCAAAGTAAATATGAACGAAATCCAGTACATATGCAATTAAATATCACGCCAACCGCCTCGAATCCAATCGAAATTATTCATTTAGATTCTTTCACGATCGAACAAACAAAATTTTTAACTATTATTGATAGCTTTTCTAAATACGCTCAAGCATATCACATAAATTCTGCCTCTGGTACAGAAGTGGTAGACAATCTTATCAAATTCTTCTCTCATCACGGCATACCGAAACAAATCCTAGTTGACAATGGCACAGAATTCAAAAATTTCGTATTAACAGAATTACTGAGCCTTCATAAAATTCAAGTTCATTTTACCTCTCCCAATCATCCTCAATCCAACGGACAAATAGAAAGACTCCATTCAACTCTAATAGAACATATACGACTTCTAAATACTAAAGGTTTCTCAAAAACCCCAGTTAAAATGAAAATGTTATATGCTATACTTGCTTACAATCATTCGCTTCATTCCAGTACAAAAATGAAACCGATAGATATAGTCAACGGACATATTAATAATAATGATGTTTATGACATTGACATAAATAAAATACTCTTAATTGATTACATCAACAATCACAAAGAAAAAACAAAATTATTGTACTCAAAAATTAATTCCGACTTAATTAATCGAAAAGAAAAAATTACTTCTAAACTAAATACAAACCGAGACAAACCAGAAATATTCAAACCTAATCAAAAAGTATATGTAAGAAAACACATACGACAAAAACACGCTAATAAGTACACTTTACCAATCAAATTAAAAACCGTCAACCTTGCAAATAAAACAGCTTCAACTGAAAATAGAGAGAAGGTACACATGGACAACTTGAAACGTCCCCGGAAAAAACGTCAAAAATAGAAAATTATGTACGATACATTTACACAACTTTCACACGTAATATTAAGACAATAATTTAGAATGTAGAATTTTGCTTTATTTCAGATTTTCTGGAACTATGGAACTCCAGGATAAAATAACAATTAGAAATCTAGTTAACAATCCCGGGTTGCTACCCTTTAAGTTAGGAACCGTAAAAATTTAAATGTACAGTTATGGACTTATACACTATTATGATTTGAACCCAATTATTTTAGAAATAAATAAATTACAAATTCAAGCCACAAAAATTAGGGCCTTTGCTGTTCAAAACATACAATACGCTAATGATCTCTCAAATTATTGTAAATTGCTTGACTTCACAGAAACCAAGATTAACGATAAGCTAGCAGAAATATTACCCCATCCTTCAAGAACTAAAAGAGGCCTTATAAACGGCATAGGATCAATCTTTAAATCTATCACTGGAAATTTAGATTCTAACGATGGAGAAAGATTTGAAACTCTCATCAAAGAATTACAAAATAACCAAAATAATTTAGCTAGTAGTATAAGAAATCAAAATTCATTATCAGTCTCGCTCATTGATAAATTTAATAAAACCATCGAACAAATAACCAATAACGAACAAATTTTGGAAACAAAAATCAAATTTATCCATAATTTAATCAACAGACAAGCACATATTAAGATGGCTATTAGCCTAATCATAGATCTGTATGAATTGATTAATTCGGTTTTAAACGATATCGAAAATTCAATTACATTTGCTAAACTTCAAGTGATGCATCCAAGCATAATTAAAACTTCTGATTTATTTAAACAATTAAAGAATTTGGAGAAAATATTTACAAAAAACGAATTGCCCTTAGAAATTGAATTCGATAAAATTTTACTCTATGAAAAATTAATTAAAATTGATTGCTACTCATATAATAATAAAATTACATATATTTTAAATATTCCTATAACATATCCCAAAGTTTTTGATTACTACCATTTATTTTCGGCTCCAATACTAGAAGGGAGTCAGTTTAAGGTGATAATACCTCAGAATAAATTTTTAATTACGAATGGTGTCAACTTCGCTTATTCAAGCAAACCTTGCAAAGAGATTCTCCCTCAGCAATATGTCTGCCCGAGAATAGACCTGCAGGAAATTCAAGAAGATAGGCCTTGTGAGATAAACTTACTTGAAATGAAACGCACTTCCACCTGCGAGAAAACCAAATTTCAATTGTCGAAGCCATTTCTGAAACAACTAAACAATTTCCACTGGTTGTACATCATTCCATTCCAAGATACAGCAAATTTCAAATGTCCAAATCAGGAGGAAACCAAGTATCTTACAGCGGGTACTTACCTCTTAGAAATTCCTTTGAGATGCCAAGTAGTAGCTCATCACACAGTTATAAATAACCAACAACTCTATAGTAGCTTCAGCCAGCCGATACTACTATTAAATCTAGACAACAGTACCTTCCGCCCAACCACATCAATCCTCGACTTTCATTTGGAGGAAGCAGAACTAGACGATCTTCAACCGCTAAAAAGTAAATTTGTAGAAAATCAACCTCAATTAACATTCGGACAAGTCTCAAAAACCCCCAGCATATGGACCTTATTAATTTATTTATTGTTAATTTTTATTTTTGTATTCTGTATATATAAAAAATGGGCATCGAAGTACTGCAAAGCTGCAAAGAAACCATCCCAGGTGGACCACTCAACCGTTCAACTTCCTCGCTAGCTGCGTAAGTTGAATTTACGAGGGGAGGAATTATATCAACGATTCATATGGAAACCGATGAGTTGCTGTTCCACGGTGTAAGATGCAGATCCCGTAATCAGCATAAATATTATATATATAAAATTACTTGTTGTAGATATAGTTAGTCTGTTACTAGATTTCATGTTGTTTGTCATAGTTCGTAGAATTATAATTTTGTAAAATAAACGTTTTTAAAAAGAGTATTTCGAGTTAGTAATTTGAAAGTCAGGTTTGCCAACGGGTAGACCCACACAGCTGCCTCCCCTGTGTGTGGCCTTTAAGTTTGATTGATAATCTGGGGGGTAAGTCGGGGTGTTTGAGGAAGAAGTAGAAGAAGTGTGGTAAGTGGAAAAAAAAAACTGAGAAAGAAGAGAAGAAATTTAGTGAAATGGTTGGCAAAAGATAGAGGGAAGAAGAAAGACAGACAAACGATCCAGAGTGTGAGAAAAGTCTATTGTGTTAATATGAAGAAGTAGAGAAAGAAGAATAGAGAAAGTACAAGAGATTGAAGGGTTAATTAGAGTAAATAGGACACAATAGTCCTGAAGATGGTAGTTCTACCGCCCTCAACTGATTATGAGATACTCAGCGAGGACGGGGAGGGCGAAGGCGAAGATTTTTAGTCAGGTTAACTCCTCTATCCCCTTTGATCCGCGGGCGATTATTCAGAACTAATAGTTCCTATTCATCACCTATCCCCGAGGTTGGTCGGTCGTGCCTTCCTCACAGCTCAATAGAGAGCGAAGGAACCATGATCGACCACTCCTCGTGGAGACACCTTATGAGCCATTGGGACGCGCCGTGTCGGGTGGGGCAACCCCTCCCAGGAAACTCGTATGGAAGATTAGGGGTGAATCACTTCCAGCCTCCTCCACCCGACCTTCCCGGGCACGGAACCTAACCTAACCTAACCTAACTTTTTTTTTCATTCTACCGGTGGCACCTCGTGCGGCGGATTGGAGCATATCATGCTACCACCATCACCCAGGGGGCCGCCGCCAGAATGCGTACCAATCTACGATATCTGGCAGCAACTTCCTGGTCCATTCCGCCACGACCTCTTCCTCCTCCCACTCGCATTGCCATGTTTCCAAGCTTTTACGCCTCTCTTCCATCCTCACTTTCTCGTATTGTCCCCCCCCCACATCTGTACAGACGATGCCTTTCCTTGATCAATAGGTAGATCGGTATCACGCCGGCAATAACCTGTAAAGCAGCAGTCGAGACCGTCCTATAGGTCGAGTCGACCCTGATCAACGGCTTCCTCTGTGCCCTCACTACCATGTCTCGATATTTGACCTCCTCCACCCCCCTCATCCAAACCGGAGCCCCATACAAAAGGGTAGAAGTTACCACCCCCAGTAGCAGTCTCCTCTTCAACATGCCCGGCCCCCCTATGTTTGGCATGATCCTAATCAGTGCTGCCGTTTTAGCCTCCGCCTTGATTGTTGCCTGCTTGACATGCTCGGTGAAAGTTCCTCTATCGTCCCAGGTAATCCCCAAGTATTTCACCGTCCTGCTCGGTTTCAACACTTGGTTTCCCAGTTGGAAACTGAAATGCTCCCTTTTCCTTGGTCCCTTCATGATCAAGACCACTGTCTTCCCAACTGCCATCTCCAGCTTACTCTTCCTCAGCCATCTATCCACTCTCTTCAATGCCTTGTTCCCTTTTTGGGTCACGTTCCAATCATAGTCCTCTTCCATCACCACCGCCAGGTCGTCGGCATAGGCTATTGATGTGCATTCTCTCCCCAAGTCCTCCGTTAAGACGCTGTCATACATGATGTTCCACAGTGTTGGGCCGAGTACCGACCCCTTTGGAACACCAGTTGTGAGGTCCATGTGACTCCTAGCCTCCACTTCCAGCTCCCTGTTCGAGAGGTACGACTTAACAACGTTAATCAGATATGGGGATATCCTCATACGCTCGAGAGCCTCAATTATTTTATCCCAAATGGCGCAGTTGACCGCATTCTTCACATCAATGAAGAAGAACACCACCCATTTCTTTCTCGATTTCACGACTACCTGAGTTAACTTCTTCACTGCGTCCACTGCCGATCTCCCTCTTTTGAAGCCATATTGATGGTCCGAGAGAGCTTTCCTATGGTCCAGTTCCTCTTTAAGCCTGGCTTTTATTAGGCTTTCGAATAGTTTACCTACTGTGTTAAGCAGACATATAGGTCTAAAGGCTGATGGTCCGTGTGCCTGTTTTCCCGGTTTTGGGACTAGAAACAACTTGGCTTGCCTCATTTCCCTCGGTAGCTGGTGTTCCCTAAGTATCTCGTTCATACCATTGAGAATGGCCCCCGGTTTTTTTTACATATCAGTTTTATCACCTCTGGCTTCACTCCGTCCGGTCCTGGCGCCCTACCCGCCTTTATCTTCTCTCCTGCCTCCCTGATCTCTTCAAGGGAGAAACTTTCCGGCTCCTCACAGGCTACTTTTGAAAAGTCTGAATTTTGCGTATCAGGGAATAATTTCTTAACCACGTTATACCTCTCCTCTCCATTTTTGTTGAATGATAGAAAAGTATTCAGGATTCTGCATACAATTTTGTATACTTCCCCTCAGACGTCTTCCTCTAATGCCCTGCATAGTTCGCTCCAGCAATCCCTTTTGGCCTTCCTAATTTCAGTATTTAGGGCCCTTTTCGCAGCTTTATACTCCAGTTTTTTCCCTTCCCAATCCCTCTGATTGTGTCTCAACCTGACCGATCCCCTCCTGCTTTCAATACAACGGTTCCTCAGCTCTGCCACCGTGTCGTTCCACCAATATGGAAAACCCCTTCCCCCCTTGTTGCATTTGGTGGTCGATATTTTGGATATCCTGACTATTTTGTTAATTTTCCTTTCCGATATGTGGAACACAGCACGACTTCCCAATTTCCTGATTTTAGCTGCTATCTCGAAGGTTATATATTTATGGTAGATGAATATTTCCTCATCTAAGACGTCCCATTCGCCTATTTTTTTGCGATGCCACTTGTCGCAGCCGTAATGTCTATATGGGAGGTTGATTGTCCTCTCTTAAAGGTGGGCTTTTCATTGTTTAGGATAATCATGTCTTTGAATGCAATCCACTCTGTCCACATATCCCCCCTTTCATCATTTGCTGGTGACCCCCAGCTTACTGCCTTGGCGTTGGCGTCCCCCGCCATTATACATTCCTTATGCCTGTCTACCTCCTCTGTTAATTTCAGGAGTTCGTCCACGTACTCCTGTTTCTTCAGGTTTGGAGAGATGTAGAACGCTATCAACGTCCAGCCTTGTAACTTAAGGGCGATAAAACCCTCCCCTTTAATTATTTCCCTAACGTTTATATTCCTATTCCTGACAAACGTTGCTACATCCCTCCTGTTGTCCTGGATCCACCCTGTTCCACTGGATATCTTTTTGTTTGGTTCCGGTACTATAATTAAATCAGCATTTAACTCATCCGCCTTTGCCATGACAAGGTCATGTACTGCTCTGGCTCTTCCCACATTCACCTGCAGAATGTTGATCCCAGTTGGATTTGTGGTCACAGGCATTTTTCCTGCACTTCATTGTACATCCACCCCGTTCTACATATGTATGAGTGATAGAAAACTTTATGAATAAAAACATTGAGCAGAAGGCACGACGATGTTCTATAAGTGAATAAGATATCTCTAGGTGTGACGTTGAAACAAATAAAACTAAAATAGATAAATGAAATAAAATTGGGTGGAGAAGAGGCTGTGCTAAAATAGGACTGTGCATATATAAAATAGTATAAGATAACACTAAGGGTAAAAAACAGGTGCAAAGATGAAATTTGTGTATTTACAGAGTGTAAAATTGTATAAATAACTAAATAATAAATAAAAATATGTATAGAAAAGTTTGGTAATGTTCTATGTAAAGGTAGAACATCACCAGATGTATATATAAAACTATCTTGGGTACGGCTATGTAGAAAAAATACTATATAGAATTGAATCCGTTTATACCTAAAATACATTAAAATGGGACTATCCGTGCGCAGGGCTTTATGTACATATACAAGATCCATTTCCCCTACCCTACTTTGTAGAAGCGTGAAGATGATTATTTTTGCGTCCATAGACCAGGTCCCTGTACTCCGGGCACTTCATGGAGTCCGTCCTGTGACCCCCCATCTTGCACTTCCTAAATTCAGGCTCAGCGTTGCACTCCTGCGTCCTGTGGCCCTCTTTCCCACAATTTAGGCACTGCCGTGATCCATCCTCCCCTTTACACTTCTGTGCATCATGCCCATAGTCTAGCATCCTATAGCACCTAATGGGGACTATTCTTTCTTGTATTCTGCACCGCAATCCCCATTGTTCCATTCTAATACGCGTGCATCCCCTGACTGCCTCCGCTTTCTCCAAGGGCACCACAAAAGTCCCTATCTGTCCCCCGAATCTAGTTCCCCTTAAACTTTTTATCTCAATGCCGCCCTTTAGCCCCGTTTGGTCCTCTAATGCCTTTTTTTAACTCCTCCTGGGTTATGGAGGGATCGAGATCCATCACATTAAAGGTAGCTTCCCTCCTGCTCACCTTAGCCTTTACCTCACCCATTTTATCTACGATTTCCTTTGGTTTTCGATCATTTATTTACCTGTATCCCTAATTTATCCACATTAACTGCCGATTTCATTTCCTTGACGACTTCAGCGAATGGACGGCTCCCAACATTCATAATCACCGCTTCCCTATCCTTCCACCTTTCTGCTGCCTGTGCCTTGCTAATGATATTATAAGTTAGCCCCCTGCTTCCTCCCTATGAACTCCAGAGTCTTCCTGTACTGTAGCGCGTCCGTAGTTTCCATAGTCAGTATATTTATGGCCCCGTCTCCATCCTTCCTCTCTACTAATTTCTGTTGTATTTTCTCCATCAGGCTATACGCTTGAAGATTGCTGAAACCTTGCTCCACCCTAACCTAACCTAACCTAACCCAACCCAACCCAACCTAAATTAACCTAACCTAACTTTCTTTAATGGGTGGTAACCTGCTCTCGGACACCGGGTATTAGTTATTCTTTTCCCCGGTAGTGTGGGATTCTTCCCGGGCAGAACCTATGAGCCACACGACCCCCGCGCACGCAGGGTCGCTGATCCGCACAGGGCATTTCCAGAGCCGACCTCACAAAAACCACTCCGATCCGCACAATTCACCGTTACGCCTCCAGTACCACCCCGAGGGGTATTGCTTCAGAGTCGCAACTGCCTGCTGTTGCCCTGTTGCCATTACTGTAACTGACGCTCTCTCTCCTCACTCTCTTTTCGTAGCATTAACCGTTTTAAAAAAAATATGTATCGCGTCCCATTTGTCCCTACTCTCCATCATCAGACCTACCATATTTTCTTTGATTATTACGCCCCCTATTTTTGTCTCCGCCTCGTTTCTCCATCTTTCCCATCTTTGTCATATGAAAATTGTATGCTCAGCTTCGTCTCTTACTCCGTCTTTCCCATCATCTTGGTGAAAGCCCTGAAGGAGCCGTGTCCTGTCAAAGCCTGCGTCAGGAAATAGTCGATTTTTTGTGTTTACATGTCAGCCAGGCTTCCAAGTCCCTTATAAGCACTTTCGTCCACCCTCCTTTTTCGGTTCCACTCTCCCACCTTACCTGCCATTATTTTCTTATATCTCTTGCGATTTCTTCCCTAGCCGCTCTTCCACTCTCATGGGTCCTTACCCTTTCCTTAACCAGCAAATCCATTGGTGGTACTCTTGCTTCTACTTGTGTGGCCTCTTCCGATACGGTGCGGTATCCCGATATTACTCTCAACATCATTCTTAGCTGGAGTCTATTTAGCTTCCTCTTGTATTTATCGATTTTTAGTATTTCGCAGCATAGCGTGCATCCATATTAAAAAAATTATCGATTTCACGACTCCCCGCAGTAGTAAACTTTTTCCGCCTTTGGGCCTCCAATATTTGGGAGTACGCGACACAATGCTGTGACTTTTTCACCAGCTTTCTTTGTTATCTCCTCTATGTGTTTTTTAAAGCTCATCCCAGCCAAATACCTAAGTATTTCAGATCTGCTCTAGGTATGACTAGAGTACTTCCTATCTCGAAACTGACCTCCCTACCTCTATGCCCAACCAGGATTGTTATCTCTGTTTTTTCCGGGGCTATTGGCATTTGTCGCGTCTTAAGCCACTATTGTACCTCCCAAATGGTTTCATTCACTCTGATCTGAAGGTCTATTTCACTGGGGGCGGAGGCCACTATCGCAAAATCTAATCTCAGCAGATACTCATAGAAGAGGTTCCACAGTGTTAGTCCTATTACAGAGCCCTGGGGTATTCCCACCGTAACATCAAAGAAATCCCGTCCCCATAATACAATCCTTCTTCCACTAAAATATCTCCTGATTGTGCTCACCAGATATCCAGGTACCTTCCTCTTCTCTAGTTCTTTCATAATACTTCCAATGGGAACGGTATCGAATGCGTTACGTACGTCTAGGGCAGCCACGGCCCACTACCCCTCCTTACCGCGTGACAACCGTTTTTCTCTTGCTATCTCCATGACCTGCTTTACTGCCATTACTGTTGATTTCCCCTCATTGAAGCCATACTGATGTTTGGCAAAACCCCCCTTTTCTCTATTTGCATCAGCAGCCTCTTTTTCAGGATATGCTTGTACAATTTTGTCATTAAGTTTATGAGGCAAAGCGGTCTATAAGAGCCCGCCTTCTCCCAATCTCTGCCTGCCTTCGGCATTAAGGTCAGCTTGGACTCTAACCTAACCTAACTTAACCTACCCTAACCAAACCGTTTTTTGAATGAGATAGGGTGGAAGCTATGCCTTCCCTCGCAACGGGCGGGGCAATGTTACGGGTTCGTGTGGGACTCTCGCCTCACTAAACCAGCTTCCTCGTTTTATGAGACGGAGTGACATGCTGGAAATCAGCTGTTGCTTTGTACATCAGCATTCCTCCTGCATTAAATTACTGGTTTTTAGTTTGTTCGTAAGTTCTGTCCTCTTCTTCCGTATCCCTCATAATTCCGCTGATGAATGTTATTTCCTTATCCCAATATGTTTTGCTATCCAGCATTTTACGGATGATGTCTGACACCGCTGGTAGGTCCCCGATTTCCTGTGTTAGTTCCCTGCGCTGCATTTGCCAGCGGGTACATTCGTACACGACGTGCTCTGGGTCGTCCTTTCTTTTATATATCCGACAGACGTCATCTGGTGTCTTTTTGATTCTATGTGTAGAAGTTTCGAAGACCCGTGCCCTGTAAGGAATTGTGTAAAGAAGTACGTCGTGTGCTTATGCTCGCAGTTTATCCACTGATTTAAGTTGCCAGTTAACCTCTTGGTCCATGCTGCCTTCGCATGTAAATAATTCCAGTCTCTCGATTGTTGTGGAATTCCGGGGTATGTTGTTTCTCCTTGCCGTTGGGAACAGCTCCCGCAAAATATGTTTCCTTCTTTTAATATTTATACTAAAACCCTTTGCCTTATTTACGAGATGCCCGGTAGCGATACGGTATGCCTCCCCGCAGATGTCTTCTTCTAAGTCCGCTATGATGTTCGCCCGTTTCTTTTTTTTATGCTTGTATGATTTTTCTCAAGGTCTTATCTAGTGCCTCCATACGCTCGCGTAGTATTTTCTTCTCGCTTTCATTCTACCTTCTCCTTAGCTGGACATATTCCCCTATGTGCCCTTCCACATCCGCGTTCCACCAATAGGATCTCTCTCAACATATTTCTGAGTCCTCCGAGGTTGCTGTTTTAAAAGCCTCTAATATCCCTACGTACGTGTCTGCGTCCCATTTTTTTATGTATTCCAAATATTTGGGTACGTCAAGATATGTTTTTTTCCGTGATCCTCTTGGAATCCTTTGCTGCAATTTTATTTCGTAGACAATCTGTCCGTGGTTTGTGACAGGGTTCAGATAGTCGATATACCAACCTTGGATTTGGCTTGCGGTACGCTCGAAGCACAGGGTCACGTCTATATGGCTCCTTGAGTTGCCACGCTCGAACGTATGACCTCCATTGATTCCGGCCGTCCATTGTAGCAGGGACATCCAATCCTCTACAATTTGTCCTCGTTGATCGGTTATGGTGGATCCCAATAGAGGAGATTTAGGTTCATGTCCCCCGCCACAATGGAGTCTAGGGAATGCCGCGAGACCTCCTCGAAGACCCTATCAATTTTTTTCTTGTAGGCCTCAACAGAAATGTTTGGCGATGACGTAACTATCGTTTCTGAGTATGTTTCCTACCTCTAAATTTCTATTGAGAGCTATCACCAGCCCCTCCTGCTTATCCATGATCCATCTTTTTTTGGCTCCGATCGTCTTGTTCGGTTCAAAAACGATCATAACGTCGGAGCCAGCACTTGCAGCTACGTCGAAAGCCACACCGTGCGCGGCTCTTTATCTACCCAGGTTCACCTGTAAAATTTTCAGCATCTTGATTGTGGACACTACGCTACTTCACCTGCGCCGCCTATTTTATATAGCCCTTCGGTTACCCTTTAAGTCCTGTAGGTTATAGGAGCATTTTTTGTATTTGTAGATATAGGGTGGGGGTGCAGTGTTTCGTTAATGCAGTGGTGTATAGAGTCAATGCATTTCCCATACTTGTATATCGGGCTGTTAGAATTTTTATTGCCGTAAGGTTAAAATCTAGGATAAAAAGTTTCTCTATGTCTAGAGAGATTAAAATCAAAAAGGTGTATATATATATATATATATATATATATATATATATATATATATATAGAGAGAGAGAGAGAGAGAGAGAGAATTATTTAAGTTGGTATAACGACCGTACTACGTTAGAGGAAAAGAAAGGTAAATATTGGGTAATCGGTCTGTATCAATACTCAAACTCTTTTGTTCAAAGTGCCTCTATATTTCTTTGTCAATTTACAACTTCTTCAGAAGGTTATTGCTACAAACATCAATTAATGAAACATAAGAATAATAAAATAAAAGTAACTTACAACGTGCGTGTTTAAAATATGTGAAAACACATGACGTGGAGTCCACCAGTCAAAACAGGAAAGAACGAACACATTGGCAATTTAATTTTAAACTGTACAAACACACATCAAACTATCTTTATAAAACTTGCCACACCAAAAAATACATTTTTATAAACGAGAATAAAAAGTGAAGTTGGAATTAACAACTGATTACAAAAATATAAAAATACAAAAGTGAAAGTAGTATAGTCCAGTAAAATCGTTTAAAAAACACTACAAAGGTTGAAACATACTTATTTACATTTAAGAATATTGCAATAGATCACACTTAGTTGGTCAATGTCTGATCTAAAATTGATAGAGTTTTTACAGCTATTTACCTGAACCATCTCCAAAAACAATCGACGTCTATAATTGCTTTCAATTTCAAGGATTTTAACCCTATCGTAATCAAATGTATGGTTCATATTTTTAACATGTGATGCCAAAGCACATGAATTCTTCCCTATACGGCAGTCACTCCTGTGTTGTACTAACCTTTATTTTAGACTCTGTGAAGTTTGACCTATATAACAGCCCTGACATGCTGAACAGGGAACACAGTAAATGACATAACTATTACGTAATAATTCGTCTCTATCTTTCATTTTTGTGAAAAGTGTTTGAATCGTAGTGACATTATATTTCGATATCTTTAAGTTATTAAATGATTTGAAATGTGAGACAACTTTATTAGTCAGAGGTGGAATATAAGGTAACTTTTTATATTTAAAAGGAACTCCAGCTTCATTATCAACAGGACCATCATAAAAGTTAGAACTATAAATAAATTCATTTAATGCACGTTTGGGATAACCGTTACTTTCAAACATCCAAAAAAGTTTTTTCAAATTATTGTGTACGAATCTTGTATCGCTAATATGCAAAACTCGGTTTTTCACACTTACAACCGTATTGAACTTATGCTTCATAGGATGATTCGAGAAGTAGTTTCTATATCTACCAGATGCAGTCGGCTTCTGATACCAATCAATAATTAATCTGTTATCATGTAGTCTAATAACTCTCGTATCCAAAAAAGGAACAGAATTATTATTACTCTCTCTTTCAACGGAGAATTGAATGCTATTATTAAAAGCGTCAACCGAATGTTTGGTAACTGCACAAATAATGTCATCAACATATTTAAACAAAAAGGGTAAATTGAAAGGTAGTGTAGGAATGACAGAATCCAGCAGGTGGTCCATGACTATCATTGCCAAAATAGGACTGATTGGTGATCCCATTGGGGTACCAAAAATTTGTTGGTGGTATTGATTATTGAACGAAAAGTAGCAATTATCGATAATAAATGCAATCAATTTAAGAAAATTTGCTTTGGAAATACTGCAATGTGGTTGAATAAGATGCCATTGTTCATCTAGAATATCCAGTAATAGATCCGACGGGATGTTAGTATATAATGAAATGACATCTTAAGATATCAAAACAAAATTATCCGACAATTTAAAATCTCTTATAGAATTGACAAACGTGAAAGTATGACTGACATTGTATGCATTTCTATCTGAAAAAGCAGTAGTTAAAACTGTAGTGAGGTATTTGGAAAGATTGTAGGTAACTGATTTAATTGAACTGACTATAGGCCAGTGTGGAATGTCAGGTTTGTGAATTTTAGGAAGGGAATACAATTTAGCAGGTACCACAGTGAGATTACTAGCCATTTCTTCACTTATTTCGTTTTTTACTTTTGATTCCTTTATGAACGCATTATACTTCCGTTGTATGTTATACGTAGGGTCTTTATTTAATAATTTATATGTTTTCTTATCATTCAATAACATTTGTGTTTTCTCAATGTAGACCTATTTATTGATAGCTACAGTGCATCGACCTTTATTAGCTTTCAAAAGGTATAGGTCTGGATTATCTTTAAGGAATTTTTTTGTTTTTTCATAAAAGATACTGAGATAACAAGGTGAATTGACATTAGAGTTAATAAGAAAATTAGTAAAATTATTGGTAACTTTAGCTCTAAGGGAATCTCTCACCCTCTGGAATATCATTCATTAGGACCTCAATATCTGCTAAAAAATGGCTAACATTGAAACGCTTGCCAACCACCAGCACTCCAAATTTTGGACCCAATGATAGAAAATTTGAAATCTTCTCTGGAATCTCGTAATCAGAAGCATTCAAAAACCATTTACTATTATCAACAAAAAAGTTCTTAATATTATGCGAGTTCTTTGCAAGTTTTTTAAATTTAGAAACGTGAACACGTCTAATCTCATTGAAACGTCTATCAAAAGAAACATTTAATCTATTGCAATACTCATTAAATATAGTCAAAGATAAAACGTCCCTAACTATTTCTCTAACGGCATTAATACTAGATTTAATTTTTAAAATTGTTCTAAAGCAAATTTTAATTTCTAAGTTCTTTTCTCCCTCCACTCATAGGTCTGAGGGCCTTTACTTCAATTTCATCATCCTTCTCAGCGTCCCCTATTACATTTATGAGGGTCTTTTTTAATCTCTTCCTCCTGGATGTCCGCATTTATTCCATATAAATTTGCGGCCGTTTTCGCTGTTCTAGCGGTAAATCTGCGAACATTCCCCATGCTAATGCTGGTTTTAATTTTTTTGTATACTAGCAACCCAGCAGAGCTGCCTTTTTTGACCTCCAGAAGCAGGTGGCCTTCCCTCGTTTGTCTCACTCCTTCTATTTCATCCTTTTTTTCTTTTAAATTTTGTTTTAGCCTTGCGACCATTTCCGCATACGTCATATTCCCAGAGCGCCTCGTTCTTGAAGACTCTTTTCTTTCCCGTTGTGCCCTGTTCTGCTTTTTCATGCAGGACCACATGTCAACCTCTGGGGAAACGCATTCTATTACCTTGCTTTTCGCAGCCATCGGTATTTTGCTGAGGATGGCGATGTGCAAGGGTAATTTCTGGATTCCTTTGGTGATTTTTCTTAGACTCTTTCCCAGTTCTAAAATGGATTCAAGTTGCACGTTCTCGTCTTCTGTTTCGTTCGAAAACCCTACGATATGGCTTTTGTTAGAATCCCTTACTTCCTGTCCATTCATGTTTGTTATGGCTTCCGATTCATGCTGTATGCTCTCCCCTGGATTCATTTTCCTGCTTTTTATGAATTGGTGTGATTTTCTGTATTTTCAGAAATTTTGCCTGTGGCAGCTCTTTGGCGGGTGCCATAACTTGTATCCCGACTGCTTCCCCAATCTTGACGGTGCCTACCATTGTCAGATGCGCAATTTGGGACTGGATTTTGGATTTTATCCCGCTAAGCTTCTGGTATATTAAAGCGATATTCCCGTTTTCTGTGGTACTTATATCTTCAATTTCCTCAACGATTCTTCTCAATGCTTCAACTATGTCATTAAATCCTTCCGACTCCATACTGACATTTACCGGATCCTTTTGCCTCTTCCGGTTTTTTGAGTTAGGGTTAGGATTAGGGCTTACTAACCACTTGATGATGTAACGGGTCAAAAATAAAGTTACGAATTTTCGCATCTTTATTAATATTAATTAATATGAAATAATTTTTCAAAGCTTCAATGTGTATCGTTCTCCATCGAATTGACTTGCCATTGTCACACCCTAAATACCCGGCCTTGGGACTCTCCTCAGGTATTGAATTCGGCCTTAGTTACACTATTTTTTATTACCTCAATCGGGATAAGGTGAATCAACAAACAAAATTTCGGGACAAATGGATTTATTTGACACACAATAATAAATTTACAAAACCGTATATTCTCGATACAAATACGAATTAATATCAGTTATATAGTAAAAATGTCCAGCTCAATATTTTATATATACCAAAAATAAGTTAAGGACTTATCTTGGGAAGACTCGGGACGTACAGCTCGCAGCAGTAGTCGATGATTCTTGAGCCGTTGTTATATGGACTGGAATGATGTAGTCCGATGAGTGGATCTTGTATCCGGGGTGTAGAGGTCCTTATGGTAAACGGTCCTTAAAGTAGGTGCAGACTAAAGCGGTCCTTAAGGTACAAGCTGCAGAGCTGTAGGGAAAGAAATAAAAAAAAACAGGAGAAACAGTAGAAAATTGAAAATTGAAAAGGAGGAATAAAATGAACAGGTAGGAGCTTATACTCCAATACATACAAAAATTTGAATTTAATTTTCAAAATAAAACCACAGAAAACTGTTCATTCTTATCCGTCCTGTTTCCAAAATAATCAGAAAAAGCAAATTTAAATCGGTGGAAAATAACCATATAAAGAATCTGTTATAAATTCGCTTCATAAAATAACTTTGGACGCCACCATATTTTTTATTAAAGAAAGATAATACCGGCGAAGAAAAAATGGAAAACGCCATCATAAAAACATTGTTTTTTTTTAAAAAAAAACGGAATATTTAAACTAAATAGAAAAATCGAAATAGAATAATTTGTAAGCACACAATATCAATTTGAAAATATATAGATAACTTACCAGCAAAGAAAATTACAAATCACACACAAAATGATATTTAAAAAGGAGAATACTGAATAAGTTTTCAGCGAAGAAATAAACAAGCCGATTCCTTGAATCGTAGTTTAAATAGACATTTAATGATAGTAAAAACTGTCAATGATACGTTCCTAATATTCGAAATAATAGGTTTTTGGAATTAGAGGTAGGGAGTAGCCGACGAATAAGTAACACTCCAAAATACCCAGACAGCACAAGTACGTACATAATACGTATTTAATACGTACTCATGAGACGTAAGGTACGTATTATGTACGTACTTTTCTGTACGTAGTACGTACATGGTACGTATTAAATACGTACATTTTCCAATAAAATATACGTACCAAATACGTACTGCTTCTACGTACTTGGTACGTACCATCTGTACGTACTTGGTACGTACCATTTTGTACGTACTTGGTACATACCATTTTGTACGTACTTGGTACGTACCATTTGTACGTACATGGTACGTACCGCTTGTACGTACTTGGTACGTATCGTTTGTACGTACTTGGTATGTACATGGTATGTATTGATAGTACGTACTTTGTAAATAGACTACAGAGCTGAAAGCTCACAATTTAGTTCCAAGAAGCTTTATTATTAAAATGTTTAAGGTAATTTGAGTTTACCTGTCACAATGTTAATAACGTTGCTAGAATAAAGTTCCTTATCACTTAATTGTGGGTTCAACTATATGGTCTTATAAATCAAAGTACAAGTCAGAAAGCCCACACTAGATTATATTAAAATATTAAACTTTAAAACCAACTTGGAAGTAAATTTAATTAAAGTTACTTTTGACTATTAACTAGTTAGGAAAATATAATATAATAAAGAGTGGGTATTTATTATTTATTTATAACGAGACTCCTCCTATTCACAATACCTACCTCCTGTGCTCGTTTAGATATCATATTGCCCTGTAGAACAATCTGTGCTCGCCAGTCGACTAGCTTCAAGTCGAAGAAGGGGTGGATTTTTCAATATTTATTTAGAATTCAAAATAAGACACCAGAGAAATTTAGGTAAGCACCCAAGACTCCTTTAAACTCACACCCAACTCCTCAGAGGGTTAATACACTTTTTCCACACTTAAAAAGGTTTTTTAGGTAAGTTTTAAAATGAAAAACTGCAAATATCCCATGTCTGTGGTTTATTGTTGGACCTTGAGTCCCATTTCCTATAACTTCAAATTACAGATTTATAAGTTTCAACAAAAAAAAACAACTAAATTTGACGGCTGGATCTAGCTGAAGGCTCACATTCTTTAGTACCCAAAACTGCCTCTCGGCTTTGTTCCACGTGGCTCATTTCGGGCTCTGCAGTATCTAAAATATTAACACAGTGATCAAGTACCTCAATTTTTGGTCTACAATTTTTTACAAAAAAGTACTATTTTTCAATGGTGGACATTAAATAATAGTTTTATTTGAAAAACTCACAAAACAAAGAAATATTACTAGGGAAGGTCAAAATCATTATTTTTATATAGATTACCTATTATGATTGTGCGAGCTGCTTTTAGTGGTGATGACAGTCTAGACCCCTTCTTTTGCCTTCCAAGTTCTTTAACCTCACTGTCGGACTTTGAAGAAGAATGGAGCCTCGTTTTAAATTCCCCTATTTTTGGATGTAATTCGTCCACATATATGGTATTGAGGTCTCCACCTCCGCCTTTCTGCACTTTAGACGAGCAATTTCATATGAATCTAGAAATGAATATTAATAATTAGTTTGCAATTTATACAGATTTGTAGATATTACCGTAAGTCCCATCCCTAAACAACTTCACCTTTAGTGAAGGCCAACACGAATTTAATTGATGTGACCTTATCGCAGCGATAAGTTTATCTGGTGGCCACAAACAATTGTCTACATTAATCCATCTTGTGGATGGGCACCACTGCTACCGACGTGTCATTGATAAACTGCATTTTTATCCAAGTCTTTTTAGAAAACTCACGAATATTATTATTTTCCATTTTTTCTGAAAAGTTGAATCCAAAAAAAAATATAAATACATGATTTTTTTAATAGAGTAGTTCATTTTCAATATATTTACAGCGACTTAAAAACTTGTTTCAAAAAGTCTATCGCTAAAAAATGGGTAAATATATTGAACATATCTCAAAGCAAGTTGTTCGATATATTCAGCACGCAGCCAACTCTTAATATATTGTTAGATTATGTATAATAAATACCAACAAGTGGTCTCAAAAACTATGTAACAACGAAAGAGTAATAAATTTGTTAGTGAATGTTAACATGACATGACATTTAAATGAAACATTTTGTATTTTCCATGCTTTTCATTCACTAGTCATTTTCCAACTAAAAATATATTTAATATTGATGACTCGCATGGCCTAAGGTGAAAAATTTCTTTTTCTCTATATTCTATCCTAAAATTAGGATTTGCCCGTTATCTTCGAATTACTGATTGCTATTATTTCTCGCCGCATAAACAACAACTATCAAGTTCTTTAGGCAAGAAATCAAAGTTTTTGCAATTCACTTGTTTAAATTGATCTGTTATTGGGTAATTTTTTAGCACAGGTCCATTGTAGTGAGGTTTGTGGAGTATTGGACAATTTTGAGAATATTCACTTTGTTCAATACTTTGTTTAGCATTATCTAGTTCTGTTTTTCTATTAATCATTATTGTAGAGGGTTGTCTTGTTTTCTAAGCAACTTCTTTATTGTTTGCATATACTTTTCGAAATCAAAAGCACTATAACTATTAAGATGTCCAAATATTCTAACATCTTCAGCTAAATGTAGTAGATTATGTATATTATCTGAGGCATAATTTTCACCATGAATTAAAATGAACATTTCTACAAAATACGTTAAAAGTTTTTTTAACATAATAAGTGTATTTTAAAAACTGTGGGTACGATAATATTGTTATTGCGTAGTATAAAACAATGACATGTTCAAAATTTTCCTTTGATAATAATCAACTAAAACAACTGGCCCTGTATAGTGCAGAAATTGCCTGAATTATGCTGCTTTCCGCCTTTTCTACTTTCACTGACACTTCGGGGTTTTCGATTGAATTCTGTTGGAATGTTACAAGACTGTTCAATTAAACATTTTACTATATGGAATTTTTGTTGAAGGCTTTCCAGTTAACCACACACATACTAGTAACTTTTTTACAACCCCTGAACAACCAAGATGCATGTAATCAAGAGGGAAAGATTTGACCATATCTAGACTTGAAGTAAGTACCGAGATGCTGATGTTTTGGAGTCTTTGCTCTGAAATAAATATCAGTATGTAAATGAAGGTTTGACGTATCAGGAAAATAAACTCAATTATCATAAGATCCCTCTGCATGACACTTAGAACAAGACATATAACCTAAATAACCTTTAGCATATGTAATATAAGCTTTTGCTGGAGTATCACACACAAATATTTCTATTTTAACAGCATAAAATTAGAGCCTTTGCACTGAATCCGATTATTTATAATATTAGTGGCATCTTCAACAAAATCTGACATAAACAATTTAGGTTCATTGGGTTTTGCACAGCCATATTATACACCCACAATCTCAACAAATCCCCATTTTTGATATATACTTCATTAAACTGGATAGAACTGACTTGTAGAGCTTTTTGTTCGTGGAAGTCCATCAATGTTAATTAAAATTTCAATAACACTATCGTCTCTTAATTTAGGATGTTGTGAAAGTACCTTTTGCAAACATTCATCTAATCCAAAATGAATATAGTGTTGCTTTTTTGTAATGTTTAACTAACTTTATAAGATGTCTTTACTAGTAGATTAATGTAATAATAAATAATAGGTGGGTATACTTGTCTATATAAACTGCAAATAGACATGTTGTAAAAAAATACTGCTTACAAAAGGTCCCAACACTACAAACTATAATAAAACATCTATGGAAAATACCTAATATTACTTTATAATAGTTTAACTGTTACTTTAAAAAATATAAATTAAATAAATACTAGAGACTAAATGAAATTAAAAGTTGATGTTATAGAAATTAGTTAATAACTTACCAATTAATCACAAGCACAATCGGTATGTGTGGAATATTGAGATAAATACCACAAAATATTTCTATATTGCACTCTCTAAACTAAATAAAAACACCAATGCCACTAGAATTTATATATAATTTCTATTCAGATACCCTAGACATCTGGTTAACATAACATCAAAACACATGTTTAAAAGTTATAAAGAGATGGTTGATTTGTTTGTTTCTTTACACACAAGTCACACAACTACAAAAGACATTTCTGACAATTCACGAAGTTGAGTAACACTTATACGCGCGAATTTTAAATTTTATTTATCCGGCGGCTGTATATTCTTGAATCTCGATCAATTATGTCCGATGCGAGATGACAAAAATATTTCATAAGAAATCTAAACATTGTCAAAAAATTAAAATTAGTAACAGGAAAACAATCTTCTTACAGAATACGTCTTAGAATAGAATATTGAAAATTTACAATTCCCGCCTAACATGTCAATCTTCCTTCTTCAAGTGTGGTAAATGAACGCAATAGGGCCGAAGACCCTTACCCCTTACCACAAATCTATTTACTTACCACTTTCAAAATATTTGTGTACATCCAGAAGAAGACAGAATTATTCGACTTTCGGTTATTTGACAAGGACAGGATGAGAAACAAAATTGTTACCTTCGTTTTCATTTTAACGAATGAAACTTTGTGAAAAACTCCATATGCACAGTATCAATCAATTATTGTGTAATACAATAAATTTAAGTCAAATTATTATTATTATTGTTTAGAATGTGATAAATATATTACATGTGCACACATCCAGTCACAGTCCAAACTTACTAATAATTTATTTTTCCAACAAATTGAACTTAACCTGAGAAAAAATGTGGAATGTTTTTGTATAGATGTAGGTTTAAAGTAAAAAATACGTGTCTCAAATTTTGTGCTAATTTTGCGACAAAAGGTATACCTGTTTAAAAATATTATTGATGAACAAACCATCGCTAACAACAAATAGATAAGTTATTTTTGAAATGAATATACCTCTATATATAATATATATTATAAAAATGTGTACCTACACAATTTTTTCGTATAACAGATTACGTACAGCTGATACGTATTAAGTACGTACATACGATACGTATTAAGTACGAACATGCGATACGTATTAAGTACGTATATTATACTTATCAGAAAATACGTACAACCGATACGTATTAAGTACGTACATGGTACGTGCCTAAAAGTACGTACCGTTTAGGAATAATTTTGTACGTATTAAATACGTACATTTTAGGTACTGTACGTACAGGACGTATATAAGACCTAATATGTACGTATTTAATACGTACAGTGCTGTTTGGGTAATAGATGAAAATAATAACATGTCACAGCGACATGTTACACCCCTCGGAGAAAAAAAGGAATTCGAAGAATTACTTTTTTTCTAAACCTGAACAGCCTACAAAGAAAAGTAGCCAAAGCAATAGGAATGTGGTGACCAGATAAAAGAAGATGTAGTAGTGCTTACAAATTCAAGAAATGAAAAGAAGATAAGAAGAAAAATAAGAAGAAGAAAGGAACATATTCAATGAAAGTCCAAGAATTGTTGCTTTCTAATTCAAGACTTCAATTCATTTTGAAAACTAACAAAAGTAAAAAAAATATAATAGGTGCTTAGGCCCATTATCAATAATAATAATTGCAAGTTAAACGCGATTATGCTCAAAAATAATGTAAACAAAATGCAGTAAGCAATTATAATATGAGCTCATTCCTATTAACAAAAATTAATCAAAAATTAAACGATATCAATTATTGGTACCGTACTGAGATTCAAGAGTAACCTAAAGTTTAAATTAGAGGGGTAGCCTCTACCAAAATATGAGACACTAAACGCCAAAAAAATTAGAGGAGTAACCTCCACTTAGAATATGAAATGCTAAACGCTTTAGTAAAATATTCAAGAGAAAAATTAGAGAGGTAGCCTCTAATAAAATATGAAATGATAACGTCTCAACGATATGACAAGAGAATAACTATATTCTTCGTATAGAAAAAATAATCACTAAATGTGATAAAGGGTGGTTAAGATCTCAGGTACACTAACCTCAAAAGAAAAAACTAAAGTAACCAAAAAGATATAAGGAAGAAGTATCAGGTGAGCAAGACCAACTCAGAGTCATAGATGGAGGAGAGCATCGATCATGCAGGAAAAACCTCGCGAGAGATGTTAATCGCGTCGTGGTTATTTATTCCCCACAATCAACTTCGCATCTCTACAACTACCGAAGTGTAGACATGATCGTCCAACAACTATTCCTTGCAAATGGAAACAAAAGAATTAACAAAATCAAGAGAGAAAAGAAAATAAAAAAATAAAAAGCGAAGAAATTTTTGAGCAAGCTCGGGTAATTAACAAACCCAGCGTTATGTAGAAACGCCACAACTAAAATGGCAATTTCCAAAGAAAATTCCTTAGAGAAAAAATGACTGGATCTCTAGATTTATAACACCGTGATGCAATGCCCATGCGACACATCCTTCCAGTGCGATAACATGACAAGTTATCAAACCACCCTTTCGGAAAAACGGCGTCCCGTAGGTACGATACGTTATGGAATGATGGCACACCATGACACACCTCTGAAATTCAGTTTTCCACTTAAAGATGTCACAAGACTAGCATCACGCCTGTCATAGAACTAGTCCTTAACAAAAAAAAAAAATCACGGAAATCTTTTTTTAACAGGAAAGCGAAAACCTCCAAACATTCCGTCATGGGAATGCTATTGCGAGATATTGTTTAAAAAAAAGTACACGGTAAGGGACAGAAATCTACTTAGAAATTTTTTTAACGTGACCAAAAATGTGTGTGTGTATTTAAAATACATTATATAACTACGGAAAAATAAAAATAAAAAAAAACAAGGCATGGCCTTTCCCCCCCTTTCCTACTGTCGGAAAGTTTGGAGAGAAGAAACTCACCTAGACAGAACCAATTGCTAAAAATTTAGCGACAACACACATAGAATACTCAAAAACCAATATCGAAAGTTATGTAGAACTTAAATCGGAAACACTTTCGCCATGAAAGTACGAATTTATAAACTATGGTATTGCAAACCACATAGAACGTCGTACAAAAAAAATAGTTTTGTCAACAACGGAAAGTGAAAACAAAAATATGCCGCAAAAAAATAACTATCAGTATGTATCAGTACATTAAAATAATCCATAAATTGTCATGTAACAAAAGAACGTGTTTGACTCGTATCTACATACAGGGACGATAAAAATCAAGCGTATACTGAGAACGAAAACGCTACCAAGCAAAAGTATAATTTCTCAGTACACACAACAAAAGAGATAGGGGACTACTCAAAATTAACTGAATTCAAAATTTGCCTAAAGCAAGAAATTTCAGAAAATATTTCAGTATAAAGGTTGTTCCAAACTAAACTGATTTCTAAAGGTGCATAACGCAAGAAAATCTCAGAAAATTCGAAAAATTCACGGGAAAAAGTTTTGGCGTTTTTTCAAAAACCCAAAAACAAAAAAGAGATACGATAAGAAACACAAACATAATACATCAAATGTATTATACACAACATAATAGCAAGGATCCCAAAATAATGTACTCTAGATACAACATCAAGAGAAAACATAAGGCATACAAAAAATAAAGATATTAGTGCTTTTGCACAACGGTAAAGATAAATTCAAAAGATAGTGTATAGAGGTACTATGACATATACGATAGTAGAAAAGCAAATTCTACTAAATAAAGACACAAAATGCCTTTGTGACCTAACACAATTGTTGACAACAACAAATACAAAATACTTGAGAAATATTTTGATATTAAATCAAAATTAAGATAAAAAAGAATAGTCACGTCAAGAAATTTTAATCCAAAAACTTAATATAGAAAAACGGGATAAATCACCAAACTAATCAGAATCACTTTCTGATCTGATTCGCAAATTATAATCATGGCCAGATGAATTCGTATCAACGGAATGTTGATCGGAAAACTCACCATCAGGAAGATTTTCATCTACGTCAATAAACTGATTTTTTAAATCTGTAACATGCCAATTACCTAAATCATTACCGGAAAGGTCTTTTAAATTATACACTAACTTCGAGATAACTTTGTTGACAATACAAGGTATGTACTTAGGAGCAAATTTAGCTGCAAAATTATTAGATTTCGATGAAAGAACATAATTCTTTTTCCATAACCTGTCACTAACATGGAATTGCAAATTACTCTTTCGTAAATTGTAATGTTTTGCATTTTTCTCATATGCATTTCTTAACTTTTTACGAACCTCAACAAAAAGTTTAGGAAGTGTTTGAACATAATTAATTAATTATAACTTTTCACCAGTGTCAATAATGTTATTCGCGTTTTCAGAAATTGCACCGTAAAAATCTCCACTTAACGGAAAGTTTCGTGCAAAATTTTAGAAAAGCTGGGGAATAACCCGTAACGTCATGTTTCGCGGTTCTAATTGCTTGTGCAACCTTATGTAACGGAGTGTCCCAGTTATTGTGAGTTGAATTTTCATGAATATAACACCTTAGAGCTGTAACAATTGTCTTATTTGTTCGTTCTGTGTGATTTGCTTGGGGATGATAACGAGGGTTATAAAAAAATTTTTGCACTATGTACTATGACATTAGATTCTTAAAAAGAGAGGAAGTGAAAACAGTACCATTGTCAACAGAAAAGATTTGTGGAACACCAAAAAGAAGAAAAACGTGATTTTCTATAAACTTCACAATGCCCTTAGCAGTTGCGTGTGGCATTGGATGAACAAGACATAATTTTGTAAACCAATCGGTAGTTACTAAAACAAATCTGTTACCAGATTTTGACTTTGGATATGGACCTATAAGATCAGCAGAAATCCATTGCCAAGGAAAATTAATATCTTTCTATTGACCCATAACACCAGCTTAAGGTAGATTTTGGGTTTTACAAGAACTACAAACAGAACATCTATTAATGTAGCGAGATACAGAACTTCTGAGTTTTGGCCAATAATAAATTTCAGAGATACGAGAAATGGGTTTAGATATGCCTAAATGAGCACTTAATTCATTTTCATGAAATAACCTTAATATGTCAATTCGGTTGGCGGTAGGAACAACAATTTTCCAATTAGATAGATTACTAGATATTGGATTCGACGGAAACATATGTTTATACAAAACATTATTGTCAACCTTAAATGTGGGATATAAATCGGGAATATTTGAAACTTTCTCAATCATAGAAGTATACCAAGCATCTGGTTTAAAGGTACTTACGTCAATAACAGAAATTTCAGATAAAAAACGAGATAAAGCATCACTGACCACCATAGTGGTTCCTTTTCTGTGTTTGATTTCAAAATCAAACTGGGAAAGCCTAAGAGAAAGACGTGCTGAGCGACCTGAGGGATTAGAATTTTTAGAAAGATACTGCAAGGAAGAATGATCTGTCTCAAGAGTAAAATGAGTGCCTTCAACATAGCCTCGGAATTTTTTAACACCAAAAATAACTCCTAAAAGTTCTTTTTCTGTTGTACTGTACTTTCTCTCAGTTTTATTAAAAGTACGACTTGCATAAGCAATAGGGTGTTCCAGACCATCGCATTCCTGATACAGGATTGCACTAAGACCAGTTTCGCTAGCATCGGTTTGAATGATAAAAGGTTTAGAAAAGTCAGGACTTGCAAGAATTGGACTAGAAGTAAGACATTTCTTAACTTCAGTGCTAGCATTTTCAGCTTGTGGAGTCCAAGAAATGGATTGATCTTTCTTTCTGCCATGAAGAAGATCAGTGATTGGAGAACAAATAGTAGAAGAATCTTTAATAAATCGACGATATCAACCAGTAAGACCTATGAGACGTTTTATCTCAGTAGTATTCTTTGGAGCTGGATAATTCAAAATAGCAGATACTTTGTCGTCATCTGTGCGAAGACCACTTTTGTTAACAACAAAACCTAAAAACTTAAGAGATTCACGACAAAATTCACATTTTTCAAGATTGACAGTAAGATTGGCTGCATTTAGCTTAAGATACAATTTATTGAGAGTTTCCATATGAAGCTCAAAGGTAGGGGTAGCGATAATAATGTCATCTAAATAACAAAAACAATATGGCCTAAGGGAAGGATCTATAACTATGTCCATTAGACGAGCCATAGTTTTAGGAGAATTAACTAAACCATAAGAGGTTGTAACAAACTCAAACAGTCCTACACCGTACACAGCGAAAGCTGTTTTCGGACGGGAAGATTCAGAAAGGGGTATTTGTAGAAAAGCCTTCTTTAAATCAATAGACGTAAGAAATTTTGCGTCTCGTAATTTACTGAGAATAATATCGACTTGCACCATAGGATATGAATCAGAAACGGTGACCTTGTTCAATTTTCGACCATCGAATCAAACACGATATTCTCCGGATTTCTTGGGGACAAGCCAGAGAGGCGAACTCCACGGGGAGTTGGAGTGCTGAATAACTTTGAGATTTAACATCTCATCTATTTCATTTGCAAGAAGTTTTTGCATGGTCGGAGACAAAGGATCTTTGCAACACGAGATTTTTCATCTACAACATTCGTTAAACGATTAAAAAGACCTATCATAGAAGAAATATAAATTGTAACGGGTTCATTCTCACCCATATATATATATATATATATATATATATATATATATATATATATATATATATATATATATATATATATATATATATATATATTAATGGCTTGATACCCCTGCTGGGGTTTCGCCGCCTCACGCTTTCTAGATCCATTTTTTTGGGGTGGATCAATCCCCGTTTTTCCTTTTAGAGTTTCTCTGTCAATGTTCTCCATAGTTTCGTATCCTTAACTTTGTCCATCCTCCAATTCCGGCTCTTGTCATATCTTCCTTCACCTGTTCCAGCCATTTTATTCTAGGTCTACCCCTACGTTTTTTCCCCCATGATCCCATTGTGTCATTTGCAGTGTGATTTCTTGTTCTTCTGCTCTATATATGTGTCCCTGCCATTTCATCCTTTGCCTTTTTATTTTCCTTACTATGTCCTCTCCTTCCAGTTCTTGCTCAATTTTATAGTTCCTTCTTGGTCTGTACTCGTTATCTCTCAATTTAATTGGTCCCAATATTGTTCTCATTATCTTTTTTTCTATTATTCTCAAGTCTTCTTCTTCCTTTTTAATCAGTGTCATTGGCTCAGCAGCATACAACAGGACGGGTCTTATTATCACTTTATAAATATTGATTTTGGTTTGTCTTGAGAGTAATTTGCTTTTTAAAAGTTTTTTATTGGCATGGTAAGCCCTATTTGCATTAATGATTTTTTCTTCTATTCTCACCCATAGTTCGATTTAAAATCTCTAATTCTAAATCTGTTTCATAACTATACGGAAGAAAATCTGCTTTTAATTTAGCAACAATATCAGACCAAGTACTGAATTTACTACGATTATTAAGAAACCATGTAAAAGCACTGCCTCGAAAGAACTCACAAGACTGCAAAAACAATTCGGTATCAGAAATATCTCTAGAAACTCTAAGTAATTCAACCTTTTCTAAAAAAAGATGGAGTGATTCATTCTTTCCGGAGAATGAAATATTCCACTTGTATACTGGATCATGACGAAACTGTGGGACTGAAGGAGAAGACAAAGAAGACGAAGCAAGAGGTACATGATTATTATGTGACTCTTCACTATCAACTGAAATAAAAGAAGTAGTTTTCATATCAAAATCAGATTCAAGTAAAAGTACATCCCTATTCAATGAATTTTTAACTTGAACTTGTTGATCATCATCTGGGTCAATATTTAATCTATATATTTTATTAGTTAAATGAGTTAACCTGGAATTTATTCTGCCAAAAACAGGTTCACGTTTATTTCCTTTGAAATTATTTATTACTTCACTCAAATCTTTAATAGTGTTACAAATCTCTAAATGATCTTCCTCAAAAGTGTAAGTATTTATTGGTAATGAAACGGTTAGCTTTTTCACGAGCCAATAAACCATTAAGAAGCCTACGTTTTTCCTCAACAGTATCAGGTACAGTTTCATCTCTGATTTTAATTTCATATGAAAGTTCATATGCTTTCAAATGATTTGCCTGCATTTTATTTTGGAATGAAAATTTTTAAAATTTCTAACCAAAAAGCTAAATAAATTTTACTTAAAATATATTTAAGAAAAATAACTAAGTTGATTTTAAAAGTAAATCAAGAAAACATAAAATTATTCAAAGTATTACTTTTGAATAACCCTGTATGTTAAATATTTTAACAAAATTATTGAAAGTCTGAAAGAACAATCAATTTTAAATACAAAATTCAAAGTTAATTACAACGAAACGTGTTGAGAAGCCAACAATCAATTAACCTTGACAAAGAAAAAAACTAGAAGAACCGAAAAACAAACCATCAACTATTAACTGAATGAAAAAAGGAAATTTGCCTCAAAAAGATATGCAAAAGATATTCCAAAAAGCAAATTTCGCAGTATTCGTATTAGATAAAATTTATATTGAATGTTTTAGTAACAACGAAATTTTATATCTCGATGTCACAGAACCCCAATATCAGTGAAAAAATAGTACAACCAGGGGCGCCAAATTTGTCACACCCTAAATACCCGGCCTTGGGACTCTCCTCAGGTAGTGAATTCGGCCTTAGTTACACTATGTTTTATTACCTCAATCGGGATAAGGTGAATCCACAAACAAAAATTTCGGGACAAATGGATTTATTTGACACACAATAATAAATTTACAAAACCGTATATTCTCGATACAAATACGAATAAATATCAGTTATATAGTAAAAATGTCCAACTCAATATTTTATATATACCAAAAATAAGTTAAGGACTTATCTTGGGAAGACTCAAGACGTACAGCTCGCAGCAGTAGTCGAGGATTCTTGAGCCGTTGTTATATGGACTGGGATGATGTAGTCCGATGAGTGGATCTTGTATCCGGGGTGTAGAGGTCCTTATGGTAAACGGTCCTTAAAGTAGGTGCAGACTAAAGCGGTCCTTAAGGTACAGGCTGCAGAGCTGTAGGGAAAGAAATAAAAAACAGGAGAAACAGTAGAAAATTGAAAAGGAGGAATAAAATGAACAGGTAGGAGCTTATACTCCAATACATACAAAAATTTGAATTTAATTTTCAAAATAAAACCACAGAAAACTGTTCATTCTTATCCGTCCTGTTTCCAAAATAATCAGAAAAAGCAAATTTAAATCGGTGGAAAATAACCATATAAAGAATCTGTTATAAATTCGCTTCATAAAATAACTTTGGACGCCACCATATTTTTTATTAAAGAAAGATAATACCGGCGAAGAAAAAATGGAAAACGCCATCACAAAAACATTGTTTTTTTTTTTAAAAAACGAAATATTTTAACTAAATAGAAAAATCGAAATAGAATAATTTGTAAGCACACAATATCAATTTGAAAATATATAGATAACTTACCAGCAAAGAAAATTACAAATCACACACAAAATGATATTTAAAAAGGAGAATACTGAATAAGTTTTCAGCGAAGAAATGAACAAGCCGATTCCTTGAATCGTAGTTTAAATAGACATTTAATGATAGTAAAAACTGTCAACGATACGTTCCTAATATTCGAAATAATAGGATTTTGGAATTAGAGGTGGGAGTAGCCGACGAATAAGTAACGCTCCAAAATAATTGATGAAAATAGTAACATGTCACAGCGATGCCGTTTGGACTACACAATGCCCCTGCAACTTGGCAGCAGTTGATTGATACTGTTCTTGGTCCTGATCTTGAGCTTTATGTTTTCACATATCTTGACGATGTAGTTGTGGTCACCGATAATTTTGAAAAACATCTATGTATATTGGAGCAAGTTTTCGAACGATTGCGTAATGCTAAATTGACAGTCGGTTGGGAAAAATGTGAATTCTGTCGTCCAGAGCTTACATATTTAGGATATGTCGTCGACCGAAATGGACTTCACGTTGACCCTGATAAAATAAAGGCAATGCTGTTAATTCCTACTCCTACTACTGTTAAAGAAGTTCGATCTGTAATTGGTACTTTCTCGTGGTATAGGAGATTTGTCCCCAACTTTAGCAACATTGTTTATCCTATTACTGCTTTGTTGAGAAAAGGTAGGAAGTTCAATTGGAACCCAGACTGTGACCATGCCTTCCAGAAAACTAAGGAGTGTTTGGTTAGCGCTCTATGCCTTCATTGCCCTGATTACGATTTGCCGTTTGTTGTCCAGTGTGATGCCAGTGCTCACGGTTTAGGGGCTGTACTGTTAAATGAGCACCCAGATGGTGATCGCGTAATTTGTTACCTCAGTAGGTCTCTGACCAAACAGGAGAGAAACTTCTCCACGACCGAGCGCGAGTGCCTCGCTGTTCTGTGGAGTATCGAAACTTTGAGACCCTATCTTGATCAAATTCCTTTTAAGGTCGTTACGGACCATTATTCCCTAGTCTGGCTACAGAACTTAAAAGACTCTACTGGTAGGCTCGCAAGGTGGGCGGTGCGCTTGCAACAATATGATTTTCGGATAATACACCGTAAAGGCAAAGAACATATTGTCCTTGATTGTTTGTCCCGTTCTGTCCCGGTACTAAATTCCGTAGAACAGGTAGCAAAAGATCGTTGGTATGATTCCATGGTAGAGAGGGTTACACAAAATCCGATAAAGTATGCCCAATGGAGAGTGTGCAATGGTAGACTTTTTAAATATGTGAAGCCTATATTTACGGTTCTAGGTGAAGAGTTATATAATTGGAAAGAGGTCGTGCCTAAGTGTGATAGGATGGCTACGATTCGATTGTCACATGATCCCCACTATCAGGTCATTTGGGTATTCTAAAGACATTTAAGAGAGTTTCAGAGAAATTCCACTGGCCTAAATTAAAGAGTGATGTTGCACGATATGTTCGTAATTATTTGAAGTGTGCAGAACATAAAGTCGATTTGGGTGGACCACGTGGACTTATGACACCACAGCCGCGAGCAACTAGGCCTTTTGAGATAATGGCGTCCGACCTAATGGGACCCTTTCCTAGGTCTACCACTGGGCATGCATATGTTTTAGTGATTACTGATTTTTTTAGTAAATTTTCCATTAGTTTCCCTCTGCGGTCAGCTACAGCTAAACTGATGATCAACAGGATCGAGGAAGGTGTTCTCCGGGTATTTGGGGTTCCCCGTATGTTGATCTGTGACAATGGTACCCAATATACCTCGAAGGAATTTTCGAATTTTATGGAAAAGTATGGAGTTACCGTACGTTACAATGCGTTGTATCACCCGCAGGCAAATCCTACGGAAATATATAACCGTACCATTAAAACAATGCTGAGGACATACATTACCGATAATCAGCGTCATTGGGATGTCAATTTGGTAAAGTTGACTTGTGCTACCAGGACCGCCGTCCACGAATCCACGGGCCAGTCACCATGTTTTGTTTTCTTGTAGTTAGGGGGTGTATAACGGGTCAAAAATAACGTTACGAATTTTCTCATCTCTATTAATATTAATTAATATGAAATAATTTTTCAAAGCTTCAATGTGTATCGTTCTCCATCGAATTAACTTGCCATGTTGCCAAATGACCCTTTTTAATTCTTGTTAGTTATTATTGTCAATTATTTATTTTTTTCGCTAAATTTCAACGCAATTTAGGTTTATAAGAAGCTGATTAAATTCTTTAGGATTTTAAATTTTAGATGACAGTCTCTGTACCATATTCTAAGTTGTTTTATCGCGTTTTGGATATTTTCCACGGAAACGCCATCTAGGTGTACCCAGTAGGAATTGTTAATACCACAATTGTAAAACTTCTTTTCGCTGAAGCGTGAAAGGTACTTTATTCCAGTAGGTTCGAGACATTCTGCTTTTGACCTTTGTACATCGTGGTGTGACTTTCAATTTTAATTGTGATTTTTTTGAAAAAAAAATCATCCTTCATGGGCTTTATTTTGAAAGTCGATATTATATTTTGGGATTAGTAATTGTTTTGTGGTCAATAGAATATTTGGTATTTTTTGTTATTTCCCAAAGTTATTGATTGAAACAAAGGATTTTTACACGACACGTGCAAAGTGTCTTCTAGGCGCTGCGTTTTACACCGACAGTAAGAATACAGATGAATGCTTTTTGCTAATAGTGCCAAACTTGATCCCACCAGTCGATACATCAACCCAAAAGCCCCTTGGCCAGGGGTTTTTATTTTGGATATTGAATTGGTGCTGAATTCCTTCAGTTCGTACGTTCTCCTTGGTGGTTTCCTTTTTCATCATATGCAGCTGTTCATCTGCATTTGCTAAATCTATGCTCCCTGAAGCAGTACACCGAGCTAACTGATCGTCTGCTTTTGCTGCTCTAAAGATAGAACTCCTGGAGCAGTACACCAGTGCTTCTGCCACCGGAAGAGTCTATCAACCACCGCTGGGAACACTCAAGTTTTTGTATTTTTTGTTGAATTCTATATTTTCGGTTTTTTATTTAATAATTTGCATTGTATTTGCTCCGGTATTTAATGACATTTAGTAATTCAGAAGAATTTCGGCTTACTTGACGTAAGTTTATAGTAGATTTTCTTTTTGCTTAACTAGATATCTATTATCTTTTTTTGTTACACAGTAACTTATATTATGTGAGCGGGATACTAGGGTATCGGATGTCATTGATTTTATTGCTTAAACATTGAACAATTATATGCAAAATGGCAAATTTAGGAAACATACATTTATTAGCCGTTTGACATTGGTTTAAATTGATTTTGTCGAAAAAACTCATTTATATAAATTCCTTGAGGCCAAATTTCAGCTCTAAGCAATTTTTCTGAATTACTTGATGGTATTGATATCTTGAAAGAAGCATATCTATGAGGAAACCTTGCCCTGAGCTGCCTGACCTCAATATTCGAATCAACGGTCTTTAGGTGCTCTTTTACATCATCAGTCGTAGTATCCGGATGCCAATTTGTAAAGTGGTAATGTGTGACAAACACTGATGTCGCTGCTTTTATAGACATTTTTTCGTCGCACATTGATCCGATCACTAAATTTTTCGGTTTGAAGTTTATCTTACTCTCCGTAACTGCTCTACTTGGTCCTGGGAGCTCTTGATATATGTGTACATAGTCAGCACATAAGTTAGCCATTTCTGCTAGATGAACAGCTGATGATACATTTTCTGGAGCAATAAAGTTGTTTGCTGATGCATTATTTGAAGTAGGACGGTGAAGTGTAACTTCCTCTTTATTGCAGGTATTTGTGATGGCAGACATTGAATTTAGTTTCTCTTGAGATTTAGGTAGAAGAGGAAATGAAGTTGTATCTCTTATGTTATTTACATGTGTTTGAGAGAGACCAGTATTTGAAGTTAACTTTACGGCTTTTAAAAGAGATACTTGCTCTTGTAGTGATTTGACCAAGAGTTGAAGATTGTCAATAATCAACTCCTTATCTCTAACGATTCTCTCGAGATATAGTACTTTCAAAGCTTTCTTTCTCTTTCTCCTGAGAAGAAGTAGGGGTATCAGTTTTTGTTTTCATCAATTCGGCATCCTTAGTAACTACACAAGGATTGCAACATTTGACTGTTTCCTTATCTAAAAGTGGAATTTTTAACTGATTTAGGCAGCTTTTATGAGATAGCCTACCCCATTGAACACACTTGATGCCAGTAGTTACTGGATTTTTACACCTTAAGCAATTTAACTCGTTTTTAGAAGACTCTGCCATAATTTATTACAATTTCTGGTCAAATTTATAACCACTGGTGGAATAAGTCACCGTCCAAAACTTGATTTAACAAAAAACAATGGAAATATTTAGGGACTAGTACTGCCATAAATCAATAAAAGCAGAAGTATAATAAAAGGAAAGTACCTGCCAACAATTTGATGTCACACACGAGCACTTATATAAACTCTGGAGTGATTTTTGAAATTTAAAAACACTTGTTGCCACGTAAATTCACTTCACAAAACAGAGAATGAACCAAGTATACTAGGTTGGAGTACGATACCACCAATAAATAATAATAATAATAATAATAATAATAATAATAATAATAATAATAATAATAATAATAATAATAATAATAATAATAATAATATTAATTAATGCAAAAATCTGTAATCCTGGATGCGACAAACATTGTTAGGTCATTTCTAGAATAGTGACACCCAACGAAAGTCTTGCTGTTGAGGCCGACTGTCGTTGAAACACACCGGGTGTAAATCCGGTGACACAAAAAGGAAAATAATAATAATAATAGTGGTTCGAATCAACGGAGGAAAAGTCGAGAACAAGGGTGAGCGACCTAGCAGGCAAAACACAAAACAAGGATGGGAGGTTCGCTTGGAAAAGTCAATCTCCAAACTTAGGGCAGATATTGCCAGAATACATCAGTATATTGTAGGTAATCGAAGTAAAAAGGTCAAAGAAGCTGTAACTAGAATAAACAGTACAACACAGAAGCATGCAGCACGAAACCCTGACAATATGAGGATTCATGAAACTCTTGACACCTTAAAACAAAAACTAAAGGCTAAAGCAAGTAGGCTCAGAAGATATCGTGAAACGGCTTTAAGAAGGAGACAAAACACGATGTTTAACAATAACCAAAATGCATATTTTCGAAGCCTAAGAACAAAAAATCAGAATACGACTGAAAGCCCACCTACCCAGGATGCCGTGGAAAATTTCTGGTCATCTATCTGGTCCCAACCTATCTCCCACAAAGGGGATGCCGTCTGGATCGACAACGAGAAACAGAGAATGAATGAGAAGCCAGAAATGGATCCAATTCATATAACGACTGACATGGTTTCCGAAGTTCTCAAAATGACCCAAAATTGGAAAGCACCAGGACAGGACCAAATTCATAACTACTGGCTTAAACGGTTTAAAAGTAGCCACTCCTATATTGCTCTACATTTCAAACATTTCTTAGAGGACCCCACGACAATACCATCATTCTTGGCACAGGGAAATACGTATCTCTTGCCAAAAGGAGAAGAAATGAACAACCCAGCAAAATATAGACCAATTACATGCTTATGTACTTTGTACAAGATTTTAAAATCATGTCTATCGAAAAGCATTTACGGATACCTAGATTCAAATAATATACTGGCAGAAGAACAAAAGGGATGTATAAAAAAATCGCAGGGTTGCAAGGAACAACTAATTATAGATTCGGTAGTAATAGAACAAGCTGCTAATAAGCGACGAAACATCTACACAGCCTTTATAGACTATAAGAAAGCATTTGATTCAGTGCCTCATACTTGGCTTTTGCGTGTTCTGGCTTTGTACAAGGTGGATCAGAAAATTATAGCTATGTTGCAACACCTAATGTCATCATGGAATACAGTATTGCAAATTCACCATGAAGCTGAAACGATCGCATCAAGACCAATTAGCATCAAAAGGGGATTTTTTCAAGGAGATAGCTTGAGTCCCTTGTGGTGACACTAGCGGATATATTTGTCGAAACCGAGGGCTTCATGATATCAATCAAGGATCAAGTTACTCTAACCAGGAACTATCGGAAATATATTTTAAAGGAGTCGGATGTCATCGATCAATGCAGAAGATGTAAAGAAAATGGAGAGACAATACAACACATCACCGCCGGTTGTAAACTACTCGCTCCGACTAGCTATCTTCAAAGGCATGACCAAGTTGCGAAGATAGTACATCAAACATTGGCTCTACTGTATCAACTCCACGAGGATGCATCACCTTACTACAAATACCAACCCGAAAACCTCATGGAAAAAGCGCACTATCGCCTCTATTGGAATCGTAGCATACTAACCGATAAGACCATTCCATGTAATAGACCAGATATTACCCTTACCAACAAGACTGCAGCTATAACTTATCTTATAGATGTCGGCATCCCAAATTCTCACAATCCGCAATCCACGTGGAATGAAAAAATTGGTGAAATATACTCCTCTTGCTGAGGAAGTAATGACAATTTGGAAACAAAGTGAGATTAACGTGTTTCCTCTGATTATTTCCACAACTGGAATAATGCCAAAAAGCCTCCACACCAGCCTACAAATACTTAACCTACCACCGCTCATATACATACAGCTTCAGAAAGCTGTTATTCTGGAAAACAGCAGCAACAGTAAGAAGACACCTCAACTTAAAATAGTTATGAAGGAACTTGTACTCGTACCGTTCTTCTCTGAAACACCGTTATAACAGAAATCAACACTATCAAGGAACAAATAAGATTAGAAGTCCAGGAAACAGATATACAAGAAACAGAAAAAGAAAACCTCAATGATACAGACACACAACCTACCCAAGGAACAACCGCAGTAAAAACAGATTATCATACAAAGCAATCACATTCACAAACGGATCGTCAAGTAACAGAAGAAAATACAGAAATAGATAACAAGGAAATTCATTTAACAAAAATAAGCTGCTGTTTGAGGGAAGTAATCCCAACCTAAGAGAAAGTCTACCCAAGCTAAAATATAACTGGAAAACAAAAACTGTTGTGCAAACCTACAACAACTACTTAAAAAAACATGTCAACAACATTGAGAATATAGAAGACCTTAGAGAAATAACATATGTGACAGCTATATCAATCGCAGACAGTCTGGGTATTACTAAACACAAACCAAACACCAAGAGAACCAAAAGAAACTCAACTGAAAAACCACGTTGGCAACAAAGATTAGAAAATAAAATAAGCAGAATACGTAGTGACCTAACACAAATAAACAACTCACTAGTAACACCAAAACAAAAACACAACAAACTGTATAAAAAATACAATATAAAAACAAGACCAGGCATAATAACGTCAGAAATAACAGAAACAATAGACTTTTTGAAACAAAAACTAATGGCAGCTAGTAAAAGGTTAAAAAGATACAATACGTCACTCAAGCGAAAAGAAGATAACAGAAACTTTACAAAGCACGAAAAATTGTTCTACCAAAAAATAGACCAACAAAATATAGTAACAGAAAACAAAACACCACCCAAAAAAGAAGATGTAGAAGAATATTGGAAAAAATTATGGTCAAACCCAGTGCAACATAAAAGAAATGAATGGACAGAAGAAGAAAGGGAAAGAACAAAAACAACAGAACACATGGAACCATATGAAATAACCAAGGAAGAACTAACTGTCATCCTTAAGAAACTGCCGAACTGGAAGGCCCCAGGACCAGATAAAATTTACAACTATTTCTGGAAGCATTTAACAACATTACACGAGAAAATGCTACAAATTATACAACATGTAATAACCCATCCAGCAGAAATACCCCCCTCACTATCCCACGGCATAACATACCTTAAACCAAAAAACGAAAAAACACAAGATCCCAAAAATTATAGACCCATCACTTGTCTAAACACTTTATACAAAATAATAACAAAAACAATCGTCGAAATGATAACAAAATACATAACAGAAAAAACATAGAGCATGAAGAACAGAAGGGCTGCACAAAAGGAGCTAGAGGTTGTAAGGAACAACTTATAATAGACAGAGTAATAACAAAACAAGCAGAAATCAATAATAGAAATATCGCAGTCGCATGGATAGACTATCAGAAAGCATACGATTCAGTCCCTCATTCATGGCTCCTGCACATTCTACAAATCTACAAAATAGACCCAACTGTCATAACATTCCTTGAACATACAATGGAGAACTGGGAAACAAAATTAATACTTAACTTACCTAACAAATACATAGAAACAAACAACATACAGATCAAGAGAGGAATTTTCCAAGGAGACATATGGAGCCCGAAGTGGTTCATCCTAGCACTGAACTCACTAAGCAGCCTACTGAAAGCAACCAACAGCGGATACAAGGTCACCAAAGACTATAACCTATCACATCTATTCTACGTCGACGACATAAAGCTCTATGCCCCAGATGAATACAAACTATCATCATTATTAGAAACCACTGCAACTTTCTCTAAAGACATAAACATGAATTTCGGACTAGATAAATGTGCGTCACTTATAGTGAAAAAAGGGAAAATAACTGAAAGAAACAACATAGACCTACCCATAAATAATATAACATTCCCTGCATTAACCGAGGGCGAAACATACAAATACCTGGGAGTAAAGGAAACGCTAACACACAAAACCAAGGAAATGAAAGAACTCATAGAGAAAAAGTACAAAGATAGGCTAACGAAAATCATGCACACACAACTAAACGCAAAGAACAAAATCAAAGCAATAAACACCTGGGCAGTACCTATATTGACCTATTCCTTCGGAGTCATACAGTGGACTAAAACAGACGTACAGGCACTAGATAGGATAACAAGGAAAATACTCACAAATAATAGATCATTACATCCAAACTCATCCATCGAGAGATTATACATACCAAGAGGACAAGGAGGTCGAGGTTTGGTGAATATAGAAGCCACACACAATATTCAAGTACATAGTCTACAAACCTACTTCAATAACAAGGAAGCACACTCACAACTGCACGTTGCTATCAAGCAAGCAGACAAAAAATACACACCACTGAGTACGCATACCCAATTACAATATACAGACAAGAAAACATTCATGAGAAATCTAACACAGACATGGGAAGGTAAAAAACTACACAGCAGGTATAAACATGATCTCAGTAGGCAACACCAACTATCGACTAAATGGCTTGAAATAGGACAACTATATACAGAAACAGAAGGAGTTATGTGTGCTATACAGGATCAGGTAATAGCCACAAAGAATTATCAAAAGTATATAACCAACATGAACATAGAGGATGAAAAATGTAGAATATGTAAAGCAACGTCAGAAACAATTCAACACATAACATCAGGATGCTCCGGTCTAGCTCAAACAGAGTATTTAAATAAACACAATCTTACAGCAAAAATCTTACACAAACATCTACTTCAAAAATACCAAATAAAAACAAAAGAAGATCCGTACTATAAGTACAAACCTGATCCAGTGAATGAAAACTAAAATTTCAAAGTTTACTGGGACCGAACAATTGTAACAGATAAAACAATAACAAATAATACACCAGATATAATAATTATAGACAAAATAAATAAAATCACAACACTAATAGACATCGCTCATCCCCTGGACCACAACATATAGAAAACATATTATAATATTTTAATGTTCTACTGTTTTTATAATTATGTATTATATGATTTTATTTGAAATTTGATTATTAGATGCTGTTGTTACAATCGTGGTAGTAACTACACTAATGTGAAAACACATTTATCACTGAATATAACCTATTTGAAATTTTGACAGGAATTGTCAAATTATTATGCCCGGCTCAGATGAATATGAAATTTTATATTCTGAAAGATAAATTACTACAAAATCGACTTACTCGCTCTTACCTCAGGGAGGGTTCAAAGATTGAAAAAAATTAATAATTTAAAATTTTAAATTTATAAATTTCCAAAGAATATTCCAAAATTGTCAATTATACTATTGCAAATCTATAGTGACTGCTTGTTCAATATATTCTTAAGACCATTAAATTATCTAATGACATCTACAATTTTTCTGTCACTGAAAATTAACTAAATGTCACTGTTTATATCAAAAGTTTTATAGGATCCAAAATTTTTCAAATTCAATGAAATAGGAGTTGAATTAATACCAAAGTGAGTTGGAATCAAAAATTATATATTATATACCATCAGATAACAAGTGAAAATGAATTATTATTCCCAAAATATAATAAAGAACAATAATCGTACTTTCTACGAACCTTAAAATTAAAAAAAACAACCTATATACTAGAAGAACAACCTAATTAACTACTTATTCTAAACGTTCAAATCGTCGAAAATTACACTTGACGTGTATAAATGTTAAATAACTATATGCGATAAAATTGTCTATTCAAAAAATTTTCTCTTCTCTTCAGGTGAAATTTTATATATCTTTAATGTTAATTTTGTCAGTATTCAAAAATGTGATATAGATGCATCTATCTTAATTTTATTTAAAGGCCTGTTAATTCTTGAAAAATAATTTATAAAATCTGGACTGGACTCACCAACTAGGTATCAGGATCACTCGTTCTGATTCTAAGCACGTCTTTTAGAATCGCCGGAACCACTTTTCTAAATTTATAATTTAGAACCCGGAAAAATCACTAACACTATTTCAATATAATTATTTAAGGAATTATTCACGCACTGATCTTATCATGCTAATTATTATAATCTGATGCTATTTTAATATATCAATTACTATTATATTATTCAGCAAATTTGAGAGAACTCATATTAGATGTTCTCTCGAGAGGGGTTCAAAATCAACTAACTAAACTTTTTCCATAAATAATTCTCTTCTCCTTTGGTTACCAAAGAATTCCTTTTTTAAAAAAAAATACAATTTTATGTTTTCATATAACAAAGAGAGATTTTCATTCTTTTCTTCTAATTGTAATTTTGCTACCAGCGACATCTGTATTCTTTTATTAAAATCTTTATAAAATCTATGTACCATTAAGTATCTTCTGCATTATTGTCATTCGAAATTGTAATGTCAAATTTTATTTGCATATTGAATCTTTTAAATTATTTATAATACATTGTATATCACTAGTATTACATCCAAATATGTACATTTTTCTTTATTTCAATGTTTTCTTTAGAATTTAGATAGAGTATATGTATTAATATACAGAAAAAATTAGGAAATACACCGAACTAGCAGATGAAATAAAGGCAATGTGGAAGATGGAGAAAGTTCAGATAACCCCAGTTGTCATTTCAGTAACGGGCCTCATACCACCAGAGTTACTTAATGAATTTAAAAAACAACTTACCACAACATACAATACTAGAAATGCAAGAATCAACTATATTAGAAACGTGTAGGATAGTAAGGAAAATTATCAAATAAATCAATAAGGTATGAGTTTTGCGTGAGCCCTCATACTTTTAATCCGTGTAAACGTGAGAAGAAGGAGAATAATAATAATAATAATAATAATAATAATAATAATAATTAATAATAATATTAATAATAATAATAATAATAAACCTCGTGTGGGGTACGGGTGTTACAAAGAATATCCCCAAGGTATCCTCTGCCTGTCGTAAAAGGCGACTAAAGGAGGAGTCCATCCTGAGGGTAAGCAACCCATGGATGTGTAGCAAATAGACGCTATAAGGACTCGTCGAAATCGCTATTCGGGCGTGGCGGAGACCCAAACTGACTCCGTTCGGAACCGTCCTAATGACCAGTATGTTGCAGGACCCAGTGGAATCGGTGCTGCTGACCTGCAAATGGCAAACACCGACGCAATGAAGAGGAACAGAGAAAGTTCACCCAGCAGAGAAGTTTTGGAAGGTCAAAGACATCCAACCACTCTACAGGGCAAGCTGCGACAAAGAACAAAATGGACAAACGACATGAATGAGTTCATCTATCGCAGCTTTCTTATTCTAACCAAGATGGAAACTGAAAGTACAGGATACAGTAAGGAACTACATGCACAAGTAATAAGACAATTCCCAGAACTTAGAGAAAAAACTATACAAAATATCATAGACCATAAACGAACCATTTTATCGGCAAACAAAATTCCCCCGGAAATAAAAGACCGCATAAAAAAGAAGCTCAATAAGAGTTAGGAATAGTTACAACACCACCAAGAAATACAAATCAAACAATGTACGAGCAAAGAGAAGAACCTAAAAACGCAGAAGAGGAACATATACAGAACTACTTCGAAGAAGCCTTTATGCTACACTACGGAACAATGCCGAACCTAAGACCGAAGCTCCCAAAACTTAAATCAAAAATAAACCCAAAAACAAACAAGATTATCAATCAAATAAACAACGTAATTGGAAGTAAAATGAAAACAAACGATGATATTTCTATAATACATAATCTCGTATATATAGGAGCGGCAACGGCCACAAAGCTTATTGCAATAAAGCAAAATCAAAACAAACAAAGCCAAAAATCAACCAAAATACCACCATGGGAGCGACGAATAAACACAGATATAGATGAACTGCGTATAAAAATAGGACGATTGACCAAAGCTAAACAACCAAATGCAAGTGAGAAACTAAAGAAGAAAGCTCAACAAATAATAAAGGAATACACCAATGAAAAAACAGAAATACCACCGAGATAATGGACCTTCTCAAACAAAAACTCGCTGCTAAATCAAAAAGACTAAGAAGACTTAAAGAAAGCTACCAACGCAGAAAACAAAATAAGCAATTTAGAGAAGATGAAAGACAATTCTACAGAGAACTCAACCAGGAAACAAACCACAAGCAACAAAATGAAAATCCAGACAAAGAAGAAACAAAAACTTATTGGAGCAACATATGGTCACAGGAAAAAAGACACAAACAAACTGCACGGTGGATTAAAGCCGAAAGAACAAGGATGCAAAGCAACGAACAAATGAACAATCATGAGATAACAACAGAAGATGTACGGAAAGCCATCAGAAAAACACACAACTGGAAATCACCAGGAAAAGACGGAATACACAACTTTTGGTGGAAAATATTTATAAGCACTCATGATAGAATAGCAAAGCTTTTTTCTGAAATCTTACTTGGACAAACAGAAACACCGGATTTCATGACCGATGGAATCACCTATCTGCTCCCGAAAACAACGCCAACAAGTAAAAGCCCGGACAAATACAGACCAATCACATGCCTACCAACCATGTACAAAATATTGACATCAATCATTTCGGATAAAATATATTCACACCTAGACAAAAACAATATAATAGCAACTGAGCAGAAAGGATGCAGAAGAAAAACCAAAGGCTGCAAAGAACAATTAATTATCGACACCATTATAACACAACACAAGAAAAAAGGAAGGAATCCACTCTACACAGCATATATAGACTATAAAAAAGCCTTTGACAGCGTCTCACACTCATGGCTGAGGGAAGTTCTGGACATTTACAAAATAGACCCATACATTCAAAACACCTTAAAACAAATAATGAAAACATGGAAAACAACATTAAGCGTAAAAAACAACGGAACAAAATTCACAATAGGCAACATAGAAATAAAACGCGGAATATTTCAAGGCGACTCACTCAGTGCGTTATGGTTTTGCATGGCAATAAACCCACTCTCACACATGCTGAACAAAACAAATAGGGGTACCACACTGGAAAACAACATAATCAGCCACTCCCTCTACATGGATGACCTAAAGCTATACGCAGACAACAAAGAGAACATAGAAAATTTAATAAAAATAACAACAATGTTTAGCGACGACATTCACATGAAATTTGGACTAGACAAATGCCGAATAAACGCAATGGAGAGAGGAAAATGGGAAAGACATGAAGGATATGATATGGGTGCAGATGAAGGACAAATATATGGAATGGAAGTTGAAGAGCTGTACAAGTATCTTGGATACCAACAAGCCAGAGAAATAGACCAAAAACAAAGCAAAAAAACACTAAAAAACAAATTTACACAGAGATTACGGAAAATACTAAGAACGAGACTAAACTCAAAAAATACAACAAAAGCCATAAACACTTACATACAGCTTTGGAATAATCAATTTGACAGACACAAAGCTCGAAGAACTTAATCGCGAAATCCGCACCTTGAGCTCCAAATGCCGCAAACATCACCCGCGCAGTTCAATAGAAAGTGTTAATATACCACGAGAAAAAGGAGGACAAGGAACCCTGCACATACCATCACATAACCAAAAACGAATTACAACGCTTAGACAATACTTTATAGATAAAAGCACGAACAGTCAACTACATAAAACATTAAGGCAAATTGATAAAAAACTAACACCGCTAAACTTGGCACAAAATAACAACGATAAACAAAGAGAAAAAGATGACCTTGAAGATAAATGGAAAAGAAAGGAACTGCATGGTCGGTATCCAACAACCTTAATGCAAGCCCACATAAACAGAGATGCCTCTCTCATGTGGTTGAAACACGGATATCTGTTCCCCGAAACCGAGGCATTTTTGATAGCGATATAAGACCAGGTCATTGCAACGAGAAATTATAAAAAATATATAATGATAGAACGTATCCCAACAGATAAATGTAGAATGTGCAAGGAACATACTGAATCACTGGACCATATTATAAGCGGATGTGAAGTACTAGCTCCAAAAGAATATATTAAAAGGCACGACAACGTTGGCAAGGTAATCCATCAAGAGCTACGGAAAATCCATGGCAACACAATTGTGTAAACAATCCCATACTACAAGTATAATCCAGAAAGTGTCTTCGAAACCGAAAATTATAAAATCTATTGGAATAGGGAAATTATAACAGACTTACCTCTACAACAGGCCAGACTTGGTTTTCACCGACAAAAAACTGAGACATACTTACTTAATTGACTTTTCCATCCCACTTGCCGCAAATCTGCAGAAAAAAGGTAAAGAAAAAATTAGTAAGTATTTACCTCTTGCTAATGAAATAAAAGACATGTGGAACCAATAAAAAGTTGTCGTAATACCAATCATTATAGGTGCAACTGGAGAAATACCACAGAAATACCACATACATTCATCGAAAATCTAAAGAAATTAGGCATAAAGGAACAAATATACCACCTACTACAAAAAATCGTTATGATAGAAACCAATGGAATTGTTAGACGCGTGCTAAACGACTCTTAAGACCCAAAAAAGTATACTTACTTGTCTTCTTGCAGCATATGCCGAAGCAAGGAAAGAGCTATATCCAGACGTAAGTCTGTGGAACACAAGAATAATAATAATAATAATATACTACCGAAATCTAACCAAACAAAAGAGCCAAAGAACTACCGACCGATTACGTGTCTCTCGACCTTATATAAACTTATAACATCGATAATTGCCATCAAAATAGATAAACACATACATGATCGAAAAATTCTAACAGAAGAACAAAAAGGGTGCAGAAAAGAACCGCAAGGTTGTAAGGAACAAATTATTATCGACTCCGTGCTAACACAAGATGCTAAATATCGATCACGTAACATAGCAGTCGCATGGATCGATTATCAAAAAGCATTCGATTCTGTACCACATAGCTGGTTGATCGAGGTCCTTGAGATCTATGGGATTGACAAAAATATAATCATGTTCTTAAAATCATGTAAGGCCGACTGGAGAACCACATCACACATTAGTACATTAGTTCAAAAGGAGCGCAAGTAGACACCGAGGAAATTCGAATAGGTAGTGGAAGTTTTCAGGGAGATTCGTTGAGTCCCTTATGGTTCATCACCAGTATGAACCCTCTTTCAAGAACTTTAAAGAATACCCATCTTGGCTACAAACTGAAAAGTGGCAATACTAAAGTAGACATCACCCACCTGTTTTACGTAGACGACTTGAAACTGTATGCATCGACGGAGACAGATCTAGATAGGTTAATAGCCACCACGGATACAGTTAGTAAAGATATAAATATGACCTTCGGATTAGAAAAATGTGCCAAACTGATAGCACACAGGGGAAAATTCTTGGAATATGAAAACATAGAGCAAGACACCATTAGATACCTTGACAACGAAACCTACAAACACCTGGGATACCAACAGCAGCTGGTAGTAAAACGTAAATACACCAAAGAGAGACTCAATGAAGCACTAAGTCATAGAGTACAAAAAATTCTGCGAACTGAACTCACTGCCAAAAACAAAATTAAAGCTGTGAACACGTGGGCAATACCAATGATTGTATACTCTTTTGGAGTTATTGGATGGTCAGAAACCGAACTAGAGGCAATGAATCGTGGAACTAGAGTACTAATGTCCAAGCATCTAATTCATCACCCGAGAGCATGTACTCAGCGGCTGTATTTGCCAAGAAGGTCTGGTGGAAGGGGACTACTTGATCTTAAACTGTTATGCCAGAGACAGATAATGAAGCTACAGAAATATTTTGAGAAAAGAGAAGAAACCTCCGATATACATAGAGTGGTCAGGCTGTTAGACAAATATTCACCAATTAAACAATTACACGAACCAAGAGGCGCACATCATGAACTGTCTGACTTAAAAAACCAATGGCTCAGTAAACCGCTTCATGGTAAGTATACTAACCTGTTAAACGATGCTTCCATGGAAGCGTCTACAGAATGGCTCCAAAAAGGATACTTGTTTGGTGAAACAGAGGGATTCATGGTAGCGATACAAGATCGTGTAATAGCAACACGAAATCATATTAAAACGATACATGGAATAAGGCTAGATAGCGATTTATGCAGAATGTGCCAAAAACAATCGGAAACAATCGAACACATCATGGCAGGTTGCACGACACTAGCACCAAGCGAATACTTAAAAAGACACAATCTAACAGCAAACATCGTACACCAGCACCTGGCAATCGCGTGCAAGTTTAAGGATAAATCCGAAAAATACTTCAAGTATACCCCATTCCCCGTTCTGGAAAATAATGCATACCTACTATACTGGGACACCCCTATACAGACTGACAAACACATAGCCAATAACAGACCAGACATTCTCCTTGTTGAAAATTGGAAAAAGTAGGATTCTTCATCGATATAGCCCACCCCAGTGACCACAACTTGGAAAAAACAGAAAGGGAGAAGATAAATAAATATTATGAATTATCCGAAGAGTACAAATCCACACATCACCTTTCAAAAATCTCTATTATACCCCTTGTCATTACAGTAACTGGAATGGTGTCGAAAAATTTCACTGAGTACCTGAAAAAAATTAATATCGATAAAAAAAACATTTTCACAACCATGCAAAAATCAGTCACACTTGAAACATGTAGAATCGTTCGAAAAACCTTGAACTTTTAAAGTCAGATTTTGTAGTGATTGATCAAGAGATCCCACTATAAAATACTCCCCCGAAATGGGAGAAAAATTGGAATAATAATAATATATATATTCGTTTATTGACCATTTTACATACAGGGCACGTTTATAGTCATCTCATATAAAATATTAATATAATTACAAACGATGAATAGATAATTAATTACATTATGAGAAAAAACAAAAAAAGAGAACAATCACACAATAAAAAGTAGAAATAGTTACAAAATATCTACAATAGAATAAATATCTAAAAGTACACCAAGACATATTATAAAAGGGTGAAAAACTATATAAAAACATAAAAAAGTATAGAACTGTATAGAAAAAATAAACAATTATCGTAGGTTAACCATATTTTATCAGGTATTCAAGTATAATGCACTCTCAAAGGAATAGCTCATGTACTCATCAATGCTGTAAAAACAGTGTTCTATCAGATAAATTCTGACAATAATAAATTCTGATAATAATAATAATAATAATAATAATTCTAACACAGAAAGCAAATACAATGAAAAACTAAGCAAATACGCCGAGCTAAGGACTGAAATAAAAGAATTGTGGAATCTTAAAGAAGTCAAGATCATTCCAGTTGTTTTATCCTGCATGGGGCTAATTCCCAAGAAACTAAGTACTTCCCTCAAAGACATTGATATTCCTGAGTCAACCTACCGATTAATGCAAAAATCTGTAATCCTGGATGCGACAAACATTGTTAGGTCATTTCTAGAATAGTGACACCCAACGAAAGTCTTGCTGTTGAGGCCGACTGTCGTTGAAACACACCGGGTGTAAATCCGGTGACACAAAAAGGAAAATAATAATAATAATAATAATAATAATAATAATAATAACACACATATTGTCATAAATTTGGTAAAAACGTACATAAAAATATGATTGCATCTTTTTATAAGCATTTGTGAATTCTTCATTGTGACGCAGATATATAACGAAGAAAATGTAAATAATAAAAATATAAAGAAAAGTGTATGAAACCATCGAATTTTATTTTCACATAATAACCAATTCATACATGGAATAACATTCATTATCGTCACATTACGACGATTGGTCCTTCAGAGCTCAATACCATAAAAGTGAAGACGACATTCCGCAATTTTGCTTTTCCAACATCATAAAAGAGGGAAACGCAAAAACATGGCCCTTCTGTAGCCGGATCAAACCAGAAATAAGATAAACAAGAATTTAATCCTGAATTGAAAACAGATTTGGCGGTACAAATCCACAAGGAAAGTGAAATTCTTCGAGACAGTACGCAAGTTCGCAGTGGAAAGAAGACAAACAAGGTATATATGACAAAAAATTTTTTTATTACATTGTTAATTTCAAATTTAGTTTGGACATTTAATGACATTCTTTCATCACAACTTTGGAAAACAATCATTTAGATCATAAAATATTACTGAAATACCTAACATGACACATTGATTTGAATTTTATGTCAAATAATTCTGTCAAATAATTGAGATCATTGATAAAATGGATTCATTAAAAACACAACGTGCTAGTTGTAAGGCAGCAATTACACGTATTCATAACTGGTTTCATAATAATTTGGAAGAATCAGACAAGTATGCTTTCAAATCACGCATAGATAATTTAGATAAATACTACTCTAAATATTCTGAAATTCAAGAGCAAATAGAAATCATAGCCTTAGATCCTGAATCAGAATTTGATGATAGAAGCCAAATTGATTAAAAATATTATGTATTACACTCTAGACTACAAAATGCTTACGATAAATTAAATTTTAAATTTAATCAAATTACTCAATCAACCTTATATTCTCATAATGAAACACATATTAGATTGCCGTCAATAGAGATACCGATTTTTTCTGGAGACAGCACAAAATATAATGCCTTTATAGAACTGTTCAATGCATTAATAGTGAACAATTCCCGGTTGACATCTAAAATTGAAAAATTTCACTATTTGAAATCATACTTGAAAGGTGACCCGCTAAATTTAATTTCTGAATGACCAGTAAATGAAACTAATTTTGATGTAGCTTTAGACTTACTAAATTCCAAATACAATAATATAAGGCAAATTGTTACTGCCCATTTTAACCGTTTAACGGCCTGTAATAATATATTAAAATGTAACGCACAGCAATTAAGAATATTCACATCTGAAACTAGATCTATAGTAAAATCATTATTAAACTTAAATATCAGTAAGGAAGATTTATTCGATGCTTTCATTGTTCACATATTGAAAACAAAATTAGATGATAGTACTAAAAGATCTCTTGAAGAAAAAGAGATTGATCAACATTTAATCACTAGTGATAATGTTTTTGATTTTCTGGAGAAAAAATGTACCGTTTTGGAAAACTTGTTGACCCAAGATCCTAAACCTGATACATCCCATCATCATCGTAATCAGTCTTCTAATGTGACCTCTCCACCCAACAGGGTAACCTTACTTTCAAATCAACACTCACTTCCTGAACAAAACTCGCCTCATAACAATGATCAACGCAATCAACCCTCGTCTAGTGCATATCATAGTCCCCCCTACCCATCTCCAGCATGCTCATTTTGTTAGGCCACAGAATTTATTCATGCCCCCAATTCGGGATGCTCTCCGTTCCTGATCGGAACAACTACATTAGAGATAACAGAATGTGTTTTAGGTGTCTAGGTTATAAACACACAATCCTTAATTGTATTTCGGCAAAATCATGCTCCATATGTCAAAAAAGACATCACACTTTACTCCATTTAAACAATTATCGCCCTAGACAAAACTCTGACACAAGACCTGTCGACAGAAATGGCACTCCGATCGTCGTCATGACCCATTCCTTTCATTCCATATTAAATGAACCATGCAACCTACACTCTCTCGCAACCCAACCTTCAACTCAACATTCACTCGCTGATCATTCGTTACCCAACTCACTTAAAAGGGACACCTTTAATCAGCTCTCTTGTAGTACAACTCATAGCTCTAACCCTATCAACATTTCAATATGCTCATTCTGTAACAAAGCAGGTCATAAAATTTATTCTTGCTCACACTTCAGAACACTCTCTACACTTGACCGCAAAAAATATATACTAAATAACAAAATGTGCACAGCATGTCTGGGCTCGAGACACACGTTCACCCATTGCTCGTCTACCGGTGTTTGTGCCATTTGCAGAAACAAGCACCACACTTTACTTCACTTAACCCCTCACATTCACAAACAAAACACATCAGTGAGATCTTTGAACATAAACCCTAACCATTCACCACCAATGCAAAAATATCCAGAATATTATCGTCAAGAAACTTACTTACTGTTCTGGACAAGACTCATTCACAATACCTTACGGATAACCCCTCTCATACTCATTATACTCATTTTTCTGGTGTGACCACACCACTTTCAAATCACAACTTACCCTCAAAAACACTCTTAACTCATAAAGAAATAATTTTCAAAACAACACTTACACTCGAATAAACGATTCACTTTCTTACTCAACGCTCTTTCAGTGCAGGATAGCACTCATTCATTACTTAAACTCTTTCTCGTCAAGAAAACAAAACCTTTGGTCCTCTGGAAGAGGACAGTGAAACTTATATACTTGACACTTGAGAAAAACATAAAAAAACTTTGTGAAAAACTTAAACTTATACTTAGACATTGAGAAACAAATACTTTAACATTTAAAACCCTGGACGATTAAAAAAGCTTAGACACATGAAAATTACTCTTATGTGAATACCTGGATAAAGGTATTGAAAAGAAGAAGATAACTTGGTTAAAAAGATGAAGATGATACTTGGTTGAAAAGATGAAGATACTTGGTTGAAGTAGAAGATACATGGTTGAAAAAGATGATACTTGGTTAATATAAACACTTGGGTGACGTTTAGAAGAAAACGGCATCCCCTCTTACTCATATGTTACTTAAAAAATTACATTGACGACACTTTGAATTTAAAACGACTTGACAAAAACATTATATACATATCTTCCCTCTTTTTCTTGACGAGAACAGAAATAACTCTCCTTTACCTTAATTAAAACATTTTAAAAACTCATTCTTGCCCGCAAAAGAGTCGGGTCTCCTTAACACAAACATCTATAATCATAAAAACATATCCAAAAACAATCTCAAAAGAGTTAGAAAAAACTCTCATCATGCTTATACACTCGTGGTCACTACCTTACATTTACTTTCATGCTAACTCACACTTACATTATTACTTGCACTCGCATACAATTTCACCTTAATCAAACTTATACTCATACTCATATTGGCAGTCACATTTAAACTCACATTCGTAATACCTTTACATTTATTCGTATTTACATTTGCATACATTCTTATCGTTTACAACTCTAGTCCATTTCTAGAGTATATTGCATACATTCTTATCGTTTACAACTCTAGTCCATTTCTAGAGTATATTGCACACATAACTATCGTTTACAACTCTAGTCCATTTCTAGAGTATATTGCTTACTTTATTATCATTCACACCTCTAGTCCATTTCTAGAGTACATTGCAAACTTTCGTACCCTTAAAAAACAAGAACTAGCATACATCTAGACCCCTTGTTCATTCGTTACATTCATGACGCCAGAGTCCTTATACCACTCTGACACTAACATTAAGTTATTTTTACAACCCCTATACATTTATATAATTATTTACATTATTCACTTCCAATCATAATCCTGTATCAGAGCCCTAATTACTCCTCACGCTATCTAATTCTTTCATTAACATCAGCATTCGATGTCTGATATCAATCATCTCTCACCTTTCATCCATTCTTCCCGCGCCCCCAATATGTTCGAATTTGATTTAATTACAAAATTCTCCTGTGACTTTTCATTTTCAACTGTTCCTGTATAACACCACTCAAACTTCATTTCATATAAAAAACCACAGATAATTGTATAACAATTTCTTTTCTCCACAAAACTACATGCGTCGGCTGAGTATCAGCTGTCATATGACAGTTTCATTTAAATCTCTATTTTTTCCATTGGTTACATTCTCACATAACTTTCCTTGTTATCACCCACTTAAAACCACACATAAAAATATCCATAACAACACATATTCAATTTTTCATTATTATACAAAAAACCGTTGTTGTCAAGTTACAAAAAAAAGCATAAAGAGACATAACACACATCTTGTCTTAAATTAATCATAGAAAAGTAAAAGATATCAATTGTATTATATAATAGGCGGTTGTGATATTCTTATTTGTGACGCAATATAAAAAAAATGTAAAACTATACAGATATATAGTAAAGGTGCATGTAATCATCGGTTATCATTTAATAAAACATTCAATTCATCGACGTGTAAAAGTATTTATTATCGTCACATTAAGGCGATTGGTCCTTCAGAGCTCAGTACAATATAAGCGAAAACGACATTCCGCAATATTGCTTTTCCATCAAAAGAGGAAAACGCAAACCATGGCCCTTCGAGCGGGATCAAACCAGAAATAAGATGAACAAGAATTTAATCCTGAATTGAAAACAGGGTCTAAAGGGTAGTGAAGCGTCTCTTACAGCCTCTCCTATCAATTCCTACTCACACCTCCACGTCGGTAGACCCTGGTAAACCATCTCTGGGGATTCAAGATCGGGTAACCAACCCCCGGTGGCGAATCTACACGAGATGGGCAAACGCGAGAGGAAACTGGAACCCGTTTGGATGGGACAGCAACCCGCTAAACGTGATTATTCGCTGTTAGAACTAGACACAAGCGATAGTCAGGAGTGGCAGAAGACCAGGTCCTTTCTGTTCGGAACCTCCCAAATGATCCCCGACCTGGGCCAAGTCAGAGTGAACAAGGTGGCACTCCCTTGGCACTGGAATCCACCTCGCAAAGAAACGGAAACGAAGAGCATAATGAATCCAATTACCTCGACAACGTTGTGGAAGCTCAAGCTCCATCCGCTGGAGAGGACCAGACAGGAAACAGGAAAGTCCGATTTAAATGGTCTCAGGACATGAATATCCACCTTTATCGGACCTACTTGCTCATTACAGAGATGCAAACGAAAAAGACCCCATACGCACATAGATTACACCTAGAGATGACAACGAAATTCCCAGAGATCCAAAACAAAACTCTTCAGAACATATTGGAGCAAAGAAGACAATTGTTTACAAAAAATCGACTCCCACAGGACAAAATACGAAAGATCCGAGAAGAAGTAGCCAGAGAGTTCGGACTAATATCAGCCACCCAAAATAACGAAGAAACAACAAGAGAACAAGACACATTACAATGTGAAATCGTCTTGCCTGCCGACCAGGAAGCATTTGATGCGTTTCAAGAATGTATGGAAAGTTACGCTGGAATGAACCCTGCTTCAAGACCCCATATACGAAAAATTCGTGGAGACAAAGATTCGAAGACCAAAATAGAACAAGTAAATAATATAATTAAAACAAAAATGGACCAATGCAACAATATAAGCGAGCTACACGATATTGTATATTGTGCTGCGCAAGCCATCGTTAAGCTGTGTGGGTTCTCAACATTGAGAAGCAAAGATGAAAGAAAAATTAATAGAAAACCGGACTGGGAAATAAGGCTTACGAAAAAACTCAACGACACAAGGAGAGAAATCGGAATACTGACCGAAGATCTTAAGTACAACACACAGAAAAAACGCTTAAGACACAAAGCACTGGATATTATAAACAAACACATAAACGAAAACAATAATACTCAGATTGAAATCCTAGACTTTCTCAAACAAAGACTCAAAGTCATTTCCAGCAGACTCAATAGATACAAAGAAGCATACCAGAGAAGACTTGATAACAAGAATTTTAGCCAAAATCAAAAGACCTTCTACAGGAACCTAAACAAAAACGGAATCAATGCACATGAAGCAAAATATCCAACACCCGAAGCAATTAAAAACTTTTGGGGAGATATATGGGAAAATCCAGTCAGTCACAAATCATCAGCTAAATGGATTAATAAAGAAGATAAAAAAAGAGACAAAGTGCCAATCATGATAGCACAAACGATCACAACCGAAGAACTTAACGAAACATTAAGAAATATCTCCAATTGGAAAACCCCAGGTCCCGACAAGATACAAAATTTCTGGTATAAACGGCTTACGAATATAAGACCCAAACTTTTAGAGCTTCTAAATGAACTGATAAATAACCCTACAAAAATACCCAACTTTCTTATGAAATGTATAACATATCTCCTTCCGAAGACAGACCAGCCATCTGAAGATCCGTCAAAATATAGACCGATCACATGCCTTCCGTCGCTTTACAAAATAATTAGTGGGATTATATGCAACAAAATATATAAACATCTAATAGACCACGAACTTCTGGCAGAGGAACAAAAAGGATGCAGAAGAAACGCACAAGGATGTAAAGAACAACTCATCATAGATAGCACAGTAACAAGACATGCCATTAAACAGAAGAGCAGCTTATACACAGCGTTTATTGACTACCAAAAAGCGTTTGACAGCGTCCCTCACTCATGGCTTTTGAAAAGTCTGTTTGTGTATAAAGTGAACCCAAATATAATCGAATTACTTAAGACAATGATGGCTCAATGGGAAACCAAAGTAACCAATGGAACAACAAATAGCGAAGGTACCGATATAAGAATTGAACGTGGTATTTTTCAAGGTGATGCTTTAAGCGCGCTATGGTTCTGCATTGCCATAAATCCACTATCCACAGCTCTTAATGAACTACATCAAGGCTATGATATAGACAACAATGTGCAATTATCACACTTAATGTACATGGATGACATCAAGTTGTTCTCAGCTACTCAAAAAGGTCTTAAAAAAGAACTAAGATGTATCGAAAACTTCTCCAATGACATACGAATGAGCTTCGGTTTAGATAAATGCAAAACTAATAGCATTCGAAAAGGAAAGTGGCACGAGTCAGGGGACCATGAATTAACAGCGGCATCAGGTGGTGGAACCATCTCTCACATGCAAAAAGATGAAAGATACAAATATCTAGGCTTAACCCAAACACAGGGTATGCAAGACGTAGAAATGAAACAGCAGATGAAAGAAAAACTAAAAAAACGCACCACAGACATTTTAAAAACAAAACTTTCAGCACAAAACATAACAACAGCAATAAATAATTACGCAATTCCTGTAGCAGCATATAGCTTTGGAGTGGTGAGTTGGACTGTTACTGAGTTAGATGACTTAAACAGAACAATTAGAACCTGCTTCACTAAACATAGAAAACATCATCCTAAGGCATGTAAGGAAAGGTTCCATATACCGCGAAAGCAAGGGGGTAGGGGTATTGTGGACATGCGAACCAAACATAAAAAGCAAATCGAACTTATGAGAAAATATTTCTACGATCAAGCAATACATTCTCCTATCCACCAAGCAATCATTTATCTTGACAAAAACCTGACACCACTAAAACTAAACGATAAAGAACATGCATGCGACCCACAGTACTCCATCCAAAAATTGATAAATCGATGGAAAGAGAAGGAACTCCATGGCAGATATCCAAACAAACTCGATGATAATAACCTCGATAAATCTGCGTCACTTGGATGGCTTAACAGAGGGAACATCTTCCCGGAGACAGAAGGCTTCATCTGTGCTATTCAAGACCAGGTCATACCAACTCATGCTTATCTGAAATACATCGTAAAAGATCAAAATATAACAACAACACAATGTAGAATGTGCGGGGATAAACATGAAAACATTGAACATCTAATTATCGGATGCACAACACTAGCCCCACGAGAATATACTAACCGTCACAACAACGTAGCTAAAATAATTCACACCGAACTTTGTCACAATCTGAAATTAATCAAAGAAAAAGTTCCCTATTACAAATACATGCCACAAAATGTGTTAGAAAATGAACATTACTTAGTCTACTGGGACAGAGAAGTTCAAACCGACAAAGAAGTTCAACACAATAGGCCAGACATTCTCATGTACAATAAAACAAACAAAGAAATTATACTTATTGACATTGCTGTCCCAGCTCCTGATAACATCTCAAAAAAGGAAACAGAAAAAATCGAAAAATACCAACCACTATGTGAAGATCTAAAGCAAACCTGGCAGGCCACAAAAGTTAAAACTATCCCAATCATTATCGGAGCAACAGGGGAAATACCAAAAGGATTGCAGACATATCTTGACAGCCTCGGAATAAAAAAAGAACTCTTCTTCGAACTCCAGAAAGCGGTCATCTTAAGCACCTGTAATATAATGCGAAAAGTATTAAATAAGAAATAGATAGATAGCATTGTGAACCTTGCAACATAAAACTTGCCGGTTCAACAATCAAAGATATTCGGTTAACGTCATTAAAAAAAAAAATTAATAATAATAATAATAGCATGGCTTAATAGTGGTAATCTTTTTCCAGAGACAGATGGGTTCATGTGCGCCATCCAGGACCAGGTCATCCCTACTCGTTCATACCTTAAATACATAGTCAAAGACCAAAGCATTATATCAACGCAGTGCAGAATGTGTGGAGACAAACATGAAAATGTTGAGCACCTCCTTAGCGGTTGCAAAACACTTGCTCCTAGAGAATACACTACTCGACACAATAACGTAGCAAAAATCATACATACAGAACTTGCCCACAAACTAGAATTAACTGCGGCGAAAATGCCTTACTACAAGTACACACCCCAACATGTGTTAGAAAGCGACAAGTTTTTGCTATACTGGGACAGAGATATCCAAACAGACAGGACTGTACAACACAGCAGACCCGACATACTGGTTTTCAATAAAACTGATAAAGAAATACTCTTGGTGGATGTTTCGGTTCCAGCGGTTGCTAACATACAAACAAAGAACATGGCAAAAATAGAAAAATACTTACCATTGTGCGAGGACCTGAAAGAGAGATGGCAGACGAAAACGGTCAAAACCATCCCAATTATTATTGGAGCCACTGGAGAAGTGCCAAAAGACCTGAAAAAGAACCTAGATAGCCTAGGACTCCAGAAAAACCTTTTCTAAGAGCTGCAAAAGCGGTCATTTTGAGCACGTCCAATATAATGAGAAAAGTGTTGAATAAAAATACACAGGAGACGCTGGAAACCTTGCAACTAACCTTGCCGGTTCCCACGCTAAACATCCGGTTAACGTGAAAAAATAATAATTATAATAATAATAATAATAATAATAATAATAATGTTTATTCAAGGAATACAATACAATCAACAATTTACAAAGTAAGTATTGTTAAAAATACATGAATAAACATAAAATCACTGAAGCGCCAACGACGCTTGTACGTAATATTTTCACATAATTAAAAAATACACTTATAAAACACCACAAAATATAAAATAGACATACAGCCGCCTTATTAAAACGAAAGATAAACACCCACCTATAACTTCAGCATACATAATTATTGGGAATTTAATTGTCTGAATTAGATAAAATAAAAAATCGGTGAAACAGTCACAATAGTGTAAATTGACCAAATCGGGAAAATTTTACTTTATAATTCAAAGTGATAGAATCAATTAGATTCCTAACATCAAATACAAAATTTAAGGTCGACTAGATTAATGAATATTTTTCTGTCAGTATTGTACATCCATCCTTTATAGAGCGTTTAAATGGTCTTATGGTAATGTTTCTCAAGTTGAGAGGTAAAATATTATAAAAATTTGTTGAAAAAAATTCCACTGAGCGTTGACTGATTGTTTTCTCACATATTGCTCTCGTGTTGTGACAATGTGAAACTGGTTGTACTCTTATTTTATTTCTATATATATTTGTGATTATCTTTTCTCAGAAAATTTGTCTCACGTCAAATATTTTTTTTTGTGAAAAAAGTTTGTCACTAAAAAACCTTATATCTTTTTTATAAATGATTCTCAGTATCCACTTTTGTAATACATTAAGACCCTGCAAATTGCTTTTTGCTACACCTCCCCAACCTAGGATACCATATTGCAACTGAGATTGCACCAACGAGAAATACAAAATTTTAAGGTTTTTCAATGTCAAGAAATCAGCCAATAATCTGAATTTAGTCAGCAGATCTCTCAATTTATTCTTGACGATGTTTACTTGTAAGTCCTACCTTAAATGTCTATTACAATTCCTAAGTATTTGATTCGATCTTTTTCAAAAGTTTGTACTTGGTCATCAATTATTAATGATTCCAGATCAGGAAGGTGATTGGAGTAGGATGTGAACGGTAAGTAACTTGTTTTTTTGGCTGTTTAGAGCTAATTTGTTATATTTGAACCAGTTACATATTTGTCTTAAATCCTGTTCTGCTAATACTTTGAGGTCTCTCCAGATTTCCCCCTCATATATTATGGCCATACCATCTGCAAAACTGACTATTTTTCTTGATGTTTGGGAATACAATAAACTATTTGTATAAATCGTAAATAATAAAGGTCCCAGGACTGTTCCCTGTGGAACACCACAGGTTACCGTCCTGGAACAGCTTGAAACTTCGTCTATACTCACTATTTGTTTTCGCTGTGATAAATAGTCTTTTAATAAAAAATAAGCTTGACCTCTTATACCGTACCATTTCAGTTTATCTAATAAATGTTTATGGCAAACGGTATCGAAGGCTTTTGATAAATCCACAAATATGCATATGACCTGAACTTTTTTATCTAACGCCTTATATAATTGCGATGTCAGCTACAATATGGCATCCTCAGTAGAGCGCCCTTCTCTAAAACCGAACTGGTTATTAGAGAATACATGAAACTTTTCAAGAAATTCATACAATCTATTCTTTATAAGTTTTTCCAGTATTTTCGAAAACACCGACAATAATGAGATAGGGCGGTAATTTTCGACTTTTTGTTTGTTACCGTGTTTGTGTAGTGGTTTAATGATACCAATTTTTAAACAATTTGGGAATTTACCTTTCTGGAAACATTTATTGAAAATATTAGTTAAAGGCTTGGCAATTTCTATATTTATTTCTTTTAAAGTTTCTGTTCTGATGTTATCCCATCCTGGGGATACCATACTTGCTTCTCCCTTATTGGGTGCTGTTCTCGGTATTTTTGCTGATTTGCAGAACGAGCTTATCTGTTCACATTTCGGGTCCATTTTATTCCCAAATTCAGCCTCCTTCTTGGTTCCAGTAGCTTTCACCAGCGCACTGTCCTGGTTGCTTAACATGTACGCAGTACGAAAGTGGGATCTTTATTGTTCAGAGCTGTTATATTCTCCAAGGCAATTCTCCTTTTATGTCATTTTGTGGAGGCCCCCATAGAATCGATTTAGCATATATATCTCCGGCGATTATAAAGTGGCGTGCAAGCCGTTCCGTGCTAATGATGTGTTTTAGGTGTTCCTTATATCTATATATGCTTATATTAGGCGATATGTAACTTGCGACCACAGCGATTTGTTCAGGTGTTCGCTGTGTAGTTTTCTTCATATTTTCTCTCATTTTTTCACATTTCTCTGTTTCTATCTTCCCTCTCCTTTCTTTCCATAATGTTGCAGACGTATTCAGAAATTAAGTTCCAATTTCCACTATCGCTTAGCATGATTTGCACTGCCTAATCGATCCCTGGAAGTGCTCCTATACGTCCAATCAGTTCGTTCCTCTCCTGCATCCACCTGCTGCATTCATCATACGCATACTCCGGGTTGTCCCTCACTCCACATATATGGCAAAGATCTGTCGTAGTTTTGCCTATCATGTATGTAAAGATACCAAAAGACCCGTATTCAGTTAAAAGCTGGATAAAATAGTAGTTCGTGCGTTTATGCTGGCACTCTGTCCAGTCCGGAATGTTCTTTATAAACCTACGGGTCCATTTTGTGGTTTCGCTGCTTTTCGTCCAGCGCCGTTGCCATCTCTCTAATATTTTTTCGCGTCATCCTCCTACTTCCTGTCAATATTATACAGTAGGCAGTTTTCCGTTGCCATTAGGTCTATGGCCGAAAACCAGAAATTACCTGTGTCGCGTCTGCGGAAACTGTTCTGTAGGCTGCTATTACTCTACGCAATCCCTTTCGTGGGTTGCTTATGAATTTTTCTCGAAACTTTTTTAACTTGAAGACGGCTCTCCACACTGGAACCGCGTATAATAGTACGCTATATAGGATTGTGCATAATACCTGTCTTATTGCATAACTTGGCCCTCCTATTTTCGGAAGGAGTCTTCTCATGATTTCCACTTTTTTATTTGCCTTCTCTATACAGCATTCTACTTGTTTAGCGGAAGACAGTTTTGAGTCAAATACTACGAAAAGGTATTTGAGAGTGCTTGACGGTCTAACAATGTTTCCATCTATTCTTATCTGGACGTTTTCCATATTCCTTGGGCCTCTAAGTATAAGCATCTCCGTTTTTTGGGCAGCAACCTCCAATCCAACTATCTTCATCCATTCTAATATCTGTTCAGCCGTGCGCTCGGCCCTCTTCATAATTGAGCCTTTGTCGTCACCTTCTACCATGACAAGGAGGTCGCCAGCATAGGCAATCATCCCCACTTTTCCTTCGAGATGAGGCCCTAATACACCATCATATAGTACGTCCCACAGTTTAGGGCCTTCGACCGATCCTTGTGGGATACCCATTGTACAATTCCATTTTACAGATCCTGCCACTACCAATCTGACCCTGAAGTATTCTTCTACCATTTCGACCAAATATTCTGAGCGTTCGAACTCTCTCAATTTCTAAGTGGTCCCATCGGGCCGTGTTGAACGCGTTTTTAACATGTATTGCTAATATCACCAACCATTTACTCCGATATTTGCTGACCCAATCATGGACAAAATAATGTTGATTTCAGGTATGGCTCCCTCTTCCTTTAGTTCTTCGTCCAGTCTATTCATTAAAATTTTTTCAAGTAGCTTTCCGAAAGTGTTCAATAGAAACAGCGGGCAAAAGGATGTGGATCCCTTTTTTGGGATGAGAACTAATCTGGCTCTCTTCCAACTCTTTGGAAATGTCCTCTCTTGTAGCAAATAATTGAACATATTTAGTACTTCATCCTTTCTGTGATTGCACACCAGCGTCATTGTTTCCACTGTCATTCCATCAGGGCCAGGGGCTTTCCGCTTTTAAGCGATGCTATTGCCTCCAGAAGTTCATTTGTTGTGAATGGGGGAGCCAACGTCTTGGGTCCTTCTCTCTTTTAATCTTCTTTACTCCCTTTGGAAAGAGGCCCGCTATTACGTCCTTCCATCCTTTGGCAGTTAATGAATAGGGGATGCTTTGAATACGCAGTCCATTCGAAACTATTTTATAGACTTCTCCCCATATATTACGATTCATATCTACGAGGAGGGTCTTCCACTTTTCTCTTTTTGATTTAATGATAGCATTTTTGAGCGCTCTTTTGGCCTCTTTCATTTCCGATTGGATATTCATCCGCACTGCCCCCGCTTTTGTGTATTCTCTTCTTTTTTTTATGTATTCTTTTCTTAACCGGTCAATTTCGTTGTTCCACCAGTAGGAGAACTTCTTCCTAGATCTTCTCGCGCTCTTCCATGATTTGTTCATAGCTTCAATCGCCTGTTAATATATGTTATGATTCCCAGATTGGTTGCTTTCTAGTTCACTGAGGAATTCTTCTTCATCTATCATAGGCCTGCCGTTGGTAGGCCTGTTATTCATTGTTTTGCCTGCGTTAATGTCGAAGTAAATATGTTCTCATGTACCACTCTCCAGTTTCGTAGCCATGCTGTAAGACGTGTAGAGGCCAGCGTAACGTCTATATACGTTTTGGAGTTTTTCCTTATAAATGTCGGGCTAAAGTCATTTAGTACAGTCTAGTCAAACTCTTCGACATACTCTTCCCTGTAATCGTTCGAAGGGGATCTACATAGTTGCGATTTCGCATTTATACCTCCCATTATAATTTTAGCTCCATTCTTTGTCGATGCTTCGTTAAACAGCTCCGCTATTCTGTCTTTGAAGTTTTGGAAACTGTTGTTTGGTGAATTATATACCGCGTAGATGTGCATTCTTGGTAGCTCTAAGTAAACTTAATTTCTATTTTCAGCTACACCTAATACTTCTATATTTTTGTTGATGATTTTGAGTGCTACATTCTTGTTGCCATCCGTATACCATCCCTCTTTTGAGCATATTTTCTTATTAGGCTCGAAAACCACCACGATGTCAACTTCGTACTTGGTACCTGCTGCCCACGCCATATCATGGGCCATTTTTGCCCTGCCAAGGTTACCTGCAGTATTTTATGCATTTTGCCGTGTTCATCGCTGCCTTCCTCCGCCTGCTGTGTGTCGCATGTCGCGTTGGGTCTGTTTATGCCGATGTATGTAGATAAATATAAAACGAGTCAAATATCCTGTACTTGTAAATAGAATAGTATAAATATATAAATAGAATAAATAACATAATATATGTGTGTATAAATAAAGTAAATAAATCTTTTTTGTGTGTAAATTTCCCGATTATAACATAACCGCCAATATACCATTTTTGGCATGCATAGGTTTCCCCTCTTATCACATCCTTGTTTTTCACAATGGAGCGTATTAACTTCGGTTTTTTTTGAAAAATGTCTGCATCTTCCCCTCCTGTCTTCTCTCTTGCATTCCTTTCCATTATGCCTTTCTTTACAGCACCTATTACATTAATAAATTGTCTTCCGCTCCTTGACGTCTCCTGTAAAGAAACCTACCTTGACTTGATTATTGGGGAACTTTGTTCCTTATTCATCACCTATCCGTTTGGTTGGTTGGTCGTGCGTCTCTTACAGCAGATGATACCCACGACCATCCACTCCTCCCGGAGACACCCTATGAGCCATTGGGACGCGCCGTGTCGGGTGGAGCAATTCCCCACAACGGAAAGTTTGCATTGAGGATTTGGGGTGGATCTCTTCCGGCCTCCTCAACCCGACCCCTGTGGGCACGGAACCTAACCTAACCTTTTTTTATAAGGTGGGGGGAATCTTCAATAGACCTAGGGGAGATGGCGCTAGTTGCTGGATTCGACCGAGGTGCCCACCCTGCTAGTCAGGGAGCGCCACTCCACAGCTTTCGCTGGCACTAGTCGATCGCCTACCAGCTAAACCCTAAATCACATGCTCCTCATCTAACTCCCGGAATTGCCTCCTTAGGCATCGTCCTCTTGCTGGCAGTATATGCATAGCTCGTCCTCAGCTTTACCGATTTTGTGGGTGTACTTCCTGAAGGCGCCATGCCCTGACCAGAACTGTGTAGTGTGGTCATTTACCTCCCTGTACTCTCAATTTACCCACGCACTGACGTCCGGTATTAATTCACGAGTCCACGCTCCTATACCTATCTCAGAACTCCATTCCTGTTGCCAAATTTCAAGTGATTTCTCTCTCTCCGCCTCGCGATCTTTACTGGTTGAGTTGTAACATCTTGTCTTTTCATCCACCAGAATGTGGATAGGAATAGCCCCGCAGATCACCTGTATTGCTACGGCTGACACTGTACAGTATGCGGATCCAGCTCTTATCAGAATTTTCCTCTGAACTGAAGTCATAGTGCGTTTAATTGATTCATATTTTAGTACTCCATCCCATACCGGCGCTCCATATAGTATGATTGAGTTTACAACTCATACTAGTATCTCTCTCTTGTAGGATATTGGTCCCCCTATGTTGAGAAGTATCTTACCCAGTTTACGCACCCTGTCGTCCGCTTTTGCACAAGTCCTCCTGTTCGGTGAATCTTAATCTGTCGTCCAAGTAAATGCCAAGAATCACTCTCGTAAGGATTACCTCCGTCCCATTTATGTTAAACCTAATGTAATCCCTGTCTCTGGGACCCTTAAGAATGATAGCTTCTGTTTTGTGTTCAGCAAGCTCGAGACTGTGTTTTCTTATCCATTTATCCACTCTTCTTAGCATTAGATTTCCCGTCTCCATCAGTTTTACGTCACTATGGTTTTCTATATAGATCGCCAGGTCATCTGCAAACGCTAGTAGATTTGCTCCGCTCGGGGTTTTCAGATGTAATATATCATTGTATAGAATATTCCACAAGGTCGGTTCAATTATCGAGCCTTGTGGTACTCCAGCGCTGATTTTCATGGGTTTCCCTGGCGTGACTATAATTTTGCGTTCCGACAAGTAGCTTTTGTTATATCAAGCAGATAATTTGGTAGCCCTATTGTAACGACACTGGCGTCAAACCAGTACTCCAACACCACGGCGAGTAGATCCTACAACAGTTACCGACGTCGCAATACCAGACCAGTGCGCTACTATAACAAGTTTGGACGCCCCACACCGAGATGGCGGTACTTTCGCCGTAAAACGATAGAAATGAATCACGGACGTACCTTCGAGGTAATTCGAACACCAGACAAGCTCGAACTTTACACCAGGAGTGATAGGTAGGTTCACATTGAAGGTTAAGCCTTTACGCGTAAAAGCGAAAAGGAAACCAGATACCGGAAACTTAATCCTGGCACCACCGTTGCAAAGAAGTTACGTAATAAAAGTCACGCCTCACGTTGTAAGATGAGAGGAGACGCCGTCAGCGTTAGCCGTCAAACCTCTGTTGAGTAATGATCCGGAGATAACGGTTGACCCTAGGTACGTGTCCTATCCCTCCGTCGAGTATTGATCCGGAGGTTAGAAGACAAAACAACCCTATCTGTCGCTAAACTCCCGGTGAGAATTGATCCCGGGACAGAAGCATTCCTCGAAATCTCCGTCAAGTATCGACTCGGAGATACTGATGAGCTCCCACCCTACCGAACCCCGCTGAGTATTGATCGCGGGGAGAGGCACCTAGACCCTATCTGTTGTAGATAATCCAGAGAAGACGCGGGTATATATCAGAAGTCGAAAATATCGGAAGAACGACTTTTATTAAACCCAGAACACGCCGCAGAGCACTTTAAGGGCGAAGTACGTGAGATTTATAGAAGCCGACCGATCACCCCAACCGACGACCGCCGGCCAAGATTGAATGCCCGGAAACAGCATGGACCAGAATCGAAACGCTTTGTAAATAGTTGTATAGACATTTTTATTGTACATTATTTTATTATTTCTATGAAAGAGTTTATTTAATTTTTCCAGCATAACTGTAACTAAATCTGAATAAAAGCAATTCTAATCAAAATCAAATAGCCCTACCCCCTGACTACCCACGGAACTCACAAACTGGCGCCCGAGCAAAAAGATTAGAGTACCGGAGCCGTATGGGGTAGACAGGAAGGACGGATTGGGTAGACAAGGCCGCTAGGATTAAATAGACAAAATACTATAAAACTGAGACAGAGTGGAAAACCAGAGATGACGGACCAAGACGATAATGCCGGTGCAGACTTAGGAATTGCAGACACGAAGGTAGGCTGGATTTATAATCTCAAGAAAGAATTACAGAAATTCGAATTAGACACAACCGGTACATTGGATATATCACGGGCCAGAATGGTAAGGTTTGTGAGGAAACAAATAGAATACAATGCAATGAATCGCCACAGATCACAAGAACACAAAGAACTCGGAGAACACATAAATTTAACAGAAAAAAACGAATCTGAGATGAGCAACAGGAAATACAGACACGAGGACTGTACCGAATTAGAAAAAATACGAAGATGGGGAATCTACTTCGATGGTACAAAAGACCCAATAGAATTCACCGAAAGGTTACACGAACTCAGGACTTGTTACCAAATGAATGACGAGAATATGCTCAGAGCTCTGCCAGAAGTTCTGAAAGGAAAAGCAATCCTCTGGTACCAAAATAACAGACACCTCTGGGAAACCTGGCGAGTCTTTACGGAAAACTTCGAGGCATTCTACGTACCGTTAGATTTATCAACCTACTTAGAAGAGAGAATTATGGAAAGGAAGCAAAGAGATAACGAACCATTTAAGCAATACGTAAAAGAAATCTAAACACTAATGAGGCGACACACCGGTTTTAACAATAGCCAACAGTTGGAAAGAATTTACAGAAACAAGACCTCAAGATACAAACTTCACATCCGAAGAAACGAAATCAAGTCAATAAGAGATCTCACACACCGAATAGACGAGTTGGAAAATATAAAGAAAGAGATAGAGAAAGCCAACATAACAACAGAGAAACCTAGTTTCAAATGCACCATCGAACGGGGTCTACATAAGGGAAACAGGATACCAGGCTATAATAGGCAAGATTGCTGCTGGAAATGCGGTAAAAAAGGACACAGCTACGGAAGACAAATATTATTTTGCAGCTATTGCGGAACAGTAAGAATACCGTCAAATAGATGTGATTGCAAAAGCTCGGGAAACTTAACAAGGGCAGATTCTCCAAGAGGCAAGATGAGCCCACAATAAAGTCCTCCGCCACATAGAACAACCCCAATGTACCAAACGATAAAAGACCACACATAATAATCCATACCCACGACAGACAACAATTAAACACACTGATCGACACGGGATCACAAAGATCATACATCGGGGAAAAGGTATTAACAAAATTAAACATTCCATTTATGAGACAAGCGTGGAAAACACAACAGTAACGTTAGCAGATGGGCATAAAATAAAAATCACGAAAAGTTTCACAATTACATGCAAAATAACGGGACAATACGGAAAATAAAATTTTTCTATATTCCAAACCTAGATTCGGAAGCCATTTTAGGAGTAGCCGACATTTTGGAATGGAAAATACCATGGAAAGACCTACTTAAAACGGAAACAGACTTAACGGCGGATGAACAAAAGATTTACGAAAACCTGACAAACATAGATCTAACTACGCAAAGTCTCCACGAATCGAAGGATCACCGTAAACAAACCAGAAAAGACACGACTCATGACACAGAACCTAAGACAACGACGTCCGAAGACAAAACATTCCTAAGAAAGTTACAAAATTTAAGGTACCCCAACAGCAAACAGCAAAGAATCAATATAATAGAGACAATAAATCAAGGGAACACAGAAACCCAACTCAACATAAATCCGGACCTTCCGATAAAGGAAAAAATAAAACTGAGAAAGTTTTTGGAAACTGAGATAAGAAATTTTGACAATATCCGCGAAGTAACTCCATTAACAGAGCACACGATAAAATTAAAACACACAACACCGATTAAACAACGATATCGACCAAGACATCCGGTTATGCAAGAGATTATAAATAAGGAAATAGACAACATGTTAGAAGAAGGGATAATAGAAAGATCGATTGTGATGGTACAAAAGAAAAATAAAACCTACAGATTCTGCATGGATTTTAGAAAAATAAACGAAATATCAGAAAAAGACGCATATCCGCTGCCGTTCATAAATAATATTTTAGAAATATTGAGAGCGGCCAAATACATATCAACTTTAGACCTTAAAAATGGATATTGGCAAGCACCTCTAGCAAATCAAAGCAGACCAATCACAGCTTTCACAGCTCCAGGTAAAGGACTGTTTCATTTTAAGGTTAGGTTAGGTTAGGTACTCTCATTCGGACTACACTCAGCAGCAGCAGCATTCCAGAGACTTTTAGACTCAATAATAGGACCAGATATGGAACCACATGCATTTGCATACCTGGACGATATAATAGTCCTGAGCAACACATTCACCGGACACTTGCAACACTTGAAAGTAGTTTTTAGAAGGTTACGAAAAGCAAAACTGAAGATATATGTCGGAAAATTCAACTTCGGAAAATACGAAATAAAATACTTAGGACACGTAGTAAACAGAGAAGGTATCAAAACAGACCAAGATAAAATCAAAGCGATCATAGAATACCCAACACCGAAGACAATATGATAATTAAGAAGATTCTTGGGAATCACGTCATGGTACAGAAGATTTATAAAGGATTACACCGAAAATATCGCACCACTAACAAAATTACTAAAAAAAAAAAAAATGGGCTTAGAACGACGAGCAGGAAACAGCTTTCAAGAAGATCAGAACATTACTAACGCAAGCGCCAGTAATAGTACGTCCCGACTTTTCAAAAAGATTTTACTTACAAACGGACGCGTTAAACGTTAGACTAGGAGTAGCACTCCTACAAAAAGACGAAAACAATCACGATAGAGTCATCGCATATACCAGCAGAACTGACAGTAAAGAAACCCACTTCTGGATGTTGACCTGGTTTTTGTCGCTTTTTTGATAATGTCAGCTATCTCTTTGCTGTCTACTTTATTGCTCCTTTCCGCTGTTAGATCCTTAAATAGGTTTGGGTCGAATTTATACCACTTACTCATTTTTGTTGGCTTTTTATTTTTGCCCATTGTTATGATGATTGGTCGATTATGTGTAAACACCTCCGTGTCCAAAATATTTCAGCTTGTTACAACCTAATTACCCGGCCTTGGGACTCCGCTCAGGTAGTGAATTCGGCCTTGGTTACACTATTTTTTATTACCTCAATTGGGATAAGGTGAATCAACAAACAAAAATTTCGGGACAAATGGATTTATTTGACACACAATAATAAATTTACAAAAACCGAATATTCTTAATACAAATACGGTTAAATATCAGTTATATAGTAAAAATGTCTAACTCAATATTTCATATATACCAAAAATAAGTAAGGGACTTATCTTGGGAATACTCGGGACGTACAGCTCGCAGCAGTAGTCGAGGGTTTTTGAGCCGTTGTTGTATGGACGATGTGGTCCGATGAGTGTATCTTGTAGACGGTCTTTAGGGTCGGTACAGGCTAAAGCGGTCTTTAAGGTAAACGGTCCTTAGGTCGGTCCTTAAAGTAGAGGGTCCTTAAAGTAGACGGTCCTTAAAGTAGACGGTCCTTAAAGGCTGCAGAGCTGTAGGGAGGGAAGAAATAAAAAAACAGGAGAAACAGTAAAAAATTCACACAGTACTACTCGACACTTCGACAGGTACTTATCGTGGCTCGTGTAGTGTGTTATAGACTAATCGACTGTAAGTAAATTTATTATTTATATTGTCAGTTTACTAATCATAATACATCATTGTAAACCGCTAACTGTTAATATCCCCAAAATGAATAGTAATTCGGAGGGGGGCGAACCCCCTCCTAAGAAAAACCCACCAGATAAACATGAAAATCAAATGGAAATCGATGGAAAACAATACGATCTAAATAATTTATATTCTAGTTCGGATAACGGACCGTACTATGTCATAGTTGAACCAACCGATAAAAATACTCGTATTTCTGCTGTTAAAGTAGGTCATTACATTTTTAATAATCAAACATTCAAAAAATACATTATTGATATTAAACTAATAGGAAGAAACAAAGTAAAAATAATTTTTAAAAGTTATAAAGTTGCTCATTCTATGGTAGGTCACAACTTAATGGTAGTAAATAAATTAGTTGCTCACATTCCTACATTTGTTAACCACAAAAAAGGTATAATTAGAGAGGTCGATACGTTCTTAAACGAAAAATACATATTAGACAATATCGAAAGCGATAAAAAGGTAGTGAATATACAAAGAAAGAAACGAAAAATAATTGATACAAATAATGAAGTACAATATGTGCCGCGACAAATGATTGTCGTTACTTTTTTAGGTGATTCTTTGCCACAATGGGTTAAAATTAATTTAGTTAGGTTTATAGTGGAGCCTTATATTTATCCTGTAGTACAGTGTTTCAAGTGCCTACGATATGGACATACCGCAAAATATTGTAAAAGCACAACTATTAAGTGTAAAAAATGCGGTCAACTGCATGATGACCCCGAAAACTTCGAATGTAAAGAAGATTATCAAGAAGATTATCACTGCATTTACTGCGAAGAAAGTGGACATCAATCGGTATCAAAGAATTGTCCTAAATATATCCAACAGCGCAACATTAAAAAAATTATGTCTGAACAAAATCTTCCATTCAAAGAAGTTGAACATGTAGAACAAAATCCCAGCTATTCCAAAATAGTTAGTAATAACAGATTTGACATATTAAACAATCTAGAAAATTTCCCCAATTTGCCAAGTAATGATAATAGGGATACTCCTTCAGAGTCCCCTTCAACTAGTCACCACTGGGCATCTCGCCTACTAAACCAACATTATAAAAAACGTAAAATAATATCTCCGGTGACCATTAAAAATAAACCCACTTTTCAATCAAATTCATCAATGTCCAAAGGCATCCTACCAAATCCTCACAGAGAAGATTTCCAAAGTTATAAGGAAAAATTAGAAATCGAAATGCTACATAAAATACCTACACTTTTCATGCACATTGTCAAAAAATTTAATATAACTATTCCAGACGGATCCGTTGTTGAAGAAACACAAAACGAGTTAAAAATAATTTTAGATTCGTTTATGGAAGAACCCATTAGCGCCGAGAAAAGAAAATTCTTTATGTATGCAATAATTTTATTCAAAACTGTGCTAAAACAACTTATTTTTATTAAATTTAGGCAAAAATAAAGAAAAAAATCTTTTTTTTGGAAAAAAATGGTGGTCCCATATGGGACCACTAGGCGTTCGCCAAGATCAAATATGGAAAAATTTATTAATTTGTCCCATTTGTATGAAATAGTTTAAAACATGAAATACAAAGCCCAACGTTGCACATTGTACGCCCTTTTGAACTGCAAGCTGGCATGGCGCACCTCTTTCTTTTGCCCTCAGGTACAGAGAAAATCCAATGATCCTTGCGGTCAAATCTGACGCAATCAGACACTCGAAAATCACTTCCCGCTGCTCTACCTACTTTTCCAGTTCTTTTAGCGGGGACTTTATATGTCGTTAAGTAGGTCTGAAAATTGAATGGATTGTAAACATTTTGTAAACAGTTTGTATAGATATACTCTCACCTGACAAATACTTCTTCTAAACTCTAAGTGGCTGATATTCTTCCCTGATTTCCGACATATCGTCCAAGCATTTTGGAGAGCTGCGTCGATGAGGTAAGTAAATATTGGCCAGTACCATTTTTTGGAACGTATGCCGACTCGATAACTGCAAAAAAATTACATGTGCTTGCGACTGTTACAACCTCCAACGAACGTATTGAATACCAGTCTCCTTATTCAATGTCGAACAATATTCTCCCGGGGCCCTCTTTTCCATCGTCTTTTTAGAAACAAGTGGGCAATTTCTAGGAATTCTATTATCCCTCACAGTACCCGTAACCTCGTACCCATTAGTTTTTAGAGTACTTAACAAGTTTGTACTGGTAAATAAATTATCAACGAAAAACTTGTATCTGAGAGATCCTTTGTCACCCAATTCTTCGATCATCTGTACCATGGGAGTTGTAGCTTTTCCGAAATTTTTTTGGTATTCCTCATTAGATCTAGGGTTTTTTCCCTGATATACTTCAAAGTTTATCAAATATCCACTAGGTGTATTCATACACCACACCTTATAGCCAAATCTTACAGGCTTTCCTCTGATAAACTGTTTGCATCCATGATGCCCAAAGTAGCGTATCATGGATTCATCGTAAGCAATATTTTCTTCTGGGACAAAATGCTCTAAGTACGATTTTTTGAGCATATCTGTAAGTGGTCTGAGTTTGTACATTTTGTGATTTTTATCTATATTGTTATTGTCTGCAAAATGAATAAAACGGCAAATTTGTAGAAACCTGTCCCGTCTCATGGCATCAGACACCAGAATATTTTGCATATCAGGGCTTCTTTCCCAGTAGCTTCTTTTAGATGGTAGCTTATTGTATCCGCTTACTAAGAGAATTGCAATAAATACTTTCCATTCAGAAAGAGTCACGTTAGGGTTCGGTTGATTTATAAGTTGAGCATATTTTCCTGTTTCAGAAACTATCATTTCTAGCAACTCATCAGTAAAAAACAATTCAAACAGTTGCACACAACTCATCTCTGAATATTTATTGTAATCCCCTTTTGGAAAGTTGCGCGGCGTATAATGAAGGTCTCCGTCAATAAAAGTTGTAGGTTCTGGCAGAGAAATTGCCAGGCGGCGATTTGCATCAATTTTTATTTGGCTATTTACGTTTTGTAACTCGTTGTCATCATAACTTGCTTCTAGGTCTGACTGTACAACTCCTAGACGTTCAGAGTCTGCAAATACAACTTCCGCACCAGCACGAAGTTGACGAGCATTCATGTTATCCGGGTTACCACCTTCGTCTTCGTCACCTGAGTCCTCATTCGTAAGGAAATTTGATTCAGGCGGCTCAAAAAAAATGTCTGTTACATCATCTTCTTCAAATGCCAAATCTATAGCTTCCTCTAGTGTCAGTCCACTGAAATTATAAAAATATAAATTTTGACTACATAACCGCCTAGTGGGTCCATATGGGTACAGCAATATTTACACTAATTTTTAACTGTTACTTGTAATCTTGATACAAAAATATATACATTAAGTGATATTTTAAGATCTTTTAAAATATGTAAAATTGATTTGATCCTAATGTTCCGAAAAAAAGGTACTGAAAATATACTTACACCAATCGGATGTCCATTATCAAACACTTTTTACCACAATACTAATTTATAACTTCCGTCGCTTGAGAAATCTAATAAACAACTGATGAGTATTCATCAACGCGGGTCCAGACAAGTCTAAATTAAGTGTTCATGCGGTAAACGTAATTTTGGTTGCCTATTTTATTTTACTTTTATTGTGTTGAACGATACCTTTACAGCTGGGTCCATATGGTGACTGTAGGCGCTAATGGGTTAACAGTATTGCATATAATCAAAATGGATAAAATGAATATTCAGGTTTTGCAATGGAATTGTAACTCAATTATTAAAAATATGCCTAACCTTAAAAATTTTCTAAATAACTCCAAATATAAATTTGATATAATAACATTAAATGAAACTTGGCTTTCTCCAAGGAAGAAGGTCAATTTAGGTGGATATAATTTTGTTCACGAAGATAGATTAGATGGATACGGTTGTGTTGGTATACTCATCAAGGACAACTTGTGTTTTTCGGAATTTAAATTTAGTAATAATTTTAATAATAAAATAGAAATCTGTTCAATTAAACTTTTGGATCTCAAAATACATGTTATTTGTATTTACAAACCTCCTAACGTTCAAGCTACTACAACTGACTGGTCCAATATTTTCGCTCAGATACAAGGGGATGCTCTCGTCTGTGGAGATTTCAATTCCCATCATAGTTGCTGGGGTTCTACAATTGATAATAGTCAAGGTAATAGATTAGTAGATGCTATTGATGGAACCAATTTAATAGTCTTATATGAGGGAAGGCCAACTAAGATAAGCAGACCAAATGAAAGACCCTCAGCAATTGACCTCACTTTTATTACAACAAACCTCTCAAGTCTAGCAGAATGGAATGTATTAGATGATACCTTAGGATCCGATCATTCACCTCTTCACACAACAATATCCCGTAATTATGTTCCATAACATACTACCCCTTCAAGAAAGTGGATAGAGTCTACTGCAGACTGGGAGCTTTTTCAATATTTAATTGAGAATGATACGACCCAGGTCAAAGTTGATTCCTTTGAATCACTTTTAAACATCATAAATAATGCGGCTGATAGATCTATGAATCGCGCAATGGAGGTAATAAAAAAACACCAAATTCCATTTAGTGGGATAATTAATGCAATCAAATTGTAGTAGAGCGCAAAAATGCTTTTCAGGCATATAAAACTCAATCAAACTTACGTAACTATTTAAACTTTAAACATGTTCAGGCAAAAGCTAAACTTATATTCAAACAAAAGCAACAACAATGTTGGAAAAATTTCATTAATCAACTAAATAAAAACACTCCTATTTCAAAAATTTGGACGTTCATAAAAAAATTTCAAATAAAAATTTCACATATAAAAAACAACCAATACACGAATATTTGATAAACCAAATTTTTGACATCATAGCTCCAAATTTTGTGCCGAATTTATTTGAAGAAAACAACAATGATACAATCAATCCCCATATGGATACCCCCTTTGACGCAACAGAATTAGAAGCTGCTATCCAACATTCTAGATGTACAGTACCTGGAGCTGATTTCATTACCTATGATTTAATTAAAAAATTACCTCAAACTGCTAAAAATATTTCATTACAAATTTATAATGATTGGTGGGTTAATGGGAATTACGTTGATCAATTAAAACAAGTAACTATATGTCTTATTTCAAAGCCACAAAAAGATAGGAACCTACCCTCATCTTATCGTCCTATATCCTTGATGTCGTGTATCACAAAAACATTTGAACGTATTATCAAAGCAAGACTAGAATGGTATTTCGAAAAAAACTCGATTCTGCCACTTGCACAGTATGGTTACATAAGAGGCTACGGAACAATAGATGCGGTTACACATCTGGTTAATGAGGTTCAGATTGCATTCTCAATGAACAAGTACTTAGTATGTCTATTTCTTGATATAAAGGGAGCTTATGACTCTGTGAATTTTAACATTCTTCAACAAAATATGATTAACGTAGGCTTTAGTAAAAAAACTTCTCAAAGTATTTTACAGTTATTCATTGGAAGAACAGTTTTTATTAGAGATCACAATAATATCCTACACGGACCTCGAACCGTTTATCATGGACTACCTCAGGGATCAGTATTAAGCCCAATCTTATTCAATCTATATTCTGGCAATATACATACACAGATTAATAACCTTGCTAATTGTATCCAGTATGCAGATGATTTCTGTATATACTCCCTCCAAAATACATATGATGACTGCATTTGTACTCTCGAAAATATAATACAAGTAGTGTTGAAATGGACAGAAGAAACTGGTATGACCCTATCTACAAAAAAATGTTCCATAATGTTTTTTACCAGACATAGACTGCGGGCACCGGAGAGCCTAACTCTGTGTGGGCGCACTATGGCTGTGGTAAATGAATACAAATATTTAGGTATCATACTAGACACAAAACTCCTGTGGTCCAAACATGTACTCCATATTCATAACAATTGTGAAAAAGGTTACAACCTAATTAAATGTGTAACTAACCGTAATTGGGGTTCAGCACCGAGTACTGCAATTTTATTTTACAGAGCTTATGTGAGATCAATCATTGATTATGGATGTTGTTTATATAGTTGTACTTCCAATTCCAATTTAAAAAAAATTGATCGCATACAATACAAATGTTTACGTTCGTGTGTTGGTGGTATGAAGTCCACACCTGTTTATGCTATATTGGCAGAATGTAATGAACCTCCTTTGGGATTAAGACGGGAGTATCTGTCTCAAAAATATTTAATAAAACTTAGATTTCGAGAATCGCCCATGATCAACAGGTTGAGTGAGATCGCGGCAGAAGATTTGACAAATCGATACTGGAAACTGAAAAATACACCTCCCCTCGCGAAGGCTTTTACTGAAACCATGAATTACACTAATATCTACAAGAAAGACAAAATCATCCCAGCATTCCGTGTGTTGTTTAAAGCTTTTATTACGAGTCACAAAGTCATAATTCCCAAGTCAACGTCTAATAAAATCAATGTAGAAGTTCTGAAATCAATATTAGCAGGCTATGTTAATAATATATTCATATATACAGATGGATCTAAGACGAAAGATGGGGTTGGGTGTGGGTTTTTTATCCAGACTTTGGACCTAACATATGGTTACAAATTACCCGATATATGTAGCATATATACAGCAGAACTTGTAGCTATACAGAAAAGCCTCAATTGGTTGATTACAAACCAATTATGTAATGCTGTAATTTTTTCTGACTCTAAATCTGTTATCGATTCAATAAAATCTACTTCTATCAGAGGTATTGGTTTTCCTGTATTATGCAGTATCAAATCTATGCTTTTGGAATTGATTGTTACATTTATTTGGGTTAAGGGCCATAGTAATATAACTGGAAACGAAAGGGCTGATCTGTTAGCGAAGGATGCAGTTATAAATGGACAGGTTTGCAATATTTTCACATCAGCAGATATAAACAACACGATAAGGCATGGAATTGTTAAAAAATGGAAACAGGAGTGGATAAACACTGTTAGGGGCGAAATTTAGGGGATGAGAGCAGTGATTGTGCACTAGTGTTCCTCGCCTCTAACTGTCCCAGTAGCTCAGTCGGGCGTAGGTTTGACAATAAAAATTGATTTCGATTTTTAATGAAACGTGTCGGGTTAAATTTTTTTGTTAGAGCGCCACAGATTTCCAGCTAGTCAAAATCTGAAACCACCCAGATAGGATGGGACAACCCACTGCACTAATACTTAATAATAAAGATTGGCTGTAAGGTTATGTAAATCTCATTGAAGAAAAATGAAAAAGAAAATAAGAAAGTGTTCTTGCTCACTTCTGATTACTGGGGTAACTGGTATTATTAACTTGGATCGGAACAAAGAAATAGTCATTAACCTTACTACACAAAATGTATTGAACCTGTTATAATGTACCGGCACAAATGAAGCACACAACAATATCCTGTAGTTGTAAATAAGTACCCCACCAAATGTGTGGGTAAACTAAGATTGAGAGGAGTTTATCAGCTTGACTAACAAATGTCACACATGAATTGAGACTATCGGTGACGTCACTATGATAGCTAACATCTATGTACAAAGAAAATATATGCCTTAAGGGCGGTATCAACTTAAAATCTAAGACTTAGCTGCGGTTATTGCATGGTAGCGGCCTCTCAGCTTCTCAATATTTCTACCAAAAGAAATCCAGCGCCTTGGTGAGTGTGTGGACTCTAGGAGGTGTACAACACACGTAGACAAGCACGTAGTTACGAAGTAGAAGGTAGGCGGTGTGAGGACAAACACTATGGACCACGGAGACAATACACGTTGACAGTGATGGGCGGACGTTGAAGATGGAGCTGGCACCAAGCTGGGAGTTGAAATTCGAGTGCGGTGGCTTCAAACTCGATATTCGAGTATTAATCTCCAAACTGATGTGAAGGTTGTACGTTGAATTGATGGTAAAAAGTAGATTGATGACGACTAGATGGTCAAATAAACCCTAAAATAAACATTACTAGTCTGACTTCCGATTTGAATTGAGTACGAGGCTCTTATTAGTCATAATACTAACCTCAATGTGACAGAGGGTTCTTGGACGGCCCTGTTGGTCTATTTGCCGTCTGACATCCAGCTCCTTTTCCGTGATTAAATCAGATTAAATCAATTGACGAATGGATTTCCTAAAATACACAACGCAAGGTCTTAGAGCCATGCTCTAGAAGTTCTACGAGGAACTTACCTTGACCCCCAAAATCCCGTGAACCGGAAAGATTTTCCTTAAAATATCCAGCGTCTATAATCGCCAACAATATAAAGAAATCTCTCAGCCAGAAATTTCTCAGAACCATACAACGATGAACCATATATAATTGAAAGTTTCCAGCAAAGGGTTAGGAAATTCGACTCAATCAATCTTCTTCCACTCAACACGGAGATTTAAGAATAAAAATGACAGAAATTGGCAGATGTGTACTTTTAGTCATCTGTCACCCGCCAAGGTGCGTTAGTAATATACTCGGAATTTGGAACATAGACGTCAACATTGAGTAGAGTAGAAATGTCATGACTTTATCAAATTTTTACTGCAGAGCCTAATACATTTGTATTCGATGTAAGAGACAATTGATAATCAGCCATCTGTCATTGAAATATAATGGTTATATCAATACCAGGACAATTCTAAAGTGGCCATGAGTCAAATCACATAGACAATTAGGTATTGTGGAAAAACTAGAGTAGTTGAGATTAATTCAAGGACACAATAACATTTGGGAAACTAAGCTGGCTTGCACAATAAACAAGAGTGGTTAGGTTCATTCATATGTATCGAAGTGTAGCTATTTCCCACACGTGGTGTAATTTACACTCAATACCGTACACTCGATACCCAATATTTACTCATTCCTAACTGCACTGAACTACACTCTACTCAAAGTGTGGTGGAAATTACGTTACACCACGCTACACCTTCAAGGAATCGTAATGACCCATGACCATGGTCTGTGGATTCTAGTCATAGAACAATTATAGTCAGCAGAAGTGCAGTAAACAGGAGTGCGTTCGGTTATGACGAAGGGTGAAGAGTTTGCCTCTATCGAATTATAACATATCGATCAAGAAAGACATTCTTCTCTATAACAAAAGGAAGGGTTTCATTATGCAAAATGAACCCGTAACAAATCCCCCCTCTACTCGGAGAGGCATTAAAGTTCCTTGAACTTTAATGACGATTAAGCCATCAAGCTTTCCATGACATTATTTACTCAACATTAAAAAAAAAATCGATGTAATGTAAATCAGACTGATAGATGAATGCGTTATTCCGTATTAAAACTTAATTCATTGTACAATACCATCATGCAACAACGCAAACGAAACAACTGCAAAAACAAAATCACCGTCATCACTAACAACGCATATAACAAGTAACAGGTCATACAAGACAAAAATTTAACATAGCGAAGTCAATGAAATGAAGATAGAAAGTGTATCCATCTGATACTAACTGAAAAAGAGCAAAAAAAAATACTCAACATCTACACAATTAGACAATTGAAATTATAAAAATTAACTAAAGTATTTACAAAAGCTTCAGTGATTGTAAATATATTGCGCCAGTAGATTGATGTCAAGTAGTCAAAAGTTTATATTATAATCCATCTGGGTTCTATAATGTTCATTAACATAAGCCAGTACCCGTCGTACCAACAATAACAGAAAAATCCAGCATCTCCAAATACCCAATGGAATAAAATAAAAATATGTCTCTAGAGAACGAGGATAATTTAATCAAACAAATCCCTCCATGGAGGATATCAGTACGAGTGCCACAAAAACAGCTCAAATATGCATCCAAGGCAAAGCTTCTTACCAAAATGCACGAGTACTGAAACTAGCTGCAAGAGAACAAATCCCGAAATTACAAATACTAACACGGATGAACGAAGTTTTCTCTTGACGAGCATAATTAAATTATAACTAGTTCCCAATAAAAAAAAACAATGAGATATTAGTGGTATTAAGAAAGTGTCGGTGTCACATGACACTGCCAAACAGAGGTTTATCTGTTGCGGATTTTATATAAGTACTTCTGCAAGAAAAAAAAAAAACATTAGTTGGGAACATGCCTAGTTCAAATAGCTGTAAGCCGAAGCTAGGGATAGCCAAAGTCTACCCCGAACCAACGAGACAAAATGAACAAGGCTATATCAAACAACGCAGATATATTCCAGTCACCAAAAGCACGTAGCATTAAGTAATACTTAAAATGCTTACTGGAACATACATCCAGTGGACTTCGGACAAAATTTTTGAAGGGAGTCGAAATTATTGAAATCCATTCCAAACAAAAACAAAAATGCAGCAGCGTTACTGTCGTGAGATTTTATAATCGCAACCCTTTTTCGAAGTTATTATGGGTGCAAAATCTCACTAGTTGGGAACTGCGTCCAAGTTCTAGTTGCTTTAGGCATACGCCAGGGACAGCCAACTTCGGCCCCAAATGAGGAAATGAATTTTAATCTGGGTGATTGAATAAAGGCGGTTCATCGTCATCTGGCGGATGAGCCTTCAAGTCCTTTCCATGCCAGATAGATTTCTTACCCTTATCGTCCTTCAATTCGTAAGTCCATGGTGATACTATTTTAGTGATGGAGAATGGGCCGAGATATTTTGCAGCCAATTTGGCGGTGAAGTCTTTAGATGCATTTGAAATAGCATAATTCCTTCTCCATACCTTCTGTCCCACTGAGAATTTTACAGGGCGTCGCCGGAGGTCATAATGTTGTTTACTCTGACTATGAGCTTTCAATATTCGAGCTTGCACATCCTTATAAATGCGAGAGAATGCATTTTTCTTGTCTTCTGCAGAACAAATAGGATAAGGTGACTCGCTAGGAACATATATTTCATTTTTTCCATCAAGAGAGACCTCACGTCCAAAATTCACAAAATTGGGAGTTAGGGCAGTCGTTTCATGTTTAGAAGACCGAATTGCATACGCAATTTTTGGCAGATAAAAATCCCATAATTTTTGATTTTTAGAAACATATGCCGTGAGCATTGTCTTAATGACGCGATTTACCCGTTCAGTTGGATTAGACTGAGGGTGATAGTTGGCAGTATATGCAATATCAAAATTGTAGGTCTTCGCAAGATCCTTAAAAAGCTTACTTCTAAACTGAACACCGTTATCCACGACAATTTTCTTCGGAGCACCAAACATAAGAACAACTTGTTCCTCCATAATTTTCACTATGCTACTTGCAGTGGCAGACCTCAACGGAAAGAGTAAGACAAATTTACTAAAAGCGTCACAAACCGCTAAAATATATGCAAAACCCTTCGAGCTCCTGGGCAGAGGTCCCATAAGGTCTGCACTGAGGAGATGCCATGGTTTATCGACAGTAGGGGTTTTACTCAACATGTATCCAGATAGAGGTTTCTGCTCTGGCTTGATGGAATTGCAAATTTGACAACGTCGAATGTACTTCGTTACGTCAGCTTTTAATTTTGGCCAATAATACCTATTGGAAATACGAGCTACTGTCTTATATATACCTGCGTGACCTGATACTGGATCATCGTGGTATTTGTTAAGAATTCCGAAACGTCTTTCTTTGGGGACAACTAACCTCCACTGCTCAGATGGACTTGATAATTCAGGGTATTGAGGGCGAACAAACTTGAAAATTTGACATTCATCATTCATGCGGAAACAAGGATAGCGTGCAGGATTTTGTTTTATGTCAGCTGACAACTTTTGATACCATCGATCAGAGGTTTTAGTATAGTCAAAATCCTCGAAATCCTGAAGAATCAACCTATCGACATCAACAGATTCCACGGTAACTGGAACAGACCTAGAAAGAAAATCTGGAACAACATTCTGTGCTCCTTTTCTGTGGATAATTTCATAGTCAAAAGGTTGTAAACGTAGACTCCATCTACCTAGTCTACCCTGAGGATCTTTCAAGTTGTGAAGCCATTGCAATGAATGGCAGTCTGTGATGATCACAAAATGATATCCCTCGAGATAATGCCGAAGTTTTTCCACCGCCCATATGACAGCAATACATTCTCGTTCGGTGGCACTATACTTCCTCTCCTGAGATGTCAGCGATCGAGATAAGTATGCGATTACCTTTTCGCCATCTTCGAAGTACTGAATCAACACCGCTCCGACACCATAGGCTGACGCGTCAGTCTGTACGTAGAATGTTTTACTGAAATCAGGGCACGTTAGAATCGGCGCGCTTACCAGACACTCCTTCAAGTGACGAAATGAGGATTCACACTCATTCGTCCAGGAAAATTTTACATTTTTCTTGGTGAGGTTACATAGCGGTGCAACAATTGACGAAAATTGAGGTACAAACCTCCTATACCAAGATGCTGTGCCAATGAACTGTCTCACCTGCTTGGCTGTAGTTGGAGCACGAATATTCAAAATAGCTTCTACCTTTGAAGCATCCGGACGCAAGCCATAACGATCCACAATATAGCCTAAATATTTCAGTTCAGGTCGGCAGAAATGACATTTATCAAAACTAACTGTCAATTTTGCAGAATATAACCTGTCAAATACTTTACCTAAAGTTTCCAAATGAGAGTCAAAATCTTGAGAAATAATGATTATGTCATCTAAATATACAAGAACTGAAGGAGACAAGTCTGGGCCTAGTACATTCTCAATTAAACGTTCCCAAGTAGCTGGAGCGTTCGTCAAGCCGAAGGGCATAACCTTGAAACGATATAGTCCCCCAGGGACAGTAAAAGCTGTATAGTCTCTCGAAGCTTCATCAATTGGAACTTGCCAGTACGCACTTTTAATATCCAAAGAACTCAAATATTTCGCGTCACGGAGTTTATCTAAAATTGCAGAAATATATGGCAAAGGATAAGCGTCTTTAATTGTTACTGCGTTTAGTTGTCGGTAATCCACGCAAAATCGATATGATCCATCTTTCTTCTTAACCATACAGACAGGTGAAGCCCATGGACTTCTACAAGGTTCGATGATGTCTTTTGACAACATGTCTCGAATTTCTTCATCAATAACTTGTTGTTTGATAGGAGAAACTTGATAATACCGCTGCTTGATTGGTTTTGTGTTGGGAAGTAGCTCAATACTGTGTTGAACGAAATTAGTTCTACCTAAGGAAGTTCCCATCAAATCCTTCTTTTCCTCTACCAAGTGTCTGAGTTGTTCTCGCTGCGAAAGAGTAAGCATTTCATCACATTCTATACCACACATCTCAACTGATTTTGGAAAATCTTTGGAGAAATGCCAAACCTTGTGTCTCAAATCTGGAATAATATTCATAGATCTCCAGAAATCAATGCCAAGAATTAGAGTATGAGGCAACTCGGGGATAACCAAAATGTCTATAACACAAATCTTGCCAACTAAGCACAGGGGGGTGGTCACATAACCAATACTTTTACAAATTTGACCATTCGCCACTCTACATTCATTGGTAGAACTATATAACCTTAAACCCAGTTGTCTCAGAAATTCATAACCAATCTGGCCAACAATTGTTCTAGATGCTCCAGAATCCAATAATCCAGTTATTGGACGTCCTAAAATAGAAACATTAAGGTATGGACGTTCATCGCCAGAAACACTTGATAGTACATAATCAAGAATGATTTGCTTTTTAGAATCTAATACAGAAACGGTCAAATCATTTGACTCGGGAGAACCCTCCTGACCACTTAAGGTCTCCCTGTAGAGTTTTCCTGTTGCGACGAAGGAGAGTTGTTAGCATGTCTGCCTCTATTATTCCCGCTGCTAGATCTCTGAGAACATTTTTGACAGGTACGAATGGTAACGTTGGGCGCTCCACACTTAAAACAGAATTGTTTCTTTTTGGCTAAGCAACCTCTGAAGGTATGGCTATCACTGCCACAATTGAAACAAATATTTGGAGACGAAACCTCTGCTAAATCTGGTACAGAGTCACTCCTCGAAGAAGTGGAAGCATACGCCAGCTCAGGAATCAAAGATTTGCTTCTTGACGGTGGGGGTACGTAAGATTTCGCCAACTCCCGTTTCTCGTCGAGAGTACGACAAACATCAATAAGCTCAGTTATAGATTTAACTTCTCTGAATGCCAAAAATGGATGGTAGTATGGATCTATCCGTTCAATCATCAATGATAGTTGAACTTCATCTGACACAGGAGTTTGCATTTTATTAAATAAACTCTTCATGCTAGCAACATATAAACCAATGGACTCAGTTGGGCCTTGTGTTCTGCGCTTGATATCCTCGAACAAGTCTTTGTCAAAATTGGCAGGTAAAAATTGTTGTCGCATCAATCGAACTAAAGAGTCCCAATCAGAAGCCCACGTTTTTACTAAGTTATACCAAGTAGCAGCATCTCCCTCAAATAAGTCTGCAGCATCTCTAAATAATATTGATTTAGATATACCTCGAGATTTCCTCATTGTTCCCACTTTCTCAACAAAAGTCGAGAACGACATCATTCCAGGTTTTCCAGTGAATTTCATTCCCCAATCACGGACTGGAACTGGTCTAATTTTTAAAGGTTCTTCTTCATCACTAGAAGAATCACTAGAACAAACAGCAGAGCTGTGTGCATTTGGTGCAGTCAAGGATTGCTTCAAAACTGAAATATCAAATACTGAAGGGTCTTTATGGCCTTTACGAGCCTTCCCTTGCAACTTATCTAGCAACAATAATAATTGTACTCGATAATCAGCTTTAAGTTTCTTCTCAGCATCATTTTGAGGACTACACCTGTTTACACGTCCTAACACATGAGCAATTTTAGAAGATATACCTACATAACTGGTATCTTTTTCTGTACCCGAAAAGTCATCAATAAGAGTTTTCAATGAATCAATATTATCAGAAATGGCCTCAGAGTCATCAACAAATTTATATGGATATGCTGGATTCTTTATTTCAAGTGAAGTTTTTTCCAACGATAAAGCCTTCCGTAAAGCTACTCTAATATCGGCTACGGTTAGGTCTGTACCATCACCAAGACCTCGAACCTTTATTTCATATACTAATTCATCTCTTGTAAGACGATTTACATCTAATTTCAACTTTGTTGAACTCATTTTCAGTACTATAATATCAATAAAAATAATTCAAATCACCCAGAGAATAAAACTAATTTGGATTCTATCAAACCGACTGCAAGTAACAATAAAACGAATTTATAACAAAATTTGTCACTTCTACAGAAGCTACGCCAGGCGTATGTACGTTGAAATTATATAAAAATGTCCCAAGAACCAAATTATACCAGAAGTAGACACTTTTAGAAAAACGACGCTGGGCATCCGTAAGCGTGGCGACGTCAGAAATAAAAATTAAATAATCAACACACCACCACTTGACAACAAACGTTAAAAGAATACCGAAAAAATATAAAATAATCTCAGTTATCCAATTATGAGACAGGATATCTCTTAAAATGACTAATCTCTGTCCCGATCCAAGATACCGATTAGGATAAACCACCCTTATAAGTACACTTCACTGCTATGATTCAACTCTAGTTTAAATTTGACAAATTACTGAAAAGCACTCATTTTATATAGTAAGCAGTGTGCACTCATAGGTGAACTTATGTAATTGACTGTTCGATATCCAAGAACTGGAAAAAAAAAATACCAATAAAAATAATTTCCAAAATCCATGAACCTTGAAAACAATTATTTATCAACGTTTTGAGCAATTTGTCAATATTTCCAAACTACAGCAAAAGAAAAGTATATTGTATGGTAAAAATTAACTAATGAATGTTTTCACCTGCTTGTTAGGCAATCAAACGTACTGAAGAGGGCAAGAAACCTATGAAACGTTTGTAAAGACTGTTTATACTCAAAAAACGACAAAAAAAAAAGAAACTCAATTGATCTCTAATTTATTAATCACTTCAAATGATAGACACCATACTAGTAATGTACATAACCTATAAAATTTGGAAAATTATTTAATTTTAATCTATCAATTTACCAACGTTTTGGGGCGCCAGTTTGTTAGGGGCGAAATTTAGGGGATGAGAGCAGTGATTGTGCACTAGTGTTCCTCGCCTCTAACTGTCCCAGTAGCTCAGTCGGGCGTAGGTTTGACAATAAAAATTGATTTCGATTTTTAATGAAACGTGTCGGGTTAAATTTTTTTGTTAGAGCGCCACAGATTTCCAGCTAGTCAAAATCTGAAACCACCCAGATAGGATGGGACAACCCACTGCACTAATACTTAATAATAAAGATTGGCTGTAAGGTTATGTAAATCTCATTGAAGAAAAATGAAAAAGAAAATAAGAAAGTGTTCTTGCTCACTTCTGATTACTGGGGTAACTGGTATTATTAACTTGGATCGGAACAAAGAAATAGTCATTAACCTTACTACACAAAATGTATTGAACCTGTTATAATGTACCGGCACAAATGAAGCACACAACAATATCCTGTAGTTGTAAATAAGTACCCCACCAAATGTGTGGGTAAACTAAGATTGAGAGGAGTTTATCAGCTTGACTAACAAATGTCACACATGAATTGAGACTATCGGTGACGTCACTATGATAGCTAACATCTATGTACAAAGAAAATATATGCCTTAAGGGCGGTATCAACTTAAAATCTAAGACTTAGCTGCGGTTATTGCATGGTAGCGGCCTCTCAGCTTCTCAATATTTCTACCAAAAGAAATCCAGCGCCTTGGTGAGTGTGTGGACTCTAGGAGGTGTACAACACACGTAGACAAGCACGTAGTTACGAAGTAGAAGGTAGGCGGTGTGAGGACAAACACTATGGACCACGGAGACAATACACGTTGACAGTGATGGGCGGACGTTGAAGATGGAGCTGGCACCAAGCTGGGAGTTGAAATTCGAGTGCGGTGGCTTCAAACTCGATATTCGAGTATTAATCTCCAAACTGATGTGAAGGTTGTACGTTGAATTGATGGTAAAAAGTAGATTGATGACGACTAGATGGTCAAATAAACCCTAAAATAAACATTACTAGTCTGACTTCCGATTTGAATTGAGTACGAGGCTCTTATTAGTCATAATACTAACCTCAATGTGACAGAGGGTTCTTGGACGGCCCTGTTGGTCTATTTGCCGTCTGACATCCAGCTCCTTTTCCGTGATTAAATCAGATTAAATCAATTGACGAATGGATTTCCTAAAATACACAACGCAAGGTCTTAGAGCCATGCTCTAGAAGTTCTACGAGGAACTTACCTTGACCCCCAAAATCCCGTGAACCGGAAAGATTTTCCTTAAAATATCCAGCGTCTATAATCGCCAACAATATAAAGAAATCTCTCAGCCAGAAATTTCTCAGAACCATACAACGATGAACCATATATAATTGAAAGTTTCCAGCAAAGGGTTAGGAAATTCGACTCAATCAATCTTCTTCCACTCAACACGGAGATTTAAGAATAAAAATGACAGAAATTGGCAGATGTGTACTTTTAGTCATCTGTCACCCGCCAAGGTGCGTTAGTAATATACTCGGAATTTGGAACATTGAGTAGAGTAGAAATGTCATGACTTTATCAAATTTTTACTGCAGAGCCTAATACATTTGTATTCGATGTAAGAGACAATTGATAATCAGCCATCTGTCATTGAAATATAATGGTTATATCAATACCAGGACAATTCTAAAGTGGCCATGAGTCAAATCACATAGACAATTAGGTATTGTGGAAAAACTAGAGTAGTTGAGATTAATTCAAGGACACAATAACATTTGGGAAACTAAGCTGGCTTGCACAATAAACAAGAGTGGTTAGGTTCATTCATATGTATCGAAGTGTAGCTATTTCCCACACGTGGTGTAATTTACACTCAATACCGTACACTCGATACCCAATATTTACTCATTCCTAACTGCACTGAACTACACTCTACTCAAAGTGTGGTGGAAATTACGTTACACCACGCTACACCTTCAAGGAATCGTAATGACCCATGACCATGGTCTGTGGATTCTAGTCATAGAACAATTATAGTCAGCAGAAGTGCAGTAAACAGGAGTGCGTTCGGTTATGACGAAGGGTGAAGAGTTTGCCTCTATCGAATTATAACATATCGATCAAGAAAGACATTCTTCTCTATAACAAAAGGAAGGGTTTCATTATGCAAAATGAACCCGTAACAACACATCTAGATCCTCTACAAACCAGTATTTTACAATTCATCCCACATTACCCCCACCTCCCGAATACATATTCAAGTATACAACACCCAAATTCTATTCATCAACTATTTTTAGACTTAAAACCAATCACGGAATATTTCCTGCACACCTTGCAAAACTCAGCATTATCAGATCATCATCCTGTAACTGTAACCAGTATTCTTATTGTGATCTTAATCACATCTTTTTTGGTTGCCTTAATAACGTCGTTAGATCTGAATGTTTAATTAAGTCGCTTATGAAACTGAACTATAACCTTCCTCTAAATATTAGTCACGTCCTTAGTAGTGATAATAGAACAGTTTACGATTTATTAATAAATTTCTTGAAGGAGTGCAATGTTAGTATCTGAATTGAAAAAAACAATTTTCATAATCCTGTGGCGAATGGAGTAATTTCCGTGCCATCTTTCTCACACACACAGTAAAAAATTGAAAATTGAAAAGGAGGAATAAAATGAACAGGTAGGAGCTTATACTCCAATACATACAAAAATTTGAATTTAATTTTCAAAATAAAACCACAGAAAACTGTTCATTCTTATCCGTCCTGTTTCCAAAATAATCAGAAAAAGCAAATTTAAATCGGTGGAAAATAACCATATAAAGAATCTGTTATAAATTCGCTTCATAAAATAAGTTTGGACGCCACCATATTTTTTATTAAAGAAAGATAATACCGGCGAAGAAAAAATGGAAAACGCCATCACAAAAACATTGTTTTTTTTAAAAACGAAATATTTTAACTAAATAAAAAAATCGAAATAGAATAATTTGTAAGCACACAATAACAATTTGAAAATATATAGATAACTTACCAGCGAAGAAAATTAAAAATCACACACAAATTGATATTTAACAGAGAATGCTGATTAACTTTTCAGCGAAGAAATGAATAAAAGAGGCCGAGTTCCACGTCAATCGTAGTTTAAATAGCCATTTAATGATAGTAAAAACTATCAACGATACGTTCCTAATATTCGAAATAAAAGGATTTGGAATTAGAGGTGGGAGTAGCCGACGAATAAGTAACGCTCCAAAATAATTGATGAAAATAGTAACATGTCTCAGCGACATGTTACAAGCTATTTACTTCTTTTGCAAGATTTTCGGTGACAAGGGATACGTCTATATGCGTGGCTGACTTTCCTCTTATGAACGTGGGCTTTCCATTATTGATACATACGAGGCTTTTTTGTGCCATCCAGTCGCCCCATAGATCTCCTCTTCTATCAGTCTGCGGTGATCCCCACAAACTGGACTTCACGTTCATATCACCCATTATTATGTATTTTTTGCCGTTCCTAGCCACTTCTCTCATTATATTATCTAGTTTCAAGGAGTAGGCCTCCATGCCTATGCTCGGGGAAATGTAGCATGCAATAATGGTAAATTGAGGGAGGTTTATTACGACGAAGCCATCTCCGACTTTTGTCGAGTTAACTCCTACGGTCTTATTGCAGATCCTTATCGCGACATCGGAGTTTAGATCATGTATCCATCCGTCAGAGTTGACTAATTTTTTATTTGGTTCCCCTACTACTACGACATCCGTGTTTGTCTCTGCGATTAACACACTTAGCGTGTCATAGGCTGCTCTGGCTCAGCCTACGTTTATCTGTAGTAGGGTGAAGTTGGACGGCTTACCTTCTTGTTTCCCCCTCCGTGGTGGGGGCTACCATTTCCATGCTTAGTCCACTCGCCGTGCTATTTCTTCTTTCCTGGTTGGGTTCTGGGAAGACGTCGTCCTCTTTATGACGTGTTTTCCGTCTTTCCCTATTTGCTACACCCACTTTTTCTAGTCCTCTGGCTTTATTGAGGGCCGCCCTAAATCTCGGACACTCCATACTACTCATTCTATGTTTTTATTACAAAGAACGCATCTTGCTTCGTCCTTACATTCTTTGAAGTCATGGCCTGTCTTACCACATCTGAAACATAATCCTCTTCTGTGAGGCCCCGTGCATTGTACCGTTGGGTGCTCATAGTCCCAGCATCTGGTGCATTTTTAACGTGCACTCGTTTTTCAACTTGGCATCTGACCATACCTATTTTTAGATATGATTTGCTTAGTAGTTTATCTGCTACTTTGAGTGGAAGCACTACCGTGGTCGCTTGGGTGCTGCCGCGAATGGGTCTTAGCTCTGTTACTTTATAATTTTCGTCCCTGCGTCCTAGCTCCTCTCTTAGAGCCTCTATCACGTCATCTTTCGTTGCGTCTAATGCCATGCCCCTGATGTGCGTAGCAATATTATTCTTCCCCCCCCCCTAGTTGCAGCGTTGTCAACCCTCCTTTCGAGGTTCCAATTGCGGCCTTGAGCTTATTCAGCGCTTCTCTATCTTTTTCAATGGTTATTAGCAACCTTACATCTTTGGTGCTTCTCGGGGAACTTACAGCCTCTGCTGATTTCGAGTCCCTGACCGCGTTTTTTACGGTCCTCAGAATTTGTTTGTAGTCCGTGTCTTTTTTCCATATGTCTTGTACTGTTTCGTATTTGTGGTGAATATCTTGACCTCTGTGTCGGTATTGTGGAATATAGTTTCACACATTTTCCTCAGGTCTGTCGTTGCCACTGAGTTAATGTGGTGTAGCGCCACTTTTCCTTTTCGTCCAACCTCTTCCTTCACCAGTCGGATCTTGTCCCATACATCCTCTCTATTCCCCGTGAGTTTGATCTTGATTATTCTTTTTGTATTACCTGTGTTTCTTTTCGATTTTATTGCTGTCCTTTGCTCTAGTACTTTGAAAGGCTCCTCCAAGTCCAACAATTCGGGGTACTTTTTTCTATAGAGTTTTTGGATGCTGTATGCCATTGTAGGATCCTCCGGATTCACCATCACTACTTTTGTGGTTTCATTTGGAGTATCAATTGGGTTTCCCACTATCACCTCCGTTCTTTTGTATACCTCGTCAGTCCATGTCCAGTTTGCCACCTTATCAAAGTCCTGAAATGAGTCGAGTCCATCTAAGTGAGTCAGATATTTTTCTCCTCCGCCCGCATGCTACGGATCCGTTTGTATACCCATCTCTGCCATTTCTTTACGTATTTGTGTATATGTAGTGTCCGTTTGAGTGCCAGTTTCGATATCCATTTTTTCAGACGGCTCGTAACGGTGCTTATCTAACCACCCTATGATCAAATCTTTTTTGAAGTTTCCCGCGTTTTTAGCAAACTTCTGTCAACTCCTTGATTTTAAGGTAGGTATTAGGTGTATCTGTCACCAGTTTCTGTAAATTAACTACCAGTTTAAGGTATGTTTCTATACTGTCTACTAGAGTGAAATACGCCTCGCACTCTCTCTTTTTATATGTATGCTCCTCCGATGACGATAGGCTTGCTTTCCTTTTCGTACCGCAGTCTGTTACGTTTTTATTCCAGGTGTCCGGTAGGGAATTTTTTCTGCTCCTCCCTGGTTCAATGTTTCTTCCCGTTTTTTTAAACCGTACGGGTCGCCCGCAGTCATATCGATAGTTATTGTGTTCTTGTTCATATTATTTCCTCAAGATGGGTCGATCTTGGTCCAATGAAGCAGAGCGCCCTTACTTCATTAAGGCTGTTTACAATGGGATTCCGCCAGATACCCCAAGGGGATCGTTTTTGGTGCTCTAGCCCTCGCGCCTTCCATACCCTCAGCACGATGCCCCACACCTTAGTAATGGGGATTTTTTACCGCTGGTTTACTCCATCGAGACTCTTCTGTCTGGGTTTCCATACCATACCCGAGGGGTCTCCGTTTTAGGGCGCCGGGAACTCGCCGTTCGCCCTCCATATCTGGTAGGACTTGTGTGTTCGGATGTACCTTGGGCATGTTGGATCTTCTAGTGACATTTGTTGGTGCTGCCTACTCGACATCAGTAGCCCCACTGACCATTTTTCGAGCTGTTTCTTAGCTTTACTCCTATCCGCCCGTCCTTGCGGCTCGAGGAGGGAGGAAGTTACTGAGCCACTCCACTAACGTCAAGGCCTTACAGCTCATAGGAGTGGAACCAAACCTAACCTAACTTTTTTTGTGAGGTGGTTGAAATGAATTTTACGCACGTGTAGTGCAACCAAATGCCCGAAGCCATTTGCGACCACTACACAGTGTGGGAATCGCCTTACGGCCCTACCCACTAAACATTCTACCCCATTCCCAGACAGTGTCACTGGTACCACTATTTTTAGTTATCGTCAGGTACACTGTTGGTAGTCTATTTCCCCCTGCCCTCTTCCTCTTTAATTCTAACAATGTCCGTTATAAACTTTTCCTTGCTCTCCATCATGGTTCTGATAACATTTTCTTCTGTAAGAGTATGCCCAATATCTATTTCCAGATATAGTCTCTTCTGGTGGAATCTATTACAATAGGAGATCAGGTGTTTTCCACTGTCCTCCTCCTTACATCCATTGCATCTATTACTGTTCCTTCTCCAAATTCTTTGCAAATATGAATTAAATGACCCGTGCCCTGTTAGAAATTGAGTAAACCAGTAATTTAGGTGCCTATGTCTACATTCCACCCACTCTTTTATTGATGGGATTAACACCTTCGTCCACTGTGCCTTTGTCGTATAATTTTCCCATTCCTGCTGCCATTCATGTAAGGTTCTTTCCCGCTGTTCCTTCTTTTCTTGGTCCGAGATCGCTCTCATTTCATGCAAGGCTTTACGTTCTTTGGCCAACAGGTCAATTGGCGGCACTCCGGTAATCACCTGGACTGCTTCGGCCGAAACTGTGCGGTATACGCTGGCTACTCTTAGCAAGGCTCTTCTTTGAGATCTAATGATCATTGATCTATAACTTGCCACCTGTATTCCTCCACACCACAGTGGGGCTCCGTATAGTAGAATGGATTGAATAACGTCATAAAGCACTTTTCTTTTGTTGTTGCTAGGGCCTCCTATGTTTGGTATTAGCCTGCTTAATCTCCCACATCTCGTCTGCTTTATTGCAGGCATTTTTTATATGTGGCCCGAAGAGACTTAGGTGATCCAGATATATGCCCAAGTATTTTAATGTGGTTGCTGGACTTATCCTCTGACCTTCAATTGTGAACTTTATCCTGTCCCTCACTCTCGCCTGCTTAGTACCTTTAAGAAGAATAGCTTCCGTTTTGTGATATGCTAGCTCAAGCCTATTTTGGTACATCCACATATTAACTACCTGTAGAGCCCGGTCTACTTTGTTGACAATATCTTCACGGTCATCAGCCTCCACCAGTATAGCAAGATCATCCGCATAAGCTATACTTCTACACCCTTCTCCCAAGCGCAAACTTAGGACTGTATCGTACATCACGTCGGCCCTATGACAGATCCTTGTGGGACTCCTGTCGTGTGTTCCATCTTTTTTCCGGGGATGACCTGTATCGCCCTATCAGAGAGGTAAGTCTCTATTGCCACTACCAGGTAGTCCGGTATATTCTTCTGCCTCAGCCTTGTGATTATGAGTCGCCAATTTGCCGTGTAAAAGGCATTTCTTACATCGAGCGCCACTAGAGCCACCCATCTTCTTCATGAATTTCTGACATTTTCAACTACCCACTGCACTGCCTGTATGGTCGACCTCCCCTAACGGAATCCGTACTGCGTCTCCGAGAGTGCCCTGTTCTCTTCCAGTGCCTTCTCCAGTCTTTCCTTTAACAAAGCTTCGTACACCTTCCCTAGGACATGCAACAGGCATATGGGCCGATATGAGCTTGGGCTCTCCTCTGGTTTCCCATATTTCCATATAAGCACTAGCTTGGCTCTCTTCCACTCCATAGGAAATATCTGCTCTCTGAGTAGCTGGTTCATCAATCGTCTCATTTCCTGTGGGATTGTTTCGATAGTGAACTTAACAATTTTAGGAAGAATGCCGTCAGGGACCGGGGCTTTGCCAAGTTTAATTTTGTCTTTAACTGTCAGAATTTCTTCAGCAGTGAACTCCGGAGCGGTTTTTGGTTTATCTAGATTTTCCCGTTTCTTCAACACCTCTGGGAAGAGATGTATGGCTATCTCCTCTTTCTTGCCTGGCGCTAGGTTATATGGTAACGTCAGTGACATTCGTTTGATCGCAATGGCATATCCCTGTCCCCATATGTCTTCTTCCAGGTCTGTGCATAGTTTTTTCCAACCCCCCTTTCTTATTGTTCCTCCCTGAGCTCTATTCTTATTTCTTCCATATCAGAAACGTTACCGTTTCGTCCGCCTCTTCCGGTAATCCGTCTCCTTAATGCAATGCACCGTTTTTTAACCACCCCTATTTCATTTGTCCACCAGTATGGCAGCTTCCTGTCTAGATTTCTATTACCAAGTTGACATGCCTTCATGTTCTCCCTTACCTGTTTCACTGCCATATCCACCGACGTCCCGATCTCCTGAGCGTCATTTATAATCCCGTTCCTGTATTTTTTCATGTCATATATTCTGATTCCCTCTAGTGCTGGTTCCATTATCTCCTACCTCAAAATATATATACTTATGATAAGTGTATAACTCTTATCCTTCCAGTGTCTTCCAGCCTCTTATTAAATCTTTGGCCTTCCTGGAGGTGCAGGTTACATCGATGTGGCACACAGAGCTGTTTCTCACGAACGTCGGCCTTCCATCGTTTACAGCAGTCAGGTCAACGGTGGCCATCCAGTCTGTCCACACGTGCCCTCTTGCATCCGCTGCGGGTGATCCCCATAACGGCGATTTGGAATTGATGTCCCCTACTATGATGTGTTTTCCGTCTCTCACTTTACTCGCCTCTGTCATAAAACCTAACCTAACCTATCCTTTTTTTGGGTGAGAAATCTTCTAAAGACGCCTGGGAAGAGAGCCCAGGTGTGCGGATTCAGCCAGGTGCGTTTAAAACCTGTACCTATCAGGTATCGTGCCATCCACTCTTTACAGAGCCGCACCCGACCGCCTACCAGCTAAAACACACCCTCTTCTCCACCGGCACACACGGAACCGTTCTTCGCGAACATAACATCGTGTGTGCCGGCTGTACTCATCCTCCTACCCTCCCCTCTGTTCAAGGTTCCTTTCCCTTACTTCCTTCTCCTTCATTATATCAGTGATGCTTCTTATTACCTAGGGATATGCCGCTTCGTTCTCTATGGCTATTTCCATTATTGTCCCCTCATCGAGAAAACCAAAAATTTCTTCCATTATTTTCCTCTTCTTACCGAAACGAGGGCACTCTAATACCACATGTTTCGGGTCATCCACAACACCGCATTCAGGGCATAGGTCGTCCGTTGTTTTTTTGATTCCGTATGTGTACTTTCGAAAAGACCCATGCCCCGTTAAGAACTGTGTAAAAAAGTAATTCGTTCTGCGGTGTTTACATCTATACCAATTCCTCACATCCGGTATTAGCTCCCTCGTCCATGCGGCTTTGGTTCTCTCGTTTTCCCATCTGTTCTGCCATACCCCTATACTTTTTTCCCTTTGCTGTTGCTTTATTTCCTCTGTGATGTTTTCTCTTTTGTACAGCCTGACCTTCTCGTCTGCCAGTATGTCTATAAGTATGACCCCCGCTACTGTCTGCAGTGCAATCGTGGAAACTGTCCGATATGCATTGTATATCCGAAGCAAGGGTCTCTCCTTTGGGCTTTGATCATCGCTTGCCTGTATTTTTCCTTGGGGAGGATCCCGTTCCATACAGGGGCCCGGTAGAGGAATATAGAGTGTATTTTCTCGAGGATCATCCTCCTCTTTTGAGTTCCAGGGCCCCCTACGTTCGGCATTATTCTCTGCAAGGTCGAGATCCTGTCCTCCGCCGTGGCCACCACCGCCTCCACGTGCTTACAAAGGGTCAGTCTGTCATCGAGAACGATGCCCAGGAACTTAGCCACTTTTTGTGGAGTTATTACTTCATCTTTGTGTTTGAATTTAATGTTATCACGATCTCTTGGTCCTCTTAGTATTAAGGCTTCCATCTGTTCCGCTGCTAGTTTTAAATCGGTCAACTCTATCCATTTTCCTATTTTTCCCATCGCCATGTTCACCGTATCTATAATGCCTTAATTTGTGTCGTTCTCCGCTATAATTGCCAGGTCGTCAGCATATGCGACCGTTCTGGCCCCATTCTTTCCTAGTTTTAGTACCCCATTGTATAAGACGTTCCACAGGGTCGGTCCAAGAACCGACCACTGGGGTACTCCTGCAGTTATTCTCATGTTGTCGTTTTTATTTACGCAGATGATTCTGTCTGATAGGTAGTCTTTTATTACATTCACTTGATATACTGGGGTCCCAATTCGTTCCAGTTCTCGAATAATGAGACCACAGTTTGCAGTGTTGAACGCGTTCTTTATATCAAAAAGTATCAGGACTACCCATCTTCTTTTTGACCTTTCTGCTACTTCATATACCCATTTGGCCGCATCTATTGCTGAACGACCCTTGCGGAAACATAAAACAAATATACAATCCAAAATGTATATATAAAAGTAATAAATGACGTATAAATAAATAAAATAGCTAAAATTAACGCTCACAATGAAACGCATCACAAACACATTAAAGAAATAATACAAAAACATAAAACAAATGTACGATCCACAGTGTATATATAAAAGTAATAAATAACATATAAAAACTTACAAGAGTAAAGAAGGACTCTTACAGTAACACGTATGACTAAACGTAAATTGTATAAATAAAAATAATCCACATATAGACACAACATATTGGACTCACACACTGACACACACGTACGTAAAAACGCCATAAAATTATACATATATAGACATATATATTATCATATTATCAAAAATTCAAATATTAACCAATAAAATTGTAGAATGAATTTTGTATAAATGAATTAAATACTGAGATTAAACCAGAAAAGCAATTTGATACGGTTATCATATTTTTATTGTATCTGTATCCATTTCATAGCAATCAAATCAGCTATTTTAAAAAATAAATCAACTGTAAGAAAAGATGAGTTATTAGTCAAATAAAAAAATCAGAATTTATCATTTCTGCCAACAAAATTTAGCATCCTGTTGAAAAGAAATATAAACGTTAAAATTGGATTTGACAGATAAAAGAAATTTTTGGAATTTAAAAAACGCATGTAAAGGGATAAAAGGTATTTATTAGAAATATAAATAAAACTGTTTAGTAATTAGTTGTAATAATTATATACAATGTGAAAATTAGTGAATAAGAAAAATGTAAAATAAAGTTGTGGCTGGTAGCAACTGAAGTAGGCAACATTTGAGAAGAAACCAGGAGACGGATATTTTTTTGACAGTGATTGATGGATTAAGGAAGGGACAGTTCCTTTTTGTGAGAAAGATTATAGAAAAACTAAGAAAATAAATCGAATAGAAGAGAAGAAAACATGAATAAAAACCGAAACTATTATTAAACTAATCCAGGAAGATAATACAATAGAAAGGAAAGTTCTCGCCATAATTGAACTTAAAATTTAATTAGTGATACACAAAAATACTACAAATGGAACGAAGTCGAAAATATAAAACTAAGGTATAGTGAAATCTAGTATTTCTTCATTCTAAGACGCTAGCAGAGTAATAATATTTTGGAGATAATCAAATTTCAAAATCAACCAAATTTCAATTCCACCGGCATCGATATTCCCAATTCTTGATAGTGTTTGAAACAAATAGACAATTTCATTTTTACAAACCCTCCGTGACAAACTATTTAAAATAAACGATAAAGTGCATATTAGTTGGTAATTTGACAATTAATAAAACAGAAAATGTCAGTTTTGAGTAGAATAAGGTTAGGTTAATTAAGTATTTCATAGTTAGATGACATTAGAATATAAAATAGAAATAAAATATAGTTAATTCCGGGTGGGATTTAAAAACATTGGGGTTTATTGAATTTGTGTTAGGTAATAAGGAGTTTGATTTATGTTGGATTATTATTATACAAGTTATCACGTTTATTTGCACATTTGAAGTTCAGTTGTTTATTTCACTAATTAATTTAGATAACAAATACGTCCAACGGAACCACCTGAGAGAGATTATTGTGTTCTGATCCAACTGAGCTGTAAAATGAAGAATATAGTAGGAGAGAAATACAGGTAACTGACAAAAATTGGCGCCCGGCAAAATTATGTCAAATTTCATTCTATAATATACAGGTTAGAATCAAAACAAAATTACATTATAACAAAAACTAATAAAATCATAACAAAAATTGTCGCAACAACGTGGGACATTTTCAAACGTTAAAAAAGGGGTAGGGAAGAGAAAACGGATTTAAGAGAAGGAAAGAGAGTAGGTTTGGAAAGAGCAGGAGAGAGAGGAGTTGAACAAGGAGAAGCCAGTGGAACGTCAGGAGAGACAGAGATGAGTACAGTAAAATTGCAGGAAACAGAACAGAAAAGTATGGAATATCGAATGCATAAGTTGATGGAGTTTATTGCAAATAATATACAAGGTGTGAAAGAAAATATGTTGAGTATGGAACAAGGTGTGAAAGAAAATTTGTTGAGTATGGAACAAGGTATAAAAGAGGAATGTGAGAGAGAATATGCTTAGTATGGAGAGGAGAATAGAGGAAAATATGAAAGAGAATATGGAAAAATTGGAAGAACGCATGAGAATGAATATAGAACAAACTAAAAAGGAAATTGTCGTAATATATAATGAATTTGAAAATAGAATAGACAACCAAAACAAAGAATTTTATGAGAAAACGAGAGGAGAAATATCTGATATTAATAATGCATTAGAAAATAATGATAAAAATATAAAAGAATTGAGAACTGTAGTAGAAGAGAATAATCAAAGTATTATTGGTGAAATTAATGACATAAATAAAAAGTAAATGATCAACAAAGAGAAAATATTAGTATAAGTGTGACAGTAGACAAAGAAATAAAAATGGATCCTGCAAGGATAAAAACCATAAGAGAATATACAAGACCTCATAACTTAAAAATTTCTAGGAATTTTAAATTATTTCAAAAGGTTAATACCTGATTTGAGTAATAAGGAAATACCATTGTTGAGTTTAATGAAAAAGAATGTTAAATAGAAATGGGAAGAGCAACAGGAAAAAGCATTTTTGGAATTAAAGGATATTTTCATAGAGAACCTCAAAATTTATCATCCAAATTATGAATTGCCATTTATACTCAGAACTGATGCATCCATAGAAAGATATGCGGGAATCTTAGTACAAATACAAGGGGAAGTAGAGGTACCAATATCATTTATCTCAAGAGTAACGAAAAAACATGAGAAGAATTATAGTGTCAGTGAGTTAGAGCTGGCAAGTATCATTTTCTGTGTAACCAAGTTAAGATTTTATTTATTAGGAGCAAAATTTTACATTGAAACTGATCACGAAGCTTTACTATCAATTTTAAACTGTAAATACGCTAGTACTCGAATAAACAGATGGGCTTTATTACTACAAGAGTATAAATTTGAAATAAGACATATACCAGGACGACAAAACGTAATACCAGATACGATTACCAGAATGGGGACAAACAAGACTAACAATACTAGACAAATTAAAGTAGGACTTAACATTTTTGTAAATAAATCAGGATTATTTTCATTAAAAACAATTACAGAAGATCAGAAAAGATTGACAGACAAAGAAAAAAGGGGAACAACAGAAAGTAATGGTGTAATAATAAAGACAGTTAATGGAAATGAATTATATATAGTGACACAAAAATTAATAGAAAGTATTCATGAAAAGTATTTACACACAGGGAGAAGAAAAACTTGGATGATTTATAGAGATAATTTTATAAGTTGCAGAGATATAGAAGTAACAAAAGAATTAATCAATAAATGTAAGCTTTGTCACTTAGGAAAAAGTAAAAACATGATAAACAAGAATGAACCAAAAAGTATAATTTCTCATAAACTTTTACAGATTATTTCAATAGATTTTATTAGTAATTTAATATTGAGTAATAAGAACAACAAACACATTTTTGTAATAGTGGATCATTTTTCAAAATTCGTTAAACTGTATCCAACTAGAAAAACAAATATAAAAGTAGTCAAAAATTATTTAGAAAAATTTATAGTGGAAATTGGAAAACCGGAGCATCTTATATATATATATATATATATATATTATAAATACATAGCTTACACAACACCTTAAAAATTATATAAAACATTAACAACACATAGATGTATATATAAAATTTTGGACAATACACTATACATTTAAAAGGGACGTTCACTATACCACACCTCACCAACACTTTAAAATAGTATATACGACAGTAAAAGATAGGTATACATGTAAAAATGTATAGATAAAAATGTTACATATCGCATGACAACACAGTATAATAAAAAAGAACGATTATAAAAACATTGTATAAATAAAAACGATACTTATAATACAGCACATTTACAATTAAATAAACCATTAAAAAGACACAAATGTATAAATAAAATTTCACAGCCGACATCATACATATATAGTTAAAATACTTAAAAAGGACATCCACTATGACACAATTCACTAATATATTAAAAACAGTAAAAGGACATAGAGTAAATGTATAAATAAAATTATTTACATAAAAGTGATACGTACCACGCAAGGACACCAAATAATAAAATAGAACAATTACAATTCCTCGTAAGACTTTACTACATTTAAATAAATAATTAAAATTGTATAAATAACTATATTTGACAGATATGCACATCCCCCCTACCTGATTTATTCTTTTACCGCCAAGATATGGATTTAAGCGCCCGGGGGGCATCTACATGTTGCATATAGATATCCATTCTTACTGTCATTATTTGTTTTTCCCCCTCCCATGTACAAGGTCCCTATATTTTGGACACCTCATCGTATCCATCCTGTGACCTTCCTCTTTACACATGAGGCATCTTGCCTCAGTGGGGCACTCCTGTGCCCGGTGGCCCTCCCTAATACAGTTGAAACATTTATGACTTCTGTCTTCCCCTTTACATTGGTGCGTGCTGTGCCCATAATTTAGGCACCTGTAGCACCTAATAGGGGTGAACCTCTCCTTTACATCACAATAGAAGAGGTGACTTTTTATCGTCTTGCATCCTCGCAGGATATCCGCCTTCTCTCTTCGTACGGCCACCGTGCCACTCTGGCCTCCTCCTCTGCTTTCCCGGAGGTTGTTAACCCGGATATCCCCTTCCTTTAACCCTGTCCATGTGCATACCGCCGTTTTCAACTCCTATTGGTCGATAGAGGGGTCTATATCTAAAATGTTGAAGATGACCTCTCTGTTCTTGACTGCCATGGAGATGCCCCACACCTTTTCGCTCAACTCCTCTCTTAGGGTTTCCGCGGCCCCTCTTCCCTTTAGCTTAACTACTAAGTCCCCCCATTAGTTTTTTTACGTGTTCTATGTTTATCCCCAATTCATCTACATTGATATTTTTTTTAATTTTTTTCAAAACGTCCGTATATGTCAGTCCCCCTCTTTTATCAACAGGAATTCCGTTACTACCCCTATTTCCCTCCCCATTTCGTTCCCCTTAACCATTATTTTCCAGTCAATATCCCCCCTCTCCCCAGAAACTCTAGGATTTTTCTTATCTCCTCTTTATTTATACCCTCCCCTATAATTACTTTTACCTCCTTTATTTCCCCTTTGGTTTTTTGGACCAGTCCCATGAGGTCTCGCATTACCCCCTATGTACAGTCACCCTCTCCACTATCTCCCAGTCTGGCTACAAAATTATACCATACCTTTTCAAATCTAGAAGTTTTCATCCTATTTTCTATAAAATCGCATTTCCCCCCTTCAAAGTTCTCTAACAGGGTGAGGATTTCTTCCTTAGCCCATTTAATGGCGTCCCACGCTCCTCTCTCTTTAACCTCAGCCTTTCCAACGATCACACCGTATTCCCTTCAATCCTTCCCGTTTCCCATTTGGTATTCGTGTATACCTCTTCTTCCCATTCCTTCTCCCTTATGGCTTGAAATTCCTCTAAGCCCCCCCTTTGTTAAGGCTTTCCACCAGCCTTTCCATCTTTTCCTTTTTTCCGTTCTCTTTTCCATTTCACTGTATTCTGCGCATTTTGGTGCCTTTTTGCATCTAATCGTCTCCCAATACATTAGCCCTAATTCTTCTAATTTTTTTAAAATCCGGGTTTTCCTTACTTTCCTGGACAACTAAAGCCAGTTCATCTAGCTTCCTCTGGAAATCCTCCATGCCAGTTTCTCCAGCCTCCTTATCCTTCGTGCCCTCCTCCTGTTTATACACTTCATTCACCTTTTCGTTCTCTCATTTTTATTTCTTACTCTCCTGTTTTTCCTCCCCACTATCCTCCAACTTCTTCCTTTTGTTTTTTCCCTTGCCGTCATCATCTATAAACATTGCCACTAAGGCGCTGGCTCGTTCTCTGGAGCTTTCCTGCTCATCTTCCTTTTCTTCCTCATTTCCATTGTTTAGGCTTATTTGGGACGATTGTAGGTTGTCACCTAGTCTCATGAGAAATTCTTCCCTGTCCTCCCGTTCCCAACTGTCCATCCTCCCCGCGGTGCCACTCTCTACACTGCTAGTTCTAGCCATTCTCTCCTGTTTGTCCTTAATCATTTTATCCTTTTCGTCATCCTCCCCACTAATACCGGTGGTGGTTTCTTCCATGGTTTGCACCACGGCAGAGGGCCCCGAGATCGGGCTATCGTTACTTGTTATAACTTTGCCACTCAAAGAAAATCTTCTGTCTTCGACCTTCTCCCCAATTTCCCACGTAGTTTTTTCCCTTTCCTTCTCTCTTTTCCATTTCCATTCCCCGTTTCCTCGAATCCCGTCAGTATCATCTCTTTATCCTTGGCCGTTTTTCCCTTTCCGTCATCCTTATCCTGTTTGTGTTTGTTTTTTTGTTTTGGTCCATAATATTTCCCACGAGTTGAGTCATTTTGAAGTCCGGCAGGGCAGTGTATGAGGGAAGTGTTCTCTTGGAAGGACCAATAACAGAGCAGAACAAAGAAAGATGAAGTTTAAAGAAATGGTTGGCAAAAGGAAAAGGGTAAAGAAGAAACAGTAGGTCTAAAAGTGAAGTACAGCCTGTTAAAATATTGTTAGAAAATAAAAAGGAAGAGAGAAGATTCTATAAGAGATAGTGAAGGGTTTAATAGGGTGAGAAGGACATGACAGTCCTGTAAACAGTGACTTCACCTCCCCTTGACTGATAGATGATCAGCAGAGGCGGGGAGGTCAGCGACGATGATTTTTAGTCGGGTTTACTCCTCTATCTCCTTTGGTCCGCGGGCGTTTATTCAGAACGAATCGTTCCTATTCATCACCTATCCCTGAAGTTGGTCGGTCGTGCCTCCATCACAGCTTTTAAAGAGCGTAGGAGCCATGACCGACCACTCCTCGTGGAGACACCCAATGTGCCATTGGGACGCGCCATGTCGGGCAGGGCAACCCCCCCCAGGAAACTCGCATGGAAGATTAGGGGTGGATCACTTCCAGCCTCCTCCATCCGATTCTCCTGGGCACGGAAACTTAACCTAACCTTTTTTTTGCGGTTGGGAAAATCTTCAAAATACCTCTGGGAAGAAGTCCCAGGTGTGCTGGATTCGACCAGGCGTGTCTGGGAGCGACCGCGACCGGACTGTTCCAGTTTTGGGGGCCTCCATCCCCGCCCGATCGCCTACTAGCTAAATACCCACCCTCTTCTCCGCCGGCACACACGGAGCCGCTCTTGGCGAACATATCATCGTTGTGTGCCGACCGTGCTCTCTTCCTTTTATTTTTTATTTATTCCTATTTCGAGCTCGCCCTCTATTCGATTTCCTTTTTCTTCATTATCTTGGTGACTATTTCTATTACCTGAGCATATATTTTCTTGTCTTTAATGGCAGCTTCCATCATGGTCTTACCTTCGAGAGGCCCTGTCCTTGGCTGCAGTTTTCTTTCTTCTTGGTACTTTGGACACTCCAATACCGCATGTTGCGGGTCACCTGCCACACCGCATTCAGAACACAGATCGTCCCTTGTCTTCTTTATTGCATAGGTATATAATAGAATAGAAAAAGAAAATTTTATATTTGAATTTTGATATGGTGATACCAAAATGTCAAATATAAATTTTGGGGAATTAATATGGAATATTTGTCGTGTGTGTGTAGGGTTGAGTATATTTTAATTTCTTTAAACAAGTTATGAATGCTGTAAAAACAATGCAGATACTTTACCTGAACTTTGATATGTCTTATCAGAACATCTAAATCAAAAGTAATTGACATAAACCTTTTAAAGCGGCAATAAAAGCAAGTTCTAGAACAAAATAGATCATTACGAACACATCCTACGTTCCACAAAAATATCAATAGTAAATAATTTATTCTACATAAAAAAACAAATTTGAAAAAGGACAATCAAAATAATTTAGCAGTACAATCAACACAAATGTAAAAAGCTCGCTTAATAAAACGAACATTCAGTAAATAAATCAAAATTCAATAATGCCAAATATAAGCATCAGACAGATGAGAATGGCATAAGAAAAATATCAAATTAATTGCAAAAAGCATATAAAAGATTTGATTATAAACAGTTGTGAAAACCTTCTGTACATATTAACAAAACCTCCTGTACATATTAACAATATTAGATTTAAAAAGTAGAATAAGGCAATCATTCAAAGTGAATAACAAAATATCGCGTCTGCATCGCAAGTGTTGTTAGAAAAGTTGGTTGCTACGGTTTTGAAGTTTGTTAGTAGAGAATTTTTTGAAGATATCAGATTGAATAGAAAAATAAGACTGGACATTTCTTTTTCTTAAACGATATAAGATAGCATAGGAAAATAAAAATAAAAGTAAGCTGAGAATACACAACAGAAGTGATCCATCTATTAGTAGTATTTACCAAGGTGATAAGCAAAAACTATAAAAAATCCTTGAAGAAAATCTCACTGGAGCAGACACATATCAAAAGGTATTTATACAGAAACATTTAATATATATATATAATATAATAAGTTTATTCATCATCATAAACAATTACAAAATAATTATAGAAACAGGATTACAAAGACAAAATAAAATAATTTTATGAAAATATATCTGGCTGACAAACAAACCGATTTACCCACTAAGGCAATGCCTGAGTGTGGGGAAACTAAGGCATGGTTAGCTCGGTGTTCGTAACAGTAAGTACATACAATGAGTAAAACAAACAGTGTCAAATAAAAAACAAAACAGACAAGAAAAGTGACAGATACAATTTGAAAATGTAAAAATCCCAGAGATTATGATTTGAAAACATTGAACAAAAGGACTAAAACTAAAATATGACGAAAATAAATACATTTAATAATTTTACATTACAATATTTTCAACTCATATTAGGTTCAATTAAATCTTTAATTGCAGATCTTTCTTTTAACCAAAGGTAATTTTTAACTCTCTTTTTAAAAGAAAAAACACTTTTTACATCCTTTATTTCTTTTGGGAGGTAGTTGTAGACTCTATTGGCCAAGTATTCAAGAGATCTCATTGTAGCAGTTTTTAGAGTAAATACTGTTTCTAGGGGTGTCTCTTTTTTGTATCTGGTATTATGTGCATGATCTACATAAACCAGAAATCCCCTTCTCTTGAACTGCTGTACTGCAATGTTAAAAAAATATAGCTGCCGCATATCCATTACTTTATTATCTTTATATAATACATCAGATGGAAATAATCTTGGTTTTTTAAAAACTATTTTTAAAAACTGTTTTTGTAGGACTTCTACTTTCTTAAGGTGAGTATTTGCAATACCTCCCCAAGCCAATATCCCATATCTCAGACGAGATTCTATAAGCGCAAAGTATAGTTTTCTTAACTGATGAGTGTCTAAAATATTCGCTAAGTTTTTAAATTTAAACAACATACTGCGTAGTGTTTTTTGTATTTGATTACTATGAAAATTCCATCGTAAATGACTGTCAATTGTTACTCCCAAATATTTAATGTTATTTGATGAATGCAATACAATATTTTCATTGCGACCTTGTATAGTTAAAAAGTTATACGGAGGTAAAAAAGAAGCTAGGCATGTAAAAGGTAAGTAACAAGTTTTATCGTAGTTTATGGATAACTTTTTTTGTTTAAAGCAATCAAAAATTTTTACAAGATCACTTTCTGCTTTTTCTTTTAGTTGCATCCAAGTATCTGCACTATACACTATTGCAGTATCATCAGCAAAGGAGATCATCTCACCACTAGATTGAAATGTCAGTAAATTGTTTAAATATATTATAAACAAAATTGGTCCCAACACTGTCCCTTGCGGAACTCCACATTCTACCAATTTCTTTTTACTAATAGAGTTGTTGATTTTAACATATTGATAACGGTCAGTCAGATAGCTTTTTATTAAGTTGTAGGTATTTCCTCTGAATCCTAGATCTTCCAAAGTTTCCAAAAGATTTGTGTGATCCACAGAATCAAAAGCTTTAGCTAGATCAAGAAATACACATAAAGCTGGTTTGGTTTGGTCTATATATTTATATAATTTAGAGGTTAGAGCACAAATTGCATCCTGCGTAGATGTACCTTCTCTAAAGCCATATTGATTGCAAGAAATTAGTGTATTTTTATTTATGTACTGAATAATTCTTTTTTTAAGGATTTTTTCAAAAATTTTGGCTATATTTGAGATTAACGATATGGGTCTGTAGTTAATTACCTCAGATTTAGAACCCTTTTTAAATAGAGGCTTTATTAAACCAATTTTGAAATTAGTGGGACAGTATCCGGACTCTATTATTTTATTTATTAAGTGAGAAAGTGGTTGAGCTATTTCGTTTCTTATTTCTTTCAAAGTTTCAGCTTTTATTCCGTCAATACCTGGCGCTTTTTTGGATTTTAATGAGTCTATAATTTCTAGTACTTCATATTTGGTTGTAGGTGCAAGGAACAGGGACGACTGATACGGCTTTCTTTGTAGATGATAAACAGATGGTGTTGGGATATTACTTGCCATATTTTTACCTATTGAAGCATAGTGATTATTAAAACAGTTCGCGATTTCTTCGTCTTCTTTTATAAGTTGTCCGTTTTCATTTCTAATTTGTTTGATCATTGTTTCTTGTTTGCTCGGAAATATTTCATTTACCACCTGCCAAAGAGCTTTTGAGTCATTACCTAAATTATTAATTTTGTCCTTATAGAAATTTGTTTTCACTTGTTTTATTAAGTTATTTAGTGTATTTCTGTATTTAGTATATTCCTGTTTTAGAAGAAAATTCATTGGATTTGCTCTTAATTGATGGAATAGTTTATTTCTGTGGTTTATCGACTGAACAAGTCCATCTGTAATCCATTCTTTACGTTTTATTTTATTGTGAGAAATTTTCACCATTTTACTATTTTTGTCAATGACTGACTTTAACAGGTTAGTGAAGAAAGTAGAACTTTCTTCTATATCATCTATAGCCATAAAATGTGCCCAGTTATATTTTTGTAAACAGTTTTTTAATGAAGTAAAATTAATATGTTGTTTGAATCTGTTTTTTGTGCTGAAATCGCCACATACTGTGTATATCGGTAGTTTAGCAATTGTCATGTAGTGATCAGTTATATCGCTCTGCAAAACAATAGACATGAATTCAGTATTTTTTGTTCTATTTTTCATAAAAATATGATCTACGCATGTTTTGCTTTGAGGTCTTGTTATGTTATTAACCAAAGATTTATAATTTAACTCGTATAAATTGTTAAGGTACTCATCTACGGATTCATTGTTTTCCTCCAATATATTGATATTAATATCACCAACAATTAAATGATAATCTGAGTGATTCTTGGTTACGTTAGAAATAAAAACTTGTAGCTCACTATTGAAAACGTCAACGCTTGTCGACGGGGATCGATAAATGCTTGTTAAATTAATTACTTTATTATTTACATTAATAAATATGTCGATGATTTTAAACAGTCCAATATTCCCTATCTCAAAGGTATAATCTAGCTCCTGTTTTATGAAAACTACTACTCCGTCACAGATGTTTATATTTCCCTCGTTGTAGAGAGTATTATAACCATCCAAATGAAAAGCATCCAGATCTGTGAGATTTCTAGTTTCTGTCAAAATGATGCAATCAAAAGTATCTTGTAGTTGACAAAAGTAAGTTAAAAAGGCATCAAAATTTTTTGCAATACTTCTTATATTTTGGTGTAAAACATTGAAATTATAATTTTTTTTATCTGCTAGGGTGGTAGTTTTATTGTAATCTCTAATATTACCAATTTCGATTGCCTTATGTGGCACATATTCATTATCTCGTATATAAGGATCCATAATCTTACCAAAACACAAAATAAACGACAACAAAAACAAACAACTAACGCTGATTATATTATACCTTAAAGAAAAAATGAAGTTAGAGAATTACTTATTGTATTTATTTTTTACCAGTAGAGTTATTTCTTTGTTTCTGTATTTGAGACCTAGTGTTAACAGTTATTGATGTTACAGTTCCTTTTTTTTGTGGCGCATCTGAATTATTTTTATTAAAAGCAAGTTCCTGGGAGATGTTTGACGGATTCGCTTGAATCTTGGTGTTACTATTTAGGTTCTGTTTCAACACAAGTTCTTGGGCGCTGCTTGGCTGGTTTGTGTGTTATGTAGTTTGGAAAGTCGTTTGCAACAACCAAATACTTTTAAAAGAAAATTTAACTTAAATAAAACTACTGAACTATCAATCCTATAAGAAAAACTTCAAATTTCAATTCTACAAACTCAGTGATTATATAACCACATTAAAAACTTTATATAGTCCATAATTTAGTTATTAGTTTATTTAAATTTAATCACAAGACACATATAAATATTGAATGTTATATACATAATAACGAACTGAAATTTCATAAAATATTGACAGATATTATTGATGTATATTCTTGGTAAATAAGATGTGCCTAGTACACCAGTAGCGTGAAGATAAGTCAAATTTTTATAAAATTTTCAGACTCTACACTTTAAAACTTTCAATAAGTTGTTTGATAGAATAATTTAGTAATCGCAGTATAGGTATTGATATATAAACTTTGAAAAATTTACATTTAATGTTTTTTGCAAGTTAATTTTGAATAAAAGACACAAAATATATGGAATCTTTGCAAATTTTTTTAAACACAATATCTTTGTTACGTTCAAAATTAGAAATTTATAACTAGCTTTCAAGAATTCTCCCCGTGGATTAAGAGAATTTCATGCATTGGCGTACCATCTAAGCTGAGCTATTAAAACAGAATAAAAGGGGTAAGATATTACAAAATGAAGGTTCAAGTATCTAGCCAGGGCAAATCTGTAGTTGTGATCTTACTCAATAAACAATACATATATATATATATATATATATATATATATATATATAATAATTCGAATTAACAATACGAGTATATCAAAAAATATATACAATTTTTCATAAATGACCGAATTTATATGAAAAAAAAACTACTTTATCCTCAAACAAGATTAACTACTTATTAAAAATAAGAAGGCGATACAAGCAAAATCTGATAGTAAAATAAACCTGACCCCAAAGTGATATTCACTGAAATACAATACTTATTTCCTATGAGGAAGTGATCTAAGCAAAAAAATGGACGCTACACTACCAAAATTATTCCAAGGAAATAATCAATAAAGCTGCTCTAAACCAATAACAATAGTTATCACTAAGTAAGGAGCCATTCACTTATTTGTGCAAGTATTGAATAATATTAATTATTTAAGTATTAATAATCAAAATCAGAGAGGACTGATAAAAATCTTCAATTATACATTCAATGATCGTACGTTCATTAAAAGGTAGTTGAAGTGACAAGTAACAAGTTTTGATTTACTTTTAAGTAACAAAGTTGGAGTATTTAAAATTAATTAGAAATAATCAACAAATGAAATCATACACAAGATGATCTGATTCTTAAGCGCATATCACTCTTTGGGTGAAGATAATTTTTATGACTCGATGGAACATATTAAGTGAGTAACATTACTTAAGGTCAAGAATAATTGCATACTTAATAAAAACTGAAGTTAATTTTGATGGTCCTACATCAGGTTATACTCAATGATTTCAGTTAACGAACTATCAATTTTCATTTTATTCCGAAATAAAAATAAAACCGATAATTTCAACAAATCAAACGAAAAAATTTTCAAGTCATTGATACTTGGGTTAAATAAGTGGTATCTGAATGAAGGAAATTTTAAAATAAAAAATATTTCATTCTGTGAATACGAATACTGATTTACCACTGCTCCAACAATTGGTACTTAAAATTTAAACAAGAAATAAGTAGACAATCTCAAATTACAATAAAATCCTAGTAATCAATTATTGGTACAAAAAAGGTAATTTTAAATTATCATTAGTAAGAACGTCAATCAGGTATTTTATTTTTTTTGAATCAAAATTTAGGTAAAGTGAGTAAATAGGTAGACAGCTTTACCATAGGATGCTGAAATTAAGGTAAAAGTATATAATTAAATATACAACTGTCACCTATAGAGACAAGTGGTCATAATACTTAAACTCTAAAAGTAATCAGTACCTCGAATTAAACAAATCAGCAAACAAGAAACCTCGCTTAATTCCAGTATTTCCAAATTTAAGCATCTACAAAATAATTTCTACTAATTAAGTCCTACCAAACAATTTGAGACTATTTTCAATAAAGGCAGTTACGAAGACTGTATACTATATTACAAAAAAACCGGCATTACGCCGAAATTACTTAAAATTACTGGTTATAGTCAGATAAGACACTTTATGCATCAAAATATGAAAATATTATTTACATCTATGAAGATTCTAGAAGGTTGGTTTAACAGCAAAATTTATAATTCAGTCTATATTCCTATATAAAAGTTCACCGTAAAATGTTAACTTTGAAGGGCACTTATAACCATTTACTAACGTGAAGATAAAAAATTGAATGTACTCTGCTAATGTTGATAAGGCATTTAATGAAAGGTGAAGATAATTACTTTGTATTACAGTACTCCTAGCAACAACAGCATTACATCATAGGATAATTAAATATCCCAAATCCCGGTAGATACGGCTACAACGCTAAATCCAAGTTGTACTGTAAGGTGCAAAATAGGACTTACTGGAACATCCAAACCATTCCCGATTCAGTAAAAGGATAGATTGACTTCCTTACCATATTATTATATTCACAATTTGTTAGAAAAATGAATATCTGCGGCTTCAGAACTCGTAGCATTCCATTTTTTAAACCATAAAAGTAAGACTCAAAAGAAACTCACAAAAACTGCTGAGCCCGGAACCAAAAAACTTGTCTTCGACTTTTCATGTGAATTGTATCCGGAGACCCGTTACTTTATCAAAGTTATATTCACATTCACGGTCGAAAAGCAACTCCAAGCGGCGAACACCAGTTTTAACAATCCTTCTCGAATTTATGTATGTTGTAAGTACGAGGGGCGGTAGACAACTATGTAAACCGAAATATCAAAAAATATATAATTAAGTTTCATCTTGGGGTTGATTTGAGAATTAATTTACATTAGCTATATTAAGCATATTAATATAAACCACCATTAATGACAAAAAAAATGTAACAATCGTGAAAATGATTTACAGCGTAAGTATAATTAAATTGGACAACCACCGTCAAGATTAAAAATTGAAAATTTAAATATAGAGAGACCAGATGGACAACAGGTGTGTAGATAAGATAGAGATTAGACAAACACAAGTGTATACTGAGAGTCAAACAATAAAGTTGAGCAGTCAAAGGAGCGAAAATCTCCTTCCCACATCATTCCGAGGCCTAGACTGCTATGGTGTTTCGGACTCAGCCGTGATCGTTTTTTTGGAGAACTCTCTCCCTCTTCTCTTTCTCCTTGATGGCCGATGTTATCTCCCTAATTATGATTTCGTAATTGTCCTTCAATTTCATAGCGAGGTCCATAATATTTTCTGGCAAGATTTCGTACCCTACTTCATTCTCTATTACATCTCTGTGTCGTTTAAACCTGGGACACGCAAAAATGCAGTATTCCGGGTCGTCTCTGCATCCACATTCACTGCATCTGTCATCAATTGTTTTCTTAATTCTATAGGTAAAGGTCCCGAAGGACCCGTGCCCAGTAAAAAACTGAGTGAAGAAGTAGTTAGTCTTTTTGTGAGAGCACTTATACCACTTCCTAACGTCCGGGATTATTCTTCTAGTCCACTCCGCTCTTTCGCTCTCCCCTTCCCACTCCCTTTGCCATGTCTCTAAACTCCCATCCCTCGCATCTTTTTTGCGCCTGACTCCTGCCTATTTACACTATTATACAGTAACTTCCTCTCCTCGGCTAAGATGTGGATCGGTAAAGCCCCCGCTATAACCTGTAGAGACACGGTCCTGTAGGCCGATATCACCCTGATTAGAGATTTGCTGTATGCTCTTATTAGCATATCCTTGTATATGTTCCTAAGCATGATTTCACTCCAGATGGGGGCTCTGCACATCAGCGTAGAGTTCACCACCCCCAGAAGAATCATCATATTAGGTCCTCCTATGTTCGGCATAACCTTTGTCAGGGCTGCCGTTTTTGCCTCCGCCTTTCGCGTCACCTGCTTTATATGCTCGCCAAAAGTTCGGTTTTCTTCCAGCATGATTCCCAGATACTTCACCGTTCTACTCGGCCTCAGGTCTTGATTTCCCATCTGGAATCTTATGTGTTTTCTAGATCTTGGCCCTTTCATTATCAGCACCTCGGTCTTCTATATAGCCATTTCCAGTCTGTTCCTATCGAGCCATTTTTTAACTCTGCCAAGTACCTTATTCCCCTTGAGGGTGACATTCCATTGGTACACCTCCTCCATAATGATCGCAAGGTCATCGGCGTATGCAATTGCCGTGCATCCAGCACCCAGGGTCTCCGTTAACAGACTGTTATACATTATATTCCAAAGGGTAGGTCCTAGTACGGAGCCCTGTGGCACCCCGGTTGTAGGATTAATGTGGCTATCTTTTTCTACTTCCAGTTCCCTCTCAGAGAAATAAGACCTGACGATGTTTATTAAGTATTTTGAAATCATCATTCCCATCATTGCCTGAACCACCCCTTGCCAGTTCGCACAGTTGAAGGCGTTCTTCACGTCAATGAAGAACACTACCACCCATCTCTTCTTCGACCCTCCTACCACGTCCATAACCTTCCTCGCCGCGCCAATCGCCGACCTTCCCTTTCTGAAGCCATATTGTAGATCTGTCTGACAACGCCTCCTTCACCTACATTTCTGCCTCAGTCTAGCCTTGATAAGGCTCTCAAATAATTTCCCTGTCGTGTTCAGTAGACAGATAGGTCTGTACGCTGCTGAGCCATCTGCTTTTCTCCCAAGTTTCGGAACCAAGACTAGTTTCGCCTTTTTCATAACGCACGGGAGTTTCTGTTCATGTAGAACCTGGTTCATACCTTTTTGTATAAATTCCGGCTTATATTTGCATATGGCTCTAATGACTTCCGGGTTTATCCAATCCGGTCCTGGTGCTCTTTTTGTTTTGAGCCTGTCTCCCGCCTCATTAATCTCCTGTATAGTAAATCGCCCAGCTTCTTCACATCTTTCCATTTGAAATACCGCATTTTTTGTGTAGGGGAATAAGGCCTCCGCCAATCTGAGTCTGTCATCTCCAGTAATGTTGCAAGGTTCGCACATGTTTAGGGATCTGGTTACTATTCTGTAACCGTCTCCCCATATATACTCGTCAAGAGCCTGGCATATGTCCACTTCCCCAATAGTCCTTTTAATTTGCATGTCATCAAGGTGCTCCGTCATTTTGGCTAGTTCCTCCATTTTCCTCATGATGCTATCGAGTACTGCCTCCCCTGAATTCTATACCCTCATTTTGCTTTTCCCTCTTCGTCCTCTTTTTTTCTTCTGGACTTATTCTCCTTCTTTTCTTCCCCGTTTCTTCCTGTGTATCGAGCAGTACCGAGTACACTTCACTATTACGAAAGTCGTATTCCCCCTCATCTATACTGACGTCATCGTCACTGCTGACTGGAGTACGTCTTCTCTCATTTTAAAAGATCTATTTACTATCTTTTGGTGCTTCTCGATAAGCTCCTGTTCGTATTTTTCCCTTTCCTTCTCTTCCTCTGCCTTCCTCTTCTCCTCATCTTCCTGTTTTTTTATTTGGTTCTTCCTATGGTTGAGAGAGTCCTATCTACTTCCATCCATGCCTTTATCTGTTTGCACCATGGCAGGGGGCCCCGAGATCGGGCTGTCGGTGCATATCCTGGCCTTACAGCTCAACGAAAAGTTTACATTCTCTATCTTCTCCCCTATGTCCACAGTATTTTTTTCCTTTTCCCAGCGAGGCAGTGCGCCCTCACCCCGCTAAGGCTGGTTACTCTGGGAGGTCGCCAGGTATCCCAGAGGCACCGTTTCTGACTGCGTTTCGTGCAGCCATTCATCCATGGCCACGTTGCTAACAGCGAGGATTACGGATTCTATTTTCGATGTTTACTCCTCTAGGCCTTTCTCACGGTAACCTCCAGACGCAGGTTTGCCAACGGGCGGGCCCACATAGCTGCCTCCCATGTGTGTGGCCGTGGAATTGAAGAGATATTGCAGGAGATGTTTCCTATAAGAAGAGAAGAGTAATAACAAAAAATAGGATAAGGGAAGTAACAAAGCAAGAAGTTTTAAGAGATATAGTTGGCGGCTAGGAGATAGAAGAAAGAAAGAAAAGAAAGTGATCCACAGTATGTTTGCTAGACTATTGAGTTTTATGGGTAAGCAGAAAAAACCAAAAAAGAGGAAAAAAAGTGTCTAGACAAAAAGAAACAAAAAATAATAGGTTTTATAGGGGTAAGAGGACATGATAGCCCTGTAGATGATAACCTCCCCCTGACTGGTAAGGATGCTCAGGGAGGGCGGGGAGGGACGCGACGATGATTTTTAGTCAGGATTACTCCTCTAGTTCCGTGTGATCCGCGGGTGATTATTGGGGACCTTTTGGTCCTTATTCAACACCTATCCGTTTGGTTGGTTGGTCGTGGGTCCCTTACAAAGGATGAGACCCACGACCACCCACTCCTCTCGGAGACACCAGATCAGCCATTGGGACGCGCCGTGTCGGGTATGGAACGGTTCCCTGTTCCGAGAAGCTCGCGTTGAGTATTTGGGGTGGATCACTTCCGGCCTCATCATGCCGACCCCCCCCCGTGCACGAAACCTAACCTAACCAGTAATAACAGATGTCAATTCGTATCCGTTGAAATGATATTTAAGAAAACAATGATTTCAATAATATTTAATATGAATTAGCTTGTATTGGTCAGAAAATATGTATTATAAATTTGAACAAAGGAACAAAGTGATGAAATGTCTTATGCTAATATAAAAGTTGAGAAGTCGAAATTTATAAACGTTGAATGGAAATGCGCAAGTACTAAATTGGAACAAAGAAACAAAGTGATGAATTATAAACGTTAAATAGAAATTCGTAAGTACTAATGTTTTTGTAATTACTTTTATCAGATCTGTTTTATATCTTTAACATAAATGTTGGTATCAACAAAGACAAAAAAAAACTAACCTGGTCCTCACTACCCCACTAATACTCCTTTTTGAAGTGCTGTCTTTGAAAACCACACCATACAGAACTGCCGGGACTCCAATAATTGTTATTTTATATATTTTTATATGTAGCTTCTTTATAATATTCCTTCTTATATATTTTTATTTGCCGCTTCTACTGTTCATTCAGGACTCTTTTATACAATTTTGATATTTTTTTATCTAAAATTTCTTATCATTTCTCCAATATGTCATACCTACTTCATTTTCTTCATCAACAAACTCCTCTTGTTTTTTTGTTGCTATGCTCTAATCATATGTGTGCTGATTCTAATTCTTAAGTGTTAATTTTTTTTAAATTGGGTTTGTGTCCTTTTAAAATGTTCTTTCTACCAAATTATTATTATTCTTTTACATAAACTATCCTCTATTCCTATTTTCTTATTCCTAAATAATAGCTTTATTTACTCAACAACAAAATTCATATATTTCCTGACACAATAAATATAAAGTTCTGTGATTTCTGCTTCTCTTTCGATTTGTTGCATTATTCATTTCCATAGACTTTTTTGACATCTATGTCACTGTGATATATAACCAAACAATTCTCTCCTATGTGACAGTTCCTAAACTTTTGACATTACATATTATAGAATTATCAACTTAATGTCACATTAAAACACTAGTAAGGTCATCTTGTACACTTACCAAGTATTTTTATAATTCTATTAAGTTTGTAATGGCTGAACTACACATAACCCAAAAATGAAAAGACACTATCATTCGGATACAAAATTAAGTAATTAAATGGTATCAAATAAATTTCTCCATCCAACATTGTGATTGAAGTTGGTTTGAAATATATCGATAAGCCAAATAATATTACGGACAGTATAAATTTTATTCTAAACGCAAATCCGAACATCAGCAGCCTTACCAGTTCCGTCACAACGTCAATGCATCCAAAAAAATAGATTCAAGGTGCTAATTTTAAACCAGTATAATATATTAATAATATTTATAACGATATTACTACCTAATATGAAAAAGGAAATAATAAAAACAATATACTTACCATTATCTATAATCATTTCCTATAAAATTTAAAATTTCCTTAAAAGGTAAATAATCAACAATTATTCTCTCTAATATTTTTATCCATCTTTTATATAGCCAATGACAAGCCGCAATATTGCGGCGCTCCAACTAGTTCACCCGTTTAAAGGGAACGTGAGCTGAGTTTAGACCGTCGTGAGACAGGTTAGTTTTACCCTACTGATGACTCGTCGTTGCGATAGTAATCCTGCTTAGTACGAGAGGAACCGCAGGTTCGGACATTTGGTTGACGCACTTACTCGAGCGGGTAATGGTGCGAAGCTACCATTCGTGGGTTTATGCCTGAACGCCTCTAAGGCCGTAATCTTTCTAGTCAAAGGTGGCAACGATATCTCTTGGTGTTCCGAGAGTCGAAAGGCTCAAAACAATGTGACTTTACTAGGCGATCGTAGTTTTTGCTGCGGTCGTCGCACGAGCCCTATTTCTATTTGAGATCATCTGTCGGCGGTGGGATCGATCCTTGCTATGTCCGACACGATCTTCTAATAGACGAATATGGGTAACACAATTATTTCGATGTTGGAACTCGGAATTGTCTGTAGACGACTTACGTACCTGGCAGGGTGTTGTACCTGGTAGAGCAGTTTCCACGCTGTGATCTATTGAGACTCAGCCGTTAGCTTGGGAATTCGTCTTGTCGATTAGACGAGACCTCTTTTTATATATAAATAAATAAGTTTATGTATAAATAAGCCGTTTTTGGTTAGACAATTGTTTAACCGACAGCGGCTTTTTTATGGATATGAATATTCTAGACACATTTTTATTGTCCGTTTTGAAATGTATTGAAATGTATTCTTTCCCAGACACTTTTTTTAAATTTCTAATTCCCAAGTTACGGACGTTTTCGAAAAAAAACTTACGTAATTACTTACTTACCATTCCTTTTATAGTCGTTTCCGTCAATCCTCGATGCCCAGCAAAGTTTCATAGGAGTCCATCCTCGATGCCCACCCAGCCATGCATTTTAAAAGTCCCTCCTCGATGCGTAGCCAAACATTTTAAAAGTTCATCCTCGATACCCAGCCATGCATTTTAAAAGTACATCCTCGATTCCCAGCCAACGATTTGAAAAGTCCATCCTCGATGCCCAGCCATGCATTTTAAAAGTCTCTCCTCGATGCGTAGCCAAACATTTTAAAAGTCCATCCTCGATGCCCAGCCAAGCATTTTAAAAGTCCATCCTCGATGCCCAGCCATACATTTTAAAAGTCCATCCTCGATGCCCAGCCATGCATTTTAAAAGTCCATCCTCGATGCCCAGCCATGCATATCAAAAGTCCATCCTCGATGCCCAGCCAAACACCGTAGAAGTCCATCATCGATGTCTATCTAATTTTTCGTAAAAGTCCATCTTTCATGTCTAAAATCCTCGATGTCTAGCCCAGACTTTTTTCAATAGCGAAATTACGATTCCTGGACACTTTTTCAGTACGTATTAAACTATTAAACTATTAAAGGTGAAAAGAAGATCTTGGGTGGAGTCCACAGGGCAAGCCAGGATTATATCATCTACATATTTCTTGATGAAAGGTACATTGAAAGGAAGTACCGGAAGGACCACGTCCAACAGATCATCCATTACATAGCACGCTAATATCGGAGAAATACTAGCTCCCGTAGGAGTACCAAAAGTCTGTTTGTAAAATTTATTATTAAACGAAAAGCAGGTAGAACTGAACAGGAATTCAATCAACTCAATGAACATATCAACATCAATATTACACACCGCACAAATGGATGGCCAGTGTTTGTGAACTGAACGTATAACTGCTTGTAAATAAACATTGCTAAAAAGTGAAACCACATCCAGACTGACCAAAACATACTTTTGTGGAAGAGTTCTTCTGTTAAATAACTCAAAAACCTGGAAGGAGTCCTTAATGAAATACTCATTCTCATTACTGTATGCCTTAGTCAAGATATCTGTGAGGAAAGAGGCAATAAATTCAGTAGGAGAGTTGATAGAAGCGACAATAGGTCTCATTGTCAAGGTAGGCTTATGGATTTTAGGAAGAGTGTAAAATTTTGCTATGACAGAGTTATAAGAAGTTAATTTTTTCTTTGTGATCTCATCAATCTGTCTCTTATTATATAATCTCTTAACAAGAGTGTTGGATTTGGATTGAATCGTCCTACTGGGATCTCTCGAGAGGGGAACATAGGAAGAATCATTGTCGATTATATCTTGAGATAACTTGAGGTAATCCTCCTTTAACATAACAACAGTCCAGTCACATTACCCTTATCTGATTTAGTAACAATTAACTCAGGGTGCATTTTCAGGAAACATCTTGCTTCAAACAACAAATTTCGAAAAGGAGATGAATGGCAATCATCTTTATGAGCATGAATAGTGATAACATTAATGGACCTAGCAACAGCAAGACTTCTATTATCAACGTCCGAAATCAGAGAAGAAATGTAATCGATATCAGAGAGGATGGATTTAATTGGTATATCTATACCTAATTGAGGTTCCACACTGAATTTAGGGCCCAACGACAGAAACTTCTCTACATTAGGGGGGATATTCACATTAGAAAGGTTCTTAATCCAAGAGGGCTTTGTCTTGAGAAATGTACCATACCACTCATCTCTCAAGTTATTAAATTTATTTATGTTTTTTCTTTTAATATTATGAAAAGATCTATCAAAGTGTCTCAACTGTATATGAATGAAATTATTGCAAATGAATTCATTTGTGTTATTAATTATACAAATTTTCAAATTAGAGAGATTATTTTCAAGAGTAACAATCAACTTTTGATTAACGTTAATTTCAATATTTAACAATTTGTATCCTAACCTGTTAAGTAAACTCCTAGTCACGTGTGTGTGTGTATCTTGTCTGTAAATTAAATTTTCAATAGGAATGGTCGAGTGTATGATATGACCAGGTAAAACGCCTGCTTTTCTACATTTTAGCAGGAAAATCCTCCTATTCCGTTCCTTAGCCAACTTCATCTTAGTTTTAGACCATTTCTTCAACAACCCAACTGCATATATCCCATAGGTGGACTGAATATCATTAAAAAACCCCATCCTGCATAAAGCTGAAAGGCGGAAAACGCCGTGATCGTTGCTGATCAATTAGAACACAAATTGAAAAATATCTTTTTGGGGATTGCAGCAAAAGAAGAAAAATACACTCTATTCAATTCTCCAAGCTTTCGTAAATCTTTATTTACATCATCAGGGAACTACAATAAGGAAAGAAAAACATAAATTATAAAAAGTGTTCTTACAAACATTTCTACAACTTACATTGATCGAGATTGCATCATAGATCTTGAATACAGGAAAAGTGTACAACAGCAAGTCATTTAAGAAATAGGTCCAGTCGGCAATACATTTGCCTACTACTGGTTCAAACTTAAAACATTATTAAAAAGTAAAAAGGTAAAACATTGAAAATCGAAAATCCACACACCCACGCGGACTTGTGAGAATAATGGCGGAAACTGAAAATGTCAGGTTAAGTACTGCATTCATCATTACTAAGTGAATGAAAAGAATCGATCTTTGCAATGACGCGAGACACTGAAACAATCGAATTGAAACTTTCAAGAGAATACCGGGGTGGTACCAAAATTATGGAACTGTTGTGAAATATCATTCCAATGAAATTCACATTAACGAAAATTAATATGTGATTATTGATGTTATTTATTATTATTATTAATATTATTATGGATCTTTTAATAAAGGGGGAACACCTACCATGATGACACAAGTAAGAAACTAGTGAAAATTATTAATATTATCATTATTATTATTATTGTTATTAATATGAAGACAATTGTGCTTATCAAGCGTTAGGAGGAGGGAGTAGAGATTACTCAAATTCTGAATGTCAGTCTTTCTATTCATACAACCTTCTTCTTGGAAGATGAAAGCCATTTCCAAAAACAATCTTTTGTTATAACTTCTCTCACGAGAAAGGATTTTAACTCCTTCAAAATCAATGACATGATCCAACGAGGAGACATGATTAGCCAGAGAACATCTTTCAGGATGTAACCTTATATCACTTTTATGGAGGGATACACGGCTAGAAATTTTTTGGGAGGTTTGACCAATATATGAGAGGTCACAACTGTTACAACACAGCTTATAAACAACATTACTACAATCCACGACAGGTATCTTGTCTTTCAAAGGACTATAAATTCACTTAACAATCAAGGAACTCCTGCAGGCAAACCTAACATTCTGTAAGTATTGTGAAAAAATCCTAGCAAGTCTGGGCGTAATTTTCTTTATATAAGGCAGAGAAACCGTTAAAACGGAAGGAATCGTTCTAGAGGCCGAGAGAGGATCCAACTCAGCTGCACCTGCTGTGTCAATTGATTGTATTGAAGTATGTGATGAAACAGAAGACGTGTTGAAGATGATCTTTCTTAGTAACTGTTTTGAATAGGAATTGTCTAGGAATAAATTGAAGAGAATATCACGATTCTTATTTCTAAACACAGGGTCAGAGAGGTTCACAACTCTAGCTGTCATTTGTTTAACCAAGTTAAACTTTATGCTAAATTTATGGTAAGAATTGTAGTTGAGATATCTCCCAGAGCTACTTTGTTTTCTATACCAATCAATTATAGTCACATTATCAGGAGACCTAGTCCATAAAGTATTTAAAAAGGGGACAGCCATGTTAGAGTTTTCTGTTTCGAGAGTAAACTGAATGTAACGATCATAACTACTAAAGGTGAAAAGGAGATCTTGGGTGGAGTCAACAGGGCAAGCCAGGATTATATCATCTACATATTTCTTGATGAAAGGTACATTGAAAGGAAGTACCGGAAGGACCACGTCCAACAGAGCATCCATTACATAGCACGCTAATATCGGAGAAATACTAGCTCCCATAGGAGTACCAAAAGTCTGTTTGTAAAATTTATTATTAAAAGAAAAGCAGGTAGAACTGAACAGGAATTCAATCAACTCAATGAACATATCAATATCAATTTTACACACCGCACAAATGGATGGCCAGTGTTTGTGAACTGAACGTATAACTGCTTGTAAATAAACATTGCTAAAAAGTGAAACCACATCCAGACTGACCAAAACATAGTTTTGTGGAAGAGTTCTTCTGTTAAATAACTCAAAAACCTTGAAGGTGTCCTTAATGAAACACTCATTCTCATTACTGTATGCCTTAGTCAAGATATCTGTGAGGAAAGAGGCAATAAATTCAGTAGGAGAGTTGATAGAAGCGACAATAGATCTCATTGTCAAGATAGCCTTATGAATTTTAAGAAGAGTGTAAAATGCTTGCTATGACAGAGTTATAAGAAGTTAATTTTTTCTTTGTGATCTCATCAATCTGTCTCTTATTATATAATCTCTTAACATTATTATTATTACTATTGTTATTAATATGAAGACAATTGTGCTTATCAAGCATTAGGAGGAGGGAGAAGAGATTACTCAAATTCTGAATGTCAGTCTTCCTATTCATGTTTTTGGAAATGGCTTCCAAGAAGAAGGTTGTATGAATAGGAAGACTGACATTCAGAATTTGAGTAAGTATTTCTCCGATATTAGCGTGCTTTGTAATGGATGATCTGTTGGACGTGGTCCTTCCGGTACTTCCTTTCAATGTACCTTTCATCAAGAAATATGTAGATGATATAATCCTGGCTTGCCCTGTGGACTCCACCCAAGATCTCCTTTTCATCTTTAATAGTTATGATCCTTACATTCAGTTTACTCTCGAAATAGAAAACTCTAACATGGCTGTCCCCTTTTTAGATACTTTATGGACTAGGTCTCCTGATAATGTGATTATAATTGATTGGTATAGAAAACAAAGTAGCTCTGGGAGATATCTCAACTACAATTCTTACCATAAATTTAGCATAAAGGTTAACTTGGTTAAACAAATGACAGCTAGAGTTATGAACCTCTCTGACCCTGTGTTTAGAAATAAGAATCGTGATATTCTCTTCAATTTATTCCTAGACAATTCCTATCCAAAACAGTTACTAAGAAAGATCATCTTCAACAAGTCTTCTGTTTTATCACATACTTCAATACAATCAATTGACACAGCAGGTGCAGCTGAGTTGGATCCTCTCTCGGCCTCTAGAACGATTCCTTCCGTTTCACCGGTTTCTCTGCCTTATATAAAGGAAATTACGCCCAGACTTGCTAGGATTTTTTCACAATACTTACAGAATGTTAGGTTCGCCTGCAGGAGTTCCTTGATTGTTAAGTCAATTTATAGTCCTTTGAAAGACAAGATACCTGTCGTGGATTGTAGTAATGTTGTTTATAAGCTGTGTTGTAACAGTTGTGACCTCTCATATATTGGTCAAACCTCCCAAAAAATTTCTAGCCGTGTATCCCTCCATAAAAGTGATATAAAGTTACATCCTGAAAGATGTGCTCTGGCTAATCTTGTCTCCTCGTTGGATCATGTCATTGATTTTGAAGGAGTTAAAATCCTTTCTCGTGAGAGAAGTTATAACAAAAGATTGTTTTTGGAAATGGCTTTCATCTTCCAAGAAGAAGGTTGTATGAATAGGAAGACTGACATTCGGAATTTGAGTAATCTCTACTCCCTCCTCCTAACGCTTGATAAGCACAATTGTCTTCATATTAATAACAATAATAATAATAATGATAATATTAATAATTTTCACTAGTTTCTTACTTGTGTCATCATGGTAGGTGTTCCCCCTTTATTAAAAGATCCATAATAATATTAATAATAATAATAAATAACATCAATAATCACATATTAATTCTCGTTAATGTGAATTTCATTGGAATGATATTTCACAACAGTTCCATAATTTTGGTACCACCCCGGTATTCTCTTGAAAGTTTCAATTCGATTGTTTCAGTATCTCGCGTCATTGCAAAGATCGATTCTTTTCATTCATTTAGTAATGATGAATGCTGTACTTAACCTGACATTTTCAGTTTCCGCCATTATTCTCACAAGTCCGCGTGGGTGTGTGGATTTTCGATTTTTAATGTTTTACCTTTTTACTTTTTAATAATGTTTTAAAGTTGAACCAGTAGTAGGCAAATGTATTGCCGACTGGACCTATTTCTTAAATGACTTGCTGTTGTACACTTTTCCTGTATTCAAGATCTATGATGCAATCTCGATCAATGTAAGTTGTAGAAATGTTTGTAAGAACACTTTTTATAATTTATGTTTTTCTTTCCTTATTGTAGTTCCCTGATGATGTAAATAAAGATTTACGAAAGCTTGGAGAATTGAATAGAGTGTATTTTTCTTCTTTTGCTGCAATCCCCAAAAAGATATTTTTCAATATGTGTTCTAATTGATCAGCAACGATCACGGCGTTTTTCGCTTTTCAGCTTTATGCAGGATGGGGTTTTTCAATGATATTCAGTCCACCTATGGGATATATGCAGTTGGGTTGTTGAAGAAATGGTCTAAAACTAAGATGAAGTTGGCTAAGTAACGGAATAGGAGGATTTTCCTGCTTAAATGTAGAAAAGCAGGCGTTTTACCTGGTCATATCATACACTCGACCATTCCTATTGAAAATTTAATTTACAGACAAGATACACACACACACTTGACTAGGAGTTTACTTAACAGGTTAGGATACAAATTGTTAAATATTGAAATTAACGTTAATCAAAAGTTGATTGTTACTCTTGAAAATAATCTCTCTAATTTGAAAATTGATATAATTGATAACACAAATGAATTCATTTGCAATAATTCCATTCATATACAGTTGAGACACTATAATAGATCTTTTCATAATATTAAAAGAAAAAACATAAATAAATTTAATAACTTGAGAGATGAGTGGTATGGTACATTTCTTAAGACAAACCCTCTTGGATTAAGAACCTTTCTAATGTGAATATCCCCCCTAGTGTAGAGAAGTTTCTGTCGTTGGGCCCTAAATTCCGTGTGGAACCTCAATTAGGTATAGATATACCAATTGAATCCATCCTCTGTGATATCGATTACATTTCTTCTCTGATTTCGGACGTTGATAATAGAAGTCTTGCTGTTGCTAGGTCCAATAATGTTATCACTAATCATGCTCATAAAGATGATTGCCATCCATCTCCTTTTCGAAATTTGTTGTTTTAAGCAAGATGTTTCCTGAAAATGGACCCTGAGTTAATTGTTAAAATCAGATAAGGGTAACGTGACTGTTGTTATGTTAAAGGAGGATTACCTCAAGTTATCTCAAGATATAATCGACAATGATTCTTCCTATGTTCCCCTCTCGAGAGATCCCAGTAGGACGATTCAATCCAAATCCAACACTCTTGTTAAGAGATTATATAATAAGAGACAGATTGATGAGATCACAAAGAAAAGATTAACTTCTTTTAACTCTGTCATAGCAAAAATTTTAGACTCTTCCTAAAATTCATAAGCATACCTTAACAATGAGACCTATTGTCGCTTCTATCAACTCTCCTACTGAATTTGTTGCCTCTTTCCTCACAGATATCTTGACTAAGGCATACAGTAATGAGAATGAGTATTTCATTAAGGACTCCTTCCAGGTTTTTGAGTTATTTAACAGAAGAACTCTTCCACAAAACTATGTTTTGGTCAGTCTGGATGTGGTTTCACTTTTTAGCAATGTTTATTTACAAGCAGTTATACGTTCAGTTCACAAACACTGGCCATCCATTTGTGCGGTGTGTAATATTGATATTGATATGTTCATTGAGTTGATTGAATTCCTGTTCAGTTCTACCTGCTTTTCTTTTAATAATAAATTTTACAAACAGACTTTTGGTACTCCTATGGGAGCTAGTATTTCTCCGATATTAGCGTGCTATGTAATGGATGATCTGTTGGACGTGGTCCTTCCGGTACTTCCTTTCAATTTACCTTTCATCAAGAAATATGTAGATGATATAATCCTGGCTTGCCCTGTGGACTCCACCCAAGATCTCCTTTTCACATTTAATAGTTATGATCCTTACATTCAGTTTACTCTCGAAACAGAAAACTCTAACATGGCTGTCCCTTTTTAGATACTTTATGGACTAGGTCTCCTGATAATGTATTATAATTGATTGGTATAGAAAACAAAGTAGCTTTGGGAGATATCTCAACTACAATTCTTACCATAAATTTAGCATAAAGGTTAACTTGGTTAAACAAATGACAGCTAGAGTTATGAACCTCTCTGACCCTGTGTTTAGAAATAAGAATCGTGATATTCTCTTCAATTTATTCCTAGACAGTTCCTATCCAAAACAGCTACTAAGAAAGATCATCTTCAACACGTCTTCTGTTTCATCACATACTTCAATACAATCAATTGACACAGCAGGTGCAGCTGAGTTGGATCCTCTCTCGGCCTCTATAACGATTTCTTCCATTTTAACGGTTTCTCTGCCTTATATAAAGGAAATTACGCCCAGACTTGCTAGGATTTTCACACAATACTTACAGAATGTTAGGTTTGCCTGCAGGAGTTCCTTGATTGTTAAGTCAATTTATAGTCCTTTGAAAGACAAGATACCTGTCGTGGATTGTAGTAATGTTGTTTATAAGCTGTGTTGTAACAGTTGTGACCTCTCATATATTGGTCAAACCTCCCAAAAAATGTCTAGCCGTGTATCCCTCCATAAAAGTGATATAAGGTTACATCCTGAAAGATGTTCTCTGGCTAATCATGTCTCCTCGTTGGATCATGTCATTGATTTTGAAGGAGTTAAAATCCTTTCTCGTGAGAGAAGTTATAACAAAAGATTGTTTATGGAAATGGCTTTCATCTTCCAAGAAGAAGGTTGTATGAATAGGAAGACTGACATTCAGAATTTGAGTAATCTCTACTCCCTCCTCCTAACGCTTGATAAGCACAATTGTCTTCATATTAATAACAATAATAATAATAATAATAATAATGATAATATTAATAATTTTCACTAGTTTCCTACTTGTGTCATCATGGTAGGTGTTCCCCCTTTATTAAAAGATCCATAATAATATTAATAATAATAATAAATAACATCAATAATCACATATTAATTCTCGTTAATGTGAATTTCATTGGAATGATATTTCACAACAGTTCCATAATTTTGGTACCACCCCAGTCTTCTCTTGAAAGTTTCAATTCGATTGTTTCAGTGTCTCGCGTCATTGCAAAGATCGATTCTTTTCGTTCATTTAGTAATGATGAATGCTGTACTTAACCTGACATTTTCAGTTTCCGCCATTATTCTCACAAGTCCGCGTGGGTGTGTGGATTTTCGATTTTTAATGTTTTCCTTTTTTACTTTTTAATAATGTTTTAAATTTGAACCAGTAGTAGGCAAATGTATTGCCGACTGGACCTATTTCTTAAATGACTTGCTGTTGTACACTTTTCCTGTATTCAAGATCTATGATGCAATCTCGATCAATGTAAGTTGTAGAAATGTTTGTAAGAACACTTTTTATAATTTATGTTTTTCTTTCCTTATTGTAGTTCCCTGATGATGTAAATAAAGATTTACGAAAGCTTGGAGAATTGAATAGAGTGTATTTTTCTTCTTTTGCTGCAATCCCCAAAAAGATATTTTTCAATTTGTGTTCTAATTGATCAGCAACGATCACGGCGTTTTTCGCTTTTCAGCTATATATATATATATATATATATATATATATATATATATATAAATATAAATATATATATATATATATATATATATATATATATATGTATATTTCAATTTTCATTTCATAATGTTTATAATCAAATGATTATCATCAGAGCGGAGCGAGGCCTTTAATCCTTTGATATAAACATTTATGAGTGTAGTATACATTAAGATATTCATTTTATAATATTTACAAATGAATGTTTATTATCCGAGCGAAGCGAGGCTTTTAAGTTTTTGAAATAATCATTTATATATGTTGTATATATGTATTGAACCAGATATCATAGATAATAAGAGAATTAGTATTGTAAAAATATGTTGCTAGTATGAAATATATATGAAAATAATATAATTTAAGAAAACAAGTAAAAAGGAAACACTTTTCTTAATTTAAACAACATATCAAGTAAAGATATATTAAATAATAACCTATAACAATATAATAAATAAGGAATTACCTCAATATTAACACAAAATATAGAGATTGCCTAACCAATGTAATGATGTAAATAAAGTTGCCTAAGACGAAGAATAATTTCCATATCATAATCAGCTGTTCATCTGAAATGAAAACAAATATTATTATAGTTAATTCATTATAATCATTAATTTAGGAATAAGAACAAATACAAATATTGAATAGAATATAATTCAATAGATTTCATAGATAAACAAATAATGACATATAGACAAATGATATATGGTAAATAAAATAAACATTGAATCAATAAATAGTAATTTGTTAAAGTTTATTATAAATAATATAATGCAAAGAGTTATAGACAAATAACATAAGAGAATTTATATTTATAATTAATATGAGTGTAACAAGGATATACTATCAATAACAATATTGAATGATGTACCATGTAAATGTATCTATGTATAATCAATTTTAATTTATTTGTATGATGAAAAAACTCATAGGAACTCTATAAATGAACTAATAATGTAGAAGAGTGTATGTATGAAGTTTTTAATAAGTGAAAGAAGTTTCAATTAATCTGATTGCAAAAGACAATATCTTATTGGTTATAAAATATGACAGAACAAATTGTGAATCAATAAATAAACTTTGGAATAGTGACCTGAAAAAGAACAAAAGACTGTTTGTTGAAAAAAGTAGAGAATCGAGGGGACCCTTAAAGAATAAGGGAAGCTGGTCTCAAGAAGCGAGGAGTGTGTGTGATGGTGTTCCTGAAATTTCAAGATATTCCCGGTTTAAGACATTTAAATCTATAAAGTACTATTAAATACAATATTAGAAATACTCACAGTCAAGTGTATCAAGTTTTTTGGTAAGAATCTGCGAAATTTTCATCAATTTTGGTTTTTTGGAGCTTCAGCGGAGTGTTCCTGGTATCCAGAGACTTTCATCCCAATTCAAGAGCAACAGGTCAGTGTTTTTAAATCATTTATTGGCCAATAATCAGTGTAAAAACTCAAATACTCAATTAAGTACTTAATTTCATAAATTGATAAACTTTTGCACATATGATCGATCTGAAAAAGAAAGAAACAGACTTTATATAGTGAATTCATTGCATAAATCGTTAAAATTAATAAAAGGCCGAATTTTAAATAAATTAAAATATGTACTTACGCCACTTACGCCATCTTGTAATCGTATAAATCTGGTGATTGAAATTTCATAATGTAATAACTATGTCCATCTGTATATAATTCCTATATTTCTATCTATGTATATATATAACTATTTTCTTTCCACAGCAATTTGTATCATATATAACTATGATTTATATATAAATTCTTTTATGTGTTTGAATCATTCAATTGTTTGCATCGTCAACAAACTGTGTTTACTATGAATAGATGCTTCTTACGTATCAGAATTGTTCGTTTTATGTTAAAGCGCATGACTAGTTTTTCACGCATGCGCATTGATGAAATTATTAAAATAAATAAGTAGGTACAATATAACCATTGGCGTCGCATATTATTTTTATCAAATATAAAATATTGCAATATTTCAAATAATGTGTTTTCTTTTTATTTAAACAATTATAACAATACAATAAGCCAGGACTCAAAGAGAAAAAGGATTTCATGCTCCCGAACAATCAAATTAAAATAAATTACCAAACAAATATTAAAAACAAACTGAGCTAGCCAAACTAAATAAAAATTCTAAATAATAAACATATACATTTAAATTGCATTAATAAAAGTAAGTATTTATCATAAATAGTATAATAGTATATATATATATATATATATATATAAATGAATATTTTCATTTCATAAAGTTTATAATTAAATGATTATTATCCGAGCGAAGCGAGGCCTTTAATCCTTTGATATAAACATTTACATATATCATATAGTTATATATATATATATATATATATATATATATATATATATATATATATTGATTATATTATTATATATAAATATATTTGTATATATATTAATATATTTTATTTATATAATTTATTGTATTACACCTATATATACGTATTTATACTTTTAATAATACAAATAAATCACTGCGAGACGAGCGAAGCGAGTTTCGCAGAACCAAATACTTACAATTATTTCCATATCTATATTTTTATCAATTATCATAACTATATATATATTTAAATATATATATATATATAAATATATATATATAAATATATATATATATATATATATAATATATTAATATATTTTATTTATAAAATGTATAATAATATATATTATTTCATTACACCTATAGATACGTATTTATACTTCAAATAACACAATTAAATCAACGAATACTAAAATTTATATATATATATATATATATATATATATATATTATTAACTGGATAGATTTTAGCCCTACATTGGGGGCCATTTTTTTTAAACTGGATAGACTTATCCTTTGTAATAAAAAATATACTTAATATTTTATTTAGTTTAGATTTACTTTAAAATTTTTATTATTAGCCCAGTATATAGATAATTTTAAATAGGTGATAAACAATTTATGCTACTTGCATGAGAAATTTCTTATCTCAGGGTAGAGTTCAAGTATATAAAAATTAAACGGTTTCATTTTTTAATATTAGCGCCAAAATCAATAAATTCTTTATATTTTAAAACAAATTTGTTGATCAAAATATATTATTTACTTAATAATTATGAACTGAATACGGTCCTGCCCTGCTTGGAATCAAATCTCTGCACCATTCATAGATGTCAGTTCAAACTTCTACCTATAGAAAATAGATGGAGCGGAAATCACCAGATGAAATGAAAATCTCAACGTACAGTTTTAAATCGTTCTTTAAAAGAAACAAAACGTTGTTTAATGTGATGAAAATAAATACATTACTCTTTTACAAGTGTTCTTGAAGAAATTCAACTATCTAAAATAATGATTCATTCATACAACAGACACACACTCTGGTGAGATATTAATTCTAAGGGTGAATTACAATTATGCAACTTGGTATACAAATAAATTATAGAAGATGGCGAACTATAAACTTTTTAGCGTCCATGTAACATTAAAGTTCAGTTCTTTACACAAATCGGTAAGTTCGTTTAACTTTTTATGTATTAATAAATTGAATTTAAATACCTTGTTCACTATACTGTTTTTGTTTATTCACCTCAATGATCAGTTCCTTTAATCTATTTTAGGTTCTCTCTCTCTTGGAATAAATCCGTTCTTCCTGTCTATTTCCACCAAATCAGGAATTGACGCTGTATTTCTTCCAACATCAAAACACTTTGGATGAAATTCCATGATTCAGTGTTTTCTGAAAGGTATTGTCGAGACATTGCTTCCACAATACAACAATTGACCATTTATAAAAGAAAAGTCACGGTTAGTACCACATAATATATAACAATTCCTTTTTATATGTTGTAGTTATTAATATTTACGTAATTACTTACATTAACGTATATCTCGTAAGTATAATGTATTTGTTTCTTGAATTCCATAGCCAAAACTGATATTTCTCAAATATTTAAAATAATTTTCTTTACCAAAATAATTTTTCTTCTTCCAAATTTTTGCTACCCCCAAAAAAAAACTTCTTAGTGAATAGTCTACATAATCAACAACTTTTTTCATTCAAATTTTTTTTATCATTAGCAACGTAATTGTCGCTGATGTGATTCTTTTAAACGTTTATTTACCAATCAAAATTGACTATCAATTTCATCATTGAAAACCTTCACTTCAAACAGTGAATCGTCCCTCCATCATATCAGGACATTCTATTCTAAATTTTTCAATTGCTTAAACCTCATATATTGTTTTCTCCCAACAATATTTCATAAAAATTTTAACTGACATTTGTTAATCTCTAAGTGTGTATGTAAAATGAAAATTCTTAATATTTTTAGATGACAGCTGTTAACTTCAAATATATGTGCAAAATGAATATTCGTTTTGCATATGTCATGCTTTCTGAAATTCATATTATTTCACAGCTTCCTATCTAGTTATGTCTAAACAGTTACCCTTTCTTATGTTAATATTTCTTTCAACAAATATTGTTTGGTTTCTTCTGACAAATTCATAAGATTATCTTAATTTCACAGAATAAAGAAACATTAGTTTTTTTTTATCATAAACAAAGTTCTGATACTTAATCTTTTGAATAAAAATTGTGTTATTTTGTTTCACATAATTTGTTTCTCGCACCTATTCACAATTTTCCCTACGATTATACGGTCTGTCTTGTGTATGCCTTCTCTATCAAATAGTGTATCATACAGATTGTCTCCATTCAAATGATAAAAAAAAATTCAGACTTAAAAAAATTCTTCTAAATTACAATGCACAATCTTTAATTTTTATTATTTAATATACAGGGTGTTTCACTCTATAATATATATATATATATATATATATATATATATATATATATATATATATTATTTATAAAATGTATAATAATATATATTATTTCATTACACCTATAGATACGTATTTATACTTCAAATAACACAATTAAATCAACGAATACTAAAATTTATATATATATATATATATATATATATATATATATATATATATATATATATATTGTAGTATTTCTTAAACCATTATATATTTATCTTTTTTGGATAGTTCTTGGGTATAGGTTTCTTGTGAATAATACGAAAATTTTATGACGACGTTTCGCCCATCATAGTAGGCTTTATCAAAATCTGTTTTATTTTGTGGAACAGTACCTACGAGTGGAAAGAATTAAAATGAAATTTGGTAGCTTACAATGAAGACATTCACAATTAACAATTAAAAATTAAAAGTCAAAAATTAAAAGGTTTTCTAGCTCACATGCAGGAATAAAATTTTGAAATTAAGTTTTATTATGGTACGTACCTCGATGTTTACATTTTAATGGTAAAATTAGGAATGGAAAGAATGAAGGTTCTATTATTGTTTTCGTTTTTTTTCCTTTTTGAGTAAGTATTCTGGTTTATGTTACTTAGTTTTTCAATGGCAGAGAGATAAGGTGTATATTAATTATTAAAATGGAATATACGAGGTGGTCACAAAAATTGAAATAATATTCATTGTTTATTTATAGTATTAAGTTGTGATAGATATGGCTTAAATGATTTGTGTCTTGTTTATCATTGACAGTATGCTGTTCCTTTTTTATGTAAATCATTTCTTTCATCAAAAGTTTTTGGTAATTGTTATCTTGTGCCAGAATTTTAGTATTTGAAAAGTTAAATTCATGGTTTTGGCTAGATTCATGTTTATGTAAAGCTGTTGAGGCATTTTTAGTGTATTTGTGTCCGTTTAGCCTGTTATTAAGGTATTGTGTAGTCATTCCTATGTAGTTATTGGGGCAATTTAAGCATGGTATTGAGTAGACGACATTCGATTTCATTTTAGTTGGAACTTTACTTCTCAATGATGTGAACAAAGATGATAATAGATGTTGTGCTTTGTGACATACAATGATATCATGCTTACCTAAGATATATTTCATTTTTTCTGATAATTCTGCTGTGTATGGCATAGCAATATATTTTTTTATGCTTTTATCATTTATCTGTTTTTTATCAGGTATGTTACTATTATATAATTCGTGTGTACGTTGATTTATGATTCTGTTTATTAACTTTGTAGGGAAATTATTTTCATGAAGAACCTTTTTTACTTTCTTTAAGATCTCGAATCTATATTCGGGTGATGTTAGAGTTAGCGCTCTATCGGTTAAATTTATGATAACACTGTTTTTCTGTGAATTTGGGTGGTGGGAATTATAGTTTAGGTAGCGACCCGACCAAGTGTTTTTGGTATACCATTTTGTTTTAAGTTCTTCATTGTTTTCTTGTCGTATGATTGTCATATCTAAGAAATTAATTTTATGTTCAAGTTCTGTTTCTGAAGTAAACTGAAGTTTGGGATGGAAATTATTAAAAGCGTCTAGAATTTCGTCAATTTGATTTTCTGGTACGGCAGTGATACAATCGTCGACATATCTTTTAAAAAATAGTATAGGAATATTAGTTTTGTTTAGAACCTTCTCTTCTAGGTATTCCATGACAAGTTGTGCTACAGTGGAAGATATGGGAGAGCCCATTGCACAACCATCTAACTGCTGGTAAAATTTGTTTTTATGTTGAAAATAATTGCTGTTTAGTGTTAGATTTAACGCTTCAATAAACATGTCTTGATTTAGAGTTGTATATTCTTTTAGGGAGTTCCATTTCTCATTAATGATGTTTGTCTTTACATAAACATGAATCTAGCCAAAACCATGAATTTAACTTTTCAAATACTAAAATTCTGGCACAAGATAACAATTACCAAAAACTTTTGATGAAAGAAATGATTTACATAAAAAAGGAACAGCATACTGTCAATGATAAACAAGACACAAATCATTTAAGCCATATCTATCACAACTTAATACTATAAATAAACAATGAATATTATTTCAATTTTTGTGACCACCTCGTATATTCCATTTTAATAATTAATATACACCTTATCTCTCTGCCATTGAAAAACTAAGTAACATAAACCAGAATACTTACTCAAAAAGGAAAAAAAACGAAAACAATAATAGAACCTTCATTCTTTCCATTCCTAATTTTACCATTAAAATGTAAACATCGAGGTACGTACCATAATAAAACTTAATTTCAAAATTTTATTCCTGCATGTGAGCTAGAAAACCTTTTAATTTTTGACTTTTAATTTTTAATTGTTAATTGTGAATGTCTTCATTGTAAGCTACCAAATTTCATTTTAATTCTTTCCACTCGTAGGTACTGTTCCACAAAATAAAACAGATTTTGATAAAGCCTACTATGATGGGCGAAACGTCGTCATAAAATTTTCGTATTATTCACAAGAAACCTATACCCAAGAACTATCCAAAAAATATATATATATATATATATATATATATATTAATAATATTTATAACGATATTACTACCTAACATGAAAAAGGAAATAATAAAAACAATATACTTACCATTATCTATTAACATTTCCTATAAAATTTAAAATTTCCTTAAAAGGTAAATAATCAACAATTATTCTCTAATATTTTTATCCATCTTTTATATAGCCAATGACAAGCCGCAATATTGCGGCGCTCCAACTAGTTCACCCGTTTAAAGGGAACGTGAGCTGAGTTTAGACCGTCGTGAGACAGGTTAGTTTTACCCTACTGATGACTCGTCGTTGCGATAGTAATCCTGCTCAGCACGAGAGGAACCGCAGGTTCGGACATTTGGTTGACGCACTTACTCGAGCGGGTAATGGTGCGAAGCTACCATTCGTGGGATTTTGCCTGAACGCCTCTAAGGCCGTATTCTTTCTAGTCAAAGGTGGCAACGATATCTCTTGGTGTTCCGAGAGTCGAAAGGCTCAAAACAATGTGACTTTACTAGGCGATCGTAGTTTTTGCTGCGGTCGTCGCACGAGCCCTATTTCTATTTGAGATCATTTGTCGGCGGTGGGATCGATCCTTGCTATGTCCGACACAATCTTCTAATAGACGAATATGGGTAACACAATTATTTCGATGTTGGAACTCGGAATTGTCTGTAGACGACTTACGTACCTGGCAGGGTGTTGTACCTGGTAGAGCAGTTTCCACGCTGCGATCTATTGAGACTCAGCCGTTAGCTTGGGGATTCGTCTTGTCGATTAGACGAGACCTCTTTTTATATATAAATAAATAAGTTTATGTATAAATAAGCCGTTTTTGGTTAGACAATTGTTTAACCGACAACGGCTTTTTTATGGATATGAATATTCTAGACACATTTTTATTGTCCGTTTTGAAATGTATTGAAATGTATTTTTTCCCAGACACTTTTTTTAAATTTCTAATTCCCAAGTTACGGACGTTTTCGAAAAAAAAACTTACATAATTACTTACTTACCATTCCATTTATAGTCGTTTCCGTCAATCCTCGATGCCCAGCCAAGTTTCATAGGAGTCCATCCTCGATGCCCACCCAGCCATGCATTTTAAAAGAAGAAGGTTGTATGAATAGGAAGACTGACATTCAGAATTTGAGTAATCTCTACTCCCTCCTCCTAACGCTTGATAAGCACAATTGTCTTCATATTAATAACAATAATAATAATAATAATAATGATAATAATAATAATTTTCACTAGTTTCCTACTTGTGTCATCATGGTAGGTGTTCCCCCTTTATTAAAAGATCCATAATAATATTAATAATAATAATAAATAACATCAATACACATATTAATTCTCGTTAATGTGAATTTCATTGGAATGATATTTCACAACAGTTCCATAATTTTGGTACCACCCCGGTATTCTCTTGAAAGTTTCAATTCGATTGTTTCAGTGTCTCGCGTCATTGCAAAGATCGATTCTTTTCATTCATTTAGTAATGATGAATGCTGTACTTAACCTGACATTTTCAGTTTCCGCCATTATTCTCACAAGTCCGCGTGGGTGTGTGGATTTTCGATTTTCAATGTTTTACCTTTTTACTTTTTAATAATGTTTTAAATTTGAACCAGTAGTAGGCAAATGTATTGCCGACTGGACCTATTTCTTAAATGACTTGCTGTTGTACACTTTTCCTGTATTCAAGATCTATGATGCAATCTCGATCAATGTAAGTTGTAGAAATGTTTGTAAGAACACTTTTTATAATTTATGTTTTTATTTCCTTATTGTAGTTCCCTGATGATGTAAATAAAGATTTACGAAAGCTTGGAGAATTGAATAGAGTGTATTTTTCTTCTTTTGCTGCAATCCCCAAAAAGATATTTTTCAATTTGTGTTCTAATTGATCAGCAACGATCACGGCGTTTTTCGCTTTTCAGCTATATATATATATATATATATATATATATATATATATATAAATATATAAATATATATATATATATATATATATATATATATATATATATATATATATATATATATATATGTTATATTCACAAATTCACGTTAAACTTTTTAAAAAACAATTTTTATTGAGTTACACAGTTTTATGTTATATAAAAAGAAGTAATAGGTTGAAATTATAATTGTAACTAACTATTTTACATAAAGTCAAAGAATTTATAGAATTTGTTAAATCAACGTCAGCGTTTATTTTCATGGAGAATTCGATGTAGCGTCGCTCCCATGAAAGTGCAGAAATCATTATTTTTCTGTAACATAATATTTGTGTTACTTAATGTGTTTATTTTATAAAAACGCAACGTAGCATCGTTCTCATGAAAATACGGAAATCGTAATCTGATGTTTGACATTGCGTAATATTACTTAAACATAAGCGTTTTTTCGTATATAACAACTCCCCCCTTAATTAAAATTGTTGTTTAATAAACAACAATTTTTGAGAATAAAAACCAAAATACATAAAATATAAAATAGACAATACAATATATACAGAGATTTCAAGATTAAAAGGAAAATACGCAAAATACAAAAAATAAAAATATAAAGGTATACATTAAACCATGAAATTGTCAATTTTCGATTTCCACTTCCTCAGAGGCTTCGGTGTCAAGTTTGGTTCTTCTTTTTGGCAGAATGTTATGGATTTTGATAAAAACATCATTTGGTTGGTCCGGGACAGGCTTTCCTGGCGATTTGTTGAATTTAATATTTCTACACTTATGACAGGTGTAGAGGACGATCAAAGCAACGATGAGTGAGATCGTAGTATATGTGAACCACGAAATATTTTTCTCAACAAACGGTTTGTTTATGAGTTCATCCAAACTTTTTGAGTATTGGTCCAGTTTGTGTTTTGTCACTTGCAGATCATTCAAGTTAATGTTATTAAGATCTAGTGGTTCTATTTTGGGTACTTCTACTTTGTTTGGAATGTCTAGACAACAGTTGTAATCAACCATTACGGGATGAAGTACATGAGGAATGTTTATAGTTTTTCTGGTACTAGCTTGTATTTTAGTAATGCCAACAAAAGCGGAACATCCTGAGTATAGCTGTAAAATAGAATTTTCATTTACGGTTAATGTTTTCGTTTTTGTGTCTGGAAGACTTATGGTCACGTGTACCGGTTCGGCAATCGACACTAGCCACACGTTTTCTTCGAGTTTTTGCACATTATAACCTTGTCCGTTGACTACCGCACTTTTACAATTCGCAGGAAATGTTTTATATTGTCTTAACAAACGGGCTTCACATATCGCGTTATCGTCTATAGGGTACGCGTAAACATCGCGACAAAACTTTTGATGCGTAGATAACTGTTTACACTTTTGTAAATCGTGGATTGGAATGTAGGATAAAGAATCATCATCTCGCGCTAAATATTTTTGTGAAAATGATAAAATGTGGTGAAATCCAGTTCTATTATCATAAATTGGTATTGGGTATAGGTGGAATAAAGTAAATACTTGTGGTTCAATCAAAGGTATTTAAGAACGAAAACAAGATCTGAATTTGTTTGATATGCTTCGAGATCGATTATTTCCAAATACTGTGAAATTTCAGAATATTTTATTGGTAGCGGTAAACCTTTCCTTACTGTATTTTCTGATATTTTCTTAAGAGCAGTGATCAAATTTTCTGGTTCAATAATAGAAGTATGAATTATTTGAAGCTGTGCAAAAGTGATAGAGTTTAGAATATCATTAATAGTATTTTCAAGATACGAATAACTCTCCATTAGTTGTTCGCAAATTTCAAAGAAATTTAATTTGGCTTCGATAAGCGCAATTTCGTTTGTTGATTGTCGAATGGTGGTTTCAATTTTTTCTATATCTGAGTTAAATATTTTCTCATTTAATTTTAATTGTCCTATAGTACTGTTGAGATTTGTTATGACTGAGCTTGTGATTGACATTTGATTTTTTAATAAGTTTTCTATCTGGTTTTGATCAGTTTTTAATTTATTAATGCAGTCCATATAATATTCACCGTCAGACGCATCGAGATTTCCGGTTATTGATTTAAATATGGTGCCAATACCATTAATTAACCCTCGTTTTTGTCTTTTAACATCGAAAGATATTTCACTGAATTTATCGCCAATAGATTTTGTAATTTGTTGCAATAATGCCAAATGTGATTTTACTTCGGATCGGAAGGACTTCATACTGGAGTAGTTTGAAGTAAAGGTATTTTGAATTGTGTCAAGAATTCTATTATTTATTTCAAAAGTTTGTTTAAAAGCTGATATATTTTTATGCACTAATAAAGTCCATTCGTCGTTCGAAACCATTATTTTGGTTTCGTCGTGGTAGTAGATTCCAACTGTATTGTTTATGGGTTCGATTTTATATTGACATGTTGCTGTTCCGATCAGCAGCAGAAACCTGAAAATAAGTTAATTTTCAACATAGGGTTTCATAAGATCAAAATTTATTTTTGATTTGTTATTTGTTTCTAAATTTAATACTGTTGCGGAATTTCTGTGTATCTGTAGTATTTCAAAAGGGCCATTAAACTTATTTTCTAACTTGTTTTTTATTTGAGTTTCTTTTACGTAAACTTTGTCACCTACTTCATAATTTGGTTTGTTTTCGGAGACATGTTTGTCAAATCGATCTTTAGCTTTTTCTTTTTGCTTCATGGTTTTTTCTCTCGCTATTTTATAATAATAGGATATGCGGTTATTTAGATCTCTAATATATTTAGTAATTAATTCTTGTTCATTGTATAATTTTTCGGGAGGTCTACTGGACGTGTGTCCAAATACAAGTTCGTATGGTGTGAATCCGTGTGTTTTGTTTATAGAGTTATTATAAGCGATAATAGCAAATGGTAAAATACTGAAGGGGTGTTCATTGGGGTGGTCTGCTAAATGTAATCGAATCATTTCTAACAGAGTAGCATGTAATCTTTCTAGAGATCCGTTACTTTGCGGATGACCGACACTTGAATATGTTAACTTAATATCGAACATATTACAAAGGTCTTTCATTAACGCATTATTGAATTCGCGACCGGCATCGCAATGAATGCGAAGTGGTGCACCAAAATGCTGAAAATAAGCTAATAATGAAGTGACAACGGATTTGGCACTTTTATCTTCAAGCGGATATGCTTGAGAAAATTTTGTTAGTTCGTCTCTTATTGTAAGAGCGTAATTCTTTTGAGGTACCTCTAAAATATCAATATTAATACGTTCAAAAGGTGTTTTAGGCGTTTCCGTTATAACGAGGGGACTGTCCAAATTTTTGCGACATATTTTTGTCTCTTGGCATGCCCGGCATGACTTAATAAAATTTTCGACATCTCGATTGAGCCCGGCCCAATTATATTTTTGTCGTATTCGCCTAATAGTTTCATTAATTCCGCGGTGAAGGTGGCTTTTGCCATTATGGAATTGATCTAAGATAATAGGTATTTGATTTTGTTCTGGCTCTTTAGTAATATTTTGACAAATAGTGAATTTTACGTCAACTTCCGAAAGTAGAAATGATAGTGTTTCTAGTATTGGTAGGTCAGGATTATTTTCGATAAAATATTTTTCTGAAGGTTTAAATAAATCTCGATTTCTGTAAATTGCAGCAAATAAGTATTCACTAATACTGTCTGGATCCCATGGTATAGCAATAATAAGGTATTTTCTATTTTTGACAGTTTTACTGCTAAGTACATTAATTTTTGCATAAGAAAAGTCGGGGTTTTCCTCAAATATATCGTCAATTATTTTTTCATGAAAATCTTGTAAATTGTTTTGTTGAAAGAAGGTTAAAATGTTTTTATTTTGTTTGTCTAGTAGATGATTATTGGAATATTCTATTTTAGAATAGTCAATCAGTGATTTTGTTTTATAAAGTTCCTCAAAAGACAAAAATTCTTCTGCAGCGGCATCCCAGTCAATTTCAGGTTTATTTTCAGTTTGTTGGGATGGCCCTGCATCTTCAAGAGCGGGATAAATTGGGTAAGGTAAATATTTAAAGTTTCCTAATTTTGAGCGAAATGAATCAAAGTCATTTATGTGGTTAATTTTTATTCGAGAAAGTGCATCGGCATTTTAATTGGATTTGCCAGATTTGAATTCAATTTGATAGTCGTATTCCTCTAATTTGAGGCGCCATCGTGCTAGACGACTACCGGGGTCTTTTATAGAGAATAACCAAGTAAGTGGACGGTGGTCAGTTATAAGGGTAAATTTTCGGCCATATAAATAGGGTCTAAAGTGTTTAACTGCCCACACAATTGCCAAAAGTTCTCTCTCTATCGTAGAGTATTTGGTTTCTGCTTTGCACAATGTCCTAGACGCATAGGCTATCGGTAAATCCTTACCTATTGGGCCTTGTGACAAAACCGCACCGATTGCGAATGCGCTAGCATCGGTAGTTAAAAGAAATCGTTCTTCAAAGTTTGGGTATATCAATATCGGAGTAGAAGTAAGAGCATTTTTTAATTCTTGGAATGACTTTTGACATTCGGAGTCAAAATTAAATGGGACATCTTTTTGTAAAAGTTTTGTCATTGGTTTGGAAATTTTAGCGAAGTTCGGTATAAATCTTCTGTAGTAACCAGCGAGTCCCAAAAAGGATTTTATTTCCTTTTGGTTCGTAGGTTGAGGAAATTTTTGGACGCATTCAATTTTTGCCGGAAATGGCTTAACGCCATCTTCCGTGATTAAATGTCCAAGGTAGGCGACTTCTTTTCTCAAGAATTCGCACTTGTCTGGCTGAAGTTTTAAGTTAGCTTTTTGAAGTCTCTTGAATACTTCTGTTAAGCGGGTAATATGTTCTTGAATTGTCGGTGAATAGACGATGATGTCGTCCATATAGACAAGACATCGCTCGTTTTGAATTCCAGCAAGGACATTGTCCATGACCCTCTGGAATGTTGAAGGTGCATTTTTTAGACCGTACGGCATTCTGAGGAATTCGAAATGTCCGTTTTCAACTGTGAAGGCGGTCTTTGGTATATCTTCAGGCATTATTTCAATTTGATGAAAGCCTGATGCAAGATCTAGTGTCGTGAAATATTGACACTTACCAAGCTGGTCCAATAAATCTCCAATGTTTGGTAACGGGTATTTGTCGTCTACAGTAACCTCGTTCAGTTTTCTGTAGTCTACGACAACACGCCATTTTTGTTTACCTGATGCGTCGAGCTTTTTGGGCACAATCCACACGGGAGACGACCATGGAGAATTGCTGGGTTGTATAATGTTTTGTGAAAGCATTTGATTGATCTGATCTTTCACCTCTTGTTTATGAATTTGGGGATAGCGATATGATTTTACATAAGTGGGCTTAGAATTTTGCGTATCTATGGAATGTTTTATTTCGTTGGTGAAAGTAAGTATGTCTCCTTCTAAATAAAAAATGTCAGAAAAATCATGACAAAGTTGGGAATTAAGTCTCGTTCTTCTTCATTAAGATGATCAAGTCTTAGTTGATTTTTTAATTCCGATGTTCTATCGGTGCACATTTCTTGGGTGGTTAGTTGAATATTATTTACATTATTTATTTCATATGGTTCTAAGTTAAGTTTTGAAAATGTTACAGTTTTAGGTATACAATTAACATTTAATACTGAAACAAAAAATTCTCCTTTTTCATTTATTTTAACTAATGCGTTTGGTAGTTTAACTTTCTCTACTTCTTGACCTACCAGTATAGCATCAGTATTAACTAAATCGCATTTTAGTTTAAATATTTGTTCAGTCCTAGGTTCAATGGAAATTGTATTTTTGTAAATTTGTGGAAATTGGTTTTCGATTGAAATATTGGTAGTTTCATTATCTGTTACTTTAAATAATGGTACAATTTTGAAATCAGTAATAAGTTGTTTATTTTTTAGATCAACTATACAATTATAATGTTCTAAAAAATCCATGCCTAATAATCCATCAAAATCAATATCTAAATTACAAATGAATACTCTGTGTGGATCGTTAGGTTTAAATGGAATAAGGGTTGATTCGTTAACTCTTATTTTTTGGTTCGTTATAGCTTGAATAATTACATTTTCAGGGGATCGATTTCTATAATTTTCGCAAGTTTTGGGTTTGAAAATTGATAATCCAGCACCTGTATCAATTAGAATTTTATAAGTGTTTGTTCTGTCTTTAATATAGTATAAGTTTTTAGAATTTACCGGTAAGGTATTTTTTACATGAACATCTGTTCGAGGCAGTCCGATTCTGGACTGTTCAAACTCATGGTTTGAATTTGTGAACTGAGGTCTGGGATCGACAAATTTGAAGTTTGGTCGTTTAGCGGATCTGGGGGTTTCGTTTGTAAAGGGCCTTGTCGAAAATCCTGATAATAATCATGATTTGGATTTAGGAGGTTATCAGAATCAAAGTTATAAACATTTTCATTATTATAATTAAAATTGTCTTGTTCGATATGGCTATAATCGATAGTTTCGTCTTCATTCGTATTGCAAACTGGTATACCATTATCAGAGTTAGGATCACTATCAGCAGTATAATAGTTTTCCTCTATTCCACTATTAACAGTATAATAGTCAGGAGCACTGGGGTTAATTTCTTGGTAATATTCTTGATAATCAAGTGAATTATCGGAGTATTGTTCTTGATTTTCATAATAATTTTGACTATCATCTGTATAATAGGCATAACTGTTATGAGAGTGTTTGTTAAAATCACGATTTCGATTGAAATGAAAAGTTCTTTGCTGATTAAAATTTGTGTTGGGTCGATTTCCCGGTGGTCCTTGAGGTCTAAAACTTGGATTTGGTCTAATTACAGATGGGCGATTTTGATTTTGTTGGTTATTTTGAAATTGTGGCCTTTGTTGAAAATTTTGGCCTGTTTGGTTATGTGAATTAGGAGTTTGATTTGGTCTAAAGGAACCATGAGCTACATTTTGAGATTGTCTTTGACGTGTGAGACACTCATTTATAGTATGTCCTATTCTGTGACAAAAATTACATTGTTTTGGTGAATTTTGGCTAAATCTACGAGTAGGTATATTATTTGTATTACGATTAGTCTGAGGTTTGTGGTTTTCATAGTAAGTTAATTGAAGTTCTCTTCTGATTCGTGAAATAGCTGATAAAACACTTATTGGATTACTAGCTCTAACAATTTGACCGATTTTTGGATCTAGACCGGTTAATAAAGTATTTAAAGTTAATGATTCTATAAGACGTGTTTGTGCTACTTTTTGATCTGTTGTAAAATGCTGTTGTTTACTTATAGCTGAATACATTTTTGCTTCCAGAGTTTGTAATCTCGAAACAAAAATTAAAGGCGATTCGTTTGGTAGTTGTTTCATTCTTTGAAGGTCTTGAATCAACGAATTTAAGTCGCGAGAATCTCCAAAGTGAGTATTTAATAATGTTTTAATTTCTTCCCAATTTGAAGGGTCGCGTGAATTAACTAATTCAGCGGCTCTTCCTTTAAGTTTGTTTTTAATATGAAGAGTTAAAAGTACTTTTTGGTCGTTGCCGGCCATTCTGTAAGCTGTTTTACAAGCATTTATAAAAGTATTTAAGAAAATTTGATTACCGTCATATTCCGGAATTATTGAAAATATTTCGGATAATCTGTAAGGCTCTAGATTCGACGCTTGATCGGTTTGAGCAACTGGAGTATTAGCATTGGCATTAGCGTTTGTTGCACTACGTGTTTCAGGCATTTTGCTTTATATTAAAATGATTGTATTCAAAATAAAAGTAAATTATGACAATAGAACTTGGTAAAAATAAAAAATAAATTGCAAAATATTAAATAAAAATAAAACGAGATGATTCTTACGTAAATATTTTCATTCCTTCCTTGGCAGCTGAAATCCTTATCCGTGAGCTTTGCTACACCTGGTTAGCAGTTTGCGTGTTCCTGGTGCCGGAGAGACCGTCTGCTTCTTGAAGATCTGGAGCTGGTCCTTGAAAATTCCTTAAAGGTTTAGGAACCACCACACTTAGTTAGGCAATCCTTGTTCTAAATGTGTTTAGGAATCCTACTGACTGCGCCACTGTTATATTCACAAATTCACGTTAAACTTTTTAAAAAACAATTTTTATTGAGTTACACAGTTTTATGTTATATAAAAAGAAGTAATAGGTTGAAATTATAATTGTAACTAACTATTTTACATAAAGTCAAAGAATTTATAGAATTTGTTAAATCAACGTCAGCGTTTATTTTCATGGAGAATTCGATGTAGCGTCGCTCCCATGAAAGTGCAGAAATCATTATTTTTCTGTAACATAATATTTGTGTTACTTAATGTGTTTATTTTATAAAAACGCAACGTAGCATCGTTCTCATGAAAATACGGAAATCGTAATCTGATGTTTGACATTGCGTAATATTACTTAAACATAAGCGTTTTTTCGTATATAACATATATATGTATATATATATATATATATGTATATTTCAATTTTCATTTCATAATGTTTATAATTAAATGATTATCATCCGAGCGGAGCGAGGCCTTTAATCCTTTGATATAAACATTTATGAGTGTAGTATACATTAAGATATTCATTTTATAATATTTACAATTGAATGTTGTAGTAATAATTTTATTTAACAACAAACAAAAATATTACTAAATGAAAATAACATGAACTATTTAAAGTATATAATAATACGTAATCCGTGTTCGCTTCTACCCTTCACCATGCTACTATGTATAGGACTAGGTTACATCACTATCGGTGTGGTGTAAGGCGATTCGAGTGGCGCCATCTTACCATTTATAACAGAGTCTCAGACGTTGTGCGGGGCCTATCTACATGAAGGTGGTACTGTAGATAGAGCTGTATAGCCTGGTAGGGATCGTTCTGCTATAATGTTTATTATCCGAGCGAAGCGAGGCTTTTAAGTTTTTGAAATAATCATTTATATATGTTGTATATATGAAGATATATATATATATATATATATATATATATATAAATGAATATTTTCATTTCATAAAGTTTATAATTAAATGATTATTATCCGAGCGAAGCGAGGCCTTTAATCCTTTGATATAAACATTTACATATATCATATATCATATACCTATTATCTTAGATCAATTCCATAATGGCAAAAGCCACCTTCACCGCGGAATTAATGAAACTATTAGGCGAATACGACAAAAATATAATTGGACCGGCCTCAATCGAGATGTCGAAAATTATATTAAGTCATGCCGGGCATGCCAAGAGACAAAAATATGTCGCAAAAATTTGGACAGTCCCCTCGTTATAACTGAAACGCCTAAAACACTTTTTGAACGTAATAATATTGATATTTTAGAGGTACCTCAAAAGAATTACGCTCTTACAATAAGAGACGAACTAACAAAATTTTCTCAAGCATATCCGCTTGAAGATAAAAGTGCCAAATCCGTTGTCACTTCATTATTAGCTTATTTTCAGCATTTTGGTGCACCACTTCGCATTCATTGCGATGCCGGTCGCGAATTCAATAATGCGTTAATGAAAGACCTTTGTAATATGTTCGATATTAAGTTAACATATTCAAGTGTCGGTCATCCGCAAAGTAACGGATCTCTAGAAAGATTACATGCTACTCTGTTAGAAATGATTCGATTACATTTAGCAGACCACCCCAATGAACACCCCTTCAGTATTTTACCATTTGCTATTATCGCTTATAATAACTCTATAAACAAAACACACGGATTCACACCATACGAACTTGTATTTGGACACACGTCCAGTAGACCTCCCGAAAAATTATACAATGAACAAGAATTAATTACTAAATATATTAGAGATCTAAATAACCGCATATCCTATTATTATAAAATAGCGAGAGAAAAAACCATAAAGCAAAAAGAAAAGGCTAAAGACCGATTTGACAAACATGTCTCCGAAAACAAACCAAATTATGAAGTAGGTGACAAAGTTTACGTAAAAGAAACTCAAATAAAAAACAAGTTAGAAAATAAGTTTAATGGCCCTTTTGAAATACTAGAGATACACAGAAATTCCGCAACAGTATTAAATTTAGAAACAAATAACAAATCAAAAATAAATTTCGATCTTATGAAACCCTATGTTGAAAATTAACTTATTTTCAGGTTTCTGCTGCTGATCGGAACAGCAACATGTCAATATAAAATCGAACCCCTAAACAATACAGTTGGAATCTACTACCACGACGAAACCAAAATAATGGTTTCGAACGACGAATGGACTTTATTAGTGCATAAAAATATATCAGCTTTTAAACAAACTTTTGAAAGAAATAATAGAATTCTTGACACAATTCAAAATACCTTTACTTCAAACTACTCCAGTATGAAGTCCTTCCGATCCGAAGTAAAATCACATTTGGCATTATTGCAACAAATTACAAAATCTATTGGCGATAAATTCAGTGAAATATCTTTCGATGTTAAAAGACAAAAACGAGGGTTAATTAATGGTATTGGCACCATATTTAAATCAATAACCGGAAATCTCGATGCGTCTGACGGTGAATATTATATGGACTGCATTAATAAATTAAAAACTGATCAAAACCAGATAGAAAACTTATTAAAAAATCAAATGTCAATCACAAGCTCAGTCATAACAAATCTCAACAGTACTATAGGACAATTAAAATTAAATGAGAAAATATTTAACTCAGATATAGAAAAAATTGAAACCACCATTCGACAATCAACAAACGAAATTGCGCTTATCGAAGCCAAATTAAATTTCTTTGAAATTTGCGAACAACTAATGGAGAGTTATTCGTATCTTGAAAATACTATTAATGATATTCTAAACTCTATCACTTTTGCACAGCTTCAAATAATTCATACTTCTATTATTGAACCAGAAAATTTGATCACTGCTCTTAAGAAAATATCAGAAAATACAGTAAGAAAAGGTTTACCGCTACCAATAAAATATTCTGAAATTTCACAGTATTTGGAAATAATCGATCTCGAAGCATATCAAACAAATTCAGATCTTGTTTTCGTTCTTAAAATACCTTTGATTGAACCACAAGTATTCACTTTATTCCACCTATACCCAATACCAGTTTATGATAATAGAACTGGATTTCACCACATTTTATCATTTTCACAAAAATATTTAGCGCGAGATGATGATTCTTTATCCTACATTCCAATCCACGATTTACAAAAGTGTAAACAGTTATCTACGCATCAAAAGTTGTGTCGCGATGTTTACGCGTACCCTATAGACGATAACGCGATATGTGAAGCCCGTTTGTTAAGACAATATAAAACATTTCCTGCGAATTGTAAAAGTGCAGTAGTCAACGGACAAGGTTATAATGTGCAAAAACTCGAAGAAAACGTGTGGCTAGTGTCGATTGCCGAACCGGTACACGTGACCATAAGTCTTCCAGACACAAAAACGAAAACATTAACCGTAAATGAAAATTCTATTTTACAGCTATACTCAGGATGCTCCGCTTTTGTTGGCATTACTAAAATACAAGCTAGTACCAGAAAAACTATAAACATTCCTCATGTACTTCATCCCGTAATGGTTGATTACAACTGTTGCCTAGACATTCCAAACAAAGTAGAAGTACCCAAAATAGAACCACTAGATCTTAATAACATTAACTTGAATGATCTGCAAGTGACAAAACACAAACTGGACCAATACTCAGAAAGTTTGGATGAACTCATAAACAAACCGTTTGTTGAGAAAAATATTTCGTGGTTCACATATACTACGATCTCACTCATCGTTGCCTTGATATAACACCTGTTATAAGTGTAGAAATATTAAATTCAACAAATCGCCAGGAAAGCCTGTTCCAGACCAACCAAATGATGTTTTTATCAAAATTCATAAAATTCTGCCAAAAAGAAGACCCAAACTTGACACCGAAGCCTCTGAGGAAGTGGAAATCGAAAATTGACAATTTCATGGTTTAATGTATACCTTTATATTTTTATTTTTGTATTTTGCGTATTTTCCTTTTAATCTTGAAATCTCTGTATATATTGTATTGTCTATTTTATATTTTATGTATTTTGGTTTTTATTCTCAAAATTGTTGTTTATTAAACAGCAATTTTAATTAAGGGGGGAGTTGTTATATACGAAAAAACGCTTATGTTTAAGTAATGTTACGCAATGTCAAACATCAGATTACGATTTCCGTATTTTCATGAGAACGATGCTACGTTGCGTTTTTATAAAATAAACACATTAAGTAACACAAATATTATGTTACAGAAAAATAATGATTTCTGCACTTTCATGGGAGCGACGCTACATCGAATTCTCCATGAAAATAAACGCTGACGTTGATTTAACAAATTCTATAAATTCTTTGACTTTATGTAAAATAGTTAGTTACAATTATAATTTCAACCTATTACTTCTTTTTTATATAACATAAAACTGTGTAACTCAATAAAAATTGTTTTTAAAAAGTTTAACGTGAATTTGTGAATATAACATATATATATATATATATATATATATATATATATATATATATTGATTATATTATTATATATAAATATATTTGTTTATATATTAATATATTTTATTTATATAATTTATTGTATTACACCTATATATACGTATTTATACTTTTAATAATACAAATAAATCACTACAAATACTTACAATTATTTCCATATCTATATTTTTATCAATTATCATAACTATATATATATATATATATATATATATAATATATTAATATATTTTATTTATAAAATGTATAATAATATATATTATTTCATTACACCTATAGATACGTATTTATACTTTAAATAACACAATTAAATCAACGAATACTAAAATTTATATATATATATATATATATATATATATATATATATATTATAACACAATAGAATTAGCAAAGTAAGTTTCTTATCAAAGAAAAAACATAAATTTCAGAATATTTTAAGTTATATCAAAATATGTCAAGTTATCGTGGAACAGTTTCATTCCTACCACAAATGTATATATTTGTTAAAGTTCAATTTAATATAAAAATAATTATCTAACAAGTAACAAGTAATTTCTCTTTTACATATAATCTGAACTGATCTGTTAAAGGTTGTTAAAAGTGGCACGATCACACATACTCCCTGAGTGTAGGTAAATAGAAAGACACATAAATACCTGAGCCAAACAAGGTCCCATCAATTGAAATAAACGAATAATTTTTATAGGTAATTGGTGCTCCACTTTTAATAGAAATATAATTAACAAAAGGGAGAGTTAAACATTCAAAATTTCATACCACAATATAAGTAATAACACATTCTTGTCATGAATAAATCAAAACCTTACAAATGTTATAAAAAACAATATCAAAAAATAAATCAAATAAAGAACTCTAACAATTTGAAATTGTCGTTAATTATAAATGAAAAGACCAATTGTCATAAAAAACTGTACATATAATTATTTTTAACAGTGCGCGCAAATGAAAATGAATAATGTCATAACAATACGGAAATCGAGACCCTGACCTGATATACCTATTATTTATTTATTTTATAAAAACAATTGACATAGCAACGGACGTGACAACCAGTGTGAGAAAAACAATTTGAGGAGATTGATTTGAATTTTGAAAGAAAGCGGAGAGATAGAAATTTTGAGAACTTTAAAATAGAAATTAACAATAAAAAACTTTATAATATTGGAAAATTGTAACCAAAAGTTTTGAAAGAAACTTCTAGGTGATACCAGGAATGGAGATGCCGTCAAGAATGGAAATTGTAACTAAAAGTTTTGAAAGAAACTTCTAGGTGATACCAGGAATGGAGATGGCGTCAAGAACAATTCGTGGAATGTAATCATGGAATCTTCAGAATACACAGAATACCGATAAGTACCTATTTTCGTTATAATTTCTAAAACAACCATCCCATAAACATTTGAAAAACTTGAATTCACAAACTCGCGTGTGTCTGAACGTTTTCAAACGTAACAATAAAAACTTATTCAATTTAATCCTAGCATCATAAATAATAATTAGCTCACCTGTATAGTAGATAGTCACTTCAGAGATATCTTTGAACTCTTGATGATTTGAATTACACCAATCTTTCTTCATATAATAAACATCTAATAAAATTATTTCACTATGCATTCTTTTATTCTTAAAAATATTTTCATAAATCAGATTAATGTCAGGTTAGCTATCAAATCATCAAGTAATAATTTAGTCTAAGAATCGTATTGACATCATAATATAACTTTCTTTATTTGACTTATCACCTTGGAATGAGAAGGAATGTACGTATTCTTTTGTATTAAATTTGGGAATCATTCTGCTCTGTTTTAATTAGACAACCAGTAATACATTTCCAGTGACGTAACCTAATAAACTTAAAATTAAAATATTTCCCATAATATTACAACAACGTAGACAAATAAAATACTCTCTACACTACAATACATTATAATATTTATAACGATATTACTACCTAACATGAAAAAGGAAATAATAAAAACAATATACTTACCATTATCTATAATCATTTCCTATAAAATTTAAAATTTCCTTAAAAGGTAAATAATCAACAATTATTCTCTAATATTTTTATCCATCTTTTATATAGCCAATGACAAGCCGCAATATTGCGGCGCTCCAACTAGTTCACCCGTTTAAAGGGAACGTGAGCTGAGTTTAGACCGTCGTGAGACAGGTTAGTTTTACCCTACTGATGACTCGTCGTTGCGATAGTAATCCTGCTCAGCACGAGAGGAACCACAGGTTCGGACATTTGGTTGACGCACTTACTCGAGCGGGTAATGGTGCGAAGCTACCATTCGTGGGATTATGCCTGAACGCCTCTAAGGCCGTATTCTTTCTAGTCAAAGGTGGCAACGATATCTCTTGGTGTTCCGAGAGTCGAAAGGCTCAAAACAATGTGACTTTACTAGGCGATCGTAGTTTTGCTGCGGTCGTCGCACGAGCCCTATTTCTATTTGAGATCATCTGTCGTTGGTGGGATCGATCCTTGCTATGTCCGACACGATCTTCTAATAGACGAATATGGGTAACACAATTATTTCGATGTTGGAACTCGGAATTGTCTGTAGACGACTTACGTACCTGGCAGGGTGTTGTACCTGGTAGAGCAGTTTCCACGCTGCGATCTATTGAGACTCAGCCGTTAGCTTGGGGATTCGTCTTGTCGATTAGACGAGACCTCTTTTTATATATAAATAAATAAGTTTATGTATAAATAAGCCGTTTTTGGTTAGACAATTGTTTAACCGACAGCGGCTTTTTTATGGATATGAATATTCTAGACACATTTTTATTGTCCGTTTTGAACTGTATTGAAATGTATTCTTTCCCAGACACTTTTTTTAAATTTCTAATTCCCAAGTTACGGACGTTTTCGAAAAAAAAACTTACATAATTACTTACTTACCATTCCATTTATAGTCGTTTCCGTCAATCCTCGATGCCCAGCCAAGTTTCATAGGAGTCCATCCTCGATGCCCACCCAGCCATGCATTTTAAAAATCCCTCCTCGATGCGTAGCCAAACATTTTAAAAGTTCATCCTCGATACCCAGCCATGCATTTTAAAAGTACATCCTCGATTCCCAGCCAACGATTTGAAAAGTCCATCCTCGATGCCCAGCCATGCATTTTAAAAGTCTCTCCTCGATGCGTAGCCAAACATTTTAAAAGTCCATCCTCGATGCCCAGCCAAGCATTTTAAAAGTCCATCCTCGATGCCCAGCCATACATTTTAAAAGTCCATCCTCGATGGCCAGCCATGCATTTTAAAAGTCCATCCTCGATGCCCAGCCATGCATTTTAAAAGTCCATCCTCGATGCCCAGCCATGCATTTTAAAAGTCCATCCTCGATGCCCAGCCATGCATTTTAAAAGTCCATCCTCGATGCCCAGCCAAACACCGTAGAAGTCCATCATCGATGTCTATCTAATTTTTCGTAAAAGTCCATCTTTCATGTCTAAAATCCTCGATGTCTAGCCCAGACTTTTTTCAATAGCGAAATTACACTTCCTCGACACTTTTTCAGTACGTATCGTTTCCTCTTCCTAGACACTTGTTTAGCATATACCGTACTCTATTTCCAGACACTTTTTTAATATAAACCGTTATTATAGATTGTAAATTTCTTTATCTTGTTTGAGGCTTGCCGCATCTCTTGGAGGAGGTCTTGCAGGGCCCTGGCGAGTTCGTCCAGGTTAACCAGCATATTAAGTTCCCTGAACATGTTGTTGACTTCATTAAACTTGTTTAAATCGCTATTTGGGGTTGCGAGTTGGTTTGGAGTTTTCTTCGCCGGCGGAGGAGGGAGAAAATTTTGAGAGGTTGTAGGGGGGGGGAGTGTTTTTGGTAGGGAGACTTGGTAAATCTGTCTTATTGTTTGATTCGCTTAAATTGTCCGCGATTAGAAATTCATCGCTAAAAGACATTGTTTTAAGTTTGTCTTAGCGTTATGATGAATTTCTAGAAAAATCACTTTTCCGCACTTTCTAGCTATTGAGCTACACTTCCTTGACTTTTAGCAAAATATTCTTTATTCCTATTTATTAACATATAGTTTCGTTTAATATGGTAAAATTCCTGTTTCCGCTATTTATTAACACTTGGTGTTATTTAATTTATTTAATGGCGGATGCGCTTTGGCGAAGGCGCTAAATTCAGTTCGTTTGAATTTATTATCCTTCCTGCGTTCCTATTTAGAAGCACTTAGTGTCATTTAATTTATTTAATGGCGAAGGCGCTAAATTTGGTTGATCGAATTTATTATCCTTCCTGCGTTCACTATTTAGAAGCACTTAGTGTCATTCAAATCCTTTAATGACGAAGGCGTGCAATTTATTTTCTATTAAAATAAATTACTCCTATTCACTTCACTATTTATCCTCACTAAGTTTTGTTTAGAAATCCGTATTATTGCCTATTCCGTTTTAATTGATTATTTAAATCCTCACTTATTTTGTTTAAAAATGCGTGTTATTGATTCCTGATCCTTCACTTATTCATTATCACTTAGTTTTGTTTAAAAACTATTATTGATCCTATTCACTTCACAATTTATCCTCACTAAGTTTGTTTAAGAAATGCGTATTATTGCCTATCCTTATTTCCCGATTTATCCTCACTTAATTGTTTAAATTATAGCGTTTTATTGATTCCTGATCCTTTCACTTAGATTTTGTTTAAAAAACTGTTATTGTTCCTAATTGGCCGGCATGTACGTAATAAAATACACTTTCAAAAATTTATTAGACATGCGGTTCGCTTCCTTATTCTCTCATCCCCCCCATCCTCCCACCTCTGAACAAACGGTTCCTTTCCTGAATTAATAAGTAGATCGGTACCACGCCGGCCATAACCTGCAGAGCAGCAGTCGAAACCGTTCTATAGGCCGAGACAACCCTAATCAACCGTTTCTTCTGTACCCTTACTACCATGTCCCAATATTTGGCCTTTCCTACTGCCCTCATCCAAACTGGGGCCCCGTACAAAACGGTAGAAGTTACCACCCCTAGTAGCAGTCTCCTCTTTAACATGCCTGGTCCCCCCTATGTTTGGCATAATCCCTAACAATGCTGCCGTTTTAGCCTCAGTCTTCCTTGTTACCTGCTTTATGTGCTCAGTGAAGGTTCCCCTATCATCCAAAGTAATCCCCAAGTATTTCACCGTCCTACTCGGTTTCAACACCTGGTTTCCCAATTGGAAGCTGACATGCTCCCTTTTCCTTGGTCCCTTCAGTATCAAAACCTCTGTTTTCTCGACTGCCATCTCCAGCTTATACTTCCTCAGCCATCTGTACACTCTCTTCAGTGCCTTGTTCCCTTTTTAGGTCACGTTCCAATCGTAGTTTTCCTCCATTACCACCGCTAGATCATCAGCATATGCTATTGAGGTGCATTCTTCCCCCAGGTCCTGCATTAAGATGCTATTATACATGATGTTCCACAGTGTTGGACCGAGTACCGACCCCAGTGGAACACCAGTTGTGAGGTCCATGTGACTTCTCGCTTCCACTTCTAGCTCCCTGTCCGAGAGATATGACTTAACGACATTGACCAGATATGGGGATATCCTCATATGCTCGAGTGCCTCAATTATTTTATCCCAATTGGCGCAGTTGAAGCCATTTTTCACATCTATAAACAAGACCATCACCCATTTCTTCCCCGACCTCCCGACTACCTGAATTAACTTCTCCACCGTGTCCACTTCCAATCTACCTCTTCTAAAACCGTATTGACGGTCCGAGAGAGCTTTCCTCTGGTCCAGTTCCTCCTCCAGCCTGGCTTTTATTAGGCTTTCGAATATTTTCCCTACGGTGTTGAGCAGGCATATGGTTCTAAAGGCTGACGTCCGTCTGCCTGTTTTCCCGGTTTTGGAACTAGTACAGCTTGGATTGCCTCATTTCCCTCGGTAGTTGCTGTTCCCCGAGTATCTCGTTCATACCATTGAGTATAGCCCCCGGTTTTTTCCTGCATATGAGTTTGATCACCTCAGGCTTTACTCCGTCCGGTCCCGGCGCCCTTGTCGCCTTGATCTTCTCTCCTGTCTCCCCGATCTCTTGAAGGGAGAAACTTTTCGGCTCCTCGCAGGCTACTTTTGAGAAAACAGAGTTTTGCGTGTCAGGTAATAGTTTCTTGGCCACGTTGTATCTCTCCTCCCCAGTTATGTTGCAGGGTGCAAAAGTATCCAGGGTTCCGGTAACAATTTTGTACCCTTCCCCCCAAATGTATTCCTCCAATGCACTACATAGTTCATTCCAACAGTCCCTTTTGGCCTCCCTAATTTCTGTATTTAGGGTCTTTTTCGCAGCTTTGTACTTCTGTTCTTTTTTCTTCCCAATCCCTTTGATTGTCACTCAACCTGACCAGTCTCCTCCGGCTTTCAATACAACAGCTTCTCAGCTCCACCACCGTATCGTTCCACCAATATGGAAAACCCCTTCCCCCTGTTACATTTGGTAGTCGATGTTTTGGACATTCTGACTATTTCTCTATAAAGTTCATCGAAGATATCTGCCTGCTCATTTAGATTATCCGATATGTGGAACATAGAGCGACTTCCCAGTTTCCTGATTTTAACGGCTATCTCAAAAGTTATGTATTTATGATAGGTGAATATTTCTTCAGATAAAACGTCCCATTTGCCTACTTTTTTGCCATGCCACTTGTCGCAACCGTGATATTTATATGAGAGGTTGATTGTCCTTTCTTAAAGGTGGGCTTACTATTGTTTAAGATCGTCATGTATTTGGACGCAATCCACTCTGTCCACATACCCCCCCTTTCATCATTTTCTGGTGACCCCCAGCTCGCTGCCTTCGCATTGGCATCCCCCGCCATGATGCAGTCGTTATGCCTTTCTGCCTCCTCTGTTAGTTTCAGAAATTCGTCCGCGTACTCCTGTTTTTTCAGGTTTGGAGAGATGTAGAACGCTATCAACGTCCAACCTTGTAATTTAAGGGCGATAAAACCCTCCCCTTTAATTATTTTCCTAACGTTTATGTTCTTATTCCTGACAAACGTTGCTACATCCCTCCTGTTATCCTGAATCCACCCTGCTCTACTGGATATCTTTTTGTTAGGCCCCGGTACTATAATTAAGTCAGCATTTAATTCGTCCGCCTTTGCGATGGCTAGGTCATGTGCTTCTCTGGCTCTTTCCACATTCACCTGTAGCATGTTAATCCCTGTTGGATTTGTGATAACAGGCATTTTTTCTGCATTTCCCAAGGAGAGAGATTCCTTGTGTGCCTTTCCTTGTACATCCACCCAGTTCTATATATGTGTGAGTGATAAAAATATATATAAATAAAATCATTTAGCAGAAGGTACTCTATAAATGAATGAGATATCTCCAGGTGTAAAGTTAAAACTAATAATATTGGATAAAAAAGAGGCTGTGCTAAAATAGGACTGCATGTATATAAAATAAGGTAAAATAATACTGAGGGTAGAAAACAGGTGTAAAGATAAAATATGTGTATTTACAGAGTGTAGAATTGTATAGATAAAAGTATGGATTAAAAGGTTTGGTAATATTCTATGTAAAGGTAGAACATTACCAGATGTATATATAAAATTATTTTGGATACAGCTGTGTAGAAAGGAAGCTTTATAGAATTGAATCTGTTTGTACCTAAAATACATTAAAATAAGACTATCAATGCGCAGGACTATATGTAAATATGCAAGGTCCATTTCCCCTTCGCTGCTTTATAAAGGCGTGAAGATGCTTATTTTTTGCGTCCAAGGACCAGGTCCCTGTACTCTGGGCACTTCATTGAGTCCATCTTGTGACCGCCAACTCCTTCTGTAGGACATCCGTTGATCCCTTACCGCTATGCTTTATCAGGATATCTCCCAAATGGTTTTCGAAACTTTGTTGACCTTTATGCCTAATTTTTGTACATGAACTGCCGTTTTCATCTCCTTTACTACTTCTGCGAAAGGACGGCTCCCGACCTTCACAATGACAACCTCTCTATCGTTCCCCCTTCCAGCTGTTTGTGCCTTACTAATAATATTGTATGTTATACCCCCCTGCTTTCTCCCTATGAACTCCAGGGTATTCCTATATAATACCACATCCATGGTATCCATGATTAAAATATTTATGTCCCTGTCACCTCCCCCCTCTCCATTATTTTTCCTTGTATACTCTCCGCCAAACTGTATGCTTGCAGGTTACTGAAGCCCTACTCCACCCTGCCCACGTAATGATACCACTCCCTCTGCGTCTTTGAGGTTCTTATTGAATTTAGAATGTGGTCTATTTCCACCCTGCCAGAGATTCCGCCATTTCCACAATTTCCCCATTCTTCTCGCGAAGTCCAGCCACCAATGTAGATGGGACTCGCTCCGGGTCCAACATCACCACGCAGTCTTTCCTATCCAACGCATCTTCTCAGTTAGTGGAAACAAACTTAGTGCACCTGTACACCTTTTCATCCCAATCCACCCTTATTATTTTTTCCAGTTCTGTATACCCTCCCTTCTGCTCTATCTGTATTCCTATTGCTTCCATCCTCTCCTGTCTTTTCTGACTTTCCCATTTCTGTTTGCAATCTACACAGATAGGCTGGCTACCGCCCCCCGCACCCCCTCCGCTTGCCTTCTTATCCCCCTCCTTTCCTAACAATTTCAGAGTCTCTTGTATTATGTCAATTACTTCCCTATTTTCCCCGTCCTTATCCATGCTCACCTCCATGTTTGTTTTTCCTTCCTCCTCGTCCTTCCTGCCCTCCGGAGTAATTTCCACCCTCTTCCTTTTCCTATCTTGAGGTACGCTGTTTATTATTTTGGTTAACACGCATTCCTCATCCGAGGTCGAATTCTCCCCTCCCGGTGCATCCTCCTCCAGTCTTGTGAAGGATTCCCTGATATCCTCCCACTCCCAGCTCTCCATTCTTGCCATGGAGTTACTTTCCACACTACAACTCCTGTTGGTTTTTGTACGAGGTGTCCTACTTATTGATTTGCCTTTAAATACCAGAGGTTCATCCACTTTCCTATCCGCGTCTTCCTTCTTCTCCTTCTTTACCATCTCAGATGTTTTTTTTGTTTTTTGTTTGTCCATATTATGTCCCACGAGCTGGGTCGTTTTGAAGTCCAGTGGGGCAGTGCGCCCTTACTCCGCTAAGGCTGGATACTCTGGGAGGTCATCAGGTATCCCAGAGGCACCGTTTCTGACTGCGTTTCGTGCAGCAATTCATCCATGGTCACGGTGGCTAACAACGAGGATTATGGGTTCTTTTTTCGAGGTTTACTCCTCTAGGCTTTTTTCAAGGGTTGCCTCCGGACGCAGATTTGCCCAAGGGGAGGCCCGCATAGCTGCTTCCCCTATGCGTGACCGTGGAGGTGAACCAAATGTTCCAGGATGCGGGATGGGTTTTATCTATGGAAAGAAAGAAGAGAGAAGAAAAGAAAAGAAAGGAAGAAAGAAAGACAAAAAACTGAAAGAAAAGATATAGTAAGAAATATAGTTGGCATGGAAAAGAAGGAGAAGGAATATAGATCCGGGAAAGAAAAAATAGTGTCCTGTAGCAGCGGTGTTAGAAAAGAAAGGGAGGTTATAGAGTGAACAAAAAACGAAAAAATGACAAAAATGTAGGGTTAAGGATAGAAGGACATGACAGTCCTGTGGAAGGTGCTTCCCTCCCCCGGACTGATGGATGATCAGCTGGGACGGGGAGGGCGACCACGATGATTTTTTTCGGGTTTATTCCTCTATCCCCTTTGATCCGCGGGCGATTATTCAGAACGGGACGTTCCTATTCATCACCTATCCCCGAGTTTGGTCGGTCGTGCCTCCCTCACAGCTCTGAAAAGAGCACAGAAACCACGACCGACCTCTCCTCGTGGAGACACCCTATGAGCCATTGGGACGCGCCGTGTCGGGTAGGGCAACCCCCCCATTGATCCTAAAATCGCCTCTGTCTTACACACGTCAGTACGTTCTACTAATTTACTTCCTACTGCCCGGGTTGAGGTACTGGATTGCCGTGGAAACTATCAACAGGTTAGAGTTTTAATTGATAGCTGTAGTCAAGTTTCTTTAATTACTGATAAATGTGCCAGCAGATTGGGTCTGCCCAGATGTAACACTCCTATGCAAATAGGAGGAGTCGAAGATATTGGAACTTTCTCTAACAAGTCTCTAAGTTGTATTTTAAAACCTTTGAATAAGTCAACTCCCTTATTCAATTTGGATGCTCAAATAGTGTCAACAATCTGTAACAATATGCCCGTCCAATCATTTTCAGTCGATACATTTCCCTGTATTTCTAAGTTGGAATTGGCTGATAAGATGTTTAACATTTCATCTCCTATAGATATGTTACTGGAATCCGATATATTTGCAAAAATCTTTAAACCTGACAAAGTTCAAACAGCAAAAGGGGAACCGATTGCTGTTAACACTCAATTTGGTTGGATTTTGATGGGGAAAATAAATACCGCTAATAAACCATTAGTCTCACACTCTTTTCTTTCATCATGTCTTACATCCCTCGACAATACCCTTCAAAAATTTTGGGAACTTGAAAGTATTCCTCGGTCTTTACCTATTTCTGATGATGATAAAAAATGTGAAATGATATTCCAAAAAACTCATAAAAGAATATCTACGGGTCGTTTCAGTGTTACTCTTCCTTTCAAAACCGCGGATCCATTTTTTGGAGATACCAGAATATCTGCTCTAAAGAGATTGAAAAATATGGAAAACCGTCTTTTGAAAAATTCCCAGCTTTACAATGAATATAACAGCTTTATGAAAGATTATCTTTCCAATGGTCACATGGTTGAGACCTCTCCTACTTCTTCATTCGACAAAATCTATTATATCCCACATCATTACGTCATAAATCCTAATAGTGCTACAACCAAGCTTAGGGTTGTATTTGATGCTTCCTGCAAATCTCCTGCAGGTTTTTTGCTGAACGACACCCTTTCATAGGGCAAAAGTTGCAAAAGGATATAATCGAAATTTTATTGCGATTCCGACTTCATCCTTTTACTTTTATTGCTGATATTAAGCAAATGTATAGGCAAATATCAATATCGGAAGAGCACCAGAATTACCAAAGAATTCTTTGGCGCTTCGCTCCGGAAGATCCCGTCCAAGATTTTAAGCTTACTACTGTTACTTATGGAGTATCGTCCGCTCCTTTCCTGGCCCTTCGTACAATTCAGCAGTTAGTACAAGAGGAAAGGGAAAATTTTCCTCGAGCTGCAAAGTGTTTATCCTCTGATATCTATATTGACGATATTATCACAGGTGCCTCAACTCTCCAGGAAGCCAAACTTCTTCAATCAGAATTAATTTCGATGCTGGAAAGAGGAGGTTTTCTTCTTCGAAAATGGGCATGTAATAATCCCCAGTTAATGCAGTGTCTCCCTGCTGAGGTTTGCCAACAGTCCTTGTCTTCTTTTGATTCCCATGACCTTGTGGTAAAAGTTTTAGGATTGCGGTGGAATAACTCCTTAGATGTTTTCTCTTATGATATTCAACCCCTTGACAGATTCTGTTCTAAACGTATAATACTCTCAGAAGTTGCTCGAATGTATGACCCCCTTGGGTTCTTAGCTCCACTTTCATTCCTAGCTAAACATCTCTTACAACGACTTTGGAGTTTGGGTTTAGATTGGGATCAAATACCCCCTTCGGACATAGTCGACAAATGGAATCAGTATAAAACTGAACTTCCGCTCCTCTCACATATTAATATTCCTCGCTGCTTACCTAATAAATATATTTCTTGTGAACTGCATGGCTTTGCAGATAGTTCAGAGAAAGGGTACTCCAGTGTAATATATTTTAAATTTACTTCAGAGAATAACGCTTCCAAAATCTGCCTAATTGCCGCTAAATCTAGAGTGGCCCCACTTAAAACTCTTTCAATTCCCCGACTAGAACTGTGTGCAGCTGTTCTACTCTCCAATTTAATAGAATTTGTCCTTAACGCATTCCGAGACAACCTCCAAATTAGTGAAATTTTTGCTTGGTCTGATTCAATGGTAACCCTATCATGGATTAAATCACCCGCTTCCCGCTGGAAAACTTTCGTCGGTCATCGTGTAGCTCACATACAAGAAAGGGTTCCCCCTGACCGTTGGCATTTTGTTGAAAGCTCCGATAATCCAGCCGATTGTGCCTCTCGTGGTCTTATCCCCAGTCAAATTCTTAATCATCCGTTGTGGTTTGAGGGGCCTCCTTGGTTAATGTCTCCAAAGCCCCTATGGTCCAATCCTAAATTTTCTCCAGTTTCCTGTCCGGAAGAAAAACCCTCAGTTCTTGTAACACTTATGTCTTTGGACACATTAGATCTTCTATTGGACAAATACTCATCCTTGAGTAAAATTCAACGAATTATTGCTTATGCGCTACGCTTTGTAGCAAATTTAAGAAATCCTCAAAATAAATCATTGGATTATTTCACTGACTCAGAACTCCACAAAGCTTTAATGGTTCTCACAAAACGAGTGCAACATATTTGTTTCGCACAAGAAATTGAAAATTTGGAAGCAGGCACCACCTTATCAAAACCTTTTAGAAAGTTGAGTCTTTTTCTGGACAGCGGGGGTGTTTTGAGGGTGGGGGGACGCTTGAAGTTCTCAGGATTGTCTTATGATACAAAATTTCCAGCAATTCTACCCCGTCAACATCGTTTGACAGATTTAATAATTGAGTCCGTTCATAAAACATATTTTCATCCAGGTTTACAGCACTTACATTTCCTAATTGCTCAGAATTTTTGGATTCTCTCTTCCAAACGTGCAATTCGGAGTGTGTTGAGCCGCTGTATTCGATGCTTTAAACTGAAACCTGTGGCCCACGAACCTTTCATGGGAAACTTACCTCCTACCCGCGTCAACCAAATTAAACCATTTTCTTGTGTAGGCACTGATTATGGAGGTCCCTTCTTAGTCACTCCCCTTAAAGGACGTGGAATTAAGTCACAAAAGGCCTATATTTGTATTTTTGTGTGTTTCGCCACAAAAGCCGTACACTTGGAGTTAGTATCAAGTCTCTCTTCGGATGCGTTTATTGCTGCTTTGCGTCGGTTTGTTGCCCGTCGAGGCAGATGCACCCATATTTTTTGTGATAATGCAACCAACTTTGTAGGGGCTTCTCGCATTCTTCATGAATATATGCAAAAGGCTTGTGGATCAGAAAAAATAAAATTTTTATTTTCTCCTCCGTCCGGTCCCCATTTTAACGGTCTTAGTGAAGCGGGAATAAAGTCTGTTAAAACTCATATTTTTCGAGTTGTTGGCTCTCAAGTTTTAACTTTTGAAGAGTTTTACACCCTATTAGCTCAGATTGAAGCTATTCTCAATTCCAGGCCGCTCTATTCTTCAAGTTCAGACCCCAATGATTTATCCGTGATAACCCCAAGTCATTTTCTTATGTTAGAGCCGCCAACGGCAGTTGCCGATCCAGATCTTTCCCATTTAAATATGAACCAGTTGGATCGATGGCAGCTTATACAAAGACTACAGCAAGATGTGTGGAAACGGTGGCATAGTGAATATTTAAATACACTCCAACAGCGAAATAAATGGCTAAATCAACAAATTCCACTCAAACTTAACGACCTAGTTATTATTAAAGATAACAATGTCCCATCTTTAAATTGGAAATTGGGAAGAATTGTGAAGTTATTTCCGGGTTCGGATGGTATTGCAAGAGTTGCTAATGTCAGAACCACTCAGGGTCTTCTTCAAAGACCAACGGTAAAGTTATGTCCTTTACCAACATGTTCTAAATAAGTTAGTTAAAATACTATGTATTTTGGTGGGGGGTATGTTAAGTATTCATTAATTTTATTTTAATTGGTTATGATATATAGGTAATATGTAAGGTTATTTAATAATAAAATTTAAATGTTTAAATCTCAAGCAAGTCGTCGGTGGTATTTTTATATCTAGCGGACACACGGTATATACACATTATGTTTAATTTAAAAAAACCCAGTTCTCAAAACCAGAAGCAGAACAGTTGTCGAAGTGAACAGTTCAAAGTAGTGTATTTACCGCGCTAGTGCCAAAAACCTTAATAAAACCCATTGAACCCCTGATACAGTCCATTATATCACTTCGAAGAAGGGTTGCAACCCCGTAGAAGATCGTCCGGGACCTTCAGGTAAGAATACCAGTTTTGGGCGATTTGCTTGTATAATACTTTTTACATATAATTTGTAACCTTTCATATGTAACGAAAAACATTTTCATTCTCCGAAACACAGTGGACACCGTCCTTTACGCGCTAATCACTCTTAGTAGTGCTTGTCTTTGCATTGACTCTAACACACCTTTGTATTTTTTCCTTTCAAGGATTGTGCTCCATGTTGAAGCCCTATACAGAATTGATAAGTGTACCACCCCCAGCAGCATCCTTCTTTTCTCGTAGCTAGGTCCATTAATGTTGGGCATCAGCTTATTGAGCGCCGTGATCCTACTAGTGACCTTCGCTCTTACGGACTCAATGTGCTTAGCAAACGTAAGATGTTTTATCGAGCCCACTGGGATGATGTTTTCTCCCTTGTACGAAAACTTAATATATTTTTTATTGCCCGCTCCCTTCAGTATTACCGCTTAGGTCTTCTGCTACGCGATTTCTAGTTCGTTATTTCTAATCCATCTGCCAACTCTTTTTAGTGTCCTATAGCCTGCATTCGTGACTTCCCATGTACTGTTTGCCTTAATGTTTGTGACTAGATCGTCAGCGAAGGCCAGGCTCCTCGTGCCTCTACCTAGATCTAAATTCAAGACGTTGTTGTATAGTACATTCCACAGTGTAGGCCTTAGAACCGAGCCCTGTGGAACTCCAGCTGTTATAGACATGTTATACCCCTTGTCGATGATGATCATCCTTGACTTGAGGTAGTCTGCAATTATATTACCAAGGTATTATGTGCCGATCTTATGTAGCGCGTTTATTATCCGCCGCCAGCTAGCCGTATTAAATGCATTTCTAATATCTATCGAGACTACCGCAGCGTACTTAGCGCTTGTACGACGAGTTCTATCTCTGATCCAGTTTGTTGATTGGATGGCAGATCGTTCTTTGCGGAATCCGAACTGGAACTCAGATAACGCTCCGCTTCCCTCGAGTTCTTTTTCTAAGCGGCCTTTAATTATTTTTTCGAGTAATTTGCTAATGCTGTTGAGCAGACGTATCGGCCTATATGATGATGGCTCATCCATTGGTTTTCCCTGCTTCAGGATTAAGACTAGCTTTGCTACCTTTTGCTCGACGGGGAACTCCTGTTTGGCTAGTAGCTCGTTTAGCATCCCTAAAATGATCGAGGGGATTTCTTTGACCACTATTGTCAAGATATCCTGAGTTATTGCGTCTGGCCCGGGTGCTTTTTTGTCTTTTAAGGCGTTTGCCGCCTCTTCCAGCTCAGATTGACTAATGGAGGTACGTCAGGAACTATTCTCGTATGAAACATTAATAGTGGAGAATAGCAATTTCGCTGCTTTTTGTTTAATTTCCGAAGGGATTTCATAGGGGCTCTGTATTCTCAGTCCCTTTACTGCGATCTTGTATCCCTCTCCCCAAATGTCTTGATCAAGTTCGTTGATGATGCCTCTCCATATCTCTTTCTTGCTGGTGTTTATTAGTGTGGTGGCGATGTACATTTTACTAACAATTTTACCATTACCATTTCGTTTGCAGGATCGCCATGTGGTGGTTACTTAGTAAGTGCCCCTCGTATAGACTACTTTAACCATAAAACCATTTATCTTTGAGAAACACCTCTTAGCCATTTCTTTTAGGGTTGAATAAATAACATCGTTTAAAACTCACTGGGATAAAATATAATTAAGAATTACTAACACAAATTATAGATACACAATATATACATTTGTACTATTCAAAATAATAATAATGAATCATCCTGAAATTGTCAACACTTTCTATTTATAAGAAGTATGCGATCTAATGAGTCAGTGGCCCGTATTCTTGACCTTCCTGATTCATGTGAATGTGTTATTTATATTTTTACAGCGGACGTGCTTTTGGTATGTTTACCTGGCCTTAATAGATCGATGCCCGCTAACCACATTGAAATTATTATTCACACAAATTGAATTTCTTTTTCTTTTGATAATGGCTTCTTGGATAATGTCTGTTTTTGGGATCCTCACATCATCCCCTCTTGGAAGAGAAAAATTATCGTTGATAAGATTTCGATACTACATATAACGTTAACAGTTCTCACTAATTGTTTTGTTTATTAAACATTACTTGTTTGTTTATGATCACACTTCACTTTTATTTACAAATGTTTTCGTTATAGTATTTATACAATCGATTTTTATGAACGATCTGTTTTATATTGTTTTCAAATGTAATCTCGCAATTTACGCCTTTTACTTCCGTTATTTTAAACGGACCTAAATAATGTGGATCAAACTTATTTCGTTCCTCATTTCTTAGAATAACTAATTCACCTACTCTAAAGTTTACAGGTGAAGATTCCTTTTCACTATTATTTACTCTAATTATCTTTTTTTTTATTAAAAACTGTTTGGCTCCTTCATTTGCGTATTGTAACTTATATACCAGCTCTTTATCGTATCTTTCAAGATTGTAATACGCTTCTAATTAATTAATTAATTAAAAAATGTCTTTATTTACAATAATTTTTCAGTAACATTTACAAAGATAGTATGAAAACAAATACAGTAAGGCCGATGTTCTGGCATTCCTTACTATCCTTGTGTACCCATGTTGGTAGGTATATGGTTCCTTGCTGTTTGCATTACCCATTTATTTATTTGTTATAACTCACTTTGTCCCGCATATACAAGTATGACGCCCCAGACGTTTCGACTGTTTTGTCCTTGAAAAGCGGCTGAAAAACAGGGTTTCAAAAGCGAACTGAGAGTTAGTTTATGCGGAATAGCAACATGGCAGGCGTTATATATAGTTTATTATATGTTTTTACAGAGGACAATTTATGTTTTGAATAAGGGGTAAGGTACTCCCTTATTTCGAAGTATTTGGTTATTGGGAACAACTTACTATGTGTATAAATTACCATGCAGAAGCCTACACCCACTATCAAGAGTGTCTTCTGCGCGGCTAGCGGCTCTGAGAGTGTTACGAAAATTTTCAGGGACACTGTATTTGTAAAAGTTTGAGGATATTTTAGTTATAAAGTCCTTGATAATAGCCAAGTCTGCTTGTTCATGTAACCAAGAAGTTCTGGGAAGTCTTGAGTAAACTGTTGTGTGTTTAATTGCCATGCGGAGACACTTATTCTGTACCACTTGCAGTGTGTGGAAATTGTGTTTTGTTGCTGTATAATATACAGGTGCAGCGTATGTGAGAATTGGCCGTATTATGTATATTGTGATTTTGTTTGTGGAAGACAGACAACTATTCTTACAAATTAACGGGTAAAGTTTGCAACTTTCGCCTTAGAAATCTGTTGTGCAATATGCGCATTAGCATTGGTAGTGCCATGCACAGTATAGCCCAGGTATTTTAGTGTATTACTGGGAGTAATATACTGCCCATCAATACACAGCTGAAGTTGCAACGAGTTTTTCCTTGTTCTCCTCCTGAGTAACAAGTATTCTGTTTTGGCGGTGTTAATTATAAGTTTGTGGTCTCTCATGTACGGTAATATGTGTGAGTTAATATGTGTTTGGACATTGTGTAGAGCAGTTTCTGATGTTGTAGCTGATGATACGAAACAGGTGTCGTCCGCATGTTAGGATTTGAGGGGAGGTGGGAAGATCGTGGGTAAATAAAGAATATAACAAAGGCGATAAGACTGATCCTTGGGGCACACCGGCTTGAATCCGGAATGGGCCCACCAGGCCATCATTCACTTTAGAATAGAATTGTCTATTTGAGATGTACGAATTTATAATTTTTATTAAGTAATCAGGAACTTTTAATTTAATAAGTTTATACAACAACCCCTCGTGCCATACAGAATTAAAGGTTTTATGTATATCAACAGTGACCATAACAGCTTTTTCTTTAGCAAAAAAGCCTTCTCTAATAAAGTTGAACACACGAATAATTTGTGCTACCGTACTGTGTCCACCTCTGAATCCGTACTGCTCGAGAGGTATTATATTATTTTTGTCTACAAATGTTTGTATTCTATTCAGAATGATTTTGTCCATCACCTTTGCTATATTATTTAACAAGGAAATGTGTCTGTAACTATCCACATAGCAATGCTGTTTATTAGATTTGACGATGGGAATGACATTGGCTGTTTTGAGCATATCTGGATAATTTCCGGTCTTAATAATGAAATTTGCTATGTACGTAAGTTGTACTATAGCTTTTTTAGGAAGATTCTTGAGTAGGATGTTAGGTATGCCATCCTTCCAGGGCGCTGTTTTATTTTTAAGCGTAATGATAGTATTGTATATTTCCTCAGTTGTGGCTAAATTTTTTGTGTGTAAGGTGTGTGTGTGTTATGTAAATGATTTTCAACTAAATGAATAATATTAGTGTGATGAACTTTATTTGCTGTGTTGTTTGTAAAGTTGTTTTGAAAATACTTTCCAAAGGCTTCTGCGATATCTGATTTTTGTGTCAGTGTTTTACCGTTAGCAATTATTTTTGAAATTTCCTGCCTATTTCCTCGCAAATTTCTGGTAACTCGCCATAGAGAGTTATCACTGGGTGATAACGTTTCTAAAAACGTTTTCCATGTGAAATTTCTATATTCTTTTATTAAGATATTGATGGTGTTGTGGTAGTATTTTAATATTTGTCTGTCACTGTCATCTCTGGTAACTTGCCATCTGCGGAGAATTTTGTTTTTGTCTTTTATTATATTTAATATGTACTCGGGAAGGTTGTTGAAAATTTGGGGTTTAGGTTTCAAGGTGGTGATTTTGTTTCTGGCAGTAATTATAATATCTTGTAAGTTTTGTATTATATTTGTTAAGTGTTCTGTATCTTTAATTTTGTATGTAATTGTCATGTGATCATTTATGTATTTTCTATATTGTGTCCAATTGGCTGTTGTGTAATCGTGTCTTATTGTAGGATTGGGGTGGATTGTGTGTGTCATTTTTAGTTCAAGGAGGATAAGATCATGGTCGGAATTGAGGTCTGGGATGGTTTTTAATTTAGTGATTGTGTTTATGTTGCGTCCAATAGCAATGTCTATGGTACTGGGGGAGTAATTGTTGAAAGGGAAGTGGGTGGGATCGTCTGTGCTGAAAATATTACATTCTGAATTATCGCAGAACTTTTGCAGAGTATTTCCATTTTTGTTTGGGTATTTAGCATAAGAATCCCATAATGGATGTTTGCAATTTAAATCGCCCACTATGAGAACCCTATTATTTGTTTTCACGATATTAAAAAAATCTAATTCTGTTAGTTTAGTGTGGGGGTGGCTGTAGGTCCCAACTCGTTTAATTTTATTGTCGATTAACAGTGAGATATGCTCAATTGATGAATTATTCGGTTGCAGGAGCTGAAAGTTTATGTCTTTTTTTATTAATACTGCGATACCGCCTCCATCGATATTTGCGGGGCGGTCTTCTCTAATAAGACTATAACTGGGGTTTCTAAAGTTTATGGATTTATTGGGTTTAAGGAATGTCTCAATAAGAAAGAATATGTCTGGTTTGTGAGCATCGAGAAAATGGCGAAGAAGGTGGAGCTTGTTAGTTACTCCATGTACATTACAGAAAATTATTTTTAGAAAATTTCGTTTTTGAATTCCTATTTTTCCACCTACCTGTCTAGATGTCATACTTGTCTATGCTTTGAACAAAATTGTTATATATCGTAAATTTTTCAAGCTTATTCTTCGCTATGTTCATTCCGCGAAGTAAGTCAGTCACTGCCCTGGTGAGTTCATCCAGGTTGACAATGGTGTTCAGTTCACTAAATAAGTTATTTAGATTGGAAAACTTGGTGACGTCATCTCATTGAGGGTTGGCTTCGTATCTTGTGTGTGTCTGAGGTATGTTTTCTTGCCGCGACGATCGGGTTGCCGGCTTTGGTGGGAGGCTCGGGAATTCATCTATATCAGCGTGCGAGTTTTTGTTATTATTCCACGGGTTGGTTGTTGGAAGTGGGGCTGGTATGAATCTTCTTGGTTCAGCTTTTTGATTTTGACTAGTTGTACTTCTTTGTTGCAGCCACTCGCATCTCTTTATATACTCCGGACAGATCTCGGCGTTAGCGGGGTGTTGTAATACTTCTTGATTCTCGTGTAATATTTCTTAATTCTTTCCCATGTTTGTGTTTGTTCTTATGATGACCACCGACCGGTATTATCCTGGTAAATGTAATCGAGTCGGAACTAATCCCTATCCACCACCAGTGTAATGGGATCGGTAATCCTTCGGGTTGCCTTTTTTCCTGTTGGTAGCGACCGGAAGGTCCTACTGTACTCTCCTATCCAAAGAACAAAATCGTAGCAGCGTGCTGCCACCAGTGCCTTGCGGCACAAAATGCGGGATTACCTCGGGGGAGGGGCGGTTCCTGGCTTGAGAGATCAAGGTCGTCGTGGGGCCCTTGGGCTTATACAGTGTGCCATGCCCGAGTTCGTAGTGCGGGTCGAGTCGGCCCGTCCTATTTGGCTGGTACGGGAGAGGTGAGGGTTGAGGTTAAGGAAATAAACTGAAAGGTTAAATATGTACAAGCATATATTACAAAAGAAATATTAAAACCATATACGAAAGTTTTGGCAATCGAATAAATATAATATACACGGCTTTCTCCTGATTTTTTCTTGGATAGTCTACGTGATATAAAATGCATATAGTTTATTTTTCTCAATTGACCGAACTGTACAATCATTTAGGACTGTCAATTGACTTCATTGTTTAAGACTATTGCCTGTTTTTTAAATTTCTAGTTGGTGACTAAAATGTAACTTATGTGTTCACCTTGTAGTTATTGAAATTAAATTTTTTTAAACATATTTTGAGTTGACCTTGCAACGGTGCAAATTTTTTTTTAAATTGATTACCTACAATGACCTTGCATTTGTCGATGTGTTATGAGTAGTAACGTAATTAATGAAATTTTTTTCTTGTTCATTTTTCTAAGTCGACAATAACACAATATATTTATTGTATGAATTATGAAATAATGACTTAATCTGTGTTTTTTTTTAATCTGGATTACCTATTTTATACCTTAGAACTTATTGTTATTTGTTGTATATGTATATCTATGTGTATTAATTTATCTTAGGGTTTATCTACTCTTAAAACGAAATGCGACTCTAGTGTGACCTCGGTATGTGTGAACCAACTGAGTGATTAAGCGTATCTATTTGTTGTATGTTTATGGGATATTTTCGCCTGATTTTGTATGATATATGATAGTGTTTGGTCAGTTTCGTCTTGTTCCTGTATAATTGTGAAGCTTGTGCCCATGTCATATTAATGTAGCTGGGTGCGCTCGGAATCCGATTTCTTATCCTGTCTGATCTTCGAATTTCCGGTGGGGGTATTAGTGACACTGGGAGCCTTCCGCTCGGTTTATCTTTTTGTTGTTTTGTTTGGGTTAGTGTCTTTTTCCTGGTTGGTTGTGTTATTTTCTCCGTTGACCATAGTGGTAATGCTGCTAATTTCCCTGTGTTTATGTCGTCGGTGGTCTCTTCTTGTGGTTCTTCCTGTTCGTATGCTGTGACTTCCTTATTCTGAGTCGTTGTCGTCTCTATAATCTCGTGTTGATCATCGTTCAGTTTGCCATAATATATTTTTAATCTATTAATGTGGAAAACTTGTACTTTTTCCCCTTTATTTGACGCGATTTGGTAGGTGACTGGTCCTACTTTGTTTTTTATTTCGAATGGTCCTGTCCATCGGTTTTGAAGTTTTTTGGATATTCCTGGTGTGTTACTTATGACTAGTAAGTAAACTAGGTTTCCTGGTTTAAACTCTTAGGGTAGTTTTTTCATTGTATCTATTTATCCTTTCGTCTTTTGCCTTTTCGGTGTTCTCTAGTACTCTTGTGTATATTTGGTCTCGTCTCGTCTCTAGCTCTGACACGTAGTTATCGTCTGAGTTGTATTTCAGTCTTCTTGGCTTGATAAAATTGTCGAACGGTAGTGCTTGATCTTTCCCATGTAGTAGGAAGTACGGGCTGTATCCTGTTGATGTGTGTATGCCATTAGTACATATGGTATCCAATTGTCCCAATCTCGTTGATTTGGGGCTATGTAATGTGCTAACATATCTTTTAGTACTCTGTGTAGTCTTTCTATTTGCCCATTGGAGGTTGGTGCGTAGCTCGCTGTGTGTATTCTTTTTATGTTTAGTAGTTTGCATGTCTCCCTCATTAGTTCTGACATACAGTTTGTTCCTCTGTCTGTTAACAATTTCTGGGGTGTTCTGTGCCTGCATATTATTTGTTCTACAAAAGCTCTTGCCACTGTATCTGCTTTCTGATCCGGTATCGGAATTGCTTCGCAGTATTTAGTAAAATGATCTTGAAATGTTAGCAGGTACTTGTTTCCTTTGTTTGACGTGGGTAGTGGGCCTACTATGTGCATTGACGTTATTTCCCAAGGCTCTGTGACCTTTGTGAATCTTTGTAGTGGTGCCTTTCTAAAGTGTGGTGAGGTCTTTCGTCTGTTGCATGCGTCGCAGCGTTTACAGTAGTTTATTATATCCGTTCTCATCGTTGGCCAGAAGCAACGTCTTTTTATTGCCAATAGCGTCTTTTGTTGTCCTTGGTGACAATGAATGGGTGAGTCGTGAAAGTTTTCTATAACTTTGGTGATATATTTTCTAGGTATTACTAGTTGGGCCCGATTGTCTTCTTGATCTTGTCTGTATAGGAGCCCTTCTTTGTCGATGTAATATTTTTGCTTTGTTTCATCCTCTTTGTTTAGTTGTTGTAATGTGCTGTTGCAGAAATCGTCGCATTTTTGCTCTTTTTTCAGTAATTCTTTGTCCCAGAGCGGTTCCCATTCTTCATCTACCTCGATTGTTTGGATTTTTCCTGTGTCTTTGGTTGGGATCGGTTTTAGTATGCTTACTTTGGTGGTTGACCCGTAAAATGTGAATTGTATCATCTTTGTGATTTCGTCCCAGCTTAGTCCTGGAATTGGTTCTTGGCTGGTTATGAAGGTTATGCCTTTTTCCGCGTTCTCTTCGCATTGTTTTTTTAACTTTTCGATAATATTCCACATTATTTCGTATGATGTTTCTTCTTTGACTGATGTTCTATTTAACGCTACGTAGAATTTCGTGTCTAATGTGTCCCATTCTTTGACCGATTCTATTTGTTCTTGTGAGATATCCGGTAGAGTGTATATCTTTTCTATCCTCTTTATTAGTGGTTCCTGATTGGGTCTGTTCTTTGCTATTAGGAGGACTATTGATTCTTCGTCTTCGAGGGCATCTAGGTCTCCTTCTTTCCTGCTTATTTTGTCCTTCCCTGGTAGGTCGTTTTCCGCAATATATTGTAAGTAGTCTTCGTATGTGGTTTCTATGTAGTTGCATGTTTTGTCGTACATTCTGCTCAGTGCATCCGCGTTTCCGTGTCTTCTTCCCATTCTGTGTATTACTTCGAAGTCGTATTCGGCCAGTGTTAAGGCCCATCGTGTTAGCCTAGAGTTTGGGTCTTTTAAGGTCAGTACCCATTTTAGTGCTCTATGGTCTGTTATTATGGTGAATTTTGTTCCGTAAATGTAACATCTGAAGGTTTTAATTCCAAAAATAACGCCTAGCAATTCTTTTTTTGTAGTTGAGTAGTTGGTTTCTGCTTTGTTCAGTGTTCTGCTCGCATATACTATTGATCTTTTTCTGCCATCCCTTATTTGACTCAGTATTGCTCCTACGCCTATGTTTGATACGTCTGTTGATAGTAGGAAGGGTTTGGTGAAATCGGGGAATATTAGTACTTTATCTGAGGTCAGTGATGTTTTTAATTGGTTCATTGCCGTTATTACGTCTTCCGAGATTTTAAACGGTGCATCATTTTTTGTTAAGTTTACTAATGGTGCTGCTATTTCTGTTATATTTGGTATGAAGCGTCTGTACCAGTTTACTAAACCTAGAAATCCTCTTACTCCTGTTACATTCTTTGGTAGGGGGTATTTGTGCACCGCCTCCAGTTTTTGTGGATCTGGAGCTATTCCCTCTTGTGAGATAATGTGTCCTAGATATTTTACTTTCTCTAGCATGAATTTGCATTTTTTCGGTTTTAGTTCGGTTCGGTTTTAGTTCTGATAGTCTTTCGAATACCTCCTCTAATTTCTCTAAATGATCCCTGCTTCCCGTGTAATTAAATATCATCTAGATATACCATACATTTTATTCCTGTTAACCCTCTTAAGGTGGCATTCATGAATCTCTGGAACGTTGATGGTGCGTTTACTAATCCGAACGGCATTTTGGTGTATTCGTAGTGACCTTGGTATGTGCTGAATCTTGTTAACGGGATGTCTTCTTCTTTCATGTCTACTTGGTGGTATGCTTTAGCTACGACGATTACTGAAAATAACGTTTCGCCTCCCGCTTTGTATCCTTGAAGTAGGTCTAATACGTTTGGTAGCGGGTAGTACTCTTTCTTGGTTACCGCGTTCAGTGCTCTGTAATCTATACACATTCTGACTTCTTCTCCTTCCGGGATCTGCTTTACTACTAAGACTACCGGTGCTGACCATGGGCTGGAGGATGTTCTGATTACCTTGGATGCTAGTAGCCTATCGATTTCTTTTTGCAGTGTCTCTCGTTGATGGTAAGGTATCCTATATAGAGCCTTGCATATTGGTTGAGAGCCTGGTTCCAGAGTTATGTGGTGTTTGACTTTTGTGGTGCTAGTCAGAGTTTCGTCGTCATCCGTAAATAGATGGTGGTACTTTTGTATTAGCTTGACTAGTTCTTCTTACCTTAGTGTGTCAATGTGGTTTAATTCGAAGTTATTTCGGATCCAGTCGTCTGTTTTAATGTCGAATTTTCCGATTGTGCCCTGTATATTAGTTTTTAGTCGTTTCTTTTCTGAGCATTCGTAGGCTTTCCCTATCTTAGTGCCTTTTGTGAGATTGATTTCCTGCGCCGATGTATTGATTATTCTTACGGGAATTTGTCTTTGGTTTTTTGATATACTGTTGGCCAATCTGATTGTATGTTGTCCGTTTTCATGGGTTTCGCATACGACTGTATTTCCTTTTATATTATGTCTCAGGGTCCCGATTGTGTGAACCTCAGTTAGCGCTGGTATTGTCAAACTATCCTCTGTGTATATATCTGTGCAGGTCCTTGTGCATTCTGTTTCTTCTCTGCTATTCCTGATATCTTCGGTTGTTTCATTTCTTCCGTTTTCCTCCTTTTGTTCTGTGTCTGTGCGCCCTTTTTCGTCGATTATGGGTTGCTCGTGTGTCTGTGATACTTCTCTGCTCCAATTCATTTCTCTGGAGTTCCTTTGTCCGCTGTATTCCCCGTAGTTATTTTGTTGAGTTGTGATTCTTCTTTCTTGATTCCCTTGCTTCGTATTCCATTGTTTGTTTTCCTCATTGCACCTTTTCTTCCTGCAGTCCTTGACCCAGTGGCCTTGTTTTCCGCAGTAGTGACATACATTTATATCTGTTGTTGATTCCTTGGTTACTTTGTTTCTGCAGTATGCTGCCCAGTGTCCCTGTTTTCTACAGATTTGACATTTTCTTTCTATTTTTGCTTCTTACGCTTCTCTCATTCTGCAGTTTGATGTCCAGTGGCCCCGTCTGCCACAGTACATACATTTTGCGCTATGTCTACATTCCTCCGTTTCATGTCCCGTTTTCCCACATGCTGTGCAAATCCGTTGCTCATTCGTAAAAGCGACTCTGTGGCCGTTGTTCCTTCCGCTCGCCATTGTGGCTGCCGTTTCTTGGCAGTTTACTATCTCCTCTGCTTCTTCTAATGTGAGGTCATCTTTATGTAGTATGTAAAATCCTACTTCTCTGAGAAGATCCTTTCTTAGCCCAACTTTGAATTGATTCAATAGTACCGCATTGTGTTTCCTTTGGATGTTTGGTATCTGTTCTCTGTTCGTTCCTTTTATGTCTTCCTCCAATATTTTGTTCCCTATTAGTCGTAGTCTTGTGCAGAAAGCTGCTACGTCTTCGTCGTGCCTCTGGTAGCATTGGACTAGCTGCATCCACCAGTCAGCGATCGATTTCCTTGGGACGAATTTCCTCAGTATTTTTTCCTTAAATTCGGCATATGCTGCTGCGTCTAATCTTGGGTCGGCTTTGAAGAAATCGTGGGCTGCGCCCGCTAGTTTGAATTTCAGTAGTGTCAGTGTTTCTGTTTCTGACCATCCGTCAAGTTTGGTTAGGTTAGGTTAGGGTTAGTTCCAACTTTTCTATATATCTGGCTGCATCTTTACCTGTAAACTCTGTTAGAGTTGAGGCGATCACCCCTAGTGGTGGTGCCTGTGGTATTCTTAGTGCTGCTGGCATATTACTCGAATCCCCTGTGGACTCTGACGGCATTTTGTTTTATTTCCTAGCGTCTCTTATCTATATTATTTACCACAATCTAAATTACTTAGGTGCCTGAAATGGATAGTTTAGAAAAAAAAAGGATAATTTCAGGACTTCTCCTCTTGTAACCCCCTGCCGTACGGACTCAGTATCTGGAACACCGCTGTCACCAGTGTAATACTTCTTGATTGGATCGGTATTATCCATATTATTACATTCCTATGATGAAGCAGTAATCAACTCAGCCGGTGTTGCTGAGTAGGATTTTTTTTCGACCTTCACTGGTCTAGATCCAGTGTGTCTTGCTACATGTTGAGCAGGGTGTGATTTTTCATCACGCACACTGATCATGATCTAGTGGAAGCTATGTGTTGCGCAATTACTAGACCCAGTCTCCGTGTCACTCTGTGTTGACTAAAGTATTTCACCTTACGCCGTTTGGCATGTTCGCCTTGTAGTTATTGCTGTCACCAGTATAATAAATGGATCGGTATTATCCATATTATTACGGTGAAGCAATGATCAACTCAGCCAGTGTTGCTGAGTAGGATTGTTTTTCGACCTTCTCTGGTCTAGATCCAGTGTGTTTTGTGTCAGCAGTGACACCTCGTGCAGAATGTGGCTCTTCACCACGCACACTAGTCTTGATCTAGCAGAAGCTGTGGTCCCGAAGGCTCTATGTTACGCTATACTAGACCCTAGTGGTGAACCATTGTTTTCCTTCCTGGGTATGGCTGCTGAACCGCTTGTCACCGCTCGTGGGGTGTGGTTCCAGTCAACCGGTATTACCTCTCCGAGAGAAAATGGCCGCTGTCACCAGTGTAATACTTCTTGATTATCGTGTAATATTTCTTAATTCTTTCCCATGTTTGTATTTGTTCTTATGATGACCACCGACCGGTATTATCCTGGTAAATGTAATCGAGTCGGAACTAATCCCTATCCACCACCAGTGTAATGGGATCGGTAAGCTTCGGGTTGCCTTTTTTCCTGTTGGTAGCGACCGGAAGTCCCTACTGTACTCTCCTATCCAAAGAACAAAATCGTAGCAGCGTGCTGTCACCAGTGTGCCTTGCGGCACAAAATGTAGAACCAGGAATCTCCCTGCGGGATTACCTCGGGGGAGGGGCGGTTCCTGGCTTGAGCGATCAAGGTCGTCTTGGGGCCCCTTGGGCTTATACAGTGTGCCAAGCCCGAGTTCGTAGTGCAGGTCGAGTCGGCCCGTCCTATTTGGCTGATACGGGAGAGGTGTGGGTTGAGGTTAAGGATATAAACTGAAAGGTTAAATATGTACAAGCATACATTGCAAAAGAAATATTAAAACCATATACGAAAGTTTTGGCAATCGAATAAAGATAATATACACGGCTTTCTTCTGATTTTTTCTTGGATAGTCTACGTGATATAAAATAAATAAATAAAAAAAATAACAAAGTAACAAGCGGAATGTCTTTTTGGTACTTAACCTGAATAAGTATGGTACCCTATACTCCTTTAGCGATAATTATGTTGGATATCCTTCTCAAAAATTAAGGCAATAAATAGAAATCAAATGAAACTTTATGAATCGGATCAAATACGATATCCTGTAAACCCTATATCTATATTGCCAAAATTTCTGGAATACGAATCCCGTGAAATTTAGTTAACTGGTACAATATAATAAAAAAAAGAGAAAAATTTATATCCCCTATTTTGAAGTCTAATTACGTTTCTCGAAGGGAAAAAAATAGAATACAATCTATTCAGAAGATTTAATTATGATGTCTCCGGTATCTGGATGTCCGGTAATATGACTGAAAAAGTTATCAGTTGATACTTTAAGGTAGGACTAAATATGATCCCTGGTACAATATAAATATCTGTGCGCTATTTCAAATAATCAAAACTCTAAGATAGGACTAACTATGATCCCTGGTACAATATAAATATCTGTGCGCTATTGCAAATAATCAAAACTCTAAGATAGTACTAAATATGATCCCTGGTACAATATAAAAATCTGTGTGCTATTTCAAATAATAAAAAAAATATATAGGGAAATGGTCCCTGAACATAAGATAAATACCTATAACTGTTTAGATTCTACCAGTAGATGAGGGGTGCCGATATATATGAAACGCTAGATATGACCGAAAATACTGTGGGACCTATGTCGGGACACTCGGTTCAGTCAAAGCAAATATAATACAACAGATCAATACAAAATGTTTAATATCGTGGCATGACTTTTTGTATAACGGCTGTAAACGAAGGACCAGCTCAAAGAGAGCAATAAATAAATGGCTGTGTGGATGAAGGAACTGTTATGTGAATGATTATACATAAATTCGTGACGAAAATCCAATACTTTCTATAAAAATTTTATTTATTCGTTTACCGTGACATATATATTTTTCATGACGTTCTGTTTCTATTGACATTACATAACAACAACTTTCTTTTATTTTTTCACAACTCGCTTGCCAACACAATCGACAGTCGATAAAAAAGTTTTCTTTAACAATAAATACAGGTTGACAGCACTCGGCTGACACTGTTGCCTTTTCATAATATAACAAAAAATATAGAACAAATATAAACTTAACATGCCGCCCGCCTTGAAAAGCCCACTTTTCAATGAAGATAAGTATGATAGAGGATTGCGGCACAACAAAACAGTACATATATACATTTCGATTAATATATATATTTGGAAATCAGTTCTCGATTGGTAGCGCGCAAACTTTAGAAATGTTTCTTTTCAAAATATTACCATTTGCCATTCGAACCGAGACTACGCGCACCACATTGTCAGTACCATAATGTAATTCCACAACACGAGCGAGAGGCCATTTTAAAGAAGGTAAGTTATCTTCAATTAGAACGACCATGGATCCAACTTTTAAAACGGGTTCAACATCAAGCTTCCATTTGGAGCGAGTCTGCAGCTGGCTTAAATAGTCCTTTGACCATCGGTCCCAAAATTGTTGCTTGAGTTGTTGTAGTCGATAGTATCGATCCGCTCTGGAAATTTTAGCTTCTTTGAGGTCTCCTTCTGGTAAACTTGCTAATGAGTCGCCAATAAGGAAATGAGAAGGAGTCAAGGGTAGGAAATCGGTAGGGTCATCGGATAAAGGGCTCAAAGGACGTGAGTTCAAGCAAGACTCAATCTCCACCAGTAGCGTGTACATTTCCTCGTAAGTTAAATGTGATTCACCGAGTACGCGTTTAAGATGGAATTTTGTGGACTTAACCGCAGCTTCCCACAAACCACCCATATGAGCTGATCTGGCTGGATTAAAATGCCAATTTATTCTGTCACGTGCCAAAAAATTTAAAACTGAATCGTTATGTTTTTTATCATTGAGAATATCATGAAGCTCACTAAAATAATTGTTAGCTCCTACGAAATTCAACCCATTATCGGAGTAAATATCACTAGGCTTTCCACGTCGAGAACAAAATCGTTTTAAAGCATTTAAAAAACTATGTGTTGTTAAATCTTTAACTAACTCTATGTGAATTGCGCGAGTAGCGAAACAAATAAATATACAAATATAAGTTTTAACTAATTTGCTTCTTCTTAACGTGCCTTCTTTAACTAAAATAGGACCGGCGTAATCAATACCGCAATTTGAAAATGGCCGACTTGGATTTATTCTTGAACTAGGCAAGTCACCCATAATAAATTTACAAGGTTTTGGATGGGCTCTATAACATCTAATACAAGATTTTACTATACGTTTTACTGCATTTTTTCCATTAAGTGGCCAGAAATTTAAACGGATAATAGATAATAAATTTTGAGTTCCTGCGTGAAGATACTTTAAATGTTGATCTAAAATTATTAAATCAGTGAGTTTATGTTTATAGGGTAAAGTAATTGGGTGCTGTTGATCAAATGTAATTAAAGATTTCGATAATCGACCACCCACTCTTAAAATATTTTGACTGTCTAAAAACGGTCGTAAGTTTAAAAGTTTACTTTGTTTATTTACGTTTTTTGAATTTGTAAGATCTGCAATTTCTTGTTTAAATATTTCATTTTGAGCTAATTTGATTAATTTGTTTTGTGCTTCACTTAACTCTTGGGTAGTTAACACCTGAGACTTAACGTTATTGTTGAGCCTTTCTTTATTTAAACAACGATTTTTAAAACGTATAATATAAACTGTCACGTTTAATAATTTATAAAAATTTGAATATTTTTGAAAAATGTCAAATTCGGTTTTTTGTTTTTGAATAATTAATGAAATTGGTTGATTTTTTAATTCGAGTAAATTTTGAACATCATTAAAATTAGATTCACGATCATGTTTGTAAATTAAGTTGCTCTTTAAAAATTCGGGCCCGTTTATCCAAGACTTATGTTCGAGCAATTCTTTAGGACTTAATCCTCGAGAAATTATATCTGCGGCGTTATCCTTTGTGTTTACGTGTTTCCAATTATTCACGTTTGAAATTTCAGTGATTTTTATTACGCGGTTTGCAACAAACGTTTTTAAGTTACAAGGTTCAATCTTTAACCATGCTAATACAATCGTCGAATCTGTAAAATACGTTATTTTGTCAATATGAATGTATAAGGTATTTTTTATTTTAAAAATTAACTCAGCTAATAAAAGAGCACCTAATAGCTCTAAACGTGGTAATGTTTGTTTTTTAAGTGGAGCAACTCGAGACTTTGCTGTAAACAATGTTATTTCTTTTTTGCCATTCACTGTAGATGATAAATATACGCACGCGCCATATGCTTTTTCAGAACTGTCACAGGAACCATATATTTCAATTATTTTTGCGTTTGTTAACAAGACGTGCCTATTAAATTTTATTTCATTTAAATAACCAATTTGTGTGACAAATTCGAGCCATATATTTTTTAGTTCTGCAGGTACATTTTCATCCCAATCTAATTTTAGATGCCAAAGTTGTTGCAAAATTAACTTCGCTTTAATTATCGCTGGACTGATCAAACCCAACGGATCAAAAATTTGGGCAATTAACGACAAAATCGAGCGTTTGGTAATACTTTTTTCATTTACATCTAGCTTTAATGAGTATCTTAATACATCCTCATTAGCGTCCCAAATTATTCCTAATGTTTTTAATTGTTTTTCATCTTGAAATAATACAAAATTTTCATCTTGACTGCTGACTGAATTCTTTATATAAGTTAAAACTGATTTGTTGTTTGATGACCATTTCCTTAATTCAAAATTTGCGCCCGTTAATATTTTTGATAACTCATGGTAAATTTCTATAGCTTCTTGTTTAGAATCTACACTGGTTAATAAATCGTCCATGTAAAAACATTTTTCAATAATTTGCGATGTTCGTGGATATTCTAATTTATTCTGTAACGCTAACTCTTTTAAACAGCGTGTCGCTTGAAACGGTGCACTTGAGGTGCCATACGTAACCGTGTTAAGTTCATAAATTTTGATAGGTTCATCTGGTTTTTCTCGCCAGATTATTTTCTGAAAACAACGTTCGCTTGGATCTATATCTATGCATCTATACATCATTTTTATATCAGCGCTCAAAACATAAGCTCTTAAACGTAATCTGAGCAAAATGGAATATAAATCCTCCTGAATAGTCGGGCCTGCTAAAATTAAATCATTGAATGAAATATTTGTACTTGACCTTGCGCTTGCATCGAAAACAACTCTGCATTTCGTGGTAACTGCCGAGTCTCTCAAAACAGCGGTATGCGGTAAGAAAAATGTTTGTCCTTCTATTGAAGTGTCCGATTCTAATAATCCTTTAAATGTCATGTGTCCCATGTTTTCATAGTCTCGCATGAAATTGATATATTGCGATTTTAAACCGTCATTTTTTCCAAGACGTACTTCCAAATTTTTAAAACGATTCAAAGCCATAATTTTTGTATTTCCCAATAAATCATGGCATTCTGGATTGAAAGGGTATTTTACGATAAATTTTCCGCGTTCGTCTCGTTTTGTGGTTGCCTTAAAATATTCTTCACAATACTGATCACTTTTTGACAACAAAATTTTAGCATCCAGCTCTTCAATTTGCCAAAATTTGGTTAAAGTATCATTTAATTGCTTATTCGATATTTTTGTATTAACGTTACAAACTTGCATTTTATTTGATTCCTTATTTAAATGAAGATTTCCGCTTATGATCCATCCCAAAGATGTTTCTTGTAGTATAGGTTTATTTTCTCCTAATTTTAATTTACCTTCTTTTAATAAGTCAAAGAAAATACCTGCTCCGAGTAATAAATCTATCTTTTTTGGTACGTTAAATTGTTCATCTGCTAGTTCGAGTCCTTTTGGTAACTTTAATAGGGTTTTATCAAAATTAATTAACGGTAATTTTGAAGTAATTTGAGATAAAACCAAAAATTGTAAGTTTAATTCAAAGTCTCCATTTTTTGATTTAATCTTTGCACATGTTCTATAATTTATTTTCGTTTCGATTTGATTTATTCCAGCTAACGGTATATCAATTTTTTGACATTTTAGGCTTAATTTTTCTACTAAGGTTTCACTAATTAAGTTCGATTGACTACCTGAGTCGAGTAACGCAGTACATTTAATCCATTTTTTACTATCGTTTTGAATAAGAACCGTTGCAGTGGATAATAAAACTTGATTCGAATCAATAATCGTGTACGTGTGGGTTGCTTGTATATTTTCTTCGTCGAAATTACCATTTTGTGTATAATTTTCATCTGATTGATTTATTTCTGATGATATATTCTGGCTTCTTGTCGATATAGTAGGTCTTGAGTGTTGTGACGTTTCATTTTGACCAGGAGCGCAGAACGTGCTTGTTTGCCGATTGACCCTCGAATCGACCGATTCTCTTGGCTGCGCATACGCCTGACGCGACGATGGTTGTTGCGAGGCAGCGTTGCCATATTGTGAACGTTGTATCGGATTTTGAATGTTTTGTTGAAATTGTCTGTAATTATCTACGTGTAATGCGGTGTTATGTTTTAAATCACACTTTTTACATCCTCTGGATAAACAATCTTGTTTAAAATGACCAGATCTTAAACAGTTGGTGCATAATTTGTGTTTATATAATTCCTGATATTTTTCCTTAATATTTAAATTAATAAATTTTGGACATTGATAAATAGAATGATTTTTATTACAAGTTAAACATGTGTTTTCATTTGATGTGTTTATAGGTGATTGAACGTGTCCCACTATCCTTAAGTTTGTGTTTTGTTTTCTGAATGGTGTTTTAATACGTGAAGAAGTGAATTCATTTGAATTATTGTGTTTTAAACTATCCATAGAATGAACGGCTTCTAAAGTGAAGCACTTTTTTGTTAGAAATTCAGTGAATTCTGACATTGTTGGCAAACTTTGATCATTTTGTTTGTTCTCCCATTCCTTTTTCGTTCGGTCATCTAATTTTTGCAAAATTACTGGAATCAATAAAGCGTCCCACATTTTAACAGGTAATTGCAATTTTTCCAATGCAGATAAATGTTGATATAATAAATCTAACAATTTTCTTAACATCGATGAAGATTCTCGTGTAATGTTCGGTAATTCGAACAATAATTGACATACGTGCGTGTTTATAATAGCTCTACGATTTTCATATCGTTTTCTTAATAAGTGTGTAATTGTGTAATTGTTGGCCGTTAAATCCAAATTTTCTATCAGTTTCAATGCGTCATCCTGACAACATGATTTTAAATACATTAATTTTGACACCTTGCTAATATCCTGTCGGTTTTCTACCAAAGCTTCAAATTGGTCGCGAAAACTAAACCAGGTTTCAAATTTTCCGTAAAATTTGGGCAAATTTAAATCAGGAAGATTGGCAACAACGCTTTTATTTTGTAAATTAGGACTAAAAGTAGTGTGAAATTGAGACTGTTTTATATTGAAATCATTTAATTGATGAAATTTAGCAATAATCTTTTTTGATTTAGAAATTTCCGTGTAAAATAACGATTCGGTGTCTAACCTATTAGCCTTTTCATTGGAATCTAAAAATTCTAAACGCGTTTGGACCCTATTAAACTCTAAAAAATCGTCTTCGACGCCTTTTAATCGACATTCGATTTGAAATTGGTCAAGGTTTTCTTCATTTTGCGATAAATAATTTGAAAACCGATCTAATCTATCCCTAATAACCTGTCTTACGTGCGATAATTCTGAAATTTCAACTTTATCAGAGCTAACTTCTATGTTACAGTTTTTTTGATTCTTTCGCGGCATTTTTCTTGGCATATGACGAGAATGATAGCTAATTTACGTTTATAAGGTATAAATATCCTAAACAATAACGAGAATTCTTTTTTCTTTAGAAACGAGTATCTTAGAAGCGTGTTTATTTTGCGAATTAATGTTTGACAGGAATGTCACTATTACTTGAATTAACAAATAACGATGTAATTATTACTTTTATACTAAAATAAGACGTGCGATTGATTTAAATTATCGATTTAAAATCAATTAATAACGAGAAAACGTACGATACGATACGATAGAGGCTAAGCTGATTTTACACACTTTAAAGGAAAGGAATGATTGGCAGGAATTAAAGCGGTTAAATAATTAGAACGAGCTCACCGACATTATTGTTTCTATATATGTTCCTCCAGGTCCACCAGGTCGCTGTAGTTTCAAATCTGGCTCGAAGCTTTCATGTTTAATTTCGTGGCATGACTTTTTGTATAACGGCTGTAAACGAAGGACCAGCTCAAAGAGAGCAATAAATAAATGGCTGTGTGGATGAAGGAACTGTTATGTGAATGATTATACATAAATTCGTGACGAAAATCCAATACTTTCTATAAAAATTTTATTTATTCGTTTACCGTGACATATATATTTTTCATGACGTTCTGTTTCTATTGACATTACATAACAACAACTTTCTTTTATTTTTTCACAACTCGCTTGCCAACACAATCGACAGTCGATAAAAAAGTTTTCTTTAACAATAAATACAGGTTGACAGCACTCGGCTGACACTGTTGCCTTTTCATAATATAACAAAAAATATAGAACAAATATAAACTTAACACAAAATATAATAAAATAATTGTACGTTAAAAACTTACGTTTTGGAATATCACTAGTCACAAACTGCACACTATTACTGTTGGGGGTGAAGGGACCGTCAGTACTTAGACTGGCCTCTTCGGGGAGAGATACTTTCTCTCACTCTTTTGATTCAAATTTTCTCGTTATTTATTCTAAATTTTACCTTGTGTGAAGGTTAGTTTCCTATATCATTATTTTTTAATTTGTCGCGTACTGGTAAACAAATCATGACACAATCGTCATCTGTAATGTTTTGTTAACCTTGCAATAACACATTTTGTTTGTATCAATTCTTTCGTTGAGGTCAACAGTTATTAGTTATTTCGAATTAAAAAAAAATTTGTCTATATAGGGCGTTCATAAAATTTTCTATGTCATATCTCCTGTTTATTACAGTGTTGCAATTGGCACACTTAGCCGATTTCGATCTGTCCTTGGGGCATTCTGGGGTAAGGTGAGGTGCAGCACATTTCAAGCACCGTGGGACCCTGCCACAATTTGACGTTGCGTGGCCCCACAACTGACAAATGTGGCATTATATAATGGGCTTCGACTGCCTTCTGAACTCCCATTGTACTCTTGTGTATTCAATTATTTTGACATTTTTATTTAAATAATCTAGGGTAATTTTAGGATCGGTGACTACCAGGTATAAGGGTCTACATTTCGTCGTCATCCTGTATATATCCTTTATGGTAAGTTTATATGCTGAAGTTAGTTCTTCTTTCAGTTCGTCTAGCTGCATCCCTTCTGTAAGCCCTCTTAGAACAAAAGCGTGGTTTTTGTCTTCCCTTCTTGTATAAGTATGGAAGGGAATTTTTTCAGAACGAAGGGCTAGTCTAAGATTTTCGAAATCAGTAGCATCTTTAGTGAATATGATTGTCAAATTTGCCGTGTACGTCATCTCGAAGTTATTCTTGATTTCAATTTTTAATCTCTTAACCATCTCCCGATGTGCAGAGACATTTCCGTCAATCACAATCGGGGGACATGCTGTATTTGATTTTTTGTTGCTATTCGTCGGGTCTTTAGCTTTCGGCTTTTTTGTCTGATGTTTATTAACATCGTCATTTGATGTATCAGATATGATATCCAGTTTTTTAAATTTAGTTTTTTTCCTTTTCTTTTGTAATGGTGCAGTTTTTGGAACTTCTTCATCTGATGATTCCGATAAGGAGTCGAATTTATTTTCAGTAGTAGTTGGTTGTAGCATTTTTGTGGTTTGCTTGATCAAAGTGGTGAATTTTGTGTATTTATTCGGTTTGATAAAGCCCGGGGGTGTGACATCAGCCACATCCATTTGGCTGCTATTCGGGATTGTCATTTAAATCCTCATCAACTTTCTTGGTCATATCCAATTTCTTTGCGGTTATTTGTTTCGCATTTTTGAAAATTTTTGAATATTGCGAAGTAAAGTTGTCCCCCTGATTATCTGGAGTGCCTTTTCGTTGTCAACTTGCTGTGACCAGGAGAGATCTGGGGCTGTATGGACCTGGGCCTGAACGGTGGTAGGATTTTGTTTCGCAAGAATGAGCTAGGAATCTTCTGAATTACCTTCGCTCGATTGATACCCTATATTATCTTCTTCCATGTTTTCGTAAATGTTTACGTTACGGTTCAATTCGGTCCTTTTTGGCGTGGACGTTCTATTGGTATTATTAGCACGGCTAGTAGGAATTGTAAAGTCTAAGTGTGTATTTGTTTCTATACACTTCTTTTTCGAGTTTACTAGACACTTGTCCATGATTGATCCTAGACACTTTTCTTGAACGCTTTCTATACACTTTTTGGTATTGTTTCCTAGACACTTGTTATTAGTGAAAGTGTTATTTTCGTTGGGGACTTGATCTTGGGCGATTGTATTTGTAACTGAAGTATTTCCAATGATTTCAATACTCTTGTTTTTTGGTATTAACGTCTTGGAGTATTCTAGACACTTGTTTAATGTTTCGGTGTCCACGAGTTCTAGACACTTTTTATAAATTTTTATACTATTTGGAGATCTATTTGAGTTAGCTTCAATTTTTAATATTTCCGGGTCGTATACCACTTTGAAATAGTTTGAATTTTTTAATTTTAATTCTCGAGTTTTGTCTCTAATTCTCTTCAGCTCATCAGAGAATTTGGAGTGTGTTTCACTGCTATCTGCTATGGAGCGTGGTTCGTCGTAAACATTTGGTGAAATTAATTTTTGCGGAATTTTCCGTTCACTTTTTTTATGAGTTGAACTTAATGTGTTCAGCAGTTTTTTATGTTTAGTTACAGATTTGAGTTTAAACGTACCTTTTTTCAACTACTTTTTAGGAGTTATTTTCACTTTAGCTATATATTTATTTTTGGGTTTAACACTAATGTTTTTATCACTGTTTAAGTTTTCCGACGTGAAAAATTCTGGATTTTGAGTGTTCAATTTTTGAATTTTATCGCGCAGTCGACGCGTATATTCTGTGATATACGGTGTGCCCGTAATTGGGGGTGATGATCCCAGGGAGAAATCTATAAGCACTGACTCTATAGATTTCTTGAGAACAAACTCTTTCACACGGTTCTATTTCTACATTTAAGAATTCTGGTAAGTTGGGTTTTGTGCCGTATAATAACTCAAAAGGAGTGTATCCGTGATACGTGTTTGCTGTTGTATTATAACAATATGCAAACATTTTTACAAACTCGCTCCAGTTATCCCTAGAGTCTTTGATGAAGTTTCTTATATACTTATTAAACGTTCTGTGTAATCTTTCACCACTGCCTATTGCTTCATGGTGGTATGCCGTTGAAAAATTATATTTTATTTTTAAAAGTTCCGCTAAGTTCTTCATTATCTCATTCTTATATTCCGTTCCTTGATCTGTCCTTATCCCTTTCATCAATCCAAAGTTTGGTATAAAGTTGTCAAATATAGCTTTTGCTATTCTGGTTGCCTCTTTGTTCCTGACCGGTATCATAACCGCGTATTTGGTTAGTTCGCATAATATTGTAATACAATAACGATTCCCGTTGTTACTTTCTACAAACGGACCTATTGTGTCTATGTAAATGATATCAAACGCTTTTATAGATGTGTCTGTGATGACGAATTTTTCCTTAAGACTAAGTTTTGCTTTATTCATTTGACATTCACGACAATTCTTTACATACTTCCTTACATCTTTCTTCATGTTTTTCCACTTAAAATTTGCTCTTAGTTTCTTTAATGATCTATTGTTCCCTACATGTCCTCCAAACATTGGATCATTGTGATATCTTTCTAGAATCTTTTGGATCTCTTCTTTCTGCTGTACAGTTTTTGGTACTTCGTATATACATACTTGCATATTTTTTAACCTTTTATTCCCTTTTTCTATAAATTCTTCTATTGTGCACTTTTTGAATATATCATCATTTGCGTATATCTTTATTCTTTTTACTTCAAATTTTACCGATAGCTCCTCAAGCTTTTCCAACGTTCGTCCTAAGTCGAAGTTGTGTATTCCGGTAAATGAGGCGTCACTAAATTTCAATTTATTTTTGATCCGAATGTTCATCCTTAACGAGATACGGGTATTTTCAAAGTGTAAAATTGGTAATTTATGTGTCTGAAGATTATTTAAAACTTTTATTACTGAGGGTTTTTCTATTCTTTCTTCATGTTTCCTTAGATCCTTTCCTGACTGAGCGTTCTCCTTGCGCGTTTGTGCTCTTGTGATTGCCAAGACATGTGAATTATTTATGTTTTAACCCTTGAGTTCTTCTATGGCTATTCTTGATATACTATCTGCGTAGTTCGCTACACCTTTGACATACTGTATTTCAAAATCGTATTGTTCCAAATCAATCAAATTTCACATTTTTCCTAGACAATTTATTTACCTCTTAGTTGATTAAAACTTTTATCACTGAAAATTTTACTCAAAGTTTTCGGATTAGTTTCGTTATTTCCCTTATATGTTGATTTATTCCATCCTGTATGTATTTCTAATTGATTTTTCCTTTCTTCTAGTTCTTTTAGACTATATACGTTGTCATTTATCATTAATGTATCATCAATTATCTTAGCTTTTGCTCCACTTTCTCTCGCCTGTTTCATATATCTTATTAGCTGTTTTCTCTGTTCCAGTATATCTTTTGGATAGTCTTCATCAATATATATCTTTGTTCCTTATAATTTATTCGTTCGTTCCAAAGTTTTTACTTTCTCATTCACATCTTTCATCATTATTAGTACTGGCCCATTTTTGTTACTGTTTCTGTTTCCTATTCTTTTACATTTTAAAATATCTGATTTAACATCTACTGTATTATTAACCTTTTTCATTACATCTTCTAATTTATTTTCTAGTTGTTCCTCATCTTCTTCGTTTCATTCTTCTATACCACGTATTATCAAATTCTTCTCTCTAAAATTTTTCTGGGTCTCTGTCATGTTTCCTTGCAAAAATTTTTCCTTGAGTTCCATATTTTTCATCCTTAAATCGTAGCTTTCCTTCTTTAACTGTGCTATTTGTCTGCTCATTTCTTCAACTTCATCTTTTATCTTGCATATTCTTTCATTATTGTTAACTCGATTATTGTAATTGCCATTCCTATTGAATTTCCTTTCCTTATTGAAATCTGCGTAACTGCGAAGCCATTTCCTTGATTATATTGTCTGAATGTCCTTCCTGAGGGGTTACCGTTGTAAAATCCTCTGTTAGTTCCCCTCGTATGATTGTTCCTAAAGTCAAAGTTTGATTTTCGGAAGAAATTCCTATTATCCTTCATGTGCAAAACTTGTTGTTTGCTTACTATGCCTTCTACTGATACTAACTTGGATAGTACTTCTTGCGTAGTTTCAAAACTTCCCGCTGCTATGATTGTTTTTGTTGTGTCCGTTGTGGCATTCGTAGTTACTGCCTTAATCGTTTTTCGGCTAAACGTTCTGGCATCCCTTCTGACACGTATGCTGCCTATAGTCTCTCTGCTAATTTTTCAATTTACGTCGCGTACTGTGTTACGTCCTTCCCATTTTGTCTTACTTTATTAAGTTTCGCTAAGAGACGGCTTGGGTTGTCTCCTCTTATTCCTGATTTCAGTCTATTCTTGATTTCTATAATAGAGTTTTCCGTCGTGATCAAACTTCTAGCTTTTCCAGTTAATCTCGTCTTAATTAGTAAAATCGCATTTTCTTCATTACCTGTCGTGTTTATTTGTAGCAAATCTAATGAGTCAAAAATGATTGCAACTTGCTTGCTTCCCCGTTGAATTCGGTCGGTAAAACCTTACTCGCAAAATTAAAAAAATCATTCATGCTTGTCGCCATTTTCAATTGCCGATTTCCTCAAATATAGAGGTAGGTATTTTAATAATACAATTTTACGCTTGAAATGCCATAGCAGTTTTATCTCTAATCCTATCTGAATAATTTTTACAACTTTTTTGTTGTACTAAACTTATGTTTTTCCAGTTTTTACCTATTAATTTAGGAAAATTATTATAAAGAATTATTATACTATTAATTACTTCAATATGAATATCTGGATTTTTCGGAGTTTCCTTTTTAAAACCCCTTTTTCCCTGTTTATTAATTTCTTCTACAATTGACCTTAATTTTTCTTCGAAATCTTCCCACATTATTGACATTTATGAGATTCGTTCATGAAAATAGAGTGCATGAGTACTTACAATTTTTATACAGTCAAAGTTCCTGATGTCTGCTTCGCTGCAATGCCTCGGTTGATGTCCCTTTTCAACGCTCTTCGAAGCGTTTTCCATAATGGTCATATGAATTTCAGCATAAAAGCTACTGTTATGATATACAATAAAACCATTATATGCGTTGTAAAACTGTCTTGTTGCACCATACAATTATTGTTGACGGTACCAGTTTCTTTTACATCTTGTTTAGTAGGTGAGCCGCCCATAGCTTCGCTTCTCCAGGGTCCCAAATTTAGATAAAAAACCATATACTTCCACTAGTTTGAATTACTTTTAACTTGCAGGATTATTTACCATTTTGCATTTACCATGACCATGTAGTTTGCAGAAATATTTACCATTTTCCATTTACCATTACCATGTAGTTTGCATGCTCGCCATGTGGTGGTTACTTAGTAAGTGCCCCTCGTATAGACTACTTTAACCATAAAACCATTTATCTTTGAGAAACACTTACCTCGTAGCCATTTCTTTTAGGGGTGAATAAATAATATCGTTTAAAACTGGGATAAAATATAATTAAGAATTACTAACACAAATTATAGATACACAATATATACATTTGTACTATTCAAAATAATAATAATGAATCATCCTGAAATTGTCGACACTTTCTATTTATAGGAAGTATGCGATCTAATGAGTCAGTGGCCCGTATTCTTGACCTTCCTGATTCATGTGAATGTGTTATTTATATTTTTACAGCGGACGTGCTTTTGGTATGTTTACCTGACCTTAGTAGATCGATGCCCGCTAACCACATGGAAATTATTATTCACACAAATTTAATCTCTTTTTCTTTTGATAATGCCTTTTTGGATAATGTCTGTTTTTTGGGATCATCACATTAGCCCACTCAGCGTTCTTCTCAATCCCTTGACTTCATCTGTTAGTGCGTAATCCTCTGCTCCGGACCTTCTTTGTCGTGCTGTTTTTCTTTAGGCCTCAAAGTATTCCCCCCTGGCTCGACCCATATTGTCGTTCCACCAGTAAGGATACGTGTACACACCTCCGCCCTTCTTTGTGCTAGACAATCGTATAACCTTCTTCATATGGGCTGTAAAAGAGTTCATATCCCAGGCACTCATTGTATTCATATCTTTAGCGTATTTTCTGACTTTGGCCAGATCTATTTCCCTGCTCTGCCTGAGGGTAGTTCGAGTTTTCCCCTCCCTGACCTCATAAAAAATGTATTTATGGTTCGTGTATAGCTCTGCCTCTTCCAGGATTTTCCAGTTTTTTATGCACCTGGCCAATTTTGGGCTCGCGCATGTTACATCAATGTGAGACCTTCTGGTATTTCTGACAAATGTGGGCTTTCCATCATTTAATACCGTATGGTCGATCGACTCGAGCCATTCGCTGAAATACTCCCCCTTCCTATCCGCTCTGTCTGCTCCCCACTGGGGTGCCTTGGCATTTATGCCTCCCAGCAGTGCCACTCGCGTACCTTTTGACCTGCAAAGCTCCATGACTCTGTCCACATTATTCTTGTATTCATGATAAGATATATTTCGCGAGATATACGTTCCTACCATACTAAAATCCTTAAACCTAATTAAAACAAAACCCTTCCCTACTTTGCTGCCTGTGATGCCGCACTTCCTATTTCTTACCCAGACTGCTACATCCGTATTGTGGTCTCTTATCTATTTACCCCCCGCGGCTATTTGTTTATTTGGTTCGGATACAAACCTTCCCAGGTTCAGCTGTAATATCCTCATGTGTTTACTGCCTTTGTGTGGTGTTGGAAGATGTCGTAGCCTCTTCTGATACCATTCTTTTGGCCTCGTCTAGCATATCGATAAATTTGTCCAGCTTCTACTCCATGTTCCAGCTTGTTTCAGGAACCAGTGTTGTACCTTTTGTTGTGTATTTGTCTTCGGTTGATATGCTTTTCCCTATCTTCCTGTTTCGCCTTACTAAGAATTTTCCTGAATTCCGGGTACCTCATTGTCCCAGCCATGCGTCTTTTTTTATTACATGTTGGACATGCTTCCTCATTTGTGCATAATTTGAGCACGTGTCCCTCTTCCCCACACTTAAAACATCTGTCCGGCTTGTCTGGAATGTTACAGTTCTTGGTGGAATGGTCAAATGCCCAGCAACGCAAACATTTTCGAAGGGTTTTTCTTTTTTCCACATGATATCTTATTAGGTCTATCCTAATATATTTATTGCCCATTACCTTCTCGGACTTTGCTAAAGTCGTCGTGTAAGAGACGGCGCAAGTCTGATCTCTCTTAGGTCGGATGTTCTCCAGTCTATCCTCATCCTCATCCCAGAAGCCTACTACGGTTTGAATTGCATCCTTGATCTCTTGAACTGTAACGTCGTCCTCCATTCCCCGTATGTGCAGAGGTTGTCTCCTATACACATCTCCTACACTTGACACCTTCAGTCCTGCCTCTTTGCTGTTTAGCATTTCTCTAAGGTTTATAAACGAGTCCCTATTCCTATCCATATTTATCAGGAGCTTTCCATTTTTCGTGCACCTTATCGTGCGTATCATATCTTTATCCGTCGAATCCTTAATGGTTGTTTTGACCTGTCCTAATATTTCTTTAGAGGTCTTACCCGCCCCGGATACTAGGACCCCATATGTGGACCTAATTTTATTTAAGTTCTCTTCTTCAGACTTCGTGATATAGATATGCACCTGAGTTGGTTGATATATTGTCTCTGTTATTTTCCTTAGAGCTGGGATGGTCGTTGAGGATATGGTATGCATGTTAATTCGACGGTCCGTGGAGGTTTCGTCTCGGAGTTTTTCCAGGGCGTTCCACAAACTCTCCTCCGTCCCCTCGACCTAACCTATCCTAACCTAACCTTTTTTTTACCCGAAGAGGCAGGGTGGAAGCTAATGCCTTCCTCACAGCGGGCAGTGCAAGGCTGTGAGTTCGTGTGGGACTTTCACCGCACCAAATCACTCTCCTCTGTCTCCCCGGGGAGTGAGTGCACACTGGAAGGGCGTAAAAAGCCATAACCTCAGTGTGTCTCCCCTGGATAGCAAATTCTACCAGCTAGCCATTCCTCAGTCGGTCTTCATATTCCTTTAGTTTCATTACTCCAGTTATAAATCCTTCAAGATACCTCCACTCCTCCTCGCCTTGCAAGATATATGGAACTAGCTCGTCGATTTCCGGTAGATCACCAATTTGCCTCTTCAACTCCTATTTCGCACATTCATACACGACATGGCCCGGATCGTCCTCAACATCACAGGTAACACTAGTAGTCTTTTTGATTCTGAATATATAGGATCCGAACGACCGATGTCCTGTAAGAACCTGCGTGACGTAGTACGAAGTTTGACGGTGGGCGCAATTCACCTATGATCGGATATCATTTATTAGAGTCTTAGTCCACTGGGCTTTTTCTTGTAGACGGTCCCATTTCTCCTGCCACTTTGCCATCGTCCTTTCCCTTGCCATCCTCCTGTTGCCGGCCAGTCTACCTCCTATTTTATATAGGAAGCATCTCTCAGCAATCATCAAACCTAACCTAACCTAATCTTTTTTTGTGGGTGCGAAAATCTTCAAAAGACCTCTGGGAAGAACTCCCAGGTGTGCTGGATTCGACCAGGCGTGTCTGGGGGTGGCCGCGCCCGGACTGTTCCAGTTTTGGGCGTCCCTATCCCCGTCCGATCACCTACCAGCTAAAAACCCACCCCCTTCTCCGTCGCGACACACGGAACCGTTCTTGGCTAACATATCATCGTTGTGTGCCGACTGTGCTCTCTTACTTTTCTTTTTTCTTCATTCCTATTCCGAGCTCGCCCTCTCTTCGATTTTCTTTTTCTTCATTGTCTTGGTGACTATTTCTATTACCTGAGGATATATTTTTTTGTCTTTAATGGCAGCTTCCATCATGGTCTTACCTTCGAGAGACCCTGTCCTTGGCTGCAGTTGTTTTCTTTCTTCTTGGTACTTTGTACACTCCAATACCGCGTGTTGCGGGTCATCTGCCACACCGCATTCAGAGCACAGATCGTCCATTGTCTTCTTTATTTCATAGGTATATGTCCTGAACGATCCCTGCCCTTCAGGAATTGGGCAAAAAAGTAATTTGTTCTGCGGTGTGCGCATCTATACCACTCCACCACGTCCGGTATTAGAGTTCTTGTCCATGCAGCTTTGGAGTTCTCCTTTTGCCAGCGTTGCTGCCATTTTTTGAGGCTCGATTCCCTCTCCTCTTTCTTTGTTCCTTCCGAGCCTACATCGTTTCGGTTGTACAGTCTAACTCTCTCCTCCGCCAGTTTATCGGTTGGAACTATTCCGGCTATCGCCTGCAGAGCTCTTGTAGACACGGTCAAGGAACCGCTGCAGACTCGAAGCAGAGGTTTCCTTTGTGTTTTTTCCAATAGTTTCCTGTATTTCTCTTTGGACAGGATCTCGTATCATACCGGGGCCCCGTAGAGGAGTATCGAGTGTATTGTCTCCAACAACATCCTCCTATTTTGTGTCCTGCGGCCTCCTATGTTTGGCATGATTTTTTGTAGTGTCGAGATCCTGTCTTCTGCTTTCCCCACCGCTGCCTCTATATGCATAGAGAAAGTCAGTCTATCATCAAACGTAATGCCCAGGTACTTTGCCAGCCCCTGTGGCATTATTTTCACGTTCCGGAGCTCGAAATCAATTCCGTCTCGGTCCCTTGGTCCTCTCAGTATTATTATTTCTGTCTTTTCTACTGCAAGTTCGAAATCGGTCGACTCTATCCATTTCTCTATTCTTTCCATTGCGATGTTAACTGTGTCTTTTATACCCCAATTCGTATCGTTTTCCGCTATGATTGCAAGGTCGTCCTCGTATGCGATCGTCTTTGCCACCTTATTCATCTTCATTTCGAGTACCTCATTGTAAAGAATGTTCCAGAGGGTGGGTCCTAAGACCGACCCCTGGATACTCCGGCAGTCATCTTGAGTTTTTTCATCTTCGATACGCATACGCTTCTGTCCGATAGGTAGTCCTTTATAACGTTTAACAGGTATGTGGGGGTCTCCATTCGTTCCAGTTTTTCTATAATAATACCCCAGTTCGCGGTGTTGAAAGCGTTTTTAATGTCCAGGAGTACAAGGACCACCCATTTCTTCTTGGAGTTCTTAGCCGCGTCCTTAACCCAATTCGCGGCTCCTATTGCTGAAGGATCCTTGCGTAATCCGTACTGCTGGTCCGATAGAGCCCCGGTTCTGTCCAGGAATTTTCCTAATCTGTTCATTAATAATATCTCGTAGTATTTTCCTAGACAGTCCAGTAAACAGATCGGTCTAAATGAGGCCGATGAATTGGGGGGTTTCCCAGGTTTCAATATCAGTATTAGAATTGCTTCCTCCAACTACCTGGGAAACACTTGTATTTTCAGTAGATCATTGAAAATATCCTTTATCAAACCAGGTTTTTTCTTTATAATCGTTTTGATAGCCTCTGTTGGCAGATCGTCGGGGCCCGGAGCTTTGCCCTGTTTCATGTCTTCACCAGCGGTTTTCATTTCTTCTTCGGAGAATTTTTCTATATTAGCAGCGGCTCTCCTTTCGAAGTTCCTTTCCTCTTTTTGGGGAAAGAGGAGGGTCGCTGTTTCTAACCGCTGGTCCTCGTTTAACTTGTATGCACTACATAGGGTCTGTCACTTCTTCTTCTTTTCATTTTTTATACTTCCTAGTAGCTTTTTTAGGGTTTTGATAATTTTCTTTTAGTAATTCGTTACCGCTACTTCTGGAGTATATTCTCCTGGCATGGAGGCATATTGATCTGAGGTCCTCTATCTCATCATTCCACCAGTAGCGAGCCTGTCTTTTCTTTTCTTTCTCTGTAGCTTTCTCTTTGGCTCCCTTTAATACCAACTGTAACTGCTCGTAGCTCATCACTTTCTCATTCTCGGTTTTCTTTATTTCTTTTTTGAACGAGTTTATGTTGAACCGAGGATAATCTGATCTTAGTTTCTTCAGATTTTTGGTCATTATCTCAAAAGTGATGAACCTATGATGGGTAAAGATCTGCTCGTCGAGGACATCCCAGTTGACGATTTTCTTGGAGGGCCCCTTACCTGCCAGGGTCACATCTACGTGACTCTGCTAGTTTCTTCTTACAAATGTAGGTTTTTTGTTATTTACTGTCACCATGTTTAGTTGGGCTATCCACTCGTCCCATATATCCCCCCTGTCGTCGTTTTTGGCTGAACTCCACTGGATAGATTTAGCATTTATGTCCCCGACGACTATTACGTTTTTTATCCTTACGGCAGTGTCCATTACCTCGTCAACTTTCTCTCTGTAGTTTCCTTTCGAGATATCGGGGGAGATATAGCAGGCTATAATTGTGAAGTCCTTGAATTCAATTACTATATAGCCTGCTTTCTTGATGTTGTTATTCACCCCAACATGTTTATTCCGGAAGAACACTGCCACATCCTTGCGTTTGTCTTGTACCCATCCGCCGCTGGCAGTCAGTTTTTTATTCGGTTCGGGAATGCCAAGAACATCAGCGTTTAGTTGCGAGGCTTTAGCCAATGTGAGATCGTGGGCGGTTCTCGACCTTCCCACATTTACCTGCAATACTCTGAAACCGGGTTGATTCATACATACATAAACAATGTAATGAATAAGACAAATACATGCATAATATAATAAATAAATAAATAAATTAACGAATTTAACTGTCTCGACCCTTACTTCGTGGAATCTACTCATATTAGTGTTTTAAATGAAACTCAACGTTTCTAGCTAATTCCACAATATAATGAAAAATGTTGAAAATTTCAAAAATTTCAAAAACTGACAATTGTTTCGATAACAACGTTTCTAGCTAATTCCACAATATAATGAAAAATGTTGAAAATTTAAAAAATTTCAAAAACTGACAATTGTTTCGATAACTGAATATCATCGTCAGAATGACAAAAGTTACATTTCATTTGATGCCTACCTGATGTTTAGTAGTTATTTTTGGCTAGACCAAGAAGTGACCTACCTTGTGATTGACTTAATATATGTTAATAGAAAAAAGAAGAAGATGTGATATAACAAATAGATACTATTAGCCCTATGGTGATATCCTGGATATCATTTTTCCAAATAAGATCAGTATAACTGTGCAATGATATAGAAAACCAGGAAAACTATATCTGCTGATCTTTACAATTATAATTTAAGAAGACAGTTTTATTGTGGAGAACTCCCTAGATTTATCTGTTCATTGACGACTTCATATTGTGGGTTTCTTAAGTGTCTTCTAATTTCCAACTCTTCAAGGAAATCCAGTTCTTGTTTCTTATCACAAATATGTAGTACTTCTAGTTCTGTGTTAGGTGTCAATGAATGGTTGGTGTCAAGTAGATGTTTTGCGTAATGGGATTTATCTGGTTGTTTTAATCTATATGCTCGTAAGTATTCACTGTATCGGATTTCAAAATTTCTAAGGGTCTGTCCCAAATAGATAGCATTACATTCTGGACATTTGAGTTTATATATACCTGATTTCTTAAATGTTGGTATTTTTGATTTAACGTTTAACAATTTTGTACTTGCGTTACTTTCTGTTTTAAAAGCAATTGTTGTATTCGTTGTTAAAGATATCTCTGAAATATTATTAGAAATATTTCCTGCATATGTGATGGTTTTATAAGTTTCTATTCTTTCAGTTTGTTTAGGAAATATTAGTTGTAATGCCACTTTTCCTCTTTTTTATTAATTAGCTTATTTATCATATGTAATGTATAACCGTTGGATGTTGCTATTTTTCTAATTGTACTAATCTCTCTATCAAAATTACATTTGTTCATAGGAACTGAAACTGCTCTATGTATCATTGTATGCCGCTAGTTTATGTGACATGGGGTGATTGGAACTATAAGGAATTGTCACATCAGTGTGTGTTGGTTTTCGGTAAATTGCATAATCACATCACAAGGTCTTTCTGACTTTTCCTTTGTCAATATCTTCCCCTATAATTATTTTAATATTTTTTGTGTCTCCCCTCGTTTTAGTTATTAGTTCCATGAGGTCTTCAATGGTCCTATACATGGCATCGTCCCCGCCCTTTTCGTGTAGTCTGGCCACGTAGTTGTGCTCAACTCTCTCGAATTTGGACGTTTTTAACCTGTTCTCGAGGTAGTCGCACTCCCCCTCCCCGCAGTTTTAGATAAGTGTGAGGATTTCCTCTTTAGCCCTTTTTATGGCCTCCCTTGTCCCCCCTTCTTTAACTTCCGTTTTCCCCATTACCACGCAATCCTCCCTTCCCATGACCCCTTCTATATTCCCATTTTGTTTTAATGTACACCTGTTCGTCCCATTCTTTGTCCTTAATCGCATCGAATTCCTCTATACCCCCCCTTGTTTAGGTTCCTGATCAGTTTCTCCATTTATTCCTTTTTTCCCTTCTCTTCTCTAATTCATTACATTTGACACATTTTTGAGTTGGTTTAACCCAAATCGTCTTCTTATAAATTGATCTCAGCTCTCCGATGATTTTTTTGAAATCCGGGTTATCCCTAACCACTTCGGCAACCGAGACCAACTCATCCAGTTTCCTCTGAAAAGTCTCTGATATGATTTCGTCCTTGTGCTTGTAGCTCTCCTCCCTTTTCTCTTTTTTCTTTCTCCGTTTTTCCTCCAAACTATCCCTTTTCCTTTTATTTATTCCCCCCTCAAAAACTTATTTGTCGAAAACTAACGACCTGCGGACGCTGTTGTATATATTGGTCTCCTCTTCGCCTTTATCTGGGTTGACAGGTTGCCGGCCTGTCGCCCCTTCTTCCTCGTCCGTTGTTTCTCCTAACAGGGTCGACTGTATCCTGAACGCCTGCCCTTTCCTCTTCCTCTTCTCTTTAACTCTTCCTCCACTCTTTTCCTCTTCTTCATTTCCTTTTCATTTTTTGTATTTGAGTTTTCCATATAAATCCCACGAGTAGGGACGTCTGTAAGTCCAGCAAGGCAGTGCGCCCTTACCCCGCTAAGGCTGATTACTCTGGGAGGGCGCCAGGTATCCCAGAGGCACCGCTTCTGACTGGGTTCCGTGCAGCCATTCATCCCTGGCCAAGGTAGCTAACAACGAGGATTACGCATTCTTTTATCGAGGTTCACTCCTCTAGGCTTTTTCACGGTTGCCTCCGGACGCAGGTGTGCCAACGGGTAGGTCCACGTATCTGCCTCCCATACGTGTGACCATAGGAATTATTTAAATGGTATATTTATATTTATTTAAGGGGAGGGGGTAGAAGTGTTTTTTCGTAGACAGAGAAGTAAGGGAGAAAGAAGTACAGAGAGCAGAGAATAAATTATGAGATATAATTGGCGTTGGAGTGAAGGGAAAAGAAAACATCATATAGTAAAGGGTGATCTATGGTTGGAATGTTAAGAGAGCAAAACGAAAAAGAAGAAGTATGTGAAAAGAAGAGGTGAAAGGTGAAGGGTAGTACAGAAAAAGTGGACCTGATGGTCCTGTTATTGGATGAGTTCTCTTCCCCTTGACTGATGGATGATCAGCTGAGGCAGGGAGGGCGACGACGATGATTTTTGTCAGGTTTACTCCTCTATCCCCTTTGATCCGCGGGCGATTATTAGGAACTCGTTGTTCTTATTCATCGCGTATCCCTGAAGTTGGTTGGTCGTGCGACCCTCACAACTCTTACAAGAGCGCAGGTCCCACGACCACCCACTCTCCCTGGAGACACCCTATGAGCTATTGGGACGCGCCGTGTTGGGTGGGGCAACCCCTCCTCGGGACCTATTCGAGAGATTTGAGCCAAACCAGGTCCTGCCTCCGTCGCATAGTCCCCCGAGGCACGGAACTTAACCTAACCTAACCTAACCTTTTTTTGACAGGTGGAACGCTCATGCTGACAGGGTACTGTTTCTGCTGTTCCCCAGTACTGTTGGACTCTGAATAGCGCATGACTACACAGCCTACCAACCAAAATCACCTCTAGTTTTGAGTTCCTTTCTCTACCACTCCGCCGGAGTTGTCTATGTGACATCACATCAGTAAGGTGGTAGTTATTGACTTCGGTCGTTTGATCATTCTATTTCGTCTATACACACTAGATTGCCATGATAATTCCTCTTCATTCTTAATTTTCATTATTTTTTCTGTATGATTCGATATTAGCCGTTCGTGATCTACGCTTTTTATTATTTCCTCTATGATGTTATCGGGTGTTAGTATTACACCTAGTTTGTGGTTGATTTCAGTCCTCTCCCTCTCAAATCTGAGGCATCCAAACAGGGTATGCTCCGCATCATGCCTCTCGCAACAGTAAATACATTCGTCATCAACTTGCTTCTTGATTTTGTATCTATATACTGCGAATGCTCCATGTCCTGTGTAAAATTGAGTGGTATGGTAGTTAACTCTCTTGTGTTCACAGTCCATCCAGGTCGTAACATTTTTAAAAAGTCTTCTGGTCCACTTTCCTGTCGTTTTTTTATCCTGCCATTCCATGACAATTCTTTCCCTTATCTCTGATTTAAGCACTGGGTCATTTCCTACTTTCAGCTCGTAATTTTGGCTTCTCTCTTTGGCCATTAAATGAATGGGAATCACACCGGTTATTACCGGTAGCGAGTCTGTAGGTGCCGTTCTATAGGCTATTGCTACTCTGATCAGCATGTTTCGTTATACACTAGTATACTTCTGGCAGTATTTTTGGTACTTTAATGCATCTATCCACACTGGAGCACCGTAAAGTAGAATAGAGTGGGCTACCTGTAGCAGTACTGCCCTCTTCTGTAGACTCGGGCCTCCAATATTTGGAAGTATCCTCGCGATATTACCGACTCTAATGCTCGCTTTTTTAGCCATTTCATCCAGATGTTTGGTAAATCTGAGTTTGCTGTCTAGGTAAATGTACAAGTATTTCATGTTTTTTATGGGTATAATTTCTACATCATTTATCCTAAAATTTATATTTGACCTATCGCAGGGACCTTTGACTATGATGGCCTCTGTTTTCCCAGTCGCAAGAGTCAGTTTATTGCGAGTCATCCATTTTTGTACTTTCTCAATTGCTCCGTTAATAGTTTCGCTCAATAGGTTAAGGTTTATTTTCTTCTGCTATTAGCATAAGGTCGTCTGCAAATGCTATGGATCTGACATTGTCCCTATGTTTGATTTCTAAAAAGTCATTAAAAACAATGTTCCATAGTGTTGGCCCTAGTACGGAGCCCTGCGGAAACCCTGTCGTGAGATCCATTACGTCATTTTTATTTATTATTATTTTCCTTTCGTTTAGGTATGAACATTACTACATTTATAAGGTAGTCCAGGGTGTTCATATCGCTCAGCTTTTTTATTATAATGTTCCAGTTAGCGCTGTTAAACGCATTCTTTATGTCTAGTGTTACTAAAGCCACCCACCTCTTAGAAGAACTTTGTATGAAGGTCTTGGTCCATTTTACAGCGTCGATTGCAGACTTAACTGTGCGAAAACCAAATTGGAGGTCATGTATCTTACTGTTTTGTTCAAGTTGGTTTACTAGTCTTGTTTTTATAACATTTTCGTGAAGTTTGGCCAGGTAGTCAATAAGACAAATGGGTCTGTACGATCCATTTTCACCCTCTGGTTTGCCTGGCATAGGGATAACAACAAGTTTGGATTTCTTGAGGAAGTTTGGGAATAGTTGCTTTTTATTTATATATTCATGACCTTTGTCAATATTTGTGGCTTGAGTTTTGCTACTGGTTTCCAGGTATCTGCAGGTATATTATACGGGTTCGGTGCCCTGTTTTTAAGTTTCATGGCCGATGACAACATCTCGTGTTCCGTAATAGGTGAACCTGTTTCTAGTATAGGGGAACAGATATTCCGCCACTTCTACCCTCTTAGAGTTGTCTGGGTTATATGTGGATTCCGTTTGGATTCCCTTCATGACTATCATGTAGGCTTGTCCCCAAATATCATCTTCCAGGTTTTCAATTAGTGTCTTCCAGCATTTCTTCTTTTAACGGTTTAATTCTAATTTAAGCTGTTTCTTCTTCTGCTTGATTATTGCATTATATATATCACAATTATAACCCTTAGCCCTGTCTCATGTAATCTTCCTTCTCAGTTTTATACATTCTGACCTAGTATTTGCGATTTGTTCGGTCCACCAGTAGAGATAATTGTTCTTGTTCTCGCTAGTCACGCTTGCCTTGTTTCTTGCCATTCTTACCTTCAGATGCAGATGTGGTTGTTTGTATCTCATACGATATGTATTTATGGTAAGTAAAGATTTCATCCTCATGAACCTTCCAGTAGCTTAGGATGCGGTGGGTTGCATTTGTTGTTAGTGTCACATCTATGTGACTCTCAGATGCTTCTCTCACGAAGGTCGCCCCTCCTGTGTTTGCTACCACTAAGTCCAACTCCGCGATCCAATCTAGTACATATTCTCCACGGGCGTCCTGAGTTGGAGAGCCCCATGCTGCCCCCTTTGCGATTATATCTCCCATAACCATTGCATCTTTCTTGGATCTGATCTCTTCCATTATATTGTCAACAATGGTTTGGAATTCGTTCATGGGTATGTTGGATGAGATGTAACAGCATACTACGATTATTCCCTGCAAGTTCAGTACTACATAACCACTTTTGGGAATTGCTGTGATTCCCCTGGTCTTTTTCATTATGGCAATTGCTATATTTCCCTTCAGATCCAGAATCCAACCTTTGCTTTTCGCTATATTGATATTCGGTTCCGGGATAATAATAATAATAATATCAGACTTGTTTTCCCAAGCTTTCGCAAGTGCCAGGTCATGTGCCGCACAGGCACGTCCGAGATTTACTTGTAAGATTTTATGCATTATTGGTGGATGTACCCCCTAATCTTAGCCTAACCTAACCCATCCTATATCTACCCTAACCTATACTCTGGTTCTCGTGTTCGCAGTTTTTTATTCACGTTAAACTCCTCCGGGCTTAGGGTCTTGCTCTGTGCTTCTATTTCCCGGACAGTTTCTCGTGTGCTATCCAATACTTGCTCAAATACATCCCAGTACGGATTCGGCACGTTCTCTGGCCTTGTTTCCGTATGCCTTTCGGCCTCTTCTATGAGTATCCTTTCATTGGTCATTTCGACCTCTCTTGTAACTAACTTTGCCGTGGCCATTACGACCTCTTCTGTAGCTATATTCGCCATGCCCACCATTGGTGGTAACGGTCCTTTGTCGGTTGTCCTTTTCACTTGTCGGCTTACAAGTATTGCCCTCTGTTGGGCCTTTGCCTTATTAAGGACAGTCTTAAAATTTGGGCATTTAATGCTGCCATATCTGTGATTGTAGTCCTGGACACATATCATGCATCTTTCTGTATTTTTGCATTCCCTGGATGCGTGGTCTCCGTCTCCACATCTATAGCATAGGTTTCCCCGGGCCTCTATATTACATTCCTTGGTGCCATGATCAAAACTCCAGCATCTCTTACAGTTCGATACATTCACTCTCTTTTCTACTGAGCACCTAACGAGGCCTATCTTGGTGTACCTTCCTTCACTGAGCTTCTCGGCGTCTGTTTTGTTGAGGGTAACCGTAACTGCAAGCGTGTTGTTCGCTTGCGGTCTTAGTTCGCTTATCCTATTGCTAATATTCCATGCCCCCAGTGTCTGTGTAAGGGACCCTACTACTTTTTCTTTGGTGGCCTCAATATCCATGCCTCTTATATGTAACGTCTCTTTCCCTGTTTGACCACTATACCATAGGTGCTTCTCTCTTTCATCGCCGAGTCCGAATTATTATCTGGTCCGTCTGGGGCATACATTTTCATTCTAGTTTCGGTTCCCTGTAGATTATATTCCAATATCTTTCTTAAAATATCGTTTGGCACCACATTTATCTGCTGGACTAGGACCAGGTTTCCGGCTGCTACTTCACTTTTAATTCTATTGGTTTGTTCGAATAGGTTCGATATTGTTCCATCTAGAGTTACTTTCATCATGTGGCTAGTGATTTCTTCGGTGCCTTTATATGTTTTTGTTTTTATGTATTGTTCCAGTACATCGAAGTCATCATTCATATCTGCCAGTTGTGGGAACCTAGTCCTAAATATGGCAGCCGGGCCACTATTTAGGTTTTCATTCTTTTTCATAACCAACACCATCATGGCATTTGGTGCCTCTAAGTGGGCGTTTCTGTACTATTTCAGTGCGTTTGTACACATGGTCCGCCCACCTCAGGTTATATATAGATTCAAAGTCTTCTAGCGTCTTATTCATCTCGTATCCTTCCAGGCTGTCGAGAGTTCCCTCAGTGGTAGTTTGTGTGCCCATGTCTTTTTCCCACTGCTCAGTATTTGGCATTCAACGTCTATCATGACTTTCTCCACTGGCTCCCACATATTCATATCTAACCATTTTCTTATGGAGACCCTATTAAGTAGTTCAATCCCTTTTTTCATATTTATGGCTGAGTCTTTAATTCCTTTCATTGTGTTTGGGCATGCCTTGAAATACTTTTCCATTTCCTCCATATGTCTGTTTATCCTCTCAATTGCTTCGTTTATCGTGAAGACTTCCGAGCTTTCTCTCCATTTATATGGTTCGTCGATCATCGAAATCGAGGTATCCATCAGTTTCATCTTTGCTTTTCTCTGTTCCGTATTGAGTGAATTGAATCTCTGTAGGTTGCTCATCATATTAAGTCTACTACTCCATTTATATTGTTCGTCGATCATCGAAATCGAGGTATCCATCAGTTTCATCTTTGCTTTTCTCTGTTCCGTATTGAGTGAGTTGAATCTCTGTAGGTTGCTCATCATATTAAGTCTACTATACTTCGGCGTAGTTTTACTTTTTTCTCTTCTGTCTGTTTGTTCACTAGGTTGGGTACATTCCCCAGTTAAGTCAACGGTATGAAGGCCCAGCGGGGCAGTGCGCCCTTACCCCGCCAAGGCTGGTCATTCCCCTCCGGTTGGCTCTTTCCATTGGGCATCGCTCGGGACACGTCTGTAACCCCTGGTGCCATGCATCCCATGGGCGCGATGGTGTCAAACCTGGGGATTAGGATTTTTTTTTCTGCTGATTTTCTACATCAGGACTCTTCTGTCTGGGTTTCCATACCATAGCCGAGGGGTCTCAGTTTTTTGGCGCCGGGAACTCGCCATTCGCCCTCCGTATCAAGTAAGGACTTGTCAGTGTGTTTTGTTGTAACTTGGGCTGATTGGATCTTTTACTGGCTTTTTTCGGTGCTACCTATTCGGCATCAGTAACCCCACCAGTGCCCCACTGACCATTTTTGAGCGGTTTCTAAGCTTCACTCCTCTTCTACCGTCCTTGCGGCTCGAGAGGAGAGGAAGTTACTGAGACACTCTACCACGTCAAGGTCTTACAGCTCGCAGGAGTGGAACCTAACCTAACCTTTTTTTTCACGATGGGGGAAATCTTCAAAAGACTACCTGGGAAGAAGACCCAGGCGAGCTGGATTCAATCGTCCATGTGTATGTACGATCGCCTACCAGCAGCTAAAACCTACCATCGATCTTAAAGGAAGGTACCCGGGACCAATTCTTAGTGATTCAGATACCTTCCATGACCTCTAAAATCTTCTGTATCTGATTATCTTATTAAAAAAAAGTTGAATAGTTAAGAGTATTAAAATATAAAAAATAAAAAGGAGAAGGCTTATATTTTATGTACATAGTTTTCTTTCCGTATCTACCTTGTGCTTTATCATCCTTGTGATAATCTCAACTGCAGCATCATATATGTCTTTACTGAAAATAACCTTGCCTATCAAACTTTTTGGTGTTAGCACGCCTAGTAAGTCCTGAAGTCTGCTCCTATCACTACGATATGTGTTGCACTGAAAAATGCAGTGTTCCGCATCGTCTTTAACACCACATGCAGTACAAAGGTCATCAGTTGTCTTACCGATTTTGTGTGTGTAGGATCTGAAAGATCCATGGCCGGTCAGGAACTGTGTGAAATAAAAGTTTATCCTTTTGAACCCACATTTATACCATTTGACTATGTTTGGAATCAACGTTCTAGTCCATGTAGCTTTGGGCGTTTCCGCTTCCCATTCGTTCTACCATCTTTCGATACTCTGTCTCTAGCCTCTATTTTGTCTTTGGCTTCACCGTCGTATATCATCAGCCTTTCCCTTTCCAGCAAGTGAATTGGCACTACTCCTGCAATGACTTGTAACGCTATGGTAGATACCGTCCTATAAGAACTAACGACCCTTATTAGGGGTTTTCTCTGCGTCTTCGTCAATGTTTCCCTGTATTTTTTCATGTGCAAGACGTTAGCCCATACAGGTGCGCCATATAGAATAGTGGAGTGAATGACTTCAAGGTACATCTTTCTTTTGCCGCTGTTTGGGCCTCCAATATTTGGCATTAGTTTCTGTATGGCAGCTGTTTTCTCTTCCTATTTTCGCGCCACCTTGATGTCATGTTTCGTATATCTAAGGCCAGAATCCAAATATATACCCAAGTGCTTTGTACAGACGGTTGGTATCAATGGATAGTTTCCCATCTGATAGTACATGTGCTCCCTATCTCGCGGCCCCTTAAGTACTATAATCTCTGTCTTGTTTGCAGCCAACTTCAGGTCGTTGCTATCCATCCAGATACTGACTTTTTGGCAGCATGCGTTAACTTTTCTGACCACCTCCCACTTCATGTCGCTCTCTACCAGAATGGCTAGATCGTCTGCATAAGCGATGGAAGTTACGTTTTCCCCATAATTTATTTCTAGTACTTCATTATATAAAACATTCCACAACGTGGGACCCAGTACAGATCCCTGCGGGACTCCCGCTGAGAGTTTGATTTCCTCATGATGTTTCAGTTTGATATATCTGTCCGTTAGATAACTTTGGACGATATTTACGAGTTGTTGCGATACTCCCGCATCTTCTAATTTGTGGATAATCAACGCAGAGTTAAATGCATTTTTAACATCAAACTTGACCATTACTGCCCATTTGTGTTTAGTTTCCTTAGCAATATCCGTTATCCTTCTGACTGCATCGATGGCTGATATGGCTTTTCTGAAACCGTACTGTCTATCAGAGATGACGTGAAGCGCCTGAAGTTCTTCTTCTAGTCTACTTTTAATAATGCCTTCGGATAACTTATCTATACCGTCTAGAAGACATATAGGCCTGTAAGAGCTGGCATCTCCATGCGGCTTGCCGGGTTTAGTAATTAGAACTACCTTCGCTGACTTGAATTCTCTAGGGAAAGAATGCGTTCTAATTAGTTCATTTAGGACACGTGTTGTCATGTCCGGTTTCTCCTCCACCATTGCCTTCTTCTGGAATCATTCCGCCTGGACCCGGTGCTCTAGCCACTTTTATGGATTTAGCGGCCCTAAGTGTTTCCTCGGTCGTGATTAGCTTTGTGACTTCTGCCGGTATAGCAGTAAAGTTTGCATCCGGTTTGGTCGGAAATAGACCCTCTATTATGTATTTTTTCAGTTGGATGCCTATCCCATGCCGTGTTTCCGCTTTAAGTGTTCTCATGACAATCTTATATGCGTCGCCAAAGATATCCTCGTTGAGAGCGTTGCACATGTTCTTCCAACAGGTACGTTTTGTCTTGGTTATAGTAAGACTGAGAAGTTTTTTAGCTTGTTTATATTGTGCTGTCAGTTGTGGTTGTGACGTTCCTCTCTGTGCTCGATGCCTTAGACTGTTGCATGACTCTCTTAGCTCTTGGATTTTGCTGGTCCACCAGTATGGCACTGTATATGTTGTCATGGGTTTACTGCAGCAGCGGTTATGGGCAGATAATATTTGTTGTACCAGACATTGAAGTCCTTAATATCCTCGGTTAGCTCCCTGATTACTTTGCGAAATTTGTCCTCGTTGAACAGCACTCTTTTCCTGTCCGCTTTATTAGTTTTAATGCCGATCTCAAACACTATGTATCTGTGATATGTGAATACATTTTCATCAAGTTCCTCCCATTTTCTCACTTTCCTTGCGCCTCTTTCGCTAGCCATCGTCACGTCGATATGACTACGGCTATTACCTCTCACGAAGGTAGGATCTTTGTTATTTAGCACAGTCATATTGTCTGCGGCAATCCAGTCATCCCATAATTCTCCTGTCGCGTCATTTTGTGGAGAACCCCATGACCTCGATTTCGCGATTATATCTCCCGCGATTATGAAGTTGCGTACGAGTCGTGCCGTGCTCACGATGTTTTCGAGGTGTTCTTTGTACCTTTCCATACCAATGTTGGGCGATATGTAGCAAGCAATTATAGCTAATTCATCTAATTCTACCATAATATGCCCTTTCTTCTTCACAATTTTGTTAATTCCTATGTTCTTGTTGTTTAGGAATATAGCGACATCAGTATCCGTATCCATCATCCAGCCGTATCTATGGGCAATGTTTTTAATTAGGCTCAGGAACTATAATAATATCGGCCTCAGTCTCCAGGGCTTTCTTGTAGACCATGTTGTGTGCGTCTTTTGACCTACCTACGTTAATTTGTAGGATTTTTAGCCCTTTAATATTTTTTAAAACTATTTGAACGTTGTTGGGGGTGACATCACAAGCTTATTACATTCCCAGGGTGATGTGGTTCCCTAGTCACTTCAAACTCCCTATCAGACTGAGCTGGCATATCCCTAGTCTCTTCCAAAGAGTCAGAGGAATTTTACAATTGCAGGTCTGTAGACAGAATTTTGTCGGTAGATGCCATATCATATTTCCCTTTAGCTCTCGTGCATTTTAATGCTGCTTTGAATTTGGGACACCCCGTGCTTCCCATTCTGTGTGCTTCCTTGCATATTGCACAGTTCTCTTCCTCTCCCCACGTCTTCGCATCATGCCCCCTTTTCCGCATCGGTAGCATGATTCTCTTCTATTCTTCTCCATGGTAATAAGAAGCCTTCTGTCTCTTGTACTGCAAAGGGACCTTATTACTTCCGTTGAGCTTGTGGTTTTCACTACGTTTTTGACCGTGCTCAATATCTCCTTGTACTCTGAGCCCTTCATAGATACGATTATCCCGTAGGTTGTGCGCTCTTTTTTCCCGTGGTATAAATGTCTATGGTGGCCTCAGTGTCCTTAAAAATCGTTTCGCACATTTTCCGAAATTCGTCTATTTCCATTGTGCTTATATGATGCAGCGCCATTTTACCATGGTTGTCGGTTTCCTCTTTAATCATCGATAGGTTCCTCCATAGATCTGCCCTGATTCCAGAGTCTTTGATCTCAATGATTTTTTTATTCCTTTCAATATTCCTAGATTTTATCTTTGTTGTTTGTTCTAGGACTTCATATGGCTCTTCAAGTTCCGCCAACTCGGGGTACTTTTCCCTATACATTCTCTGTATGCTGTTTTCCATTTTGGGGTCTGCCAGATCCACTATAACCACTTTTGTGGTGTCGTTAATTGTGGTGATTGGATTTCCTACTATCACCTTCGTTCTCTTATACAGGTTTTTATTCCAACTTAGGCCCACCACCTTTTCCCACTTATCGTAGGTGTCTATATCCCCTATTTGAGATATCATTTTATTGTTTCCACCGTGCCAGGGATCCGTTTGCGAACCAGATTCTACTGTTATGTTTTCAACATCCTCATACCTATGCCCTTCTAGCCACTTTAGGACCATGTCTTTTTTAAAGTTATTACTTGTTCTTTTTAATCTTGACGGTACTTCCTTTATCTGTTTATGGGTATTTGGTATCTCCCCTATCAATTTTTGTAAGTCATTTACTAGCTTCTCGTATAACGCAATGCCTTCATTTATCGTAAAGTATTCCACCGACTCTCTTTTCTTATAAATTGCTACTTCTTCCGTACCTAGACTTGCCTTCCTTTTCGTTTCACCTTTCCTATCAGCTTCCCCATATATGTCTGACATAGAATGTAATCTTCTCCTATCTATGGCTCCATCCATGTCTTATCTTCCCAGTGATTTTGAATCACCCAGGTCACCCGCGATTATGTCTATAGTTTCAATATTTTTATTTTTGTTTGTGCTGATTTTAATCCCACGAGTAGCAAGGGAAACGTAGGTCCATCGCTACAGAAATCCGCTTGCAGCGGTAAGGTTTACTTACGGTGGGGAGGCGCCCATCTCCCCCTTACAGTGGGTTTGCGACCACGTTACGTGTGGCCGTGCATTTCTCGACACAGTATCTCACGCCTTAAATTCCGGATATCTTCTGCAGGTTTCCTACTGGAGGACTCTTCTGTCTGGGTTACCATACCATAGCCGTGAGGTCCCCGTTTTACGGCGCAGGGAACTCGCCGTTCGCCCTTCGTGTCTGGCAGGACTTGTCAGTGCGTTCGGATGTAACTTGGGCATGTTGGATCTTCTACTGGCATTTGCTGGTGCTACCTACACGACATCAGCAGCCCCGCCAGTGCCACACTGACCATTTCTTGAGCTGTTTCTTGGCTTCACTCCTCCCTCCCCGTCCCTTACGGCTCGAGAAGAGAGGAAGCTACTAAGCCACTCCACCAGTGTCAGGGTCTTACAGCTCCCAGGTGTGGAACCTAACCTAACCTTTTTTTCTGATGGGGAAATCTTCATCAAGACACCTGGGAAGATAACCCAGGGTGTGGGGTTCTGACGGGGTCAACCCAACGGCGTCTGAAGCCTCATGTGAGGATCCAGACCCCGTCATGCCGAAGCCGACAGCTGGCCCACTAAAACCACACTCACCCGACAAACCCGGAACCACCCTGTGGGTATCACGTCAGGCTGGCCGTGTCACTCTCTCATCCATTCTTCCTTTCCACCCTACACCATCCTCGCCGACCCCAGGTTTTTTTTGTATTTGTTTTTTTTAAAACCCTCACTCATACCCTCACTACATGTTCCTCGCGCTCCTTTGTGCTCAATATTCCTCTCACACACTCACTCACTACTATCCATCCTCTTTTACTCAGTAGCATTCGATCAACCATCTCCTTCACTGACTTCACTCTTACTCCCATTAAACCATTCATTCTCGCACGTTCCGCAATCCATCTCGGGCACTTCATCAGTGTATGCGTCACGGTGTCCACCGCCCCACAATACGTGCACAGGTCGCTTTCCTCTTGAATCTCAACAGATATGCCCTAAAGCATCCGTGTCCTGTGAGCATCTGTGTGATGAAATAGTCAACACGCCGATGCCCGTACCTCATTCATCTGTCGAGATTCGGTATCAAGGACTTTGTCCACTGAGACACTGTCTCGTTCCACTCCTGCTGCCACAAATCAATTGTGGCAACTCTCTCTTGCATACGTATCGTTTCATCTATTTTCACTCTTCTTTCATATATCCGTCCTCTTTCTTTCGCGAGTAAATGGGTAGGCACTATGCCAGTGATCACATACAGAGACACGGTCGGCGCGGTTCGGTAAGCGCACGCAGTACGGACCTGGAAAATCCGGTGCGTGCGCATAATGATATTACGGTAGTGGACAGCGTCCACTTGTTTGTACCAAACCGGTGCAGCATAAAGGACGGCCGACTGACCAACACCCGCGAGCACTCTTCGCCTTTCGGCTTTAGGCCCGCGGATGTTAGGCATCAACCTCCCCAATGCCGCTGCTCTCTCAGCCGCCTTACCTGTGACCACCCGCAATTGCTCCCCAAATCCTCCAAATTCATGCATGGTAACGCCCAAGTACTTAACGTACTTTTTGGGAACTATCCTCGTCTCATCGCACTCAAAATACACTCCCTCACGCTTACGCGGTCCCTTCAGTATGATGGCCTCAGTCGCACTGTTATGAAGCCTCCATGCAATTCAATGGCATATTTCCGAAACTTGCGATTACGTACGTTTACCGCGACATCGCCTCTCTTGTCGACATACCAGCCCCTCTCCGTTACCAACCGCAGGTTTGGCTCCCACACGAATAGGACGTCTATATTTCTCTCCGTGCCGGTGGCCTATGCTAGATCGTGAGCCAACCTCGCCCTCCCCAGGTTGGTCTGGAGGATCCTCAGTTTTCCATATTGGGCTGCCATGACGTTGGCTACTCGTTACACCTTCCTCAATTACTCCTGCGTCGTGCATTTTTCATCAGGTCAGCGAACACTTTGCACCGGTATGACCCACTCCAGTGCCCACCTTCCCCACAGTCAATGCACTTCGCATCATTTTTGCACGCGCGGCTGATATGGCCCGTTTGACCACATCTACGGCAAACATCCCGCTTCTCCGTTAGCTCGCACTCCTTGCCCAAGTGCCCGTGCTGCTGGCGGTCGCCCTACCTAACAACCTTTCCATATTTTGAGCGGCACTACGTGTCGCCTGTGCCGCTTTTTTTATTTCCACCTTGGTATTAGGGTGTTGGAATGTAAGCTGGTACAGCCCCTCCACCCTTTTTCTACCCTCTTCCATCTGGCGTCTTAACGCCTCGATCTCCATTCGTTCGGGAGAGCCTGGTGTACCATCCTCCCTCCTTCTTTTCTTTTTCTTTTGGATCCATTCCCCCTGAATGGGGGTATGGTAGGCCTCCTGCCTACTAGCATCTTTATCATTTTCCGGAGTTCTCTGCAGGGAACTCCGGGGGTAAGTATTTTCTCATTTCTTCCATCATCTTTCACGTAATTTGTAATATTTGTTGCTACCATATCTAATCCCACGAGTAGCTAGGGAAGGGAAGTCCACCACCGCAGAGCCCCGCTTGCGATGGTAATTGAATTGAATAAAACTCCTGTCCCTGAAGCCTTTAAATATGACACATTCTGTCTTTGCCTCCGAGAGTTCTAGGCTATTGTGTTCCATCCACTGCTGGACCTTCGCAAGAGTCTGATTTACGATTTGGGTCAGATGATGCGAGATATCACTTTCCACGAATATAGCTAAGTCATCCGCAAATGCCACCATAGATACTCCTTTAGTGGTCTTCATCCTCAATAGGCCGTCGTATAATATGTTCCAGAGGATTGGACCAAGTACGGAACCCTGTGGTATTCCTGCAGTTATTCTCTTATTCTTACCCGGCGTCACAATTACTTCTCGGTCCGAGAGATAGGCTTTTATTAGATTAATTAAATACGTGGACACATTTTTCCTTTCTGCGGTATTGACTATGTGCGGCCACGAGGCCGAGTTGAACGCGTTTTTAATGTCCAGTGCTATCATTACACCCCAGAGTTTCTTGCAATCTCTGACTTTTTTTGTAAATAGCTTCGCTGCCATGACGGTCGAACGCCCCTTTCGGAAGCCAAACTGGTTCTCGGAGATGCAGTCCCTTGTCTCTAGTTCCTTCTCCATCCTTATCTTAATTATACTCTCGTATAATTTCCCAATACAACTAAGCAGGCATATTGGCCTATAAGAAGTGGCTTGTTCAGCAGGTTTTCCCTTTTTCCATATCAATATCAAGGAGGCCAATTTAAATGATTTAGGGAAGATTTGTCTTTGCAACAGGTTGTTAAGGACATTTAGAAATAGCATGGGTTTCTGCTGCACTGCAATAATCACCATCTCAGGCGTGATTTGGTCCGGTCCTGTAGCTTTTCTTTTCACTATTCTATTTACAGCTTCCATTAGCTCCTCGTCAGTCAGTTCTGGCGGGTTGGTGGTAGGAGTGGGAGAGAATTCTCCCGGGTATTTATCTGGAAAAAGGGCCTCTGCTGCTTCCCACTGCTTTGTCTTGGAGAGTTTGAATGGTGCGACCGCCCGCAAGCCCTTCATGGCGATCCTGTACCCATCTCCCCATATATCCTCGTCTAACTTACTAATCAGTTCCAGCCATAGATTTTTCTTGGAGTCTAGTATTGCCTTTTTTAGCTTGTTTCTTTTTTGTTTAAACAAGAGTTTATATTGTTCCACATCGGTGCCAATTCTGTTCGCCCTAGTTAGTGCTCTCTTTGCCGCTATAGCCCCCTTTCTGGCCAATGCTATATCGGGTGTCCACCAATAGGGGTATGTGCTTCTGATGTTGGCAGTTTCCTTAGTAATTTTCCCCAGGGCTTTCAATATATCTTCAATATTACTGTTGTCGTTGAGGTCCTTAAGTGCTTCGCCTTTGGATTCGTTGGTGGCTGTGTGCGTTGTTCTAGCAGTCCTTGTGGTTTTCCCCTTCCCTAAGTTGATCACTATTGGCCTGTGGTGGGTGAAAAGGCTAGAATCGAGAATTTCCCATTTGTTCACTTCCTTGTATAGGTTTTTGGTGATCAACGTGACGTCAATGTGCGAGCAGCTGTTTACCCTGACGAAAGTTGGGGTTCCGTCGTTTAGGCAAATCAGGTCGTGCTGTGCTATTCGTTCGCTCCATATATCACCTCTTTTATCACTTGCAGGAGATCCCCATAACGGCGATTTGGCATTTATGTCGCCCAGGACAATTGTCCTGTGTCTGATCTGGGAGAGGTGTGCGAATATCTCATCTACAATCCCTTCATAACTTCTCAGGTTCACGCTTGGTGGAATATAGCATGGGATTATGGAGAATTTTTCTAGACTTATTACAATATAGCCTTTCCCTTTTGTACAATTGTTGACTCCTACTCCATTGTCATTGAGGTGGACTGCCACGTCTACATTTGCGTCGGTTAACCGTTTTGTCAGGCTCGTGATTTTTTTATTGGGTTCGCAGACCACTATCAAATCCGCAGATTTTTCTGCAGCCATAGCGAATAGGAGGTCGTAGGCGACTCTCTCCCTACCCACATTAATTTGTATTATTGTGAACGTGTTGAGGTTTCAGCTATTATCTGGCAGGCGTCGTGGTATTTATTTGCCTCGTCTTCTAGGCAGTCGTTACTACGTATAGGGGGAACGTTATGTTTCGTGTATGCATTTGGCGGGCCAGTGTGCCCTCCCATTTTTGTAAGGGTGCCGCCGTGCCTTTCCTTTGCCCTTGCTTTCTTTAGGGCTGCCTTGAATCTAGGGCATTCCATGCTGCCCATCCTATGCCTCTCTTCGCAGAGGACACATTTTGCCTCTTCCTTGCATGCCTTACTGTCATGCCCTGCCTGCCCGCATCTAAAACACCCGCTTCTCCTGTCAGGACCCATGCATTGCGCCATTGTGTGTCCATAATCCCAGCATTTCACACATTTTTTAACACTCAGCCTTTTTTCCACTTGACACCTGACCATGCCTATTTTTAGGTGTGTTTTACTTAGCAATCTATTTGCTTTTTTCGGGGAAGCACCACTGTGGCGGCTTGGGTACTACCGCGCATAGGTCTCAGCTCCGTGATTTTGTAGTTATCCTCCCAGCTCCCTAGTTCTTCTTTTAGGGCGTCGACCACCTCTTCTTTTGTTGAGTCTGCTGCCATTCCCCTAATATGTACAGCGATATTGTTCTCGCCACCTAGCTGTAGTGTCTTCAGGCCTCTCTCTGACGTACCAATTGCCGCCTTAATCTTCTTTAAAGCCTCGCTGTTTTTTTCCATAGTAATCAACAGTCTGCCGTCCTTCGTACTCCTCATGGACCTTATCGCCTCCGAAGAGTTCGATTCTCTGACCGCGTTCTTCACGGTGCTCAGGATTTCTTTACAGCCTGCGTCTTTTTTGGACACTATCATCCCGTATGTCGTTCGCTGCCTCGTAATTGTCGTATATATTTTCGCATTTATGTCAGTATTATAAAAAATACTTTCACACATTTTCCTCATTTCGGTTAATGCTAGGGAACTGATGTGGTGCAGAGCCACTTTCCCTTTTCCACCCATCTCCTCCTTAACTACACTGAACTTGTTCCAAATATCGTCTCTTTGCCCTTTGTGCACAATTTTTATTATCCTCTTTGTTTGTGCTGAGTTTTTCTTCGATTTAATGGTGGTCTGTTGTTCCAATACCTCGAAGGGCTCCTCTAGGTCCAAGAGCTCAGGGTACTTATTTCTGTACAGCCTCTGAACGATATTTTCCATTCCTGGGTCCTCCGGGTTGACTATAACCACTTTGATGGTATCATTCTGTGTCTCGATTGGGTTTCCCACTAGAACCTCCGTCCTTTTATATATTTCGTCGGGCCACGTCTAGTTGACCACCCTATCGAATTCGGTTATTGAGTCTACCCCGTCTAAGCGAGTGACGTATTTTCCTCTGCCGCCCGCATGCCACGGATCTGTCTGGGTATCCACATCGATGGTCATTTTTTCCACCGGTTCTAGCCTGTGTTTTTTGAGCCATTTCATCACCATGTCTTTTTTAAAGTTATTACTAACTTTCTTTAGCCTGGTCGAGATTTTTTTGATTTGCTTGTGGGTGTTGGGGATGTCTATTATCAGCTCATGCAGGTCGTTTATCAGTTTATCATATGTTTCAATGCTTTCGACTAGTGTGAAATATTCCACCGCTTCTCGTCTTTTATATATCCCGTCCTCCTCAGTCTCCGAGATGTTTGCCTTCCTCTTAAGCCCGCTTGTGGTGCAGCTAAAGCTATCTATAATGCTATCTGGTAGGGAGTTTAACCTCCTTCTACCCGATTGCTTGTCTTCTCTTCCCAAGAATTTTGAACCTCTCGGGTCGCCTCCGGTTATGTCAATATTGTCATTGTTTTTTGTACTCATATCAATCCCACGAGTAGCTAGGGAATTTTCTGTCCGTATCTGCAGAGCCCCGCTTGCAGATATAAGGCTGTTTTCAATGGGGTATCGCCATGTTCCCCAAAGGAACCGTTCTTGACCACGTTCCGTGAGGCCATGCATTCATCGGCACGGTCTCTTCCACCTTGAATTACGGATTTTTTACCGCAGGTTTTCTTCTTCGGGAATCTTCTGTCTGGGTTACCATACCATAGTCGAGGGATCCCCGTTTCACGGCGCCGGGAACTCGCCGTTCGCCCTCCGTGTCTGGTGGGGCTTGTCAGTGCGTTCCGATGTAACTTCTTGAGCTGTTTCTTAGCTTCCTCTCCCTTCCCCGTCACTCCGGCTCGAGAAGGAAAGAAGTTACTGAGCCACTCCACCAACGACAAGGTCTTTCAGCTCTTAGGAATGGAACCTAACCTAACCTAACCTTTTTTTTTGTCAGGTGGAAACCTGCTCACAGGCTCCGGGTACTTGTTCTACCTTTCCCCGGAAGTGTGGGAGTGCCTCCGGCCAGGATCCAATCCCGTTTGGACAGTTCGCACGCAAGCCGTCCAGGCAACATTGGGGAGTCCAAACCAGAGACGACCGCACTAAAACCACCTCGATCCCCACCGTCCCGTCTCGACCCTGGTATCACCCCTGGGGGTACGTCTTTAGAGCCGAGATCTTCGTCCGCCATTATTGATGAGCACGCTCTTCCTTCTCCTTTGCCATCATTATATCTCTAAGACACTTTCTAACGACATTCCAGTTCTCTTCGGTTTTTAACATTATCTGTATAATGTTAGTCCTCGTGATCTCCTCACCTATCTCCCTGTTTAATCGGTTTCGATACTGTTCCCATCTACGGCAGTAAAAAACTGTGTGCTGAACGTCGTCCCTGTCTCCACAGTAGATGCATTTATCGTCCTCCGTCTTTCCTATTTTCATTGTATACGCCCTAAATGATCCATGTCCGGACAAAACCTGCGTAACGAAATAATCGATCTTCCTGTGGCGACAGAGAGTCCAGCCTTCCAAGTCCCCCACTAACGACTTGGTCCATCTACCCTTTGTACTTGCATCCCATCTGTCCTGCCATTTCCTCCTAACCTCCCCTTCAATGTCGCCCTTATTTTCCCTGCCCCTTTTATGGATTTCTCCCCTCTCCCATACCAGCAAATCCATAGGGGGTATCCCGGCTACTACTTGTACAGCTTCTGTTGATATCATTCGGTACCCAGATATCACTCTAAGGAGCATTCTTCTTTGCATGCTGTTCAGCATCTGTCTGTATTTGGCTATCTCCATCATACCGCCCCAAACAGGTGCACCATATAGGATTGTCGATTGAACCACTCCCCACAGCAGTCTCCTCTTCTCCGCCGTCGGACCTCCTATGTTGGGTAAAATTTTCCCCAGGGCAGTCGCCTTCCTTGTTGTCTCCCGCAGATGCTTTCTATACCCACCCCCCTGCTGCAACCATATTCCTAAGTATTTCAGGTCGGATTTCGGATCTATCCCTGTGCTCCCCAACTCGAGGCTAATCGTCCTCCCTCTCCGTCCACATATAATCGTAACCTCGGTCTTCTCTGCCGCAAGCGACATATTCCACCTCCTCAGCCAGCATCTAACCGGCCATAACGCTTCGTTAAGTTGGATTTCAAGTTCCTCCACTGTTGCTGCAGTAGCCACCAAGGCAACGTCATCTGCATATCCTATCATCGTTATACCCCTGGGTGTTTCCATCGTCAGCAGCCCATCGTAAAAAACGTTCCATAAGGTCGGGCCGAGTACCGAGCCCTGTGGTATTCCCGCCGTGACCTTATACGAAACCCCATCTCCCACGAGGATCTTACGTCCACTGAAATACCTTTGGATTATATTCATTAGGTATGTACTTATACCTTTCCTTTGTAGTCCATGCACTATGCCCTCAATAGGCACCGTGTTAAAGGCGTTCCTTACATCCAAGGTGGCCACGACGCACCATCTCTCCCTTTTCCCAGAACAGTAAATTTTCCTGGCAATCTTGTCCACTTCCTCTACCGCCATTATTGTTGACCTTCCCTCTGTAAAACCATACTGGTTACTGGCGAAGCCGCCATTCTCCTCTATTTCCTTTACCAGTCTGCTTTTTATGACATGCTCGTATAGTTTTGCCATTGCGTTAATAAGGCACAACGGCCTGTATGAGCCTATCTCCCCCCATGGCTTGCCAGATTTAGGTATCAGGACTAGTTTCGCGATCTTCCAGGGAGCGGGGAAATCATTTTCCGCTAGTAGTCCATTAAACATGCGTGCAATGAAATCCGGTGCCTCCTTCGCCAACAGTTTCACGCACTCCGTAGAAATGCCGTCTGGGCCGGGTGCCTTACCACTTTTAAGTTTTGCCCCGATTCTTGTACTTCCGCTTCCGAAACCGCCCCTGCTATTACGCCTTCGGAAATATTTTCCAATTCCAGAATTCTGTGTGGGAATAACGACGCGACCACCTCCTCCATTTTTTCCGCGGTAAGCCTATATGGCAGCCCTCCGCATTTGATCCCCTTCATGGCTATTGCATACCCCTGCCCCCATATATCCTCCTCTAATTTGTTACATAGGTTTACCCACTTCCTCCTCTTTTCTGTCTTGATTCCCTTCCTATATTGCGCCCTTGCTCCCTGATACTCTTCCCATCTTCTTTCCCTCTCATCCCTTCCTCTCCCTCTGGTATATCTTCTCCTCAGTTTCTTGCATTTCGTTCTAAGTTCTTCCAGTTCCTCGGTCCACCAGTACTGCTGTATTTTGCTCTCTTTTCGCCTGATTTTCCCCTTTTCGTAAGCAGCTTTAACCATGCCCTCCATTTCGCAAAATTGTATATGTTGTCTTATTTTCACTCTCCTCCAATTATTTTCAAAAGCCCTTCTAAAACTACCCATGTCTACCTTGGTATAATCCCCCGCCCCAAGTGTACTTTTTTGCCCCGCAACGGTATATATTATGTGCTGGTGTAACGATAGGGACTCACTATCGAGCACCTTCCAGTCCTGCATTCTAGAGGTCAGCTTCCCTGTGGCCATCGTAAGGTCCAGAAACGATTTTGACTCCCCCCTTATAAACGTGGGTTTTAACCCATCATTAAGCACATTAAGCCCCAGCTGTGCAACCCAATTCAACAAATACTCTCCCCTTTCATCATATGTTGGTGATCCCCACTCATTAGCCTTAGCGTTGGAATCCCCACCTAATATTGTTTCCCTTCCCGATGCAGCAACTAGCCCCATAACCTCGTCTTAATATGATTTATAAATTTCTATCCCTACATTTGGGGATACATAGCACGCTATTACGTCCACGTCCTCCAGACTCAGTTTAATATACCCATCCCCGCTATCAATTTTTGCCATCTTCAGCCTCCGATCCATAACATACACCGCTACGTCATTTCTCCTGTCCCTTATCCATCCCGCCCCCCTTATGTACCTCTGGTTTGGTTCACTTACCATGATTATGGCGCACTTTTCCTCTTCTGCCGTTTTAAAAGCGGCATCATGAGCCCACGAGGACCTCCCCACATTAATTTGTAGGAATTTTACGAAATCGCTGCTGTATTTCTGCCTCTCTGCCCCATCCTACCCCTCTCCGACTGCACATATTTCCTGAAAATTGGACATTTCGTCGAGTCTTCTCGATGTGGGAGTCCACAGGGCCTGCATACCGCTGCAGCCTGCAGCCCTATGCCCATCTTGCCAGCAGTTCAGACACTTGCCAACCGCACTATTTCCTTTACATTCGACCTTTTTGTGTCCGATGCCCAAGCAATTGTGACAACGGCTAGTTTGTACCTTAATTTTAATCTTGCAAAATCGCAGTCCAATCCTTATTCTTCCTGTACTATCCAAGGCCTCCGCTGCTTCCTTACTTGCGTCTAGCAGTATCAGGTCACTTCCATTCCTCGTGTTCCTCCTTGATCTGATCTGGACCGCATCACCTTTGTTATTTCCTATCTTCTCCTTAATCGCACTGAGGATTTTCCTATCCTCCGTCATGAAATCCACGTCATAGAGGAACAGAATTCTCTCCCTTCTTTCTTCCATTTCAGCCTCCGCCCCCGTCTTGTCCTTTATGTGACTCGTCAGTCTTTTTATGTTTTCCCTTCCCCCTTCTAGCTCTATTAGCATGTCCCCTTTTCCCGTTTTCTTCACCCTCCTTACATTTACCCCACTGCCCTCTATAGAAACATTATCCTCCATATCTCTCAAGAGTTCAGCGTAGGACTTATCTCCTCTTCTCACCATTATGGTACCCCTGTCTCCCCCCTTCCCCCTGACCGGCATAATTACGTTGATTTCTTTCTGGGTACCCTCCAACGCTCCCTCAAGAGCTTTCCTGTACTTTTCCCATGTCGGACCTTGTTCAAAAACACAGGTGAGCCTTTGCTGTTTGATGCCTCCTTTCTCCACCTCTTTAATGGCCTCCATAAGGTCAGTAATTCCTTTGTATATGCCCTCGTCCTCTTCCTGCTCCTGCAAGATATAGGCCACCGACGTGCCTCTCGCCGTCTTTCCCCACCTTGTTTCACTATTCGTCTGGTTAACGATGAAATCGGTGCCTTCTGTAGGGCTCCTCATTACCTCTTTGAGTCCCGGGTGTTTCCGTACCCATTTCTCACTATATCCCCCTTCTTTATTTCCTACCCTCCCATTTGCCATTATTACTATCAGATCCCTGTTGTCCGGTTCCCCAACTTCCTCCTTACTAAAGACCCTTGTGTTTTTGTATAGGTCTTCAACCCAGTCCCAGTTCACCATACTTTTGAAGTCTTCGATGTTCATACCCCGTCTTAGGCTCTCCCTTACTCGTTCTGTCTTCTCTCTCTCCCTTTCCTTTGTATCTCTCTCTATCTCTTCCGGATCCACTTGTGTCGCCATTTCCCACGTGAACTTTCCTCTCTGCGACTCCTGAGTCTCCATCTTTGCCCCAGTTTCACTATACTCTTCCAGTTTCCTTTGCACTCTTGTAATGGTCTTATACAAGTTCCTTGTGCCTTCCTTAATTTCGATCTTAGTGTTCGTGATTTCCCTCGTAAGGGCATATAACTTCGTACCCTCATCTAGAACCCTATTCATCAGGTCGCGGAGTTTCTCGAGTTCCGTCGAATCCCCCTTATCCTTCATTTCTCCCTCTTCCTTTTACCTTCTTCCTTGAACATTTTCCCCAACTTCGTTTGACCCTTATTTCTGCTGTCCTTCATTTTCTTGCTTGGTCTATCTGCTTCCTCTTCGCTTATTGTCTCTAACTTACGCGTTATTCCGATTTCAGTCGCAGGCATCGTTTTTTGTACACCTACTTCCGCCAGACTTCTCATCGAGGTATATGTGTCATCCCGATCCCAGCTATATAGCCTTTCCAATGTATCCGGGGTGCTGTCCCCCATGGGTGTTTGGAACCCCTCCTCCACGCTGGTCGTTCTAAATGGCTTGGGAGGCGTCCTTGATATGGAGCTCCTCCTACTGAAAATCTCTGCCTTTTCTTGTTTACTTATTACCGTCTCTGTATCTATATTCGTATTGTCCTTGTCCTTGCTATTTCCATCATCGTAGATTTCCGTTGGTTTTTCATTTTTACTCATTTCCTTCCCACGAGTTGGGTCGGAAGAATGTCCGGCGAGGCAGTGCGCCCTTACCTCGCTAAGGCTAGATACTTTGGGAGGTCGCCAGGTATCCCAGAGGCACCGTTTCTGACTGCGTTTCGTGCAGCCATTCATCCATGGTCACGGTAGCTAACAACGAGGATTACGGGTTCTTTTTTCGAGGTTTACTCCTCTAGGCTTTTTTCACGGTTGCCTCCGGACGCAGATTTGCCAACGGGTGAACCCACACAGCTGCCTCCCCTGTGTGTGGTCTTTGAGTTGAATTGATTGTGTGGGGGATAGACCGAGATGTTCCATGAGGAAATTGAAGAATGTGGTAGGTGGAAAGAGAGCAGAAAAGAAAGAGAGGAGAAGAAATTTAGTGACCTAGTTGGCAAGTGAGAAGAAGTGAGACAGACATGCAAAACCAAAAGTGAAGAGTAATCTATTGTGTGAATATGGAAGAGTAGAAAAAAGAGAGATAGATAAAGTGCAAGACCTTGAAGGGTTACTTAGAGTAGATAAGACATAATAGTCTGAAGAAAGAAGTTTTTCCTCCCCTTAACTGATTGTAAGATGCTCAGCAGAGGCAAGGAGGTCAACGACGATGATTTTTGTCAGGTTTACTCCTCTATCCCTTTTGATCCGCGGGCGACTATTCAGAACGAATCGTTCCTATTCATCACCTAACCCCGGGGTTGGTCGGTCGTGACTCCCTTACAGCTCTTAGGAGCGCAGGAACCATGACCGACCACTCCCCGTGGAGACACTCTATGAGCCATTGGGACGCGCCGTGTCGGGTAGGGCAACCCCCCCCAGGAAACTCGCATGGAAGATTAGGGGTGGATCACTTCCAGCCTCCTCCATCCGACTCTCCCGGGCACGGAACCTAACCTAACCTAACCTAACCTAACCTTTTTTGTGGGGGGGTTTGAAAAATGCATTTACGCACATGTGATGACAGTGAATACCCGTAGCTATTCACAACCATCACATAGTGTGGGATTCTCCTAAAAACGGAACTACCCACTAAAAAAACTCCTCCCCCTCAAAAACTCCTCCCCCTTGCACCAGAACGTATCCCGAACGAATGAAACTTAGGATATGTTGATGCATTTCAGGACATCTCCATTCTTTCAACTTAAAGATTCAGCATTTCAGTTAGAATTCTCTACCTACTATCATTCATATTAACATTTAAGCCTGACGATTCAGCCTGGTTTAATCCACTTTCCGTGCTCCTCTCCATTTCCTCTTTAGCCTTCATTATTCTCCCGATAATGCGCATAAATTCGTTGTATGTGTCAGCCGAAATTGCCGCTTTTAGCATGACGTCTTCTGGAGTGACATGTCCCAGCAGCGCGTAAAGTTTGTGTCTTTCCGTGACAAAAATTTGGCATTTGAACACACAGTGCTCCGCATCATCAACCTCATTGCATTCGTGGCATATGTTATCCTGAGTTTTTTTTATCTTATGCGTGTAGGAACGAAACGCGCCGTGTCCAGTGAGAAATTGTGTAACGTGAAAATTCGTTGTTCGGTACCCACACCTGTACCACTCTCTCACATTTGGGATCAGTTTCTTCGTCCACTGCGCCTTTTCCCTTTGCATATTCCACTCTCCTTGCCATGCCTCCAGTAATTTTTCCCTGATCTCATCTTTGCTTAACTGCTCAGCCCCGATGTTATTTTCGTATAGGAGTTTTCTTTCCATTACTAGGAGATGTATCGGCAGTGTCCCGGATATGACTTGCAGAGCAGCCGTCGACACCATTCTATAAGCGCTTACCATCTTCAGCATCGGCTTTCTCTGTGATCGTTCCATAATCACCTTATATTTTCTTTTCTCCATCACTCCCCCCATATAGGAGCCCCATATAACAATGTAGAATGGACTACCTCCATATACATTTTCCTCTTACCATAGCTCGGCCCTCCGACATTCGGCATGACTTTGGTCAAAGCTGCTATCCTCCACTCTGCCTTTTGCACCGCCATTTTTACATGCGTTGTATATTTCAGCCCAGAGTCTAGATACACGCCCAAATATTTTACTGAATCCTTTGGGGTCAGCCTTTCCCCTCCGCACATAAACTTCATGTTTGTTCTGTCCCTAGGCCCTTTCAATACTATCAGCTCTGTCTTGTTTCTGGCTAGCTGCAAGTCATTTTCTATCATCCATGCGTCCACCTTTTTACATGCCTCGTTTACCTTGGATTTCATTTCCCATTTCATATCACCTTCCGTGATTACCGCCAAGTCATCTGCGTAGGCGACCGAGGTAGTGTCCCTGCCTAGATTTATCTCTAGTGCTCCATTGAATAAGAAGTTCCATAACGTGGGGCCCATAACCGACCCCTGTGGGGCCCCCGATGTCAGTCTCCTTTCTACATCTCTTTCGACTTTCAGCACCCTGTTTGACAGATAACTCTGTAGAATATTTATGAGATATGGTGATAAACCTGCTTCTTCTGCTTTTTCCACAATTAATCCCCAATTCGCACTGTTGAATGCATTTTTTACATCGAACAGGGTGAGAATTACCCATTTCTTTTTTGACCTTGCCGTTTTCTCTGTAATAAATCTAATAGCCTCAATTGCTGATCTGGCCTTTCTGAAACCGAACTGCCTATCTAAAATGACGTTTTTAACCCTCAGCTCCTCCTCCATCCTTCCTTCAATCAAGGCCTCAAAAAGTTTCCCCAAACAGTCCAGCAGGCACAGTGGTCTATATGAGTTTGCAGCCCCGGCAGGTTTACCAGGCTTCAGAATCAAGACGAGTTTTGCTATCTTGGTCTCATCAGGGAATACTTGCTTCATCAGTAATTCGTTGCACACTTTTCTGACCAACTCTGGTTACTCCCTGGCCATGCTTCTTATAGCTTCTGGTGGAACTCGATCTGGACCTGGCGATTTTCCCATTTTCATCTTCCGAGCCGCCTCGCCTACTTCTAAACAGGTAAACTCTTTTGGTGGAACTGGTATCAGATTCCTTTCGAAACTGCATTCTTGCTTGGTGTGGAAGAGATTTCTGACAATATCTTTCTTTAGTTCTGGCCCGATTTCATATATAGTTTCAATACGCAAGGTTTTTGTTACTATTTTGTACGCTTCCCCCCAGATATCCGTCTCCAGGGCCTTACATAAGTTTCTCCAACATAGTCGCTTAGCCCGTGCTATGGCCTTTGTGAGCATCTTTTTTTCCTACCTGTATTTATCCACTAGCTCTAGGTCTCCCCCTCTCTGCAGCGTCCTCCTTATGCCAAGACATTTCTTCCTTTTCCGTTGGATGTCCTCGTTCCACCAATATGGTACAGTGTATGTGATGCATTTCTTAGTGCTGCATTTCCTGTGTACTTGTATTATCTTACTTCTAAACCTTTCAAAGTCCATACTTTCTATACTGTCCGCATCGATCTTGCTTATTTCTTCCGCAAATTTGATTTCGTCAAAGGTGACAGCTTTTCTCCCCTGCCTTGGAACTTTTACGCCAATATCAAAAACTATAAACCTATGAAAGGTGAACAGATTTTCGTCCAACACATCCCAGTTCGCAACTTTGCAGGCGTATTTCTCATTTACCATTGTCACGTCTATGTGCGTTTCCGTTTTCCCCCTAACAAACGTGGGTTTCCCATTGTTTAGCGTAACTATTTTGGCCGACGATATTAAATCGTTCCATATATCTCCCCTGTAGTCATTTTGGGGTGATACCCACATTGCCGACTTGTCATTTAAATCACCTGCTATTATATAGTTTTTCTCTAGACGTGTGGTGTCCGCGATGCTGTCCACCATTTGTCCATATCTTTCTTTCGTAATATTTGGTGAAAGATAACAAGCTGTTATAGCCACGTTTTCCAAATGAATAGCTATATGTCCTTCGTTCCTCGTGACTTTTCGTATCTTTATTCTTTTGTTTCTTATGAAAATTGCTACATCATTTCCATTATCACATAGCAACCCATACTGTTTGGCTATGCCCTTATTTGGTTCCGAGACAATGATCAGGTCTGCTGCCACCTCCATCGCCTTTTTCGTCACCAAGTCGTGAGCTGCCTTCGGCCTTCCTACGATTACTTGCAGAATCCTCATATTACTACCTGTTTTCGGTGCACTATCGTGCACTCTATTTGCCTTTTTAATTTCGGTTGATGGGTTCCTAACTCCATTTGATATAGTCTTTCGACAGTTGTCGTTGTTTCCCCTTGCACCTCCTCCTCCTTTCGGGTTGTAATCAAGCATTGAGTTGAAATTTAGGATTCAGCTGTACTTTGGTCTACCATATGCTCGTTTCTTCCCCCACTCGCCTGTCGTTTTTCCCCGAGCGCTGGGAACACATCGTCCTCGGTGCACATGGATATCGTATCTCTTCGCCTTTCCGCAGCATCATAAGTGCTCCCTTGCCTCTCCTTCATCCTGGCTTTCTTGAGGGCTTCCTTAAATTTTGGACACCCCATGCCTCCCATCCTGTGTGGCTCCTTACAGAGCACGCATTCTTCGTTTTCCGTACATCCCTTAGCATCATGTCCTTGCTTACCGCATCTATAACACCCTCCCTTTCTATCGGGGCCCTTACATTGGGAAATCTTATGGTCGTACCCCCAGCATTTGGAACATCTCCCCACGTTTACTCTTTTTTCCACCTGGCACCTTACCATCCCCACCCTGATATGTCCGTGGGAAAGGAGTATGTCTGCCATTCTTTTTGGTAATACCACAGTAGTCGCTTGCGTGCTACCGCGCATTGGTCTAATCGCCGTAATTTTATACGATGCTTCCCATCTTCCTATGATATCCTTTATGGCCTCTATTATTTCCTTCTCCGTTACGTCCGCTGCCATCCCGCGCAGATGTACTGCCACGCTACCTTCAGTGCCTAGTTGTACCGTCTTGATCCCTCCTTCCGTAGTGTCTATAGCAGATTTGATGCACCTTAACGCCTCGTTGTTTTTCTCCATCGTTATTAACAAATTTCCGTCCTTAGTGCTTCGTAGCGACCTTATAGCCTCCTCTGACCCTGAGTTTTTTATGACGTTTTTCACAGTGCTGAGTATATCCTTATACTCTGTGTCTTTCTTTGACACGATCATGCCGTACGTCGCCCTCTCTTTTCTGGTGTTTATAAAGATCTCCACCTGGGCTGCAGAGTCCTTAAACACTGCCTCGGTCATCTTCCTGAAGACTTCAATCGTCATACAATTTAGCTTGTGAATGGCGACTTTCCCATTTCTGCCTATCTCCTCCCTGACTAATTGGAGTTTCTCCGATATATCTTCCCTAGTACCCGCGTGCATTATTTTTATAATCTTTTTTGTTTCCTCTAGACCTACCCTTGACTTTAACATCGTTCTCTGTTCCAACACCTCGAAAGGTACGTCTATCTTCTCTAATTCGGGGTACTTGTCCTTGTACATCTTTTGGATGCTGGCCGTCATCTCCGAGTCCGCAGGTTCTACCCTTACAACCTTTGTCACGTCGTTACTAGTATTAATCGGGTTTCCTACGGTAATTTTGGTCCGTAAAAAAACTTCATTTCTCCATTTGAGGTCCGCCACTTTCTCCCATTTTTGGAAAGTGTCTAGATCCCCTATTTGGGATATTATCTCCTCTGTCGTCCCTCGATGCCACGGATCTGTTTGCGTTTCGGCATCAATTGTCATCTTCTCCGTATCCTCATATCTGTGTTTGTCCAGCCACTTTTGTACTAGGTCTTTTTTAAAGTTTCTGCTCGTATTTTGTAGCTTTAGGGCTACCTCCTTAATTTGCTTGTGTGTATTTGGTATGTCTGCTATCAACTTACTAAGATTGCTTATTAATCTCCCATACGCTTCGATACTCTCTGTTAACGTGAAATACTCAACAGATTCTCTCCTTTTGTAGATCCCTTCCTTGGAGTTACAAAGCTCCGGTAGCTCTTCGTCTGGTGCGCAATGGTCGTAGGATCTTACGTATTATCAGAATTGGCAGGAATAGGGCGCCACTTATTTTTTGGTATCATTTCAAAAACAAGAAATTACTAACCTTAGCTACTTTCTTGGCTCAATTTAACCTAATTTCGTAGAAGAAAATAATATTAAAAATAAAAAAAACAGAACCTCACTATATGGTTTTTTAATCAAGTTACTTCGTAATCACATTTAATCAGCTACTTATGATAGAAAAATAAAAAATATTTGGTAAGTGCATTTGATATAAACAAGAACCATAAGAACCCCTAAATACAGCTGTATTTAAGTTCACATTGTGTGAACAATTTATTCAAATTGAGAAATATATGTATATAGAGCATATGCCTTGTACCAAAAAATATATCAGTTTATTAAAGATTAAAAAAACAAACTTTTTCTCCGTTGAGATATTTAGTGATTAAGTTAAGAATTTAGGTTATAAAAAGTCCAACAAATCACTGTACTACACTAAGAATATAGTATTACGTAATCAAATAGCAGTAAGGGTATGCCGGTGCACTTCCTTAGTAGATTTTTGTGATATTGGAATAGACTCACCAAAGTTTGAAGACGACTTGAGACCTTCAGACCCTATTTTTGAAATTAGATTCATTCTTCCGAGCCCCATCCATCTTGAAGGAAAAATATCTAGAACATGCGGCGAACACGTGCATCAACGAGATTAATTATATCGGCAACTCGAGTCCAGGGTGGTGAATGGCTCAAAACGCCGCTTCCTCTAGGATTTCCTCCCTCAAAGGTCTCAGGCGGATTGTCAGGGTGTCGATGTAACTATTTCTAGTCATACAAATATACTACGTGTTCAGGTCCAAAATGGCTACCTCAATATTAGATTTGTGTTGGAAGAAAAAGTTACCGATGAAAGGACATTGAAAGGTCGGCGAATCTGGAATTAATGTACCACTTAACGACATTACTATTTCAAGAAAATATTACGCTTACCTCCTTGTTACAGGAAAACCTTTTAACCAAATTACAACGGCAGAAAACAGTTACTTAAGGATGCCAGCAAACGAAAAAACAAAAATCTGCTACTTCCTTTCGATATTTCTAAAACTGGAGAAGGTAACCCGAAACTAAACGAACTGCAACTTTTTGTAAACTTCAACGGCCAATCAAGTTCTAATAATCCCTACAATACCTTCTTATTTTCGGCTGACCAATGGAATATCTTCAATACATATAACGAACTCCGAACTCAACCGAGTTGGCTTAGTGAATTTCAGATTTAAGTAGTACCCTAGTGCTCAACCTGTTTGGTGAAATGAGAAGTGTCAACGTCAAACTAATCAAAAGTAGTACCTATTATGAATGTCATTGTGAATGACATTGAAAACCAAACAAATTTCAATAAGGCGTTCGCAATAAAGGTTTTACCAAACGACAAGTAAAATCAACGAGAAAGATTATTTATTTTATGTCTGAAGCCATTCTAAACTTTGTGTAGTCGTTGTATGAACTGTTTACGAAATGTAACCTCATTCAAATATAAACATTGTATTGAAAGAAGCAGTTTGATGAGTTTTATCATTATCCAGTACTGGTAAGTAAACAATACATTAACTTTTAATTATATAGTTAATCAACGTTTTAATTTCTTTTAGGAACTTGTGTAGCTGTTAACTAAATTACTGTTCAAGATGCCATCACCTGTGTTAATTAATAACAAAACTTTGTGTAGATAATTTAGTGACTGTTTAAGCTGATTACTGATTTAAAATAAAATATATTTCAAAGTAGACACACATTCATTTCTTAATGCTTAAGGTAAGTCTGAATGTTACACCCCCCTACCTTGGGAAAATATAAATAGTTGTCTCTTTATTTTAATTAATAGCAACTATTTTTATTGGGCCGTAACACCAATACAAAATGATATGAATATCTTTAAAGACTTTTCAACAGATATTTGAAATATTTAATTTAGGTTTACTTAGTGATTAATTGAAACTGATATAATGAGAAAAAATTTCTTTATATTATACTAACCCCCATATGATCATGATCAAGCGCAATTATCTAAAGATATCTTCAACCTATTTCCTATAAAAAATTGACTAAATCTAACTACTAATACTAACTTTGTACACTATTTACATTTTATTGTAGCTTTACTGATCCCAAACTAGTAGTTACATTAAAGAATTATGTGAAAACTATTCAGCTTCCCATATTTATTCGTCATCAGAGGATACTATTTCATTGTAAGGTTTCAAATGTTCAATGTGCCATGTACCCGCATCACTACCATCCTCTTTCTGCAAAATGTATACTAATTTTGACTTTTTCCCAACTATTTTGCAAAGGATATAACGAGGTGCTAACTTTTTGGTAAAATCATTGGCAGCGTCTGATAACACAATGTTTCTTTTCCATACAAATTCATCCACATGGAATTCTTTATCTCTTCTTCTTAAATTGTAGTATTTTGTATTTTTTAGATGTGCTGAATGTATCCTTTTTTCTACGTCTTTGTATATTTCTTTTAAATCTGTGACATTATTTGCCCAAAATTCGTGACTTTTTGGAAGTATTTCAGTACTATGATTTTTCCCATAATAACTTCCCGAACAAGGAACAACTCTACCAAAATTCAAAAATGCTGGGCTATACCCAGTCACTTCATGAACACTGGTTCTGAGTGCATAACCGATTTTTGCTAACTGTTTGTCCCACGATTTGTGATTTTCCGAAATGTAACATCTAAGAGCTGTGCATATTGTTCTATTCCAACGTTCTACAAAATTTGGAGAAGGATGATAAAAAGGAGTATAAGATATACGTGATCCGTAATCTGAAACTAACTTTTGTATAGCTTTACTAACTAATTGTTTACCGTTATCACAAATAATTGTTTGAGGTACACCATATACTAAAAATATATCATTTTCTAAATGTTTAATGATATTTGGTGATTTTGCATTTCGCAAAGGAAACAAAACTGGATATTTAGTGAACCAATCACTAACTACTAAAAGATATTGATAGCCGTTCGATGACCTAGGTAACGGACCTAACAAATCTAAAGCAATGACTTGCCATGGAAATCGTACTACTTTTTCTGAACCCATTAACCCAAATTTAGCATGATTTATCGGCTTTTGTGCGGCACATTCCTTACAATTTCTAACGTACCTATAAACATCGTGGCGCATTTTTGGCCAATAGTATGTTAATGAGACCCTGGAATATGTTTTCCAAAATCCTGCATGTGATGCAGTGGGCTCATCATGACAAGACCTAATAATTTTTGATCTCTGACTTTTCGGAACTAGTAATTTCCAATCAGAAATGTTTGTATTTAATGGTACTCTAGAAGGAATTAGTTTGTACACATAATTATTTTTTACTAACCATTGAGGATAATTTTCAGGTGAATTTTCAATTTTTTCTCTCATTTTAACGTAAAAAGTATCAACATTATCTAAATCTATATCTAAAGAAATTATATCATCTGGGTTTTGAATAATCAATACTTCCTTCTCTGAAGTAGGTGACTCTACTGGACTTCTACTTAACGCGTCGGGTACTACCATCAATGTGCCTTTTCTATGTACTATTTCAAAATCAAATTGGCTAAGTTTACAACTCCATCGCGCTAACCGACCAGATGGTTCCTTCATTTTAAATAAAAATTTTAGGGCAGCATGATCTGTTATCAAACTGAATTTTGTACCTTCTACATAACCCCTAAATTTTTCACAAGCGAAAATACAAGCTAAGCATTCTTTTTCTGTTGTTGTGTAATTTTTTTCAGCTTTACTTAAGCCCCTAGATGCAAATGCAATTACTTTTTCCTCATTGTTTTGAATTTGTGTTAAGATTGCACCTAAGCCGGTATCACTTGCATCACATTGAATAAAAAATTCTAATTCAAAATTTGGAAAACTTAAAATTGGGGCTGAAATTAATAATTCTTTAATTTTTCTAAAGGTTGATTCGGCTTCTAAATTCCACTGTATTTTCTGACCTTTCTTTTTATTTCTCAGCAAATTATTTATGGGTGCCATGACGCTGGAAAAGTTTGGAATAAAACGCCTATACCAACTACACATTCCTGTAAACCGTTTTATTTCAGTCGTTGTTTTTGGAACCGGATAGTTTACAATTGATGAAACCTTTTGCGGATTCGTGGAAAGTCCACTAGAATCTAGGACAAAGCCTAAATACTTTAATGATGGTTTAAAAAATTCGCATTTGTCAAGATTGACTGTTAAGTTTGCATTTTTCAGACGACTAAATACTTCATGCAAAAGTTTAATATGCTCATCAAAAGTTGATGAAACAATAATTAAATCATCAATGTATACAAAAATATTTGGTTCTAATTCTGCACCTATTATGGCATCCATCAGCCTTTGCTGACACTGCGTTTGCTAAGCCGAATGGTAAAACTTTAAACTGGAATAAACCACGACCCGGTATCGAAAAAGCAGTTTTTTCCTTTGATGTATCGTTTAAAGGAATTTGCCAAAAAGCTGATTTTAGATCTACCGATGAGATAAACCTAGTGTTTCTTAACATTTGCAAAATTCTATCTACATGTGGTAAAGGATAACTATCCTTTTTTGTAACAAAATTTAATTTTCTTCCATCGAAACACAATCTAAAATCCCCGTTTGCCTTTTTTACTAATAAAACTGGACTACACCATGCGCTATTTGATTTTTCTACTACATCTAATTTAATCATTTTATCTAATTCAATATTTAAATTTTTTAACATATAAGGTGAAAGAAGATACTGTCTTTGCTTAATTGGTTTTGCGTCCCCTGTGTCTATGTCATAAATCAATTTTGAAGTACGTCCCAATTTGTCACTTCCAGATATTTCCTTGAATTTATTTGTAATTTCTTTTACTATTTTAATTTGTGTATCTTTTAAATTATCAAACGTCTGAACATGGTCCAAAGTAAAAATACATGTCTCTGATCCGATTGATACGATACTACTTTTACCCTGGATTTCCCACGTATTGTTTTTAAAATCTACCTGCAATCCAAAATGTTTGCAAAAATCGCTTCCTAAAATAACTGAATACTCTAAGTTTGGAACTACTAAAAATTTTAATAACTTACAAGTTTTATCAACCACTAGTGGCAATTCTACATGACCAGTAACGTTTTGTTTCGTACCATCTGCTGTAGTAATGCATTTAAAAATAAATTGCTTGTTCATTTACTCTCTCAACAAGAATGAAATTGTAATGTAGTTGTATGGATATATGTATTCTCCCCTGTATAGGTTTTATATGAACATTTTTCATTACGTTACTCAGCTTTTGCTGTGAATTAACTATGCTAAGGTTAGGTGGAAGAGCAGACATCCGTTTCACTCGGGACGGATGAATTGAACCTCGCCTTAATTGTATATCTCTTTTGTTATTATTTGTGTTTCCTTTTCTAAAAGTTAATAAAGGCATTATTATTATTATTATTATTATTTTTAGTTCTTGACATTTTTACCCCAAAGTGATCAATCATTTTCAAACTATTTTTCCCTAAAATTGAATTATTTGCACCAGAATCCAACAAACAAGAAATTTTTTTATTAAAAATATTTACATCAATATATGGTCGATTATCATTAAATTTTTGTTTGAATATGGGCATCACATTTTGCGTTTTTAAATTTTCAAAGTAAGTTTTAATAAACTGAAGTGTTTCCCGCTGTAGTGCTTTTTGTGATGTGATAGCCAATGGTTTTTGAGATAAACGGTGGCTAGCTCTATTTACCTCCCCTGTACGTTTCCCGAACATTTTTCACAGTTTTTAACCACAACCCCAGGCTGTCCGCACTTATAACAAAATTTATTTCTTTTCATCGTACAAGACTGAAAAGTATGATTAGGACCTTTGCAATTCCAGCAAATAACCCTACCATTTGAATTTAAACTGCATGCTTGTGTAACTGAGCTAAATGGTTGTGAATTTTCCTGAAATTTTCGTCTATTTGTTTTCTTCCTATTTGAATTATTGAAAGTTCTAGTGTTCGAAGTATTTCTAAAACTACTGTTAAAATTAGAAGAACTACTACTGCATGGCAAATATAACTCATTATTGATTTCCGAACGCACAACAGTACAGTTATCACCTGATTTAGGCTTGTGCTGTTCTTTTAAAAACGACTCTAAAATTTTTGCATCTTGTACTAACTCAACTACTGAATTATAATCTTTTAAAGCTACTTTACCACTAATGTCTAACGTAAGATTCTTTTTTATCCATTTAATTCTCGTTACTAGTGCAGGTTTATTTGAAAGGCGGTTAAATAAAGATTCCATAACTGCCACGAAGACAACTACTGACTCGTCGCGTTGTTGTTTTCTACTTTTTATTGTTTCCCAGAGGGATTCATCATAATCAATATCTAAAAAATCTGTTTCTAATTTTGAAGCCAAGGTATGCCAATCTTTGATTGTTCCTGACTCTTTTAAGTGTCTAAACCAAAGCAAAGCTTTCCCTGAGAAAAGATCAATAGCAGATTCGTATAACATTTGTTTGTTTACATGCCTAGCTTCTGAAAGTTCTTCAACTCTTTCTAAAAATGCTTTTACCCCTAAACCTGTTGTAGAACCATCAAACTTTAAGTCCCATTTATAAATAGGAACTGCTTTATTGGAGAAACCATACGGTGAACTAGTTGATGGTTGATTGAATGCATAAGTTTGAGATAAATCAGCTACACACGGTGGTGAAACATCATCCGATTGAACTTTATCGTCCAAATCAGCTACAAGAGTAATAAAAGTTGCAGTAGCTTCATTCTTGAATGTAACTTCCTCTGTCTTACTAACATCAATTGGCATTCTCCCTATTCTAGCTTGAATATGAATTAAACGAGACTTTGTTCTTAAATATGAAGAATCTTTAGCTGTACCCTCGAAATCTGCTATGTTATTTTTTGTATTATCAAGAATTGTGCTTATTTCATTTTTTTCTGTTGCAAAACTATACTCTGGATCTACTAGAACGATAGGTGCAACACCTTTTTCTTTCTGCAAAAGTTTACCTAATATTTTCTGTTTATCGTTTCTGTCCCTAGAAGTTACTATTCCCCTAATGCGTAGTTCATAATCTAATTCAGATATTAACAAGTGTCTTGCTTTCATTTCATACATTTTGGAAAATGATTTTATTGATTAAAAAGCTTGTAAATGTGATAGTCTAATATTATTCAAAACTAATATTACTCAAAAATAATGTAACATATGGTATTATGTATTAAAAAAACAGTAAGTACGGTAGTAGTAGTGTCCTAAAACTATGTTTCTAGCAATTCTCCAAAAATTTTCCTCAATTTAAAATGTATCAACAGTAATATCTATATATTACTCACTATTAATATAAAACCAAGTTTACCGACAGTAAACAATATTTTTATATGTAATTGTGGAAACAAAGTCCTAAAAAATTCCTTCTACTTATTCATAAAACTAGTTTCACGATGCAGCGGAATTTACCTATTAAATACTAAAAACTCAAAATAAAACCCAAAACTGGTTTACCATTTTTGTATGTACATTGAACAACGACACATATCGAGTTATATCAAAATGTTTTCATTCTATCTAGCTAGACAATATACCTACATTGATGAAATAAATGTATGTCTCTCTTGTATACCTTTTTGGAGTGCAGTATTAATAGGATATCTCGAGGTCAAACAAGTTCATTTAAAACATTGTGAAAGTGTACTGGCTGTATTACTAAAATGTGATAAATTTCCTGCAATTCTGTAACTGACTAGTGTATATTTGTCAGATTGAAATTTCCAAATAAATTTAGGCTAAAAACCAATATTTCTAAACACACGTTCAGGCGCCAATTTTTTGTAACCCTTTCTTGGAGTTACAAAGCTCCGGTAGCTCTTCGTCTGGTGCGCAATGGTCGTAGGATCTTACGTATTATCAGAATTGGCAGGAATAGGGCGCCACTTATTTTTTGGTATCATTTCAAAAACAAGAAATTACTAACCTTAGCTACTTTCTTGGCTCAATTTAACCTAATTTCGTAGAAGAAAATAATATTAAAATAAAAAAAATAAAAAAAACAGAACCTCACTATATGGTTTTTTAATCAAGTTACTTCGTAATCACATTTAATCAGCTACTTATGATAGAAAAATAAAAAATATTTGGTAAGTGCATTTGATATAAACAAGAACCATAAGAACCCCTAAATACAGCTGTATTTAAGTTCACATTGTGTGAACAATTTATTCAAATTGAGAAATATATGTATATAGAGCATATGCCTTGTACCAAAAAATATATCAGTTTATTAAAGATTAAAAAAACAAACTTTTTCTCCGTTGAGATATTTAGTGATTAAGTTAAGAATTTAGGTTATAAAAAGTCCAACAAATCACTGTACTACACTAAGAATATAGTATTACGTAATCAAATAGCAGTAAGGGTATGCCGGTGCACTTCCTTAGTAGATTTTTGTGATATTGGAATAGACTCACCAAAGTTTGAAGACGACTTGAGACCTTCAGACCCTATTTTTGAAATTAGATTCATTCTTCCGAGCCCCATCCATCTTGAAGGAAAAATATCTAGAACATGTGGCGAACACGTGCATCAACGAGATTAATTATATCGGCAACTCGAGTCCAGGGTGGTGAATGGCTCAAAACGCCGCTTCCTCTAGGATTTCCTCCCTCAAAGGTCTCAGGCGGATTGTCAGGGTGTCGATGTAACTATTTCTAGTCATACAAATATACTACGTGTTCAGGTCCAAAATGGCTACCTCAATATTAGATTTGTGTTGGAAGAAAAAGTTACCGATGAAAGGACATTGAAAGGTCGGCGAATCTGGAATTAATGTACCACTTAACGACTTTACTATTTCAAGAAAATATTACGCTTACCTCCTTGTTACAGGAAAACCTTTTAACCACATTACAACGACAGAAAACAGTTACTTAAGGATGCCAGCAAACGAAAAAACAAAAATCTGCTACTTCCTTTCGATATTTCTAAAACTGGAGAAGGTAACCCGAAACTAAACGAACTGCAACTTTTTGTAAACTTCAACGGCCAATCAAGTTCTAATAATCCCTATAATACCTTCTTATTTTCGGCTGACCAATGGAATATCTTCAATACATATAACGAACTCCGAACTCAACCGAGTTGGCTTAGTGAATTTCAGATTTAAGTAGTACCCTAGTGCTCAACCTGTTTGGTGAAATGAGAAGTGTCAACGTCAAACTAATCAAAAGTAGTACCTATTATGAATGTCATTGTGAATGACATTGAAAACCAAACAAATTTCAATAAGGCGTTCGCAATAAAGGTTTTACCAAACGACAAGTAAAATCAACGAGAAAGATTATTTATTTTATGTCTGAAGCCATTCTAAACTTTGTGTAGTCGTTGTATGAACTGTTCACGAAATGTAACCTCATTCAAATATAAACATTGTATTGAAAGAAGCAGTTTGATGAGTTTTATCATTATCCAGTACTGGTAAGTAAACAATACATTAACTTTTAATTATATAGTTAATCAACGTTTTAATTTCTTTTAGGAACTTGTGTAGCTGTTAACTAAATTACTGTTCAAGATGCCATCACCTGTGTTAATTAATAACAATACTTTGTGTAGATAATTTAGTGACTGTTTAAGCTGATTACTGATTTAAAATAAAATATATTTCAAAGTAGACACACATTCATTTCTTAATGCTTAAGGTAAGTCTGAATGTTACAATGGATCCCTTCCTTTTTGTGCCCGTAGGGGCTGGCTTGTCAAAAATACCCGTGTAGGAGTTTCTTCTCCTCTCCACTGTATCTACACTGTCTTTTCTTCCCGGATGTTTAAAACCGCTCGGGTCGCCCTCGGTTATATCTATAACTTGCATATTACTCATATCCATTCCCACGAGTTGGGCAGAAGAAAAAGGTCCGACGGGGCAGTGCTCCCTTACCCCGCTAAGGCTAAGATACCCCTCCGGTTCGCCACTTCCGTCAGGCATCGCTCCAGACACGCCTGTAACCCCTGGTGCCATGCATCCCATCAGCACGATGGTGCTACGCCTTAGGATTAGGGGGATTTTTTTCCGCTGGTTTACTCCATCAGGACTCTTCTGTCTGGGTTACCATACCATATCCGAGAGGTCCCCGTTTTACGGCGCCGGGAACTCGCCGTTCGCCCTCCGTATCTGGTAGGACTTGTCAGTGTGTTCGGATGTAACTCGGGCAAGTTGGATCTTCTACTGACATTTTTTAGTGCTACCTACTCGGCATCAGTAGCTCCGCCAGTGCCCCACTGACCATTTTTGAGCTGATTTTTTGCTTCACTCCTCTCCACCCGTCCTTGCGGCGCGAGAGGAGAGGAAGTTACTGAGCCACTCCACCCACGACAAGGTCTTGCAGCTCCTTTTTTTTTTTAAATTCTCACGGCGGCCCAACGCGCAGCGACTTAGAGCATATCATGCTATCGCCACCACCCATGGGGCCGCCGCCAGAATTTATGCGAGGGTGGTTGAAATGCAAGTTACGCACACGGGGGGGCACCGGACGCCCGCAGCCGTCCGGTGCCACCCCGTAGTGTGGGAATCACCCGTCGGGCCCTACCCACTAAACACTCCACCCTCCCCCCGTGAGTCGACGGGACCGTCAGAAGATGACATAACTTCGGCGACACCGGGGGGTACGCATATGTCTGTTTCTGCCCTATGTCTCCTCCTGCTGCCATGCCCTTTCCCTCTCTTCTTTCTCCCTTATTGTTGCTGTTATTTCCTCTAGAATAAACTCAAAGTCTTCCCTCGATTTAATACACACCCTCTCAAAGTTTTCTGGCCCTATACCTACTCCCAGATGTTTCTCTATAGCATCCCTATGGTGCCTATATCGGTCGCACTCGAAGATACAATGCTGCGCGTCATCGATTACTCCACAATCCCTACATTTGTCTTCCGCTGTTTTCCCGATCCTATGTGTGAAAGCCCGGAAGGACCCATGCCCCGTTAGGAATTGCGTAAAGAAGTAATTCGTTCTCCTATAGGGGCATGTGTACCATTCTTCGACATTTGGCAGCAACTTTTTTGTCCACTGCGCCACAACCACTTCCTCATCCCACTCGCGTTGCCAGATCTCCAAACTTTTGCGTCTCTCCTCCTTTCTTACTGTATCTTCCTGTCCCCCCTCACCCCTGTACAAGCGATTTCTTTCCTGAATCAAGAGGTAAATCGGTATTACACCGGCAATAACCTGCAATGCCGCAGTCGAAACCGTCCTGTAAGCCGAGACGACCCTGATGAACGGCTTCCCTCTGAGCCCTCACAAACATATCCCTGTATTTCGCCTTCTCCGTCACCTTCATCCACACCGGAGCCCCGTACAATAGGGTAGAAGTTACTACCCCCAGTAACAATCTCCTCTTCAGCATACCCGGCCCCCCTATGTTTGGCATAATCCTGATCAATGCTGCCGATTTCGCCTCCGCCTTAGTTGTTACCTGCCTGACATGTTCCGTAAAAGTTCCCTTGTCATCCAAGGTAATCCCTAAGTATTTCACTGTCTTTTTTGGTTTCAGTACTTGGTTTCCCAATTGGAAAGTAATGTGGTCTCTTTTCCTTGGTCCCTTCATGATCAGGATCTCCGTTTTCTCCGCTGCCATCTCCAACTTATTCTTCCTTAACCACCTTTCCACCCTCTTTAGAACCTTATTTCCTTTTTGGGCCACATTCCAGTCGTAGGCCTCCTCCATCACCACTGCAAGATCGTCAGCATAGGCTATCGACGTACATTCCGTCCCCAGGTCCTCCGTTAGCACACCGTTGTACATGATGTTCCACAGTGTTGGACCGAGTACCGACCCCTGTGGAACACCAGTTGTAAGGTCCATGTGCCTCCTCGCCTCCACTTCCAACTCCCTATTCGACAGGTACGACTTGACCACATTGACCAAGTATGGGGATATCCTCATATGCATAAGTGCTTCAATTATCCTTTCCCAGTTTGCGCAATTGGACGCGTTCTTTACGTCTATAAAGAAGACCACCGCCCACTTCTTCCTAGAGTCGCCAACTACCTGAATCAGTTTCTCCACAGCGTCCACCGCCGATCTCCCTCTTCTGAAGCCATACTGATTATCCGAAAGCGCTTCCATATGGTCCAATTCCGCCTCAAGCCTAGCTTTTATTAGGCTTTCGAATAGTTTGCCGATTGTATTCAGCAGACATATGGGTCTAAAAGCCGATGGTCCGTCTATCTGTTTTCCCGGTTTGGGGACCAGTACCAACTTAGCTTTCCTCATCTCTCCCGGTAACTGTTGCTCCCTAAGCAGCTCATTCATCCCCTTGAGAACGGCCCCCGGTTTTTTTTTGCATAGTAATTTAATAACCTCTGGTTTAACTCCATCAGGTCCTGGCGCCCTACCCGCCTTGATCCTTTCCCCTGCCCCCCTGATCTCTTCAAGGGAGAACCTTGCTGGCTCCTCGCAAATTTCTTTTGAGAATGCAATGTTCTGTGTCTCAGGAAATAATTTTTTCGCCGCATTGTATCTCTCTTCACCAGTAATGCTGCATGGCACAAAAGTGTCCAAAGCTCTGCATACGATTTTATATCCTTCCCCCCAGACGTCCTCTTCCAATGCTTTGCATACTGCGCTCCAGCATTCCCTTTTGGCCTTTCTGATTTCCGTGTTTAGGGCTCTCATCCTGACCAATCCCCTTCTACTTTCGATGCAACGGTTCCTCATTTCCGCTACCGTGTCATTCCACCAATAAGGAAAGCCCTTACCCGCCTTGCTGCATTTGGTAGTCGATGTTTTGGAGATCCTGACTATTTCTTTATACAGGCCGTCAAAGTATTCCACCTGCTCATCTAGATTTTCCACCTCCCTATTGATTTTCCTCTCAGAAACGTGGTACACAGCACGACTTCCCAATTTTCTAATTTTGGCCGCTATCTCAAAAGTAATATATTTATGATAGGTGTATATTTCCTCGTCAAGGACGTCCCATTTACTAATTTTTTTCGCGATACCACTTGTCGATACCGTAATATCAATGTGGGAGATAGATTGTCCTCTCCTGAAGGTAGGCTTACCATTATTCATAACAGACATGTCTTTGGACGCAATCCACTCTGTCCATATATCCCCCCTTTGATCATTTGCTGGTGACCCCCAGCTCGCTGCCTTAGCGTTGGCGTCTCCCGCCAAACCTAACCTAACCTTATCTAACCTAACCTTTTTTTTTTTTTTTGGAAGTGGGGAATCTTCAACAAGACCAGCGGCTGGATCATCCAGCCAGTGTGGGTTTCCAACACTCCTCGAACCGCCGGTACGCATGTTCCGTAAAACATACCCACCGACGCCCCGAAAGAGAGCCAGCGTCGCCACTAAACCCCACTCCCCTCCCCCGTGTTCTGGTACCACCCATTAGGGCATTTCTTCAGAACACAGGTGGGTCCTCAATAGAAACATCTCCTCCAACAAGCACAAGGAAAAAAAAAAGAAAAACAACAAAGACATGCCAAAACTAACAAACAATTAAATAAATAAATGAAAGAATAAATAAATACATAAAATATATATGTATAAATAACAACAAATAAATAAATGACCAAATATATAAATAAGACGACTATATCTCCTACCTATACACTCAATAAAAAGATAAAAAGACCAGTATAAACAGCCACAACAACCACAATAAATAACTCCCACCTATACACTCAATAAAAGTTAAAAACCAGTACAAAAAACAACAATAAATAAATAAATAAATAAATAAATAAGATCACATAACTAAAATAGATAGATATATCAAATATCATGCCCTAGTTACCACTTGGGACCTCGGTTACCCCCTCTCTACTCTCCCTATCCTGCCAAGCCCTCTCTTCGGCCTCCTTCTTTCTCATAATAACCCCAATAAAACCCCTTACTGTTTCCCATGATTCCTCAGTCTCCAACATACACCCTACCCCCAATACCACACCCAATTTTCCCTCAACCTCTATCCTCTCCTTATGCCACCTTCTACATATAAAAACTGTATGTTGGACACTATCTCTATCCCCACAATATATACAATTTTCATTTCCAGCCTTCCCTATCCTATGCGTGTATACTCTAAAGGACCCATGGCCAGACAGCACCTGCGTTATGAAATAATCTAATCTCCTATGTTTACACCTCAGCCAGCGCTCCACGTCTTTTATAATAGTTTGTGTCCACTCCCCCTTACATTTCCCATCCCTCAACCTTCTTATCCACTTACCCTGTGTTTCCCCCTCTATCAACCCTTTATTCTCCCTTCCCCTCTTCCACATTTCAATCCTCTCTTCCACCAACAAATCTATTGGGGCTATCCCTACAATCAGCTGTATTGCGTCACTCGATATCGTCCTATATCCTGACGCTATCCTAAGTAGCATCAGCCGTTGAACTCTTGTCAAGTCATCCCTATATTTTTTCACCTTGACAGCATCTCCCCATATTGGTGCCCCATATAGCAAGATTGATTTCACGACCTCCCAAAGAACCATTCTCTTTTTGTCACTAGGTCCTCCAATATTAGGTAATACCCTACCAAGTGCTGCTGTTCTGACGCTAGCCTTTTTAACCACTTCCCGTATATGGGATCCAAAAGACATACCCCTATCCAACCATATCCCCAGATATTTCGCCTCCTTTACAGGCAAGATATCATGAGGTCCCATTTCAAAGGTCGCGTTTGCTCCCCTATATCCCTGCAGTATCACTGCCGTCGTCTTCTTCGGCGCTAGCCTCATCCCCTTCTCCTTCATCCACCTACTGATTTGCCACATCGCCTCATTTGCCCGTATTTCCAACCTCTCTCTATTCGTAGCCGTTGCTACTATCGCCACATCATCCGCAAATCCAACCAGTTCTACTCCTTCTGGCATTGCCATTCTCATAAGGGAGTCATAGAAGACATTCCACAGTGTCGGCCCCAACACCGACCCCTGCGGAATACCCGCCGTCACCTCATAATTCTTCCCACACCCCATCATTATTTTCCTACCCTGAAAGTAACTCCTCAATACCCGCATCATATACTGTGGTACTCTCCTCCTCACCAGTTCCCCCAATATATGTTTAATCGGCACAGTGTTGAAGGCATTCTCAACATCCACCATAATCATAACACACCATCTCTCCTTTGCCCCTCTCATTTTCACAGCCTTTGCCGTCTTCATTACGGTCTCCACTGCCATCACGGTCGACCTTCCTACCCTAAAGCCAAATTGATTTCCTGCCAGGTCTCCACTGTTCTTAATTTCTGCCTCCAACCTTCCCCTGATCAAATGTTCGTACAGTTTGGCTATGCTGTTGGTAAGGCACAGCGGCCTGTATGACGATGCCAACCCTTCCTCTTTTCCCGTTTTTGGTATCAGCACTAATCTTGACATTTTCCAATCAGCCGGGAATTCGCCTCTCAGTAGTAAGTCATTCATGGCTCCAGTCACTGCTTCGATCTGATCTTCCACCAATACCTTTACACATTCTGTGGGTATCCCATCCGGTCCAGTTGCTTTCCCAACCTTAAGCCTAGAACTCGCCCCTTTGACCTCTTCCTCTGAAAAGACTACGACTTCCTCCTCTATCCCCTCCCCCATCTCTCCCATAACAATCCCATCCCCTCTTGGAAATAGTGTCCTAACAATTTCTTCCCTTCTCTCTCTAGTCAGCTGGTAGGATGTCCCTCCACCCTTAAAAGCCCTTGTTACTATTTTATACCCTTGACCCCAAATATCTTCATCCAACTCTTCACACAATTTTTTCCATTGTTCCCTTTTCTCTCTTTTAATTTCTTTCCTAAGTACTTGTCTGCGTTCTTTATATTGTTCCCATGCCTCACTACATTCCCTACTTTCCCTTGCTTTCATAAAATTTCTCCTTGCTCTCACGCATTCAACCCTCAACTCATTCATCCGATCATTCCACCAGTATTGTGTATACTTAGTTTTCCCCTTACTGAACTTCGCCTTCCTTCCTGCTTTCCTCAAAACCTCGTCCATCTGTTCATATCCTATCCTTTCCCCTTCCACATCCCCTATCAATCTATTCACTTCTTCCCTAAAAATTCTTCTATCCATACTATCATGCCCCTCAATCCGTCTCTTTCTTGGTTTCCCCCCCCTTACTTCATACACAATATGCTGGTGCAACGACAGCGTTTCCCCATCCAGTACCTGCCACCCCATCAGTTTTCCCGCCAATCCCTTTGTGATTAGCGTGACATCTATATAAGATTTGGATGCCCCCCTAACAAACGTCGGCTTCTTGCCATCATTAACCACAATCAAGCCAAGCTGTGCTATCCACTCCCCTACATAATTACCCCTTTTGTCGTTAATTGGCGATCCCCATGCCATTGCTTTGGAATTAAAATCTCCCCCCACAATACATTCCTTACTCCCCTTCCCCACTAAATTCATAATTTCATCCATCATTTCCTTGAAATCATCAAATGAAATATTGGGAGAAATGTAACCTCCTATTATTACAAGGGAGTCAAATTCTACCCTCACATACCCCTTCCCTTTTTCGACTTTGTGCACTCTTAATTTCTTGTTATTAAAATAAATTCCTACATCCTTCTGCAAATCTACCTCCCACCCATATGTTGCCGATTTTCTTTTGTTAACCTCTCCCATTATTATAACATCACACCCCTCTTCTTCCGCAACCTTATACGCCATGTCTTGTGCCTGTGCAGACCTACCAGCATTGACTTGTAATATTTTGAACATATTTACTTATTATCTGTTTTGCCCCGTCCCCCTCTCTGTCCATCTTTAACCAATTGCCTAAACACAGGGCACCTTGTGGATTCCGATCTATGGCTCTCCTTACACATCCTACAATATGCTTCATTTTTACAGTGTTGGGCCAGATGTCCATCCCCCCAACACTTGTGGCATTTCCCATCCGCCTCCTTACCTTTACAATCTCTCTGTGCATGGCCAAATTCTTTACATCGGAAACACCGCATCGGTTGCACCCTCCTTTTAATTTTACAATTAATTAATCCCACTGGTATCGCACCTATATCACAGAGTCTATCCACCGCTCTCCGATTCGCCTTGATAGTGTATGTTTCCCTCCCATATCCCACAGTTCTCTTACCCCGAATCTCTACAGAGTCCCTATCCACCTGATAAACCTTACTCCTCACCTGTTCCAGTACCTCCTCCTCCTCTATTGACTCATCCACGTCATATAGGAACAAGAAGGCTTCCGGCTCCTTAGCAGTAGCCGTCATCCATGTTTTGTCAGTTATCTGCCTAGTAAGTAATTTAATCTTCTCCCTACCCCCTTCTATATCCAGTACCAGATCACCCTTGTTAGTTTTCCTAGTCCGCTTGACTTCCAATCCTATACCCTTTATCTGTACCTTTTCTTTCACCTCCCTTAGCAGTTCCGCATACGTTCGTTCTCCCCTCCTTACCATTATACTCCCCTTCTGTGTAATCTCTTTATTATTGGGCAAGACCAATTTTATTTTTATACCTTCCCCACTGGCACTTTCAAGTGCTTTCCTAATGGCATCTCCATCGATACCCTCCTCTACTACGCATACCAGCTCATCCTGTGCCTTCACATCTTCTCCCACTTCCCTAATAGCATCACCCAGTTCCTTAGCCCTCCTGTATAATATCCCCATGTCATTTTCAGCCCTAAACACATACGCCACCCTAGCTTCCCGTAGATTTCTCCCCCTCCTCGTCTCCATAGATATATGATTTATCATATAGTCGACCTCTCCCTCGCACTCATCCACCATACGGTCTAGACCAGGGTGTCCCTCCAGCCATTTCTCGACATAGGAATCTATATCCCTTCCCTCATCTCTCCCCCCGACTATTATAATTATGTCCCGGCTATCTGGCCCCACCTCAGTCCTTTGTACCGTTGTGGTTCTCTGATATGCCTCCTCCGGCCATTCCTCTCCTACCATCTCCACAAAATTTTTCTCCTCCATTCCCCCCAATACCTTACTCTTAATATATTCTATTCTCTCTTTCCTCAGCACCTCCGTTTCCCTCTCGATCTCCTCATGATTGACCTGTGTCCCCATATCACACATCACCTTTCCCCCTCTGTCTGCCTTCTCCATTTCCTCATCCTTATTTACCTCACTTTCCTCATATCCCTGTAATTTCCTATATGCGCTTGCTATAATTCTATATAGCCCGCTCGCCCCCTCCTTTATCTCCACTTTAGTGTTTGTGACCTCTCTTGTTAGGTTATATAACTTGTTTCCGTCTTCATATATCTTACTCATTAATTTCCTAATATCTGCCAGCTCCTTGCTATCCTTTCTTTCCTTCTTTTTCATTTGTTTTTCTTCTGGGGTATCCCCTCTGTCCTTCCTTTTTTTACCGTATCCTATATCCTCATCATCAATACAAACTACGCTGTCTGATTGATCAGAGTCCTCCCCATTTCCATCTTTCCTCGTTGATTTGAGTTGTATTTCCTCCTCCCTTCTGTCCGCTCTTTTTTCCATCTCTCTCGTTTCACCTCCTTCTCCTTCCACAATTTTGTGAAGAGAACTCTCCCCCCCAAAAAATTCTTCTTCATTTCCAACAATTTTCACCAAATCACTACCTCCGAGTCTCTTAAGTGACTCCCTGGTATCCTCTTCCTCCCAACTCTCAAACCTCTCTTGGGTACTGCTACCCTGGCTGTCCATCCTGAGCAGATTCTTTTCCCCCCCTACATTTTCCTTTCTATACGTTCCTTCGTTCGCCTCCAACGTGTCGCTCTTTATCGGTGTTCTCTCTATCTTGCTCCTCCTGGCAAAAGCGTGTTCCTCTACCTCCATCTGTTCTGTCTCCTTATTTGTATTTTTCCGTTCCTTATCCATTTTCCTTTGTTCCATGTCATCCTTACTATTTCCGTTCGGTTTTTTTGTTTTCTGTATATTCATCTTGGTCCCACGAGTAGCTAGGGAGAGAAAGTCCGCCACCGCAGAGCCCCGCTTGCGGTGGTAAGGCTGATACCTCGGGAGGTCGCCAAGTATCCCGAGGGCACCGTTTCTGACTGCGTTTCGTGCAGCCATTCATCCATGGTCACGGTGGCTAACAACGAGGATTACGGGTTCTTTTTTCGAGGTTTACTCCTCTAGGCTTTTTCCACGGTTGCCTCCGGACGCAGATTTGCCAACGGATAGACCCACACAGCTGCCTCCCCTGTGTGTGGTCTTTGAATTGAAATGATTATCTGGGGAATAAATCGGGATGTTCCACAAAGAAATTGAAGAAAGTGACAGTTGGAAAAGAAAACAGAAAAAAAAGAAAGAGAAAGAAAGAAAGAAAGAAAAAGAAAGGTGGCTTAGTTGGCGAGAGAAGAATGAAAGACGATACATGCAAATACCAAAGAAAGAAATCTATTGTATTAGTGGAAGAGTCGAAAAAGAAAGAAGACAGAGAAGTTAAAGAAATTGAAGGGTTACTTAGAGAGGGAAGACATAATAGCCATGAAGAAGAAAATTTATCTCTCCCCTTAACTGAGTGTAAGATGCTCAGCAAAGGCGGGGAGGTCAGCGACGGTGATTTTTAGTCAGGTTTACTCCTCTATCCCTTTTGGTCCGCGGGCGATTATTCAGAACGAATCGTTCCTATTCATCACCTATCCCCGAGGTTGGTCGGTCGTGCCTCCCTCACAGCTGAAAGAGCGCAGGAACCAAGACCGACCACTCCTCGCGGAGACACCCTATGAGCCATTGGGACGCGCCGTGTCGGGTAGGGCAACCCCTCCCAGGAAACTCGTATGGAAGATTAGGGGTGGATCACTTCCAGCCTCCTCCATCCGACCCTCCCGGGCACGGATCTAACCTAACCTAACCTTACCTAACCTAACCTAACCTAACCTTTTTTTGTGAGGTGGTTGAAATGCATTTTACGCACGTGTAGTGGAACCAAATGCCCGAAGCCATTTGCGACCACTACACAGTGTGGGAATCGCCTTACGGCCCTACCCACTAAACATTCCACCTCATTCCCGGACAGTGTCCCTGGTACCACTATTTCTAGTTATCGTCAGGTACACTGCTGGTAGTCTATTTCCCCCTGCCCTCTTCCTCTTTAATTCTAACAATGTCCATTATAAATTGAAGAATCTTGCTGACCTTTTCCTTGCTTTCCATCATCGTTCTGATAACATTTTCTTCTGTAAGAGTACGCCCAATAACTATTTCCAGATATAGTCTCTTCTGGTGGAATCTATTACAATAGAAGATCAGGTGTTTTGCACTGTCCTCCTCCTTACATTCATTGCATCTATTACTGTCCACTTTCTTTATTCTTTGCAGATATGAGTTAAATGACCCGTGCCCTGTTAGAAATTGAGTAAACCAATAATTTAGGTGCCTATGACTACATTTCACCCACTCTTTTATTGAAGGGATCAAGACCTTCGTCCACTGTGCCTTTGTTGTATTATTTTCCCATTCCCGTTGCCATTCCTGTAAGGTTCTCTCCCGCTGTTCCTTCTTTTCTTGGTCCGTGATCGCTCCCATTTCATGCAAGGCTTTACGTTCTTTGGCCAACAGGTCGATTGGCGGTACTCCGGTAATCACCTGGACTGCTTCGGCCGAAACTGTGCGGTACGCGCTGGCTACTCTTAGCAAGGCTCTTCTTAGAGATCTAATGATCATTGATCTATAACTTGCCACCTGCATTCCTCGACACCACACTGGGGCTCCGTATAGTAGGATGGATTGAACGACGCCATAAAGCACTTTCCTTTTGTTGCTGCTAGGGCCTCCTATATTTGGAATTAGCCTGCTTAATCTCCCAAATCTCTCGTCTGCTTTATTGCAGGCATTTTTTATATGTGGCCCGAAGAGACCTTGGTGATCCAGATGTATGCCAAGGTATTTTAATGTGGTTGCTGGACTTATCCTCTGACCTTCAGTTGTGAACGTTATCCTGTCCCTTACTCTCGCCTGCTTAGTGCCTTTAAGAAGAATAGCTTCCGTTTTGTGATATGCTAACTCAAGCCTATTTTGGTACATCCACATATTAACTGCCTGTAGAGCCCGCTCTACTTTGTTGACAAGATCTTCACGGTTATCAGCCTCCACCAGAATAGCAAGATCATCCGCATAAGCTATACTTCTACACCCTTCTCCCAAGCGCAGCCTTAGAACTTCATCATACATCACGTTCCACAGGGTCGGCCCTATGACAGATCCTTGTGGGACTCCTGTCGTGTGTTCCATCGTTTTTCCGGGGATGACCTGTATCACCCTGTCAGAGAGGTAACTCTCTATTGCCGCTACCAGGTAGTCCGGTATATTCTTCTGCCTCAGCCTTGTGATTATGAGTCGCCAATTTGCCGTGTTAAAGGCATTTCTTACATCGAGCGCCACTAGAGCCACCCATCTTCTTCTTGAATTTCTGGCATTTTCGACGATCTACTGCACTGCCTGTATGGTCGACCTCCCCTTACGGAATCCGTACTGCATCTCCGAGAGTGCCCCGTTCTCTTTCAGTGCCTTCTCCAGTCTTCCCTTTAACAAAGCTTCGTACACCTTCCCTAGGACATCCAACAGGCATATGGGCCGATATGAGCTTGGGCTCTCCTCTGGTTTCCCGGATTTCCATATAAGCACTAGCTTGGCTCTCTTCCACGCCATAGGAAATATCTGCTCTCTGAGTAGCTGGTTCATCAATTGTCTCATTTCCTTTGGGATTGTTTCGATAGTGAACTTAACAATTTCAGGAGGAATTCCGTCAGGGCCCGGGGCTTTGCCAAGTTTAATTTTCTCTTTAACTGTCAGAATTTCTTCAGAAGTGAACTCCGGAGCGGTTTTTGGTTTATCCAGTTTTTCCCATTTTTCCCCCACCTCTGGGAAGAGATGTCTGGCTATCTCCTCTTTCTTGCATTGCGCTAGGTTATATGGTAACGTCAGTGACATTCGTTTGATCGCAATGGCATATCCCTGTCCCCATATGTCGTCTTCTAGGTCTTCCAACCCTCCCTTTTCTTATTGTTGATGAGTCGCTTCAAATGTTTTTTCTCCTCCCTGAGCTCTATTCTTATCTCTTCCATATCCGTAACGTTACCGTTTCGTCCTTCTCTGCCGGTAATCCGTCTCCTTAGTCTAATGCACGGTTTTTTAACCACCCCTATTTCATTTGTCCACCAGTATGGCAGCTTCCTATCTAGATTTCTATTGCCAAGTTGACATGCCTTCATGTTTTCCCTTACCCGTTTCACTGCCATATCTACCGATGTCCCGATATCCTGAGCATCATTTATAATCCCATTCCTGTATTTTCCCATATCATATACAGTCTTCCCCCTATTCTGGTTCCTTCTAGTACTGGTTCTATTATCTCCTGCCTCAAAATATATATACTTATGATAAGTGTATACCTCTTCTCCTTCCAGTGTCTTCCAGTGTTTTCCAGTCTCTTATTAAATCTTTGGCCTTTCTAGAGGTGCAGGTTACATCGATGTGGCTCACAGAGCTGTTTGTCACGAACGTCGGTCTTCCATCGTTTACAGCAATCAGGTCGAGGGCGGCCATCCAGTCTGCCCACACGTGCCCTCTTGCATCCGCTGCGGGTGATCCCCATAACGGCGATTTGGAATTGAGGTCCCCTGCTATGATGTATTTTCCGTCTCTCACTTTACTCGCCTCTGTCATAATGTCTTCAGTGGCTTTTTCATATTCCTCCAGACTTATGTTTGGAGAGATATAGCATACAATCAGCTGAATTTCCTTAAGTTCCATTACTATGAATTCATCCTTCTTGTTTACTCGGGTTATTCCGCAGTTTCTGTTGACTATGTATATTGCCACATCCATTCTTTTGTCAGAGACCCACCCTTGGGTTTGACTTATTTTTTTGTTTGGTTCCGAGACAATCATCAAATCGACTTCTAGCCTCGTCGCGACTTCATAGGCGATATCGTGTGCAACCCTACTCCTTCCCAAATTTAATTGGAGAATTTTCATATATGTAAACTAGAATTTAAAATATAAATACAGAGAAATGTATAAAGCAAGACAATTATGTATAAAGGGACGACACTGAAATGAATATAAAACGATGTATATAAATAAAATAAAAATTGATAAGACTTTGATCTGTACACTAAAATTCAATTAAAACTTACTATGCTAACGGGTGCTAGGTATCCAATATCTTAAAAGGAGCTGGATCTGAATTATCAGCTCTTTCCGCGGCTATCAGAGTCATCGAGCCACTCTGGTCCTCATCTTCGTTCTTCTGGGCTTCGATATCTCGGACGGTTCCTTGTGCGCTATCCAAGGCTTTCTCAAAAATATCCCAGTACGGATCCGTCACAGCCTGTGGCCCTATTTCTTTTTTCATTTCAGCCTCTTCCGTGGATATCCGCTCTGTAACCATTTCGACCTCTTCAATTGTGGTTTTTTCTATGGTCATTTCGACCTCCTCTGTGGCTGCCTTTCCCCTACCCTCCATTGATGGTGACGGTCTCTTGTTGATTCCCTTTTCAGCTTCCCAGTTCAACAAAGTTGATCTCTGTGTTGCCCTTGCTTTGTTAAGGGCTTTCTTGAATTTGGGACATTTGATACTTCCGTATCTATGGTTAGAGTCTTCCTCGCATATCATACATCTTTCTGGCTTCTTGCATTCTCTAGATGTGTGGTCCGCATCCCCGCATCTATAACATAGGTCGCCCCTTGCCTCTCTATTGCACTCCTTGGTACCGTGATCGTATCCCCAGCACCTCTTGCAATTTGTGACACTCACTCTTCTTTCTATCAGGCACCTTACGAGGCCTATCTTGATGTACTTTCTTTCAGTGAGTTTCTTCGCGTCTGTTTTGCTAAGAGTGACTGTAACCGCGAGCGTGTTATTCGCTTGCGGTCTCGGCTCGCTTATTCTGTTTCCATATCTTCATACCCCCAGTACCCTTGTAAGGGACCTCTCCACTTCCTCCGTGGTTGTCTCAATTTCCATTCCTCTTATGTGCAGCGTCTCCTTATCATTTTCAGCTCCCAGCTGCCTTACCTTAACATCAGTGCCAGACTATTTCAGGAGCGTTTTCAGGCTGGTCATTTTCTCCTCGTTTTTATCCATCGTGATAAGTAATTTACCATCCCTTGTACTACGTATTGTCCTAATTATCTTGCTTGTTTCCACATCAGTGGCCTTTACAGCCTTCTTGACTGTGGTAAGGATGTCCTTGTAAGTCTTATTTCCCTGGTTTACCACGATCCCGTAGGTGTTCCATTCTTTCCTATCCGTATCAATAGTTGTCCCTTTTGGTTCGTATATTTTCGCTCTAATTTCAGTGCCATATAGAACATATTCCATCATTTTCCTTAGAGTTTCATTCGGAACCACGTTTGTCTGCTGAATGAGGAGCAGACTTTAGGCTGCTGCCTCACTTCTGATTCTGTTGGCTTGTTCCCATAGGTTTGATGTTGTGCCATCCAAAGTTACTTTCATAATGCGACTGGTAGATTCTTGAGTGCCTTTCTTTGTTTTTGTCTTTGTATACTGTTCCAGGACATCAAAATCCTCGTTCATACTTTTGAGTTGGGGGAACTTTTCCGTGTATACGGCAGCAGGGCCTCTATCTAAATTTCCATTCTTTTTTATGAGCAGCACCTTCATGATGTTTTCATCTTCTTCAAGTGGATGTTCTTGTACAACTTCTGTGTGTTTACACACCTATTCCTCCCACTTTAGGTTAGCTATGCCTTCAAGATCTTCTAGCTTTTTGATCGCTTCGTGTCCCTCTAGACTGTCTAGGGTTCCTTCAGCTACGGTTTGCGTACCAATGTCCCTCTTTTCACTGGTGTGGGTTTGACAGTCCACGTCGATCATTACTTTTTCTACTGGTTCCCACAAATTTTTGTCCAGCCATTTCCTTATGGCGACCCGGTTGAGTAGCTCTATCCCTTTCTTCAAGTTTGCGACTGAGTCTTTTATCCCTTTCAGTGTATTTGGGCATGCCCTAATGTATTTTTCAGTCTCTTCCATGTGTATATTAAGCCTCTCAATGGCTTCATTTATTGTAAAGACTTCTGGACTTTCCCTCCTTTTATACGGCTCATCGACCATCGAGATGGAGGTGTCCATCATTTTCCTCTTCGCTTTCCTCTGCTCAGTGCTGAGCGAATTACACCTCTACAGGTTGCTCATCAAGTTCAGTCTGCTATACTTCGGCGTCTGCTTTGGCGTAGTTTTGCTTGCTTCTCCTTTACCTATTTGTTCTCCCAGCTGGCTGCCTTCCCCTTGTTTTTGTTTTGGATTTGGTTCATTCATTTGTTCCCACGAGTTGGGTCGAAGGAATGTCCGGCGGGGCAGTGCGCCCTTGCCTCGCTAAGGCTGGTTACTCTGGGAGGTCGCCAGGTATCCTAGAGGCACCGTTTCTGGCTGGGTTTCGTGCAGCCATTCATACATGGCCACGGTAGCGAACAACGAGGATTACGGGTTCTTTTTTCGAGGTTTACTCCTCCAGGCTTTTTTCACGGTTGCCTCCGGACGCAGATTTGCCAAAGGGTAGACCCACACAGCTGCCTCCCCTGTGTGTGGTCTTTGAATTGACTTGATTATCTGGGGGATAGACCGAGATGTTCCATGAAGAAATTGAAGAATATGATAGGTGGAAAAGAAAGCAGAAGAGAAGGAAAGAAAGAAAATAAGTGACCTGGTTGGCAAGAGGAAAGAAGAGAGACAGACATGCGATCCAAAGTGAAAAGAAGTCTATTGTGTTAATATGGAAGAGTAGAAAAGAAAAGAAAGATAGAGAAAGTACGAGAAATTGAAGGGTTACTTAGAGTAGATGAGACATGATAGTCGTGAAGAAAGAAGTTTCCCCTCCCCTTAACTGATTGTAAGATGCTCAGCAGAGGCGAGGAGGTCAGCGACGATGATTTTTTGTCAGGTTTACTCCTCTGTCCCTTTTGATCCGGGGGCGATTATTCAGAACGAATCGTTCCTATTCATCACCTATCCCCGAGGTTGGTCGGTCGTGCCTCCCTCACAGCTCTTAGGAGCGCAAGAACCATGACCGACCACTCCCCGTGGAGACACCCTATGAGCCATTGGGACGCGCCATGTCGGGTAGGGCAACCCCCCCCCCCAGGAAACTCGCATGGAAGATTAGGGGTGGATCACTTCCAGCCTCCTCCAACCGACTCCCCCGGGCTCGGAACCTAACCTAACCTAACCTAACCATCATAAATGTTACAATTTGCTCGATAGACGGTGTTTCCCCAACTTCCTCATTCAGTGCGCTACGCTCCTCATCCCATCTTACACATTCATACAGGACATGGCCCGGGTCGTCCCTAACTCCGCACCTGGCACATAAATCATTAGAAGTCTTTTTGATCCTGTACTTATAGGTACCGAACGATCCATGTCCTGTAAGAACCTGCGTTACGTAATAGCAGGTCGTTCGATGTTTGTACGTCACCCATGCCTTTACATCTGGGATGAGCCTTTTAGTCCACTGACCCTTTGCCTGCATCCTGTCCCATCTTTCCTGCCACTTTGCATATGTCCTCTCTCTCGCCATTCTTCTGTTACCAGCTAGTGTCCCCCCCCCACCGTATACAAAAAACACCTTACGGCTATCATTAAATCAATCGGGGGAAAACCTGATAGAACCTGGGCCACCTCAGCTGAAATGGTTTTGTATGCTGACACCACCCTAAGCAATCCACTTCTTTGGGCCGACAGGAGTTTATTCCTATACTTTTCGATCTTCACCACATCTCTCCAAACAGGGGCCGCGTACAAAAGCACGCTATGCAAGACTTGGCACAACACCCTGCGCTTACTGTATCCGGGACCACCGACATTTGGCATTATTCTCTGGAGCTGGGCCATCTTCGTCCTAGCTTTTTGAGTAACAAACTCCACATGCTCAGTGAAAGACAAATTTCTATTAAGGACAACACCTAGATATCTTTATGACTTCGATGCTGTAATCCTCCTCCCCTGTACCGCCATTTAAAAAGGCCTATTTTCATGGGACTCCTCATGACCATTACTTCCGTTTTTTCCGGGGCGATTCTGAGACCATTTGCCCCTGTCCACTTCACAATCTTCCAAAGACTACCTGGGAAGAGAGCCCAGACGTGCTGGATTCACCCGGCTGGTGACCGAGCGCCTACCAGCTAAAAACATCACCCTTCTGCTACTTCAGACGGTGTCGCGGTACCACTCTTAGCGAGCATTTCCATCGCAAAACGCCCCCCTACTTACTCCTCTTCTTGTCTCTTTCTCTCTAGCAGTTCTTTCCGTTTCACTATACTTGTAATGGCTTCCATCATTCCGTCGAAAATGTTTTTAGACTTAATAGCCTTTTCCATGAGGTCTCCTGGCTTCGGTATACTTCCTCCAAATATTTCTCTTAGTTTCTTCCACTGTTCCCAGAAAGTGGGGCATGTCCACACTACATGCTCCGCGTCGTCTATCACCATACAATCCCTGCACAGGTCATCTTCGGTCTTCTTAATGGCATATATATATATATATATATATATATATATATATATATATATATATATTTTCTGAATGAGCCATGACCTGTGAGAAATTGCGTGAAATAGTAATTAGTTCTTTTATGACGACAACTGTACCATTTTTTGACGTTAGGTATTAACGTCTTCGTCCACTGTGCCTTCCCCTTCTCCTGTTCCCATTCCTCATGCCATAGCGTGATGCTTGTTTCCCTCTCCTCGCCTCTTGTATCTGCACAATGGCCGTTTCCTCTATAATAAAGTCTGGCTCTTTCAGCAGATGTATCGGCACCGTGCCAGGGACCACCTGCATTGCCTTCGTTGAAACCGTCCTATATGCAGAGCATACATTTATCAGCGGTTTCCTCTGGGCTTTCCCTAATATCGCCTTGTATTTGTTGACCTTTATTATGTCATGCCATATTGGTGCTCCATACAGCAATATTGAGTGCACCGACTCCAATAACATCCGCCTCCTGTGCAAACTTGGCCCCCCAACGTTGGGCATAATTTTTCTCAATACCGCTATCCTTTCATCCGCCTTTTTCACCGCCGCCTGTACATGCCTCTTCCTCCTCGCTCCTCTCCCTCTTCTCCCCTTCCTTTTATTTTGTTATGTTCATCCTATTCATACTACATCCCACGAGTTGGGCCGAAAGACTGTCCGGCGAAGCAGTGCGCCCTTACCTCGCTAAGGCTAAATTCTCTGGGAGGTCGCCAGGTATCCCAGAGGCACCGTTTCTGACTGCGTTTCGTGCAGCCATTCATCCATGGCCACGGTAGCTAACAACTAGGATTACGGGTTCTATTATCGAGGTTTACTCTAACTCCGCCATCAATTAGTCTTTCCACTATGTGAGTCCATTTGGCAGTATTGAATGCGTTCTTAATATCAATTGTTAACATTACGCACCATTTCTCCTTGGCTGCTTTAATAACCTCCTTGACCCTAAGCATTGCTGTCACCGTAGACCTTTTGCTCCTAAAACCATGTTGACCATCCGAAATCATCTTTTTTTTCTTCCACTTCTCTTATAAGTCTGTTCACTATTAAGCGCTCATACAGCTTACCAAAAGAGTTTATTAAGCATATAGGTCTAAAACTTGACGAGGCATTTGGATCCTTACCCTCTTTTGGTAATAGGACCACCCTCGCTGTCTTACACTCCTTCGGAAACCCCTGTGTTTCCAGCTGTGAGTTCATCATACCAAGGATCTTTTCTGGTATTACCCGGTGAGCCAGTTTAAGAGCTTCCACAGTTAAACCATCTGGGCCCGGAGCTTTACCATTTTTCATAGCGCTAATTGCCACCTCTAGTTCATCACAATAAAAAAATTGTACCCTTTCATCCACTTGCAAAGGATTCCTTAGTGCATTGTCCTTTCTAGCTGTAGGAAACAGCTCCCGCAGGATCTTCTTTCTCCTCTGTGTGCTTATTTTATAACCGTTCGACTTATTCGCTAAGTACCCCATGGCTATGCGATATCCCTCCCCCCATATGTCCTCGTCTAAATCTGCGAGTATTTTCGTCCACTTCTCCTTTTTTGAGACTGCAATGGACTTTTTAAGGTCCCTAGCTTGCCTGTCCATGCCTTCCTGCATATCCTTGCTCCTGGTGTATCTCCTTCTCAGCCTAACGTACCCTTTTCTAAGCTCTTCCACCTCCGCATTCCACCAGTATAGTCTCTCCTTGCGCTCCCCTGCTTCCTCCGATGTCGCTCTTTTAAAAGCCTCTAATATATCCTCATAAGTATTAGTGTTCATGCCCCCTTTAATCTCTTTGATGTTTTCCAGGTATTTATTAACATCCAGGTAGGTTTTCCTCCAGGTTCCTTTTGGTATCCTGTCCTGAACTCTAATCTCGTACGTAATCTGTCCATGATGTGTGAAAGGATTCACAAAATCAATATTCCAGCGCTGTATTCGACCTGCAGTTCGTTCGGAACACAGCGTCACATCTATGTGGCTTTTTGAGTTACCACGCTCGAACGTATGAACTCCATTGTTTTTGGTCGTCCACTGTAGCTGGGACATCCAATCCTCCATAATCTGACCTCTTAGATCGACGCTATTTGATCCCCATAAAGGAGATTTGGCGTTTATATTCCCCGCCACCATTGAAACCAAAGGGTGTCGGGAGGCTTCCTCGAATACCCGGTCTATGCTTTTCTTGTATTCTACTAATGGAATGTTTGGTGAAATGTAGGTAGCAATGACCCTAACCCCGTGGATTTCCGCACTGACATAGCTATCGCTCCTGTGTATGTTTCCTATCTCAAGGTTCCTATTTAGTATAACTATCGCGACCCCCTCCTGTTTATTCATGATCCATTTTTACTTATACCTATCCTTTTGTTTCGCTCTGACACTATCATGATATCCATTCCAGCTCGTGCCGCTTCGTCAAATGCCGTGTCATGCGCAGCCCTTGCCCTTCCCAAATTAACCTGCATTACTTTTAACATTGTTGCTTATAAGAACCCACATATCCCGCTTCCCGTATATCCCAATAATATAATATAGATAATAAGTATAACTAGAATAAACAAATAAATATATATATAAATAAATAAAGAGTTATAACCATATATACGCAGAATATGGCGACAACAAATCGGCTCCACCAATAAATAAATAAATGAAAGAATAAATATCTATATACAATAATAATAAACATGATAAATAAAAGAACAGATGTGTTGGGTGTAAAAGGCCCGCACACACTGTGTGTAAATATCTGATTATATAAATAAATAAATATATACATAAATACATAGACAAAATAAATATGCGTAGTCCTAAATAAGGACCCTCCCAAACGAATAAATGAAAAATAGAACATTATTATTATCTACCCCCTCCTACCATAGACCAACTCCCTAAATTCGGGACAGTTCATTGTATCCATTCTATGGCCCTCCACATAGCATTTCCTGCAGTAGGGGTCACCTTTGCATTCTTGGGCTCTATGCCCCTCCTTCCCGCAATTAAGGCATTGCCTTGATCTATCTTCCCCTTTACATCCTTGGGCGCTGTGTCCATAGTCCAGGCACCTGAAGCACCTGAGTGGTGTTACCCTTTCCCTTACCCTACACGCCACCATCCCAATCCTAACGTTCGCTGTCCTTGTTACCTTATCCGCCTTATCTAACGCCACACTAACAGTGCCAATTTGGCCGCCGTATCTCGTCCCCCTATTCCTGTGACCGCAACATCTCCTTTTTTCAGCCCTGCTTGTTCCTCAAGAGCCTCCTTTATCCCATCTTCCGTAATAGACGGATCAAGATCCAACACATTAAATACGGCCTCCCTCTTCCTTACCATGACCTTTACCTCATTCATTTTTCCCCTGATTTTATTCTTTAGCGCCTCCGCATTGCCATTTCCCTTTAGTTTAATTAATATATCCCCCCCATTTGTTTTCCTAACATTTTCAACCGTAATCCCCAAGGCTTGTACGTCTACAGAAGTCTTTATATCCTTGAGGACCTCCGCATAGGGGCGTTCCCCAGTTCTGACCAGGACCGCCTCCCTTCCTCCCCCTCTTCCAGTTATGCCCTGATAATTCCTGCTGATAATCTCATACCTGACTCCAGCCCTGAAAACCACGAACTCAAGCAACATCCTGGCGTTGACCTCATCTATATTCTCAGTCAGAAGGACATTTATACTTTCTGCCCTGCTTGCCCTATCCAAAATCCTTTCCTGCATTCTATTAAACATTCTGAATAGCTGTGCAGCATCCATGGTATCTTCCACCCTCCCCACATAGTGGAACCACTCCTTGCACATCCTAGGCGTTCTTATGGTGTTTATCAAATGGTCATATTCGCCTATCTCGAAGCCCTCGACGATTTCCGCAATCTCAGGCCTTCTCTCCCTGATGTAAGACATCAGTTGCGATGGGACTCTCTCCGTGTCCAGCATCACCATACAATCCTTCTTCTCAAACGCCTCCTCAAAGCTACCAGCTTTGAGTTTGGTGCATTGATATACTCCCTCGTCCCACTTGCCCTCTTCGACCGCTCTCTGAAAATCCAAGACATCTCCACCCTTCTCAACCATCGCTCTTATTTTTTCCGTCTTTATCCGCATTTTCTCCCTCTCCATCTCCTCCCTGCAAGCTTTACATTTAATCCCCCCTAATGTTCTTATTCTCTCTTCCTTGGCACCGTCTAGAACAGTAAGGGTTTCCTTGATCCTCTCCATTACCTCTTCATTACCCCCTTCTTTCCCAGAATATCCAAAACCCCCTCCAGGTTTCTCATGCACTTCGCGATATCGGTCCCTTCCCCCTCAGTCTCATTTAAGCCGTCCTCCTGTTCTTGTTCCTCTTCGGCCTTGTCCAACTCCCTTTTTTCTTTTTTACTCTCCTGCACCACTTCCGTGCTGTCCTCACTCTTTTTCCTTTTATTTAACCCTTTCTCATCCTCCCCCATAAATCTCACTCTCAGTTCACTTGCGAGTTCCTCGGATGTATCCACCTCTATGACACTATCCCCGATCGGTGTGGATTGTAATTTATTCCCCAGTCTCTCAAAGGATTCCTCAGTATCTTTTTTTTCCCAGCTGTCTAATCTGCAACGATTATTGCTATCTATGCTAGTTTGTCTTGACGGTTCTTCTTTCTCCTTAGCCGATTCGCCACCGCCTTCTTTATCTTCATAATCATCGGTGCTCTTTTCCATATCTTGGGACATCGCCGATGGTCCCGACATAGGGCTGTCGCGTGCCCTGACCCCCAAAGAAAATCTCCTTGCTTCCACGCTTTCCCCTACCTTCCAGGCCGTTTTTTCCTGTTCGTTCCCTTCCACTTCCTTGTTCCCACCATCTCCCGGTCCAGTCCGTACCTTCTCTATATCATTTGATTTGTTAGCCTCGCCGTCGTCTTTATTTTTCCTCCTTTTGTTTTTTTTTATTGTTACCCATATAATTGAGACGAAAGAATGTCCAGCGGGGCAGTGCGCCCTTACCCCGCTAAGGCTAATTACTCTGGGAGGTCGCCAGGTATCCCAGAGGCACCGTTTCTGACTGCGTTTCGTGCAGCCATTCATCCATGGCCACGGTAGCTAACAACGAGGATTACGGGTTCTTTTTCGAGGTTTACTCTTCTAGGCTTTTTTCACGGTTGCCTCCGGACGCAGATTTGCCAACGGGTATACCCACACAGCTGCCTCCCCTGTGTGTGGTCTTTGAATTGACTTGATTATCTTGGGTGAACCGGGAAAGTTCCATGAAGAAATTGTAGAAAGTGATTGTTGGAAGAGAAAGCAGAAAAGAAGGAAAGAAAGAGAGAAAAAAGTGACCTAGATGGCTAGAGGAGAGAAGAAAGACAGACATGCAATCCAAGGTGAAGAGAAAGTCTATTGTATTTGTATGGAAGAGTAGAAAAGAGAAGAAGATAGAGAAATTACAAGAACTTGAAGGGTTACTTGGGGTAGGAAGACATGATAGTCATGAAAAAAGAAGTTTTCCCTCCCCTTAACTGATTTTAAGATGCTCAGCAGAGGCGAGGAGGTCAGCGACGATGATTTTTAGTCAGGTTTACTCCTCTATCCCTTTTGATCCGCGGGCGATTATTCATAACTGCTCGTTCCTATTCATCACCTATCCCCGAGGTTGGTCGGTCGTGTCTCCCTCACAGCTCATAAGAGCGCAAGAACCATGACCGATCACTCCCCGTGGAGACACCCTATGAGCCATTGGGACGCGCCGTGTTGGGTAGGGCAACCCCTCCCCAGGAAACTCGCATGGAAGATTAGGGGTGGATCACTTCCAGCCTCCTCCATCCGACTCTCCCGGGCACGGGACCTGACCTGACCTTTTTTTTTTTTTTTTTTTTTTTTTTTTTTTTTTTTTTTTTTTTTTTTAATTCTCACGGCGGCCCAACGCGCAGCGACTTAGAGCATATCATGCTATCGCCACCACCCATGGGGCCGCCGCCAGAATTTATGCGAGGGTGGTTGAAATGCAAGTTACGCACACGGGGGGGCACCGGACGCCCGCAGCCGTCCGGTGCCACCCCGTAGTGTGGGAATCACCCGTCGGGCCCTACCCACTAAACACTACACCCTCCCCCCCCGTGAGTCGACGGGACCGTCAGAAGATGACATAACTTTGGCGACACCGGGGGGTACGCATATGTCTGTTTCTGCCCTATGTCCCCTCCTGCTGCCATGCCCTTTCCCTCTCTTCTTTCTCCCTTATTGTTGCTGTTATTTCCTCTAGAATAAACTCAAAGTCTTCCCTCGATTTAATACACACCCTCTCAAAGTTTTCTGGCCCTATACCTACTCCCAGATGTTTCTCTATAGCATCCCTATGGTGCCTATATCGGTCGCACTCGAAGATACAATGCTGCGCGTCATCGATTACTCCACAATCCCTACATTTGTCTTCCGCTGTTTTCCCGATCCTATGTGTGAAAGCCCGGAAGGACCCATGCCCCGTTAGGAATTGCGTAAAAAAGTAATTCGTTCTCCTATAGGGGCATGTGTACCATTCTTCGACATTTGGCAGCAACTTTTTTGTCCACTGCGCCACAACCACTTCCTCATCCCACTCGCGTTGCCAGATCTCCAAACTTTTGCGTCTCTCCTCCTTTCTTACTGTATCTTCCTGTCCCCCCTCACCCCTGTACAAGCGATTTCTTTCCTGAATCAAGAGGTAAATCGGTATTACACCGGCAATAACATGCAATGCCGCAGTCGAAACCGTCCTGTAAGCCGAGACGACCCTGATCAACGGCTTCCTCTGAGCCCTCACAAACATATCCCTGTATTTCGCCTTCTCCGTCACCCTCATCCACACCGGAGCCCCGTACAATAGGGTAGAAGTTACCACCCCCAGTAACAATCTCCTCTTCGGCATACCTGGCCCCCCTATGTTTGGCATAATCCTGATCAATGCTGCCGATTTCGCCTCCGCCTTAGTTGTTACCTGCTTGACATGTTCAGTAAAAGTTCCCTTATCATCCAAGGTAATCCCTAAGTATTTCACTGTCTTTTTTGGTTTCAGTACTTGGTTTCCCAATTGGAAAGTAATTTGGTCTCTTTTCCTTGGTCCCTTCATGATCAGGATCTCCGTTTTCTCCGCTGCCATCTCCAACTTATTCTTCCTTAACCACCTTTCCACCCTCTTTAGAACCTTATTTCCTTTTTGGGCCACATTCCAGTCGTAGGCCTCCTCCATCACCACTGCAAGATCGTCAGCATAGGCTATCGACGTACATTCCGTCCCCAGGTCCTCCGTTAGCACACCGTTGTACATGATGTTCCACAGTGTTGGACCGAGTACCGATCCCTGTGGAACACCAGTTGTAAGGTCCATGTGCCTCCTCGCCTCCACTTCCAACTCCCTATTCGACAGGTACGACTTGACCACATTGACCAAGTATGGGGATATCCTCATATGCATAAGTGCTTCAATTATCCTTTCCCAGTTTGCGCAATTGAACGCGTTCTTTACGTCTATAAAGAAGACCACCGCCCACTTCTTCCTAGAATCGCCAACTACCTGAATCAGTTTCTCCGCAGCGTCCACCGCCGATCTCCCTCTTCTGAAGCCATACTGATTATCCGAAAGCGCTTCCATATGGTCTAATTCCGCCTCAAGCCTAGCTTTTATTAGGCTTTCAAATAGTTTACCGATTGTATTCAGCAGACATATGGGTCTAAAAGCCGATGGTCCGTCTATCTGTTTTCCCGGTTTGGGGACCAGTACCAACTTAGCTTTCCTCATCTCTCTCGGTAACTGTTGCTCCCTAAGCAGCTCATTCATCCCCTTGAGAACGGCCCCCGGTTTTTTTTTGCATAGTGATTTAATAACCTCTGGTTTAACTCCATCAGGTCCTGGCGCCCTACCCGCCTTGATCCTTTCCCCTGCCCCCCTGATCTCTTCAAGGGAGAACCTTGCTGGCTCCTCGCAAATTTCTTTTGAGAATGCAATGTTCTGTGTCTCAGGAAATAATTTTTTCGCCACATTGTATCTCTCTTCACCAGTAATGCTGCATGGCACAAAAGTGTCCAAAGCTCTGCATACGATTTTATATCCTTCCCCCCAGACGTCCTCTTCCAATGCTTTGCATACTGCGCTCCAGCATTCCCTTTTGGCCTTTCTGATTTCCGTGTTTAGGGCCCTTTTCGCCGCCTTATATTCCTGTTTTTTTCCCTCCCAGTCTCTCTGGTTGTGCCTCATCCTGATCAATCCCCTTCTACTTTCGATGCAACGGTTCCTCATTTCCGCTACCGTGTCATTCCACCAATAAGGAAAGCCCCTACCCGCCTTGCTGCATTTGGTAGTCGATGTTTTGGAGATCCTGACTATTTCTTTATACAGGCCGTCAAAGTCTTCCACCTGCTCATCTAAATTTTCCACCTCCCTATTGATTTTCCTCTCAGAAACGTGGTACACAGCACTACTTCCCAATTTTCTAACTTTGGCCGCTATCTCAAAAGTAATATATTTATGATAGGTGTATATTTCCTCGTCAAGGACGTCCCATTTACTAATTTTTTTCGCGATACCACTTGTCGATACCGTAATATCAATGTGGGAGATAGATTGTCCTCTCCTGAAGGTAGGCTTACCATTATTCATAACAGACATGTCTTTGGACGCAATCCACTCTGTCCATATATCCCCCCTTTGATCATTTGCTGGTGACCCCCAGCTCGCTGCCTTAGCGTTGGCGTCTCCCGCCATTATACATTCTTTGTGTCTGTCTGCCTCCTCTGTTAGATTACGAAAACTGTCCTCATACTCCTGATTTTTCAGGTTTGGAGAAATATAGAAACCTACCAACGTCCAGCCTTGTAGTTTAAGAGCTATATAACCTTCCCCTTTGGTTATTTCCCTAACGTTAATATTTTTATTTCGGACGAATATCGCTACATCCCTCCTGTGATCCTGAATCCATCCTGCTCCACTGGATATCTTTTTATTGGGCTCGGGTATAATTATCAAGTCCGCGTTTATCTCGTCCGCCTTTGCCATGACGAGGTCATGTGCTGCCCTGGCTCTTCCCACATTCACCTGTAGGACTTTTATCCCAATTGGACTACATTGCAAGATCTTTAGAGACATGATGAATTTAGAGCAGTATCGTCGGGCAACTCCTGTGCGTCTTCCATAATTTCATCTTGCTCCGCCTGTCCACTAATCTGAATGTCATCCGGTATCATCTCTTCTATAATATTCTCTGTGTTTGGTATCTTCCGCTTTCTTTTCTCAGCGTCCCTAATTCTTTTCAGAGCGATTTTAAATGCGGTGCATTTCATAGTACCCGTCCTATGGCCAGTTATCTCGCATACTGGGCATGCCTCCTCGCTGGTGCACTCTTTGCAATTATGATTCACTCCACCGCACTTATAGCAGTTTTCTCGCCTTTCCGGACCCGCACATTTGTCTGCTTTGTGGTCGTATGACCAGCATTTGTTGCATCTGGGGACATTTAGTCTCCTCTCCAGCCTACATCTCACAAGACCTACCCTTATGAAGTTATCAGCCGTGAGTTTGCTGACCTCTATTCTTGGAATGGTCAAAGTGGCTGCCATCTGATTACTTGACATTGGTCGCAGGTCACTCAATTTAAAAGTGTCCTGGTCCCACTTACCAAGTTTCACGGCCAGGGCCTGCTGCAATTCCTCCTTAGTACATTCAGCGTCCATGCCTCTTATATGTAAAGTTTCTGAGGACTTTGCTACACCGATTTGTTTTACTTTTAGCCCATCTGGGGAGTCTCTGAACGCCTTCTTAATTTCGTTCAGCGATTTCTGATCTTTGTCTAAGACTATCAGCAACTTGCCATCCCTCGTGCTCTTAAAGCTTCTAATTGCGCCTTTCGCGGCTTTATCTCCCACCGCATTTTTAACTTTCCCAAGTATATCCCTGTAGGATTGTCCCCCAGTCACAACCATGCCTAGCGTAGACCTTTCCTTATTCCTTGGATTCTCCGGTACCTTCCTGAATGAGGCTGTCGTGAAAATAACTACAATGGTGTGTGAGTCATGGAATATGCTCTCCGTCATTTTTCTAAGTTTGTCTATGGGGTAATCAAGGATGTGGTGTATCGCTACCTTCTCGTCGTCCTTGGTCTCAGCCCTCAGTTGCATGAGACCCTTCCATATTTCCTCCGGTGTACCCTTATGCGAAATTTTTATTATTTTCCTCGTGACCGTCTCCATAGGCGTTTTGGATTTAATACAAGTCCGTTGTTCGATTACCTCAAAATCCCCTTTGAGTTCAGCAAGTTCGGGATACTTATCTCTATACAGTCCTTGTATACTAGACTTCATCTCTTGGTCTTTCGGTTCCACCAAGACCACTCGGACACTATTGTCTCCTGCAGTTAGCGGGTTTCCTACCACCATAGCCGTATTTTTATACAGGTCCTCCGCCCAATCGAGATCTTCAATCTTCTGGAAGTCCTCGTACCTATCAACGACTGCAATTGTCTGCAGTTTCTTCGGCCTGTGCACCCAGGCCTCAGATTGAGTAGCTGCTTCCGTTGTGTTTGGCTTCAGCATATGTGTGTCATGGTCCTCTGTCTGGGTCTCAGTGTTATACGTAACCTTTTCTACTTCCTCGAACCTGTGAAGCTCAAACCATTGCCTGACTGACTCTCTTTGGAAGGTTGCAGCATTACGAACCATTTTGGCCACTACCTCCTTAATTTTCTTGCCTGTGTTGGGAACTTCAATCATTAAATTTTTCAGGGTCTCCACCAATTTTTTGTTATGTTCAATAGCCTCCAGGATAACAAAAGCTTCCGGGCTCTCGATTTTTCTGTACGGGTCCATTTTGTCCTTGCCGAAGGATGTTTGATGTAATTTCCTTTTCTTCGAGGTCTCCGTAAGTGAGCTGGACCTTCCCAGGTTCCTACAACGTGTCTCAGAGCTTCCGCTCCCAATCCCTAGGCACTCTGCTTCCTCATGAGTAATCGATCTCCTTCTTCCCTCGTCCCACGTTAAATCGATCGTGATTGAGGGATTCCTGCCTTTCATATCTTGTTTGGTTTCTTCACTTGTAAGTGATGCATTATTCGGGTTTTTGCCCCCCCCCAGAATCCGTGGGGCAGCCTACCGTAGTAGGGAGGGATTCTCCACATCCTGTGGTACCCTCCTGGGGTAAAACATTTTGAAACTCCGACATGTCATGCGTAGATTTGTTTGGACTCTTCTGTCTGGGTTACCATGCCATAGCCGAGGGCCTCGGTTTTACGGCGCCGGGGACTCGCCGTTCGCCCCCCGTATCAGGTAGGGCTTGTCAGTGTGTTCAGATGTAACTCGGGCAAGTTGGATCTTCTACTGGCATTTTAGTGGTGCTACCACATCGACATAGGTAACCCCGCCAGTGCCCCACTGACCATTTCTTGAGCTGTTTCTTAGCTTCGCGCCTCCCTCCCCGTCCCTTACGGCTCGAGAAGGAAGGAAGCTACTGAGCCACTCCACCAATGTCAGGGTCTTACAGCTCCTAGGAGTGGGACCTGACCTGACCTGACCTGATCTGATCTGACCCAATCTGATCTAACCTAACCTAACCTTTTTTTGACGGGGAGGACGCTCATGCTCGCACAGGTACTCGTTCTTCCTTTCCCTGGCAGTGTAGGACACTAAGGAAGATGACCCTAGCCTACCCACTAAACCTCCCTCTTCGCCCCATCAAAACCTGGTATTGCTCTTCGCATAACGTCAGGTTGATGAGTGGTCTAATACATACTATCCTCTATCCTGTTGTCTTTCTTCTATTTCCTTCTGTTTTAGTATCGTGGCTATGAAATGTTGAATTGCTTTCCATTTCCTGCTGTCTGCCATCATAGTTTGCGCCAAGTTAACTGCCGTGAGGTGTTTGCCTATGCTCACATACAGTTGTTCCCTTTCTGTAAGCCATCTTTCGCAATCAAAAATAGTATGGTACACGGTGTCCACGATTTTGCAGTACGGACATTCGTCTGTTTCTATTTTTCCTATCCTTTTAACATACACTCTGAAGCACCCGTGTCCTGTGAGTACTTGTGAAAGGAAATAGTCTACCTGCCTGTGCTTGCAGCCTATCCAGCCACCCAAGTTTGGGATCAGAAACTTGGTCCATTGTGCCTCGTCTACTGTGTCATCCCAGAGCTCTTGCCACTTATTCAGGGTTATTGTTCTTTCTTCCCTCTTGACCTGTGTGCTATTTCCATCCATTCTCCTATATAGTCTCCACCTCTCCTCGACTAGGAGGTGGATTGGTATTACACCAGACACCACTTGTATCGCTTTAGCAGAGGCTGTACGGTATGCGATGATGACTTTGAGGAGCATCCTTCGTTGTACCCTAGTGAGTACTTCTATATATTTCTTAAACCTCATATATTCATGCCAGACGGGAGCGCCATATAGCAGAATGTACTGCACCACGCTGTATAGTGCTACGCTCTTTCTTTACGCCAAGTTACATGAAGTAAGAAAAGAAAAGAAAGAAAAGAAGAGGAAAAAAAGAAATATTGAAGCTAAAGGAAATATTACTGATGAGGGATGAATTTAAAGAATTATGAAGTGAAAAAGGAAAAAAAAAGAAAGAAAAAAAAATATATAAATGAAAGTTAAAGAAACTAATGACGAAATGGATGAGAAATATATAAAAAAACGGAAGTTAAACTGATAGACAATATAAACTGAATGTTAAACTGATGAAGGAAATGTCAAATGAAAGTTAAACTGATAATGAAAATATAAAATGAAAGTTATACTGATTAAGAAAATATAAAATGAAAGTTATACTGATGAAGGAAATGTAAAATGAAAGTTAAACCGATAATGAAAATATAAAATGAAAGTTATACTGATAAGTTGTAGCTGAGTGGGCGTGCAATTACGCCGAGTTATCCCAAATGCCGGAGAGTAGGGGTGAGTTGAAAAGGGCGCCACTGTTTTAGCTATGCTGAGCCAAAACAGAAGCTCTCCTGGTTGTCCTGGAACTCCCTATCAGATAACGTCAAAAAAAAGAATATATGAATAGGTATGTAATCTATAACAGAAAAAAGGACATTAGACCGCAAAAACTTATTCGCTAGGTAAATAATAAAAATGTAAAAGTACGATGAAGGCCTGTACACACGCTTTATATCAAAATAATAAATTCCAATTTCCTACATTTTAAAACCCTAACTTTACTGAATGGATTCGCGAAAATAATGAATGTTGATCTTAACAAATACAATGCCATTTACCTGTATACAATTAATATGAAAGGAAACGTTATCTAGATAACGGAATTACGAAAGTTAAATAATGATTTAAATAAAAGAATTACAGCAGTACAACGTGAACTCGGCATAACAACAGTCAGTTGTGGATAAATCAACTAGATATTTCACTTGAATATGTCGATCAAATACTGAAATGGTAGGAATTATAATTTGCGAATACGGGGTGACTCGAAAATGTTTAATAATAAAATCAAACTGTGACAACTACCCCTCTCCATAGGAAGGAGGGAAACTTCCAGAAGAAGTTTCACGACGATAATCCAAGAATATAGCCACAACACGTTTAAAAACAAAAGAAGGTAATAGTAGGAAAGGTTCGGAGCAAATATGGAAATGGAATTTTTGGGAATAAAATAGATAAATAGAATAAAAAAAATATCCAGAAACAATTAAGTAAAATAAAATAGACACGTGAGGTGGAAAATTATAAGTAGAATACAAAACCAATTTAGTTAACAAAAAAAAATGAATAACCAACATAAAGTAGAGTAAACGAAGGTAACTAATGAAATAAAAATAAATTTATTAAGATAACTCAAATACGAAGATAAATGTAAATTAGAGATGATCAGTAAAATGAAACGTTGTGTAATCAGAGACAAACTAAAATTTATTCACTGTCAGAATTCGCCTTGTCGTGAGATGAATTGTACAATTTGAGGTCTTGCACATGCCAAACACCCTTACTTTGACCCAAATCATCCTCTAGTTCATAAGTACAAGTACCAGTTTTCCTTTTAATGACGAAGGGACCTACAAAAGGTGGTGCCAATTTAGCACTATAATAATTGACAGCATCAGAGTGACTTTTGTCCTTACGGCAAACCAATTGTCCTTCAACATATTGCACTGGACGCCTGCGTAAATTATAACGATGTTGATTCTTAACTCGAGCTCCTTGAATTCGTGACTGAACAGTTCGATAAAGTGATTGAAGGTTGGCTTGCCTTCGCTTAACAAGATCTTCAGGTTCTACATCCGTAGTGGGTATTTCATCTGAGAAGTCTTGTTCAAAAAGTTTATGCTCTCTGCCGAAGTTGAGAAAATAAGGAGTGTATCCAGTAGTTTCGTGACGAGATGTACGCATAGCACAACCGATAGAAGCTAAATTCTCGTCCCAAGTACGTTGCTTATCATTTTGAATGTGAGAACGAATCATAGTTTTACGACTCTGTTCGAACGCTCAGTTGGATCAGCTCGGGGATAGTAGGATGCTGTATAAAATATTTTAGTTTTATAACGTTTACACAGATTTTGAAACTCCTTAGATTTCATTTGTACTCCGTTATCACACATAAGATGTTGGGGTGCACCGAACATAAGAAAAATGCCCTCTTCAACATGTTTTACCAGGGACTTAGCTGTGGCAGACCTACATGGAAACATGACAGTGAACTTGGTAAAATAATCATTGACCACTAATACATAACAATTTCCTGATTTCGAACGTGGTAGAGGTCCAATGTAGTCCAGACTGATACACTGCCAAGGTTGGTTAATGATAGGACGGTCACCCTTCAATCCTGCAGGAGGTTTTTGTTCAACTTTATGTTGGGCGCAGATTCGACATGACCCTACATACTTCATGACGTCGTTCTTCATTTTCGGCCAATAATAGCGCTGGCTAACCTTCCAGAAGGTTTTAAATACCCCTACATGACCTGACGCCGGTACATCATGACAACGCAGCAACACTTCCTTCCTTTTATCTTTGGGAACCACAATTTTCCACGAACTAGCGGGATCGACAAAATCTGGGTTGCTAGATTTAACAAACCATTTTCAACACGCCAAGTAGGAAATTTCTGGGGCTGTTGTTCAAGCCTTTTAAACATATTTTTGACCCAATTATCCGTAGAGGAGTTCAAAGAAAAATCACTTTCCGTGTTAGTGTCGATAGCATCAACGGATACTGAACGAGACAAAAAATCGGCAACTACATTTTCTTTTCCAGGACGATGTACTAATGTGAAGTCATAGGGCTGAAGGCGAAGTGCCCAACGCGCCAAGCGCCCTTGGGGGTCCTTCAATCTATGAAGCCACAACAAAGAGTGGTGATCTGTAACTACCGTGAAATGTGCCCCTTCCAGATAGTGTCGTAGTTTTTCCACGCTCCAAATGACCGCCAGACACTCTTTTTCAGTGACGGTGAACTTCATTTCTTGCTTTGAGAGTGGACGGGAGAGAAAACAAATGACCTTTTCGCCGTCATCGAATTTTTGGGCGAGAACAGCCCCCAAACCAAAGTTACTTGCATCAGTTTGCAAAACAAATGGACGATTGAAATCGGGACAAGTGAGAACTGGTGTTGTTACCAAACATTCTTTAATAGATTTAAAAGCCCTATCACACTCAGAAGACCAAGACCAACGGACATTTTTCTTTGTTAAATTGGTTAGGGGTGAAATGGTGGAAGAAAAATTTGGTACGAAACGACGATACCATGATGCTGTACCTACAAAACGACGTATTTCATGAACGTTACGGGGTGGAGGAATATTCACTATGGCCTCTACTTTTTCAGGATCCGGTCGTAGTCCTCGTTGATCCACGACATAACCTAGGTATTTCAATTCCGGGCGACAAAACTGACATTTATCTAAAGAAACGATAAGCCCTGCTTCTTTTAAGCGATCAAATACCAAACTCAAAAGTCGTACATGTTCTTCGAAATCCTGGGAAACTAGGATGATGTCTTCCAGATAGACCATCACAGAAGGTTGAAGGTCGGCGCCAAGCACTGTATCTACAATACGTTGCCAAGTCGCTGGTGAGTTGGACAAACCGAACGGCATGCGGCGAAACTGAAAAAGGCCTCTTCCGGGGACAGTGAATGCAGTATATTCGCGAAAAGATTCGCTTAAAGGCACAGTCCAGAAGGCAGATTTGATATCTATCGAACTTAGATATTTGGCGTCTCTCAGACGATCTAAAATAGCTGAAATATACGGAATTGGGTAAGCGTCTTTCCTACTAACGGCATTCAATTTCCTAAAATCTACACAAAAACGATATCCACCGTCCTTCTTACCCACGAGACAAATCGGACTTGGCCAAGCACTCTTGGAAGGCTCGATAACTCCATCTTCCAACATTTTCTTTAGTTCCTCGTCAATAATTTTCTGTTTGAAAGGAGACACGGGATAATACCTTTGGTTTATCGGGTTAGTACCTGGTTCAACTTCGATGGCATGTTCAGCAACCGTACAATAACCAAGACCAGTACCCATGAGAGCGAGTTTCTCCTTCACTAAGCTATCCAATGCATTACGCTGTTGATCCGTTAATGTGGTTTCATCCTGGATACTACAAATGTGCGAAGTATCAGAGGTGTCGGAAAAGTGTCAAATATCTTGATTTAAATCGAGGACTATCCCCATAATCTTCCAAAAATCTACTCCCAGAATAAGTCTATGAGAAAGTTCTGGTAGGACCAACACATCTATTATGCGAGTTTTTCCCATCAGACAAAAAGGAATTTGTAAATAACCTATACTAGAACAACTCTGACCGTTAGCAACTGTGCAAGATGTTTTATTGGCTATTAATTGAAGACCTAAACGCTGCATCAACTCATAACCAGGGAGCCCAATAATAGTACGAGTAGCACCAGAATCCAATAAGCCCCGAATTTGAAGTTCCCAGGACCGTTACTTCCAAATAAGGAAGTTGATCACCCTGAGCATGTCCTATAATAAAGTCCAAAAGAATTTTGGCAGGAAAATCTGAATCGATGGTCGAATATATATTTACATTGGGAGAATCCTCGCGACCATTTACAGGTTCCCCGGGATGCGTTTCCCGAATTCGAACACCTGGAACAGGACCGAACAGTTACATCAGGAGCACCACAACGATAACAATGAGTCCTTTTGGGATTTGGGCAATCACGATTTAAATGACCCGTCTTCTGACAATTCCAGCAAGAGGGATCTCGTCTGGTAGTAGAGGGTCGATTGGGATGTCTAACCTCATCGATAACCACAGGTGAGACCGCAACTTTGGGTAATGCGTCCTGTAAATCTGACACAAACGCAAAGTCAGGCTCCACAAAACCTTGGCGCTTTCTAGAAGGTGGGACGTAATGTTCCGCTCGATATTTCTTAGCCTCCAGCTTCAAATATTCCTCCTCCAGCTCCTCCAATGAATTCACTACGGGAAGTTGAGTGGTATAGAATGGTGCTAAATTCCTTGAGGTTATATCCAGTTTCAGATCCTCAGACATAGGACCATACCGCCGAAACAACGCCTGCATACAAGATAGATAATCGATTATGCTCTCACTAGGATCCTGCGTACGCTCTAAGATTTCCTTGAATAGACGAAGGCGATAGTCAGGTTGTTCGAAATGCCTACAGAGCAAAACAGACAAACTTTCCCAATTGTCCAACCTGGAACGATTCGCACGAAACCAATTCAAAGCTTTGCCAGCAAAAAGGTCTATAGCCGACTCAAATAATTCCTGATCCGAAAGGTTACGCGCTACTTTCAATTCTGCTACTCTCTCGAGAAAACTATGAACCGACATGGCCTTGGAGTCCGCAGTAAACTTGATTCCCCACTTCTCAACACGCTGTGATTTGATAGAATAGTTAGGTAGACCCTGTGGAGTGGAACCAGGACGTCGGGTGGTAGGAATCTCATCCCCAGTTGAAACAACATCGGAATCGACAGTGCGCTCTAACAAAAGACTCAAATTGGGATCTTGTTTCGAAACACTTTCCAAACTATCAAGAGCCGCTAAAATATCCACCAACAATGTCGTTCTAGCGTTGACTGCTACGGCCACCTCGTCGGAGAGCTACTCAGTCGTGGGTTATATACTAGTAGAGACCCAAGGAGTAGGTCTTACCGGTTCTCGGGTAATCCTACTTATTTTTGCGTAACGAGACGGAAAGATAAGTGGGCGCCATCCTGAGTTCTACTAGTTTATAACCTAACATCAACTAATCTCAGTCAGCAACACAAGAAGTTGGAGGGTTATATAAAAAAAATATGAACAAAGTTGTTTAAATTTTACAAGTAGTTTTATTGAGTAACATGAAAATTGATTTACAATGGTTTTATTTATAAAAAAATTATAATTTGAATGAAAATTTTAAGAAAGAAAATGTTATCAAGATTTACAATTTAATTTATGAGTTAGGAAAACCAACTAGAATTGAAAGTAATTTTAAAATATAAAGAAAAATAAAAAAAATTCAGTTTCTGAAGGAAACTGAAGTTTAGCTGTGAATTAAATAACTTGCAAAGTTAGAATTTACATTAGTACAAACTATTAAGTTGATATTATCTGAACATTTGTTGGAAATAATCTAAGTTGTCAAAGATTATGGACGTTAGTACTTTCCTTGTTTTTCTTTCTTTCCAATGATGATCTGGACGACTTAGAAAATAGATCTGGAACCAATCATCAGACTGTACTATGAGGAAAAACCAATCGCCTCTGTCGCTACGAAGGCTTAGTCTCGTAAAACGTCCTTAGGCCGGTATGGAGAGTCTAGGCTGGTAAGGCAAAGTTTATGTCGGTAAGGAAAAGTTATGCCGGTCAGGAAAAGTTATGCCGGTCAGGAAATGTTATGCCGGTCCGGAAAAGTGCTAGAAAATACACTTGAATCAGATATAGTTCTTGAATTCAGTAAAATGCAGTATATCTGTAGATTGAAATTGCCGTAGGTACATGTAACATATGTACAAAATTATGAAATAATATCAAACAACGTGGTTCATATATCCTGTATTTTACAATATTTTAAGAAAATTCATTCATTTCATAAATAAAAAGCACAATAAAAATCATAAGGAATGTTACTAATTTATTTTAACTGTATTTTAATGGCTTTCCAACGTAAAATTCCATTGGTATAAAAAATATAAAAAAAAAACAGAACATGTGGTTCATGTTTCCTGTATCAATATTTTAATCGAAATATCAGATATAAAGCATAATAAAAAATCGTAAGAAAAGTTACGAATTCCCTTAATTTTACTTCGACGACCTTCAACGTAGAATTCCATTGGTACAAAAAAATGTATGAAGAACCAGAACAAAATATATGTATAACAAAAACGAAATCGACATAATATCTCTAGTACTGAATGTTTTAAAGAAAAATTAATTTGAAACTAATAAGTACCATGTGATGAAAAATTAGCGAAGAAATATTATATATTTTAAGCGAAAACTTACCATTTCTTAGAAATGCACTTCGATACGATAAAATATTGAACTTGACGATAACTAGATGAAAGAGGCTGAATGTCTACGCGCATTGGTTTAAATATCCAAGTGAAACGAACTCTTCCGAAAACTTTAAAACTCGGCAAGCGTCGACAAGAGTATTATTCGATGTTACGAGGGGTGAACGAAATTTACGTTACTCTTTCATCGACGAGAAATATTATGAGTGGTGAACGAAATTCACGTTACATGACCTTCTCGGGGGTCAATTTATCAGAGGGAATCCGATTCACACGGTTTAGCAGATGAACAAGGTGAGTTTGATTTCTCTCAAATTTAGTTTTGGCGTTATCGCCGGAAGTAGCCTGGATAGAAGAAATTAATTTTCTCAGGGTGGTTTGTACAAACTCCATTTCCTCGTCACAGTCTAAACTATAGGGAGGATAATTCAAGGATTTACTGTTCTTCTCCATCAGTAGTAAAGGACGCAACGTTGACCTAAGCCTTTCCACAGTACTCGAATCATCTACAACAATACCGCGAACACAAAGCTCGTGAATAAGCATATCCTTCCTGAGATAATTGACTCTCAAATTGTAATTCATTATGTTAATGTCAGCGAAAATACAAGATAGGAAACTATTAATCAATGGCCAAAGTCTAAGCACCAAAAAAAAATAATAATAATAAATAACAATAACTAATAGTGAATGGAAATATTAAAAATCAATAGAAATAAAATATGTATATCTAATAACTATGGAAATAGACGTAATATTAAATATACGAACTACTGATCATAAACGCTCTATATACAATAATAACAATAAATGCAAATAATAAATAAAATCTATATATGTGTGATTCCTTTGAAAATAAATGCGATTTTAAATATCTACAATAAGCGGTGTTAGTATGCGTATAGTTATCATTTGTTCACTACCAAAACCTCTGGCTATAGATAACTTAACAAAATACGGTAAAAATAAAAAAAAGGAAAATCTCGGAAAACAAATTGACTGCCAAAAATTGTCACGCTCTTTCTTTACGCCAAGTAAAGGAAGAAAAGAAAAGAAAGAAAAGAAGAGGAAAAAAAAGAAATATTGAAGCTAAAGGAAATATTACTGATGAGGGATGAATTTAAAGAATTATGAAGTGAAAAAGGAAAAAAAAAGAAAGAAAAAAAAATATATAAATGAAAGTTAAAGAAACTAATGACGAAAATGGAAGGATTGAAAGAGATTTGGAAAATATAAATTAAGAATTAAACGGATGAGAAATATATAAAAAAACGGAAGTTAAACTGATAGACAATATAAACTGAATGTTAAACTGATGAAGGAAATGTCAAATGAAAGTTAAACTGATGATGAAAATATTAAATGAAAGTTATACTGATTAAGAAAATATAAAATGATAGTTATACTGATTAAGAAAATATAAAATGAAAGTTATACTGATTAAGAAAATATAAAATGAAAGTTATACTGATAAAGGAAATTTAAAATGAAAGTTAAACCGATAATGAAAATATAAAATGAAAGTTATACTGATAAGTTGTAGCTGAGTGGGCGTGCAATTACGCCGAGCTATCCCAAATGCCGGAGAGTAGGGGTGAGTTGAAAAGGGCGCCACTGTTTTATCTATGCTGAGCCAAAACAGAAGCTCTCCTGGTTGTCCTGGAACTCCCTATCAGCTAACGTCAAAAAAAAAGAATATATGAATAGGTATGTTATCTATAACAGAAAAATTGAAGAAAAGATATTCTCGATAAAAGTTTTAAACAGCCACTAGTAGAGGTTTGGTAGTTAACAAATAAAACGAAGTTATTTCAAATATAATATGATCTATTAAATATAACAAAAAAAATAATAATAATAACCAGAATATAATAAGGTAGATAAAAACGCATATATGTTAGTAATAAACCCCAAAATTTATATACAAAACTTAATTCTAAAAATATACATAACAATGAAAGTAGGAATGAAAAATTTTCACCGATTTTTCGGGGGTAACCCAGTAATAGCTACAGCTGGGAGCCGGTGAATCGTAGCAAAGTAGCCGAAGTGGTTTCTTGCAGCAGCTACTTTTAGTAAGGCTTGCTCAAAAGCCTTTGTGGTCCGTGAACACAAAAGTACCTTCTCGTCTGTGCCCAATAAAAGAGGAGCACCTTTTTGTCCGTGCTCAACAGATGAAACAACTTATTTGTGCTCGAGAAAAACTTGCTCGTGCTCGGAAAAAAACCATCCGTGCTCAAAAAAAAGCTTGTTCGTCCTCGGTAAAGAACTTGCTCGAGAAGAAAAGCTTGTTCGTGCTGGGAAAACTGGTAGTGCTCAAAAAAAAGAACACCTGCTCGAAAATAACTTGCTCGAAAAACTTTCCGTCCTCGGAAAAAAACCCCTGAGATGATTTATAGGGGTTTGCAAGAAGTTTGTATTCGATGGTCCCAAATCCTGAATAACAGCAAAATTTTCGTGTAGTAAACCAGCGAATCAATACAGAAACCAACAATCACGAAGATTCCTTTAGAGATATAGTCCCAAAATCCACTAATAAGTGCTACTATACGGGGAACTAAATCTCCGACCATACAAACACAATTCTTGATGTCAAGAGAAATCGAAATTCCACTCAAAAATCGTTCTCAAGGCACAGATAAAAATAACTCCCATAAAAAGGACATTAGACCGCAAAAATAGTAAAAATGTAAAAGTACGATGAAGGCCTGTACACACGCTTTATATCAAAATAATAAATTCCAATTTCCTACATTTTAAAACCCTAACTTTACTGAATGGATTCGCGAAAATAATGAATGTTGATCTTAACAAATACAATGCCATTTACCTGTATACAATTAATATGAAATGAAACGTTATCTAGATAACGGAATTACGAAAGTTAAATAATGATTTAAATAAAAGAATTAGAGAAGTACAACGTGAACTCGGCATAACAACAGTCAGTTGTTGGTAAATCAACTAGATATTTCACTTGAATATGTCGATCAAATACTGAAATGGTAGGAATTATAATTTGCGAATACGGGGTGACTCGAAAATGTTTAGTAATAAAATCAAACCGTGACAATAGCATCTCTCTCTTTTTTGACCCAGAAACCTTGATATTAGGCGTAAGCCTAGTAAGGGCTGCCACCTTTTTCTCGGCCTTTTGGGCCGCAGTCTTTATATGCTGACTGAAACTAAATCCTTCCCCCAGGGTGACCCCAAGGTATAGCAGGCACTTCTTGCGAGGTATTTCTGCTCCGCCACACATAAATTTGATTTCTTCCTTCCCTCTCTGCCCTTTGAGAATGGAATGACCGCTTCTGATTTCTGAGGAGCCAACTCCAGCTCGTTTTTCTTCATCCAGGAGTCTATGTGGTGCAACGTTTCGTTCCCTTTCCAGTTCAACTGTTATTTGTCTGCAGCAGTAATGACTATTGCCAAGTCGTCTGCGTATGCAAGTAGACTAACTCCCATACTATTGCCAAGTCGTCTGCGTATGCAAGTAGACTAACTTCCATCGGTACATGTTCGTTCAGCACATCATCGTATAGCACGTTCCAGGGTAGGACCGAGTACTGAGCCCTGTGAAACTCCAGCCGTGATATCTAAGCATAAGTCTTTCTCAATTTGCAATGGCCTGTCTTCTAGGTAGGAATCGACGATTTCTAGTAGGTAACTTGCCACGCCTCTTTCTTCCAGTTTATGCAATATTCTATCCCAGGACACTGAATTAAAGGCGTTTCTAACGTGGAGGGCGATTACTGCGGCCCACTTGTTCCTTGGGTTTTCCTTTGCTATGTTGACAGCTTTCTTTACGGCCTGAATTGTGGATTTTTTCTTATGGAAGCCGAACTGGTTTTCTGATAGGCCTCCAGTAGCTTCCAGTTCCTTTTCTAGTCTCTCCTTCAATAATCCCGTAGACCTTACTGACGGAGTTCAGTGGGCATATGGGTCTGAATTTCATGTCCTCTGGTTTTCTTTTTGGAATCAGTACCAGTCTCGCCTGTTTCCAGTTTTTCGGAAACTGCTTCTCTCTAAGTAGGCCATTCAGTGGGTCTAATATACTTTCCGGTGCTATTTCTTCCAGCTTTTTTATCGCTTATATAGGTCGGGTGCCTTCCCAGGTTTCATCTTTCCAAATACATTTTTCAGCTCTTCGGCTGAGAACGGCTCAGGTTCAATTGCTTCCTCAACCCTAGATTTTCGCCAGCTTTTTGATTTCCTTGGAAAGAGATCTTTTGTCGATTCAATTTTTAGTTCCTTTGCGATATTGAAAGGGGGATATCCTACCAGTTTTTTGGCTGCGATTTTATATTCTGTACTCCAGATGTTATCGTCCAGCTCTTTGCATAAATCGTCCCAGTGTTTTTTCTTGGACTGGTTTATTAAGAACTGCAGCTCCTTTCTACATCTCCTAAGGTCATCCTGTGCTTCATTCACTTCATTTTCGTTTCTTGGCGCACGTTTGTTCATTCTTGTTATCTCTCTCTTTCTTGAGTCTGAGACACTCCTGTCTCTTTTTCCCAATATCTTGATTCCACCAGAAAGGTGTCCTATTTATCGTTGTTTTTGTTGTGAGGCTTGCATGGTAGGCTTCTCCTATTACTTTTTCCAGATATTCCGTTGTTTTTGCACCAGTTGTGATTCTCCAAGTCGCAAGTTCTTTGAAAAGGTCCCAGTCGCAACTTGGCTTATTTTTTCTCGGGTTCTGAGGTTTCCTGTCTTTTGTTACTACCGAGAAGCATATGTACTGATGCTCGGTGAGCGTTTCGTCGTCAAGGATTTCCCAGTCTGTTATCATTTTCTGCGCCTTTCGAGTAGAACATGTGATGTCAATGTAAGACTCGGTCTGTCTTCTGACGAAAGTTGGCTTTTTGTCATCATTCAGGACGTTGAGGTTTAGCGTCGACATCCAGTCGCACCAGTACTCCCCTCTCTTATCTCCAATTGGTGACCCCCATGCGAGTGATTTAGCATTCATATCGCCCATGATTATTTTTTCTCCATTTTGTCCATTGACGTCTTCCATAATTTCGTCTACCTGCTGTTTGAAATCATCAAATCGAATATTTGGAGAAATGTAGCAACAAAATACATGGCAGTTTTTCAACGAGACCAGTATGTAGCCTTCTTCAGAGCTAACTTCCATTATCTCGAGTTTCTTATTTAAAACCAATATGCCAACATCACCTCTCTTGTCCTTAATCCACTGCGTGTTTTCGAGTATTTTTCTGTTTGGTTTCCCTAGCCTAGCTTTATTCCTGATCAGTTTCCTATATTGTGGACATTTTGTTTGGTCCATTTTATGCCCCTCGGTATTGCAGACAATGCATGCAGGTGGGTTTTCGCACTCCTTGGCCGTGTGTCCCGCCTTTGTGCATCGGAGGCAAAGTTCAGATCTATCTTCATTTGGGCAATCATCTTTTCTGTGTCCGAAGAGATGGCACCTGAAGCACCTCTGTAAATTCACTCTTCTTCTTACCCTACAATCTAACCACCCTATCTTGATCTTTCCGTTTCTTATAACTTTGCTCGCAAATTCTTTTTTCATAGAAATAGAGGCTGTCTGATTGCCATTTCTCGTTGGTCTCATAGATATAATTCTGAACTGATTTTCCTGAATGTTTTCGAATTTCAAGATGTCACCTTTGAGTTCATTTTCGTCGATGCTGGCGTCAATGTCTGTGATGTGAATGATGGTTTCATTACTTTTTATAACCACATCCGTACCCAGATTCTTCTGTTGGATACTTTGCTTCAGATCCGCAGCCTTACCGCCCATAACTTCCATCATCAAGTCTCCTCTATTGGTCTTCCTAATAGAGCTTATTTGTATTCCTTTTTCTCTCAGGTTGACCGAGCTTTTCACCGACTTGAGAAGTTCTGCATAACTTTTTCCTTCTTGTGCCTTTATAATAATTTTATCCCTTCCAGGCTGTGTGGTCTTGGGTCTTTGCATCTTTTTACTCGCGTTCATATGTTCTACACATAATGTCGCTTTTATTTCAAGACCCTTCAAGGCAAACACTGCGCACTTCTTAAGGTAATCGGAATTGGTTTTTCCAAGGGCCCCGATCCTTAGTCCTCTATCATTGTTTTCAACCTCACTTCTCAGCTGTGTGAACAATTTGAGCATCAACTCCGCATCGTCCACTCCTCCGCCGTCCATTGTCATTGGCATGATGAAGACGGATTGTGTGTATTTCTCTCCTCCTTCTTTTCTTCTGCTGCTTATGAAACCCACATTAGTTTTCACAAATTCCATAGAACCTTCCACCAGGCCTTCCTCGATCAGAGGAACTAAGGGTGGGTAATGATTTTTCAGTTCATCGTACGCTTTTCCATGTGTTGTTTTATTTGGGTCCATGAAAATAACCAAGTCTTGATCCGTATGTCCCTGGTGTACCTTTCCTTGTCTAGTTTCCACCACCTTATATAAATCTTCGGGCCAGTCCTTATCTATAATCTTCGTCAGGCTTTCAAAACTTTGTTCTGTGCTGACAATTTTTCTTATTTCTTCCATTCTACAGGATTTTTTTGGGCCATCCTCCAGTTTCTCAAACTTCTCTTTTAGTTGGTTAATCCCCTCGCGTAGAATTCGTTCTGTCTCTTTCGCGTCTTTCTCCTTCGTTCTGAGTTCGTCTTTTTCTTTCTCCAGCTTTTCCATCTTATTTTGAAGAATCGCCACTTCTTCGCGGAGTGTTAGCTCTGTGTGGTTTCTTTCGGATGTCGTTTTTTCCAAATATATTTTCTGACCTTTCTTTTGTAGCTGTTCAACATGATATGTCAGTCTACTGCTTATATCCGTCAGTTCTTTTTTTGGTTTATATGAGGTAGAAACCAATTTTTCTAGTAGTCCAACCTGTCTGAGGATTGCCGCCATCGATCTTCCAAAAATCTCCATTTCAATTTCGGTCTTTTTTTCTTGGGAATCCAGTAAGGCGTCTACCCTCGTTCGTTTTGTTCTCTGTGTCTGCTGCCTTTTTCCTCCTGGATTTTTTCTGCTGGTGCAGACACTTCTGGCCCATCAAAAACCTCCGTCTTCTCGGTTTCAGGAACAAAGAGATTTTCTATTATAGGGGGGGGGGTTCGCACCGATTCTCGCCTTTTGAAAGGGTCCTCTGGCTCTTTCGGCGTTTCTTCATTGGCGGTGTTTTTGTTTTTGGCATTCTCTTGCTCTTTTGGTGTTTCTTCAATTTTTGGAATTTCATTTCCATTTTCATTCCCATTTTCCTTTTGGTTTTGGTTTTCGTTATTTGTTTCCATGCATATCCCACGAGCTGGGCAGAAAATACGTCCACCGCAGCAGTGCTCCCATACTGCGGCAAGGTCTGCAATACAATCGATAGCGACCTGGAAATCGGAGAACATCGTTCACGACTCTTTCACGGCAGAGCCACTCATCTCATGAGCACGATAGTTTCCACCTTAGGATTTCCGGATTTTTTCTCGAGGTTAACTCCTTTAAGCGCCGCCAGCTCTGCGTCAGACGCCGCGGTGTGGGATTCTTTTTAGCTTTACCTCAACCACTTCGGGACCTTACCGGCATGGGTGGCCCTACCAGTAGCTACGCTACCGCCGGCATCGCTCCCTGGGTATAGAGTTTACTAAGCTCTCTCACTAACGACAAGGTGTTGATTCCCCTAGAGAGAGAACCTAATCTAACCTAACCTAACGTAATGTAACCTAACCTAACCTTTTTCTTGTTTTTTTCCAATGCCCCAGCGAAGGCTCAAGCCATGATGGGACTTCGCTAGGCTATCGCCACTAGTGTGGGGGAGAGGTGGTCTAAATCTTTATGGACGGGTGGTGTAGCTGATTCCTCGAAACGAATCACCGAATCACCACCCAGTGTGGGGACTCACAAGCCGCTTGGCAAGTATATCGCACTAAAACATCCACCTCCCTTGTCTACTTCAGACTGACCCGTGAAATTGCCTTATCAGCATAGCCTTCACCGGTCAGAATTGCCCTTTCATTATTTTTTCCATTCTTTCTATTTGAGCTCCTCTAATCCTTCCACTGTCCACCATACTCTTTGTGTTCTGCTACTCATCCTCCTGTGTGTTACTTCTCGTCTGTAAAGGCAATGCTTGTTACTCTAGGGGGGGTTTAAGATGCAGCACACCATCGTACAGTATGTTCCAGAGCGTTGGCCCTAGCACTGAGCCGTGTGGAACCCCTGCTCTGATTTGGATTTTCTTGTCCTTTGTAACCACCACCTCCCTATTGTAATAAATACCAAAATAAGAATCATCCTGTATAACAAATTACTTTTTACTTTGTAACGTTTAAACTATAGAAAACGGTCGTTCACATCGATAAAATGAAAAAACCACTTATCTAAGCGTCTGTCTGGGTGCAAGAATTAAAAAAATTATATTTTAACCGGAAATAATAATTGCGTCAAAATAAAGAAATTTTGCGGAATCCAATAAATTCAATCGTTAATCGAGGTAAAAAACCTATTACACAATTACGTCGAACGATAAGTTCCACCAATCAGAAGCTAACAGGTACAAAGAAAATAAAGGATTGCTGAGCAAGGAAAAATTCCGAAACTTCGAAAAAGTAACAAATGAGGGGCAGTTGGTAAAAACTCGCGGTCGGGAACGGTCAAGTTTTCTTTTGGGGTTTCGCGAATAGCGGTTTTTGAGGAGTCCTGAGTTATAGTAATTTATAATTAAAGTAGTGTTTTAGCAGTCAGGTATAATTATTTTTTTTCTCGAAAAGGGAAAGCAGATTACAAGGGAGCGTCTACTGTACGCGCTCTAAAAGGGTTTCTTTTTGTTCGAAACGCGAATCGTGTCCGTCGGCGTTTTGTGAACACCCAGTCCGGGAATTGGTAAGTCTGATTTCAAATTATACTAACAGTGTATTATGATTTTTTTTCTGTAGTTTGGTCAGGTTATAAACATTGCCAGCCCGCTTTCTATGATATTATGTTTATATAATTTAATTGGAGTATGGTAGTTCATATCGCACACGAATATTTAATGGTGATATCTCACCGTATGAATTAGGAATAGGGAGCACATTTGAGGTTGAAAATTAAATTGTTAATATCACAGTTCATATTTAGGGTACGCGAAAATATTCAGGTTCTGACGATTAATTTTTAAAAAAAAAATAACAAATTTCTTTTATTCTGCGAGTCATTCGCGTTGACTTAAAGGGGATATCTCAAGTTTTCTCTCGATCCTATCACTGGTTTTATTCAATTGTAGACACGGGACTCTATATACGAGTATTCCCGACGCTTTGTAAATTGGTGTAATTATTTTTATTTTTTTCTTATATATTTTTTTATTAAACTCGTTTAAGAAATCGTTATCGGTTAATTTATTTACTCAACCAGCAGAGAAGGAATACCTAGCCCATACACATAAGATCTACACCTAAAATTTTCCCTCAACACACCCCTCTAACTGACGTAACCCCATAATACAAGACCTCTCATTACCAACGACAACTGGTAGCAGCGGAGGCCGAAGCCAGCTCTTTCGGACATTTCTTACAGGAGCCGCCGACTCCTGTTTCCCACGGAAACGTGGGTGGTGACAGCCAGCTACGCTGCCTTCTCGGTCCATTAGGGACATTTTTGGACAGCAGAGTTTTTATTGGTATTACAACTGGTGACAGCTGCTTCACCATGAGATGATCTTTCGGGATTATTACAACTGGTATTACAACTGGTGACAGCCAGCTACGCTGCCTTCTCGGTCCATTCGGGACATTTTTGGACAGCAGAGTTTTTTTTGGTTATTACAAGTGGTGATAGAATTTTATGTAGGATTGTTCTAATTTAACCCTTTTACTTAGGGTTAAGTAGAGGGAATGTATTTTTGGCTTTGCGAAGGACCACTACGGCCGTTTGTCACTGAAGTAACGATGAACCGTAGAATGAAATTAAACACTGTTATCACGTTATGATTTATATTGTCATGAAATATAAGTTATTTACTGTTGCTTCGACAATTAAGAATTCACTTGACTTTTCGCGATAACTGAAAGTATTGTGCACATACTATGTTGGTTTATTAAAAGAATAAAGATTACGGACACATGGTGGTTCCCGGGTTAAAAACGCCGGCTGGTTTTACGAAGTTGTAGCATGTTATATGATGAAAGAGGGTGTCTGAGAAGTGTGAAAGCTATCTGGGAAGTGAAGTAAAAATGAGGCTATTTTCGTATTTATATGGTTGATGACGTAGGATCGAGGAATGAGTAAACTATTAGAAACTAGCCAATGGGATAAAAGTATTTTAAAATGTAACGTTCGAACAACAAGTGAATGTTGCAGATATGAAGATGTTTTTTTGTGGGGTTTTCAACGGTTTTGTAGATACAGATAACAGAGTTTGGAAGAGAGTTTTTATGAAGAGATAAGATGTCGGGGACTTTGATATGTTCAGTAGAATTTCAGAAAACGATATTTATCTGTTTTTCTTAGGTGTTAGTAAATTTAAATGACTTTTTTAGTGAAGTAAAGAAATATTAACTGTTGAAAATAAGGATATATTTAGTTATGTGTTTTGAGCATAATATTCGACTTTTATTATACAGGGGAAATTGAAATAGAATCACGGGAGAATTTGGTAATTAAAAACCAAATTCGAACATATTGGGGGCGCGGGAAGAATGGAAGAGAGGTGAGAGATGGCTGCTCTCAGACATCGAATGCTGATGTTAGTGAAAGGGTATGGAGCGTGAGTGTGTGTACAGTGTTGATGCAGTTTTGTGAATGAAAGTGAATAATTTTGAGAGTAACTATGTAAATATGTGTAGGGGTTGTAAAGTAACCTAATGTTGGTGTCAGAGTGTTGTAAGGACTCTAACGTCATGAATGTAATGAATGAATAAGATTTGAGGTTAGAGTGTTGTAAGGACTCTAACGTCATGAATGTAACGAATTAATAAGATTTGAGGTTAGAGTGTTGTAAGGACTCTAACGTCATGAGTGTAACGAATGGAAGCAATATACTCTAGAAATGGACTAGAGTTGTAAACGATAAGAGTGTAAGCAATATACTCTAGAAATGGACTAGAGTTGTAAACGATAAGAATGTAAGCAATATACTCTAGAAATGGACTAGAGTTGTAAACGATAAGAATGTAGCAATATACTCTAGAAATGGACTAGAGTTGTAAACGATAAGAGTGTAAGCAATATACTCTAGAAATGGACTAGAGTTGTAAACGATAAGAGTGTAAGCAATATACTCTAGAATTGGACTAGAGTTGTAAACGATAAGAATGTAAGCAATATACTCTAGAAATGGACTAGAGTTGTAAACGATAAGAATGTAGCAATATACTCTAGAAATGGACTAGAGTTGTAAACGATAAGAGTGTAAGCAATATACTCTAGAAATGGACTAGAGTTGTAAACGATAAGATTGTAAGCAATATACTCTAGAAATGGACTAGAGTTGTAAACGATAAGAATGTAAGCAATATACTCTAGAAATGGACTAGAGTTGTAAACGATAAGAATGTAGCAATATACTCTAGAAATGGACTAGAGTTGTAAACGATAAGAGTGTAAGCAATATACTCTAGAAATGGACTAGAGTTGTAAACGATAAGACTGTAAGCAATATACTCTAGAAATGGACTAGAGTTGTAAACGATAAGAAGGTAAGCAATATACTCTAGAAATGGACTAGAGTTGTAAACGATAAGAAGGTAAGCAATATACTCTAGAAATGGACTAGAGTTGTAAACGATAAGAATATAAGCAATATACTCTAGAAATGGACTAGAGTTGTAAACGATAAGAAGGTAAGCAATATACTCTAGAAATGGACTAGAGTTGTAAACGATAAGAAGGTAAGCAATATACTCTAGAAATGGACTAGAGTTGTAAACGATAAGAATGTAAGCAATATACTCTAGAAATGGACTAGAGTTGTAAACGATAAGAATGTAAGCAATATACTCTAGAAATGGACTAGAGTTGTAAACGATAAGAAGGTAAGCAATATACTCTAGAAATGGACTAGAGTTGTAAACGATAAGAGTGTAAGCAATATACTCTAGAAATGGACTAGAGTTGTAAACGATAAGAAGGTAAGCAATATAATAGGAAAGAGAGAGTGTAAGTGATTGAGTACATGATTATGTTGTAGAAGAGTAATGTGTGGGTTAAGTTTCATGAGAAAGAAAGATGAAGGAATGAGAGAGATAGGAAAGGGCCAAGCGGCAGTTTTTTCGGGCCTACTGGATCTATGTACCAGCGCAATTCGCCACCGGCAGAGGCTTACCCGGTCCGATTGCGGCCTAGCGACTTACGTCACGCCAAGCGTCGACTCTAGGTTAAAGCAATTGTGGTACCAGTTTGTTTAAGGAGTAACGGTCCAGGAACCTCGGACATATGTAAACAAAAAGGGGGACCAAGTTGTGAAGGGGTGTGAAATTCCATGAGAGAGCATGGAAAGCTCATGTGGGTGTTTTTCCGGGTTTTTATTGTATCAGAATGAATGGTGCTGGGTAAGAAAGGGAACGTTTTTCTTCGGAGAACGTGGAAACTCCAGTGTAGCTTGCGCTACTCCCTTTCTACGCGGAGGAATGAATTGTAGAGTGAGGGTGAGTGTAAGAGAGTAATGTTTTAATGCTTGAAAAATTAATGTGTGAATACTTAATGAAGTGACATGATCGTATAAGTTCAAGTAATGTGACCACCAATGTAAGAGTAAATGTAAGATTGTTTATTTGTGCAGCGAGAGAATGCTTCGACACGTTAACAAGGTTTAATGACGTTTCTTATTTATGTTTCTGAGGAATCAGACATGGGTAACGGAATGATCTTTACAATAGGTCGAGTGTAAATTCCTGAAGCGGTTTTGACTTGGACCGACCGGATTTTACCGTCTTTACCAGCTGTGACATATGTTATGCGGGCTAAAGGCCACCGCAAGGGAGGGGAGTCGTCGTCCTTAATTAAGACCATGGTTCCTATAGTGAGATCTTTAGATGGGGTAGTCCATTTGGGACGGTTTTGCAATTGGTTGAGGTAGTCGACAGACCACCGTTTCCAAAAGTTTTGTTGAGCATGAGTGCATTGTTGCCAGAATTTTAATCGGTTCGTAGGGAGTGAGGATAAATCTTTGTCTGGAAGTGCCATTAGAGGTGCTCCTATGAGAAAATGGCCTGGAGTTAATGGCAGTAAGTCAGTAGGGTCAGTCGAAAGGGGATGTAAGGGTCGTGAGTTGAGTATAGCTTCTATCTGAGTCAGTATAGTACTGAATTGTTCAAAAGTAAAAGTGGAGGTAGCAAGCAATTTTATTAGATGAGTTTTAACGCTTTTGACTCCGGCTTCCCAGAGACCACCCCAATGTGGGGATCTGGGGGGAATGAATTTCCAGTCTATTGATGATGTGAGTAGGTGATCATGTATGGGAGAAAAATTCTTAGTCAGGAAGTGAGATACGTCCGCAAGATAATGATTAGCACCAACAAAATTCGTGCCATTGTCACTGTAAATCACAGATGGAAGTCCTCGTCTAGAAGTGAAACGTTTCAATGAAGCGATAAAGGAATCTGTGGACAGATCAGAGACTAACTCAAGATGAATTGCCTTTGTCGAGAAGCATATGAATAAGGCAATGTAAGATTTGAATACCGGGGCTCGCTTCAAATGAGATGATTTTATTGAGAATGGTCCCGCAAAGTCGACTCCAGTCGTCTGGAAGGGACGGGAAGGTGTTACACGACGTGCAGGTAGATCAGACATGATTTGCTGTGCCGTTATGGCCTTGAACCTATGGCACATTAGACATTTGTTTATGATGCGCTTGATCTCACGCAGGCCATCGATGGGCCAGAATTTTAGACGGATATTGGCGAGAACATTTTGAGGACCACTGTGTCCTAAACGTATGTGTTCTTGTTGTAAGACCAGGGTCGTGAAATGACAATGAGCAGGCAGTAGAATTGGGTGTTTTTGTGTTGTTAAATCTTTAACTTACTCTATGTGAATTGCGCGAGTAGCGAAACAAATAAATATACAAATATAAGTTTTAACTAATTTGCTTCTTCTTAACGTGCCTTCTTTAACTTAAATAGGACCGGCGTAATCAATACCGCAATTTGAAAATGGCCGACTTGGAATTATTCTTGAACTAGGCAAGTCACCTATAATAAATTAACAAGGTTTTGGATGGGCTCTATAACATCTAATACAAGATTTTACTATACGTTTTACTGCATTTTTTCCATTAAGTGGCCAGAAATTTAATCGGATAATAGATAATAAATTTTGAGTTTCTGCGGGAAGATACTTTAAATGTTGATCTAAAATTATTAAATCAGTTAGTTTATGTTTATAGGGTAAAATAATTGGGTGCTGTTGATCAAATGAAATCAAAGATTTCGATAATCGACCACCCACTCTTAAAATATTTTGACTGTCTAAAAACGGTAGTAAGTTTAAAAGTTTACTTTGTTTATTTACGTTTTTCGAATTTGTAAGATCTGCAATTTCTTGTTAAAATATTTCATTTTCAGCTAATTTGATTAATTTGTTTTGTGCTTCACTCAACTCTAGGGTAGTTAACACCTGAGACTTAACGTTAGTGTTTAGTTTTTCTTTATTTGAACAACGGTTTTCAAAACGTAAAATATAAGCTGTTACGTTTAATAAACTAAAAAAAACTTGAATATTTTTTAAAAATGTCAAATTCGGGTTTTTGTTCTTGAATAATTAATGAAATTGGTTGATTTTTTAATTCGAGTAAATTTTGAACGTCATTAAAATTAGATTCACGATCATGTTTGTAAATTAAGTTGCTCTTTAATGAAATTTCAGTAATTTTTGTTACGCGGTTTGCATCAAACGTTTTTAACTTACAAGGTCCAATTTTTAACCATGTTAATACAATCGTCGAATCTGTAGAATACGTTATTTTGTCAATATGAATGTCTAAGGTATTTTTATTTAAAAAATTAACTCAGCTAATAAAAGAGCACCTAATAGCTCTAAACGTGGTAATGTTTGTTTTCTAAGTGGAGCAACTCGAAACTTTGCTGTAAACAATGTTATTTCTTTTTTGCCATTCACTGTAGATGATAAACATACGCACGCGCCATATGCCTTTTCAGAACTGTCACAGAAACCGTATATTTCAATTATTTTTGCGTCTGATAACAAGACGTGCCTATTAAATTTAATTTCATTTAAATAACCAATTTGTATGACAAATTCGAGCCATATATTTCTTAGTTCTGCAGGTACATTTTCATCCCAGTCTAATTTTAGATGCCAAAGTTGTTGCAAAATTAATTTCGCGTTAATTATTGTTGGACTGATCAAACCCATCAGATCAAAAATTTGGGCAATTAACGACAGAATCGAGCGTTTGGTAATCCTTTTTTCATTTATATCTAGTGTTACGGTTTTTCTTGTTAGTTTAAATCTGCCGCATAAAAAGTCAACAATCATGCAGTTTTGATCATAATAAATAAACATTCCTACCTTAATATCAAGTCAGACTAGCTTCGTACGTCAACAATTTCTAGTTATACCATTAATTCAGTTATTCAATAGCCTTGCCGTCAATTTGTTTAGCACCAACTGGGTTAATAGTTTAAAGTAAATAATTACACTCAGTAGAATAGTTACAGTAATCTGAATATACACTTAAAAAGAGTGAACTTGTTATATTATGTACCATTGAAATGTAAACAAAAACATTTCACTATTCGAATCAAACAGCTGATTTGCCATATGTCATAGCCTCGTTCATTCTTCCTTTACAAACGTTAAGAGATCTGTGATTCGTACGGAAGGTTGCCTACCGGTGTACTGTGGATGTACGTCAGGGTGATGTTTTATTTTGTAAATATAATCGTGGGATGTGATATATTAGTGAATAGGGGGTTTATTGTTGATTAGCCAATTATTGTTTTATACGGGGGGTTTTATTATGCGATGTGCAAGTAGAGTAATTCACTCCGAGATCATATAACGTATGTGCTCCAAACAGCTCGAGTAAGAGTGTCTCTCGAACGGAAAGGTGGGTTGTCAATGAAACCTGTCGTGTTTCTTTTCTTTTCTGATCAGCGTGGTGTTGAATGGAGGTGTTTATCGGGAGCCCCAAAAACAAATTCGTATGAAGATTCCACATTCATCCCGCACGGGAACATGAATTTGAGGGGATAGTTTGGTTTGGGTGGAGTAGTGTGGGCTAGAGAAGTTTGTGGAGATAATATTTTGTCCAGACCTCATATGTGAGATGCAGATGGATTATGCAAACCCAGTCACCTACAACGCCATGTGTTTAATGTCCATTTAACCGCTTTTAACTACTTATTAGCAGCACACTGGTGAGATTTATTTTATTTAACATTTGCTGTAACTAGTAATTGTTCCTCATAGTGTTGCGAATAAGATGACACCACCTAATTATATGTTCAGGATAGAGCTTGTGTATAGTATGTTGGGGGTAAAGTACTTGTTAGTAAGGGGTGGTTATCTCGAGTTTTGTTAATTTTAGACTGTATAGGGGGTAATATAAGTAATTATATGTTCAGGATAGAGCTTGTATATAGTATGTTGGGGGTAAAGTACTTGTTAGTAAGGGGTGGTTATCTCGTGTTTTGTTAGTTTTAGACTTTATAGGGGGTAATATACTTACGTCATCAAATAGATGGTTTAATTGAAGTCTACTTTGGGATTTTTTTAAAGTGGGCCGTCCCACTCTTGTAGTAAATGGTTATTGGTAGGATAATAATAGGATTCACACTGGGATAAATGTGATGAGCTCCCGGGGTGGTTTAATGTCAATTGAGTATAGTGACAACACTAACTAGTGTTTTTTTAGGGTTTGGTTTTTATTAATAGATTCTGGGGTATTGTTGGATTTTTGGTTATTCGGATTTCCGTATTGGATTAGTTCCGGGGTCACTTGGTGTTGGTTCGTAGTACCACGGCGTTCCTGCGATGCTTGGAGTCTCACATTAGTGATTGCTACCTCAGGAACAACTTGTGGATCGTCAGGATTTATCACCAGCGGCTGAAGACGCGCAAGTTTTAAATATTTGAATTTTTCTATAATTATTTTTTTATAGTGTATATATAACATTGTATGTATATATAGTTCACCATTTGTGAACATACAAGTGGCTTGTAATTTTTCTTGGTCATTTATTACTATAGGCAGAGTAGGTAAGTTGCGTCTGAGCTCACACGGAACGTTTATGGTAATTTATATGGTTTTTGCTTTTGGTAAGTTTACAATTTGATATGCGTAGATAAGCCACGGTATGGGTAACCCTTCAGGTTCTCACCGTTTTCACATTGTATGATTGTAATTTTTTTACAAGTTCCAGAACCAACTTAACTCAGAACTTGTCTCTGTTTCAAATCCTTCTGAGCATTGTTTTATCAATTTTGGTGTAGGGGGATGTGATATATTAGTGAATATGGGGTTTATTGTTGATTAGCCAATTATTGTTTTATACGGGGGGTTTTATTATGCGATGTGCAAGTAGAGTAATTCACTCCGAGATCATGGAACGTATGTGCTCCAAACAGCTCGAGTGAGAGTGTCTCTCGAACGGAAAGGTGGGATGTCAATGAAACCTGTCGTGTTTCTTTTCTTTTCTGATCAGCGTGGTGTTGAATAGAGGTGTTTATTGGGAGCCCTAAAAACAAATTCGTATGAAGATTCCACATTCATGCCGCAGAGGAACACGAATTTGAGGGAATAGTTTGGTTTGGGTGGAGTAGTGTGGGTTAGAGAAGTTCGTGGAGATAGTATTTTGTCCAGACCTCATATGTGAGATGCAGATGGATTATACAAACCCAGTCACCTACAACGCCATGTGTTTAATGTCCATATAACGGCCTTCAACTACTTATTAGCAGCACACTGGTGAGATTTATTTTATTTAACATTTGCTGTACCTAGTAATTGTTCCTCATAGTGTTGCGAATAAGATGACACCACCTAATTATATGTTCAGGATAGAGCTTGTGTATAGTATGTTGGGGGTAAAGTACTTGTTAGTAAGGGGTGGTTATCTCGGGTTTTGTTAATTTTAGACTTTATAGATGGTCATATAATTATATGTTCAGGATAGAGCTTGTGTATAGTATGTTGGGGGTAAAGTACTTGTTAGTAAGGGGTGGTTATCTCGGGTTTTGTTAGTTTTAGACTTTATAGGGGGTAATATACTTAGGTCATCAAATAGATGGTTTAATTGAAGTCTACTTTGGGAGTTTTTTTAAAGTGGGCCGTCCCACTCTTGTAGTAAATGGTTATTGGTAGGATAATAATAGGATTCACACTGGGATAAATGTGATGAACTCCCGGGGTGGTTTAATGTCAATTGAGTATAGTGACAACACTAACTAGTGTTTTTTTAGGGTTTGGTTTTTATTAATAGATTCTGGGGTATTGTTGTATTTTTGGTTATTCGGATTTCCGTATTGGATTAGTTCCGGGGTCACTTGGTGTTGGTTCGTAGTACCAAGGCGTTCCTGCGATGCTTGGAGCCTCACATTAGTGATTGCTACCTCAGGAACAACTTGGGGATCGTCAGGATTTATCACCAGCGGCTGAAGACGCGCAAGTTTTAAATATTTAAATTTTTCTATAATTATTTTTTTATAGTGTATATATAACATTGTATGTATATATAGTTCACCATTTGTGAACATACAAGTGGCTTGTAATTTTTCTTGGTCATTTATTACTATAGGCAGAGTAGGTGTTGCGTCTGAGCTCACACGGAACGTTTATGGTAATTTATATTGTTTTCGCTTTTGGTAAGTTTACAATTTGATATGCGTAGATAAGCCACGGTATGGGTAACCCTTCAGGTTCTCACCGTTTTTACATTGTATGATTGTAATTTTTTTAACAAGTTTCAGCACCAACTTAACTCAGAACTGGTCTCTGTTTCAAATCCTTCTGAGGATTGTTTTATCAATTTTGGTGTAGGGGTATATAGGATTTTAATCGATCTGTTTATTTTTTTTATAGTAAGGGTTGATGGACCTTAAGTGTCCACTGTGGGAATAACTACTCCCCAAAATTTTCCAACTAATTACATAACTGTATTCAAACCAAACCACCACCTCAATAAATCATTTCTCTTGTGAGTTGAGTTACGAGTTTGATTTTAGGTAATCCTTTCCTAATTGGGGGTAAACTACGGTTAGGGAATTAAACTGAGGTATTTACTGGGGTACGGTTTACCTGGCGCCTTGGGTTATATAGTTTTTATTTTGATTGTTCGTTACCAGCGTACGAACCTCCCTTCTTCGACTGAAGTCTAGCGGGTAAAATACCTTGTGGCATAGATCGGCCATCCGATCTGCTAGTAACTTGGTGAATTAGTATTAATTTGATTTTGGGGCCACAAGTTGGATCTATCTTCAATAGGTCGCTAACGTAAGTGGGATAAGTGCATAGGTGCACGGGGTTTGATTTTACGTTACATAGGTGGCGCCCAACGTGGGGCATTGCCTTGCATCTCACTGCATAGCAATTTTTTTGGTGGTTTGAGTAAGTTTTGCGTTTTTTTTTTAAATTTTCGTTTAAGCTTATTCCCGGTAATCGGCCAACATGGTTAAGGTTAAAAATAAAAAGATTTTTTGTATTGTTTACATTCTCTTCTCATTAATTTTATTTTCTCCACTACGTTTCGGCGTATTGCCATTTTCATTGTAGAGGAAAAAAAAAGAAATACTTGAAAATGGCAATACGCCGAAACGTAGTGGAGAAAATAAAATGAATGAGAAGAGAATGTAAACAATACAAAAAATCTTTTTATTTTTAACCTTAACCATATCAGGTACGACATTCAATTTACCCTTACGATGGACCACCTTAAAATCGTACTGTTGAAGACGAATTGACCAACGACATAATCGACCACTCAAAACCTTCAAATTCTAAAGCCACAATAAACTATAGTGATCAGTTACGACTGTAAACTGTACTCCTTCAATATAGGGCCTTAACTTCTCGACGGCCCACAAAACTGCCAAACACTCTCGTTCCGTAGTCGAATAATTGCGTTCTTGGCGCGTCAATGACCTGCTTAAATATGCTATTACACGTTCTCCATCAGGATGAGGTTGGGAAAGTACTGCACCAATTCCGTAACCTGAAGCATCGGTCTGTACAACAAAAGGTAGTGAATAATCGAGACAACTGAGCACAGGTGCTGCTACTAATTTTTCCTTGATAACCCTAAACGCCTCTGCACATTCTACAGTCCATTGAAACTTGGAACCCTCACGAAGTAAACTCGTTATGGAAGCGATAATAGAAGAAAAATCAGGAATGAAACGTCTGTACCACGAAAATGTTCATACTAAACGCCGAACTTCTGTAACACCTTTAGGTGTTGGTAACTCAAGCATAGCTCTTACCTTGTCAACATCGACATGGATACCATTACGGTCGACTACAAAACCCAAGTACTTCATCTCCGGTCTACAAAATTGACATTTCTCTGCATTGATCGTAATATTCGCTTCCCGAAGACGACGGAACACTTCCTCCAAAATCTGCAAATGTTATTCGAAGGTCTGACTAACAATGACCACGTCATCAAGATATACAAGGACATGGGGTTCGAGGTCATGACCCAAAACATTGTCTATCAAACGCTGCCACGTAGCAGGAGCGTTATGAAGACCAAAAGGAAGTCGACGAAATTGAAATAACCCACGATTGGGTACTGTGAAGGCCGTATATTGTTTCGACTCTTCTGCCATTGGCACCTGCCAATAAGCACTTTTAACATCTAAGCTAGATAAATACTTAGCATCTCTCAGCTTATCTAACGTATCTGAAACTAATGGTAGAGGATAGCTATCTCTCACCGTTACTGAATTTAATTTCCTAAAATCCACACAAAATCTAAACTTGCCATCTTTCTTCTTCACGAGTAAAATCGGTGATGCCCAGGGACTATTACTAGGCTCAACAATACCCTGCCTCAACATATCGTCAAGTTCTTTATCAATCTGCTTCTGGACCACAGGATTCACTCGATAGTAGCGCTGTTTGATTGGTGCACTATTGGTGATTATGACATGTTCTGCCCTATTAGTACACCCCAAGGTTTCCCCCATCGAAGTACTATTCCTACCTACAACTGCTTGTAGCCTAGATTTTTCTAAAGGTGACAACTGGGACTGACCATTAACATGAACCACGGAATTCACAACCAATGGCTCGTTGGAAAATTTCCATTCGTTATGTCGCAGATCTGGTATAATATCCATCAATTTCCAAAAATCTATCCCTAGTATCAACAAATGGGGAATCTCCGGCACTACTATAGCTTCAATCACCCGAAATCGACCCTTGAGAGTAATCGGCAACTCAACAACCCCAACAATACTACCCAGGGTCCCATTCCCAACTATACAAGACGACTGACGACTTACATCTATTTTTAAACCTAACTCATGAATGAGGGATACACCCTTACTGCCTATCAGAGTACGAGATGCTCCGGAATCAAGCAGTCCTAATAATGATTTACCTAAAATATTTACAGTGATATAATGGTCTTTCATCTCCAGACGCATGCTCAATAACATAATCCAACAAAACCTTCACTCTATCGACCGAGAAGGAATGGTCGACATGCTTATCTCGATCACTTAGGCATGCCGCTCGTCGTTTCCCTGACTTCTACTACATCTTGGGCACGATTTAACGGTCACACCTTCCAACTTACACTTGAAACAAAATTTCTTAGGACAACCCCTGGCATAATGGCCTGGCTGCTTACAATGATAACAATTGACCTGCTTCACCTCGTTATTTGGAAATTCTGCTGAAGAGGTACTAGCTATAGCAAGATTTTCTATTTCATCTGCTACTTGGACATAAGCCAAATCCGGTTCTAAAACTTGCAACTTACGCGAAGGAGGAACGAAATTCTCGACTGCTTCCTTCCTGGCCTCAAGCTTCCTGCCTAACTCCCGTAAATGCGACACCGAGGTGAAGGTCACCATTGCTAACTGATTCTGGTAAACTGGAGCAATATTTCTGAGCAATATTTCAAGTTTAACCTCTTCAGAGACAGTACAAGTTAACCTATTAAAATACCCAATCATTACAGCTAAATAAAGTCCAATAGATTCATCTGGGCCTTGTGTCCGCCTACGGATCTCCTCAAAAAGTTTCTCGTTATAAGATGGAGACAGGTACTCCTCTCGCAGTAAAACGACCAGTTCATCCCATGATGACACTTCACCCCTATATGCAAGATAAAATTGATATGCCCTACCAGTAAACAAATCTATACCCGATTCCAACAAAGTTTCCTTACTAACATGGCGAGCAATAAGCAATTCTACTACGCGTTCTAAAAATGCACTTAAAGATAAACCTTTCTTGTCGCCCGAAAATTTACAATCCCATTTATTTGGTAATATTGGTGTAACGTAGGTAGAGTTTCGAGATGCGACAGTGTGTTCATCACGACTTGGACTCAATGATGTGCCTGATGACCTCCTGTGGGGGTTTATGTTCGCGTTAAAGCTAGTTTGTTGAAGTAAACTAAGTTGTAGTGGCACATTCTCCGGCGCTTTGTAATCCGCTGCCTTCTGATGTAGATCATCCAACAATGTCAAAGCTCTCGACCGCAGTATCGAACGCTCTTCCTTATCTTCCGGAATATGATCCATCCTGTAAAGAACATGATGCAACTTCGTCTCATATTTTTTAAAGTTTCCACTTGAAATTTTATCCCTAAAATCGGCAACCAACGGTGTGAGTTCATCCAGCTTCGCTTGTACAGCTTCTATGTCCTCTTCAGGTTTATAAGGATAAGCAGGATGTGTAAAACTTTCACCAATCTTCTCTAGTCGTCGAGCCATGGCTAAACTATTTCTCATTTCATCGACAGTACCTGTGGCTACACCTCTTACTCTTACCTCATAAGTCAATTCGTCTTGACTAAGTCTATATATTCATATTATAAGAAGCCATCTTGCGATAACCTAACAATTAAAATCAATGTCCCAAGCTGTCAATGTCTAGGTGTCTCAATCTCAAAATGTCTACTACCGCACGTCCCGTGAGTAAATTCTAAATAGGTTACGAAATACAATATATACACGTATGGCGTTGTCTATAATCAACCTTACCTGCCAGTTACTTACTAAAATCAAAATTAAATCGAAGTTTTATTATAACTACGATATGATATGCAATAAGTTCTGAATAACTCAGTCTACCAAACAAATCTCAGAACATATACTGGTCAAATCCAACTAGCTGAGCTTAAGATTTAAATTTACAAAAAAAACTGAATTTACATAAAAAAAAAACTTTTCCAGTATGTATTTCCTGACCGTATTATTTAAATTTTCGTTTAAGCTTATTCCCGGTAATCGGCCAACATGGTTAAGGTTAAAAATAAAAAGATTTTTTGTATTGTTTACATTCTCTTCTCATTCATTTTATTTTCTCCACTACGTTTCGGCGTATTGCCATTTTCAAGTATTTCTTTTTTTTTCCTCTACAACCTAGTTAATAAATATAATGTCAACGTTAAGTTTAGCGCACTTTATAATCCAAGGACAAACCCGACGGAACGGGTTAATAGGGTTATTAAAAATATGATTTCCATGTATGTGTCGGACAATCACAGGTCCTGGGATGAAAGATTATCAGAAATTGGCAGTGCACTCCGGACCAGCACTCATGAAGGTACTAATTTAACTCCTTATTTTATTAATTTTGGGCGTAATATGTTGTTATCGGGGAAGGATTATGAAGAGAAGGATTTAGTGGGTGTTGAAGATGGTACACAGAATGGGATGTTAAATCGTAATGTACATTTTAGACAGATGTTTTCGGATATTAAGGAACGTTTGTAGTTGGCGGCAGAGAAGAGTTGTGATAGATATAATCTACGTCGACGACACATCGAGTATCTTCCCAACCAATTGGTTTGGCGCAAGAATTATGTTCTGTCTGATGCCACAAGCATTTTTCTAAGAAATTAGCACCGAAGTATGTAGGTCCATTTTACATCAAGAAGAGGATTTAACCGTGGACTTATGAATTGAGAGACGATAATGGAGTGTCGAAGGGTATCTGGCAAGTTAAGGATTTGAAACCATGTCCAAACTCTGATGAGTCTCTATCGCTTATTCGCTAGAAGGAAGGAAACTCTTGTCATGTCATACTACGGTGTCTTGGAATGTTTCCGTGGTACATCATACTAAGTAACTTGATCAAAGGCTCGCTAATTTAAGATCGCTGTCTCCAGCTGAACGGTGTCATAAGTTTTTCAATTAAAAAAGAAAAAAAAGAACGGCCATAGTATTAGTTCTTTGGGATACGAGGGGATATCTAGGTTAATGTGTTAAGTAGGAAGTGTGGCTTGCTTAAAAGTGTGTAAGGAACGTTGCGTTGGTTTGGGATACACATCATTTTACGGTGATGCAATCTCTGTGGGTTAGGGACTTCGTTTGAGAGAGTCCAATCAGGACTCAGATATGGGTTGGTTGTGTCTCAGGACAATCCAAGTCTTAAGGTTTGAGGTTTTAAATTCCACATTGAACACAAGGCTATGAATCCGAAGTAACTCATAGATCATCTGACCATTGACAGAACGATAGTTGTGAAGTTTCCCGTGGTTAAACTTCTTCAAGAGGGGGGCGGGGTTTGATACGGTTTTTCTTGTTAGTATAAATCTGCCGCATAAAAAGTCAACAATCATGCAGTTTTGGTCATAATAAATAAACATTCCTACCTTAATATCTAGTCAGACTAGCTTCGTATGTCAACAATTTCTAGTTATACCATTAATTCAGTTATTCAATAGCCTTGCCGTCAATTTGTTTAGCACGACTGGGTTAATAGTTTAAAGTAAATAATTACACTCAGTAGAATAGTTACAGTAATCTGAATATACACTTAAAAAGAGTGAACTTGTTATATTATGTACCATTGAAATGTAAACAAAAACATTTCAGTATTCGAATCAAACAGCTGATTTACCATATGTCATAGCCTCGTCCATTCTTCTTTTACAAACGTTAAGAGATCTGTGATTCGTACGGAAGGTTGCCTACCGGTGTACTGTGGATGTACGTCAGGGTATAATGGGTGATGTTTTATTTTGTAAATATAATCGTGGGATGTGGTATATTCGTGAATATACCACTTCCTTTTTCCCAACATCTTCCGGTCCGATCTGTACCTTCTCTTCATCCTTCGATTCATTAGCCTCGCCGTCATCCTTGTTCTTCCTCCTTTTGTTTTTTTTGTTATTACGCATCTAGTTCCCACGAGTTGGGACGAAAGAAAGTCCGGCGGGGCAGTGCGCCCTTACCCCACAAAGGCTAGATACACTGGGAGGTCGCCAGGTATCCCAGAGGCACCGTTTCTGATTCATCCATGGCCACGGTAGCGAACGACGAGGATTACGGGTTCTTTTATCGAGGTTTACTCCTCTAGGTTTTATCAACGGTTGCCTCCGGACACAGATTTGCCAATGGCCCACTTAGCTGCTTCCCCTAAGTGTGGTCTTTGAGTTGAATTGATCATCTGGGGGGTAGGTCGAGATGTTCCATGAAGAAATTGAAGAATATGGTAGGTGGAAAGGAAAGCAGAAAAGAAAGAGAGAAAGAAAGAGATTAAGTGGCCTGGTTGGCGAGAGGAAAAAAGAGAGACGGACATGCGATCCAAAGTGAAGAGAAGTCTATTGTGTTAATATGGAAGGGTAGAAAAGAAAAGAAAGATAGAGAAAGTACAAGAAATTGAAGGGTTACTTAGAGTAGATGAGACATGATAGTCATGAAGAAAGAAGTTTTCCCTCCCCTTAACTGATTGTAAGATGCTCAGCAGAGGCGAGGAGGTCAGCGACGATGATTTTTGTCAGGTTTACTCCTCTATCCCTTTTGATCCGCGGGCGATTATTCAGAACTCGTCGTTCTTATTCATCGCCTATCCATGTAGTTGGTTGGTCGTGCGGCCCTCACAGCTCTTACAATAGCGCAGGTCCCACGACCACCCACTCTACATGGAGACACCCCATGAGCCATTGGGACGCGCCGTGTCGGGTAGGGCAACCCCTCCCAGGAAATTCGCATGGAAGATTAGGGGTAGAACTTCCAGCCTCCTCCATCCGACTCCCCCGGGCACCTTTGTTTTTTGCCCCAAGAGGTGGGGTGGAAGCTAAGGGTGGATTGTTTTTGCACCGCCTGCCCGCTTCTGTCTAGAGATTTGCGATTCTGTTGTTGTTTAATAAGTTCATCTTCGAACATCCGCCTTTTCTCTTCCTCCTCCCTTCTCTTTTTCTCCTCTTCCGCTCTGTTCGTCCCACGAGTAGGGACGAATGATTGTCCGGCGGGGCAGTGCGCCCTTACCCCGCTAAGGCTGATTACTCTGGGAGGTCGCCAGGTATCCCAGAGGCACCGTTTCTGACTGCGTTTTGTGCAGCCATTCATCCATGGCCACGGTAGCTAACAACGAGGATTACGGGTTCTTTTTTCGAGGTTTACTCCTCTAGGCTTTTTTCACGGTTGCCTCCGGACGCAGATTTGCCAACGGGTAGGCCCAAGTAGCTGCCTCCCCTAGGTGAGACCTTATACATGAATGATATGTCTGGGTATACAGGAGAAAACAATTTCATTAAAGACAGAAGCTGATTGGAAGCGCATTTGAATATGAGAAAAATAATAGAAATTTAAGATCTGGTTGGCAGAAGAAAGGGGGAGAAGAGACGCCGGGCACCTAACCTAACCTTTTTTTTGGTGGAGGGAATCTTCATAAGACCTAGGGAAGGTGTCCCTATGTGCGGATTCAGCCGAGGTGTTGCGTCCCCGTCCTCAGAGAGTAAGGGTCACTCCACAGCCTTCGCTGCCACTACCCGACCGCCTACCAGCTAAACACTCCCGTTGTAACAATTACTTCCCTGTCTTTTAGGTAGTTTTTTATGTTGTTGGTTAAATATGGGGACAGATTCTTCCCTATAGCCGCGTCTACTATATGGGGCCATGAGGCTGAGTTAAGGGCATTTTTTATGTCTACAGCGATGACTTCTGCCCACGGTTTGCGGGACTCCTTGATTTTCTTCACTAAGAATTCGGCGGCCATGATTGTAGATCGCCCCTTACGGAACCCATATTGGCTGTCTGATAGTCCATTATTTATGACAAGCTCAGTTTCTAACCTTCCCTTGATTATTCGCTCGTACATCTTCCCACTTTTTCTCTTTAGACAGCGAATACGGTGTGACTGCCTGTAGGCTTTTCATGGCGATACGGTAACCCTCGCCCCATATGTATTTTTACAATTGGTCGATTAGGTCAGACCACTTTGCCTTTTTGGCCTCCAATATCGCCTTCTTCAGCGCCTTCCTCTTGGACTTGACGACGATTCTGAATTCATCTATTCCTATGCCATGCCTGTTTTCCCTTGTTAACGCTCTCCAGGCGCTTATGGCCTCTTTTCTGGCTACTTCAATTTCAGTCCCCACCAGTAGGGATACTTACTACCTCTTGTTTTTGATATTTTGATGGCTTTCTTAATGGCATCTGTTATATCGTCTATGTTGGGGCAAGGCCCTAGTCCTTCAAGGGCCGTCCTTAATGTTTCCTCACGCACGACCTGCTTTACTCGTTCCTTCGGAGTTCCTCTTCTCTTGCCCACGGCGAATTTAATGGGCTGGTGATACATGAATATGTTATTGTCCATTACTTCCCATTCGGTTATGGCTTTGTAGATGTCCTTGGTGGCCAACGTTACATATATGTGGGAGTAGCTGTTTCCGCGTATGAAGGTGGGACTTCCGTCGTTCAAGCACGTCAGGTCTAGTTGTGCCATCCAGTCGGTCCATAGTTGTCCACGTGCGTCACTCGCTGGGGATTCCCACATCGGTGATTTCGCGTTAATGTCACCCAGCACAATCACTCTTTTTCTTATAGACTCCAGATGAGTACAGATGTCATCGACTACTTCCGTGTACTTAATGAGATTAATATTTGGGGAGATGTAACAGGGAATCATCCTGCAATCCTCGAATGTTAAGACTATGAATCTCTTTCCAATCCTGCACCTATTTACCCCTATCGTGCTGTTCATGAAGTAGACCGCCACGTCAGCGTTTTCATCAGTCACCCATCTTTTGGAATTGATTACTTTTCTATTTGGTTCACAGACTACTAGCACATCTGCATCCTTCTCCATCGCGAGAGCGAAAAGTAGATCGTGGGCCGCCCGCTCCCTGCCTATATTTATTTGTATTAGTGTGAATGTGGATTGAGGAAACCCAGGGGTTAGCGGTTCGCTGTTCTCGCCAGGTTGCAGGTCTGTAAACAAAATTCTGCCGGTCGATGCCGTATCATGTTTCCCTTTGGCTCTTGTGCATTTTAGAGCTGCTTTAAACTTGGGACACCCCATGCTTCCTATTTTGTGTGCTTCCCTGCATATTGCACAGTTCTCATCCTCTCCACACGACTTCGCATCATGGCTCGCTTTTCCGCATCGGTAACAATTTTCTCTTCTATCCGGACCTTTGCATTTTGAGACTTCGTGGTCATATTCCCAGCATCTGATACATCTTTTGACATTGGGTCTCTTCTCAACCTGGCATCTCACCATGCCCACCCTAAGATGTTTTTTACTTAGCAATATGCTGGCCACCTTAGAAGGTAGCACAACTGTAGTGGCCTGTATACTACCCCTCATCGGTCTCAGATCTGTTATCTTGTACGTGTCCTCCCAGCTTCCTACCTCATTTTTGACTGCCTCTATTACCTCTTCTTTTGTAGCATCCGTAGCCATGCCTCTTATGTGTACGGCAGTATTATTGGGTACTCCTAATTGTGTTATTTCAATTCCTGCCCCCGATGTGCCTTTATTTTGCTGAGGGCCTCGCTATTCTTGTACATAGTAATTAGAAGACTACCGTCTCTTGTACTGCGAAGAGACCTTGTTGTTTCCGTCAAACTTGTGGTTTTCATAACATCTTTGACCGTGCTCAGTATCTCCTTATACTCTGAGCCCTTCTTGGACACGATCATTCCGTAGGTTGTGCGCTCTTTTTTCCCCGTAGTATAGATGTCTATCATGGCCTCGGTGTCTTTGAAATTACTTCGCACATTTTCCGAAATTCGTCTGTTTCCATAGTGCTTATATGGTGCAGCGCCACTTTACCATGGTTGTCTGTTTCCTCTTTGACCATCCATAGGTTCCTCCATAGGTCTTCGCTGATTCCAGAGTCTATGATCTTAATGATCTTTTTTTTATTCCCTTCGCTATTCGTAGATTTCATCCTAGTTGTCTGTTCTAGGACTTCATATGGCTCTTCAAGTTCTGCCAACTCTGGGTACTTTCCCCTATACATTCTCTGTATACTATTTTCCATTTTAAGGTCTGCCATATCCACTATAACCACTTTGGTGGTATCGTTACTTGTGGTGATTGGATTTCCTACTATCACCTTCGTTCTCTTGTACAAGTTATTGTTTCAACTTAGGCCCACCACTTTTTGCCACTTATCGTAGGTGTCTATAGCCCCTATTTGCGATAACATTTTATTGTTTCCACCGTGCCAGGGGTCCGTTTGCGAACCAGATTCTACCGTTATTTTCTCGACCTCCTCATACCTATGCCCTTCTAGCCACTTTAGGACCATGTCTTTTTCAAAGTTATTGCTTGTCCTTTTAAGTCTTGACGCTACTTCCTTTATTTGTTTGTGGGTATTTGGTATCTCCCCTATCATTTTTTGTAAATCGTTTCGAAGCTTCTCATATAACTCAATGCCCTCTTTTATAGTGAAGTACTCCACCGACTATCTTTTCTTATAGATTACATCTTTTTCCGTCCCTAGACTTGCCTTCCTTTTTATTCCACCTGTCCTATTATCTCTCCCGTACATGTCTGACATAGAGTGTAGTCTTGTCCTATCTATGGCTCTAACCATGTCTGCTCTTCCCAGTAGTTTTGAATCGTCCAGGTCGCCCACGATTATGTCTATGGTTTCTATATTTTTGTTTGTGCTCATTTTAATCCCACGAGTAGCAAGGAAAACGTAGGACCATCGCTGCAGAGCCCCGCTTGCAGCAGTAAGGCTTACTTACGGTGGGGAGGCGCCCGGCTCCCCAGAGGAACCGTTTGCGACCACGTTACGTGTGGCCATACATTTCTCGACACGGTATCTCACGCCTTAAATTCCGGATTTCTTCTGCAGGTTTCCTCCTGGAGGACTCTTCTGTCTGGGTTACCATACCATAGCCGTGAGGTCCCCGTTTTACGGCGCCGGTAACTCGCCGTTCGCCTTCCATGTCTGGTAGGACTTGTCAGTGCGTTCAGATGTAACTCGGGCATGTTGGATCTTCTACTGGCATTTGCTGGTGCTACCTACACGACATCGGCAGCCCCACCAGTGCCCCCCGTCCCTTGCGGCTCGAGAAGAGAGGAAGCTACTGAGCCACTCCACCAATGTCAGGGTTTTACAGCTCCCAGGAGTGGAACTTAACCTAACCCAACCTAACCTAACGTAACCTTTTTTTTGCCCAAGAGGTGGGGTGGCAGCTAATGCCTTCCTCACAGCTGGCCGTGCAATGCTGCGAGTTCGTGTAGGACTTTCACCACACTAAACCACCCTCCTCGAAACACACCTCGGGTGTAGGCGTACACCGGAAAGAGCCAAAAAAGCCATACCATCGGTGTACCACCCGACTACCAAACAATAGTGACCAAAAAACCTAACCATATACCTACCCGTTATCTCTCCTATCCTCCTCTTCCTTTGTGCTCATTACCCTAACAATAAATTCCTCAACCCTTTTCCAATTCCCTACCTCTGCCATCATGAAATCCACGAGGTCTTCCGCACCTGGAAAGAACCCTAAATCTTCGACCAAAGACGTCCGCTCCTCCTCCCATCGTACACATTCGTACAGGACATGGCCCGGATCGCCCCTAATCCCGCACCTAAAACATAGATCACTAGAAGACTTTTTGATCCTATGCGTATAGGAACCAAACGACCCATGCCCCGTAAGAACTTGAGTCAGGAAGTAGGAGGTCGTACGATGTTTGCATTTTACCCATGCCCTAACATCCGGGATCAGCCTTTTTGTCCAGTGGGCTTTCGTTGTTAGCCTACTCCAGCTATCCTGCCATTTATTATAAGTTCTTTCTCTGGCCATTCTCCTGTTGCCCGCCAACCTACTCCCTATCGTAAAAAAACACCTCTCAGCAACCAGAAGATCTATCGTTGGAAAACCTGATAGGACCTGGACAGCCTCTGCAGACACGGTTTTATGAGCGGCAGCAACCCTAAGCAAACCCCCTCTCTGTGCAGACACTATAATGTTTTTGTACTTATTAACCTTCATTATCTCCCTCCAGACCGGAGCCGCGTATAACAAAATCCCATGAAGATCATTACCGAGCACCCTTCTTTTTCCATAACCTGGACCCCCAACATTAGGCATGATCCTCTGCAATTGCGCAGTCTTACCTTTGGCCTTGAATACCATATGTTCCACATTCCTAGCGAAGCTTATATTTCTAGCGAAAACCACCCCCAAGTATTTGCAGGAATCCGTTGCTTCTATTCTTTTCCCGTGAATGGCCACTCTGAATGGACCTGTTTTCCTTGGACACCTGATCAGGACAATTTCTGTCTTTTCCGGAGCAATTTTTAACCCGTTCGCTCTGGTCCACCCAATCGCCAACCCAGCCGCGTTCTCTGCTTCGTTTCTAATGATATTTTTCGTGCTGCCGACCACCCAAAAAACCAGGTCATCGGCGTAGGCAATCGCGTAAATTCTTGGTCCGTAGCGAAGCTTCAGGATGCCGTTGTACATGATGTTCCACAGGACCGGGCCAAGGACCGAGCCCTGTGGAACTTCCATGGAACATTTGTGAGAAATAACCCCCGAAACTACAACTCTGTTATTTAAGTAACTATTTATTATATTGGCCAGATATCCACTTATATTTCCTTCAAGAATTGAGTTCATAATTTTATTCCACTTGGCGGTGTTGAAAGCATTACGAATGTCCAACGAAACCAGCGCCCCCCATTTCTCCCTACTTTCCGTGATTTTACATTGTAAATCCTTGATGGCTGTGACTGTTGAGTGTTTCTTCCGGAATCCATGTTGCCTAGGAGACAATAAATCTTTTTCCTCGATCTCTCTCGTCAGCCTATTCGCGATAATAAATGAGTGAAGTCAGCTGAGTGTACCAGAGAAAAAACAATTATCAAGAAAAGACTTTTTTATATTTTGGTACAATGATTTATTTAGCAGAGCGCTTTCAGTTTAATAACAAACCATCCTCAAAAAAAAAAAAAAAAGGGATTTTTTCAGGGATTTATCCATTGGACAATGGGTTGAGGGTGTTGTTTTTATTATTATTGTTTTATTGGATGCTGACTGTGTGCTAAGCATTGTATTTTAATTCGTGTATGTTGCTTCTAAATGTGATGATTTGTTGTACACCCTGACCATGGGGCACTGAGGATGGTTTGTTATTAAACTGAAAGCGCTCTGCTAAATAAATCATTGTACCAAAATATAAAAAAGTCTTTTCTTGATAATTATTCGCGATAAGCCGTTCCAGTAACTTCCCCGCCGAATTGATCAGACATATAGGTCGGTAACTTCCGCTCATCATAGGGTCCTTCCCATCCTTTAATAACAGCACTGCTTTGGCCTTCTTATGTGCGTCTGGAAAGACTTACCTCCATAAAACCCCATTAAAGTATTCCAGCAGCTCCATGGGTCTTAACTTCACGGCTATTTTCAGGGCCTCCACTGTGAGCCCATCCGGTCCCGGGGCCTTTCCGTTCTTCATATTGTTAGTAGCTAATAGTAATTCTTCCAAGGAAAAATCGGAGACCTCTTCCGGATCTCGGTCGCAGGCCGACACTGTCCTCGTTGTGGGGAAGAGCTTGTCGAGGATAAGTTTCCTTCTCCTCACGGGCATTTTCCCGCAATTTTTGTTACAGAGCTTTCTGGTTACAATCCGATAACCTTGCCCCCCAATATCATTTTCCAGTTCAGCGATAAGATTATCCCAGCAAGCCCTCTTCGCCGCAAAAATCCCCTTCTTCAGTTTCCTCCTTTTCTCTTTCATATCGGTAATCAATGCCGCTCTGGCTAATGTGTTATTCTCCCGGGCTAGTTTTCTTATAGCGGCCATGAGTTCGACTCTGTCTTGTTCTATATCAGAATTCCACCAATATGGTTTGATTACTTGCAGTCCGCTTTCCTGGGTCGTAGCCTTCCTATATGCCTGAACAATATCCTCGTAATTGCCATTTCCTTGCTTTACCAATCTGACATATTTTTCTACATCCAGGTCCACTTTGTTTTTGGTATTAGATTTTCTAATTTTCGTCTTTGTTTTAATACTAAACGATGTGTGAACGGATTGCGATGTTCCACCCTCCAGTCATGAATTTCCCCACAGGTGCTAGCTGATCCGAGTGTCACTTCAATATGAGTTTTGGATGGCCCTCTTTCAAAGGTATGTTTACCATTATTGGCAGCCGTCCAGTTTAGTTGGGCCAGCCAGTCTTCGACCACCTGCCCCCTGGCGTCCGTTAACGGTGATCCCCATGTAGGCGATTTGGAGTTCAAGTCTCCAGCAATTATCGTCCGCCCCCCCCCAACCTACCAGCCATTTCAAACAAACAGTCGACCTTTCTCGTGTAGTCCTCAATCCTTAAATTGGGTGATATGTAAACCGCGATGACGTTAACCCCACATGTATTCAGGAACACATATCCATTGCCGTTTACAATCTTATTAACTACTAAATCCCTATTAACAACCATAATGGCCACGTCCGACTTCTTATCCACGATCCAGCCTTTGTCCACCGCGATTTTCTTGTTTAGCTCAGAAGTGACTGAGATATCAGTACCCAGCTTGCCCAGATCCTCAAAAAATATGTCGTGGGCAAGCCTACCCCTTCCCAGGTTCACCTGCAAAAAATCTAAACATTTCTTAACCTTACTCCCCGCCATTTGAAATTAACCCTCCCAATAATCAGACTATATTCACACTTACTACCAACTTGAGTATATCTAAAATTTCTGTGCAGGATGTAAAGGGTCCTACACAGAGTGTATAAATGTTAATAATACAAAGTAAAAACTACAAATCACCAATAAAATAAGGATTAAATGCCATCGCAGCAAGCCCAGACACGGCCTGTACCCACCACGCCTAGCCGAATATTTAAAAACCTGATATGAGTTAGTAAGTGGAAGGAATGTACTAGTCTCACCTTTTCCGGCCGTATACAATTTCCCTAAACGCCGGACAACTCATTGAGTCCATCCTGTGCCCTCCTGTGTCGCATACCCTGCAATATGATTCGTAACGACATTCTTGCGCCCTGTGGCCCTCCATCCCACAGTTTAAACATTGTCTGGTTCTGTCAATCCCCCTACATGCCTGAGCATTATGCCCATATTCCAAACATCTAAAGCATCTAAGGGGCGTTATCCTTTCCTTAACTCTGCAAGAAACCATACCCAGCCTAACATTACCCAACCTTTTGACCTGGTCGGCCCTATTTATAGGAACGCTAATAGTTCCTATCTGCCCTCCAAATCTAGTGCCCCTGATTCCCGTCACCGTAATCTCCTCTTCCTTGAGACCAGCTTGTGTCTCCACAGCCTCCCAGATCTCATCCTCCATAATCGAAGGATCCAGATCCAAGATGTTGAAGATCGCCTCTCTCTTCCTGACCACCACCTTCGTTTCCTTCAATTTGCCCTTAATTTCATTTTTCAGCGTTTCAGCTTTCCCACTTCCCTTTAGTTTGATAAGGATGTCCCCTCCATTTGTCTTAGTGACGTTGTCCACGGTGATGCCTAATGTCTGGACATTAACGGCAGCCTTGACCTCCTTCAGCACCTCCGCATAAGGACGTTCCCCAGTCCTTATGAGGACCGCCTCTCTTCCTCCGCATCTTGCGAATACCCCTTGATATTTTCTGCTAACAATCTCAAATTTACACCCCTTCTTGAATGCCACAAACTCTAAGAGCATTCTTGCGTGATCTTCCGCGATGCTTTCAGGGAGCACTACGTTGATCCACTCTGGCCTACCTTCCCTATTTTCGATTCTCTCCTGCATCTTTCATAGCATTCTATGCAGTTGAGCACCGTCCATCTCTTTATCCAGTTTACCCACGTAGTGATGCCATTCTTTATTGATCTTAGATGTCCTAATCGTGTTAATTATCAGATCGTGCTCGCCTATTTCTAGGCTTTCCATCATGTCCATGATTTCGGCTTTTTTTCCTTAATGTAATTCATCAAGGGCGATGTTACCATTCCAGTGTCTAGCAGAAACAGACAGTCGCTTCTATCTATTGCCTCCTCGAAGCCGACATTTTTGAACCTAGTACACCTGTAAACCTCCTCATCCCAGGCGTCGTCGACCAGCTCCTGGAAGTCCGCAAAATCCCCTCCTATTTCAATCTTCTTTTTAATTTCCTCCATACGGAGCTTCCTCTGTTCTCTTTCAACCTCCCCCCTGCAAGCCTTGCGTTTCACAATATTTGGCTCGGTAGTTCCCAAGATGTTTAGGGTTTCCCTAATCATCCCCATTACCTCGTCATTACCCTCACTCTTACCTAATATTTCCAGCACCCCCTCCAGTATACCCATGCATGCCACGATGTTATTGTTATCTCCCTCCGTTACATTTAACCCCTGGTCCTGATCATCATTCCCTTTCGCATTGCCGTTATCCCTCTTCCCTTCTTTATTTTCCTGTATTATTTCCGCACTGTGGTCCATCTTTTTTCTTTTATTTATGCCTTCATCCTCTCCTGTCCCTAACTCCAGCATGTTCAATAGTCCGCTGTTTAGCCTATCTCCAGAACTATCCGAAGCGGGCCTGATTTCCTCGTTATGGGTGGAGTGTAGGTTCTCGCCTAGCGTTTTAAATGATTCCTCCGTGTCTTGTCGCACCACCATCGTGGGGAACCTCCTGTCTTCGACGCAGCTCCCAACTTCCCATTTCTTAATACCGCTTGTTAGGTCTTCATCGTTAAACTCCTCCATGTCGTCACTCACAATCGTTACCATATCCTTATCCTTATTACCATTATCCTTCCCATCGCCGTTTGTACTCCTCTTCTTTTTTTTTCTTTTTTGTATACATGTCTGATCTCACGAGTAGGGTCGAAAGAAAGTTGTAACCCTTTCTTGGAGTTACAAAGCTCCGGTAGCTCTTCGTCTGGTGCGCAATGGTCGTAGGATCTTACGTATTATCAGAATTGGCAGGAATAGGGCGCCACTTATTTTTTGGTATCATTTCAAAAACAAGAAATTACTAACCTTAGCTACTTTCTTGGCTCAATTTAACCTAATTTCGTAGAAGAAAATAATATTAAAAATAAAAAAAAAATAAAAAAAACAGAACCTCACTATATGGTTTTTTAATCAAGTTACTTCGTAATCACATTTAATCAGCTACTTATGATAGAAAAATAAAAAATATTTGGTAAGTGCATTTGATATAAACAAGAACCATAAGAACCCCTAAATACAGCTGTATTTAAGTTCACATTGTGTGAACAATTTATTCAAATTGAGAAATATATGTATATAGAGCATATGCCTTGTACCAAAAAATATATCAGTTTATTAAAGAATAAAAAAAAAAAACTTTTTCTCCGTTGAGATATTTAGTGATTAAGTTAAGAATTTAGGTTATAAAAAGTCCAATAAATCACTGTACTACACTAAGAATATAGTATTACGTAATCAAATAGCAGTAAGGGTGTGCCGGTGCACTTCCTTAGTAGATTTTTGTGATATTGGAATAGACTCACCAAAGTTTGAAGACGACTTGAGACCTTCAGACCCTATTTTTGAAATTAGATTCATTCTTCCGAGCCCCATCCATCTTGAAGGAAAAATATCTAGAACATGCGGCGAACACGTGCATCAACGAGATTAATTATATCGGCAACTCGAGTCCAGGGTGGTGAATGGCTCAAAACGCCGCTTCCTCCAGGATTTCCTCCCTCAAAGGTCTCAGGCGGATTGTCAGGGTGTCGATGTAACTATTTCTAGTCATACAAATATACTACGTGTTCAGGTCCAAAATGGCTACCTCAATATTAGATTTGTGTTGGAAGAAAAAGTTACCGATGAAAGGACATTGAAAGGTCGGCGAATCTGGAATTAATGTACCACTTAACGACTGTACTATTTCAAGAAAATATTACGCTTACCTCCTTGTTACAGGAAAACCTTTTAACCAAATTACAACGGCAGAAAACAGTTACTTAAGGATGCCAGCAAACGAAAAAACAAAAATCTGCTACTTCCTTTCGATATTTCTAAACTGGAGAAGGTAACCCGAAACTAAACGAACTGCAACTTTTTGTAAACTTCAACGGCCAATCAAGTTCTAATAATCCCTATAATACCTTCTTATTTTCGGCTGACCAATGGAATATCTTCAATACATATAACGAACTCCGAACTCAACCGAGTTGGCTTAGTGAATTTCAGATTTAAGTAGTACCCTAGTGCTCAACCTGTTTGGTGAAATGAGAAGTGTCAACGTCAAACTAATCAAAAGTAGTACCTATTATGAATGTCATTGTGAATGACATTGAAAACCAAACAAATTTCAATAAGGCGTTCGCAATAAAGGTTTTACCAAACGACAAGTAAAATCAACGAGAAAGATTATTTATTTTATGTCTGAAGCCATTCTAAACTTTGTGTAGTCGTTCTATGAACTGTTTACGAAATGTAACCTCATTCAAATATAAACATTGTATTGAAAGAAGCAGTTTGATGAGTTTTATCATTATCCAGTACTGGTAAGTAAACAATACATTAACTTTTAATTATATAGTTAATCAACGTTTTAATTTCTTTTAGGAACTTGTGCAGCTGTTAACTAAATTACTGTTCAAGATGCCATCACCTGTGTTAATTAATAACAATACTTTGTGTAGATAATTTAGTGACTGTTTAAGCTGATTACTGATTTAAAATAAAATATATTTCAAAGTAGACACACATTCATTTCTTAATGCTTAAGGTAAGTCTGAATGTTACAAAGTCCAGCGGGGCAGTGCGCCCTTACCCCGCTAAGGCTAATTACTCTAGGAGGTCGCCAGGTATCCCAGAGGCACCGTTTCTGACTGCGTTTCGTGCAGCCATTCATTCATGGCCACGGTAGCTAACAACGAGGATTACGGGTTCTTTTTTCGAGGTTTACTTGTAACAGTTTTATTTTGTACTAGTGTGCCTAAGCGGTATATCCAACTGTATTCGATTATTATATTGTTAACTTGTGATTTCACTCCGTAAATCAAGTTTAAATACCTAATTCAGTTATTTATTACCCTTACTTAATAACACATTCCTATTGATCAACATTAGTATATTGAAATAGGTAGTCTGTTAGAATTACGTAGACCAAGAATTCTACCACATAATCTGTGGTAGATGTTAAATATATTATTACACCCTGTATATGGTTGTTAATAACGTTATTAAGTCACTTCTTACCTTAGTTCAATTCATATTAACCATTCATAGTTTTAAACAGGTTGGCAAAGATAGTCTCTGAGGTAGACATAACTTGTAGGTATATTTTGTTCGAGTAAATATTGACATATTCTAGTTCCTCCAAATAAACCGTTTTAGTATGGTATTCCATTAGTTATATTAATTGTTTCTGACTTCAAGACCTTGTACGAGTGGTATAATATTCCAGTAAAGGAGTATGTTTGTCTGATATGCCGTAAGTCCATAGTTTTAAGGAAGGTTTCATATCTTCTTAAAATTGAGTTTCCCATGTTCAGGTTAACTCAAGGTTATTTTACGGATTGTACTATTCAGTGTGCACTCAAATTGGGATGACAAATATTGAGACTGGAGAATTAATTAGATATTATAAATCCATTTTCATGTTATGATTTTGAAAAATGACATTTAATGATTAGATATTTAGACTGACAGATAACCTCGATATACGGCGAGGCAATTTTTCAAACGTCACATTGTTTAGTGATGATGTAGATGGTGTCAACCATCGATTTTATGGCGACTTGCGCGTGTAGAGTAAATAGTTATCAAAATTAAGGAGTATAGGGATTTATTTAAAATTAGGATACAATGGAGGCATTTGTGAGATATTAAATTACACATGCCCAAGGTTATTTGAGTTACATTAAATTGCTCACAATCTCTTCAGGTGGCACGATGATGTCATCAGATAGGTTGGCAGGGATGAAAGGAACTAACTGTTGACAGTGTATTTTTCTGATTTGAAAAATAGGAAGGGGAACACGTTTTCATTCTCTTCAAGTTTGAAGCATAGCAGTTTTGGGGTGAGATATTTGGTTTAAAAAAAACCCTTAACGTGGCGTTTGCCATCCCTCAGTTTGGGGATATTTATGTCTAACCCCTTAGACATATTCACCGACAAGAGTAACTTCGTTGGCGTATTTTGTTTGAGCCGAAGTTGGAAAGAGTTGTGGAAGAAAGCGGTGACCATTTTGTTTTGGGATCTACACTCTGTGTGTTGAACTTGTGCGTATGATTAATTTGAATGAGGCTGGGGTTGAGACCCTGTTGCTGTTGGTGGCATTATGGTTCATATTCTTCATATTCTTTGCTAATGACCCTTCAGGATTGGAGGTGAGTTTCATAGTTTTTTTATACTTAGTTTTTATGTGGGACAAAAAGTACCGGTAGAACAATAAAAACCACATGGTTTCTAGAATTTCGAGTGTGATACTGGTACTAAACTGTAAATTTATTTTACCAATTTCAAATAGCTAGACGTAGCTGGTATTTTTGATTATTTTCAAATGTTGAAGGGGATTTATTGGGTAATACATTTGTATAGTAATATAATGTCAGTAATAAGGACATTTGAGTAGTTTTTCTTCGGAAAAATAGTTTTTTACTGTAAAATATTGTATGTAGTCATATCTTATGGGCCATTTAATCCAATTAGCTTTAGATTGATTTATTAAAGTACCTAGTAAAACAAAGTTAGGGGAAGAAGCAGTAAATGATTCTTTTGGGGGATTTTTAAATATAGATGTGAACGCAACACATAGTTATTGAGAAATATTTTATTTAAGGGTTGTTTGAATGGGTGTGATGTCTCCAGTATTATTGGTAGCCATGTCCCGGAAGATTCATTGAGAGGGGCCGCTCTGAGGAATTTCCCTCATAAGCGAGGTGGTAGCAGAACGATTGGGAAGCGGAATACCCTAGAAAAGATGTTTTGTCGTCCGGAGCTAGGCGAGGGATGGACAACCGTTACCTCACTCCTGGTTTGAGTTTTTTTTTTTTGATATTATATGTCCGATGGACTTTTAAATTGATTCGTCGTTACTGCGATTAAGTAAGAAACTTTTATGTTGGGTCTTTTCATTTAATCAAAACATATTTATGATCTTCAATTATGAATAAGTAGTAGTAGATACCGCTGGCACTAGGAAGTCAAACAATTTATACAGGAATGTAATCAGATTATCTTTCAAACTTTAAAATTTGTATAGAATTCACTTCTCCCTTATAGTTGATAAATTAAGAGTCTGTGTCGGTGACTTTATTTCCCTGGCGTTACGTTTTTTTAAATATATTCATTTTAAGATTACTGTGCAATGTATTATACATAGTGGTTCATTGTGTAGTAGTGACTTGGAGCAGGTCAATCAATGACTATTGTAAGGGTTGAAATTGACAGTAAATTCATATGAAGGAGTGCCTTATGCATTGACCTTATATAATTGTCAATCGTACACCTGTCTTTCGCCTTGGTACCAAAGCTAATGACCAGTACATATTAATATTTTGTGGTATGAATCATTAATTTCTTCCTATATAGGTAACGCAGAAAACCTTTTGACCTGGGAATGTAAAATACTTTGGACAATGATAATCTTGGTCAACATTTAAATATTTCTAGTTGTAGATACCCTGTTAAGCAGGCTTTACCTCGTTCATTTGTTATTATTATTTACTATTACTAGTTACTATTTCACATTTAGCTTGAAAGCATTTTAAGGGAATTTTGGGACATAATGTTATAACCGGAGTCATATTTTGTAACTTGAAGTTTTTCAATTATCTGTTACACTTATTTAAAATTATATTTATATGGTGGTAACTGAAAATCACTTAAGCATTTGTAATACCTTCTTAAGTAAGTAAATGCTTTATAGTTTTTTATATAATCACACTGCTAGACAACTTGTAGTATTTTTGGCAACTGATTGGTGAATAGAAGATCATAAGTGAGGTTGGACTTTTATTCTTCTTTTCCATTTGCTGATTTAGGTGGGAAATAGAGCGTATTAGGCAAAAGAAATCAGCTGGCGCCTGGGTAATATAATAAGAGGTTTTGTAGATAATCTAACGAATTATAGTTGATATCCCAGTAATTTTTGGGACCACGCCCGTCTCCTCTGAAGTTTAGCCGCGGACATAGATTGACAACTGGGACAATCTTAACTTTTTCACTTATAACTCCCCCTTGGTAGGTATTAAGGTTAAGGGGAGGTTATATACTCCTCTAGGCTTTTTCCACGGTTGCCTCCGGGCGCAGATTTGCCAACGGGTAGACCCCCACAGCTGCCTCCCCTGTGTGTGGTCTTTGAGTTGAGTTGAATTATCTTGGGATAGACCGGGATGTTCCGTGAAGAAATTGAAGAATATGGTAGGTGGAAAAGGAAACAGAAAGAAGAAAAGGAAGAGGAAGTGACCTAACCTAACCTAACCTAACCTTTTTTTTCCATGTCCTGATAGGAACTGGGTCATAAAGTAATTTGTTTTCACATGCAGTCTTTGGAAGATTTCCCCATCCGAAAAAAAAGGTTATGTTAAGTGCTTAGGAAGATAGATGGATGGATGAGGGAGCACGATCTGGAAATAGCGACAAACAAAACGGAAGCTATAATGTTGAAGGGCCCAAGAAATAAGAAACACAAAGTTCTGCTTGAATGGCGAAGACATTGTACCTTGCAATACCATTGAGTACCTGGGCATACAGATTGACGATAGGATGAAGTTTGGAAAACACATAAAACTGTTTAAGGCTAAGGTTCAGAGTAGAACTACAGCACTAAACAAGCTTATGCCCAACATTAAAGGACCGAGTTTTCAGAAGAGAAGATTACTGCTTGGTATAGTACACTCTACGATTTTGTATGGGGCGCCCACCTGGTACAAAGTTTTGGATATTAAGAAATACAGGGGAATGGTGGACTCTCTCCAAAGACAGACACTGCTCAGGGTGATTAGTGCGTACAAAACAGTGACGACAACGGCAGCTCAGGTGATTGGTAGAGTGATCCCGATCCACCTTCAGGCGCTGGAAAGATCCATCCTACACAAGAGGGACTAGATAGTAAACGCAAAGGAGGTGAGACGGAATGGTCGGATGCCTATACAGGGAGATGGACAAGAAGACTCATTCCTGATGTTAGGGTATGGTTCAGGTGCAAGCATGTGAAAACAAATTACTTTATGACCCAGTTCCTATCAGGACATGAAAAAAAAAGGTTAGGTTAAGTTAGGTTAGGTTAGGTCACTTATTTTCTCTCTTTCTTTTCTTCTTTCTGTTTCCTTTTCCACCTACCATATTCTTCAATTTCTTCACGGAACATCCCGGTCTATCCCAAGATAATTCAACTCAACTCAAAGACCACACACAGGGGAGGCAGCTGTGGGGGTCTACCCGTTGGCAAATCTGCGCCCGGAGGCAACCGTGGAAAAAGCCTAGAGGAGTAAACCTCGAAAAAAGAACCCGTAATCCTCGTTGTTAGCTACCGTGGCCATGAATGAATGGCTGCACGAAACGCAGTCAGAAACGGTGCCTCTGGGATACCTGGCGACCTCCTAGAGTAATTAGCCTTAGCGGGGTAAGGGCGCACTGCCCCGCTGGACTTTCTTTCGACCCTACTCGTGGGATCAGACATGTATACAAAAAAGAAAAACAAAAAGAAGAGGAGTACAAACGGCGATGGGAAGGATAATGGTAATAAGGATATGGTAACGATTGTGAGTGACGACATGGAGGAGTTTAACGATGAAGACCTAACAAGCGGTATAAGGAAATGGGAAGTTGGGAGCTGCGTCGAAGACAGGAGGTTCCCCACGATGGTGGTGCGACAAGACACGGAGGAATCATTTAAAACGCTAGGCGAGAACCTACACTCTACCCATAACGAGGAAATCAGGCCCGCTTCGGATAGTTCTGGAGATAGGCTAAACAGCGGACTATTGAACATGCTGTAGTTAGGGACAGGAGAGGATAAAGGCATAAATAAAAGAAAAAAGATGGACCACAGTGCGGAAATAATACAGGAAAATAAAGAAGGGAAGAGGGATAACGGCAATGCGAAAGGGATTGATGATCAGGACCAGGGGTTAAATGTAACGGAGGGAGATAACAATAACATCGTGGCATGCATGGGTAAACTGGAGGGGGTGCTGGAAATATTAGGTAAGAGTGAGGGTAATGACGAGGTAATGGGGATGATCAGGGAAACCCTAAACATCTTGGGAACTACCGAGCCAAATATTGTGAAATGCAAGGCTTGCAGGGAGGAGGTTGAAAGAGAACAGAGGAAGTTCCGTATGGAGGAAATTAAAAAGAAGATTGAAATAGGGGGGATTTTGCGGACTTCCAGGAGCTGGTCGACGACTCCTGGGATGAGGAGGTTTACAGGTGTACTAGGTTTAAAAATGTCGGCTTCGAGGAGGCAATAGATAGAAGCGACTGTCTGTTTCTGCTAGACACTGGAATAGTAACATCGCCCTTGATGGATTACATTAAGGAAAAAAAGCCGAAATCATGGACATGATGGAAAGCCTAGAAATAGGCGAGCACGATCTGAAAATTAACACGATTAGGACATCTAAGATCAATAAAGAATGGCATCACTACGTGGGTAAACTGGATAAAGAGATGGACGGTGCTCAACTGCATAGAATGCTATGCAAGATGCAGGACAGAATCAAAAATAGGGAAGGTAGGCTAGAGTGGATCAACGTAGTGCTCCCTGAAAGCATCGCGGAAGATCACGCAAGAATGCTCTTAGAGTTAGTGGCATTCAAGGAGGGGTGTAAATTTGAGATTATTAGCAGAAAATATCAAGGGGTATTCGCAAGAGGTGGAGAAAGAGAGGCGGTCCTCATAAGGACTGGGGAACGTCCTTATGCGGAGGTGCTGAAGGAGGTCAAGGCTTCCGTTAATGTCCAGACATTAGGCATCACCGTGGACAACGTCACGAAGACAAATGGAGGGGACATCCTTATCAAACTAAAGGGAAGTGGGAAAGCTGAAACGCTGAAAAATGAAATTAAGGGCAAATTGAAGGAAACGAAGGTGGTGGTCAGGAAGAGAGAGGCGATCTTCAACATCTTGGATCTGGATCCTTCGATTATGGAGGATGAGATCTGGGAGGCTGTGGAGACACAAGCTGGTCTCAAGAAAGAGGAGATTACGGTGACGGGAATCAGGGGCACTAGATTTGGAGGGCAGATAGGAACCATTAGCGTTCCTATAAATAGGGCCGACCAGGTCAAAAGGTTGGGTAATGTTAGGCTGGGTATGGTTTCTTGCAGAGTTAAGGAAAGGATAACGCCCCTTAGATGCTTTAGATGTTTGGAATATGGGCATAATGCTCAGGCATGTAGGGGGATTGACAGAATCAGACAATGTTTAAACTGTGGGATGGAGGGCCACAGGGCGCAAGAATGTCGTTACGAATCATATTGCAGGGTATGCGACACAGGAGGGCACAGGATGGACTCAATGAGTTGTCCGGCGTTTAGGGAAATTGTATACGGCCGGAAAAGGTGAGACTAGTACATTCCTTCCACTTACTAACTCATATCAGGTTTTTAAATATTCGGCTAGGCGTGGTGGGTACAGGCCCTGTCTGGGCTTGCTGCGATGGCATTTAATCCTTATTTTATTGGTGATTTGTAGTTTTTTACTTTGTATTATTAACATTTATATACTCTGTGTAGGACCCTTTACATCCTGCACAGAAATTTTAGATATACTCAAGTTAGTAGTAAGTGTGAATATAGTCTGATTATTGGGAGGGTTAATTTCAAATGACGGGGAGTAAGGTTAAGAAATATTTAGATTTTTTGCAGGTGAACCTGGGAAGGGGTAGGCTTGCCCACGACATATTTTTTGAGGATCTGGGCAAGCTGGGTACTGATATCTCAGTCACTTCTGAGCCAAACAAGAAAATCGCGGTGGACAAAGGCTGGATCGTGGATAAGAAGTCGGACGTGGCCATTATGGTTGTTAATAAGGATTTAGTAGTTAATAAGATTGTAAACGGCAATGGATATGTGTTCCTGAATACATGTGGGGTTAACGTCATCGCGGTTTACATATCACCCAATTTAAGGATTGAGGACTACACGAGAAAGGTCGACTGTTTGTTTGAAATGGCTGGTAGGTTGGGGGGGGGGGGAACGATAATTGCTGGAGACTTGAACTCCAAATCGCCTACATGGGGATCACCGTTAACGGACGCCAGGGGGCAGGTGGTCGAAGACTGGCTGGCCCAACTAAACTGGACGGCTGCCAATAATGGTAAACATACCTTTGAAAGAGGGCCATCCAAAACTCATATTGAAGTGACACTCGGATCAGCTAGCACCTGTGGGGAAATTCATGACTGGAGGGTGGAACATCGCAATCCGTTCACACATCGTTTAGTATTAAAACAAAGACGAAAATTAGAAAATCTAATACCAAAAACAAAGTGGACCTGGATGTAGAAAAATATGTCAGATTGGTAAAGCAAGGAAATGGCAATTACGAGGATATTGTTCAGGCATATAGGAAAGCGGACTGCAAGTAATCAAACCATATTGGTGGAATTCTGATATAGAACAAGACAGAGTCGAACTCATGGCCGCTATAAGAAAACTAGCCCGGGAGAATAACACATTAGCCAAAGCGGCATTGATTACCGATATGAAAGAGAAAAGGAGGAAACTGAAGAAGGGGATTTTTGCGGCGAAGAGGGCTTGCTGGGATAATCTTATCGCTGAACTGGAAAATGATATTTGGGGGCAAGGTTATCGGATTGTAACCAGAAAGCTCTGTAACAAAAATTGCGGGAAAATGCCCGTGAGGAGAAGGAAATTTATCCTCGACAAGCTCTTCCTCACAACGAGGACAGTGTCGGCTTGCGACCGAGATCCGGAAGAGGTCTCCGATTTTTCCTTGGAAAAATTACTATTAGCTACTAACAATATGAAGAACGGAAAGGCCCCGAGACCGGATGGGCTCACAGTGGAGGCCCTGAAAATAGCCGTGAAGTTAAGACCCATGGAGCTGCTGGAATACTTTAATGGGGTTTTGCGGAGGCAAGTCTTTCCAGACGCACATAAGAAGGCCAAAGCAGTGCTGTTATTAAAGGATGGGAAGGACCCTATGATGAGCGGAAGTTACCGACCTATATGTCTGATCAATTCGGCGGGGAAGTTACTGGAACGGCTTATCGCAAATAGGCTGACGAGAGAGATCGAGGAAAAAGATTTATTGTCTCCTAGGCAACATGGATTCCGGAAGAAACACTCAACAGTCACAGCCATCAAGGATTTACAATGTAAAATCACGGAAAGTAGGGAGAAATGGGGGGCGCTGGTTTCGTTGGACATTCGTAATGCTTTCAACACCGCCAAGTGGAATAAAATTATGAACTCAATTCTTGAAGGAAATATAAGTGGATATCTGGCCAATATAATAAATAGTTACTTAAATAACAGAGTTGTAGTTTCGGGGGTTATTTCTCACAAATGTTCCATGGAAGTTCCACAGGGCTCGGTCCTTGGCCCGGTCCTGTGGAACATCATGTACAACGGCATCCTGAAGCTTCGCTACGGACCAAGAATTTACGCGATTGCCTACGCCGATGACCTGGTTTTTTGGGTGGTCGGCAGCACGAAAAATATCATTAGAAACGAAGCAGAGAACGCGGCTGGGTTGGCGATTGGGTGGACCAGAGCGAACGGGTTAAAAATTGCTCCGGAAAAGACAGAAATTGTCCTGATCAGGTGTCCAAGGAAAACAGGTCCATTCAGAGTGGCCATTGACGGGAAAAGAATAGAAGCAACGGATTCCTGCAAATACTTGGTGGTGGTTTTCGCTAGAAATATGAGCTTTGCTTGGCATGTGGAACATATGGTATTCAAGGTCAAAGGTAAGACTGCGCAATTGCAGAGGATCATGCCTAATGTTGGGGGTCCAGGTTATGGAAAAAGAAGGGTGCTCGGTAATGATCTTCATGGGATTTTGTTATACGCGGCTCCGGTCTGGAGGGAGATAATGAAGGTTAATAAGTACAAAAACATTCTAGTGTCTGCACAGAGAGGGGGTTTGCTTAGGGTTGCTACCGCTCATAAAACCGTGTCTGCGGAGGCTGTCCAGGTCCTATCAGGTTTTCCAACGATAGATCTTCTGGTTGCTGAGAGGTGTTTTCTTTTTACGATATGGAGTAGGTTGGCGGGCAACAGGAGAATGGCCAGAGAAAGAACTTATAATAAATGGCAGGATAGCTGGAGTAGGCTAACAACGAAAGCCCAATGGACAAAAAGGCTGATCCCGGATGTTAGGGCATGGGGAAAATGCAAACATCGTACGACCTCCTACTTCCTGACTCAAGTTCTTACGGGGAATGGGTCGTTTGGTTCCTATACGCATAGGATCAAAAAGTCCCCTAGTGATCTATGTTTTAGGTGCGGGATTAGGGACGATCCGGGCCATGTCCTGTACGAATGTGTACGATGGGAGGAGGAGCGGACGTCTTTGGTCGAAGATTTAGGGTTCTTTCCAGGTGCGGAAGACCTCGTGGATTTCATGATGGCAGAGGTAGGGAATTGGAAAAGGGTTGAGGAATTTATTGTTAGGGTAATGAGCACAAAGGAAGAGGATAGGAGAGATAACGGGTAGGTATATGGTTAGGTTTTTTGGGCACTATTGTTTGGTAGTCGGGTGGTACACCGATGGTATGGCTTTTTTGGCTCTTTCCGGTGTACGCCTACACCCGAGGTGTGTTTCGAGGAGGGTGGTTTAGTGTGGTGAAAGTCCCACACGAACTCGCAGCATTGCACGGCCCGCTGTGAGGAAGGCATTAGCTTCCACCCCACCTCTTGGGCAAAAAAAAGGTTACGTTAGGTTAGGTTAGGTTCCACTCCTGGGAGCTGTAAAACCCTGACATTGGTGGAGTGGCTCAGTAGCTTCCTCTCTTCTCGAGCCGCAAGGGACGGGGAGCACTGGTGGGGCTGCCGATGTCGTGTAGGTAGCACCAGCAAATGCCAGTAGAAGATCCAACATGCCCGAGTTACATCTGAACGCACTGACAAGTCCTACCAGACATGGAGGGCGAACGGCGAGTTACTGGCGCCGAAAAACTGGGACCTCACGGCTATGGTATGGTAACCCAGACAGAAGAGTCCTCCAGGAGGAAACCTGCAGAAGAAATCCGGAATTTAAGGCGTGAGATACCGTGTCGAGAAATGTATGGCCACACGTAACGTGGTCGCAAACGGTTCCTCTGGGGAGCCGGGCGCCTCCCCACCGTAAGTAAGCCTTACCGCTGCAAGCGGGGCTCTGCAGCGATGGTCCTATGTTTTCCTTGCTACTCGTGGGATTAAAATGAGCACAAACAAAAATATAGAAACCATAGACATAATCGTGGGCGACCTGGACGATTCAAAACTACTGGGAAGAGCAGACATGGTTAGAGCCATAGATAGGACAAGACTACACTCTATGTCAGACATGTACGGGAGAGCTGATAGGACAGGTGGAATAAAAATGAAGGCAAGTCTAGGGACGGAAAAAGATGTAATCTATAAGAAAAGATAGTCGGTGGAGTACTTCACTATAAAAGAGGGCATTGAGTTATATGAGAAGCTCGTAAACGATTTACAAAAAATGATAGGGGAGATACCAAATACCCACAAACAAATAAAGGAAGTAGCGTCAAGACTTAAAAGGACAAGCAATAACTTTAAAAAAGACATGGTCCTAAAGTGGCTAGAAGGGCATAGGTATGAGGTGGTCGAGAAAATAACGGTAGAATCTGGTTCGCAAACGGACTCCTGGCACGGTGGAAACAATGAAATGTTATCGCAAATAGGGGCTATAGACACCTACGATAAGTGGCAAAAAGTGGTGGGCCTAAGTTGAAACAATAACTTGTACAAGAGAACGAAGGTGATAGTAGCAAATCCAATCACCACAAGTAACGATACCACCAAAGTGGTTATAGTGGATATGGCAGACCTTAAAATGGAAAATAGTATACAGAGAATGTATAGGGGAAAGTACCCAGAGTTGGCAGAACTTGAAGAGCCATATGAAGTCCTAGAACAGACAACTAGGATAAAATCTACGAATAGCGAAGGGAATAAAAAAAAGATCATTAAGATCATAGACTCTGGAATCAGCGAAAACCTATGGAGGATGGTCAAAGAGGAAACAGACAACCATGGTAAAGTGGCGCTGCACCATATAAGCACTATGGAAACAGACGAATTTCGGAAAATGTGCGAAGTAATTTTCAAAGACACCGAGGCCATGATAGACATCTATACTACGGGGAGAAAAGAGCGCACAACCTACGGAATGATCGTGTCCAAGAAGGGCTCAGAGATACTGAGCACGGTCAAAGATGTCATGAAAACCACAAGCGCGACGGAGACAACAAGGTCTCTTCGCAGTACAAGAGACGGTAGTCTTCTAATTACTATGGACAAGAATAGCGAGGCCCTCAGCAAAATAAAGGCAGCAATAGGCGCATCGGGGGCAGGAATTGAAATGACACAATTAGGAGTACCCAATAATACTGCCGTACACATAAGAGGCATGACTGCGGATGCTACAAAAGAAGAGGTAATAGAGGCAGTCAAAAATGAGGTAGGAAGCTGGGAGGACACGTACAAGATAACAGATCTGAGACCGATGAGGGGTAGTATACAGGCCACTACAGTTGTGCTACCTTCTAAGGTGGCCAGCATATTGCTAAGTAAAAAACATCTTAGGGTGGGCATGGTGAGATGCCAGGTTGAGAAGAGACCCAATGTCAAAAGATGTATCAGATGCTGGGAATATGACCACGAAGTCTCAAAATGCAAAGGTCCGGATAGAAGAGAAAATTGTTACCGATGCGGAAAAGCGGGCCATGATGCGAAGTCGTGTGGAGAGGATGAGAACTGTGCAATATGCAGGGAAGCACACAGAATAGGAAGCATGGGGTGTCCCAAGTTTAAAGCAGCTCTAAAATGCACAAGAGCCAAAGGGAAACATGATACGGCATCTACCGGCAGAATTTTGTTTACAGACCTGCAACCTGGCGAGAACAGCGAACCGCTAACCCCTGGGTTCCCCAATCCACATTCACAGTAATACAAATAAATATAGACAGGGAGCGGGCGGCCCACGATCTACTTTTCGCTCTCGCGATGGAGAAGGATGCAGATGTGCTAGTAGTCTGTGAACCAAATAGAAAAGTAACCAATTCCAAAAGATGGGTGACTGATGAAAACGCTGACGTGGCGGTCTACTTCATGAACAGCACGATAGGGGTAAATAGGTGCAGGATTGGAAAGAGATTCATAGTCTTAACATTCGAGGATTTCAGGATGATTCCCTGTTACATCTCCCCAAATATTAATCTCATTAAGTACACGGAAGTAGTCGATGACATCTGTACTCATCTGGAGTCTATAAGAAAAAGAGTGATTGTGCTGGGTGACATTAACGCGAAATTACCGATGTGGGGATCCCCAGCGAGTGACGCACGTGGACAAGTATGGGCCGACTGGATGGCACAACTAGACCTGACGTGCTTGAACGACGGAAGTCCCACCTTCATACGCGGAAACAGCTACTCCCACATATATGTAACGTTGGCCACCAAGAACATCTACAAAGCCATAACCGAATGGGAAGTAATGGACAATAACATATTCATGTATCATCAGCCCATTAAATTCGCCGTGGGCAAGAGAAGAGGAACTCCGAAGGAACGAGTAAAGCAGGTCGTGCGTGAGGAAACATTAAGGACGGCCCTTGAAGGACTAGGGCCTTGCCCCAACATAGACGATATAACAGATGCCATTAAGAAAGCCATCAAAATATCAAAAACAAGAGGTAGTAAGTATCCCTACTGGTGGGGCCTGAAATTGAAGTAGCCAGAAAAGAGGCCATAAGCGCTTGGAGAGCGTTAACAAGGGAAAACAGGCATGGCATAGGAATAGATGAATTCAGATTCGTCGTCAAGTCCAAGAGGAAGGCGCTGAAGAAGGCAATATTGGAGGCCAAAAAGGCAAAGTGGTCTGACCTAATCGACCAATTTTAAAAAGACATATGGGGCGAGGGTTACCGTATCGCCATGAAAAGCCTACAGGCAGTCACACCGTATTCGCTGTCTAAAGAGAAAAAGTGGGAGGTAGCAGAAGTACTGTTCCCCCAAAAAACCCAGGAGCGTATAACCTTACCCCGACGCACGATACACCAGAGATTTCGGAGGCGGTAGACAAAATAGTTGCAGGGAAGGCCCCGTGACCTGACCGGATAACACCGGACACACTAAAAATGGCGGCAGCAATGAAACCAGAGGCTTTTCGCTACGCCCTCAATGAATTGATCACGAAACAGTACTTCCCAAAGAGGTTCAAGGTCGTCTCTTTGGTTCTTATCTGGAAGAAAGGCAAACCGGCGGATGAATCAACCTCTTACAGGCCAATCTGCCTACTGGACTGCATTGGGAAGATGTACGAGCGAATAAACTAGCCAAGTAAACACTTTAACCGCAGCATATACATGGTTCAATTTATCTCTGTGATTTTCTAGATAACTGGAGAAGAGTGCTTTATTTTGAAATATTTCGTCAAGGTTACGTGAATTAGTGTGTCTGAATACTTATTCAAATGGTGTGGATCCCGTTGCACTATGGATTTAACTATTATAGGCAAGAGCAGCATAATTAATTAATTCATTATCGTTGGGATATACTTCCTTTAAAATACGTAAATGTTCAGAGAGAGTCAAATGGAATCTTTTTATTATTCCATTAGATTCATGATGTCCTGGCGTCATAAAATTGACCTTAATTTTATGTAAATTGAGAAGTTCTTGAACGGTATCATTTTGAATAATGATACATATATGTAATACAATTTTTTGAAGAATGCCAAAACTGCAAAAGCGTTTATTTAATGCATCACAAAGATTAATGTCAGTTTTACCAGAAATTGGTATTGTTTGCGCAAATTTAGAAAATAGATCTACTAATATTAAATATTGATTTTTATTGCAATGAAAAATATCAACATACAACTTTCTGTTTCTGCTAGATTTAACGGGTTGTAAGGGGGTTTCTAGCATAATTAGCCTGTTGACATAGGTTATCACAAGCATTTATGAAGGTACTGATTGTATTTTTCATATTAATCCAGAAATAATATTGCTTTAAGCGTTTCTTCGATTCCACAATCATTAGTTTTTCCTTCATGTCTGTATTTCATTAACATTATTTGTTTATCCTTTCTATTTTGAAACTAAGTTATTAAAAGTTGATTCGGTATGGTAGGGCATACATTCAGTAATAGTTTTTCCGCTGGTGTTACAAGTTTTCTGGCTTTAAGTATTTCACCATTTACCGTTGTTTCTCCAATATCATCAAGGAATTTATTGACCATATTTTAGTCGGCTAAATATACGCAGATTCTGTTATTGGTTACTTTAGAGATATGTGTGATATGTTTTGGTTGTATAACATTTTTCAAAGGAATTGAATAGTCTTGAATAGAAATTGGTTCTAACTGCCGGTTTCACAATGTCAAGTTATCCCAAGTTGAACAAATATCCCTTGGTTATCTCAAAACAAGTGTTCCACATTATCCAGTCAAGGGCTCAAGTTATGGTTAACTCTCAGAATATTTAACCACCAGAAAATCTAGTGGTAATAAGAATAACCTGGAAATTCTAACCTAACAATTGAATTAAAGTTGTTGCATTTATATGTTTATTTTTTAGGTGTGTTGTATTTTATTAATATACTTTAAAATGTACGATTATGTCGTAAATGCCTATACCTAGTAGTGATGAGGAACCAAGAAGACCTAAAATAATAAAGCCCAGATACAATTATTTTGAAGAGTAAAACAATCTCGATTTCTTCAATAGATCAACGGTTACTGCATTTGTTTGTTTGGATTCTATTATATATTTATATTGAATAACTAGAGACAACAATCAGGTTTATTCTTCTTTTGAAAAAATTGGACAATGTTTCGAAGAATTCATATTAATTAAAATCATTACTTCTGCCAAAGAACCAAAGATTGTTCAACTACTAGTCTACCACAAATAGATTAATTGTATAGGTTAACTCTATCTTCTTTTTTTCGATTTTGATTGTCACTAACCATGAAGTCTGATCACTCGGATATAGGAAAACAAAATGAATTGCCAGCCCTTATGGAAAACTTTTACTAAAATGACTGAGGCATGCAAGTCGCCATCGCGTGACTATTTACGTTGGATACATTGAATTTACCAAAAATTACTAAGCTGTTAATACTGAATAAGCCAAAACATTGAAACTGTAAATTTTTTAATTTTTTAATTTTCTGTTTGTTTTTCACAAAACTGATATATAGTAATTGTTGTATTTACCATATCAACAGCTTTTCCAAGAAAATAAACCATAGATGTTTAGAGTACATATTAGATTTCTATTTCGAAATTTTAATTTTGACTTCTAGCACCACATTAAGGTAATTTCGAGGCTGCCCAACCTGTGCTATTCGAAAATACAACTATTAAACATAAAATTTGAAAAATCAGAAGTAACTTCTTAAGGTACTGTTCAATGAGGATGTGAGGTAAACATTTATTTGGGTGATGGATTTCGGAATAGCTCTGAATAATTTAGTTTGAGAGCAGGGTGCTTGCTGGATATATAATACAATATTTGAGACACTTTAGCTAAATAAATTACGTAGTTATATAATCATATTCTCTTTTCCTTTCATTTTATTAACAACTATATAGTAGTGATGTGAAATAATAAAGAATAAAACTTTCATTGAGTAAAAAATGCATATATTGATATTTCAAAGCAACTTACTGAATATATAACAATATAAAGTTAATTCTAATACATTTATTTGAAATAGGAAAATACCAAAGATTGTATAGGTAAGGTATTTATTGATATTTATCCATTATTAGTTCTGAATATGTGTCCATTACACATTTTTTTCCACTTTGAGAAGTATAAAATAGGCCGCCTCTAGATTTCCTGTACATTAATTTGAAAGATGCTTCATCTTCATACCCTGATGATCTATGTACCTCACATCGTACAACAAACATTGCAAGATAGTCTTTCCATCATCGATCTTATATACATTTTCTGAAAATTGATTGAAACTCTGAAACCACACTCAAAGTTGGAAGTGCAGTCTTGAAATATACAGTTATTGCTGTTGTTGTGGATATCAATGTGTGTTATCATACTTCTATGTATTTAAAAAAATTATAAGCAGCTAGCAATGTTGTTGGGGCCATTTCGGGGTCTAAAAAAGGAAGGATGATTATAAAATATAAGCAATTTAAAAAATTTCCAATTATATAACCGAAAAAAATAGTGTCTTGTGACAAAAAAATGTGATAAAACTGGAGTAAACTTTGTATTGCAAGGCAGTAAAAAACTGTTACTCTCCTTACAACATTGAAAAATAACTCCTAATGATTTTGGCTGAATTTGTATGTTAGTAAGTATCTTAGGTTTTTTTCTTCTTTGCATTGGGATTCAAATGTAGCAAGTATATAAAGACTAGGAACCAAAAATTCAAGAATAGGTGTTTTCCTATTTTTCTTATGCAAATCTATCGTGTGTTTATACCTCTTCGGAAAGGGTTTCTAGAATTTGATATACCGACTAAATCATTGAGAAAAAGAGGTAACATCATGCATTGGTTACTGTTATTTCGGGAATAATTTAAATTTGAAGTACATTTCTACTATAGATTTATATTTATACTCTAAACAGTGCATATCTTTTTAAATAACTTTTTCTATGAATAATAAATTAAAATAATGCTCAGACCTACGAACGAGTAAACTATGATTATAGTGCTATGTAATTGCTACTTATATTTGGACCATTAAATAAACAACAGGTTGACAAAATTATAACCAACTGCTCTCTAATATGTTATGACTATAAAGTTATTTCATTTAATAGTATTTGGATACTCACTTCTTAGTAACAATAAAAACATCGAAAATAGCCGTAATATACCCACACAAAAATTGGTAAAATTGAAGTTATTTTTAGAAACTAAACATAAACACAATTTTTAAAGGCCGATTCATGTAATATTCAGTGTTGCCAACAGAAATTGTCATGCGTTGGCGGAACGTATGCTACAGTCATTTACTGCAATCCATTTTGTATTACTATATCCGTGTCTGATCATTATACATAATCTGTTACCAACTTAACAAAAATTACTACTGAAGTATCGGTCAGCTGACCAATAGACGAATAGACAATTGTACAACGGTACCTAATAGTAACCTTATAGGTAAAGGTAAACTGATCCGAGGAGTTAACCCCCGATATTGTGAAACGGGTCGTAAAGCGTTAAAAATAATAGCTTGTTATTTGTTTGGGTATCTTGTTTGTTTCGCAATGTTAGAATAGGTTTTTATTTGGTTAGATGGGATTTGAGAAGAGGAATATGACGGTGTATTATTGATCATTGTGTTGTTGGTGAAAGTATTTTGAGGCGAATTGAAATATGTTGGTAGTTGATCACTTTCAGAGCTCATGTAGTCAGAAGTGGTCTGCGCGGTATTTAACAATGGCGTATCAGATTATGTTGCATATATTTTACGAGGTCGTATTGGGCAGGTTTGACCGTGTCCATTTCAGTACATAGGTACAGAAAAGACCTATACTTCATGTATGAACTTTATACCAATGGTAAATTTCTTATTTTCTTTTAGAAAAGTCATAAATTTTGGGTACTTACAGGTGAGCAATTGGAAGTAACTATTTAAGAACTCTACGGTTATAAAGCGAATTTAAACTACACTTTGTTTTTACTGGAAAATTAACAAAATATAAGAGCGAAATTAAGACAACTTGTTATTATTTGCCAGAACCGGACCTATAAGGTAAACGTTCCTACTATCGACACCTTAAGCTCATTGCACACCGTAGGACATGCTTTCAATTCAATTTGATATAGAAAATACACCAGTAACCTATATTCTGATTATTTATCCTGCTGTTGGAATGTATGTTATTACATATGGAATATTTATTTTGAAAGCAAGTAAATACCTAATATTTATTAAAAGCAATAATGTAGAAAACTCGACATGCTCCTATTATCAGCAACCCAAAATAAATTCATGTTCTAGTTTTCGGCACATATAAGATACTTTTATGGGAACCGAATCATCAATCAAGTAAGTAAGTACTTAAGTTGAAACTAAGATTTCTAAAAACATGTTTATTAAGTAATGTTATGATTTTGTGAGAATTTAATTTTTTATTAGATTTTAATTTGTATATTTTAGAATGAAATTTGTTGTGCCGGGCGCCTTTTTTATCAGTTACCAGTATTTCTCTGCTACTATATTCTTCTTTTCTTAGCTCAGTCGGATCAGAACACGACACTATTTCCCTCTCAGGTGGTTCCGTTGGACGTATATGCTATCTAAATTAATTATTGAAATAAACAACTAAACTAGAAATGTACAAATAAACGTGATAACTTGTATTTATCAGAAATATTCAATATTATACATTATTCAAATTGCGAAATTCTTATTATCTTATTCTTTTCAAATTCAATAAACCCCAATCTTTCTAAAAAAACTATTACTATGTTTTAATTTACACTTTATATTCTAATGTCATATATATCTATACTCCATTAACCTAACCTTAACTATTCAAAATTAAAGTTTTCTTTCTTGTATTGCTTTTGTTAGTCTTCAATTATTCACTATTAATATGCACTTTAGTGTCTTTTACGGTCAAAAGTTTATTGCGGGGGAAATGAAATTTATATAGAAAATGTCTTTACCTTGTACACGTTGACGTCTTCTCTATTTCGAAAATTCATAAATTGAATTTTAAGTCGTATTCTGGTGAATATTTTTCCTCAAATTTTACTCACAGGATTAGTTTTCTCATAATATAAGTTTTGCTTGATGGTTTCTCTTGTTCAATTCGATTTATTTTATAATTATTCTCGAATCTTTTTCATAAAGGAACTTCTCCGTTTCAATCTATCAATCACTGTCAAAAATTATATCCGTCTCCTCGATTCTTCTCAAATTTTGCCTACTTCAGTTGCGCTACCAGCCACTATTTTACCTTACATTTCTCTCATTCACCAATCTTCACATTGTATATAATTGTTACTAACTAATTACTAAACAGTTTTATTTATATATCTAATAAATACCTTTTATACCCTTACTTGCATTTATAAAATTCCAAAAACTTCTTTTATCTGTCAAGTCCTATTTTGACGTTTATATTTCTTTTCAACAGGATGCTAAATTTTGTTGACAGAAATGATAAATTCTGATTTTTTTATTTAACTAATAACTCATCTTTTCTCACAGTTGATTTATTTTTTAAAATAGCTGATTTGATTGCTATGAAATGAATACAGATACAGAGAAATATGGTAACCGTATCAAATTGCTTTTCTGGTTTATCTCATTATTTTATTCATTTATACAAAATTCATTCTACAATTTTATTGGTTAATATTTGAATTTTTGATAATATGATAGTAAATAACACAAAATTCGAATAATACATTACTATTCTATGAAAGCTAGATGCAATATTTGATATTCCTTTGGTTAAGGTAAAATTTGAATGAAACTCAATAATTTACTGGTCATTCACAAAAAGGGCATTGTTATTCATATGTATCATTTGCGGTTGATCCGAGACAATCCTCATGATGATATTTTAGACAGAAAGAGCAAAGACGCATATCAAGCTTATCCTCAGTGTCGCATAATGCACAATACCAAGATTCCGGCTCTGTACCTTTTGATGTTGAAAGTTCGTTGTTTTCATTCATTGGGAATGAGTCCTTCGTAACTTTCTGTATTTTCCGATTACAAATTTTTCGATTAGATATTCTTTTATTAGATGTTCTAAAACAGCAATTTCAGCTTTCTTCTTTTTCATTTTTACAGTTGCTTCTTTCTTTTTGGTACGGTTTTCTTTCCATTGCGTTTTCCGCGGTTCTGCTTGTTTTTTCTTTTCCTTATAATATTGTTGTCACTGAAATGATGATGCTACAGCAGGTACTTTATCCATCAATTTTCGCTTAGCAATATTTTTTTTGGTGTATGCCAAAATAGTTATTTTGAAAGCAGTCGGAATATACATATCTGTAACATTTATTAGAAATATTGTATCATTTTTAGGACCTGTTTCAGTTTTAGGCGTAGAAGTGGATTTTGTTTTAAAAGTTGGAGTTGTTCGTTTTGTTTGGTTGCCCTGGTCTAGGATTAGTTTCCTCTTCAGGGCTGAGTTGGGGGTGTATTGGGGGCTTTAGTGCGCGTTCATATATTGAGTTTGGTATAAAAAGGTGATTGGCTGAAAATTGGTTGGGTTGAAAAAGTGTCTAGAAATTTTTGGAAAAGTGATTAGGAAGAAATTTAAAAAGGTGTATAGAATTGAGATTTTGGAGCGGGCTTTTCGCTAGAAAGTGTTGGGAGGAGACATTCTATAGATCGGTATCAGGAATTGATATTTGGAAGTAGCGAAGCTCAAAAAGTATGTGGAGTAGTGTGACGAAAAGTGTCTAGAATTGGGACGTTCTGGTGAGAGACGAACCATGCATCGCTGCCGATACATATGATATGCGGTTGAGCTGGCTAGGTGTCGGAAGGTTTAATAAGCGAGATGGATGATTTTTACTGAATTTGGTGTTTTAAGAGAGGGATATTAAGAATTTGTCATTTTGAAATTTTAGTGAGAAAAGTGTATAGGAGACATTTTTTTAAAAAGTGTATGGAATTGAGTGTTGATTTTGGTTGGTTTAAAATGTGTTGTATAGACGTGCCTGCTGAGAATTGGGATATTCAGCGGTGTTACGGCGTTGAATAATAATAATCATCATCAAGCAAGCAGATGGCGGGTACAACTGCGGCTGTATTTGTTCCCTACGTCGATTCGTCGGTCCACTTGGCCAGTGAATAAATTTACCATGTTACAGGAAAACCGCATAAAAACCTACAACGCCGACGTGGGTAGTGGGGGCGGTTGGAACATAGGGTTTGCCCAAAGTGTAGAACAAGCTAATGAAAGTTGTAAGATATATGAGAATTATTGGAAATTATTGAATATCTGATTATTATAAATAGTTGTATGGATGGTCTAGATAGTTGAAATATATATGAGAAAAATATGAGTGAAAGCTATAATGTCTGATTATCGAATTGAAATTGGGGATTCGTATAGGTAGTCGATGTATTCATCGGGGAGGTCGTCGTACGCCGTGACTAGTAGCCGTACTGGAGGAAATGGGAGCTTCCTCATGGGGTTTCCCGTCTGTTTGCGATCCACGGTGTGGGGAGGGCGTTTTCCGACATTTCATTTCCCGATTCGATAGTGCGACGAACGTATCAGGCTTGTAAGTTGTTCAGAGGGGAAGAAATTGGTTCGATGTCGATATTGACATCGGACTTTATTTAACGTGTCTGTTAGGTCGGCCATCAAGTTGAGAGTGTGAATAAATTTCACCCCCAAATAAACAGCTTCCCTCCGGATTTCGAGCTGTTCTCCGCATAGCACGAGGTGAAAGTTTGTTGGTAGAAGTCGTTCGCTCATGGTGGAAGGGTGTTTAAACACGATGGCTGCACCGATTTGAAAATTGAGTCAGTAGATTCTGGGGTTGGGGATGAGAACTACGTTGGCTGATTTCCAACAACGATAGAAGTAAGAGAATGCCAAGCAGGTGTTCAGCAAGGCACAAAGTGGAGGTTGGTGGTGGCGTTCTGACAAGTGTGCCCTGGGCTGAATCCTAATTGAAATGCCGGAATTATGCTATTTTCAGTACAGAAGTCCCAGAGTCTTTCCTTTAACAAATGTTCAAAGACTTTACCTAGGACGCTGATTAATGACATGGGCCGGTAGGACTGTAGGGTCTTTGCCGGGTTTGGGTGTGAGAGCTACGTTGGCTGATTTCCAACAACGAGAAAAGTAAGAGAATGCCAGACAGGCGTTCAGCAAGGCACAAAGCGGAGGGAAAATCTCTTCTGGCAGGTTTTTAAGTGCCTGTCTCGATATTCCGTTGTGCGCAGGGGCACTGTTTCTCCCCGCTCGGTACGCCTGCTCAACTCCTTCGATTGTGAAAGGTGTAAGAAGCGGAGAGTTCTCATTTAGCGGAATGTGAACGTGTGGGCTACGAGTTATGTTCCGGGTGAGGAGGTCTATTTCGATGGCAAAGTACCTGAGAAATCTTGGATTGTCAGGTGGTGTAAAGACAGTTTGTAGGTTATTTTTGAAGGCGTAGGGTTTGTCTTCTGGGGTGTAGTTCTTCTGTTCTTGCACTTCGAAATGTGATTCCACCTTCCTCCTAAGGCCGATAAGGTGGTAGAATTTTTGCCAAAACACGCGCCCTTGTCTGAAGTTCAGTCCGGCTGTATCGGCCTTCCATTTTCTTTGCTTCTCAGCATTGATTTCGTACCGAACATGGGCGTTTATACGGTTCCATTGTGTCTTGACAGCGGGATCTCGAGTGCGGACGTATATCCTATATAAATGTCTTTTCTGACGGATTTTTTTATTTATGGTGGTGAGAGGTACAGCGATGTCTTGTGCAACGATTAAGGGGGATTGGAATTCTTCTGCGTGATTATCTATGTCATAAGTCGTCTGATGAATGACGGGTTGTGGTATATTAGAGGAGACGTCGTTTGCGAAGGAATCCCAATCGGCTTTTTTAAAATCGCAATATGTGAAAGTAGTTGCCGGTGGTGGTATTGGGTTGTGCAGAGACGTATTGACCAGTAGTGAAACATGGTCTGAGGTGATGGGGTCGCCTATAAAGCATTCGTCGTCTATGCGGGTTAATAACCTGTCAGTGCAGGTTATGTGATCGATAATGGAAGCGCCGAGGTGACTTACTAGGGTTGGATTATTGTTTTTAGTCCGAGAAATGGGAAGTGAGACTAACTGGTCGGTGAGTGTTCTGCTGTTTGGGTTGGTGTGTGTATCACCGAAAAGAATGTTGCGTGAGTTTTGGTCACCCATTAATACGGCTCGTGGTAGAGTGGATGCATATTCGAGGAGGTCGATTGATAATTGTTGATTAGGGTGTTATAATAAGAAAAGAAGGTTGTCGTGCTATTATTCCACGATATGTCAATGGCTATGCAATCCAAGTTCTGTAGAGACAGAAATGCCGGGAGCGGGTGTGGGGACGCGGGGAGTCCGTTTTGGACGAAAAGTCCGTTGCCGTGACAGTAGAAGTTCCTGTCTAGGTGGAAAGTGGTATAGCCAGCCCAGCGACGGAAATTTTTCAAAAGAGGATAATATTTGTATATTTTGAGAGTGTAAAAGGTGTTTAAGAAGATGTCGCTTTCTGGCTAGACCTTGGCAATTCACGGTCCCAATTATAAAGTCCATGACTTAATTTTTTCTCTTGGGGTGAAGGCAAAGTGGACGCGCTTGCCCACGCAACTAGTTACGGAACAGTTGAATCCGTAAAATGAGGGGACGAGGTGTGAGAGAGTATCAGCCACTAGGCTTCGGGCTGTCGAAACGGCGTTCATTATCGTTGTCGCTAAAATCTCGATCAAGACTTTAGTGTCGGTGGAGAAGTCGTATGTTGTTATTGGTTTGTCGAGGGTGATGGGACCGATTTCCTGAGGAGTTTTTGGTGTTTCCAACCGCTTCGGACACCGGGGGTGGTAAGCGGGGTGCGAGCCGCCGCAATTTTTGCAAGAGGGGTCATTTGCACGGTTGCGGACACCGGGCAATTTGCGGGTTTGTGGTCAGATGCACCAAAGGAGGGACAGACCGGTTTGTCCTTGCATGACTCGGCAAGGTGGCCTATGCTGGAACACCTGTTGCAGTATTTGGATACTTCGGGTAGTGGGTTGGGGGGGTTTGAGGCCTCACACGGTTGTGAGAGGTCGTGAAATTTTATGCCCGATGTTAGGGCGCAGTGGTAAGCTATTTCGGAATCCGTAAGAATTCGGAACATGGAGGTGGGCTTTCCTTGACGACGGAAAATTATGGGCCAGGCTCTGGTTAGAGGGAAGTTAAGTATTTTGAGGGTATCCTCATATTCATTGTCGGTCATGGACGTGTCTACATTTCTGCAGACTAATGAAAATGTAGGCTTGCGGGTTCTTGATTGTGAGCGGGCTCGGGGAGTTGCTTTAAGCGGAACGACGGCGACTTGTATATGGGCGGGTATTTTTAGGAGCGCGGTCCGGTTAGGTTTCGTCTTCAAGTAGGAGATATTCCCCCTCAACAGCTCGTTCGTGTTGACGAGGTTAAATAACTCCTTCTGAGAGACGAATTTGGATGGTAAGTTGCGGATGTTTAAGGTTTGAAGTGAAGTCGGTTGGGAAGGTTGGGTTTGTTGGGCAGTTCGTGGTTGTTGGGTAGGGCGGGGTTGTTCGAGTTGGCTGTAGTTGGGTTGGTTGTTGTTGAGTGGTTGGTGGGGGCGGGTTCTCTTGAGTTTGGCACCCGAGAGAGTGAAGTCCCCTTCTTGTACTTGGCGGTTGGAAGTTTGACGGTTGGTAGTTTGACGGTTGTGTTGAGTTGACAGAGATATATGAACTGGGGCGTGAGGCATGGGATTTGGCTGAGTATGCTGATGTTAAGAAACATCGGGTGTTTGCTTTGGAATATATCTTGTCGTTTGCGTCTTTGAGCATTGTCATAAGAAGTTCGTTTTGGGCTTTTAATTCGGAAACCTGACGTTGGTTGTCTTCATACAGAACTAAGTAGTCGATCGTACCATCGGTGGGAACTCATCGTGAGATGAGATGGATGGTACCGTTTGGCAACGGGTTTATTGGGGGTTGTTAGTACAGAGGGGGGGTTGCGGACAAAAGCCGGCAGCGGACTCATTGCCGGAGGGAGTTTCCTCCCCGGTTAAAGGATTGATGACCCTTTTTGTCTCTCTATTAGTTTTTAATATTCACCTGTAACTGCTTCGTCTATCCTTCTTGTCTTTGGAAGCTGGCTCCTTGTGTGGGCTCTTCTATTGTTTACGCTTTAAATGACAATAACAATTTTCATAAACAAATGCTCTGTAAAGAGCAGACGTACGAATAGATTTGTAGCGTTTAAATCTTCTTGGAGTTCATCATCAATATGTAAATGATCAGTAATTAAGTTGTCACTTGGAATTATTTTCGTTGCGGCAGCTACGTTGCAACGTTCTAAATCTGTCGACATATCTTCCATATTCGAATCTTTTTGTCCTTCGTGATTTGTTGTCTATTTCATTATTATTATTCACTGTACTGTTCTTCGTTTTCTTCCATAGTGAAAAAAGACTGTTGTGCTCTACTGGTCCTTCGCAAACTGGCTCGGAATTACGAAATAATGTAAGGGTGTCTTCTGAGATATTTTGTTCTAAACATATCAGATTTGCTTCTGTTTTTATAGGTTGTTCCTGTTCCTCCAGACCTTGCACTCTGACATCCGATTTAAAATATTTGGAAAAGGGAACTAATCCGCTAGTCCTAAAGCCATTCTTGATTACATCTGGAATATTTGTCATTTTTCGAATCGTGCTCTCCAAAATTGGGGCGAAAGAGTTTTTGGTAATCTTTTATCCATTGTGTTCCATCCTCCAACTATACTCGCTCTTTTTTCATTCGTGTTTTAATAGACGAAACACGGTCACATCTAGGGGTTGTAAAATATGTGTTGCGTTTGGGCAGAGAGCTATGAGGATAATTGTAGATTTAATACAAAATTCACTTAGGGTCATCGTTAAACGTGTCCGTCCACAAATAGTATAACAGGAAACTTAACATTTTGAGCAACCATCCAAGGATGAAATATGTTGGAAATGTACTCGTAGAATGTTTCACCAGTCATCGATCCGTTTTCAGACTTCTCGATTCCCCAGTGTTTTGGTACTTTGTCAACAAGTGATTTGGGAATTCTTTTATAATTAGAAACGATCATTGGTGGTAAAATTTTACCGGAGGCACTACACGTAACCAAAGTGGTCAGACATTCTTTGTCATCATTGCTTACATATGAGTAAATTGTTCTCCCTTTCTTACCAGAACTTTCTCTCCCTTCGGACTAAGAAAAAAAGCAGTTTCGTCAGAATTGAATACATGATTGGGATCAAAAGTTACGTCAAGATTGTTTGTAGATGCTAAGTAGGTCCCTACTTCTATAAACGACTGACGAATACGGTTTTCTGATGATAACACATGTGAGGTTTTGGGAAATACTTGCAGACAGTTCTGGATGTCTTCTCAAAAATAACTCATACCATTTGCGACCGGGCTTTCCCTCTGCAAAATTATTGGGCCTATCTAATTCTTTAACTAGTAACTGAACACTTTCTAACAACTGCATTTTCGGAGCAGGAAATCCACAGTTTTCAATCCAAAATAGCCATGCTACCAGTAGATCTTCTTCTTCCTTTGTCAGCACCGTTTCTGGTCCACATTTCTTTTATAAAGACGTTCTACCTTTAACTTTATCATATAGAGTCGATCTCGGTATATTATTGATTTTGCTAGCTGTTTGGTGTTTCGTGGTGTCTGGTATTGTAACAGTGGCTATATGAAGTAAGTACATCTCTTTCTTTATAAAGAATTAATAGAATTTTTTGAAAGTAGAGCTGTCGAATATCTTTGACTTGTAACTCATTATACAATTTCTCTGTTGAGAAGAGGATATTTTGACTGTATATAGTTAATACCCATTTTTGAACTACATGTACTTTGTTCAGATGTAACTCCTTATTGGAGTTACAAAGCTCCGGTGGCTCTTCGTCTGGTGAGCAGTGGTCGCAGGATCTTGCGAGTCACAAGAATCAACAGGAATAGGGCGTCACTTATTTTTTGGTAGTTTTTCAAAAATAAGAAATTACTTACACCACTCCCTTCGTTTATAAATTCAACTTAGATTTGTAACCATAATGATATTAATAAAAAAATAAAAATCAAAACCTCACTATATGGTTTTTTTAATCAAATAAGTTTACAGACACATGTAATCAACTATTTATGATGAAAGAACAAAAATATTCATTAGGTGCATTTAGTGTAAATAAAAACCATAATAACCCCTAAATACAGTTGTATTTAAGTTCACATTTGGTGAACAGTTTATTTAAATTGAAAACTATATATACATAGATATAGCAAATGCCGTGTACCAAAAAAAATAGATATGACAGGTTACGAAAGATAAAAAACACATCAAACTCCCGTTGGGAGATTTAATAATTAACGTATGAATTTAAATTACGAAAAGTCCAATAGAACACTGTACTATTATAAGAAGGTAGTATCACGTAAACTAGAGGTAGTAAGAATATGCCGGTGCACTCCCCCCGTGGATTTTGATAAGTTGGAATGAACTCACCGACTCCGGGGTGGTGTATCGCTTAAAACGTCGTTTTCTCGGGGACCTCCTCCCTTAAAAAACTGTAGACGGTTTATCAAGGCGTAGATGTATGCTACTTCGAAACCCTCAAATATGCCATGTGGTTAGGTCCAAAATGGCGGCATCGAACATGTGACTTGCTTTTGAGAAAACAGATACCGTGAACAAAAATGGCTAGGTCGGCGAATCTGAAATTAATTTACCACTCAACGACTGTACTATTTTAAGAAAATTGCTTAGTACGCTTACCTCCTTATTAAAGCAAAACCTTTTTTCCCAATTCACAACAGCAGAGAGCGGCTTCTTAACAATGCCCGCAGACGAAACGCTAAAATTCGCTACTCCTTCTCGATATTCCAAAACCGGACCAGTTAACCCGAAACTAAACGGACTCCAAGTTTTTGTAAACCTTAATGGCCAATCAAGTTCTGATAATCCCTATGATGAATTCTTATTTTCGGCTGACCAATGGAATATCTCCACTAGATATAACGAACTCCGAACTCAACCGAGCTGGCTTAGTGAATTTCAGATTTATGTAGTACCCTAGTACTCAACCTGTTTAGTGAAGTGTCAACGTCAATCTAATCAAAAGTAGTACCTATTATGAATGGCATTAAAAACAAAACAAGATTCAATAAGGCGTTCGCAATAAATGTATTACCAAACGACGACAAAGTTTATTTTATGTCTGAAGCCATTCTAAACTTTGTGTATTCGTTGTATGAACTGTTTACGAAATGTAACCTCATTCGAATATAAACATTGTATTGAGAGAAACAGTTTAATGAGTTTTATCATTATCCAGTACTGGTAAGTAAACAAAACATTAATTTTTTATTATATATTTAATCAAGGTTTTAATTTCTTTTAGGAACTTGTGTAGCTGTTAACTAAATTACTGTTCAAGATGCAATCACCTGTGTTAATTAATAACAATACTTTGTGTAGATAATTTAGTGACTGTTTAAGCTGATTATTGATTTAAAATAAAATATATTTTAAAGTAGACACACATTCATTTCTTAATGCTTAAGGTAAGTCTGAATGTTACACAGATACTGGTCATACACCCCTCCCCATCCCAATATACCGTAGGACAAAATCGATCCCACCAAAGCAAAGTATACTGATTTTAAACTCTTAATATCTAGAGAATCTCTAAAAATTCAAAAATTTTGGTATGTGACCTCTAATTTTATATTTACAACTTCTTTACAGTGTAGGTCCCATCTTGAGAGTCTATCTATTAGAATGCCCAGATACCTCACGTTGTGTCCTTCGCATATAGCAATATCATTCCCTACATTTATTGGACCTAATTGTGGTAGTCCAGTTGTGTATGAACAAAACGGTAGGTATTTGGTTTTATTATAATTTATTGTATTGTAACCATTTTTCTAAATTTTGAAAATGATTTTCTATTTTACATTTCAGATCCACCCTGGGGGACACCGTATGTCACTTTTTGTCGTGTACTAAATGTTTCATCTATGGTAACTTTTTATTAAGTTATACGCATTGCCTCGTATTCCATATCTGTATAATTTTTCCATAAGAATTTTGTGACATACTGTATCAAAATCTTTGGAAAAGTCTAAGAAGATACTCACCACGGGAACATTTTGATCTATCGATTGGTAAATAATAGACGTTAGATTGTAGATAGCATCTTCAGTAGATTTACCCTCTCTAAACCCATATTGATGGTCTCAAAGGATATTGTATTGCTTAAAAAGGAACATAACCTTGTTTTTATAATTTTCTCCATACTTTTTCTAACATTCGATATCAACGACACAGGTCTATAGTTTCCCAGTTCACTCCTTTCTCCACTTTTATATAGCGGTTTTATTATGGCATTTTTAAAAATGTTTGGAAAATCCAGTATTGAAACAATGGTTTATGATATAGTTTAATGGAGTTGCTATGTTATTATCAATTATTTGCAATGTTTCAAAATGCATATTGTCTTAGCCCGGTGATTTGTTTGGTTTTAATTGTTTTATTGTATTTAAAATTTCATCTTCAGTAGTGGGAGTAAGATATATGGAATTTTTAACATGTTCAAGGTTTTCTGTAAAATTTGGGACTATTGGGATATTATTTGCAAGTTTTTCTCCTATTTCACTATAAAAAGTATTAAAACCATTTGCAATTTCTTTCTTATTATCATTGTTTCTTTCATCCAACTTAATTAAATCTATTGGTATCTTAGATTTTTCTTTGCCACAGATAGTAGTAATGCATTTCCACATAGATGTTGACGAATTTTGATTTTCATTAATGTAATTCTGATATTATTTTTATGCGTTTTTTTTTAATTTTTCAAAACAATTTTCACTATTATTGTATTGTTTCTTCAATTCTGTATCTTTACGCGGTTTTAGAGACAACTTGTATAACTTATTTTTTTCCAATATTTGATTGGCTAGTGACTGTGTCATCCATTTTTGTTTAAATTTTTGTTTACTTTTTATTTTAACTTTGTTAGTACACTTCTCGATGTAATATTTATAGTTATATTTGCTTGATTGAGTATTCTCTCGCTCTCGTTCAAACGTAAGGGCTATTGGACAATGGTCTGTTATGTTGTATTTGAATATGTATGATTTACAATTTGATGAATGGGGATCATTTATAAAAAAATTATCCAAACATGTTTGCGAGGGTAGTCTTGTATAATCATTTATATATGAAATGTATCCGAAGGCACTCATTATATTTTTATATTCATCTTCGACTTCACTATTATCATTTTACAGATTTATATTTATATCTCCAGTTATTACCCGAGTGAGATTTATTTTACGATCGTTCAAAAATGTGACTAAAGTTTAATTAAATATTTTTGGGTCACTATTTGGTGAACGGTAAGTCGCGTTAATTTCAATTTTTTCATTTTTGTCAATGACTGTCACCGTTACAACTTTAATTTCACCTAGCCATTCTATTTTGGTGGTATAGTTAAGGCTACTTTTCACATAAACCAATACACCATCATTTTTATTTAAACTGCCTTGGTTGTAAATGTTGTCATATCCTTGTATTTTAAATATTGTGTGATCATATAATTTCCTTGTTTCGGTCAGTATGATTAGGTCGAATTCGACAGACAAATTATCCAATAACACGGTGAGATCATCAATATTTTTCGGAAGACTACGGATATTTGTATGAGATAATTTGAAATCGTTTTGGTTTATTTGATTTTTGACCATATCCGTACTGTATATTTTATTTGAGTTTACCGGAGGGTTATCGTAGTCCCGAATATAAGCATTCATTTTTACAATAAAACTCAATTACACAAAAAAAACTAAAACAACTTGTTGTTAAAAAAAGACTAAACATTAAAACAAGTATATTTTTTGAATTAGTGGAGGAGCCAAGTTTTGAAATGCGAACAGTATAATATGGAATGGAACAATTAAAATTTTGTATAACTGGATCCAGATCTGGTCTTAATTTTATCTAAAGACTTCTTCGAGGTGATAAACTTAGTTTAGGATGGTTTGGTTACTTGATTTACACTTTTATTTTTTGGAGTGCCACTGGTAGAGGGCGCGCTAGTTTTTTCTGAATTTTCCTGGCCACTATTTTTTGTTTGTTCTTGACTGTATATCTGTGTAAGAGTAGCCGGGGCACTATTTGTCTGATATTTCTCTTCTTGAATATATCGAAGGTATGCGATAGTGTATACTTGATCTCCTACGAATAATTTGTTGCCTTTGATATAACTCGTGTCGCTCTGATTTTTTCGTGCTTCGAATGATTTAGCTCTTAGAATTTTTATTTCTTCACGCTGTAATATAGTAAATTCCTGGGATATTCTAATATTTGAAGATTCTAGTCTATTACAGTTCCTCAATATATAATTTTTCGTTAATTCGGAAATAAATTCTATTTTTAAGGGAGCGGTATCTGAGCGTTCAGTGTGTATGAATTAGATATATATTTTTCTAATATTTCAATATTCAGTAGACGCTTAATTTCTTTGCAACAAAATTTAACGCTTATCTCCAAATTAGGTTTGGTCAATCAAATATTATTAAATTCTTTCTTTTGTTGTTTGTTTCAAGGAGTTCAAGCCTGTCGCTTAATTCTTGCTTCTCTGTTTCAAGTGTTCGTATTCTTCTTTTTAAGTTTTCTGTTGTTAATGCAATGCGTGCTTCCACTGCTTCAATTGAATTTTCTAATTGCGCTTTTGTATTAGCAAGTTCCGTGAGGACTTCTGCTTTAAAATAAGATAAGCTCATTAGTATCTGTTGAATCTTCTCCTCTAGTGCCATTTTGTGTATGTGCCATTTAGTTATTTTCAATTTAATCGATAGCCCCTGGACTATCAAACTACTATTCAACTGGATTCAACTTATCAAAGTTACTTTTGATTTCAATAACTATTTCAGGGTTAGATGTAATAAAAATAATGTTTGTATAACAAACTTACTAGTAGTGCTTATCTTCCTTGATCTATTGTCAAAACTTTATGTTTATAGGACCACAAACGAAACACGTCCACACTCGAACAACGATTCTATTGTAACATTTAATAACCAAATATTATCGAGGGTCATTTAAATGCTAAGCCATAATCGACCTAAATGGAACTGATGCATACAACCAATTATCGGCATTGCTGCCGATGATTGGATCAGCCACTTAGTTTCATGTACCAATTATCAGCGCCCTTATAATTCTCAAGAAAGCTATGAAAAAGCAGTTTTTGATAAACAAATATCAAAAATAATAATGTCCAAACATACAAAAGCTAACAGAACGACCATACAGTACTTTATTCAGGAAGTATAACACAATGTAGCTCACCTGTTTCTCAACACTTGTAACAAGCAGCATACGACACGAGAGGTAAGCAGGCCCTGACTAATATATTTTTGACAGTTACCACCACGAACTCTGGCCGACGGTCGGTCGGTTTTGCAGAGGCGTAGATGAAGGTTCGCTGAAATGCAATGAATACTTTTATACGGAGTGGCCCAAAAGTCTGGAAACGGCCAATTATCTCGTAAATTGCTAGTTCTAATTGTACAAACTTTGGGGTACACCTATTTTGGGATACGGAGATTCCAGATTTGATATTTGCAATGTTGCCAGGTTTTTCCGTTCCTCTTATATTATTAGTCACTTTTGTTTTTCAAATTCATCGCCCTGTATATTCAGTCATTATTGGAATCTCCTATTCAATACGAGTTCAACCATATATAACACTTATGATTTTATGTGGGTTGGAATGTCTTACATACATAAAACAGAAGTCTGGCAACGCCTAATTGTCTCAAATTTTTTAATACAAACTATTTTCAACTACATTAAAACGTAAAAATTGAAAGATTACATTTTTAACATAATGGTTAGTTTATCAAGTGTTCAAAATATACTCCATTTGTGAGTTGACAGTAGAATGCGTCTACCACATTTCTCCATGATTGTCTAGATAATCGAGATTAATCGATAATTCGTTGCCTTAGCTCTGCAACACTTGCTGGTTTAGTTTTGTAAACTGAATCCCCAATAAAAGTAATCGTAGGATTGAAATCAGGTAAACGTTTACAGTTTATTGTACCGTCGCCTTATGACTAGGAGAACGGTTTGGGAAAGTATCGTTGTTCAAGTTGGTTATTTCACAATAAGATCTTTTTCTGTCGCCCTACCCTCTCATCATTAGAATAGTAATTCGTTCTTTTTCGTTAAGAACCATTTTAGAGAAGCAATTTACCTTGCAGAACTTTTCAAAACACATCAAACTACTGTCAGTTTTAGTTCATAATGTAAATGGTCAATAAATGTCAAAATCACAGCATTCTACATTTAAACATTTAAATGTCTTCAAATCTATATATTTTGCACAGTTTTATGTATTTAAGACCTTCCAGATAACATAAAATCATAAGTGTTACATATGGTTGAACTCGTATGGAATAGGAGATTCCAATAATGACTGAATATACATGGTGATGAATTTGAAAAACCGAAGTGACTAATAATATATAAGAGAAACGGCAAATCTGGCAACACTGCAAACATCAAACCTGGAATCTCCGATAATTGGCAGTTTCCAGGCTTTTGGGCCACTCTGTATATTTATCTAGCTAGAGAAATCTTATTTTCCGAGATTATAAAGAAACAGTTCCGATAGTTGGTACAGTGCCGATAATTGGTACATTTACCTTAATTATTTACTTTACTATGTAGTAAAAGCAAAGTTTGGGTTGCAGTTGCACCACTCCTTGGTTTGATGAAGGTTAAACATAGATACCTATATATTTGCATAGGTACCAAATAAAATGTTTTTATAATAAATAGTATAAAATATTGTTATGAACTCACTTATTCAGTAATTTGTTTATATACAGGAATAGTATAATAGTATATTATACACCAAGGTGGTGAAGACTATTATTATCAACCATGCACCAAAATAAGGTGCGAGGTTTATAAATGTCTTCACCACCGTGGTGTATATACATTTTTTTCCACTACTAGCCAAATTTAAGACAAAAATAAAAAATAAAAAAATGTCTTATAAAAATCATGTAGGTATAATTTAATCACACAGCAATAAAATACCATTATTCCTATAGTTCATAATCACCAATATTAAGTGCAACGAATTAACGAAACCAATTATAGGATCACATCCAAAAATTTCACAAAACGTGGTTTATGTTTACTTTGAACAATTACAGCGGTAGTGCGTTCACAACACTTGTGCACAAAGTGAGCGTTCATAAAACATTTAACATATGCTTCACCATAGAGAAAGTAATATATTATTTGTCTATGTGGGTCAAGGTTAGCTACCAGTTTCAACAAACAGAAGATTTTTAAAGTCCTTTGGTGATAATGTTGAAGGTAAAAACATTCCTCGATCCTCGTTTTTCTAAAATTAACGGAAAATAAACACATTTCAATGTCAAATTTTGATAGTGTCGATCTACAAATCGTTCAAACTGATTTATCCCTAGGCGTTTACTCCGTCGTCTGACTGACACTGACACTGTTTTCGCTCCTCACCTCACCCATATATTATGAACGCACTCCTTATGTCATCAGAAATTTTTGATTGAGCGCGAATTTTAAACTAATGACAGCTTTATTGAAATAATTTTATTTTGTTAGGTAATTTCAAGCAGTAAATATGTTAAAGACAATCTCCTGGGTATACAAAATTATGTTGCACTAGTTTTTGTTAAGTTATTATCCCTGAATTCTCAAAGCATTTGAAATTGTCCATTATTGACCTAGGTTAATAATAGAAAAAATTATTAACCACCAATAGAGAAATTCAACTTCTCAGTTGGCTAGATGACACAATAATTGTCAACTTCACAGCTAGTAGTGGAAAAAATATTATTATGAACTCACTTATTCAGTAATTTGTTTATATACAGGAAATCTGCTTGAATCTAATGAAATAAATGGTTCTGTTGGTAGAGTTTCCTATTATTGATGGACTACTAGTTTTTCAGTGTTTTTCTGAAAGTGAATATAAAACAAATTAGGTACATTAAAATATTAAAGTAGATCCAAAATGTACATTTTCTTTTTCAGTATCGCTCTGTAAAATATTATTTTATTATTAAAGTATGTTTGATTTGTGTTGTGTTGAAATAAATATAATCAAATATTAACGTACCAGAGAAGCACCATTAAAATATTTTATCTAATTTTGACATATGAAGTGACATTTTTCAAAACTGACTTCCGTTAGCAAACGTCACATTTTTCGTAACCACTTACATAATGAAAAATATTATGTAACTTGTGATGAAAAATTAATTTTATTACCGTTTAATAAAAACAAGAGTGAAAAGAAGAAAGTGTAATGTCATATTATAGAAAAATAACAACAACTAGAACTGAAGAGAACTACTAACTATGAGAAAAGCTAGAACAATTTTTTTTTATTTTATGCATTATAAATATTTATGACACAATTCGAACAGTTTGTTAGGTTAACCCCCGCAGAATTAGAAGTTGATGTAATTTCGTGATGCATAACTGATCTTGAACTTTAGGTGCTTGATTGTTGAAAAACACATAAAATAAATAAAATTTTCATTTTGTCAAAATTAGATAAAATCTTGTATGAAACGTTATGAAATGATTTATTGATAGGTAAACTAAATTTTCTTCTTGTCGAAATTAGATAAAATCTTGTATGAAACACGTTATGAAATGCTTTTTTGTGTTACTCGTATCATTTTGCGGGACCTCGCTCGCCCCGCTACGCAGAGCTCGCTCGTCCCGCAAAAATTTCACTCGTAACACAAAATGATGCATTTCATAACTGGTTACATAAATAGCTATTGTATCATCACAACTTCTTGTATTATTGTAGCCCTAAAAAAACCATTTTGTGACCAAATAAAAATATATGATGTCTTCGAACTTATCACAGCTAAATTATTAAGAAATAAAAGTAACCGGTTCAATTTTCTTTATATTTAATTTTTTCAGAATATAATCTGCCTTCTTCATTTTAATAATTGTTATTCACAATAAACAGATTTTTCACTATGAAACATAGTAAACAAAATAAAACTGCACATAAAAAGTCTTTGTATAAAATGTCATAAGTAACAAAAATTCTTCATAAAATTTATAATTAAATGACCTATTTTTAAAAAGGCCTATAAAACATGATATCAATTAATTAGCAAACGAACTGAATTGCAAATGAATCCGCCTTGTGAATATATTTTTGTAGTTACATAGAACTGATTACGATTTAATCTTTGTTTATTACATAATTTCAATGATGGAATACTAAATAATTCCCAGCTGCAAAGTAATATTTCAGTTAAAAATAGTCCCAAATTCAAAAAAGGCATTATATTACATAAAATATTTGAATACAAGTTTAGCTTTATAAAGACTCAATCCGCTTAAGGTCTCCAAAATAAAAAACTTGCAACGACCTCTTAGCTAGGGTTGCCAGGTTTAAATCTGCAGGACCCAAGTTTCATAAAGGAGGAAGGACAGACACAAATAAAAGAAAACATTTTTTTAAAACTAAAACAGTTTTTATTTAGTATAAAAAATGAACAAAAGCTAAGTTTCTAAATGTCATATCATAAAATTTATGACAGATTAAATTAAAATTTGTTTTTATCTGAAGCTCAGCTTTACGTGGTTAACCAAAAGTTTATTGCGCGGTTAACCAAAAGTTTATTGCGGCTGTCGCTTCAGGCTGCATTGCATTAATAAAAAATTCGTTCTGAGTCATTTGACCCGTATATTGAAAACACAAACTGTATTATATTTAAAAAATGATGACATTCGGGGTTAGCTAAAAAGATATTGTTCCATTTCTGGATAACGGATTCCTCGGGTAAAGCGCAAGCTTTGTCAAGAGTATGTTTTAATATACAATATTCTTCATACAAATGATTAATATCACGATTTCCACAATTGAATCAAATTCAAAGGGGCTTTTTTAAAAAAATATTTAATTTTAAAAACAAATGATTTTCTGAAAAATTATATTTTGAATCAAGATATTTGGCAATGTTTTCAAAAAATTCCAAGAAGGATTCTTTTATTTTATTTTGTTCGTATGGAGAAAAAGGTTTTAAGACATTTGTGGCTAGATCACCAAAGAAACTGTCATTAATCCTTTGAGTAATTTTTTCTCTAAGGGATTTTAAAATATTAAAAACTTCAAAGCATAAACGATAAAAATATAACTAAATACTTCAGAACCTCGACTTCTCGTTCGAGTTCCAGGATGATATTCACAGGATACATTGCAAATGCCTCTAGAAATCATTTAACGCCCCCTGTACCCACTTAGAAGCCGTTGAAGTAGATGAAACTATCCTCCCTAAACGATAAAAATATAAATAAATAATTCAGAACCTCGACTTCTCGTTCGAGTTCCAGGATAGTATTCACAGGATATATTGCAAATGCCCCTTGAAACCATTCAACGCCCCCTGTACCCACTTAGAAGCCGCCAGGGTGGATGAAACTACTCCTAAACTATAAAAATATCAATAAATAATTCAAAACCTAGGCTTCTCGTTCGAGTTCCAGGATGATATACACAGGATACATTGCAAATGCCCCTAGAAGTCATTTACCGCCCCCCGTATCGACTTAGAAGCCGTCGGGTGGAAGAAACCACCCCTAAACGATAAAAATATAAATAAATAATTCAGAACCTGGACTTCTCATTCGAATTCCAGGATAATATTCACAGGATACATTTCAAATGCCCCTATAAATAATGTATCGCCACCTGTACTCAATTAGAAGCCGTCGGAGTGGATGAAACTACCACCAAATGATAAAAATATAAATAAATAATTCAGAACCTTGACTTCTCGTTCGAGTTCCAGGATGATATTCACAGGATACATTGCAAATGCCCCTAGAAATCATTTACCGCCCCCCATACCCACTTATAAGCCGTCAGGGTGGATGAAACTACCCCTAAACTATAAAAATATAAATAAATAATTCAGACCCTTGACTTCTCGTTCGAGTTCCAGGATAGTATTCACAGGATATATTGCAAATGCCACTAGAAATCATTCAACGCCCCCTGTACCCACTTAGAAGCCGTCAGGGTGGATGAAACTACTCCTAAACTATAAAAATATCAATAAATAATTCAGAACTTGGACTTCTCATTCGAGTTCCAGGATAATATTCACAGGATACATTTCAAATGCCCCTAGAAATAATGTATCGCCACCTGTACTCAATTAGAAACCGTCGGAGTGGATGAAACTACCACCAAATGATAAAAATATAAATAAATAATTCAGAACCTCGACTTCTCGTTCTAGTTCCAGGATGATATTCACAGGATATATTGCAAATGCCACTAGAAATCATTCAACGCCCCCTGTACCCACTTAGAAGCCGTCAGGGTGGATGAAACTACTCCTAAACTATAAAAATATCAATAAATAATTCAGAACCTAGGCTTCTCGTTCGAGTTCCAGGATGATATACACAGGATACATTGCAAATGCCCCTAGAAGTCATTTACCGCCCCCCGTATCGACTTAGAAGCCGTCGGGTGGAAGAAACCACCCCTAAACGATAAAAATATAAATAAATAATTCAGAACTTGGACTTCTCATTCGAGTTCCAGGATAATATTCACAGGATACATTTCAAATGCCCCTAGAAATCATTTACCGCCCCCCATACCCACTTATAAGCCGTCAGGGTGGATGAAACTACCCCTAAACTATAAAAATATAAATAAATAATTCAGACCCTTGACTTCTCGTTCGAGTTCCAGGATAGTATTCACAGGATATATTGCAAATGCCACTAGAAATCATTCAACGCCCCCTGTACCCACTTAGAAGCCGTCAGGGTGGATGAAACTACTCCTAAACTATAAAAATATCAATAAATAATTCAGAACTTGGACTTCTCATTCGAGTTCCAGGATAATATTCACAGGATACATTTCAAATGCCCCTAGAAATAATGTATCGCCACCTGTACTCAATTAGAAACCGTCGGAGTGGATGAAACTACCACCAAATGATAAAAATATAAATAAATAATTCAGACCCTTGACTTCTCGTTCGAGTTCCAGGATAGTATTCACAGGATATATTGCAAATGCCACTAGAAATCATTCAACGCCCCCTGTACCCACTTAGAAGCCGTCAGGGTGGATGAAACTACTCCTAAACTATAAAAATATCAATAAATAATTCAGAACCTAGGCTTCTCGTTCGAGTTCCAGGATGATATACACAGGATACATTGCAAATGCCCCTAGAAGTCATTTACCGCCCCCCGTATCGACTTAGAAGCCGTCGGGTGGAAGAAACCACCCCTAAACGATAAAAATATAAATAAATAATTCAGAACTTGGACTTCTCATTCGAGTTCCAGGATAATATTCACAGGATACATTTCAAATGCCCCTAGAAATAATGTATCGCCACCTGTACTCAATTAGAAACCGTCGGAGTGGATGAAACTACCACCAAATGATAAAAATATAAATAAATAATTCAGAACCTCGACTTCTCGTTCTAGTTCCAGGATGATATTCACAGGATACATTGCAAATGCCCCTAGAAGTCATTTACCGCCCCCCGTATCGACTTAGAAGCCGTCGGGTGGAAGAAACCACCCCTAAACGATAAAAATATAAATAAATAATTCAGAACTTGGACTTCTCATTCGAGTTCCAGGATAATATTCACAGGATACATTTCAAATGCCCCTAGAAATAATGTATCGCCACCTGTACTCAATTAGAAACCGTCGGAGTGGATGAAACTACCACCAAATGATAAAAATATAAATAAATAATTCAGAACCTCGACTTCTCGTTCTAGTTCCAGGATGATATTCACAGGATACATTGCAAATGCCCCTAGAAATCATTTAACGCCCCCTGTACCCACTTAGAAGCCGTCGGGGTGGATGAAACTACCCCTAAACTATAAAAATATCAATAAATAATTCAGAACCTCGGCTTCTCGTTCGAGTTCCAAGATGATATACACAGGATACATTGTAAAAGCCCCTAGAAGTCATTTACCGCCCCCCGTATCTTCTTAGAAGCCGTCGGGTGGATGAAACCACCCCTAAACGATAAAAATATAAATAAATAATTCAGAACCTGGACTTCTCATTCGAGTTCCAGCATAATATTCACAGGATACTTTTCAAATGCCCCTAGAAATAATGTATCGCCCCCTGTACTCAATTAGAAGCCGTCGGGGTGGATGAAACTACCACCAAATGATAAAAATATAAATAAATAATTCAGATCCTCGACTTCTCGTTCGAGTTCCAGGATGATATTCACAGGATACATTGCACATGCCCCTAGAAATCATTTACCGCCCCCCGTATCGACTAAGAAGCCGTCGGGTGGAAGAAACCACCCCTAAACGATAAAAATATAAATAAATAATTCAGAACCTGGACTTCTCATTCGAATTCCAGGATAATATTCACAGGATACATTGCAAATCCCTCTAGAAATCATTTACCGCCACCCGTACCCTCTTAGAAGCCGTTGAGGTAGATGAAACTACCCCTAAACGATAAAAAAATAAATAAATAATTCAGAACCTCGACTTCTCGTTCGAGTTCCAGGATGCTATTCACAGGATACATTGCAAATGCCCCTGAAATCATTTACCGCCCCCGGTACCCACTTAGAATTACTTTTTTGATGAAATGGAATTTTTTGATATGTGTATTGTTTTTTTGTTAAAGATTTTAACAGAATTTTTAAATATTTATCATGTATTGATGAAACCATTGAAAAAATTGGAAAAATTCGGTTTGGAGTATTATAAAAATACACTGTCTTATGAGTTTCTGCCAGTTTTAGTACGATACACCCAGTTGCATCAAAATAAATGATTACATTGTTTGAATTATGTTTACACTCGTTTCTCAAAACTTGAAGCTGTTCAATTACTATAAATTTTGATATTAAATGGAATGCAGACTTCTTTGATGTATTCCGGATGTTCTTTCTGCATTCAAATTAGGTCGAGAATATCATGTTTATGTCGATCCAAAGAAGACATTGCTCCTGACTTGATTTTTCGAAACGTTGAATCAGACTTTACCTTTTGCAGATTTTTACCTTTTCTAAGAATATATTTTTTATTTTAATAATGCCTCTCCTTATTTAAAATGGTTTTTGGATCAAAAGTTTCGCCATTAACTTTTCAACCCCCCTGACTTATCCTGTATAAAATGATGGATGGCTGTAATTTTTACATGTGCTGAACACGTTTACGTATTTATTTGCAACATCATGAATTATTTTAAAATTCTTGCATTTGAAATTATTTTGTTTGCACTGGCCATAGACAATTATTTTCTGTAATTTTTTTTGGTAGTTCACAGATTTCTCCATGGTCGCTCGACGTGAGTAGACGTACTGCAGAGAGCACCAATAAATTTCAAAATTTGGCGATTTTGGTCGGTTTATATTACTGATTGTTTTTTAAAACTATTCTGCCTGAGATTGTTAAAAAGTGATTAGTTTGACTACAGAATAAACAGTGCATACTTCAGCAGTTACAATAAAAAATTGATAATTTGATATTGCAATTAACGACAGTTAACCTGTTAAAGCACTCCATAAACAACGATGAGTAAGAATACTCGAGGTCTGAGCCAGTTAACTGGCACACAGATGGACGAAGTAGCTTTGGAGCAGATAATCACTAAGGTATGCTGTAAATTCATATCAAAATTAGACGAGAAGCTAGAAAAAATGTTAGATGTAGTTGAATCTAAAATAAATCCATTTTCAAATCAGCTGATAGATTTAAGGGATGCACTAAAATCAAACGAGGCAGAAATAATGCAAATAAATGGAAGAATAGATGAATTAGAATCATTTAGAAAGAAAAATACTTTAAGATTTGGGGTAAAAAAAGAAGAGAATGAGAACATGCTACGTATAATAACGAATATTGTCCAAAATAGAATTCGAGTAAAATGAAGTTTATCAGACTTTAATAACATCTATAGGCTGGGTAAATCAGGATTTCAAGGAAACTGTGATAGTTGAAGTAGTATCATATTTCAAGGACGAAATACTAAAGAAGAGACATTGAAGAAAACCGGGATTTTCGTTAATGAAAACCTAACACATGTAAGATATAAACTTTTGAAAGCCGCAAAGAACAAATATGGAGGCAAAGAGGTATGGAGTAGGGACGGGAAGATATTTGCCTAAGAAAACGGGACAATTGAATGGATCAAAACCGAAGCAGATATCTAACGTGTGTGGACTCCTAAACAATAAACATTTTATCGTGAGATAAAAGTATTCCACAAAAGCACAGCTGGTATTGGATTATCTCGTGAACAGTGACCTTGACCATTCCTGCGCGAAGCGATAGTGAGAAGTCGGCTAACACTCTGTAAGTGAAACCCAAAAATATTGGCTTGGGTCTAGGTACTTCAGTATTGTAATTGAAAGTATAAAACGGGTAGCGCGTTTCAGCTCATTTATTTAACTGCATTTACAGTATAATTGTTACGGACGTAAAAAACAAACAAGCTTTGTTGTCTTTGAAATGTATTACAAAAAAGAATTATATACCTGATGAATAAAAAATCATAACAATGTTGTCATATTACACGTTATAATTTTAATAAAAGATAAATAGTTACTTAGAGAAAGAAAAGAAACAAAGGTTTCAAAATCTGTTTATATGGGGTTTGATAAAAAACATACTAAGAGGCCATAGAGTTTTCGTGACAAATTTAATTAGCACAAAATTTTAATGTGAAAAAACAAAAAGAAAATACATACACAGGATAATTCCAGAATATTGTGAAAATAGCCAAACATGAAAGTTTACATTAATGGTTGGCAACCTAAATCGTTCAGTTCCTCCTCATTCTCAGGGTCGTCTTCATCCGAAAATAAGAAGGAATCAGATTCACTGTCGTCTTCTACTGAAATTACGAAATCTTCCACTTCATCCATTATATATTCTTTCCGCATATATTCTTTTTCGACTTTTTCAACGTGAGCACAAATTCTTTCCCATTGTTCTTTCCCAACTTGGTTAAATTTTTCTTCGGTCATTTTCAACACGTCATCAAGTTTAAACGTCGTATTACATGCAGCGACGTGATTTTTCACCAGTGCCCATATTTTTTCGATAGGATTAAGCTCAGGATGATATGGTGGTAAACGTAGAACTGGAATGTCCCGTTCTGCTAAAATTTTATCGACGGCATATTGTTTGTGAATTGGCTTGTTTAATTGAATTTTTGCATACAGTTCAGCCTTCGTTTCCTTTTCCTCGAAAAAAATGCTTTTTTCCCTTAACCAGTTTTGCATAGATGCTTTCTTCCATGAAAAATTAGGAATTGGTTCGACCAAAACATTATGGTAAGAGGCATTATCTATCACAAGGACAGATTTCTTTGTGACGTTCACCATGAATTTTTCTTTAAGCCACTTGTTGAAATTATTATGATTCATTTCATCATGATAGTCGCCTGTTTTAAGACTCGATTAAATATGGTTAGAGCTCCGGGTACAAAGCCTGATACGCCCCCGGCGTGTAAAATTATTAGTCGTTGTCCTTTGGACACAGGTGACTTTAGACAATTATTTGTTCCATCGTCCCATGCCATTGGTACAGTATGTGAACCATGAATATATGTTTCATCGCAGTATAAAATCTCCCGCCCTTCTTTTTTGTATTTTTTCAATTTTCTTAAATATTCGACTCGTTTGGATTTGATATCAAATTTTTCGACTAAGACCTTTCGGTTGTCTTCGGTTTTTTTCCAACGGAATCCCATTTTTCGCACCAATTTTCGAAATGAATCGATTTTCCCTGTAAAATTAATCCCTTCTTCCTTTTTAACTTCTTCAAACACAACTTTCATCGTTGGTCTTCGTCTGTGAATAGCTGCATATGAATAAAATATTCTCCTAATAATTTCCTCTTCAAACTCATCTACTGATCCTCTTGAGGTGCATGGTTTGATAATATTTTTTCTTGGTGACTTAAACTTTTCACCACTTTTTCTTAAATCAGCTTCTTTAATTATTCTTCTTGCGGTGCTCAGCCCAACACCAGTGGCTAACGCTACTCTTTCTTGTAACCGATTTAGGGGAAGTTTAAGTTTACCTTGTTCCTTTTCCTCTTTCATGAATTTATATACGTTATAAATTATTTCACGACTCTGGCTGTGAACCACTCGTTTAGAATTGCTCATGATTGAAGATTTGTCTGTAAAAAAATTATAATTTTATAGGGCCCAGAGAGATCATATTTTTATCGATAAATACATGTTTGATTGTATGAAAGTTTTATAGTCATGGCAATAAATCGAGAATCAAGAGAGTGAAAAAATCACGAGAGCTTGCTCGAGTGATTTTTTTAATTCTCTTGATTCTATAATTTTTGCCGTGACATTAAAATTTGAATACAATTTGTAATGTATTTCTCGATTACGAAAATTATCTCAAATGTATTTTAGGGAGATAAATACACAAGTACATGAATGCAGACAATTTATTAACTGTACTTCTCGGAGTAACACTCTGTACAATTTTTTCAATATTTTCTAGAGATTCTTTGCTAAATATTGCCATTTTGAAAATACGTTGTATTAGGAAAACTCAAAAATAATCTGACAGTGACATTCACGGCATAGTTGATTAACAGCAAGGCGCATTTTTATCATTTATTGAGAAATTTAGGTAGCTTTTCCATCATTTAAAATGATAGTTAATTGGTTGATTTTAAGAAATTGAAGAAATCTCATTGACTGTTAGGATAGGCGTGTATTAATCGCTGAAAAACTCAAAACAAAATTCAAAAATCCAACTTTTTTGTGAGTAAACCAATACTTTTCTCGCATCATAGATTGGGTTGGGGGGAAAATAAAATAATATTTCATATCGTAAATATGCAACCAAAATAATAATAATAAATAATAATATATACGTACATAACTAAATTTATAAGTCTATAACAATCGTAAACTCCTTTTAACTATTAACTATACTGTCTATATCAAACACTAAGTATTAAAACGCGTTACCCTTAAAATAAACACAGAAAATAATAAGTTCACTAACACCTCGAAGAAACGATCGTTTCAATGCGATGAAGGAAAATAAATGACGATATTTTCAAGTAAAGAGTGTAGGTATCTCGGAGTCGTATAATCGTCGTCTGCGCATGGTGGGGTCACTGTTCATGAGATATTCCAACATCTCTACAAAAGCGTATCGCCATCGCAGCGGAACAATGCCAAAAATGATAATTTATTTTTGTATCATTTTTACTATTGAGGACTATTTGAGTTTTTCAGATGGCATAAACAAAACGTTTTTCGTATAACTCAGCTTTGTTATAAAATTAATTATTACTTGATTAATAAAATTATTTAATATTGCTTACTTGTTTTAGAAATATAAATATAGATTATCAGGAGACTTCTCTGTTCAGTCTAGTTATGTCATATATTTCAATTTATTACCAAAATTGTAGGGGGTTAAATACAAAAGACAGCACAGTTCCACAGAAACAGCTCTGAAGGTACTTATGATGTGTTGGTAACCACTGAGAGAAAATAATGTATTTGACGGTGAATTGGCAAACATTGATCTGTATAATATATTTAGAGCAGATAGGAATTTGGATCTTGCAGGTAAAACAAGAGGTGGTGGTGTATTAATAGAGATTAATAAGAAATACAAGGTACTAAAAATAACACAAAATTGCACCATTTTTGAGGTACTAGTATTGGAGGTGAAACTTAAAAATAATATAAAATGTTCTATTATCGGTGTATATATTCCTCCAGAGTGTACAATTAATGAACACATATTATGTTTTGACTTTATACAAAATTGTTTAAATAATAATTCAGCATTATATTTAGGAGATTTTACCTTGGATCTAGTGATGGCGTCTCAAAATTTTGTAGACACTTGTACAGTAACCAAAGAACAATTTCCTATTGTGCGAGAGGACTCACATCACCCATCATTAGATATAACTGTGCATTTCAAACAAACAAAAACAAACCAGATGCGAACAAAGTGCAGGGAAATAAGTATAATTTTAAAAAGTCAAACTTTCAGTTATTAACCCAATTAATTATAGATATGTCATGGGATTCCGCTATTAAACAAACTGAAGTCAACGCAGTACTGGATAATTTCTACGTCATTGTGAATAATATTTTTGATAATTTAATTCCAAAATATAAAAACTATAACAAATTTCCTATTTGGTTTACTCCCGAAATCAAGAAGCTATTGAAAGTGTACTGTATGATTCTAAAATCTAATAGAGGACTGTAGATTCTAATTTAATTCTAAATGGAACACTTACTAAATATCTGGATGAAACAAAGGAACCCCAACTCCGGGTGTCCTGTCCAAGTTTGCCAATGAAAACTAGGGATTAAGGTACGGATAAATAGGGGAAATGGAGGAAAATGACAAACTCATAGTTTACACAATGTTTCACCTAAATTCACTATTATTTCAGATTGAAAAATGCTTCTATATTGAATTAATCACGATATTTTTCGATGAGGATGGCTTATTCAAGTGCTTTACTCCAACTCACTATCTAAACTACTATTTCTAACTTAACTTTCTCCAATAATACTAATTATCTATATCGAACCAATATTTTAAATTTATATATAAAAGAAGCAAGGTGTGTTGCCTATTACTAAGGAATCAACTAACCGTTCTTAAATATTACAAGACTACGAATAAGAATTTTAATATTGGCGCAAACATTCCCCCCGGGCTGAACTATACTTCAGAACATTGGAAATGATGTTTCTAAAAATTGAACTTAAATTTTTCCTGCCGATAAATTGAAAGTATTCAAACTATAACCTAATCTATTAACAAAAAAATCTATCTATATATACATACATATATATACAAATATATATAAACTACATGATGTAATAATTAATGTATACATTATTGCAATGACAAGGGACAGACCTTAATGACGGGTCTTTTATATGTCCCATGTTTCGTGCGTACATCGACCACTCTAATAATACCATCGCGACCAGGGTAGACTTGATCTAAAATGGCCAAAGTCCAGTGAAGGGGTGGTTTAGTTGGTTGTTCTAAAACAACAACGGTGCCTATTTTTACAGGAAGACTATCGGTATTCGTTGTCGAGTTTGCAAACTAGTGAGGTATTCCAAATGCCATCTTTTCCAAAAATCTTGGACCATTCGATCAATCATTTGAAATCTATCCAATCTAATAATATGTTTATCAGTGAGGTCAGAAGCAGGATTACTAGTTAGGGGAGTAAGGGTCAAAAAATGAGAAGGAGTCAAAGCTACAGGGTCCGCAGGGTCAGAAGAAAGTACACACAACGGGCGTGAATTTCACAATCTTTCAATTTGAACTAGTAAAGTATTGAACTCTTCATAAGTTAATAATTGATTTTGAATTACCTTATATAAATGTGTTTTCACGGAGCGCACATTAGCTTCCCAGATACCCCCATATGTGGAGCACCTGGAGGTATCAATTTCCATTGAATTCCCCGAATAGCTAAATAGTTCAATATGGTATCATTGTATTTCGGAGATACAACGAATTGGTACAATTCGTTCAAAACTGTCTTTGCACCAATGAAATTCGTATCGTTGTCTAAATAAATTTCAGAAGCTGCTCCCCGTCTAGCTATAAACCGTTTAAATGCTTGAAGAAAATTGGGCGTGGACAAATCGGTGAAAAGTTCCAAATGCACAGCTTTGGTTGCCATACAAACAAATAAGCGAATATATGCTTTGACAGGACGAATTCCGCGTTTTCGATATGGGATAAGCTGCACAAGACCAGCGTAGTCGCAGCCAGTGCGCAGGACGGCCTTGGCCTGTTGTACTCTGACACTAGGGATATTTCCCATTATGGGAATTTGATGCTTTGGCCTCAATCTAAAACAAATATTACATTTCTGGATTATAAATCGAACAACACTGCGAGCTGAGAAAATCCAATAACGTAATCTAAGTAAGGAAAGGACTAAGTGTGGACCGGTATGAAGGTTAGTTGTGTGAAAATGATCAATAAGGAGTTCTACTAGATGATCTTTTTTGGGCAATATAGGATGATGCCCATCAAAATTTAAATCGGCTTGGATCAACCTACCTGCAATTCGAATGACGCCGTCCTTCAAGAAAGGGCGTAGATGTCTTAAAGATGCTGGAATAACATCTTTTTCTTGTAGTGCTAATTCAGATCGAAAATGTCGACGTTGAAATACTTTTATTAAGGAAAGTTCAGCAATTTCCAAATCGGATACTGAAATATAAACCGCCATTGGCAACAATTTTACGAATCTAAGGACATAAACAACCGATCTCAAGAGTTTCATCCATTTCGAATGACGCAATATTAGAGAATAGACAGAATTTTCGACATCTGCAGCTATTACTAAAGAAACTATTTTGGATTCTGGTAGATTCTCTTATAAGCAAATTGTCATTTAGTGGAATCTAACTTTAGCCATTCAGGACCACTTTTCCAGGAATTATTAGCAATAAATTGGGAAGGAGTTAAGCCTCTAGACAAACAATCGCTAACATTGTTTTTTCCATTTACATGAAACCACGAATTACAATCAACTAATGATTGAATCTGAGCCACCCTATTCTGCCGCCTTGCATAATTGGGTCCGCCAATGTTAGGGAGAAGTCTTCTCATGACGTCCGCTTTTCTGTTAGCTTTTTCCACACAGTGTTCGACATGTTTGGCAAAGGTTAGTTTAGAGTCAAAGATCACCCCTAGGTATTTCATAGTGACCGATGGCTTGATGATGCTGCCTTCCACAGTTACCTGTAGGTTTGCCCTGTTCCTGGGGCCCCTTAACACCAGCAACTCTGTTTTATGCGTGGCCACCTCTAATCCCACTGCCCTCATTCACTCCAGTATACCTGCGGTGACGCGTTCAGCTTTCCTTATAATAGGGTCTTTATCATTCCCCTCTATTATGACTAATAGGTCATCGGCGTAGCCTACCATGCCCACCCTATCTTCAAGAGGCAGCCTGCGAACTCCCTCATAAAGCACATCCCATAGTTTTGGGACCTTTACTGATCCCTATGGGAGCCCCATTGTGCACTGCCACTTGACAGATCCCGACTCCACCCATTTGTCTCGAAAGTAGTCTTCGATCATCTCCACTAAGTATTCTGAGCACTCAAAACCTCTCAGTCTATCAATGATGTGGTGCCATCTCGCGGTGCTAAAGGCATTTTTGATATCAATGGCTATTGCCAATAGCCATTTACTTCGAGATTTCTTGACCCAGTCAGTCAGACTCAGCATCGCCGTTATTGCAGAACTCTTCTTAACGAAACCGTGCTGGTTCTGAGATATGGCTCCCTTTTCTTCCTGTTCAATATAAGTCGTTCATACAGTTTTCCAAAAGTGTTTAGCAGGCATAGTGGTCGAAAGATGAGGACATACCAATGTCCTTCTCCTTTTTTTAAATGAGCACCAGCCTGGCCTTCTTCCAGCTCTTCGGGAATGTTCTATCATGGAGCAGCGAGTTGAATATACCAAGTCCCTCGTTTCCTTTTTGCGTGCATACAAGTTTTAGCGTTCCCACTGACATCCCGTCCAGACTAGGGGCTTTTCCATTTTTTAATGCTGCAAGAGCATAGTGTAGCTCGTCCATAGTAAAAGGGGGCGCCAGTTCCTTGGGTCGTTCTCCTTTTTTAATTTTCTTTGTACCCCTCGGGAATAAATCTGCAACTATTTCTCTTCTTCGTTGAGCTGTCACCGAAAATGGTGTGCTTTGTATTCTCAGCCGGTTTGATACAATTTTATATGCCTGTCCCCATATGTCCTGGTCTAGATCTTGGATGAGTGTTTTCCACTTTTCCCTCTTGGGCCTGTTAATTGCATTTTTAAGCATTTTCTTGGCCTCTTTCATTGTTGTCTCTATTTGCCGCCTGTCCGGTTCTCTTCCCGCTCTCGTTTATTCTCTCCTTTTTAGATATTCTTTCCTCAACTGGTCAATTTGGACGTTTTACCAGTACGGGTTTCTTTTCCCGTTGCCCGCCTTTTTTCAGGCTTTGCTCGTGGCGTCCACCGCTTGCGTATATACATCCCTTCCATCGTCAATTTATTTTATTAACGAAAATTTTCTCATCGATCATAGGCCTACCGTTGTTAGACTTCCCTGTTTGTTTTTTACCTGTATTTATGTCGTAGTATATGTGGCCGTGATACGTATACGTATTTTCATAAATTACTCGCTAGTTTCGCAGCCTTGTGGCAAAGTCAGCATTTACTAGGGTGACGTCTATGTGCGACCTGGACTAGTTCCCCACAAACGTGGGACTATGATCATTCGGGGTCGTCCAGTCGTACTGTGCCATCAGCTCTTCCACATGTTCCCCCCAACGGTCGTTTATGGGCGATCCCCAGAGATGCGATTTTGCATTTATATCCCCCATAATCACTTTGCCACCTACCCTTGTCGCTGCTTCCTCGAAGACTTCTTCGATTCTCTCGATGAAGGTTGGCATGCTAATGTTTGTTGAAATGTATATTGCATAGATGTGGACTCCGGGTAGTGCGATACACACGTAATTGTTATTTTCGACAATACGCTCTATCTCCACATTTTCCTTTAAAATTTTCACCGCTACGTCGCCTCTGCCATCCATGTACCATCCCCCTTTCGAACATATTTTTTTGTTCTGACACCGTTATGACGTCCGCTTCGCTAGCAGCGGCCGCTGCCCATGCCATGTCATGCGCCGTTGTCGCCCTACCAAGATTTGTTTGCATTATCTTATGCATCTCGAGTTATGCCTTATGTCCTCGAAAAAGCTGTGTACATGAAACAAAGATAATAAAAGTGTATATTCTAAAACTAAATACAAAATATAACAGCACTGTATAATCAAAACAGGGTAGATATGTGTTAACCAGTGGGTATATAAAACAGGGTAGGTAGTAGAATAAAATTGTACGGACAAAACACCGTGTGTAGAATAATAAAATTGTATATATAAAAACGAGATAAAAATAAGAACTGTGTGGACAAAACAATACAAATAGAACAATACGGTTGTATATATAAAACAAGGTGCGTAAGATAATAAAGCTGTATAAACAAACAAGAACGAGTCCGGTGATAAAAATGCGTATAGATTTTCTAATTGTCTGGAACTTTATACATCCGCCCTCCCGTATACCAGTTTCCTGAATTCAGCACATCTCATTGAGTCCATCCTGTGTCCAGGGACATCGCACTTAGAGCACCTAGATTCTCCCTTGCATTCTCGGGCTCTGTGCACTTCTCCTCCGCAGTTTAGGCACTGTTTTGACCTGTCGGCGCCTTCGCATTTCTGCCTGCTATTTCCGTATTCAAGACATTTAAAGCATCTGAGGGGTGTTATCCTCTCTTTTACCCTGCAATTTACCCACCCAACGTTAACACTATCAATTGTTTTAAGGGATTCAGCCCTGTTTAACGGTAACGTGATAGTCCCGATCTGCCCGCCGTAGCGGGTGCTTCGCATATTTTTGATGTAGATTTCGCCTTTGAGGCCCGTGTGTACTTCAAGATCTTCTTTTAGATCTTCCGGTGTGGCCCCAGAATCCATGTTTAAGACATTGAAGCTTGCTTCACTCCTTTTCACCGCTATCGATACCTGTTCCATTTTTTTTCAACTCGGTTTTGAGTGATTTCGCCCAACCTTTGCCCCTGAGTTTGACTAGGATACCACCCCCTTTTGTCTTAGAGATGTTGTTTATTTTTATCCCCAGCATTTGAACATAGACTGAAGCCTTCATTTCTCTCAGAACATTCGCAAAAGGCTGATCTCCCGTCCTGACTAGGACTTTTTCCCTATCTGCCGCTTTTTCAGCCGGCCCTTGCTGTCTCCTATTTGTAATGTTGTATTCCATCCCCGTTCCTCTACCTATAAACTCCAACATCATTCTGATGTAGCCTTCGTCGACAGATTCAGGTACAACCACGTTGATATGTGATACCTTCGGTGTCCCGACCACTCTCGACTTTTTTCCGAAAACCTATTCGTACTCGTCCTGTCCTGCTTCCACCAGTCCCTTCTGTGCTGTCTCTTTGCCCTTAACCGTTTCTTACTTTCCGTCGTCATTATTCCTATTGTTTGTATTTTTGAGGTCCATGTAAATCCCGAGTAGTTAGGGAAAGAAGGTCCGTCACCGCAGAGCCCCGCTTGCGGCAGTAACGCTAGATCCCTCGGGAGGTCGCCAGGTATCCCGAGGGCACCGTTTCTGACTGCATTTCGTGCAGCCATTCATCCACGGCCACGGTAGCTAACAACGAGGATTACGGATTCTTTTTTCGAGATTTACTCCTCTAGACCTGTGATGAATGAAGCCAGAATAGTTGGCGTATAAACTCTTATACCTACAGGTATATGTGATAGCAGAATCAGTCAATAGTTAACTGTTAGGCGTTCTCTATTTTTCAACCTGTTTGATTTTACCAACTTTATTTTCACTTTAAAAGCTTATTACTTTACTGTTTTATAATTCTACCATCTACCATACACGACGTGTTGCTTGCTATTGATGTTTCTGGAGACCACTATCGTAGTGGTATAGTTTGCAACAAAGGCTCTGTGCCAGTATTGCCAACGGAGTTCGTCGAAAATTCCCCATTTTTATGTAGAAAAATCACTACAAATCCCTAGATCAAAATTACATTGACCATCCCACTCATGTATAATAATTCCCATTTCTGAGTACAAAAATCGTAGTCTGCTATCACAGACTCGAGCTACGCTCTCGTGATTTTGCCAGAACAGCTCTCGTTAAATTGCCAATGAAAGTAAGTATTCGAAAACAATCACAACAAATATCCGGCTAAATCTGAGCTGATGTGGTATTACGCCCAAACATTTACATTTCGATCTACCTACATACGTCAAAATCAAAATGCAATAATTTAGAAATTATGTTTATTATTACAGATACAAAAACGGTGCAGCAACAATATCTATCGTAACTATAAAAATAAAGTAAATGCCTGATTGTAAGATTCTCATAAAAGGTGGTTAACGAAAATAAAAGTTTCTGAAACTAGAAAAGCATTAAATTTTATAATCAATCCTTTTTTATAAAGGTTTTCCTTTTTCATAAGACAAAACTGATTTTCATTTAGTGAAAAATTTCTACAGCAATTACCATCAGAAAGGCGAATTGAACACACGCCATTTAATGCCTCACTGGATATTTTATTTCGCTATTTTTTTTAACGTCGGTAACGACTGAAAATACTCTCTCGATCTCGGCATTACTGTGGGGAAACGTCATGCAAAAAGTTGCTAAAAAGCAGAGATTTTTAAATTCATATTTATCTTCAAAACTTCGCACCTGCCTCAATGACCACCAAAAATCCTCAATTGCTTTTTCCATGAAACGCTTTTTTCCAATTCATTGTCAAAATAATGTAAAATTCTATTCCATTCTATATCTACCTCCATTTTGTCGAAACCTTCAACTCCATTTAATCTATCATAGACATGTTTGAGTGATTTTAAATGTAAAGGTCTATCTAAGAGTGCAACATCTGGCTTCAAAAAACGCAAACTATCAAAAAAGGTATTATCAAGAGAAAAACGGTTTCGTAACTCAGCAGACGATGTTATCAAAAATTGTAAACATGAATTCCAAATGGGATTCCTTATGTCTGGAGGTAGACCTGATACAAATTCATCACGATCTGTGCCTAGATGTATAGACTCTAAAGGTAAAAAATTAGCAGGATGTTGTAAATTTATTTTAAAGTCAGTTATTAGGTGAGGTTGAATGAAGTGAGACAAAATATCTTTATATAATTTTCGACATTCAAAAGATAATTCATGCACTAAAATTTTTTGCTTTGAAAAAGCGCATTAAATGTATTAAAATAGCGTAAAATGTACTTTAAAATAATAAAATTGCTTTTGTGCAGGTATTATTCAATTCAGAAAAAATCAAATCTACCCTTTTAGAGTTTCCTTCCGTTTTCAAAAGTATCTGCCAATTTTCTACTATTCTTTGCACAGCATACTGCATGCTCAACCATCTTGCACCAGAAAGTTTTAGCATTTTCAGTTTTATTATTTTGAAATACTCTTGCATTAATTTAATTAATTTAAAAATGTCTTTATTTACAATATTTTACTTTTCCACCCAACCTATCTAATATGCGAGAAAAGTATTGGTTTACCCAAAAAAAGTTGAGATTTTGAAAATAAATTTTGAGTTATATTTACGTTTTTCATCAAGAACAACACGAAAAAATGGTTTTTAGAAAAAATATCCTTTGTGTATGTCGTCGTCGTCGTCGTCGTTGTCGTCGGCCACTTTTCGTTACAGCCTCCGGAGTGCAACAAATCACAAATTTTATGATTGAATATTGTTCAAGACATCTCACAGATGAAAAATTTGTGGATATTTTAGTTATGAAGTCCTTGATAGTAGGTAGGTTGGCTTGTTCATGTAACCAAGTATTTTTAGGAAGTCTTGGGTAAACAGTTGTGTATTTGATTGCCATACGAAGACACTTGGTCTGTACCACCTGCAGAGTGTTAAAGTTGTGTTTTCTGGCTGTGAAATATGCTGGCGCGGCGTAAGTTAAGGTAGGACGAATGATGTGTTTGTATGTTGTAATTTTGTTTGCTGTTGAGAGATAACTGTTCTTACAAATTAACGGGTACAATTTGCTCATTGCAATTTTGGCTTTTAATACCTGTAGGGCGATATACGCATTGGCATTAGTATTGCCATGCACAGTATAGCCCAGATATTTTAATGTATTACTGGGTGTAATGTATTGCCCATCAATACACAGCTGTATTTGCAATGAGTTTTTTCTTGCTCTCCTCCTGCGTAACAAGTACTCTGTTTTGGAGGTGTTAATTGTAAGTTTGTTATCTCTCATGTATGGTAGAATGCAAGTGTTGATGTGAGTTTTAACGTTGTGTAGTGCTGTCTCGGACGTTAATGCTGATGATACGAAACAAGTGTCATTCGCATACATGGCAGTAAGGATTTGTTGTGAGGTGGGAAGATTATGGGTAAAAAGTGAATACAACAAAAGTGATAAAACTGATCCTTGAGGAAATCCTGCCTTTTGTATATCTGGAGTGACCATTACTGCCTTGTTTTTAGCAAAGAAGCCTTCCCTCGAATTATTTGTGCTACTGTACTATGTCCACCTCTGAATCCGTATTGCTCAAGGGGTATTATGTTATTTTTATCAACGTAAGTTTCAATTCTGTTAAGTATGATTTTGTCTATCACCTTTGCTATGTTGTTTAACAGGGAAATTGGTCTGTAAATATCCACATAACAGGGTTGTTTGTTGGCTTTGACGATAGGGATGACATTGGCTGTCTTGAGCATATCTGGGTAATTGCCAGTTTTGATTATAAAGTTTGTTATATATGTTAATTGTACAATTGCTTTTTTGGGTAGGTTTTTGAGAAGGATGTTTGGTATCCCATCCTCCCCCGGGCTGTTTTATTTTTAAGAGAGTTTATTGTATTGTATACTTCTTGAGTGGTTGTAAGTTTTTTGTGTGTAGAGTTTGTGTTTTATGTAAATAATTTTGAGCTATGTGTGAAATGTTAGTGTGGTGTAGTGTATTTCTTGTATTGTTTGTGAAATTATTCTGAAAATACTCCCCAAAGGCTCCTGCGATACCGGTTTTGTGTAACTGTTTTGCCATTGAGATTTATTTTTGTGATTTCATCTTTTTTGCCTTTCAGCTTCCTCGTGACTTTCCATAGCGAGTTGTCTCTCGGAGAATGTTTATCAAGAAATGTTTTCCAAGTGTAGTTTCGTTATTCTCGAATTGATCTGTTTATGGTGTCTTGGTAATGTTTTAATAATTGTTTGTCATTATCATTTCTGGTGGTTTGCCATCTGCATCGAATTTTGTTTTTATCAATAATTATTTTTGTTATGTAATCTGGAAGGGAATTGTGGTTTTGGGGTTTGGGTTTAATGGTTGTAGTTTTGTTTCTTGCTGTGATGATTATGTCTTGTAAGTTTTGTGTTATGTTTGTTAGCTGATTAGCGTCTTTGACTTTGTCTGTGATTATTAATTGTTCATTTATGTGTTTTCTATATTGTATCCAGTTAGTGGTTGTATAATCATGAATTTTTTGAGGTGAAGGGTGAATCGAGTGTGTTATTTTTAATTCTGAAAGGATGGGGTCGTTATCGAAATTAAGGTCTGAGATAGTTTTTAGTTTAGTTATCGTGTTTATATTGCGGCCTATGGTGATATCTATAGTGCTAGGGGAATAATTATTGAATGGAAAATGTGTGGGATCGTCTGTGCTGTATATGTTACAGTGCGAATTATCGCAGAACATTTTCAGACTTTTTCCATTTGTGTTAGGGTGAGTAGCATAGGAATCTCGTAGTGGGTGCTTACAATTTAAGTCGCCCACTATGAGAACCCTATTGTGTGTTTTTGTTATGTTGAATAAGTCGATTTCATTTAGTTTATTGAAGGGGTGGTTGTATGCCCCAACGAGTTTAAGTTTGTTATCAATTAGTAGTGAGATATGCTCAATCGAAGAATTGTTTGGTTGCAGGTGTTGAAAATTGATGTATTTTTTTATTAAAACTGCGATACCACCTCCGCCGACATCAGCGAGGCGTTTTTGTCTAAGTAGACAATATTCGGGATTTCTAAATTTTACAGATTTATTTGGTTTAAGGAATGTCTCGATTAGAAAGAAGATATTAGGTTTATGAGCGTCGAGAAAATGTTTGATAAGATGGAGTTTGTTTGTTACTCCATGTACATTACAGAAAATTATTTTGAAAAAATTTCGTTTTTGAATTCCTGTTTTTCCACCTACCTGTCTAGATGTCATATTTGTCTATACCTTGAACAAAGTTGTTGTAGGTAGATAACTTTTCAAGTTTAGTAGTCGCTCTCCTCATCTCGTGTAGCAAGTCAGCAACCGCTCTGGTTAATTCGTCTAGATTTACCATTGAGTTTAACTCTTGAAACAGGGTGTTTAAGTTTGTGAATTTTGTAATATCAGCTGTTTGAGGGTTGGCTTCTTGGCTTTGGCTCTTTACGTACTCAGGACAGATCTCCGCATTGGCAGGGTGGTTGTCATTACAATTCGCACATTTCGCAGGTTTTTATCTGTCCTTCGGGCACTCTAGGGTTAAATGGGATGCTGCACATTTAAGTCATCTTGGTGCTCTGCCACAATTCGAAGTTGCGTGCCCCCACAACTGGCAGATGTGGCATTGTATTATAGGTTTTCCCTGTCTTCTGAACTCCCACTGGACTCTGGTTTATTCGATTATCCTAACGTTTTTATTAAGATAATTCAGTGTTACTTTGGAATCAGTAACCACCAGGTATAGGGGTCTACCTTTAGTTGCCATACGAAATATATCTTTTATTGTAAGTTTGTAGACAGATGGAAGCTCTTCGCGTGGTTCTTTTCTTCTCTTCGTGAATAAGTATGAAAAGGTATTTTTTCAGTACGTAATGCAAGTTTCAAATTTTCAAAGCCTGTCACGTATTTTGTAAATATGATAGTGGAGTTCGCTGTGTACTTCATTTCGAAATTATTTTTAATTTCTATTTTGAGCCTTTTCACCATTTCTCGATGGCCTGAGACGTTGCCGTCTATCACGATTGGTGGACATGCAGTGTTTGATTTTTTATTTGTAGTTGTAGCGTCTTTTGATTTTGTTTTTTTGCTTTGGTGTTGCGTTACATCTTCTTCCGATGAGTCTGCATCAGTATTATATTTTTTTCTCTTTTTTTTGTGAGGGAGCAATTGGTTGATTTTCGTCTTCCGATAATTCTAATAAGGAATCGTATTTGTTGTTTGTACTTGTAGGTAGGCGAGTCTTAGCTGTCTGTTTAATTAAAGCATTAAATTTAGTAAATTTTTTTGGTTTTATAAAACCCGGTGGCGTGATGTCAGACACTTCCATTTGACTACTCTGAGGAATTGTAGTGTTAGCATTTAACTCCTCATTTGTTTTTCGGATCATGTCTAAAGTTTTAGCTATTATCTTCTTAGGTTTTCTCATCAGTTTTTCGTATTGGGATGTAAATTTATCGCCTGCATTGTTAGGGGTATATTTTTCAATCTCAACTTCTTGACCCCATGTAAGTCCCGGAGTTGAATATACCTGGGCTTGGATTGTAGTGGAAATTTGCCTGTTAGTTGCGTTTTGATTCTCAGAGTTCGCGTCACTGGATTGTTCACCTTCTGTGTCTTCTTCCATTATTGCGTTATTATTTGAGTTTAAAATTAAATCCGTCCTTTCTGGGGTATTTGTCTGGTTAGTACTGCTTCCTCGACAGTTTGAGATTGATAAATCGAGATTTGAGTCACTTTCTATACACCTTTTTTGGGTGTTTTCTAGACACTCTTTCTGGCTTTCTCCTATACACTTTTCGTCGGTGGTTTCTAGACACTTTTTATTATTTGATTCTATACACTTGTTTTCATGAATAGTATTATTATCATTAATGTCTTCTTTGGTAGTGTTAATACTTGATGATGTGTGATTTTCTACGTTTTCTATACTCTTTTTATTCTTGATAAATGTATTTGTTTTTTCTAGACACTTGTTAAGACTATCGGTGTCTACCAATTCTAGACACTTTTTGTTGAGTTTTATGTTCTGCTGGTTTTGATTGAAATTTGTGTTAATTTGTATTATTTCGGGATTATCTTCTACGTACACTCATTTGAGGTAGTTAGTATTTTTAGATTTTAATTCTAATTTTTTGTCCCTGATTCTTTTCAGTTCTTCTGAATATTTATTGAAGTGTCTATACTATATGAAGTTGGACGTGGTTCGTCCTCAACATTTGATGAAATCAAATTTTGAGGAACTTTCCATTATCTTTTTTTTTTGTTAAGTTATTGAGTTTTTTATGTTTAATTGTTTTTGATTTGAACGTACCTTTTTTAATAGTCTTTTTGGGGGACGTTTTTACTTTAACTGGGTATGTCTTTTATGTATTTGTACTTATGTTTTTATCACTTATTAAACTTTCGGAAGTAAAAATTTCTGGTTTTTGAGAATTTAATTTTTGAATTTTTTCGCGTAATTGGGGGGAGATGAACCCGGGGAGAAATCTATGAGTATTCTCTATAGATCTCTTTCGAACAAACTCTTTCGCTTTATAAATTCAAATAAATTTTTAATACTTGTTATTTTCCAATACGTAAAATTCAATACAAGCACTTTGAATATTAGCAAGGATACTCTTGCATTTCTGCCAGTTCTGCCTTCCATTTAGCAGACATTGAAACTAGCGACACTTCTAATGAACTCTTCTGGAGTTCTTGGCAATTTTGAGCATGCTTTATTTGCCACTAGTGGTGCAGAATGACAAATGCAAGGAATAACAATTAATGCGCGAGTTTCATCTTGTAATCGGGTCATGGAGCTATTATTTTTGCCTAACATAACATTTGCATTATCCAAGGCTAAGCCTATGATATTACTGACCAGAATATTTTTTTGTTCATAGATGTTTTAAATGTATTATATAAATGATCAGAGACGCAGTTTTATAATTAATTCTAATAACCTGGTTACACATTTTCCAGTATTTTTATCTACATATTTGAATAGAACGCATAACAATTTATTAACAGAAATATCCGTAGTCTCATCTATAAGTATACTAAAGTACCTATTGATTCCCGAGTATTTCAGTTGAATCTTGAGATTGTTCTTCAGCTATTACATTTTTTATTATATTTGTCGTTTATGTACGACCCAAATTACAATCCCTTAAAATTGCCTAGAGACTTACGTTGTGGTGTGCTAAAAAATTGGCGAGTTCAACTTCTACCGTGGCAACCTTTTTACAGTGGAATTGTGTTTTTTGAAAAAAAAGGTTGCCACTGATGGAATACTCTGTTTCATGTTCACCCTTTCCGCATGTTTCTTTGTTGCCCTATGTTTTCCCAATTCTTTCCACATTTCAGTTCTACATTGCAGGCCATACAACGACATTTACATTTATTTGTTGTATGCTCTGCCAGCCATCCTGTAAAATGAGGCAATCCCAACCATTCGGTTTTAAATTTTTGTTCATAGATTTTTTGTTTTGATGATTCGTCATGCCCGTTTTTCAATTTTTTTAACGGAGTACTTGGACCAGCCCTTTAATAAAAAATAGTACTCAATAAAATAAATGAATATGGAAATAATATTCCAACTTGAGTAGCATGTTACCTATATAACAAAATAATTAAATATTGTGACTTACTCATTATCTGAATCAGAAACGGGATTCATATTTAATGTCCTTTCCCACCAAATTACAATTTAATCACAGTCAAAATAAGTATCTTTTAAAAGATCAAATCAACTGAACCTAATTTTTCTAACTTTTTACAAAACGCAGATGTACAGTACGCGCAGAACATATAGTGCAGAAATGTAATGGCATATCCCCGTTAAGTAATGTTGCGGAGGTATTAATATTTTGTTTAATTTTACCAATACGACTTACACACTACACTCTATATTGATGCTAGCGCACCAACTAAATAGTGAGCCGTCATTATCGCTTGTAGATACGTGCGTGTTTTGAAAAAACTGCTATCTTAAAATATGCTTATAGTTCAGTGAAAATAATATGTTATTTGAAAATTATATTACTAATTCTTGTTAATATAACGAGATATGAGGTAGCGTTAATTGTCTGGTGTTATGTTTAAGATGTATTTAATAATTATAAAATTATTAAATACATTTTAACGATTGTTAGTTGAAGTTATAATATTAAATTAATATATCCGCTAATAAGCATTTTAAATTATAACATTGACTATATTAAAATCAAAGGATAAGCCGAAATTTTAAATTTCGCGCTATATCTCTTACGTGAACCATACATATATAATATATAGCAAACGATTGAAACGTACAACAATCAACAGTGAACAGTTACCATACAATCATAATGCAATCTGTGCGTGTGAGAAGAGCCCGCTGTCCGGTAATTCCCCGAACTCAGAAATATTAGAATAAGCCTGGACTACACTTAGATGTATGTCACGTTAGCGTTAGGAGACAATTTTAGTTGAGGTACTAACATTGAACCTGAACCCAGGGTATATGTTTAATATGCTTTTATCGTTAGGACTATTAAGTTTTAAATTTTGTGAAAATTCAATTATTTGAACTAAAAACAGGTCGATTAGTTCGAAGCAGTTGAAAATTCCCTATATATAAGGTGAACTTCCCTTTTTTCCCTATTGTATCAAAAATTCCGTAGAACTAGGGAAGAATTCCCTAGGTTGGCATAACTGCCCTGAGCAAGGTTTCTTAAAATATAGATAACATAACAAAAAATTGACGGCACATAACCAAAAGATGAAAAAAACTTTTAAGCTTATTGCCGACGAAAATGTGTTTAGCATGGAAAAAAATTACGCACTACAATCGTATTTTGTGTTCTTTCTAACGATACCTTACTCTGTATGATTTAACTCATGTAAAGTAAAATTAAAGAAAATTAAGTTTAGAAATTGAAGAAAATCAAATAAGGAATTTCACTTTAGATATGTATCTATCATATACAGTGTTGGGAACATTACGAGGGAACATACGTTTTACCGTCAATGTGTTAGAAAGAGACAAAATACATATAAATTCAGTGTATCATTCTTTTTCGCTAACAGAGTATCATAAAGTGGAAAACGTGCCCTTACTGTATTTCTAATGGGGTGTCTGGCAGGCACCGCCTTCGAGAAGACTACCGTCTAGTGAGTTGTAGGTTGTAGGGTCACGGATGATCCTAACCAATGGAAATTAACAAGAATAACATTGTCGACGATTGAAGCAGCATTGCCAAATGGAAATCATTATGTGATGGAAGATTATTTTAAGGGAACAGAAAATAATTTTTACTATAATAAAAAAGTTATTGGCAATTTTAAAACTTTTCTAACTATACTCGATTCTCTAATTTATTAATTTTATACTTTTTCAAATATCTCCGAATATTTTTGATTTGTAAAAATTTTGCTATTCTGAGGTATTTTAAGTTTTAGTATACTGGCACTGGCAACAATGTTATCGGAGTTTTAAATAATTTTTGTAAGGTTTTGCGGAATGTACAATAGAAAGGTTTATCATTGTGCAAGATTATATGTAAATTTTATTTACGTTCCTTGATTATTGTGTACTATTTTATTCAGTTTTTGTTGCCAAACTATTTTCTCTATTGATTATGAATTCTGAATGCAAGGAGTGCAAGAAATCGCTACCTCTCCAATTATAAATCTTAAGACAATTCAAAATTGTGACATTTTCCCATACAGAGATGGGACTTAAAAAATTATAAATAGTGATAAATTGACTGAAAATTTATTAGGAAATCTCTTGCAGCTGACTAAAAAAATGTAAAGGTTCGATTACACCCCAGAAAAAAATATCTACGCCACTTATTGGAACTTTTCTGCAGAGAGCAATTTAATCTACGTATTTTTCCTTTTTTCATAGTTTTTAGACTTCTCATGTTATTTTTTTAGATGACGAAAATAGTCATCATGTTAATATTTTATTACCATTTTTTTCAAAAAATTTATAACAAACTTTGAGATAAGGCCTTTGTTATTTTTTATTAGAAATAAAACAAATGGCTCTTTTGCTCTTTCCTGAACTGTACGTTACCTTCTTACAATATTTTTTACAAACCTTATCTTCTGAGAATTTCATTGCAAACGAGCCGCCAAATGTGCTGGCTACCTACTATCTCTTGCTCTTTTTCAAGTCATTGTTTCACATCCGTCAAGATAAAGTTTGGTTCTCTCCAATAATGTTAACATGAATCAAAATATTTGTTTTGCCAACATCAAATATTATCCTAAAAGGTACCGAGCTAAGTCCGCAAATCATAATTATTCATATTGAGGCAAAAGACCGTTTTTCAATATTAAAAATCGTCCGAGAACAAAAAAATTCATGAAAAACGTTTCGAACAGAAGTTGCTTCTCTTATCATTACCAATAAATTTTAATCAAAGCATTTTTCAATTCAACGCAATGTATCGTAATTTGGGAAGTTATCATACAAACAAATTTCCAGGAAGATGACATATTCCAAAAAAACATATTAACAAAAATAGTTATAAAGTAACTTTCATCCAGTGGCAGCGGTTAAAATAATTTTTCGAAATGTAGAAGGCCATGTCTTTGATTTCTTTTCCTGGTTTGGGGGTATTTTCATCCACCCCGAAAGCTTCTAAGTGGGTACGGGGGGCGGTAAATGATTTCTAGGAGAATTTGAATTGTATCCTATAAATATCATCCTGGAACTCGAACGAGAAGTCGAGGTTCTGAATTATTTATTCATATTTTTATCGTTTAGGAGTAGTTTCATCCACCCCGACGGCTTCTAAGTAAGTACGGGGGGCGGTAAATGATTTCTGGGTTTGTATATTATACAGAATGTGTAGTTAGACATAGAAATATTTAGTATCACAAAAGGTTTACAATAATATACATACATGCTTTCTCATCAACATGTGTACCACACTCTAATTTTCTAGGTTAGGAGAGCGCGAGATATTGTCAAGCAGTGTTGCCTCGAATTATATATTAAAACTTCGAACTTGGGTTTTTAAAAACAATTTCACAACTATATTTAGAACTTTATTATAAAACGGTTGAACAAAGAATGAATTTTTAGATAATACAAAGTTTTTATAATCTTCCTGTTTTACAAAGAGACATCGTTTTATTTTCATGGTGGCAACTCTTTCTTCTTATGTAATTCCTCCCCTCTAAGACAAGAACATAACGGAGTGGTGTTCGAGTTTTGGTTTTTCTGTTGGATTTTCTTCTCTTAGGGTTTCTTCTTTGCTTTGGACTTCTTCCTTTATTTGTTTTCTGCCGCATTGCTGGAGCGAGGTCTTGATTTTCTTCTTGAAGATCCATCCCAATGTTATTAAGATGGCAATAACGGAGGACAAGCCGCCGAAAATTCGTGGGTAGTGGTTATATGTTAAATTTCTCAATGGTATAAGTTGTTTTGACATTTTGCTGATTTTGTCAATTTCTTCTAAATTGATTTTTTCTATTTTGGGTGTCTCTAAGTTTTCCAAGTTTAGCTTTGGGAGAAATAATGGTTTTCCTTCTTGAATTCTGCCGTCGTTGATAAATTTTTTTGTGTTGACTTCTATTTGACATAATTCTGGTATTTTTATTAGTGTAGGATTTTTGACTTCTATACAGGGTGTTCATTTCAGGACTTCCCACTCAAATTTTCTCGAATTGTGTGTATTTAAAAAAAATCCTGGGACATGTCAACAAATATATCGAAGGGGAAAACTTTTTATCATAAAGGCAACGCGCCCCCTTTCACCCCCCGCCAGGGGGAGTTGCCAACTTCAAAATCTTAAATGGGAAGGGGTATCGAGTTATACCTCATTTTAAAGGTCTTTTTAATCTCTACATGTCGGCTTTTGTTTTTTTAATTGATCGATTCGTTATCGAAATATTTAGGAAAATCTGTTTGCTGCTTCGTACCATTAAAATAAAAACTGCAATTGTTTGTTTTGTTATTCCTTTCAACTTTTTTGTATAAAAAAATGCAAAAAAATGTTTTTGATAGAGAAAATAAGACATGATACCTATTGAATTGTTTACCATACTTACCAGTTGTGTGAAAAAGCAATTTATTAAAAATGGTTTACACTTCAGCTGAAAAAGTTGAAATAGTGTTAATTTACGGCGCCGAAAACCAATGTGCTGGACGAACTGCTGCAATATTTAACGAAAGGCACCCAGATAAGAACACCTCTCATAGGTATGTCCTAAATCTAATCACCAAATTGACTCAAACAGGATCTGTTGCAAATTTAAAACATGATCAGCCAAGAGTTTTGAATGAAGCCACTCAAATTGAAGTGATTTTGGTATCAATCCTAATACTTCGTTACGTACCATTTCTGCTGCAACTGGAATTTCCTTAGGCTCTGTATACAAAATTACAAAAATTAATAAATTCCATCCCTATAAAATGAAAGTATGTCAAGAGTTAAGTGAAGACGATTTTGACAGAAGAATTGAGTTTTGTGAACAAATGACTACAATTATTAATAACAATAACGAATTTTAAAAAATATCTGCTTCACTGATGAGTGTACTTTTTATTTAAATGGTTTTGTCAACAAACATAATTGCAGATATTGGAGCAATGAAAATGACCATGTATTTGTCGAAGGGCATACCCAGCATCCCCAAAAAATTAATGTATGGGCCGGTATACTAGGAAATCAAGTAATTGGTCCATTCTTTATAAATGGAAATCAAAATGGTGAGATGTACTTGAATATGTTAGAAAATACGATCAATCCGTTAATTACCGAAGCAATTGAAAATCCACTGGATAGAGATGGCAACAACTTTCTTGACGAAAATGAGTTATATTTTCAGCAAGATGGAGCTCCCCCCCATTATGTGCTTCCGGTCCGTCAATGGTTAAACAATGTATTTCCCGGTAAATGGATAGGACGAAGAGGACCTATAGAGTGGCCAGCTAGGTCCCCAGATGTAGCACCATGTGATTTTTTTCTATGGGGACATTTAAAATCGGTTGTTTACACACCCCCGCCACAAAATATAGAAGACCTTCGACAAAGGATTACTGCAGAATGTCGAGCAATTCGAACAGAAGTGTTTGAAAATGTGCGTCACGAATTTGAACAGCGGTTATACCATTGTTTGGCCTACAATGGGCAACATTTTGAGCAGTGATTAAATTTAAAATCTGTGTACAATATTGTAATTTAGTTTTGATAAAAGGAATGAGAATAAACAGTTGCAGTTTTTATTTTAATGGTACGAAGCAGCAAATAGATTTTCCTAAATATCTCGACAACGAATCGATCAATTTAAAAAAACAAAAATCGACGTGTAGAGATTAAGAAGACCTTTAAAATGAGGTATAACTCGATACCCCTTCCTATTTAAGATTTTTAAGTTGGCAACTCCCCCTGGCGGGGGGTGAAAGGGGGCGCGTTGTCTTTATGATAAAAAGTTGTCCCCTTCGATATATTTGTTGACGTATTCCAGGATTTTTTTTTAAAATACACACATTTCGAGAAAATTAGGGTGGGAAGTCCTGAAATGAACACCCGTATATTGATCTGTGTGGCATTTAGAGAAAACTTTTTCTGTTTGCATTGGTATACTGATTACTTCGTCTTGTGTTATTTGTTCAACGAGAGATTCTTCTAATGTTAACTTTATTTTGTTGCAGCTTTTCACCGTCTGGTTTTCTATGAGCTGTAGAGTGCAGTTGTCTTCAGGGAAATGGTCTTCCATGCAAAAATATGTATCCTCTAGTAGTGGACAGTTTTCTTCTTTTAATTGATGTTCCGAGTTGGTTTGTGCCAAATAGGGATACTTTAGAGGGAATATTTGGTTGTTTTGAATGATAGGAAAGAGGTGATAAAACTTAAAAATTTCAGCTTTGATAATTGGTATATGTATTGCAAAAATTAATTTTTTATTTTCAAATGTGACTTGTGTGCCTAAAAGTTGGTAGTATGTTAATATGTTCCTAAATTTCATAATTTGGTTGTCTGGGTAAATTTTTCTTAGGTATTCTAAAGTGTTTAGTAACTCTTGACTAGAAATAATAGAAGGATGAAATGTGTTGAGTTTTGCAAAAGTTATGGAATCTTCTAAATTGTCTAAAAACGTGATAACATTTTGGCAATCCAGATTTATTTGGGAAATAATTCCTTGAAAGGTAAATACTCATGTGATTCAGTGATTGATTTTTGTACACTCATTTGAAATTTTCCTAGAGAATTTGCAAAATTTTCTTAATTTTTTGATAATATGCGAATTGTTGTGTTGTAATTTTTTATTAGATTGTTTGAAAGTGAACGTTGCAAATTTATTTCCGTAACCATGTTCTGTTGGTTTGTTTCGAGAATTTTTATCGCGGTATCATATCTATTATCGTCGTCAGCGCCAAGTGTACCAAACAACCATTTCTTTAGTTGTTCGACTCCGTTAAAAAAACTTCTTTTATTACGAATATGAATATGAGGTTGTAAGTTATCAAGTTTTGTTCTTGTAATTTTTATGAGAAATTCTGTCCTTAATAACATATCTTGAGATAAGGCATGGTATGAGATTTCATTAGTTGCGTTTTTTGTAACTAAATTATTTTTTATAGTGAAGAAATGTTTCTCAATGTTAAACAATTGCTTAATAATAGGTTCTAAATTTAAATAATGTATAAAGGTATGTTTACTATAAATAAGACGTGCGTCTCCTAATTGTATTGGTAATAAAGGATTATTTATAATCGTCGAGTCTATATATTTTATAGTACAACTCGTGTATAATTATTGGTATTGCCAGAAGTATCAGGAATGTTGTTTTCATCTGTTCCATTTTCCTGAAACAGTTGTTTTTTGTTAGTTTTTGGTTTTCTGGCATTTGCTTTATGATATATATTTTTATCCGTTATTAATTTAATTTTTATTTGAGCTAGTACTTTACGTTTTTCGAATTTTGGAAGTTTTTTATTTCTAGTTTTTGTACGAATGTAAGCTACTTTTTCGTTTTTATAGTCAAGGGGATCTATGCACTCGTCGTTTCTGCTACTAATATTTTTTTCTTTTGTTGTTTTGTTAGTGTCTTTTATATTTTCGTAAAGTCGTTTGGCCGCTTGTTTGTGAGTTTGTACGTAATCTGAAATTATTACATGATCATTAAGGTCAAAAGGTTTGGTCTCGTTTATATGTCCTTTTATTACTTTCAATGGTGTATGGTGTATGGTAACACTATGAATTGAGTTGTTATATCCGAGTATAGCCCGTTTTAATAATCGGTCTGAGGTGATATTTCTATTTGTTCCCTTAAACAACGCACATGTTCGATTAGGGTAGAATGAAATCTTGCGACAGTGAAGTTCTATTCTGTAAAGTTCGCAAAAATTTTCAAGATCTTTATTTTTAAATTCTGTACCCGAATCAGCTGTTATTTTTGTGGGTAGACCGTGGTGGGTAATATAATTAAATAGGCATTCTATTATAGATATTCCGTTTACAGCTGGTAGAGGGTAAGCTTGGCCATATCGAGAAAATTAGTGTTTTAAATTAAACTCACGGTTTCTAGTTAATTCCACAATATAATAAAAGTTATTGAGAATTCTAAAAAATTGACAATTGTTTCTATAAATCAATATCATCGTCAGAATGACCGAAGTTACATTTCATTTGATGCCTACCTGATGTTTAGTACTTATTTTTGGCTAGACCAAGAAGTGACCTAACTTGTGATTGACTTAATATATGGTTATAGAAAAAAGAAGAACATGTGATATTACAAATATTGAAGCTTAGATATTATTAGCCCTATGGTGATATCCTGGATATCATTTTTCCAATTAAGATCAGTATAACTGTGCAATGATATAGAAAACCAGGAAAACTATATCTGCTGATCTTTACAATTATCACTTAAGGAGGCAGTTTATTAGTGAAGAACTTCCTAGATTTAACTGTTCATTGACAACTTCATATTGTGGGTTTCTTAAATGTCTTCTAACTTCCAATTCTTCAAGGAAATCCAGTTCTTGTTTCTTTTCACAAATATGCAGCACTTCTAGTTTTGTGTTAGGTGTCAATGAATGATTGGTGTCAAGTAGATGTTTTGCGTAGTGGGATTTATCTGGTTGTTTTAATCTGTATGCTCGTAAGTGTCCACTGTATCGGATTTCAAAATTCCTAAGGGTCTGACCCAAATAGACAGCATTACATTCTGGACATTTGAGTTTATATATACCTGACTTCTTTAATAGTGGTATTTTTGTTTTTATATTTAACAATTTTGTACTAACGTTACTTTCTGTTTTAAAACAAATTGTTGTATTCGTTGCTGAAGATATTATCTTTGAAATATTATTAGAAATATTTCTTGCATATGTGATGGTTTTATAAGTTTTTATTTCATCAGCTTGTTCAGGAAATATTAGTTGTAATGCCACTTTTTCTTCTTTGTTACTAATTAGCTTATTTATCATATCTAATGGATAACCGTTGGATGTTGCTATTTGTCTAATTGTATTAATCTCTCTATCAAAATTACATTTGTTCATAGGAATTGAAAAAGCTCTATGTATCATTGAATTATATGCCGCTAGTCTGTGTGATATAGGGTGATTGGAATTGAATGGAATTGTCACATCAGTTTGTGTTGGTTTTCGGTATATTGAATAATCAAGTACATTATTAACTCTTTGAATTTTTAAATCAAGAAAATTGATTGAGCTATTTTCTTCAATTTCCAATGTAAATTTAATTTTTGGGTGTAAATTATTCATGTGGTTGAAAAATACATCTAATTGTCGTTCACTACCCATAAAACAAGCTAATATGTCATCTACATATCTATACCAAAATATTTTTCGAAATATATAGATATGTATATGACATAATAGCTTGTTTTATGGTTAGTGAACGACAATTAAATGTATTTTTCAACCACATCAATAATTTACACCCAAAAATCAAATTTACATTAGAAATTGAAGAAAATAGCTCAATCAATTTTCTTGATTTAAAAATTCAAAGAGTTAATAATGTACTTGATTATTCAATATACCGAAAACCAACACAGACTGATGTGACAATTCCATTCAATTCCAATCACCCTATATCACACAGACTAGCGGCATATAATTCAATGATACATAGAGCTTTTTCAATTCCTATGAACAAATATAATTTTGATAGAGAGATTAATACAATTAGACAAATAGCAACATCCAACGGTTATCCATTAGATATGATAAATAAGCTAATAATTAGTAAAAAAGAAGAAAAAGTGGCATTACAACTAATATTTCCTAAACAAGCTGATGAAATAAAAACTTATAAAACCATCACATATGCAAGAAATATTTCTAATAGTATTTCAAAGATAATATCTTCAGCAACGAATACAACAGTTTCTTTTAAAACAGAAAGTAACGTTAGTACAAAATTGTTAAATGTAAAAACAAAAATACCACTATTAAAGAAGTCAGGTATATATAAATTCAAATGTCCAGAATGTAATGCTGTCTATTTGGGTCAGACCCTTAGGAATTTTGAAATCCGATACAGTGAACACTTACGAGCATACAGGTTAAAACAACCAGATAAATCCCACTACGCAAAACATCTACTTGACACCAATCATTCATTGACACCTAACACAAAACTAGAAGTGCTGCTTATTTGTGAAAAGAAACAAGAACTGGATTTCCTTGAAGAATTGGAAATTAGAAGACATTTAAGAAACCCACAATATGAAGTTGTCAATGAACAGTTAAATCTAGGGAATTCTCCACTAATAAACTGTCTTCTTAAGTGATAATTGTAAAGATCAGCAGATATAGTTTTCCTGGTTTTCTATATCATTGCACAGTTATACTGATCTTAATTGGAAAAATGATATCCAGGATATCACCATAGGACTAATAATATCTAAGCTTCAATATTTGTAATATCACATCTTCTTCTTTTTTCTATAAACATATATTAAGTCAATCACAAGTTAGGTCACTTCTTGGTCTAGCCAAAAATAACTACTAAGCATCAGGTAGGCATCAAATGAAATGTAACTTCTGTCATTCTGACGATGATATTGATTTATCGACACAATTGTCAATTTTTTAGAATTTTCAATAACTTTTATTATATTGTGGAATCAACTAGAAACCGTGAGTTTCATTTAAAACACTAATATGAGCAGACTTCACGAACTAAGGGTCGAGACAGTTAATTTCATATCGAGAAAAGGTATCTATTATAGTTAAATAAGTGTTTCCTGAAATTTGAAAACAGTCATTATGAATGTGTTGAAAAGGACGTGAACAAGTTGGTGTAAGATTGAATTTTACTATAGGTGGATATCGATCGTATTTATTTTTCTGACAAATTTCGCAGTTATTTATATAATTTTCGATATCGTCCGACATTTTTGGCCAGTAAAATCGTTTAGTAAGTGCTTCTTTCGTTTCATTTATACCACGGTGGCAAGTTTTTGTTACGTTGTAAAATTCGAGTTTTTCTTTTTGAGCGTCTCTAGTCTGAATATATTCTAATATGGTATCACTTTGAATTATTTTGAAGGCAGAGTTTTTAAAATATGATTGCAAAGTAGTCGTGAAAGTTCTAGGTAGCTCAGGGTGTTGGAAAAAATAGCATATTTTTTGTTTTGGGGCGATATATTCTTTTACGAAATTTATTATATCAATTTGTGAAATTTTTGAAGGTAGTGTAACATATAATCTAGTATTGTCAAAAATTTTTAAAATTCTAGTTTGGGTAGATTCTATATCTCCCATTGTTATGAATATTTGATTTTTGTACGTGTTTAATATTCTTTCAGTAATTGGTATGGAAAAAATAGGATTTTCTGCAGATGTATGTTTAGTTTCAATGTCAGAATCGGAGTCAGTACTCTTGATATTTATCTGGTTCTATTTGTATATCTGAAATAACGTTGATTTTTTTATTTTGGCTTTTAGTCGGTTCTACAATGTCTAGTATATCTCCCAGGTCAGGGCTACTGACTGGAGGTATTTTATCAGGACTTCTTAGGAAATTTTCTATTATTTCATCCGCGTCTCCTGCGTTATTTATTATAGATTCGTTATCGATGGCGTTTAGTTCTACACATGGATTTCTACTTAAACTAAGCTAAATTTGACGAACCTTTTTTATATTTAATTACATAATCAAATTCTTCTAATTTTAGTCTCCACCTTACGAGCATAGAATTTTGGTCTTTTGTGGAGAAAAGCCACTGTAATGGTTTTTGGTCAGAATATATTGTAAACTTCCGGCCGTAAAGATATGGGCGAAAGTATTTGCAACTCCAGACTATTGCGAGAAGTTCTTTCTGAATTGTTGAATAGTTTTTTAACCCAAATGGCATTCGTAAGAATTCATAATGCCCGTTGTCAACTGTTAATACTGTTTTTGATATAGAATTTTCTTCCATTTGAATCTGATGAAAACCGGCCCAAGGGTCTATAGTTGAAAAATTATTTGAACTTCCATGTTTATCGAGGATTGAATTGATATTTGGTATCGGATATCGATCAGGAATTGTTTTTTCGTTCAGTTTACGATAATCGTAACTAATCGATATTTTTGTTGTCCCGATTGATCTTCTTTCTTGCTCACTATCCACACTAGCCTTGTCCATGGTGAAGTTGAGGATCGAATTACGCCTTTATCTAACATTTCATTTATTTGTTTATTTATTTCTTATTTGTGTATGTAGGGGTATCTATATGACTTAGAATGTATAGGGATTTCGTCCGTTGTTTTAATTTCGTGTTTTGTTCGCGCCGTGAAGGATAATTTATCACCTAGTTTGAAAAAAATATCGGAAAATTTTCGACATAGTTTTTTTAATTCAGTTTTTTCCTCCGAATTCATGTGATTGGTTCTAATTAAATCCGATATATCTATTTTTTGTTCTAATTTTTTATCGTATTTATCATTTAAGTTAAGGAAAGAATTAATATTGAATACATCATAACTGGATTTTTCGAATGATTCTACTTGAAAAGGTTCTTTAATATTTATTGAAATAGTTTTATCTGTTTTGTTTTGAATATCTATAAGGGCAAATCCGTTTTCGGCATTAGTCAAAGTTTGAGGTATATACAGTGGTCCTACATTACTTTCATGTATCAATATTTCTCCGTTGAAAATAGAAACAGGTAATTTTTTTAGAATTTTGTGCTCTGCTTCCATCGAGAATGATATATTAAAAATTTCTTTTTGTCTGTGTCTGATAGGGATTTCTGTATTTGATCCTATTAACCCTTCGTTAGGCGCGCGGTAAAATATGACTTAAATAGGCGCGTGGGGGACATATGTCACCCATACTAAAATATCGTGTTATTTAAATTATTAACAAGTATTCAATTTTTTTAAGTAAGAACAAACAACAAAAGAGATTCTGAAAATTTATTAACATAGAAATATATGGCTTACAAAATTATTTATAGTCTTACATGATTAATTTTGGTAACACTTAATACAAATTTCTTTTAAGCGATCTCCGCAAGTCCAATGTCTACATTTGCTGCAATATTTTCTAGTTGATTTGTCTCTTCTCCGTCCACACTCATAGCATCTACCACGTGATCCAGTGGGAACTTCCTGCTGAACAGGTTCCTCTGTGATACCCAGAAGTATGTTCGCTGATCTTCTTAACTCTCGAGGAAGACTTGTAATTTTAGACCTCCGGTTTATCTGAGGCTCAATTAGGGCCCATGCTATGGTTTCAATGAATTTCGACCTTTTGACCATTTTGTCATACTTTTGGTGAAATTTATAGATACATAATGCATCTATTGCTGCCACATTTAAAAAATTATAAAATAATACCATCGGCCACCGTCTTGTGTTACGTGATACATTTTCTTCTTGACAAAGTTGGTCTACAAGGTCTACACCAACTTTTGTCATATTATAATATGTAATTATCTCTGGCTTTCGTTGTTCACCAGTATCACGATCTATATCATTACCAGAGTGCATTGTTGATAGCACCAGAACACTTTTATTCTTTTTGGGACAGTAAGGTACTAGGGTAAAATTTTTTCTAAAACCAAATAGTGACGAATTTACCTCTCTTTTCTTGTCAGGTAAAAATGTAGTTGGTATTTCTCGTTTATTTTTTCGTAACGTACCAACGTAAGTAAGTTTTTTTTCATTAAAAAGTCGATTTGCAAGTGGTATACTAGACAACCAGTTATCGCCAGTAACATTTCTGTTCGAGCCTTCGATTGGTTGGACAAGACGAATAACAATGTCTTCAGCTTTGTTACTAACTTTATAAGGTCCATCCGGCTGATTTCCAACATATGTTTCCAGGCACAGTGTGTAAGCCATTTTGTAGTCAACCAGTGCAAACACCTTTAAGCCATATTTAGCTGGCTTGCTAGGAATATATTGTCTGAAAGGACAATTACCCCTGAACGCCAAAAGTTGCTTGTCTACTGTCACATTCTCTCCAACTGTAAAGTATTTTTGAAAATTATTTACAAACAAGTCTGAAATCTCTCGAATGGGAGCCAATTTATCAGACTCCTTTCGAATAAGACGATCTCTAATGTCATCAAATCGAATACATCGTATTATAAATCTAAATGTCTTCTCACTCATGGTCAAGTAACAAGATTCTAAACCGTTTCCCTTGGAATTATCCCAAAGTTTTTTTATATTTTTCCTTGAACATGTAAGAGATCCTATGAGATAAAGTAATCCAATAAACGCTCTAATTTCTACAGGATCAGTAGTTCTAGCATCTCTGTGCCGATCAAACTTCTCTCGAATCGACTCTATATAAATATTAGTGGAAGTCACAATGATCTGAATTATATGATCGTCTAAGAAGAGACCTATGATATCTTTTTCAGATTTTGTATTTTTTGCTTCGCCTTTTGGACCTGCCATATGTTTTATTAGATTGTGAGCTCTTGTACGAGTATTTTTAGGTGGCACTATTTTACTCCATATAGTTGTTTTATCCTTACCTATATATGCATCATTATTGAGTTCTATTTCAATATCAGAATCCTCGTTCTCTTCTCCGGAATCATACTCCTGTTCGGAATCTGTGCTGTGTTAGTTTTCTGAGACGTGGTCTTCTTCTCCTGAATCGGTTTCACTTTCATTATCTAGCGCAAATTCTTCATCGGAAGACAGATCATTGTACCATTCCATCCATTTTTTTGGATTATTACTTCGTTCAATTCTTGGTTTTTTCGGCTCCATTATATTATTATTGGCTAAAAAAATAATAAACTAATAAAACCGACAAAGCACTTAACTGATATGTTTTATAATATGAAAAAAAAATACTTACCGTCAGAGACAACCAACGAGACGAGTAACTCAATGATGGAATTTTGATCGGTGAAAACTGCTCTGGCGAACTGTAACGAAAGCCATTTGTAGAGGGCGCGCAGTGAAATTGCTTAGCTTCGGCACTATCCGTGTCCTCTTCGGAAATCTTAAACTGTGGCGGAAAAATTCAAATATAACGCCTTTTATTCTAGACCTCCCATTTAAACTTCAGTTGCTTGTTAGCAAAACTCAACAACTCCACAATTGTCAGGAATTGAGTAAGGAGTCGATTCTAGTACCAAAAATAGAAAAACATTGATTGGATACATGTATTCTAACTTATATCCATTCGGTGTTATTCTATTTGCGATACTAGAATAGAGTCCTAACTCAATTTCAGATAAGTTAGACTTGTTATGTTTCGCAGGCAAGCTACTGTTTTATATTTTCAATTACAATGTGTAGAATTATATCCCTTCCTAAGAAATTGCTGCTATTTGCTACATTTATCTTCATTTTTAGGAATGTAATTACTGTTTTTTATTTAAATAAAAAATACTTTTATGGTTATACATAATAAATAATATATAATAAAGACGACAAATTGGAAGGCAACAAAATATTTTATTTAAAAAAATATAATTCAAGTCGTTATTATAATGTACATGCAAACACATCTTCTTCCAGTTTACTGTTTTATGAGTGCTCGAACTTTTGTAATTTTTTAGCATGAGTATGCTGTTTTTGCTCTCTATTTTCACGCATTTTTCTCTTGCACCACCAAGGAATGCCTATTTTCCAAATTCCTCTAATGATAGCATTTTTTATTAGATTTGTATGCTCAATGCAGCTAATCCAACTAAAATTAACATTTAAGTTGAGGTGGTTTTCAATTGCCTGGCTTAAATTAGAACTGGTGCAGTTTTTTTCTAAAAATTCTTCCAACAAAGTGATTGCATAACCAACAGTTACTACTGAATGTTCAGCTGAATATATAAGCTTTTCTGTTACATCCGACCACTCTTTGAAACTAATAAATAAATTGTGGGGTGCATCTGATGAACCCAACAAATTTTTTGAACATGCTGCACAATTAGTTTGTTCTAAAATTTTTTTAATGATGAATCCTCCAACATACGCAACAGAAAGTGTTTGTGTTTGCCCTATATTGACAGCATCTGCAATCTGTTGAGAAACATCCTGGTTCTCTAACCGGTTACCTGTTATTATTTCCATATTATCTTTATCTGCAGTTTCACCTGTAATCAAAAAATTAAATAATCATTTTATCTATTGTTGTTATCTTTTCATCTTTATTATACACAATTCAAACAATTCATACACATGTATATAATTAACACATATAGTCAAAATGTATAGGAGTGCCAATGAATTACCTTCAGCAATTTGCTCCACGTTTAAGAAAGTTTGTAAATTTGAAAGAAGAATGCTTTCGTCTTTTTCACAATTACCTCCCACGCCTAAATGCATCAATCCATTTAAAATTTGGGTCTTTAGACTACCAATAAATTGGGTTGTTGTAGGATTATCATTGCATCCTAACCCTCCTCTAATAGATCCAAATAAATTTTCAAGACAATCTTGGTTTAAATTTCTAGACTTAAGGGACACAAAAAGTTTATCCGACGATAAAAAATTCCATAACTTTTCGATGGATTTTATATTGGTCATCCAAGCAATTTGGGATGGTGGTTTGCTGATCCTTAGAGCTCCTGTTTTTGTCCTTCTCAAGTATTTCCAGGTATTAACCATTTGATAGGCTTTTTTCCAATACATTATATGGCCCGATTCACTTGTAATGACACATTTGAAAGCTTTACCATCAGGTGCAGACTTTGCAGTGCCATTAAAGCTATCAAATAGCTCATCAACTTGATGGACAAAAGCTGCTGTCGCTATGGCGCTTTGATCCAGTTCACCTGAAAATAATTTTTTAGAAGGAAATTAATAGAATTATAATTTTCTAATGTTTTTACCCTTGATATCCATATTACATAAAAATGAAACATAAAGTAAAAGAAAAATTTCACAATAATAAATATTAACAGTTAAAATTTCAAACATCTAAAATTGTCCCATAACATATATTGCATTGCTCTGTTATGAAACAATTGTAGACATTTATAAACTGTTAATTGTTTATATTTTATAGAGTTTTTAACACATTTTGAATCATTTTTTGCATATATTGTAATGTAAACATTGTTAAGGTGGTTTCCTTGGAAATAACGATTATTCATACACTCTTTAAAAATTATTTTTCAACTTTGACACCAGTAGGGAAATCAAATGTGAAATTTCTATAACATATATTTATTACTATTATGGCACAAGTTCACATAGTAAGGGCGGAAGCAGTAAATAGTTTTGAATAAAAATTGATTTTAACTTACCTCTACTGAGTAGTGTATATAAAAAGGATGATACAGTCCTGCTCATTATTTGAGCAGCCAAGTTAACTTTCATTGAAAATTTAATTTTTGGATTCATGTGGTTAGCATTAATTTTATGCATGTGCCTAAAAATTAATGGTGTACTGAAATCAATTTCATAAGCTGACCTAATATCACTAAACCGGGCTTCCATGACTGCATCATTTAGGCTAGAAACTGGAAGTTCCAAATTATGCCTGCGGAATAATGACGTTGTGCATTTTAAAAGGTGTGGTGGATCAAAAATGGTAATTTTTTTTTCCTCCAACCAATATAAATGGAGTTAAAACAGATGATCCCATATTTCGTAATGCCTTCACGTTGGGTGTTCCACAGTCACAAATTGTTGATACAATTTCTAATTTGGCAATTTTTTGGCAGGCTTCAGTTACTTCAATGATTATTTGTTTTAATTGAACTCCTGAAACTGCTTCATGAGAAAAATAAAAAGCAATTGGTTGCTTCCAATTACGATGCAAGCCTTTCAGCATAAACACCAATGCCTTATTCGCTAATTTATTGGTGGAAACAGACCCTTTTTCTTCAAATCCCCTTATTCGGTCAACATGAGAATCATATTCTATGTGCTCCTTTATGTCCATTTCATCGAAGATTAGGGCACAAACTCTATCCTCAATGTTTATGATACTCTCATTAATGTGTTGGAGAATGTGTTGGTTAATGCCTGATTCAAAAGGAATATTCTTCAAAAGATCCATTAATGACTTTTTACATGGCATTGCTACAAACTTCCTTAATAAATTGTAGCATTTAGGACCTTTTTTAAATAAGGCTAATGCTACAATTTTCTCATCTAATGTCCATCGTCTTCCTCGGGGAGATCGTCTGGCACATTTTAATTGCGAAATTAAAAAGTTTGCTGTTGTTGATGGCAAATCTTTAAAAAGCTCTCGAACTACTCTAGAATCATTAACATTTGACAGTTGTCTCATGCTATAGGCTCGTTCTCTGGCAAGTTTCTTTAGTTTTCGAATGTGTGCATCTTTACTCTTGATGGTTTTCATTAGCTTTACTTTTCGAGGAGTAGAGCATACCATTCCTTTAAAAATTGGTTTTTTTATGTTCAAGGGAAGCTTTTCTGTTTGAAATTGCATGCCACATATTTCTTTGCTTGGACCAGGAATAGGCTCCCCTGGTTCAGTAACCACAATATTCTGATTTACTGGTGACAATGGTAAAATAATGTTATAATCCAAAATATCTGTAAAAAAATAAAACTGTTACAATCATGAAATAATGTGAATTTTACAGTCATTGACAACAACATATGGTTTGACTTGTTAAAAAAGTAAGCTTACAACAAAGATTTTTTCAAACATATTTATAAAGTAGATGAATTTACCTTTGAAAGTACTTTAAAATATGGGATTATAATTATAAATATAATAAAATATACATCCTATTTAATACTACTTACTTATCCTTTTCTCCTCATTTATTGTTACATTTTTTTCTTCTCCCATAAATTTAATTGGAAGAGCATTTGATTTTAACTTCCATGACTTCTCTATATAATCGTCTTTGTTGAAATGAGTGCTGCAGATTCTCAAATGTCTCATATTTCCTGGATACTGAATTCCCAGACTATCCTGCCATAACGTGCACCTAAAAAATTTGAACCATTGTTACAAACAGAAGAAGTAAAGAGAACTTTCTCATGTACTACAGTTCAGGTATATGGTTTTTTCAGAACAGGATTTAATCTTTTACATAAGCATTAAACGATTACAAGAACTCCAAATGTTGATTAGATGAAGCCAAACCAATAGTTTCATGATCTGTGAGGTAGTTGCCTTCAACAGGCCTTGCAAAAGTGTTACAATTACACAGATATGGGTTACGACGGTTTGCTTGTGACTGGAGTTTTTCGATGTAATCTACTATAATATATCTGCTATAAAACGTGTCAGGCAGTGTTGTATGACAAAACAGGATACAATAATGTGAAAACACATTTTCGTCAATAGTCTTTTTGCAACGCTCTGGAGATGTAGTATATTTCATAACAGACACAAACATATCAAACACATTTTATGTTCTTTCATATCTATAGGTACTTACTTTTCAGCATTCCTTGGAAAGCAATGCATCTTGGGCACCTCATTTTCATCACAACCACACACTAAACAATACATTGTTTTTTAATATCCTTACTTTTCGATAATCCACCAGTTGAAAAGACAACAACAATATCACAACAAACGTAATACAAGCAAAATACCAGAGAAGTCATTGAACATACAAACCACATAAAAAATTTGGAGGTTAAAGAACATCACAGTCACATGGAAAGAACATACGCTGTTGTCATGTTTAATATCGATTTTTATGAAGGTGTTCAAAATTATAATTCAAAAAATAATTTTTTTTATTTACAAAATTTTTATATAGCGAATAATTTGAAGCGCTACATTTTAACTGTGTGTACGAGTTACGTTTTTACTTTCTACGCAATAAACATAAACATTTAATTTTTACACACAGTTGAATGTTGGATATTGACATTTGTAGGGATAAATAGTGAATTTTGTCAACACTGTTACACTCCATGTCGTGATGGTAGCGCCATCAACCTGTGGCTTTCAATTTATTGAAGCGAAATCGTTTAATTACAAATCTAATGAACAAGAGAAAGACGAAGTATAGATGAAAAGAGAGCTACTCTCCATAAGAGATAATCGTGCAAGAAAAGGATCGATTATTAGTTGACCTGATTGAAGCAATCGCTTCACAACAGAACCATTTTTCCTATTAGCTTAGCAGTCTCGTTAGTTGTCTCTGTTACCGTGTATAAATGGCTAACGTATATATATATATATATATATATATATATATATATATATATATATATATATATATATATATATATATTCAGGCGCGCGGGGGACAACTGTCACCCAATGAGATATTTATTGCTTTGAAATGTACCTGACGCTTGCGATCGTAGTACTGATGATTACAGCTGTATTACCAATGTCTCTGGGAGAGGTATTGAGATGGGTGCGGCACAGATAGAAATAACTGTAGTTTTATCGCATGTTATATAGTGATGGGTGACATATGTCACCCGCGCGCCTAACGAAGGGTTAATTTATTGTTAATTAAATCTATATTAAAAGTCATGTTCTTTAAATCATTTAATCCAATTATACCGTCGAAATACTCATGAAAATCAAATAAGAGAAAAGAGATATTGTAGTTTCGGTTCTGAAATTCTGGAAATGCTCTAAGTGTTGATTGGTATATGATGTCTTGACTACTTAACGCTGTTTTAATTTGTACACTGATTTGACTAACAGAATTTGGATAATTTTTTTCTATAATATTAGGTTTAATAATAGAACGTGAGCTACCGGTATCTACAAGTAATTTTAAATTAGGACTATGAATTTGAATGTTCGGTAAGGTGTTATCTGAAGATATATTAATGTCTACTAAGGATTTTCTTGTTCTAGGCCCGTTTCTATAAAATTTTCATTTTGATTTTCATCATAGTTTACATTTTCAAAATAAGATGTTTGATTTACGTCTAGATCAGGATTATTATCGTCACTATTAAAAGTATCGTAATTTTGGTAAAAATATTGTTCATTTGTGTATGGATCTGATTGATTGTATTCGTTTGTAAATAGTTCTTCAGAAGTAAAATTTGGGTTTTGTCCATTTTGTCTAAATAGATGATTTTGATTATAATTGTTAAGATTTTGCCATCTTTGTCTTTGTGATAACATGGATGGGTTTCTAGAGGTTGTTGACATGGGTGCTGGTTTAGGAAGTTGATTCGTGGATTTTTGATTTGGTCTAAAAACGTTTTGTGGGGGTCCAAATACTTGTCTGTTTGTAGGGTATTGTCTGGGAGGCATTTGTCTAGGTTGAATATTAATAGGTTGGTTAGGGAATTGGTTTGTTATTATCGAATACGTTATTATTCATAAAATGGTTTATTTGGCAAATTCTTTCTGTATTATTAAGGTTAGGATTATTACTAATTGTTTGTGCAATACTACTTCTTAAAAATTGAATTCTGCTACCAAAATTTATCAGTTGTTCGTTCCTAAATGGTCTCATTCTTGTTAGTTCCTGTACTAAACAATCAATATTTCTACGATCCGCAAAACACTGTGTCGTAGCATAACTTGATTTAGTAAAAGAATTTTGTGGGGAGGATTTGTCAACGTCGCTTTGAGTAATTTTTGTCAGATATAAAATAAAACGAGGAAGTCAATTACAGTAATAGTTTTTTTTGTTTCGGGAAAAAGCTGTTTTGGCCTTACGGAGTGCTTACGGTCTAGTAATTCATTTCCACAAGTGTGGTGTTTTCCTCATTTCTCCCTTCCCTTCCCAAAGTCATTTCCAGCACCAAAGAAATCGAGAAAAAACGAACCTCGATGTAAAGATAAGACTTATATAATTCTCACAGAATATTATCGGGATGTTCTAGAAATAAAACTAAAACATTGGTCCTATCAAGCTCGGATTGTTTCAAATATATCAGGAAGTTCATAGTAGTTTGTTCAATTCGGTTAAATTGAATTTTGGAATTTCCGGATACGATTGAGAAACGTGAATTCATTCATTCAATTCGAAAATATAAAATATAAATTTAATTGTCGTTTGTTCATTTAATTTTCGAATGACATTTCTCGGGAGTTTTTTTATATCCTAGTCGGTTTCAGGTTTTTTGTGGTAACAGCTTTTGTTGCTATTCCATACATTCAGGTTTCGGCGGATGCGGCGTTGCCAAATTAACTAAAAGGTAAAGGTTTTAGAAATATTTTTCATAGTGCGAACTTTGAGGAATTGTTTCTCAGATAATATTTATAGTGTAAAAGATTCTTTTGACATACGGAATGGGAGGTACTGCAGCGTAAAGACAACTGAAAACGCTCACGGCAAAAAAGAGTCAATATTTTCAATTTTACAAAATCTTTTAGATTATCCAAGACAATAAAAAATGAAAATGAAAAGTCTAGGTTTTCAGCGTTATATAAGTCGATAGATTCAACGAAAACGGATTTGATCAAGGTTATCGACGAAATCATGGAGGTTAGTTTTGAAGTTGATGCGGCGTTCACGCCAAACTATGCGATTATTCGAACGATTAATGAAATGTGTTGTTACATTCATGTTGCGGCTGCAAAGTTAGAGAGAGAAGAACAGCAAGCGAATACTTCGCAAAACCAAACGGGGACTTCAACTTCACAGGGTAATACTAGTGCATCTACTGCAGCTCAGGGGAATTCGGGTTGTCTGGGAAACATTGGTTTAATGCGAAATCTTCCTTCACTTCCAAAGATTGAACTTCCGGAATTTCCTGGTGATATTAAAGAGTGAAAACCTTTTACTCGATTTTTAAAAGTTTAATTCATGATAATAAATCGCTAACGGATGTTGACAAGGTCAATTATTTGGTAGGTCGTTTGAAGGGCCTTAGCATTGAGTGTTTGCACGGGATTGGCTCCCACGGGAGACAATTATAATATTATTTGGAAATCTCTGGTTGATAAATATCAAGATGAGCGTTCATTAGCGACTAGCTATTTTGACCAGATTCTGAGATTTAAGCATATTCAGGGAGAATCAGCAAAAAATCTCGAACCATTTTTAGAAAAATTTGATTGTGCGGTACAAGCATTGAAAAATCTTAAGTTGAATAATTTGGAATATTTCATTTTGATGCATCAGGCTCTAGCAAAACTGGATTCAGAAACGGTTAAATCTTTTGAAATGTCGGTACGGGGTAAGGAGATACCAACTTATGACGCGGTTATAACATTTGTCAGAGAGCAAGCAAAAGTACTGAATTTGAATCGAAACGTGGTATATGGTAAGGGTAATTACGTTGATACGAGATCGCGCTCAACGAAATCTTCCTGTGTCACGCTAGACAATCGGTCGGATAGTAAGGAGAAGTCAAACACTTGCATATTTTGTCATAAAGGCTGGCATGTTTTGAGTAGATGTCGAAATTTCAAGCGTTTGACTCCATCTAAACGTCCGTGATAACACTTGGTGTTACAACTGCTTGTCTCCCAATCATGGGGTGAGAGTTTGCCCTTCTGATCGGTTTTGTTCAGAATGTACAAAAAAACACCATTCTTTATTGCATTTAGGAAGACCGTTCACTATGGTACAACATGAACAAGGGACTTCCAAGGTTACATCAAGTGAGGGTAATTCTACTGGTGAAGCTTCACATACGAATAATAGTACATCGGAAAATACAAATCATAATTTTTGTGCAACGACAATAAAAAAACGTCATGGTACAGTGTTACTAGCGACGGTGGTAGTTAACGTTCTTAACGGTTCAGGTTACGGTCAAACAGCTAGATTTTTATTGGATAGTGGCAGTCAGGTTCATCTCATCACTCGTAATTGTTCAAAAAAATTGGAGTTGAAAATATCTCGAAGTTCGGTTTCCGTGCAAGGAATTGGGTCAAATTCGGTAAGAGGTATTACAGACCTTATTGTAGCATCTCGGTATGATTCATCGAAGAAATATGTTATGCAGGCTTTGTTAGTAGGTACAATTTCTGATAAACTTCCTAGATTATGAGTCGATCGTAGTTTTTTATGTAATTTCGAAAATCTTCAATTAGCTGATGATAAATTTGATGAACCAATGGGAATATACGGTATCATATGTGCTGAGCTCTTTGCAACAGTGATGGGGAACAAGAGTTATGCGTCTCCAACGGGTTCACCAGTGGCGGTACAGACTGTTTTCGCGTATGTCATAATGGGAAAAGTTCCGAAGTTCAACTCGGCTTCAGATTCGAATGTGTTTTTCACTTTGAAGGAAGAATCATCTTTGAATGAACTTGTGAAAACTTTTTGGGAAATTGAGCAAGTTCCAAAAACCACTTTACCGGAAGCGGAAGATGCAGAATGTGAAAAAATGTATATTAGTACCTTCAGTAGAGATGCAGAAGGAAGATTCACGGTTGCTCTCCCTTTTTGGGTGATTCTAAAGCAGGTGCTTTGATGCGAATGTTTTCTTTAGAAAGAAAATTAATGAAATTTCCGGAATTGCGCTCATGTTACAATGATATCATGAGAGAATCTATTGAACAAGGTCACATGCACTGGGTAAGGGATGAATATTTGGAAGCAGCGGATACGGCGTACTACATCCCTGACCATGCTATTTTTAAACCGGATAGTTCCAGCACTCCGATTCGAACAGTGCTGGATGCCAGTGCATCCTCGGATAGCGACATTTCTTTGAATGATATTCTGTTCGGGGGCCCGAAACTGCAGACGGACATCTTCTATTTGTTGTTGAATTTCAGAGTTTTTCGAATAGCGGTCTCTGCAGACGTTAGGAGAATGTACCACCAGATCAAAATAGCAAATTTTCATTGGCGGTTTCAGAGACTACTTTGGCGTTTCAATCCAGATGAACCAGTTCAAATTTACGAGTTCAATCGGTTGGCATTTGGTGTCAAGACCAGTCCTTATTTGGCTCTGCGGACAATCAAACAGCTAATAAAAGAGGAAGGGTATAAATATCCACTAGCAGCAGAAGTAGTGTCTACGGACTTATATATGGATGATTTAGTTTGTAGTGTCTCTTCGGAGGAGGAAGCATATCGGCTATATTCAGAATCTATAGATATGTTTGCAGAGGGAAGGTTCGATTTGACAAAGTGGTCATCGAGTTCGGTGGAATTGTTGGAGAAAATCCCATCTGGAAAGAGGCTGTCACAATCGGTACTCTTCAAGAGAGAAACTAAAATTTTAGGAATGTTCTGGAATCCAGAAATTGATAGTTTTATGTATCGGTTTCCAGTTCCGGAGTCCAGCTGTACTAAACGTATAATATTGTCTACGGTGGCGCGACGTTATGATCCAGTAGGATTAGTAGCACCGTTCATTTTGTATTTGAAACTGTTGATAAAGGAGCTATGGAAACTGAAAATAGGTTGGGATGATACGGTCCCTTATGAAATTTCCCAGAAGTGGTTAAAACTGAAAGAAGAATGGTCGGCTCTTGAGGAGATTCAGCTTTCACGTTATATGGGAACCGTGAGAACATCTCCAGTAATGATAGTAGCTTTTGCGGATGCCAGCATGGATGGATATGGAGCTGTGGTGTATGTGCGAACAATAACAGATAACGGAGAAATTACTGTTAACTTGTTATGCGCTAAATCGAAGGTTTCCCCCTTCAAGATGGTTACAATTCCTCGACAGGAGTTAGTTACAGCTCTCCTTTTATCTAGGTTGGTTAAGCGCGTTTAAGAAATTTTCAATAATAAAATTTGTATTTCAAAAATAGTCGCGGGTTCGGATTCTATCACAGTTCTTCAGTGGTTGAATTCTGCTCTTGTGAAAGATATATTTGTCGCCAACAGGGTTTCACAAATAAAATAAAATATTTCAAATGCTGAGTGGTGTCATATATCTGGGGTAACGAATCCTGCGGACATTTTATCTAGGGGTGCAACTCCTGTTTAATTGATGGAGAATAACCTATTGGTTTCGGGTCCAAGTTGGATGAAATTGCCGATTACAAATTGGCCTATTAGCGAGGAAAGGTGTGTTGAGGATTTTGGTGAAGATACATATTCCAAAAAATGTCTCGTTTCGTTAGAGGATACGGAAACGCATCCATTGTACGACATGATCAAGAGGTTATCCTCATATATTACTATTCTGCGAATAACCGTAAGGGTGCTTCGTTTTGTGAAGCTCCTTCCGGGGAAAGGTTTTATCACCGCAAGTGAAATGAATAAGGCTGAACTGGTTTTGGTAAGAATCGTACAAGGTAAATATTTTGGATCGGATATCAAACTTTTAAATTCGGGAAAAAAAATATCGAATAGATTGCTCAAGTTAAACCCCTTTCTTGAAAACGGAGTTCTCATGGTAGGTGGTAGGTTAACGAGTGCGCCCATTGCTTTCACGGCTCGTCATCCTATTATAATTCCTGGCATGGATACTTTTACGGAGAAATTAATAGATTTTTATCATAAGATACATCTTCATACCGGTCCATACTTGATGGAAGCCATTTTAAGGCAAAAATATTGGATATTGGGAGGTAGAAATGTCATTCGGCAACGAATTTATGCATGTAATCGGTGTTTCAGATTGAAACTCAAGACGATAAATCCTTTAATGGCGGATTTGCCGACATCAAGATTACAACAGGCTAAAGTTTTTTCTCATACGGGTATTGACTATTTCGGTCCATTCAGTATAACAATGGGTAGACGGAGAGGAGCTCAAGTATATAAAGGGTATGTTTGTTTGTTTATATGTATGAGTGTAAAGGCAGTTCATTTGGAACTTGTTAGTTCATTGTCGACAGATAGTTTTTTACAGTGTTATTTACTCCGATCAGGGTACAAATTTTATAGGTGCGAAAACTGTTCTTCGAGAGGTTAACGAGTTCGTCAATTCTGAGCAGTATAAAGAAGCGTTTCAAACCGAATTAGCTATAAATGGTATTGAGTGGCGGTTCAATACTCCGGCTGCTCCACATATGGGTGAATTATGGGAAAGCCATGTTAAATGTGCAAAAACTCATTTATTTAGAGTAATAGGAATTCAGCCTCTAACTTATGAGGAATTCAACACCTTGTTGATCCAAGTAGAAGCATTGCTAAACTCTCGGCTTCTTTGTAATTTGTCAGCTGACTCTTCAGCACCTGAGGCCTTGACTCCATCCCATTTCTTTACTCTCACTCCATTGAAGAATTTACCTGCAGATAACTTAACAGACATGAATATAAATATATTGGATCGGTTTCAGATGATAGATAGGATGGTACAAGATTATTGGAAGCGTTGGCACTTAGAGTACCTCACTACATTGCAAGTGAGAGAAAAATGGAATACAAAATGTCCTAATATCAAAATCGGGACAACTGTTATTCTGAAAACTGACAATTCTCCGCCGATTCATTGGCCGTTAGGAATTATTACTGATGTTCATCCAGAAAAGGATGGCATTATTCGCAATGTGACGGTAAGGACTAATAAAGGCACCTACTCGAGACCGGTGGTTAAGGTGTGTCCTCTGCCAAATCAGTAAATAAGCTATTTTTTTTCCTAATTTTTTTTTGTATTTTAATTGAATTTACATAATTCATGGAATTATGTTATTTTGGGTATTTATATAAAATGGGTTAGATATTATTGTTACCGATGCTGTATCTCCCATCTATCGATTTATCGTATTTGCAAGTTGGCTGAAAAACAATTTTTCAGGGTGGGGGGTATGTCGTAGCATAACTTGATTTAGTAAAATAATTTTGTGGGGAGGATTTGGCAACGTCGCTTTGAGTAATTTTTGTCAGAAATAAAATAAAATGAGAAAGTCAATTACAGTCGGTACTGATATCTATTTTGCAATTCCTATTGTTCGTTAATAATAGGTTTTTTTTGTTTCGGGAAAAGGCTATTTTGGCCTTACGGAGTGCTTACGGTATAGTAATTCATTTCCACAAGTGTGGTGTTTTCCTCATTTCTCCCTTCCCTTCCCAAAGTCATTTCCAGCACCAAATAAATCGAGAAAAAACGAACTTCGATGTAAAGGTAAGACTTATATATTCCTCACAGAATATTATCGGGATGTTCTAGAAATAAAACTAAAACACACTGTATAAGGGCCTCTTTTAATTTAGGTCAATCTAATAACTCAGCACTATTACCTACTAATATGTCAGCTTTATCTATAAGTTTTTCTTGAATTGATTGAAAAATGTGTTTAGATAATTGGAGGGGAACAATATCTTCGATAGCTCTAGAGATGATGTGGTAGAATGGGCCGACTACTTCAATTTACTTTCAACAAGTAGCAGAATCCCTCCAATAGATTTATTGCGGGTGATACAAAGTAAAACGAAGGACCAGCCATAAGGCAAATTAAACTCATTTTTGTTTAGATGATTTACTTAATTGATAAAGATAAAGTTACATCGATGCGGACATAAAATATTGTGGAAGTAAAGAATTTCTATAGCACGTGGCAACCTTGTGAGAAATATCGTCGTGTACCAGAAAACACTTCTAGTTAAATGTTTAATTGTCTAAGTAACAATGTCTAGGTGTATTTTTATTTACCTGACCATATCACTGACTCTACACACAAACATATAACACAATAACAAATTAATCAATTAAAATACTATATTACTAACATTTTACATTAGAAACACGAAACCTTTTTGTTAGTTCCGTAACTAGGCATGTCTGTCTTCTTAAAGCTCGGATAGCAGAGAGAGTCAAAATGTCAAAAAGTCGAAGTCGTGAAGTCGCGAAAGCTTTCGAGAACGCACAGGCGCAGAACATTTCTGATTTTCGGGTGGCATAGGCTACAGTCAGAGACGGTATAAGGGGTTGTCGGCGAAGGCTATCATAATGTTTAAGTGATTTAAACATACTGGGGGAGGAGGAAAGAGTGGAAAATGTAACCAGGTTAGGTTCTTAGAGGGAGAACAGCCAATTTAACTATGGGACGGGTATAAACTCCATCACTAGTCTTAATTTTTGCAGTTCGTACTTTGCTATCTTTTCCAGGCAAAAGATCTATCACACGAGCTAAAGGCCAGCTTAGAGGAGGTCGATCTTCAGACAAGACAAGGACTAAGTCGTTAATGGCTAGGTCCTTTTGAACCTTCTGCCACTTAGGTCGGTGCTGTAATTGATGAAGATAGTCTGTAGAACAGTGCTTCCAGAATGTTTGATACATTTTTTCGCATTGCTTCCTTAAAGTCAAGCGATTAGAGGGGGTTTCTACTATATCCTTTTCTGGAAATGAGGTTAAAGAACAACCAATTAGGAAATGTCCGGGAGTCAGGGGTAAAAAATCATTTGGACTATCAGATAAGGGATATAAGGGACGACTATTTAAAACAGCTTCAATCTGAGTTAAAATAGTGGCCGTTTCTTCGTACGTAAAAGTAGCAGACCCTAAAAGTTTTACCATGTGGGATTTCGTGCTTTTTACAGCAACTTCCCATAGACCACCCCAATATGGAGACCTAGCGGGTATCCACGTGATTTCGGTCAAAGAAAAATAGGAACTTATGACGTTGAAAGTCTCATGGGATCGGAAAAAATCAGACAACTCTTTCAGTTTATTTCGAGCGCCAACGAAGTTAGTTCCGTTGTCGCTGTATATCACTTGAGGATTACCCCTACGGCCAATAAACCACTTAAGGGATGCAATAAAGGCGTCAGTAGTGAGGCTGGTAACAATTTCGATGTGTACAGCTTTCGTGACCATACAAACGAAAATCGCTATATATCCTGTCAAGACAGGTGATTTTCTCAATCGTGAAGATAATATAGATATAGGAGCGGCGAAATCGACACCGACCTTTGCAAAAGCTCTAGCCGGAGACAATCTGTCAACCGGAAGAGGGGACATGAGTTGAGAAGAAAACTGAACGTTAAACCGATAACAAGTTACACATTTCGATAAGATGCGTTTGATTAGACGGATGCCATCTAAAGGCCAATATCTCTGCCTTAGGTTACCTAGAACGTTTTGAGGACCACTATGTCCAAGTCTAATATGCTCCTATTAAGTATCGAGAGAGTCAAATTCTCGGGTTTCTTGCATAGCTGCTTGGCTAAAGGATATGAAGGATTTTTATCAGCAATGTCCTTAAGAACTCTGGTAGCGAGGGAGGGGGAACAGTTTTGGCCAAAACTTAGTCTAGAAAGTTCGATTGATTCAAAGGCTGTCGTTGGAGTTTCACGCCAAAGCACATTTTTTAAGTGGCGCTGAGTAGGGTTAATTTCAATCATTCTATACATCATTTGTATATCCACACAAAGCACAAAACGAAAAGAACGGAAACGACAAATAATATCAAATAGGTTATCTTGAACCTGATATCCTTTGAGGGTAATATCATTAAGAGATATTCCCGTTTCGGTGCGAGAAGAGTAATCAAATACTATACGACATTTTGATGAAACTGCTGAATTACGAATTACCGCTCGATGGGGCACAAAATATATTTGATCTCGTTAGATAAATAATCAAACAAAGACAAAGGTACCAATCTGGCATGACCAAGAGAGATATAATCAAATAAAACTTGTTTGTAGGTTTTAAAAAAATCGTTATTGTGGGAGAATTTATTTTCCAAGTGCGTAAAGCGCCTTTTAGCAATAGAAAAAGATTGACCTATTTTTTTATTAGAATTATCTAAGATAGGCATATCAACTTGATATTTACCATTAGGTAAGATTTTAGTAGTTTCTAAGAATCTCCTTTCGGCAAGTTTATCACTAGATAAAGGTTCCTGATCTATCGGAACTTCCTCCATTTCCCAGAATTTTTCGACTAATTTAGTTAAATTGTTCTCCTCAGAGCAAACATCATCATTTACAGCTAGAAACGGGAGTACAAAATTGTTTTGATCGAGGTTCTTAACTTGGTTAGGAACAGGACCCGCGACTACATAACCTAAATGAGTACTAACCAAAGTTGACATATTATCTCCCAGACTAATGGTTTCATTTTTCAAAAGATTAAAATAAAGTTCCGCTCCTACCAGAATCTGAATTTCTCCAGGTTGGTAGAACAGGGGTCTGCTAAATCAATTTTTACATGTGAAGGTAACCTAATTTTATTAGGAGAAATAGAAAATTGTGGGAGTTTGTTAGTTATGTTGTCCATAACAGCGCAAGTTAAGTTGAACGTTTTAAACGGCTCTACCAGTGAACTAAAAACTATATTCATGACATTAGTCGTGTGGTTGCAGTTACCCTTACCGAGACCAGAAATACTTACACCATGAGGTCTAGTAGGTAAGTTTAAATTATCTGCATATGCTTTTTTAATGACACTGATTTGCGATGCAGAATCCAAAAGTAATCTTGCAGGTAGGACTTGACAATTTTTACAATGGACATTCACCAAGGCAGTAGGTAACAAAACAATTTGGTTAGTGAAAGCCGTAACCGATAGTGAAGTTTGCGGAGTACTATTTACATTTGCATCCGTGGTGGACAAATTGCTATTATCATTCGTAGTTGGATTCACAAAAGTATTAGAAACCGCTCGAGTGTTTGAATTTTGATCGAAATGCAATAACGTGTGGTGTGTTTTCCCACAACTTAAACATCTATGTAGCGATTTACAAGCCGAAACCAGATGCTGAGAACTAAGGCAATTTATACAGAGTTTACTAGATTTCGAAAATTTGTTTCGGTCTGAAGAAGACAATGTACCAAATTTATTACATTTTGAAACTGCATTATTTCTCTCATTACAATAAACACAAGTGAATTTATTCACAGAAACAGAGTTAGAAGAATTATTTACATTAAAGGAATTCGAGGGATAATTACCCTTTTGTCCCACACTATTGTGCATACTAACTTTATTTCTATTTTCGGAAGTTTTGAATTCTTTTTTAGACACGGGCTCAAAAACTTTTACGTTTTCCAAAACGGTGAAACGCTTCTTCAAAAAATCAAAAAAGGAAGAGATTGTAGATAAAGTGCCTGGCTCGCGCTCGCTCCCACAAGCCTTACGCGACTGGAAATCTAATTTTTGTTCCAATAAGAAGACAACGAGAGTTTCAAAATTCTCTTCGTCTTTAAGACCCAAATTTTTAACCAAATCAATTGTTTTCTTTGATGAGATATAGAAATCCTTTAGTCCCGTAGCATTGCTCTTGGATAAAGGTTTTTGTTCAACGAATTCCGAGAAAAGTGTATATATTAATTTAGATTTATCTTCATAGTTATTTCGCAGAATTTGCAAAGCGACATCTAGATTAGAATTCGTGACACTAAGACTGTCTATCAATTCTAGCGGTTGGCCTCTCAAAAGGTTTTTTAAATAGTAAAGCTTTTCACTTTTACTTTGTAATTTAGTATTGTTCAACACTAAAGCTGAAAACAAATCGAAAAATGACGCCCATTCTGATTGATTTCCGGTAAATGGTTTTATATTAATTTTAGGAAGAATTACATTTGCGTTTTCAGTTACTTCTACTTGACATTTATTCTTTTTATCGATAGCGGAAGAAAGTAGCTATACATGCTTCGAAACGATCAGCTACATTGTCCTCGGCGGCAGTAGCTTTGGCTATATTCTCCTCAGGAGGAGATAACGAGATTATATCAGACTGAACTACTTGATAAGCTTCATAATGACCAATGAGATTGTTTAATTTAACTTGCAATAAATAGACCTCTACAGAGCTGTCAAGAGACGCCGTGAAAGTTTCGATACGAGATAACTGTATTTTTAGACCCGTGCGTTTATTTTTTAATTGTGCTAAGTTTGCCATTTCGCTAAATTGATAGTCAATCCAAATGTACGACTACGAAAAATGTGAATTTATGAATATAAGTTTCAATGATCAAAACTATGTGAAAAAATATCTCAAAGTACATGAAAATGTGTCAAAATCAGCGGAAAATGGTTATACAATAATACATAAAGACGCGACAAAGATTACCGAAAAATACATAGTATGAAAATAAAACAACAGGTCAGTAAATGAACAAAACGTTAGGAAAAATAGCATTAATATCGAAAGATACCTCAATTTGTATAAAAATAAATTACAGCTTCATTCTAATTTTCGAAACAATTCGAATATTCAGCCATAAATGACAATAAAATCTATCAATTGCAGTAAAAATGAGAACAAATATCAAATTCAATCGAAATTATAGGTACATGTATTATAAACCAAACGTTATTTCTTATTTTTCTAAAAATATTGGCGAGAAATTAAATCCTCAACCGCATTTATTTTTCATTACTCAAGTAAAAAGATAAATTCAATTTTTAAATCGATAGATTAAAATATAACAAATAAATATGTTTCAAGAATCAATGGTAACGCTATGAACACTTCAAATATTTACAAAAAATTCCCGAAATGTTGAATTATTTGCCGGCACAGAACTCTTGTTTTCACAACACTCACTGGAAGCTTTTTTTTGTTAGGCGCCAAGCTCCAAGCAGCCGTCGGCTAGCGATAAGAATAAACAAAGTACATGTATAGGAACGTTGCCAATTCTTCCGTCAAATGCTCGTACCTCAGGATTATCTGCTTCCTAACAATACTTTTCAATATTGCTGTGCTAGTTTCTTGACCAAATTTCGAAACAAATCAAAGGCAAATGTACAGAATCCAACACATAATTTAAAGTTTTAAACTAGAAATTTTCTAGTCTGTCTGTCATTTTGACAGACTGAATTTTATTAGATGATGAGACGATACCAAACTAAATATCCGGCTCTATGGCAAAAAACTGTGGAGGGGAACAATATCTTCGATACCTCTAGAGATGATGTGGTAGAATGGGCTGTGTACGGCCGACTACTTCAATTGTACTTTCAACAAGTAGCAGAATCCCTCCAATAGATTTATTGCGGGTGATACAAAGTACAACGAAGGACCAGCCATAAGGCAAATTAAATTCATTTTTGTTTAGATGATTTACTTAATTCATAAAGATAAAGTTACATCGATGCGGACATAAAGTATTGTGGAAGTAAAGAATTTCTATAGCACGTGGCAACCTTGTAAGAAATATCGTCGTGTACCAGAAAACAATTCTAGTTAAATGTTTAATTGTCTAAGTAACAATGTCTAGGTGTATTTTTATTTACCTGACCGTATCACTGACTCTACACACAAACATATAACACAATAACAAATTAATCAATTAAAATACTATATTACTAACATTTTACATTAGAAACACGAAACCTTTTTGTTAGTTCCGTAGCTAGGCATATCTGTCTTCTTAAAGCTCGAATAGCAGAGAGAGTCAAAATGTCAAAAATTCGAAGTCGGGAAGTCGCGAAAGCTTTCGAGAACGCACAGGCGCAGAACATTTCTGATTTTCGGGTGGCATAGGCTACAGTCAGAGACGGTATAAGGGGTTGTCGGCGAAGGCTATCATAATGTTTAAGTGATTTAAACAATAATTGTGCATAATTAAATTGTCTATAATCATTAATAAGGTCTTCGCATCTTATCAAAAATTTATTTAATGTATTACTATTACCGTCAAACGGTTTAATGTTATCAATTCTAGATTTTAAAAGATCCCAGTTCATGTCTGGCATGTTTCGTCTAATATTTGAATTTCGATTTATTATTGTTAAATTATTTGTAACTTGATTATCTATATTATTTTCGTTATTTATTTCTATATTGATAATTCCGTTAATTATTTCATCTATGTCACTCATTAAATAACTAAAATTAATTAAAAGCTAATGTCTGCGATATACTATTGTTCGATATGAACAGAACTTAACTATATTTGCCAAAATCCTTATAAATAGGGGTTTGAAAAGGTAAAAGAGGAAAAATTGGGTGAATGAATTGAATGAATGGAACGACGAGTACTCAGTGTGTATTTATTATTAAAAATCCAGATAAGCTTTTTCGGCCATTAGGTCATTCTCAGAGCTGTCCTATAAAATTATAATGTTTGTAAAATTTGAAAAAACAATTTAAAAAAGTTGAACTTACGTCTTAAAAAAATCCTATAACAGGTGTCGAAAAACATCCAGCGATTCAAAATGAAGCAATGATGTTAAGTCATTGTTACAATGAAATGATTAAAAACAATAAAAATACCCTTTTAAGAGGGTGTACAAGTACATTTTACATCATGAAAAGATCCATTCAGAAGTGTAAACTAAATGATATCCGATGACGTTAGTAAGCTGGGGCTAATAAGCCAGCGTGCAGACAGTTCTCAAAGAGGGAAAGGCACTTACAGATTGTTCGTCAACTCGATCGCTCTGCTCTCCTGTTCCGTTTATCGTGATTCCCTGCTCTCGTTGCCACTAAGTCCAAAAGTTTTGAGTTCGGTTATACGCACTTAAGGTGTAGAAACTCCAAGGTTCCGAATTTCACTCCCGACACAATGCGAAAATGTTTTTTTTTACTTATTCGAAACCCGCGCGTATCCTACTGACTGCGCCAATTATATATTAAAACTTCGAACTTGGGTTTTTAAAAACAATTTTACAACTATATTTAGAACTTTATTATACAACGGTTGAACAAAGAATGAATTTTTAGATAATACAAAGTTTTTATAATCTTCCTGTTTTACAAAGAGTCATCGTTTTATTTATATGGTGTCAGCTCTTTCTTCTTATGTAATTCGCGGTTACATTGCCAAATTATCCTCGAAAGGAACTCAAATTATCCTCTGTTATCCTCCGAATATTTACAAATATCCTGTTTTTATCCACGCGATTTTTACTGTACATAGATCAAAAATATTATCACATGACTACAATTTCTGATAAAATAATACATAAACGGTTAATCAACACCCCAGAATAGACATCATACAGAAGTGACAAAACCGATTCCGTCCAAATTTTTTATGAGGTCAGTTTATGTTAACAACATTTTTTGTTATTGATACATATTTATTAATTTGCGTTATTATAGGGGTGAACTGTGGTTAAAGGCTTGTTATCGAACTGACTTTCAAGTTTTAAAGTAAATTATTCTCTCAGTGTAGAATATGGCTAAAATTATTTCAGTGTAAAATGTGGGACCGGTTACATACTTCAAACGTGACGTCAAAGATTTGTTACCCATATAACCAATGCTATTCGGCTCTTATTGTCGCTTCTGTGTGATGTCTATTCTGGATCAACACATTGAACAACTCGATTCCTAGATATGAGAATCGAATATGTATTGATAAGGAATGAACAGTGAACTGTAGATTGTAGAATGAATCGTTGTTAATAAAAACAAAAAACCAAAAAGAAATCATATTTATTATTATTAAATGTACATAAATATATTTTATGTAGCGAAAATAAAAGTCTAAGAAAGTAAACTTTCCACATATTCTTTAAAAAAATAAATAAAATAATCTAAGAAAATAAACTTAAAATTAGCAATCTAAAATTTTTGTACGGGTAGTTGAATTTTTCTTCCTTTGCTCATACTTTGAATGGAATTATGTTGTGTTTTATATGAATATGAATGACGTCACATGGGCAAAGGAAGAAACATTCAACTTATATACAATAACATCACAAAGAAATAAACAATATTCTTTGGTATAAAGTATTACAGATATTTTCCTATTTTTGTACTAACATTTTATTTGAGGGTTCAAATTGAACGCAACCTGCACATTCGGTAATTGTTTAGTGTGAAAAATTGAAGTAATTGTGTCTGTATTCAGTCTATTTCTGTAGTCAGTTTTAATTAGTTTTAAATTACTAAAAACTCTCTCCACAGAGGCGTTGCAAATGGGAGATTGAACAAAAAAGACACAACTTTTTTTAATTTTGGAAATAATTTCATGCCTGCACTATTTTGCATTTTGAATTTTTGTTCCCAGTACTCTTCTGATGAAATATATTGCAAGTTAAGCTAATCATGGTCGAGAAGAGCATGCTGCTTCCATTCATTGTGTAACTATTGTAGATCTATATGTTCACTTAAAATGGAAATCTTAAAGAAAACTGACTCCAGTGATTTTAATTTATATTCTTGAGCTCTACCAATTCTAATATTTTAAAAATGGAGTCTGAAAAATCAAACCTTTTTGTTGATTCAAATCAAGAAGTGCTGTTTTGTCACTATGGTCTAGTTCAAATATGCTACGTGCCTTTTTTATATTCTATAGTTTCACAAAATTGCAACACAACTTTTTCAAAAGTGTTTCGCTTTCAGGTTTTAACTTATGCAGTAGTGGTCTTTCCGACTTAAATAGTTTATTAAAATCAGTCAGAATACCTAAGTATGAATTCCAAATATACTAGTGTGTATTTATTTGCAAATGTATTTAACATGTCCTCTGTAGTTTTGGAAGGATCTGAAAATACTTCATGCATCATGTATTCTTTAAGAGGAGTATACTGCCCTAATACCCACACAAGCTTTTAGAGACAACCATCTAGTTATAGAAGCAGATAATATTTTATGTATTGTAACTTAAAACTCTATAAATTTTGAAATTCTCTTATCACTTCTATTAAATATGAACTTAAATTTCTCAACAGATCCTCAACAGACCTCGGCAAAACCAAACAAGCCTTTGAAGCAGATAAATGAATCATGTGGCATGAGCACTTTATGCACACAATATGGGGGAGTTCTTTTTTTAGTAGTGTATAAACCGACTTTTGTTCCCCAAACATAACGTTTGTCGTATCAGAACAAAAGTCTACCAAATTTGTAATTGGAATTTTTTTCTGATATGGTGTTTTTTAAACAATTAAATAAATCATGAGAAGATGCTGAATCTATTTCTTTCATGTCAAAAAAGCGTGTAATTACCTTCTTCTTTACATTGAGTAATAAATCACTGTAAAAGCACACTGTTTCAATGCTCCCACATCAGTTGTCTCATCCATTATTATGGAGAAGAACGAACCATCATTTCTTAAATTGTCACACCATTTTTCCTGAAATGAAGGCCCCAATACATTTATAATAATCTCGGCCGATTTTGTGTGCCTTAGAGCTATTTTTCTTGCTGTCACCGAATCTTCAAAGATATCACCCAGCAAGGGGCACAAGGTGTCCATTAATACAAATGGAATATTATTTGTTGCTAAAGCAGAACACAATTTTAATACTGCTCGTCAAATTTTGTTTTCATTTCTTTTTTGTTCAGTTATTTCTGAAATAGTGCGATTGTTCGATATCTGTCTTAAACTGTTCCTATGTTTTTCACTTTTGCTGTGCTTTAGTAAAGTTGTTTTGTGTGCAGTTATGTTTATATTACAAACTTTACAACGAACCAATTCACTTCCACTTTTGATATCATTATCTTTCGATTTTACTAGCCACCCCTTGCACTCAGGTAATTCTTCCCATAATTTACAGTATTTATTCTTTTTATTTGTACTTGTATCGAACTGGGCATCCCTACACTTTAGCAAAACTAGCGTAGAGGTACAAATAGGATGTCAATCGACAGCTTTTGACGAGCTGAATCGAATGGTGGTAGTTTCAACTTTAGGAAATCATCCGTTCAAAAGTTACGATTTTTAAAAAATAATAATAAAAATACAAAACAGGTATAAAAACACATCTAATACTAATACTTTTTTTGTATTGTTACGATCACAACACGCTAACCTAATCTAACCTAACCTTTTTTTATGGGGTGTTAACGGAATAAAACTCATGTCTACCCAACCATGCGGATGCATTTCGGGTTATGTGGAACTCAAGCAGTTCTTATATGCATTAATTACATGAAACTTACAATCTAAAAAATCTACTATTATATATGCAATTGTACAGCTTTAAATCTTCTAATTTTTGCTTTATTAATTTTATATAAACTATTAATTATTTCAAAATTTGATTTCTATGTTAAATAATTTATTAGTTACCTACCAATAAATTTAGGTTGGCAAAAAATTCCCTATTTTTCCGTTACTTCTGTTTTGTTAAGCTTCATGAATCCAATATTTAATTGACATATAGCTTGGCTGTGTTCCGTATGTCAAATAAATATTAATTGTTTTATACGTTCTTTCCTGGTTATGTCTTTTTATTATTATATGTAAATATTGATAATCTGTTATTGACTCTGATACTAATTTTATTTTATTTCAAATATTCAGTGATGATAAGTTTTAATTCCCAGTGAATTCATATGGCCGTGTTCAGTATGTTTATATATGTTTACATTGACTTGATCTTGGATTATATTCATGAAGGTAAATTTTTTTAAATTATTTAAACAATCCTTTTATTATTTTTATTCACTATCCTTCAATTCATCTGGTCAAATGATTTCCTTAATATTTACTAATACAACATCTCATTTCATTCAATTAGTTTAGATATTTTTTTTAATTTTTCAATAGGTTGTGTCTACTGATACAACATACGTAATGATATACTACCTTTCTATCTGGTGATATCAGTTTAATAAAACTAGTGAATATTGGGAGATTGCAGCACACCAGAAAACGAAAATGTCGTAACATTTTATAAAATAAAATAAATAATTTCATCTTCACACGTTACCATGCTGAACGCCGGCAAGGAACTGATATAGTTTGCCTCCAAAAGGGATGTACAAGAGACAACAAGTGCTGCCAACAGTCAATTCAGTGAGCTGTGAGACAATGCCACCATTTTAGTAATTGATTCTTCTGTAGGGCCAACAATTGGTTAATAAGACGATGTATATTCTCGAAGAGAGGAAGAGAGAGAGAGAGAGAGAGAGTGAGACAGAGAGAGGGGGAACGCTCTCAATTTTTGTAATTTGAGCGTGTTGAGAACGTAACCTCAATATGACAACACTGAGGAAGAAAAGAGAAAGAAAACAGTCCAATAAAGTATTAATATGTAGTAATAATAATATAATAATTAAGTAAATTTCAATAATTATACTACTTGAGTGTATCTACCAACACCAATACACTCAAATTAAACATTTAATATTATTATTTATATAATTTGGATGTATCTACCAACACCAATACATCCAAAATTAGTTTTTTATTATTATTATTAAGTTAATGTAATAAGGGTGGTGCTGTTAGGAGCAGAATGGTTGTTTAACACCACTTGATGAGCAAAATTAGTATCTAAGGACAATAAAAATGAGTAGATCTCACTTAAGTGATCAATATCAGTTTTTTTGTTTATGACATTGTTATTTTGTGAAATGAAAGCCATTTCCAAGAATGATCTTTTCGTTCTATTAGACTAAGTCGCCAACACTTTCACAGCTTCATAATTCATCTGATGATCAAGAGAATTCACATGAAAAGCTAACGCGCACCTCTCTGGGTGTAATCTAGAGTCACTCTTATGTGAAACTATACGGTTAGATAGAGATCTTAAAGTCTGCCCGATATACTGCTTATCACAATCCCTACAAGGAATACTATACACCACGTTAGTAAGTGAGGTCAAAGGACTTTTATCTTTTACTCTAGTGTAAATCGATCTGATTGAAAGAACAGTTTTATTAGCAATTTTGAAATTACCACATGAACGGAGCAATCTGGCAAGTCTCGGAGTTATGTTCTTAATATATGGCAAAGTAGCAAAAACCGGTCGAGAAGGGGACACATCAGTTCCAACATCCATCTGGGCTAAGTTAGGATGGCTATCTTCAAGCAACAAGTCCACAGCATTAGATGTGCTGAATAATATCTTATTCAATAATGATCTTGGATAAGAGTTATCCAAGAAAAGGTTAAGCAAAATATTAAGATTTTTATTATGAAAAACATTATTAGAAATTCTGAGTACTCTCTGCTTCATTTGTTTAACTAAATTCATTTTCATGGAATGTTTATGGTAGGAATGATAATTAAGATATCTACCAGAGCTGCATGGATTCCTGTACCAATCTATAATAATTGTATTGTTGTTTCTTATAAATTTAGTGTCTAAGAAAGATACGGAATTCTCGAAGTCTTCCATTTCGATTGTGAATTGGATATTAGGATCAAAGCTATTAAATGTATCCAGAACTTCGTCTAGGCCTTCTCGAGGAAGTGCCAAAATAATGTCATCGACATATTTTTTTATAAAAAAAAGGAGTAAAAGAAAGAACAGGTATGACTGTATCCAGAACATCGTCCATTACATATGCTGCCAAGATAGGAGAAATTGAAGCACCCATTGGAGTACCAAAGGTTTGTTTCTTTGTAAATTTTGTTATTGAAAGTGAAGTAAGTACTATCAAACAGAAAAACTATTAATTCAAGAAAAGCTTCCTTCGGGATGGAGCAATGGACACTGATACCATCCCAACGCTTATCGATTGCTCTCAAACAAGCATCAAGATAAACATTACTGAACAACGAGACCACATCCAAACTGGCCAGAACATAATTTTCTGGAATTAAAAATTATTAAACTTCTCAGAGACTTCAAAAGAGTCTTTAATAAAATACAAATTATCATAATCATACGCTTTAGTCAGTATTCCTGTACAAAACTGTGCAATATTTTCTGTGGGGGCTCCTATCGAAGCCACTATAGGTCTTACAGAGAGAACTGGTTTGTGAACTTTCGGAAGAGAATAAAATTTTGGAGGGACACCATGGTAGCTCATGAGTTTCTTCTTAACCGTCATATCTATATGATGTTTATTAAATAATGATTTAATTAAGTTGTTACTCTTTCTTTGTATAGAGGAAGTGGGATCACATGAAAGTTCTACATATGAACTATTGTTCAAAACAATATCATTAGACAACTCAATATATTGTTGCCTGTCCATAATGACAGTGACGTTACCCTTATCGGATTGAGTAAGAATCGGATGAGGGTTCGTCTTAAAGAAGGCTTTAGATTTAAGTAAAAGGTTGTGAAAAAAAGATTTATTGTGAGGTTGATGTATGTAATTGGTGATAATGTTGGTGGCTCTAGCTACCGTGATGTTTCTCATTTTCGAGTCTGTGATTGTGGAGGTGAGATAGTCTACACCAGATAAAATTGATTTGATTGAAATATCTTTTAAAATTACTGGTTCAATACTAAACTTGGGACCCAAAGCTAAAAACTGTTAAATATCATCAAGTGGTATTAGAAATATTTCTCAACCAACCCGCTTTAGATTTTAACAATAATTTAAATTGATCACTTTGTAATTTGTTAAGTTTATGTATATTATTATTTTTAATCTTGTGAAACAGTTTATTATAGGTAACCTGTTGTTTACTTGAAAAGTTATGAAAATGAAATTCACTGGATAAAGAGACTATTGTCCTTTTCAAAGTTGACAAATTTGATTCTAATTTACTAATCAATGAATGGTTATTAGAAATTTCAATATTAAGAAGTTTTACCCCTAACCTGTAATCAATCCAGGTTTTCTTGTGAATGTCCTGTTTCATCAGGAGGTCGTCAATCGGTCTAATGGCCGCAGTTATATGATTGGGTAAAGTCCCTGATTTCCTACATTTCAATAAAAAACCCTTCCTGTTGTATTCACGGGCAAGTTTCATTTTGGTTTTAGACCATGCTTTGTATTTTTGAACAGCTGTTTCTCCGTAGTTCAAGTAGATGTTACGATAAAACCCCATGTCTGTAAGTAGAAGAAGGATAGTCTTTGCTGACAAGTTAGGAATAAAACTAGTGAATATTGGGGGATTGCAGCAAAAATTGGAAAAGTTATACTCTTAGCGGAATATGTCCAAGCTTTCGAGGATGTTTGTCCTCATCATCAGGGAGACTAAAATGAAAAACAACAGTTGAATACTGTGGTCAATAAAGAATAATTAGAAATGAAGTTCACAACCACGTGTGTACTTACCTCCGAAGTGAGGTTAGACTCCATAAAGTTGTAAATTCGTAAACTACAGATCGTAAATTGTGAAATGATTTACAGGAGTTGAGTTAACGGAAGAGCAAACCAACCGCATCACACCAGAAAACGAAAATGTCGTAACATTTTATAAAATAAAATAAATAATTTCATCTTCACACGTTACCATGCCGGCAAGGAACTGATATAGTTTGCCTCCAAAAGGGATGTACAAGAGACAACAAGTGCTGCCAACAGTGAATTCAGTGAGCTGTGGGACAATGCCACCATTTTAGTAATGGATTCTGCTGTAGGGCCAACTGACTAAAGCGTATGATTATGATAATTTGTATTTTATTAAAGACTCTTTTGAAGTCTCTGAGAAGTTTAATAATTTGGTAATTCCAGAAAATTATGTTCTGGCCAGTTTGGATGTGGTCTCGTTGTTCAGTAATGTTTATCTTGATGCTTGTTTGAGAGCAATCGATAAGGGTTGGGATCGTATCAGTGTCCATTGCCCCATCCCGAAGGAAGCTTTTCTTGAATTAATAGTTTTTCTGTTTGATAGTACTTACTTCACTTTCAATAACAAAATTTACAAACAAACCTTTGGTACTCCAATGGGTGTTTCAATTTCTCCTATCTTGGCAGCATATGTCATGGACGATGTTCTGGATGCAGCCATACCTGTTCTTTCTTTTACTCCTTTTTTTATGAAAAAATATGTCGATGACATTATTTTGGCACATCCTCGAGAAGGCCTAGACGAAGTTCTGGATACATTTAATAGCTTTGATCCTAATATCCAATTCACAATAGAAATGGAAGACTTCGAGAATTCCGTACCTTTCTTAGACACTAAATTTATAAGAAACAACAATACAATTATTATAGATTAATACAGGAAGCCATGCAGCTCTGGTAGATATCTTAATTATCATTCCTACCATAAACATTCCATGAAAGTGAATTTGGTTAAACAAATGAAGCAGAGAGTACTCAGAATTTCTAATAATGCTTTTCATAATAAAAATCTTAATATTTTGCTTAACCTTTTCTTGGATAACTCTTATCCAAGATCATTATTGAATAAGATATTATTCAGCACATCTAATGCTGTGGACTTGTTGCTTGAAGATAGCCATCCTAACTTAGCCCAGACGGATGTTGGAACTGATGTGTCCCCTTCTCGACCGGTTTTTGCTACTTTGCCATATATTAAGGACATAACTCCGAGACTTGCCAGATTGCTCCCCTCATGTGGTAATTTCAAAATTGCTAATAAAACTGTTCTTTCAATCAGATCGATTTACACTAGAGTGAAAGATAAAAGTCATTTTACCTCACTTACTAACGTGGTGTATAGTACTCCTTGTAGGGATTGTGATAAGCAGTATATCGGGCAGACTTTAAGATCTCTATCTAACCGTATAGTTTCACATAAGAGTGACTAGATTACACCCAGAGAGGTGCGCGTTAGCTTTTCTAGTAAATTCTCTTGATCATCAGATGAATTATGAAGCTGTGAAAGTGTTGGCCACTGAGTCTAATAGAACGAAAAGATGATTCTTGGAAATGGCTTTCATTTCACAAAATAACAATGTCATAAACAAAAAAAACTGATATTGATCACTTAAGTGAGATCTACTCATTTTTATTGTCCTTAGATACTAATTTTGCTCATCAAGTGGTGTTAAACAACCATGTTGCTCCTAACAGCACCACCGTTATTACATTAACTTAATAATAATAATAAAAAACTAATTTTGGATGTATTGGTGTTGGTAGATACATCCAAATTATATAAATAATAATATTAAATACTTAATTTGAGTGTATTGGCGTTGGTAGATACACTCAAGTAGTATAATTATTGAAATTTAGTTAATTATTATATTATTATTACTACATATTAATACTTTTATTGTACTGTTTTCTTTCTCTTTTCTTCCTCAGTGTTAGTCATATTGAGGTTACGTTCTCTACACGCTCAAATTACAAAAATTGAAAGCGTTCCCCCTCTCTCTGTCTCACACTCTTTCTCTCTCTTCCTCTCTTGGAGAATATACATCTTCTTATTAACCAATTGTTGGCCCTACAGCAGAATCCATTATCAAAATGGTGGCATTGTCCCACAGCTCACTGAATTGACTGTTGGCAGCACTTGTTGTCTCTTGTATATCCCTTTTGTAGGCAAACTATATCAGTTCCTTGCCGGCGTTCAGCATGGTAACGTGTGAAGATGAAATTATTTATTTTATTTTATAAAATGTTACCACATTTTCGTTTTCTGGTGTGATGCGGTTGGTTTGCTCTCCCGTTAACTCAACTCCTGTAAATCATTTCACAATTTACGATCTGTAGTTTACGAATTTACAACTTTATGGAGTCTAATCTCACTTCGGAGGTAAGTACACACGTGGTTGTGAACTTCATTTCTAATTATTCTTTATTGACCACAGTATTCAACTGTTGTTTTTCATTTTAGTCTCCCTGATGATTAGGACAAACATCCTCGAAAGCTTGGACATATTCCGCTAAGAGTATAACTTTTCCAATTTTTGCTGCAATCTTCCAATATTCACTAGTTTTATATATATGTATATATATATATATATATATATATATATATATATATATATTGCCCTTAAACACTTCCCTCATTTTACCAAATGCAGCCCAAGAGAGCGTAATTCTTCTTCTTAATTCACATGTTTGATTGTCTCTCGAGATTTTTATCTCATGACCCAGGTATGTATACTTATCCACCAACTCTACCTCCCCGTCACCAATAGCAATATTTCCACTAGGAACCAGATTCGTCATATATTTCGTTTTCGATATATTAATTTTTAATCCAACCCGAGCACATACCTCCTGAAGATCTTCCAGCATTATCTTAATATCCTGTAGGCTGTCTGACATCAAGGCTATATCATCTGCGAAGCGCAGGTCTGTTAGGTTTAATCCATCTATATTCAAGCCTTTTCCGCTCCATTCAAGCATTCCAAAGGCGTATTGCAGAATTGTGGTAAACAGTTTTGGTGACATAGTGTCACCTTGCCTCACTCCTCTACCTATTTTTATGGGGTTGGTGTTTTCGTGCAGTCTTACCATCATGGTAGCATTCGTATATATGTTGTATATTAGCTTAGTGTAACGATAGTCGACACGACATTTTTGTAAGGAGTTTAAAACTGCACTCATCTGAACAGTGTCAAAGGCCTTGTGGAAGTCCACAAAGGCAATGACAAGCGGTCTGTTATACTCTATTGATTTTTCGATCAGGGTTTTGATGCTTTGTAGGTGGTCATTTGTTCCAAAACCTTTGCGGAATCCGGCCTGTTCTATTGGCTGGTAAAAATCGAGTTTGTTTTCCAGTCGTGTAGTGATAATAATCGTGAATAGTTTATAGAGATGACTGAGTAAGCTTATTGGCCTATAATTTTCCAGTTCAGCTGTATCACTTTTCTTGTGAATTAAGATCACGATGGCATTATACCATCTGTCTGGTATGGTGCTATTGAAAAGACAAAGATTGAAGAGTTTTGCTATGTTCTCAAGTAAACAATTACCACCCTCCCTAACTGCGTCGGCAACTACGCAGTCCTCTCCAGGAGCTTTGTTGTTTTTTGTTTTCTTCAGTGCCAGCTTTATTTCGTCCAGAGTGATATCGGGCAATAATTCTGATCCTTGATTAACTATGCCTTTTCTCTTTGTCAATATCTCCGGTTCTGCTTCCAAATTAATTTCATCTTGGCTTTTATATAATAGGCGGTAGAAGTCCTCAACCACTTTTAGAATATCTTCTCGGTTTGTTGTAATATGCCCCAGTTTATCCCTTATCTTTGTCATTTCTTTCTTTCCGCTTTCCAACTTTCTACGTAAGACCCTCATACTTTTATTTTCTTCTATTGTTTGTTCGATCTGCTTTTGGTTGTATGTTCTGATGTCACATCTTATAGCCTTTGAAACTTCCCTGTTTATTTGTCTTAGTTCTTCAGCAGTAGTTAGTTTTCCACTCCTCATGTCTCTTCTTTGTTTCATTTTCCGCATAGTGGTATCACTTAATTTCGATTGTTTCTTGGTTGTTGGGCAGTATTCATTTGGCTCTCTAGTATGGCGGTTGTGATGGCCTCGTTCAGGACATTTATGTTTTCTTCTGTCTCGGTGCCACTTAACTTATTTGTGATGCATTGCTGGAAGCCAGTCATGTCTGATGGACTCTCCCATGTTCTGTTACTGTTGGTCTTTCTGATCAACTTATGTCGTTCCTTATCAACGTCAATCGTTACTTTGGCTCGAACGATCCTATGGTCGCTTCCAGTGGTTATCCTGTTCAATACTGATACGTCTTTAATTATGTATTTTTTATCAGTGATTATAAAATCTATTTCATTTCTAGTTCGTCCGTTCGGGCTTCTCCACGTCCATCTCTTATTTTGTCTCTTAGGAAAGAAGCTATTCATCTGGAATAGGTTGTTTTGTAACAGGAAATCAAGCAATGTGTCGCCCCTATCATTTCTTCCTCCTAGTCCATGGTTCCCCAGTGCAAACTCAGTATCGTTCAGCCTTATTCCCATCTTGGCGTTGAAATCGCCACATCTTCTTCTTCTTCTAGTGCCTATCCGGTCCGGATGTTGGCGATCATTCTGGCTATTATGATTTTATTTGCTGCTGCACGGAATAGTCCTGTAGTAGTTGTTGAAAACCATGTCCTGAGATTTTTGAGCCATGAATTTCTCCGTCGTCCTGGGCCACGTTTACTAGGGATCTTCCCTTGCAAGATATTTTGTAATAGACTGAACCTTTTCTCATTTCGCATTATATGACCGAAATATTCTAGCTTGCGGATCTTTATCGTTTTTATTAATTCGGTGTCTTTCTGCATTTTTCTGCAGACCTCTACGTTGGACACATGGTCTGTCCATGAGATTCTTAATATTCTACGATAGAGCCACATTTCAAAGCTTTCGAGTTTTTTTGTTGTTGCGTCGGTCAAGGTCCATGATTCGACCCCGTACAGTAAGACGGAGAAAACGTAGCAGCGAAGGAGTCTTATTTTGGTAGTTAACGTCAGAGATCGACTTTTAAAAACTGATGCCATTTTGAGAAATACGGCCCTTGCTTTCTCTATTCTACAGCGGATTTCTTGTGAGTGGTCCCATTGGTCATTGAGTGTAGTTCCTAAATATGTGTATTTACCGACCCTCTCAATTTGTAGCTGATTTAGGGTGAGGTGCTCCTGTGGAATCTGACTTTTGCTGATTACCATGTACTTCGTTTTGTTGACATTTATATCGAGACCGTATTCTAGACTAACTGAATACACTCTGTTCATTAGTTGTTGTAATCCATTGAGGTCTCCAGCCATAATCACTGTATCGTCAGCGTATCTGATGTTGTTTAATCTTTTACCATTTAGTAATATTCCTTCATCTACGTCCTCGAGAGCCTCTCTAAATATGTATTCTGAATAAACATTAAATAATAGAGGGGACAATACGCATCCTTGCCTTACACCTCGTGCGATCTTTATGGCATCTGATTTTTCTCCTTCTACGGACACATATGCTGACTGATCCCAATATAGTCTCGATATTATTTCCAAGTCTCTTCCATCGATCCCAACAGTATTTAATATTTCCACTAGTTTGTGATGTTGTACTCGATCAACATCACAAATCGCCACATAGGATAGTATAATGTGTTTTTTGACCACTAAGAGCATCCCTGATGTCATCGTAGAACAGTTCTACTTCTTCGTCAGTGTGACTTGAGGTAGGCGCGTAAGTTTGTATAATTTTTATACAGTATCTGGTGTTGAGTCTGAGGACAAGGCATATTACTCTTGTGGAGATTTTCTTCAGGGACAAAATATTCATTCTGTGTCGTTTGTGTATCAGAAAGCCAGTTCCTCCCACTGAGCTATCGTCATCTCCTACGTAATAGAAACTGTGCCCAGATTTTAAAGTAACAAGCTGTTCACCCCGCCTTCTAACTTCACTAAGACCCACGATATCCCATTTGATATTTTCCAGTTCGTACTCAAGTTCAGTTAATCGTTCTTCCGATAGTAGTGACAGTGTATTGTATGTTGCAATATACATAATTTTTTCCTTTCTGTATCTCTTCTTCTTAAGTTTCTTTGCCAGATGATTGTCCCCCCCAGAATCCATGGGACAGACTGATTTAGCATCAGTGCGAGATTCTGAAGATAATCTTCTACTCGCCTGGGGTATATGAGTTTGTATAACTGGCATTTTCATAAGAGGTATTTTGCCATAGAACACCACGCTGGCTAGGCGTCTTGGTGAGCACATATTTCAGCCGCCCAATCTGGGTCAGACGCTGTTTGCAGCCGCCCACTCTGGGTCAGACGCTGCTAATCACCATATCTGGTTACCCTCACTTGGTTTAGCCTGTGGGTCAACACAGTTTACCAGGGTGTGGCGCTTGGAGCCATCAAGTGAGAGTTGGGTGTCTCGTGGGGACCAGTTGATCCAAACCTCCGCCCGCCTATGACGCTTGGAGTGACCGTCTAGAGCAAAAGGTACTACCCCTCCGACACAACCCCTACAACAGACACTTAAGGGCAATCTCCCAATGTGTCTGAAGCGAAAGGCCTATAATCAGTGCGTTCTACCAGTTATGACCTACGGAGCCGAAACTTTGACTCTGACAGCCACATCCGCTAAGAAGCTTAGAGTAGCCCAACGTAGGATGGAAAGATCGATGCTTGGTGTGTCACTCCGTGACCGCATAAGAAATGAAGACCTAAGGGCGAGAACAGGAGTCACGGATGTTATCTATCAGGTGGCAAAACTCAAATGGAACTGGGCTGGACATGTGGCCCGCATGACAGATGGACGATGGACAAAAAGGCTGCTCGAGTGGAGACCAAGGACTGACAAAAGAAACAAGGGAGGACCTCTCACGCGATGGACGGACGATATCAGAAGAATGACTACAAACTGGATGCAGAGCCCTCAAGACAGAAGACAGTGGGCAGAAATGAGGGAGGCCTATATCCTGCAGTGGATGCGACAGGCTGATTGATGATGATGACTTGTAAGCACGATAGAGGGCGTGTTTTTTGACGGATCGAAACCAAACTCGCTACAAAAATCGGTTAGGCCAAAATCTTGGACTAGTTCATAAATGAGCCAAATCGGCCCAGTAAAAACAAAATGGCTGCCTGTCAAAGTTGAAAAAAAATCGTATTTCCTTTGTTTTTCATTTGACGCAGAAAAGTTACTGAGCTTTTTCATAGACCTTAATACGTTCTACAACTTTTGTTTTAAACATTTTACTCTAAATCGTACATTATAACATTTATTTAAGAAAATTCACAAATATACCAGAATTTTTTTTTGTTTTTGATTTGATGCCAAAATGTTACTTTGGTTTTTTGTACATCTCAAAACATTCTCTTACTTTTGTATCTATTTTATATCTAATTTCTTATTTTGGGTTTTATGCAAAAATGTTACTGAAATAAGCCTGTCCAATTGGTCCAGTGCCATTGGAATTTTTTTTATAAAAATATGTTATATGTTATTTAATATGTATATATTTTAGATTATTCAATGAAGGGATATAACAGACAATTTTTTGTTCCCCATCATAGTAGAAGGGCATATACAGGAGACGATCCCTAAAAGAATTAAAGGTATTTATTATCTGCAATTGAAAAAAAGAGCTTATTAACATACATTTTTTTCTAGATATGCCTTCCAGCTATACATATTACTCTCCAGTAGGAAAAGTTGAAATGCCCACAAGAAAATATGAGAGGAAATTAACAGAAATTGAAGGTAATTTTTATTGTATTCGATATAGCAGTTTTTAATGAAACTTACTGTTTCTAGATAATTCCACAATATTTTGTCAGAATGCCACAAGTTACATTTCATTTGATGCCTACCTGATGTTTAATAATTAATTTTGGCTAAACCAAGAAGTGACCTACCTTGTGATTGATTGAATATATGTTAATATAATATCATACTTCTTGTAGTCAATCACAAGGTAGGTCACTTCTTGGTTTAGCCAAAAATAATTATTAAACATCAGGTAGGCATCAAATGAAATGTACGACGATGACGATGAAACAATTGTCAATTTCTTAGAATTTTTAACATTTTTTCAATATATTGTGGAGTTATCTAGAAACAGTAAGTTTCATTTAAAACAGTAATATGAGTAGTGGTCGAGTAAGGGTCGAGACAATTAATTTCATTCAATATGCTTGCTATAATTTTGGACATTTTAAAATGTACCCATTGAAAAAATAATAATCTGGATTTTATTTTATGTTATAGCTATTTCCTCCACCAGTAAAGTTGTTGAGCTATTTCCACATTCACCACACGTAGAAGCTCCACCAGCTTAGAGATGCAAGGAATTGAGTCCTTGCCACCTTCACTAAATGTGTTGCGAAGCGAAAAAACCATTAATCGGCATAAAGTCCTTTCATTTTTGAAACATAGGTAGATAGTTTTAATAAATAAATTACTAAATATGTAAATGTTCATAATCGTTTATATGTAAAATTGACATTCTTGTTTATTATACTTCTTTCATTTAATTTAATTTAATAAAAATTGATAATTTTATTTAATGCCAAAGTTAAATCCAATACATTCGATTAGAGGCATTTACAAAATAAAAATGATTGCTTTACAATTAGCAAAAGCACTATTTTTCCACTAAGTACTTATATTTTGAGTTGACTCCTTAAGAAACGATTTTCATATATATGGGAATTTATGGGAAAGTCAGTATTAACTTTTGTTGAGCCATTATGCCTAAGTATTTGGTCTAGCGATAACCAAAAATCCAAAATATCCAATAAAAACAAAAAATAAAAAAACCTATAAGTCAAGAAATAATTCAGAAATTAAAAAAATCATTAATTCAAAAAAAAATCAAAAACTCCAAAATTTAGACATTCAAACATTTTTTGATTATTATTTCAATAGTAAGCATATTTTGTTTTCTTTTGTTGATATACATTTGCAAGCATATTTGTGTGTTTACTTATTTACTATTGTTATTGTGTGCGTTTACTTATATAACTGTTGTTATTTGTAGAAGCTCATCCAGAAACGAGAAAGGATTTCCACAAGACGATGGGATTTTTAAGAGCCATGAAGACCTATTTAATACTTTAACGAAATAAAGATGTGTTTTAAGTGGAAATGAAATGTTAGATATATTATTTTATATTTTGTACAGTCGTAAGTGCTGTTTAGCAACTCTTATATGTTATTACTTGGTACCTTGTATTTACAGAGCTGGGCAGTAGTTAACTACGTTTCCTTTCAAAATACTTTAATTGCTTTTGTTCTAACAGTCACAGTAATTATATTCAAATATTTTCTTTCACAGAAAGTTGCCAAAAATAGTAGTTAACTACTTATTGCTAACACTTTTTTTGATTAAGTAGTTAGCAGTTATACTCCACTACTTTGTCCAGTTCTGTGTGTTTATAGGAGCATAATAATAAAAAAATAAATTAATATAAACTTATCATGAATAATTTTCTACTTTTATCTTGATTTAACATCATTTAAAAATCTAATGATACTCCAATCTATTTTTAATTATTGCATTGTTTTTCCATTATATATTCGGTTTGTTTAGAAAAGTGCTTTGTGAAATAAATTATTTGTTGTGTGTTTTTATACCAAAATAAAAAAACTGTTTATATGATTATTGTTTCATTTTTTCCATTTTAAGCATTTATGGTCCATCAATTGATATTTCATTTAATTTAACTCAACATCTGATCAATATTGAGTTAATGGAGTTAAATTGAATGAAATGTCAAATGATAGACTATAAATTGCTATTTTGAAATAAAATAATTAAAATACAGTAGATTTGAATATACCGCCAAAACCTAAAATTACAGAAATCTTTTCAACATCACTCAATTGTTTAGTCGACAGGCTCTTTAAATGGCGCCACAATCAGTGTCTCATCTATCTGTGGTGACAGTGTCAAAAATAACAATTGCGAAAATATGATGTTACAAAGTATGATAGTTATTTGTTAATTTAATTAGGATTAAGTTTCTAATAAAATAAAAGTGAGTGCACCTTTAAAATGTCATCACTAGGTAGAATTCGCCATAGTTGTGTAAATATATTACTAAGAATCAGGTTAAAACTGAAGATTTGAAATTAATTATTGTAGAGGTGAAATTAATTATTGTAGAGGCACTACAAAATGTAGGATTAAATGTAATGGGGATTGTTTTGCGATCTAGAGAATACAAATCGAGCAGACAATTACCCAGACAACAATTGCACATTCTTTGCATGTGTCAAGAACGTTCCTTTTAGAACAAGAACATCCTAAGAACGTGTGTAAATACCATGCAGAACATGACAGTCACATCAAAACGCCGTGCTTTATCGCCTGATATTCTGGTGCTTAGTACGTTCTGCAGTACGTAAATATCATCTTTTCAGCATTAACTGGTAATAATACATAATAGTTCAAACAAGAACATTCCAAGAACGTGCGCATATGCCACTTAGCATATGATAGGGGCACAATAAACCTTTGGTTTCAGTGCACAGTAACCCCGTTAAAATCTAATCTAGCATATGATAAGAATGTGACAGTCATTGTAAAAGATCCTTTTTGTCACCCGATATTCATGTATTAAGAATGTTCTGAAGTATGTTAACAGCATTGGCAATACATAATAATTCGAACCAGAACGTGCGTATGATAAGAATGTGATATTCACTGTAAAAGATCCTGCTAGCAAATGTTCATCATTAACCAGTTATATTATGTAATACATTAAATCATCGGCATATTATCAAACCCTGGCTAAGATAATAAAAATTTATTTTTACCCTGCTACTTTCAAAAACTGAAAACTAATGTACTTCTTGGACCAATTTACATATTCGTCAAGCTGAAGTCGAATTATGAAAAATAAAACAAACTATGAGTTTAACATTCTATTGTACTATAAGCAGAAATAATACAATATGTATGTCCTTCACTCGCCCAACTCTTCATGGTTCTGATCTTCATTCTACAATTAAAATATTATTCAATACCTTTACCAAATGAAGAGATTACTAAATTTTACCTGTGGTCATTTCTTCATTCTTTCTTTCGCCTTCACCAGCCAAATTTTTATAATTCCAATTATTTCGTCTTCCTTGGCATCCAGACATGTCATTTTTATGGAATCTGCAAACGATGTTGAAATAATTACTGGTTTATTAAACTTTAAGTTGTAGATATTGGCTGATGCAGAAAACTAGTACTGTTTGACACAGTTAAATAGATATGTAAATATGTGAAGAAATAATTACCCAATAAAACTTTGGCCATGGAAAGATTTTTAAATGGCCTCTTCCTTTTTACTCCATCCCATGAGAATAGCTCAGCTACTTCATTGCCCAACATTCGGCAAAGTCATTTCTAGTCGCTTGTGGCCATAGACAAATAATAATATAAGAGACAGTTTGATGCATAGGCGGTATGTGGCTCAACGTTTCTGCGCAACTGACCCGCGCATGGAGTCTCTACTGTCGCGAACTACAAGACTGTTTTACATAAACAAAATAGAATAAAATATCATAAATTTCAATACATTTCAACATATCGCTTTTAAAGTGGATAAATATTATAAAATATCCTAGTATTTTAACTTTTACGTCATTAAAAATGAAAATATACAAAATCAATCTTACATTGGTGGGTGTGAATATGGCTTATGTTTATCAAAGTCAAAAAATTGTTGAAAATATGGTTATGGTGTGACGAACAATGGTGAGTATTTTAGGATAACTTTTAGTTTGTTTCTTAATTTATTTAGGATTTTGGTTGTAATAAAAGTATGTGAACCTTTAAATGTCATCACCAGGTATAATAGTTGTATTGCAAAGAATTTTAATAATAAATATTTTTGGCAACTTGGCAATTTGGTGTTAAAGAACAAAACATTTTTCAAACTTCCGTCTGACATTAATCAAAGTACTGTATTATCCGTGGAACAATAATGATAGTCAAGAACTACAACACAAATTATGAAGCAGATGACTGCAGTTTATTGTATTATTTTTAAATTTTCATAAAAAAAATACAACTTTTAATTGCGAAGAATGTAAGGCTAATTGCCTGACAGATATTTTAGATATTCATCATAGGTTAACTTCCTTCATAGAAAACACATCTGATTTATGTACAAAGAGAAGTTGAATTTATTTCAATACTGCATGACTTTGTTATCATATTTTACCACTTTTAGGTCATGTAAAAAATATTACTGAAAAACTGAACACTTTGCAAAAGGTCGTATACATTTTTATTGGTTCACCTGTCGAGAACATAAATCATACGTATTTTCTCAACTCCTGAAAGTGTGTGTCCCCTTATTAATTAAAAAATATGATGATGGTGAAAGGACTAACAAACAAAAATATTTTTTCGGTATCTTAATGTACTGCGTTTAATTTCTTTTTTGTTTCAGACCTGTTCCTGTCTTCATGGAAATGGGGAATTTAGTTTTTAACTCCTTTATATTAAAATATTTGTTGTCAATAATTTTAAAATAACTTGAGCAATTTAATCTGAATTTTATTGAGTTAACTCTCTTAAACATAATGTAATGTAATTTTAGTAAAAATGGAGTTTTGTGATAAATAAATTTTTTATTATGTGCATGTTAATAAAAAATTAAATGTTTGCTATTTTCTTATTTATGTAAATATTTCATTATTTTGTTTTTATATTATGTGCCGGTTAATAAAAAATCTAAATTTATGCCGTTTTATTATTTATTACCAAAATTATTTGTCTCACAATTATTTATTATAATTATTTCATTACAAAAAATTAAATATATTTTGATTTTTTTGAATGAAATAATTATATAATAAACAATTTTAAGAAAAACTGTAAAATTTACCTACCCATAATCCAAACTACCAAATTTAAATATCACGCCTGTAAGAATTAGTTCCGACAACCGCAAGGGGTGCGCTGAGATCGACGCGATGCCAGCTGTTTATAGGGGAACGAACACTCTCTTATTATATTTATTTTTCTATGCTTGTGGCGTCGTCGACCCGCCTACGCGGCTTAACTGTAAAACCTGAAATAAAATTCACTTCGTTGTATATATGTACAATTAATTTTTCCAAACTTTAGTTTCGTTTGAATTTTATTACAAAAACATTTTTTATGCCCATACTTACAGCAATGTTGTAATTCTCTTTTACGATTAGCCAATCCTCTAAATTTGTTTGTACTGGAATCTTGGTAAAAAACTCTTCTATTCCTTTTTTATATAATTCAATCGGGAAATAATTGTTTCTTTCAGTAACTTTCAATCTATCTATGATTAAATCTAGATTCATATTTATCAGGGATAGTTCTTCTTGAAGTATTTTTTGCACATCTAGAATTATGAATATTGATAATTTTCTTTCACAATCATATACCAGTAAAACAACCTTTATCATGGTATTTTCAGTTATTCATGCATTGTAAAGCAAAAAATAGATTAACAAGATAGAATAGTGTTGTTTAAAAGACAATTACCTTTTACTATGGCAAGTTGAGGTTTACTTTTAGTGAACAAAGCTGCAATTTATGTTTTAATACACTTGAATTTCAAATTAAGCATTAAATTACCTGATTCTACGAGATCATTTTCATTTGGTTGGCATGAAGTGTGAGCAGCCGACACTGAAAATATTCAATAGTTTGTCATCTTTTTCCTTCACAACTTAAAACAAGAAGAGATAGAGATTGTGAATACCTGTTTCAGAAGCAACTTCGGGGATACATTGACTCTTCCCAAAATTTGGCAAGAAAGTTAGTTAATTTTCATTTATCCATAGACAAATCAAATAATATTTTATTTTCCTTATGCATTTATCATTAAACTAATGGGTGAATATCTGCCTTAAGTTGTGTATCTTTGCGAAGTCAAAAGAAATAACATAAAAATAATTCATGTTATATTTGTTTGAACGTATTTATTGTTGTGAATTTTCAGTGTTTTTTATGGTTCCTTACCTTGTAATATGAAGTTCCTTTGACCCGTCTTCTATATAATGGGCTTATCATATATAAAGAAAGTATTTTTCTATGGGTCTTATGTCAGTCAGTTACGTTTCTACAAAATGTCATCAAACTTGCGAATATTCGCGAAAGTTCACATTTACGCGCCAAAATACAATGATTTAAATTTTGCGATTCATCGCAAAAAAATTGCGATATATCGCAGGTGGGGCCGAGCCTTTATTGTCAGCACATGTAAAAACTCTAAAATTAATATTTAGGTTGATTATAATAAAATTTAAAACTTTTCTGATATAAACATAATTGTCTTTTTAATCATAGAGGATTGATTACGCGTATATCTATATATTGCAAGCAAGGTTAGGGAAAATTTATATTATGTATTGGTTTTAAATAATTTAAAACATGTATTACTCTTTATACACACTCCACAACAACACCGTTTTATTTTTCCTTTTTGTACGCGAGATTAGTGTGACGTCATAATTTGAAACTGTATCCAAACAAAACTTGTTGCCATAGGAATTTCCATTTGAGTGTAGATTTTTGATTATTTAAGCGTTTCATACGTGTTTTTGAAAGGAAAGAAAAGTAAGTAATCGTGTCTACTCAATATAAAAAATAATAGTTTTGATAATATAAGTTATCCCGCAATCCGTATTTTTTATTTTAAAAACTATATTTGAGGGTATGTTTACTGGATTATTTGATTAATGTGAAAATATAAGATAAATCATAGTGATTGTTTGTTCTAGTGTCATCAAAACATGTTTCAACATTCTCTTGAAACCTTTTTTAATGATAATATGAGCTTGTTAGTGAAAAATGCTTAATTGAAGTGAAGTGTCCTCTCAAGTATCCGAATGACGAAAAATTAAAACCACTCTCAAGAGACAGGAATTACATAATTCATTTTGATGAAAATATATTAGTGATAATTGAAAAATATAACTATTATCACCAGATACAAGGTGCATTACATATTGCATGAGAGGACATGTGCTATTTAATATTATGGATACCAAGTGACATTATCGTGGGAATTGCTCGACATCAAGAATGGAAGAAAAATTTACATGTTTTAATAACATTCTACCTTTACAAATTTGTACCATTTATATTAACATAATAAAATGTTTTCATTATTATAAATTTTGATTTGTTTCGTGATAAGAAAATTAAATTGAGGAAACGTTGCAAATTTACATGATTGAAAATATGCCATTCAGTCTGAAAACTCAGAACATCATGTCACAACTTTGCCTCAATCAAATCATATTTGTACGAGGTTCAGAGTTTCTATTAGTTGCTTTCAAATTTTATTTGACCTGTAGGCTCTTTTTTCAACTACATGTGAAAACATATTCAATTTTATCTAAAAGCAAATAATATAAACAAAAACGTTTCCAAATTTCTTTATTACACAGAGAAATATTTACTTGTAATACAATGGTTTACAGTTAATAGAAAGAGGAAAGTAAAAGGTACAATGAGGAATTTCAATTTAAAACAGCAAACGTTTAAAAAATCATACAAAGCAACTATAATAACTTATAAAAAATATGAAGCGAAAGATCTGTAATGACAAATAATAATGTATATATTATAGGGAGATCGATATATACAGTACAATATCAAACATTCAATCAACACCTACAAGTTCGCTTCTACCTTGTTTGCAAAGATTGATCATGTACAAAAAAATAGTTGGCTAATTTTCTTGTCTCTGCTTGTCTCCGGGATCTGGTTCTCTTGTTCTACAAATATTGTATATGTTATGTATGTTATATTTATCATTATGTAGGTACCTGTCAGCTTCATCCATTTGCTTCTTACTTTTGGATCCTTTGGAAATCTATAAAACTTACAGTTCTCTCTGACATTATAATGCTTACAGCCTGGTGGCCAGGTCAGTACCATTATTATTTATGTGAAGATACATAAAATTAGATAATACAGATAGAAAAAGAATTAAAACAATTGTATTTCATAAGTTTATAATAGCATGTTTAGGTTAGATAACTCTTTTATTAAAATTATATTGTTATACATACCTATTTTGGCTGGAATCGTATATATCTCTTTGTAAAAGTCATAGTGTATATCTAAATGCCTAAATCAGCAGTTATATTCAAAATATAAGGGAATAATCTCTGGTCCAAAATCACACCAATGGTATCTAAGTGGGTAGTTATTTTTGTTTGGATACAAAATTGACATAACATAAGATTACGGCGTCACCACTAATAGCGCGTATATGGTCGACTTGTAAAATTTATTTTTTAATTAAGACACTTATTATTTCAATTTTCTCTTAAATTCTTTTTAATAAGTATTATTTGTTTAATGTTTGTCGATTTTAACGATTTGTGCACATGTATTTTAACATGCTTATTTAGGAAACAGTACGAAAATGATGGTTGAACTGCACGCATGCGCACAAAAAAAATTGTGATGAAAAGTTCTATAAGGGCTGACAATTCATTTTGTTCTCCTATATCCGTGTGCATAAAGTAATATATTTGATTTGTCCATATTCTTATGCCTGTATTACACCAATTTTAATACTATATAGACACCTTTAACTTCATAAGTTGTTACACGTATCCGTATTGGAGTTACGTTAACGTAAAGAGAATGGCAAGAAAACCCTTTTAGCAGATAACGTATCGTTTCGTTCTGTTTTTATTTGTACAACCTCAAAACTTTTCTAGATTGTCACTGCTTTGTATTCATAAAACTAAAAGCAGGTTTATACAGACAAATAAAAATAAGAATTAAAATAAAAGTCGACCTTATGGGTAACGATGTATGCGTTTATATAGCTCAAATAAAAATAAAATAAGAGATGACCAACTTTCAACTTTTATTTTTATCTGAAAACAGAAGTGCGCATGTTGAAATGTGTCAACCGCCGCGATTCGTACGTTTCATGCCACCTAATCTCTTTTGGTAATAGCTTTTGGTATTGTTTTTACGCTTTTTATCTTTGCGTTGTGCTGTTTCAGGCGTCTCAACAAAAAAGAAGTATAAAAAACTCTGCACATTAATAGGAGTCTGTTTTGCAATTGTGAAGTGAAGTCTAACGTTTTCTAATTAGCATGCGCAAAAAGTATTCTAATTTTTATTTTATTTCTGTATAAACACCAAATTATTGATTATTTTAATTTGTCTGTATAAACCATCATAAAAATCAATTTTGTGGTTATAAACAAACCACACCAAACCAATATCAAAGAAGACCTGAAAAATAGCACAGAGTGCTGAGTTTGGATAGGGAGTAGGGGACGTAACAATGCGTTCAACGCATCGTATCGGCTGATATGTAACGGGTCTACACATGTGCAGTTGGTTACGTGAGAAATTTAAGACAAGCTAAAAGTACCTACTATTATAGTCTTATACTAAACCTTAACATCCGTTAATAATACAGCAACTTTAAGCTACTATGAACTAAAATCAATAATTCATCAAAAGTATTTTGGTAGACTTCCTTTAATTAATAATATGCAATATTTGCATAAACATATTTTGATGCCCAAACATTAACGAATTTACTATCGGATCATAGAAATACACGCATGAGCCTCTTTTCTCCAAATTAGGAATTAAAAATAGTTGTGAGACATGTACATTTCATTTAATAAATATTCCAAAGTCCAATAATAATTATCATTAGCTATAATATTTATATGTGATCTTACTTCATATACATTAAATTTTATTAGTAATATCCTTGATTATATATAACGGAGCGTGGCGTATATATAAACAAGGATAATATCATAGACAAATAGTATAAGAGACGGTTTGATGCATAGGCGGCAAGTGGCACAACGTTTATGCGCCGCCGCCCGCGCATGGAATCTCTGCAGTCGCGCGAAATACAAGACTGTTTTACATAAACAAAATAGAATAAAATAATTTAATATATTATAATTGACAATAAAATTCAGCATTTTGCCTTTAGTGTGGATAAATATTATAAAATATCCTAGTATATTAACTTTTAAGTCGTTACAATTGAAAATATACAAAATGAATCTTACATTGCTTTGTGTGAATACGGCTTGTGTTTGTCAACGTAAAGTGTCAAAAATAAAAATTACTAAAAATATGGTTATGGTTGCAAGCTCTAATGAGTAAAATTAGTATAGTTTTTTTAAATTTATTTAGGTTTTCCGTTCTAATAAAGTTAATAAAAGTGAACTTTTAAAATGTCATTACCAGGTATAATTCGTCATAGTTGTATTGCAAAAAGTTGTTAATAGTAAATATTTTTGTCCACTTCGCAATTTGGATTTAAGAACAAAACATTTTTCAAATTTTCATCTGACATTAATCAAAGAGAACAGTGGTACAAACTTTTAGAACTTCCTTATACATCTAATGATCAAAGGTTTTCACAGTATTTTCTGTAAAAAGAAACCTTATTTTTTATGACATTGATAGTCAAGAACTACAACACAAATTGTGAAGCAGGTGATGTAATGTATTAGGTAATTTGAAGTCTTTTTCAAATTTTCATAATTAACCAAAACCATTCACTTCCAAAACTATTAATGAATTGGAAAAAATTGAAATTCCCGTTTTTAGATACATAACATTATTCAAATGTTGACAATCAAACAATAAACCATGTTTCTGGTTTCTTACAACTTTTAATTGCGAAGAATGTAAGGCTAATTTGCAGACAGATATTTTAGATGTTTACCATAGTTCCACTTCCTTCAAAGAAAATGATGATAAAATACGTCTGATTTATGTACAGTCATTAAATTTGTTTCAATACTGCATGACTTTGTTATCATATTTTACCACTTTTAGTTCATGTAGAGAATATTACTGAAAAAAATAACACTTTGCAAAAGGTCATATAAATTTTGATTGATTCACCTGTCTAGAACATAAATCATACGTATTTTCTCAACTCATAAAAAGTTTGTGTTCCCTTATCAATTAAAAAATATAATGATGGTATATAAGAGGACTAACAAACAAAAATGTTTTTTTGTAACTTAAAACGTACTACTTTTAATTTATCTTTTATTTCAGACCTGTTCCTGTCTTCATGGATATGGGGAATCTAGTTTTTAACTTCTTTGTATTAAAATGTTTGTTGGTTTTGTTGTCATTAATTTTAAAATAACTTAACGTGCAATTTGATGTGATATTAGATTAATTTTCATAAATATAATGTAATGTAATTTTAGTAGAAATATGTAATTGTGATAAATATTTTTTTTATATTATGTGCAGGTTAATAAAAAATTTAAATGTTTGTTGTTTTCTAATTTATCTAAATTATTTGTCTAAATTATTTCATTACAAAAAATGAAGTATAATTTTATTTTTTGTAATGAAATAATTATATAATAAACAATTTTAAGACAAACTGTAAAATTTACCTACCCATAATCCAAACTACCAAATTTAAGTATCCCGCCTGTAAGAATTAGTTCTGCAAGTCCGCAAGGGGTGCGCTCAAATCGACGCAATGCCAGGGTGGCTATTATTGACGACAATAGAATAGAACACTCCCCAGGGAGTACTCCATACTTTGTTTATATCACCTTTCTACTGGCAACCATAGACAAATAATGTAAGAGACGGTTTGATGGATAGGTGGCAAGTGGCACAACGTTTCTGCGCCGCCGCCCGCGCATGGAGTCTCTGCAGTCGCGCGAACTACAAGACTGTTTTACATATACAAAATAGAATAAAACAATTTAAAATATTATAAAAGACAATAAATTTCAACATATTGCCTTTAATGTGGATAAATATTATAAAATATCCTAGTATATTAACTTTTAAGTCATTGAAAATGAAAATATACAAAATCAATTCTACATTGGTTTGTGTGAATACGGCTTGTATTTGTCAAAGTAAAGTGTCAAAAATAAAAATTACTAAAAATATGGTTATGTTTGCAAGCATGCCCTGCGATCTTTTACAGCCACTGCTAAACTGCATTTTTAACGCCATATATTCGCTTGGAAGGTTACTAACGACATCAAAATGTCAGGAGTAAAACAATAACAAATGGATCAGTATATTAGAGACTTTGACAAAGTCTTATTGTATTTGTCATTTTTTAAAGAGAATTAAATTTTTAACTTGTAGATAACTTTACTGTAGCACAAAGAAAAGCCAAAAAGGCTTTAACTACAACAGACCTTTCGTCTAGTTCCGATATTTACAAAGGACGGGGATCAAGGATACGGAAAAAAAATACAAGGTATATGTCCCATCACTCTAGTTTTGATTCAGACGAGATCCCTCATTAAATCGTAACATTTATCCTGTTTTTAAACCTACACCACAAACAAATTGTAAGTATTTAAAGAAATTAATTAGAATGTTTTGTGCAAATAATATATTTTTCAGTATTGTATAAAAAGTCGGGGAATTATAAATCGGGTAGTACTTCTCCAGAGATTTAAGTGGAATCTATTGCCGAAACTATGAGGTCTGAAGCTGAAGGAATTTCCCTTGAGAATAAAGAATGAAATGATATGGCGAGATTTGCTGTTGCTAGAGGTAATTTGTTTCTTAAGTTAAATCATAATTTATGATAACCTAAAGTTTGCATATTAAATTTGACAAATGTTGTGTGCAGATCATTTTGATGATGATCCACTTACAAATACATGCCGAAAAGACTTAAATTTGCTTTACCTTTTCAATCTTTACATCATGCACCACCACATAGTAATAATATCCAAGCTTTTTAGAGTACAGTATTTTCTGTAAAAAGAAACCTATTTTTTGTGACATTGTTAGTTAAGAACTGCAACAGAAATTGTGAAGCAGATGATGTACTATATTAGATAACTTAAAGTCTTTTTAAAACTTTCATAATTAACCAAAACCATTTACTTCTAAAACTATTAATGAATTGGAAATAATTGAATTCCCGTTTTTAGATACATTAGGTCTGTTCCAACCAACACAGAAACCGTACAATTACGATACAAACCCAGTTGACCTGCTGATTAATGAATATAATAAGTCTGTGTAATTTACATTAAATTTGCTGCGTTACTGAGATGGTACGGTAATAAAACGGTATTTACTTCGGTTGGAACAAACCTATTATTCAAATGTTGACACTAAAACAATAAGCTATGTTTCTGGTTTCGTACAACAACTTTTAATTGCGAAGAATGTGAGGCTAATTTGCAGACAGATATTTTAGATGTTTACCATAGTTCCACTTCCTTCAAAGAAAATGATGATAAAATACGTCTGATTTATGTACAGTCATTAAATTTCTTTCAATACTGCATGACTTTGTTATCATATTTTACCACTTTTAGTTCATGTAGAGAATATTACTGAAAAAAATTTACACTTTGCAAAATGTCATATAAATTTTGATTGATTCACCTGTCTAGAACATAAATCATACATATTTTCTCAACTCATAAAAGTTTGTGTTCCCTTATTAATTAAAAAATATAATGATGGTAAGAGGACTAACAAACAAAAATATTTTTTTGTAACTTGAAACGTACTACTTTAATTTATTTTTTGTTTCAGACCTGTTCCTGTTGTCATGTATTTCGAGAATCTAGTTTATAACTTCTTTTTATTAAAATGTTTGTTGGTTTTGTTATCAATAATTTTAAAATAACTTAATGTGATATTGGATTAATTTTCTTAAATATAATGTAATATCATTTTAGTAGAAATATGTAATTGTGATTAATAATTTTTTTATATTATGTGCAGGTTAATAACAAATTTAAATGTGGTGTTTTCTTATTTATCTAAATTATTTGTCTCAAAATAGTTTATTATAATTATTTCATTACAAAAAATGAAACATAATTTTATTTTTTGGAATGAAATAAATATATAATAAACAATTTTAAGACAGTGTAAAATTTACCTACTCATAATCCAAACTCTCTTATTACTTTCTCTATGAGCAATACTTCTATCGCCCAGTGTTGCCAGGTATTACAAACTCACATGCGCCAATGTTGACATTAAAATGCGCCAACTATGGTTAGTTAAGGTTACTAGATCAGTCAGCAATTTTTTCCTAGATCTTGGCATTACTTTCTTTCTAGATCTAGGCGGCTTGCTCTTAAAGACGGATCTAGTAACCATAGAAAAATACTTTCTCTATCTTAGACTAGACTACTTCCTTAATCTAAGTTCTCTATGCTAGGGACCTAAAGGGGCCATTTTATGGTGACGCTGGCTTAAAGCGTTAAATGTAATCACGTGGTGTGAATTGAAACCATATATTAAGAAATTCGAATAGAGCGTTATCTGAAATAGTAATAATTTTTAACCTACGATTCTAATTCATACCATGTACCACGTGACCACATTTGACGCTAGAAGCGTCACGAGTGAAAATTATACGACGGTAGATTTAAATATCCGCTATTAATTGTTTGTGTACCAAAAATTATTTGGTTATCAAAATATTAAAAAAATAAAATGGATACTAATGTTAATGCAGATTTTTTATTAGATCTTGAAAAATTATAGATACAAATTGCTTTCGAAACAAATAACTGTAAAAAATATTGTTATATCTACCTATCTATTCTTACTTTAAGGTAAATATACATATTACTTAGGAACAAAAAAAACATGTCTTAAGCTAAAAAATGTATTACTATTCCTGGTCCTGGTACGAAATCAAGTGAAGCATCGGTGAAGAGGGAGAAAAAATCTCAGCTCACTTAAAGTGAGTAAAACAAAAAGAACGCTCACATTACTGATGTGAGCTGAGATTAACTGAGATCTCAGTCAAAAAGAACGTACCTATTGTTCAAAGTAACACATAAACCACCTATAGTCAGAGCTAAACTGCACGCTTTAGCTCAAATTTTAAAGCGCCACTGTTGGCGCCCTGGCGCATTTACTAAAATTTCAAACGCCATTTTAATTTTAATTGCGCCGCTTTGGCGCAGATGCGCCACACCTGGCAACACTCCATCGCCTCATGATAGAACAGGATTTCATGAATACCGTTTCAGCTTTGTCGGTAGAACCACGCCCACTTTCTATCAATTGTTCTATTCTATCGCCGTCAAGAATAGAGGCCCAGCTGTTTGTACGGGAACGAAAACTCTCTTACATATACATGGAATATACTGCGCCTAGAGGTCAGGGAAGCGTGGCGATCATCAGAGTGCCGAAATATATATGTCTGCACCGTCTGTAGCCAAGATCAATACGCGCATGCGAGTAACGAGACGTTGCATTGTTTAATATCATTGGCTGTATCATTCTCGCTTTGACGCTTTTAGACCTTCAGGGGAGTGGTGAAGGTTGTTAGCATAGACAAACTTTTCCGTTCGTGCGTAAAATGCTTCTTACAACACACGTTACGTAATATACTATTACATACGGCCACCCCTGTAAGTAGTCAAAAACAAACAGTCGGCAATCAATGTAAGACGTCTATTAAGGTACGGTTTCGCTGGTGCGATTCATACGACTGCGATTGCGAATGGTAGTGTTTCGCTGAAACGTCTAGAACTGCGACAGGAACAGTTTTAAAATGATAGAAGGCAAGAGAAGTAGAATGGATGACGTCGATCTTCTGACTCTTGTCTTGTTAGAAGAAGAGGAAGATGATGAATATTTATTACAACACAGACTATTGCGAAAAGGATGCAAGACACATGTAATATTCCGGAGACGTGCAGAAGAAGGCTGTTTTAATCTTCTCATAAATGCCCATTTAAAAGAATATGAAAAGAAATTTAGAGAATTTTTTCGATTAAATCCTGAACAGATAAATTTTGTTTTGTCACTAATAGAAAATGACATAACGAAACCTGGAACAAATTTCGTGAAATTTCCGATTTTAGTGCAAAGGAAAAGTTAGCATTAACATTAAGGTAAGTAATATGAAAATAATAATTGGTAGATTGCAAATATCTTTTATTTTAAATAAACTTTGGTTCTACGTAAAATAAATAAAAACATAAATAATATTCTGTACTTATACAAATAAAAGAGAATTCTAATAGTAATAATAAAAACCAAATGGCTAACTTATAACTTAGCTACTCCTATTGCAAGTTTGGGTCGTTCCCAGGAATATTTTGATATTTTAATGGAGTAGTGTGTGATAGATTGGAATGTTCAGGGTTGTACGAATAGAAAAAGGACCTTAACGAGTTACTTGGTTCAATGGATGTTGAAGCGGGATTGAGGATAGGTGCATTGTTTTGTTTTTGTGTGAAAGCAGGAGAAAGTAGGGTTTGAGTTACATAATTGCAATGGAGTCGAGATTCTTCCAGAAACTGGAGGAGGAACATAAGTAGCTGCTTTTTGCTCCAAGTCACCTACCAGAGTTAAAATTGCATGTTTTGCTTCATTTATAAGAGCACGTGGAAGTTTTTTAACAGACATGGAGACACTTTTCATGAATAAATCTACATCGTCTTCTTTCTCTGCTTTCTGACTATTTTTGTGTATGGCTTCAATGAGATCCATACGCTTTTGAGCTCTTTCATGAAATTCTGATAAAGAAGAAGTCTGTAATTTTCGAGTTTTCGATTTTCTTTCGTTGGTTTGCATAGGTGTAGAACAACGACTATCACAAGTTGAACTATGTAGGTCTTCAGTTGACTTTTTTTCCGATAGATTGTGTGCGAGGAGTCGACGGGTGAACGTCGAATTCGGAATCATCCCATGTAGATTCATCCTCATGTGCAGATTCGGTTTCATGGTGACTGTCAAATAAATAGTCTTTTCGATTTTCATCCACCAAAGTCCTTTTTGAAGTTCGTTCGTGTTTGACGTTAGAAATAAAGGCAAAACGATTGTAAAGTGTCCACTTAATTGGTTTATCGCATGAAGAGGAACCAGTTCCTAATTTCAGTTTTTTCGTATGCCTGAAATACGTATCCTTTATATTTCGCCATCGTTTCTTGCAATCCTCTACTGCAAATAAGAATAAACAGTCATGGCGTGGTCTTTTAAAATTCATTGCGTAAACTTTGAATAAGTAAATTAGAACTTAATTTTATGGAACATTAGGTATTCAAAAATTCATTTATTTTTGTTTCAGGTATATAGCTACCGGAGAATCTTTTAGATCTCTCACATTTTCTTTTCGGATCTCACACAGTTATATCAGCAGTATTATTAAAGAAAGTATCAGCTTTATGTACGAACTTGGTGCCTATTTTCATTCCTTCACCCACGAAAGAAAGTTTAAGAAGAAATGCGGTTGAATTTTGGAAACGATGGAATTTTCCCAACTGTGTTGGAGCCATCCACGGCAAACACATTAGAATTTTTTCACCTGCAAAATCCAGAATCTTTATATTTCAATTATAAGGACTATTTCCCTATAGTTATGTTAGCACTGGTTGATGCAAATTATAAGTTCATCGTTTTGGACGTGGGATCGTATGGGAAAGAAGGTGACAGTTCCATATTTGCATTAAATCCGCTCTTGGAAAAAAAATATTACTACACTCCCAGTGTTTTTTCCCGTCAGACCATCTATTGCCTAATATAAATACAGTATTGCCACATATAATTGTCGGGGATGAAGCATTTCGTTTACATAAAAATATTATGAAACCGTTTAATGAAGCAACAGCTGCTTCTGATCGGTCAAAAGCCTTATTCAATTACAGATTGAGTAGAGCACGAAGAGTTAGTGAAAACGCTTTTGGTTTGCTTTCTCAGGTATTCCGTGTATTTTACACACATATATCAATTAAGCTAGAGGTATGCGACGATATGATAACGGCTGCTTGTTGCTTGCATAATTTATTGCGAGAAGGATATTTGGAAAAAAAGGACTTCCTTATTATGAGTATGACCCTAACCAAAAATAAACAAATATTTTTCATAATTTAACAAGAGCGGGAGGGTATCAAAATGCTGAAGGTTTTAGCGTCAGAGATCAATTTCTGAATTTCTTCCTACAAGAGGGAGCTGTCGAATGGCAAGACAACCAACTTTCAAAAACAAATTGAACCCTCACGCCCTTGACCTGTTTTTAAATAAAGTACAGGATGAGTGTTATCTGGAATAAATTCATTAGTTCGAATACTAATAATTTGCTCGGTCCTTGAACTTACATTGAACTACATTTTGCAATTTGATTTTTCTTGTAATTATGGCAAGGAATAAAAATTTAATATTGGGCAGTTATGTAGGTACTACAACTTTATAATCGTCTTAAAAATAACCATCAAAGTCAGTGTTTCCATTTAAAATAATTGTCAATGACGTCATATCTTTAAATTGGGACGCCCTGTATACATTATTATGGTGCACAAAAAGCGCATTTTTCAGAAAAACTTGAACCTATTAGTATTCGACCTAATAACTTTTTTCCAAATTACAGAGTCACTCTGTATATTGAAAAGTATAAATCTCATTTATATTGGTTTATTTATTTAGGTTAGGTTATTTTTTATTTTGTCAAACTGTATATATCCACATGCATCTTGTATCTTAAATAAATATATTTTACACTTTCGTACTACCCATATACTTTATTCTATGTATAGGTAAAAATTATTTGCAATTACCAGATATTAAGCACAGAGTACGATAATTTTTCCTGCGTAAAATGCTTCTTACAACACACGTTACGTAATATACTATTATTTTCTCTATGGTTGTTTGTTTGGACACAGCATAGTAAAATTAGGCTGTGGTTTGGATGTTTAGTGAGTTTGTTATTTGTTTTATCATTGTGTTGTGATTTTTACGTGTTTCTTTTATTTAGATTTTTATTAAATACTATGTCTCCACAACGGTTTATAAAAATAAATTCCGTTTGAAAACAAAAATCATCCCATGAGGTACTCTATCGTCATTTAATTTGTCAATATGTATGACTATATTAGTGTGTAGATATCGAAGAAATGATTTATAAAAATAATAACTCTAATTGGTTATGTGCTCAATATATATTTCATGTTTATCTACTTCATTTCTATTCCTTTTGAAGTAACCTAGACAACTATAATAGACGTTATTTGAGTTTTATGTTAGAAGTGAAAAAAAATGTAATTACATAATTGCACTTTATTTGGTCAAATCAAAAATCAGACACGAAATTTTTGTTGACTCAAATATCTTCGTTTAAAAATAATACAGGCGGCAAATACAGTACTTTCGCATAACTAACAGTGTAGTCGGACCTCTCACTCTTAATAAGAACGCATTTCGCTTATTGGAGATATATGGTGCGTTCTTTTTTACTGAGATCTCAAATCACTTCAGTTAAGGTGATCTGAGATAAAGTGATGTGAGTAAGCACCAAAAAGAACGACATCTCAATTGAAGCGCGCGATCTGTCCGCATGCTTGAATAAGAAACAAAACATATAATAATAATAATGCTATTATATCCATAATTTGTAAAAAAGAAAAATAGATTATGTGTGTTTATATGTCAATGGTTAAAACTATAGATAACCTTGGTTAAAACTACAAATAATCCAAGCAAATGAAATATTTGTTCATCCCCTCCACTTTATTTCCGACTCAAGTCCAACTGATTCCCCCTTACAACACATTCTCAGCATCGGTAAAGGGGGAGAAAAAATCTCAGCTGACTTAAAGTGAGTAAAACATAAAGAACGCTCACATTACTGATGTGAACTGAGATCAACTGTGATCTCAGTCAAAAAGAACGCACCTTATGTATATGCTCTCTTATTACTTTATCTATGGGTAATATTTCTATGGTTTTCATATTACTGAAAAACCTGTTGGCGCTACTGCAACTAATACCAATATAAATGTGGCGTGTAGGTTTCCTATCCAATAGAAATACGAGTTTTAAAACAAAGAAAATTAGCCATAACTAAAACTATCGTGTCACGTGTTCGTTTTCTGTGGTTACATGTTATTCCGATGCCGGTAGTAAACATTTTGTACCATGTCTTGCATCTCGTATTTATTATTTTGTTTCGTTATTTAAGTGTCGTATATTTCGGTAAGTTTTATTAATATTATAATCTATATATATATTTATTTGGTCATCGTCGGCAGCAAATATACAAAATGCGATATTCATATATGAACATCACTTTAAATTTTCACTCAGATTTTTAGAGACCTAATATGTGTGTAGATTGTCAGACATTTTGTGTTTCATTTTTAGCAAATTTATAAAATATATTTAATTACTTTTTAATGTGTATATATGGGAAGAAACATACATTGTACTATTTTAATAGTGAAATTAGTGATACTTTTATTCATTTTTAATGGTATTAAGAACTAATACTTGTAACTTTCCTACTAAAAGCTCATATCATCAAGTACATACATGTTTAACCCTTAACTACTAACGTATCAAATATGAAACGTTAATTAATAACTATACGTCTCACAGACGGCTATATTCAAAAAGGCACATAATTTTAAATTTCCATCGTTTTTGCTTTATGAACTATTTATTTCTTCTCTGTGTCATTGCAGAAGTGGAAATCATATTTTCTCGAATAAGAATGAAAAATTCTGATTTTTTACATCGATCTTTTGAAGTACTGAAATCAAATTGAAATTCTTAGACAATATATGAAATTATTATTAATTTGGATACAAAAAGAGTCGAACTAAAATCAAGCACAAAAATTTAGTCAAAAATATTTATTTTGAAAAAATTGACAAAACATGAAAATCAAGAATTTGATGCACAATCCGGACACATTTTTTTCGCACATTCTAGACAAATCGGATTCTGGCATTTGTAACAAACATATCGTCAGTGTCCTGCTAATACCTCCTATCTGAAAATAGGGACATTTTACAGGAGCGATAAAAAACTCTCTCTTTTCTATCCAGATACATTTTCCCAACATATTTGTTTTTGATATTAATCAATATAATATTTTACTCAATGATAATGTTAATGTGAGCACCTTATTTAATTTTAATTATTTCTCTGTTAGTTAGGAGGTATTCGAATTACTGGGTTTGCAAATAGGAGGTATTGTACACAATTACTTTTAAAAGACTTAAATAAGTTTCTGGTCTTAAATCAGGTGTTTTTAATGTTTTTTGATATTAAGAAATTTAAGTTAATGTTCATAAATAAAATATAGATATATTCTTACTTTATCAGGTAACATACATTTAAAAATTAAAAAAAAAAATTCTACAAACTTAATTTTTATTAATTTCCACTTATTTGATTTCTTCTTCTCTTCCACTAGTCTTTCCTTGGTAAGTTGTCATAGAAGCTGTGGCAGTCTTGAGGTATTTCTTTCTTTAAAGCTTGAAGATGATTCCACTTTGAACGGGCAATGGGGAGAGGTCCTTGGTGAAGTTGTGGGAAGATCACTTCATTGTGATTTATGACTTTCGGGCGTACAGGTAAATCTATCCAGGAGACAGCGTCAAAATCTAGCTTAACTTGTATTGTATTATGATTATAGTACAAAACTCTGATGTCGGTGACAGTCGGATCATTTGACTTCTTGCCAGGTCTAATCGACGAATATCTAAGAAAAGTATTATAATTTTTAAAAAAACTAAAATCCAACACCATGGTTTCGTAAGGAAAGGGCTTTTTACGCGCTTCTCTTGTAGCAGCGACGTAGTAACTTGGCAGGTAAATGTCTCGTCCCGATATCTTCCTTTCTATGCAACTATGAACGGAGTCACACTCCATTTGGGTGTGACCCCGTTCTAAAAATTTTTGATAAATTGGAATGTTGTACGTTGTGGACAAATGTAGAAGGGCATTAGATAATGTCACATTTCTATTTTGGTATGTGCAGCCATCTGAATAGAGTATTATTGGTAACTTGTTATCAACGCAGTATGTTGTGAGGTAATGGACAATACATGAAGTAAAAGTAGATGCAGTCAAATCCGAGTCTACTTCGGTAAACCAATAGCAGAGAACATGGTGTGAAGTGAGGTTGTATACCGTAAAATTGTAACAACACAATTTTGTTTTAAAAAAAAATGCGCTGGCACTAATTGAAGGCGACAATTTGACTGATTGTAAGTCCATTGTTAGAACAATACATTGATTTTCTTTCGCAAGTGCTTTATCAGAAGCTTTTTCTTGTTGCGCTCTTTCTTTTTTCTTCCTATGCAGTGTCCATTCAGCTTCTGTAATGTTTCCTACTTCATATGAAACACAGATATCGCATCTATCTTTTTTGTTTAAATGTAAGCTTAAGTTTTTTCCCTTGAAAACGTTGTCGAATATTTGTCGTGAAAGGGGGGTTCTGTTATCTCGTTTGCATTGCTCATTATACAAATCTCTCAGACTCTTCATAGTCTTGAAAACTGGTTCAAGATACAGCTTGGACGAATTAGCTCTATTATAGTGGGATGGAAGTTTTGGTAAATTGTCCATAAATTCATGTAGGAATTGCAAATCGGGTGCTCGACTAGATACAGGAACCTTCCTCTTAGAAATGCGTTGCTCATCATTTGGCAACATGCCGTATGTGCTCGAATTTGTCCATGATTGCACTGTGAACGAACCTAAAGCCAAGGTCTGTAAGAACATTTTCTTGCATACTCGGACTTGATCACCATTTAATGGCAAAGAGTAGGTTAGTGTTCCTTCCCTCCGTGAGTTCTCACTACATTTTCTCTTGGTAAGAGTTCTCTTGACGTGCGAAGCAACAAAAACTTTTCGTTGTTCCCAATTGGTTTCCTTCCAAAAATAGTCAAACAGTTCTTGCCTTTGACGTTCTGTAAAGTTGTAGCATTTGCGCATCTTTGATTTTTTACACATTTTGGATAAACACGATAGGCCTAGCTTCCGTTTTTCACGCATTTTATCATGCTTTACCTTTCCGTCTTTTCTCGTGTATCCTAAATAAGCTTTCCCTTCCATACGCAATTTTTTGCTTTGGTTCTTTTTCCAACTATTTCTGTCTGCCACAAGGTTTTTTTTTCTTCCCTCCTGCATGTTGCCATACTCCACAAAATCTTCGCTTAGTTGAAAATCATCACTATTTTTTGCATCTTTTGGTGGAGCAGTATTTTCTCCGCCAGTTAAAGGATCTGGGTTATATGAAGACAAATCACTTTGGATAGATTCTTGATCTCTTTGGTTCCATTCATCCTCACGTTGACTTGATCGAGAGTTTAATTGTTCATCGCTTTTGTTTGAATCTTTCTCACTGTGGTTTGATTGTTCATCACTTTGGTTAGATTCTTCGTCATTCTGTACAAACTTCTGTGAGCTTTTCACATTCTCCTGATTTTTATTGCTGCTCATTTGGTGAGATGGTCCAGGAGCTTCATGTATGATGTCCTGGTCGGTCGAGCCAATGTCACAGTTGGTACTGACTAAGAAAGTATTATTTGATGAAACTTCATAAAATAATATTGTGTTGTCAAAGAGAGCTTCATTTTTTTCAACTACAACTTTATCAGCAACAGGAGAGTTAAGAGCTGCACAACTATCTGATGCAATCAGAACTTCCATGTTTTCCAGATCAAAATAATTGTTATCTTTTTCAATTGTGGTGTTGCATGTAATATTTTCTTCGCTTTTATTTTGATGGTTGTCCAATGCCAACATCACAATTTTCTTGCTCCGCTCCGACATGATTTACGACACTGAAAAATAACACCCCTACTAAGTTTTATTGCTGCTTTATTTCAATTTATTGATATAAAATTGCCAATTGTATCATAAATTAGTGGTATTTAAATTTAAAAACAAAACACAAACAATTTATTTGTACCTACTTTTTACTGATTACGTACTATCGACTAGCAAAGAAAACTGGTACAAAATGTTGTCTTAAACACTTCTAAAATGCGAAATTTCCCATGTGTAAGTGTCACATGTTAATTTCATCCGTACCAGTATTTTTTTTGCTAGTCAATCGTACTTATTTTTTACCTCATCGTTTTATTGGAATTATTGAATACCACCTATCATTTACTTATATGGCAATTATCTGTTCGAATATCTCCTATCTTAAGAACAATAATGTTTCATGACATTTTTGTGATAAATAACTTCGGTTGAAGGTATAAAACAGTTGAGCATGACTTCATAGAAATGTTTAATTCAAGTTCAATTACTATTAAAACACATTAATTTAGTTAAATTAAAAAATTCAAAGTAATTTTGTCACTTACCTATTTACCAGAAGAAACAACACGCAGTTCCAATGTAGACTGAGCAGATAGGAGGTATTACTTTTGCTGTCAACCTTAGTAGATTCAGATAGAAGATATTTCCGCCTCAAATTTCAACGTTTTGTAATTTTTTTACAGTTAGGTGGATATTACCAACGCATGCGCATAAAAAAATTGAAGAAAATCATGTAAAAATCTCAATTTTGATAAATGTGGCAGTTAGGAGGTATTAGCAGGACACTGACGATATGCAGTTCTTCTTTTTTTTTTCAATAAGAGCAAAGGGAACAATTTTTTCTTTTTTCCAATGTTTCACCTCTAGTTTCAGGAATATTATCTCTTTTTTTCACCAAGTATCTCCATAATACTCAATCGCAATTTTCGAGTCAGCTTAGTATTTCTCGACTTGCTCTATAAATGTGGTGTCACTAGTTTTAAAGCGAGTTTTTTCATGAAACCGGATCTGTCCGTTTGGGAATTTTCTGGACAACTGTTATATAGTATGAACGAATTGACAGTGCTGATATCGAAGAGTCTATAGAAGACCGTGAGTGGCCACCGACGGCTCCTACGAGCGCAGGAGAATTTGGACCATTTTTCATCAATTGCGTCTACTCCACCTTTTGTTGAATTGTAATCTAAAATGATATAAGGTTTCCCAGACTGGATCTTCGCTCTTATGGTGATGGGACGATGACACTAAGATAACAGCCTTATTTTTTTTGGTACGTATGAAACCAGTGTTAAATCTCTTGTGAAACCATATAATGCAGATCCAACCACCCTTTTGTTACTGGGTAGAAATTGCGATGGAATTTCCTTTTTATTTTTCCGGATTGTGCCAATACATGTTAATCCTCTTTTTTTAATATGTTCACAAGTTCTATAGATGTGAACCAATTATCAAATGTCACATTTCTGTTCGTGTTATATGATGGCTGTGTTAGGAGCAGAACACTTTGAGTTGGTTTGCTAAATTTTTTATCTTCATTTGGTAAATTCCTTCCATCTGAATCTTTACCTATATAAATGTATCCATTGTAGAAATATCCAGTTCGTGCATCAGTGCAACACATAATTTTCAACCCATATTTATCAGGTTTATTTGGAATGTACATTTTGAATCTACATCTTCCTCTGAAACCAACTAGCATTTCGTCCACACAAGCTGATTCCCCAATAGTATAACACTCCTGACATCTTTTAACAAATAGATCAAATATTTGAAAAATTGCAGCCGCTGGATCATCTAACTTTCTCACTTCTCTGTCACAAGGATTGTCAAATCTAAGACATGTGAGTAAAAAAGCAAACCTCTCTTTACTCATGATACACCTAATAATTTCTCGACCAGTTCCATCGGTAGCAAATAAAGTATTTATACATTCATTATTCGATTTGAAGACGGCCGTGTATGTCAGAAGTCCAAAGAATGCATATAATTCAACCTTATCCAGATTCTTTAGCGTTGAAGAATTTTCAGATTTATACTTAGATCGTTCTGTTTCAATCTTATGATTGGTCCATTGAAGTATAATACTACAGATTTCTTCAGTGAACAACAATTCCCAGACTTCGATAGGACTAGGTTTTTTTCCTAATGCTTTAGCTAGAGGACGTAGTCCCGGTAAGTGGACAATAATATTTTCTTGTAGACGACGACCCCTACTGGAAATAGTAGACTCACTAGACCATTTGAATATATTCTTTCCATAATAATACTTCAAGTTCGCATTTTCTCCATATTATAATATATCATCAGTAATTTCATTATTGGCTTCATCAGTCTCAGCGGTAATAAATTATAAATAATAAGTATATACACATTTGCTTTGAAAATAATTTACCTTCTTCTTCAGAAGCCGTATTGTGATCACTTTCAATATGGGTTTCTTCCGCATGTTCATCTTGGGTATCACTAATGTCACTTCCACATTCATCAAACCATTGTAACAACTGTTCTTCGAAGTTTTTACTTGATGGTTTCACAGCTTTGGATGTACTAGGTCGACAATCCATCACATTATGAATTCACTAATGATACGACTCGGAGACGGCTTCACTCTTTTATTGTTACGTTAACACTAAGTATACGTCTACGAGACGGCAATCTATCTTTCGCTAAAACTATCTTAAAAACCAGATGATACACCACGATCAACTTCAGGCTATTGAGTGAGTGTAGTAGAGTGATAAATTACATAGAAGAACAAAATCGAGAAATGAAAGGGAGGGTTCATTCGACGAATCGGATCAGGTAGTGCCGTCTCTGACACGTATGTTTAGTAGTTAAGAGTTAATATTAATAACATCTTGATGTGCTATGATTCATCCAAAGTACTAACAGATATAACTACTAGGTTGGTAGAAAATTTCACTATGTAATCTGATCAGATTATGATATTGTTTTACAAAAATATATGCTTTAAATCCAGTGGTATTTCTCAGATTATCAAAAAAGAGTGGTACCAAAGCTGGTCATGCCACATAAAGTTAAGTTTTATTATACTTAATATACATACATATATCTTTCACAATGGTAATTGCAATACTTGTATATAAATACCAGCACATAATAAAATACACATTCATTAGGCATCTTTAAATTCTCAATTTCTTCTTTGAGATCCCATATGTTAGCGTTATTTTTTATTTTTGTATACTTATTTTTCAAATAAATGAATAATGGCATGAAAGTAGTATGGATACTTGAAGTCAGATTTGGCAGCCCATTTATTGTAAGAAGTATGTTATTATGAATTATTTCTTGCCTCCCTGGCACTATATCTAATATCATACCAGGATGATCAAAAAAGTAATTTTTTCTCACATATTTATCTTTTAACATTTTATTTAGGCATATTTATACATCAAGTTTTAAGTTGTTGACATTAAAAATGTTTTTTTTTGTAAAAAATCGTTTATACTCAAGTCACACATGTGCTATTTGAACTTAAAATTTGATTTCATATGTGGTATTGGGTATTCTTCCTTATAAAATTAAAGTTTACTACCTTCATTAGTGGTAAAAAATACTACAGATTAACTTCGAAGTGCTAGTAATTATTTAGCCAAAAATCATTTCTAATACTGTATTAAAAAATTAAACAAAAAATAACCAATTTTTCTTATTTAATTTCAAAATTAAACGACATTTATTTTAGTGCTTTATTAGAAAATAATTTCAGATATTTTTTAGTTTTTTTTATTATTGTCAACAGCAACGTGGGGCAAATTCTTCTAGGCAATAGTTGGTAATCTTCTTCATAATTTAGTTTATATGCAATGCCATTTTCAGTGTATTTTATGCACACAAGGTTGGTTACTACTGGATCACCAGCTTTCTTTCCCATATGGATTGACTCATAATACTCGAGGGGTATTGCAGTATAATCTTCAAAAAAAAATCATGCGTTAAATACTTATCATACGGAAATGGTTTTCTCCGAGCCCCTTTTGTTGCAAGAACTTAATCAGCTGGCAAAAATATGTCTTTATTTTTAAGGTTTCAGCCGATACATGCGTGAACTGAGTCACATTACATAGTCGAATGTCCCTTTACTAAAAATTTTTGTTCTATTGCTATATTATGTTTATTCAATAAATGCAGTAGGACATTGGCCATGGAGACTTTCCTGTTTTGGTACGTACACCCATCACTGTAAATTATCACAGGCAGTTTTTTTCTAGACAGTGACCTTTTAGATAGTCTATGATCCAAGAAACAAAAGTCGATGCTCTAAGAACAGCATGTATCTTATTGAACCAATAGTTGGTACACAGATGAGATGCAACATTATAAACTGTGAAATTGTGCAAGCAAAGTTTGATCTTATAGTAGAAAACTTCAGCTTTGGTCATTGTTGAAATTTAACTGTCTATAAGTCGATGGTTAGTATGTAGCAGTTTCCCTTACTTGCATTCTGTTCATCTAGATCATTCTCCATGCTTGCTTTGTTTTTTTTAGCAATATGTACTTTCCATTAATCTTCCGTTATATTCTTGGTTTCATAAGCATAGCACGTGTTGCATCTATCCTTGCGGGGTTGAAATAATGATAAGTTAAGGTCTTGATAAGTTGTATAAAATTTAGTTTGGCAAACAGAGGTGACTCTGTCGGTAGTACACTTAGAAACGTACCTGTCATAAAGTAGTTTTTTCGAAGTGAAAATTGGTTCTAGATAACTTCGAGGTTATCTTCTTGCAGTAATGACTTGGAAGCTTTGGAATTTCTTCAAAAAATTTCTGGAAATGTGTGGGCACTATTAGCTTCCTTCGTTTCTTTCCATCGTCTACTTGTATTTGTTTTTATCTTGGTCCTGGTTTGATTTTTGGTTCCTTCATTAGTCTTCATCAGAACTATCCATTCTATTTATTTTAGATTTATTTTTTACCCAATTGTGAGCCATCCATTCATTGATTCCAAGGGTATTCAAAAGGGTTTTCTTGCAAACTGTTTTTTAACATCAGCAAGCTTTAATGAATAAACAAAGGTTGTAGAACGTCGAGATGGTTGTCTAGGTGTTAGTGACTTTCTTCCCAGGAACCAGGTCTACTAAAGAAGAAACAAAAACTTTCTTTTCATTCCACCCTAATTCTTTCCAGAAATAATTAAATATTTTTTGCCTTTCATATTCTGTAAACTCTTCGCAATGCCTGGTTGACATTTTTTTACATTTTTTGGAAACGCAAGTTGGTCCCATTGTCCTTTGCTTTCGCTCTGGTCCATGGGTGACTTTTCCATTATTGTCTCTTTTATAACCAACAAACGTTTCTCCTTTCATCCTGGCTCTTTTTGTTACATTTTTCTCCCATTCTTCAGGCAAAGGTTTCTTGTTCATCTTTTTCTTGTTTCATATTTTCTTCGCCCTCAGTGGCTCCATAGTTATTTCCAATACTTTGGTCTACAATATCCTCATCCATACCTGGTTCAGGTACATAGTCTGGATCATCGTTTTTTTCGAATTCAGCATAATAATTTTCTAAAACAATATTGCTTACCTCAACAGCTAATATTGACTGTGCTCATTCGCTTTCAAAATAATTATCACATTCTTAAGATTGAGTCACTAGCATTGATGTGGCCACTGGTACACATTCAAGAACTTGAACTGTAGGAAGAGTCTCCATAGTATAAGGACTCAAAGGTTCTAAGCTGTCTGGGTCGAAAACTATAACGTCTGCTTCCACTTCTGGCATCTGACAAAATAATTACATTTCTACCACTTTAATGGATTTACCCTAATTATTATTTTATCACTTAGTTATTTATTAAAGCAATGATGAGGTTTCTCATGATTTTTTTACTATATCAAATTAAGATAGGTAATTTTTAGGCCACTTGCTTTGTTTTTCTCTCAAAAATTTAAGGAAAAATACCTTTGGTAGTTTTTATTTTATTGCAGCTTCTAGAATAATGCCATTTAAATGATTTTGATCAAAACATAAATTTTTTATTTGACTCAAAAGTTGATATTATTGTGTTCTTGAAATACAAAGTTATGTAAAGTTATCCAAACATAATTTTTCTTCAGATTCCTGCCAGCCCTGAAATGGTTTAAAGCTATAATAATTATTAGCATGTACTTTAATATTCAACAATAGTAAACCAGAGAGTCTAGCTACCACAACAATAATGAGAATATTATTATAACTTTACTTACCTCCAAAGTTAAGACCATGTCTATAATCTTCATTGCTCTTGAACTCATTTCTTGTTACTTATAACTCAGAACTATAAGCAAGTGTTAATCGATTTCTACCACTATTAAATATTAACAATGGTTAGTTTATGTTCCTGATACATGGTAATCAAATTTGACTGACACATGCTATTGAAATGCACAAAAAGCTAAATCTGATAGATGTTTTAGTCTTATTGTAATTATGGGAAATATTTTTTTCTGATGCATGATATTAGTGCCATCGGAAAGAGCGCTAAAATTAAATGTGGGAACCTCTAAAATCGAAATATCACTAAAAATTTAGATATAATAATAATCTTTATTTAATATAGGAGGTCCTAATACATAGTAGTAAATATCACATATTGTAGTCAGAACACACAAATTCAGTTGAATAAATAAAATAAAATAAAATCTTGATAAAATTAGTAATAAAAGTAAGAGTTTTGGTATTAAGTTAAAAAACGAATACATATCAAAATATAATAAAAATAAAATACATAAGTATCGAAATAAAATAAAAACAAAAAAAAAGAAAATAAAAATAAAAGTACATACAAAAATTACAAAGTTAGTTTACGGCTTGGAAGTAAATTGTAGCAGATATTTATTAAACTAAGGTAGAGAGGTACTTGTTTAATTTCAGTAGGCAAAGCAAAAAATTCACGTAATCTGCATATAAAAATAGATTTTGTTGCTATGGCCAGTCTCGCTTGTGGTATATAGAAATAATTAATAGAACTAGTATTGTAGTTAGGGATGTACCGGATCGAGTATTTGGCCGAAACCGGAATTCCGGCCGGATCGGGATTTATATGGAAATATTTCAAATTCTTGCAGCTTAATGATATTCTACAGTTTCTATCTATCTAAGGCATAAGAATCTATATTATTTTCTTTTTTTTTGTAGACACAGGTCCTTAATTTATTCCGTTCCGCGTTATGAATTATAAATAAATAAAATAAGTAAATGTCATTGCTTTGTATAGTGCCATCTATTATTCTAATAAAGCCCACTGGCTTCCAGTAAATAGATCAAAGGCTGTAGAGATACAGAAATAAACAGTGAGGGGTGTTTTATACACAAACTGTAATTAATAATCAATGACAGTATACATTCTCAAAGAACCGTATCAGATATGATTAGTTGTGCCCGCCGAATTGTAACTCATTTCAATCACTCTTCTTTAGCACGCAGCAAATTAAGTGAAATATAACAAGAGTTGAATATTTCCTGGTCTAATTAATTTAGTAAAACAGTCCAGCAACTAGTGTTTATTCAGAGAAACTATTTTCGGAAATTGGTAACAGATATGTTGATAATAGGTGTAGGCTAAGTTCTGAAAATACAGAAAAGCTCTTATTAATTCATCACAGTCTAAATAAAATATATTCGGGCCGGATCGCAACCACGATTCGGCTGGAACGGCAATTCCGGCATGTGGGCCGGATTTAGTGGTACCGCCGGAATCCCGGTACATCCCTAATTGTAGTTATGTATTTCACTATTATAGATGATAAAATCATTGAAATACTCAGGAGGTTTTCTATTTTTAGATTTGTAAACAAAATCATTGCTAAATAATAAAATCTTTGTCTCACAGAAATCCAATCTAAAGTTGTCAGCATACTATTTATCAGTGTGTATCTATTACATCGAAGGATTATTCTCATTCCTCTATTTTGCAACTTTTGTAGTCTTTGTAAACAGTTATCTAATTTATAAAGTAATGATCCGCAGTAATCAAAATGAGGTTGTTTAATAGTTTTATACACTGTTAATCTAGAGAAGAAAGAGAGATTTGAAGCAACCCTTAAGAAGAAAAATAGCTTTTTTGTTATTTTTTTACATATATATTCGCAATGGGGTTTCAATAATAAATTTTCATCTAAAATAACTCCCAAGTGTTTAAATTCATTGACCCATTCCAAGTTCTCATTTTCAATTCTAATGTTATATCTATTATAATTTATTTGATTCAATTTATATTTACTCCTCAAAATCATTGCCTTCGTTTTTTAAGTGTTAAGCTTAAGTTTAGTTTTATTCAAAAACAGGGTTAAGACATGCTTTTTTTCTGAATCGGCCGTGAAACTTCAAACATTGACCAAATATCTGTTATTATCGGTGAATATCGCGGAATTCTACATATATAGTGCTAGATTAGACTCAATATTCAACATGTTATTCAGCTTATTAAAAATTTCTTCAGGGTTATACCCATAACATGCTAACAGTGTATCATCTGCAAATAGATTAATGAAATCACACTCAACATAATTAATGTCGTTTAAATATATAATAAACAGAAGCGGTCCCAATACACTTCCCTGAGGTACTCCTAAGTTATTCTCAAACATTTCAGATGTTGATTACCTAGCTTTACATATTGTAATCTATTAGTCATATACTGCTCAAACCATAATATTTCAATTTATTAATCAAAATTTTACGATCTATCATCCTAAAAGCTCGTTTGAAATCCAGAAAAATGGCTATTATATATTTATTTTCATCAAGTACTTGCTTCCATTTAGATATAGTCAATTGTAAAGATGTTTCACATGAATGGCCTTCCCTAAATCCTGACTGATTTTCCACAAACAAACCATTGTTATTAAAGTATTCTAAATTGTGGTCACGAACCACGGTTTCTAATAATTTTTCAATTGTCGGAAGTGTATTGATAGGCCGCAAGTTGGATGCGTCTGTATGGTTTGCAATTTTTTGGACTGGAAGTATCTTGCTAGCTCTTAGTCGATCAGGAAATGTTCCTGTTTTCAGCGATGTGTTTATAAAATTTAATACTGCAAAGCCAGTTGTATAAAAGGTCTCCTTCAAAAACTTAGCACTCAATATTTCGTCATAGCTTCCCTTATTTTGTAACGAAAAAACAGATTTTTTTAGTTGATCTAATGTAATTAATTTAAAATCAGTTAATGTTGATTGAATATCACTTAGAAAATTTCGTGTCCAATCCTCAGTTTGAGGTATTGAATTTGCTATTTCACATATACTATTTACAAAATAATGATCTAATTTGTTGGCTGTTTCTTCTTCCGTTTTAGCGAAAGATACAGACCCCTGAACAGAAAACCTAACAGAGTCAAATTTAATTTCCCGATTTTTACCTTTAATTATATTTTTTAGTGTTTTCCACATTTCCTTAGAATCATTCCTGTGTTCATCTATTTTATGTTCATAAAATTCTTTTTTCTTGTACTTCAATGAATTAACGACCATATTTCTTTTATTTTTGTATTCATTCCATAATATATTTTTATCTGGACCTACTGCTCTTTGAAACTTTTTGTACACTTTATCCCTCTCTCTGGCTTGTACCTTTACCTCCTTATCATACCATGGAACATGATTTTTCTTTATCAGTATCTCAGTAATAGGTGCAATACTGTTTATGACTCCACCACAATTACTTTCCAGTTTTTTTTTCACTATTTATTGACAATCAGAATGAAATACAATCTATAAGTCAATTTGCTGGCTAGTACAATAAAATTAACAATACATATTGTACATCTGTGGCGTGGAGAGGTGGGGCATCCAATGATGCTTCCTCAGTTTACTCGGAGATCTAGTGGCCAGATTCTTCTGAGTCTTCTGTTGAGGGTAGGTTGTAGTAGTGGTTGTAGCATTGGATTTGGATGGTCTTCTAGTCTGTTGTGATGCTTGATGTTATTTTCTTGAATTACGTTTTTTACATATGGAATCTTGAGGTCGTTATGTAAGGTTCTGTTTGACATGTACCATGGTGCATTTGCCATGGATCGGATTATTTTTGACTGGGCTCTCTGGATGATGGAGATATTGGAATTACTTGCGCATCCCCAAAGCTCTGCACCATATGTCCATATTGGCTTTAATACCGTTTTGTAAATCAGTAGTTTGTTATCTATTGAGAGTATGGAGTTTCTGCCTATAAGCCATTGGATTTCTTTAATTTTTAAGTCTAGCTGTTTCCTTTTTTTTACTATGTGGTGTTTCCAGGTAAGTTTTCGGTCAAAGTGGAGTCCAAGGTACTTAACTTGATTGCTCTGGGGTATTCTCACTTGGTTAATGTTGACTGGTGGGCAGTTCCCTTTTCGGAGTGTAAATGTTATGTGATTAGATTTTGACTCATTTACTTTTATCTTCCATTTTTCCAACCATACTTCCATCATATTTAGATGGTCCTGTAGGTAGTTGGATGCTATCACTGGGTCTGAATGAGTTGCAAAAATGGCAGTATCATCTGCAAATGTTCCAATAGTAGTGTTGTCAGTTGTGGGTAGATCATGCGTGTATATTAAATATAGGAATGGTCCTAGGATACTTCCCTGTGGAACGCCTGAGTGAAATATCATATTGTCTGAGTTTTCTTCATTTACTTTTACTGTAAACTCTCGTTGATGGAGGTAGGCTTCTATGGCTTTGTAATAAGTACCTGGGAGAATTGTTTTTATCTTGCAAAGTAGACCTGGGTGCCAAACTTTGTCGAAGGCTTGGCTAATGTCTAAGAAGGTGGCTGTGCAATATTGTCGGTTTTCTAGGGATTCATTAATGGTGTTAACTATACGATGGCATTGTTGTATTGTTGAATGGTTTTGTCGGAATCCGAATTGATGACTTGGTAACCAATTTTGTGGGTTTAGCTCTGTGTTGATTTTGTTTAGAATAAGACGTTCGAGTAATTTTGCAATTGTTGATATTAAACTTATGGGGCGGTAAGAACTGACATCTGTTTGGTTTTTCCCAGGCTTCAGTATCATTATGATTTGACCAATCTTTAGTGGTTTTGGCCAGTAGTTTAGTCTCAGTATTGCGTTGAAAATATGTAGCAGCTTGACTAGTCCTTTTTTAGGTAGTTCCTTTAACATTTTCGCTGTTATTAGGTCTATTCCTGGTGCTTTTTTTGGATTTAATGTGCCAATAACTTCTTTTATTTCTTTTGGTGTAATAATTATTGTTTGATGTGTTTGTAGTGGTTCGCCAAGGATTTGGTCTACTTCTTGAACTGGAACATTATTTTGTGGTGTAAAAACTTCAGATAGATGCTCAGCAAAGAGGATGGCCTTCTCTTTATCACTTCTAGCCCATGGTCCTGGAGGTGTTGAATATTTCCATATTGGGGGTGATGTTGGTACAGGCTTTCTTTTGCCTTTTATTGGCTTCCATATAGAGTTGTCTTGCCTCTGTAGGTTTGATATATAGCTGTTAAACGATTCATTTTTTGTTTCAAGTAGTTTTAATTTTAGTTTGTTACTAATTTGGTTATATTTTGTTCTATTTGCTGGAGTATGTGTTCGTTGCCATAAGGATCTCGCTTTTCGTTTTTCAGCCACTAGTTTTTTAATTTCTAGGGGTATGTTGTTTTGTTGTTTTTTTAGAATATTTATGGGTGTTGCTGTTCTGGCGGCATGTTGTAGTATTTTTATAAATTTTTCACAATCTTCTTCTATTTCAGTTGGTTCTTTCAATCTTGTTGAAAAGTCTACGGTGTCTTGAATAATTTGCCGGTAGGTGTCCCAATTTGTTTTCCAGTTGTGTAGTTTGGGCTTAGGGTCTTTTGTTATAACTGTAGTGCTTATTGTGGCTATTATAGGACTATGATCGGATGTCAGGTCATAACTTGGTATTATGTCTGTATGTTGTTGAGATTCCATTTGTTATTAGGAAGTCTAGTAGATCTGGGAGTTTGTTGGCATCAGTTGGCCAGTAAGTTGGTGTGCCAGTAGAAAGAAATGAATAATTGTTGTTGTGTAGTACTTGAGCTAGTTCCCTTCCTTTTGTTGTTATAATTCTTGAACCCCACATCGTGTGCTTACTGTTGTAATCTCCCCCAGCTATAAATTTTGGACCTAATGTTTGGAGAAATTCCTCATATTGTTCTCTTTTTATATTGTGGCGCGGTGGACAATATACAGCTGTAATAGTGAGGTTGTATGGAAGTGTTTCGACTCTTATCGACGTTGCTTGAATGTGAACTTCCTCATATTTTAACAGTTCATAGTGCTTAATCTGGTTTTTGATTAGTATAGCAGTCCCACCATGGGCTGTACCATCAGGGTGATTAGTAAAGTATAGTTTGTATTTCGGAATATTGAAGTAGCTACGGTTTGTGAAATGAGTTTCGCTAATTAACAATACATCAATGAAATTTGTTTCTAGGAATATTTTTATTTCCTCTTTACGTTTTAGAAGGCCATTGGCATTCCATTGTGCTATTCTTATGTACTTAGCCATTACTATTTAATTTTGTTGATGAGCGTGGTCATCATGCTGAGGACCATACCATTTTGCTGTATGAGTTGGTTGAATAAGTTCCTAAATTCATCCAAGAATTTGTTTAACACCATAGTTGTATCTGTCTCTTTCAATGTTTCAGCGTAGCTTTTGCTCGTAGTTGTTTGTTGTATGTTTCTGGCATATGTCTCGTTGTTGTAAATTGGAGGTACTGTTGATTGTTGCCTATTATTTTTAGTGTTTCCTTTTGATATTTTTAGGTAGTGTTCACAACCCCTATAGTTAGCAGGGTGATTTCCTCCACATAAGGCTCATTTTGCCGGCGTGTCTCTGGTTTTACTACATGTAGTAGTATTATGTGATCCTCCACATTTTACACATATATATGGTTTATTGCAGTACGATTTCGAATGACCATACTGCTGGCATCTTGTACATTGTATTATATTGTTTCTCTGAGTACGAGGGGGTTCTATTTGTACCACCCTGTTTTGCAGGCCTGTTATTTTATAGATATCTTTATTGTTTTGAGCAGGTTCTAGATCCACAAAGAACAGGTTTAGCGGTTCTTTAGTTGTTCTATGTAGTACATTAGTAATATTTCTTACTGTATGTCCTAGTTGCGTCAATTCGCTTTTTATGTCTTCTAGATTTGTTGAGTGATGTAGATATCTTATAACTATCCTGTATGCTCTTTCTTCTTTTAGTTGATAAGTATGGTGATATATATTCTTTTCTCTAAATTCCTTGACAAGTTTTCTGTAGGTGTCTGACATTTTACAGTTTATCTTGACGACATTATTGACTAAGGTTTTAGTTTGGTAATCTTGTTTGTTGACTATTTCTTCGATTCTTTTCACCATTTCATTGTAATTTTGCACTCCGTGAACAAATATTGGTGGAGTTTTTAAAACATTAGTACTTGCCTCTTTTGCATTGTTTGCACCATCTGGTTCATTTGGTAATTCTTGGAATTTATTGCTAAGTGTAATTGTATTTTCAGTTGTCTTTTGTTTATTATTGCACACTTTCTTTCTTTTGTAACTTCTTATTACTTGCCATTCATTGCTGTTTGTCTCATTTACTTCTTCTTCATCCTCGCTAGTGGATGTCATTCTTTGTATATGGTGTCCCCTCTCTTCATTGTTTGCGTAAATATTGTCTAACATTGGTGGTGGTCCCTGGTTGGTTGTAGCATAGTTTAAATAGTTTTGAGATGACATTGGTTGATTTATCATAACTGCATTTGAGGGAGTGTACATTTGTGGCAGTGTACATTTGTGGCTGGTATTGTATTGCATTGTTTGAGTGTTGTATTTGGCTATTTAATTGTGGATAACCCTGTATATTAATGTGTTGATGAATTGGTTGCCCGTTATTATCATATCCGATAAGGTTCCCTGGAGAAACCATTTTGTTGTGGTGTTTTTTTTATCACTAACACTTAAGAACTTGTTTTATTGTCTATTAATCACCGCAAAAAATTATCATTTATTATCACCGCAAAATTTAACATTATCGTTGTCGGATTCTCGCAGCGCTTCGAATATTTGTCGGTACGTCTTTACGCTACAAAATCTAAAACGAAACTACTTTCCAGTTGACTAAAAATTTCATTTACATTACCTGAGTCAAATAACCAGTCACATGGTATTAATTCTAAATTAATCTCATGAAATTTCTCTATATTCAGCTTTCTAGAGGAGAAATTTAATTCATTCACATAATCCACATTTTTCCCAAAATTAATACTTATAATCGAATGATCTGTTATCTTGGGAAAATGATAAACATTTACAGAAATATTTTGATTCGATCAATGTCGAGCTGTCCATACTTATTCTGGTATAATCATTTACATGTTGTTCAATGCCATAAGACTGAATCAAATTCCTTATCCTTTTGCTATAAAAACTATCTACAAAATAATCAATATTAACATCAACCACAATTAAAGCTTTGACGTACCCCGATAAGAAATCCTGGCACCATTCTTCCATTTTATCTACAAAGACCGCATCACTGGAACTGGGCGAATGGTAAAAGCCACCAATCAACCATTTAGTTTCATGAAAGTCAATGCCAACAACTTTACACCAATAATTAGGCACAAGAACATCATCCTTTTTCACACTAAAAGTAATATTGTTCCGCAGATAAATAAGTACACCTCCCGTGTGTCGATTTAAAAAATTACATCTTACACATGCATATCCATCTACTGCAATTTCAACCTGTTGGATATCATCTGTACATCTTGCTTCACTTAATATCACTATAGATGGTTGATAACAAAATACTTCAACTAAGACCTCATCACGGTGTGCCAAAAAACTCTGTGCATTCATATAAATTATATCACTTCTAAAAGATATATTAGGTCCATTCACTAGTTTTTTTGTTTGTTTTGGGTAGATGCATTGCTATCAACAATTTTTGGAATATTATTAATGTATTCCCAAATTTCTTTGATATACGTGGATATATATATTTTCTGCTCGAGTTCGAATATTTCATCATATTACAAGGTGCTTTCTCCACCTTTTCCAATCAAACAAGGTGGCCGTATCTGTCTGATTTGTACAGACTCATCCTCAATATTCTCAGCTTGTGATATTTCGAATTCGGAACTTGTATCATTCCTGAACTTCCAAATTGTTGTCCGGTAATCTTTCATCATCATCTTGGGGTCGATTCCAGAATCCGTCGGAACTTCGTCAAAAAATCGCAGCAATCTTTCTTGCTCCGCTTCATAATTCATATTTTCAGAATTACTAAAAATATTTGATCTTACAAACAAATACTCACACAAAAATAATACTTTCAGTCAATAGAAACGTAAATAGCAACATAGGTCGCTCACACCGCAACTTCAATTATTTTTGACAACGATACTCTCTGGATGCCTGGCTAAGTAAGACTAAGGAAATCCTCCCCAGAACGAGAGCCCGTACTAGACCGCACAGTAGCGTTGTGCCATCGGTGACCATTTGTGAAGAAAATTCGATTTCTGCGGTGTGAACAACCACACGTTGCTACTGGTGGGTTAAAGGATGAATTTCATCTCTCGTTCTTCATAAAATCAAGTTAGGATTTTATTTTACTGATTGCATTAGCTACCATGGTGCCTGTGTCATCACTGTATGCCTTTTTCGATTTATTTTTGGTCTTGAAAACAGATCCTGTTTCATCAAATTTTGTACATATGGATATTTTTCATTAAAATAGGTAGGTAGATAGATATTTATTGTGTATCAGGAACAATTTACATTGTATAGTACATGTCAACACGTTGCTTATGAAAATACAGTCACATATAAGAATATAAAATAATATATATATATAAAAATACACATTAAAAAAACAAACACTGAGTATTAAACATTACAGTAAAAAATTATTATTATAGAGATATGTTACATTTAAGTAATGAAGTATTAAGAATTTTTAAGAGTCAAAAAAGAGAGAAAATAGCTTTGTTGATATTATTTATATCATAAGGTTCTGCAGATATTAAAAAAAATGTCTGGTTTTTTTGAAGTGGTTAATTGACGTAATATCGGATTTGTTTTGGAAGTAGATTAAAAAAGTATAAACATTTGCTAAAACAGCCCTAGTCTAGTCTACTTGTCTAGTGTCGTAACTATGATTAATTACGCTTACCATACATCTTCGCCAACCAATGTTTACCTTTCCAGCTTGACATAACTTGTTTCGTAAAGCAACGTCAGTTTCCAGAATAATATTTCCTTTGTTCTGCTTCCCTTTTTGGTTATATCTTGAATGTATTTTTAGTATGCTATTGTCATTTGTGCCATATTCATTTTGATCCCTAATAGTTTGTATTACCATTTCTTCATTCTCTAATATAAAATCTTCTTCAACTCCTCTTATTATAATCTTAGGATTTTTATGTCTGCCTTCTGTAACACTATATTGGTTTCCGAGTTCTTTTCCACTCTTTTTTTAATTTTTTCTTTTGAATGTATTGTCACAGTTAATAATGAACACGCCTTCTTTGACAGTTTCCTCCCCTACTGCTTAACTTTTTGGATTAATATTTTGCTTAATATCACTTTTTGTTTTTTTACTGTCTCGTTTTTCTTTTGGTTTAATTACCAGTACTTCTGTTTTATTTTCTTTAAGCCTATCGGCATACATAGGGTTTCTGTTAAATCTTTCTGTGATCTTATTCCCTCTACAAATTCCTGAATTTTTTTCTTGTTGTTGTTTCATAGCACAATTTTGAGATTAGACAGTACTTTTCAGATTTTTTATTTCAACATAAAGAATATTCACTATTGATTCAAGTTTAGACAAGCTGAGATTACTAGATTTTTCCTTACAAATTTTGCAAATAAATTTAAAAATTCTGTTATTTTTTAATTGGATAACTCTTAATTCAGTTGAGGTAATGTTGGTGCAGTCTCGGCATGGGATATTTTTCATTAAAATAGTTGAATATATGTAGAAAACATAGTACTTAACTAGATATTTTGTTGAATTATTGGATCTTTACCTCTGCGTCATTAATATCTAATAACATAACCGACAAATGTCAAATTATTTTGTTCTGTTCTTCACTATTAATAGAAAAAGATACATACCACTTAATAATTACGCTGGTAATATTATCAGATATTAATGACGCACAGGTAAAGATCCAATAATTCAACTGTAGCTTGTCTCAGCATAGTTTTGTTCGCGGGTCTGATTCCGAACCAGTTTAGGGACTGGCCGCATGCGTACATTCAATATCGTGCACAGTTCGCTCAGTTCTAAATGTGCGCATGCGGTCAGTCCCTAAACTGATTCGAACAAAGCTCATATTCTAAAATTAACTGGCGCGTGCGCGCTTGTGATACTTGGTACGTGACCGGAAGCTGGTCTGGTACTGGCACATGCGCACTTGAGAGGTGGGAGACGTGACTGAATGAGATGCCGGTCTGACAGCTGGCCTGGCTTACATGTTACTTGGCTTCAATCTCAATGGAGATACGTTCAGAGTGTTTCTTTTTCTTAAACTTTTTCCTTCAGCTGAGTTACAAGCCGGTTGATTTAGAGAATTGTTATATTTCGATTATTGTAAATTCAATCCACGTCGTTAGACGACTTTCAATACTATTATTTGTACAGTTACAGTGGAACAATAATTTTCATTCACCAAATAAGGGTAAATGATTACTTATAAAAATTCTAAATTACATACTTGCAGTTATTAAATTCAGTGATTGTGCATATATGGAATATTTATGGTAAAGTACAATAAAAAAATTTTCTTTTTTAGTTTCATCTACAGGCAATCTATGATAATTTAGGCCAGTTATCCGAGAGTTAACAGTAATTAAATTTAATAGTGGACATTTCAATACTATTATTTGTACAGTTACAGTGGAACAATAATTTTCATTCACCAAATAAGGGTAAATGATTACTTATAAAAATTCTAAATTACATACTTGCAGTTATTAAATTCAGTGATTGTGCATATATGGAATATTTATGGTAAAGTACAATAAAAAAATTTTCTTTTTTAGTTTCATCTACAGGCAATCTATGATAATTTAGGCCAGTTATCCGAGAGTTAACAGTAATTAAATTTAATAGTGGACATTTTCCATCTTACACCTAGCAATGCCTAGGTAATCAACACCAGCAATAATATTATAATGAACTGCTTACCATGTGGTTCCTTCTTGGGGAAATTTTATCTAGTGAATTTTACGTTATCAATATAACAATTAAACTGTGGTTATTAGTTATTAAGAAATTCGCGGTAGATAACTGGGCCTAGTTAACTTAACAACAATTTGACTCATCCAAGGATATATATATATATATATATATATATATATATATATATATATATATATATAAACATAAAGTTTTGATGAATTTTCTTCTTCACATGGTTTCTGAATGAGTACAGGATTCACGGTAATAGTTATAGTGCAATAAGAATTATTTCACAAGAGTATTAAACGAACGCTATCATTCCAGTTCTTCTTCATTTCTAGTACTTTCATTGTCTTCATCATTTTCTGCCCTGTTTGAATGTAAATTTTTGTAAAACCCGTGATACATTTTTGGAATTTTACCTGTATCCCAAAGCCATAACAATCCATTCAATTTATTTTTATCGATTGGTAAAAAGTTGTTGTATAATCTTGATGGGTGTTGAAATATCTTAGAGGGTCGTCCTCTTCGTGTTTTTTTCAGATCACAACTTTTTAACTCTGAAGATAGCTCATATTTGAAGAAGACGACATTAGGAGATTTGTGGGAAGTGCTGATTTTTTTTATTTTGCGAACTTTTACCATTTGCATCTCATTATCTATTTACCAGTCTTTCTAGTTAGCAAGGCTTTTGAAGTCTAGAAAATCCTCTTGAGCCATTTCTGTCACATTATATATTTTTCCTGTAGCCTTTGCCATTCTTATTAATGTTACCCATTGCTCAGGTACATACAAAACGGACTGACGTTTTTTTTTGCATTTTCAATAACAGCATGCATGCTGTCTCCCTCATTCTGGGTGTGACCTTTCTCTAAATATCTATATGTGTAATACTAATTCGAAAGTATATAACAGCATAAGATAACATTGAAAATATGGTGTGGTTCTTGTTTTGCCCACCACAGTTATCCGAATATAAGATGAGCATTTTGATTCCAATATTTTTTTGCATTTCTGGAAACTTCCATAGGCAACTAGCTATTTCGTTTGATCCTCTTTTCGCAATTTGTTCATGCCATACATAACAGTAACTTTCATTGCTGTCTATATCGAATATTGTAAATTTGTATGTGGCATATTTACTTTTATAGTAAAAATCACTCATTCGATTGAGGACTCATTACAACTTTTTGGAGATCGAAACATGCGACAAACAAAGTCTTCTCATTTATAGCAAGTTGCTTGTCATTATTCTTCATGTCTCTGGCTATTATTTTATTAGCAAGGTGATGCTCATAGTTTTCTCTCAGATTTGCCTTCTCACTTTCATTAGCTAGGTTGAAGACTGAGCATACATGGCACTGATCTTTTTTAGGTTTAAAGAAGCTGATGTTATATTCTGAATTGATAATATCTCTGCACTAGCGAGAAGAAGCAAATATTATTTCCATCACCATAATATTCTGTGTAGAGCTTATACATTTTTTGGATGTTTAAACCTTCCTCGAGGTACATTCTTTTAGAATCCATCCAAATATAATGTGAGGGCTCCCATGGAAACAATTCAATGTGTCGATTGGGTTGAACTTTTTGTTTTCCACGCTGATCTGATTTCAAAACTCCAGTATCTTTTATTTTAGATAATGCTGTATTAACCCAAGTCAGAGAAATATCGAGAGTTTACTAAAACATGATTTTGCAAATTTGTTTCTGTTCACCACCGACTTGAAAATAATATTGTCTAGAGAAATTTCTACTTTGTTTTTTCTCAACTTGTCTCATATACTGTACAATGAAATCCCACTGCCTTGTATAGTCCTGCAAATTCCAGTATTTTTTTAAGATAATTGGTCTCATCTCTATTGATTTTCTTGGTACACTTGAACCTGCATGTCGTCTTGCTAGGTTCACCTGTTTTTCTTTCTTTAACAACTACATTGTCGATTTCTATGCTCTAACCCTCGATCTATACATGTTTTTGACTTCACATCAATCCATTCTTCTTCATTCCTAACTCGTTTCCTACCCACTTTTACTTTAATAGAACTGCTGTTTCTTTTCCTTTTAGTCTTACATATCTGTTCTTCGTGTCTGTCAATGTCCTTCGACTGAATTTCATAATCACTCTCTTCTAAAGGTAAATAATCGGGGTCACTATCAGAGTTCGCATGAAAAGGGTCTTCCGCCTCAGTACCGACTTCTAAATTTTTGTCAACTAAAGTAACTGTTGGTTCTGGTTCTGGAAACAACAATAAGAAGGATTTTTCATTGTGACTCTCTAATTACGTTGTATTTAAAACATACCTATAGTCTTTCCAATATTAGAAACTATAGCCTCTGTTGTTGTAGTCATGCAAAGATTATCTGAATAATTGTTCTCTAAAAAAACATACAAATAATTACTTCCAAGACTAGGTATATTGAGAAGAAACTTACCTGTTAAACCATGTGCTAGTTGAGAATAAATTTCACGTTTGTTAGCATTTCTTGCTAAATTAAAAATTAATTGACCCATCGAGTACATCTCGACACTTCTTATTCTCACACCTTTCAATACTTTATATCATTATATTATTTCACTTTAAACTACACACTTCACTGTAATAATAAAATTGTATATCAACACACCTTTTTCCAAAGTACGATTATTCTACTTAACCTTAAAATGTTTTGAGTGCAAAATATTTTTGATTACTTATATTCCTAGGGGTGAAAATTTGTCCATTGTAGTGGACACTGTGACCGAAGGGGTTAAACAAAAATATGTTCCTCCACATTAGTGGTGAATATTTTGAAAAAATGTTTAGGCCATTGAAATTAATGATTTTTATATTATATTAAAATTTTCTTGATAAAGCTGCTCATAGAAGTAATTTAATATTTATTGTTTTCAGATTGAATTGATAATTTGAAACTCAATGAGGGATGATCTCTCCAAATAAGCAGTTATTTAGGTTCAAATCCAACTAATAAAAAAGTTTAATGGCAACAAGTTCTTCACTCTTTTGGATGAATCAGTTTAACTAGAAGATGGATGATCTGGTCAAATAAAAAGTCTTTTTTCATTCAAGATGTAGTAAGGAGTTTAATGGCCACAAGTACTTACTTTTTTTTCCAGCAAGTCCAGTGTAATTGGTGAGTAACATAATGTTTCATTATGGCAACATACAACAATCATAACGTAAGCTCATTTGTCATTGAAAATCCACAAAAAGTAAATATAATCTTACAGGACAACCACCTTCAGATATATTGAGATTTATTTAATAGTATTCAATGTCACAAATACTTACTAGTTTGTCCATACCTAATTAATATGTGCATTACGTTTAGTGGCTCCCAATGATCCAGTATTTGAAGGTTAATTTTCCATATCTGTACCTCAGAATAAAAGTGTTAAGTCAGATTTTGGAAATTGTTCAGGAGAAGCATTTAAAGTTTTTGTGACAAGAATATTCTGGTATCTATGTCAGTTTTAGCTTATTTCAATAGATTTTTTTTACTTTCAGTAGTTGACTTCTCTTTACATTGTGATATAATTTATGGTAAAAAAAATGGAAATTTCAGACAAAAAGATAAAAAAGGACTTAGTACAGTTTTGTATTTACCAACAATTTTCTTTAGAGGACTTGGTATATGTTTAATATTGTTGGGACTTAGGTTTAATGCAACAATAGACATCACACTAAAAAATAAAATTTTTGATAAAATAAAACTAAGGTACCTACATGAAAAAATATGAGTAAGTTTTATTTATACTGAACAGCAAACAAATTCTAAACTAAAATTATTATCGGCTTCCAATTATTCAATCATCAAACTCATTCTGGGCTATCAAATCAGTATGAACCAAATCTCTGTGGTAGTTATGGAACTGTTTTGGAATCCATGTGAGGAGATTTTGCAGGTCCTTGTATTTTTTAGTAGAAATAAAATTTGGTCCTTCTCGTAACGAAGATAGTTCGTCTGGAAAAACACTATGTCGCCCAGATCTGGTTAAATTAATGCTTAGAAAATGTTCACATTCGAAATCGGTTTTGTAGAATAGTGTTCCACTATTATTTGCTCTTGTAAAAAAACCACTTTAGATATTGAAAACCATCTCCTTGCTCAGATTCTGATATAATTGCCTAAAATTTTTAAAATCAGTAGTTTCCATGTTTAGTACTTCAAATGGGTTGTTACTACTGCACATTCGGGCTAGTTGTTGCCAATCCCATGGCGTAATTATTTGAAAACCCATAGTTTTCTTTCTTGCCCGTTCAATCATTGAGTGACTGCCATCCACCTTAAGATGAGTATGGCCTCATAACAAAAACTTATGGCTTATTGTTTTAAGGTTTGGAAATCTTTTTAAAAGCCAAAAGTATGCCATAATCATTATTAGATTTCTATTCTGGGATGGGCAGTTGTCAGACCAGATAGTGATCTCTTCTTGCTGTGAATTAACATTTCTTAATGCCCATTTAATTATTCCAGAAGCCATTTCGTTAGCACCACGACTTGACTGACTCATCCCACATAACAGGATATTTTTTATTAGTGGCATTGTACACGGTGTAGTTGTAGGTCCACAGTTTTAAAGAGTAGAAACTTTGAGCGTTTGTTTATACTGGGGTAGGTAGACATTTCTGTAAATCAACACAAACCATAACAGTGGTTTTCTTATGTTCCACAGAGTACTCCTTATCTTTTCTCTTTAAATCATATCTTGAGGATTCAGATAAGTGTTTGTCATACTCTTCTTGTAATTTGGATTTCTCTGCAGCATTTTCGGCATCGCGTATTTTAATTAGTAATGAGACAAGTATTGCATGTATCATTATCCGATGGCTTAAATGTCAAATTATATTCGGAGTTAAAAATATCTGCATATAGCCATTCCTTGACAATTTCACTTTCCTCTAAATTTTTCGCATCACATTGGGATCAGTACAAGTTATACATTTTAGATAAATTTAAATGACTTCCTAAATATTTCCTCTTACTCTTTTCTCTTGAATAGCGAGACTCTTTAATAGGAAACTGACTAATATGTTCACGTACACTCTCTCATACAAAATCTGGAACTCTTACATGATGGTCATGTCTACCCCTCTCATCAATTGAAACAATACCACCAGATTTCTTTTTTCCGAGCGAAGTTGTTACAAATATCTGTGATATTGACAAAATGTTAAAGAAAAATGTCTTACAGACTGTGATGATTTTCCCATTTACGTCAAAGTCATATTATCTTGTGTGGTTTCTAGCATCACCTCACCTACCCGATCTAGGTCTTTTTCGATTAATCAGTACTGATTTATCATTGTACGAAACATATTGGTGTTTGCGATTTATGTCATTTGAGGAATTCCAAAACAAAGAGTGTATAGATGACCTTGTTTCTGCATTGATGTTTTGAAAGCATTTTAAATAACATTCTTCTTTGCATGGATTTTTTAACTTTTTGGCGCGTATTATTTTGGTTTTCGATACATGTTCATCTCCACTTGTAACTTTATGTTTCTGTACATTAATTTTCCAGTTTGCATCCTGCCTTCGTCTTTTCTTTCTTTTAGGCGTAGTCTCTTCTATTATTTGATCTTCATGGGTACCGCTGTTAGTATTTCTCGACCTTGTCTTTGCTTCTTCATCGTTACTCTCTATTTCTTTGTCACTTAACTCTTCGTAATTTGGATCTCGTATACTATCATCGAATCTTCAAAATTGCGTATTTCAAAATTGCCAGGGTTTTGTCAAATTTGCGCCAAAACCTTGGACGTTTCTTGTTGACTTGATGACGATAAACTTACGTCCACGTCATTTTTGTTTCCTAAAAGTTTAAAGAAGGTTAGTTTGTTATAAAGGACAATCTTAGAAACTTGAACATTTTGTACTATTATTATCCTAATTTTTCGTAACTTTACTGACCTATTGTAACAACAGCAGGTTTGACGTTGAATAGAACAGCTGTATCGGTAGAAGGGCATAGGTAAACATTGGATATAACTGTATTGTTAAAAAAATGTCCATTGCTACTTGCACTCATAACATCAGTTTGAGAAAAAGTGTTGTCTTTTTCCACCCTATATCTTTCATCTGCAATTTTAAACATTAAAGAGGTAATTAAAACAGCTACTGAAAACTCTGTGCAGTAAAACATTGCCTCTACTCTCAATTATGATGTGTAATTTATAGCCTAATACCAGCTAACCATTGGCTCTCGCCATTTTTATACAACCAAATTTATGCCAAAAAAACTAAATAAATGTGTGTTACTTTGGTGTTAGTACCAACCTTTCGTAATGCTAAGAGGTTCTATCTGCAGAACAGCAGTGTCCTCAGAGTTTAATTCAATAATATTATTTTTTTCAAGCTGATCAAGGTTCACAACAAAGCTGTCATTTTCTTTACCTAAAATTAAAACAGATCATTAAAAAACAAATTTTATTTTCCAAAAAATAAAACAAAGTTTATTTACTTACCATCGTCAGTGCTGTTAATCAGATTAGTTGGTTCAAAAGTACCAATAATGAAATTTTCAACATGATCTTGATCCGTCTCAGATATGTTATTTAAGGCAGTTGGTTGAAATAGTTCACTCAATGTTAAGACATCGCTAGTGACCTCTAAAAAAATTGTATTAAGTTCAGAAACATTTTTGAAAATATCAAGTAGCAGTATTAAGTCCCTGTGGACTTAATACCATACAATTATTACGATAGTTTTGCTGTAACTTAATGCTAAAAATATGTGTTCATTTACCAATAATAGTTTACAAAGACGAGCATAAATCCCGTGATAATTTTTGGATGCTAAATATTTTAGCCCTTTATAGAACCTAGTTTTGAAGTTACCTTACCAGTAATATCTGAACGTAAATCATGGTTTTTAGACGTTGATGTTTGGTCTTTTAACATTTCCAAAATTCTTGTTGATCGTGAACTCATTTTTGACCAAGACGAAACATAAAAACTGACTAAATGTTCTCACACGTTGGGGATTGCACTGGACTTGATATACTAGATGATAAAACAGAATCCTGTAATAGGTTAAAAATATAGTTTTATTCCAGACGATGTTATGAATTTTCTAACTCTGTTGTTTATTTACGTAGGACTTGGTACGATATTGCATTTAAAAGAGGACTTAACCTAACTTTAGCAAAAAACGCTTTTGAACAAGAATGGACTTTATACACTTTTATTCTGGGGTACAGATATAGAAAGAAATGTTTACTAAACTCGACATCACTGAGGGTATCATGATACTAGTTTAATTTCTTATCTCCAGTAGTTTCTATGTAAATAAGCTTCTCAATATTCATCATCTTGTAGACTGCGAATCACCTGTTTAGTTCTATTTTCTGTATAATAAAATCATCATGTGATGTTGGTTTTCACTTGTTTTAGGTGTCATCAGGATAGGTCTCCAATCTCTGCAATTCTGTTGACATGTTGGCTATTCTCTTTTCATATTTTCCTTACCACAACATCAGTTTGAATGTTTCTCTTATGTCTGTGTTTATTTGTCGACCAGTGCAAAGTTTTGGTGTTTTCATCTTGGTTGTTCTTAGGGATCTCTTTGTCCATTGTTCCTGTTTTTGCTTCATAATATATCATTAGTGTATTTTTGTTCGTGCCTTGTAAATTTCTCATGTACAGGCTGTGCTGATATATTTATTTTTCCATATTGGATAATATGCTGGTTACTTGGCTCAAAATACAAATTACCCATTGGGATGTATGGTGCTTTGCCAACAAATCAATTGTAGCCATAATAAAACAAAGTCAAACCTCACTTTCTTGTAATGTTTTAAATGAAACTAAATGTTCTAAATAATTCTACAATATATTGATACAATTTTTAACATTTTATCAATATATTGTGGAATTATCTAGAAACATTTAGTTTCATTTAAAACAGTAATATGAGTAGATTCCACAGCATAATTGTCGAAACAGTAAATTTCTCACTTTCCAGATTGACTTAGAGGTATCAGCCATTGTTTGGACAGAAACATCCTATTGTTGACTCAATTATAGCTTTATTGTTTTGATTGCTCAAGAAGGTAAAATTTATTCTGTTCTTTATGGGGAAAATATGTGTTATTTTGTAAATTTATTTATTTATTGGTAAACGGGATCATCCCCTTGCAGAAATACATTCATAAATAAAAGTATAAAACCATACAATTTAGTAAGTACAATATTGAACAAAAAACATTAGATATAAACTAATACTATCCTTATTACGATATATAATGACACATACTGTAATAGATTGACATAAAAAACACAAAAATAATAAAAAAAAGGATAGAAATAATAAACAAAATAAAACAATAAAAATAATAAGCAAAACAATAAAAAATATAAACACTCTCATTAAAACTCTCAAATTACTCTTGAATTTATTCAGTGAAATACCAGTAAAGTCATGCCTCCAATCACAATACAAATGTACAGACCGTGCAAGCTGTGAAACTGAGCAATGCTAACCATAATTGGTACTATAAAAGGGAAATTCCAAAAGGTTGTAACCACGAGTGACCCTACTAGGAATTCTAACAGCAAAGAATGAAAGAAGTTTAGGACATTGAAAGCTGCCCGAGATAAACTTGAATAGTACAGTAAGTTCTGTGAAAGCTCTTTTATTTTCCAAAGACATCATGTTAATACTGTACATGATGTCATGGTACGTATAATGACCAACTGGAATATGTATTTTGTAAGCTACATACCTTAGAAATTTATGTTGAACTTTTTCCAAAGAATATATATGAACACTGTAATATGGGGACATAGCACACATGCATATTGAAGAAGAGAGCAAACTAAACTATTATAAAGAATTGTCACGGCCTTCACCGATAAATCTTTGGCATTTTGCATTAAAAATCCCAGCATTTGGTAACCCCTACTAATGGGTATATTAATGTGTTCAATAAAAGACAATTTCATGTCGAAGAATACACCCAAATCTTTAATTAACTCAACATGTATTATTGATTCATTTCAGAGTCCGTAGTTATAAATAAGTGGATTCTATGACCTAGTAAAAGTAATGCAACAGAATTTATCAATATTGGCATAATACTAGCAATTTGTTCTGTTCTAGTACCAGTTGCCTAATAGTCTTCATATGCTGGTAGTTGTATTCTTTCCATTAAAAGAAGAATAGACATAAAGTCTGTCATCTCTTTATAGTTAGTGGCAATACTGGTTCCCCTCTCTAGAGTACTGTAAAGATTTGTTTGCTATATATTATATTGAAAATTTTAAATGAAAAAAAAATTCGTTAAATATTCAAGTTGGGATAAAACTTCATCATTAGTATTACCAGTAAAACTTTCTCTATTTTCGACACCTTTTATATCCTCTTTCAACAGCTGATATGTAGTTTTAGTTTACAAATCAGCAATGTTATATCCTTGAATTAATGTACTGTCTTCATCGTTTCCTATTCCAATACTATCAGAACCATGTCATCTGCAAACATAGTTTATAAGATTTTAGTTGAAAATGATATAAAACAATATTTTATGTGACAATGGAAGTGGTACCGTTTTTCGGATAGGTTGCAAACAAATTTCTTCATCATCAGAAGTATCCAATCCATTAGATATGGTATGATTCACTGGGGTGGGTATTGGTTTCAACAAATTTTCCCTATCCATATTTACTGAAAATTAAAAAAAAACGTTATGGGGCAATGTAACCAAATAGATACATTTGATTTTCATGCGCAATTATCTCATAAGTACAACAAATAATGTATGTATCTATTGGTAGAAACATTGAATAGTAAGTCTAGATAAGTTTGAATAATAAAATCATTTAAATCTCACATAAAACTTACCTAAAATAACAATTTCTGCAATCACTGTTCACCATAACCTCAAACATCACTTTGACCGTCAAAATCATGAATGAAAAGTGTGATTATTTTCAATTGTTTGTTCCACGACTGCTATCCCCTCTTCACCACTGACTTTAGCATTCAGTAACATATGGTTACAACTCACGATAAAGGGTTAAAGTGACATAGTCAAACATAATGTCATTTCGTTTAGTATTTTAATCGTATATTATTTCATCATCAGATGAACGCTCATCATCATTATGTGTACTTGACCGAGTTGGAATATCTATTGGCAGATTTTTGTAAAATTGGTGGTGTCTTGGCGGAATATACGGTAGAAAATCGAGCGGTAGTAATAGGTCTTTTTGATGGATAAAGTGGATACTGTTGAATATTGAACAAGTAGGCAGGTCACCCTTGCTGCTTTTTAGATAGATCTACTCTATAGAATGGCGTATCTGGGTTAAGTGTTTCTTTAAACAAAAATTGTAAGGGATGATTTCTGTCAAACCTCAGCCATCTAATATTCAACCAGTTGAGGTCGTAACTGCAAGTTTTTTTTTGGTTATAGATTTTTCTAATGCCGCAGTGCTTATATTGTCGGAATTTTTTATTTCGGTAACAACAAAGTAATGTTCTTTGTGCTTACCATACTATCCATCCATTGTTCCGGGCTGTTAATTTGTCCATGACAGCCACTTGCACTCTCAATGATCCCAAATATCATTAGGTAAATAAGAATGCCCTGACACTAAAAACTTGCCTATTGTAGCGATACTATTATCCGGGTCTTGTACGAGCTTTAAAAGTGAAAGTGTGGTCTTTATTTTTCGATTTTGTCCAGTGCAACAATCTGAATACACGGTGATGTGATTTTGTAGAGCCGCGTGAGTTTTTAAGTGCTTGACGAGACAGACTGCAATGCCTTGAGAACCTTGCCCATCTTCTACCTCATTCCAGACGTTCATGTGTCCTTCATTATTATTGAAACAATGTATTCTCAACTTATATAAATATAGATTTCTTTTATAGTGTGCCACCCATAGAGTTAATTTTGGAAATTCTCAAGCTTTTTGCAAATCAAGTGTCAGTATGTATGCCTCATTATTATTTTTAGCATCAATTTGTAGGTACTCCCTAGCCGAATCTGCTCTTCTTGGTGTAGTTCATTGAACTTCAAACTCTTTACGTTTTCGTCGTCAGTGCTTTTTATTTTAAAATTCTAGCTGTCACAACTCTTGCGTGTATCCTGCCGCGGTTATTTAAAATTGCACTTTGCGTTGAAAAGTTTTTTATAGTATTTATATTTTTTAGGCTTAGTTATTTCAGTCTTACATTCTTCTTTACAGAGATCATATATCTTTTGCATTGTTAACCCAGGATTTAAAAACTGTCGGTTATGATTAATTTTTCGGGTGTAATGACTTTGGTTTGCTGGAAAACTTTGAATGTGAGCTATGATGTTAGAATCATCAATTTTTCGAAAACTAGTGGTGCCCCGTTTATCCTTAGAATGAGAGACATCGCTTTTTGACAGGCATCGATATCATCTTTGACCACTAATTTGCAATGTCAATATTTCTTACATACAAAGTGTGTCATGATATTGGACTTAAGGAAATACTTAAAAGATACGTTTTTTCCTGCACGTGACTGATCTTTGGGGCGTTTTCTGTTAATTGTACTTGTAATTTTTTGTACCAATGCGTAAAGATAAGAATTTTGCAGATTAAAGTTTTTAAAATTCGAGAATGATTGAAATATTTCTTATCTTTCACATTCTGTAAATACCGTAAAACACTTTTGCGGACAACTCTAGTCAATATTTTCGAAGGTTTTACCATTTTTTTCTTCTCCCGTTTTAGTGATATAATATTTTCCACTATTACGTAATAATTTCCTTTTAACTTCAACTTCCTGTCCAATTTTCTTTATTGAGTGACATTTTTCTAGACTTTGACGGTCTGGGTTCTGATAGACTTGGGCGCATACTATTTTCATCAGAGCTTGTGCTCGTATCTTTTTCTGAAACAAATACAAAAATCTTAAACGATAGAATAACAAGTATAGTAATTTCTTTAGGAAATATATTCCTATAATTTATATTTTGTTCATAAACCTAATAAACTTTAATTTGATCACACTATTTTGAGGTTGAAAAAACAATGAATCAATTTATTACTTACCAAATCCTGTACGATTTTCATCGGAATTAGACTGGTATTCAGATCCAGAATCATTAAAATCTATGTTCGAAATAATGCTATTATAATACTACGAAAAAACTTCTTTTACAAATGCTTAAGAAAACTATCACAAACCTTGCACGAACTGTTGAACATGAGTCACAATACAGGTGAATCGACTCCGGACTTACTTCATTATAAAAGTGAATTGTGACTTACTTCACTGTTAAAATGAATAATAGGTAAAATATGTTCCTTCACCAAACCAATAACGAGATCTATGGCGGTATAGTAGAATAAGCAGAGCTGCTTCACTTTTATACTGAAAGATGTGATTAATAGAGAACCTATTATGCAATAAAATATGAATTTGAATATTATGGAGTTACACCACTTTACAATGATCGACACATTCTGCTAATCATAGATCTTAATACTCCATTTTTTTGGTTTATTCTTTATGTATTGTTTGTTGTTAATTTGCCCTTTAAAGGGAACCATTTTTTTGCCTACACGATTAGTCTGTAACAAAAGTTCAAGGCACCTTCTTATTCTTATGCATCCATAAAGTGGTCTCTTGATTTTCCACACTCTATCTAAATTCCCATCTTCTCTAGCAGAACTATCAACAAAATGAATATTCTGTCGAAATTTTGAAAATCGTTTTAGTGCCATGTTCTTTTTTCTATTCTGAATTCCTACTGAATTATCCCAATACATTCGTTTTCTTGGTAAGTTTAAGTTACCCATTATACTGTGAATAAGTACACGTTTTTTTAGCTCTTCAACATTTGTAGGAACAAATTTTGAAAATTGCTTCTGATTAACATACAAATTAATTCTATCTGACGTTTCTTCGAATATATGGTAGGAGATGTGTTCAATTTTCATTTGAACAAAGGAGCAATTTAAAATACATTGTTTAGGCCACCCTGTATCACTTGTTCAGAATTCGGTGAAACTGACGCATGCGCGCTTGATACATGACCTGAAGCTGGTACTGTTACATGCGCACGAAAGCTGTCGCTGGCACATGCGCACTTGAGGGATTGGTTGGCGAGAGATGCGGGTCTGGCTTGGCTTACGTGACTTCGATCTTCGATTCCGATCTTGACTGAGAGAGTTCACCCTGTTTCTTTTTCTTAGAGGTGACCTAAAAGCCGGTTTTAGAGAATTCTTATTTTTCGATTTTCGTAAATTCAATCCACGTCGTTAGACGATTTTCAGTACTATTATTTGTACAATTACAGTGCAACAATAATTTTCATTCACCAAAAATGGGAAAATAATTATCTACAAAAATTCTAAATGAGATGCAGTTTTAAATTCAGTGATTGTGTGCATATATGGAATATTTATGGTAAAGTACAATAAAAATTTTTCAATTAAACTGTGGTTATTAGATATTAAGAAATTCGCAATTAATAACTGGGCGTAGTTAACTAACAATCATTGTCCAGTATTGTGTATTTTGTAGCACGAATGTTTGCATGTTAATATTTACCTCTATTTGTTTATCTATAACCCTAGAACATTGTTGATATTTTGTGTTCTATAATACTGTTGACACATAAAATTTACGTACCTTTTAAAACGCAAAATTTTATATGGAAATGTTTCACTATTTTTAAAATTAACGGCGACAAAAAGCTAGAGGTTGGTGTAGGACTCTCGGGTCTAGCATACTTCCATATTTGATAAAAAAAATTCACTGGATTGTATTGATGAATCATTATTTTTCATTTTAACCTAAATCAGTCATCCGCCATCCACCCCCTAAAGGCGGGGGTGGGGGTGACTTTGTAAAATAGTCGTTTTATTTGGCAATGATGAAGAAAAAAATATGAAAATTGGTATATATACTCAAAAAAGGGTTTAGAATTCGATGACACACTCAAAATCACCCCAACTCTAATATTTCCGAAACTCACCTCCACCCTTTACCCTTATGTTATGAAATAAGCCTGTAATTATTGACCTACCTAACAAATTGACCTTTACCCTGATGGCATACCTACAAACCTCGCGAAATGAATCAAAGAGTAAAAAATGGCTACTGTTACTTTGCCGTGTGCGTAAATATTTTCACTGTTTGTTTATCTTGTCAGAATTTTTGGCGTTACAAATGACTGAATACTTATTGCTGTTGGGAGAGTCAATTATAATAATTTCATATTACTGTTTTAAAATAGTCCAAAATTTAGATAAGAGATAGTGTAAGTCCTGTAATGCTCAAAAATTAGAAATTTCCACGAATTTTTCTTTGAATAAGTTAATCTACATTTAAAACAGCACATAATTTAAGGTTAACAAAAGCAATCAACTAGTATAATAAAAATGTCAAATCATTGTTAATTAAAGTTTATATTGTGAATGTACAGAATTCATACATTTATTATCATCATTCTAAAATTTACAGTAAGTATTTTAGAAATCATCATCAGCCTCGGAAGAGGAGCTGTTCCCTACATCAATAATTAGTGATTCCACGTTAATATCGCAAATATCTTTTTCTCTGTTGTACCACTTTTTAATAAACTCTTCAGTATGGTTCACACACTTTACCCACATGTTAGGTGTACTTTGCTCTAAAGCTTCATTCCACATACCTACTACTTTCTCGTCACTGAATCCATCTTTGCCATTATGTTTATTGAAGTATGACTTACAGTTAGCCCAAATTAGCTCAATGGCATTAAAATCGCAATGATATGGTGGCAACCTTAATACTTCATGTCCATGTTCTCTTATTATTTCATCTATAACATCAACATTTTCCTTTCTAAGTATCTGCTATAATTCTGGTCTAGTCATTTTTGGATCAAAATTAATATTATTTTCTTTCAGCCAACTGGCAATTTCTGCTTTTTTTGTGGATGTTGATGGCTGTTTGTTCAAAATTTCGCTGTGGTATGGTGCATTGTCCATTATTATAAGAGATGGCTCCTCTAAATTAGGCAGTACCTGTGTCTTGATCCATTTAGTAAATATTAAACTATTCATTTCTCCATGATAATCAAGAGTTGAAGATTTTGAACAGAAAACCAAATTTGCTCCTGGCACCAAGCCTTTTGAAGAACCTGCGTGAACTATAATAAATCTTTTTCCATCACTGCCTTCAGGTTTACGTACACTTTTAACATTATCATCTTGCCAACTTCTCATTTTACTTCCTTTGGAGTAGATCCATGTTTCATCTAAGAAAATTAGTTCTCTTGGATAAGCACTTGTTAAATTTTCCAAATATATTTTCTCAAGAAGCAAGGGCTCTTCGGTTATAATCTTTTTTAAACTTAAACCCTATTTCTTTTGACAAAGTACTTAATGATGTTGTGCTGAATGTAACTATCTCCTTGGTTTTTATTTCAAAATTTAAGGTAAAATGCCCAAAGTTAAAAATTGACATATCTTTAATATTTCTTACAATTTTATTCATTTTCAAAATTTCCTCTGGTATCACAAGCAAACTTACTAAAGTTTTATATGAAATTTCAAGAGACTTCAAACACTGTTGCTTTAAGAAATATTAATAAAATTGCAGTAGCCACCGTTAAAAAATTGAAAACCTAAAAATTGACACATGTCTGGACGAAAGATTGACATTAGGATGCTTATTTCAATCTTCATTTCAAATAAATTAATCGTAAAAGTCTTTGATAGACTATAGTATTTATAAAATAAATATACTGTTTAAAACAAGTATCAACCATGTTCTGTATTAAAAATAAGATCATCTTTAAATTTTGTTTTAACATTCATTAGTTGACACCCTCAAGACCCATGCTTAACATAGATATATCTGAATTACAGCAGAAGACAAATCAATAGTTACATAATAATTTTCAAGTCAACGAAATTTTATTTTCTGAACTATTAAATACATGATATTAGTAGAACAAAATTTACTTAAACATTTTTTTATAGAGCTTAAAATATTGCATTAATTGCACATACAATCAAAAAACACAAAATTAACCGCCGACCTTCAAGTCCTTGTAAAATTGGTATTTTAGACGATCACCAGCAACAATCATTTTCATTTAATACAAATGACTTCATCACTACATTGTTTTAAAGCAACTTTTAATAGGCGTTTTATCGGTGGACGTTGAAGGAATAGAATAGATACATTGTTTGTTGAATTCTTCTGTTCACATTTTCTTATCTCTCGAACTATTTTTGTATACAAGTTTTATAGGGACAAATCCCCAATAGGGCTTGTCCATACATCAGAATTTGTTTTAAATTGCTTTATTTTTTCCTTGTCAGTATGGTTTTCTAAAAAAAAAAATTCCTCTTTTTAATTCAATCAGTGTCTCATGGACGTCCTATTTAGTTTGTGCTACTGCATTCTGAATTGGGACAGTAACTGACTCAGGATTCCAAGGCACCAGACCACATTTTTTGAAGCCATTACATAAAACAAGTACATCCAGTCGATTTTCCAGTGTTTTGGCCAGAAATGGACAAAAATCGGACTTCTTTATTGTCGGATTATAGGTTTGTTGATGTCTACAATTATAACCATTTTCTTTCCAACCAGCCTTAACGGTTCGAAACACCGCGACATCCATTGGTTGAATAAGATGGGTGGCATTGGGATATAGTGCCAATAAGATGATTCCTTTTTGTTCGCAAAATCAACTAAGATGTAATGTTAGATGATATACGTGTCCAGATATAAACAGTATTATAGGCAATTCAAACTTATTTTCTATTAACCATGTTTCCCTCTTCATCCACCCTGTCTCGGACTTCCCCAGTCCCCAATGTCCAGGTACACTCATTGCAATTTCTTTAGGGATTCTTTCATACTTAAAGATCACCATGGGAGGTGCCATATTGCCACTCTTTTTCATTGGTGTTGATGATCTGATACACATTTTTTTCACCTTGTATAGCAGCCTCATCTGCGTTAAATACCATTTCTGGATTGTTTAAAATACTCTCAAAATTTTGTGATTTTAAATATTGATGAACTTCATTAAACCAACTATTTATTTTTTTCATTTGTAACAGAAGCTCTTGATTTTTTTAAATTTTGAGGAGTTCTGGCGGATATGTCAGGATTCCTTTTTAAAAATAATTTGTACCAACTTTTACCGGGTCGGTTATTTTTAAAACGAGTTTCCCCTTTTTAACTCAATCATTAATTGTTTGACACTGTCCATTAATCCCTTTTCATTGGCTTTCCTCCATATGACAAAATATTATGGCAATAAATCACGAATTTATAGTGGCCCTATTTATCATATTAGAAAAGAAACACATTGGCCACCTTTTAGTTTTTCTGTTTGTGCACATGTTTTGACACATCTGGTCAAAAGTATCCTCTCCTATTATAAACCTTATAAATAGGTGTACGTTGCCATGGCCAAAATGTTTTGAGCTCAAAATATTTTTAATTACTTATATTCCTAGGGGTGAAAAATTGTCCATTGTAGTGAATGCTGCATCCGAAGGGGTTAAACAAAAATATGTTCCTCCACGTTAGCTGTGCATATTTTGAAAACATGTTTAGGCCTTTGAAATTCATTATTTTTGTAATATATTATAATTTTCTTGATAAAACAGTTCATAGAAGTAATTGAATATTTCTTGTTTTCAGATATAATTGATAACTTGAAACTCTCCAAATAAGAAGTTATTTCCATTCAAATCCAACTAATAAAAAAGAAGTTTAATGGCAACAAGTTCTTCATTCTTTTGGATGAATCAGTTTAACTAGAAGATGGATGATCTGGTCAAATAAAAAGTCTTTTTCATTCAAGATGTAGTAAGGAGTTTATTGGCAACAAGTACTTACTTCTTTCTCCAGCAAGTCCAGTATAATTGGTGAGTAACATAATATTTCATTATGACAATGTACAAGAATCATAAAGTAAGCTCAATTGTCATTGAAAATATCACAAAAAGTAAATATCTTACAGAACAACCATCTTCAAATAGATTGAGATTTCTTTAATAGTATTCAATGTCTCAAATACTTTCTAATTGTTCCATACTTAATAACATATGCATTAATTTTCGTGGCTCTCAATAATCCAGTATTTGAAGGTTAATTTTCCATATAGAAAGGAACATGTACTAAACTCGACATTACTGAGGGTATCATGGTACTAGTTTAATTTTCATTTCTCTAATTGTTTCTATGTAAATAAGCTTATCAATATTCATCATCTTGTAGACTGTGTATCACCTGTTTAGTTCCATTTTCTGTGTAACAAATTCCTGTGATGTTGATTTTCACTTGTCCATTGTGTTTATGTTTGTAATTGAATAATGTGAACTGTAGTTAAGGCCTGGTTCGGCTACTTCTATCGTTTAATAAAACTTCCCTGTATAACTAAAAACTTTAATACTAAACTTCAAACTTAGTTTACAAAGGAAAAGAAATATATATTTAAAATGAATACAAGAGTGTAGAAATACGTAAATTATTATTGTAACGGCTCGCTTGTAACGTCGTTCGATTGTTCTCTTGTACTGGTCAGCAAATTGACGGCGTGGTACCCACTACACATTGTTTTGGGTCTCGTCAGGATAGGTCTCCTATTTCTGCCATTTTGTTGTCATGCTCTTTTCATATTTTCGATACCTATCTTGCCGCATCGTCAGTTTGAATTTTTTTCTTATGTCTGTGTTTGTTTGTCAACCAGTGTTTTCATTTTAGTTTGTGTGTCTTATAAATTTCTAATTTACAGGCTGTGCTGATATTTATATTTTTCTATATTGGATATTCAAGATTTTCCAATACTGAAGCTGCTTTACTGATAAGAAAAATGTAAACAATTGACTCAATGAGTGAGAATATACTGGTTGGTCGGTGCAAATACAAATTACCCATTAGGATGTATGGTGCTCTACCAACAAATCAATTGTAGCCATAATGGAACAAGTCGAACCGATATTCTTTGTATGATCACTTATGCATATCAATATTCCAATAAATTGCTCGATCGTAGACTCTTCTATAATGCCAATTGGCATTGCAGTGGTTTCTTTGCTATTATTATATATTTTGGTTTAGTTTATGGAAATTTATATACACACTTTTCCTGTTTGTTTGCTGAAATCGTATAACATCTTGTGGATGTCAACTCCAGACTCTGCAATAACTAAAGCATTGCTGATTAAAATATGTTTCGTAGCCTAATTATTTTCTTTAGCCACACTTTCTAGAATTATTTAAAGTTCTCAGCCATTGTTTGGGCAGAAACATTCTATTGCTGACTTAATTATAGATTTATTGTTTTGAATGCGGAAGAAGGTAATACTTATTCTGTTCTTTATGGGGAAACTGTGTTATTTTGTAAATTGTTCTGTGCATGTAATTCTTAGTTTCATTGTATTTTTTATAGTTTATTTTAGATTTTTTAAGGAAATTGTGTATGTAGGTTCAGAACATAACAACAGAGACTAAGTTCTGAAATGAGCAAATTCTGATTTATAGTTTTCCAGAAAATTCCATTTTCATATATTTTTCTTAATTTTCCACCCGAAATAATTTTTTTCTTGTACAACTGACCAATTTGTTGGAATCCTTTGGAATAGGAAACGTTTTTAAAAAACGTTCAACTTTGATGTTTTATAATTCGGTTTGTATTATCGAGGGAAGGTTGCTGTATTTTTTTATATATTTTTTAACAATCCTCTTTCAATTTTCACCAATTTCAGTCTCTCCATTGCATAGACGTAGTTACTACACATATTTTTGAAGCACTTTTTACAAACATTTTTATTCTAACATTAACCCTGTAGAAAGGATTTGATATATAACAGTTTCGGAATTATAGAATTTTTTATGGAAGCATGTTAAACATTTTGTCCTAACAAAAAAATTGGAAATTTTGGTTTACAATGAATGTATCGAAAATAATTATGCAGTCCCAAGTATTTTAATACGAGAAATCCATTTTATTGTTCAGTTTTACGAATTTTTTGTTGTTAAGAATCTAAAAAAATATTCAGAATTTTTTTCAAGTAGAGTATTAGAAATAAAAATGGTGGGTGAAAACTAACAGCCTCATTACGTAAGGTGAAGTCATGTGCTGCGTACATCAACTGGTACTACTTTGGATACCTATGTCATTCACTTGTATATTGTCAACCATTCTATGGAGGTGCCCAAAACTTTCTTTTACAGAACATATCATAAGGTCAACAGCGCACATTCTTAGTATGTTGCCTGTCTATTTTCTTTGTACATTATCCATTATTGTTTCGAATAATGTGGAACTAATTAGTTCAATTTGTCTTAGTCCTTTGTTGATTTGGAACTCATTGGACCGCATGTTTTCCTTTCTTATATAACATCTATTGCTATCATAAAGACTTTTGATCCCATTTCTTGGTTTTCGGTCTGTTTTTCTGTATTACGCATTTCCATATCTTTTGCAGTGAAACTCTGTTAAATGCCTTTTGTAAGTCTATGAATGCGAGGTATACTTCTGTGTTCATTATCCTAGTTTTTATGTTTCATGTTAACGCATTGTCTTGAGCACTTCTCTTTGTGAACCCATTTTGTGTTTCTGTTAACTATCCTCCCTTTTTTTCTCAGTCTTTTTGCTTCTCTCTCTCTTTCGAGATACACTAAGTAGAATAATAAATATACTTTTCATTCTCAGCAGTCATATTTTTTAAATTTCCACTTGTCTGGTACCACCCCTTCATTTCATGCTATATTTAAAAATACCATTTGAAATTTCAATGCTGTTTTCCAAGGTCCTCAATAATCATTTCAGGTGTTACTTTGTCTTCAAATCTTAGTTTTGTTTGTTTTCTTGTATATTGTTGAATATTTTCAAAAGGGTGTTACTGTGGTTTTTGCGAATCTAGCAAATTGTGGAATTACTGTTTCACTATCTGTTCATAATTTCATTACAATGTGTAATGTTATCTTTTTATTTATTCTTCCCTTTTATATCCTCATTTTCTGATTGGCTTTAGAGCAATTTCTTTTACCTTACTTGGTTGCTTTTTTATATCTATAACAACTTTTTTGTCGTTTTCTTCCATAAATGTTTCTTGATTTTTACCACTAGTTTGGGTGCTTCATGTTTTTGTTTATAACTTTCATTCCATCCACTTCTGATAATATACAAATAAGGTAAATGCACCAATAATTGACACTATCAGACAGTGATAATGTATTGAATAATTACTTTCATCATTAATACATTTTTTAAGTATATCGTACATTTTTTTCCTTGTAGTTTACAGTTTGTTGAGTTAATTGGTGATGTAGTTTTAGTTCTAATAAATTTTTTACTGAAATAAGTGTTTTAGAAAAATCTCTTTTATTCACCAGTCATAGGGATTGAGAAAGATGACGATTATGCCATCTGCAATTCGAAAATGTACCAACTTTGTCCCCAGAATATAGTTTTGGCTTCTAGACTCCTTCTACTGAGGTATCCCTAAAAAGTATCTGGAAAACAGGGTCTCAATAATTGATGGGGGTTTTAGTTTTAGAGAAGGCAACATGTCAGATGTTGATTTATTTTTATTTGGAGAATTTAGGGGTAGTTCAGCTTGGTTGTGGACCATACTGAATTTTCCCCTGTTTTCATAAACGTGGGTTTGAGATTAAACAATCAAGCTATGCAATTAGCAATCCAGCAAAAGCTTACACCCACTGTGCGATTTGCGGCCATGTGAGCATCTTGAAGGTCTTTTGGCAGACAATTATTGTAAAAACTTGTAGATATTTTTGTGATGAGATCTTTGATAGTTGGTATTTCGGCTTTGTCATGTAACCAAGAGTTTCTGGGAAGTTTAGGATATGTTGTATTGTGTTTAATTTCCATTCTTACACACTTGTTTTCTACCATCTGCAGAGTGAAAGTTGTGTTTTGTTCCTGTGTAGTAAACTGGTGCTGAATATGTTGAAATTGGTCTAATTATTTGTATATATATATATATATATATATATATATATATATATAAAAAGATGTAGGAATATCGCGTGATATGTTAACAACAACAACAAAGAGAATCATGGGTAATTCACGCAAAGTAAAGGGCTACTGAAATAGAGTGGTAACCGTGGACATGCATGTTTCTGGCTCATTTTGCCTCATCAGCACGGCATAACCAAATAATGATGTGAAATTTGGGAGCAAAGATGTTAATCGAAACATGGGAAAACACAAAATAACGGATTTCAGCAGGGAAACCAAACGCTCATTTGTGTCTTCAATTGGAAGATCCCGAGTTTTCAGGACATCAACCAACATCGACACGGAGGCGCATATAGCCCCCCCGCCATGAACCTTCCGACCCATAGTAAATAACAAAGAAGATGTAGGAATATCGCGTGATATGTTAACAACAACAACAAAGAGAATGCCGTGCTGATGAGGCAAAATGAGCCAGAAACATGCATGTCCACGGTTACCACTCTATTTCAGTAGCCCTTTGCGTGAATTACCCATGATTCTATCAAACGTACCGAGTAACAAATCTCAAATATCTTCGACATTTGACTCTGAACACAAACTAACCTATAGTTCTCCATTTCACTCCTTGACCCCTTATTTTTAAATACTGGGATACACTTTGATATTTTAATAGAATCTGGAAATTGCCCACTTATGAAAGATTCATTGATAAGGTATGCAAGAGGATAACATACTATGTCCCTTACTCTCCCTAAGGCTCTACCATGAATTTCATCTAAACCTGCAGCTGGTTTTTGTGTTGTCTTATGCAACAAGTCCCTGACTTCATCAGGTGTGACACAACTAAGAAAGATACTAGAAGGTCCAAAATTCGTATGAGAGCCCTTATCAAGTTTAGGCAATGGGCATATATCTGAAATATGTAAAGAGAAATCATTAAATTTATTACATTTTTCTGATGGATCAGTAATAACGTCTCCCATTGTTCCATTTATGCTAGTAGGCATTCCGACATTTTTCCCATTTCTACTCTCATTAACAATTTTCCAGCTTTCCTTGCATAAGTTTGCTGCATTCGCCAATCGATTGGAGTTTTGTTGCCTTTTAAATTTTGCAACTGAATTTTTATACTGTTTTAATAAATCATTATACTTTTGAGTGTATATTGGGCATTTGAGCCTTCTTTCAATAGGTTTCATCTCACATAAAAGACTATGCAAATCTTTCAGTTGAGGTGAATACCATCTTTTGCTATCCTCTTTGACTTTCCTTACTTTATAAGGAAAATTGCAATTGTAATGATAAAGGAAAGTTTCATAAAATGCAGCAAACTTACCCTGAAAACCCGAAACTGCATACACATCCTGCCACTGTTCTCTACATAAAGTGCTATAAAAATTATCCAAATTCACACTGCTGAGATTCCTTCTACAAATAAGTTCATCAGTATTCCCCCTCGTATCACTTCCAGAACTAAATTCACATAGTTGATACATGTGATCAGAATAGAACACTGATTTTACCCCTATAACCTCACACTGAGAGTGATTAGAAAATATATTATCAATACAGGTGGAACTCAATCGACTTACTCTAGTTGGTTGAGATATATGTGGATATATATCATATTCTGAAAGAAGATTCAACAAATCTGTTTTTGAAGTACTATTCTGGAGAAAATTAATATTTACATCACCACATATTATAAAATTATCACCTTTACAATACAAATCAAAAAGAAAAACACCCAATTGTTTAATAAACTCTTTAACACAGCTTTCTGGAGTTCTATATACAGAAACTACGTACAAATTATATCTTTCTTTACAATTTTTATTATTTTTATTTTTTAATACAGCCACGCATGCCTCAAAAACCCTCTCAATACATTTCTTGTAGCATATTGTAGTCATATTCAATGCTGTTCGCGCAAACACACATACACCCCCACGATTTTTGATTCTACAAAACTGTGCACACAGTGTATAGCCCTTCAAATTTATCATGTTTAGTTCTTCTCTTCTGCACCAGTGTTCTACAATCGAAACAATGTCTACATTGTTTTCAACAAGTGTAAGGCTCAACGAGTCTGTCTTGCCTGATATACCAGCAATATTCAGATTCATTACCCTCAGTTTATCATTATTCCTGTTTTGTGGACCAATGGGTGGATCACTAGGTATTCTTAAAGCCACTACTGAATTTGTGATGTTTTCATTATACAAGGATCCGCTATTTACTGTGTCTGCAGCGGCATCCTTTTTTTCATAAAAAACTTTGATACCAAAGCTCCTTGTGGCCAAATATCACGTCTCCATGCTTGTTTAAAACTATTTTGATTGATGGTCACTTTAAAAGAAGCGTACAGCTCTGGATGCTTCGATGTATGTTGCTCACAGACCACCTCTGGAAATTGCTTAATTAGCAGACTCTGTAAGGTTTCTGGTTTTGTATTTGGGTTCAAACGAGTTACGTGCAAGGATACCATCTTAGGAATAATCTGAATCTGTTCAGCACATTCACTATTTCCACCCACTACGAAACGTTTGTTACGGCGTTTAGGTAACTGCCATTTATCTTCATTATCTCCAGTCTCTGGATCACCTAAATTCTGCAATTCAGCGAATTTATTTATAGTCTGTGCCCGATGAACAGCAAATGCCGCATGATGTTTTTCAATAGCTTGATTTTTTTCAGCTTTGTTGAATTCACTTCCAGGCTCGCTTCCTAAGTCATGGCGACCCTGAGCTTCACTGTTACCATTTACAGTGGCAACCACAGCAGAAGTCAAACGTTTTGGGACAACCATGTTTCCATCAGAAACACCTGTTGTCAAGGACTTTGATGCATGTGAACTATGATATAAACCTGATTTTTGTCTGGGTTTTGTTGACGAACCAGAAGAATTCTCAGGTTTTTTAATTTTTTCTTGATCTGTGATTTGCGTTGTTAAAAATACGATTTTTTCTTTTAGAAGTAAGCAATTCTCATTCAAAATTTCATTTTTTGCCTGCATTTCATTGACAAGGTCTCGTAATAATAAATTTTCAGCAATCAAAACATCGCTGTTTTTTGAGGTTATATCTAGGTTAGAATCATTATTTACCAATTCATGGCGACAAATTGCATTTTTTTGCTGTGCTGCTTGGGTCATACAAGCTGGGTGAAACACATTATTACACTTAAAACACTTCACTAACGAAATAACAACTTTTTTACAGTGGAAACACGAATTTTTTGTCTCCGAATCGGACGACGATGCGTGATGATTCGCCATCTTATATATATATATATATATATATATATATATATATATATATATGATTGATGATCCGATAATAATTTCTAAATCAGTACAATGTTATTGTTTGTAACGGTTTTTATGTTATTTTCAAATGTTTTTTAAATGTATATATTGTTTATGGAGTTTTTATTGTTTCCAACTTTTATGGTATAGTCGATCTGACAATCCATTTTAGTAAGTACGACTATGTTTTGTAACGTATTGTTTTTAAATATATAATATTTGTAGTCATCCTGAGGAAGACCCCAAACAAGGGTTGAAAGCTTGATGAACAATAAAATTGTTTGATTTCTCACCAGCCCCACTGTGACTGCTACACCCAGTTCTGGATGAACATATTTTGTTAATATTCATCAGTCAAACGTACCAATACTTCTATATATATATATATATATATATATATATATACATATATATGTAGGATTTGATATGCATTTGCTGGATTTATTATCCTACCGTCTGTGTAGTCGTCAGGGTAAATAATGAACTTCTGTGATGGTTTTAAGTAGATTTGTATTGCTATAATTTAATTACTATCCCGAATCCTTTATACAGAGTTTACTTCACATTAAACAGTTGTATTTTATATAAGGTATTAACATTAACTAGTTGTTATAAAGAGAATTTGCTGTGAAGAGTACTTATTTATGCCTACTGGCCTCTAACGTCTTGTCTCTATCACAGTTCGTCGTCGTCTCCGGGCTTCTTATCTCTCACTACCCGTTTTTGCATTCAACATGATAACCATGGGTTATCATAAACGCGCTCTCAAGTAGGAATTCGGGATCGTAGTTGGTAAAGAAATAGTAAAGCTAAAATAGTATATGACCAAAATAACTCTATTAATTGATCGTAAATTAATTCCTACACTCGGCCGTCCTGCATTGACTCTGTCTCGGAGTCATCAGATTCTCCATCAATCCACGGCTTCATGTATTCAGCGCATGTTGATGTTAGATTGGGACCATCGTGTATGCCGACTTTGGCAACATCGTATCTATCATTTCTTTTAAGTTTTATCACCTCGTAGGGTCCTAAGAACTTCTTTTCTAACTTCAACCCTGGACCGAACTGCGTTCTTTTTATAGCTACTAGGGTACCTATGTGATATTTTTTCGCCTCCTTTCTTTTGCTGTCGAATCCCCTTTTGTTTTCTTCTTGAATCTTCGCTATTTGTTGTCTTGTGTCGGTCCTCAACTTTTCCCTGCTCTCGTTGAATTCCTCTAACACTACCTGTTCTATTAATTCCTTAATCTTTGTCTCTTCTTTACTTCTCATCTTAGTTCCAAATAATATTTCAAAAGGTGTACAGCCTATTCCTCTATGGTACGTCGAGTTAAGTGCTCTTTGAACTTGAGGCAGGTATTTGTACCACTTTGTTGCTTCATCGAGGCTTAATTTAGTTAGTATCGGAATAAGTATTCGGTTTACCCTCTCGACCTGACCATTTCCTCGCGGTACACCTGTTGTAATCGTGAGGTGTCGAATATCTTCGGTATTGCAGTATTCGGTAAAATCGTTTGACGTAAAGGCTGTTCCCTTATCCGTTATCAGTCGCTTTGGTGATCCAAACGTTTGTTGTCTCATCAAGCAATTGATAACCTCTTTGCTGTTAGTTGACTTCGTAGGGTAAAGCCATACGAACTTTGAAAAGTCGTCTATTATTACCAAAATATGATTGTAATTCTTGTTTGTAGACGCTAGTGGTCCTAAATGGTCTGCATGGTAGGTAAGTAATGGTCCATCTTTGGGAAGCGGATTTAAGAATCCCTCCTTTTTTCCATCCTTCTTATTTCCTAAAATACAACGCACGCAACTCCTGATAATGTCTTTGGCTTTATCTTCCAATTTATCTATATAAAATTCTCTCTTAACGACTTCTCCTGTTTTTGTCACCCCAAAATGTCCTATCTCATGCGACTTCCTGATTATTTCATCTTGCATTGAATCTGGTACAACTAGTAACTCCTTTCCATCGATATATTTATATAGGATATCACCTTTTAGAAAATAATTACAATAATCATTTCCTTCATCTAATATCTTCTTGATTGCTTGTAGATGATCACTTTTTTCTTGTGCTAACTTCATTCTCTTTCTTATTCCATCTTCTACTATAGGTTCCTCTATTAACATTGCACACTGCCGGCTGAGTGCATCTACGTGGGACATTCTGCTTGCTTTTCGGTATTCGATTTCGTAGTCGTATTCTTCCAATAAGAGTGCCCATCTTGCTACTCTGGTGACTAAGTCCTTTTTTTGCATGGTTTTCTGAAAAGCTTGACAATCGGTGATTATTTTGAATTTAGTTCCTAATAAATAAATTCGAAACTTTTTAATGGCTTGAATAATGGCTAACACTTCCAATTCATAGCTTGAATATCTTTCCTCGGCAGGTGTCGTCTTTTTACTCATATAGAATATTGGGTGAAGATTTCCATCTATATCGGATCTCTGTAACAAACATGCTCCAAATCCGTGTTTGCTTGCATCTGTGTGTACTTCTAAATAACATCCAGGCTTATAAATATGCAAAACTGGTTCCCCGGTGAGCAGTTTTTTAAGTGCTTGAACGGCATGTCTTTGTTCGTCTCCAAAGCGGAAAGGTGTATCTTTTTTCAGAAGGTCAGTTAGTGGATTGGCAATTTGTGAATAAGACGGAATACATTTTCTGAAGTACCCGGTTAATCCAAGGAATGCCTGAATTTGTTTAATCGTTGTGGGTGTCGGATAGCGTCTAATAGCTTGCGTTTTTTCTTCTGATGGCTGGACTTTTCCGTCTTCTACGATCAAACCTAAAAATTCTACTCGTCTTTTTAGGAATTGACATTTTTTCTTTTTGATCTCTAGCCCATAATCTTTAGCTAAGCCTAGGACCAGTTTCAATCCATCCAATCCTTCTGTTTCTGTGCTACTTAATATGATTATGTCGTCCATGTAGTACAACACTATGTTCCTCTGGGTGAGTGTTCTAAAAATATGGGCAATGTATCGCTGAAAAACAGCTGGACTGTTACACAATCCAAACGGACATTTCAGAAATTCGTACTGTCCGTCAGGAGTAACAAATGATGTATATTTACGACTTTCTTCTTGTACAGATACATGAAAAAATCCATTCTTTAGGTCAATTGTACTAAAGTACTGCGCTCCCTGCAGCCGATCGATTACATCTTCTATGAGTGGTAGAGGGAATCTATCTTTTATGATATTTTTGTTCAGTTTCCTGTAGTCACAGCAGATTTGTGTCTGGCCATCTTTTTTCTTGACGAGTACGATAGGGCTTGCGAAATCTGAGCAACTCTCCCGTATAATACCCTCATCTAGCCACGTCTCGATCTGCTTCTCTACTTCTTCTCTTTCCTTTATTGACAGCCTTCGTGGACTTTGATATATGGGTTCTTCACTCTTCAACAGTATCTTCATTTCAATTTCGGTAGAACGTGTCTTCTCCGGCTCATATTCTTTAATTAACTGTACTATCTCTCTCTTGCACTTTTCATCTTTAATATGATCTACTCTTGCTATGTCTTCTTCATCATGTTCTACTGTGATTCTCATTAAAACATTTGCGTCTTCCTTTTTATATACGAATATTTGGTCGTCCCTGATATTAACATCAGCTTTCTTAAGTAAATCATTTCCGACAATTGCTTTGAAATTAGAGGATTCCGTCGGGATTATGTGAAATTTAAGTTCAACTTCCTCTTCATTAACTGTGGCGAGTCTTCTGAATGATCCTATAGTCAAGACTTTGTTAGTGCCGATTCCTCGTAGGCAAAGTATATCTTCTTCGAGGTTAATATTCTGAAAGTAATCGTCATATACATCTTTTCTCAAGGCTGTAATGTCGCTTCCCGTGTCTAAAAGAGCAACTAATTGTACGTCATCTATTCTTAATTTTAGAGCATTTTTCGGCACGGTTTCTATAATCGCCATGTTTGATGAACTAGAACGATCTGTCTCGTTGCTGGTTCCTGCTTTTTGTGGACATTTATTGGCGGTGTGTCCAAAATTACTACAGCTAAAGCATTTCAGCCCTTTACTTTTATGCGGACAATCTCTGGATTTGTGACCTTTGTCCCCACAATTATAACAGCTATCCACTTTTCTTTTCTGTCTGTCGTCTCTTCTGCTTTCTTTTTTCATTTCTTGTTTAAAATGTCTTTGCTCTGGAACTTTGTCTTTTGTCGTGGTATCCCTTCTTGTTATCTTCTCGTACATGTTTACTTTTTCTTTAAACTGAGTAAAATTCCTAGCTCCATAAAGAACTATTTTATTATTGTTATTGTCCGGAATTCCATCAATAATATATTGTATAACCACTTCTTCCTCTATGCTAGCCCTACTTCGTATTTCTTTCATCTTCAGCACATATTCCTTAACAGATTCATCTCTTCGGTTTTTCCTATTCATAAGTATTTTATGAATTTCCGCGCTGCTAATCTTTTCTTCAAATTCGTCTATTAGTCTCCTCTTTAAGGTCGACCACGTCTTTATCCCCTTTTCCGACTGTACAAACAGTTTTGCCAGTCCCCGTAGCAATTTTTTTGCAAAGATTAGCTTCTGTAAGTCGTTCCATCCCGTTATCTCTGCTGTTTCTTCGAAAGCTTTGATCCACTTTCTAACGGGGTATTCGTCTTTTCCATCGAATACACGTACACTATCTTCAACGTCTCGAAAGGTCAGTGCAAATGATTCTTTTGGTCGTCTTGCATGTACTTCCTGTACTTCGTCATCTACGTCTTCTTCTTTATCGTCTTGTACGTCATCTTCTTCGTCTTCATCTTCTTCTACACTTGCATCGCTCACCCCCACAGTGAAGTCATTTAAAAAGGAACAAATCCGCTCTGCTATTTGTTCGTTAGAGCCTGTATAATCAAGGTCAAGGATATTGCAAATCGAGATTAAATCCGGAATTCCTACTTGCGAGACAGTATCATTTTTTTCTTTGTATTCCGCCGACGTTTTATCCAATCTAAAACCGTTAAAAGCGCGTAATGATATTCTATGCCGTCGTGGTATACCGTCGTCCCCAAATGCTATTTTATATAGAACCTTAATGGCTTTTAAATTGCCTGTCTTTAAGTTGCGTTCAACATTCGGAAAATCTGCCAATGTCAACATTGTGATTTTACTTAATAGCGAAAATGAAAATCGGCCTTATACCAGTATATTTCCAAGTGATACGCACAATAATGAAGCAATATCAATAATCTCTATAATATTGACATAAATACAAATTCAAACCAATAAATTTATAAGCATTTAAAAAAAAATGATAAATAAAACTTTTCGAAGCCACCTCGTATGCGCGAAACCGAACCGCGTAACCTCTTCAAAGCAAAAACCGGTACAAAGTTAATTTAAATCATTAAATGTTAGTTCAACTCATCAAAACAAATAAGAAATATTTTAGCTTCTACGCCTATGTTTACAATACATATAAGGTTTATATGGAATATGATATTCTATTTACTCTATATACATATATCTACAAGGTCAAACAATAACTTGTCTGTTCTTTGATAACTCGTTAGTGATATGAACGTAATATTCAGTAATATTTAGTCTTTATTAGCTTAACTTGAATATTGACAGTTTATTTAAAAAAGTACTACCTCCTACCTTGACTCTGGATCTCTTCATATATTTACTTGAATTTATATTTTCTGCAACTCGTCTTCCTGTAAATCTGTATCTCGGTCGAGCCCCCAAATGTAGGATTTGATATGCATTTGCTGGATATATTATCCTACCGTCTTGTGTAGTCGTCAGGGTAAATAATGAACTTCTGTGATGGTTTTAAGTAGATTTGTATTGCTATAATTTAATTATTATCCCGAATCCTTTATACAGAGTTTACTTCATATTAAACAGTTGTATTTTATATAAGGTATTAACATTAACTAGTTGTTATAAAGAGAATTTGCTGTGAAGAGTACTTATTTATGCCTACTGGCTGTCTAACGTCTTGTCTCTATCACAGTTCGTCATCATGGCTTCTTATTTCTCACTACCCGTTTTTGCATTCAACATGATAACCATGGGTTATCATAAGCGTGCTCTCAAGTAGGAATTCGGGATCAGTGCTCTCAAGTAGGAATTCGGGATCGTAGTTGGTAAAGAAATAGTAAAGCTAAAATAGTATATGACCAAAATAACTCTAATAATTGATCGTAAATTAATTCCTACATACATATATATATATATATATATATATATATATATATAAGTAATTTAATATGTGAGTGCGTACATGGACGTTAATAAATTTGGGGAAGTTGGAAGGTCCTGAATAAGAAAAATAGAGCAAAGGTGATAGCGCTGAGCCCTGCGGGACTCCAGCCTGGATGAGATAGGGTCCAGCTGTGTATTTCTTTAATTTTGTATAAAATTGTCTATTTGTTACATAAAAATTGATTCACTTGATTAAATAGTTTGGTATTTTTAATTGAATACTAGACCCTCGAGCCGTACGGATTCGAAGGCATTTTGTATGTCGATTGCGACCATAATAGCTTTGTTTTTGTCCCGAAAGCCTTCTCTGATGAAATTTAAAACTCTGATTATTTGTGCTATTGTACTGTGGCCACTTTGAAAACCATATTGCTCAGGGGGTAATTAGTTATGTTTGTTTATAAAAGATTCTAATCTTTTAAGATTTATTTTGTCACCTTTGCAACATTATTCAATAGTGGAATTAGTCAGTAGCTATTTACGGGGTAAAAGCCAGTTTTGTTATATAATTAATGATATAAGTCAATTGCACAATTGATTTTTTTGATAGATTTTTGAGTAGTATGTTGTGTAAGCCCTCTTTTCCTGGGGCTGTTCTGTTTTGTTTTTAAGTTGCTGTATGGCATTGTGTATTTCTGTGTACGATGCTAAATTGTCAGTGTTTAATGTATTTAGTGAGTGTAGGTGTTGTTGAACTGTTTGAGATATGTTTTGGTGGTAAGCAGTTTGTGGTCAATTGTTTATAAATGTATTTTGGAAGTTCCCTCCGAAACACAATTTCAATTATGTTGAATGGTTTCTAGCAGCAATGATTGTGTCTTGTAAGTTTTCTATAGTTTTAATGAGGTGTTCTGTTTTGGCTATTTTGTCTGCAATGTTAGTGTTTTGATTTATATATTTGATGAAGTTTATCCAGCTGGTGGTGCTCAAATCATATATGTGTTTTGTGGAGCGTTGAATGGTGCGTGGGAGTTTTAGGTAGATAAGGGCAGGATCGTGATCGGAAATTAGATCTGTTATGGTTTTTATTTTTGTGATGTTTTTGTGTATTGCTATATCTATTGTGCTAGGGGAGTGATTTGAGAAGGGAAAGTGTGTAGGATCGTCAGTATTGTATACGTTACAGTCAGAGTTGTCACAGAATCTAAGGAGAGTACTTCCATTTGTGTTTGGGTAGTTAGTGTATTTATCACAGTGCGGGTGTTTACAATTTAAATCACCTACCATTAAAACTCTATTGTGTGATTTCATTATGTTGTAGAAATCAATTTCTTTTAATTTGTTAGTAGGTGAGTTATATGCCCCAACCACTTTAATTTTATTATTGAATAATAGAGAGATATGCTCAATTGATGTATTGCTTTGTAGAGTTTGAAATTTATCCTATTTTTGATTAATAAAGCGACACCGCCGCAAGTGGCATTGTTGGGGTGGTCTTGTCTTCTCTTCTTATGATACCTTACAGCATTCCTGTGTTGGTGACTGCCCCTTAGATGTTTCTATTTATTGTATTTCTTGAAAGTCCTGTATGCCTGTCGACTGTCGGATGTTTCGTAGCCAGGATAATTTTTTTCTACCTATTACCCTTTTTCCACCTTCGATTTTGTCTTGAAGAATGATGCGCTCAAAATGATAGTTTTGGGTAAAAGTTTAGAAATATAAACATCACTGAGGTAGTCTCTCCTTAGTTCTAGGGGTGGTTCTGCTGCTTCTGCTTCTAATATATTAATTGGTGTACTTTTTAAGGCTCCTAAACACAGCCGTAATTATTTGTTTTTAATTGTCTCGGCAGTTTTCAATTGGCAAAGACTGGCATTTCCATATAACGTGCTCCCATAATCCAATATAGAACGCATTAAAGCTTTATAAAAGATTAGTGATATGTTGTGATCTGCACCCCAATTTGTGTGACTGAAAGCTCTCAATGCATTTAAAGTGTTTTCACATTTTTTTGTTGACTGATGGATATGATCTTTCCAGGATAGTTTTTGATTAAGTTTCATGCCTAAATATTTAACCGAAGATTTGTAGGAAATAGTGTTTGGTCCTAACTTGATTTCGTTTGGATGTTTGCAGCGATGCAGCGTAAATGAACATTTATTTATCTCAAACCAATTTTGATTAGTCCATTTAACAACACTGTCGATCGTGTCATTCAAGTCCCTTATTATGTTTTCAATTATTTTATTTTCTGAGTATAGGCAAAAATCGTCTGTGAATTGTAACACTCTAATTTCAGGTTGAATATGATCCATAAAATCTGCAGAATATAAAATGAAATGAAGAGGATCGGGCTTAGGATACTTCCTTGAGGTAGACCTAATGATGTTGTCCTTGATGAAATAGATTAGATTAGATTTTAACGGGGTTACAGTGCACTGAAACCAAAGATTTATTGTGCCCCCTATCAGAGCTGTTTTCGCTACTACTACAGCTCGCCTTCCAGTTCCAAGCTTCTAATGAACTCTAGTATTTGGGACGGCTTCAACGAGGTTAGGTCCTCACCCTTACAAGTTTCTTGTCCGAAGCGTTGGCGTGCAATGGCGAGGCATTCCAGAACTAGGTGATCCGGAGTTTCATCCTCCTCCCCACAGAATCTACACTCGTCAATCTCTGCTAGACCTATTCTCATTAAGTGCTTCCTGAGGCGGCAGTGTACTGTAAGAAAGCCCGTGAGGAGATGTAGCTTATATTTACTGAGGTCCACATATTTTTTGGATCTAGTAGTGTCAAAGTTCCCCAGGAACTTTTTGGAATGTTCCATCCTGGGAAGGCACCGCCAGAGTGCTTCTCTTTCAGTTTCCTCTTTCTTCCGAAACTCTTTCTTGTAGGAACATTTTGCTCCACCACAGAAAGGCTCCGGGCCAGTAAAGGGTATTTGTGCTCCTTTCCTGGCAAGTGTATTGGCGTCTTAATTTCCCGTGATTCCCGAGTGGCCAGGAACCCAGACTATAGAGACCCTGTTATTCTTGCCTAATTCATCAAGTTTTCTTTGGCACTCCCATGCCAACTTTGAGTCAATGACATGGGAGCTCAATGCTTTGATAGCTGCTTGACTATCAGAATGGATCGATATGTCACATTTCTGGTAGTTTCTTTCTAGGTTCGTTTCCACGCATCTTTCGATCGCAAGTATTTCTGCCTGAAAGACGCTCGGGAAGGAGCCTAACGATAATGAGTATCTAGTGCCAGGCCCAAATACTCCAGCGCCTGTTCCAATGGTGGTTCTTGAACCATCCGTATACCATCTAATGGTGTTTTCTTTGAGAGTTTGGGTGGTGTATTCCCTTTCCCAGTCTCTCCTCGTATTTAGCATCGTGGTGAAATTCTTTTCGATGCTTACTTTCCCGATCATTTCGTCACTGGGAAGATTCGCTAATGAGATGTATCTTGTCAGAGAGGACCAAGCTCCCTGATTTTTAATACTCTCATTGCCTGAACCCTCCTTAGATATTCTAAGAATTGTCTCTTGGGCAGATTTTTCTATCACCAGATGTAGAGGTGTGAGATCTAATGATCTCAAGTGTCCTAGTTGGACACGTTCTCATAGTTCCAGTGATGCACACACAGGCAAGCCTTTGAATTTTGTCAAGGGTCTTCCTCATGCTGTACTGACTTGCTTTTGTGTGCCAAACTATTGCCCCATACGTAATTGCTGGTCTCACAATCATGGCGTACATCCATCGCAGTATTTTTGGGTTACATCCCCACCTCTTACCAGCTAGATTTCTGCACGCCATCAAAGCTCTTATTGCTTTACTGGCAGTTATTTCAACATGCTTATTCCACAGAAGCTTACTGTCTAGGGTTATCCCTAGATATTTAACCTCTGATTTCCATTCTATGATTTCCCCGTTTGAGGATATGGGTTTCATGGCTGGAAGTGTTCTTTTCCGGGTAAATGAAATTACTATGGTCTTGCTTGGGTTAATGTTTAGCCCCACTGACAAGCACCATTGCCCAATGATTCTGAGGCCCTTTTGTAATAAATCCCACAAGGTGCTCTCGAACTTGCCTCTGACTATTAAAACAATGTCATCGGCGTAGCCCATACATTCGAAGCCAAGCTCCGTTAGCCTCATCTACTACGAGGCTTCATAGAAGGGGAGATATCACTCCCCCTTGAGGTCCCCCCCCGAGTGGCTTTAACTGAGGTGGTTTGATTCCCCACCTGTGTCTCAGCTATCCTCGTTGTCAACAACTCATACATCCATTTTACAATGGTTTCATTCACTCCTCGCCTTTTTAGTGCTTCTTTGACAGACACATGAGTTGTGTTGTCAAAGGCTCCTGATATATCCAGGAATGCGCACATTGCGATTTCTTTGTTGTTCAGAGTTCTCTGGATGACTTCGGTCAGCTGATACAGAGCCGTCTCAGTTGATCGACCCGCTCTGTAGGCATGCTGACATTTATGAAGTGGTATATTCTCCAGATTCTCTGTTCTTATGTAGTTATCCACTACTTTCTCCATCGATTTGAGTAGAAACGATGTTAGACAGATGGGTCTAAAAGATCGGGGATCAGTCCCATCTTTTTTCCCTATTTTTGGTATGAAGGTTACCCTTGCCCTTCTCCATTTTCTAGGTATTAGACCCACTGCTAGACTGCTTCTTGTAATATTCAGCAGGTGAGGATGAATCTCCTCTATCCCTTGCTCTAGGAGTGCTGGAAATATTCTATCCACTCCTGGTGATTTATATGGTTGAAAGGTACTTATTTCCCATTCCAGTCTGGTAAATATTTTCTTAGCAATGTCCCCATCTTTCTTGCGGGATTTTTTGGTGTAGTTCATTGCTATTTCAGTGCTTGTTGCTGGTTCACTACCTGGGAAGTGGGTTCTAAGAAGAATCAATAGTTCCTCTTCACCTTCCGTGTATGATCCGTCTGGCTTTTTCAGCGACATTGTGGGGTTAGTTCCACCATTTGCCATGACCTTTTTTAGTCTGGCCGCTGTGTGAGTGGAAGTGATATTTTCGCAAAAGGCTTGAAAATTAAGCCTTCTGGTCTTCCTAATCTCTTTATTGTACTGAGTAAGCTTCTCAGTGTACCTCTGCCAATTGCCGTCACGTTTGGCTCTAATAAAGAGCCGACGGACTTCTTTTCTGAGGTTTGACAGATTCTCATTCCACCAAGGAGCATCCTTTTCTGAACGAGCTTTTGAGAGTGGGCAACTGGAATGAAAACCTTCAATTATTGCCTCACTGATCTGTTTCGACTCTTTGTTCCAGGTCGTAGTGCGGGTGATTTACCCCATTCACTTCGACGTGTTCCAAATTGTCCTTCAGATTGGTCTTGTAAAGACACCAATCAGTATTTCTAGGATTTCGGATTGTAGGAATCGAGGTGGTATTTCCCTCTATCCTAAATTCGATGATTCTATGGTCGGAAAGTGATGGCTCGCTCATCACCCTACAATCTTTTACATTTTTCCTAGCAGCAACATTAACAATTGTTACGTCCAGGACCTCTTCTCTTGCTCTCGTGACAAAAGTGGGGGTTGTCCCCACGTTTAAGGTCTCAAGGTTATTTGCTAAGAGATATTCTAATAAACACTCACCTTTTGCGTTGTTATTGGTGCTTTCCCACACGGTATTGTGTGCGTTGGCATCACAACCAATTATAATTGGCAGCCGTCTGCAATCGCAGTGTCTCACTAGCTCTTGTACCTCTACAGGCGGTGTCATCGGCCAGTCTCCAGCGAAGTAGGCAGAGGCAATAACGATGTCTCGGTCGATACCCCCAATGTTGAGGTGAACCATGATTGGAACAAGGTCCCCTGACACATATTCTGAAACACAAATATATTTTATGTTATTTCTTATGATTACACAGGCACGCGGAGATACTTGCCTTTGATCATAAATCAATTTAGAATCCTTACATGCCAAACTTTTGATTTGGCCCTCTTTGTTGGTCCATGGTTCTTGGATCAGTACAATATCCAGTTGTAGTCTAGCGAACAACCTTGCAATCACAGCTGAAGCTCCCTTCGCGTGATGCAGGTTAATATAAGCTACATTCGTCAACGCGAAGGTGAATCATTATGGATGAGAGAGGCCGAGTCACTCAGCCTCTATTCATCCCCCTCCTTTCTCTCTCCCTGATCCTCCTCGACCACCATGGCAGTATGTCCCTCGGTAATCGAGCAGGTTTCTTGATCTCGAGTCACACTCTCGACCCTCAGGCTGCTCTGCCCATCTTCCCGGGATGCAGAGGCAGTCTCCGCATTCCCAGTCATCCCAGCAGAGCCGGAGATCTCGGCTCACCAAAGGTCAAGCTTTCGCCTTGTTCCCCCTTTCCAGAGGTTCAGGATGTGGAGGGTATCTCCATGTCCTTTGGATCCTCCGCGGGATTCTTTTTTTCCAGCCCCGAGACAGGGATACGCCCAAAACGGAAGTTTAGCGCGTAATCTCCTGCCTTCAGAGCCTCCCCAGATTGGTGATCGATCCCAATCGTGAGGATAGTTCCCTGTCCCTCTTTTTTACAGTTTAGGATCTTCCAAGTCTCAGTACTGAGGTTGGAGTTCTTAACCTCGACAAGTTGGAGGATCTTCTCCAGTTTCATGTCTTGGCTTCTTGGGAAGAACACCGTTATGGTGACCGGCTTTGGGATGTTGTCTCCACTTCGAGCCACCAATTCGGGTCCTTCCCAAGAGTTTAATTTCGGCGATGACCTCATAAGCCAGTCTGCCGATTCTTGTGGCCCACAGTCCACCAGTATCACTCCACAACGGAAATGGATACCTGAGAAGTGGATTCTCTTCTCTTTGCTGTGGCACAGTTCTTCCACCAGAGTGTCTTCCAGTGTGGAGACTGCTCCGCTTTCAGGATGACCCCAGTATAATCCTTGGGCATTATTCCCACCCTAAAACCTTTCTCTGTTTTGACAGCTGCTGCGTAACTAATCGCTTGCCCGGTTACTGTTGCAGCTGTTTTTGATTTCTTGCTTAGAGGCCGCAGCGGAGGAGTAATATGCTCTGGGCCTCTTTTAAGCTTTGTCTTCCCCGTTGGTGATTCCTTCGGGGGGGTTGGGCACTGAATTACCTGCTTTCTGGCCTCTTCAGGGGATATTCCCTGATTGAGGAGTCGCAGGTATTTCCGCACCCCTGCTCCACTGAGGCCTTTTCTCAGTTGGTCGTCTATGCCGCCCGGTTTTGGGAGGTCGAACGGCATACGACCTTTGTGTCGTATGGTCTTTTTTTCCCTCTGTGAGGTGCTTGGATGAAGAGGTGGAGGTTTTCTCCACTACTTTTCAGGTGAAAGTTTTAATTTTTTGTTTCCATGAGTGATCCCACGAGAAGCTAGGGTCATTACGGTCCACCGCGGCAGAGCCCCGCATGCAGAGGGAAGGGGTTCAATACAATGGAGTTCCCCCCGGTGCTCCAAGGTCGAAACCAGTAAGGACTATTCTTCTATATAGCCACGCATTCTTCGGCCTGGTTTCCCACCTTGACTTTAAGTTTTTAATGAGGTTGTCTCCTCTTGGTCCGGGCAGTAAAGCCAAGACCCCATCCCACTGGCCCGCGAGACTTGACCACAGACAGCCAGGAGACATTGGTATAACAGGTGATTTCGAGGTAAGCTCGAAATTTCACCCGACATCGTAACCCTGTGTGCAATCCCTTAGCCACGATACTACAGCTGGGACCGGTAAAATTGGTCCGCGGCAGGGTATTCGAGGGCTGCCAGTAGAGTTTTTAAACAATGAGCCCCAGGTATTTCCCCGGAGACCTCCTCATATAAAATCATTTCAGAGGCCCTTCTCCTATCCGCCACCTGGAGACGCGCCTGGTTGGTACTTCACCCCCTCCACATCAATAAAAACCCCGACGAACTACGTACATATCCACTGATGTGGACCCGGAAATGAAATAATCTATCCATTCATTTTTAGATATAGATGCTCGTTTGCATATAATCTGTTAAGATTATTTATCAAGCCTGTTGGGATACCTACATTTTGTAGTTTGCTTGCTAGTATATGAAGGTTAACTGCATCATAAGCTCCTTTTATGTCTAAAAACAATGCAGAAATAGAGTTATTATTTGTAAAAGCTAGTTGTACATCTGTAGTAAACGCAGCTAGGGTTTCTTGTGTTGATCATCCCTTTCTGAAACCATATTGTATTATTGGTAAAGTTTGATTTTTTCTAGCCAGTCTTCTAATCTATTTTTTATAAGTCTTTCATAGGTTTTCATTACACACGAACCCAGAGAAATGGGTCGATAAGACTGAACATTGTTTCTGTTTTTACCAGGTTTAGGAATTCGTATTATAATGTAGTTATGCCGTATTTCAGACTTGTTGGTCCAAATCTTGTTCAAAATATTTAAAAGTCGATCTCTGGCTAACTGAGGAAGTTGTGCAATCATTGTACTCTTCTTTTTCTTTATAGCATGTTCTAACTGTTATAGTAAATGAGATGCACAATGGATGAGCCTGATCTTTTTCTTCTGAGATTTCCAGAGGTTTCTCATTAGCCCAACTTGCACATATTTTGTTATGAAAGTCTTCTTTCCATTCACCTGTTTCTATGAGTAAAATGTTTGATTGTTTTCTATTTTTGTACCTATTTAGTTTAGACCAGACATCTTTCATTGGTGTACTTTTATTTAGACTGCCACAATATTCTCTCCTACTTTGTCTTTTTACCTGGTTTGTGACTTTTTTTAACGATTGCATCTTGATTTTGCTAATTTTTAAGATTTTCTAAATTTGGATTTCCTTGTATCATCTAAAAAATTCTTTTCGTTTTAAAACTGCCTCATCACACTTCATTCCACCAGGATTTGCATTTTTCTGGTCTGTATTTATGATGTGGGTTGTATTTTGGTATAGCTGAATTTGCAGCGTCGTTGATATCGTTTATTAATTTATTGTAACTGTTATCCGTTGTCTCCTGAGTGTATCTGTAATAGTTTTTGTACATAAGCCAGTTTGCTTTATTTATTTTCCACATTTTGTATGTCTTCTGAGGCGATTCCTCTTCTATTGTCATTTTTATAAGTATTGGCAGATGATTTGATTCATAAGGGTCCTGAATAACTTTCCAATTAAACAGATGACATATCTTGGGAACATATTGTTATGTCTATATCACTTTTTCTTTGTCCAGGTCTAGTTATGATAGTTGGAGTTCCTGTATTAAGAAAAACTGGGTAATATTCATTGCCTCTAATAGATTTCTTACATTCTCATCTTCTGCCTCTGAACCAAAACCAGGGTGATGTGGCTTTGGAATGTTATCAAAAAAGGTTACAAATTGATTTGTTGTTAGCCTGGATAGTGGTTTGATATAAACTGTTACAATATACAATTTTTTTAAGTGCCCGACCTTAACACACACACATTTACACATTATTTTTGGCACTCTTTGAATATCTACTTCTGAATAAGATAAATTATTTTTAATTAAAATTGCTACCCCAGCTTTACCATCTGCACAATCAAATCTTGAACAGTTAAATCCTGTAAAATTATAGTAACCTTCTCTTTTAAACCATGTTTCAGATAGTAAAACAATAGTTACATTATATTTAGTAATATGTTTTCTAAACTAGATTTATTTGAATCTGCAGACCAGCAATTCCATTGTGTTCCCAATATACCTCCCTTTGATTTATCTGTATCCAAGGATCTAAAATGGGTTTCTCTTTCAATTACTAATGGTTCTGGGACGTTTTGGAGGAACTTTAAATACTGTAAATTTGTGTGATCAGGATGGAGTTTTCTGGATAGTAGTGAACTGATCTAAAGTATTTGATAATGGGAGGGGTGGGAATATTTCGGATCTTACCTCGTCTATAAATCTGTAATGACTATTAGTAGGTTGGGAGTCGATTTGATTGTTCTTAGTAGCATTTGCATATAGTTTAATTGCATCCTGATAAGAAATATTTTTTCTGACATAATTAATTTTATCTTCTTTTGACGATCAAATTCGGGACATTTGACAAAATCTGTAGTTGTGTGATCACTGTCACAATTAAAATGCTTATTTATTGGAGAATTTTTACAAGTTGATGTTACATAATCCTCATGACAATTTACACATCGCGGTTTGCTACGACACTGCCCTCCAACTTGCACATATATCTTCTACAGTTGTAGCATAAAATAACTTTTTATATGTATGGGAGTACTTTATTTGAAACTACTTGTTTGTGTAATATGTTTGAGATCTGAAGGTAATAATCACACTTTTTGTTGGTAAATAGTTTACAGAATTATTTCCCTTAACTCTGTGATTTATTCTTTTAATGTCTAAGACTTTAAACTTACAATTATAGCCATATGCTTTAATTTTAGTTTTTAAATTGTCCATAGATGCGTTCTTATCGATATCCCGTATTATATCCTGATGTTGAATAATAAATTTAGGTATATATGCTTCAATATTGTTGCTTTAAAAATATAAGATTTATTTTGTTCTATTAAATAATTTGCCCCTTTGAAGTCATTGAATATTACTTTTACTCTATGCTTAACTGCTAAATTGATTTGTTTTATTTTATTGTCTAGTTCTGACCATTTTTTTAAAATTAAGTCTCCTATTCTTATTGCACTAATACGTGATTCATGTTTGTTTTCAATAATTACTTGGAAAGGTCCCATATCGATATGTTTATATTAGTATTCACGTTTTTTATTATCATTAATGACAACTGAATTTTTATCTATTTCTGATATGTTTTTGTTAACGTTTTCGTTATTGTGGTCTCCTGTATTACCAATTTTATTAGCTTTTTTGCTTTTATCTCATTACGTTTACCGAAAAAATCTCTAATTGTGTTATTTGAAAATTTACTTAGTTAGATTTTTTGCTATATTATTAAATTCATTGATATCGCCTGATTCAATATAGTTAGTTTCCATTTCCTCTCTCGTAAAACCTTTAAAACGCTTTTCCCCTGGATCGAGTGATGTACACTCATTTATGAAAGATTATATGTCAAAAATTAAGTACCACCACAAAATTCGCTGAGATGTACAACCGCTTTTAGGGAACTCGGATTTAACGTCTTATCAGCGTCGAACTGTTTGGGGGATTATTTTTACTCACTACCAATACTTTGGTTTTATTTATAGTAATATTCAACCCTAATTTTTCACTTGCTTTGTTAACCAGGTTAACGTTATTTTAATACTTATAGGACTCTCTAAAATTGCCTCTGTAAACGCTCTTTCTGTATATAAGTTAAAAAGCATTGGGGACAAGATACAACCTTGTCTTACACCCTTTTTTATCCCAAACAGTTCCGTTGTGGAGCTATTTATTCGAATTTCTGCTTTCTGGTTCCAGTATAGGCCTTATGTCTTTATCGTCTAGTCCTATGTCTTTCAAATATGTTATCAGGAGATCATGTTTAACACTGTCAAATGCTTTTTCGTAGTCTATAAAGCATATATAAGCATCTTTTCTTTGATCTTGACAATTCTGTAGTGTTGTAGACTAAAAATCGCTTCTCTGGTTCCGAAGCCTTTCTTGAAACCAAACTGGCTATCTCCACTAACTTCTTCACATTTTTTGTAAAGTCTTGTGTGCAGAATTCGAAGGAAGACTTTTAAAAAATGAATCTGCTGATAAGGCGATGTTCTTTACAAGTTCTTGCGTTGTTTGAGTTTGTGATGAAAGTCGAGCGGAGCCAATCATCAGGAAAATGTCCAGTATCGTATATATTGTTGAAAAGTGTCACTATTGTTTTTATGTTTTGATCGTTGATTAATTGAAATGTCTCAGAGTACATGTTATCAGGTCCTGGAGCCTTATTATTTTTCATTAATTTCATCGCATACACAATTTCACTATTTAATATGCTTGGTCCTGATATAGGGTTATTTATTTGGACCATTGAACTTTCTGGTCTGTCATCGTTAAAAAGATTAGTTGCATATGTTTTACAGGTTTTCATTAGTTCTTCGGAGACTTATTGTTTTGTTGTGATCGTCTTGATGAAATTTGTTGGTCTTTTATCAAATTGCCCAGCTATTTTACTTTTTTATGGAGGCTAAAGATGTCCCCAATGAGATTAAGATTTTCCACTTCTATACATCTTTCAGTATGCCATTTTTCTTTTGCCACTCTTATTTCTCTCCGTATTCTCCTTTGTAGATATTTATACTCGTTATTGTTATTTTTGATTTTTCATTCATATTCTGCGTTTTTTCATCAATTCTAGGATCTCTTCTCCCATCCATGCCTCCTTTGATTTTATTTCAGATCTTTGAAGGAAGTTTTCGTTTGATTCTTCAAATGCTTTTTTGATGTCATGCCAATGTTTCTCTGTGTCATTTGTATTATTTGCGTTCAAGAGTTTATTGTTCAAACATACCTCATATGACCATTTGGTTTGTTCATTTATAAGTATTTTTGGGCCGGAGGACTTAAATATGTTTTTCTTCTTAATTTTGGCGAGTCATATTGTGATACCGGAAACGAGTGGTTTATGATCGGATTCAATATCCGCCCCTGACATTGTTGTGACTTTTGTTACACAGTTTCTATATTTTTTTATTAATAGTGATGTAATTTATCTGGTTACAGACAATATGGTGGTGACTTCCAGGTGTCTAGACGTCTAGGTGGTAATTTGTACCATGTATTCATTACTACCAGATTGTTTTCTTCACAGTACTGTGTTAATTTCTCCCCTCCTTCATTTCTTTCTCCGAGACCATAATCCCCGACTACCGATGCCACTCTACCTTTACCTACTTTGGCGTTAAAGTCCCCTAGAATTATGTATATTTTGTTACTTTTTGTCATTTTAAAGATTTTATCTAGTGGATGGTAAAATTCTTCTATTTCATCGTCTGGTCTCTCGGCTCTTGGTACATAAACCTGTATCATGTTAACGTTTATAAGTGCACTATAAAGTTGTATCAGAACAATTCTCTCAGAAAGAGGTATAAAGGTACTTACTGATTTTTGTAAGTTTTTGTCTATTAATATGCCAACTCCATGTCTATGATTATGATCGTCGATGTTGTCTTTCCCTGAGTAGTAGAATACTTTACACTTTGATTTAATCATTCTGTTTATTTCTTGAATTAGGTTGTCGAACTTTCCAACTGCAAATATTTTTACTTTCCAAGTTGCTATTTTACATATTTTATTTAGTCTGAACCGGGGGATTCTTCGCACCTCCTGACCATTTAAAGTCTGCCTAGGACTGGAGGCCTTTTATTTTTGTTCTTCCATCATGATAAAAGTTTGGACGGATGTCCTGGGAATATCCTTTAAGGATCTTTAATGTGGTAGTCATTCCGTGGCTTACCACATCCTTATGCCGTTGATCTGATTATTTCGCCTTTGAGACTGATTTCTCAGTCTCAGGACAAAAGAGTGCCCTTTCCTCTGCCTGTTCCTCTGCTCGTAGCCGTTGACAGGCCAACGGTGGATAGCTTATTCCGGCTATCGTTCGGTCGTCAGAGCCTCGTCTGTTATCTAGCAGGGTGCACTGGATAACTTTGTATGGGTTACCACACGAGCTGGTGAGGTTGATATAATTATTCTACCTTCATCCCTTACACCCCCTTGTATTGTCTTGTCTAAAGAGACGATATTTTTGATTTTTAAAATTCATAATTTTATTTGGTTTAAGGAACATCTCGATTTAGAAGAAATTATCTGGTTTTTACGAGCTTGTTTTACCACCTATCTGCCTAGATGTCATAGTTGTCTATGCCGGCAACAAAGTTGTATATTTGAAATTTCTCCATTTTATTAGTGTCTTTTCTCATTTTCTGGATGAGGTCAGTGGCGCCTCTGGATGGCTCATCCAGGTTGACCAGTGTGTGCAGTTCTAGGAACATATTTATTTTAGAGAATTTTGAGAAGTCGTTGGGATAGGGGCGGAAATGTACTTGACAGGAACAGCTTTATTTTTCTGATTTTGGTACCACTTTTCTTCGAACCATATTCTACTTACATACTCTGGGCAGACATCGGCATTTGGAGGGTGATCTCCATCGCAGTTGGCCATTTTGCTGGCTTCATTCTCTCTTTGGTGCACTCCTGCGTAAGATGTGGTCCAGCACATTTTGAATAGCGGGGGGTTCTTCCACAATTGGCAGTTGCGTGTCCCCGCAGTTGACATATATGGCATTCTATGATTGGCATCCTATAATTGGCTTGTTTGGTTTATGGTGCTCCCATTATACCCTGGTATGCTTTATAACACTGACATTCTTATTAAGAAAGTACAGAGTTATTTTTGAATCAGTAACGAGGTACAAAGGTCTTCCCGTACTCATTCTATATATGTCTTGTTTGAATTTTCTCCATTTCTTCTTTAATGTCTAGTATTTGTAAACCTTCTGCCAACCCCCGCAAGATGAATGTGTGAGTTTGGTCTTCCCTCCTGGAGTAAGTATGAAATTGTATTTTTTTTACGTAGTGTACTTTTTAGTTTTTCGTCATTGTTGACTGGTTTTGTGAATATAATCGACGAGTTGTTGGTGTACTTAATTTTGAAAACATTTTTGATCCCATCTTTTAATCGGTTGAAATGTTGCCGTTGATTATAATATGGGGGCATGCGGTGTTGCTTTTCTTGTTTGTGTTAGTTTTCGGATTTTCTTTTTTCCTTTTGTGGTATTGGATACGGAGTTAGTGAATTTAATCTTTTTTCTTTTGCGTTGTTAATTTTCTGTTTTTTCCTCAGTTTCTTCATCTGTGGTATCGGATAGAGAGTCATCTGTTTGAGGTTTCTACGATTTGTGTTTTTTTTATTTTGTTTTATTATGTTACTAAACGAAGTAAATCTTTCACGGTTTTTCAGATTCGGAGGTGTGATTTCCATACGGTCGTCATTGGAGGTGGAAGTAATTGCGTTAAGATCTTCCGCATTTTTGGATTGAACGTTAGTGGTTTTCATATCCATTTGACGTCCTATAATTTTATTGTTTTTGGTAATTGATTTTGCATATTGCGACGTAAATTGTGCAATTTCGTAGTTTGCCATTCAAGTAGTGGCTTCTTCAGTCTCTTGCGCCCAAGATTTGTTTGCTGGTTTGTGAATTTCGGCAGATACAATGTTGTAATTTTTAGAATCTATATTATTTTCAGCATTATCAGAAGAATTCGCATTTGTTTGCAGTCCTGTGGTATCTTCTTCCATTGGGGAAATGTGTTTATGTCAATTTCGTCGAAACACTTTTGTGATTTTTATGGTTTCCGTTATCGGTGGTTTTGGCGGAGTTTTGATGTTATTCTCTTTAGTCGATGTTTCGTCGTCTATGTACACTAGTTTTAAATAATTTTCATTTTTTAATCATAATGTTTTGTGTTTTATTCTATTAATTTCATACGAAAATGTTGTAGTATTATGATTTAATTGATCTGTTTTGTCGGCTGATTGCCCTGGGTCACCGGTATGTTCGGCTACCCAGTCACTTTTTTTTAATATTGTTTGTTTGTGATGGAAAGTTTGGAATGTTTTTAAATTTTTTATGGATTTTAAATATGGACGTACATTTATGTTTAGAATATTTTGGGGGCGTTTTGACCGACATATTGGGTTTATTTACACGCACTATATTATTATTGGATTGATTATCACTTCTTTGCATTAAGATTTTGGATTTTCTCTCTGAATCTGCGGGTGTATTCGGTGGTGAACGGGATTGTCCATGTTGTTAGAGGAGGAAGTTATGGTGAAATCAAATGAGACTGCTGAATTGATTTCCTTGACAAACACTTTATAGATAGATATTTCAAAATAAAAAGATATAATTCACAAGAGCAAAACTTTAACTGTATCACATAAAGATAAGCATAGGAATGAAAAAAAAGTTCCAGTATCTTTACTTCCTCACATTGATGAAATTGTATTTGAGATATGCAGCTTGATAAACATTGCAAAACCAATAATGAAACAATAATCTATAAGCTATACAAATCAACAAGAAAAAATGGTAATGTTAAATTATGTTTTGAATATATGCTAGGGATTTGTACGAGGAAGTTATTCATGGAGTTTTGGGGAATAAAAGATATGATAACTGTGTTCAGTTGGTGACAATACTTCTTTGAAAATACTGTCAACTTGGATGCAACATGTCACTTCAAATCCATTTTTTCTTATCTCATCTAGACTTTTTTCCTTTTAGTAGTGAAGCTGTCAGTATTTAACATGCAGAACGAGTTTACCAGGCTATTATTCTAATGGAAAAAATATAGTAGGGTCATTGGAATGAAGAAATGCTTGGAGATTTCTGTTGGTCTGTATGAAGAGATGTTCCAGAACTGTCATTTGAAATAAATCCAAATAGACTTTCAATGTTAGCTAATGATTCATAATTTATAGTTAAGCCATAATTTGCTGATGTCAAATATTTTTAACCATTATGTATCATCACATTTACAAAAGCTAATCAAATATTTTCATTACCATATTCCTTGTTTTTCAACCCAAAATTATAAATGGTATTTGACTCATGAAGGAAACTTAAATTTTGTATAAGTCTCATAGTTTCTACCCCAATTTCATATTTGAGATGTGTTTTGATAAGAATATTTATCTTTTGAAGCCTTATAACTGAGCACGATAATTTAAATAACAAAAATCGTTTTTCCTTATAATCTGAAACATTTTTTTTAGGTATATCCAACTTTGAGATGTTCATCTTTTAAATGACAACAACAATCCTTTCATTTAAATACACAAATGAGGTGACGACTTTGTATGTAAGGCTGTTTTTTATATACTAATGTATTATTTGATTAAAATTATACTTTACTATTTACAGTTAAAAATAAAATATATTTTGAACTATTGATATAACAACATTTTTAGTTATTTATTTAAATAGGCAACGTACCTTTCTCAAATATTTAACTTAGTCGATTCAACAGAAAAGAAAATGGTAGACTACAAATAGTAGCTGCAAAAGAGGAATCCATAAAAGAAAAATGACTGGCTTGATGAGCAATTGGATGGGGTTATGTTAAAATAGTATAGAATCACGAAACTGGTATCGAAATAATTGTCTCCCTCAACCCCGTTAAAAGAAATTTTAATGCTCCCATTTTAAAACTATCCCCTGCGGAAAAATCATTGCTTATGCGTTAACTTTAAATATTGAAAGTTAATTTATGATTCTCCGCCCTTCATTTGAATCTGCAGCTATGGCTCCTTGTCTTATACAACATATATTCTCATAATTCTAGCTTGTTGGTAAATTACAAATTGCAGCAGAAAATGGAGAAATCAGAGGAATGAATGTCACCAACATCAGTGAGAAATTGTTACCGATAGCTTAGCTGAACGACGACTTTGTGTGTAAGGCTGTTTTTTATATACTAATGTATTATTTGATAAAAAATATACTTTATATATACAGTTAAAAATAAAATATATTTTGAACTATTGATATATCAACATTTTTAGTTATTTATTTAAATAGGCAACGTAGCTTTCTCAAATATTTAACTTAGGCGATTCAACAGAAAAGAAAATGGTGGACTACAAATAGCAGCAGCAAAAGAGGAATCCATAAAATAAAAATGACTGGCTTGATGAGCAATTGGATGGAGTTATGTTAAAATAGTATAGAATCACAAAACTGGTATCGAAATAATTGTCTCCCTCAACCCCGTTAAATGAAATTTTAATGCTCCCATTTTAAAACTATCCCCTGCGGAAAAATCATTGCTTATGCGTTAACTTTAAATATTGAAAGTTAATTTATGATTCTCCGCCCTTCATTTGAATCTGCAGCTATGGCTCCTTGTCTTATACAACATATATTCTCATAATTCTAGCTTGTTGGTAAATTACAAATTGCAGCAGAAAATGGAGAAATCAGAGGAATGAATGTCACCAACATCAGTGAGAAATTGTTACCGATAGCTTAGCTGAACGACGACTTTGTGTGTAAGGCTGTTTTTTATATACTAATGTATTATTTGATAAAAAATATACTTTATATATACAGTTAAAAATAAAATATATTTTGAACTATTGATATATCAACATTTTTAGTTATTTATTTAAATAGGCAACGTAGCTTTCTCAAATATTTAACTTAGGCGATTCAACAGAAAAGAAAATGGTGGACTACAAATAGCAGCAGCAAAAGAGGAATCCATAAAATAAAAATGACTGGCTTGATGAGCAATTGGATGGAGTTATGTTAAAATAGTATAGAATCACAAAACTGGTATCGAAATAATTGTCTCCCTCAACCCCGTTAAATGAAATTTTAATGCTCCCATTTTAAAACTATCCCCTGCGGAAAAATCATTGCTTATGCGTTAACTTTAAATATTGAAAGTTAATTTATGATTCTCCGCCCTTCATTTGAATCTGCAGCTATGGCTCCTTGTCTTATACAACATATATTCTCATAATTCTAGCTTGTTGGTAAATTACAAATTGCAGCAGAAAATGGAGAAATCAGAGGAATGAATGTCACCAACATCAGTGAGAAATTGTTACCGATAGCTTAGCTGAACGACGACTTTGTGTGTAAGGCTGTTTTTTATATACTAATTTTTTATTTGATAAAAAATATACTTTATATATACAGTTAAAAATAAAATATATTTTGAACTATTGATATATCAACATTTTTAGTTATTTATTTAAATAGGCAACGTACCTTTCTCAAATATTTAACTTAGGTGATTCAACAGAAAAGATAATGGTGGACTACAAATAGCAGCAGCAAAAGAGGAATCCATAAAATAAAAATGACTGGCTTGATGAGCAATTGGATGGAGTTATGTTAAAATAGTATAGAATCACAAAACTGGTATCGAAATAATTGTCTCCCTCAACCCCCTTAAAATAAATTTTAATGCTCCCACTTTAAAACTATCCCCTGCGGAAAAATCATTGCGTATGCGTTAACTTTAAATATTGAAAGTTAATATATGATTCTCCGCAAATCATTTGAATCTGCAGCTATGGCTCCTTGTCTTATACAACATATATTCTGATAATTCTAGCTTGTTGGTAAATTACAAATAGCAGCAGAAAATGGAGAAATCAGAGGGATAAATGTCACCAACATTGGTGAGAAATTGTTACCGATAGCTTAGCTGAAATATTACAGAGTCTATAGAGTAGCTCAAAAATAATCCTTCCTGGATCTTTTAAAACGAAATTTTAAAGTTAATGAATTGTCTTCGCACATTAACCTGTACCTATAAAATAATGCCCCATACAAAATATTTCTCATAATTCAAGCTAATTGGTGATAATTCTAGCTTGTCGGTGAAGAAAAGAAGAAATCTGAGGAATAATTCTCACGGTAAGAAATTGTACGATAGTCTAGCTGAATGGTACAGAAACGCAATTATTCGTCATTAGATTTGTACTAAAATAATTCCTTCTCAACCCATTTCAAATAAATTTTAACGATCTCATTTTTCAATGACCCTGTGCGGAAGAATCAGTTACTAAACGCATTAACTTGAAATTTTAAAGTTGATGAATGATTCCATGCTTGTTAATTGTATCTGCAGTTATGGAACTATGTCTCATAAAATATCTCCCATAATTATAGCTTGTTTGTGATAATTCCACTGTGTTGGTCGTAATTCTAACTTGTTGGTAGACTACAATTAGTAGTAGCAGAAAACGAGGGAACCCGACGAATAAATCTCACCAACATCAGTGGGAAATTGTTACCGATAGTTTAGCTTAAATAGTACAGAACCACTAAACCGAGCCGATAGAGTCGCTCCAAGAGCCTGAACCCTTTCAGAAGGATGCTTCAATTTCAAAATGAACCCCTGCGAAAGAACCTTGTTGCTCATAATTCTAGCTTGGTTATAATTCTGCTTGTTGGTGATAAATCTAGTTTGCTGGTCATAATTCTAACTCATTGGTAGACTACAATTAGCAGCAGCAGAAAATGAAGTCATCTGATGAATACGTCTCACCTACATGTGTGATAAATCGTTGGCGATTTATTATCTGAAATAGTATTGAATCACTACACAGAGTCTATAGAGTGGCTCGAAAATAATCCTTTCTGTACCTTTTGAAAACAAATTTTAATACTCCAATTTCAAAATCATCCCGTACGAAAGATTCTTCGGTACTATACGCATTGACTTGAAATTTTATATATAATTAATTATTCTCCGATTCTCTGCACATTAATTATATCTGCAGTTGTGGAACCATGTCTCATACAAAGTATTATTCATAATTGAAGCTTGTTGGTGATAATTTTAACTTGTTGGTAGACTACAAATAGCAGAAAAAGAAGAAATAAGTCGCGTAAATCTCGTTAACATCGATGAGAAATTGTTACCCATAGCTTAACTGAAATAGTACAAAACCACTAAACAAAGTCAATAGACTGGCCGAAGAATAATCAATCCTTCCTGAACTCATTCAAAAGAGATTTTAAAATGAACCCCTTCAAAAGAATCATCATTACTATACGCATTACCTTGAAACTTTAAAGCTTATGAATGGTTCTGCGTATTTTAATTATATCTGCAGTTAAGGAACCATGTCATAACAAAATACTCCCGATTCTAGCTTCTTGGTTATTATTCTAGCTTGTTGGTGATAGTTCGGACTTGTTGGTCATCATTCTAGCTTGACGGTGATTATTCTAGCTTGTTGGTCACAATTCTAACTCATTAGCAACAGCAGAAAATGAAATCTGACGAATACATCTCACCTACATATGTGATAAATCGTTGGCGATATATTAGCTGAAATAGTATAGAACCACTACACAGAGTCGACAGAGTGGCTCGAAAATAATCCTTTCTGTACCTTTTGAAAAGAAATTTTAATACTCCAATTTCAAAATGAACCAATGCCAAAGAATCATCGTTACTATACGTATTCACATAAAATTTTAAAGGTAATGAATGATTCTCTGCACATTAATTATATTTGCAATTATGGAACAATGTCTCATACAAAGTATATCTCATAATTGAAGCTTGTTGGTGATAATTCTAACTTTTGGTAGACTACAAATAGCAGAAAAAGAAGAAATATGTCGCGTAAATCTCGTCAACATCGATGAGAAATTGTTACCCATAGCTTAGCTGAAATAGTACAGAACCACTAAACAGAGCCTGGCTCCAGAGTAATCCTTCCGGAACTCTTTCAAAAGGAATTTTAAAATGAACCGCTTTTTAAGAATCATCGTTACTATACGCATTACCTTGAAATTTTAAAGCTTATGAATGGTTCTGCTTATTTTAATTATATCTTCAGTTATGGAACCATGTCATAAAATACTCCTGATTATAGCTGGTTGGTTATAATTCTAGCTTTTTAGTGATAATTCTAGCTTGTTGGTGATAGTTCGGACTTGTTGGTCATCATTCTAGTTTGTTGGTCACAATTCTAACTGATTAGAAACAGCAGAAAATGAAGAAATGTGACAAATAAATCTCGCCAACAGAAGTGAAAATTCGGTGGCGATATATTAGCTGAAATAGTATGGAACCTCTAAATAGAGTCGATTGGGTGCTCCAAAATAATCCTTCCTGAACCCTTTGAAAATAAATTTCAACACTCCTTTTTCAAAATGATCCTGTGCGAAAGAATCATCAGTACTATACGCATTAACTTGAAATTTTATAGATAATTAATTATTCTCTGCACATTAATTATATCTGCAGTTAAGGAACCATGTCTCATACAAAGTATTTCTCATAATTGAAGCTTGTTGATAATAATTCTAACTGGTTGGTAGACTACAAATAGCAAAAAAGAAGAAATATGTCGCGTAAATTTCGTCAACATTGATGAGGAATTGTTAGCCATAGCTTAGCTGAAATAGTACAGAACCACTAAACAGAGTCAATAGACTGGCTCCAGAATAATCCTTCCGGATCTCCTTCAAAAGATATTTCAAAATGAACCCTTTCGAAAAAATCATCGTTACTATACGCATTACCTTGAGATTTTAAAGCTTATGAATGGTTATGCATATTATAATTATATCTGCAGTTATGGAATCATGTCATACAAAATACTCCTGTTTCTAGCTGGTTGGTTATAATTCTAGATTGTTTGTCATAATTCTAGCTTGTTGGTGATAGTTCGGACTTGTTGGTCAAAATTCTAGCTTGACGGTGATAATTCTAGCTTGTTGGTCACAATTCTAACTCATAGCAACAGCAGAAAATGAAGAAATCTGATAAATAGTCTCACCAACAGAGGTGAAAAATCGGTGGCGATATATTAGCTGAAAGAGTATTGAAACTCAACAGAGTCGATTGAGTGACTCCAAAAGTATCCTCCTGAAACCTTTGAAAATAAATTTCAACACTCCAATATCAAAATGTTCATGTGATCATCGGTACTATACGCATAACTTGAAATTTTATAGATATTGAATTATTCTCCGCACAATAATTATATCTGCAGTTATGGAACCATGTCTCTTACAAAGTATTTCTCATAATTGAAGCTTGTTGGTTGTAATTCTAACTTCTTGGTATACTACAAATAGCAGAAAAAAAGAAATATGTCGCGTAAATCTCGTCAACATCGATGAGAGATTCTTACCCATAGCTTAGCTGAAATTGTACAGAACCACTAAACAAAGTCAATAGACTGGCTGCAGAATAATCCTTTCTGAACTCTTTCAAAAGAAATTTTAAAATGAACCCCTTCGACAAAATCATCGTTACTATACACATTAACTTGAAATTTTGAAGCTTATGAATTGTTCTACATATATTAATCATATCTGCAGTTATGGAACTATGTCATACAAAATATCTTCTAATTTTAGCTGGTCGGTGATACAATTCTCCAAACATATTGGCTTTGGAAAGAAGTGGTTCACCCCTTCAAGGAACATATATACTAGATCCTAAAACTGAAATTCCTGAATGTAAACTGAAAATACAAGAGTTACGCGAAGCTATTACTACTCTTACCGGCGTTGCATCCACTAAGAAAATCGAAACTAAGTTTGCACACATTATGGGTGGAATTGTTAGAATATCCGATGACGACGATGTGTCAACACGAAGGTCGTCGTTACTTATTGAATTATCAGAACTTGTTCCAGAGTATTATTAAGTTGAAACTTTTTGAAAGTATAGATCCTACTTCTCAAATACCTTTGGATCCTAATTTTGATGGTTCTACTTCAGCAGCCACTCCTGGTACATAAACTGCTCAAGATTTTAATACTTCTGTGATTCTTAGCCCCTCAAATCAAAGCAACTGTAATATTACTCAATTTTCTAGTAGGTCCATAAAATCAGTACCTATATATAGATGGGACCATAGCTTGTTGGTCAAATTTCTAACTAGTTGGTAGACTACAATTACCAGCAGCAGAAAATGAAAAAAAATCGACGAATAAATCTCACCAGGACTGGTGAGAAATTGTTACCCTTCGCTGAAACTGTACAGATCCACTAAACAGAGTCGAGAGTCCTTTCTGAACTCTGAAAAAAAATTTTTACGCTCAAATTTTAAAATGAACCCTTTCGAATGAATTATCACTACTATACGCCTTAACTTGAAATTTTAAAGCTTATGAATGGTTCGGCATACATTAATTATATCTGCAGTTATGGAACCATGTGTCATACAAAATATCTAACAATTCTAGCTTGATAATTATATCTGCTTGGTTATAATTCTACAGTTCAGTTGCATATGACTCTCGATTTCTATATTCTTGGTCCTTGTTATGGTTTAAATTCTCTGAGAAGTTAATCTTGTTCAAAATTAAATATTTCATTAATATAGCATTATAGACTTTCAAACTTCTTTGAATGAAGGGGTAATAAATAACTATTCTTAAATCTATTAACATTGAACTGTATTTCACTATCAGCATAATACTTTTTATATCTATAGAGTGACCATAATACCACTTTGGAAACAATCCTAGTCTATCTTACTGAACAATTTGTGATCTTCTATGACTTAAAACCATACTCAGGTTGTTTCCATATCGACACGAGTGTTCACATAATGCGTTCGTTTGAAGGGTTCTCTATCTCTTATTTTGTGCGAGTAAGACAAGATTGAGAATAGTAAGGGAATACTAAACGAGAAGGTCAAGATGAAAAGAACGAGACTAGAGATGAATCCCAATACACAGTACACTTTTGGAATTCTTAAATGTTTGATTTTAGTTTATCCAAATATATTTTCACTAAAGGAGTGTTTGATTTTTTTATTTATCATAGTAATTGTCACGGATAAGTTGTTAATTAGTCATCTTAAATGGTACTTGCAATTCGAAATTTCACCTGTTGGCCAACCTACCTCTAGTAGTTTTAAGTCGGTGCCCACCTGTATGTGGATTTAATTTTATTCTTTATTGCCAACCGGAACAATAAAACTTGTTTTTTATAAATAATTTTTGATTCTGATTTTTCCATTGTAAGCTGGATAAACTGATTTAGCAATTGTGAGAATAGTTTGCCCGGCAAGCGAGGTACTTTTAATTTGTTTTGGTTCATTTTGGATTTATCCGTATTGGAACGGGATTCGATTTGCGCAAAATTATAAGAATATAGCCTTCTTTAGTTTTGGAGAATTTGGGAAGACGCTATATAAACCGAAAGGGATTTATTTTATGAGAATTCGCCGCAGGTTCATTTTAACATCGAACTAAGCGACTGCCTTATTCCAGCGTCGTCATTTAGTTGAACCCTCATCGTGTCGAGGTAAGCCGATATGTCTATTATTTTCTGATCAAGGAAGTGTTGATAGCTATTGCCTATTTTTTTATGCAACTTTTCTATAATGAAGGTTAATACTTTTAGGGTTTTTTCCTTATGTGATAATTTTTGGATAGTTCGAACTCATATTGCATTGGTTCAAAGGCTTTATTTGTCAGACAAAAATAGTCCCCGTTTAGTCACCTGCCCTATGCAAGATTATGAGAGGGACAATTAGGACAATATACTGGAAATTATTTGTTGATTGGAACTCATACCAATACCATAGCAACTAAGTACCCTAGTTAAGACTACCTGTGATTTCACTACTCCATACTATTTTGACTTTAGTTACCTTAATATTTGACATTTTGTACTGGGGAACTAGATTGGCTGGAACCCAACTTCAGTTGATTGCGCCCGATTTTGTGAATTAGATAATAAATCCCGGATTCGACTATTTAGTTTGGCTGAAACCCAAACTAAACATTTACATTTTGTAATTTTAGTAAAACGAAATAGATAATTTTTTTATGTTACTTTATTGGGGGTACTAGGTACAAAAAGGGTGTCTTGTAAAAAGGGGTTGTAAAGTGTAAAGCTTGTATGATCTTTCAGTGCTAAACGAGATACTAATTATAGATTGTTACACCATATAATGTATTTGCTCATTACTGTGACTACAGTTTTAAAATTTCACATTGGGAACTTTACTACAGAAATTACTAGTAATATACACTACCCTTGTGACCCATGTCTGGAAACGCTTGGGTCAGCGTATGGCCAGGATTTTGGTTGGCGAGGGGGGTCGAACTGCTGGATAACTCTGATATGACTAGAGACGCGACGGTGCCTTGAGGTTGGCATAGAGCAAGAGAGCTGTTTCCGGTGAAATGACTGGAGCATGTGGTCATGATCTGGATTATTCGTCCAAACCATCCAAACCAAGTGTTATCTTTTAAAAGTCAACAGAACTCTGGGATTTTGGCGATTCGTGAGTTTACTATGAGCACTGGAATGTTCAGTCGGCGTCCATATAAGTTAAAGCTGGCGTCGATTTCTCTATTCGTTTCTGACGTGTAAAGCATTCCTGGTAAGAGAGCTGTTCTTTCTGTCTATGTCCAGCTGTTAGCGAGGAAGACGTGGCCGTTAAGAAGACGGTCGTCTGATGAGTTGAAAGTCACGGGGTTGGTGTAGCCTGGGATGACGTTGCGATTTGCTAGGATAATTGTATTTGAGAAACCAATTATTCCGGGGATATACGGTAAAGACAGCATGAAACTGTTTCCTTCGTCAGGGAGGAGCAGCTCGCTAGCTTTAACATTTCCGTTCATTGTGTAAATTGATGCGGTAACAATGCCATATAGCTTGTTAGAAGGGCTACATGCATTGAGGGATTCGAATATAGCGTCTAAGGGTACAGGTACTGTAAGTACGTCGGGAGGGTAGTCCGAAAGAAATTTTACCAAGACTCTTATGTTTTAGAGTGATTGTGCCTGCGGATAGCTCGGCGCGAAGAGTTTGACTAATGAGTATACCAAAGTATAGTCTAGATAGAAGGGGATGCCTTGCATGTTCTTGTTTCTTGAAGTAGGTGTTCTTCCTCAAGATATCATCCATTAGGTGTAAGGTGTGATATATATGGTATGCACAAGGGGTGTACGTGGACACGTTCGATTGAGCCTTTCCTGTGAAAGGGCTGCGTAGGAACGGTGTCATGTTAGAAGAGAGGGCCATTGTAGCGGGTTTAGACGCCGGCTTAGCCTTTTCTTTAACTGCCATTGGTGGCAGACAGCATATCTCGGTCACGTATTACGACATGATAAATACTCTGTTACAAGTGATTATGCAGGGCAGAGTTGAAGGAAAGAAGGGAATTGGGAGAAAGAAGAAATCATGGCTGAGGAATATCCGAGAATGGACAGACATGGGCGTTGAGGATCTTTTTCATATTGCTAAGGACAGGGATGCTTTTAAGAGAGTGGTCGCCAACCTCCGTTAAATGGGGACGGCATTCGAAGAAGAAGAAGAAGAAGGTGGCTTGGACGATGATAATCGTGGTTTCGAGGTCCAGATCTCTTTACTTTTTCAGTGTGTTCAGTTATTGGCGTTACATTAGATTCTGCCATTGTAGAGTTGAGTGCATTTTAAGTATATGTATTATAAAACCGTTGAAGTTTTAGAGTGAACTAAAGAGCTGCGGCAAAACAATTCTCCAAACATTTTGGCTTTGGAAAGAAGTGGTTCACCCCTTGAAGGAAAATATATACTAGATCCTAAAACTGAAATTCCTGAATGTAAAAAGAAAGTACAAGAGTTACGCAAAGCTATTACTATTACCGGCGTTGCATCCACTAAGAAAATCGAAACTAAGTTTGCACACATTATGGGTGGAATTGTTAGAATATCCGAAGATGATGACGATGTGTCGACACAAAGGTCGTCGTTACTTATTAAATTATCAGAACTTGTTCCAGAGTATTATAATAAGTTGAAACTTTTTGAAAGTGTAGATCCTACTTCTCAAATACCTTTGGATCCCAATTTTGATGGTTCTACTTCAGCAGCCACTCCTGGTACATCAACTGCTCAAGATTTTAATACTTTTGTGAATCTTAGCCCCTCAAATCAAAGCAACTGTAATATTACTCAATTTTCTAGTAGCTCCATAAAATCAGTACCTATATATAGATGGGATTTGAAATTTTCAGTTGGATCCGGGGATGTAAAGACAGTATGAAACTGTTTCCTTCGTCAGGGAGGAGCAGCTCGCTAGCTTTAAGATTTGCGATCATTGTGTTAATTGATGGGGTAACTATGCCATATAGCTTGTCAGAAGAGCTATATGCATTGAGGGATTCGAAGATAGCGACTAAAGGTCCAGGTACTGTAAGTACGTCGGGATGGTAGTCACGAAGAAATTTTACTGAGAATCTCTTATGTTCTGGAGTGATCGTGCCTTCCCAGTACAAAATGTAATAAGATAATACTACTGATTACTCATGGACATTACTCTAACTCTTTTACATAGGACTAATTACAATACATTTACATAACTAGTTATGTCTACCTAGGCCTACTTACCCAAAAACTTCTTCTGCGTCCACTGTTATCATTTGCACTTGTGATGAAGTTATGTTGCCATAGGACTGTTGCGACTTTGCAGTCAAAAACTTTCTCAGATCTTGCATATCTCTAAATTTTGCTTTAAGCACGGGAATCTGGCCGTCCTACACTTGTGACGGGCGCAGAGATAAGCCTTGTTCAATTTTTACAAAGGGTCGATTTGGCTTCTTTTTGGACCGACGTTTCTTGGCAGTTTGGTTGCTTGAATTTCTATTTTTTGTCATTACTATGCTGTTGGAAGCCCCATTGTATGAGTCACGTACTATAGGATCATTTTGGGTTTTGGTGGACTAACATCCAGTTCCCTTACAGGTCTAGATTTAAAGGCGCATTTTTCTACAAAGTTTGGATTTTCACAAAATTAGGTCCTTGCTAGAAAAACTGATTGGTCACATTTCATAACTATGAATGGAGATGGTTTCATTCTAGCATTTGCAATAGCATTGACCCAATCATCAGGAACCTCAACATAGGATTTTTAGTTAATCAGTCCCATGTTGCGGTCGCACTCCATATAGGAGTGGCCGTGGATAGGAAAACCATTTTCATAGTATCAAGTCGTCCACATACATGTACAATAAAGTAGGCTAATCTGAATAAAGTAAAGTTTTCGTTCTGTTCTCCACATGAGTCACAGAAAATAGTTAAGTGGCGGATTTCAGGATTTAAAAAGTTTTCTAGAAAGTGAAACAGAATTGATGCCACATCATCTGAACCTCTCCTGTCCATGGTTTGGTCATATGTGTAAAATACACTTTCTTATGTTGACAGGATATGGATGTTGAATAGGTAGTATGACAAAATGTTGGGGCAATTCAAGTTTTTCTGATAGTCCATGCATATTGCCTCAACTTCCTTTGACTTTTGAGCAGATTTTCTCTCACAACGCTTCCGATTGTAAAATGCATCAGCTTTTCTCAGGTGTAAATCATGTTCTATTCTTATTTTACTCAGTTCCTCATTAGGTTTTCCAATTGTAGATTCATCTTTATTGTTGATCATTTGCTTATGAATGTTTTGTTCTCTTGCTTTAAATTCATCGCATGTACTAGAAGTGTCCGAACGTGGATATCCAAATCCAATGTTATACTTGGTGTCAAATATATTTCTATATGAATCATAAGATGCTAGGAAATTTGGATATGGGTCTGTGTATAGCTTGTGCAGCTTTTGTATATCTAAAGTGTCAGGCAAATATATTTTTTTAGAATCATGTCGGCTGTAATGGGATCTTCAACCTTTCAGTGATTGTATGTATTCATTAATTTTACTGTTTCTTGAGAAAGCTCGTGAGGCCTACTTCTATGTTTAACTGGACCATCCTGTACTATGCGACCTTTGTTGGTTAGCATTGACTGCAAAGTTTGCACCCGTCGTGGAGCTATGCCATGAATTGACACAAACGCTTTGTAGCACACTGGAGTTTCCAATAACGTACAGTCTTTTACAACTAATTTGTATGTATATGCATAGTTATGGCTAGCAGGTTCATCTAGGAAATTTCCTAGGACGAAGCTGTTTTATTAACCTTCCACGACTGGCGTTAACTTTTTGTGATCCACGACTGGCTGCGGACTGTGACTCCGCATACTAGATTCAGGGCCATTACAGATCTGTTTGTAACTATATTTATTTATTTAAAATAAAACATCAAAAATAATTAAACATTTATTTTCAGGTTTAAAACCAATAGGAACATATTTTTTGACATTGTAAATTAAAAAAAAATTACTATCTATAAAACTAGCTACTCACAAAACCTTAAATCAACGTATTTATTGAAAAATTCAGAGAGATACTTATGTCCACTAAAAACTATTCGCTGTGACATTCTGAACATATAGGTGTTAAATGTTCCAAACACAAAAACTTCCCACATGTTATGCACAAAAAACGCGTTGGTCTATTTTTTCTCCTGTCGCAGATACTACAGCGACCTCTTGAATTTGGTGCATTAACAACAGGTACAATAGCATTATCTATGTTAAGAATTTCTTTAATTCTTAATTTTATAGTTCGCGGAATATTAGAAATCGTTGCGCGAACACGCATATGGTTCTCAGCCAACTCAAAAGACAACAAGTGCAAAAAATTTCGGCGTGTTATATTTTTATCCACATTCTGTAGATTGTACAGCACCATTGAATTTACTCCAGCCATATTCAACATCGAATAAAACATAACCATTGGCCACCTTCGTGTGTTTCTAGCACAATTGTACGCTGCACACATTTTGTCTAAAGTATCAACCCCATCTTTTGTGTCATTATAGTCCATAATCATTTCAGGCTTGCCCGTTAGTTGGAATATCTTGTCATCGTGATGAAGGGTTGATACTAGTAGCACATTTTTTTTTCTTTTAGGGATATAGGACACCAATGTAATGTAGTTATTATAGCCAAACATACTTGATCCTATTGGCCTTGTGGGGTTGGAAAATTCTAGAGGTAACTCTCGTTTATTTTTCCATATAGTGCCCAAAAACGTTAGTTTGTAATCATTATATAAAGTGGTTATTAGCGGGATACTAGTGAACCAGTTATCGCAAGTTACATTTCGCTTTGAATTTATAATTGGCTCTACTAGTCTTTTTACTACGGCAGATGCAGAATTGTCAGAAGCATAGGGTCCATTTGGTTGTGTTCCAACATAAACTTCCAAGTTGATCGTATAATAAGTTTTGGAGTCAACGGCAGCACACACTTTTAAACCATACTTGTTCGGCTTGCTTGGAATGTATTGTCGAAAAGCACATTTTCCACGGAAAGCCTCCAATTTTTCATCGATTGTGACATTTTGAAATGGTGTGTATGCAGATTTACACTTGTCAGCAAATGAATCAAATATATTTCTGATTGGGGCCAGTTTATCTATTTGTCTTCTTTCCGCACGAGTATCTATGTCATCAAATCGCAAATGCTGAAGCAAAAACATAAAACGAAATTTAGACATTGTAAGTCGAAATAGCTCAACACCGATTCCTGTGTTGTTCCATAGTTCATCTACACTTAGGCGACCTGACTTTAGCTCCCCAGGTAAATATAGTAAACCTATTAGTGCTTGAATTTCAGCAAGGTCTGTTTCCTTTGCATGTCTCTCACGGGAATATTTTTCTGAATTTTTCTGAATGTGTTGATTGGTATACTCGACGATCGTTCCTAAAATTTGCAAGTCAAAAAAGTGTTTCCAAATTTCAGATGCGCCTTTCAAATGTTTTGCTGCTGCCTTAGGTCCTGGAAGACGTGTGATTATATTTTCCGCCCGACTCCTGCTTGAATGAGGAGCATGCTTTTACCATTTATCTTTACCAACAATGAATGGTCCCACTGAAACTTGCTCCTCTATTTCAGCATCGGATATTTCCTGCTCCGTATCTGAGTGAAATTCTTCAGTTTCTAACACGTCCTCTTCATAATTGTCTTCATCATTTTCATTTATCTCTTCCTCATCCTCCGCCTTGCATTCTAACATTAATTTATTCAATCTTTCTTGTTCTTTTTCATACGTATCCATCTGAAAAAAAAGTAAAAAAAAAATAATTTAAATGAAAAAACAAAAATAGCGTGCCCTGTAGCTGGGCGTTTTTTGAATTTCAAAGTTTTGACAAACAATTTATAAACCTTGACCACGAAAACCCCCAGAACAATCGCACACAAATAGCGTAAAGAGGTACCATGTATTCATCTGTCATTTGGCACCGCCATTTAGAATTTCTACATTTTATAAAAACATATTCATGAACATCGGACACTCCAAATATCAATTTTAAATCAAATAAGACCGCCTACAACAAAATATGTCGGCCATATTGGCGCCGACATATTAAATGTTGGCACACGACTCATAAAAAAGTCAACATTACACAATAAAACAAAAACATATGTTACTTACCTTCAATAATGTGGATTTAACTACTGGCTGCGGACACTCGCTCCGCATTCGTTTGTAACAAGAAAACAAAAACAACCACTAGCTTCAAACTTTCACAGAACACTACTATTATGATCAGTGTTGCCAGGTGTTTGAAATCAAAATCGGTAGAGTACATCGCAAAATTTCGGTAGATTTCGTAAAATGGAATTTAATACTCAAACTTCAAACTTTATAAATAAAACTTTTATTAAATTAAACTTTTTAAAAACAAACATAAATCCTACTAATCATTAAACAAAAACAAAACAAACAAAAAAGGTTCTTTTGGTACCATAAAATTAAGAACATTTGCTTAATGTGCTGTTTCATCATCCACATTCACGTACATTGCGTTATTAAAATTTGTAAGTGTAAGGCGGTTATTTGGAACAGGAAAAGTAAAACACGTATCTCTATTAATTAATTCTTTTGTATTTAAAAGTCCCGATATAGATGAGGAATTTAGCTTATTTCTCTGTTTAGTCTTCATTAAATTTATGGCCGAAAAAACTCTCTCTACATTTGCGGAAGAGTGTGGGAGAGTTAATAGATCAAACACAAATCTAGATAGTATTGGAAATGTATACTCTTCGTTTCCATATTTAATATTTTTAATTTGTTTCCAAAACAAAATAACATTATCGTCAAATTCTATTTCAGTGTTCCTTAGATGACGCAATTCATTGTCAAGACTTTGCAATTCGTTTTCTTTAATTAAATTCGGAAAACGAAGTGCTATTTCTGTTAATGAATTAACACTTCCATTCTTTACAACGGGCGGATTTAAAAATTCGAATTTGCTAAAAATATTATTTTTCAGCGGGAACCGGGTAAATATTTGGCTACAACTTTGCACATAAAAATCTAAACACCTAAGTTTAAAAAAATTTACTATTTCTTTGGTTATATTTGTTTCCAGTAAAGCTTTTCAACTCTAGCCCCAAAATACATCCTTCCAATGGGCAAATAGTTAGAGGGATCTTTGAAATTAATGTTTTCTAATGCAGTGTTCTTAATATATTCTGGTTTAATAAAACAATCAAAAATTGTACGTATGATACTACAAATTCTGTTGTAAACCACATGAATTTTTGCATGTTCCGACTGCATTTCTTTATTTAATTTTGTAAACCAAGGTAGTGAAAAATCTAAGAATAATAAGAATAATTTACAAGTTGGATCGTTTAACTTGTTCAAAATATTTTCAGCAGCGAGAACGTCGTGATTACTAACTGAATCAATAAAATATAGTTTCAGGGCATCATACTGTTCTAAAATTCTAGTGACCACCATGTGTACTGATAGCCAACGTGTTTGTGATGGGTGCAAAATTTTGTGGATTTTAATATTGCAAAAATGTTGGAACTGTTCAAACTCTACAGTTCTTTTAGGACTCGAATTAAAATAATTATAAACGTCCCTTGTAAGATCTTCAACGTATCTAGGTAGCTTTTCACAGGCATATGAGGCACACAAATGAAATGAGTGACAAATACATTTAACAACAAATAAAAATGGAATATCTGTCTTCAAACGTGACTGAACGGAATTGTGTTCTCCCATCATAACATTTGCCCCATCTGACGCAAAACCAATCATATTTTCTTTATATGGAATACTGTTTGAAACAAAACAATTAACAATATGTTCGTATAATGTTTGTGCATCAGCAACAGAAACTTTAACCAGGTAAAAGAAATCGTCTCTAACACTAAAATCATCGTCAATATACCTTACAACTAATGATAAATGTTTAGCACAACAGCGATCTGTTGATTCATCAACTATTAGTGCAAATTTTCTTGTCTTCAATTTATTGCACAAAATTTGGAAGCTTTCCTTGCCTGTTACATTTTTTACAAGTGAACTCATTTTATTTCTTCCACAAGAAATGCCAGCGGCTATTTTGGAATCGGGAAATACTGATTTCAGAAGTGGGGACAAATGATCCTGTTGGATTTGGTGTTAAATTAAGTTGTTGAATAAACAAATAACGTGAACCAGGTTTTATTCTTTTGAACTTTTATTTTACTAACGTATAAACTAATACAACCACGTTTTTCTTTCTTACTTGACAACTAACAACAATTCTTCTTCTTTTACACATAACATGACATTTTTCATGGCCTCTTTCCTAAGAATAAATAGTTTTATTGTCAGTTTCCAACACCCCCTTTCAATAAAATTATTTTATTCTTCTTACACTTATTAATAACAAGTTTAATTTTAATGTTAAATGGCAAAGCAAATAACGCGGTAATAATACAACGAAAAACAAGACTATTTAGGTAGCAATCCTAAATCTTTTCTAAATTTTTCGAACTTAATTCTAGCTAATGGTTTGGTAAACATATCAGCCAATTGGTCTTCACTCTTAATGTGAACAATATTCACCAAGCCATTATCTATCTTCTCTTTGATAAAATAAAAACGCACATCAACATGTTTCAATCTCTTATTATTTTCAGGATTAGTTGCCACTTTAATTGCTGACTGATTATCTTCATACATTATAATGGGTTTATCTAAATCAAATAAACAAAAATCTTTTAAAACTTTTACTAACCAACAAGCTTCACTAACTGCTAAACTTAGGGCTATATACTCTGATTCTGTCGATGATATTGAAACACATTGCTGTTTTCTACTTGCCCATAGAATTGTACAATTTAGTAACTTAAAAACATAACCAGATGTTGATTTTCTATCATAAATGTCCCCTCCCCAATCAGAGTCTACAAATCCACATAAATTATTCATATTATCTGGTTTAAATATTAACTTAAGATCTAGAGACCCTTTTACATATCTCAATACTCTTTTCAAAGCCTTTAACAGATTATTGTTTGCCTTATCTTGATATCTACTTAACAGACTAACACATTCACATAAATCTGGTCTGCAACCTTGAACTGCATACCACATTCACATAAATCTGGTCTGCAACCTTGAACTGCATACATTAGGCTTCCAATAATTTGTCTGCAAAGCTTTTGTAAGTCTGGATCATTTTCTGTATTCTTAAAATTAAAATCAGTATTTACATCAATCGGGGTATTAATAGGTTTACAATCCTGCATGCCGAATTTCTGTAAAATTTTCTTTAAATAATTTTCCTGACTTAATTCAGTATATCCCTCATCCAAATTTTGTCTAACAGTTATACCTAAATACTGAGAGATAATTCCTAAATCTTTCATACAAAAATTGTTACTCAACAAAACTTTTAAATTGTTGACTTCTTGTCTGTTTGTTCCCAAAATTAATAAGTCATCAACATAAATCAAGATATATAATCTACTATCATTTGTACATTTTGAGTATAAACAATGATCATTTTCTGATCTAACATAACCCTCACTTTTCATTAAATTATCAAAAGTAGTATTCCAACATTTAGGACTTTTCTTTAAACCATAAATCGACTTATTAAGTTTGCAAACAGTTTTACTATTTTCTCTATTTTTACTTGGCAAAGTCATAAATACCTCCTCATTTATATCTCCATAAAGAAATGCGCTTCGTACATCCATTTGATGAATAGGTTTACATAACTTAATTGCAACTACAAGAAGGATTCTAAAGGTTGTTAATTTTGCCACTGGGGCATAAATATCATACAAATCATCACTGCTTTCTTGTTGAAAACCACGAGCCACTAAGCGCGCTTTAAAATCATTTTCATTTTTTATTTTAAAAACCCATTTACTTTCTATAACCTTTTTATTAACCGGCCACGGCACTTCACTCCACGTATTATTTTCGCGAAGCACGGTCAGCTCTTTTTCCATAGCCTTTTTCCACTGCACACTATTTTTACCGGACACTGCCTCTTCGAGAGTAACTGGCTCTTCTTCATTCGAGTAAAAGCACATATCAGCTTCACTCATATCATAATCTTGCATCCATGCTGGTTTCTTAATTTCACGTTTTCCACTTCTCACTGTCACTTCTCCAGAAATTTCTTCTTCCGATGAAGTATCTTCTTCTGGTTCCTCCGAATTTCTTAATATTTCAATTTCAGGATCAAGAATAACATTATGATCATCATTTTCGGTTACGTCTTCATCCTCATTTTCAGAATCTAATAATACAATTTTGTTATCATCCCTTATATGTGTCCCTTTTTCTTCTATCTCGGGAATAAAGACCACATCTCTGTGTATTTGTACCTTATTTTTGTTTGGGAAGTATACTCGATAACCTTTAACTTCTTCTGAGTATCCCACAAAAATTCCAATTTCATTTTTAGCATCTAGCTTTCTACGTTTTTGTTTCGGAATGTGTACACTAACTTTTGATCCAAATTCTTTGAAAACTTCAACATTACAATTCTTTTTGTACCATGCCTGAAACGGTGTTTGATCCTTTTGTGGGCTTTTTCCTGCACGATTTATTGAAAATATTGCAGTATTTGCTGCCTCAGCCCAAAAAGATTTACTCAGGCCAGAACTCTGTAATAATGTTCTTACAGATTCTACAATTGTCCTATTTTCTCTTTCTGCTCTACCATTCTGTTCAGGGGTATATATGCAAGTTTTTTGGTGAACTATTCCCTTTTTGTTACATATTTTTAAAATCTTTTCATTTACAAACTCCAAACCGTTGTCTGTTCTTAATATTTTTATCTTATTTCCAGTAACATTTTCTGCCATAGCTATAAAGTTTTCTATGTTTCTTTCAACTTCCGATTTATTCTTTAAAAAATAGACATATCTATATCCAGAATAATCATCTTTTAATAATAAAAAGTATTTTGCCCCACCAAGTGATTCAGCTTCAATAGGACCACATAAGTCACTATGTATAAGTTCACAAGTATTCTCTGCTCTTGATTCACTAACTGAAAATGGAAGTCTACGCTGTTTACCAGCAAGACATATTTCACAAAATGGTTTTGGATCATCAGTGAATTGTATATTATTTCTTTTTAAAACCTTCTTTACTTGATCAAAATTAATATGTGCCAATTTTCTATGCCAATCATGTATACTTATGACTGCATTACACTGTAATGGCTGCATATCTATGTTTTGGGTAAATTTTTTAATTTTAAACTGCATTTTATATAAATTTCCTTGTCTTTCTGCTATAGCTCTTACTTTACCCTTTTTTTTTTTTTTTTTTTTTTTTATTTTACCGCATCAACCTCGAGGGTTATGAGCGGGGTTTCAAAAAAACATACAATAGGTACTTATAGTCAAAAAACATACAATAGGTACTTATATTTTATGATAAAAATTGGAGTCTTTCAGAAATTTGAGCACTTTTTCACAGTTTTCACTTAACGCGCGGTTCATGTTAGACGGAATGTTGTTAACTGTTCTTGTAACACTTAAATTTGTACAATCCAATAATATATGTTTTGTGGTTAGAGGCACATGACACGTAAAACACTGCTTTGGTGGTTCTTGATTTAACAAATGCTGGTGTGTGAGGGCTGAATGTCCTATTCTTAACCTGTTTAAAACAACCTGGTCTTTTCTGTTCTGTGGAAGAGGAAGTCTGGATTTTACTGATGGCATGATTTCTTTAAGAAGCGTATTGGTTTCTTCCCATCTTTTTTGCCAGATATCCCATACAAAATCTTTTATAACTGATTTGAAATCGGCAGCTGGAACTTTTTCAAAATATGGTAGATTTTTGTTGCCTATAGAGTGTCGTGCGATTTCGTCAACTTTTTCATTGGATGGTATGCCTACATGAGAAGGGACCCACAGGAACTCTATTTTAACGTGTGTCAGCTGAAGTCTGTGAAGTTCTTCTTTAATGTCTATGAGTATTTGGTGAGAAGGAAATAGTTGTTTTATTCCTTTGAGAGCACTGTAGGAGTCCGATATTATTAATATGTTTTTGTCTGGCTGTTTGTAGCTTCTCAAGGCTTCACGTATGGCGACTAGCTCTCCTGTGTATATTGAACAGTGAGGATTTAGCCTGATTGCATGATTATTTGTATCTTGTAAAAATGCCGATGCGATTCCATTTTCTGATTTAGATGCATCAGTAAAAATATGATCATAACCGGTGAAGTTGGAAATGAGATCATGGTATTTTAATTTGAAAATGTGGTCGCTGGTAGAGTGTTTGGGCTGATTTGCTAATGAGAAGTTGACTGCTGGTATTTGAATTGTCCAAGGTGGAGTTTCATGACACAATGGTAAAGACAGTTGAAATTGTTCAATATTGAAATCTGATCTCTTTAACCTTTCATAAAATGGTAAGTATTTTTTCTGGGTCTCTGGAATGGTATTTGTGTCATGAATTTTTGTTATAAAAGAAGGATTGTAGTTTTTTTGAGCTGAAACTCTAGATGCATAGCATAAAGATAAATATAGACGTCTTAGATATAAAGGTGGTTGTGATGTAATAACTTGGAGACTACTAACAGGACTTGTTCTAAAGGCTCCTGAAATTATTCTTAGGGAACTGGTCTGAATAACATCCAATTTGTGTAGAAGTGTGCTGCTGGCTGAGTTGTAGCAAATGCTCCCATAGTCAAGTTTACTTCTAATTATTGACTGATATAGGTTAATCAGTATTTTGGTGTCGGCTCCCCAGGACTGGTTTGAAAGGATTTTAAGTATGTTTATTCTCGACTGGCAAGTTTTAAGTAGGTTATTGATGTGCAGTGTCCATTTCAGCTGATAATCAAATGTAACTCCCAAAAATTTTACGCTTTCCAACTGTTCTAATTGTTTTCCATTCAGATGTAAATTAATGTTGGCCTCGCCTTTTTTCCTAAAAACTATAAAGTGAGTTTTTGTTGAGGAAAAGGTTAACCCCGTTGTGATTGACCATCTTTCTAATTTGTCAAGGTAGTTTTGCAAAATATTTTTGGATGAATCTAAGTCTTTACTTTTTGTGTAAATTAGTAGATCATCTGCGTAAAGACTGGCTTTTACTGGTAAATTGAATTGTTTTGCTAGACTGTTTATTGCAATTAAAAACAAAGTCGGGCTTAATATTGCGCCTTGTGGAAGGCCGTTTTGGATTATCTTTTTACTTGATAGTTTGCCATTTATTCTGACTTGTATAGTTCTGTTTGTAAGAAAATTTTTTATAAAAGCTAACATTTTGCCCTGAATACCTAGATCCGCCAGAGTGTTTACTATATAGTATCTCCAAGTAGTGTCAAAGGCTTTGTTAATGTTAAAGAATATTGCAACGAGGTGTTGGTTATGCATGAAAGCTTCATGAATTTCAGTTTCCAAAAGAACGATATTGTCTGTTGTTGATCTACCTTTTCTATAACCACTTTGTATTGAGCTAAAATAATTTAGTTTCTCTAAGTGCCATTTGAGTCGGTTATTTAAGATTTTCTCAAGTATTTTACATATGCTACATGTCAATGAAATAGGACGATACGATGTAGGAAGATTTTTTGGTTTGTTTTCTTTTAAAATTGGTATGATTATGGCTTCTCTCCATAAGGGAGGAAATTTTTGGGAGGAAAAAATCAGATTAAAAAGTTCGGTTAAAATTGATTTGGCCCTAGAAGGCAGTTTCTGCAGAAATATTGGAGGAATTTCATCGGGACCTGCTGCAGAGTTTTTTGTAGTCATGAGGCTTTCTTCAACTTCCTGTAATGATATGGGCACGTTTAGATAGCTGTCATCATCGCGTATTATAATGTCTACCAGTTCAGTTCTCGTTTTATGTTCATTAAAGGCTTTTGTGTAATTAGCGTCACTGCTATTTTGTTCGTAGGTTTCAGCTAAAACTTCTGTTATTTCTTGGTTGTCAGATATTATTTTATTGTTGTGGCTAAGGTTATTTATGTGTTTGATTGAACTTGATCCTTTTATTTTTCTAATTTTATCCCAAACCATACTAAGTGGTGTGGATGAGTTTATTGTTGATACGTACGAGATCCAACTTTGTTTTTTGTATTTCTTGATCAAGTATCTGGATTTAGCTCTGCATCTTTTGAAGTCGTTTAGATTCTCCGCTGATTTAAGTCTTTTATATTTGTTAAACGCATGTTTAGTGATTTTTATTGCTTCTGCTACCTCTGGATTCCACCACGGGACAGGACGCTTTTTGATTATTTTTGTTTTTCCTACTGCTTCAATAGCCGCTTTTGTAATGATTTCATTAAAGGACATAATGCTACTTGTTACGTTAGATGTTACTATGTAGTTTGACGTGTAGAGGTCTATCAAATCTGCATATTTATTCCAGTTTGCTGATTTTATTTTCCATATTTGTGGAGGTATTGCTTCAGGAATTATATCTGAAGTATGGTTTATAATTATAGGGAAGTGGTCGCTGTCATGCAGATCATCTAGAGTATCCCATGTTAGGGAAGATGATATTGATGGACTGCAGAGAGATAAATCTAAGGCTGAGATGGTACCATTATAGGCGTTAAACCTCGTAGGTTTGCCGGAGTTCAACAGAGTTAAGTTGTTGTTATTAATAAAATTTAATAGAGAGTCCCCATTGCTGTCGGTGGATTGCGAACCCCAGGCAACATTGTGACAATTGAAATCCCCGAGTATAATCTTTGGAGCTGGAATTGATTCGATTATGTATTGAAGTTCGTTGAGTGACTGTTTGTCTGGATGAGGCAGATAAAAATTACAAATGTTTAACTTAACATGATGAATTACAGATACGGCTATAACCTCCAAATTGGTGTTGAGAGGAATGTGTGCGGCTTCAATAGAATTGTTGATTAGCATGGCAACTCCTCCACTAGCAATAGTTTGAACTGGTCTATTTTTACAAAAAATGGTGTAGTTTTTAATTTTAGGAAGCTTATTTCCTTTGAGGTGAGTTTCTTGCAGGCTAAGTATTAACGGTGACAATTCATTAATTAAGAGTTGTATGTTCGGTAGGTGGGTGTAAAAACCATTTAGGTTCCACTGAAGAATAAAATTTGAGTAAGCCATTACTTTATCTTGAAAAACCAGAGTGAGAAGAGATATCGCTTTCTTCGTCTGTTGATGTTAGGTCAGCTTCTTCCGTCAATTTTTTCTTAATCCTTGTTATATTATTTTTTACAGATGTGTTATCGATGTTTTTATGAACGAATGTAAGTAGATTTTTCAGATTGTGTAAGTCGTTGGTGTAATTTTTTGCTATGCTTGCAGCATGCTTAGACCCAGATGCATTTACTATAAAATCACATAATTCGGTAAAGTTCATAAAATTTGGTGGTTTGAAAGTAACTAGGAGATCTTTTATAGGTTCTAAAAGGTGAGTTAATTCTTCTGCGTTTTTCTTAGTTTTACATTTTTTTGAAGATTTCGGACGTCTAAAAGATTCTTCATCAGGTTTTTGGTTTTCTAAATCAGGTGAAGTAGAGATTTGACGTTTACAAGCTGCAGAAATCGTCTTAGTTTGTTCAGATTCGTTAGGAATGTCAAGTGATAAATTTGATTGCCTTTGCGATTGCTCTGGGGATTTGGTAATTTCAAGTGATGTGTTTGATGGCTTATCTAATGGATTAAAATCCGGCTCCATATCTAGATTTGTTATACTTATATGGTCGTTAGAGCATTCCCTTACGTTAGGAACCATGAGGTTATCTTGATTAGAAATGCAGCTTGAATGTGAATGTGCAAGAGTAGGGATATCTGTTGGTTTAACTTTATTTGTGGATACTGGAGATTTGGGAGTTGAGTCCAGTAATACCATATTTGGAAGTAATTTAGAGTGAGAACAATTATTTGCAGTGTGACCAGGTTGTTTACAAGTAAAACAGACATTGTCTAAAGATAGGAATATTCGGTAAGATGTATTATCATAATTGAAGTCCAGAAATTCAGGTATTATGATTTGATCAGGAGGAGAGATGTAAATATGTCTACGAAAACTATAAATGTGTTTATATTCCGGATTTTGTGTGCCAATCTTAAGGAAATTCAATCGAGTTTCCAAATTCAGTCCCATATTAACAAGCTCAGCTTCAATGATGTTATGTGGTACGGAGGGACACACATTTGAAATAATCAATCGTATGTTTGGGTTTAGTAATCTTCGTGCTTGAATACGTTGATGGTTAACTGTGATAATTCCATTATTAGTAGATACGAAGTCGTTAACAATTTTTTCATTGGTGAGGTAAATACATATTCTATTGTTAGAAATCCGAGAAGCGAACAAAATATTTTTTGGCGTAATTATATCTCCCACCGCATATATATATTCTTCCAATTTTGTATTGTCCAGTGCATTAAATACAATTGCTTGCTGTTTTTTGGGGAAGGTTGAATTGCTTTGGCTGGCTATATATGAATAAGGCAGTGATGATGTGCTTGCTATGTTCTGAACTCCCCCATTTGAAGTTCCTAACGGCGGATATTCATCCATTTTTAAGTAATGACATGGACCTGCCTGTTAAGTGCGGCCCTGTCTTCCTTTGGAATTTACAGATAACCGATGGTAATTAGGTATGGAAATGTATATATTTATGACTATGTGACGATACAAAAAGTTTTTGTTTTACCTTGTAAATGTTCTTGTTTGTTTTGGTTCACTTTGAAATATACACTAATTACTTTTTAACTACTAATTAAATCGTTTCGGAGCGCACAACTGTTCTGTACAAAGGTTCGACACCGAATCACTTTACCCTTTATATCTATTAATTCACATTTATTTTTATTTGAATGCATTTCATAATTTTTATCCAGTGTAGTACTTAATGAAAACAAATTTACCGACAAATCTGGTACATATAATACATTGTTTAAATCTGTACTCACCCATTCGCTTCCATTCCAAGCTGTTACTTGTACTGTACCTATACCTTGTACATCTACAGTGTTCCATTTCCTACTCTAACTTGCCTTTTTTCTGGTAGTTTTTCCATTAGTCTGAATTGTTCTTTGTCGAAACACATGTGTTCTGTAGCTCCACTGTCCATCCACCAATAGTCTGGTTTCAATTTGACTTTGTCTAATACATCATCAGAACAATTTAATAGAATTGATTCACTTACAAGGGCTTGATCACCTGCTTTTCTGTTATCTCTTTTCTCTTCTTCTTCTTTTCTCTTCTTGAACCAACAATCTTGCATTAGATGTCCTGGTTTCTTACAAAAATGACACTCCTTTTTGCTTGTTCTGCGACAATCTTTCTTCATATGACCAATTTTATTACACTCAAAACATTTTATGTCTTTTCTTGACTTGACGAACTTTGTTGTCGATGCTAATGCCGTATGTCTTTCTACATTTTTACCTCTTTCTTCTTCCAACATTAATCTTGACATAAGATCAGTCAATGTTTGTTTATCTGTGGGTGTTGACTCCCAAGCTGATATAAAATGTTTCATATTTTCGAGTAATGACATTAATACCTTGGTAATTATCATTTTGTCACTTATTTCTTCTCCCAATGACTTTAATGTGCCTTTTATTTCCTCTAACTGTGACATAAATTCTGCTGCTTTTCCTTCTGTATATTCTAATGAAAAGAATCTTTGAGTCAATACATGTACACTTACTTGAGATTGATGCTCATAAATTGCTTTAAGCTTTGTCCACATTTCGGCTGCTGTTTTGCATGACAAAATATGTGTAACTACTTTTTCTTCTAGCCTAGAGACTATAATTTCTTGTGCTTTGGCATCTTTACTATCCCATTCTTCTGTAGTTGTAGCTGGTCTCTGTACTGCTCCACTTACTATCTCAAAATATCTTTTGGACTTTAGCGTGATCTCTACCTGAAACTTCCATGTAGTCCAGTTTTCTCCATTGAGTTTTGCAATACCTATCAATCGTGTCTGGTCCATCGTTTTATGTGTGTCGAACGTCGTATTCTTACTAACTGACCCCAAACACTGGGTATTTTCTTTTTATCTGCTTGTTGCTTGCCGGCGTCGATTATTTTTTTGCTTAATTTTTAATTTAACACCCTTTTAGGCGAATCTGGGCCCATAACCTGTTGGATTTGGTGTTAAATTAAGTTGTTAAATAAACAAATAACGTGAACCAGGTTTTATTCTTTTGAACTTTTATTTTACTAACGTATAAACTAATACAACCACGTTTTTCTTTCTTACTTGACAACTAACAACAATTCTTCTTCTTTTACACATAACATGACATTTTTCATGGCCTCTTTCCTAAGAATAAATAGTTTTATTGTCAGTTTCCAACAGATCCATTAGCAGGAAGGGCAAATTGTGTTCAGCAATAAATCCAGCCAAACGAATTTCAGCTGAAAATTTATAAGTAATAAACGATATGCATTAAAGGAAAACATACACTTACCAGTCTTAATATCCTTATGTAGCGTCGTGTTGCTCTTAAAAAAGTGTCTATTGGTTTTTGTGTTTTAATACTTTTTGCCGATTTAATGTGGTTTTTGGAGTTGTAATGCTTTAAGAGCGAATCTTTCCCTGATTTTATGTTGATTTCTTGATTGCAACACTTGCAACAAGCAAACTGTCTTCCTTTTTTACTGAAAGTTAGCCACCCTTTAAAAATCTCCTCATTTTCCCAAGCCTCTTTGTAATTCTGGATGTACTTTCTTTTTTTCACTGCACCACCACTTGTTCCTTCCCCTGCACTATCGATATCACTCATTTTTAATTTAATTCTCCAAAAACAAAAGTCAAAACATAAACCGACAGAATATAAGACGTTAAATAACACTTGGAGTATCCTTTAAAACCGTTTGGAAACAATGATAGAACGACTAACCACAATATATAACTAACAATAACATAACAACTAAGAAGTGAAAGTGAAAAGTCGAAGTCGAAAAATTCCCCGAAACTGTTTTCTAGTCGAAAACAGTTTTGGGGAATCACGCGTTCGACGTGATTGAATCGGTTGAAAGTCATTTTAAATAACATCTCAATATTAACGAGTTATTTATTTTTGTTTCACTTTAATTTATTTATATTTTCATTTTTCGGTAGATTTTCTGAGTTTCTATATCATTAAATTAAATATCGGTAGATTTTTGTTTAATTTCGGTATATCGGTAAACCGGAGCCAAAATCGGTAGATCTACCGAAATTTCGGTAGCCCTGGCAACACTGATTATGATGCTCGAAGAATACTGAAACGCTTTAATTCGAGGAGTGGGGGGCTTAGAAGTAAACGCTAAATAAAACGAGCTGCGGGCTGAGAGTCCGCGCGCCAGTCGCGGAAGGTTAATGAACTAGTTATCAAGCCACCTAGATATTGATTTTGCTTATTGTAATCAGTCATTTGATTAAATTTGCAAATTATGTCTTTTCTGGAACTATTATCAACTACATCAAAACATTTAAGTCTCGAGCAATGGCAATCAGGCCCTACATAATTGGACTGGGCTAGAAGTTTTTTCTTTACTTCACTAAGTCTTCCTAACTTTAGTTTCTTTATTGGTGGTTGAAGAACCTTTCCAACTAACTCCCATCACTGCACTACACTAAACTATACTTAAAACTCAAAATAAAAATAACATCATCTATTAACTACCAAGACAGTGACAAACTGCTCAAAATTCAAACATAACCTCTAAAAACTCACAAACACACACAATACCAATACAACAGCTGGGAGAGTGGCAGCATCTGACTGACTCTCATCACTATTTCCTCTGAGCAGCTTCACTCTCATCATTTCTCCCCCTGTGAAAAATCTTTCATTGTAAATATCTCCCGACTGTTATCGTTTTTTGCCAAACTAGTTGTTTAGGAATAAAGTGCTTTGTCTGAACTATCTAAAGGCACTGCTATCTCGATTTTCGGTATTTAATGACTCATCGTTTTCCCCTGACCCTTCATATGGTCAAAAGTATAAAATGATGATAAGTGAGATCGATTAAATTTAAGCTACAGCTACAATATTAGATGTTACCTAAGAATTGCATGTATAATAATCACAATAAATAAAAATAACTTTTAGTTGGTATACCAATTACAGTTTTACAAAACTGTAATATTTAAATAAATACTAGAATGTCAACTATATCAAGAGTTTCTCACATTGAATACATTCAAAGTGAAATATAAGTTCAAAAGTTGAAATATTAAAATATAATGCCATTGAACATATTGAGAATTTCTCAAATTTAAAGTTAAAATAATATCTTTATAAAATGAAAAAATTTTCAAAATCGTGAGATGTCGACCATTTTAAATGACAGATTTCTTCCTACATCTGGAACCTCGAAAAATCAACCATCTTGCTATCAGCAATTATTATATCTCCTACTTCATGACCATCCAAAATGAAAAATCCATCCCATAACAGAATAAGATCAAAAACGATCAAGGACAAAAACAACCGTCGTTATTGTCCTACGCCTCTCGTTATTGTCCTACGCCTCGCGTTAGAAAGACGCCTTCAGAAAATATTTTTCCTTTCTTTAGGTGAACATTCATCCGAGAAATGAACACCTTTACTATCATCAGCGGAGACCATATGACCATTTTATAGATCATCGATCCATCTTAATAAAAATTCCAATGATACAGACTTGACATTCAAAAACTTGCTTTCATCAAAAAACTCCAGTAAGAACTTATACTTTTATCATCAGTAAAAACCCATCCGTGTAAAAAACTCTAAAAACCAATGAAAGCTAGAAGATGGAGACTATATACAAAATAATCTTTCTTACCTTGTCACCAGCAAGAGTTTTCTTCCCATAATAAACATAATTATTCCCAAGGGGAAATAAACGGCTACTAGTCTACCAATCAATCATGATGACTATTAGGCCTTTGACTTGTGGAAAGGCAAGAACCACAAATTACACGTATCTACTTTAGTACTTTCCGACCAAGTGCCTTGAAACAGTCGGGAATCGAAAATCTCTACAACTAATTTGTCATCAAGTGCTACGAATATCAGCGGAACAAAATTCCCAACATAAAATATTGAAATATTCTTTGATTTGTAAAATTACAACGTAACCGATTAACAAATGACTAATAAGATTTAATAAAAGACTAATTTTTATTATCGAAATCCCATTGTTCCAAAAAAATATCATGGAACAAAATTAATCCATATAGACAGCCAGCTATACAAGGCTGATGTATAATCAGTTGCATAGTAGTAGTGGACAAAATTAACCGAATTGTTGTAATGTCAATAAATAAATGCGTTATCGTATTTTTATAATGCTACAACTTCGTTTATTTGTTTGAAAGCTTCCTCCCCCGTTCTTTCATATGAAAAACAACAGTCTGAGGAAAAATAATATCAACCATACAGCCGATCTGCTTACTTGACGCCTGGATTGCCATCTGCATTCTTTATTGTTCCATGTGTAATGAGTGATTTCGGCGTACAAGTAAGTGCGAGCGATAACTTCGTGTGAGTTCAATTCAAAAGAATCTAACTTTGAGCGCGATTCAATGTTGTTGTATTCTCGTGAGTTAGGCAAGTAAAAGTAGATTTGTGCAGAAGAAAAACCTTTATTGAAATTGACTGTCTCGACCCTTACTTCGTGGAATATGCTCATATTAGTGTTTTTAAATGAAACTCAAGGTCTCTAGTTAATTCCACAATATAATACAAGTTATTGAAAATTCTAAAAAATTGACAATTGTTTCGATAAATCAATATCATCGTCAGAATGACAGAAGTTACATTTCATTTTATGCCTACCTGATGTTTAGTAGTTATATTTTTGGCTAGACCAAGAAGTAACCTAACTTGTGATTGGCTTAATATATGTTTATAGAAAAAAGAAGAAGATGTGATATTACAAATATTGAAGCTTAGATATTATTAGCCCTATGGTGATATCCTGGATATCATTTTTCCAATTAAGATCAGTATAACTGTGCAATGATATAGAAAACCAGGAAAACTATATCTGCTGATCTTTACAATTATCACTTAATAAGACAGTTTATTAGTGGAGAATTCCCTAGATTTAACTGTTCATTGACATTTAAGAAACCCACAATATGAAGTTGTCAATGAACAGTTAAATCTAGGGAATTCTCCACTAATAAACTGTCTTATTAAGTGATAATTGTAAAGATCAGCAGATATAGTTTTCCTGGTTTTCTATATCATTGCACAGTTATACTGATCTTAATTGGAAAAATGATATCCAGGATATCACCATAGGGCTAATAATATCTAAGCTTCAATATTTGTAATATCACATCTTCTTCTTTTTTCTATAAACATATATTAAGCCAATCACAAGTTAGGTTACTTCTTGGTCTAGCCAAAAATATAACTACTAAACATCAGGTAGGCATAAAATGAAATGTAACTTCTGTCATTCTGACGATGATATTGATTTATCGAAACAATTGTCAATTTTTTAGAATTTTCAATAACTTGTATTATATTGTGGAATTAACTAGAGACCTTGAGTTTCATTTAAAAACACTAAAACCTTTATTGTTTCAAATTATACACAGTAGACTCCGACAAAATGTGTGAATTAATGACCTAGAGTCTTACCAAGCTTTCTGTTTTGTAGAACATGTAAATCACGTGACTGAAGCTTCTAGAATTTAAAGTTTCACCAATGAAATTATGACAACCTTTTTAACACCGACCAATCAGACCAAAGCGCCCATGTTAGTATTTCTATGAACTAGATATGAAAAACAGAAAGCTCAGCTAATTACGAAATAAAACCTTTTATGAAATATATTATGTAGAAGTATAAATAATGTAATAGTATGCATTTCAACAATAGAATAATAGAAATAAGAAAATAGGAGCAATTAATAGAATAAAGAAAAGATGGGAGCGATACCTCGAAGAGGGTGTAAAGTTAGGTCTTTACAACAATGTTATCGGCATCATCAAGTGCTTCGAACATTATTGTTCTATATCCTGGTAAGTGTACAGGCAACACTAATACCAAATGGGAGCGATCGTGCATTTTGAATTCAAGTGGATTGTTGCTGCAATTGAGTCGCTGACTGGAATACCCGCTTGATTTACGGAAGTATTACCGTCAGCTATTCGCAGCGTTAGAGTCTGACCCTTTTGTATATATTTATGTCGATATTTAATGGTATGGAGCAGGGATGTTGCAGATGCCGATATTTTCATATCCGCAGATGCGGATGCGGAGTTTAGCAGGCTCACATCCGCAGATGCGGATGTATAAGATATTTTGTAAATAAAGTCTATTAATGAAGAATTAAAACAATGACAACGTAATTAACATTTTTATTGAAATCAAACATAATTAAGTACTTATTTTTATGTTGAATATAAGTAATGTATAATCTTTATACATGTAACAAATTTTTTAAACTTCACCTACTGTTTTTTATATCAGTAATTGAATTTAAAAATAGGAGCATTATACTTGATGAAGAGTAGTATTGCCGCCTTTTCTGATTCAACTCTGTTACGCAGAGGTTCGTAAATTAATCCCGCGCTACTAAATAGTTGTTCGCTAGGAACACTGCCCGGTGGAGCAGATAAAAATCTTCGTACTATCGGCGATAATACCTTAAATTCCCCTCGATGTACACTCCACCAGTTTAAAGGATTTTCATTCACATCTATTCTTTTTTTAGTACGGTAAGCAAGTAACTCTTTTTTGAGTACAGCTTCAATGCTACCATTTTCTGGCTCATCTTGACTCTCGTCTTCACTCCCTGGTCCTAGTTGTTCCGTATCATTTTCCGTGCAATCAGTTATTTTAATTATTTTAGCCCTTTTGGCATTGGTATTAAGAGATTCAAAATTGTCATTCTCAGTATTTATCATTTTTAAAATGTCATCTTTAATCTTCAGTCACCGGTGTGAAAAATTTGTGCTTATAGCGAGGATCTAAGTAGGTAGCGATGGTATATAAATTGTTTTCTCCCAAGCTAGAAAACTTTGTTGAAAGTTCGTTTTTCAAAGTCGTAACAGCCTGACGAATCGGATTAAACTCTTGCGATCTTGTTAAATAGTCATCAACTTTTTTTTCAAGCATTTGTATTATCGGTATCACAGATGAAATAAGAGCACAAGAGCTGCTCAGTTCCCGCGTTGCTTCCTCAAAAGGTCCCAGTAATTGAATGAAACTTTCAATCATTTTCCATTCTTTTGGTAGAATAGGGTCAATTTCATTATCATTATTGTAAAGACTCAGAGCATCCTTTACCTTTGAAAAACGCTCGAACATGTAGAATGTACTGTTCCATCGCGTTACACAATCTTGAAACACTTTCAGGTGCGGTTGATTCAGTCTGTCCTGAATTGATTGCAGTTGTTTCTGGGCAATGGTAGAGTGATTGAAATGGGTCGAAATTCTCTTACATTTTTGTTTTAGTATTTTTATGTTTTCTTGAGAACCTAAACAACTACGGATAGCTAGTTGTATCTTGTGAACAGTACAGTCTATATCATTTAATGCTGCTAATCGCCCGGCTCGTTTCATATTAGACCCTTCATCTCTGATTAGGCAATGCAGTTGTTCTTTTTTAATATTCCATTCAGAAAGCATGTTACTGAATTTTTCAGCAATTATGTCACCAGTGTGACGGCCGTCAAATGTCTCACATTTCAATATTATCGATGATCTATCAAAGTTTTCTGCAATTCCATGGCAAGTCAGGCTAAGCAAAGAAGCGTTTGAGCTAGGATCCGACCAAATGTCAGACGTAAACGACATGTTATCAAAATTTTCGATTAATTCTTTAACTTTTTGAGCCACTTTGCTATATAATTCCTTGCATACAAAATCTGTAAAAAAATTGCGTCCCCCAAAGTTATATCTTGGTGCTAATTCTTGCATCAGTCTGCGAAAACCTAGCCCTTCAACAAAATTAAACGGTAAATTTTGAAGTGCAATCATTTCTCCAATGAGTTTATCAATTTTTTTAGAATTTAAATTATTGACGTCCCACTTCTTTTCTTTTAGAACCACTTCCTCTAATGAAAGTTGTTTCTTTGCTTCTTGCAGAGGAGTGGTAACTTTATCTAAAAAATACACAAACGAATAAAAATTTTCGTTATAAAAAACTATTTACTTAAATTAAAAGTAATTAACAAGTGAGGTCATTTTAAAACACCAGAAAACCTTTCTATACATTTTTGTAAATAACTTTCAAAATCAAATGTCCAACTTATATTGCAAAAAATAAAAATAAAAGGAGTTTATTCCTTATAAATCTTTATAATAAGGAAGGATCCCTAATGTTTTCTGGCATTAACATTAAATATAGCGCGAAGCTAAGCTACACTAAGAAGAAAAGCGACACTTTTCAATGGTGATAGAATTTTTGCAATTGGCCAAGTAGTTTTTGAGTTAAGTAATTCACTATTCATATTTTAATATCATATTAAAAAATATATATTTATGTTCAGGTTATTTTATATTGAAACGATTTCAATAAAAAAAAGTATTTTAAATAGATAAATGAATTACATTACATATATCAGTCTTTTTACAACTGACGTTTTATATGACAGCAAATAACTATAATATTGAGTGGAAACTTAGCCTATAAACCACAACTAAAACTATGCTTTTATTATACTAACCAAACAATGCCTCAAGTAAATATTAATTAATTAAAACTATAAATGATGAAACTTACTTGCGTCAGATTTCATCTGTTGTAATTTGTTTTCTTTACTAATGTTCTCAAATGTAGAAAATTCTTCTGAGTGCATCGACTTAAGATGGTTTTTCAAAGACGATGTGGTGCGGCCCTTGCGAGAGTAGCTTTTTTTGCATATTTTACAATCAGCTTTATCCTGGTCTTCTTTATTTGGTTCAAAATAATCCCATACATTACTTTTGGTCGGTGGTGACATTGTTGACTAAATAGTTAGATAAACTATCAATAACGGGAATCACACTGGAAAAATAACGAATTTCGTCATAAAACGATAATTTTTCCTACAATAAAACGTATTACCGGCGTAATATAATAGAATTTACCTTGTGATCTTATGGATATTAGTCTTAAATAATATAAAGTTTTCTTGTAAACTCTTCTTATTTACACACTGTATCACAACAACATTAAAAATACCTATCTATCTTTATGATACGATAAGTAGTTCACTTTCACTTCACAGCGCAAAGAAACACGTAATATTTATTCACTCGCAAGAAACAAATGATGCACTAGCTAGAACAAACAAACGTGTCGAATCTTGTCACCAATTTCTTCGCTCCCATTGGTTATTGTCACGTGCGACCGGCACGCGTCAATCACCGGCCCCGCCCAATTTCTTTCTTGTCGCTACTTGTATAATATTCGCATCCGCATGAACATTCGCATTGATTAATGCGAATGCGGAAGCAGATGCAGATGTCCAAATCAATGCGGATGTTTCGCATTTGCGGATGCAGATGCGAATGTTCGCAACATCCCTGGTATAGAGGGATCCTATCACTTCGACATTAATATGACAAAGAAATTTGTTAAGTTTGTGCAGGGTATAATTCGTCTGTTTGTCATCCTACAGCGATTGCTTTCAACATAAATGGTTCTACCGTCGTTTTTACTCTGGCCTATTATTATTACCGTTATGTAACGACGTATGTGTTCTGTATGATTTGGGATAGAATTTGTTTGCATCGGCAATTCATCATACACTTGGCAGACATATTCAATTGTCCGCACGGTGCATGGACATATATGATTGTTTACAAAAATTTTAACGGCAACACGTAGTCACATTCTAAATGCCGTTGGAAGAAACGCATCATTGTAATTCATAATGTTGCCATATGCACCATATTTTTCAATTCTATAGTAACATATTTTCAAACGAAGTTTTTATTGTAAAAATGTATTTAGTTTATTATTAGTATCGGAAATGTTTACTTCATTCAAATCAAAATTTAACATTTGACAACAGTACAAAGCTAACCACACATAAATGTCATATATTTACGCACAGTTCATTCACGATTCTTTGAGTTGTTTTGTTGACGTGGATATTTATTTACGTTAAGAATCTTTTTTGTGCTTCAATATAAACTTATTGTTAAAAAACATTTGATTAGAATAATTAATATGGGTTAGCAGTGCATTGAGTGTAAAAAACTGATTATTTACACTCCGAACTTACAGTTCTTAAAATAAAGTCACACATCAGCTGATAGCGAATCGGCTATGTTATGCCAACAGCCTATGTCCGTCTTCCTTTTTTTAAGAGATAGCATGTCTTTCATGTTGGCGAGTAAACAAATATGATTTTATGAATGACTTGTTGGGGATATGGCATGGACGAGGCCATTTAAGATGCCTTGCGTATTTCTGTCTGGTACATATGCTTGCACAATCGCATCGATGGTTTCGACATCCAATACTTTATCATCGGTTTACATAGTTAATGCCATGCAGGCATGTGGCAAACCTCGTTTTTGAAATTAGATTACGTAATGGTAATTTTTGACTACACCAATTCAGCGCCTCGGAAATATATTATGTTAAGTCACAAATACATTATTTTCCAGGAGAAGTATTTCAATAGATTCACACAAGTTGCTGTTAGTTTCGGTGCTTAAATTTGTATTCTATTTAAATTATAAATTAGATACTATGATACGTTTCAAGATTTAAAAATAAGTTTCAATAAATTATGAATTTGATGTGTTTTAATTTACAGAATACATTTTACATGTGTAGTAACCAATAAGGTATAACTAAAACATGAGTAATTAAACATTAAAATAATTTTCTTCATTTACCTTTTGATTGTGCTCCATTTACCTTTTGATTGTGCTCCAATTTCTGGTAGAACAAATGAAACATTGTGGGAACCTATTTAAGTAGATCCTGTAAGTTGTTGTATTTTTGGGTACTTATTCCTTTGAACGGCGCTGACGTTACATTTTGGGAAATATTCGTTATTGCTCGACGATTTTTATTAACATTAGCGTCTTTGAAATCATTATTAAAGGCAGTTCGAAAGTATAAACTTCCCCTGTTCCGCGCTTTGACTTGGAAGAGCACAATCTATGTTTTGAGAAAATTACGTTTAATATTATTTCTTTTCCAAAATATTTTGTTATGTGGTCTTCAGACGATTTTTTATCACCGATTCAGCACATAAAATTAGTATCTACTATTAGTTACCAGTGCTGACTGACTGCTAATTTTTTTAGGGATAATATTTTCAAAAAAAGTCGCATATACCTCTTTTCACAAAATTTATACTTAAATTTGGTATCTTTAAAGTAACTAACATTTTCAACGAAATATCCAACAGGCAGGCAGGTACCCATTTTAAGATTATGCACTATAAGCCAGTAAACGAAAAATTGAATCCTATATTTTAAAGCATTATTAACACGTTCGCGACGGAGTGCGCCTCCGGTGGACCACCGCATGTATTACTTACAGCCGGAGTGTCCACCGGTGGCACATTGCTATAAACTGTTTCTAACTACGATTATTTTGTATGGGCAAGAGAAATTCATGCAATATCGAGCCTACGGCTGTAGAATAGGTACACGTAAGTGGCTGTTAAACCGGTGGCACATCCGGCACCGATTGATGTTGTTTTTTGATACATAACTATGGTGACCATATTTTTCTTAGGAAAAAAAAGTACACAAATTGTGATTGATAAAAAGGTGAGAAATTCATGTCATTTAAGCACAAATAAAGGGTAAAAAGAAATATCAATGAAATAAACGTAATCATTTTATTACATTTTAATCAAGGAACAAAATACAAAAATTAATTATTATAATATATAAGGAAATAAATTAACATATAATTTCTTCCAATGAAAAAAAAGTGTAACCTTACCTTGCTGTTGTTATTCCAAGAAGTGAGGTTACATTGCCAAAGGTTCGCTTTTCGCCGGAGAGCATAAGGTCGTGAGTTAGTGAGGAATATTTGAAAGCTTGTCCTTTATTATTTTTTTTAAGGCGCCACTTGATTAGTAGGACATTCAAGAAATTTACTGATTAATCAAGAAACCAATACTGAAAAAATTAGCTATTGTAAGTTTTCAAATATGTTATTTATGTCGTTTTGCTTTTACGTTTGTGAATCAAATAAAACACTATGTTGCCAATGAAACAGTTTAATTAAATGGATGGTACTTTGAACAGATGTTGTAATAACCTGTCTCAAAAATATGAGGTGATCAACTCTATTTATGAAATGATAATCAGTCATCAATGATTGGTTAATTTAAAATGTTCAACAATTTCTAATGTTATCAACTAACTGAGATCATAATATACAATACACTAAATCTTTAGCAACACGTAAATTGTATACCAGTTACCGCTTTACAACTGTAATAATTAACCATATACAACCAAGTAGGTCAAAAGTATCTCTAATATAATAAGATTAAACTGAAATATAATTTCAGGGCGGTATACATTAACAAAGTTGATATTTCAACTCTAAAGAATTGAAAGAATGTAAATGTTAAAATTGTGAGTTTGATAGACGTCTTTATAAAAATGTGAAGTTACTAAATAGTAGAATATAAAAGTTAATGTGTCAAAAAAACGTTAAAAAATGAAGTTATAAAATGAATAATTTGCTCAAAGTTCAGATAAAAACAAATAAAACTTTAAATGTTACTTGCGGTTAGTGTCCAAACTATTAGACGTCAATTGGCTTCATTGACAAGCAACATCTGACTTATGGAACAAGATTCAGCCATGCGGTTAATAATCGTTGTTCATAATGAAATTATTCGGCAGTTGTCACCAACAAACATAAGTCCAGCTTCGTCCTTTGAACTGGAAACGCCGTTAGAAGCTCTTGTCGCTCTATAACGTTAATCTCAATCCGAGATACGATACGTCTCTACAACCCTGGACAGAGAACATTAGCCTGTCAGCTATCCCTACGAGAATATATACCATACAGGAATCATCCGAAATTGAGGCTTCTTAAAATCTATACTTGATCATCCTATTATTGATCACCATCGCCCATAAAAACTATCAAACCATATTCAATTGGCAAAAACTATTGTAAAAACTGCTTATAAAAAACTATGCAGTATAGAAAAAAACCCTAAAAAGAAATTGGGGGTTATAGCCGTGAAAATATATACAAGATGAAAGCTTACCTTGCTACCAAGGGTTTTTCACCACTATAGTTCCCAAAATAAATGGATTAAACCATGTGCCACCGGCCATTTTGTATACTCACGACTTTTCCTCATTGATACCCAACTTAACCATTCAAGAAGTATCAGACAAGTGATTTCAACAATTTTTAGCTTCCCACGGACACTTATAATCAGTGTTACCAATGGCAGTCAAATAAAATCCCCATATAAACTAATAATATACTCATGGATTGGTTAAATCACATGAGGAATATTAATAAAAATATTACTCTAGGCACCCATTTAATTATTTACATCCCGTTATTCCAGGATATGCTTAAATAATTTTAAAACCCATAGTTAATTCCCTTATGCAACCAACTATAAAGAAGTGTGTATAAAGTTGCATACTCAGTGGGTGGCTTAACCGAATTAATGCACCTCCGTGAGTTACTCGTATAATACAATACAAAAAACATTGTATTTTTATCATGCTACAAAAGATTATGTACGTAGTATGTGTATGTAGTTAATTTTCCCTGGATGGGCCAACTTCATCATCACGCCTCGGTTCATGTTTGTGCCAGTCGTACTTTTGGGAACCCAAAATCGTCTTTAGAATTTGCGGACTGGCCTGCAGAAACTGGAACATTTCGTTACAGGTTTCGTTAAAGTTTGTGTAGACTTTCATCACAGCTTCGAGAGTAGGTATTAACATTTGAGATTTTTCTGAGCTCCAATAATTATTAATGTTGGAGAATAGTCTCTCAATCGATGGACTTGTGCCAGTAAAACAAAAAATGAACTCACATAAGATATGCAAATTTTTAAAATTATTTTGACTTGACCCAGTTTCTTGTATAAATTTAAATGTTTCAAGCCACCGCTCTTCAGTGCGAATGTTTTTTGAATTCCAATAGGAAATTTTATCTTCTGTGAGGTAGTTTTGTATGAGACTCACTTCATTCAATACTGGACCAATAAAATCTTTAAAAGCCTCACATGAACACAAAATATCGTTCCATAAAACTTTTCTTCTCAAATGTACCCATTCAAAAAGCTTTAATTCATTCAGATTTGTACTCCAGTTCAGCAAATATGCCACACAATTTGAATAAAATAACTTGGCATGTTCGAATGAAGTCTTCTCGATAATTTACACTGCCTTCCATGTTTTCAGGTTTTGAAAGATATTCTCTCTCTTTCATTGGTAAAAAAGACCCTTTCAAACGGCATTCAAGCTTATTTCTAAGATCGAAATACTCCATTGCAGCTTCCGTTGCGCATATTTTGTCACCCTCGATGTTTAGAATGGCAGTGTGGAACAAAGACGCAATGCTGTGTACAAACCACATCCAAATTTCGCCCGTCAGATTCTCAAAAAATTGTTTTAGAATAGTTGGGCAATTTTCAATAGACAAAAAATAAGATTTCTATGGTTCGTACATTTGTAAAATGCGTTCTATTGCAGGCATTAGACTTAAGAATCTTGTTTTCGAAAATGACAACATTTTTTTGTACTCGACATTAACGAATTGTTTTAGTTTGTCCACTCTGACTGTGTAAATATAAAAATATTTCAATATTTTGACAGCAATAACTTCTATGTCGAATGGTAGGATATCCGTCGCATTTTGTACGCAATTATTGAGAATGTGAGCAATACAACCAATAACAACCAGGAGTTTACCGCAAGGAGCATTTAGTTTAGCGAATAGATTATTTACTCCTTTTCGTCTCATTCCCCCAAAATTCGTATTTGTGTTGTCAGCAGCCAATCCGATACATTTCTCAACCAAATCGTTGTTTATCAACGTAGTAAATACATAATTACTTAACTGTTCTGATGTTTCTCCAGATAAGTTACGTAATTGAAGCAGTTTTACTTGCACACCCTTTTCAGAATCAAAGTATCTCACCAGTAACGGTGTAATTTTAATATCATTATGGTTTGAAGAATCTATAATGATGGCAACAAAATGTGTTTTGTGTAAACCACTCTTTAATCGCCTCTGAGATTCTTCAGCAAGAATGTTTTTTACGATGGTTTCCGATTTGGTTCGAGCTGATGCAAATTCAGGTTCAAACATATTAACTATAAGTTTTGAAGTAAAGTCAAAAGATCTAAAACTCTGTAGGTGCTTAACTGTGTGATAGGCGAAGGTTCCTTCCTTGTCGACAATCAACATATTTTCTGAACTGAAGTTTTGATTTTTAAAGAATGTTTCCAATTTATTACTTTTTTATTTTGAATTTGCAGCCAATATATGCTTTTTCTTGACCAGATGAGCTTTAATATTACTGCGACTACTGTTAGAAATATCAACATCACTTCTACAAATTTCGCAATATACAATGTGCTGCGAAGAACTTTTTATTTTCATAAATGAATACTCTTTCTGCAAATCCAGATTAAAATTACATTTTCGTCGAGGCGGTGACATGTTGAAACGAAATTAACTTCTTTTGCCACTTTACACAATTCAGAAATTAACAAAATTCAATGGAGTAACTGTTATTTGGCGAGAACCGGGATGAACAGAAACGTGACATCAACTACGCACCACACAATGCCATTTTCTATCGTCGTAATACAAAGTTCGCGTCCGACTCTACTCGACTGACGCCGAACGTGACCGACGCGACGAAGTTACAAATAGCTAAGAACTGCGTTACGTTCCACTCGAGTCGATTTTAAATTACTGTCCTAAAAAGTAGTACATTTACGTGTACTTGATGAACCTTTTAAGTACAATAGGACAGCATGCAAAAAGTAAGTACTGTCCTATTAAAATGAGTACATATGGTCACCCTATACATAACTCAAAACGCAAAGTATTTATTATATCTAAATTAGTAAATCAAATAATACCCAAGAAATTAGAGTACATAACTGTAATCTATTTGTGAAGTTTCAACATAACTATAATAAAACAGATAAGTAAATAAAAAACAAATAAAAGTACCTAATAAATCAAATACAAAATTAAACAGAAATTCACCGAATTTCATTGAAACATGGCAAACACAGTGTCCGTTTACCCGAACAATCGTCACAAAATGTAATAACTCTTTTGCGTTACTGCGAGCTTCCTTGACCCCTTTCTCAGCATACATTTTTTTGTAGCAGGATCCACATCTTTTTCGGCTTTGCCTGGTCGTTCCTTCATATTTCAACATTTTATGTGTTGCCATAGATAGTCGTGCTTTCTTTTTTGGAGGTTGTGGGGTATCTTCCGCCATCACTGTTTGATACTCGGTCTCAATGTTGTCCTCTTGTGTTTGTAGCAGTCCTCGTATGATTCTTTCCCGAACTTGAAGGATGTCCAAATTTTTCGGAGTGTTACCAAAATTGTTGTAAATCACCCAACTATTTACAACGCATGTGCCAAGAAATATCTCGAATGAAACTTTCTTATACAATTTGATTGTTTTTATGAGGCAGGTATAGTAGGATGACATTTGGTCCGACATATCTACTCCTTTTTTCGTCTTATTGTACACTATCACAGCAGGAGCTTTTGCAACATCCTCTCCTTTCCGATTTTTCTGACCTGCGGCTTGTAAGTCTGCCGTATGGCTAGTTACTGTACTCATCATTAGAACAGGACGTTTGTCAACCCATTTCAATACACGTATTCCGTCCTGATTTTGCTCCCCATATATTTCGCCTTTTCTAAGTTTCTTTTGGCACACTCTCTGGGGATTTCCTTTTCTATTGAATTTCAGCGTTCCACAAACATAAGTACTGGATGAAAGAAGATCTTTACATAGTTTCAAGCTTGTGTAATAATTCTCTATGTACAATTTCCTTCCCTTCTGTAGTAATCCCTGTAGAAGCTCGAGGCAAATAGTGTAGGTATGTCCTTGTTCAGGAACGTTTGCATTTTTTTCCTGCATAAATACGCATATCGTATGTATAACCCTCCGGGGTGCAAATTTTGTATAGCTTGATCCCGTATTTGTGAGCTTTTGCCGCAAGATACTGCCTAAATACTAAGCGCCCCATCCAAGATACCATTGTTCCATCTATCACAGAAAGGATCTCTTTGAAATTCTGGCATACCATTTCTGTCACTTTTCGTAATTTGAATAGCCTGTCATTATTTGCAGGAGGATCTTCTTTGATAAATGATAAAATTTCATAAGCATGTCGAATCTATCCCGTAACATAATGGTAGGAATAAGTTTATGCCCATAAATATAATTTTTCGACCAATAAATATAAACGGATTGATGGTAAATGACTAATGCCCATTATCATGAGAACGACAAGGAACCTCTCTATCTCCGTCCTGTCAATAGGTTTCCACAGACGAAAAATGGATCGTTGTCGAAGATTTTGGGCTGCAAGAAACTGGGCAGCATAGCGATTAGTTTCTGTGACTATGAGATCTAATACTTCATCGGTGAAGAAATGCCTATATGTCTCATACACCTCTGTCACATTCATAGCATCCTTTTTCAAACCTCCTTATCCAAAGAATTGGAAATTAATAGGTACATCCGTACAAGGTTCCCATATATCCGCTTCTGGGGACAAATTGTCTTGTGTAGGTTCATTTTCCTCACCAGCAGTAGCATTGTCGTCGTCCTCATTTTCGTCAGTGTCAGAGCTTTCATCATTCTTGTCCCCCTCGTCAACTGACTTATCTGAAGGAGCGTATGATCCCCCCGAATCTGCAAATGGATCGGACTCCTTCATCGGAAGAGGAAAATTGGGGAGGAGTTAATGGTTGCCTTCTACGACGAAGACGTGAACTAGTACGCAAAGATGCGTCTACTCTTTAACAAGGTGACGTGGATGGCTGACTAGCATCCTCTTCCACTATCGAGCGGCATGGCAGTATTTTCTGAAGTTCTTCAATTGGTAATGTTCTAGAAGCAGGTGGGGTTGGGTCTATTTCTTGAATATTTGATGGGAATGGATGATGAACACTATAGTCCTCCTCTTCAATAAAATTCCTTGAAGTATTTTGTAGTCCTCCAGGAGATGGTGTCTTCGGAGTGCTAGGTAACCACAGCCACAACTAACTGAACAAAATTTTTCCCTCTAGAAGTCATTCTCACTCAATATCTGTAACAGAAAAAAAAGAAATTGTAGCATTTTTTATCAGTAGCCACCGGTGGTACACTTCGGCTGGAAGTTAAAATTATTACTTAGAGCCGACGTGTACCACCGGTGTCGCACTCTCAAAATTACTCAAAAATTAAAAAAAACAATTAGGTTATGGCTCCAAATCATTGTCACAAAATATCCCACTGATTTCACATAATATAGTTAAAAAAACTTTCGGCTACAGGGAATACTTTCAAAATAAGGTGCCGTCGCGAACGTATTAATAAGTTCACTCGTCTCCGGAGCTCTTAGATACGTCTGGTAAGGTGTTTCCGACAGCGTCTGTTGTTAAATTATGATAAAAATCATGGAAGGCGTGATTAACGAAATGTAACCTTTCAATAAGATTCTGTTTTTTTCTTTGCTTATTAGATTGGGTCCTTTGTAAGATTCAGGAATTTTAATGTTTGGTGGCCAATATTTACCTTTTCTTAAAGAACATAATTTTTTAAACGGTTCTTCTTCTTCTTTTACAGATGTTTTATACATAATTACATCGGGTATAAGATAACCACTTTATCTCTTTCCAAAGAACCTTTTCCCCATTTTCGTTAATTTTTTTGTTTGTTTTTTTGTTGAAGAAAAGTTTTGAGCACTGAAGAAAATTCTAGAAAAATGTTTTCTAGTCATTTCAATGACATTAAACGGTTGTCCAGTTCCGCCTAAGCGCACCAAGTTTATCCAGTCCTTTGAATGGTCTATTCGCCATGGATGCTTTTTCCTTTTTTTTTTCTTTTCTATCACATAATGATCACTGTCGCATTCCATATGAGTGTGTCCTGGCGGGAAAAAATTCTGATGAATTCTCTCGACATTTGGATTGTTTTTCACTGCAATCATAAACAATATTGACACAAAACAGTTTTTGTTATGTCCTGTGCAAGTGTCTGAGTAGAATGTGGTTTCGGTAAGCACGTCCGGAAGATGAGAAATATGTTTATATAAACACGAAGCAATTTGATTGGCCCCTCGAGCTGGCATCGCTTCGTGTCACATGTAACAAAAGGCCTGCTGGTTACTACATTGATGAATGGTGAGGTTGAACGTCCATAGCTGCTTCTTATAAAACGCTACGGAAGTTTTTATTTCAGGAGTTGGAAGACATTGCTTTAGATCAAAGCAAAATACTTCCTCTGTATTATCAAGACTAGCTTTTTCTTTGTCAAAATGTACGTTTCGCCTCATAAGCTGCTTCCGCTTCAGGTATCTCTTGCCCGATTTTTTTCTACAATAATGACTTTTGTACGACGGTATTGAATTGATACGATCTTTTATTAACTAAATATCGGATTCAGCAGGTTAAGTTAGGTTAGGTAGCAGGTTTGTTTGCTGAAGACAGACCACGTTTATAATCATGACAAACTCCAGAATCGGAAGCTGTTTTTTAATACATTGGGAACAAATCGATTGGATTCATCAAAGGTCTTTAAAAAACAAGTTTTATAAACTTTTGATTGTTCCCCATTTATAGGCAAATGGAAAGTGTGTGTTACCAATCTATTTTTTGTTTTGATGGATTTCCAATTTTGCACCTTGTGCATTTTTTGGGCTCAGTTCTTATTAACTGGCAATAAAAAAGTAACACGTTTATTAAAACTTTACATTTGCCGGTATTTGCGAAATAGGGTTTGCCTTTTTTCTTCATCTATCCTGTCTTGCCATTTAAGTTTGCACTTTTATAAGGCCTTACATGATCGGGATTTTACTATTTTTCCGTTTTTGGTTTCATATTCCACATCCAAACTTCTTTTGTGTTTTCTTTCCTCGCTTACCACCCTGGTTTCATTTTTGCTTGTTGGCAAATCCGATTGTGGAGAGAGTTTCGAAACTAATGGCATATTGCCATCTGGAAAACATCAAATCAACAAAAATCCTGGATTTACTTATCTATGAAATCAAAATTTTGACCAATTTTGTTATCATACTATTATAAATGAAAACTCTTTGTAGTACTCACCAGAATTATGGATCTCAATAATAGTTGTATCGATTGCTTCTAAGCCGTCGTTCACAAGGAGTTCGGAGTAACTGCTATTTTACATCTCAATGGGTGCGTTCACCAGCACGAAGCGCTGCGTAAGCGGTGGTCAACAGCTTTGTGTTTCGTTGGTGAACGTACCGTTTGATACTGGCTAACTTTAAGCGGCTTTACCAAGCGGTCGCCATTTTACTAATTGTACATTTGTTGTGCTGGGTGTAAGTAAACGTGTTGAAGATTCGAAATGGTGGCATCATTTGAAGTTATTTACAATTACAATAATTTATTGTATAAAATTGTGGAGAGTGAAGACATTAACAATCTGTTAGATAGTGAGTATATTCATTTATTATTTTGAGATTTTTTCACACTCACATTGGATAACCTATTCTGTATCATCTTAATAATTATTTGTAGATGAGGAGTATTTTAAACAATATATTGAAGCAAATTCAAGTGAAATCTTACCACATGTGGAGAATGAAGAAGTTTTAGAGAATAATGGTAAGTATGTTCAATTAAGACGAATTCTTTGCCGTGATGTGCAATTGATACTTTTTTTTTCTATTTATTGTGAGTTTTATTATGTACTAATGTAATGTATATTCAAAGTGTATCCGATAAGTTGCCAATTGTAGATATGGTTGAGTATCAGTATCGACCAATTTTCTATTTCGGGATTCAAGTACTTTTCAATCCTTCTAGTATCAGATACTTGAGTATCGAGTAGATAGTATCCGCAAATCATTAATTCTTAGGTAAAAATATGTAAACGGGATCATTTATTGTTGCAGGAAAAACAGTTACATGGGATAACAAAACCACAAAATTGCTATTGCAATCCTATTATGAGAGAAAGGAATTATTTCGTGACCCAAAACAAAAAAAGAAATCATTATGGAGTCAGATTTCAATGACTTTTCAAAAATCATTGCATTTATGTTTCAGAAGAAATATTAGATAAAAAATTTAGAAATTTGAAACATCATTTTAAGGTGATAAAAGACAACAATAAAAGCACCAAATCTGGACAGGGGAGGATAACTTGGGAGTATTTTGAGCTATTGACAGGATATTTGAAGAAGATAAAACAATCAATGTTGATGAAGCTTTATCTTCATTCAGCAATGCTTCTTCACAACAGTTGAATCAGCCCAGTACTTCAAAGTACCCTGATAGTCAGCCAAGTACTTCAAAGTATACTGATAGTCAGCCAAGCACATCAAGAGGTCAGTTCCATATATATTTAGATAAGTCAGAGTTTAAAAAATCGACTTTACTTACTGACTACAAGTGTAGTATGAGGAAGATTGTTGAAGGTGAAAGGTTGCAGACATACAAAGTATGTTCAACTTAGAACAAAGGAGACTTGCAGCTTTGGAGAAAATTGCGGAGGAAATTGAAAAAAAAATAACAAGAAAGAAATGATTGATTGCAAAAATATTTAGATAATAAATAATGTACCAACTAAAATAAACTTTTAAACCTAGAGTTATTTCTGTTTCAATACATCCAAATAATAACAAAATTAAATTGTTACAAAAATAAATGAGTTCCTTTCACTACATAAACGAACTGTATTAGCTCGTTTCACTTCTGCATTCCCCAGTATATCTTGGTTATCACCATCAATGTTTTCATCATTAATTTCAATATTACCCCTTTCAACATTATAATCATCCATTGGATTTTCTTGTAATATAGAGAAGTTATGGAGAACACATGATGCTAAAATTATTCGTTTCGCAATTTAGTTGTTTTTAACATCTAGATATTTCAATCGTCGAAAATTCCATTTCAATAATCCAAATGCTCTCTCTATAATAGAACGGATTGAGGAGAGTTTGATGTTATAGGTAACTTTCTCAAGTGACCATTATCTTGATAGGGTTTCATCCGATTAACCATTAACTTTTCGGGCTTTGATCGCTTATTACTCAAACAGTTTTAGGAATAGAAACATGCGGTTTTCGCCAGTTCTATTGACATTTATAAGTTTTTTTCTCAATAATGGGATATTTCATCGTAATGCCGGTTTGACCGGAAATTAACACAGTGATTTTTAGGGATATGGCAACTTTGTTATTTTAAATAGAACACCCTGTATATTTTTAGTTTAACACAAAGCTCAATCTTTAAGCTTTCTAAACATATATAGCTTGTGCTACTTTTTCTGGAAATTATGGCCTAAAATTTGAGTTAAACAACGTTAAGCATTTTCTGAGGCAATTTATTACAAATATCGATAAAATTAACAATTTTGAACGTAAAGACATTTAACAAAAAATATTATTGCAACAAATTTTCAAAATGATGTCCTCGGACGTTTACACACATTCGCCATCTTTTAATTAAGTTTCGAAAACTAGCTATCAACATCTCTCTAGGAATAGTTTCAATCACATTTATTATGTTTGTCTTTAATTCTTCCAAGGTATGAAACTTTTAAAAACATATTTTTTATAATTCGCGTATAAATAGACTTCATTATATAACATTGTTTCCAGTGTCATAATGAAATCTATTTGAACACTTTTTAGTAATTTGTAGTGTCGTACAGTTGGTTATTGTTATTTTTATGCTGAATCTCGAATTAGGTGCAGAGTTTGTGGAACAATTGGGTTTTCATCTATTAAACAATTATATATTTCACTCAATCCAAATACTCTAGCATTCGACCAGGCCTTCCTATAGTGGTGTCTATAAAAACACCTCGTTCATCACAAACACCTAAAAATCAAACATATATAAGTAATTAGAGTTAAGTACCCAAAGTTTTCATCATTATTTTTTTTAGCTTGTGGTATAATTGAATGGAATCCCTTTCGATTATAGTAGTCTACAGGATTATTTTCAGGTTGCTTTATAGCTATATGACATCCGTCATAGCACCTATTACTCCAGGAACGCCTCGAGAGCTTGCTTCAAATATCTGAAATTATGAATTTTTGAATGGTCTACAAATGGAATGGTATGAAATAGATATTTATTTTTATTTTCAGATTGCAAGTCAATGCTGAAGATAATATATTCCAATCAATGACTTTTCAATAATTTCAATCAATATAAAAAGGGTGTTTTATTCATTCATTTGTGTGTAACATAACATTAAAAAATCCTGTAACAAAATATTTTATTTGATTAATAGATTTGGAGGGGCATCCTAGGCCTAGTTAACTTACATTTGCTGTCTGAAGAAGTTTTTGCATATTTGGTCACCTGATAAATTGTCCAGAAATAAGACCAATTAAATCTAGAATTTCACAAAAAATTTAGAGTGCTGAACTTTTTGCAAGTTCAAATCGATCACTAGCTGCTAAAAAACTCTCTGGTTTACTCAAAACCCATATAGTAAACATATTTTTTTTTGTAGCGGAATGACTCGATCCTCTTGATTTCTTCTATTGTGCCCTATATGTATAATTAATTCCTATAGAATAATAAGACAAATATAGTGTATAATACTTTACATTCACTTACTTTACCCTTGACATTCGAAAATGTTCTAGTAATTTCGAAATAATTTTCATTTCTAACTGGAAGTTCTCCTCGTTCTTCTAATATTTCTAACGGTTGTGCTAGTTCAAATACTGCATTTGGAATATTATCGTTGTGAAATAGCTTATGTAACAAATCCATTATTTTCTTAACCAAAATTGACCTGACACTTTTTTCAAAATTCGACAAACGTAGCGTTGACCGTTGACGTGTACTCGTTCACCAAATTTAGCGGGTTTGAAATAACGCTGGAACACCTTTAATTAAGCGCTCCATGAACTGCTTAGTGCTGGCGAATGCACTCAATAATTTCCTGGTTAAGGCGGCAATTTTTACCTGATTTAAACTTAGTAGCGTAAGGACACCATGGCCTTGAAAATAAATGCATACTAGATATTAGCAGTAGTTTGTACATATTTTAAACGTAGAGTGAGAATAAAATCTAAGTAGTAGAGTGACGACAATAGAAGATGCGGTCACCATCGTCCTGGCGTGTTCGTTTAGCAAAATATATTCTATTTATTTGCATATTATTTTACTGTATACCAGTATTGCCAATGGATGAGAATGAAAATATCCTCTTCTGAACTCGAAATTATCCGATTTTGTCCGAAATTATCCGATATGTTGAAAACAATCAAAAATAGTAAATCACTACTATATATTCAGGTTTCGTACCCAAATAGAAGGCAGGAATGGCTATTTTGTAGAGATAATGAAAAAAATTAGTTATTTCATATTTATTTATATAAAAAGGAACATTTTACCGAAAATATTTCTATTCAAACTAAAAAATCTTTGGTATCATTGGAATACACTAAAAAATATTGAAAAACATTACATTTACCTAAAATACTTCTATTCAAACTAAAAAATCTTTGGTAGCATTAAAATACAAAAAAAAAGGTTTAAGAAACAAAAAAGTTACGTGTACCAATTTTGTAATTTTATATTTATACCTTAATAGAAAAAAGATACATTTTCTTGATATACTTCAATTAAAACTAAAAAATCTTTGATTAAAATACATTGAAAAATAATAACAGGAAAACACGAAAGTTACACGTACCTAATTTGTTATTTTATATTTATTTTTTCATAGAAAAAAAGGAACATTTTACCTAAAATACTTATTTGTGTTCAAACTAAAAAAGCATCTGTAACTGTAATGAAAAAATAATATTAAGTCACCTACCAACTTGAAATGTTTTTCTTTCAACTATTGCTTATCTTGCCAAATCTTACACTCCAACATTTGTTTTGTTGGTTGAAATTTAACGCAACCCCCACTGTTATCTACTCCTTGTTTAGTAGCTAAAATTGCCCTTAGAGTAGAAGTGTTTAATAGGTTTCTTTTGTCTGTTTTTATATTAAAAACATTACTGAAAATTCGTTCAACACTCGCGTTAGAGAATGGCAACACAAGCAGTAATGATAAGGTTTTTTTTTTAAATTAGGAAATAATAAAACGGCGGCATTAATTTTCAAGTTAAAAATTTCTGACCAATATTGCTCACAATCTTTTATGTTTATGTGGAGATCTTCAAAATGTAATAAAGCATGTTTTTTCCACTCATTGTCCAAAGCCTGAGGATCAACGTGGTCTTTCAAAACTGGAAATGAGTCAATGATATGTTTTAAAGACTTTGTCTTAAAAGATTGTGCAACTTTTGGATCTAATATATCTATAATATCGAAAATTGGTTCTTTAAAATTGAATGTTTCTTTTATATTTTTTGCAAGATCAGTATAAAACGATAAAATTGACGTTGAAAATTTAACAATATCGTTTCTTTGAATGTTGGGATTTTTATTTAAGTCTGCAAAGGATTCTGTTGCTGCCATCCCCAAATAAATATTTTCTAAAGGTAGGAAAAAATCCGGATTTTCATGATTCAGTTTGAAAATATCTTTGGCTTTTTTTATATGTGATAGCTCAAGAAAATTAGCATATAACGTTTCTAATAATACTATCGTTTCTGGCTTAACTCTGTAGAGCAAAGGCTTTTCAGACTGAAACAGCATGTTAAAAACAGTCATAAGCCCCAAAGAATACGACATGAATTCCAGATAAACTCTGGTAAATGGATTCTTCATTGCTTCTAACATACTGTCAGTTGTGTGTGATGGGTCCTCAAGCACCGATTCCATTAAATAGTGTTTTAGTGGCTCATATTGTTCAAGCACTCTGTCAATACATGCTTTTATCGACAACCACCTTGTTACGGCTGGGGAGAGTATTTTATGTATTTCTACTTGAAAAAAATGTTGAAACTCTTCAAATTTTTTTCTACGCAAGGAGCTCCTGTTAAAATGACTGCCTACATTACGAAGTAGGTCTTCCACCTGCCTTGGTAGTTTTAAACAGGCTTTCGAAATTGCCAAATGTGCCATATGACAGGAGCACCTGATACATATTATTTGAGGCAACTCTTTTTTCAGAAGAGCAAAAACAGAATTGTGCTCTCCGACCATAACATTAGTGGTATCCGAAGAAAACCCTACCAAATTTTTCAATGGAATTTTCTTCGATATCAAGCAATTTTTTAAAATGTTGAATAAATCAACAGCTGTGGAACCATTAGCTTCAACCAGATCATCATATTTACATTGTTATCGTAATATATGATTGAAAAAGCACACTGCTTTTTGACAGAAATATCTGTCGTTTCATCCATGATTAATGAGAAGAAGAATCCTGACTCTCTTAATTTATTGTGAAAATCTATTAGAAAATTGATTCCCAAACTATTGCATACAATAGCAGTGGCCTTGGTTCTTTTTACACTCAGTTTTTGTGCAATTTTTGAATCATGAAAAATAGTTGTTAAAAGTGGGCACAAAGTATCCATCAACAAAAAAGGTAATTGATTTGTAGCTAACAGGGCACAAAGTTTTATTTCCGCGATTCTTACGGCAATGTCTTCACTCTTTTCTGTGAAAAGTTCTGTTATCTTGGTGCTAGTTGACACTTTTTGCCAATTTAATTTGTGTTTTTCACTATTCGAGTGTTTAATAAGGACAGTTTTATGAGCTACCACATCCATATTGCATACGTTACAAAAGGCAAACGCTGTTCCTCGACCTGCTGGTTTTGAAGACTTTTCCAACCAACCCTTGAATTTGGGATTGTTGATCCAAGAAAGTACAAAGCCAGTCTTCTTTTCCCTTTTTCCAGGAGTTCCAATTTTTTTCGTTTTTTTTTCTGGTTGAGAAATTGCAGCCTAAAATAATCGAATGTAATACTGAATTATCTATTCCAAATTTGTTTGTTTTATTAAACAGTAGATTATTTGTACCTTTATGAGAAAATACTCACAAAATCATTTCCACAGGATTGTTCTGTCTCTGTCGCAAAGGACGTTGAAGGTTCCTTCCATTTATCGTCACCCCTAGGTGTATCACACGTTGTGGTAGCAATGTTACTGCAACCTGGTTTCTCTTGATCATTTGCTTTTGGCTTTCCTTTCCCGATCACAACATCTGAAGACGGCTTAATTATTACTTCTGGTATCTGTTTTTCCTTTTTCTAAAATCCACAACAAAAAATAGTATATTAGCATATTATAAAACCCTTGATACCAATTTTTTTTAATACTTCTATGTTATCTGCGAACTTTTAAAGTTTTACCTTATAATCAATAAGCCACTTGTCCATTTTTTTATTTCTTTAGGATGTGCAAATTAAGCAACCAGCAATGCTTTTATTTAGAACAACTGATTTTAAAACTTATATTCACTATTCACTTCAAAACATTAAACAACCAAAACAATAATCAATTGCGTAGGTAAATATTATGAAAGTGGACTTCAATGTGGGGAGAACCGCTCTACTCGCGACATCTGATAGTGAATAGCGGAATCTCTCGCGTGACAGACACTGCGATGGGATAACATGTACTACAGAATTGTACTTTTCATGGAATAAAGGAAATTCGACAATAGAAATCTTCGTTACACAGAATATCAACCCTATGTTTCAACGCCTTCAACACGAAATATCGCTGCTGTCAAGTCTATAATGAAATCTTGCATTTCCAACTATTGCTCGTAATTTTAGCATTCAGTCGGATCCTAATTATCCGATTTTCGACAGGGTGAGAAAAATATCCGGCAACCCTTCAAATTATCCGCAAATCGGATAATTATCCGCCAATCGGCAACACTGCTGTATACCATTCGGATTTCATTCTCACCCTATCTTAAGAAATACATACCAGTTACCGTCAAACGGGGTGAAGGGGATAATGAGATAACTGAAAAACTAATGATTATATTTTGATACAATTAAAAATATAGCATCCTTGATGCTTATCTTATCGATTGGTTGCTAGAAAAATGTGGTAGATGGAGCAATTTTTTATTTATTTTCAATCAGAGGGTGGCCGACTTCACCCCATTTCGGAGTGAAGTCGATCACCGCTTTTAAAATACATATTCCCTACTTCAGAGCTGTTTGGGGGTGTAGTCGATCATTGAAAAATAAGAAATATATATATACTAAACGACATTTTCAGGAGAATTTTGCAATAAAACGCATATATTGAGAAAAAATAAACGTTTATTCTTTGGACAGGATTGGCACAGCCGTTGATTTCTTGATGAAACAAACCTTTCATGGGCAAATTAAACTTAAATATAAAGAAACTCATAAAAAATTAAAGTAATAAACAAAATTAAAAAAAAACCATAGAACGCATATACATTCTTTATTGTAGCGTTTCCAGTTCTTCTCCAAGCGAGAAATAATATTTTCCGCGCTTCAGAGACTTCAAAATAACACGTCGGACAATCTGTTACCTGCTTATGACAGACTCATCCGGAATATTCGGAAAACACAGATGTGTTGGATGCATGCTAACGCAGTGTACTTACAACAAATTCAGTCTCTAACATTTCAATAATTTTAGCGATATAAAATCGATCTGTCTAGGCCGCATGCTTTAAATCCAGCTAAGATATTGTTCATTTCACGATCCCCAAGCCCCTCAACCGCGGGTTTCAAGATTCTGGGAAAGACAGTTTTTGGTAAACCCCCTATTCTTCGGTTTTGACTCCTCCAGGACTCTTTTCCATGATCCTTTCAGAGGGCCAAAATAAGCCACGTCCAGTGGCTGGAGCATGTGAGTTGAATTGCTTGTAATCTGCCCTCCTTCCAGCCTTCATAAAGATGTAAGGCTTTGTAAACCGTATACGGAGGGAGACGAGTTCCATCAACAGCTATTGCGAACGTAACTGTTGTACTGCTTTTGGTGGGGTCAAGTTTCCTGTAGGCGTGATTGCTTCCCTTCTTCATCACCGGGATCATCAACGAAGTTCGTTTCATCGTAGTTCACGATGTTTTGTGCTGGAATATCCTCAATTATTTTCGACACATTTCGGAAATGATCCTCCATAATCTCACATATTACAGCTGCTCTCACACGCTTTGTATTTTCTGCAAGCTTGATTGTAAGCCGATGACGTCTCTTCATCAGCCCATTAAACCAGCCTTCTCCTGGCATATTATTGTTAAATCGCTTCAATGGAAAACCCCACTCAGCACAGGTTTGCAAAGTATTCACTAATGAAATTTCAGACTGTTCGTCAAGAGTAGGTTGACCACCATATATCAAGGGATGTTTCCCGTGAAAGTTATTGTTTAGAGTCGTATATGGTACCGCAAACATTTCTGACGCTTTTCGCATGGTTAATCTTCACTTGCGTACTGCATCCAGCGTTCTCTCTAACAACGCGCGGTCGTAGTTCCTTTTGCCATTGACACCTAGTCTTTTTACATACTTTCCTGGCATCTATAAGCAAAAATAAAAAAAATACGATACGCCACTGCCCTAGCACACGGAATTTATATGTGAAAATCAAACAAAAACAAATTGCTTTGAACATCACCTCAAAACCTGACAAAATACACGAAAAATAAAGTGATCCACATCACCCCGTTGTTTTGTTTCGGCACACAAAAATTCCAATTGAAACCACACAAAAAATAATTTAATATATCTGATTGGGCGCACTTTTCCTTGATAATACTCCTTATCACCTAGAGGACCTAGGACGGGCCTAGTTTTAACAGTTTCGGCTGTGCAGATGTTTGATTTCGCATATTTTACTGATTGATAAATTTTGCTTCCTACTATTTAATTATTTTTGGAAAACTCACCTTTCTAGATCAACCTGCTTCACCGGTATAATGTTTGTTTGCCTGTTGGCCACACGACCGTGAATACATATCAGCTGATTTGTGTTGTGTTGTTGCCATATGCTTAAAAACAATTGGAAATCCCGGTTTGATCGACTTCACCCCTGCCGATCGATTTCACCCCGTTTGACGGTACTTACTTTCTATTTCTGAACTAAAAGAGGCAACTTCACTTCTTTCGCTATTTTGATGCTCTGAAATAACACATACCATTCAAATACGTTTACCTTTTGCACAAAATGAAGTTATCTTACAAACATCTGTTGGGCTTTGTTGATCCGTAGTTTTAAGCATATTGATTATACGGCTAACTCGCAGCGAATACATAACCTCAAATATCGAAGAATTCCAATATTTACAAAAATCTATGGATAAAAACGCGTCGACTTCAAAAGAATATACCCAAAACACACAATGAAACTCTGCAACTTAAACAAAATGATTTGCAAGACTTTAAACGAAAAAATGTTTCCTATGACAGAGAAACTACCATGCGGATTCACAGTTCAAAGTGTACTAAACAGGAATCTGTTCTAAACGTGATGTGAGTAGGGATATAACTACACGCATAGATCACTTTTTGATTGATACCGAGCCGCGTACTATGCGAAAACAGGTACAGTTGCGGCCAAAAAAACTGGGACAGTTGTTCCTAGTGTAAATGTGACTTTTCCGTTTCCGGGAAAAATGGGATAGTTTTGACGTATATTTAAATGATGATAACACTAAAGTGTGAATAATATTGTTTTTCATTATTAAATATCACAGGCTACTAAATAATTTTTTATTTTCTTATCTTATTTTACATGACGCATTTTTACTAAACATCATTAATACTTACATTTTTATATAAACTTCAAATAAATACCGAAGTGACATTTTGTTATAAAAACTGACTAGATCGAAATGTGAAATTAAATTGTTTTTCATTATTAAAATCAAACCCTATTCTTGCTTCTTTGTGACCATTGTTTAATAACAGTTTCCTTGCTGCTGCGTGGCATTTCAATTCAGACTGAGCTACTCTGTGATGGCTTGTACGACAGGATGCTGGAAAATTTGTTGCTGAAACAGCTTGAACTACTGTTTCAAATGGATTTGCTCTTACGCGGTTAATCAAAATAGCGTCCTGTTCAGCAGTTGACTTTCTCGGACGTCCTGAGCCTGGAGTTCTATCAATTCTTAACTCTCATATCGCCATCTTACAATACTTGAAACTGTGTTCTTGCTTACATTGTAAAATGCCGCAGTTTGACTCACTGACCACCAATCGTCTATTTTTGCGATAATTCCACCTTTCGTCACTGAATTTATATGCGACGTAATTACTTTCAAATTTGGAATTGTATGACATATGTCAAATGTTGAATTACTTTTTAATTTTCAATAAAAAACAACAATTATTATTTAGTAATCTCGCCATTATGCTCTATGACTTAATCTACTGGTCATCGATCTATATAATGTGGAACAATATTCTTCAGTTATTTCCTCCCAAGCATTATTTATAACTTCCAACAAACCTTCAACATTTCTTTGTCTTACATTTGCCTTTCGAATTTCTCTTACTAACATTGTCCAAACATTTTCTACTGGATTCAAGTCTGGGCTTTTACTACATCAGTTAAGAACATTAATATTACGTGCCCGAAACTATTAGGTCACTACACCAGAGTTATGCACTGCACAGTTACCTTGTTGGAAGATAAAATCATTATTAGGGAAAAGAATCCCAACAGAAGGAAGCATAACATTTTCTAAAATTCTGATATATACTTCACTATTAAATATTTCGCCAATATGCCATAGAACTCCAGGTCCCTGCGCAGATATCCACGTCCACATATTTACAGAAAAACGACCACTTTTATTTCTGAAATTTACATAATTCTCATCAAACCGTGTATTCGGTGGGCGATAGACACGAATATTGCCGCTATTTGTCGATTGAAAAACCTTTTCATCCGTAAAAATAACACGATTCCAAAATTGTTCGTCATACGCAATATGCTCTAAAGCAAACCCCATTCTTGATTATTTGTGACTATTGTTTAATAATAGTTTCGTTGCTGCTGCGTGGCATTTCAATTCAGACTGTGATACTCTGCGACGGCCCGTACGACAGGATGCTGGAAAATTTGTTGCTGAAACAGCTTGAACTACTGCTTCAAATGGATTTGCTCTTAAATGGTTAGTCAAAGCAGCATCCTGTTCAGCAGTTGACTTTCTCGGACGTTCTGAGTCTGGAGCTTTATCAATTCTTCCCTCATATTGACATCTTCTTACAATACTTGAAACTGAGTTCTTACTTACATTGTAAAATGCTGCAGTTTGCCTCACTGACCACCCATCGTCTATTTTTGCGATTATTCCACCTTTCGTCACTGAATTTATATGCGACATAATTACTTTCAAATTTGGAATTGCATGTGGATGAGAAATGGCTCTTATTAAAAGTGTCCTACTGTAACACACTAATGTTACTGGATAATATATCTTCGATACGATCGCCGGTTCACTTGAAGAATATACAGAGGGGTTGAAAAATGAATATTTGCAGATTACACTAACAAATATATTTAACTAATTAAAGATCTTCTCTATTTTACATGAAGTTTATATAAAAATGTTTTTATCATTAAGACGCACACTGACGAAACTGGTTTTATGAAACCGGTTTTATGAAACTAGTTTCATAAAACTGGTTTCATACTCGGCAGTACACTGACGCAACTGCCACATGAGCAGTTTCTGAGATGTCGTCGGATGATGAGGACGTTGTAGTGTTGTGGTGGTGGTATCGAAACAGAAAAAAGAAGCGGAAGTACTGGGTTCATCCCCTAATACAGAACAGCTGTCACAGCAATTATGTAGTGGCCAAAGAACTGCATCAAGACCCAGTGAAATTTCAAAATTTTTATCGAATGTCGGAGTCTGCTTTTAATCACTTGCTACATTTAGTAGGTCCCCACATTACGAAAAAGGACACCAACTGCAGAATGGCGCTAGGACCTGAAGAAAAACTTATAATCACACTTAGGTAAGATAACTTTATTTTTAACTTAAAGAAAATACAAAAAATAGTGGAGTAAAAAAGACACCACCTACATAGTTTAAATTAAACGGTGAAGTTCTTCATATGCCGGATTATCCGAGACATCATCAGTAGTGCGAAGCGAATAGACTGGAGTTGATGAGTATTCCCATGTGGGAGTGGATTGTGCAGATGTTTGCGGAAGAACAGGTGTGCTTGCTGAAGACCACGCAGAGTATGTGGAATTACTCGAGTGTAGAGGTGAGGGTGCAGAGGCCATGATCCTATCAATCAAGCTACACACTTCATTTCGGAAGGTCCTGTATTGCGTTGAGGTCATGTCTTCTACGTCCGGTACTAAACTTAACAAAAATTGTGTCCTAGGATTGTCGTGGTTTGATCCCTTCTGAGTCTTTGATTTGATGTAATTTATGACGACCGCATCAGCATCAGTTGGTGTTTTCTTTCTTTTATTGGAGGGTGCTACTGAAGCTTGTTTTGAGGATCTGATATTCTCGGAATTGATCGTAGTAACATTTGGGGATTCAGATTGTGTCCTCTGATGTGTAGAATCCTCACGCGTAGCATCCTGAGTGAGCTCTGTGTCGGATGCGTCGTTGGCCTCCTTGTTATTGTCTATTGTTTCTGGGACGCGTTCTTGGTTTGGTTCACTGTACGCATTGTCAGTTTGTGGGGGCGATGGAAGGTTTCCCGGTAATCCTTTCTCCGTTTTCGTATTCACATAGCGGTTCAAAAATTGCATGTACTTACGCAAATAGTATTCTTTCTTTTTTGCAGCAGATCCAGAAGGCGGTTTCTTTAAATTCCGTATGTAAACTATCCTCAAGTTTCTCCATGTTTCTTTACAGTCCTTTGCTACAAAAAAAATTACATTGAAGGTATAGATAGATTATAGTAAGCTACGTATTATGTACACATATGCTATGATTGAAGAGTCTGCTTAGATCAGAGCTCATCTACAATTTTGCAAAATCGACCTAATATGATGTTTTGTACCCTTGGCTTATCTGTTTGTGCTCTGTAATAAGGTAATATTGTAGGTGAGCCCTTATTCAAAGCAGACCGCTCAATTGATGTATTTTATTAATTTCAGGTATCTTGCAACAGGCAGCAGTTTCAGAAGTTTGGCGAGCTATTTTATGCGAGGAGAGAGAACGGTTGGAGTGGTCATTGCGGAAACAACGGAAGCTATATGGTCCTGTCTACAACCAGAATATTTGCCTGTTCCAACCATAGATATGTGGAAAAACATTGCTTCCCGTTATGAACAACTTTGGAGTTTACCACACTGTGTAGGCTCCATCGACGGAAAACATGTCAGGATAAAAAAATTCAAAAAGAGTGGATCTAGGAATTTTAATTATAAGGGTTATTTTTCGGTTCAACTAATGGCTTGTTCTGATGCTGACGGATGTTTTATTACCGTTGATGTGGGGGATCTTGGTAGAAACAGTGATGGAGGTGTATTTCGTTCATCTCGTTTAGGTCGTTGGTTACAGTCTGGAGGTCTCAATCTACCACAGCCTTCGCCATTACCACGGGATGAAAATGCACAAAATTTTCCATACTTTTTTTGTGGAGATGAAGCGTTCCCTCTGACAACGTACATACTGCGACCGTATCCTCAACGTACGCTAACGGATAGGAGAAGAATTTTCAATTATAGAATAAGCCTAGCTCGTAAATCTGTGGAATGTGCTTTTGGAATGCTAACATCTAAGTTCCGAGTTTTTGAAACGTCTATAGCTTGTTCTGAAGCAACGGTGATATCTATTATAAAATGCGCATGTGTTCTTCATAACTACATTCGCAAAACCGAAGGGAAAATGTATAAGCCAAGGAATGCTGCAGATGAGGTTCAGAACATTCCAAATCAACCTTTGCACCCGTTGAATCGCCATATTAACTTAACGACAGCCGCATCGTTCCGCGAATATCTTTGTGAATACTTTTTGAAGCCTGGCGTAGCTATACCATCACAGTGGATCAATAATATAGCAGGGCGTGGTGATGAATAGTAATGAAAATAAATAATTGTCTTTACATATATTGTGTGTATGTAGCCCTTGAGAAAATAAAGCTTTGTTAAAAGCCGTGATTCGTGTTTTATTTGAACCGCCTAGAGGAAAATGGAGTACAAACATAGGTTAGCGACAACATTTAATAAAAATGAATAAAAGGAGTTCAATAATAAAACTCACCTGTACTTTCCATTTCCTGCGCTATGGTCTCCCATGCAGCTTGAACTTTGTTTCTATTACTGTACTCTTTCAAATTGTAATTGTACAAGCACGGATGCTTTTTTACAGCTTCCACGAGTTTTGTGTTGAAAACTTGATCTTCAGGCATCGCTTTTTGCTGCAAATATTAAATACACAACTCACGCCAACGGAGGTTTACAACAAACTGTAGTTACATGCAACCGTGCTAGCGGAGTTGCGTGAAATGCAGTTGCGCAACGTTATGAAATTGTAGTTTCTTAAAACTCAGTGTACTCATCTTTCAATTTTCTTATGAACTGGTTTTACGAAACTTGAGTTTCATCTCTCATGAAACCAGTTTCGTCAGTGTGCAGCCTGCCTAACGTTTAGTAAAAATGCGTCAAATAACACTTCAAAAGACGACATTTCAGATAAATAAGACATTTTGTGATAACAACTGACTAGATCCAAATGTGAAATTAGATATGAAGTCTGACAGATGTTAAATATTAAATGTTGCAATAAGACACATTCATGACAATTTGATCAAATTACCAGTACATTATTGATTATATACAGATACGACAAATGTTTTATCAGCCAAACATAGCATTTATCACCGAACGCCGAAAAACAATTTATATAGTAACAAGACAAAAATATTTCGAGAATTCTATTACGTCATGATTATAATTTTTGTGGCCACCTACAAAAACAACGCGAAATATAGCCCATCATAATAAGCCACTATAATTTAAGAGTAATTACGATTAATGAAAACTACTATTTTCGGTATATAGTTCGGAACATTCACCGTAGGATAGCGCAGCTTTATTCGTTTTAATATTTTTTCATAAAATATACATTTGATCTGTTTCAACATTTTCTTCCCATATTAATTTAATTTTTAGATCTATATAGCGACATATTAACAGTAAGACATACATTTTATATAACAAATCATTACTAATAAAAATTAGTTTATTCGATATTATTATTACACCAAAACAATACGTTATTAATACATTAAATTTGAATCCATGATAGTTTACTTATTGCATATATAGAAATTAAAAGAATATTATTAATTTAAATGGAAACTTGATAACAGACAGATATAGATTATAAAGAACATATTATTACTAATATCGATTCGTTTATTTAGTAGGTAGTTATATGCAATACGTATTACACCAAAAACATACAAATAATTAATTATGCATTAAAACAAAAGCAAATAATGATGGTGAGAGATGTCAAAACTGAGGATATTTCGATCATTAACACGTTTAAAAAAGGAGATTTATCCTGTTGATCAATGATGATCTTCAATATCATTTCTGCTTTAGACCTTGCACAGCCTCTACTTTTCAATGAAATTCGATGTAAAAAAACAAATTTAGCTAATGCCCGTATCGGAAACTTAGTGTATAGTATTGTTTGCTTACAATTTAGGAATTCGAAAAAAAGTGTGTATGAACGAAAATCAGTAAATTTACAAAGTTTTCTAAGACTTGAATTTTTAAAAAAATGTCTAGGAACCAGCCCAAAAAACAAACAAAAATTTTCGTTGTTAACGGAAAGCTTACCTTGATTGTCCAAGTCGGCGCTCCGCTGGTTAGTAGTGTTACGAACTCGCACACCGAAGCAGATACTAAGTACGGCCCTGTAACCTTATGTTAGCGGAGTTAAGAAAAAGGCGAGCGCGCCGAATTCTGAGAAGGTCTATTGGGATCTATTTTGACCGTCTTTTTTAAACATGTTCTCGAAAGGCATTTTAAGAAATATCGCGAAAGGCATGTCCCGTCCCGAATGTTCTAGTAAATAAAGTTTTTGATATAAATACAGGACCGATCAGCGGATGAGTTCAGTTTATAATTTGCCATAGTGAGTTAAACAGTAATTAAGTGAATATAAAAGTGTTATAAATTAATAAGTTAGTGTGCATATAAATTAAATTTAAGTGACTAGTTAAGTACATATAAATTAGTGTTAGTGAGTTAGTGTTTAAATAAATTAGTAAGTAGCAATACCGAGTGTTTAAAATTTATCCCACCCGTTTATTGTTTAAATAAATAACAAAAACATTACAGTAGTAAAAACTCGTCCATGGCTTTGCATACACGACAGTTGGGCCCCCTTTTACTCACATGCACTGCCATTTTAACGAATCGAGGAATCACAGACACGTCCGTACTCTACTGCGGTCGACTAGAAAGTGAGGGACATGAAAGAAAAATTTTATCATCCACTCAACATGTCCTCAAAAGAATTTAAGTAAAGTCTTGTTGATAAAGGCCCTCCTACCTTTCGGCATGTGGCTAATATATATCCAATATCTAGTTATTCCGCTGTCAAGAAGAACCCATCCCAACAGCCACACTCCAAGAAATCAGCAGTAAAAGAAGACCCTGTCTTATTATTTGTCATAGTACGCTTTAAATAAGTATAATATTTATAATTAACAATCTTAAAACCATATTGAAAATATTAAAGATATTTTAGAATCTAATTTATGTATTGTCATTGTCATCTATTATCATGTCATTCCGCCATTGGTTTATCCATCCAATGACTTCATTATCATTTAGATCAATATCCTCCGGGGTATATGTCATTTGTCTAAGTTGGAATTTATTTTTCAATGTTTGTCTAGCAGTTTGTCGGATTTGTAATGTGCAGTGGGTTGAACGGTACTAGGTCGCAGCCAAGCTGCTCGCTCCGCCTACTCCTTGGGCCAAGATTGTGAGCGCGGGTGTTCCAGGGCGAACTTCAGGATCTCCATTTTATCCGCCTGGCGTACTCTTGGACTTGGAGACGCCTCCGTTAGGGCTTCCGGGACTCCTTCAATTGCCGGGGCTATGGCGGGTGATTCAGGGATTTTCCTGTCCGGCACGGACGTGTGGTGAATTCCCGAGTAGTATTGCGACACGGTCTCCGTCACGTTCTCCGTGACCTGACAGTCCGGGTCCAGGGTGTGCACGCTCGCTCGTTCAACCAACGTGCACACGAGGTATAACTCATGGTGCACCCCAGGTTCTGGTGGCGGGGGTGACGGTGGAGGTGTGGCTCCCGGCACATACGGGTCGATGTCGAACATCCCTTCGTCGTACTCCTGTTCCACCTCCGCTTTTGTGGGGATGTAGAACTCGAAGTCGTCCAGATCGAAGTCGGGAGTCCACGACGACATCCTCGGTATCTGGATCGAGAGAGTCGGAGGAGGGCGGTGAGTCGGTGAGTTCTATGGTCTCGTAGTCGCAGAGGGTTTTTAGGTGGTTGTTTTCGGTTCTAAGTCGTTGGTTTTCGGCTTTGAGATCGGCGAGTTCTTTCGTTATTTGGTTGAGGACGGCTACAGCGTCGGTGGGTAGGGTGGTTGTTATGGGAGGGAACTCTTCGAGCGAAGAGAGCGATGGCACCGTTTGGGTTTGGCTCCGGGTTTTAATCGGAGAGCGGTTAGAGGATGCCATTGTAGAATGTTGTGGGGCGGAAGAGGACGAAGCAGATAGTTGCTTCGTTGTTAGTATCGGGGATGCGGACAAAAGCCGGACAGCGGACTCACTGCCGGAGGGAGTTTCCTCCCCGGTTAGAAGTTTCCTGACCCTTTATTCCTCCTTCTACTTCTAGAATTATTTCTTGAGAGTCATTTTCATGAAGAATATCATTGCCATCCATATCGAAATCCATTCTTCACAAAGCACAAATCAACAAAAATAAATCTTAATCAACGTGACTCAGCTACACAACTTTCAATAAGATATTTAATGTTATGTTAAACCCACTAAACCCGATTCTTGTCAAACGACCAGGCTTTTGATTGGTCAATGTGCGAAGGGCACGAACAGCGAAATGCAAAGCTTAAAAATTTCGTTAAGTCTAAACATCAGGGAACGTCACGCTCAACGTCGGCTAAATGAAGGTCATACAAATTGCAAAATATTGATAGATACATCTATTGGCGATAAAAGAGATGTCTTTCTTAAAGGATTATCTACAGGATTAAAAAATCCATTTGGAAAAGAAAAACATTTAATAATCCTGCAGTGAGAGATCTGAGCATGGATGATATTTAAAGAAGTATTGCTAACATTTGGAAGTAAAAAAACTGGAGATTATCATGAGGATATGAATGGTTTGGTATTTGAAAACTGGTTTTCTGACATTCTAAAAAATTGCCAAGCGGTGCTGAAATTGTAATGGACAATGCATCTTACCACGGCTATAGGGTAGAAAAGGTTCCAACATCTTCATTAAAAAAATATATGCAAAAATGGTTACAATCTAAGAATATACAATTTTATATGAATATGGTACGATCTGAACTTATATATATTATAAAACAGCATAAAGATAAGTTTAATTCATATGTTACCGATGAAATTGCACAACAAAATAATAAAATTGTACTTAGGCTGCCACCATATTATTGTGACTTGAACCATGTAGAATTGATTTGGGCTCAAGTAAAAAATTAAGTGGCACCCCAAAATAAAACTTTTAAACTAAAAAAAGTGAAGGATCTTATAATGCAAGTCTTGTAAAATGTGACAAACATTCACTGGCAAAATTGTGTGGCACATGTCAAAAAAGAAAAAGATGAAATGTTCAAGTTAGATAGGATTATGGATGATCTTATAGAACCGATAATCGTTTCTTTCTCTAGTGATGACAGTGAGGTAGATTCTGAGTGAATAATTATTTATACTAACTTTATATAAATTTATTTATTATTTCTTGAGTTAACAAGTAATAGATAATGTAATTAATAGTTCTGATATACTTTAAAATGTTTATTTGTTACAAAGAATGCTCAATAAAGAACTATGCAAATAGTTGAATGATTAAACTATTTTTATACCATATCTGATTTCTAAGTACTGGAATTACTGTTTTCAAAATGAGGATTAACTATAATAGGTTGTCTATTTAAAAATAGGCCCTTTTTCATAACATTTGGAAATTTCCAGTTCTATATAGGTACCTAATCTTGCTATGAAATATTCCAAATAAATCTATGGAAGAAGTAATGACAAATACATTATTCAATTATTCTCCTAAAGTGTATCACATACAGATATTTTTGATGATTTACTTCTAGATCAAAAATTATTTGTTGTATTTTTAAATCAAATATAAGTTCTTGTACTTGCAATGGAACATGTTCTTATATTTCATATTCAACAAATTATATATTCAGTTGATCTTCATTTCTCAGATAGCTCACTTTTCGAAAAACAAAAATCCTTTGATCTCTGAATAATTCAATTTTCATCTAATGTGGTTCCTTCATTCTGAATTATGTACATTTGATCAGAAACGACTCGGTTTTAAAATCTGTTTCATCAATAAATACAAAACTTTTCATGTGCCACCAAATTTGACAACTGTTATCAACCTTCTTACAAATGTAGTCACCGACCTTGGAATTATTTATAGATTTAATTTTACAATTCGTGGTATATTTTTTTTCGTTTTCAATAATATGCATTCGCCCTTTTACCGTGTATCTATTAGATTAATTATTACTTAGTTTGTGGTTCATTATGTCCAGATTGTATAATTTTAGTATGACTATTATAGGATTTTATGTCATCCCTCATCCCTCCCAATCTAGTAACTTATTTAGTGATTTCTAGTGGTGTTAAACTAAAATGGCCCTTCTAGTTTAAAAACAGGTTATACAGACAAAGTGTTATGATGCAGAATCAGTGATACCAATCACAAATAACCCATACCAATCTCTTCGAAACTGCAAAAATAAATAACACTTAGATCACGTATATTTATATTATCTAGAAACAACGTTAAGTTAATATTAGGTGCCCCATATTTTAGCCCTAATTGATAGAAAATGGGACCTGTTCTATAAATATATCACGTCAATTAAAATTGTACAGAAATAGGAGAAGTTATGATGATTTAAAAATTGACAAAAAAATTATACAAAAAGTGTATGTATTTATCAATTATTTAGGATCCTAAAAAATTGACTAAGACTTGTAATGAATAATTGATAATTACAAACGGGCTTAAGAAAAAAGTAATGTCGAGACAGTCTGTCCTCTAATGTATCAGTCCTTAGACAACAAAAGACGAATTCAATGTCTAAGTATCGGCCAAACCTGTATCTAGTCTTATTTATAACCTTGAAACTTCGATACAAAAAATACTGTATCGAAAAACATCAATGCATAGATGGTAAATGAGAGTGAACATCGATGGTAAACATCGATGTTTTACTAATGAAACATCTATGCATCGTTTGCATCCCGAAATTGAAAGTTAGGCAATATGTTATAAATTATTAAATTCTGCAAATGATTTTGAGACAGATCAAAGACAATATATGAGCGATATTAAAAATGAAGAAAGATGCTAACAATTATAATCACTGGCATTTTGTTCCTCGAAACATGAGTAGTATCTATGAAAACTGAAGAAAGATCCAACAATAATAATCATTGAAATTTAATTCGTTGTATGTCACAGCGGTCACAGTAAAGAAAGTATTGTAAATGCAAAAAATCCAATGAAAGTTCAATAGATCAATAGAAATATATATTTCGACCTTTCCTGAAACAATGTTGACCAGTTTTGTCATATCTAATGTCTGTATGTACGTAGTACGTATGTCACATAACACAAAAACTATCAGGCGTATAGGTGATGTACAAATTGGAATTAACGATCAAAGTCTTCCTGTTATTTTTCGTTAACCTCTCCCTGTATAACATAATTTATATATCCTGCCCACATCATACACAGAAATGATCATTCTTCTCAAATATTCAATATTTCTTTTAACACTCAAAAATCCATTTTAACCCGCAACCGCTACGGTGCGGTATCACATACCGCTGCATTATTTAGATATCTGTTATTGTCTTAAAAATTTTAAATACGGATCTGGGCCTTCGTGTACCTCTCAGAAACTGTTGCTTCTGCAAGTCAGTAACATCAGTGTTGGCCTGCTAGTTGGACGTATCGGATCTAAATAAGTTTTCGTTACGCGCGGTATGTGATACCGCACCATAGTGTTAGCGAAATTGGCATAAGAAATATCCATAATCGGAAAAGTGGGCGCTTATTTTCGAAATGTCACAACGTCCTGGATCATCACGTATGCATCCGGATAATCCGATGTTTGAGCAGTGGTGTTTGGACCAATTAGATGCAGATGACACCGAAATGGAAGATAGTGATTCGGAATATGTGATTGAAAGTGACCACAGTACTGACTCAGAGGTATCTGCAGGTGAAAAAGATGATAGCGAATTTACTGAACCTTCTGTGCAACCTTCATCAGAAGCACAAGAGGACTTCTATTATGGGCGAGAAAAGGCCAATAAAACTAAATGGTTGGTATACATTATTTATTTCTTTTTTATGTAGTCCTATTGCATGCGTATTTTTACTATATATTATAATTTTTTTCTAGGTCTAAACAACCACCGCCACAAAATGTAAGAACACGAAAGCATAACTTGATAGTGGTCCTTCCCGGCTTGCGTGGACCTGCTAAAAGGTTAGAAGATACTAAAAATCCAGAAGAAGTGTGGAATTTGCTGTTCTCTTCTGACATGTTGAATGAAATTGTTTATTACACGAATATGAAACTTGCCCAATTTAGGGAAAAATATAAAGACAACTCCCACCAGACCTTGAGAGATATTGATATTATTGAATTGAAAGCATTTCTTGGTCTGCTGGTATATACTGAAGTTTTTAAATCTGGAAACGAAAGTCTAAACTCCCTTTTTGCAACGGACGGGACAGGAAGGGACGTGTTTAGATGCACCATGTCCAAAAGGAGATTTGAAACATTACTATGTGCTCTAAGATTTGACGATTTTACTGACAGAGAAGAGAGAATAAAAGTCGATCGTGCATGCGCAATAAATAATATTTTTAATAAATTTATTGCAAATTCGCAGCAAAACTTTTCTCTTGGTTCTTACACGTGCATAGATGAATCTTTGGTTGCATTCAGAGGCAGGTGCGGATTTAAAATGTATATGCCAAATAAACCGGCTAAATATGGCATAAAATTTTTATGTCTTACTGATGCACGGAATAATTACCTTTTCAATGCATATATATACACAGGAAAGGGTTCTGATGGAAGGACTTTATCTCTTGAAGAAAAACAACTGCAGATTCCTACACAAGCTGTTGTTAGGCTCGTCAAACCAATTGAAAAGAGCAATAGAAATGTTACAGCCGACAACTGGTTTGGATCAATGGAGGTAGTAACTGAACTTCAAAATCCAGGACTTACATATCTGGGAACATTGAAAAAAAAAAAAACTTTTATTCCTGCTTCTTTCCTTCCAAATAAACATCGGCAGATTAGTAGCTCTTTATATGGATTTCAAGCCAATGTTACTTTATTATCTTATACTACCAAGAAAAATAAGGCGGTAATTTTAGTATCTTCTATGCACCATTCCTCAAAAATCGATGATGACACCGGAAAACCAGAGATGATTGCTGATTATAATTTAACAAAAGGAGGAGTAGATGCATTAGATCGCAAATGTGCGAATTATTCTCCTAGTAGAAGGGCTAGGAGATGGACTATGGCAGTATTTTTCACATTAGTGAATATGTGTGGCATAAATGCGTTCATATTACACCAAAGTTTCATAAACTCCCAAAAAATTTTACGCCTTGATTTTTTAAAAATATTAGCCAAAAAGCTAATTGAGCCTTATATGCAAATCCGATTTACTAACAGTAGGATTTCAAAGGAAATTCGATCTCGGATTTCTTACTTGCTCGGAGCAGAAGAGGCAGTTCAAAACCAGCTGGAAAATGTCAATGATGGGAGAATGGTCACCAAAAAGACCTGTTACCGATGTCCCACCAAATTAAAAAGAAAAACTTTCTTTATGTGTCGTGAGTGTGGAAAACCTATATGTTTGGAACACGCCAAAAAACTGTGTGTCTCTTGTATTGAAAACTTAAAAAAATAACTATTATATTTTTTTAATATCTTTTACGTTTTGTTTTTCTTAGAATATGTTTTGTTATTTTATAATTTAAATAAAAAATAAATATTTTACTTAAATTTTGAGAGTTTCAATCTTTTTTCATTAACCAAAACCTAAAAATTGTTAGCGGTATCACATACCGCACCGTACTCTAAGTGTAACAATTTGCACCGTAGCGGTTGCGGGTTAACGTTATTTTCATATAAGAAATACAGATAATTATTGTCTTACAATTTTTTCAACTTAATATTTCAAAGCAACCGATATCAGTTTAAATATCACCGCTTCATAAAAACTATCGTCTGAACTCCCTTATCTACCACAAACAGGTGAGATGCCATGTTGTCAATATATCTGTAAAAATCGAAGAGATATGACAACGTCGGTATTACGGCTAGTGAATATGGCGTACGCCATTGTAATGACTCGATTTTCAGTTCCTTTCGAGTATAGAACTCATAATAAACCTAGAAAACAATACCAACCAATATACTGAAAATTAGCGGACGCCTGGAGTTTATACGCACATGCACTTTTGAGTTTACGTAGTAAACAAAACTGATGCCGCGTGAACCAGAATCGGCCTCCCAAATTCGTTTTCCAATGAACGTATAGGGAATATTTCGAAGTTTTTGTGTATATAAATGAAATGCGTGATGATTTATGTCATAGAAATTATGTATATTTTCTGTTATGTTTGTATATATGAACCCTACAACATTAAATGAATCCCAAGTTATAGTTACTTTAGTTGAAAAACCTGTAGTTTTCTTCATAGGGTTGTGGTATGATTCTGTACAATATATTCATAACCATAGATCATTTAGAAACAATGGTTCAGTACCAAATTAACAGCCGACATACAGTGTCAAAAAGTTTGCACCATATGTATAACATTTTCATTATTAAATACTGTATGTAAATGGAAAAAAATCACATAAAGTTTGCAAAATGATATAATTTTCATTCGCATTATCAAATTTCTATATTTTCAAACGGTTTACAGGAGAAAACAAAAAATTGCACAAAATAACTTGCAAAAATCATGATTATTTTCGAAAAACGTCAATAGTCTTTTAAAAATTATAAATTATTTTTCTTCTTCTCTAAAAACATAAGAACAGATGAGGACCATAATAATTGTGGGTAACTGAATAGAAATTGGCTCTTATTAAAAGGGTATACGAATGGGTTGAAAAATAAATATTCACAGGTTACACTAAATAAACATATTTAACTACTTAAAGATCTTATTTTACATGACGCATTTTTACAAAACTTCAATAATAATGACATTTTTATATAAACTTGAAATAAATACTAAAGTGACATTTTGTGATAACAACTGTGAAATTAAATTTGAACATACAGGCCCCCGTTTATTCCACATCCATTCTTAAGCTCAACGAAAACATGCAGTAGTAATACGATGTAAAGGAGGAACGAGTATTGTGTAGATTATTTAAGAACATAAGTAATTACAAATAATGATTCACATTCCGAAACTAGAGGACACAATTTTGTTATATGTCTGGTGTAAATTCCAGATTGAGTTTTAATTTTAACCATAACTTTGGTATCTTTGGCTGGTAATAGTTCTATGACCCTAGCTAATGGCGATTGTGAAGGTTTTGTATTTTCGTCTTTTACTAATACAATGTCATTGAGTTTCTCTTGGTGAGTGTACCACTTAGGTCTATTTTGTAATTGATTTAAATAATCCACTGACCAACGAATAGTAGATAATTCATCGAAAGTAAATTTTGAGTCACCAATTAGTCTATGAAGATGAAGATTTAGTTGCACTTTCCCAATTACCTCCCCAACTTTGAGGTGGAATAAATTTCCATTTGATTTCTTCAAGGGTTAAAAATTGTCGAATTTGTTCTGTAGTTTCTTGTTTTTTTGAAAAATAAATAAAGTTCACGTAATTGATTATTACTACCCAAAAAATGGCTGCAATTATTACTATAAATAATATGTGGAGAGCCTCTTCGTGCTATGGAACGTTTTAAACAGAGCTAAAAAGCTTCTGTGAATAAATCTGATACTAATTCTATGTGGACTGCTTTGGTGACCATGCAAATAAATACAGAAATGTACATATATTGACTGGTGCTTTTTCAAGTTTAGATGATTTTATATGAAATAGTCCTCCAAAATCTACTCCTATGCTAGAATTGGGTCTCGTAGACTCTGCTCTCAATAATGGTAAATCACATTACTTGAGAAAAAGGTTGTGCTTTGAATCTACGACAAATCTTACAGTTATAAGAGATTCTTCTAACTTCCCGTAAGCCGCCAAGAGGCCAGAATCTGAGGCGAAAATGGGATAGGACTGTTTGTGCACCTACATGTCCGAGGTTTAGATGTTCTTTATGTAAAATAATACTAACAAGTCTATTGTTAGAGGGCAATAATATTGAGCTATCAGACCACAAGTTAATACTGGAAAAGTAGAACTTATTTTGAAATGCGATGATAATTTTCTGTAATAATTGGGATAGAAGTAAACAGCTACAAACTTCTAGCCGGGGTAAAGTGGTCGTTTTTATAGGTACTATACGGCTTTTAGAAGCTACTAAACGATAACTTACTGTGTTATCTGTGTAAATGCCTCGAAAATATATACATGCACCATATGCACTCATACTACTATTACATTACCCGTGAACTTCAATAGATACATAATAGGGATTGTTTAACATATATCGAGGATTTTTTAAATTTTTCTAAACATGGATTTTATTATAAAAGTTTGTCCATTCATAGAGGAGTCCTAGCGAGGCGAGAGATCATCGTCCCAATGTAGCTTGTTCGTCCAAAGCTTCTGCATAATGATTTTTGCCACTACAATGAATGGACCTATAAATCCTACTTAATCATATACATATTTGTGCGATTTTTGCCAATATTAGTAGTAGTAATATTATTTAAATGGGATATATTAGGAATAAAAATTGAAAAACAATCAATATCCGGGTTCCAAATAAATCCTAGAACTTTATTAATGATAACATCAGGAGAAACGTATTGAGCTTGCTGGGATAAGTTACCTAGTTTATTTAAAAATGCCCGAGAATTCGAATTTCATTTATGGAGGGGAAAACTAGCTGAGTGTAACAAAGGTATTCATTGATTATTCGAAATGTTTAAATCTTCAAGTGAGTCTGTTCCAGACAGAATATCATCAACATATGTTTGTTCTAACACATTTAACGCGGGATTGGAAGTAGCCAACAGATTTAATACTCGAGTAGCTAGGAATGATGAACTGTTTATGCCATAACTTACTCTCAGTAATTCAATGCATTGTAGGGGTTCTTTAGGGGAGTTTCTCCATAGAATATTTTGCAAGAATGTATGTGAGGGGTTTATTCTAGTTTGCCTATATATTTTTTGAATATCACTTGTTAAAGCATATTGAAAACCTCTAAATCTACAGAAAATATCAAACAGTTCTGGCTGTACCGTATATCCTTTATGCATAGTGTCATTTAAAGAAATACCAATAGATGTCTTTCCACTACCATTAAATACTACTTTAAATTTAGTTGTGGAGTGGTCATTTCTAATTACAGGATGATGACGTATGTATTCATCAATAAATGGCTTATATTGTAAGAACAGGTCAGAATTTTTAAAAAATTTCTTTTCTAAAGATAAAAATTGTCTTTGTCTAAGACAGCTTTTTGACACAAATTACAACTATGTGATATTCATTTACTAACTCTGAATGAGTGTGACTAAAACAATGTACATAGAGTTTGTTGCTTTTCACAGAATCAAGTTTTTCGTTGTGAGATAAGTTATTGAATTTAAAACAGATATAGACTGAATGATTATCTAAGCTACAGAATATGCACGTTTTTCTACGTATTTGATTATGTGGTAGATTAATAAGCTGATTGTGTAGATGATGTACCATCCTAGAAGCTTTATGAGCTGTGGATATATTGGTAGAAGAACTATGATAGATGTCAGGTATAAACAGCGGGATTCTAAAAATATTATAAATTCATCGAGAGTGGGGAAATGAGTAGTGCTGAGTTTTAGCCATTTGTCAATTTCATAAGCTTTTCTTGTACTCATGTCAAGTTTCTGTAGCAAAATAAAAATAAGTATTAAGTCCCACTCTTTAACAGGTACTTTTAGATTTTTTAAGGCTTCAGTATTTTGTTTTATTTTAATAAGAATTCCCTAAATGAGCTCTGCGCGATTTTTGTTAACTGAGGAATTTCTATAATTTTTTTAATATGAGCAAAAATTGTTAACACATTATAATCGTATCTCTGTTTTCAAGTGTCTAATGCTAATTTTAAGCTATCATCAACTAGATGCAAATTTTCTATTAGCTTAAGGGGCTCGTTTACAAGATAACTTTTCAAATAAATCAATTTGTGTACATCAGTAAGATCGTCATTATCTAAAATAAGCGTTTCATACATTTGAAAAAACGATTTCCATTCTGTAAAAATTGGCACTGTTATTTGTGGTAGTTTCACTCAGGAGGTACTGTTCGATAAGTTTTGTACAACAATTTGTTGTGGTTGACAATACGGAGTAATACTGTGTTTCAAATTCTTCGTAATCTTCCGATTCCTCTGAACCTATTGTGACAATAGTTGATTGAACTACTTTATATTCTACAAACGCTTTTAATAGATCTTCTTCTCTAGTAATTAGTAAATTCAAAACAGTCAGTTTCAGTTTGAGCATATCTTTTTAGCCATGAGTCACGATAGATTTCTGTGAAGCGCGCTTATGACAAAGTGACGTTATATCAGACATTTTTAATACAGAGCTATGATTACCTGCAAATTATCTATAGTGGAACAATGTCAGTCTTTTTATCTTACTTGTGTATTCGTTTTGAAGACCATGAATAATAACTGGCTCTTATTAAAAGGGTCCAACTGTAACAAACTTATGTTACTGGATAATATCTCTTCGTTACGGTCGCCAGTTTACTTGAAGAATATACAGATTAGTTGAAAAATAAATATTCACAGGTTACACTAAATAAATATACTCGTATTTAACTACTTAAAGATCTTATTTTACATGACGCATTTTTACAAAACTTCAATAATAATGACATTTTTATATAAACTTCAAAAAAATACTGTAGTGACATTTTGTGATAACAGATGACTAGATTGAAATGTGAAATTAAATTTGAACAGGTAACATTTATTTGTAACGAATAATAAATACAATAAGATCAACCCAGAGAGACCAACATACTTAATCTGGATTAATAATCACTGGAATTTTCACAGCATTCTTACAAAACAGAACTATGCACTTCATAGTTTCAAGTAATTAAACTGCAACAAGTTTTGAATAATGGGCACTTTTATCACTGATCAAAAACACCATCAAATGGTCGCGAAAGAATAATCCTTGCAGTACGAACTCACTACAGTCCATTATTTTATCTATGCTACAGTTATAAAATTTGAAAATATTTTAAAAACAAATTTAACGATTTCCAATAAACATAAAAATGATTAAAACCGTACCTGTGCAAGTGGCTTGCAGCTATGATGACGCCTATTACTTATTACAGTAATTCAGGGTTGCCAACTTAAGAAAATTAAATACCTTATCTTATTGATATTTTCATTTCCGTGAAAATATTCAACAAAATTACCACTGATTCTTTGATTAATATATTGTATTTTACTACACCCAAAAAATTATGCTGATGGTTCGTTAAACACTCCTTTTTTTCATGTATATTGATATGATTTATTCGATTTCATCCTTATAGCAACAAAAAAATGTTAGATTTGTCAACAGCATGTTCGCAATGCGCGAACTCCGAAGTGCATGCACATCCTTATCATTTTGTTCACGCGCATCTCTATTGGGATTTAAAAAGATGACGATTATGCCATCTGCCGGGTAAAAACACAAACAATGTGATGATAAAAAGTATTAGTTTTGCATTATCAGTTTTTTTAATTGTTTTTTCAAACTGTAATATGCGTTGAGTCTTGCTGTATTTACACAAGAAGTTGTAAATGAAACATATAATGGTTGGTTGCATAGTTTTGCGGGTTGACTTCGAAATTTCTGGATTACTAATGCAGTTTAATTTACTAAATTTATTTTTAGTATGAATATATAAGTTATAAAGATAAACTGGCAGATTATTAGGTTGACAATTTTTTATGTAGACACCAGAAGCTATCCAGTAATAATATAATTACATTACAGATTACAGCTAAATTTAATTAAAATACCTATCTAATTAAGGATATTGAAACATTAATACTCATAGCGTGTAACATTATTAATAGTATAAAATCCTAATTTAAATTAATACCTAAAAACATACGGGAAACAGTGATAATAATTATATGATACCTTAATTAAGTTTGATAAACACAAAAAAATTATTTACAAAATGTATGCATAGTTATGTTAATTTGAAGCTTCTTTTACTACCTATTTCCAACTCTTGTGCAAGAGTTAACTCAGTTATTACGGTTTTCTTCTTGTTGTTTGATTGAGATTACAAATATGAACTTATTATTGAATCATAATTGTTCTGTCTCTAAACTGTTTCATGAGCCTTGAACAAATGATCTTCATAAAAAGCACTAGTGACTGTTTACAAAGTGCACAATTGAAACCTCTATATTCACGATTGTAAAGCATTCTTTCGTGTTGCTTAAGACTTCTAGAATAAGTAAAATTCTTTTCACAAATAGCGCAAACAAAATTATTATTGTCCATTTTTTAACAAAATATATGTCTAGCTGCAGCCAAAACTGCGATTTTTAAATTAAATTTCTATACATCTCAACAAAATGAACTTTAACAAACCCATTGAATGAACCACAAATAAACAAAACAAATATTTCTACTCTAATGTAAATAAAATAAAATTAATTATGAATCACGGAACAACCCCAGTTATCATCACAAATTTCGAACAAAGACTATGCAACCATCCATACACACATGGCTATCCGGCCTCTCATTGGTGGATGCCGCGTTTGATTTAGCCTCTTGTCTTATACATGTTCAATATCCCTTATAAATGCCTGACATTTATCGTACATTATATTTGTGTCTTAGAGGTATTTTATAATTTAAAAACGTTCAAATTATTGTCAATTAGCCTCTACGAAGCTGTGTTATGAATTCTTTTTTATAATACTATACTTTTTTACCGCATACCTAATAATTCAATAGATAAAATCAAGTTAGGCAATATATTATACATTATAGAATTAAATTTTGCAATCGCTATTTTGATATAGCAATATTTTATAAATCAATGGATTCAGAGGCAGACAACATAGTTAAGAAATACATTTTGTACATGTATAAAAACATCAGTTAGGAATATTAAAACTGAGAAAAGGGCTAAGAACAATATTGATACCCAGTCTATCTTTTCATAAATTAAATTAGTTAATAATCGTTATATGATTTGTAGGATATCTCTCATGTTTGTTATTGTTAGGTCAACTCTTGCCACACTCCTAGACCTCCTAACTTTTGTGATAAATGAAAGAATGAGCTCATAGGTATCATCTACTTTATGGACAATAACTAACCCTATACTTATATCGATCTTGCATTTTTATACAGCAAAGTAATTTGTTTGAGGAAATCGAAGGTTTGAAGGCGATCATTGTATAAATGTAGGTAATATAATTAATATTCGAATCTAGGAATGGAAAAAGCAATGTAAAATAGATTCCTATAACAAACGTCATGGTTATTTTAATATTTCTTAGAACCAAAATCACATAGGTAATTAGCACGGTAGTTACAGATTTTATATATTTATAATTGATACTGATTTTATTAATACATTTCAAAACTTTTAGATACATCTTTTTTCAATATAATTTATATAAATTGATTCAAAGGAACTCGAACATTCCAACTCCATATAATTTCTCTTTTATTAAGATATATACCGTTATCTATGAACACGAGAAAACATCGTAAACAGTGATCAAACTCAATTCTTGGACTCTTTGCAACAGCGTAGCAAACCGTATAGGTTCCCCTTATTTAGCTGGCCCCCACCACCACACCGGTAACATCCAGAGAGAAGCGTTATAATCCATTAGAACATAAAATCGGAAGCGCTAGCATACGAACGAGAAATATATATATATATATATATATATATATATATATATATATATAGAAAGTGGAAAGTAGTCTTTTGCTGACTAGTTAGAAACAAAATCGAAAAACCAATTTATTTGGGAGAAGCAGCAAAACGAACGTGTACTCTTATATATATATATATATATATATATATATATATATATATATATATACATATATATATTTTAATAAAATAATCCATCAACGGAAAGGAAATCAGCATAGGCTGAAACATGTATTACACTAGAATTAATTTAAAACAAACATCCAGTATATTATGTAGTAAAACAGCATTATCATATAAGCTATTTCAATGATCTAAACACATAGACATGAATAAAATCAATTTCAAATAAAGAACTAGAGCAATTAAAAACAAACTGTAATTGTCATTCAACACACTGTATATAATACCATTTTCAATAATTATCTTTTAAAGTGCGCGGAAATTTAAGTAACTAGTGATATTGTGAAGATTTGCCAGAAAAATGTATAATGAACCAATAATATAAAATCTTTACTTTTGTTTGGCTATCCATGACATAACAATACTAAAGCAATTTAAGAATTTCATAAGAAAAATCAAGACACCATATGTGATATAAACTTATTAAGAGGTCATAAACAGTTTCATAGCAACGGAGGTTAGCAACGAAATTTATTGAAACAATTGAGAGACGAGAGATATTTATTGAAAGGGAAAGCAGACATTTAAAATTTTGGAAAACTAAAATTGAAATTAACAGTAAAAAAATTAGTAAGTTACTTGAAAAGAAGATATTAAAACCTCGAAATGAGTAAACAAGATACAAATAACCCAAAATAATGCATTACAACATATGCAAATTGAAAAAAACGATGGATGAAATGTATAGCTGGAATACATTATGTGATCTATGAACTGAATTGAACACAGATAAGTTATTTTATTTATATTTTCTTTTGCGTTACAATAGACAACTGAATTTACCAATATTTTATGTGTTTGAACGTTTACAAACATGGTAGTTTATTCGTTTAGTTATAAGTGTAGTCAATATAAACTTACCTGTATTTAGTATTAGTCACAGTTTACAAAGATATCTTTGAAAATCTTGATGGTTTAGTCACATAGTATATAGTCAGTAACATTATAATTCTTCATTTCCTTTCAGAGTAACTAAATAAATTCACTACTTTCATATAATAACTATTTAAAACATTATTAACTATAAACATTTTATTATAGGTTATAATTACATTTTCTTATGAATCATACACATACTACCATAGATAAATACTTTTAATACTACTAAAATCATCAAGTAATATTTTATATTGCGTCATTTGTTTTCATTTTTCATATCACATATCTATGTTCTTTATTTGATACTATAAGTAAGTAAGAGATGACGATATTCTTTGTATATATTTGCATTAAATTCAGAAAACATTCCATGTTGTTTAAATTAGACAACGAATAATACACGGGTGGATTATAATTGAAACATATCATAATCCGTGGCGCAACATAATAAATTTAAAACTAAAGAGCATTCATCATAATACAAATAATTTATTAAGGGTTAGAAAAAATTAAGAAAATAAATAATATAACAATATATATATATATATATATATATATTATTGTGAAATTTTTAATTAATTTTTTTTATTGTTTAGTTTTGACTAATTATAATTAATGTTTGAATTATTGGAATATAATTTTATTCACTTTAAAACCTGTTTCTAATCTTTTGTTATTGTTCCGGCTAGCTTTAATAATGTTTGAAAATTAATAAATGTAGTTTTATATTTTATTTGACTCACCCTGTATCTTACCTTATGATGAGTAACTGTTATCTCATGCAAATGAAAATCCTTCTGCAAACAATGGCGACACCTAGTTGTGAGAGGTATAAGCAACAAACAATGAGATCAGCACACAACAAGTAATCTTTATTTTTAATACAATAAATTAAAAAAATACGTTGTTATTATTATTAAATTATAAATTGAATTAGAACTTTTACGGAAATATGAAAGAACGAAATACATACAATATAAAATTCAAATTGGAGCGTTTATATTCTATCTATGAGTTTTAATCAACCTTTTTACAAATCAAACCTCTATCGTAGGTTCGTAGTTCGAAAGTATCATAGTTCTACTATCTATATTTTGGTAGAACTGTATTTTAAAACATTGTATGATTCATACATGAAGTTGTTGTGACAAATGATCACTCATTCTTATTACTTTATAGTTTATTGCTTAAATTATGGCTTATATGGGTGGTTCTCTCGAAATTCGCAATTTAGGTTTTCGAAATTTAAGGCAAATTAAGAGAATAAAAAAATTCGGAAAAAAATTAGGGTATTCATATTATAGTCGTCAACATTGATGGCTTACTTTTTTGAATTATGGGTTTTTCAAAAAGAACTTAAATGACTTGAAGCACGTAAATGACTAAACATCGCTTGTTAATGACAAATATATTAGAATAAAAATAAAAAAAAATGTTTAAGCCCATATTTTATTTAAAAAATTAAAAAAAGGAACACACAAATAAAAAACAAAAAAAATATTCTTCTTAAATAATTAGTAAGTTCGTCAGTTTCTGGTCTATTTCTTGTGAAGTCAAAACTTGGAAAAATTTATCTGTAACTGGAACTGGAAGTTCTTTTAGCACACATAAAATTTCATTAACACCAAGTTGTTGGCGATCACTAGATATTGGCCAGTAAAAGCGATTTCCTCTCCGTACCATGAAATTAACTGTAATATTATCTTCATTTTTTTGCTCAACAATGCCTAAAAGATTTATTTATTGTACTACAAACAAAAAATAATAAAAAAACCTACAAAGAAACAAGTTTATTATTATGTGAATAATAAAAAAAGTTAGAGAAAATTACCTAGGTACCATTTGTTGTTATATACAGCAACTATCCACATATTGATCTCTAAATCATTATAATGATCATTGAATCTTGGTATATCTTCGGGTAATACATTCACATCTAAATCATTATTTCGATCATTGATATCTTCAGGTAACAAACTCACCTCTAAATCATTATTTCGATCATTTATATCTTCGGGTAACATATTCACCTCTAAATCATTTTTCCATCATCTAATCTTGGTATATTTTTGGGTAACAAATTAACCTCTAAAATAAAATTGTGAGCACATTTATTGCCAATACTGCACTCATAACAGGTTAAAGAGTTTAAAATTATTTTATTATTTTGTCTGTTCCATGTAACTTGGTGTGTTTTCATGGTACCTACACAACATGGGATGTCTTTCGGTAACACTGCTTCACACTTTTGGATATTCTGTTCTTCTATAACGCAAATATAAATATTAGGCAAATTTTCTGTAACGTTTTTGGAAAACTTGTCAAAAGTGTCTATATCGGTGTTAAATTCTACCAATCGATCTGCACATCTTTTAACTGCAGCTCCAATTCCGTCTGGGGCACCTTTTCCATGCCCCGCTTCAGAGTAGTTCCATGATATTTTTTTGATGTTTGGGAATAACGTTGGCAAGTAACTTTGAATATAATAAAATATTTTTTTGTTCCGGTATTGTGTACTAGGACTATCAGAAAGAAAGTGTAAAGTATCTATATTATCAACTTCAGGTTTACTTTGATAGTGTTCAATAATAGGACAAATGTGCGCTAAAACTGCAGCAGCATCATGTCGAAGAGATGAGGAGACTGTACAAAAACCTTCTTTTTGCTCCATATAATACAGAACACCTGTATGTAAAGTTATTTGTTCCCTAGATGCTCCGAAATGTACTGATTGAGGTTCACATGCATATTTGCACAAATAATTTTCTGAAAAGTCTATTTGAAGGAACAGTTCAGTTTTCTTCAATGTCCTTTTCAGTTTTTTGATTTCTGATGATTGGTGAACAATATTTAGTGTATGGTGTAAAAATGTAGGCAAGTATTCTTGGTTTATTTTACACACTAGTTCGTATGATGTGGCTTCAAGCGTTTCTTTTACAGTTCTCTGTACTGTTATTTCTTTTTTGGTTTTAGCACTAATTCGCTTTTCTTTTCTGGTTTTCCATTGTTGATACAATACTTCCTTGGTTTTTTGCTCCTCTGTTAAAGAAAACATTAGTTTTTGTGTCTTACATTCACTGCATTCTCTTTTTAGGCATTGTGTTGAATCTGTAGTGCAGCATATTTGACTAAGAACCTCATACCAATTTTTCTGTTGAATAATGTTATTTCTATTCAGGGCAGAAATTAATAGCTTCATATTTTCATGTGTAATGCATAAGCAGGTATCTCGAGCTGATACTTTGGAGAAAACAACCCAAAAAGGTCTCAACTTACAAAATAATGAGTAAGAGACATTGCTATTGTTTTTCTTTTTGAAAACATTATATAACACTTTTAGAGAATTATTTAGATATCTTTTTTGCTTCTTTACACCTAAACGTGTTACAGTATCTTTTTTCCAAGGACAAACTTTTGAATTGTCATCATTTAAAAAAAATTTTGTATGCGTGTTTTAAGTTTTATAAACTCCGCTTTCTTTTTTCTATCAAAACACATAATATTTGAATTATTTTTATTTTTATGACTTCTATATAGACTGTATGATAAGAAACTTGAAGCTGTTTGTAAGAACCTGTATTTTCTTAAAAGATTCCCAGAAATAACTTTAGTGAATGTTTGTTTAGATTTATGACCTTTTAAATTTTTAAAATTGGCGGAAAGCTCTTCATTTAGGACTTCTCCAAAAAGCAGGTTTCTTCTCACTTTATGTGGTACCTGAATGCCTTGAAGAAATTTATTTACTTTGGTATTGGGTGAATGTTTACTTAATTTTGTTTGTTTTGCTCTGTAATATTTTTTTTATAACGTTCTAACTGTGTTCGCAACCTTTGATTGTCAGCGGCAATAATTTTTATGTCCCTGTAACATTTAGCTCTTTTTCCATACATTATTTTTCTTCCTACTTTTTGACGGCTCGGTCCTGGTCCTGGTGTTTTGGATGATAAACTAATGTTATCTGGTAACCGGGAAGAAGTTGGTGTTAAGTTAACTTCATTGTTCAAATTCCCATCAAGCACATTACCGGGATCATTATTTTCAGCATCAGAATCCGGTGGGGTGTTAGCTTGCAAGTTTTGTAAAAACTCTTTTCTGTTTCTATATCGTTTCGTATTATTACGCCAATTTTGTCGTCTACGTCTTTGTTCCCTAGGTGTCAATTCCTTTATTAATTTAAAAGTGCCTTTCTCTTTTCTTACTTCATACCGATTGTGTTGCTTAAGTCTTTCCATTACTGTTCTTTCTGGGTCATTTTTATCATTTGTCTTCGTTTCTTTGATCGTTCTCTGTGCCTTTTCTTTTTCTTCTTCTTCAGATATTTTCTTACGACCCATATCCTAATAATAAAGAAAAATGTCATTTTCGTGCGTTTTTGTCATTTGCGAGCGCATAATATCGCACGCAAATGACACTGTATAAAACGCACGCAAATGATTATTTGGAAATAAATATTAACTACTCCTTTAGTTTTATTTTTTAGGATTTCATATTATGTCTACCTCAGTAAGTACAAAAAGTCAATAACTTACCTGAATTTAAATTAAAATAAATCACAAATGTGAATACTACAGGTAGCTCGCTAATGACCGTCAATAAATGTACGCACTAAAAAAAATGAATAACCGTCTCCTTTGCCGATTTCCAAACTACTAACCATCGTTTGCGATTGTCAAATCATAAACAAACAGGTATTTATGTGTTCTTCGACAGTGTTGCCAATAATGAATATCACTAACGTCGGAGTTATTTTCCGGTTTTAAAAACGCACGCAAATGACATGTATAGTAAGGGACATAATTTAAAAGCATATAATAATTAGAAAAAACGATGTAAATATGTTTATAATGCATTTATTTAGTAGTACTGTACAAATTCTTCAAGACAGTATTTAAAAATGTTTTTAAAAATATTCTTTTTTATAAATGTAGTTTTTTATATTCACGAAACTAACCAACGGGACACGCACGCAAAAAGTATAACATAAGATTGGATTAAATTCTTATTTAAGTCATGATAGAACTTACTTATGTTTACATTCTGACAAAATCACAAACAATAAATTCCACAGGTTTAGGAGTAAAACGTCAAGGACATAAAATTGTGAATTTCGGGAGAATCACCCATATGATTTACTAGTGTTATATCGGCGTGTGAAAGTTATATTAGAGAACGTATGCTTTATTTATTATATATATCAAGTCAACTGATAGGAAGTATAATTATGATTATAATATTCTTATTGGTATATCAGTTTTACGCAAATGCGATGAAAAGTTCATAAATACAGTTTAAAAAGGTATGTATTGATTTTTTATTAGTTTAGAAAAATATGACATTTCTATTGAAATTACTTTTTCAACTGATAATTATTTGGTTATATATTTTTCACTTTTAATATCTACATTAGATGTTATTAAAAATTCCCTGTCGATTGATACCCCATTTACTGGATTTATGGGAAAGAAAGTTTTTGTAGGTAGGAAATTTTTTAGTCCCGAAATTTCTGAACTATCGCAAGTTTCCCGCACATTCACTGCACTTCGCGTTAACTTAAAACTAATATTTACAATTTTTCGTTATTTACAATTTTATCGAGTGTTTTATAACAATTTCATCTACTCGATATCATGTGATATCATAAAACTCATATTTTGGATTCATGTGCCTTACCCATAGAATATTATCTTCTTAAAATGATTCAAAAGATTAGTTTTCTATTTTGTATTACCAAGATTTTCCAAAACTTACACATTATTGTGTACTAAAATGAGACCTAACCTCAGACATGATATGTGATTTTGAATTGGTAAATTTTATTATTATTTTTGATTATCTGATGGTTATTGTGCCTTAAACTTTATGTTAAGATTATATATAATGCTTTTTAATCATCAATTATTGGTTTTAGGAAAAAATTCAGACCAAGAATGAATGAATAAAATGATATGCTAACATCAATATCCTTCTCTAATACATAATAAGTAAATGAATTGAGAAATATTCTCAAAACTGGATTTTGTTGCGTTTTTCACTCAACTGGATGCATGTTACAACTCACTCAAGGTCAGTATGCCACTGTTTATAAATATGGACATTTTATATACAGGGTAGATGATAAATTTTCTTAGTACGAAATTTGTAGTTTTGCGTTATGTTGAGTAATCGTTTTCTTATTGTTTCTTAAAAAACATTATAACATTCTCCATCAGTAATCGTATAATGGACTAAGGACTAACTAAAAGGAACACTGTTAATCACAACAGACAAATTATGAAGGTATTTATCTAAAGAATTTATCTTTAAACTATATCACATTTAAAATTTAACTGATATATGTCGAAGGCTTATTATAAAATCAGTCGTATTATAATAATACGCCTAGGCTTTTTCTATACGACTTAGCGTATCGTAATACTACCGAAATGATTAAAAATCTCACGATTTGACTGATAATTTCAGGCGTATTCTAATACGCCTGCCGCTTGTTAGTCTTATTGTTAAAATGAACATGAATGCGATTGTTTTAGAATATGACTAGATGAAATCAGTCGTGTTATAATACGACGATGGTATGCCAGGCGAATACTTAACCATTGACTTTGCACACTTAAACTGTTAAAAATACAAATAATAGATTTGGATTATTTATTAAAACATTGATTTTGAACATTGAACAATTTTGAACACACTCCAAACTAGTAAATTTAAAAAATAATAAATCCCTGCCCTTCGAATTTGAAAAAAAACCTTAGGGCTTCTCTAAAGGAAATATCTTTTCCTCGCGGAATATTAATTAGTTCATTGGTTTGGCAGTCGGTAATTTCGTCCCTCGAAAACTATCGATTTAATATACAATGTGAGGTAGCAATTCGGTAAACTCAATTAGCAACGTCCACTACAGTTCCTAATATATTTTTGGGATCAAGTGGTCATCTATCTTCTTTAAGAACTTCAATTGAAATATTTTGGCCATTATCAAGAGGTTTTAATTTTTTATTGCTGGTTTCCAGCATTTTTTCTGCAGCTCGTTTTTGGTTCAAGGCACAACTTTTCCTTTGGTTCTTCACTATTTCTTCATGTTTACATAAATTACATTTCCTGTTTGGTTCACTTGTGGAATTTGATCACATTTGTTAGCTCAAAGAACAATGGACTGTATATTTATTCAATTATGCAATCAGCGAATCGACAACATGTAAAATAAGCTCCAATCAAATTGTACTTACCAAAGAACCACACACTATGAGTTTTCACGATCGATCGTTTGGATTACAGTTGAATATAGTGAAAGTCCTGGCCTTTGTGACACTAATTAAAGTTTATTTCAACGTCTATATCTGCGAATAATATCACAAGAGAATAAAAGAAGTTGACACACGTCGCGGTTTAACAAATTTTGAGGTTTTACAAAAGTAGTTGATTTTTAGTGAAATTGAAACGAATTGTTCCTCGGCGATAGCGGTAACGATGATGACCAGAATTAAAAACTAGTACTTTATCAAAAATGTACAAGAACTCAGTTTAAAATTTAATGAAAATAGTCCATGAGCGGCGCGCCGAATTTTTATGAAAACTAAGGGGGTGGCGCGAACATACCGCCCACCAAAATTGGAATGGTTGTCCAATTTTAGCACTAGGGAGATAAGCGAAACTTTAGAAAATGGAGGAACTAATAAAGAAAGTTACCATGCGTGGTAACAAAACAAGATACAAAACAAAATAGAACAGACAAAAAAAATAAAGAGAAAATCATTCCGGAAGTGGAATGAGCTTGTTAACTGGACGTGTAAGAACGCCAGTGGGAGTCTGAAGGATGACAACGCCTGAAACACCGCCTTGGCCGTACTTCAGTTCAGTAACGCGAGCCAAGGGCCAAGATAAGGGAGAAGAGTTCATTCCCTTCAATATTACAACGTCGCCCGTTTTGAGCGGATGAGCCGATGTAGTCCACTTAGTACGTTGAGTCTTGGTATTGAGGTATTCCCGAGACCAACGACGCCAAAATGATTGTGAAATCTGTGAAATAGTCTTCCAACGGGAGGTTAAAGAAATGTCTTCGGAGAGCGGGATTTCAGGTCTTGATAAGAGAGGGACACCAATAAGAAAATGACCTGGATGGATGCTTCATTGGGGTCTGAGGACAATGAGCATAGAGGTCGACTATTGAGAATAGCTTCGATTCGTGCAAAAAGTGTGGCATACTCCTCCGCAGTGAAGGTAATTTCAGCACACAAGCGATATAACAAATTCTTGACAGATTTGACGGCTGCTTCCCACAGCCCGCCAAAGTTAGGGGCAGATGGAGGATTAAAAAACCACTTAATTTCGCGCTGCGACAAAGTACTCAAGATCTCGTCATGATGAGTTTGGAGGAAATGATAAACTTCCTGAATGTGCCTGTTGGCACCAATAAAGTTCCGACCTTGATCGGATAAGAAGGAATGAGGAAGACCTCTACGAGCGATAAACCTATCGAGCGCTGCTAAAAAGACGTTAGTAGAAAGTTCGGAAGCAAACTCCAAATGTACAGCCTTAGTCGCGGTACAAACAAAAACGCATAGGTAGCCTTTGGTAACGGTGGCTTTACGGAGACGAGAAGCACGAACTTGAAAGGGTCTACCTGGCTGAACTCGACAAGGGGGTAAATCGGCCATAATTGGCTGAATAGTGGAAGCTCGAAAGCGATGACAAGTGAGGCATTGGTGAATCACTTTACGTATAAGCTGACGTAATGAAAGAATCCAATACTGAACACGGATTAAAGCTTGACACGTGGTGGGTCCAGCGTGCAAGGCGGTTAAATGATAGTGCTTGCATATGAGCATAGAGAGGTGAGCTGATCGGGGCAATAATATTGGATGTTGTGCATTGTAATTTAGTTGAGAGTTTTTGAGTCTACCGCCCACCCTGAGGACCCCATGGTCATCAAGAAAGGGGATCAATTTGCAAAGAGAATTAACTGTTTTAGTGACTCGTATTTCCTGCAGAACACCAGCAAAATGTTGTGACTGCGTACGCACGATGATTGTACGTAATGCATCTTGTAATTCAATAACGCTCAAAGGACCTGCGGAGGGAGGTTTAGAATAATTATGGGATTTACAATTGAAAACGAAACGTCGCATCCAAGCAACAACTCGCTGCATACGTGTGAAGGAAGAGAATCGTAGAGAGAATTCTTCAAATGAGGGATCGGTTTGAACAGTGATGAGTGCTAGGGGACTCGGTTTGAACTCTAATAAATATTCGGAGTTCAAATTGGTACTGCGAAAGGGAATAGGCCATTGCTGGTGGTAATCGGTCAATAGCGGTGGACCTCGAGTCCATAAGTGAAATATCTTGTCTTGAAGAAAATTAGAAGCAGATAACCCACGTGAAGCCATGTCAGCGGGATTGAGAGCAGAAGGACAGTGGGACCACGTTAAATTAGGAGGTGAATGACCGACAATATGAGCAATTCGATGTGAAACAAAAGTTTTGAGAGTATGAGGGGGAGTGTGTAACCATGTAAGTACTATTTCAGAATCCGAAAAAAGTCTGATATCAGATAACGGTTTCGGATACCGAATATGCAAAACCGAATTGATTAGATCAATTAAAAGTACTGCGGCGCAAAGTTCAAGTCTAGGGATAGAGAGTGTTTTTAGTGGGGCAACACGAGTTTTGGCCTTCCACAAAAAGGAATGGCGTGAGTTAGCGGATTCGAAACATATGTACACTACTGCAGCATAAGCAAGAGACGAGGCATCCGCGAAACCTATCAGGTGTTTTTGATCGAAATACATGTTAGGAATGACGCAACGAGGAATATTAAGCGTGGCGATGCGATCAAGATTATTGATAAGATGGTTCCAATGTATTGCAATTTCAGAGGTAACTGGTTGATCCCAATCAAGTTTAGCGAGCCATATCTTCTGGATAATAATTTTAAAGGAAATGACGAGAGGAGACAAAAATCCATTTGGGTCAAATATTTTAGCTAAGAAGGAAAGCATGTTACGCTTTGTACAAGCCGCTTGAAAAGGTTGAACTCTGAATACAAAGCAGTCTCGAGATGGTTCCCAATTCAAACCTAAAACTTTTAACGAATTGTCCTCATCATTAAACTGTAGAAGAGCTTCTAAATGGCTAGGAGGCAAGTCTCTAAGAAGCTGAGGGTGACTAGACGACCATTTGCGTAGTTCAAACCCTCCAGACGAAAGTAATTGTATTAATTGCATTTGCAAATCCAATGCGGATGGAATGTCGTCCGCACCGGAAATGATATCGTCAACATAAGTCTGGTTTAATAAGGCTTGTGAAGCTAAAGGAAAACGATGTCCTTCATCTTGAACGAGTTGCTGGAGAACGCGCATGGCAAGAAAAGCGGAGGGAGCTAAGCTATAAGTTACGGTGTTTAGCTCAGCTTCTTGTTCAGGAAGATTGGCTTTGGGTTTCCAGAGGATATGCTGCATGTGACGATCTTGTTCATGTACCAGAATTTGTCGATACATTTGTCGAATGTCGCAGCAAAGAGCAATTCGAGAAAGTCGAAAATTGAGTAATATGTCTGAGACAGCTGACTGTAACTTGGGTCCTTTGATTAAGCAATCATTGAGGGACAGACTAGAAGAGTCGGGACTAGATGCATTGAAAACTACTCGGATTTTGTTGCCATGATTTGTAAGTTTAGTTACTACATGATGGGGAATAATATACTGAGTGGGTTGCAGAGACTTGGACATGTGCCCTAATTCTAAATACTCTTGTAGAAATAGTTCGTATTCCAATTTGAGTGAAGGAATCTTATCAAGACGTTTGATAAGTTGAACAAGTGAATAACGAGCAACCTTCTGATTATTAGTTAAAGGGGCCGCGTTTGGTTTGATCGGCAGAGAGACTGAATATCGGCCGTCTTCATTTCGTTTATGAGTGGCGATGAAATGTTGCTCTGCTAAAATGTCAAGAGGATCTTGAAGTGTGAGATTAGAAACATTTTCAATTTCCCAAAATTTGCTGAGGTCGTGAGAAATCTGACAAGTAGATATCAAAGAAGTGATTCGTTGATTTCGATCACGTGTTTGGATAGGACCAATAATTGTCCAACCAAATATGGTGCTGATTGCGACCGGGCCAAGAGAGATGGGGACAAAAGGTTGAGGTAGTAATAACTGGGGGTAGACGTCAGCACACAAAAGTAAGTCTATTTTGTCTGAGCGATGAAATTCAGGATCAGCCAAAGTTAAATATCGAAAAGCACGAGCAACTTCGGTGCTAATGTTAGAAGGAGGCAAATGGTCAGTAATATGAGAAACCACTGATGGGTTTATGTCAATATGATTTGGAGAAAGCCTGGAGAAAAGTTGGCATGGGATAGTACCAGGAGAGGTAGAGAAGTGTCCGCCAATGCCTGATACGGAAACTGGTTAGATAAAGGAGAGTTGTGATCCAGGGTCAATAACTCCCCGTACGGGAATATAACCTTTGCGCTCATCTAAGATGCGTGCACGAAAGGTACCTAAAAGTGATGCTACAGGCGTTGAGGTCGCACAACTAAACGAGAGCGTGGAAGCAGTTGCGGGTTGTTCGACAGAGGAAGTAGATGCAATATTGGATTCATGATTGACATGATCCGAGGTGCGATTGGACACGGAACTGTTACCTGAATTGTCTAATTGAAAAGGATGCAATAGAGTATGATGATTGCGAGAATTGCATTTACGGCAGCCAGATGTAGATTTACATTGTGATTTCAGGTGGGAACCTAAACAGTTGAAACAACGTTTGTGTTGCTTGATGAAATCGATCTTTTCATCTCGAGAAAGAAGAAAAAAGGCGGAACAGGAGGACAATGAGTGTGTCTTGTGACAAAATATACAAGACAGGATTTTTGAATCGGAATGAACAGAACGATGTGAATTTGAATCTGAAGAATTTGAATTACGACTGGCAATGAATGAATTTGATCTAGAAGCGACCGTGGTACGAGTATTGGGGTTAGAACTTGCGGGGTAGAGATTATTTCCAATGTTTTGATCTGATGTATTACGAATTCCAACAAATCATCAAATCGCGGAACTCCTTCTGAAGATTGTCGATCTTCGCAGGCTTTAGCGGTACGTGCATCAAGATTATTTAATGATAAAGTTAACAAAATGAAGTTGGCTAAATCGTTGATGGATAATGCTTTAATAGCCTGTACAGAATTTTTATGCGTCTCATGAAAATGTTTCAAATTGCTGAGTGAATTAGAAGAAATTGGTTTGAATTTCAGAATTTTATTTAAATAGGCTTGAGCTATTCTGCGGGGAGATTGATATCTATTGACCAGGGCCGTATAAGCTAGTTCGTAATTTTCACCTGTTAGCTGTAGGCTAGAAACAACTGAGAGAGCACTTCCGCTCAGGTTTGAGCGTAAGAAATGAAACTTTTCGATAGGGGAGAGAGACGTGCTATTATGTATAAGGGATTGAAAGAGTGCGAAGAATTCAGGCCATTTCTCAATATCACCAGAAAAAGTCGGTAAATGAATTTTAGGTAATGCAACATTACTTTGAGAGCTCGGACTGACACTGATGACAGGAGTAGTAGTCGGAGTCGGTTTTTCATTAGTAAGTTGTACAAACTTAGCTCGTATTTTGAAAAGAATTGGAAGGTGCTTCTGTATCAATGTTATCCGCTGGAGGTAGGAGACAGTTGAGATCACTAATTTTATCATTGATTAGTTTAAAATCATCTTGCAATCGCGCGGTATCATCATGATATACCTGCGCAACAGCAATTTGTTCATAAGTGCAATCTTTAACTGCATCCCAGCTGCTAGTAGCATCGGAGAAAATCGTTTGTCGCCTTGCTACGTATTGCATCATTAATTTACGATTCTTTTCGTCAGCAGCCATTTTGATAAACGTAAATTAACAATGAATAAGAAACAGTTGATAAATAATAATAAATGAAAGATATAAACATGCAAGAATAAATTTAATAGTCGGAGAATGTATCGTCCTGCCCTGGTAAACGTAAAAATGTTTTGAACGCGGATAATCACTAATTAATTAACTCGTGATCTAGAAGATAAATTTTATTGAATCAAAAACCAGTGTATAGTCGACAACAAGTTCAATAAATAAGCAAGAATTTTGACAAACATGAAAAACCAGTTAATTACTTCTAGTTTTTATTTAACACGAGTCCGATAAAACGTAGGAAATTTGTTCCAATTTTAAATAAAATAAATTTTTAATGGATTCAAAAATTGCGGTGAATGAAAGATATATGAAAATATTATTCGCAGATATATGTCAACTCGCTAACCGCAAAACAGAACAATAGATCCGCTCGTACTGGACCAAAATGTTAGCTCAAAGAACAATGTTCTGTATATTTATTCAATTATGCAATTAGCGAATCGACAACATGTAAAATAAGCTTCAATCAAATTGTACTTACCAAAGAACCACACACTATGAGTTTTCACGATCGATCGTTTGGATTACAGTTGAATATAGTGAAAGTCCTGGCCTTTGTGACACTAATTAAAGTTTATTTCAACGTCTATATCTGCGAATAATATCACAAGAGAATAAAAGAAGTTGACACACGTCGCGGTTTAACAAATTTTGAGGTTTTACAAAAGGAGTTGATTTTTAGTGAAATTGAAACGAATTGTTGCTCGGCGATAGCGGTAACGATGATGACCAAAATTAAAAACTAGTACTTTATCAAAAATGTACAAGAACTCAGTTTAAAATTTAATGAAAATAGTCCATGAGCGGCGCGCCGAATTTTTATGAAAACTAAGGGGGTGGCGCGAACAACATTCTATACATTTTTGATTTGATTTTATCGTTTTAATAATTTCAGATGGTAAATCAGTGAAAACAAGCCGACTCTGAAATCTACCCCAAATAAATTTTTGTATGGGGAACGTTTAATAATTCTGTGATACGAAGAATTTTTTTGCCACTGTCCGAAATAGCAACCGAGTGACCAATTTGTAAGAGTTATTATCTTTTAACCAAGCTCTAAGCATGTTTTCTACATCTTGGTTTGATCTTTCTACACTTCCCTGAGTTTGAGGGTGTCGCGGGTGTCCATTGATAATCTTGCAAGATGGCCATTTAGCAACCATTTCATGAATAATATGATTAACAAACTCTCTGCCATTATCACTTTGCAAGACGATTGGTGCTCCAAATTCTAAGAAATTTTTTAGAAGTTCCTCACATACGTCCTTTGCATTTTTAGATTTCAAAGGCCTCAAATAAATAAATTTTGTAAGATGGTCTTGGTAGTTCATCAACCACTTGTATTCTCCGTCAGGAGTTGACTGCAAATCTATAAGGTCGACTTGTCCTCGATGATTAAAATCTTTGAATGGATTATTGATTTGAAATGTTTACCAATTAACAATAAATTTTAACCAGTAATTCTTCCAACTGTCCTAACTTTCAAAAATATTTATTACACATGGTATAATGGGCAGTCTTGGATGGAAGTTTCAATAGTATTGGATTTGTACGTTTCCACTTTTTTCAATATTTGTTCCAGGTGGCAGAAGAGGCTCGAAGAAGCCTAAACTGAACTGCTCCTCTTCTTTTTACATCATACGTTCAATTTAAATAATTATTTTCCATTCGTTAATCTATTTTTAAAAAACACTGGAACTTTTTGTATTTTCACATTTGAAGTATAGAAAATAATTAGATCTAGTGCAATTTTTGGGATAAAAAGGAAATAAAAAATAGTTTCTATAGAGGTTATCATAGACAATAAAGGCATCTCAGTTACTTGAAAAAAATTTTATATTAAAGTGTCATAATATCTTAATATAATTTTGATTTGATTCCTAGAAAAATAAAGTGTAGTCACCTATGCGGAAATGTCTTTCTCCATTCGGAAAAAACAAAGTAAAGTATATTATATTAGCAGACATAAATTCTCCCAGTACCTATTTGCAAGTTTTTAAAAATTTTCGCTTGCTTCAAATAATCAATAAATCCCCCCCTTTCTCAATATTAAACTGTTAATTTCGTGTTTACATACTTGATATTTTGAATTTTTTCATCACGTATAACTAACATAAATGTATTACTATAATTAATAAATATACCAACTATATTGATTTGATAAAAAAGATAGTTTCTTGTCGACCCGCGTTTCCCCTACCAGACTCATCTCACTGCCGATAACGAAGTAGACACGTGCGTTCATACCATATTTCAGTATTAAGTTTCTGTAATTTTTGAGGAAACAATAAAACTTTTTGGGCTTATTACTTAACTGATTTTAAAAATATAAACAGTTTTAAATTCTGAAAAATTAATCTCTATGCTTTGATGGGATTGAATTTTTTAATTTTAATTTTCTTTTAAATTCATATTTTTAAGTTTGTGGTTTTAACTATAACTAATTCGAATTTTAAAAATCGAACGCCATCGAGGCATAGATATTATTTCTTTGAATTCAAAAATGTTTCAGTTTCTGGAATCGGTTGAAAATTAAGCCCACAAAATTTACAGAAAATTTTAGTAGATCCAGATATTATTCGAGAATCCCCTTAATTTACGTTCTCTACGTATTTTATTAACATTTTCTTTGTATTGTTCTGTTTGATGTTTGCTGAAATTATTTATCAAAATGTTACAAAACGTGTTAATAAAATGTACGGTTAATGAAAATAGCGAATTGCCATATTTACAGATTACATCTTTATTTAAATCGAAGTCGTACTGTTTTATTTTTTTAACGAAAGTTCTCCTAACAATGTTTTATGATTATTCATATTTATGAAGATTGGCTCATACTTCTCCGATGAAACTATTCTTTTAAAAAGCGTGTACGTATAAATAATTAATTATTTTATTCAAATCTTTTGCATACTGAAGACCACCGCTATCTATGAATTGTATATAGTCAGTTATAGTAACAGATGAACTTTCAACATGGATGTTTTGTACGTAGATATTGTACCATATCAATTTTTACACTTTTATATATATGTAATGTACCCGGCAATATAAACTTAAATTTTAAGATCGTTTTGTGAGATAATTGAACTGTCATGAGTGTAAATTTCGTTTCCAAATGCATCAATTACATTTGCAATGTTTACCTGTGAACTTATAGATAGTACTTCCGCTGTATTTAAAAAATCTCTTGAAACAAATTGCCCACAAGGTGTAGTTTTCAGCTATATTATAGATAAAAGCTACAACTTTCTCCCAGATCCTAAAATCTGACTTACATTAATGTGATAAGATGCTCCACTCATTTGTCTATATTGCCCAAACCAAGCCTCGAGGCCATAAGTCTAAAATTTTTCGTACATTACGTAGTCAACTTTAAATTCTTCTAAAATGTACTTTGCTAATAATATAAAAGTTTCAGTTGTGTGACTTAGAGCAAAATATCATGAGTAAGTTTTCCATTTCTATCTCTGTCAAGGTTATTCCAAGTGCCCAAATATTTTAAGAAAAATTGTAAATAGTTAATGTTTGAGGAATCTAGCGCGGATATAGGTTCTTGAAATATATTTCGGAGACTGTAACCTTTAAATTTTGATTTAACGTCAACTATTTGCCACCATGTTGAAATTAGTTCCAGGAATTCTATAGTCCCATCAGCACCAATGCGATTAGTGGTTTGAAGTACGGCTATATTTTTTCATTAAACAATTTAAGACAAATATCAACGTTCTGTCTTTCCATGCCAACAGAATTTAGTACTTTTCGACTTGAAGTTGGAGCCAATTTTATAACATTTCCTTCTTCCTCATGATACAGATTTCTCAAGTCACCAACTTTTGCAAAGTCAACTGTCCTGTAGAGTTAGGATAAAATGGAGGCAGTTTAAATGTTTGATTGGAATGCTTTTGGTTGATCCAGTTGTTTGTTATCGATTTTATTATATGGACAGTATCAAAAATCAAAAATATTTTTTACTGATCATCATATGGATTTACTATGTAATATCTGATAAAAAGTCCACCGCACAATAATTGAAACATTTTCATGTCGACCCGTTAACCCAGCTACAATAATATAACCAACTTCAGTGCGAGTTTTAAATACATCCAAAAGTAATTTATGTAGTTGGTCTCCCAGGAGATTGTGTATGGGATATAAACCAATTGCGTCTTTATTTTTCAAAAGTATTGATGACAACATAAAAGCTTGTATAGTTGTTGCAAGTGTTGGATTATTGTATGTCTTTTTTGTATTTTCATTATCTTCACTGAAACCCGTTAATTTTCCACCTTTATACGATGCACAAGGTGAAACATAAATTTCGTCCAACATCACGTTTACAAATTTTTCATTTTCTGGTAAATGTTTCAAGTTTTGACAAAGGTAAAATTTATGAGAATATTCAACACCTGCACTGTCGGTACCCAACGTCGTCGACTTGTTTGACCTTACTTGGCTAAATTAATTGTTTGTGTATTTTCCGCGTACAATTATAAACGTGTTATTATTAATATATAATTAATCGTATTTTCAAAGATTCATGGTTTAATTCTTATTAGTAGCTCTTCCTATAATTATTAGTGACATATTTTTGTAACTGTTTTTCTTTCCTATCTGATTTGACATCTACTGTGTTGTTAACCTTCTTCATTACATCTTCTAATTTATTTTTTAGTTGTTCCTCAACTTCTTCGTTGCCTTCTTATATACCATGTATTATCAAATTCTTCTTTCTAAAATTTTTCTCAGTCTATCATGTTGCCTTGCAAAAATTTTGTTTTTTCCTTTAGTTCCAAATTTTCCATCCTTAATTCGTAGTTTTCCTTCTTTAGCTGTGCTATTTGTCTGCTCATTTCTTCAATTTTATTTTCTATCTTGCATATTTTTTCGTTATTGTTGTAATTGTTATTTCTGTTGAATTTCTTGTCATTATTCTGGTTATCTGCATATCTGTTATACCCGTTTTCTTGGTTGTATTGTCTGAACGTCCTTCCTTGAGGGTTGCCGTTGTACATTCTGCTATTGTTCCCTGTTCTCTGATTGCTCCTATAGTTAAAGTCTGGTTCCCTAAAGAAATTTCTATTGTTTTTAAAGTGTAATACTTGTTGCTGGCTTACTATGCCTTCAGCTGGCACCCATTTCGACAGCACTTCTTGAGTATTTTCGAAACTTCTCACTGCTATGATTGTTTTCGTCGCATCCGTTATGACGTTCATCGTTACTGCCTTAATCGTCACCTCTCAGTATATTTTTCCGCTAAGTTCTCTGGCATACCTTCCGACACATATGCTGCCGATAATTTATCCGCCAATTTTTCTACTTCCGTTGCGTAGTTTATTATATTCTTCCCATTCTGCCTTACTTTGTTCAGCTTTGCCAAAATAAGACTTGGATTATCTCCTCTTATTCCAGACTTAAGCTTGTTCCCGATTTCTGCGATTGAGTTTTCTGTGGTTATCAGACCTCTTGATTTCCCGGTCAATCTTGTCGTTTTAACTTTTCCCCTTTTTTCCATTCTTCGTAGATATTTATTTGCATTGTTTTGCACATTTTTATTTACTCTTTCCAATACTTTTTCAAATTCTTCCGTTGTATTTATTTCCCATTTACTTTGAGTTCTCAGTTGTTTCATCAAATAAATTGGACTTTCCATTGTAACTGTGTTTGGTAAATTGTTTAAATAATTTTGAATTTATTCTATGTGATCTTCCCAATTGTTATGATTTTGATTCCACAAAGTTATTCTCAGAAACTTTATCACTTCTCTTATGTACCTTTCAGATGGATGCCGAATACTAATTGTCTTTAAATTTATTTGATTTTTACCACAGAATTTTCTAAATCTTTCATTTGTGAAATAGGTAGCATTATATATTATACAATTTTCAGGTCCTATAATTTCTTGCATATATTCTGATAGTTTTTCCATAATGACTTTACTTTTTGTTGTTTTTGTAGGGTACAGTTTAACGAATTTGGAAAATAGATCAACCACTATTAAAATATGGCAATTTCCTTGTTTACTGGGTATTAAATTGCTTAGGAAATCTATAGCTATTATTTCCCCACATCTCGTTGTCAATATAGATTTTGCTATGTTCTCATTTCTTCTATGTTTGCTTTTTCCCAATTGACAAATATGGCATGTACTGGTGATCAATTTTGCGATACTTTGGTCCCCTTTACTAATGTTATTTTCTCTAAATAGTAACCATAATTTCCTAGATCTTATATGTCCATTTCTTATATGTAAATTCTCCAAAATTTTCTTAGCTAAATTTTCTGTTATTATAAATAAATCTGTTTCCCCATTTTTCTTTATCCATGTATCTTCTTTCAAATGTCCTCTTCGTTTCTGTTTTTCAGTTAATCCCATTTGATCTTCGATAATGCTGTTTAAATAAAATATCCCATCTGAATCTTTCATGATATTTACCCCAATTTTCACAATTCTTTTATTTTTATTATCCCCCTTACTTTCTATGCTTAAAGCGTCTGCCACTACATTTGTTTTTCCTGGAATGAATTTAATTTCGAAGTCATATTCCTGTAATATTAAACCCCATATATGAACTCTACTGTTGCCAAATCTGTTTTTTAAAATTGTTGTTAGTGAAGAATGATCGGTTTCTATTTTGCTCCTAATAAATAAAATCTAAATTTTGTCACACAGAAAATTACACTTGCCAATTCTAGTTCTGATACCCCATAATTCCTCTCATAATTTTTCGTTACCCTTGATACAAAACATATGGGTACTTCCATGCTATCCTGTATCTGTAATAGTACTCCTGCAAACCTCTCTTTGGATGCGTCCGTCCGTAATATGAATGGTAGATCATAATTAGGATGATAAACCTTTAATTGTTTTTTAAATGCTTCCTTTAAATAATTAAAAGCCATTTCTGTCTCATCAGTTCACTTCCATTTGTTATCCTTCTTTAAAAGCCTTATTAAGGGTATTTGTTTCATGCTCAAATCAGGTATCAGACGTTTAAAATAGTTCATCATCCCTAAAAATCCTCTCAGATATTTTAGGTTTGATGGTCTCTTATACTCAATTATAGCTTGTATCCTCTCTTCATCCATGGACATCCCATTTTGGTCTATTTTATAACCTAGGAAGCATATCTGTTCCTGATAAAATTTGCGTTTATTTTGATTTATTTTTAAACCTGCTCTATCTAATTCTTTTAAAATAATTTCAATATGTTTTAGATGTTCTTCTTCATCATTCGAGAAGATCAATTTATCGTCGATATAATGAAGTGCAAAGTCTTCAAATTTATTCAATATTTGGTGTAATGCTCTAACCAAGGCAGAACAAGCACTTTGTATACCATATGGAGCTACACAAAATCTGTACAACACACCATCAATAGAGAAACCTGTGTAATCTCTACTATCTTCATCCAAAGGAATCAGCCAAAAACTGTGCTTTACGTCAACTTTAGAAAATATTTTTGTATTCGTAATGCGCCCAAAAATTGCTTACACATTCATCGGAGCCTCGTATTGTGGTACAGTGTATTGATTGATGTTTCTTGCATCTAGGCATAATCTTAATTCACCATTGGCCTTCTTTACGACCACAATAGGGTTTACATATCTTGTGTTACATCTTTCTATAATACCGTCCTTTAACATATTTTGTATCTCTGAATCAACTTTTTTCCTATATTTATAAGGTATGGGATATGTTCTTATTCTGAAATTTTCTATTCCCCTAACTTCTATCTTATGTATTTAATTATTTGCCATTCTCATCTCTTTTTTAATCAATCCTTCATACTTCATTATCAAATTCTTCACTTTCTCTTCATATTCCTTATTTCCACACACTAATTCCAATCCTTCCATAATTCCACTCCTTTCTATATCCCATAACTTCTTATTATCCTCTTCAATTGCCAATTCTTCCATATTCTCTTCCTCAAATTCAATTATATTACCATTTAATTCTATCTCCATCTTTTCAAAATCAATTCTTGCCTTATATTTCGTTAATTCATCTATTCCTATAACTATGTCTGTTTCTAAATTATCCACTAACAATAATTGCATCTCAACTTCTTTCCCATCCTTTAATTCAATACTTTGTATTATAGATCTGCTAACTTCTCACAATTTCTTTCCATTTGCTCCTATTAATGTAGTTTTCGGTATTTTAATTAGCTTATTTTCATAATTTTTAATATTTTCTTCTATTAATTTTGTTTTTATTATGGACGCTTCCGAACCTGTATCTATTAATATTTTGACTTGTTTCCCATTTAATTTTTATTAATCCCATTATTTCTGTTAATTCCAAATATTCCCCAAATTTAATATATTCCCTTGGATGTTCATATGTACAGATGATATTTCTTACATTCGGTATGTGCTCGATCCAAAATTTTGGTCGGGCTCTTGTTCAGTGATTATCTCCGCTTCTACCGATATCACTCTCTCCTCTCTTCTTTGAATATTATTCACTCTTCTTTGTCCTCCATTTCCATTTCCTCTTTCTTCCTCCCTATAGTCTTTTCTTTGTTCTCTATTTTCTTCTCTTTGTCGGTTTTCATATTGTCCACTCCTATTATTTTGTTCTCGGTAGTTTTGTTCTCTATAATTGTTATTGTTATTATATCTTAAGTTTCTGTTATTGTTGTTTCGATTGTTGAAATTTCTGTTATAATTATTGTTATTTCCTGAATTATTGTTATAATTATTGTTTCTGTTGTAATATCCATTGTTATAATTTCTATTGTTGATGTTATTTGTTCTATTATAATTTTGATCATAATTATCTCTCCTGCTATTCTGATTATTTGTATTATTCTCATAATTATTGTTATTGTATTGATTATTTCTATTAAAATTGTTACTATTATTATTTTTACTCCTGTTATAGTTATTATTATCCACTCTATTTCTCTCTAATCTTTGTAAATAGCTACTTAGTTGTACAATGTTTTTAACATTCTGAATGGTAATCGTTTCAGTTATCTCGCATTTAAAATGTCTAGATATAAACATGATTATTTCCTCCTCTGGTATGGGTGGGTCTAGGAATTTAGCATTCATGAATACTTTCATAGCATAATCATTCATGCTATTTCCTCTTCCTGCCTCATATTTGCCTGAGTAAAGTTTCTCTCTTACTCTTGCTTGAGCACTATTTCCCCAGAAATATTTTATGAATTGTTCTTCAAAATCTTCAAAATTACTAAAATCTTTCTCCTTACTTGTGTACCCTACTAATGCATGATTATCCAAGTTTTCTCTTATCATTTCCTTTATGTCTTCTTTATTTTGTATTTATTTTATTCTTTAGAATTTTTATGAACAACTTTGGGTGTATTTTCCTGTTGTCTCCTTCAAATTTGTGTTCCCCTCTATTTCCAATATAATTGTTTATTATCTTCGTCTCCAACACTCCATTTCTTACTTGTTGGAAATTCCTATCTCCTCTTTGGTCATAAATAAAATAGCCTTTCTTCCATGTCTTCTAATTTTCTTGTCATTTCCAGTGTTTCTTTTGATTGTCCTTCCTTGAGAATTCTACTTCCAGTTTGTTCAATTTTTCCTTCCATAACTTCAATTTCCTTTTGTATTTCCCTAATCCTCTTTTCTGTTTTCACCTCCTCTAGCTTTTGCTTCGCTTTACATGCTTCTTCAACATTTTGTTGAAATTCAGTCAAAATTCTGTCCCATTTTCCCTCTAGGTTTCCCATTCTTTCTTGGGTGTCTTGAACTCCCATTTTTATTTCCTTAACTTCTCTTTGAGTTTCTCCTTTGAAATCCTTTTCCTTCTCCTCTATTTCCTTGATTCTGTTGATCTGTAAATTTTCTATTTCCGTGATCCTTCCAATCACCTCTCCTCTTATTTCTTGTTTGGTGGATTCTAATTTTATTTTCCATGTATGTGTTTGATTCTTCCAATTTCTTCTCAACCTGTCACAATTTCTCTTCCATTAATTTTATTATTTGGTCCTTAGTTTGTTTTAATTCTTCTCTATTTTGGTCCATCTTTGTATTTATTTCTTTTATCATTTCTTTCATTTCTTCCCTATTTTGGTCCATTTTTGTATTCAAATCTTATTTCATTTCTTCCCTATTTTGGTCTATTTTTGTATTCAAATCTTCCTTATTTTTATTCATATCTTCCCTAATATCATCATTCATATTTTCTATCATCATTTTTAACATACTCATTACGTCCGTTTCCTCTTTCTCTTTTGATTCTAGTTTGTCCTCTTGTCCTGTTTCTTCTGACAATGGTACATCTTCTTCTTCCTGTCCTTGTTGTGCAATATCTCCCTCTGAATGTTCTCTCCCCTGTTCCAAGTATTGCACCTGAAAATCTCCTCTACCATTACTCCTTTCGTCTCTTTCTTCGTCAGATCTACTTTCAACTCCTACCTGTTTTCCGTCTCTTAATGTCATTTTCCTTTCCATTTTATTTATTTAATTTTTTAATACAGTCAAAAATTATTATTTCAAACCTATTTTATTATTATTTACAAAAATTTTATATTTGCCCTACGTTGCGTGCGTCAAAATTATTGTGGATTGTTTTTCCTGTAGTACCTTTATTATTGTAATGTAGTTTAGTTATTATAAATTATTAGTTTGCCCGGTATATTAGAAAATTTTAAAATATGTCATAAAATAATTATACCTTACATGAAAACTCTATGATCTCAAGGTAGGGTTCATATGGTAAAACGAAACTATTTTAATTTTAATTATGAGCGCCAAAAAAATAAAAACCTTGTATAAATAAAGAAATTTTTTTAATCAAAAATACTTGCTTTAATTTCTTTATAAAATCCTAGAGACGGTCCTGTATGTTTGATTTCAAAACCCCTCTACGATTCAGAAACGTCTGGTCAATAATGCCTAATGTTGAATAATAGATGGAGCAATCATCGAGAAATGAAACTTTTCAACAATGCAATCTCAAGTCTTTCAAGTGAAAAATATTATTTAATATTTAGAAAAACAAATACATTATTCATTTACAAAAAACTCATGAAAACAAACTATCTACGATGATCATTCATTCAACAACACATACACTCAAATGAATTATTATTATATGTGATTACAAACTATGCAACATTATATACACATTTAAAAACGAATCATGTTACAAAATTCTCTATGAAATAAAATGGCGAAAATAGTGATAGTTAAAGTGTATGAAATATCAAAGTTCAAATATTTGCACAACACAAGTGAGTTTATTTACCCTTTTTTTATTTGAATGAAATAGTTTTAAATACCTGGTCACTTTTCCATTTTAATACACCTCATTGATTGTTTTTAGATTACCTCCTGGAAAACCACACAGCCTGTCGTGCTTGGGTAGAAACCAACATTGATGTTATATTTCATCCACATCAATACATTTTAAATGGAATTCCATAGTCCAGCTCTTTCTGAAATGTATCGTGGAGACACCATTCCCACGATACGATATTTTACTTGGTTATACAGATGAAATTTTACGGTTAGTATTCTATAATTTTTACCAATTATTTGTTAAATCTAGGTTTATCTGCTTGATTCATAAATTTGTTGAGTTATATTTAAGAATAATGCATTTCTTTTATAGTTACCACTCCAATGTGCTGCTTTTTGAATAGTTTTTGAATTATTTTTCTCAAAATTTAGCTTTTCCCATTCACTCTACCAAAAAGAATTCTACCTAGTCAATAGTGTACATTATCAACAACTTTTTTTATTCAATTTTTTCAGTTTTCAATACGCTTACCGATGATCAAAATATTTCAAATCTAATCAACCAATCAAAATTGGCTATAAAAATTCTTGTTGACAAATTCCACTTCAAGTTCTAAATTGCTCATCTATTCTTCCAGGACATTCCGTTTAATGTTTTTAAATGATCAAATTTGATATATTACTTCTTTTAAATTATATTCCAAAATATTTAGAAATGACAGCTCTTTTTATTTCAATTAGATCTATTCGGAATGATAATTCTTTTCACAAACGTCATACTTTTATAAGCTTATTGTTATTATTATTTTGACTTTCTACCTTGACATATACTAAATAATTATATAATGTTACCAGATAATTTCTTTCAAAATCTAATTATTACTTTTGAAAACAAATCATAATGTTTTGACTTTTACTGTGTGAGAAATAGATTGTTATAATTTATATAATGTAACGTTCAAAATTCTCTCTCTCAAAGGCTAGAAATCATATTATATATTTCTCACATATGTGTATTTACAAAGTGTATTGAAAATTTCCTTCATGATTCTTCAGTTTGATTCTTGTCTAATATATATATATATATATATATATATATATATATATATATATATATATATATATATTGTATATTATAACTAAGTTATTCCAGTTTTTTCTTAATAACTTTGTAAAATTATTGTAAAGAATTACTATATTATTAACTAATTCGCTATGAATATCTGGATTTTTAGGAGTTTCCTTTTTTAAAACCCTTTTTTCTTGTTTATTTATCTCTTCGACGATTGATTTTAACATATCTTCATTTTCTTCCCACGTAATGGACATTTAAAAGATCAGGCCAAGTTATATTACAATTTCTTCATAAAATTTGATTGTATAGGTACTTACAAATTTTATATGTTCAAGGTTCCCGTTGCCTTCTGGGCTCCTATGCTTCTTGAGATGTCTCTATTCAATGCTCTTCGGTGTGTCTTCCACAGGGACTATATAAATTTCAGGATGATTGCTACCGTTATCACATACAATAATACCATTATTTAAGTTGTGAAACTCTCGTGCTGCACTTTGAAATTGTTATTCCCCGTACCAGTTTCCTATACCTCTTGTTTCGTCGCTGTGCCACCCATATTTCTGCTCCTCCAATTTCCAAGATTCATATAAAAGACCATATACTTGTTTCGTTCGGCTGCGTATTACCATTTATTTACTCCAACTATTACCATTTGTTCGCAGGATCCATTTTACCATATTTGTCCATTAAATACTACCATTTGTTTTGCAGGATCGCCATGTGGTGATTAGAATTAAGCGTTCCACTTGCTGATCCCTTCGTCAACCATACCATTAATGATGGAGAACACTTATCCCCTATCGGTGGGAAATAAATAATACCATAGTTTGTATCAACAATCACTGGGATAATATATTTAGAAAACTAATAACATTGTAAGCCGTGACCACAGACAACAAGCCGTTGACCACAGACTACCTACACTTCATCGTACTAGTAACATGAAATATTATTATTAATAATTCTAATCATACGGAATTCCGTGATATATACATATTGAAATAAATACACATCGTTCGTCGACTTGTTTGACCTTACCTTGCTAAATCAATTGTTAGTGTATTTTCCGCGTACAATTATAAACGTGTTATTATTAATATTTAGATAATCGTATTTTCAAAGATTCGTGGTTTAATTCTTAGTAACTCTGCTTATAATTATTAGTGACAATATGGGTCAATAGCCGCTACACCAAATTAAGTGATGAAACATTGGTATCCAATGATGTCAATACTTTAAGAATAGCAAGGCTTATCATTTGTCTCGATGAATACCCAAACATGGCTCTTAACACGTTAAGAGCCATGCGACATAACGAGTGTGTCACACATACTTTTGTTTCTCGGGCCTCGAGACACGCATGCTGTGTCGCGACCCTCGCTATTCTATTTTGCCTTGTAACTCGACCGTGTGTCGCGCATCTGTACAATTCTTATAGGAATAGATTCCTTGTGGCCCTGGAAATCACACGTGGATGTTGGTCCATTAGTTTTTGTTTATTTTTTCGAGAAAAACTTTGTCAACAAAACAAATATCGCTGTCGCTGATATGATAATCTTTACTGAATAACAACGGAAAAAAGAATAAACATGAAACTCTAACCATAATATAAAATGAAAATAAAACTCTTACCATAATATAAACATAGTTATTTATTATACAAGGGAAAAAACTATTTGATTTTAGCTCGAGGTTATGTTGTCAACAAACCGAGAGCTAAAATCTAATATTTTTCCCGTGTATAATACAATATTTTTTTCTGTGACAGGAAAAACGACGACTCAATAGTGAAAGAACATATAACTATTACAATATATTATAGTCAGAATGTTATCGATATGAAATTTGAATTTTTAATCTAATAAGCTGTTGTAGTTATAGCGACAATTAGACCTGCGTTGCTAAGGAAAACTTCAAAGTAATCAAATATATGTCAATTTAATTCTGTGATTTGATTAAAAAATGGCGAACTCAGTGATTGTTTAGTAGTTATTTTGAAAAATATAAAGTTAAAAAATGTCTGATTCCGAGGTTTCTCTGATTCTTGATATAAAGGAAATGTAACTTATGTTCAATAAAATATTCTAAAATCGAATATCTTCCTTTATCTATATGTATATATATCCGGGAAAAAAGTACTCGCTTTTTTCCCGTGGGAAAAAAAGTAATTTCGTGAAAAGTTGTATTTTGTCACCTGTCAACAGAGATAAAATGTCAAATTTTTTTCCTGTCACAGAAAAAAATATATATGTAAACTTTATATAAACAAAAATAGGTTGATTTTTTTGTAGCATTATGATCTATAAAGAAACCTGAAATATAGTAACATTTGTTGCAAATCGAACATTTCCATTTTGAACGTGATGCCTTATGTAGTGTACTTTTACACACATATGTTGCTTTTATGTCGCGATAACACACAATACAACGTAATCACGAATCATTCTCGACTAAACAGTGCCACGCATTTTCGTTGTCCTCCTCTTGGTTTGGCAATGATTGCGTTTCTGTCAGCCTTAGCAGAGATAGACAAAGTTGTTCACGAAAGTCTGTGATAGATATGCTCTATTGTGTAACTTCTTTGTACGCTAGGTGAGCGTTTACGACTGCAGAGCCTAACAGAAATTCAATGGGAAGTTTTCGATATCATTTGGTACCTCTATGAAGGGAAGAAGGATAGGCTTTGATTTCGTTCGATATGTCAATATATGATTTTGCTTTATTGTAATCAATCACAACACTCGGTTTCTGAACTTAGCCACCTCTTTGTTGTATTTTCTGTTGTCTGTCTGTGTGATTCGTACTTAGCATCAGAACGACTCTCTCGTCATGCCATTTGAGGACCATTATTCCTGTATCACTTTCTTGCGATTACTGCGCAACGTACCAGTTAGATGGGTATTTTTTTTCAATAACTCTGTAGCCAGAGAGACACTTGTATTGTAATTGTCGGTATACAATTGTCGACCCTCGTTCAGAAGCCCTTCCATAAGAAAGAATACCTCATTCGCGGGCGCTGTCGGTGCCTCAATAAACTTTTAAATTGTATGTGTAGCCACCTGTACAACACAACTTGTTCACTTTTATACCAAACGTATGTCGCTTGTTCTTGATAAATTGTTTGAACCGAAGGTGACCACGAAATGGAATCATGGTCTCATCGATACAAATATCTTTACCAGAAGTATAAAATGCTTGGAACCTCTCTACTAATTTTGTCACTAATGGAGTTAGTTTTCGAAGTCTGTCGTATGCGAGTGCATTGTCTTCGTTATTACTAAAATGCCACGTAGAAAAAAGAAGCTCAAATCGGTTTCTGGACATAAGTTTGGAAATTTCATTGCCATAGAGGGGACTTTTCTTCCAATGAGACCTCATCGTCGGAAATCTGCATAAGCCCATCCATAAAAGAAAACCCAAAAATTTTTCCATTTCTAAATTATTGGTAGGTATCCACTTCTTCATACGGGATTTTGGCTTCGTATTTTCCGATACATGTTGTTCTGCATATTGATTAGTTTCGTGTACCATGAGGGATATAATATCGTCTGTCACAAAACGTTTGAAAATATCAATTGGTTCTTTATTGTAAATATCTGTGTATAATGTGTTGCTAATGCCAACATCTCTAGGCACAAAAGGAATATTTTTTAGGGACATACCATCAACGAGACGCCATTGTAAATTGAATAGGTCATCGGTATTGTCTGCAACTTGAATGTCATTTTCATAAGTTTCCACAGTGTATTCTGAAATAACATCTTGTATCACTTGGTCAATACTATCCAATTGACGTTTATCAAGTATTCCCTGTCTGCTATTTGAAGTGCCAGTGTTGTCAACAATATCGCCTTGCCGATTATCAATTATTCCCTGTTTGCTAGTTGAAGCGCCACTGTTGTCAACAATCTGTTTCTTTTCATCAATTTTTATACGTTTCTTTTTGAGGTATGACGAAATTTTTTCGGAATTATCACTTGATTCACTACCGCTTAGGGAATAGCCATCCTGCAAGCCTCTTTTGTTGCGATTCGTAACTCGCCATCATACCAATTTGAAAATAATACTCTATCCACCAATTACTATGTACATCTAACAAGATATAACCGTATAACTGACAATATGCGATGCGATAGATCATGCATCCAGCCACAAAACACGTGGGCGAACAACGAGGCTTATATTGGTGTGAACAAGCACGCTTTTTCATTGGCTAATAAAAAACATCCTATGCGACATAGTATTTGCGTCGCGCCGCCCACAGAGAATATTTGGTTTACTTGGCCGCGCGACACACAAGCCGTGTCTCATAAAAAAAGTCAATAAGAGAAAAATCTTGCAGACTTTTTGAAAAAATCTCATTAATTTACCAAATTGATGTCAAATAGAAGAAAAAACCACAATAAAAAAAATTGGCCTGTGGGACCAAATTTTTCTCTTATGGTGGCCCTTAACGTGTTAAGAAACTATCGGATAGCCCTTGTCGCATTTTACAGAGAAAACAAATTAAACCCTTCTTACATATCGTGTGACACAATCCATAAAGATCTCTAAATTGAGCTTTACTCAATGAAGTTAACGATTTGAAATCTTCATCGGAAAAATTCTCTTCGTGGTCTAATAAATGATTTTTTGATGCGTTTAGACATCCCAAAAGCGCCCATAATTCAGCACCTTTAAGGATATAGGGTCTAGTTATGCCGCGTAAGCTATTTATATGTGCATGGAACAAAATACCTCTAGAATCTAGGTTTTCTCGACAAACTCTCGCCTGAGAAGGAATATAGATTCCTGTCTTGGTTAAAACATTTGTTCGTGCCTGTGAAGTAATCCTTTCAATCCCATTGTTCGCGTTGTAACATCCGAAGCAATAACTCGCTCCACTTTTATGAAGCACTTGTATTGTTGGATCTTCAGAATTTTGGTAAGCTTGGATTTCCTGCGCGATGAACCTATTACAATTTATGCATATTTTTGTGTTGAAGTTTACCTCTTGGTCATCCAATTCTTGTTCCTGCCTAAACCGTTTGGCAATTTCAATTTACATGTCTCCATTCAATCTGATTAAGAGGTTTAAACGGAAATGATCTTCACAAATATAGCAGTGCAAACGAAACGCCGTACTATTTAATGTTTAACTGTAAAGGAACACAAATATCTTTCAAACTTTCCAATTATATAAAATCATGTAGTGACTTTTATAAATGTCAAAACCACAGCCTGCTTGAAAAAGTCTCTTATATGTATATAAAAGTGTAATTGAAAAGCCAATGCTTTATGTTTAACAACTTTATAGGAAAATAAAAAACTATTCTTGTTAAACAGAAGGGGTGTGGTAGTTCTTCTATCATATTAGCGGAGATTGTTAATAATATTTAAACACAATTGAAGACATGAGTTGATAAAGGTGCTATGTCCACTTTTTAAAGTTTTGAGTAAATGAGGAAAACGCGTTTCAACTCGGAACTTTTTTACAAAATTTTCAATCAATACAAACAGTATCTCATAAGGTCGGTATTTGTTTGTACTACTTAGCTTGTTATTTTATAATCAAATAAACTTTAATGATTTATAGTTATTTTGATTTTGATGGACATAGCACTTTTATCAACTAACATCTAAAGCGAGTTATACTATTTATTTTAGTGAATAGAGGAGCTATGTTACTTTTGATTTGAAATAACTTGGAAAATCACTCAGGTATATTGAAATAAATTTTTATTTCTTATGAAATTAAACAAAACACAAGTTGACACAAAGAAACTTAAAGCCTAATAGGTCTTCCGATTTTTCTTAGGGTTTTTTTAGTTTCTTCCAAAACAATATCAAAGTACCATCTGTAATCTGTTGGGATGAATTTCAGTTGATCTTGCAGATTCGATATCTTTTCACTAGTGAGACCACCGCATTTAGGTAACTTCTGTAAAACCACTTTTTCAGCTTGTACTACGGTTTCCCTTTTTTTATGCAAATCGACTTCCATAAAGGGACCGAATGGGTCTAAATTAGTTTTGTAAGAGTATTTGCCAAATTCATTCACTCTAATCCATTTGACCTTATCGCGGAAGTATATTTTTTGATTAAGCGTATTGGTCACTTTTTTGTATAAATGGAGTTTGGCTGGAAGTGTTTCAAAATCATAGAAAAAATGTTCCATATTGAAACACAAACTCTGTCTGCTACTGGCAGATTTTATTATTTCCCGATATTGGTCTGGTATATAAATATTTTGGTGTTTCCGAAGAACTTTCTCAATTCGTCCAAAGTCTCTATCTGAATCTAGGTAGCTGTGGCCAACCTCAGGAAATTTGTGATCGATAATTTTGAAGACATTATTCAATATCAAGTATTCGTAGAGGCTTAGAACAGAACAGTTTTTGTTTTGTCCCCCACATTGATCTGACCAAATTATCAAATGCTCTATCTCTGCATATTCTTCTTTAAGTAACTTGCAAAATCGAAGTAAACAACTTGCAATTTCATTGCTGCCTCTATTGGCGATGTCTTCAGTCCATGTGAAAAAATAGGATTTGTGTCCTGAACTAGTTATACAGTGGATGCCAAAGTTGTACAGCCACATTTGCCTCAAATAAAATGATTTAGACGTTGATAACTTTGGTAGTGGCATTGTTTGTTGGAGGTCCATTGTAATGTAACATTTTTCTTTATCAACAACTGTAACTTCTCGGTCAACTTTCTGCAAGGCGAAGGCAAATTGGAAATTTTCGGTGTGCTCTGAGGTATTTTCCCCAGCATCGCATATACTGCAAGTATCGCTTTTCGGGGCACCAAAAGACAAATTAAACTTTGTTTCGAAAATATGCCGATAGAAGGAGGCCTTAACCATATATTTATTTTCGAGTTTTCTCTCTTCGCATTGCTCTATATAAAGTTGGTGGAGTTTATTAATATTAAGTAAAGGAGAAATGTATTTTTTATATTGATTTTTGTTCCTAGAATAATGTGATTCTTCAGAAGGAAACTGCTTGATGTGGTTTTCAATACAGGTAATTACATCTTCAGGAATCTTTTTAGGATTTGTGTGATGACCCTGCTTATGCGGCGAGGGGGCTACCTGACCAGCTTTTAGCTCTTGTTGAGCCCGAAACACTTTTTTCCTTCCAATTCTGTACAGAGAGCAGAAGGCATTTTTGCACACCAGTGCGGTTTCTTTGTCACATGTTACTGTATATTTAAAAGAGTAAGATTTGGTTTTCAAATTTTTACGAGACCGATGACGATTAACTTCGTACATTTTGATACTTTTGAAAATCAAGACATTTTTGGAATTAATATCCAGTTTATAAAATTTTTCCAATTTTTTCTCTGCTTTGAATGCTAAATCTCTCACTACACTTCAGGCGACAACTTTCTTTACATAATATTCCGTCTTTTATTACTTTTTTTTCCACGACTTTACCAGTTTTTTGAGATACATATGCTTCACCTTGTTGTCTTAACTTTGCAGCTTTGTTTCTTTTCCATTTCTCGGGATTCCGTGCTCTCTTTTTAGCTACTTTGAAATCTGGTTTAACCGTCGCACTGTTTCTTATCCCATCAGCAGTAACATGAAATTTTTGTCTATTGTTATGCATTTCGTCTTGTGTTCCTCCATCACCTTCAACTTCCAGAATATCTTCGTCAAGCAATCCTAAGCTTGCAACGTTTTTTGAATTTCCAATGGTTTTTTTGTCTAGGTTTTCGGCCTCTTTGTCATTTTCCTTGTCACCAAAAAACACTTTACGTATAATTCTATGAACATTTTCATGTTTGTGCCTATTGGGGAAAATATATGAGTCAGAATATTCTCCATCACTGGTAGGTAAATATTCGCTGCCTGATGTGACGCTCTCTTCATCACAATTTTCTATAGACTCTGGAAAAAATTGCATATATTTAGTAGGGAGCTTCCAATAGCTATTTATGTAATCAGTTACGAAATGCCTAATTTTGTGTAACGCGTGAGATTTTTGTGGAACGAACGCAGTGAGTTCCGCAAACATCTCACAAGTTACACAAAATTGCATTTCTTAACGTATTACATACAAGATTTTTTCTAATTTTGAATAAGTAATAGTAAATGTAGAATATTATTGATAAAAATTGTGAAAACAGAAATCAAGTCTGTTGACAGTTGTCACTTCATGTCAGTTTGACGTTACATAATATTCCATTTTTCGTAACCAGTTACATAATATTTTACTTTGTGTAACTAGTTACACAAAGTAAGACCTTTCATAACGTCAATCAGTTTTAAAAAGTGTCACATTATATGTCAAAATTAGAAAAATGTTATTTTATGCTTACCTGTTTCAGAGCTGCACTGCTTTTGAAGTCCGCTAGTGCTTGGTTGCTCAACACTATTCACATTTTGCAGATACTTTTGTTGGGCGATGTCTTGCATTATATTGTTTTCTTCAACAATTTTCTCTGTACTTGGACAGGAGTTCGAATAACTTTTATCCTCTGAAAAGTACCGAAAAACGAATAATATTAAAAATATTCCAAGTTTACCTTTTTAGAATAAATTTAATGGTAAATGGGGAGAGCAAAAATAATAATAGTAAACTAAAACAACTTACCTTCACTAGGAAGACATAGATTCTTATCTGTTATCAATGCCAACATTCTCTTAGTTCTGGAGCTCATGATGAACTATTATTATGTAGTTTTAAAATCGTATTCCTTGAAAAACCTTCTTTAAAAATCCCGGATTTGGTCACAGAAACAGTATAAATATTATAAACATAACCTTAAAATATCACATAGCACCCGAACATGTGAACAGAACTTTCCAATAGTTTAGTGGATAAAGGTGCGATGTCACCAAATTGGACATAGCACCTTTATCTACTAATATATGGCGAATGGGTGACTGACATAGCACCTTTATCAATAAAAATATCCCATAGTATTGAAAATCTGACAATCTAGGTTTATTCAGGGGTTGCATTGGGTTATTAGAGAACCAAATAAACCAAAACCTAATTATTTGAAAAAAGTGGACATAGCACCTTTATCAACTCATGTCTTCAATTGGAATGGCGCGTGATTTAATTATGCTTTTTCGGGCGCAAGTAATTATATTTTGATAATGGAGAGGACATTAAGAACAGGTCTGAATTTAAGGGCGTTGAAAGGTTGTTATCATTGTTTGTTATAAAGATATATTGTAAATACACAGATTTTACCATATGCAAATCGGAACAGACACCGCACTTGAATAACTACTTAATTTGTTTTTATATATTAATCATAAGATTATTTTTTATGCATTACAATTTAGTTCTAATGTTCCTATCTAATAATTATCTGTGAATTGTGTGTCTTTACATAATATTATTCACGTTTTATTAGCTACTTTTTTATTAAACGCAAAATTCCATTGAAAAAGCTGGTGATATCGGGTTTCTCATAAGTTTTGTTTACATTTTGTATACGTTCTCTTCAGTTATTTTCTTAATGCCTTCTCCTTTATCAAAATATAATTACCTACACTCGACAAAGTATAATTAAATCACTCTGCGTTTAAATATTATTTAACCAATATTAACAGCCTCTACTAATATTATCTCAGTAATACTTGTAATATGTAACTTTTAAAGATGTAGGACGATTCTCTTTTTTGTGGCAGTATACAATAATGAATTATCCCCCTCATAATATTAAATTCAAGAGTATTTAATTTATTGAAGGAGTATAAAATTATTTAAAACCGTCAACTTCTGTTCGAGTTATGAGCGATAATTGTTTTAGGTGCTAGGACGTACTTTCATACTTTGAGGGGTTGTATATTCTATCACAGACATACGATCCTCATAATATTTTACAGTTTTTACTCAGGTGATAGTACCTTCAAAATATGGTCAAGCTTATGGCAGACCATAACTTCATGTATTCCGTGCCTCCTCCTTTGCATGTATTTGCATACGCTGCTTTGAGTATGGTACGGTAACTAGAGTGACGTCACAAAGTAAGAGGGGATGATGTTAGCTGTAAGTGGCCCTGATTTGACACTAATTTGACTTCCAACAACAGGAACGCCAAAGCCCTGGCCAAGTGACAAGAAATCAGCAATATCTTTAGGTATATCAACATTAGAAACATTCATATACCACTTACTGTTCTAAAAAAATATTTTTTGTAATATTAGCAATATTGAGTAAATTATTATATTTAACCTTGTCGAATATTCTCTCAAAAGATATTTGCAATCTATCTCTAAAATTATAAAAAATACATGAAGGCAAAATTGATTTTTTACAACACTGCAAATTATTAATAAGTTCTCGAAGTTTCTTAATAGTATTGTAACAAACCTTAATTTCAACGTTTATAATCTTATTTATCAACCTGTCACGTTTTTAATTTCTTGTATAATTACCCAATGGTTGGTTATTACTAGGGTGCTAATTTTAGTTATGCTGTCTTCAATATGGAAAGGTGTTTCTTTATTACGTCTACATCTGAGCAAAGAATGCTTCCTATTATTCCTGTTATTACTTGAAAAAACTTGCCGTCCAACATAGGACATTTTTTAATTTTTAGTAATATTGTTTCATCTGGAACAATCGAAGTATCCTCATCACTTTATCGAGTTTAGATTGCAGTGTTGGCATACTCTTTGTTGGCCGTTTGGTGTCGTCACTGTTTGTTTTATTTTTTCTTGTAATGGGAAGTAACTGCTCACTTTTTTCTATCTTTTACTTCCAAAAGGCTGCTGATAATCTGTATCGTCATCCCCAGAAGTATGATATTGATCTTCAGCGCTGTAGTTAATACAAAATCCATTTCTAAAAATAACCTTTATCATAAGTTTCCATTTAAATATACGAGATATTTCAAAAATGTGTGGCGTCGCAAAATTATATTTTTTCTTAAGGATCAGCTCATTCTAAGTAATCTTAAAATATAATGAAATATATGGTGAGGTAATTCATTTAAAAAAATATAACTTTATAACGTTATTCTAATTTGAGACACCCCGTACAATTCTCAGTAATTTAGAATTGTAGCCGATACCAATCTACGTATTCCTGCTAAATTGCTTTTTTATATAATTTGTCGTTTTCGTACCAGGTTTCGTAAAAAGTTTTTACCAACTTTAGAATTAATAAGTCGTTAATGTTTTTTATCTTCTGCTATCATCAAATTATTTTTTTGTAGTACTGTAGGTAAATCTTTGACATCGTATTAATAAGTTAGTTAGGTAAATCGGTACGTGGTGCATTAATAAAACTGTAAATATTAGCCGAACGGCTTATTTTATCGAATTCCAACAAGAGTACCTTTTCGTTAACTTAATATGTGGGGAAGTCAATTTCGATAATTTCATATAGGGGTGCCATTCCTGCAAAATTTTTGGATCACTAACCATTGCGAGTAGTCCGTCCCTGGCTTCAAGGCATTACTGTAAATCTGTTTACCTTTCCAAAATAAACATACACGTACATTATAGCTCTGCCGTAAATTTTATAAAGATCAAATAACTAGTACAAAAAATCAAAATAAAAACCAAATTCAAAATTAAAACTTTGGAGGCCTATAACTCGAGAACGAGGGCCTGCATAGAAAAAGTTTATATGAAGTACTAACATTATTTTGGCTCAGATTATACGCTCCTGACTTTTTTCACATTAGTCCCGGGACACCCTGTATATATAGTTAAATTTGATCTTTGCCGAATAATTATTAATAAACATGATTATTGGGGAAGCGACAAATTAAAAAAGAGTATTCTTCATACTTTTTTTATGTCCAAGCTTTCAGAATTTATTTATTCCATTTTCAAAGATAAAGTATATGACAATGTATATTATAATAGATGTAAATGGTAAATTGTATATAACATCAAAAGACTTATTTGAATTTTTTAAAAATAATTGTCAAATGGAAAGTAAATAAAACCGTTTTAAATAGTTATTCTTTTTTTTATATTGGAACATAGAAATAACTAAAAAGAAATTAAGGTTATGTTTGACTTAACGATAGATCTAAATAATGTTTAATTATAAAAATGACATTTTATTAACCTAAAAATTGTTTTTTTAAATAGAAGAAGAATTTGAAATTGAAAGACATTTATGATTTTTATCAATAGATAAGTAATAATAAATATCACTTAAATTATTATGTTCACTTTTCTTACTAATGATAATAGTTTCTTGAGATATGTGAGCCATTTCTAAGAAAAGTCTGTTCTTAATATTTGATTGAATATCTAAAATACTTACAGAATCAAAGTCCATAATATGGTTTTTATCAATCACATGTTTTGCCAAAGCACATCTATTGGGATATAATCTGCAATCGCTTTAATGTAGGGATATATGATTGCTTAATTTTCGACCAGGATAAATATGTAGGTCACTGTACCACTCGCAAATATTTATTCTTATCGGAAAATCTCTCTCTAAAAGTTCTTGGTGCATCTGTATCTTGTACGGGTGAAATTTATTCTTTTTTATTATTCTTCCTATTGTTCGTCTACTAATGTCTAATCCAGTACTAAGTTTTCTAGTACTTGTATTAGGATTCTCAACCAAATTTTTCATTACTAAAAATTCTATGTCTTCATTGAAAACACGTTTTGGAAGAGCATAAGGTTGATAGGAAAGATTACCTGTTGTGTCGAATCTTTCCTTAAGTCTTAAGAAAGCTCTTTCGTTTGGATGTCTTCAATTGGGATATCTCTCACGATATACTCTTGAAGCAATTTTTTGAACATTCTCCTAACACGTAAATCATATTGATCATGTCTTCCTGCGGAAAATTCACTATAGTTATTTATTATTTAAACCTAACAACACAAACGAAGAATACAGCAATATTTCTTTGACATTTATTAGTAGATACTATTTTGACAGTAGCCCACTTGATATAATCAAAAATATGGCTTGATTATGTTTCGCCCTTTCTCAAACAAGACTATAATAACAATTCTTGAAAGTGAAACATGCATAAATATAAAAATTTTGGTAATTCCAGGTACCTACGGTATTAACAAGCATTTTATATCATTGATTAGATATTGTAGATGCATCCAAAATTACGATTAAAATTTATGCCTTAGAAATGTTAAAATTTACAAATCGTTGCATGTAAAAATTTAATACCATTTAATTTGTGTACGTAAAATACTTGTTTTTGACCATTATCATAAAATATTTACGGTTACTTTTCTTTTATAAATGGTCAATTGTTGTATTGTGGAAGCAATGTCTCGACAATACCTTCCAGAAAACACTGAATCATGGAATTCATCCAAAGTGTTTTGATGTTGGAAGAAATACAGCGTCAATTCCTGATTTGGTGGAAATGGACAGGAAGAACGGATTTATTCCAAGAGAGAGAGAACCTAAAATAGATTAAAGGAACTGATCATTGAGGTGAATAAACAAAAACAGTATAGTGAACAAGGTATTTAAATTCAATTTATTAATACATAAAAAGTTAAACGAACATACCGATTTGTGTAAAGAACTGAACTTTAATGTTACATGGACGCTAAAAAGTTTATAGTTCGCCATCTTCTATAATTCATTTGTATACCAAGTTGCATAATTGTAATTCACCCTTAGAATTAATATCTCACCAGAGTGTGTGTCTGTTGTATGAATGAATCATTATTTTAGATAGTTGAATTTCTTCAAGAACACTTGTAAAAGAGTAATGTATTTATTTTCATCACATTAAACAACGTTTTGTTTCTTTTGAAGAACGATTTAAAACTGTACGTTGAGATTTTCATTTCATCTGGTGATTTCCGCTCCATCTATTTTCTATAGGTAGAAGTTTGAACTGACATCTATGAATGGTGCAGAGATTTGATTCCAAGCAGGGCAGGACCGTATTCAGTTCATAATTATTAAGTAAATAATATATTTTGATCAACAAATTTGTTTTAAAATATAAAGAATTTATTGATTTTGGCGCGAATATTAAAAAATTAAACCGTTTAATTTTTATATACTTGAACTCTACCCTGAGATAAGAAATTTCTCATGCAAGTAGCATAAATTGTTTATCACCTATTTAAAATTATCTATATACTGGGCTAATAATAAAAAGTTTAAAGTAAATCTAAACTAAATAAAATATTAAGTATATTTTTTATTACAAAGAATAAGTCTATCCAGTTTAAAAAAAATATGTTATAAACAATGTCTTCAATTGGGATATCTCTCACGATATACTCTTGAAGCAATTTTTTGAACATTCTCCTAACACGTAAATCATATTGATCATGTCTTCCTGCGGAAAATTCTTTATAGTTATTTATTATTTAAACCTAACAACACAAACGAAGAATACAGCAATATTTCTTTGACATTTATTAGTAGATACTATTTTGACAGTAGCCCACTTGATATAATCAAAAATATGGCTTGATTATGTTTCGCCCTTTCTCAAACAAGACTATAATAACAATTCTTGAAAGTGAAACATGCATAAATATAAAATTTTTGGTAATTCCAGGTACCTACGGTATTAACAAGCATTTTATATCATTGATTAGATATTGTAGATGCATCCAAAATTACGATTAAAATTTATGCCTTAGAAATGTTAAAATTTACAAATCGTTGCATGTAAAAATTTAATACCATTTAATTTGTGTACGTAAAATACTTGTTTTTGACCATTATCATAAAATATTTACGGTTTTCCATTAACTTATACCCTAAATGTACTACATTGTTTAAAAGATTATTAATTGTACTAACAAATTGTAAAAAGACTTATAGGGTGATTCATTTAAGAATTTTGAGATATTGCTTGATTTGGGTTTTGTGTCACCCTGTATTAAAGAAGTCACAGATAAAAAAGTAATTAATACTCAGCACAGCAAATGATATGTGAATGATAATTGAATACAAAGACATGTTAATTTATTTTGATTTACTGTTTTGCAGAGTGTTAAAGATGAGGTCTTTTTTGCCAATAATTGGCCATATCTTTTTAAAACACCCATATAAATATAAGAATGCTAAATTTTTGTAACGCTCTCGGTGAGATCTTTTCGATTCTTGAGCAAAATATAGTACGTTTCATTTAGAAAATGTAGGTTTGTGCTGCTACGTTGTTTTGGAATACCTTGTAGAACCGAAAGTATTTTCAAAATGTGCCCCCAGTAACTGTATTAGCTCACACAAAACTTTAAAGTTTTATCTCTCACCACAACGTTGTAATCCTCCAATGTCAGAAGATTGCCCCACCCTGTATATTTGTTATTTTTACTATTTAATTATATGATTTATTTATATATGTATGATTTATACAATTTATTACTTACCTTTAAAAACGTTATTATTTTTATTTTATTTTTAACCCGTTAGCAAGCTCAGTATATATCGGAACATGAGATTCGATTCTCTCTTTGAGCTCTGGCAATATGGTATTTTTTAAAATTTTATTTTAAATAAAAGCACATTAATTTCAAATAGTATAATTTATAGAAGAAATTCATTTCCAAAAATACACATTTGATACGCCTCTGATCTAATAACCCATAGTCAGAATTTATCTAAGCGTTCTATTGCGCATGATCATAGAATCGTTTGATGTTTATTAGGAAAATATTTACATTACATTACCAGATATTCGGCTTTTAAACTTTCAATTAGTTGCTAAAAATCAGGATTTAATGCGAATTATTTTTTGTACATTGATTAACAAATGCTAGAGTTATATTTTTGAACTGTTATCAGGGATTTACGAAAATATGCATTCTATTTCGAAAAAAGGTACATTCGTGATTGTGGCATTGTAGTTTATTTAAATAAAATGCATATACGTGAAAATATAATAATATCAACGTCTGTTATGAACAAACGTAAAAGTGAAACAAAAAGAACTTTCTAACATTAAAAACTACAAGTTAAATGACATTATTTCTGGAGTATTCTTTGCAATTTCTTTGTCTTCATCTCGAGCCTTACGAGCTAGTTGTTTTCTTAGCATGTGTTCGCGAGGAGCCTGTTCGTGTGTTTTTTTCTCCTCCTCTGTCATTTGTTCATATTTTAGGCACTTTTTACACTGGTCCTTCTTAGGTTTATGAAACCCCAAGTTATAACTACTAAACACTTCTCGATACTTTTGGTAAGAAACTAGATGGACATTTAATTCTGAGCACTTTGATTTGTAAAATTTATGCTTAATAGAGACGGTCTTTTTCCCCATTGACGGAAAACGAGTAACTCACGGTAAATGTTCTTTAATTTTCAATGTTCCTAGTTTCTCTCTTTTTCTTTTGTTTATCAATATGACTATTTAAGAAAATTCGCTGATCATCTACCGAAATCATTTTACGGAATTCATTGTAAATTTTGCGTAAGTTTTCCGCGTTGATAAAAGTGTCACATTTGTGGTTTGCTTTACCAGAACACGGGGGATGGTAACATGAGACGTGCTGGTCTCCCTTTACCTCTAGAACAAACATAACACTTTCCTCTTAATATTTTTTGTTTCCTCATGTTTTTCTTCCAAGCGTTCATGTTTTTCTTCTTTCTCTTAGGGCCCTCACCTTGAAACAAAAACAAAAATATAGCTTTGGAATAATTGTATGTTTGCGCCACACCTTTCTAAATAACTTACTCAATCTATTTTCTCTTATTTCATTTTGATCCTCTGATTCTGATGTTGTATCGCTGGAGCTCGAACGTTATCTGATGAAGAGTCAGAAAGGTTACTCTTGTTTGAAGCTAGCTCGCTATCGAACGTCGGTCCCCTACTGGAGGTGCCCGAAATTTCTACTAAAGATTGTGCTGAAACAAATTCTTCGTTGTATTTATCAGTGACGTAAAATTTTATGATAAAAAGCAATACTTTCTAGTTGGTTCCCTGAAACCATTGGACAGAGCATTCCTTCATTATTTGGTATAGAAGCAAGAACGTTTGATGTTGCGGGTCCATACTCTTGTTTGGTGTCGCATTCGTCATTAATTTTCTTCGGCATCTAATAAAAAAACCTACATTAGGGAAACCAATCAGGCCTTCCCAATACTGAAAGAAATATCAAATTTTTTAGTTACACTATTTGCCACATGGACAGGTAAAGTGCAGTACCACGTATATTTTTTTTTGAAAATTTTGCAAAAAACGCAAAAAACTATTATTTAGCATATTAACATCTACCTACCTCCATTTCATCCTCTTTTGGTGAATCCAGACTTAATTTTGTCAAGTTTCGAAATATTTTAGCTGTGTGTACACAAACACGAAAGTGTCACTTCCGCGATATGCACGTCGCAGGCTTACTCAATCAGTACTCTGCCACAAACACGAACTGGTACATTCGCGATGCACGCATTTCAAGTGAAAGTGCACATGTCCTTCCCGCCATCTCCTAACCTTCAATCACATTCATGATTGTGGCGGCAGAGCAGAGGTATGACTGAGACATTCTTAGTGGTGTACTTAGGTGAAAAACGAAACTTTTGCACATTCGTGGGTGTGGCATTGCACCGACGATATGTGATTAATATAAAAGGATTTATACATAAAAATTACATATATACTTAAGTTGAGATACTGAGAAAATTAAACAGGCAATACATCAGCTGATTGCATAAATTAACCTAACACATGGATATATCTTTTTACTAGACGTTTTTCAAGTAAGTGGCTAGAAATATTTTCTTAAAAAATTGTGAATTCCTTTATACCTAATTATTATAAACCTATTGAATTAATATGTACATGTTTCTTATAGTTCAACGAATGGAATAATCTTTATATTCAATTATTATCGTTGTTATTATTGGCCAATAATATTAAAAATTGCACTAACCTGGCCACTATATTCTGGATTTTTACAAAAGCTGGAACTACAATGTGCCGACTGGAACGACGCTCCCCGATTACTCGGTATTTTCTGGATTTTACATGAAATTACTGGATACAAACATCTGTGAGTAGTCCTTGTATGCTATTCTTTACGATATATGTACTGTGATTTGATTTTTATAGAAATTTACTTAAATTTTCTTCAGAAATTAGCATAGCCCTGTTACTGCTATTTTTACGCCATAACCCAAGTAACGCCGATCTTCCGTTGTTTTCTCAATAAACTATTTATTTCAAATCCGAGTATTTCCTTTGATTTTTGTTTCATTTCCGTTTTTAAAGAAATGTCTTTCATAGATAAAATGTTCTTTCCTGGTATATAAAGTTCTACATATTTTTTAATGCACTTTTAAAATTCAAAGAACGCATATAGTTATAAATTCACTTTACAGAAGTCCTTTCTTTTTTTAATATACACAGAATTGTAATGAAATGAGTCTTTAACAAGGGATTATTTCTATGGCTATTGTTTGAGGTTAAGTTCAAAAAAATAAAAAAGTTAAATTCAAGATCTTTATTTCGCGACTGTATCAGCCAAAGGCGCTGGTATTTGATTAGTACTTTAAATTAATGATTTTTGGGATTAAAGCGAGGATTGGTTAAAGCCAACTCGAATTAAACAACTAACAAATTTAATTGATAAAGGAGATTATGAATTCACAAAAATCTATCAAAAATGAAAGGTTTCATCTCCTATAAAATACAAAGAAAACTCATCAATAAATATGCATAACTAAATTGAACAGCCGTTCTTCATTAATATTAAAAATAGTGAGGAATGTACAAACTCAATTTGAATCTAATAAGAACATTAAACGTGAATAATCAATGCGTAAATAAGTTTAAATCAAACAAAGGATTTCTCTTGAAATAAAAAAATTGGCGACACGACCAACGTATTCTTGTTGAAAATAAACACAAAGTTACCTAATATTCACTAAGACTGTTCCGAAGGAGGTAGTGCGCATCAGTGTGTATCAACAGTATATGTATAAATAAAGTACTCACGTACGACCTTCCTTAATTCTTCCTGTAAAACTGCTTCCTGGCACAGAGCGCATATACGTAAAATCACCTTTGCTACTTAGAAGATTAGAAAATGTTTGAAAGACAACTGTCAAAATTGCAATGATCACATTCGCGACTGCGAACGTGGCTAAACACAAGTTACTCGTAAATTACTGTAGATTTGAATATATCTTGATATCTGTTATAGTAAATTAACCCTATGACGCAATCAGCAGAATTTACCCACAATTCCAATTGAATCCAAATTAAGCCCCTTCACGTGAATCAAATTGAACAAAACATTCACTGTTCTCGTATTGCTGTCACTCTCAATAGATTTTTCTATTGAGTCAACACAAAACGTTAGTCTGCGTAATGAGAATTAAAATACTATTTTTAACTCAAAAAACACTTTGGCAAGAACTTCACCGTTCCCGACTTGTCACCTTGACACATCAAAACTCGACTCGACATTTATATCAATGCGCGGGGAAGGGGTGAGTCGTGTATATTATATTGACTTCATGACTTTTTAAATTCTACGTCGGAATGCAAAAACTAAACCGAGCATTTTTACGAGGAAACTGCAAAACCCGTTGGATGCGGTGTACAGGGTGAATCAAACTCAGTTTAAATATGTATTTGCATTCTTTTGTTCGAACTAGTTTTCGAACAGCTATAATATTAAAACTACAACATGAATTAATGTTTTTCTATATGTAATATTTTTTAAATAATATCTCAGACTTTAGTCCAGTAACTTAAGACCTGAAAATATCGAAAGCTATAAATAATTCGGAGAATTATTCATACGTGGCTCAATTTGCAGTTCATCCCAGATACTTTCAAACAAAAAAACCTTTAACATGATAGCGACTAAGAAAGGGCCCAAATGGGTCCCTAAACCCTTGAAAAAAGGTTTCCCGCGAATATCTGCCAAAATATAGGAATTGGAGAATTTTTCTTCAGACAAAAGATGGAGATCTTTTCATTATCTACAATAATGGTCCTGACCAATTTTTTCGCCAGACCAATATTTTTCGCAAAAATCGACGTCGAAAATTCCATAATTTTCGTAGTGAATAGATATAGTAGTTTCTTGCCAAATTTCCGCTCGGTAGAATTGGGAATACATTGATCTCCCTCTTTCGGCCTTTACATACCAATTGTAGACGGCGCTAGCACATTCGCTCTGCTCGCGAAATCGTGGATTCCATTAATGTAAGCCCTCACGGAAAACAATTTTTCGACAATTATTGGCGTATCACCTGTTTTTTCTCTGCTGGAGTAGTGTTTGGGGTCTCTATTTTCTTAACCAATGCTGAGTTTCATCTCACAAGTTGCGAATTTATCAGAAAAGTGCAAAAATTTTCCATGCAGTAAGGTCTTGACTCACGTTGTTTCCCCTAATAGCATGTTACAGTTTTGAGGAGGCGGTGAATATTCACCCGACTACATCCTTCATATTTTTTGCAATTTTTTCGCAAACTTCTTTCGGAATTATATAATTGCAGGATTTCGGAAAAAATACGAAAGTCTTTCAAAAATAACATTTATTAACCAAAATTTTTTACAACTAAAACATATATACATAGCACCTTATACGTATTTTTAAACTATTCCATTTCATCTGAATCAAATCCATATTCGTCATCGTCAACGACACTCTCATCGTCTACACCCTCTTGGTCTATCTCTCCCTCTCCCCGTCCAATGCCTGCTGTCTCTTCTTCGAGCTGTATTTCGCCCCCCCCTTCCAGCCCCTCTGTTTCTCCTTCCCCCTCTATTCCGCCCCCTCCTGCTCCAGCCCTTCCACCTCTAATTCTTCTGGGAATATACCTTCATTTTTTTTGTAATTTAAACATTGTGTTACCTAACACGAACCACAAATGGACAAGCATTTTAGACCTGCTGTCAAACACGAGCAATTCTTCTCGCAGCCTGTCTTGCATTGACAGAAGATCATCTTCAAGAGTTCCGGGGGGGGGGCCGGTTGCTTTGTGTTCTGGACCGGTAGTAGAACATCCCCTGCACGTTTCCACCCCCATTCCTCTGGTGATATGTCGTTTCCCAGCCAATTCTGCACTTGTAAATAGACCCTATAAAAGTGCTGCCTAGCAGCTTCCGCGGTAGGTGGCAAGCATTCTAGTTTTATCGCAGTTTTGTTTTTGGACAGGTGGTTAAAAGTGGCGAATCGGGCGGCCCGAAGAGTCGTTGCAGCCCCTGGATATTTGTAAATCGACAGCAAAATGGTCTGTCCATTCTCGAATACAGTCTCATGAGTAAGGTTCTGATTTCTGAAACTTTCAATGGCCATTTTTACTTCACTAGGTTCATTATTTTTGCCGACTTTAGACGAATTTTCCACTACTGTCGATTTCCCTTTTCTATAAAAGGCAGAGGTAGTATCGCTCCCAGTCATTGCATGTAGAAACAGAATGTTATCTCTCATGAAGGGATTCGCATCCAGGCTCCTGGAAGAGAACACCTGCTCAGTTTTATTTCCCTTCGCACCTTTTAAGAAATAAATTTTCCGATTTTGGGGCGTCAAGGCTGTTAATAATACTAGTATATCGATGTCCTCTGCCACTACTGCCACTGGTAGGTCATATACAGAGTCTTGTTGCAGCGCTGTTTGGACAATTGATAAATCTGCATCGTCCAAAGCTTGTTTAGAGGAAATGTCTTTTTTTTAAGGCTTCAATCAAATATTCAATGAACCGACTTTTATTGTAGTTACTGGATAGAAACTTGTCCTTTGGAACCGTTAAAACCATGTCCGGATCGAATTGGATGTCAGGACAAGACTTGTTACTCGCCCGCCGCGAACGTTCAGCCCCTTTAGTACTATTAGAATTGGCGCCATAGCCATCAAATACTACTGTCACTTTCTTTGTATAATTGTCTTCTAAATATTTGACATATCTGAGGAGAAGATTTTTGAATTGCTCGCACATGGTCCAGGGTACGCGATGTATTAACATTCCCCCATTGAAAATATAAGCGCATTTGGATCTGTCAAAGTCTTCTTTTTCAGTCGAGAAAACTTTTACTATTTGGGTGTTTACCTGGACCGCAAATTACTTTGGAAAGATTGCATCCATAACATTATAAAAAAATCTCAAAATTCAATAAATATCATCCAAGCATTCTGTCGTACTAAATGGGGAGCAGACCCTAACATCGCCCTCCTATTTTACAGGACAATGACGAGATCAATTTTCGACTACAGTAGTAACCTTCACGGAACAGCTGCGGAATCTCATCTACAAAAAATAGAAACTCAAAAAAATCGATGTCTTAGAATATGTCTTGGCTATTTAAAATCAACACCAGTACATGTCATGGAAGCAGAGGCAATAGAGCCTCCACTATCCCTTACAAGAAAACTAATCAGTGATATTTTCATAACTAAATTATTTGCTAAACGTGCTCAAACCATTCACTCCATACACAACCTTTCGATATTAGTCCTTACCCACCCATACTGGCAACACAAAAAAACTCCGCTAACTGTGGACAGCTACACACGTATCGTCGAGTACCAGGAAATTGTATTCTCCTCAAGTACCCTTCCATATTATGCAGAGCAACACCACATTTTATTCTCCTCAAAAATGGAAACAAGTTACGTAAACCCAAACGGAAACTTCTTAGAGCAAATCAACCATTTCTGGCCAGAATACAAATATATTTATACAGATGGTTCCAAGACAAGCAAAGGATGCGGATGCGCCTTTTATGATGTTAGCACTTCCCATACGTCTTTGAAGCGATTTCCTAAAGAAACATCAATTTATACACAATTTATGCTGTGCTGTTCGCGCTGAGATATGTTTCATCAACTGATATACGAAATACAGTGATTTTTACAGACAGTAAAAGCCTAGTAGACAGGTTACAAAATATTCATAACTCTTCAAATTTATCCCATGTGGAATTATAAATTCTAAAGGAACATCATAATATAAGACAACAAAATAAAAATATCATAGTGGTCTGGATAAAGGGTCACTCGGGTATAAAAGGAAATGAAATTGCTGACAGGTTAGCAAAATCGGCTATTTCTTCAGGAGAACCATTAACAATAAAATCCGTACCACATTCCGACCGTAAGTGTGAATATAGGAACAGTCTGCTACTCGAATGGCAAAGAGTTTATGAAAGTAACACTCATGGACAGAACTACAAAAGCTGCCAAGTCAAGATTCCACGTAAGAGATGGTTCTATCGAATATCTCATAGAGAATTCATTGTTACCATAAATAGAATAAGATCAGGGCATGCTATGACACCGCTATATAAACAGAGAATAGGTATAATTGAAAATCCAGCTTGCACATGTGGCGAACTTGGTGATTTAACCCATGTAATACTAGAATGCTCCCTATTCCAAGTAAATCTAAATACTTTCTATGAGGATTTAATAAATCTTAAAGCAAAACTACCTATAGGTGTAAACCAAATTGTATTCAGCAACAACATTAATATTTTATATTGTCTTTATAATCACCTGAAAAGGTGCAAAATGAAATTGTAAAACCTGATACTAACATAAATACATTGTAAGCAATTTTGCGATTAAATATCCTGTAAGTGCGTCGACGAAAATAAAAATGGAAAAAAAAGATATTTAGAAAGAAAAAAGAGAAAAAGAAAGAAAAAGGAAAATAAAAAAAAATAGAAATAGATGCACAAGTACTAACAACATACGTAACATACTAACACAGAGAAGGTATATCTGCAAATGTTCATTGTTTACAAGAAAACCTTGTTTTTACATACTAACATAATTCTTTACAAGAAAACTTTGTTTAATAACTCGTCCGTAAAAACGGATTACAAATTAAATCTGGCTAATTGGTCTCTGCCAAAGCCACCCAACTACTTAAAAAAAAACTTTTAGTAACGCAGATTTGGCGGTCTTTCGCATTGTATCTTTTTCAAATATACTCAGTGGAAAAGGAGCTAGTTCATAAGTGAAATACCTTGCTAAATCTGTTTGCGACTGTTTCGTTATGGAAATCCTCTGGAAAATTAATAATGGATCTACGGTTACGAGTGCATCCTGAACTTTTCCCGAACTCGTGGCATTGATAAGGGGAACCACGCGATGCTTTCGCTTGAATGAAATATCAGCAAACCGTTTTCCCTGAACTTGATTTATTATACTAGCTTTCCCAACTGTGAAAGCATCATGACAATTCACGTTTTCTCCACCGACGAGCCCTGTTGCCAAGGCAACAATTTTTTCTTCGTATGGGAAGGGGTTACGGACATCAAACCACGCGATTTGTTTTGCCTTGTCTTCACGATCACGATCCTTGCGACAATCTCGAGCATCGACGTGCTGATCACTAGAATTCGAGTGCACCCCACAAAGCATCTCCATTTGGTGACAAATATCCACCATGAAAGGGAGAGATGCTATGAACTTTGTAGTCGCGCCAGTATTAAACCCTCTATTTACCAATCCACCGCCAACCTTAACCATTCTCATGAAATCTTGTTCAATCGTCAAGGTACCGGACCAAAATTTTTCTGTGCGTCTAACTGTGTTAAACCCGTTTGTTACAAAATTTTTGTATTCCATAAGTCTTGCATTATTGGTCGGATCAGCTTGTATAGATTCTTCCATGTCTCTAATGTAACCTCTCATTTCCTGTACGTACAGGTGGGCTGATCGTGCATAATTGAAATGGCCGGCCGCATGGAAATAAGGAAGCATTTGCTCGATATACTTCAACTGCGATATCAAATCACCCATTTTCTCTGACCTGAGAAAACATTTTGCTATTTGGAACATGCGCATATATTGTATCCATAACTTTGCTGTCTTCCCTCGCCTTTCAATTTCGTTCATTTTCTTGATAAATTTTTCATTCGCGCTTGTTATAAATTCATAATCCTCTACATTGCTGTAATTAATAGTATCAAAATTCATGAGCAATTTTTGGATGCCTGACTCTTCATCAGCTGAAAATTCAATTTCCCGCAATATTATTTCGGATAGAGCAGAAAAAACTAATGAATGCCCACGCATTGCCCGATGGTACGCGTGTCCGTTAAGCATCTTTTTGGATGTCCCGGGAGCATAAATAATACTCAACGCTTCCTCTAGTCCACTTCTCGCCATAATAAATCCAATGGCCCCAGGAGATGAAATCCACCCAGCCTGGTAATTATTCTAGATACAGGGTCATTGGTGCTGGAAGATTTAACAATTTCGGTCGCTTTTTGGTACAGAGGTTGGTCGAATGTAACAATGCAGGCTGGAAGGTCTAAAGCTTGGGACTTTTCGGCTGCATATTTCAACACGGTGAAGATTGTACTCGCATCGCAAGGCTGATGGTTGACAAACGGCAAGCATATTATTTTCGAACGTTCGTAATTGTAATTTTCAGTCAGTTTCCCCATGAACCCGTTCCAGCCCGCAGTGTTTGGATATTTAACTCTGCCGTATAACCACAAAAAATCGGCATTGTGAATATTTGCGATACTAAATTCAGGTATGTCAAGTGCAGCGGCTGTTATATTTTTATAGCCAGACACATTGGCAGGTCGGTGGATTCTCAAAAAGATCTTATGTTTATCCATAATCTCTTGACTAATCTTGCAACCCTGGCGGGCTACGGGCTGCTTGGCTTCATAACAATCTACGGGAGTAACAGCAATGATACCACCCATCCCGTGGAATGCATTCTTCCCATCTATCGTATCCACATTAAAATCGCAATTGTCGAAAATAAATTGAGCAAAAGAACCCTTCTTGATAACTGGAGCAGAAGCGTGCATGATACTATTTTGATATTTGATCACCTCCGAGTATGAGATAGTATATCCTAATTGAAAGAGTACATCAAGAAGATTTGCGAAAAAGCATCACTCCCAAGCCAAGCTGCATGTGTGACATATAGAACCTTGGCCGGGCTGTCGTCATTATTGAATGGCTTATGGCAGCGCATTTTCTTTCTAAGGCTACTCGATCTTTTTTTCTATTAGTCAAAACAATCTCACTAATTAAATATTTTAGCTTATCTGGTACATTATCATCCAGTCCGTCCAGCAGGCTGTCACTTGGAGGATACTCGTCACGATTGAAGGGAAATATTGAAATGTGCCGCCGAATAATTACTGCAGCTTGATCGAGAATTTTCGTCTCTTCATCTTCGATATTCCCGCCCCTGGATGTGACATTATTCTTCAAAGCTTTGTATTCCGCGTCCGCGAAATACATGATTGTTCCACCGCCATTCAATGAACAAAAACCTATCTGGCCTTCATACTCCTTGATTAACCTGATCCGCAGAGTTTCCCGAAGAATTCGAGGCTCTCCTGAAAAAAAAGACCGGTGTTAGAACGCCCTGTTATTGTATTTGAGTGTTCAAAATTGGATATGTATTAGGAATTGACAAAGGTTTCTGCCGTTTGTCTCACTAATCTTCCATTTTTTTTGGGCAGGATTCTTAGAAATTCGAATCTTTCTTTGTTATTTCTGTACAATTCTTGGTGATTTTTGTGTTTTTTCCAGAAATCTTGGAGTTTTCCAGTGGGATTCCTAGAAACCCCTAGAAACTTCAGCTCTGAAATTAATCCTGCTTACATTGAAGCCTTATTTCTCACAATTTCCCAGGGACAATTGAAAGTTTTAGAGTACAGATTGCTGTTAGACTTTTGGAGGTTCAGGACACGACGGCAAAGAATCAAGCATTCATTACAATCTTACAAGATCCGTTGCGGTTGCTGTGTGAGAACCCAGAAATGTAACAGTAATCTGTATTGCAAAACTTGCAACTGTACCCAGAAAACTATGAGAAATGCGTCTACAATGGAATTTGGATTCATTTCAAAGCTGGAAGTGGATCAAATCTTCTTATTGGCGGCGAAAGAGCCTACGCCAGACCTATTGAGAGCTTCTTTTTAGGAATTACTATTCTGTGTGGCAAACTTGAGCTGGGAAAAGTAAACAAACTTAGTAATACTTGCCAGAAGAAACAATCGCCACTTCTTACTTGAAATTTGGAGGCTCTAGCGTGAAACGTCAATCATTGAGTACGATTTGTTGTAAAAGTGTTGGATAGTTGGCATCGACTAAGATTCGGAGCAAGACTTATCTGTAGTTATCAATGCTCCCTGAAATGAAACTTCAAAAAGACCTTGGCATGATTCTTTTCGCCGCCAAAAGAAAGATGTAAGCCAGTGTCAGCTCTGAAATTAATTCAGCCCCCATTGGAGACGCATTTTTGACAGTTGCCGAGGGCCATTTGGGAGTTTTATAGTACAGATTGATGTTAGAATTTTGGAGGCTTAGGGGACGACGGCAAAGAATCAAGTATTCGTTTCGATCTTACAAGATCCCTTGCTGGCGTTGTCTGAGCGTCTAAAAGCAAACTAGATTAATTTCAGATCTGAAACTTGTATTTTTCTCTTGGCAACAAAAGAGCGCTCAGCAAGGACTATAGTAATCGTGTGGCCAGTAATGTAATCACCCGTCAAGTACATTTGTTAGTAATCGTAAGTTGTTTTTCGCTGGTGTTTTTGCTTTGGCGCTCTTGGCATCCGTCTACTAATAATGCTGGCGTCTAGTAAATGTTTATAGATAATTATTGATAATAAATACCTGCAATTTCAGTCAACTCCTCCAGGGTGTACATTTCTTCTTCAGTTTTCTTGATATGAGCGACAATTCTCTCAATCTGCGCTGAAATCTGTTCATCCTCAGGCCGTCCCTTTTGTTTAGGCTTCTCAGGTTTTTCAGAAAATCGAATAAATGCTAGTCGACAGTTTTCATGGAATCTGGCACCAGCAATTGTGAGGTCGATCCCGGATATTCTCTCTAACATCTGTTTATAATTTTCTATATGAAAATTAGCTGTGATCTTATAGTAGAGTATGGGGGCGTTTGGCCTGGGAAAATTTTGTGACGTCACATGACCACACCCTTTGACCTTGACCTATTTTTGGGGGTTTGGCCCGGGCCAATTGCCAAAATTTTTGGGGGTGGCACGTGTCATTGCCAAAATGGGGGTTTGGCCAGGGCGGGGGATGGGGGGTTTGGCCCGGTGGGGGTCGCTCTTTGGCCCACATTTTTGGGGGTGAGCGAAGAGGGTAGGGTAGCACGGGGGATGGGGGTTTGGCCCGGGCCAGATTTTTGGGGGTGTATCAGTTTGTGGCTACGGGGGTTTGGCATTTTGGGGGTTTGGCCCGGGCCGCCAAAGAAGAAGCGAAGAGGGTTTTAAGGGTAGCGTCTACGGGGATTACACAAGGGTGTATACAAGAAGAAGCGAAGAGGGAAGGGTAGCGTCTACGGGGGATGGGGGGTTTGGCCCAATTTTTGGGGTGTATCAGCGGCTACGGCCCGGGCCAAGGGGGTCGCTCTTTGCGTCTACGGGGGTTATGCAATGATTTAGAAGAAGCGAAGAGGGTTTTAAGGGTAGCGTCTACGGGGATTACGAAGGGTGTACGGGGGTTATGCAAAATCAGGTGTCGCTTGCCATCATTGCCATAACGGCGCTAACTATTTGTTACCAGAGTGCCAAAACGGCCGTGGGTAGCTGCGGTAGCAAAGCTTCTTTTCCCGTATACTGCGCATGTTTTCCGTTACATATAGATCTAAAAAGACACATTTCGACGATCTGCGCAAGTGTTAAGGGCCTTTCTTCATATCTCTGTTATTATTTGTCGGATTGGAGTCTAATAAACGCCAATATGATTGTTCGAATATTATCGTATACAGGATGTACAAAGATGCCATTAGGGCACTAGCACATATCTCTGCTATTGGTCAGATTGAAGTCAAATAAACGATATTATATTTGTTAGAATATTATCGTATACAGGATGTGCAAAGATGCCAATACTAGCACATACTAGCAAGTAATGACGGTAGCGTCTACGAGGGTTATGCAAAAAGTAAGTGTGTATGTTGTTACGTGTATAAGGTAGAGGGTGGTTTAGAAGAAGCGAAGGGGTTTGGGTAGCGTCTACGGGGATTACGCAAGTAAGGGTGTACGGGGGTTATGCAAAAAGTGTGTATGTTGTTACGTGTATAAGGTAGAGGGTGGTTTAGAAGCGAAGGGGTTTGGGTAGCACGGGGGAGGGTAGCGTCTACGGGGATTACGCAAGTAAGGGTGTACGGGGGTTATGCAAAAAAAAGTAAATAAGTGTGTATGTTTTTTGCTATAAGGGCACTCTGGTCACCACCGACTGGAGACTTTGTGACGAAGCTTCTGGTGGTGTAGAGATTAAAGAAGTGACCTAATAGAAGATATGCAACAGGATGTAGAATGATACCATATATACAGGATGTAACTCGAACAGGGTGTAAAGATACCTTTTTATGTACAAAAAAGATACAGAGTGTAGTAATAATTATACCAGAATGTACCAAAAAGGGTGGTTTCTTATATACAGGGTGTAGTCATAAAATATACCATTTTGCACAGTTTTGGGGTCGAGGAAATGAACAGATGATGCGCAGTCGTTAGAGCATTGGTACTGTGAAAACGACGCATCAGTTTGGATACAGGGTGTAGTAAGATACCGTATATACAGGATGCCCCACCAGGAGCCTCTCAAAGAAATGGGGCTTCTGGAGGCCTGGAGACTAAAGAAGTGACGCCAGGAATGTGACGTATCGTGACGTAATAGAAGATATTTTTTTTTTAGTCGAACAAAAACTCCATTGTAATAGGTAGAGCGTTTATATTGCAATTTAACCAATTCAGTTACGTGGAATAAACGATGAATCTATTCAAAATTTTCCTAAATCCATCATTGAATTCAATGTATTGTGTTGCTTTATCATAAAATACAAAAGACCACTATTTGTTTGGAAAATAACATCAACTTTTGAGTTAGTTGGGACGGGTACTTTGTTTATTTCCAATATAGTCAAATCTGGGGTATAATAATATCCGGTATTTTTATTAAATGCAAACAAGTTGCCTGCAGAATTTTGGCTGGTTGCAAAAGGACATGCGCATGTGTTGAAAGTGCAAGATATTAAAATTATTTATATTGCGAAAGAATAAATTTTCTTTTAAGAGATATTTAAAATCCAATTACCTTTTGGCATTTTAGTAATGATTTATATTGTATTGAAATCTTACATTTGGGTTTTATGTCCCAACATTTATCTCGTTGAAAAAAGTATTGAAGAGGAAACGTAACAAAATATACGTTAAATGGTTAGGCTTAGACAAAAAATATAACAGTCGGATATACGCCTATGATGTAGTATAGATCGAAATCTTTTTTATGAATACATTTTCAGCAAACAATGCGAACTTTGGTGGGGAGAGAGTTAAACATATAAATTGTTCAACATTAATTTAGAAGTCAGTAGTCATCATGAGTCAAGATTCTGGGTATTATAGTGAAGCTAGTGTTACAATGGCATGTAGTGGTAGTGATGAAGATTATGATCGTGATTTAGATCAAATTGTACGAAATTATGAAATTGCAATAAAAAAAGAAAAACATTATTTATTGCATACAGTTTTCAATGTTGGTCGATTTGAAGTTGGATGTATCCTGAGCCCTGCCAGAACTTTTGCACCTGCCATCATTTTATCATCATTTATCGAAACTATGGAACCTAATAAAATGTCCTTCAATACTATAGAATGGGATGAGATCATAGAGGTGCTTCGTAAAAGTAACGAGTATTTCAATCCTCCAGATGGTGAGAAAAGTCCTGTCGTCAGCCCCATCATGTTTTATCAAGATTTTTGTCAAATAACTAAAGTCATTTATGATAATCAGAAATTTGTGGAAGTTCGTCAACATGATGTTACATTTTTCCTCGATGAAGAAGAAGTTGTGGAAATTCTACGCCTTCATGAGAATTTGCTTCAACACCACATTTCAATTTTAAAAAATGTTAACTTTTGTGATTTTTATTATAATATTATTAATTCATTGAAGTCATTTATACCTAATCCAATGTGTGACTTTTCTAATTGTATAGATTTAATGTATGCAGTTTGTGATATTTGTTATGAAAACAGTTTAGTAGGGAAAGCACTTAGAGAGTATCTGTATTATTACAAAATCAATGTAATCAATGATTTAACCTTATAAAATTTTGAAATATTCTCTGTTTCATTTTAAATACCTAATCGATGGATTGTATATTACCATAACAACTTTCTGATGAAGAATCAGTATTAAAGCTAACGTCGAAAGTGAAGGATGATTCTCTTACTAATTCTACCTTTAGTTGCACCTGAGAAAATTGATCTGAATTATGCTGTGGAATATATTGAAAGATTTGGATATGTTAACAAGTCAGAACATGATATCACAGATATGGCATCGATTTTAAAAGACTTTCAAGAGAAATTCAATTTACCTGTAGATGGCACTCCAAATCCTGCTACTATTCAACTATTAGAACGTCCTCCATGTACTGTAGGGGAAAATGACCATAGCGAGCATTCGTATCGTGTAAAGACAAAATGGCAAAAAACTAACCTAACTCGGTATTTTTCTCATAGCCATACTATATAAATACCCCGCTGGATTATCACCGTTACAGTATGACAATGCTATATGAAATAAACTTTAAGAAAAAAACAGTTAGCTGATTTTTTAATGGTTCTATACTTTGAAATTCTCAAAGGAGTGTTATTAGATTGATAACTGTCGGAAGTGTTATAAACGGCGACGAGGACAAGAAACAAGCCATAAGGGCACTAGCATCGTTGTTTGGTCGGATTGAAGAGTAATAAACGACATTATGCAGAAAAGAGGACAAGAGGTAAACAAGCCATAGGGGCACTACCATCTCTGGTCGGGTCGAACAAACGCCATTGGTAGAGCATTTTTACAGGATGTGATGCCGGCACTACTCTGGTCGAGTCGACAGAAGATATTTTAAAATCTTATGGACATGCGCAATGCGGAAGTGCTTCTTTTTTGTCGGCGGCGTTATTTTTTTTTATACAAGCCATAAGGGGGCTACGACATATCGGTCGATCTGTTCGTTAATCATGAGTCGGCCTTCAGCAATCCGCATCCACCTTGTGCTGTTGGATGCCATAAGGGCCCAATTGGTCGGAAGTGTAATAAACGGCAACGATGACAAGAAACAAGCCATAAGGGCACTAACATCGTGAGTAGATACCTTTTCAGATAAAAATTTCATTATGATAAACCTGCAATTTTTGAAATATGGCACTTGAAAAATACCTATAATATGTATTAAAAACGTTTATAAGATGACTTGAGTAGATACTTTTCAGATAAAAAAAATGTCGTTATGATAAACATGCAATTTTGGAAATATGACACTTGAAAAAAAATACCTATAATATTTATTAAAAGCGAATGTAAGATGACAGATAATGAAGAAATTCATTAAAGTTTCTCAAAATGAGCTTGAATAGATACTTTTTCAGATAAAAAAAAATGTCAATATATTAAATATGTATTTTTTTAGGATATAACACTTTGATTGAAAATGTTAAAAGAAACACTTAATTTTGAGTAATATGTCACCCTTGATTAAAATGCTATTAAAAATTATCTTATTGTTTTCACTTACATTTTAATGTTTTCACATTATAAATTGTATTAAAAGTGCTTATAAGATAATCGTGGAAATTAAAATGTTATTAAAAATTACCCTGCATAATAATCACGTGACAAAAAAAGTGAAATTCTTCTCAATCATAAACACATATTCATATTTTCGTTTTATCGTTCTTCGTTTCAACATCACCTTGTATAAGTTTTCATTGTCACCAAACCATTCTTATCAAAATTTTAAAAACGACATTGTAATGCTATACGATATCAATCCAAAATAATCACGTGACAAAAATAGGCTCAAATACTTTGTGGAATAAAAAACGACATTGTAATAGCAAACGATATTCAACCATAATAATCACGTGGAAAAAAAGTGAAATTTTTTTCAATCATAAACACATATTCATATTTTCGTTTTGTCGTTCTTCGTTTCAACATCACCTTGTATAAGTTTTCATTGTCACCAAGACATTGTTACTCTTTTCAAAATTTGAGTGATTGTCATAAATTAAAAGCATTTTTTTATTCCTATCAAATGAAAATGTAAGAAGGTGATATTTTTAGGCTTCTCCTTGTATAAGTTTTCATTGTCACAAAGCCAGTGTTATTACACAAAAAGTTTTTCAATTGAATAACGTATCATTTTTCGCAACATTTTGTAGTCATACTATACAAATACCCTGCTGGATCATCACCGTTACAGTATGACAACGCTATATGAAATAAATTTAAGAAAAAAATTTCAGTTAATATTTCTGGGGCCTCATCCTTCCTACCACTGATATAGATAAATTTTATTCAACTATTACTAGCAAATCCTACCTATAGTTATCAGTTATATAATTTTAAATAACCATTTAGAATTTATACCACATATTCAATTGTTCTCGTTTCATCATCACCTTGTATAATTTCCATAAAAGATGTTTATACACATTTTTTAATGGAAATAAAACCTAAAATGTCACGTAAAAAGAATATAATTATTTATATCTTGTTATATGAAAGAGTATTCTTAATAACTAGAGCCAAACCTCGACAACGTTAAATCCACATTTCCATATGAAAACACTCATTTACATACTGTTAAACTCAATACCTCCAGAAGAAACAGATCACTTCAAATAAAATGTCACGTGAAAAGAACATAATTATTTATATCTTGTTATATGAAAGAGTATTTTTCATAACTAGAGCCTCGCAAAGTATTCATTCAACAAACAACGGTAATTCCACATTTTCATATGAAAACACTCATTTACATACTGTTAAACTCATTACCTTCAGACGAAACAGATCACTTCAAATAAAACACACACAAAGATTGAATATTCGTAGGTTAGATAGAAAAAAGATACAAAATGTTTTGATTATATTGTTTTTATTTTCTGTAAAAAACAAAAAAAAATATAAATAACATTCTAAAAAGAAAATATAAATAACAGCATACCTTAGTCACTTAAGCACCACACTTCGATGGAGCTGCCCCTGTCCAAAAATCGAACTGCGTACCCGTTTACTCTCCCTGCAAATTGAAAATTGGGTGGGGTACGCGTCCCCTTCCCAAATATGATGCCGGTTTCCTTTCTCTGAAAAGAATAAAAAGTAGTTGAAATATACAATTAAGGTTTTGAAAAGTTAAATACTATAATATTATAGATAATACTCTTCATAATCTCTTCTTGAAAAAATTACAGAAAGTTACAATAAAATCCCAACAATTATAAAAGTATAGTATTTACAGTAACTTGATATTTGAGAATTTTTTTGAAATATGACACTTTGATTGAAAAATATCTATAATATGTATTAAAAACGTTTATAAGATGACTTGAGTAGATACTTTTCAGATAAAAAAAATGTCATTATGATAAACATGTAATTTTGGAAATATGACACTTGAAAAAATACCTATAATATTTATTAAAACCGTTTGTAAGATGACAGCGAATGAAGAAATTCATTAAATTTCACAAAATGGGCTTGAATAGATACTTTGCACATTCCCTTATCGTTCCAGAATGAAGAAATTCATTAAAATTTCACAAAATGAGCTTGAATAGATACTTTGCACATTCCCTTATCGTTCCAACAACTGAGTTTGACTAGATACTTTTTCAGATAAAAATTTCATTATGTTAAACATGCAATTTTTGAAATATGGCACTTGAAAAAATACCTATAATATGTATTAAAAACGTTTATAAGATGACTTGAGTAGATACTTTTCAGATAAAAAAATGTCATTATGATAAACATACAATTTTGGAAATATGACACTTGAAAAAAAAAATACCTATAATATTTATTAAAAGCGAATGTAAGATGAGAGCTAATGAAAAAATTCATAAGATGAGAGCTAATGAAAAAATTCATTAAATTTTCTCAAAATGAGCTTGAATAGATACTTTTTCAGATAAAAAATGTCAATATATTAAATATGTAATTTTTTTTGGATATAACACTTTGATTGAAAATGTTAAAAGAAACACTTGATTTTGAGTAATATGTCACCCTTGATTAAAATGCTATTAAAAATTATCTTATTGTTTTCACTTACATTTTAATGTTTTCACATTATAAATTGTATTAAGAGTGCTTATAAGATAATCGTGGAAATTAAAATGTTATTAAAAATTACCTTATTGTTTTCAGTTACATTTGAACATTCCAAAATATAAATTGTAATAAAAAAAACGCTTATAAGATATAAAAGCGCTTATAAGATAATCGTGGAAATTAAAATGTTATTAAAAATTCCCCTATTGTTTTCAGTTACATTTGAACATTTCAAAATATAAATTGAAATAAAAAACGCTTATAAGATAATTGTGATTGAAAAAAATTCTTAAAATCACTTCATTCAAATTGAAAAAATGCAATATAATGAATAAATGCGAAAAATAGTAATAGAAAATCGCAGAAATTAAAGTGCTATTAAAAATTTCCCTATTGTTTTCAGATACATTTGAACATTTCAAAATATAAATTGTAATAAAAAACGTTACATTTGAACACTTCAAAATATAAATTGTAATAAAAACGCTTATAAGATAATTGTGATTGAAAAAATTCTTAAAAATCACTTCATTCAAAATGAAAAATGCAATAAAATGATTAAATGTGAAAAATAGTAATATAAAAATACTAACACGTTGTTCGGGAGATAGAACACTACGTAAAAGTTGCATTACTTTTTTTTCTAATAAGAAAAAACATAATTATTTGTTAGAGTTGAAAAAAGAAAAAACATAATTATTTCTTAGAGTCGAAAAAAAGCTACTCACCGGTATTATCCATGATGTAAAAACTGTTTACCTATTATACAATGTTCTACTTTTTATAGTTGCAATTATAAACCAGAAATCACGACATTCCAATCTAATCTCATTTTGAAACAAGTTCCCTATTGTCTGAATAAATGATTTGGCTGTACGTGCTTCCTAAGTAAAGAAATAACGTATAAATATTACCTACTAAGCGAATTTAATATAATGTGAGATTTTTGTTTCGTTTTAAATTATAACAACTGACTTCAACTAACAATTATAAACCAGAAATCATGACATTCCATTCTATCCATATTTTGAAACAAGTTCCCTATTGTCTGAATAAATGATTTGGCCGTACGTGCTTTTCTAACTATAGAATTGCACACGACCCCACAAAAATGACGCTCTCTGAATTATCAAGTACCATAGAAATAATCTTCAACCGCAATGACTAAATAATTAACAATTTTGAATGAAAAAAGCTAACTCAATCCCACCATTTTAATATGAAATAAAATAATATATAACTGAGAAATCGGTGTGTAGAATCTGAATTTTTCAATAACTGTCTCTTACTTCATGAATTATTTAAAATTTTGTAAAGCGTTTTCACACATCATTTGACTTGAATGAAAAAAATCTAGCTCAATTTTCCATTTTAATGAAAATAACTGATTCTTACTTCATGAATTTAAAATCTGGTAAAAGCGTTTTCACACATCATTTTTAAAATCATACGGAATTTCACACCTCTTATCAACAAGGGCGTTGGCTGATAGATGAAAGAATTATCAATATGTTAAATCATTAATAGGATTTTCCATTGCGAAAAAGTAAGAATCTGAATTTTACCAAATAGAAACATTGATTATCTATAAAAACGAGATGTGTATTTTTTAAATTTTCTTTGAATATTTCTCAGAATTTTTCAATAACCGACTCTTACTTCATGAATTTAAAATCTTGTATAAAATCATATGGAATTTCCCATCTCTTATCAACAAGGGCGTTGGCTGGTAGATGAAAAAATTATCAATATGTTAAATCATTAATAGGATTTCCCAATGCAAAAAGTAAGAATCTGAATTTTACCAAATAGAAACATTGATTATCTATAGAAACGAAATGTGTATTATTTTGCCTTATTTCCCATAAAATAATATATAACCGAAAATCAGTGTGTAGAATCTGAATTTTTCAATAACTAACTCTTACTTCATGAATTTAAAATCTTGTATAAAATCATATGGAATTTCCCAGCTCTTATCAACAAGGCTGTTGGCTGGTAAATGAAAAAAGTCATTTTCGAAGGTAATGGTAATGGTCCCTCACTGAATTTACTCTACCATGAGGGAATTACAATGTAATAACCTCCTTAACTGCAACTTTCTGCTGTGGATACTATTGTGAGGCATGCCATATACCTTACAATAATAAAAACGAGCATAGATGTGGTGGAACATGTTTTGCGTGTAGGAGATCACCAGCGTGCCCAAAAGACGTGGTAAAACGTGGATGTAATGAATGCAGGAGAGATTTTTACGGTGATGAGTGTTTTAATGCACACCTGAACATAGTCTGTAGTAAAATAAAAGATGTGATGGTTGTTTTAAGATATACGCCGATAACAAACACGTATGCGGGGAGGTTTACTGTAAAATTTGTAAATCCAAACAGCTAGAGGGTCATCTATGTTATATGCAACCTGATAGAAAATCCCTCAAAATTAAAGACTTTTTGTTTATTTTCTATGACTTGGAAACAACACAAGAAAACGCATTAACTGATGGAATTTTCCAGCAAGAACCCAATTTATGTGTTTATTCAAAAGTATGTCATAGATGTATAAATGAAAGTAAATTAGTATTTTGTCGAGAGTTGTGAATTCAGGGAACAGATATTAAGAGATAATGTAATAGCAAAATTCATGGAGGATGTACTAACGCAAAGAAAAAAAAATTAAAGAAGTAGTTGTTATCGCCCACAATGGTAGAGGTTTCGACCATCAATTTGTTTTGAATTACATTTTGACTAAAACTGATTTGAAACCTGATCTGATTATGCGTGGTACGAAACTGATTCTAATGACGGTGAGAAACGTTAAATTTCTGGATTCGCTCAACTACTTTCCGATACCTCTGTCTTCTCTACCGAAAGCTTTTGGATTCTCAGAGCTGAAGAAAGGATATTTTCCACATCTCTTCAACAAAATGGAAAAATCAAAAGTATATTGGGCCATTACCTACTTTGGAATTTTACGATCCGGATAATTTAAAAGAAGACGCACGTGATAGATTAATTAAATGGTACAACGAGAGAAGCGCTGAAATTTTCGACTTTCAAAAGGAAATTGTGGAATATTGCGTTTCGGATGTACAGATTTTAACACAGGCCTGTCTCAAATTTCGTCAGCAACTTATGGACACGTCAAACGTCTGTCTCTTCACTGATGCAAGCACCATAGCCTCTGTGTGTAACAAGGTCTTTCGGCGAAACTTTCTGAAATCAATCACAATTGGAATAATTCCTAAAGGCGGATATAGATTAAAAGACAGCCAATCGAAAATAGCTCTACAGTGGTTAGTATGGGAAGAAAAGCAGAGAAATATCAACATTCACCATGCCGCCAAGGGTTCAGAAGCTGTTGTGGTAGGTGTAAAGGTGGATGGCTTATTTGAAAATCAAGTGTTTGAATTTCATGGCTGTTATTATCATGGTTGCCCTACATGTTTTAAGTACGACAGAGAAAATCCGTTAGATGCTGACCCGGCTGATTGTATGGAAAACCGATACGACAGAACCCTAAAGGAATAAAACATTTAGAGAGTAAAGGTTTTGAAGTTATACAGATGTGGGAGTGTGATTTTCGTAAAAATATAACCCCCGAAATTGAAAAATTTACAGAAAATCACCCTTATGTGAAACAATTACCGGCCAGCCCTAGACATTCGTTATATGGGGCAGAACAGGAAATACTGTTGAGTATTATAAAACAAAAGAAAACGAGAAAATTAAATATGTCGACGTTTGCTCTCTCTACCCTTGGGTGTGTAAATTCGGCAAATTTCCTATTGGTCACCCTAAGAGAATTTACGTAGGAGAAGAATGTATGTTAGCAGATATTTTCCAAATGTCGGGTATAATAAAATGTAAAATATTACCGCCTACAAATTTGTATCATCCTGTACTTCCGACTAAAATGAATAAAAAAATGTATGTTTGTTTTGTGTCGTAAATGCGGTGAAGATTTTATTCAGGGTAATTATAATCACAATGATGATGAAAGAAGTTTAGAAGGTACTTGGGTGATTGAAGAAGTTGTAAAAGCTATTGAAAAAAGATACAGGATGATGGATATTCATGAATTGTGGAGTTACGATACTATACATCTTAGTAAAGAACAATAAGGTTTATTCTCTGCTATGATGAACAGATTTATTTAAATTAAACAGCAGGCATCTGAATGGCCTAAACATTGTGTCACAAATGAAGATAAAGACAAATACATTGAGGAGTTTCTTCAAAGAGAAGACATTTTATTGGAATTTTCCGAAATATCCGAGAATCCGGGTCTAAGATCACTAAATTAATGTTAAATTCGTTTTGGGTAAATTTGCTCAACGTGAAAATTTACCTAAAACATCAATAATCAGAAATTCTGCGGAATTTTATTCAATGATGACGAACACAGCAATAAATGTAAACACGATTCTTCCGATAAATGAAGAAACGTTAATCGTAACATGGGAACATAAAGAAGAGTGTTATGACCTTTCCTCTACTGAAAATGTTGTTTTGGCATCCTACGTTACAACTTTAGCCAAATTAAAATTATTTAGCTACCTGGATCAGGTGGGTGAAAGAGCTCTGTACTATGACACAGACTCAATTATTTATATTTCACAACCTGATTTCCCCGAGAAATTTTTGTTTCATTTTCAAAATCAAGCAATATAGCATCACAGTGATCAGATTTATCACTTTCTTCTTTTATCTGCAACCATTTATAGGTACGAAATTCTCGAGAAATTTTTATTTTCAAAAACTGAGGAATTTGAGCTTGTACAAGAAAACTTGAAATTCTAGTAATACGATTACAAATTATCTTAATACATAGATCTACCAAACTCTTCATCTGAAAATAAAGTGAAAAATGTGGATTCAACGTTGTTTTAGTAAAATTGGATTGCGAGGGTTCTATAAAGAATACTTTTTGTTCTTTTCACGTGACATTTTCATTCTTTTTATAGAAAGTATTTTACAAAAATAAAAAAAACAATTGAAGCAATGTATTTCCTATTCAATTTTTGTGTGCTTCGTCTGGAGGCAATAAGTTTAACAAATGAGTGTTTTCTCGGATTTAACTTTGGTAAGTACCTTGCGATGGCTATGGATATGAAGAATACTCTTTCATATAAGAAGCTATGAATAATTATGTACACCTCAAAAATCTAAAATGATTTTTACTCTTTCATTAAGAATATTATTTCAGATTAAAAGCCTTGAAAAATCAACGTCAACAAATGTGAATCATTCGTTATTACCTAATTTCGTCACGTGTCCGTTATCATTCAGCAGAAGCGTGTTATCATCAATTTCAGTCGTTAACTTCATTATCAAATCTACAAATTTTTTCATTACGATAACCGTTCACACTTTTTAGTGAAAGTAGTCTTTATATAGTAACTAGTATTTGTTACGTCAAGAGGTCAAAAAATTCTACGTTTTAACAGTATTTCATATTTGAAAAAAGTTATTCGATAAACACTTTTAAAAATTTAGCTTTTAAGAATGGTTTTAGCGTACGTCAGCAAATTGCAAAGGTTTCAATTAATATATATATATATATATATATATATATATATATATATATATATTTAGCGTAGATTGAAATACATGCAAAAAACTTTTCGTTTGATGAGTTAAAAACGATGATAATACTCATACTTCCTTCTTTTTCAAAGTTGATATAATTATAAGGAAATTATACAAGGTGATGAAACGAGAACAATTGAATATATGGTATAAATTCTAAATGGTTATTTATAATTATATAACTGATAACTATAGGTAGGATAGTAATAGTTGAATAAAATTTATCTATATCAGTGGTAGGAAGGATGGGGCCCTAGAAATATTAACTGAAATTTTTTTCTTAAAGTTTATTTCATATAGCATTGTCATACTGTAACGGTGATAATCCAGCGGGGTATTTATATAGTATGGCTATGAGAAAAATACCAAGTTAGGTTAGTTTTTTGCCATTTTGTCTTTACACGATACGAATGCTCGCTATGGTCATTTTCCCCTACAGTACATCGAGGACGTTCTAATAGTTGAATAGTAGCAGGATTTGGAGTGCCATCTACAGGTAAATTGAATTTCTCTTGAAAGTCTTTTAAAATCGATGCCATATCTGTGATATCATGTTCTGACTTGTTAACATATCCAAATCTTTCAATATATTCCACAGCATAATTCAGATCAATTTTCTCAGGTGCAACTAAAGGTAGAATTAGTAAGAGAATCATCCTTCACTTTCGACGTTAGCTTTAATACTGATTCTTCATCAGAAAGTTGTTATGGTAATATACAATCCATCGATTAGGTATTTAAAATGAAACAGAGAATATTTCAAAATTATATAAGGTTAAATCATTGATTACATTGATTTTGTAATAATACAGATACTCTCTAAGTGCTTTCCCTACTAAACTGTTTTCATAACAAATATCACAAACTGCATACATTAAATCTATACAATTAGAAAAGTCACACATTGGATTAGGTATAAATGACTTCAATGAATTAATAATATTATAATAAAAATCACAAAAGTTAACATTTTTTAAAATTGAAATGTGGTGTTGAAGCAAATTCTCATGAAGGCGTAGAATTTCCACAACTTCTTCTTCATCGAGGAAAAATGTAACATCATGTTGACGAACTTCCACAAATTTCTGATTATCATAAATGACTAGTTATTTGACAAAAATCTTGATAAAACATGATGGGGCTGACGACAGGACTTTTCTCACCATCTGGAGGATTGAAATACTCGTTACTTTTACGAAGCACCTCTATGATCTCATCCCATTCTATAGTATTTAAGGACATTTTATTAGGTTCCATAGTTTCGATAAATGATGATAAAATGATGGCAGGTGCAAAAATTCTGGCAGGGCTCAGGATACATCCAACTTCAAATCGACCAACATTGAAAACTGTATGCAATAAATAACGTTTTTCTTTTTTCATTGCAATTTCATAATTTCGTACAATTTGATCTAAATCACGATCATAATCTTCATCACTACCACTACATGCCATTGTAACACTAGCTTCACTATAATACCCAGAATCTTGACTCATGATGACTACTGACTTCTAAATTAATGTTGAACAATTTATATGTTTAACTCTCTCCCCACCAAAGTTCGCATTGTTTGCTGAAAATGTATTCATAAAAAAGATTTCGATCTATACTACATCATAGGCGTATATCCGACTGTTATATTTTTTGTTTAAGCCTAACCATTTAACGTATATTTTGTTACGTTTCCTCTTCAATATTTTTTTCAACGAGATAAATGTTGGGACATAAAACCCAAATGTAAGATTTCAATACAATATAAATCATTACTAAAATGCCAAGGTAATTGGATTTTAAATATCTCTTAAAAGAAAATTTATTCTTTCGCAATATAAATAGTTTTAATATCTTGCACTTTCAACACATGCGCATGTCCTTTTGCAACCAGCCAAAATTCTGCAGGCAACTTGTTTGCATTCAATAAAAATACCGGAGATTATTATACCCCAGATTTGACTATATTGGAAATAAACAAAGTACCCGTCCCAACTAACTCAAAAGTTGATGTTATTTTCCAAACAAATAGTGGTCTTTGTATTTTATGATAAAGCAACACAATACATTGAATTCAATGATGGATTTAAGAAAATTTTGAATAGATTCATCGTTTATTCCACGTAACTGAATTGGTTAAATTGCAATATAAACGCTCTACCTATTACAATGGAGTTTTTGTTCGACTAAAAAAAAATATCTTCTATTACGTCACGATACGTCACATTCCTGGCGTCACTTCTTTAGTCTCCAGGCCTCCAGAAGCCCCATTTCTTTGAGAGGCTCCTGGTGGGGCATCCTGTATATACGGTATCTTACTACACCCTGTATCCAAACTGATGCGTCGTTTTCACAGTACCAATGCTCTAACGACTGCGCATCATCTGTTCATTTCCTCGACCCCAAAACTGTGCAAAATGGTATATTTTATGACTACACCCTGTATATAAGAAACCACCCTTTTTGGTACATTCTGGTATAATTATTACTACACTCTGTATCTTTTTTGTACATAAAAAGGTATCTTTACACCCTGTTCGAGTTACATCCTGTATATATGGTATCATTCTACATCCTGTTGCATATCTTCTATTAGGTCACTTCTTTAATCTCTACACCACCAGAAGCTTCGTCACAAAGTCTCCAGTCGGTGGCGACCAGAGTGCCCTTATAGCAAAAAACATACACACTTATTTACTTTTTTTTGCATAACCCCCGTACACCCTTACTTGCGTAATCCCCGTAGACGCTACCCTCCCTCGTGCTACCCAAACCCCTTCGCTTCTAAACCACCCTCTACCTTATACACGTAACAACATACACACTTTTTGCATAACCCCCGTACACCCTTACTTGCGTAATCCCCGTAGACGCTACCCAAACCCCTTCGCTTCTTCTAAACCACCCTCTACCTTATACACGTAACAACATACACACTTACTTTTTGCATAACCCTCGTAGACGCTACCGTCATTACTTGCTAGTATGTGCTAGTATTGGCATCTTTGCACATCCTGTATACGATAATATTCTAACAAATATAATATCGTTTATTTGACTTCAATCTGACCAATAGCAGAGATATGTGCTAGTGCCCTAATGGCATCTTTGTACATCCTGTAAACGATAATATTCGAACAATCATATTGGCGTTTATTAGACTCCAATCCGACAAATAATAACAGAGATATGAAGAAAGGCCCTTAACACTTGCGCAGATCGTCGAAATGTGTCTTTTTAGATCTATATGTAACGGAAAACATGCGCAGTATACGGGAAAAGTAGCTTTGCTACCGCAGCTACCCACGGCCGTTTTGGCACTCTGGTAACAAATAGTTAGCGCCGTTATGGCAATGATGGCAAGCGACACCCGATTTTGCATAACCCCCGTACACCCTTCGTAATCCCCGTAGACGCTACCCTTAAAACCCTCTTCGCTTCTTCTAAATCATTACATAACCCCCGTAGACGCAAAGAGCGAACCCCTTGGCCCGGGCCGTAGCCGCTGATACACCCCAAAAATTGGGCCAAACCCCCCATCCCCCGTAGACGCTACCCTTCCCTCTTCGCTTCTTCTTGTATACACCCTTGTGTAATCCCCGTAGACGCTACCCTTAAAACCCTCTTCGCTTCTTCTTTGGCGGCCCGGGCCAAACCCCCAAAATGCCAAACCCCCGTAGCCGCAAACTGATACACCCCCAAAAATCTGGCCCGGGCCAAACCCCCATCCCCCGTGCTACCCTACCCTCTTCGCTCACCCCCAAAAATGTGGGCCAAAGAGCGACCCCCACCGGGCCAAACCCCCCATCCCCCGCCCTGGCCCGGGCCAAACCTCCATTTTGGCAATGGCACGTGCCACCCCCAAAAATTTTGGCAATTGGCCCGGGCCAAACCCCCAAAAATAGGTCAAGGTCAAAGGGTGTGGTCATGTGACGTCACAAAATTTTCCCAGGCCAAACGCCCCCATACTCTACTATAAGATCACAGCTAATTTTCATATAGAAAATTATAAACAGATGTTAGAGAGAATATCCGGGATCGACCTCACAATTGCTGGTGCAAGATTCCATGAAAACTGTCGACTAGCATTTATTCGATTTTCTGAAAAACCTGAGAAGCCTAAACAAAAGGGACGGCCTGAGGATGAACAGATTTCAGCGCAGATTGAGAGAATTGTCGCTCATATCAAGAAAACTGAAGAAGAAATGTACACCCTGGAGGAGTTGACTGAAATTGCAGGTATTTATTATCAATAATTATCTATAAACATTTACTAGACGCCAGCATTATTAGTAGACGGATGCCAAGAGCGCCAAAGCAAAAACACCAGCGAAAAACAACTTACGATTACTAACAAATGTACTTGACGGGTGATTACATTACTGGCCACACGATTACTATAGTCCTTGCTGAGCGCTCTTTTGTTGCTAAGAGAAAAATACAAGTTTCAGATCTGAAATTAATCTAGTTTGCTTTTAGACGCTCAGACAACGCCAGCAAGGGATCTTGTAAGATCGAAACGAATACTTGATTCTTTGCCGTCGTCCCCTAAGCCTCCAAAATTCTAACATCAATCTGTACTATAAAACTCCCAAATGGCCCTCGGCAACTGTCAAAAATGCGTCTCCAATGGGGGCTGAATTAATTTCAGAGCTGACACTGGCTTACATCTTTCTTTTGGCGGCGAAAAGAATCATGCCAAGGTCTTTTTGAAGTTTCATTTCAGGGAGCATTGATAACTACAGATAAGTCTTGCTCCGAATCTTAGTCGATGCCAACTATCCAACACTTTTACAACAAATCGTACTCAATGATTGACGTTTCACGCTAGAGCCTCCAAATTTCAAGTAAGAAGTGGCGATTGTTTCTTCTGGCAAGTATTACTAAGTTTGTTTACTTTTCCCAGCTCAAGTTTGCCACACAGAATAGTAATTCCTAAAAAGAAGCTCTCAATAGGTCTGGCGTAGGCTCTTTCGCCGCCAATAAGAAGATTTGATCCACTTCCAGCTTTGAAATGAATCCAAATTCCATTGTAGACGCATTTCTCATAGTTTTCTGGGTACAGTTGCAAGTTTTGCAATACAGATTACTGTTACATTTCTGGGTTCTCACATAGCAACCGCAACGGATCTTGTAAGATTGTAATGAATGCTTGATTCTTTGCCGTCGTGTCCTGAACCTCCAAAAGTCTAACAGCAATCTGTACTGTAAAACTTTCAATTGTCCCTGGGAAATTGTGAGAAATAAGGCTTCAATGTAAGCAGGATTAATTTCAGAGCTGAAGTTTCTAGGGGTTTCTAGGAATCCTACTGGAAAACTCCAAGATTTCTGGAAAAAACACAAAAATCACCAAGAATTGTACAGAAATAACAAAGAAAGATTCGAATTTCTAAGAATCCTGCCCAAAAAAAATGGAAGATTAGTGAGACAAACGGCAGAAACCTTTGTCAATTCCTAATACATATCCAATTTTGAACACTCAAATACAATAACAGGGCGTTCTAACACCGGTCTTTTTTTCAGGAGAGCCTCGAATTCTTCGGGAAACTCTGCGGATCAGGTTAATCAAGGAGTATGAACGCCAGATAGGTTTTTGTTCATTGAATAGCGGTGGAACAATCATGTATTTCGCGGACGCGGAATACAAAGCTTTGAAGAATAATGTCACATCCAGGGGCGGGAATATCGAAGATGAAGAGACGAAAATTCTCGATCAAGCTGCAGCAATTATTCGGCGGCACATTTCAATATTTCCCTTCAATCGTGACGAGTATCCTCCAAGTGACAGCCTGCTGGACGGACTGGATGATAATGTACCAGATAAGCTAAAATATTTAATTAGTGAGATTGTTTTGACTAATAGAAAAAAAGATCGAGTAGCCTTAGAAAGAAAATGCGCTGCCATAAGCCATTCAATAATGACGACAGCCCGGCCAAGGTTCTATATGTCACACATGCAGCTTGGCTTGGGAGTGATGCTTTTTCGCAAATCTTCTTGATGTACTCTTTCAATTAGGATATACTATCTCATACTCGGAGGTGATCAAATATCAAAATAGTATCATGCACGCTTCTGCTCCAGTTATCAAGAAGGGTTCTTTTGCTCAATTTATTTTCGACAATTGCGATTTTAATGTGGATACGATAGATGGGAAGAATGCATTCCACGGGATGGGTGGTATCATTGCTGTTACTCCCGTAGATTGTTATGAAGCCAAGCAGCCCGTAGCCCGCCAGGGTTGCAAGATTAGTCAAGAGATTATGGATAAACATAAGATCTTTTTGAGAATCCACCGACCTGCCAATGTGTCTGGCTATAAAAATATAACAGCCGCTGCACTTGACATACCTGAATTTAGTATCGCAAATATTCACAATGCCGATTTTTTGTGGTTATACGGCAGAGTTAAATATCCAAACACTGCGGGCTGGAACGGGTTCATGGGGAAACTGACTGAAAATTACAATTACGAACGTTCGAAAATAATATGCTTGCCGTTTGTCAACCATCAGCCTTGCGATGCGAGTACAATCTTCACCGTGTTGAAATATGCAGCCGAAAAGTCCCAAGCTTTAGACCTTCCAGCCTGCATTGTTACATTCGACCAACCTCTGTACCAAAAAGCGACCGAAATTGTTAAATCTTCCAGCACCAATGACCCTGTATCTAGAATAATTACCAGGCTGGGTGGATTTCATCTCCTGGGGCCATTGGATTTATTATGGCGAGAAGTGGACTAGAGGAAGCGTTGAGTATTATTTATGCTCCCGGGACATCCAAAAAGATGCTTAACGGACACGCGTACCATCGGGCAATGCGTGGGCATTCATTAGTTTTTTCTGCTCTATCCGAAATAATATTGCGGGAAATTGAATTTTCAGCTGATGAAGAGTCAGGCATCCAAAAATTGCTCATGAATTTTGATACTATTAATTACAGCAATGTAGAGGATTATGAATTTATAACAAGCGCGAATGAAAAATTTATCAAGAAAATGAACGAAATTGAAAGGCGAGGGAAGACAGCAAAGTTATGGATACAATATATGCGCATGTTCCAAATAGCAAAATGTTTTCTCAGGTCAGAGAAAATGGGTGATTTGATATCGCAGTTGAAGTATATCGAGCAAATGCTTCCTTATTTCCATGCGGCCGGCCATTTCAATTATGCACGATCAGCCCACCTGTACGTACAGGAAATGAGAGGTTACATTAGAGACATGGAAGAATCTATACAAGCTGATCCGACCAATAATGCAAGACTTATGGAATACAAAAATTTTGTAACAAACGGGTTTAACACAGTTAGACGCACAGAAAAATTTTGGTCCGGTACCTTGACGATTGAACAAGATTTCATGAGAATGGTTAAGGTTGGCGGTGGATTGGTAAATAGAGGGTTTAATACTGGCGCGACTACAAAGTTCATAGCATCTCTCCCTTTCATGGTGGATATTTGTCACCAAATGGAGATGTTTTGTGGGGTGCACTCGAATTCTAGTGATCAGCACGTCGATGCTCGAGATTGTCGCAAGGATCGTGATCGTGAAGACAAGGCAAAACAAATCGCGTGGTTTGATGTCCGTAACCCCTTCCCATACGAAGAAAAAATTGTTGCCTTGGCAACAGGGCTCGTCGGTGGAGAAAACGTGAATTGTCATGATGCTTTCACAGTTGGGAAAGCTAGTATAATAAATCAAGTTCAGGGAAAACGGTTTGCTGATATTTCATTCAAGCGAAAGCATCGCGTGGTTCCCCTTATCAATGCCACGAGTTCGGGAAAAGTTCAGGATGCACTCGTAACCGTAGATCCATTATTAATTTTCCAGAGGATTTCCATAACGAAACAGTCGCAAACAGATTTAGCAAGGTATTTCACTGATGAACTAGTTCCTTTTCCACTGAGTATATTTGAAAAAGATACAATGCGAAAGACCGCCAAATCTGCGTTACTAAAAGTTTTTTTTTTAAGTAGTTGGGTGGCTTTGGCAGAGACCAATTAGCCAGATTTAATTTGTAATCCGTTTTTACGGACGAGTTATTAAACAAAGTTTTCTTGTAAAGAATTATGTTAGTATGTAAAAACAAGGTTTTCTTGTAAACAATGAACATTTGCAGATATACCTTCTCTGTGTTAGTATGTTACGTATGTTGTTAGTACTTGTGCATCTATTTCTATTTTTTTTTATTTTCCTTTTTCTTTCTTTTTCTCTTTTTTCTTTCTAAATATCTTTTTTTTCCTTTTTTTTCCATTTTTTTTTCCATTTTTATTTTCGTCGACGCACTTACAGGATATTTAATCGCAAAATTGCTTACAATGTATTTATGTTAGTATCAGGTTTTACAATTTCATTTTGCACCTTTTCAGGTGATTATAAAGACAATATAAAATATTAATGTTGTTGCTGAATACAATTTGGTTTACACCTATAGGTAGTTTTGCTTTAAGATTTATTAAATCCTCATAGAAAGTATTTAGATTTACTTGGAATAGGGAGCATTCTAGTATTACATGGGTTAAATCACCAAGTTCGCCACATGTGCAAGCTGGATTTTCAATTATACCTATTCTCTGTTTATATAGCGGTGTCATAGCATGCCCTGATCTTATTCTATTTATGGTAACAATGAATTCTCTATGATATATCCCATAGAACCATCTCTTACGTGGAATCTTGACTTGGCAGCTTTTGTAGTTCTGTCCATGAGTGTTACTTTCATAAACTCTTTGCCATTCGAGTAGCAGACTGTTCCTATATTCACACTTACGGTCGGAATGTGGTACGGATTTTATTGTTAATGGTTCTCCTGAAGAAATAGCCGATTTTGCTAACCTGTCAGCAATTTCATTTCCTTTTATACCCGAGTGACCCTTTATCCAGACCACTATGATATTTTTATTTTGTTGTCTTATATTATGATGTTCCTTTAGAATTTATAATTCCACATGGGATAAATTTGAAGAGTTATGAATATTTTGTAACCTGTCTACGAGGCTTTTACTGTCTGTAAAAATCACTGTATTTCGTATATCAGTTGATGAAACATATCTCAGCGCGAACAGCACAGCATAAATTGTGTATAAATTGATGTTTCTTTAGGAAATCGCTTCAAAGACGTATGGGAAGTGCTAACATCATAAAAGGCGCATCCGCATCCTTTGCTTGTCTTGGAACCATCTGTATAAATATATTTGTATTCTGGCCAGAAATGGTTGATTTGCTCTAAGAAGTTTCCGTTTGGGTTTACGTAACTTGTTTCCATTTTTGAGGAGAATAAAATGTGGTGTTGCTCTGCATAATATGGAAGGGTACTTGAGGAGAATACAATTTCCTGGTACTCGACGATACGTGTGTAGCTGTCCACAGTTAGCGGAGTTTTTTTGTGTTGCCAGTATGGGTGGGTAAGGACTAATATCGAAAGGTTGTGTATGGAGTGAATGGTTTGAGCACGTTTAGCAAATGATTTAGTTATGAAAATATCACTGATTAGTTTTCTTCTAAGGGATAGTGGAGGCTCTATTGCCTCTGCTTCCATGACATGTACTGGTGTTGATTTTAAATAGCCAAGACATATTCTAAGACATCGATTTTTTTGAGTTTCTATTTTTTGTAGATGAGATTCCGCAGCTGTTCCGTGAAGGTTACTACTGTAGTCGGAAATTGATCTCGTCATTGTCCTGTAAAATAGGAGGGCGATGTTAGGGTCTGCTCCCCATTTAGTACGACAGAATGCTTGGATGATATTTATTGAATTTTGAGATTTTTTTATAATGTTATGGATGCAATCTTTCCAAAGTAATTTGCGGTCCAGGTAAACACCCAAATAGTAAAAGTTTTCTCGACTGAAAAAGAAGACTTTGACAGATCCAAATGCGCTTATATTTTCGATGGGGGAATGTTAATACATCGCGTACCCTGGACCATGGGCGAGCAATTCAAAAATTTTCTCCTCAGATATGTCAAATATTTAGAAGACAATTATACAAAGAAAGTGACAGTAGTATTTGATGGCTATGGCGCCAATTCTAATAGTACTAAAGGGGCTGAACGTTCGCGGCGGGCGAGTAACAAGTCTTGTCCTGACATCCAATTCGATCCGGACATGGTTTTAACGGTTCCAAAGGACAAGTTTCTATCCGGTAACTACAATAAAAGTCGGTTCATTGAATATTTGATTGAAGCCTTAAAAAAAAGACATTTCCACTAAACAAGCTTTGGACGATGCAGATTTATCAATTGTCCAAACAGCGCTGCAACAAGACTCTGTATATGACCTACCAGTGGCAGTAGTGGCAGAGGACATCGATATACTAGTATTATTAACAGCCTTGACGCCCCAAAATCGGAAAATTTATTTCTTAAAAGGTGCGAAGGGAAATAAAACCGAGCAGGTGTTCTCTTCCAGGAGCCTGGATGCGAATCCCTTCATGAGAGATAACATTCTGTTTCTACATGCAATGACTGGGAGCGATACTACCTCTGCCTTTTATAGAAAAGGGAAATCGACAGTAGTGGAAAATTCGTCTAAAGTCGGCAAAAATAATGAACCTAGTGAAGTAAAAATGGCCATTGAAAGTTTCAGAAATCAGAACCTTACTCATGAGACTGTATTCGAGAATGGACAGACCATTTTGCTGTCGATTTACAAATATCCAGGGGCTGCAACGACTCTTCGGGCCGCCCGATTCGCCACTTTTAACCACCTGTCCAAAAACAAAACTGCGATAAAACTAGAATGCTTGCCACCTACCGCGGAAGCTGCTAGGCAGCACTTTTATAGGGTCTATTTACAAGTGCAGAATTGGCTGGGAAACGACCTATCACCAGAGGAATGGGGGTGGAAACGTGCAGGGGATGTTCTACTACCGGTCCAGAACACAAAGCAACCGGCCCCCCCCCCCGGAACTCTTGAAGATGATCTTCTGTCAATGCAAGACAGGCTGCGAGAAGAATTGCTCGTGTTTGACAGCAGGTCTAAAATGCTCGTCCATTTGTGGTTCGTGTTAGGTAACACAATGTTTAAATTACAAAAAAAATGAAGGTATATTCCCAGAAGAATTAGAGGTGGAAGGGCTGGAGCAGGAAGGGGCGGAATAGAGGGGGAAGGAGAAACAGAGGGGCTGGAAGGGGGGGGGGGGCGAAATACAGCTCGAAGAAGAGACAGCAGGCATTGGACGGGGAGAGGGAGAGATAGACCAAGAGGGTGTAGACGATGAGAGTGTCGTTGACGATGACGAATATGGATTTGATTCAGATGAAATGGAATAGTTTAAAAATACGTATAAGGTGCTATGTATATATGTTTTAGTTGTAAAAAATTTTGGTTAATCAATGTTATTTTTGAAAGACTTTCGTATTTTTTCCGAAATCCTGCAATTATATAATTCCGAAAGAAGTTTGCGAAAAAATTGCAAAAAATATGAAGGATGTAGTCGGGTGAATATTCACCGCCTCCTCAAAACTGTAACATGCTATTAGGGGAAACAACGTGAGTCAAGACCTTACTGCATGGAAAATTTTTGCACTTTTCTGATAAATTCGCAACTTGTGAGATGAAACTCAGCATTGGCTAAGAAAATAGAGACCCCAAACACTACTCCAGCAGAGAAAAAACAGGTGATACGCCAATAATTGTCGAAAAATTGTTTTCCGTGAGGGCTTACATTAATGGAATCCACGATTTCGCGAGCAGAGCGAATGTGCTAGCGCCGTCTACAATTGGTATGTAAAGGCCGAAAGAGGGAGATCAATGTATTCCCAATTCTACCGAGCGGAAATTTGGCAAGAAACTACTATATCTATTCACTACGAAAATTATGGAATTTTCGACGTCGATTTTTGCGAAAAATATTGGTCTGGCGAAAAAATTGGTCAGGACCATTATTGTAGATAATGAAAAGATCTCCATCTTTTGTCTGAAGAAAAATTCTCCAATTCCTATATTTTGGCAGATATTCGCGGGAAACCTTTTTTCAAGGGTTTAGGGACCCATTTGGGCCCTCTTTCTTAGTCGCTATCATGTTAAAGGTTTTTTTGTTTGAAAGTATCTGGGATGAACTGCGAATTGAGCCACGTATGAATAATTCTCCGAATTATTTATAGCTTTCGATATTTTCAGGTCTTAAGTTACTGGACTAAAGTCTGAGATATTATTTAAAAAATATTACATATAGAAAAACATTAATTCATGTTGTAGTTTTAATATTATAGCTGTTCGAAAACTAGTTCGAACAAAAGAATGCAAATACATATTTAAACTGAGTTTGATTCACCCTGTACACCGCATCCAACGGGTTTTGCAGTTTCCTCGTAAAAATGCTCGGTTTAGTTTTTGCATTCCGACGTAGAATTTAAAAAGTCATGAAGTCAATATAATATACACGACTCACCCCTTCCCCGCGCATTGATATAAATGTCGAGTCGAGTTTTGATGTGTCAAGGTGACAAGTCGGGAACGGTGAAGTTCTTGCCAAAGTGTTTTTTGAGTTAAAAATAGTATTTTAATTCTCATTACGCAGACTAACGTTTTGTGTTGACTCAATAGAAAAATCTATTGAGAGTGACAGCAATACGAGAACAGTGAATGTTTTGTTCAATTTGATTCACGTGAAGGGGCTTAATTTGGATTCAATTGGAATTGTGGGTAAATTCTGCTGATTGCGTCATAGGGTTAATTTACTATAACAGATATCAAGATATATTCAAATCTACAGTAATTTACGAGTAACTTGTGTTTAGCCACGTTCGCAGTCGCGAATGTGATCATTGAAATTTTGACAGTTGTCTTCCAAACATTTTCTAATCTTCTAAGTAGCAAAGGTGATTTTACGTATATGCGCTCTGTGCCAGGAAGCAGTTTTACAGGAAGAATTAAGGAAGGTCGTACGTGAGTACTTTATTTATACATATACTGTTGATACACACTGATGCGCACTACCTCCTTCGGAACAGTCTTAGTGAATATTAGGTAACTTTGTGTTTATTTTCAACAAGAATACGTTGGTCGTGTCGCCAATTTTTTTATTTCAAGAGAAATCCTTTGTTTGATTTAAACTTATTTACGCATTGATTATTCACGTTTAATGTTCTTATTAGATTCAAATTGAGTTTGTACATTCCTCACTATTTTTAATATTAATGAAGAACGGCTGTTCAATTTAGTTATGCATATTTATTGATGAGTTTTCTTTGTATTTTATAGGAGATGAAAACTTTCATTTTTGATAGATTTTTGTGAATTCATAATCTCCTTTATCAATTAAATTTGTTAGTTGTTTAATTCGAGTTGGCTTTAACCAATCCTCGCTTTAATCCCAAAAATCATTAATTTAAAGTACTAATCAAATACCAGCGCCTTTGGCTGATACAGTCGCGAAATAAAGATCTTGAATTTAACTTTTTTATTTTTTTGGAACTTAACCTCAAACAATAGCCATAAAAATAATCCCTTGTTAAAGACTCATTTCATTACAATTCTGTGTATATTAAAAAAAGAAAGGACTTCTGTAAAGTGAATTTATAACTATATGCGTTCTTGGAATTTTAAAAGTGCATTAAAAAATATATAGAACTTTATATACCAGGAAAGAACATTTTATCTATGAAAGACATTTCTTTAAAAACGGAAATGAAACAAAAATCAAAGGAAATACTCGGATTTTAAATAAATAGTTTATTGAGAAAACAACGGAAGATCGGCGTTACTTGGGTCATGGCGTAAAAATAGCAGTAACAGGGCTATGCTAATTTCTGAAGAAAATTTAAGTAAATTTCTATAAAAATCAAATCAAAGTACATATATCGTAAAGAATAGCATACAAGGACTACTCACAGATGTTTGTATCCAGTAATTTCATGTAAAATCCAGAAAATACCGAGTAATCGGGGAGCGTCGTTCCAGTCGGCACATTGTAGTTCCAGCTTTTGTAAAAATCCAGAATATAGTGTCCAGGTTAGTGCAATTTTTAATATTATTGGCCAATAATAACAACGATAATAATTAAATATAAAGATTATTCCATTCGTTGAACTATAAGAAACATGTACATATTAATTCAATAGGTTTATAATAATTAGGTATAAAGGAATTCACAATTTTTTAAGAAAATATTTCTAGCCACTTACTTGAAAAACGTCTAGTAAAAAGATATATCCATGTGTTAGGTTAATTTATGCAATCAGCTGATGTATTGCCTGTTTAATTTTCTCAGTATCTCAACTTATGTATATATGTAATTGTTATGTATAAATCCTTTTATATTAAATCACATATCGTCGGTGCAATGCCACACCCACGAATGTGCAAAAGTTTCGTTTTTCACCTAAGTACACCACTAAGAATGTCTCAGTCATACCTCTGCTCTGCCGCCACAATCATGAATGTGATTGAAGGTTAGGAGATGGCGGGAAGGACATGTGCACTTTCACTTGAAATGCGTGCATCGCGAATGTACCAGTTCGTGTTTGTGGCAGAGTACTGATTGAGTAAACCTGCGACGTGCATATCGCGGAAGTGACACTTTCGTGTTTGTGTCGGTGTGGATTTTGCATTAATTTTACATTCGCTGTCTTGTTTCTATTAAACATTTTTCAGTTTTGTGTGTATAAATGAACGCCCGCACAGCTAAAATATTTCGAAACTTGACAAAATTAAGTCTGGATTCACCAAAAGAGGATGAAATGGAGGTAGGTAGATGTTAATATGCTAAATAATAGTTTTTTGCGTTTTTTGCAAAATTTTCAAAAAAAAATATACGTGGTACTGCACTTTACCTGTCCATGTGGCAAATAGTGTAACTAAAAAATTTGATATTTCTTTCAGTATTGGGAAGGCCTGATTGGTTTCCCTAATGTAGGTTTTTTTATTAGATGCCGAAGAAAATTAATGACGAATGCGACACCAAACAAGAGTATGGACCCGCAACATCAAACGTTCTTGCTTCTATACCAAATAATGAAGGAATGCTCTGTCCAATGGTTTCAGGGAACCAACTAGAAAGTATTGCTTTTTATCATAAAATTTTACGTCACTGATAAATACAACGAAGAATTTGTTTCAGCACAATCTTTAGTAGAAATTTCGGGCACCTCCAGTAGGGGACCGACGTTCGATAGCGAGCTAGCTTCAAACAAGAGTAACCTTTCTGACTCTTCATCAGATAACGTTCGAGCTCCAGCGATACAACATCAGAATCAGAGGATCAAAATGAAATAAGAGAAAATAGATTGAGTAAGTTATTTAGAAAGGTGTGGCGCAAACATACAATTATTCCAAAGCTATATTTTTGTTTTTGTTTCAAGGTGAAGGCCCTAAGAGAAAGAAGAAAAACATGAGGAAACAAAAAATATTAAGAGGAAAGTGTTATGTTTGTTCTAGAGGTAAAGGGAGACCAGCACGTCTCATGTTACCATCTCCCGTGTTCTGGTAAAGCAAACCACAAATGTGACACTTTTATCAACGCGGAAAACTTACGCAAAATTTACAATGAATTCCGTAAAATGATTTCGGTAGATGATCAGCGAATTTTCTTAAATAGTCATATTGATAAACAAAAGAAAAAGAGAGAAACTAGGAACATTGAAAATTAAAGAACATTTACCGTGAGTTACTCGTTTTCCGTCAATGGGGAAAAAGACCGTCTCTATTAAGCATAAATTTTACAAATCAAAGTGCTCAGAATTAAATGTCCATCTAGTTTCTTACCAAAAGTATCGAGAAGTGTTTAGTAGTTATAACTTGGGGTTTCATAAACCTAAGAAGGACCAGTGTAAAAAGTGCCTAAAATATGAACAAATGACAGAGGAGGAGAAAAAAACACACGAACAGGCTCCTCGCGAACACATGCTAAGAAAACAACTAGCTCGTAAGGCTCGAGATGAAGACAAAGAAATTGCAAAGAATACTCCAGAAATAATGTCATTTAACTTGTAGTTTTTAATGTTAGAAAGTTCTTTTTGTTTCACTTTTACGTTTGTTCATAACAGACGTTGATATTATTATATTTTCACGTATATGCATTTTATTTAAATAAACTACAATGCCACAATCACGAATGTACCTTTTTTCGAAATAGAATGCATATTTTCGTAAATCCCTGATAACAGTTTAAAAATATAACTCTAGCATTTGTTAATCAATGTACAAAAAATAATTCGCATTAAATCCTGATTTTTAGCAACTAATTGAAAGTTTAAAAGCCGAATATCTGGTAATGTAATGTAAATATTTTCCTAATAAACATCAAACGATTCTATGATCATGCGCAATAGAACGCTTAGATAAATTCTGACTATGGGTTATTAGATCAGAGGCGTATCAAATGTGTATTTTTGGAAATGAATTTCTTCTATAAATTATACTATTTGAAATTAATGTGCTTTTATTTAAAATAAAATTTAAAAAAATACCATATTGCCAGAGCTCAAAGAGAGAATCGAATCTCATGTTCCGATATATACTGAGCTTGCTAACGGGTTAAAAATAAAATAAAAATAATAACGTTTTTAAAGGTAAGTAATAAATTGTATAAATCATACATATATAAATAAATCATATAATTAAATAGTAAAATTAACAAATATACAGGGTGGGGCAATCTTCTGACATTGGAGGATTACAACGTTGTGGTGAGAGATAAAACTTTAAAGTTTTGTGTGAGCTAATACAGTTACTGGGGGCACATTTTGAAAATACTTTCGGTTCTACAAGGTATTCCAAAACAACGTAGCAGCACAAACCTACATTTTCTAAATGAAACGTACTATATTTTGTTCAAGAATCGAAAAGATCTCACCGAGAGCGTTACAAAAATTTAGCATTCTTATATTTATATGGGTGTTTTAAAAAGATATGGCCAATTATTGGCAAAAAAGACCTCATCTTTAACACTCTGCAAAACAGTAAATCAAAATAAATTAACATGTCTTTGTATTCAATTATCATTCACATATCATTTGCTGTGCTGAGTATTAATTACTTTTTTATCTGTGACTTCTTTAATACAGGGTGACACAAAACCCAAATCAAGCAATATCTCAAAATTCTTAAATGAATCACCCTATAAGTCTTTTTACAATTTGTTAGTACAATTAATAATCTTTTAAACAATGTAGTACATTTAGGGTATAAGTTAATGGAAAACCGTAAATATTTTATGATAATGGTCAAAAACAAGTATTTTACGTACACAAATTAAATGGTATTAAATTTTTACATGCAACGATTTGTAAATTTTAACATTTCTAAGGCATAAATTTTAATCGTAATTTTGGATGCATCTACAATATCTAATCAATGATATAAAATGCTTGTTAATACCGTAGGTACCTGGAATTACCAAAAATTTTATATTTATGCATGTTTCACTTTCAAGAATTGTTATTATAGTCTTGTTTGAGAAAGGGCGAAACATAATCAAGCCATATTTTTGATTATATCAAGTGGGCTACTGTCAAAATAGTATCTACTAATAAATGTCAAAGAAATATTGCTGTATTCTTCGTTTGTGTTGTTAGGTTTAAATAATAAATAACTGTAATGAATTTTCCGCAGGAAGACATGATCAATATGATTTACGTGTTAGGAGAATGTTCAAAAAATTGCTTCAAGAGTATATCGTGAGAGATATCCCAATTGAAGACATTGTCTATAACATATTTTTTTTAAACTGGATAGACTTATCCTTTGTAATAAAAAATATACTTAATATTTTATTTAGTTTAGATTTACTTTAAACTTTTTATTATTAGCCCAGTATATAGATAATTTTAAATAGGTGATAAACAATTTATGCTACTTGCATGAGAAATTTCATATCTCAGGGTAGAGTTCAAGTATATAAAAATTAAACGGTTTCATTTTTTAATATTCGCGCCAAAATCAATAAATTCTTTATATTTTAAAACAAATTTGTTGATCAAAATATATTATTTACTTAATAATTATGAACTGAATACGGTCCTGCCCTGCTTGGAATCAAATCTCTGCACCATTCATAGATGTCAGTTCAAACTTCTACCTATAGAAAATAGATGGAGCGGAAATCACCAGATGAAATGAAAATCTCAACGTACAGTTTTAAATCGTTCTTCAAAAGAAACAAAACGTTGTTTAATGTGATGAAAATAAATACATTACTCTTTTACAAGTGTTCTTGAAGAAATTCAACTATCTAAAATAATGATTCATACATACAACAGACACACACTCTGGTGAGATATTAATTCTAAGGGTGAATTACAATTATGCAACTTGGTATACAAATGAATTATAGAAGATGGCGAACTATAAACTTTTTCGCGTCCATGTAACATTAAAGTTCAGTTCTTTACACAAATCGGTAAGTTCGTTTAACTTTTTATGTATTAATAAATTGACTTTAAATACCTTGTTCACTATACTGTTTTTGTTTATTCACCTCAATGATCAGTTCCTTTAATCTATTTTAGGTTCTCTCTCTCTTGGAATAAATCCATTCTTCCTGTCCATTTCCACCAAATCAGGAATTGACGCTGTATTTCTTCCAACATCAAAACACTTTGGATGAATTCCATGATTCAGTGTTTTCTGAAAGGTATTGTCGAGACATTGCTTCCACAATACAACAATTGACCATTTATAAAAGAAAAGTCACGGTTAGTACCACATAATATATAACAATTCCTTTTTATATTTTGTAGTTATTAATATTTACTTAACTACTTACAGTAACGTATATCTCGTAAGTATAATGTATTTGTTTCTTGAATTCCATAGCCAAAACTGATATTTCTCAAATATTTAAAATAATTTTCTTTACCAAAATAATTTTTCTTCTTCCAAATTTTTGCTACCCCAAAAAGAGACGTCTTAGTGAATAGTCTACATAATCAACAACTTTTTTCATTCAAATTTTTTATCATTAGCAACGTAATTGTCGCTGATGTGATTCTTTTAAACGTTTATTTACCAATCAAAATTGACTATCAATTTCATCATTGAAAACCTTCACTTCAACCAGCGAATCGTCCCTCCATCATATCAGGACATTCTAATCTAAATTTTTCAATTGCTTAAACCTCATATATTGTTTTCTCCCAACAATATTTCATAAAAATTTTAACTGACATTTGTTAATCTCTAAGTGTGTATGTAAAATGAAAATTCTTAATATTTTTAGATGACAGCTGTTAACTTCAAATATATGTGCAAAATGAATATTCGTTTTGTATATGTCATGCTTTCTGAAATTCATATTATTATACAGCTTCCTATCTAGTTATGTCTAAACAGTTACCCTTTCTTATGTTAATATTTCTTTCAACAAATATTGTTTGGTTTCTTCTGACAAATTCATAAGATTATCTTAATTTCACAGAATAAAGAAACATTAGTTTTTTTTATCATAAACAAAGTTCTGATACTTAATCTTTTGAATAAAAATTGTGTTATTTTATTTCACATAATTTGTTTCTCGCACCTATTCACAATTTTCCCTACGATTATACGGTCTGTCTTGTGTATGCCTTCTCTATCAAATAGTGTATCATACAGATTGTCTCCATTCAAATGATAAAAAAAAATTCAGACTTAAAAAAAATTCTTCTAAATTACAATGCACAATCTTTAATTTTTATTATTTAATATACAGGGTGTTTCACTCTATAATATATATATATATATATATATATATATATTGTTCAGACGGGGGTGTGGCCTCTGGTCGGACATCCTCGACTGTTCGTTTGACTCTGTAATAGTATCCTTAAGAAGATAGTAATCTGAAAAGGACATAATTTAGTATTTGTTGTTAAAGTCTATATAATATACAAGGGTAGTATCAATAAGGCTAGGGTGAAAGTTCAATAGTCACATACACGTACGAGGTACGAGTTGGCTATGAACGGGCACTATGTCACTAAGGAATATAGTTCAGGTGTATAGGGTCGACGTACGAAAGGGGTACGTGTGGACCGAGCACTAGTACTATATATGTGGGTATAGACGGTTGGGGTTGAGCGTTTATGCTATCCACGTACACGAGGTATACGTATGGATCAACACTAACACGGGGATGGGTATTGTCAAGTGTATAAAGTTTAAGTCGACGTACGTTTGAGTACGTATAGACTAACACTAACACTGTTCGAGAATAAAAGAGCAAAGTGTAAAAAGTCTAAGTCGACGTACGGTTGAGTACATATGGACGAACTCTAACACAATGTTCGAGGACAAAAGGGCAAAGTGTAGAAAGTCTAAGTCGACGTACGGTTGAGTACCTATGAACTAACACTTGTACAATGTTCGAGGGTAAAAGAGCAAAGTGTAGAAAGTCTAAGTCGACGTACGGTTGAGTACGTATGGACTAACACTTGTACAATGTTCGAGGGTAAAAGAGCAAAGTGTAGAAAGTCTAAGTCGACGTACGGTTGAGTACGCATGGACTAACACTAACACAATGTTCGAGGATACAAGGTAAAGTGTAGAAAGTCTAAGTCGACGTACGGTTGAGTACGCATGGACTAACACTAACACAATGTTCGAGGATACAAGGTAAAGTGTAGAAAGTCTAAGTCGACGTACGGTTGAGTACGTATTGACTAACACTGTCACAATGTTCGAGGATACAAGGTAAAGTGTAGAAAGTCTAAGTCGACGTACGGTTGAGTACGTATGGACTAACACTAACACAATGTCTATTATTGTTTATATTTTAGTTCGTACATATAGTCAGCGTACACCCTGTATACGCTTTGACTAAACACGGGCACTAAAATAATAAAGGGATATGTGGGCAATCCCGTTTCATAAATAATATTGCCCACTTATGAGTAAAAGTTTGATGCTTGGCCTAAGTGCCGTAGCTAACTGGTCAGGGGTCAAATTAATCAACACTGAATAAGGAGCTGTATTTGACTTGATCAGTTTCGGGCTCAGCAGTAGTAGGTAGCACCAGAGCGCGTTGTCGTAGGTAGGCGTAGCGGCTTCTTCGATGGTTGGACTCGACTGACTGTAGCTCTCAAAAACACTCGTATTTAACCTATCTCCTCTCAAAGTTACTGCGTAGTTTGTTTGTAAACTACTTTTCCGGCGTTCCTATTGGTCGGGGCGGAGCCTACTAGTCGGACGCGCTTGTGGTCTGGTGTCACCCTCCCGCTTTGAAGACCGAAATGGCAAATCTCTTTATTTAATGAATTGGTACAAGTTTTAAAATTACAATAATTACAAGATAATGTATAATAATTATTTATAAAATTATTCGGCTGGCTCCTGTTGCTGCGGTGGGGCCGCTCTGATGTCGTCAATATGGATTGGAACTGTGGGTCCGTCTTGTTTTCTTATTTCGTATGTGTGCAGGCCTAGGGCTCGTTGGACAGTATGGGGCCCAGTCCACGTCAGGCCGAAGTTCCCTCGGGCTTGGTTCTTGATTAGTACTTGATTACCGGCTTCGTATGTGGGTACGTTTTTCTGCATCTCTGGCTGCAGATTTCTTGCATAGACCGTGGCACGTTGTTTGGCTCGTTCTACTCGTTGTTGTCGTCTTTCGGCTGTGTTTGTTTCCGCTGGGGTCGGTGATTCTTCTGGCCTTCTGGGGTCGTACCCAAGTAACAGTTGAGCGGGAGTTGACTTCGTGGCGGCATTCTCTCGAGTTCTCAGGCTGAATATTGCGTCTGGCAGGTATTGTCTGGCTTTTGTTCTAAGCGTTTTCTTTAGTTCTTGAACTCGCCTTTCTACTGGATTGGAGAATTCCTGCGCTATATGGTTTTCGGCGAGGAATCTCTCCCATATGTCGCCTCTAAATTTTGCGCCGTTGTCAGTTATTATTTTCTCAGGGTAACCCCATCGGTTACAAATCTCTTCTTTGATAAATTGTACTGCGTGGGTGCTCTTGGCGGCAGGCACGCATCTGTACTCGACCCAGTGGGAGAAGGTGTCTGTGGCTAGTAGTATGAACCGGTTTCGGTGTCCTCTGGAGGGTGGATATGGTCCCAGTATGTCAAACGACACCGTCTTCCATGAGGCTTCTGGCATTCTCTGTTGTGGTTTTGCTGCTTCTTGCCTGGCTGCCGACTTCGTGGTTGCAGGTGATGCAGGATCTAACGAAGTGGTGTTGTACGTCTTTTCTTATGCTTGGCCAGTAGTATTTTCGTTTGATGGCTCTCAGTGTTTCTTCCTGGCCTGGGTGGTTCGCTGAATAGGAGTCGTGATATACCTTCATCACATCACTTCTAAAGGACCTTGGCACGACGACGCTTTTTTTTTGTCTGGCGTCGGTGCAAAATAGACTATTTCGTTCTCCACTGTGAACTGGTTTTCTATGTCTATTTCCTCGGGTCCTTGTGGTCCTCTGGAGTGGATTTCGGTTTTTCTTTTCTTGAACCTCTTCATTCCTTCGTGCCATCTGTGGCTGGCCCTGATCTTCTCTTCGAGTGTTGCGTTCTGTGGAAGCGGTTGTTCTGGCTCTTCGTTATTTTCGTCTTCCAATAGGCACAGGAGTGGAAAGTTTTCGTCTTCTTCTATTTTGTTCTCCGGTGTTGGCCAGGCGAGTCTGTCTATTTGTTCTTCCTCCTCTTTTTCATCTCTGAGTGTCGTTTCTGGATTTCTGGAGAGATGATCTGGTAGTTGTTTCCATTTTCCTGGGATATGTACAATTTTGAAATTGATCTCTTGTAAGAGGAGAGCCCATCTTGTAAATTTGGCTTTGTCGGCCTTAAATCGGTCTAACCATGTCAATGCTCTGCTGTCTGTTAGCAGTGTGAATTGTTGGTCTTGTAAAAAGTGTCTAAATCGTTTTAGTGCCCATACCACTGCCAAACATTCTGCCTCGTTGGCGTGATATTTTTGTTCGGCTGTGTTGAATTTTGCACTGGCGTATGCAATGACTTGTCGATCTTCTGGGCTTCCCTGGAACAGTATTGCTCCCATTCCCTTGGCGGAGGCGTCTGTTTGCAGGAAAAAGTGGAGGTTTGGCTCCGGTCTTGACAGTTTCGGTGGTTCTGACATCTTGTTCTTAATTTGGTTGAAGGCCACTTCTGCTTCGGGTGTCCATCTGAATTTCTTGCCCTTTTTGGTTAGGTCGGTAAGCGGCGAGATCATTTCAGCGAAGTTCGAGATATATTCTCTTAGCCAGCTGGCTGTGCCGATTAATGATCTGAGTTGCTTTACTGCTTTCGGCACTGTGAATCCCTGGACTTTCGTGGAGTGGCGGTCTAGAGGGTAGGTAGCATCAGCTGTCACCTTGTGCCTTAGGTACTCCAATTCTGGGACAGCGAAGCGGCATTTTTCGACAGAAACCCATAAGTTGTGTGCTCGTAGTCTCTCCAAAACCAGGTGCAAGCGTTTGATGTGGTCTTCCATCGACTCTGAATAAATTATTATGTCGTCCATGTATACTTTTACACATTCGTCGATGAGACCGGCCAGGACTTTAGTTATTAACTTCTGGAAGGCCGCTGGTCCATTTTTCAGGCCGAATGGCATCACTCTAAATTCGTAGGATGAGCCGTCTGGTAGAGTGAATGCTGTATATTGTCTCGATTCTGCTGCTAGTGGAATCTGCCAGAAGCCGCTTTTCAGGTCGAGTGCAGTGAATATTTTGGCAGCTCCTAGTTGTTTGACTGTCTCATGGATTGGTGGCAGTTGTGATACTTCATCTTCGGTTATTGCGTTCAGTTTTCTATAATCTACGCAGAATCGTGGCTTGCCATCTTTCTTACGATAACTATTGGTGAGTTATATGCGGAGTGGCTTGGCTGTATTACTCCGGCTGCAAGCATATTTTCTACTTCCTCGTAGATTATTTTCTTCTTCGCTGGTGCGTAGCGATATAGCCTGGTATTTACTAGCTTGTCGGATTTGAGTTTGATTTTCATAACAGCCACGTTCGTAGTTGGTTGTCGAAGGCGGATGTCAAATACGTCTCTGAATTTTGTCACCACTGCTTGAATTTGCTCTATTGCTTCTGGTGTGGTTTTTACAGCGGTTAGGGGCGCTTCACTTGCTGCGTTGGTCTGCTTCTTCCAATAAATTTTGTTTCTTTGACTGTTGCCGGCGTGTAGACATCGTCTTGCGAAGTCCATCAGGACATTCTGGTCTTTTAACCATGGCATCCCGAGGATCAGATCATGGGCTAGATCTGGGAGGATTCGACAGTCAATTTGGAAGGACCAATCATTTATTCTGACATCCAGCTGTGTGGTTCCGGGACTCTTGATTTTTCTGCTTGGGCAAGCTAGGACTACCTGGACTTCGTCCTTGGTGGCTTCCTCTGATGCCATCAATTTGGTCTAACAGAAGTTGAACGTGGCCCCGGTGTCAATCAGAGTTCGGACTGGCTGGTCTCGGACTTCTGCTTCGATGACTGGTAGACTTGTTGCCTTGGTTTTCTCCCATGCTGGGCCGAGTGTGGGAGTCTCGGAGTTGGCTGGCTGTCGTTGGTTTAGTGGGCGCCCTGTTGCTCGTTTCCCGACTGCTGTCGGCTGGTTGGAGCTCTGCTGGGCTATCTCGGCGGAGATCTGTTTCTAGATGGTGATCTCGCTCTAGATGGTGACCTGGCTCTGGACGGCTGTCTTGGCCTCGGTGGAGATCGCGACCTTGGTCTCGGTGGGGATCTGTCTCTTGTGGATGGCTGGCTTCTGGAAGAGGGTTGGCTTCTAGGAGTCGTCTGTTGTCTGAACCTAGAAGACAGGGCAAGGTCCCTTTCGATGTCTTGCGCTACCCGGAGTAGATCCTCGATGGAGGTGGGTGCTGCTGTTCTCAGCTGGCATCGGATCTCTGGTCGGAGTTGTTCTATCAGGGTCCTCGTCATGGCGGAGCGGGACATCTGTGGGAAAATTCGGTTTGCCAGGGCCATCTTTTTCATTATGAATTGGTCTGCTGGTTCGTCACGCTGTAGGCTTCCGTAAAATTTGGCCGTGATCTTGTCCAGCGCCGAGTGGTGGTTGTAGTGGTCCATTAGCCTGGACGTCAGGAATCCATAGGTCGTCTGGGTCTGGGCGTATGTCTTCATCCATGTGGCGGCTTCCCCTCTGAGCTGCTGCAGGAGAATGGGCTTCCAGTGTTCGTCTGGGACTCGCTCGTCATGGAAATAGTCCTCGAGTTCTCTGAGGAAGGCCTCCGGGCACTCTTCCTCATGGCCTTGGAAGGTAGGTGGTTGACGTTGCCATCTGCTCTCTCGTTGGCATTGGTTGCTGCTGACCTGGATGCTGAGCCTCTGGAGGGTCTCTGCGATGAGTTGAAGTGGGTCGGCTACAGGGCTGGGTTGGACATCCGGCAGGATGACCTTCTTGGATAAACCACGTTGGGTTCCATGTTCAGACGGGGGTGTGGCCTCTGGTCGGACATCCTCGACTCTTCGTCTGACTCTGTAATAGTATCCTTAAGAAGATAGTAATCTGAAAAGGACATAATTTAATATTTGTTGTTAAAGTCTATATAATATACAAGGGTAGTGTCTATAAGGCTAGGATGAAAGTTCAATAGTTCGTGTTCAATAGTCACATACACGTACGAGGTACGAGTTGGCTATGCACGGGTACTATGTCACTAAGGAATATAGTTCAGGTGTATAGGGTCGATGTACGAAAGGGGTACGTGTGGACCGAGCACTAGTACTATATATGTGGGTATAGACGGTTGGGGTTGAGCGTTTATGCTATCCACGTACACGGGGTATACGTATGGATCAACACCAACACGGGGATGGATATTGTCAAGTGTATAAAGTTTAAGTCGACGCACGGTTGAGTACGTATAGACTAACACTAACACTGTTCCAAAATAAAAGAGCAAAGTGTGAAAAGTCTAAGTCGACGTACGGTTGAGTACGTATGGACGAACTCTAACACAATGTTCGAGGACAAAAGGGCAAAGTGTAGAAAGTCTAAGTCGACGTACGGTTGAGTACGTATGGACTAACACTTGTACAATGTTCGAGGGTAAAAGAGCAAAGTGTAGAAAGTCTAAGTCGACGTACGGTTGAGTACATATGGACTAACACTAACAGAATGTTCGGGGATAAAAGAGCAAAGTGTAAAAGTCTAAGTCGACGTACGGTTGAGTACGCATGGACTAGGTTATGTTTATAATGAGTGGGTCAATGAGGCCCGCCACTGCGACTCGCGAGAGTCTATTGTGGCTCATACCTATTCAAATTTCACCAACTCAGTGATTGTTTAGTAGTTATTTTGAAAAATATAATGTTAAAAAAATGTCTGATTCCGAGGTTTCTCTGATTCTTGATATAAAGGAAATGTAACTTATGTTCAATAAAATATTCTAAAATCGAATATCTTCCTTTATCTATATGTATATATATCCGGGAAAAAAGTACTCGCTTTTTTCCCGTGGGAAAAAAAGTAATTTCGTGAAAAGTTGTATTTTGTCACCTGTCAACAGAGATAAAATGTCAAATTTTTTTCCTGTCACAGAAAAAAATATATATGTAAACTTTATATAAACAAAAATAGGTTGATTTTTTTGTAGCATTATGATCTATAAAGAAACCTGAAATATAGTAACATTTGTTGCAAATCGAACATTTCCATTTTGAACGTGATGCCTTATGTAGTGTACTTTTACACACATATGTTGCTTTTATGTCGCGATAACACACAATACAACGTAATCGCGAATCATTCTCGACTAAACAGTGCCACGCATTTTCGTTGTCCTCCTCTTGGTTTGGCAATGATTGCGTTTCTGTCAGCCTTAGCAGAGATAGACAAAGTTGTTCACGAAAGTCTGTGATAGATATGCTCTATTGTGTAACTTCTTTGTACGCTAGGTGAGCGTTTACGACTGCAGAGCCTAACAGAAATTCAATGGGAAGTTTTCGATATCATTTGGTACCTCTACGAAGGGAAGAAGGATAGGCTTTGATTTCGTTCGATATGTCAATATATGATTTTGCTTTATTGTAATCAATCACAACACTCGGTTTCTGAACTTAGCCACCTCTTTGTTGTATTTTCTGTTGTCTGTCTGTGTGATTCGTACTTAGCATCAGAACGACTCTCTCGTCATGCCATTTGAGGACCATTATTCCTGTATCACTTTCTTGCGATTACTGCGCAACGTACCAGTTAGATGGGTATTTTTTTTCAATAACTCTGTAGCCAGAGAGACACTTGTATTGTAATTGTCGGTATACAATTGTCGACCCTCGTTCAGAAGCCCTTCCATAAGAAAGAATACCTCATTCGCGGGCGCTGTCGGTGCCTCAATAAACTTTTAAATTGTATGTGTAGCCACCTGTACAACACAACTTGTTCACTTTTATACCAAACGTATGTCGCTTGTTCTTGATAAATTGTTTGAACCGAAGGTGACCACGAAATGGAATCATGGTCTCATCGATACAAATATCTTTACCAGAAGTATAAAATGCTTGGAACCTCTCTACTAATTTTGTCACTAATGGAGTTAGTTTTCGAAGTCTGTCGTATGCGAGTGCATTGTCTTCGTTATTACTAAAATGCCACGTAGAAAAAAGAAGCTCAAATCGGTTTCTGGACATAAGTTCGGAAATTTCATTGTCATAGAGGGGACTTTTCTTCCAATGAGACCTCATCGTCGGAAATCTGCATAAGCCCATCCATAAAAGAAAACCCAAAAATTTTTCCATTTCTAAATTATTGGTAGGTATCCACTTCTTCATACGGGATTTTGGCTTCGTATTTTCCGATACACGTTGTTCTGCATATTGATTAGTTTCGTGTACCATGAGGGATATAATATCGTCTGTCACAAAACGTTTGAAAATATCAATTGGTTCTTTATTGTAAATATCTGTGTATAATGTGTTGCTAATGCCAACATCTCTAGGCACAAAAGGAATATTTTTTAGGGACATACCATCAACGAGACGCCATTGTAAATTGAATAGGTCATCGGTATTGTCTGCAACTTGAATGTCATTTTCATAAGTTTCCACAGTGTATTCTGAAATAACATCTTGTATCACTTGGTCAATACTATCCAATTGACGTTTATCAAGTATTCCCTGTCTGCTATTTGAAGTGCCAGTGTTGTCAACAATATCGCCTTGCCGATTATCAATTATTCCCTGTTTGCTAGTTGAAGCGCCACTGTTGTCAACAATCTGTTTCTTTTCATCAATTTTTATACGTTTCTTTTTGAGGTATGACGAAATTTTTTCGGAATTATCACTTGATTCACTACCGCTTAGGGAATAGCCATCCTGCAAGCCTCTTTTGTTGCGATTCGTAACTCGCCATCATAGCAATTTGAAAATAATACTCTATCCACCAATTACTATGTACATCTAACAAGATATAACCGTATAACTGACAATATGCGATGCGATAGATCATGCATCCAGCCACAAAATACGTGGGCGAACAACGAGGCTTATATTGGTGTGAACAAGCACGCTTTTTCATTGGCTAATAAAAAACATCCTATGCGACATAGTATTTGCGTCGCGCCGCCCACAGAGAATATTTGGTTTACTTGGCCGCGCGACACACAAGCCGTGTCTCATAAAAAAAGTCAATAAGAGAAAAATCTTGCAGACTTTTTGAAAAAATCTCATTAATTTACCAAATTGATGTCAAATAGAAGAAAAAACCACAATAAAAAAAATTGGCCTGTGGGACCAAATTTTTCTCTTATGGTGGCCCTTAACGTGTTAAGAAACTATCGGATAGCCCTTGTCGCATTTTACAGAGAAAACAAATTAAACCCTTCTTACATATCGTGTGACACAATCCATAAAGATCTCTAAATTGAGCTTTACTCAATGAAGTTAACGATTTGAAATCTTCATCGGAAAAATTCTCTTCGTGGTCTAATAAATGATTTTTTGATGCGTTTAGACATCCCAAAAGCGCCCATAATTCAGCACCTTTAAGGATATAGGGTCTAGTTATGCCGCGTAAGCTATTTATATGTGCATGGAACAAAATACCTCTAGAATCTAGGTTTTCTCGACAAACTCTCGCCTGAGAAGGAATATAGATTCCGGTCTTGGTTAAAACATTTGTTCGTGCCTGTGAAGTAATCCTTTCAATCCCATTGTTTGCGTTGTAACATACGAAGCAATAACTCGCTCCACTTTTATGAAGCACTTGTATTGTTGGATCTTCAGAATTTTGGTAAGCTTGGATTTCCTGCGCGATGAACCTATTACAATTTATGCATATTTTTGTGTTGAAGTTTACCTCTTGGTCATCCAATTCTTGTTCCTGCCTAAACCGTTTGGCAATTTCAATTTACATGTCTCCATTCAATCTGATTAAGAGGTTTAAACGGAAATGATCTTCACAAATATAGCAGTGCAAACGAAACGCCGTACTATTTAATGTTTAACTGTAAAGGAACACAAATATCTTTCAAACTTTCCAATTATATAAAATCATGTAGTGACTTTTATAAATGTCAAAACCACAGCCTGCTTGAAAAAGTCTCTTATATGTATATAAAAGTGTAATTGAAAAGCCAATGCTTTATGTTTAACAACTTTATAGGAAAATAAAAAACTATTCTTGTTAAACAGAAGGGGTGTGGTAGTTCTTCTATCATATTAGCGGAGATTGTTAATAATATTTAAACACAATTGAAGACATGAGTTGATAAAGGTGCTATGTCCACTTTTTAAAGTTTTGAGTAAATGAGGAAAACGCGTTTCAACTCGGAACTTTTTTACAAAATTTTCAATCAATACAAACAGTATCTCATAAGGTCCGTATTTGTTTGTACTACTTAGCTTGTTATTTTATAATCAAATAAACTTTAATGATTTATAGTTATTTTGATTTTGATGGACATAGCACTTTTATCAACTAACATCTAAAGCGAGTTATACTATTTATTTTAGTGGATAGAGGAGCTATGTTACTTTTGATTTGAAATAACTTGGAAAATCACTCAGGTATATTGAAATAAATTTTTATTTCTTATGAAATTAAACAAAACACAAGTTGACACAAAGAAACTTAAAGCCTAATAGGTCTTCCGATTTTTCTTAGGGTTTTTTTTAGTTTCTTCCAAAACAATATCAAAGTACCATCTGTAATCTGTTGGGATGAATTTCAGTTGATCTTGCAGATTCGATATCTTTTCACTAGTGAGACCACCGCATTTAGGTAACTTCTGTAAAACCACTTTTTCAGCTTGTACTACGGTTTCCCTTTTTTTATGCAAATCGACTTCCATAAAGGGACCGAATGGGTCTAAATTAGTTTTGTAAGAGTATTTGCCAAATTCATTCACTCTAATCCATTTGACCTTATCGCGGAAGTATATTTTTTGATTAAGCGTATTGGTCACTTTTTTGTATGAATGGAGTTTGGCTGGAAGTGTTTCAAAATCATAGAAAAAATGTTCCATATTGAAACACAAACTCTGTCTGGTACTGGCAGATTTTATTATTTCCCGATATTGGTCTGGTATATAAATATTTTGGTGTTTCCGAAGAACTTTCTCAATTCGTCCAAAGTCTCTATCTGAATCTAGGTAGCTGTGGCCAACCTCAGGAAATTTGTGATCGATAATTTTGAAGACATTATTCAATATCAAGTATTCGTAGAGGCTTAGAACAGAACAGTTTTTGTTTTGTCCCCCACATTGATCTGACCAAATTATCAAATGCTCTATCTCTGCATATTCTTCTTTAAGTAACTTGCAAAATCGAAGTAAACAACTTGCAATTTCATTGCTGCCTCTATTGGCGATGTCTTCAGTCCATGTGAAAAAATAGGATTTGTGTCCTGAACTAGTTATACAGTGGATGCCAAAGTTGTACAGCCACATTTGCCTCAAATAAAATGATTTAGACGTTGATAACTTTGGTAGTGGCATTGTTTGTTGGAGGTCCATTGTAATGTAACATTTTTCTTTATCAACAACTGTAACTTCTCGGTCAACTTTCTGCAAGGCGAAGGCAAATTGGAAATTTTCGGTGTGCTCTGAGGTATTTTCCCCAGCATCGCATATACTGCAAGTATCGCTTTTTGGGGCACCAAAAGACAAATTAAACTTTGTTTCGAAAATATGCCGATAGAAGGAGGCCTTAACCATATATTTATTTTCGAGTTTTCTCTCTTCGCATTGCTCTATATAAAGTTGGTGGAGTTTATTAATATTAGGTAAAGGAGAAATGTATTTTTTATATTGATTTTTGTTCCTAGAATAATGTGATTCTTCAGAAGGAAACTGCTTGATGTGGTTTTCAATACAGGTAATTACATCTTCAGGAATCTTTTTAGGATTTGTGTGATGACCCTGCTTATGCGGCGAGGGGGCTACCTGACCAGCTTTTAGCTCTTGTTGAGCCCGAAACACTTTTTTCCTTCCAATTCTGTACAGAGAGCAGAAGGCATTTTTGCACACCAGTGCGGTTTCTTTGTCACATGTTACTGTATATTTAAAAGAGTAAGATTTGGTTTTCAAATTTTTACGAGACCGATGACGATTAACTTCGTACATTTTGATACTTTTGAAAATCAAGACATTTTTGGAATTAATATCCAGTTTATAAAATTTTTCCAATTTTTTCTCTGCTTTGAATGCTAAATCTCTCACTACACTTCAGGCGACAACTTTCTTTACATAATATTCCGTCTTTTATTACTTTTTTTCCACGACTTTACCAGTTTTTTGAGATACATATGCTTCACCTTGTTGTCTTAACTTTGCAGCTTTGTTTCTTTTCCATTTCTCGGGATTCCGTGCTCTCTTTTTAGCTACTTTGAAATCTGGTTTAACCGTCGCACTGTTTCTTATCTCATCAGCAGTAACATGAAATTTTTGTCTATTGTTATGCATTTCGTCTTGTGTTCCTCCATCACCTTCAACTTCCAGAATATCTTCGTCAAGCAATCCTAAGCTTGCAACGTTTTTTGAATTTCCAATGGTTTTTTTGTCTAGGTTTTCGGCCTCTTTGTCATTTTCCTTGTCACCAAAAAACACTTTACGTATAATTCTATGAACATTTTCATGTTTGTGCCTATTGGGGAAAATATATGAGTCAGAATATTCTCCATCACTGGTAGGTAAATATTCGCTGCCTGATGTGACGCTCTCTTCATCACAATTTTCTATAGACTCTGGAAAAAATTGCATATATTTAGTAGGGAGCTTCCAATAGCTATTTATGTAATCAGTTACGAAATGCCTAATTTTGTGTAACGCGTGAGATTTTTGTGGAACGAACGCAGTGAGTTCCGCAAACATCTCACAAGTTACACAAAATTGCATTTCTTAACGTATTACATACAAGATTTTTTCTAATTTTGAATAAGTAATAGTAAATGTAGAATATTATTGATAAAAATTGTGAAAACAGAAATCAAGTCTGTTGACAGTTGTCACTTCATGTCAGTTTGACGTTACATAATATTCCATTTTTCGTAACCAGTTACATAATATTTTACTTTGTGTAACTAGTTACACAAAGTAAGACCTTTCATAACGTCAATCAGTTTTAAAAAGTGTCACATTATATGTCAAAATTAGAAAAATGTTATTTTATGCTTACCTGTTTCAGAGCTGCACTGCTTTTGAAGTCCGCTAGTGCTTGGTTGCTCAACACTATTCACATTTTGCAGATACTTTTGTTGGGCGATGTCTTGCATTATATTGTTTTCTTCAACAATTTTCTCTGTACTTGGACAGGAGTTCGAATAACTTTTATCCTCTGAAAAGTACCGAAAAACGAATAATATTAAAAATATTCCAAGTTTACCTTTTTAGAATAAATTTAATGGTAAATGGGGAGAGCAAAAATAATAATAGTAAACTAAAACAACTTACCTTCACTAGGAAGACATAGATTCTTATCTGTTATCAATACCAACATTCTCTTAGTTCTGGAACTCATGATGAACTATTATTATGTAGTTTTAAAATCGTATTCCTTGAAAAACCTTCTTTAAAAATCCCGGATTTGGTCACAGAAACAGTATAAATATTATAAACATAACCTTAAAATATCACATAGCACCCGAACATGTGAACAGAACTTTCCAATAGTTTAGTGGATAAAGGTGCTATGTCACCAAATTGGACATAGCACCTTTATCTACTAATATATGGCGAATGGGTGGCTGACATAGCACCTTTATCAATAAAAATATCCCATAGTATTGAAAATCTGACAATCTAGGTTTATTCAGGGGTTGCATTGGGTTATTAGAGAACCAAATAAACCAAAACCTAATTATTTGAAAAAAGTGGACATAGCACCTTTATCAACTCATGTCTTCAATTGGAATGGCGCGTGATTTAATTATGCTTTTTCGGGCGCAAGTAATTATATTTTGATAATGGAGAGGACATTAAGAACAGGTCTGAATTTAAGGGCGTTGAAAGGTTGTTATCATTGTTTGTTATAAAGATATATTGTAAATACACAGATTTTACCATATGCAAATCGGAACAGACACCGCACTTGAATAACTACTTAATTTGTTTTTATATATTAATCATAAGATTATTTTTTATGCATTACAATTTAGTTCTAATGTTCCTATCTAATAATTATCTGTGAATTGTGTGTCTTTACATAATATTATTCACGTTTTATTAGCTACTTTTTTATTAAACGCAAAATTCCATTGAAAAAGCTGGTGATATCGGGTTTCTCATAAGTTTTGTTTACATTTTGTATACGTTCTCTTCAGTTATTTTCTTAATGCCTTCTCCTTTATCAAAATATAATTACCTACACTCGACAAAGTATAATTAAATCACTCTGCGTTTAAATATTATTTAACCAATATTAACAGCCTCTACTAATATTATTTCAGTAATACTAGTAATATGTAACTTTTAAAGATGTAGGACGATTCTCTTTTTTGTGGCAGTATACAATAATGAATTATCCCCCTCATAATATTAAATTCAAGAGTATTTAATTTATTGAAGGAGTATAAAATTATTTAAAACCGTCAACTTCTGTTCGAGTTATGAGCGATAATTGTTTTAGGTGCTAGGACGTACTTTCATACTTTGAGGGGTTGTATATTCTATCACAGACATACGATCCTCATAATATTTTACAGTTTTTACTCAGGTGATAGTACTTTCAAAATATGGTCAAGCTTATGGCAGACCATAACTTCATGTATTCCGTGCCTCCTCCTTTGCATGTATTTGCATACGCTGCTTTGAGTATGGTACGGTAACTAGAGTGACGTCACAAAGTAAGAGGGGATGATGTTAGCTGTAAGTGGCCCTGATTTGACACTAATTTGACTTCCAACAACAGGAACGCCAAAGCCCTGGCCAAGTGACAAGAAATCAGCAATATCTTTAGGTATATCAACATTAGAAACATTCATATACCACTTACTGTTCTAAAAAAATATTTTTTGTAATATTAGCAATATTGAGTAAATTATTATATTTAACCTTGTCGAATATTCTCTCAAAAGATATTTGCAATCTATCTCTAAAATTATAAAAATTACATGAAGGCAAAATTGATTTTTTACAACACTGCAAATTATTAATAAGTTCTCGAAGTTTCTTAATAGTATTGTAACAAACCTTAATTTCAACGTTTATAATCTTATTTATCAACCTGTCACGTTTTTAATTTCTTGTATAATTACCCAATGGTTGGTTACTACTAGGGTGCTAATTTTAGTTATGCTGTCTTCAATATGGAAAGGTGTTTCTTTATTACGTCTACATCTGAGCAAAGAATGCTTCCTATTATTCCTGTTATTACTTGAAAAAACTTGCCGTCCAACATAGAAGTATCCTCATCACTTTATCGAGTTTAGATTGCAGTGTTGGCATACTCTTTGTTGGCCGTTTGGTGTCGTCACTGTTTGTTTTATTTTTTCTTGTAATGGGAAGTAACTGCTCACTTTTTTCTATCTTTTACTTCCAAAAGGCTGCTGATAATCTGTATCGTCATCCCCAGAAGTATGATATTGATCTTCAGCGCTGTAGTTAATACAAAATCCATTTCTAAAAATAACCTTTATCATAAGTTTCCATTTAAATATACGAGATATTTCAAAAATGTGTGGCGTCGCAAAATTATATTTTTTCTTAAGGATCAGCTCATTCTAAGTAATCTTAAAATATAATGAAATATATGGTGAGGTAATTCATTTAAAAAAATATAACTTTATAACGTTATTCTAATTTGAGACACCCCGTACAATTCTCAGTAATTTAGAATTGTAGCCGATACCAATCTACGTATTCCTGCTAAATTGCTTTTTTATATAATTTGTCGTTTTCGTACCAGGTTTCGTAAAAAGTTTTTACCAACTTTAGAATTAATAAGTCGTTAATGTTTTTTATCTTCTGCTATCATCAAATTATTTTTTTGTAGTACTGTAGGTAAATCTTTGACATCGTATTAATAAGTTAGTTAGGTAAATCGGTACGTGGTGCATTAATAAAACTGTAAATATTAGCCGAACGGCTTATTTTATCGAATTCCAACAAGAGTACCTTTTCGTTAACTTAATATGTGGGGAAGTCAATTTCGATAATTTCATATAGGGGTGCCATTCCTGCAAAATTTTTGGATCACTAACCATTGCGAGTAGTCCGTCCCTGGCTTCAAGGCATTACTGTAAATCTGTTTACCTTTCCAAAATAAACATACACGTACATTATAGCTCTGCCGTCAATTTTATAAAGATCAAATAACTAGTACAAAAAATCAAAATAAAAACCAAATTCAAAATTAAAACTTTGGAGGCCTATAACTCGAGAACGAGGGCCTGCATAGAAAAAGTTTATATGAAGTACTAACATTATTTTGGCTCAGATTATACGCTCCTGACTTTTTTCACATTAGTCCCGGGACACCCTGTATATATAGTTAAATTTGATCTTTGCCGAATAATTATTAATAAACATGATTATTGGGGAAGCGACAAATTAAAAAAGAGTATTCTTCATACTTTTTTTATGTCCAAGCTTTCAGAATTTATTTATTCCATTTTCAAAGATAAAGTATATGACAATGTATATTATAATAGATGTAAATGGTAAATTGTATATAACATCAAAAGACTTATTTGAATTTTTTAAAAATAATTGTCAAATGGAAAGTAAATAAAACCGTTTTAAATAGTTATTCTTTTTTTTATATTGGAACATAGAAATAACTAAAAAGAAATTAAGGTTATGTTTGACTTAACGATAGATCTAAATAATGTTTAATTATAAAAATGACATTTTATTAACCTAAAAATTGTTTTTTTAAATAGAAGAAGAATTTGAAATTGAAAGACATTTATGATTTTTATCAATAGATAAGTAATAATAAATATCACTTAAATTATTATGTTCACTTTTCTTACTAATGATAATAGTTTCTTGAGATATGTGAGCCATTTCTAAGAAAAGTCTGTTCTTAATATTTGATTGAATATCTAAAATACTTACAGAATCAAAGTCCATAATATGGTTTTTATCAATCACATGTTTTGCCAAAGCACATCTATTGGGATATAATCTGCAATCGCTTTTATGTAGGGATATACGATTGCTTAATTTTCGACCAGGATAAATATGTAGGTCACTGTACCACTCGCAAATATTTATTCTTATCGGAAAATCTCTCTCTAAAAGTTCTTGGTGCATCTGTATCTTGTACGGGTGAAATTTATTCTTTTTTATTATTCTTCCTATTGTTCGTCTACTAATGTCTAATCCAGTACTAAGTTTTCTAGTACTTGTATTAGGATTCTCAACCAAATTTGTCATTACTAAAAATTCGTTGTCTTCATTGAAAACACGTTTTGGAAGAGCATAAGGTTGATAGGAAAGATTACCTGTTGTGTCGAATCTTTCCTTAAGTCTTAAGAAAGCTGTTTCGTTTGGATGTCTTCAATTGGGATATCTCTCACGATATACTCTTGAAGCAATTTTTTGAACATTCTCCTAACACGTAAATCATATTGATCATGTCTTCCTGCGGAAAATTCACTATAGTTATTTATTATTTAAACCTAACAACACAAACGAAGAATACAGCAATATTTCTTTGACATTTATTAGTAGATACTATTTTGACAGTAGCCCACTTGATATAATCAAAAATATGGCTTGATTATGTTTCGCCCTTTCTCAAACAAGACTATAATAACAATTCTTGAAAGTGAAACATGCATAAATATAAAAATTTTGGTAATTCCAGGTACCTACGGTATTAACAAGCATTTTATATCATTGATTAGATATTGTAGATGCATCCAAAATTACGATTAAAATTTATGCCTTAGAAATGTTAAAATTTACAAATCGTTGCATGTAAAAATTTAATACCATTTAATTTGTGTACGTAAAATACTTGTTTTTGACCATTATCATAAAATATTTACGGTTACTATTCTTTCATAAATGGTCAATTGTTGTATTGTGGAAGCAATGTCTCGACAATTTCTTCCAGAAAACACTGAATCATGGAATTCATCCAAAGTGTTTTGATGTTGGAAGAAATACAGCGTCAATTCCTGATTTGGTGGAAATGGACAGGAAGAACGGATTTATTCCAAGAGAGAGAGAACCTAAAATAGATTAAAGGAACTGATAATTGAGGTGAATAAACAAAAACAGTATAGTGAACAAGGTATTTAAATTCAATTTATTAATACATAAAAAGTTAAACGAACATACCGATTTGTGTAAAGAACTGAACTTTAATGTTACATGGACGCTAAAAAGTTTATAGTTCGCCATCTTCTATAATTCATTTGTATACCAAGTTGCATAATTGTAATTCACCCTTAGAATTAATATCTCACCAGAGTGTGTGTCTGTTGTATGAATGAATCATTATTTTAGATAGTTGAATTTCTTCAAGAACACTTGTAAAAGAGTAATGTATTTATTTTCATCACATTAAACAACGTTTTGTTTCTTTTGAAGAACGATTTAAAACTGTACGTTGAGATTTTCATTTCATCTGGTGATTTCCGCTCCATCTATTTTCTATAGGTAGAAGTTTGAACTGACATCTATGAATGGTGCAGAGATTTGATTCCAAGCAGGGCAGGACCGTATTCAGTTCATAATTATTAAGTAAATAATATATTTTGATCAACAAATTTGTTTTAAAATATAAAGAATTTATTGATTTTGGCGCGAATATTAAAAAATTAAACCGTTTAATTTTTATATACTTGAACTCTACCCTGAGATAAGAAATTTCTCATGCAAGTAGCATAAATTGTTTATCACCTATTTAAAATTATCTATATACTGGGCTAATAATAAAAAGTTTAAAGTAAATCTAAACTAAATAAAATATTAAGTATATTTTTTATTACAAAGGATAAGTCTATCCAGTTTAAAAAAAATATGTTATAAACAATGTCTTCAATTGGGATATCTCTCACGATATACTCTTGAAGCAATTTTTTGAACATTCTCCTAACACGTAAATCATATTGATCATGTCTTCCTGCGGAAAATTCATTATAGTTATTTATTATTTAAACCTAACAACACAAACGAAGAATACAGCAATATTTCTTTGACATTTATTAGTAGATACTATTTTGACAGTAGCCCACTTGATATAATCAAAAATATGGCTTGATTATGTTTCGCCCTTTCTCAAACAAGACTATAATAACAATTCTTGAAAGTGAAACATGCATAAATATAAAATTTTTGGTAATTCCAGGTACCTACGGTATTAACAAGCATTTTATATCATTGATTAGATATTGTAGATGCATCCAAAATTACGATTAAAATTTATGCCTTAGAAATGTTAAAATTTACAAATCGTTGCATGTAAAAATTTAATACCATTTAATTTGTGTACGTAAAATACTTGTTTTTGACCATTATCATAAAATATTTACGGTTTTCCATTAACTTATACCCTAAATGTACTACATTGTTTAAAAGATTATTAATTGTACTAACAAATTGTAAAAAGACTTATGGGGTGATTCATTTAAGAATTTTGAGATATTGCTTGATTTGGGTTTTGTGTCACCCTGTATTAAAGAAGTCACAGATAAAAAAGTAATTAATACTCAGCACAGCAAATGATATGTGAATGATAATTGAATACAAAGACATGTTAATTTATTTTGATTTACTGTTTTGCAGAGTGTTAAAGATGAGGTCTTTTTTGCCAATAATTGGCCATATCTTTTTAAAACACCCATATAAATATAAGAATGCTAAATTTTTGTAACGCTCTCGGTGAGATCTTTTCGATTCTTGAGCAAAATATAGTACGTTTCATTTAGAAAATGTAGGTTTGTGCTGCTACGTTGTTTTGGAATACCTTGTAGAACCGAAAGTATTTTCAAAATGTGCCCCCAGTAACTGTATTAGCTCACACAAAACTTTAAAGTTTTATCTCTCACCACAACGTTGTAATCCTCCAATGTCAGAAGATTGCCCCACCCTGTATATTTGTTATTTTTACTATTTAATTATATGATTTATTTATATATGTATGATTTATACAATTTATTACTTACCTTTAAAAACGTTATTATTTTTATTTTATTTTTAACCCGTTAGCAAGCTCAGTATATATCGGAACATGAGATTCGATTCTCTCTTTGAGCTCTGGCAATATGGTATTTTTTTAAATTTTATTTTAAATAAAAGCACATTAATTTCAAATAGTATAATTTATAGAAGAAATTCATTTCCAAAAATACACATTTGATACGCCTCTGATCTAATAACCCATAGTCAGAATTTATCTAAGCGTTCTATTGCGCATGATCATAGAATCGTTTGATGTTTATTAGGAAAATATTTACATTACATTACCAGATATTCGGCTTTTAAACTTTCAATTAGTTGCTAAAAATCAGGATTTAATACGAATTATTTTTTGTACATTGATTAACAAATGCTAGAGTTATATTTTTAAACTGTTATCAGGGATTTACGAAAATATGCATTCTATTTCGAAAAAAGGTACATTCGTGATTGTGGCATTGTAGTTTATTTAAATAAAATGCATATACGTGAAAATATAATAATATCAACGTCTGTTATGAACAAACGTAAAAGTGAAACAAAAAGAACTTTCTAACATTAAAAACTACAAGTTAAATGACATTATTTCTGGAGTATTCTTTGCAATTTCTTTGTCTTCATCTCGAGCCTTACGAGCTAGTTGTTTTCTTAGCATGTGTTCGCGAGGAGCCTGTTCGTGTGTTTTTTTCTCCTCCTCTGTCATTTGTTCATATTTTAGGCACTTTTTACACTGGTCCTTCTTAGGTTTATGAAACCCCAAGTTATAACTACTAAACACTTCTCGATACTTTTGGTAAGAAACTAGATGGACATTTAATTCTGAGCACTTTGATTTGTAAAATTTATGCTTAATAGAGACGGTCTTTTTCCCCATTGACGGAAAACGAGTAACTCACGGTAAATGTTCTTTAATTTTCAATGTTCCTAGTTTCTCTCTTTTTCTTTTGTTTATCAATATGACTATTTAAGAGAATTCGCTGATCATCTACCGAAATCATTTTACGGAATTCATTGTAAATTTTGCGTAAGTTTTCCGCGTTGATAAAAGTGTCACATTTGTGGTTTGCTTTACCAGAACACGGGGGATGGTAACATGAGACGTGCTGGTCTCCCTTTACCTCTAGAACAAACATAACACTTTCCTCTTAATATTTTTTGTTTCCTCATGTTTTTCTTCCAAGCGTTCATGTTTTTCTTCTTTCTCTTAGGGCCCTCACCTTGAAACAAAAACAAAAATATAGCTTTGGAATAATTGTATGTTTGCGCCACACCTTTCTAAATAACTTACTCAATCTATTTTCTCTTATTTCATTTTGATCCTCTGATTCTGATGTTGTATCGCTGGAGCTCGAACGTTATCTGATGAAGAGTCAGAAAGGTTACTCTTGTTTGAAGCTAGTTCGCTATCGAACGTCGGTCCCCTACTGGAGGTGCCCGAAATTTCTACTAAAGATTGTGCTGAAACAAATTCTTCGTTGTATTTATCAGTGACGTAAAATTTTATGATAAAAAGCAATACTTTCTAGTTGGTTTCCTGAAACCATTGGACAGAGCATTCCTTCATTATTTGGTATATAAGCAAGAACGTTTGATGTTGTGGGTCCATACTCTTGTTTGGTGTCGCATTCGTCATTAATTTTCTTCGGCATCTAATAAAAAAACCTACATTAGTGAAACCAATCAGGCCTTCCCAATACTGGAAGAAATATCAAATTTTTCAGTTACACTAGTTGCCACATGGACAGGTAAAGTGCAGTACCACGTATATTTTTTTTTGAAAATTTTGCAAAGAACGCAAAAAACTATTATTTAGCATATTAACATCTACCTACCTCCATTTCATCCTCTTTTGGTGAATCCAGACTTAATTTTGTCAAGTTTCGAAATATTTTAGCTGTGCGGGCGTTCATTTATACACACAAAACTGAAAAATGTTTAATAGAAACAAGACAGCGAATGTAAAATTAATGCAAAATCCACACCGACACAAACACGAAAGTGTCACTTCCGCGATATGCACGTCGCTGGTTTACTCAATCAGTACTCTGCCACAAACACGAACTGGTACATTCGCGATGCACGCATTTCAAGTGAAAGTGCACATGTCCTTCCCGCCATCTCCTAACCTTCAATCACATTCATGATTGTGGCGGCAGAGCAGAGGTATGACTGAGACATTCTTAGTGGTGTACTTAGGTGAAAAACGAAACTTTTGCACATTCGTGGGTGTGGCATTGCACCGACGATATGTGATTAATATAAAAGGATTTATACATAAAAATTACATATATACTTAAGTTGAGATACTGAGAAAATTAAACAGGCAATACATCAGCTGATTGCATAAATTAACCTAACACATGGATATATCTTTTTACTAGACGTTTTTCAAGTAAGTGGCTAGAAATATTTTCTTAAAAAATTGTGAATTCCTTTATACCTAATTATTATAAACCTATTGAATTAATATGTACATGTTTCTTATAGTTCAACGAATGGAATAATCTTTATATTTAATTATTATCGTTGTTATTATTGGCCAATAATATTAAAAATTGCACTAACCTGGACACTATATTCTGGATTTTTACAAAAGCTGGAACTACAATGTGCCGACTGGAACGACGCTCCCCGATTACTCGGTATTTTCTGGATTTTACATGAAATTACTGGATACAAACATCTGTGAGTAGTCCTTGTATGCTATTCTTTACGATATATGTACTTTGATTTGATTTTTATAGAAATTTACTTAAATTTTCTTCAGAAATTAGCATAGCCCTGTTACTGCTATTTTTACGCCATAACCCAAGTAACGCCGATCTTCCGTTGTTTTCTCAATAAACTATTTATTTCAAATCCGAGTATTTCCTTTGATTTTTGTTTCATTTCCGTTTTTAAAGAAATGTCTTTCATAGATAAAATGTTCTTTCCTGGTATATAAAGTTCTACATATTTTTTAATGCACTTTTAAAATTCAAAGAACGCATATAGTTATAAATTCACTTTACAGAAGTCCTTTCTTTTTTTAATATACACAGAATTGTAATGAAATGAGTCTTTAACAAGGGATTATTTCTATGGCTATTGTTTGAGGTTAAGTTCAAAAAAATAAAAAAGTTAAATTCAAGATCTTTATTTCGCGACTGTATCAGCCAAAGGCGCTGGTATTTGATTAGTACTTTAAATTAATGATTTTTGGGATTAAAGCGAGGATTGGTTAAAGCCAACTCGAATTAAACAACTAACAAATTTAATTGATAAAGGAGATTATGAATTCACAAAAATCTATCAAAAATGAAAGGTTTCATCTCCTATAAAATACAAAGAAAACTCATCAATAAATATGCATAACTAAATTGAACAGCCGTTCTTCATTAATATTAAAAATAGTGAGGAATGTACAAACTCAATTTGAATCTAATAAGAACATTAAACGTGAATAATCAATGCGTAAATAAGTTTAAATCAAACAAAGGATTTCTCTTGAAATAAAAAAATTGGCGACACGACCAACGTATTCTTGTTGAAAATAAACACAAAGTTACCTAATATTCACTAAGACTGTTCCGAAGGAGGTAGTGCGCATCAGTGTGTATCAACAGTATATGTATAAATAAAGTACTCACGTACGACCTTCCTTAATTCTTCCTGTAAAACTGCTTCCTGGCACAGAGCGCATATACGTAAAATCACCTTTGCTACTTAGAAGATTAGAAAATGTTTGAAAGACAACTGTCAAAATTGCAATGATCACATTCGCGACTGCGAACGTGGCTAAACACAAGTTACTCGTAAATTACTGTAGATTTGAATATATCTTGATATCTGTTATAGTAAATTAACCCTATGACGCAATCAGCAGAATTTACCCACAATTCCAATTGAATCCAAATTAAGCCCCTTCACGTGAATCAAATTGAACAAAACATTCACTGTTCTCGTATTGCTGTCACTCTCAATAGATTTTTCTATTGAGTCAACACAAAACGTTAGTCTGCGTAATGAGAATTAAAATACTATTTTTAACTCAAAAAACACTTTGGCAAGAACTTCACCGTTCCCGACTTGTCACCTTGACACATCAAAACTCGACTCGACATTTATATCAATGCGCGGGGAAGGGGTGAGTCGTGTATATTATATTGACTTCATGACTTTTTAAATTCTACGTCGGAATGCAAAAACTAAACCGAGCATTTTTACGAGGAAACTGCAAAACCCGTTGGATGCGGTGTACAGGGTGAATCAAACTCAGTTTAAATATGTATTTGCATTCTTTTGTTCGAACTAGTTTTCGAACAGCTATAATATTAAAACTACAACATGAATTAATGTTTTTCTATATGTAATATTTTTTAAATAATATCTCAGACTTTAGTCCAGTAACTTAAGACCTGAAAATATCGAAAGCTATAAATAATTCGGAGAATTATTCATACGTGGCTCAATTTGCAGTTCATCCCAGATACTTTCAAACAAAAAAACCTTTAACATGATAGCGACTAAGAAAGGGCCCAAATGGGTCCCTAAACCCTTGAAAAAAGGTTTCCCGCGAATATCTGCCAAAATATAGGAATTGGAGAATTTTTCTTTAGACAAAAGATGGAGATCTTTTCATTATCTACAATAATGGTCCTGACCAATTTTTTCGCCAGACCAATATTTTTCGCAAAAATCGACGTCGAAAATTCCATAATTTTCGTAGTGAATAGATATAGTAGTTTCTTGCCAAATTTCCGCTCGGTAGAATTGGGAATACATTGATCTCCCTCTTTCGGCCTTTACATACCAATTGTAGACGGCGCTAGCACATTCGCTCTGCTCGCGAAATCGTGGATTCCATTAATGTAAGCCCTCACGGAAAACAATTTTTCGACAATAAGTGGCGTATCACCTGTTTTTTCTCTGCTGGAGTAGTGTTTGGGGTCTCTATTTTCTTAGCCAATGCTGAGTTTCATCTCACAAGTTGCGAATTTATCAGAAAAGTGCAAAAATTTTCCATGCAGTAAGGTCTTGACTCACGTTGTTTCCCCTAATAGCATGTTACAGTTTTGAGGAGGCGGTGAATATTCACCCGACTACATCCTTCATATTTTTTGCAATTTTTTCGCAAACTTCTTTCGGAATTATATAATTGCAGGATTTCGGAAAAAATACGAAAGTCTTTCAAAAATAACATTTATTAACCAAAATTTTTTACAACTAAAACATATATACATAGCACCTTATACGTATTTTTAAACTATTCCATTTCATCTGAATCAAATCCATATTCGTCATCGTCAACGACACTCTCATCGTCTACACCCTCTTGGTCTATCTCTCCCTCTCCCCGTCCAATGCCTGCTGTCTCTTCTTCGAGCTGTATTTCGCCCCCCCCTCTTCCAGCCCCTCTGTTTCTCCTTCCCCCTCTATTCCGCCCCCTCCTGCTCCAGCCCTTCCACCTCTAATTCTTCTGGGAATATACCTTCATTTTTTTTGTAATTTAAACATTGTGTTACCTAACACGAACCACAAATGGACGAGCATTTTAGACCTGCTGTCAAACACGAGCAATTCTTCTCGCAGCCTGTCTTGCATTGACAGAAGATCATCTTCAAGAGTTCCGGGGGGGGGGGCGGTTGCTTTGTGTTCTGGACCGGTAGTAGAACATCCCCTGCACGTTTCCACCCCCATTCCTCTGGTGATAGGTCGTTTCCCAGCCAATTCTGCACTTGTAAATAGACCCTATAAAAGTGCTGCCTAGCAGCTTCCGCGGTAGGTGGCAAGCATTCTAGTTTTATCGCAGTTTTGTTTTTGGACAGGTGGTTAAAAGTGGCGAATCGGGCGGCCCGAAGAGTCGTTGCAGCCCCTGGATATTTGTAAATCGACAGCAAAATGGTCTGTCCATTCTCGAATACAGTCTCATGAGTAAGGTTCTGATTTCTGAAACTTTCAATGGCCATTTTTACTTCACTAGGTTCATTATTTTTGCCGACTTTAGACGAATTTTCCACTACTGTCGATTTCCCTTTTCTATAAAAGGCAGAGGTAGTATCGCTCCCAGTCATTGCATGTAGAAACAGAATGTTATCTCTCATGAAGGGATTCGCATCCAGGCTCCTGGAAGAGAACACCTGCTCGGTTTTATTTCCCTTCGCACCTTTTAAGAAATAAATTTTCCGATTTTGGGGCGTCAAGGCTGTTAATAATACTAGTATATCGATGTCCTCTGCCACTACTGCCACTGGTAGGTCATATACAGAGTCTTGTTGCAGCGCTGTTTAAACAATTGATAAATCTGCATCGTCCAAAGCTTGTTTAGTGGAAATGTCTTTTTTTTAAGGCTTCAATCAAATATTCAATGAACCGACTTTTATTGTAGTTACCGGATAGAAACTTGTCCTTTGGAACCGTTAAAACCATGTCCGGATCGAATTGGATGTCAGGACAAGACTTGTTACTCGCCCGCCGCGAACGTTCAGCCCCTTTAGTACTATTAGAATTGGCGTCATAGCCATCAAATACTACTGTCACTTTCTTTGTATAATTGTCTTCTAAATATTTGACATATCTGAGGAGAAAATTTTTGAATTGCTCGCCCATGGTCCAGGGTACGCGATGTATTAACATTCCCCCATCGAAAATATAAGCGCATTTGGATCTGTCAAAGTCTTCTTTTTCAGTCGAGAAAACTTTTACTATTTGGGTGTTTACCTGGACCGCAAATTACTTTGGAAAGATTGCATCCATAACATTATAAAAAAATCTCAAAATTCAATAAATATCATCCAAGCATTCTGTCGTACTAAATGGGGAGCAGACCCTAACATCGCCCTCCTATTTTACAGGACAATGACGAGATCAATTTCCGACTACAGTAGTAACCTTCACGGAACAGCTGCGGAATCTCATCTACAAAAAATAGAAACTCAAAAAAATCGATGTCTTAGAATATGTCTTGGCTATTTAAAATCAACACCAGTACATGTCATGGAAGCAGAGGCAATAGAGCCTCCACTATCCCTTAGAAGAAAACTAATCAGTGATATTTTCATAACTAAATCATTTGCTAAACGTGCTCAAACCATTCACTCCATACACAACCTTTCGATATTAGTCCTTACCCACCCATACTGGCAACACAAAAAAACTCCGCTAACTGTGGACAGCTACACACGTATCGTCGAGTACCAGGAAATTGTATTCTCCTCAAGTACCCTTCCATATTATGCAGAGCAACACCACATTTTATTCTCCTCAAAAATGGAAACAAGTTACGTAAACCCAAACGGAAACTTCTTAGAGCAAATCAACCATTTCTGGCCAGAATACAAATATATTTATACAGATGGTTCCAAGACAAGCAAAGGATGCGGATGCGCCTTTTATCATGTTAGCACTTCCCATACGTCTTTGAAGCAATTTCCTAAAGAAACATCAATTTATACACAATTTATGCTGTGCTGTTCGCGCTGAGATATGTTTCATCAACTGATATACGAAATACAGTGATTTTTACAGACAGTAAAAGCCTCGTAGACAGGTTACAAAATATTCATAACTCTTCAAATTTATCCCATGTGGAATTATAAATTCTAAAGGAACATCATAATATAAGACAACAAAATAAAAATATCATAGTGGTCTGGATAAAGGGTCACTCGGGTATAAAAGGAAATGAAATTGCTGACAGGTTAGCAAAATCGGCTATTTCTTCAGGAGAACCATTAACAATAAAATCCGTACCACATTCCGACCGTAAGTGTGAATATAGGAACAGTCTGCTACTCGAATGGCAAAGAGTTTATGAAAGTAACACTCATGGACAGAATTACAAAAGCTGCCAAGTCAAGATTCCACGTAAGAGATGGTTCTATGGGATATCTCATAGAGAATTCATTGTTACCATAAATAGAATAAGATCAGGGCATGCTATGACACCGCTATATAAACAGAGAATAGGTATAATTGAAAATCCAGCTTGCACATGTGGCGAACTTGGTGATTTAACCCATGTAATACTAGAATGCTCCCTATTCCAAGTAAATCTAAATACTTTCTATGAGGATTTAATAAATCTTAAAGCAAAACTACCTATAGGTGTAAACCAAATTGTATTCAGCAACAACATTAATATTTTATATTGTCTTTATAATCACCTGAAAAGGTGCAAAATGAAATTGTAAAACCTGATACTAACATAAATACATTGTAAGCAATTTTGCGATTAAATATCCTGTAAGTGCGTCGACGAAAATAAAAATGGAAAAAAAAATGGAAAAAAAAGGAAAAAAAAGATATTTAGAAAGAAAAAAGAGAAAAAGAAAGAAAAAGGAAAATAAAAAAAAATAGAAATAGATGCACAAGTACTAACAACATACGTAACATACTAACACAGAGAAGGTATATCTGCAAATGTTCATTGTTTACAAGAAAACCTTGTTTTTACATACTAACATAATTCTTTACAAGAAAACTTTGTTTAATAACTCGTCCGTAAAAACGGATTACAAATTAAATCTGGCTAATTGGTCTCTGCCAAAGCCACCCAACTACTTAAAAAAAAACTTTTAGTAACGCAGATTTGGCGGTCTTTCGCATTGTATCTTTTTCAAATATACTCAGTGGAAAAGGAACTAGTTCATCAGTGAAATACCTTGCTAAATCTGTTTGCGACTGTTTCGTTATGGAAATCCTCTGGAAAATTAATAATGGATCTACGGTTACGAGTGCATCCTGAACTTTTCCCGAACTCGTGGCATTGATAAGGGGAACCACGCGATGCTTTCGCTTGAATGAAATATCAGCAAACCGTTTTCCCTGAACTTGATTTATTATACTAGCTTTCCCAACTGTGAAAGCATCATGACAATTCACGTTTTCTCCACCGACGAGCCCTGTTGCCAAGGCAACAATTTTTTCTTCGTATGGGAAGGGGTTACGGACATCAAACCACGCGATTTGTTTTGCCTTGTCTTCACGATCACGATCCTTGCGACAATCTCGAGCATCGACGTGCTGATCACTAGAATTCGAGTGCACCCCACAAAACATCTCCATTTGGTGACAAATATCCACCATGAAAGGGAGAGATGCTATGAACTTTGTAGTCGCGCCAGTATTAAACCCTCTATTTACCAATCCACCGCCAACCTTAACCATTCTCATGAAATCTTGTTCAATCGTCAAGGTACCGGACCAAAATTTTTCTGTGCGTCTAACTGTGTTAAACCCGTTTGTTACAAAATTTTTGTATTCCATAAGTCTTGCATTATTGGTCGGATCAGCTTGTATAGATTCTTCCATGTCTCTAATGTAACCTCTCATTTCCTGTACGTACAGGTGGGCTGATCGTGCATAATTGAAATGGCCGGCCGCATGGAAATAAGGAAGCATTTGCTCGATATACTTCAACTGCGATATCAAATCACCCATTTTCTCTGACCTGAGAAAACATTTTGCTATTTGGAACATGCGCATATATTGTATCCATAACTTTGCTGTCTTCCCTCGCCTTTCAATTTCGTTCATTTTCTTGATAAATTTTTCATTCGCGCTTGTTATAAATTCATAATCCTCTACATTGCTGTAATTAATAGTATCAAAATTCATGAGCAATTTTTGGATGCCTGACTCTTCATCAGCTGAAAATTCAATTTCCCGCAATATTATTTCGGATAGAGCAGAAAAAACTAATGAATGCCCACGCATTGCCCGATGGTACGCGTGTCCGTTAAGCATCTTTTTGGATGTCCCGGGAGCATAAATAATACTCAACGCTTCCTCTAGTCCACTTCTCGCCATAATAAATCCAATGGCCCCAGGAGATGAAATCCACCCAGCCTGGTAATTATTCTAGATACAGGGTCATTGGTGCTGGAAGATTTAACAATTTCGGTCGCTTTTTGGTACAGAGGTTGGTCGAATGTAACAATGCAGGCTGGAAGGTCTAAAGCTTGGGACTTTTCGGCTGCATATTTCAACACGGTGAAGATTGTACTCGCATCGCAAGGCTGATGGTTGACAAACGGCAAGCATATTATTTTCGAACGTTCGTAATTGTAATTTTCAGTCAGTTTCCCCATGAACCCGTTCCAGCCCGCAGTGTTTGGATATTTAACTCTGCCGTATAACCACAAAAAATCGGCATTGTGAATATTTGCGATACTAAATTCAGGTATGTCAAGTGCAGCGGCTGTTATATTTTTATAGCCAGACACATTGGCAGGTCGGTGGATTCTCAAAAAGATCTTATGTTTATCCATAATCTCTTGACTAATCTTGCAACCCTGGCGGGCTACGGGCTGCTTGGCTTCATAACAATCTACGGGAGTAACAGCAATGATACCACCCATCCCGTGGAATGCATTCTTCCCATCTATCGTATCCACATTAAAATCGCAATTGTCGAAAATAAATTGAGCAAAAGAACCCTTCTTGATAACTGGAGCAGAAGCGTGCATGATACTATTTTGATATTTGATCACCTCCGAGTATGAGATAGTATATCCTAATTGAAAGAGTACATCAAGAAGATTTGCGAAAAAGCATCACTCCCAAGCCAAGCTGCATGTGTGACATATAGAACCTTGGCCGGGCTGTCGTCATTATTGAATGGCTTATGGCAGCGCATTTTCTTTCTAAGGCTACTCGATCTTTTTTTCTATTAGTCAAAACAATCTCACTAATTAAATATTTTAGCTTATCTGGTACATTATCATCCAGTCCGTCCAGCAGGCTGTCACTTGGAGGATACTCGTCACGATTGAAGGGAAATATTGAAATGTGCCGCCGAATAATTGCTGCAGCTTGATCGAGAATTTTCGTCTCTACATCTTCGATATTCCCGCCCCTGGATGTGACATTATTCTTCAAAGCTTTGTATTCCGCGTCCGCGAAATACATGATTGTTCCACCGCTATTCAATGAACAAAAACCTATCTGGCGTTCATACTCCTTGATTAACCTGATCCGCAGAGTTTCCCGAAGAATTCGAGGCTCTCCTGAAAAAAAGACCGGTGTTAGAACGCCCTGTTATTGTATTTGAGTGTTCAAAATTGGATATGTATTAGGAATTGACAAAGGTTTCTGCCGTTTGTCTCACTAATCTTCCATTTTTTTTGGGCAGGATTCTTAGAAATTCGAATCTTTCTTTGTTATTTCTGTACAATTCTTGGTGATTTTTGTGTTTTTTCCAGAAATCTTGGAGTTTTCCAGTAGGATTCCTAGAAACCCCTAGAAACTTCAGCTCTGAAATTAATCCTGCTTACATTGAAGCCTTATTTCTCACAATTTCCCAGGGACAATTGAAAGTTTTACAGTACAGATTGCTGTTAGACTTTTGGAGGTTCAGGACACGACGGCAAAGAATCAAGCATTCATTACAATCTTACAAGATCCGTTGCGGTTGCTATGTGAGAACCCAGAAATGTAACAGTAATCTGTATTGCAAAACTTGCAACTGTACCCAGAAAACTATGAGAAATGCGTCTACAATGGAATTTGGATTCATTTCAAAGCTGGAAGTGGATCAAATCTTCTTATTGGCGGCGAAAGAGCCTACGCCAGACCTATTGAGAGCTTCTTTTTAGGAATTACTATTCTGTGTGGCAAACTTGAGCTGGGAAAAGTAAACAAACTTAGTAATACTTGCCAGAAGAAACAATCGCCACTTCTTACTTGAAATTTGGAGGCTCTAGCGTGAAACGTCAATCATTGAGTACGATTTGTTGTAAAAGTGTTGGATAGTTGGCATCGACTAAGATTCGGAGCAAGACTTATCTGTAGTTATCAATGCTCCCTGAAATGAAACTTCAAAAAGACCTTGGCATGATTCTTTTCGCCGCCAAAAGAAAGATGTAAGCCAGTGTCAGCTCTGAAATTAATTCAGCCCCCATTGGAGACGCATTTTTGACAGTTGCCGAGGGCCATTTGGGAGTTTTATAGTACAGATTGATGTTAGAATTTTGGAGGCTTAGGGGACGACGGCAAAGAATCAAGTATTCGTTTCGATCTTACAAGATCCCTTGCTGGCGTTGTCTGAGCGTCTAAAAGCAAACTAGATTAATTTCAGATCTGAAACTTGTATTTTTCTCTTAGCAACAAAAGAGCGCTCAGCAAGGACTATAGTAATCGTGTGGCCAGTAATGTAATCACCCGTCAAGTACATTTGTTAGTAATCGTAAGTTGTTTTTCGCTGGTGTTTTTGCTTTGGCGCTCTTGGCATCCGTCTACTAATAATGCTGGCGTCTAGTAAATGTTTATAGATAATTATTGATAATAAATACCTGCAATTTCAGTCAACTCCTCCAGGGTGTACATTTCTTCTTCAGTTTTCTTGATATGAGCGACAATTCTCTCAATCTGCGCTGAAATCTGTTCATCCTCAGGCCGTCCCTTTTGTTTAGGCTTCTCAGGTTTTTCAGAAAATCGAATAAATGCTAGTCGACAGTTTTCATGGAATCTTGCACCAGCAATTGTGAGGTCGATCCCGGATATTCTCTCTAACATCTGTTTATAATTTTCTATATGAAAATTAGCTGTGATCTTATAGTAGAGTATGGGGGCGTTTGGCCTGGGAAAATTTTGTGACGTCACATGACCACACCCTTTGACCTTGACCTATTTTTGGGGGTTTGGCCCGGGCCAATTGCCAAAATTTTTGGGGGTGGCACGTGCCATTGCCAAAATGGGGGTTTGGCCCGGGCCAGGGCGGGGGATGGGGGGTTTGGCCCGGTGGGGGTCGCTCTTTGGCCCACATTTTTGGGGGTGAGCGAAGAGGGTAGGGTAGCACGGGGGATGGGGGTTTGGCCCGGGCCAGATTTTTGGGGGTGTATCAGTTTGCGGCTACGGGGGTTTGGCCCGGGCCGCCAAAGAAGAAGCGAAGAGGGTTTTAAGGGTAGCGTCTACGGGGATTACACAAGGGTGTATACAAGAAAAAGCGAAGAGGGAAGGGTAGCGTCTACGGGGGATGGGGGGTTTGGCCCAATTTTTGGGGTGTATCAGCGGCTACGGCCCGGGCCAAGGGGTTCGCTCTTTGCGTCTACGGGGGTTATGTAATGATTTAGAAGAAGCGAAGAGGGTTTTAAGGGTAGCGTCTACGGGGATTACGAAGGGTGTACGGGGGTTATGCAAAATCGGGTGTCGCTTGCCATCATTGCCATAACGGCGCTAACTATTTGTTACCAGAGTGCCAAAACGGCCGTGGGTAGCTACGGTAGCAAAGCTACTTTTCCCGTATACTGCGCATGTTTTCCGTTACATATAGATCTAAAAAGACACATTTCGACGATCTGCGCAAGTGTTAAGGGCCTTTCTTCATATCTCTGTTATTATTTGTCGGATTGGAGTCTAATAAACGCCAATATGATTGTTCGAATATTATCGTATACAGGATGTACAAAGATGCCATTAGGGCACTAGCACATATCTCTGCTATTGGTCAGATTGAAGTCAAATAAACGATATTATATTTGTTAGAATATTATCGTATACAGGATGTGCAAAGATGCCAATACTAGCACATACTAGCAAGTAATGACGGTAGCGTCTACGAGGGTTATAATATTTCTTTGACATTTATTAGTAGATACTATTTTGACAGTAGCCCACTTGATATAATCAAAAATATGGCTTGATTATGTTTCGCCCTTTCTCAAACAAGACTATAATAACAATTCTTGAAAGTGAAACATGCATAAATATAAAAATTTTGGTAATTCCAGGTACCTACGGTATTAACAAGCATTTTATATCATTGATTAGATATTGTAGATGCATCCAAAATTACGATTAAAATTTATGCCTTAGAAATGTTAAAATTTACAAATCGTTGCATGTAAAAATTTAATACCATTTAATTTGTGTACGTAAAATACTTGTTTTTGACCATTATCATAAAATATTTACGGTTACTTTTCTTTTATAAATGGTCAATTGTTGTATTGTGGAAGCAATGTCTCGACAATACCTTCCAGAAAACACTGAATCATGGAATTCATCCAAAGTGTTTTGATGTTGGAAGAAATACAGCGTCAATTCCTGATTTGGTGGAAATGGACAGGAAGAACGGATTTATTCCAAGAGAGAGAGAACCTAAAATAGATTAAAGGAACTGATCATTGAGGTGAATAAACAAAAACAGTATAGTGAACAAGGTATTTAAATTCAATTTATTAATACATAAAAAGTTAAACGAACATACCGATTTGTGTAAAGAACTGAACTTTAATGTTACATGGACGCTAAAAAGTTTATAGTTCGCCATCTTCTATAATTCATTTGTATACCAAGTTGCATAATTGTAATTCACCCTTAGAATTAATATCTCACCAGAGTGTGTGTCTGTTGTATGAATGAATCATTATTTTAGATAGTTGAATTTCTTCAAGAACACTTGTAAAAGAGTAATGTATTTATTTTCATCACATTAAACAACGTTTTGTTTCTTTTGAAGAACGATTTAAAACTGTACGTTGAGATTTTCATTTCATCTGGTGATTTCCGCTCCATCTATTTTCTATAGGTAGAAGTTTGAACTGACATCTATGAATGGTGCAGAGATTTGATTCCAAGCAGGGCAGGACCGTATTCAGTTCATAATTATTAAGTAAATAATATATTTTGATCAACAAATTTGTTTTAAAATATAAAGAATTTATTGATTTTGGCGCGAATATTAAAAAATTAAACCGTTTAATTTTTATATACTTGAACTCTACCCTGAGATAAGAAATTTCTCATGCAAGTAGCATAAATTGTTTATCACCTATTTAAAATTATCTATATACTGGGCTAATAATAAAAAGTTTAAAGTAAATCTAAACTAAATAAAATATTAAGTATATTTTTTATTACAAAGAATAAGTCTATCCAGTTTAAAAAAAATATGTTATAAACAATGTCTTCAATTGGGATATCTCTCACGATATACTCTTGAAGCAATTTTTTGAACATTCTCCTAACACGTAAATCATATTGATCATGTCTTCCTGCGGAAAATTCTTTATAGTTATTTATTATTTAAACCTAACAACACAAACGAAGAATACAGCAATATTTCTTTGACATTTATTAGTAGATACTATTTTGACAGTAGCCCACTTGATATAATCAAAAATATGGCTTGATTATGTTTCGCCCTTTCTCAAACAAGACTATAATAACAATTCTTGAAAGTGAAACATGCATAAATATAAAATTTTTGGTAATTCCAGGTACCTACGGTATTAACAAGCATTTTATATCATTGATTAGATATTGTAGATGCATCCAAAATTACGATTAAAATTTATGCCTTAGAAATGTTAAAATTTACAAATCGTTGCATGTAAAAATTTAATACCATTTAATTTGTGTACGTAAAATACTTGTTTTTGACCATTATCATAAAATATTTACGGTTTTCCATTAACTTATACCCTAAATGTACTACATTGTTTAAAAGATTATTAATTGTACTAACAAATTGTAAAAAGACTTATAGGGTGATTCATTTAAGAATTTTGAGATATTGCTTGATTTGGGTTTTGTGTCACCCTGTATTAAAGAAGTCACAGATAAAAAAGTAATTAATACTCAGCACAGCAAATGATATGTGAATGATAATTGAATACAAAGACATGTTAATTTATTTTGATTTACTGTTTTGCAGAGTGTTAAAGATGAGGTCTTTTTTGCCAATAATTGGCCATATCTTTTTAAAACACCCATATAAATATAAGAATGCTAAATTTTTGTAACGCTCTCGGTGAGATCTTTTCGATTCTTGAGCAAAATATAGTACGTTTCATTTAGAAAATGTAGGTTTGTGCTGCTACGTTGTTTTGGAATACCTTGTAGAACCGAAAGTATTTTCAAAATGTGCCCCCAGTAACTGTATTAGCTCACACAAAACTTTAAAGTTTTATCTCTCACCACAACGTTGTAATCCTCCAATGTCAGAAGATTGCCCCACCCTGTATATTTGTTATTTTTACTATTTAATTATATGATTTATTTATATATGTATGATTTATACAATTTATTACTTACCTTTAAAAACGTTATTATTTTTATTTTATTTTTAACCCGTTAGCAAGCTCAGTATATATCGGAACATGAGATTCGATTCTCTCTTTGAGCTCTGGCAATATGGTATTTTTTAAAATTTTATTTTAAATAAAAGCACATTAATTTCAAATAGTATAATTTATAGAAGAAATTCATTTCCAAAAATACACATTTGATACGCCTCTGATCTAATAACCCATAGTCAGAATTTATCTAAGCGTTCTATTGCGCATGATCATAGAATCGTTTGATGTTTATTAGGAAAATATTTACATTACATTACCAGATATTCGGCTTTTAAACTTTCAATTAGTTGCTAAAAATCAGGATTTAATGCGAATTATTTTTTGTACATTGATTAACAAATGCTAGAGTTATATTTTTGAACTGTTATCAGGGATTTACGAAAATATGCATTCTATTTCGAAAAAAGGTACATTCGTGATTGTGGCATTGTAGTTTATTTAAATAAAATGCATATACGTGAAAATATAATAATATCAACGTCTGTTATGAACAAACGTAAAAGTGAAACAAAAAGAACTTTCTAACATTAAAAACTACAAGTTAAATGACATTATTTCTGGAGTATTCTTTGCAATTTCTTTGTCTTCATCTCGAGCCTTACGAGCTAGTTGTTTTCTTAGCATGTGTTCGCGAGGAGCCTGTTCGTGTGTTTTTTTCTCCTCCTCTGTCATTTGTTCATATTTTAGGCACTTTTTACACTGGTCCTTCTTAGGTTTATGAAACCCCAAGTTATAACTACTAAACACTTCTCGATACTTTTGGTAAGAAACTAGATGGACATTTAATTCTGAGCACTTTGATTTGTAAAATTTATGCTTAATAGAGACGGTCTTTTTCCCCATTGACGGAAAACGAGTAACTCACGGTAAATGTTCTTTAATTTTCAATGTTCCTAGTTTCTCTCTTTTTCTTTTGTTTATCAATATGACTATTTAAGAAAATTCGCTGATCATCTACCGAAATCATTTTACGGAATTCATTGTAAATTTTGCGTAAGTTTTCCGCGTTGATAAAAGTGTCACATTTGTGGTTTGCTTTACCAGAACACGGGGGATGGTAACATGAGACGTGCTGGTCTCCCTTTACCTCTAGAACAAACATAACACTTTCCTCTTAATATTTTTTGTTTCCTCATGTTTTTCTTCCAAGCGTTCATGTTTTTCTTCTTTCTCTTAGGGCCCTCACCTTGAAACAAAAACAAAAATATAGCTTTGGAATAATTGTATGTTTGCGCCACACCTTTCTAAATAACTTACTCAATCTATTTTCTCTTATTTCATTTTGATCCTCTGATTCTGATGTTGTATCGCTGGAGCTCGAACGTTATCTGATGAAGAGTCAGAAAGGTTACTCTTGTTTGAAGCTAGCTCGCTATCGAACGTCGGTCCCCTACTGGAGGTGCCCGAAATTTCTACTAAAGATTGTGCTGAAACAAATTCTTCGTTGTATTTATCAGTGACGTAAAATTTTATGATAAAAAGCAATACTTTCTAGTTGGTTCCCTGAAACCATTGGACAGAGCATTCCTTCATTATTTGGTATAGAAGCAAGAACGTTTGATGTTGCGGGTCCATACTCTTGTTTGGTGTCGCATTCGTCATTAATTTTCTTCGGCATCTAATAAAAAAACCTACATTAGGGAAACCAATCAGGCCTTCCCAATACTGAAAGAAATATCAAATTTTTTAGTTACACTATTTGCCACATGGACAGGTAAAGTGCAGTACCACGTATATTTTTTTTTGAAAATTTTGCAAAAAACGCAAAAAACTATTATTTAGCATATTAACATCTACCTACCTCCATTTCATCCTCTTTTGGTGAATCCAGACTTAATTTTGTCAAGTTTCGAAATATTTTAGCTGTGTGTACACAAACACGAAAGTGTCACTTCCGCGATATGCACGTCGCAGGCTTACTCAATCAGTACTCTGCCACAAACACGAACTGGTACATTCGCGATGCACGCATTTCAAGTGAAAGTGCACATGTCCTTCCCGCCATCTCCTAACCTTCAATCACATTCATGATTGTGGCGGCAGAGCAGAGGTATGACTGAGACATTCTTAGTGGTGTACTTAGGTGAAAAACGAAACTTTTGCACATTCGTGGGTGTGGCATTGCACCGACGATATGTGATTAATATAAAAGGATTTATACATAAAAATTACATATATACTTAAGTTGAGATACTGAGAAAATTAAACAGGCAATACATCAGCTGATTGCATAAATTAACCTAACACATGGATATATCTTTTTACTAGACGTTTTTCAAGTAAGTGGCTAGAAATATTTTCTTAAAAAATTGTGAATTCCTTTATACCTAATTATTATAAACCTATTGAATTAATATGTACATGTTTCTTATAGTTCAACGAATGGAATAATCTTTATATTCAATTATTATCGTTGTTATTATTGGCCAATAATATTAAAAATTGCACTAACCTGGCCACTATATTCTGGATTTTTACAAAAGCTGGAACTACAATGTGCCGACTGGAACGACGCTCCCCGATTACTCGGTATTTTCTGGATTTTACATGAAATTACTGGATACAAACATCTGTGAGTAGTCCTTGTATGCTATTCTTTACGATATATGTACTGTGATTTGATTTTTATAGAAATTTACTTAAATTTTCTTCAGAAATTAGCATAGCCCTGTTACTGCTATTTTTACGCCATAACCCAAGTAACGCCGATCTTCCGTTGTTTTCTCAATAAACTATTTATTTCAAATCCGAGTATTTCCTTTGATTTTTGTTTCATTTCCGTTTTTAAAGAAATGTCTTTCATAGATAAAATGTTCTTTCCTGGTATATAAAGTTCTACATATTTTTTAATGCACTTTTAAAATTCAAAGAACGCATATAGTTATAAATTCACTTTACAGAAGTCCTTTCTTTTTTTAATATACACAGAATTGTAATGAAATGAGTCTTTAACAAGGGATTATTTCTATGGCTATTGTTTGAGGTTAAGTTCAAAAAAATAAAAAAGTTAAATTCAAGATCTTTATTTCGCGACTGTATCAGCCAAAGGCGCTGGTATTTGATTAGTACTTTAAATTAATGATTTTTGGGATTAAAGCGAGGATTGGTTAAAGCCAACTCGAATTAAACAACTAACAAATTTAATTGATAAAGGAGATTATGAATTCACAAAAATCTATCAAAAATGAAAGGTTTCATCTCCTATAAAATACAAAGAAAACTCATCAATAAATATGCATAACTAAATTGAACAGCCGTTCTTCATTAATATTAAAAATAGTGAGGAATGTACAAACTCAATTTGAATCTAATAAGAACATTAAACGTGAATAATCAATGCGTAAATAAGTTTAAATCAAACAAAGGATTTCTCTTGAAATAAAAAAATTGGCGACACGACCAACGTATTCTTGTTGAAAATAAACACAAAGTTACCTAATATTCACTAAGACTGTTCCGAAGGAGGTAGTGCGCATCAGTGTGTATCAACAGTATATGTATAAATAAAGTACTCACGTACGACCTTCCTTAATTCTTCCTGTAAAACTGCTTCCTGGCACAGAGCGCATATACGTAAAATCACCTTTGCTACTTAGAAGATTAGAAAATGTTTGAAAGACAACTGTCAAAATTGCAATGATCACATTCGCGACTGCGAACGTGGCTAAACACAAGTTACTCGTAAATTACTGTAGATTTGAATATATCTTGATATCTGTTATAGTAAATTAACCCTATGACGCAATCAGCAGAATTTACCCACAATTCCAATTGAATCCAAATTAAGCCCCTTCACGTGAATCAAATTGAACAAAACATTCACTGTTCTCGTATTGCTGTCACTCTCAATAGATTTTTCTATTGAGTCAACACAAAACGTTAGTCTGCGTAATGAGAATTAAAATACTATTTTTAACTCAAAAAACACTTTGGCAAGAACTTCACCGTTCCCGACTTGTCACCTTGACACATCAAAACTCGACTCGACATTTATATCAATGCGCGGGGAAGGGGTGAGTCGTGTATATTATATTGACTTCATGACTTTTTAAATTCTACGTCGGAATGCAAAAACTAAACCGAGCATTTTTACGAGGAAACTGCAAAACCCGTTGGATGCGGTGTACAGGGTGAATCAAACTCAGTTTAAATATGTATTTGCATTCTTTTGTTCGAACTAGTTTTCGAACAGCTATAATATTAAAACTACAACATGAATTAATGTTTTTCTATATGTAATATTTTTTAAATAATATCTCAGACTTTAGTCCAGTAACTTAAGACCTGAAAATATCGAAAGCTATAAATAATTCGGAGAATTATTCATACGTGGCTCAATTTGCAGTTCATCCCAGATACTTTCAAACAAAAAAACCTTTAACATGATAGCGACTAAGAAAGGGCCCAAATGGGTCCCTAAACCCTTGAAAAAAGGTTTCCCGCGAATATCTGCCAAAATATAGGAATTGGAGAATTTTTCTTCAGACAAAAGATGGAGATCTTTTCATTATCTACAATAATGGTCCTGACCAATTTTTTCGCCAGACCAATATTTTTCGCAAAAATCGACGTCGAAAATTCCATAATTTTCGTAGTGAATAGATATAGTAGTTTCTTGCCAAATTTCCGCTCGGTAGAATTGGGAATACATTGATCTCCCTCTTTCGGCCTTTACATACCAATTGTAGACGGCGCTAGCACATTCGCTCTGCTCGCGAAATCGTGGATTCCATTAATGTAAGCCCTCACGGAAAACAATTTTTCGACAATTATTGGCGTATCACCTGTTTTTTCTCTGCTGAAGTAGTGTTTGGGGTCTCTATTTTCTTAACCAATGCTGAGTTTCATCTCACAAGTTGCGAATTTATCAGAAAAGTGCAAAAATTTTCCATGCAGTAAGGTCTTGACTCACGTTGTTTCCCCTAATAGCATGTTACAGTTTTGAGGAGGCGGTGAATATTCACCCGACTACATCCTTCATATTTTTTGCAATTTTTTCGCAAACTTCTTTCGGAATTATATAATTGCAGGATTTCGGAAAAAATACGAAAGTCTTTCAAAAATAACATTTATTAACCAAAATTTTTTACAACTAAAACATATATACATAGCACCTTATACGTATTTTTAAACTATTCCATTTCATCTGAATCAAATCCATATTCGTCATCGTCAACGACACTCTCATCGTCTACACCCTCTTGGTCTATCTCTCCCTCTCCCCGTCCAATGCCTGCTGTCTCTTCTTCGAGCTGTATTTCGCCCCCCCCTTCCAGCCCCTCTGTTTCTCCTTCCCCCTCTATTCCGCCCCCTCCTGCTCCAGCCCTTCCACCTCTAATTCTTCTGGGAATATACCTTCATTTTTTTTGTAATTTAAACATTGTGTTACCTAACACGAACCACAAATGGACAAGCATTTTAGACCTGCTGTCAAACACGAGCAATTCTTCTCGCAGCCTGTCTTGCATTGACAGAAGATCATCTTCAAGAGTTCCGGGGGGGGGGCCGGTTGCTTTGTGTTCTGGACCGGTAGTAGAACATCCCCTGCACGTTTCCACCCCCATTCCTCTGGTGATATGTCGTTTCCCAGCCAATTCTGCACTTGTAAATAGACCCTATAAAAGTGCTGCCTAGCAGCTTCCGCGGTAGGTGGCAAGCATTCTAGTTTTATCGCAGTTTTGTTTTTGGACAGGTGGTTAAAAGTGGCGAATCGGGCGGCCCGAAGAGTCGTTGCAGCCCCTGGATATTTGTAAATCGACAGCAAAATGGTCTGTCCATTCTCGAATACAGTCTCATGAGTAAGGTTCTGATTTCTGAAACTTTCAATGGCCATTTTTACTTCACTAGGTTCATTATTTTTGCCGACTTTAGACGAATTTTCCACTACTGTCGATTTCCCTTTTCTATAAAAGGCAGAGGTAGTATCGCTCCCAGTCATTGCATGTAGAAACAGAATGTTATCTCTCATGAAGGGATTCGCATCCAGGCTCCTGGAAGAGAACACCTGCTCAGTTTTATTTCCCTTCGCACCTTTTAAGAAATAAATTTTCCGATTTTGGGGCGTCAAGGCTGTTAATAATACTAGTATATCGATGTCCTCTGCCACTACTGCCACTGGTAGGTCATATACAGAGTCTTGTTGCAGCGCTGTTTGGACAATTGATAAATCTGCATCGTCCAAAGCTTGTTTAGAGGAAATGTCTTTTTTTTAAGGCTTCAATCAAATATTCAATGAACCGACTTTTATTGTAGTTACTGGATAGAAACTTGTCCTTTGGAACCGTTAAAACCATGTCCGGATCGAATTGGATGTCAGGACAAGACTTGTTACTCGCCCGCCGCGAACGTTCAGCCCCTTTAGTACTATTAGAATTGGCGCCATAGCCATCAAATACTACTGTCACTTTCTTTGTATAATTGTCTTCTAAATATTTGACATATCTGAGGAGAAGATTTTTGAATTGCTCGCACATGGTCCAGGGTACGCGATGTATTAACATTCCCCCATTGAAAATATAAGCGCATTTGGATCTGTCAAAGTCTTCTTTTTCAGTCGAGAAAACTTTTACTATTTGGGTGTTTACCTGGACCGCAAATTACTTTGGAAAGATTGCATCCATAACATTATAAAAAAATCTCAAAATTCAATAAATATCATCCAAGCATTCTGTCGTACTAAATGGGGAGCAGACCCTAACATCGCCCTCCTATTTTACAGGACAATGACGAGATCAATTTTCGACTACAGTAGTAACCTTCACGGAACAGCTGCGGAATCTCATCTACAAAAAATAGAAACTCAAAAAAATCGATGTCTTAGAATATGTCTTGGCTATTTAAAATCAACACCAGTACATGTCATGGAAGCAGAGGCAATAGAGCCTCCACTATCCCTTACAAGAAAACTAATCAGTGATATTTTCATAACTAAATTATTTGCTAAACGTGCTCAAACCATTCACTCCATACACAACCTTTCGATATTAGTCCTTACCCACCCATACTGGCAACACAAAAAAACTCCGCTAACTGTGGACAGCTACACACGTATCGTCGAGTACCAGGAAATTGTATTCTCCTCAAGTACCCTTCCATATTATGCAGAGCAACACCACATTTTATTCTCCTCAAAAATGGAAACAAGTTACGTAAACCCAAACGGAAACTTCTTAGAGCAAATCAACCATTTCTGGCCAGAATACAAATATATTTATACAGATGGTTCCAAGACAAGCAAAGGATGCGGATGCGCCTTTTATGATGTTAGCACTTCCCATACGTCTTTGAAGCGATTTCCTAAAGAAACATCAATTTATACACAATTTATGCTGTGCTGTTCGCGCTGAGATATGTTTCATCAACTGATATACGAAATACAGTGATTTTTACAGACAGTAAAAGCCTAGTAGACAGGTTACAAAATATTCATAACTCTTCAAATTTATCCCATGTGGAATTATAAATTCTAAAGGAACATCATAATATAAGACAACAAAATAAAAATATCATAGTGGTCTGGATAAAGGGTCACTCGGGTATAAAAGGAAATGAAATTGCTGACAGGTTAGCAAAATCGGCTATTTCTTCAGGAGAACCATTAACAATAAAATCCGTACCACATTCCGACCGTAAGTGTGAATATAGGAACAGTCTGCTACTCGAATGGCAAAGAGTTTATGAAAGTAACACTCATGGACAGAACTACAAAAGCTGCCAAGTCAAGATTCCACGTAAGAGATGGTTCTATCGAATATCTCATAGAGAATTCATTGTTACCATAAATAGAATAAGATCAGGGCATGCTATGACACCGCTATATAAACAGAGAATAGGTATAATTGAAAATCCAGCTTGCACATGTGGCGAACTTGGTGATTTAACCCATGTAATACTAGAATGCTCCCTATTCCAAGTAAATCTAAATACTTTCTATGAGGATTTAATAAATCTTAAAGCAAAACTACCTATAGGTGTAAACCAAATTGTATTCAGCAACAACATTAATATTTTATATTGTCTTTATAATCACCTGAAAAGGTGCAAAATGAAATTGTAAAACCTGATACTAACATAAATACATTGTAAGCAATTTTGCGATTAAATATCCTGTAAGTGCGTCGACGAAAATAAAAATGGAAAAAAAAGATATTTAGAAAGAAAAAAGAGAAAAAGAAAGAAAAAGGAAAATAAAAAAAAATAGAAATAGATGCACAAGTACTAACAACATACGTAACATACTAACACAGAGAAGGTATATCTGCAAATGTTCATTGTTTACAAGAAAACCTTGTTTTTACATACTAACATAATTCTTTACAAGAAAACTTTGTTTAATAACTCGTCCGTAAAAACGGATTACAAATTAAATCTGGCTAATTGGTCTCTGCCAAAGCCACCCAACTACTTAAAAAAAAACTTTTAGTAACGCAGATTTGGCGGTCTTTCGCATTGTATCTTTTTCAAATATACTCAGTGGAAAAGGAGCTAGTTCATAAGTGAAATACCTTGCTAAATCTGTTTGCGACTGTTTCGTTATGGAAATCCTCTGGAAAATTAATAATGGATCTACGGTTACGAGTGCATCCTGAACTTTTCCCGAACTCGTGGCATTGATAAGGGGAACCACGCGATGCTTTCGCTTGAATGAAATATCAGCAAACCGTTTTCCCTGAACTTGATTTATTATACTAGCTTTCCCAACTGTGAAAGCATCATGACAATTCACGTTTTCTCCACCGACTAGCCCTGTTGCCAAGGCAACAATTTTTTCTTCGTATGGGAAGGGGTTACGGACATCAAACCACGCGATTTGTTTTGCCTTGTCTTCACGATCACGATCCTTGCGACAATCTCGAGCATCGACGTGCTGATCACTAGAATTCGAGTGCACCCCACAAAGCATCTCCATTTGGTGACAAATATCCACCATGAAAGGGAGAGATGCTATGAACTTTGTAGTCGCGCCAGTATTAAACCCTCTATTTACCAATCCACCGCCAACCTTAACCATTCTCATGAAATCTTGTTCAATCGTCAAGGTACCGGACCAAAATTTTTCTGTGCGTCTAACTGTGTTAAACCCGTTTGTTACAAAATTTTTGTATTCCATAAGTCTTGCATTATTGGTCGGATCAGCTTGTATAGATTCTTCCATGTCTCTAATGTAACCTCTCATTTCCTGTACGTACAGGTGGGCTGATCGTGCATAATTGAAATGGCCGGCCGCATGGAAATAAGGAAGCATTTGCTCGATATACTTCAACTGCGATATCAAATCACCCATTTTCTCTGACCTGAGAAAACATTTTGCTATTTGGAACATGCGCATATATTGTATCCATAACTTTGCTGTCTTCCCTCGCCTTTCAATTTCGTTCATTTTCTTGATAAATTTTTCATTCGCGCTTGTTATAAATTCATAATCCTCTACATTGCTGTAATTAATAGTATCAAAATTCATGAGCAATTTTTGGATGCCTGACTCTTCATCAGCTGAAAATTCAATTTCCCGCAATATTATTTCGGATAGAGCAGAAAAAACTAATGAATGCCCACGCATTGCCCGATGGTACGCGTGTCCGTTAAGCATCTTTTTGGATGTCCCGGGAGCATAAATAATACTCAACGCTTCCTCTAGTCCACTTCTCGCCATAATAAATCCAATGGCCCCAGGAGATGAAATCCACCCAGCCTGGTAATTATTCTAGATACAGGGTCATTGGTGCTGGAAGATTTAACACTTTCGGTCGCTTTTTGGTACAGAGGTTGGTCGAATGTAACAATGCAGGCTGGAAGGTCTAAAGCTTGGGACTTTTCGGCTGCATATTTCAACACGGTGAAGATTGTACTCGCATCGCAAGGCTGATGGTTGACAAACGGCAAGCATATTATTTTCGAACGTTCGTAATTGTAATTTTCAGTCAGTTTCCCCATGAACCCGTTCCAGCCCGCAGTGTTTGGATATTTAACTCTGCCGTATAACCACAAAAAATCGGCATTGTGAATATTTGCGATACTAAATTCAGGTATGTCAAGTGCAGCGGCTGTTATATTTTTATAGCCAGACACATTGGCAGGTCGGTGGATTCTCAAAAAGATCTTATGTTTATCCATAATCTCTTGACTAATCTTGCAACCCTGGCGGGCTACGGGCTGCTTGGCTTCATAACAATCTACGGGAGTAACAGCAATGATACCACCCATCCCGTGGAATGCATTCTTCCCATCTATCGTATCCACATTAAAATCGCAATTGTCGAAAATAAATTGAGCAAAAGAACCCTTCTTGATAACTGGAGCAGAAGCGTGCATGATACTATTTTGATATTTGATCACCTCCGAGTATGAGATAGTATATCCTAATTGAAAGAGTACATCAAGAAGATTTGCGAAAAAGCATCACTCCCAAGCCAAGCTGCATGTGTGACATATAGAACCTTGGCCGGGCTGTCGTCATTATTGAATGGCTTATGGCAGCGCATTTTCTTTCTAAGGCTACTCGATCTTTTTTTCTATTAGTCAAAACAATCTCACTAATTAAATATTTTAGCTTATCTGGTACATTATCATCCAGTCCGTCCAGCAGGCTGTCACTTGGAGGATACTCGTCACGATTGAAGGGAAATATTGAAATGTGCCGCCGAATAATTACTGCAGCTTGATCGAGAATTTTCGTCTCTTCATCTTCGATATTCCCGCCCCTGGATGTGACATTATTCTTCAAAGCTTTGTATTCCGCGTCCGCGAAATACATGATTGTTCCACCGCCATTCAATGAACAAAAACCTATCTGGCCTTCATACTCCTTGATTAACCTGATCCGCAGAGTTTCCCGAAGAATTCGAGGCTCTCCTGAAAAAAAAGACCGGTGTTAGAACGCCCTGTTATTGTATTTGAGTGTTCAAAATTGGATATGTATTAGGAATTGACAAAGGTTTCTGCCGTTTGTCTCACTAATCTTCCATTTTTTTTGGGCAGGATTCTTAGAAATTCGAATCTTTCTTTGTTATTTCTGTACAATTCTTGGTGATTTTTGTGTTTTTTCCAGAAATCTTGGAGTTTTCCAGTGGGATTCCTAGAAACCCCTAGAAACTTCAGCTCTGAAATTAATCCTGCTTACATTGAAGCCTTATTTCTCACAATTTCCCAGGGACAATTGAAAGTTTTAGAGTACAGATTGCTGTTAGACTTTTGGAGGTTCAGGACACGACGGCAAAGAATCAAGCATTCATTACAATCTTACAAGATCCGTTGCGGTTGCTGTGTGAGAACCCAGAAATGTAACAGTAATCTGTATTGCAAAACTTGCAACTGTACCCAGAAAACTATGAGAAATGCGTCTACAATGGAATTTGGATTCATTTCAAAGCTGGAAGTGGATCAAATCTTCTTATTGGCGGCGAAAGAGCCTACGCCAGACCTATTGAGAGCTTCTTTTTAGGAATTACTATTCTGTGTGGCAAACTTGAGCTGGGAAAAGTAAACAAACTTAGTAATACTTGCCAGAAGAAACAATCGCCACTTCTTACTTGAAATTTGGAGGCTCTAGCGTGAAACGTCAATCATTGAGTACGATTTGTTGTAAAAGTGTTGGATAGTTGGCATCGACTAAGATTCGGAGCAAGACTTATCTGTAGTTATCAATGCTCCCTGAAATGAAACTTCAAAAAGACCTTGGCATGATTCTTTTCGCCGCCAAAAGAAAGATGTAAGCCAGTGTCAGCTCTGAAATTAATTCAGCCCCCATTGGAGACGCATTTTTGACAGTTGCCGAGGGCCATTTGGGAGTTTTATAGTACAGATTGATGTTAGAATTTTGGAGGCTTAGGGGACGACGGCAAAGAATCAAGTATTCGTTTCGATCTTACAAGATCCCTTGCTGGCGTTGTCTGAGCGTCTAAAAGCAAACTAGATTAATTTCAGATCTGAAACTTGTATTTTTCTCTTGGCAACAAAAGAGCGCTCAGCAAGGACTATAGTAATCGTGTGGCCAGTAATGTAATCACCCGTCAAGTACATTTGTTAGTAATCGTAAGTTGTTTTTCGCTGGTGTTTTTGCTTTGGCGCTCTTGGCATCCGTCTACTAATAATGCTGGCGTCTAGTAAATGTTTATAGATAATTATTGATAATAAATACCTGCAATTTCAGTCAACTCCTCCAGGGTGTACATTTCTTCTTCAGTTTTCTTGATATGAGCGACAATTCTCTCAATCTGCGCTGAAATCTGTTCATCCTCAGGCCGTCCCTTTTGTTTAGGCTTCTCAGGTTTTTCAGAAAATCGAATAAATGCTAGTCGACAGTTTTCATGGAATCTGGCACCAGCAATTGTGAGGTCGATCCCGGATATTCTCTCTAACATCTGTTTATAATTTTCTATATGAAAATTAGCTGTGATCTTATAGTAGAGTATGGGGGCGTTTGGCCTGGGAAAATTTTGTGACGTCACATGACCACACCCTTTGACCTTGACCTATTTTTGGGGGTTTGGCCCGGGCCAATTGCCAAAATTTTTGGGGGTGGCACGTGTCATTGCCAAAATGGGGGTTTGGCCAGGGCGGGGGATGGGGGGTTTGGCCCGGTGGGGGTCGCTCTTTGGCCCACATTTTTGGGGGTGAGCGAAGAGGGTAGGGTAGCACGGGGGATGGGGGTTTGGCCCGGGCCAGATTTTTGGGGGTGTATCAGTTTGTGGCTACGGGGGTTTGGCATTTTGGGGGTTTGGCCCGGGCCGCCAAAGAAGAAGCGAAGAGGGTTTTAAGGGTAGCGTCTACGGGGATTACACAAGGGTGTATACAAGAAGAAGCGAAGAGGGAAGGGTAGCGTCTACGGGGGATGGGGGGTTTGGCCCAATTTTTGGGGTGTATCAGCGGCTACGGCCCGGGCCAAGGGGGTCGCTCTTTGCGTCTACGGGGGTTATGCAATGATTTAGAAGAAGCGAAGAGGGTTTTAAGGGTAGCGTCTACGGGGATTACGAAGGGTGTACGGGGGTTATGCAAAATCAGGTGTCGCTTGCCATCATTGCCATAACGGCGCTAACTATTTGTTACCAGAGTGCCAAAACGGCCGTGGGTAGCTGCGGTAGCAAAGCTTCTTTTCCCGTATACTGCGCATGTTTTCCGTTACATATAGATCTAAAAAGACACATTTCGACGATCTGCGCAAGTGTTAAGGGCCTTTCTTCATATCTCTGTTATTATTTGTCGGATTGGAGTCTAATAAACGCCAATATGATTGTTCGAATATTATCGTATACAGGATGTACAAAGATGCCATTAGGGCACTAGCACATATCTCTGCTATTGGTCAGATTGAAGTCAAATAAACGATATTATATTTGTTAGAATATTATCGTATACAGGATGTGCAAAGATGCCAATACTAGCACATACTAGCAAGTAATGACGGTAGCGTCTACGAGGGTTATGCAAAAAGTAAGTGTGTATGTTGTTACGTGTATAAGGTAGAGGGTGGTTTAGAAGAAGCGAAGGGGTTTGGGTAGCGTCTACGGGGATTACGCAAGTAAGGGTGTACGGGGGTTATGCAAAAAGTGTGTATGTTGTTACGTGTATAAGGTAGAGGGTGGTTTAGAAGCGAAGGGGTTTGGGTAGCACGGGGGAGGGTAGCGTCTACGGGGATTACGCAAGTAAGGGTGTACGGGGGTTATGCAAAAAAAAGTAAATAAGTGTGTATGTTTTTTGCTATAAGGGCACTCTGGTCGCCACCGACTGGAGACTTTGTGACGAAGCTTCTGGTGGTGTAGAGATTAAAGAAGTGACCTAATAGAAGATATGCAACAGGATGTAGAATGATACCATATATACAGGATGTAACTCGAACAGGGTGTAAAGATACCTTTTTATGTACAAAAAAGATACAGAGTGTAGTAATAATTATACCAGAATGTACCAAAAAGGGTGGTTTCTTATATACAGGGTGTAGTCATAAAATATACCATTTTGCACAGTTTTGGGGTCGAGGAAATGAACAGATGATGCGCAGTCGTTAGAGCATTGGTACTGTGAAAACGACGCATCAGTTTGGATACAGGGTGTAGTAAGATACCGTATATACAGGATGCCCCACCAGGAGCCTCTCAAAGAAATGGGGCTTCTGGAGGCCTGGAGACTAAAGAAGTGACGCCAGGAATGTGACGTATCGTGACGTAATAGAAGATATTTTTTTTTTAGTCGAACAAAAACTCCATTGTAATAGGTAGAGCGTTTATATTGCAATTTAACCAATTCAGTTACGTGGAATAAACGATGAATCTATTCAAAATTTTCCTAAATCCATCATTGAATTCAATGTATTGTGTTGCTTTATCATAAAATACAAAAGACCACTATTTGTTTGGAAAATAACATCAACTTTTGAGTTAGTTGGGACGGGTACTTTGTTTATTTCCAATATAGTCAAATCTGGGGTATAATAATCTCCGGTATTTTTATTAAATGCAAACAAGTTGCCTGCAGAATTTTGGCTGGTTGCAAAAGGACATGCGCATGTGTTGAAAGTGCAAGATATTAAAATTATTTATATTGCGAAAGAATAAATTTTCTTTTAAGAGATATTTAAAATCCAATTACCTTTTGGCATTTTAGTAATGATTTATATTGTATTGAAATCTTACATTTGGGTTTTATGTCCCAACATTTATCTCGTTGAAAAAAGTATTGAAGAGGAAACGTAACAAAATATACGTTAAATGGTTAGGCTTAGACAAAAAATATAACAGTCGGATATACGCCTATGATGTAGTATAGATCGAAATCTTTTTTATGAATACATTTTCAGCAAACAATGCGAACTTTGGTGGGGAGAGAGTTAAACATATAAATTGTTCAACATTAATTTAGAAGTCAGTAGTCATCATGAGTCAAGATTCTGGGTATTATAGTGAAGCTAGTGTTACAATGGCATGTAGTGGTAGTGATGAAGATTATGATCGTGATTTAGATCAAATTGTACGAAATTATGAAATTGCAATAAAAAAAGAAAAACATTATTTATTGCATACAGTTTTCAATGTTGGTCGATTTGAAGTTGGATGTATCCTGAGCCCTGCCAGAACTTTTGCACCTGCCATCATTTTATCATCATTTATCGAAACTATGGAACCTAATAAAATGTCCTTCAATACTATAGAATGGGATGAGATCATAGAGGTGCTTCGTAAAAGTAACGAGTATTTCAATCCTCCAGATGGTGAGGAAAGTCCTGTCGTCAGCCCCATCATGTTTTATCAAGATTTTTGTCAAATAACTAAAGTCATTTATGATAATCAGAAATTTGTGGAAGTTCGTCAACATGATGTTACATTTTTCCTCGATGAAGAAGAAGTTGTGGAAATTCTACGCCTTCATGAGAATTTGCTTCAACACCACATTTCAATTTTAAAAAATGTTAACTTTTGTGATTTTTATTATAATATTATTAATTCATTGAAGTCATTTATACCTAATCCAATGTGTGACTTTTCTAATTGTATAGATTTAATGTATGCAGTTTGTGACATTTGTTATGAAAACAGTTTAGTAGGGAAAGCACTTAGAGAGTATCTGTATTATTACAAAATCAATGTAATCAATGATTTAACCTTATAAAATTTTGAAATATTCTCTGTTTCATTTTAAATACCTAATCGATGGATTGTATATTACCATAACAACTTTCTGATGAAGAATCAGTATTAAAGCTAACGTCGAAAGTGAAGGATGATTCTCTTACTAATTCTACCTTTAGTTGCACCTGAGAAAATTGATCTGAATTATGCTGTGGAATATATTGAAAGATTTGGATATGTTAACAAGTCAGAACATGATATCACAGATATGGCATCGATTTTAAAAGACTTTCAAGAGAAATTCAATTTACCTGTAGATGGCACTCCAAATCCTGCTACTATTCAACTATTAGAACGTCCTCCATGTACTGTAGGGGAAAATGACCATAGCGAGCATTCGTATCGTGTAAAGACAAAATGGCAAAAAACTAACCTAACTCGGTATTTTTCTCATAGCCATACTATATAAATACCCCGCTGGATTATCACCGTTACAGTATGACAATGCTATATGAAATAAACTTTAAGAAAAAAACAGTTAGCTGATTTTTTAATGGTTCTATACTTTGAAATTCTCAAAGGAGTGTTATTAGATTGATAACTGTCGGAAGTGTTATAAACGGCGACGAGGACAAGAAACAAGCCATAAGGGCACTAGCATCGTTGTTTGGTCGGATTGAAGAGTAATAAACGACATTATGCAGAAAAGAGGACAAGAGGTAAACAAGCCATAGGGGCACTACCATCTCTGGTCGGGTCGAACAAACGCCATTGGTAGAGCATTTTTACAGGATGTGATGCCGGCACTACTCTGGTCGAGTCGACAGAAGATATTTTAAAATCTTATGGACATGCGCAATGCGGAAGTGCTTCTTTTTTGTCGGCGGCGTTATTTTTTTTTATACAAGCCATAAGGGGGCTACGACATATCGGTCGATCTGTTCGTTAATCATGAGTCGGCCTTCAGCAATCCGCATCCACCTTGTGCTGTTGGATGCCATAAGGGCCCAATTGGTCGGAAGTGTAATAAACGGCAACGATGACAAGAAACAAGCCATAAGGGCACTAACATCGTGAGTAGATACCTTTTCAGATAAAAATTTCATTATGATAAACCTGCAATTTTTGAAATATGGCACTTGAAAAATACCTATAATATGTATTAAAAACGTTTATAAGATGACTTGAGTAGATACTTTTCAGATAAAAAAAATGTCGTTATGATAAACATGCAATTTTGGAAATATGACACTTGAAAAAAAATACCTATAATATTTATTAAAAGCGAATGTAAGATGACAGATAATGAAGAAATTCATTAAAGTTTCTCAAAATGAGCTTGAATAGATACTTTTTCAGATAAAAAAAAATGTCAATATATTAAATATGTATTTTTTTAGGATATAACACTTTGATTGAAAATGTTAAAAGAAACACTTAATTTTGAGTAATATGTCACCCTTGATTAAAATGCTATTAAAAATTATCTTATTGTTTTCACTTACATTTTAATGTTTTCACATTATAAATTGTATTAAAAGTGCTTATAAGATAATCGTGGAAATTAAAATGTTATTAAAAATTACCCTGCATAATAATCACGTGACAAAAAAGTGAAATTCTTCTCAATCATAAACACATATTCATATTTTCGTTTTATCGTTCTTCGTTTCAACATCACCTTGTATAAGTTTTCATTGTCACCAAACCATTCTTATCAAAATTTTAAAAACGACATTGTAATGCTATACGATATCAATCCAAAATAATCACGTGACAAAAATAGGCTCAAATACTTTGTGGAATAAAAAACGACATTGTAATAGCAAACGATATTCAACCATAATAATCACGTGGAAAAAAAGTGAAATTTTTTTCAATCATAAACACATATTCATATTTTCGTTTTGTCGTTCTTCGTTTCAACATCACCTTGTATAAGTTTTCATTGTCACCAAGACATTGTTACTCTTTTCAAAATTTGAGTGATTGTCATAAATTAAAAGCATTTTTTTATTCCTATCAAATGAAAATGTAAGAAGGTGATATTTTTAGGCTTCTCCTTGTATAAGTTTTCATTGTCACAAAGCCAGTGTTATTACACAAAAAGTTTTTCAATTGAATAACGTATCATTTTTCGCAACATTTTGTAGTCATACTATACAAATACCCTGCTGGATCATCACCGTTACAGTATGACAACGCTATATGAAATAAATTTAAGAAAAAAATTTCAGTTAATATTTCTGGGGCCTCATCCTTCCTACCACTGATATAGATAAATTTTATTCAACTATTACTAGCAAATCCTACCTATAGTTATCAGTTATATAATTTTAAATAACCATTTAGAATTTATACCACATATTCAATTGTTCTCGTTTCATCATCACCTTGTATAATTTCCATAAAAGATGTTTATACACATTTTTTAATGGAAATAAAACCTAAAATGTCACGTAAAAAGAATATAATTATTTATATCTTGTTATATGAAAGAGTATTCTTAATAACTAGAGCCAAACCTCGACAACGTTAAATCCACATTTCCATATGAAAACACTCATTTACATACTGTTAAACTCAATACCTCCAGAAGAAACAGATCACTTCAAATAAAATGTCACGTGAAAAGAACATAATTATTTATATCTTGTTATATGAAAGAGTATTTTTCATAACTAGAGCCTCGCAAAGTATTCATTCAACAAACAACGGTAATTCCACATTTTCATATGAAAACACTCATTTACATACTGTTAAACTCATTACCTTCAGACGAAACAGATCACTTCAAATAAAACACACACAAAGATTGAATATTCGTAGGTTAGATAGAAAAAAGATACAAAATGTTTTGATTATATTGTTTTTATTTTCTGTAAAAAACAAAAAAAAATATAAATAACATTCTAAAAAGAAAATATAAATAACAGCATACCTTAGTCACTTAAGCACCACACTTCGATGGAGCTGCCCCTGTCCAAAAATCGAACTGCGTACCCGTTTACTCTCCCTGCAAATTGAAAATTGGGTGGGGTACGCGTCCCCTTCCCAAATATGATGCCGGTTTCCTTTCTCTGAAAAGAATAAAAAGTAGTTGAAATATACAATTAAGGTTTTGAAAAGTTAAATACTATAATATTATAGATAATACTCTTCATAATCTCTTCTTGAAAAAATTACAGAAAGTTACAATAAAATCCCAACAATTATAAAAGTATAGTATTTACAGTAACTTGATATTTGAGAATTTTTTTGAAATATGACACTTTGATTGAAAAATATCTATAATATGTATTAAAAACGTTTATAAGATGACTTGAGTAGATACTTTTCAGATAAAAAAAATGTCATTATGATAAACATGTAATTTTGGAAATATGACACTTGAAAAAATACCTATAATATTTATTAAAACCGTTTGTAAGATGACAGCGAATGAAGAAATTCATTAAATTTCACAAAATGGGCTTGAATAGATACTTTGCACATTCCCTTATCGTTCCAGAATGAAGAAATTCATTAAAATTTCACAAAATGAGCTTGAATAGATACTTTGCACATTCCCTTATCGTTCCAACAACTGAGTTTGACTAGATACTTTTTCAGATAAAAATTTCATTATGTTAAACATGCAATTTTTGAAATATGGCACTTGAAAAAATACCTATAATATGTATTAAAAACGTTTATAAGATGACTTGAGTAGATACTTTTCAGATAAAAAAATGTCATTATGATAAACATACAATTATGGAAATATGACACTTGAAAAAAAAAATACCTATAATATTTATTAAAAGCGAATGTAAGATGAGAGCTAATGAAAAAATTCATAAGATGAGAGCTAATGAAAAAATTCATTAAATTTTCTCAAAATGAGCTTGAATAGATACTTTTTCAGATAAAAAATGTCAATATATTAAATATGTAATTTTTTTTGGATATAACACTTTGATTGAAAATGTTAAAAGAAACACTTGATTTTGAGTAATATGTCACCCTTGATTAAAATGCTATTAAAAATTATCTTATTGTTTTCACTTACATTTTAATGTTTTCACATTATAAATTGTATTAAGAGTGCTTATAAGATAATCGTGGAAATTAAAATGTTATTAAAAATTACCCTATTGTTTTCAGTTACATTTGAACATTCCAAAATATAAATTGTAATAAAAAAAACGCTTATAAGATATAAAAGCGCTTATAAGATAATCGTGGAAATTAAAATGTTATTAAAAATTCCCCTATTGTTTTCAGTTACATTTGAACATTTCAAAATATAAATTGAAATAAAAAACGCTTATAAGATAATTGTGATTGAAAAAATTCTTAAAAATCACTTCATTCAAAATGAAAAATGCAATAAAATGATTAAATGTGAAAAATAGTAATATAAAAATACTTACACGTTGTTCGGGAGATAGAACACTACGTAAAAGTTGCATTACTTTTTTTTCTAATAAGAAAAAACATAATTATTTGTTAGAGTCGAAAAAAAGCTACTCACCGGTATTATCCATGATGTAAAAACTGTTTACCTATTATACAATGTTCTACTTTTTATAGTTGCAATTATAAACCAGAAATCATGACATTCCAATCTAATCTCATTTTGAAACAAGTTCCCTATTGTCTGAATAAATGATTTGGCTGTACGTGCTTCCTAAGTAAAGAAATAACGTATAAATATTACCTACTAAGCGAATTTAATATAATGTGAGATTTTTGTTTCGTTTTAAATTATAACAACTGATTTCAACTAACAATTATAAACCAGAAATCATGACATTCCATTCTATCCATATTTTGAAACAAGTTCCCTATTGTCTGAATAAATGATTTGGCCGTACGTGCTTTTCTAACTATAGAATTGCACACGACCCCACAAAAATGACGCTCTCTGAATTATCAAGTACCATAGAAATAATCTTCAACCGCAATGACTAAATAATTAACAATTTTGAATGAAAAAAGCTAACTCAATCCCACCATTTTAATATGAAATAAAATAATATATAACTGAGAAATCGGTGTGTAGAATCTGAATTTTTCAATAACTGTCTCTTACTTCATGAATTATTTAAAATTTTGTAAAGCGTTTTCACACATCATTTGACTTGAATGAAAAAAATCTAGCTCAATTTTCCATTTTAATGAAAATAACTGATTCTTACTTCATGAATTTAAAATCTGGTAAAAGCGTTTTCACACATCATTTTTAAAATCATACGGAATTTCACACCTCTTATCAACAAGGGCGTTGGCTGATAGATGAAAGAATTATCAATATGTTAAATCATTAATAGGATTTTCCATTGCGAAAAAGTAAGAATCTGAATTTTACCAAATAGAAACATTGATTATCTATAAAAACGAGATGTGTATTTTTTAAATTTTCTTTGAATATTTCTCAGAATTTTTCAATAACCGACTCTTACTTCATGAATTTAAAATCTTGTATAAAATCATATGGAATTTCCCATCTCTTATCAACAAGGGCGTTGGCTGGTAGATGAAAAAATTATCAATATGTTAAATCATTAATAGGATTTCCCAATGCAAAAAGTAAGAATCTGAATTTTACCAAATAGAAACATTGATTATCTATAGAAACGAAATGTGTATTATTTTGCCTTATTTCCCATAAAATAATATATAACCGAAAATCAGTGTGTAGAATCTGAATTTTTCAATAACTAACTCTTACTTCATGAATTTAAAATCTTGTATAAAATCATATGGAATTTCCCAGCTCTTATCAACAAGGGTGTTGGCTGGTAAATGAAAAAAGTCATTTTCGAAGGTAATGGTAATGGTCCCTCACTGAATTTACTCTACCATGAGGGAATTACAATGTAATAACCTCCTTAACTGCAACTTTCTGCTGTGGATACTATTGTGAGGCATGCCATATACCTTACAATAATAAAAACGAGCATAGATGTGGTGGAACATGTTTTGCGTGTAGGAGATCACCAGCGTGCCCAAAAGACGTGGTAAAACGTGGATGTAATGAATGCAGGAGAGATTTTTACGGTGATGAGTGTTTTAATGCACACCTGAACATAGTCTGTAGTAAAATAAAAGATGTGATGGTTGTTTTAAGATATACGCCGATAACAAACACGTATGCGGGGAGGTTTACTGTAAAATTTGTAAATCCAAACAGCTAGAGGGTCATCTATGTTATATGCAACCTGATAGAAAATCCCTCAAAATTAAAGACTTTTTGTTTATTTTCTATGACTTGGAAACAACACAAGAAAACGCATTAACTGATGGAATTTTCCAGCAAGAACCCAATTTATGTGTTTATTCAAAAGTATGTCATAGATGTATAAATGAAAGTAAATTAGTATTTTGTCGAGAGTTGTGAATTCAGGGAACAGATATTAAGAGATAATGTAATAGCAAAATTCATGGAGGATGTACTAACGCAAAGAAAAAAAAATTAAAGAAGTAGTTGTTATCGCCCACAATGGTAGAGGTTTCGACCATCAATTTGTTTTGAATTATATTTTGACTAAAACTGATTTGAAACCTGATCTGATTATGCGTGGTACGAAACTGATTCTAATGACGGTGAGAAACGTTAAATTTCTGGATTCGCTCAACTACTTTCCGATACCTCTGTCTTCTCTACCGAAAGCTTTTGGATTCTCAGAGCTGAAGAAAGGATATTTTCCACATCTCTTCAAAAAATGGAAAAATCAAAAGTATATTGGGCCATTACCTACTTTGGAATTTTACGATCCGGATAATTTAAAAGAAGACGCACGTGATAGATTAATTAAATGGTACAACGAGAGAAGCGCTGAAATTTTCGACTTTCAAAAGGAAATTGTGGAATATTGCGTTTCGGATGTACAGATTTTAACACAGGCCTGTCTCAAATTTCGTCAGCAACTTATGGACACGTCAAACGTCTGTCTCTTCACTGATGCAAGCACCATAGCCTCTGTGTGTAACAAGGTCTTTCGGCGAAACTTTCTGAAATCAATCACAATTGGAATAATTCCTAAAGGCGGATATAGATTAAAAGACAGCCAATCGAAAATAGCTCTACAGTGGTTAGTATGGGAAGAAAAGCAGAGAAATATCAACATTCACCATGCCGCCAAGGGTTCAGAAGCTGTTGTGGTAGGTGTAAAGGTGGATGGCTTATTTGAAAATCAAGTGTTTGAATTTCATGGCTGTTATTATCATGGTTGCCCTACATGTTTTAAGTACGACAGAGAAAATCCGTTAGATGCTGACCCGGCTGATTGTATGGAAAACCGATACGACAGAACCCTAAAAGAATAAAACATTTAGAGAGTAAAGGTTTTGAAGTTATACAGATGTGGGAGTGTGATTTTCGTAAAAATATAACCCCCGAAATTGAAAAATTTACAGAAAATCACCCTTATGTGAAACAATTACCGGCCAGCCCTAGACATTCGTTATATGGGGCAGAACAGGAAATACTGTTGAGTATTATAAAACAAAAGAAAACGAGAAAATTAAATATGTCGACGTTTGCTCTCTCTACCCTTGGGTGTGTAAATTCGGCAAATTTCCTATTGGTCACCCTAAGAGAATTTACGTAGGAGAAGAATGTATGTTAGCAGACATTTTCCAAATGTCGGGTATAATAAAATGTAAAATATTACCGCCTACAAATTTGTATCATCCTGTACTTCCGACTAAAATGAATAAAAAAATGTATGTTTGTTTTGTGTCGTAAATGCGGTGAAGATTTTATTCAGGGTAATTATAATCACAATGATGATGAAAGAAGTTTAGAAGGTACTTGGGTGATTGAAGAAGTTGTAAAAGCTATTGAAAAAAGATACAGGATGATGGATATTCACGAATTGTGGAGTTACGATACTATACATCTTAGTAAAGAACAAGAAGGTTTATTCTCTGCTATGATGAACAGATTTATTTAAATTAAACAGCAGGCATCTGAATGGCCTAAACATTGTGTCACAAATGAAGATAAAGACAAATACATTGAGGAGTTTCTTCAAAGAGAAGACATTTTATTGGAATTTTCCGAAATATCCGAGAATCCGGGTCTAAGATCACTAAATTAATGTTAAATTCGTTTTGGGTAAATTTGCTCAACGCGAAAATTTACCTAAAACATCAATAATCAGAAATTCTGCGGAATTTTATTCAATGATGACGAACACAGCAATAAATGTAAACACGATTCTTCCGATAAATGAAGAAACGTTAATCGTAACATGGGAACATAAAGAAGAGTGTTATGACCTTTCCTCTACTGAAAATGTTGTTTTGGCATCCTACGTTACAACTTTAGCCAAATTAAAATTATTTAGCTACCTGGATCAGGTGGGTGAAAGAGCTCTGTACTATGACACAGACTCAATTATTTATATTTCACAACCTGATTTCCCCGAGAAATTTTTGTTTCATTTTCAAAATCAAGCAATATAGCATCACAGTGATCAGATTTATCACTTTCTTCTTTTATCTGCAACCATTTATAGGTACGAAATTCTCGAGAAATTTTTATTTTCAAAAACTGAGGAATTTGAGCTTGTACAAGAAAACTTGAAATTCTAGTAATACGATTACAAATTATCTTAATACATAGATCTACCAAACTCTTCATCTGAAAATAAAGTGAAAAATGTGGATTCAACGTTGTTTTAGTAAAATTGGATTGCGAGGGTTCTATAAAGAATACTTTTTGTTCTTTTCACGTGACATTTTCATTCTTTTTATAGAAAGTATTTTACAAAAATAAAAAAAACAATTGAAGCAATGTATTTCCTATTCAATTTTTGTGTGCTTCGTCTGGAGGCAATAAGTTTAACAAATGAGTGTTTTCTCGGATTTAACTTTGGTAAGTACCTTGCGATGGCTATGGATATGAAGAATACTCTTTCATATAAGAAGCTATGAATAATTATGTACACCTCAAAAATCTAAAATGATTTTTACTCTTTCATTAAGAATATTATTTCAGATTAAAAGCCTTGAAAAATCAACGTCAACAAATGTGAATCATTCGTTATTACCTAATTTCGTCACGTGTCCGTTATCATTCAGCAGAAGCGTGTTATCATCAATTTCAGTCGTTAACTTCATTATCAAATCTACAAATTTTTTCATTACGATAACCGTTCACACTTTTTAGTGAAAGTAGTCTTTATATAGTAACTAGTATTTGTTACGTCAAGAGGTCAAAAAATTCTACGTTTTAACAGTATTTCATATTTGAAAAAAGTTATTCGATAAACACTTTTAAAAATTTAGCTTTTAAGAATGGTTTTAGCGTACGTCAGCAAATTGCAAAGGTTTCAATTAATATATATATATATATATATATATATATATATATATATATATATTTAGCGTAGATTGAAATACATGCAAAAAACTTTTCGTTTGATGAGTTAAAAACGATGATAATACTCATACTTCCTTCTTTTTCAAAGTTGATATAATTATAAGGAAATTATACAAGGTGATGAAACGAGAACAATTGAATATATGGTATAAATTCTAAATGGTTATTTATAATTATATAACTGATAACTATAGGTAGGATAGTAATAGTTGAATAAAATTTATCTATATCAGTGGTAGGAAGGATGGGGCCCTAGAAATATTAACTGAAATTTTTTTCTTAAAGTTTATCTCATATAGCATTGTCATACTGTAACGGTGATAATCCAGCGGGGTATTTATATAGTATGGCTATGAGAAAAATACCAAGTTAGGTTAGTTTTTTGCCATTTTGTCTTTACACGATACGAATGCTCGCTATGGTCATTTTCCCCTACAGTACATCGAGGACGTTCTAATAGTTGAATAGTAGCAGGATTTGGAGTGCCATCTACAGGTAAATTGAATTTCTCTTGAAAGTCTTTTAAAATCGATGCCATATCTGTGATATCATGTTCTGACTTGTTAACATATCCAAATCTTTCAATATATTCCACAGCATAATTCAGATCAATTTTCTCAGGTGCAACTAAAGGTAGAATTAGTAAGAGAATCATCCTTCACTTTCGACGTTAGCTTTAATACTGATTCTTCATCAGAAAGTTGTTATGGTAATATACAATCCATCGATTAGGTATTTAAAATGAAACAGAGAATATTTCAAAATTATATAAGGTTAAATCATTGATTACATTGATTTTGTAATAATACAGATACTCTCTAAGTGCTTTCCCTACTAAACTGTTTTCATAACAAATATCACAAACTGCATACATTAAATCTATACAATTAGAAAAGTCACACATTGGATTAGGTATAAATGACTTCAATGAATTAATAATATTATAATAAAAATCACAAAAGTTAACATTTTTTAAAATTGAAATGTGGTGTTGAAGCAAATTCTCATGAAGGCGTAGAATTTCCACAACTTCTTCTTCATCGAGGAAAAATGTAACATCATGTTGAGGAACTTCCACAAATTTCTGATTATCATAAATGACTTTAGTTATTTGACAAAAATCTTGATAAAACATGATGGGGCTGACGACAGGACTTTTCTCACCATCTGGAGGATTGAAATACTCGTTACTTTTACGAAGCACCTCTATGATCTCATCCCATTCTATAGTATTGAAGGACATTTTATTAGGTTCCATAGTTTCGATAAATGATGATAAAATGATGGCAGGTGCAAAAGTTCTGGCAGGGCTCAGGATACATCCAACTTCAAATCGACCAACATTGAAAACTGTATGCAATAAATAACGTTTTTTTTTTATTGCAATTTCATAATTTCGTACAATTTGATCTAAATCACGATCATAATCTTCATCACTACCACTACATGCCATTGTAACACTAGCTTCACTATAATACCCACAATCTTGACTCATGATGACTACTGACTTCTAAATTAATGTTGAACAATTTATATGTTTAACTCTCTCCCCACCAAAGTTCGCATTGTTTGCTGAAAATGTATTCATAAAAAAGATTTCGATCTATACTACATCATAGGCGTATATCCGACTGTTATATTTTTTGTCTAAGCCTAACCATTTAACGTATATTTTGTTACGTTTCCTCTTCAATACTTTTTTCAACGAGATAAATGTTGGGACATAAAACCCAAATGTAAGATTTCAATACAATATAAATCATTACTAAAATGCCAAGGTAATTGGATTTTAAATATCTCTTAAAAGAAAATTTATTCTTTCGCAATATAAATAGTTTTAATATCTTGCACTTTCAACACATGCGCATGTCCTTTTGCAACCAGCCAAAATTCTGCAGGCAACTTGTTTGCATTCAATAAAAATACCGGAGATTATTATACCCCAGATTTGACTATATTGGAAATAAACAAAGTACCCGTCCCAACTAACTCAAAAGTTGATGTTATTTTCCAAACAAATAGTGGTCTTTGTATTTTATGATAAAGCAACACAATACATTGAATTCAATGATGGATTTAAGAAAATTTTGAATAGATTCATCGTTTATTCCACGTAACTGAATTGGTTAAATTGCAATATAAACGCTCTACCTATTACAATGGAGTTTTTGTTCGACTAAAAAAAAATATCTTCTATTACGTCACGATACGTCACATTCCTGGCGTCACTTCTTTAGTCTCCAGGCCTCCAGAAGCCCCATTTCTTTGAGAGGCTCCTGGTGGGGCATCCTGTATATACGGTATCTTACTACACCCTGTATCCAAACTGATGCGTCGTTTTCACAGTACCAATGCTCTAACGACTGCGCATCATCTGTTCATTTCCTCGACCCCAAAACTGTGCAAAATGGTATATTTTATGACTACACCCTGTATATAAGAAACCACCCTTTTTGGTACATTCTGGTATAATTATTACTACACTCTGTATCTTTTTTGTACATAAAAAGGTATCTTTACACCCTGTTCGAGTTACATCCTGTATATATGGTATCATTCTACATCCTGTTGCATATCTTCTATTAGGTCACTTCTTTAATCTCTAAACCACCAGAAGCTTCGTCACAAAGTCTCCAGTCGGTGGCGACCAGAGTGCCCTTATAGCAAAAAACATACACACTTATTTACTTTTTTTTGCATAACCCCCGTACACCCTTACTTGCGTAATCCCCGTAGACGCTACCCTCCCCCGTGCTACCCAAACCCCTTCGCTTCTAAACCACCCTCTACCTTATACACGTAACAACATACACACTTTTTGCATAACCCCCGTACACCCTTACTTGCGTAATCCCCGTAGACGCTACCCAAACCCCTTCGCTTCTTCTAAACCACCCTCTACCTTATACACGTAACAACATACACACTTACTTTTTGCATAACCCTCGTAGACGCTACCGTCATTACTTGCTAGTATGTGCTAGTATTGGCATCTTTGCACATCCTGTATACGATAATATTCTAACAAATATAATATCGTTTATTTGACTTCAATCTGACCAATAGCAGAGATATGTGCTAGTGCCCTAATGGCATCTTTGTACATCCTGTATACGATAATATTCGAACAATCATATTGGCGTTTATTAGACTCCAATCCGACAAATAATAACAGAGATATGAAGAAAGGCCCTTAACACTTGCGCAGATCGTCGAAATGTGTCTTTTTAGATCTATATGTAACGGAAAACATGCGCAGTATACGGGAAAAGTAGCTTTGCTACCGCAGCTACCCACGGCCGTTTTGGCACTCTGGTAACAAATAGTTAGCGCCGTTATGGCAATGATGGCAAGCGACACCCGATTTTGCATAACCCCCGTACACCCTTCGTAATCCCCGTAGACGCTACCCTTAAAACCCTCTTCGCTTCTTCTAAATCATTACATAACCCCCGTAGACGCAAAGAGCGAACCCCTTGGCCCGGGCCGTAGCCGCTGATACACCCCAAAAATTGGGCCAAACCCCCCATCCCCCGTAGACGCTACCCTTCCCTCTTCGCTTTTTCTTGTATACACCCTTGTGTAATCCCCGTAGACGCTACCCTTAAAACCCTCTTCGCTTCTTCTTTGGCGGCCCGGGCCAAACCCCCAAAATGCCAAACCCCCGTAGCCGCAAACTGATACACCCCCAAAAATCTGGCCCGGGCCAAACCCCCATCCCCCGTGCTACCCTACCCTCTTCGCTCACCCCCAAAAATGTGGGCCAAAGAGCGACCCCCACCGGGCCAAACCCCCCATCCCCCGCCCTGGCCCGGGCCAAACCCCCATTTTGGCAATGGCACGTGCCACCCCCAAAAATTTTGGCAATTGGCCCGGGCCAAACCCCCAAAAATAGGTCAAGGTCAAAGGGTGTGGTCATGTGACGTCACAAAATTTTCCCAGGCCAAACGCCCCCATACTCTACTATAAGATCACAGCTAATTTTCATATAGAAAATTATAAACAGATGTTAGAGAGAATATCCGGGATCGACCTCACAATTGCTGGTGCAAGATTCCATGAAAACTGTCGACTAGCATTTATTCGATTTTCTGAAAAACCTGAGAAGCCTAAACAAAAGGGACGGCCTGAGGATGAACAGATTTCAGCGCAGATTGAGAGAATTGTCGCTCATATCAAGAAAACTGAAGAAGAAATGTACACCCTGGAGGAGTTGACTGAAATTGCAGGTATTTATTATCAATAATTATCTATAAACATTTACTAGACGCCAGCATTATTAGTAGACGGATGCCAAGAGCGCCAAAGCAAAAACACCAGCGAAAAACAACTTACGATTACTAACAAATGTACTTGACGGGTGATTACATTACTGGCCACACGATTACTATAGTCCTTGCTGAGCGCTCTTTTGTTGCTAAGAGAAAAATACAAGTTTCAGATCTGAAATTAATCTAGTTTGCTTTTAGACGCTCAGACAACGCCAGCAAGGGATCTTGTAAGATCGAAACGAATACTTGATTCTTTGCCGTCGTCCCCTAAGCCTCCAAAATTCTAACATCAATCTGTACTATAAAACTCCCAAATGGCCCTCGGCAACTGTCAAAAATGCGTCTCCAATGGGGGCTGAATTAATTTCAGAGCTGACACTGGCTTACATCTTTCTTTTGGCGGCGAAAAGAATCATGCCAAGGTCTTTTTGAAGTTTCATTTCAGGGAGCATTGATAACTACAGATAAGTCTTGCTCCGAATCTTAGTCGATGCCAACTATCCAACACTTTTACAACAAATCGTACTCAGTGATTGACGTTTCACGCTAGAGCCTCCAAATTTCAAGTAAGCAGTGGCGATTGTTTCTTCTGGCAAGTATTACTAAGTTTGTTTACTTTTCCCAGCTCAAGTTTGCCACACAGAATAGTAATTCCTAAAAAGAAGCTCTCAATAGGTCTGGCGTAGGCTCTTTCGCCGCCAATAAGAAGATTTGATCCACTTCCAGCTTTGAAATGAATCCAAATTCCATTGTAGACGCATTTCTCATAGTTTTCTGGGTACAGTTGCAAGTTTTGCAATACAGATTACTGTTACATTTCTGGGTTCTCACATAGCAACCGCAACGGATCTTGTAAGATTGTAATGAATGCTTGATTCTTTGCCGTCGTGTCCTGAACCTCCAAAAGTCTAACAGCAATCTGTACTGTAAAACTTTCAATTGTCCCTGGGAAATTGTGAGAAATAAGGCTTCAATGTAAGCAGGATTAATTTCAGAGCTGAAGTTTCTAGGGGTTTCTAGGAATCCTACTGGAAAACTCCAAGATTTCTGGAAAAAACACAAAAATCACCAAGAATTGTACAGAAATAACAAAGAAAGATTCGAATTTCTAAGAATCCTGCCCAAAAAAAATGGAAGATTAGTGAGACAAACGGCAGAAACCTTTGTCAATTCCTAATACATATCCAATTTTGAACACTCAAATACAATAACAGGGCGTTCTAACACCGGTCTTTTTTTCAGGAGAGCCTCGAATTCTTCGGGAAACTCTGCGGATCAGGTTAATCAAGGAGTATGAACGCCAGATAGGTTTTTGTTCATTGAATAGCGGTGGAACAATCATGTATTTCGCGGACGCGGAATACAAAGCTTTGAAGAATAATGTCACATCCAGGGGCGGGAATATCGAAGATGTAGAGACGAAAATTCTCGATCAAGCTGCAGCAATTATTCGGCGGCACATTTCAATATTTCCCTTCAATCGTGACGAGTATCCTCCAAGTGACAGCCTGCTGGACGGACTGGATGATAATGTACCAGATAAGCTAAAATATTTAATTAGTGAGATTGTTTTGACTAATAGAAAAAAAGATCGAGTAGCCTTAGAAAGAAAATGCGCTGCCATAAGCCATTCAATAATGACGACAGCCCGGCCAAGGTTCTATATGTCACACATGCAGCTTGGCTTGGGAGTGATGCTTTTTCGCAAATCTTCTTGATGTACTCTTTCAATTAGGATATACTATCTCATACTCGGAGGTGATCAAATATCAAAATAGTATCATGCACGCTTCTGCTCCAGTTATCAAGAAGGGTTCTTTTGCTCAATTTATTTTCGACAATTGCGATTTTAATGTGGATACGATAGATGGGAAGAATGCATTCCACGGGATGGGTGGTATCATTGCTGTTACTCCCGTAGATTGTTATGAAGCCAAGCAGCCCGTAGCCCGCCAGGGTTGCAAGATTAGTCAAGAGATTATGGATAAACATAAGATCTTTTTGAGAATCCACCGACCTGCCAATGTGTCTGGCTATAAAAATATAACAGCCGCTGCACTTGACATACCTGAATTTAGTATCGCAAATATTCACAATGCCGATTTTTTGTGGTTATACGGCAGAGTTAAATATCCAAACACTGCGGGCTGGAACGGGTTCATGGGGAAACTGACTGAAAATTACAATTACGAACGTTCGAAAATAATATGCTTGCCGTTTGTCAACCATCAGCCTTGCGATGCGAGTACAATCTTCACCGTGTTGAAATATGCAGCCGAAAAGTCCCAAGCTTTAGACCTTCCAGCCTGCATTGTTACATTCGACCAACCTCTGTACCAAAAAGCGACCGAAATTGTTAAATCTTCCAGCACCAATGACCCTGTATCTAGAATAATTACCAGGCTGGGTGGATTTCATCTCCTGGGGCCATTGGATTTATTATGGCGAGAAGTGGACTAGAGGAAGCGTTGAGTATTATTTATGCTCCCGGGACATCCAAAAAGATGCTTAACGGACACGCGTACCATCGGGCAATGCGTGGGCATTCATTAGTTTTTTCTGCTCTATCCGAAATAATATTGCGGGAAATTGAATTTTCAGCTGATGAAGAGTCAGGCATCCAAAAATTGCTCATGAATTTTGATACTATTAATTACAGCAATGTAGAGGATTATGAATTTATAACAAGCGCGAATGAAAAATTTATCAAGAAAATGAACGAAATTGAAAGGCGAGGGAAGACAGCAAAGTTATGGATACAATATATGCGCATGTTCCAAATAGCAAAATGTTTTCTCAGGTCAGAGAAAATGGGTGATTTGATATCACAGTTGAAGTATATCGAGCAAATGCTTCCTTATTTCCATGCGGCCGGCCATTTCAATTATGCACGATCAGCCCACCTGTACGTACAGGAAATGAGAGGTTACATTAGAGACATGGAAGAATCTATACAAGCTGATCCGACCAATAATGCAAGACTTATGGAATACAAAAATTTTGTAACAAACGGGTTTAACACAGTTAGACGCACAGAAAAATTTTGGTCCGGTACCTTGACGATTGAACAAGATTTCATGAGAATGGTTAAGGTTGGCGGTGGATTGGTAAATAGAGGGTTTAATACTGGCGCGACTACAAAGTTCATAGCATCTCTCCCTTTCATGGTGGATATTTGTCACCAAATGGAGATGTTTTGTGGGGTGCACTCGAATTCTAGTGATCAGCACGTCGATGCTCGAGATTGTCGCAAGGATCGTGATCGTGAAGACAAGGCAAAACAAATCGCGTGGTTTGATGTCCGTAACCCCTTCCCATACGAAGAAAAAATTGTTGCCTTGGCAACAGGGCTCGTCGGTGGAGAAAACGTGAATTGTCATGATGCTTTCACAGTTGGGAAAGCTAGTATAATAAATCAAGTTCAGGGAAAACGGTTTGCTGATATTTCATTCAAGCGAAAGCATCGCGTGGTTCCCCTTATCAATGCCACGAGTTCGGGAAAAGTTCAGGATGCACTCGTAACCGTAGATCCATTATTAATTTTCCAGAGGATTTCCATAACGAAATAGTCGCAAACAGATTTAGCAAGGTATTTCACTGATGAACTAGTTCCTTTTCCACTGAGTATATTTGAAAAAGATACAATGCGAAAGACCGCCAAATCTGCGTTACTAAAAGTTTTTTTTTAAGTAGTTGGGTGGCTTTGGCAGAGACCAATTAGCCAGATTTAATTTGTAATCCGTTTTTACGGACGAGTTATTAAACAAAGTTTTCTTGTAAAGAATTATGTTAGTATGTAAAAACAAGGTTTTCTTGTAAACAATGAACATTTGCAGATATACCTTCTCTGTGTTAGTATGTTACGTATGTTGTTAGTACTTGTGCATCTATTTCTATTTTTTTTTATTTTCCTTTTTCTTTCTTTTTCTCTTTTTTCTTTCTAAATATCTTTTTTTTCCTTTTTTTTCCATTTTTTTTTTCCATTTTTATTTTCGTCGACGCACTTACAGGATATTTAATCGCAAAATTGCTTACAATGTATTTATGTTAGTATCAGGTTTTACAATTTCATTTTGCACCTTTTCAGGTGATTATAAAGACAATATAAAATATTAATGTTGTTGCTGAATACAATTTGGTTTACACCTATAGGTAGTTTTGCTTTAAGATTTATTAAATCCTCATAGAAAGTATTTAGATTTACTTGGAATAGGGAGCATTCTAGTATTACATGGGTTAAATCACCAAGTTCGCCACATGTGCAAGCTGGATTTTCAATTATACCTATTCTCTGTTTATATAGCGGTGTCATAGCATGCCCTGATCTTATTCTATTTATGGTAACAATGAATTCTCTATGAGATATCCCATAGAACCATCTCTTACGTGGAATCTTGACTTGGCAGCTTTTGTAATTCTGTCCATGAGTGTTACTTTCATAAACTCTTTGCCATTCGAGTAGCAGACTGTTCCTATATTCACACTTACGGTCGGAATGTGGTACGGATTTTATTGTTAATGGTTCTCCTGAAGAAATAGCCGATTTTGCTAACCTGTCAGCAATTTCATTTCCTTTTATACCCGAGTGACCCTTTATCCAGACCACTATGATATTTTTATTTTGTTGTCTTATATTATGATGTTCCTTTAGAATTTATAATTCCACATGGGATAAATTTGAAGAGTTATGAATATTTTGTAACCTGTCTACGAGGCTTTTACTGTCTGTAAAAATCACTGTATTTCGTATATCAGTTGATGAAACATATCTCAGCGCGAACAGCACAGCATAAATTGTGTATAAATTGATGTTTCTTTAGGAAATTGCTTCAAAGACGTATGGGAAGTGCTAACATGATAAAAGGCGCATCCGCATCCTTTGCTTGTCTTGGAACCATCTGTATAAATATATTTGTATTCTGGCCAGAAATGGTTGATTTGCTCTAAGAAGTTTCCGTTTGGGTTTACGTAACTTGTTTCCATTTTTGAGGAGAATAAAATGTGGTGTTGCTCTGCATAATATGGAAGGGTACTTGAGGAGAATACAATTTCCTGGTACTCGACGATACGTGTGTAGCTGTCCACAGTTAGCGGAGTTTTTTTGTGTTGCCAGTATGGTTATACCGTGCTGACGAAGGCAAATGAGCTAGAAACATGCATGTCCGCGGTTACCACTCTGTTTCAGTAACCCTTCATTTTGCGTGAATTATCCATGAATCTCTTTGTTGTTGTTGTTAACATATCACGCGATATTCCTACATCTTTTTTGTTATTTACGATGGGTCGGAAGGTTCATGGCGGGGAGCTATATGCGCTTCCGTGTCAATCTTGGTTGTTGTCCTGAAAACTCGGGATCTTCCAATTGAAGGCACAAATGAGCGTTCGGTTTCCCTGCTGAAATCTGTTGTTTCGGGTTTTCCCATGTTTCGATTAACATCTTTGATCCCAAATTTCACATCCTTATTTGGTTATACCGTGCTGACGAAGGCAAATGAGCTAGAAACATGCATGTCCGCGGTTACCACTCTGTTTCAGTAACCCTTCATTCTGCGTGAATTATCCATGAATCTCTTTGTTGTTGTTGTTAACATATCACGCGATATTCCTACATCTTTTTTGTTATTTACGATGGGTCGGAAGGTTCATGGCGGGGGGGCTATATGCGCTTCCGTGTCGATCTTGGTTGTTGTCCTGAAAACTCGGGATCTTCCAATTGAAGGCACAAATGAGCGTTTGGTTTCCCTGCTGAAATCCGTTGTTTTGTGTCTTCCCATGTTTCGATTAACATCTTTGCTCCCAAATTTCACATCCTTATTTTGTTATACCGTGCTGACGAAGGCAAATGAGCTAGAAACATGCATGTCCGCGGTTAACACTCTGTTTCAGTAACCCTTCATTTTGCGTGAATTACCCATGAATCTCTCTGTTGTTGTTGTTAACATATCACGCTATATTCCTACATCTTTTTTGTTATTTACTATGGGTCGGAAGGTTCATGGTGGGGGGCTATATGCGCCTCCGTGTCGATCTTGGTTGTTGTCCTGAAAACTCGGGATCTTCCAATTGAAGGCACAAATGAGCGTTTGGTTTCCCTGCTGAAATCCGTTGTTTTGTGTTTTCCCATGTTTCGATTAACATCTTTGCTCCCAAATTTCACATCCTTATTTGGTTATACCGTGCTGACGAACGCAAATGAGCTAGAAACACGCATGTCCGCGGTTACCACTCTGTTTCAGTAATCCTTCATTTTGCGTGAATTACCCATGAATCTCTTTGTTGTTGTTGTTAACATATCATGCGATATTCCTACATCTTTTTTGTTATTTACTATGGATCGGAAGGTTCATGGCGGGGGGCTATATGCGCCTCCGTGTCGATCTTGGTTGTTGTCCTGAAAACTCGGGATCTTCCAATTGAAGGCACAAATGAGCGTTCGGTTTCCCTGCTGAAATCCGTTGTTTCGGGTTTTCCCATGTCTCGATTAACATCTTTGCTCCCAAATTTCACATCCTTATTTGGTTATACCGTGCTGATGAATGCAAATGAGCTAGAAACATGCATGTCCGCGGTTACCACTCTGTTTCAGTAACCCCTCAATTTACGTGAATTACCCATGAATCTCTTTGTTATATATATATATATATATATATATATATATATATATATATATATATATATATATATATATATATTAATACATATACTCTATCTAAATTCTAAAGAAAACATTGAAATAAAGAAAAATGTACATATTTGGATGTAATACTAGTGATATACAATGTATTATAAATAATTTAAAAGATTCAATATGCAAATAAAATTTGACATTACAATTTCGAATGACAATAATGCAGAAGATACTTAATGATACATAGATTTTATAAAGATTTTAAAAAAAGAATATAGATGTCGCTGGTAGCAAAATTACAATTAGAATTAAAGAATGAAAATATCTCTTTGTTATATGAAAACATGAATTTGTATTTTTTTTTTAAAAAAGGAATTCTTTGGTAACCAAAGGAGAAGAGAATTATTTTATGGAAAAAGTTTAGTTAGTTGTTTTTGAACCCCTCTCGAGAGAACATCTAATATGAGTTCTCTCAAATTTGCTGAATAATATAATAGTAATTGATATATTAAAATAGCATCAGATTATAATAATTAGCATGATAAGATCAGTGCGTGAATAATTCCTTAAATAATTATATTGTAATAGTGTTAGTGATTTTTCCGGGTTCTAAATTATAAATTTAGAAAAGTGGTTCCGGCGATTCTAAAAGACGTGCTTAGAATCAGAACGAGTGATCCTGATACCTAGTTGGTGAGTCCAGTCCAGATTTTATAAATTATTTTTCAAGAATTAACAGGCCTTTAAATAAAATTAAGATAGATGCATCTATATCACATTTTTGAATACTGACAAAATTAACGTTAAAGATATATAAAATTTTACCTGAAGAGAAGAGAAATTTTTTTTGAATAGACAATTTTATCGCATATAGTTATTTGACATTTATACACGTCAAGTGTAATTTTCGACGATTTGAACGTTTAGAATAAGTAGTTAATTAGGTTGTTCTTCTAGTATATAGGTTGTTTTTTTAATTTTAAGGTTCGTAGAAAGTACGATTATTGTTCTTTATTATATTTTGGGAATAATAATTCATTTTCACTTGTTATCTGATGGTATATAATATATAATTTTTGATTCCAACTCACTTTGGTATTAATTCAACTCCTATTTCATTGAATTTGAAAAATTTTGGATCCTATAAAACTTTTGATATAATCAGTGACATTTAGTTAATTTTCAGAGACAGAAAAATTGTAGATGTCATTAGATAATTTAATGGTCTTAGAATATATTGAACAAGCAGTCACTATAGATTTGCAATAGTATAATTGACAATTTTGGAATATTCTTTGGAAATTTATAAATTTAAAATTATTAATTTTTTTTAATCTTTGAACCCTCCCTGAGGTAAGAGCGAGTAAGTCGATTTTGTAGTAATTTATCTTTCAGAATATAAAATTTCATATTCATCTGAGCCGGGCATAATAATTTGACAATTCCTGTCAAAATTTCAAATAGGTTATATTCAGTGATAAAGGTGTTTTCACATTAGTGTAGTTACTACCACGATTGTAACAACAGCATCTAATAATCAAATTTCAAATAAAATCATATAATACATAATTATAAAAACAGTAGAACATTAAAAATATTATAATTTGGCGGCCCAACGTGTGGCGAATTAAGAATTTTTCTTGATAATTAGGTTGACGTTAACATTATAATAATTGTCACCCAAAACGTGGGGTGATTAAAACTGTGCATATAATTATAAAAATATTAAAAATTTATTGACATTATTATAAAAAAAATTTAAATATTTACGATGGAACGAAGAATGACGTTAAGAGATGGTAAACAGGTAGGAGTTGAAAGTGGATCCGATGAAGAAAGGGAAGAACAGGAGGATAGTGGACGGGAACCCCAAGGAGGAACAAATAGCAATGATCATTGGATGCAACAATTTCTTTTGAAAATGAATGAGAATATGAATAGGAAATTTGAAGAAAATAGGGCAGATATGAATAGTATGGAAAAGAATATGCGAGGAGATATGTATACAATGAGGGAGGAGATTAAGGGGGATATTAACAATATCACAGGAAACATGGACAGGCTGGAAAAGAAAATAGAAGAAGGAAAAATTGAAAATTTAAAGGAGATTAAGAAAATTAGGGAAGAAAATAATGAATTTAGAAAGAAAATTGAAAAGGTGAAAGAGGATATGAAGGGCCAGAAGGAAAATTTGCGCATGGAAATTCAAGAAATTGGCATTAAATTCAGGGAAGATACAAACAAGCAGGTGGTAGAAGAAGTTCAAGAACTAGGAAGATGCCTAGAAGAAAATTTATCTGGAGTAATTCAAGTAGAAGTGAAGAAACAAAATGAGAATTTAATTGAAGAGATACAGTCCATTAAAGTACAAGGACAAACAAATGAAGAAGTAATGCAAATATATGAACAGAATTTGAATAAGAAATTTAATGATTTAAATGGAAGGATAGAGGAACAAACAGGAACGTGTATTAAAAGGAGTGAAAATATAGACAAATTATTTAACCAGGAATTGGAGAAAATGAATAGAAAATTACATGAAACTGTAGAAGAAATAGAAAATAATCTAAAACGGAATGGAGGTGGAACGATGTATACTGGAAATATCGACTTTGGAGTGAAATTTGATGGTAATATAAATGTAATTCACCCAAAAGTATTTATCAAAATAATCAAAAGTAGGATGAGAGGAATAAGGGACATTGTAGAGAAAAAAATCATTATTAGAGGAATGTTATCTGGACATGCTTTATTGTGGTTTTGCAATAAAGAGGAACAAATACCCGATGTCGAAGAATTTGAAAAACAATTTTTAAAATATTTTTGGGGGGAGATACAACAGGCGAGTTTCAGAGAGAAACTATACTTTGGGAAATTTGATTATAACCAGAGTAAAAATTTCAATGCATATGCAATGAAAATGTACAACAACGCACAGTATTTGGAGCCAAGCATGCGAGAAGAAGAAATGGTGTTATATATTTCCAGACATTTCAACCAACAAGTATCTGAAACTATAGGGATACAAAACATCAAGACGATGGAAGGTTTATCAAATTATTTACTCAGACTTGAAAGAAGTAATAATGAAAAAAGAAATGAAATTAAAATTTTTAATGGAATAGGGGGAAATGGAGATGGACATTACAGAAGAGATATGAATAATACATATGAAAATAGAAACTATAGAAACAGGGATTTTGATAACCGAAGAAATGATAGACATGTAGACAGGAATTATAGAACTGAAAATAGAAATTATAGAAATGAAGACCGAAGATATGGAAATGGAAATAAAAATAATGATAATAAGTACTTTGAAAATAGAAGAGATACCAGAAATTCGGACAGAAGAAATGATAATGAAGACAGAATTGAAAACTGGCGACAGGATAGACGGACAGGAACAAATAATTATTATGATCGAAGAAACTTTGAAAGAAGAAATGATGATAGAAGAAATGATACGTTGGAAAACCAAGACAGAAACTATGATAGAAGAAATCAAGAAATAGGAGACAGGAGACAAGTAAACATAATACAAGAACAAGAAATATATGAGGATCATAGTCAAACTGTAGATAGAAATTTTACTTAAACCGCTTTCACGTGCATAATATTATTTTTTCTAAGTACGAACATCCAAGAGAATTTGTTGATATTGGGGAAATTGGGGAAATGCATGACAATTTAGGTTTAATATTCATTAAAGGGAAAATACAAAATATAGGATGTAAAATTCTGATAGATACAGGATCAGAAGTAACGTTGATAAGTGAAAGGATTATAGACAAGTGCAAAAAAAATAATATTATGGTGGTAAATACAAATAGATTATCACTAGTGGGAGCGAATAATAAAAAACTATATGATACAAGTAAAATGATAATTGAGGAATTACAAATAGGAAATAATTCGTTTAAAGTACAAATGCTGGTCGTAAGGAATTTAATTTATGATATAGTATTAGGTTCCGATGAATTAGACAATCACAAAATGATTATCAATAATAAAGAAAAGTTGATGAATTGTAAAGGAGAAGATATTCATTTCCTCAAACAAGAAACAAACAAATTAGAAGAAGATACATTTTATGTAATGAATCAAATCAATGAAGAACCTAAAATAGATTTAAATTTGTGTAAACAAAAATATGCGAAAATTGTAATGGAATTGATAAGACAATACAACAGATTATTCAATGAAGAAGTAGAAGTAGCAAGGAAATATATACATAAACTGGAAATGAATAGAGATATATCGAATTTCAAAGTAAGGACATATCCAATTCCATATAAATTGAAGGATGAAGTATACCATGAATTAGAAAATATGTTAAAAGATGGAATAATAGAAAGATCAAATTCACCATATATTAATGCAGTTACGTGTGTACGAAAAAAATCTGGAGAAATAAGAATATGTTTAGATGCAAGAAATATCAATAGCTACACAAAGAAACAATACGAAAGTCCCATGAATATCGATAGTATATTTGGTAGAATTACTAATGCAAACATATTTTCAAAATTAGATCTGAAACATAGTTTTTGGTTAATTCCTTTAGAAAAAGAAAGTCGGAAATATACTGCGTTTATGATAGATGGAGTGGTATATCAATTCTGTGTGGTACCTTTCGGATTACAGAGCTCATGTGCAGCTTTAGTAAGAACACTTCACACTATTTTAAACAAATATGAAAATTTCATACTTCATTATATAGATGATATCCTTATATATTCGGAAAATGAAGAAAAACATCAAGAGCATTTGAACATTATTTTCGAAGAACTAGAAAATGCTGGATTAAAATTAAACATAGAAAAATGTAAATTTTATCAAGAGGAGATAAATTATTTGGGATATGTTTTGAACACTAAAGAAGTTTCTATGGATCCTGATCGAATTAAGACAATTTTAGAATATAAACAACCAACAAATTTGAAAACTTTGAGAGGGTTTCTAGGAATTTTAAACTATTTCAAACGATTGATACCGGATCTTAGTAGAAAAGAAATACCATTAATTGAACTATTAAAAAAAGGTGTAAAATGGCAGTGGAATGACAAACGGGAAAAAGCATTTAGAGAACTAAAGGAAGATTTTACAAATAATCTCAAGGTATATCACCCACAGTATGATAAACAATTTATTTTGAGAACAGATGCATTAGCTGATCGCTTTGCTGGAGTACTGATACAAGAACAGGAAAAAGGAGAAGTACCTATTAGTTTCATATCTAGGGTTACTAAAATGCATGAAAGGAAATATTCAGTAACAGAACTTGAAATGGCAAGCGTGGTATTTTGTATCACTAAATTGAGATTTTTTTTATTAGGAGCTAAATTCATTATAGAAACTGATCATTCAGCTTTGACAGCTATGCTTAAAAATAGATATGCGAATAATAGAATACATCGCTGGATTTTATTATTACAAGAATATGATTTCGAAATAAAATACATTCCTGGAAAACAGAATATTGTTGCAGATGCTTTAAGTAGAGAGACAGAAACCACATTTGAACGGAGAAAGTATAAAATTGGTATAAATAGAATGCTACAAGAGGAAGGATTATATTCATTGGATAGAATTAGGAAAGATCAACAAAATTTGGAATCAAATTATAAAAATAATGCTATTAATATAGAGGAAATATGGTATAAATGTCTGGAAGATAGAGAAGTATTTGTAATTACACAAGATTATGCAAAGGAAATTTTGAAAAATTTACATGAAGAACATGGACATGTTGGGACTAGGAAGTTATGGATGTTTTTTAGAGAAAACTATATAAAAATAAAGGATTTAGCAATTGCCAAAAATATTTGTAAAGTGTGTGCCATATGTCAACTAGCAAAAGAAAAAAATTATCACAATAAAAATTTGACAAAATCAATAGTTGCACAGAAGCCATTACAAATTGTTGCTATAGATTTCATAAGCAATTTAATACCGAGCATACAAGAGAATAAACACATATTTGTTATCACTGATATTTTTACGAAATTTGTTAAAAATTACCCATGCAAAAGAACCAATGCAAAAACTGTGATAGAGATTTTAAAAATGTACATAAAAAAATATGGAACGCCAAAAACAATAATATTAGATCATGCAACTTATTTTGAAAGTGAAAAACTAGCTAAATTTAGTCAAAATCAAGAAATTAAGTTGAACTTTATTAGCATTAGGAAACCATCGTCAAATCCAGCTGAGAGATACATCAAAGAGATAAACAAGTACTTAAGAATTTTATGTAATCAGGATCACTGTCAATGGGAAAATAATTTAAATCACGTAGAAAGATTCCTTAACCAAATACCTCATGGTGTTACAAATGAATGCCCAGAATATTTATTTACTGGCACAATACCCCAAAGAAATTGGATAGTGAATCGAAAATTGGAAATGGAAGATGTTTTGAATAGGGTGAATGAAAGACTGCAGAAGCAAGCTAAAAAATATATTAAAAGGATGAACCAAAAAAATAAAAAGAAGACAGTTTTTGAAAAAGGAGAATTGGTGATTGTAAGATCATTGCAAGTTGCAAAAAGATCAGAGAATAGTTGCGCAAAATTATTGCTACCGTTTGAGGGACCTTATGTAGTAGGAAATGAAGGAGCACAAAATAGTTACCAATTATTAGACCCCATTACGGGAAATGAAAGAGGAGTTTTTAACATAGAACAGGTATATAAATATTATACTTAACTTGGAACAAATGATATTATGTTACGTGAAATTTTAATAGATATAGTAGATTTAAGAAGTTTTATAGGAATTAGGAATAATAGTTTAATTTGATTGAAGATAAATTTTAGAGATAATTATTTGAAAGATATAACTATGTTACTAAGATATTAGTATGATATTTGGCAATTTTGAAAGATGAATTATAATTATATGCAAGAATCGATTTATCATTCTTTTATTAGGGGGATTTAATACATATACTCTATCTAAATTCTAAAGAAAACATTGAAATAAAGAAAAATGTACATATTTGGATGTAATACTAGTGATATACAATGTATTATAAATAATTTAAAAGATTCAATATGCAAATAAAATTTGACATTACAATTTCGAATGACAATAATGCAGAAGATACTTAATGATACATAGATTTTATAAAGATTTTAAAAAAAGAATATAGATGTCGCTGGTAGCAAAATTACAATTAGAATTAAAGAATGAAAATCTCTCTTTGTTATATGAAAACATGAATTTGTATTTTTTTTTAAAAAAAGGAATTCTTTGGTAACCAAAGGAGAAGAGAATTATTTTATGGAAAAAGTTTAGTTAGTTGTTTTTGAACCCCTCTCGAGAGAACATCTAATATGAGTTCTCTCAAATTTGCTGAATAATATAATAATAATTGATATATTAAAATAGCATCAGATTATAATAATTAGCATGATAAGATCAGTGCGTGAATAATTCCTTAAATAATTATATTGAAATAGTGTTAGTGATTTTTCCGGGTTCTAAATTATAAATTTAGAAAAGTGGTTCCGGCGATTCTAAAAGACTTGCTTAGAATCAGAACGAGTGATCCTGATACCTAGTTGGTGAGTCCAGTCCAGATTTTATAAATTATTTTTCAAGAATTAACAGGCCTTTAAATAAAATTAAGATAGATGCATCTATATCACATTTTTGAATACTGACAAAATTAACGTTAAAGATATATAAAATTTTACCTGAAGAGAAGAGAAATTTTTTTTGAATAGACAATTTTATCGCATATAGTTATTTGACATTTATACACGTCAAGTGTAATTTTCGACGATTTGAACGTTTAGAATAAGTAGTTGATTAGGTTGTTCTTCTAGTATATAGGTTGTTTTTTTAATTTTAAGGTTCGTAGAAAGTACGATTATTGTTCTTTATTATATTTTGGGAATAATAATTCATTTTCACTTGTTATCTGATGGTATATAATATATAATTTTTGATTCCAACTCACTTTGGTATTAATTCAACTCCTATTTCATTGAATTTGAAAAATTTTGGATCCTATAAAACTTTTGATATAATCAGTGACATTTAGTTAATTTTCAGTGACAGAAAAATTGTAGATGTCATTAGATAATTTAATGGTCTTAGAATATATTGAACAAGCAGTCACTATAGATTTGCAATAGTATAATTGACAATTTTGGAATATTCTTTGGAAATTTATAAATTTAAAATTTAAAATTATTAATTTTTTTTAATCTTTGAACCCTCCCTGAGGTGAGAGCGAGTAAGTCGATTTTGTAGTAATTTATCTTTCAGAATATAAAATTTCATATTCATCTGAGCCGGGCATAATAATTTGACAATTCCTGTCAAAATTTCAAATAGGTTATATTCAGTGATAAAGGTGTTTTCACATTAGTGTAGTTACTACCACGATTGTAACAACAGCATCTAATAATAAAATTTCAATATATATATATATATATATATATATAGCAAAAAATTGGAAAAGATATACTCTTAGCGGAAAATGTCCAAGCTTTCGAGGATGTTTGTCCTCATCATCAGGGAAACTAGAATGAAAAACAACAGTTAAATACTGTGGTCAAAGAGAATAATTAAAAATGAAATTCACAACCACGTGTGTACTTACCTCCGAAGTGAGGTTAGATTCCATAAAGATGTAAAATCGTAAATTGTGGAATATTCAAGTAGGAATTGAACCAACGGCCTAATCAATCGTGTCATAGCAACAATTGTAATTGTCGCAGCATTTTATAAAATAAAACCATTGATTTCATCTTCATGTGTCACCATACTAAACGCCGGCGAGGAAATGATATATTTTGCCTCCAAAAGGGATGTGACAAGAGACAAACAGTGTTACCAACGTCAATCATGAGCTGTGGGACAATGCCACTATCTTCGTAATGGCAGCTGTAGGGCTAACAATTGGTGTAATAAGAAGATGTAATATTGTTGAATATAGGAAGAGAGAAAGAAAGTGTGAGACAGAGCTAGGAGAACGCTCTCATTTTTATTATGTTTGGAGTGCGTAGAGAACATCACTTCGTTTTGACTAACACAAAGGAAGGAAAGAGAAGACAACAGAACAGAAATATTAATATGTAATAATAAATATAGTAATTAAGTAATTTAATAGTTCTCCAATCCGAATGTATCTACCAACACCAATACACTCAAAATTAGTTTTAATTATTATTATTTGTTTACTTGAATGTATCTACCAACACCAATACATTCAAAGTAAGTTTATTATTATTATTATTGAATTAAAGTAATAAGGGTGGTGTTGTCAGGAGCAACATAGTTATGTCCCACCACTTGATGTGCAAAATTAGTATCTAAGGACAACAAAAATGAGTAGATCTCACTTAAGTGATCAATATCAGTTTTCTTGTAAATTACATTATTGTTTTGTGAAATGAAAGCCATTTCCAAGAATGATCTTTTCGTTTTGTTAGACTCAGTCGCTAACACCTTCACAGCCTCATAATTCATCTGATGATCAAGAGAATTTACATGAAAAGCTAACGCGCACCTCTCTGGGTATAATCTAGCATCACTCTTATGTGAAACTATACGGTTAGATAGAGATCTTAAAGTCTGTCCGATATATTGTTTATCACAATCTCTGCAAGGAATACTGTACACCACGTTAGTAAGTGAAGTCAAGGGGTCCTTATCTTTAACTCTAGAGTAAATCGATCTGATTGAAAGAACAGTTTTATTAGCAATTTTAAAATCACCACATGAACGGAGCAATCTGGCAAGTCTCGGAGTTATGTCCTTAATATATGGCAAAGTAGTGAAAACCGGTCGAGAAGGGGACACATCAGTTCCAACATCCGTCTGGGCTAAATTAGGATGGCTATCTTCATGCAACAAATCCACAGCATTAGATGTGCTGAATAATATCTTATTCAATAAAGGTCTTGGATAAGAGTTATCCAAGAAAAGGTTAAGTAAAATATTGAGATTTTTATTATGAAAAACATTATTTGAAATTCTGAGTACTCTCTGCTTCATTTGTTTAACCAAATTCACTTTCATGGAATGTTTGTGGTAGGAGTGATAATTAAGATATCTACCAGAGCTGCATGGCTTCCTGTACCAATCTATAATAATTATATTGTTGTTACGAATAAATTTTGTATCTAAGAAAGGTACGGAATTCTCGAAGTCTTCCATTTCGATTGTGAATTGGATATTAGGATCAAAGCTATTAAATGTATCCAGAAGTTCATCAAGGCCTTCTCGAGGAAGTGCCAAAATAATGTCATCAACATACTTTTTTATAAAAAAAGGAGTAAAAGAAAGAACAGGTATGACTGTATCCAGAACATCGTCCATGACATATGCTGCTAAGATAGGAGAAATTGAAACACCCATTGGAGTACCAAAGGTTTGTTTGTAAATTTTGTTATTGAAAGTGAAGTAAGTACTATCAAACAGAAAAACTATTAATTCAAGAAAAGCTTCCTTCGGGATGGGGCAATGGACACTGATACGATCCCAACCCTTATCGATTGCTCTCAAACAAGCATCAAGATAAACATTACTGAACAACGAGACCACATCCAAACTGGCCAGAACATAATTTTCTGGAATTTCTAAGTTATTAAACTTTTCAGAGACTTCAAAAGAGTCTTTGATAAAATACAAATTTTCATAATCATACGCTTTCGTCAGCATTTCTGTACAGAACTGTGCAATATTTTCTGTGGGGGCTCCTATGGAAGCCACTATCGGTCTTACAGAGAGAACTGGTTTATGAATTTTCAGAAGAGAATAAAATTTAGGAGGAACACCATGGTAGCTCATGAGTTTTTTCTTCACTGTTATGTCAATGTAATGTTTATTACATAATGATTTAATTAGGTTGTTACCCTTTCTTTGAATAGAGGAAGTAGGGTCACTAGATAGTTCTACATAGGAACTGTTATTCAAAACAATAGCATTAGATAATTCAATATATTGTTGTCTGTCCATAATGACAGTAACGTTCCCCTTATCGGATTGAGTAAGAATCAGATGAGGGTTCGCCTTTAAGAAGGCTTTAGATTTAAGTAAAAGGTTATGAAAGAAAGAATTATTATGTGGTTGCTTTATGTAATTAGTGATAATATTAGTGGCTCTAGCTACCGTGATGTTCCTCATTTTCGAGTCTGTGATTGTGGAAGTGAGATAGTCTACATCTGATAAAATTGATTTAATTGAAATATCCTTCAAAATGACTGGTTCTACACTAAACTTTGGGCCCAAAGCTAAAAACTGTGAAATATCATCAGGTATAATGGTATTAGAAATATTTCTCAACCAACCCTCTTTAGATTTTAACAATAATTTAAATTGATCACATTGTAATTTATTAAGTTTATGTATATTATTATATTTAATCTTATGAAAAAGTTTATTATAAGTAACCTGCTGTTTACTTGCAAAGTTTTGAAAGTGAAATTCACCAGATAAAGAAACTATTGTCCTTTTTAAAGATGACAAAGTTGATTCTAATTTACTAGTCAGTGAATGGTTATTAGAAATTTCAATATTAAGAAGTTTTATCCCTAACCTGCAATCAATCCCTGTTTTCTTGTGAATGTCCTGTCTCATCAGGAGGTCGTCAATTGGTCTAATAGCCGCAGTTATATGATTGGGTAAAATCCCTGATTTCCTACATTTCAATAAAAATTGTTTCCTGTTGTATTCACGGGCAAGTTTCATTTTGGTTTTAGACCATGCTTTATATTTTTGAACAGCTGTTTCTCCGTAGTTTATGTAGATGTTACGATAAAACCCCATGTCTGTGAGTAGAAGAAAGATAGTCTTCTATCCAAATTAAAGGGTAAAACAGAAATAACATAGTCTAAAATATAATTCATGACATAGTCTGCTAATATAGGAGATATTGAAGAGCCCATAGGTGTTCCAAAGGTTTGTTGGTAATTTTTGTTATTGTAAGAGAAAAATGTATTATTAAAAATAAATGTAATTAATTCTAAAAAAGTTTCTTTTCCCAATTTGCAATTTTTACTTATATCATTCCATTTATGTTGAAGAGATGTTAAACATATATTTTAATGAACATTACTAAAAAGTGATACTACGTCTAAACTTAAAAGAACGTAATTTGATGGTAATAGTAAGTTATTGAATTATTTACTAATTTCAAAGGAGTCTTTAACATAATATTCATTGTTATAGTCGTAAGATTTTGTCAATATTTCAGTTAACCAAAGAGTAAGAGGTTCAATTGGAGTATTAATTGATGCTACAATTGGTCTAGCTGATAATGTTGGTTTATGAATTTTAGGTAAGCAATAAAATTTTGCGGAAATACCGTTATAAGTAGTTAACTCTTTTTTTGTATTTTCATCAATTAGTTTTTTATTAAATAATTTTTTTATTAGTTACAATTATTAGTGGTTTTAAGAGTTGGATTATTATTCAGTTCTTTATATCTGTGGTGATTTGCCAAAAGCTGATATGTCGATTTTATTAAGTTTACAGGACGCCACTTTAAAGTTTTTAAGAAAATGACAAATCTATTTTCGCAAACAAGTCCCTCAAAATAATGTCTATTTTCTGTATGTAAGTATTTTTATTAGAATGTTAAAATACGTAGACCACAGGGGACCGTTGATTTTGATTAAAACTTTTTTCAAAATTGAAAAAAGTGACTTTGAATGACATATCAACTTTTGCCGTGAAATCATTTTTGACATATCAACAATGGAAATGACTTTTTTACTATGAAATTTATCATTTTTTTTAATACTGTGAAAGTGTTTATCTAAAGGAACACCACAGTGTATTATATTAACATACTTTATTATCAAAAGTTAAGTATTATAACAACAAAATTTCATAGAGCATCTTCAGCATTTGCATTTACGGTAAGATTCTGATAAAATGGGTGGTAAACGCTGTCTATGTATTTTAACAGAAACACAAGATTCTCTTTCTTCTTTGGATTGATAGGTTTGGGACCATCATAAACCTGTGGTAAAAATTCGGGGATAACGTTTCCTCTTCTTTTAATGTTAAGCCGACAAAACTGCTCATTCTCATCGTGCGAATACTTCACTTCAATAACTCCAAGTGGCAGTTCTTTTGAGAAGCGTAACACTTTAATATCATGCCAACGTATATTTGCTCCTTCTTCGGTGTGATCGCGCTTAACAAAAACGCTTCTTAACAAAGAAGAATATAGCAGAAAGTCTTCTTTTTGCATTTCAACAACCTTGAAAGGTTTCTTCCCTCGAACGGTTCGAACAAACTGATACCAATCATGAGGAATCCTTAATTCGGTATCACATGCAGCTTTTTTGGCTCGTTCGATACGTGCATGATCGGAGTCACATTCTAGTCTGGAGTGGCCAACTTCTAAGAACTTGTGTTCAATAATGTTTATATTTTTCGACTGATGCAGAAACCAAGAAAGTGCAGCTGCCACAGTATTATTTTTATTTTGACCGGGGCAAGAATCTGAATATAAAACTACCTTATTAACACTATCGGGCAAATCTTTCAAAAAGTGAACTATACAAGAGGCAATTTGATCTGCTCCACGGTCTGACAAAGCTTCGTGCCACATAAAACAAGTTGTAATTTCTGTACAACAATCTCTCATGGTAAAGTTATAGGTCCATAATTGTCTTTTATAATATACTTCACTTGTGGTCAAAGTCGGCGTAGGCAAATTCTGTTGAAGGTCGAAAACAATGACTCGCTCAGTTTCGGAATTTCTAGCTCTCTCTTTGTCATTTTTTTTTTGACTGTAAGCTTTTTCCGCCAGTTCCAGATGTTTATCTTTCTCCTCTACTTTCTTGTTTCGTTCTTCTTCAGTAGCTGCACATTTAATATCATTTTGGAGCTTGTCGCACGTTTTGCAAGTGTCAATACTTGGGTTTTTTATTTTATAGCCTAGTTCATTAAATATTTTTGCATACATTGAATAACACAATGGTTTTTCCATTCCTTCAGTCTTTCTTTTGTTAACATACATGTCATACATTTTTGCAATGCTAAGCGTAGGTGCTAAATACAATTTTGATGTATGGCTTCTTGAGTAGTAACTCTGATATTTTGGGAAACTGTTAATATGGTTTATTACTTCTAGTCTTTCTTCCTCTCTTGCATTTACTGGTTTCTGCCGTCCACTTAAATTGTCGTCTATAAATCCAGTTTGGCACGCACGTCGCTTTTGAATTAAAATATCAACTTTTCCCCTTGTGACTGAATGGACTTTTTGAAACATAGTCTGGCAAATATTTATTTCCTTATCGCTGAACGTAACAAAGTAAGACGCTGTTATTTGTCTCTCTCTCGTAATGCCAGTTTTACTTCTTCCTTTTCGTTCTATTTTTTTTTCGGACAATTTAATCCTGTCGCTTAAAACTTGATCTTTGTTTGTAACATTTTTTAAAAAGTCATCGAAAATTATTTTTTGACTCTCTGGAGGTAGTTTATCAGCACAATTCTTCCTGCAACAGCTAATGACAGGTGTAAACTTTTTAGCTGGTACCAAAATACCCTTTCTAGTTAAATACTCTTCTCCTTTTAATTTCTTTTCCTTCATTAATTTTCTGTTAACTGACTTTCGTTTCCTACCTTGATCGTTTGCCGCTTCGATCTTGTTTTCTTCATTTGCTTGATTTGTGTTTTCTTCCCTATTTAGATTTGAAGAATTATCTAATCTGATTGTCTTCGGCCCAATTCTTACAATAGATGGTTCATTTTCAGATTCTTCCGATGAATCTTTAGGAACATAATCGACATCCCTGTCGTCGTCACAAGACTCGCTATCATAATCATTTTGTAAATCATAACCAATATTTTCATCTGCTCGACTGTTACTGCAGCTTGGTTCAGGTGTAGAATAATAATTATTTAAATTATTTCTGTTTTCCTCTGGTTGAAATTCATTTATGTTTGGTTCGAGAAGAATAGCGGTGGAAGGAGCTAAATCAGCTAGACTGGGAATTTTTTCAACAGTGACTTTCTGAGTTTCATTGGCACTAATTTCATTAAGCTGAATTTTTACCATTTCTAACATTCGTTTTCCTCGTGACATGGTTTAAATCTAAAAAAATCAATAACCTGTATTAATATTAGTACTGGAATGATTTTCTTTAGTTTTTTAAAATTTTACTAAGGCTCAGTTAATTCGCCGTTTAATTATTAAATTTGTAAATTTATCCAGTTGTTGCTATGATTAACGATTCCCCATTGGTAGATCACTGATAACTACGTGAAAATTATCAAATTTACTTAAATGTGAATAAACCGGCCCTTAATTAAAAAATTAATTTAGTTCTAATTACTGAATTCCAAAAACCACTGCCTCCGTTGTATTTAGTTTCTTAAAGTACAACAAATAAACCTACTTACCTGTTTTATTGGCTTTTTATATTAAAAACTAAACTAAAATAAACAGAAGCTGCACTGACATAACCTTAATACTATTTGTCAAAACTTGATATGTCACCACTATGTCACCTTCCCAAAGCCGACCAAACATGATATGTCAGACATAACAGGTTTTGGCAAAAACTGAAATTGCGTTCACAGACATATCGACTAATGTAAATTTGTAACGCATGCTCAGACTCTTGGATTGACATATCAGCTTTTGGCGTAGTAAAACTTTGGACTCGATTACATATCAGGGTGATATAACCTAAAAATTGAAAAAAATGACATATCAGCTTTTGGCAAATCACCACAGATATGATGAGTTATTATCAACTAATTCTTTACATAAATCTAAATAATGTTGTTTTTCCATGATAACTGTAATGTTACCTTTGTCTGATGGTATGACTATTAAATTTGGATTTTCTTTTAGAAATTTTTTTGTTTTATATAACAGTTCTCGGAATATAGAAGATTTTTTAGGTTCATGAATATAATTAGTTAATATATTTGTTGTTTTAGCAATAACGATATTTCTTGTTCGTTTTTTATAAACGATGATATGTAATCAACATTAGCTAATATAGTTTTTATTGAAATGTCCTTGGTAATTATAGGTTCAATGCTGAATTTAGGGCCTAGTGATAAGAACTGTAATATATCCTTAGGTATCTCTGTATCTGATAGATTTTTAATCAAATTTTCTTGTGTTGATAGAACTGAATTAATTTTTTTCTTGATTAGATTATTAAGTTTGTTCTTTTGCTTATTTTGGATTTCAAAGAATAGTTTGTTATAAATAACTTGTTGTCTATTAGAAAAATTTTTAAAAATGAATTCATTGGTTGTGTTAATTATTTGATTTTTTAATTCAATAAGATTATTTTCAAGTCTAAATATTGTTTTTTGATTACAAATAATTTCATTATTTAAAAGCTTATTTACTAACCTATTGTAGATATGATAACTATTATTTGCTTCTTGTTCTTGGCGTATGGGTATTTTTTCTAAATGTTTGATGTTATTTTGTAAAAAAGTAGGAATAATGTTCTTTTTTCTGCATTGTAGGAGGAAGTATCTTCTATTGTATTCTCTCGCCAATTTGAGTTTAACTTTTGACCATGTTTTCAAATTTATTACTGCGGATCGACCATAAGTTCTTGAAATGGTTTGGTAATACCCCATAATAGTATTTAATTTGAAGAAAGATATTTGCCAACTTATTTGTAATGGATATTTTTGTGGGGATGTGGCAATAAGACTCCAGAGTAAATTCTTTCAGATATTTATTCCCGAGCTTTCGAATAATTTTTATTCATTATCAAGGGCTATAAATAATTGGTCAATGTTATCATTATTAATAATTAAATGAAATAATAAATACTTACATAAAATCTATAGCGAATTTTGGAATAGTTGTAAATTTTTATAATAAATTCTTTTAAACATAAATCAATGAAAAACTCAAAAAACAATATGACAATAAACAAAATATTTGATCTTGAACTACTACAATTTTTATTTTTTTATCATAAAGTTAAAGATTGTTCTTGGCGTATGGGTATTTTTTCTAAATGTTTGATGTTATTTTGTAAAAAAGTAGGAATAATGTTCTTTTTTCTGCATTGTAGGAGGAAGTATCTTCTATTGTATTCTCTCGCCAATTTGAGTTTAACTTTTGACCATGTTTTCAAATTTATTACTGCGGATCGACCATAAGTTCTTGAAATGGTTTGGTAATACCCCATAATAGTATTTAATTTGAAGAAAGATATTTGCCAACTTATTTGTAATGGATATTTTTGTGGGGATGTGGCAATAAGACTCCAGAGTAAATTCTTTCAGATATTTATTCCCGAGCTTTCGAATAATTTTTATTCATTATCAAGGGCTATAAATAATTGGTCAATGTTATCATTATTAATAATTAAATGAAATAATAAATACTTACATAAAATCTATAGCGAATTTTGGAATAGTTGTAAATTTTTATAATAAATTCTTTTAAACATAAATCAATGAAAAACTCAAAAAACAATATGACAATAAACAAAATATTTGATCTTGAACTACTACAATTTTTATTTTTTTATCATAAAGTTAAAGATTGTTATGAATCTTCTGTTCTTTTTTCATAATCTAAAAGATATGCATAAATAACACTAAGGTTATTTAAATCTGTTTTTTTATTTATTACATAATTTTGTTCTGCAATATATGTTGTTTCCAAAAAAAAGGCGTTTTCTATAATTACTTTCTATTGCTAAGACTTTGGCAGATTGATAATCCATAGAATGGCCTTCATAAAACACGTGTTCCGCTAAAGCACATCTATCAGGATATAATCTACTGTAACTTTTATGAGAGGCGATTCGATTGGTTAGCGATCTTTTACTGTGACCAATGTATTTCTTATTACAGATATTGCAAGGAATCTCATAAACTATATTAAATAATTTAGTAGTAGGAGTCTTGTCTTTGATCTTACTGAAAATTGATTCTATTGTAACACATTGTTTATCCGCAATTTTTATATTATGTGGTTTGAATACTCCAGAAATTTTAGGTGTGAGAGATTTTATATATGGAAATGAAATATAAGTTGGAGATGTAATATTAGTAGTTAAAATGTCACTGTTTTCTTTGTTTCGTATTATGTCAACAGTAATGTCATTTGAAGGGGCAACATCAAAATTAGAGTTGTCTCAATTTTGTGGTAGATAGTAGAAGTTGTATATCTATAAAACCAGATTTAAAAGCCATTTCATTATAAAGCCAGTGCGTGCATAATTCGAATAAGAATTGCATCGTGTGTAGTGAATGTGATTCGAGATTTCTAAATAAAATTTAGAAGGTATCCTGAATTCTAAGGTCATTTAGAATTGTACGAGTTGTCCGGTCATTAGTTGGTGAGTCGGATCCAGTTTTTTACAATAATTTCTCGAGAAATAATAAGGCCTATTTTAAATAAAATTTGACATAGATGCATCTATTAGATTTTTGATTGCAAACAAAATTAATAAGTCATATAAGGAAATTCACATAAGAGAAGAAAAATTTTGAATTCGACAAATTTGAGTGAAGCTTGTTTTTGACATTTATCCACATCAAGATTTAGATCAACGAATGGAATTTTTATTAAACGTTTTTCATTAGGTTAATATATAGCATATAGGTTGTAGTAATTTTAAGTTTTGTAGAAATTACGACTGTTGTTTCGTTTGTGATAATTTTGGGGAATATTAATTTGTTAATTTGTATATGCTAGTATAATATAGAATTTTGCATCCCTACTCAATATAGTCTTTTTATAACATAATTTCAGAAAATTAAACATTTTTCATTAAATAAAACTGTCGATCAAATCAGTGACAGTTGATAATTTTCAGTGACAGAAATATTGGAAACGTCATCAGATATTTGAAGTGCCTTTTATAATATTAAACATACAGTTACTATAGGTTCTGAACAATAGTGAAACAGATAATTTGGAGATACGTAAAAATTTAAATAAATTTTGAATAATTAATTTTTTAACAGTTTGATCCCACCCTGAGAGAAGTGTAATAAGTCGATTATACATAAATTCATTTTTAGAAATACTAAATTAATATTTATTAGAGCCGGGCATATTTTTGACAACTACTGTCAAAGTTGAAATTTCTTACATAAATTTTTAAGTTGCATGTACAAGAATTGTCTCTGTGACAATATACAATAACGTGAGGTGAATTGAAATTTATCTTTACAGGAATGTTTACATTAAAATTAAACAATTAAAATTCATCACAGAATATTAAATATATTATAATATATATTATTTCATATATTTAAATGTGTATTATATGGAACAATTAAACGTTTAATTATTTTATATAATACACGTTTAATTGTTTTATATAATAAACGTGTGCTCTGTGAGAAAATTAAACTTGCATTATATGTAATAATTATAATCATCGTCGTTGATACTGCATGACGTACTATGTCAAAAGAATGCACAATTCACTTTTGTGAATGGAAGAATGCAAACCATTAGGTATGCTCCGCTTATTGCAATATGTTTATGTCAATACTACATATATTTAATAAAGCGCAATATGATCTATGTCAACTTCTGCGGATTTATGTTCTGTTATACGTTCTAAGTTAAATTATTTTACAATTAATTTTTCGTGACATAGGTCGTAGTGCAGTATCACGACGTCATGTAGTTCTCAAACGGTAAACAAGAGATCTGATTTATAGTGCCATATAACTTAACATATTCAACTCAACGGGTTAAGCTTGTACCAGGTAGGTACAACTGTTTTGAAAGTTTCAATATCTACACATATTTCATAATATTTCCCTTAACCAATTTCGTTATTTCAGACTAGTAAACCTCCCTATATATATCAAATTGAAAAAAATTAATAACCCTGAGTCCTGCTGTCGTCCTATGTGGAGATTTTCCAGTCTAGAAAACTGCTGATATTGCAGCACTGAGAATTGCATTATGTCTCTTTCTGTAGAGTTATTAAATATGAGATCTGGTTGCGGTGCTCTGAGAAAATTGAGTTAACATTTTTATGCCAGCAGAAACAAGCGGACTGATTGCTTTTATATACATAGGTTTAGTTTCAACTGTAAAATGTTTGTTTTGTTACAAACGTTGAAACTCATCGTGATCGTAACGAATACGATGATTTTTTGATACTCCAATAATGTGACATTTTTCACAAGCTAATTTGGAAGTATGGCTAACCGTTTGACGTAAATAGCTTCTGGCCGGAGCGTCACAAATGAGGAAATATATTTCAACTGAGTAAATATTTTCATTAAAACATAAGTTGTTTTCTCTAAGGTACCTCAGTTCTTTTATGAATTCTCCTAACAATGTTTGTATTGGATCAGGCTTTCCACTTTCACAAAATAAGGCAATCGTAAAAGGAGAATTATCTACACACATACCTAAAATTGAATAAAACTCTATAGAACTACTTTTAAAGAGAGGTAAGCCATCTATATTGATTTGAAGTAAAATGCATCTGCATTTTTTGATACGAAATTCTAATTTATTAGACAAGTTCTTTTCTAAACCAAAATTGTGCATCGCTAAATTGTTTAGTTTAAATACCTGTCTTTCTAGCAGTTTTCATAAGAGATCTATAATCTCTTGGAAGAAATTGAAAAACTGGATATAAAATATTTAAAATGGAATTAGTTGTATTTTTGGGAATGTTACAATCAGAAACATATTTTCTTAATTTATCTGTAATTTCCTCGGCTGAATCTACAAAATCCAACTTTTCACTTTCACAAAAGATCTAAGGGATGTTATTAATCTCAGTTTCTGGTAAATTTTCATTCTGAAATTCCACTGTCTCATTATTTAGAAAAATGTCCGATACATTTTTATATAAATGCATTGAAGGAAAGTCCTCTGTATCAATATTTGGTAAAACTTCAGATACATTTTCATCTAAACCTATTAAATTATAATTATTTAATGACACTTTCAAGTTATTTTAATGAATTGAATTGGGCAATTTAATTAATGCCTCTGTTTGATGTTTAATACTACTTTTATCAATTAATTTTGATTTGAACATGACTGGATATCAAAAAAATAAGTATCTTGGGTTTGACTATATTTCATTCTGAATCACCTCCAAACAAGTGATTGGCAATAAATCGGTAGTACTATATTGGGGCAATACACATACTATATATCTGTACCCCGGAGGTAAAGGACACTATGTCACATTTTCGTAATTGTTCAGGAGCGTAGATTTTCTGTAGTTTTGAGCTATAAAAATTTGTTTCTTTGTTACTAAGAAGAATAGCTTGATGAAAGTTTTACACATAGGTAATGGTACTCTTAAGTAAATGGGAGTAGGTACTGTTCAGAAACATAAACTTACACACTTTGATTTTGTTACTATTTACTGTGAAATAGTACTGTATAGTATTATTTATCGCTTTGTTATGGACATTTTAACGCTATTTAAGCAAGATAAAATAAATTTCCTCTTCACAATAGGGCTTTTTTCTTTGTCCCCGTAACTTTTAAAAAATTGTGATCTTTCATCATAAGACAATCTCTCAGAACACTTAAAACGGCATGAGCATGGTGGTTTCATGATTTTTGCAGGTACAAATTTACCTTTCCTTTCCTCTTCACCTGCAGCCAACTTTTGTTTACGTACATTGCAAATCCAGACATATGGATTTCTCACTATTTTCTCCCCCTTTGTTCAATAGATGTTATATTCTGTACTTTTCTGAAAGATTTCTTGTGGTTGTCTACAGGGGTTGCTACAATTGACTCATCATCACTTGTAAGGTACAAGTCTCTCTCTACATCACGAGTTGTTACATTAATCTTTTTTTTTATTACCTTATTTGAAGTAGAGGGCTTATACATATATCAGAATCGGTAAGGAATTTTTGTTTTTGTCACAGTCATCAACTTCATCGCTGTTTATGCAACTGTCATGCATATACTCCCCATTATTTTCGTTTTCTACATAATTTTCATCTGAGTCTGAAATGAAAAAAAAATATTAGTTGCATACCAATAATTTGTTTATATAAGAAGGCATTCAGTGCGATAATTGTAATTATAAGGACGGAGAGGTAAGTGGTTAGTGAAACACATTTGGAACTGCTGTTTGCATGGTTGGTAATGTAGGTAGAGGTGTATTTTCCTAGGTACTTAGGTTAGGTATTGTGTAGGTTTACAACTAGTTTGTTTAAAGTTATGGCCTATTAGGTTGCAGTAGGCTTTGAGTAGTATACGTACTTGGAGAAAAGACCCAAAGCAACTTGCTTGGTAATAATTTTGTTGGTTGAAATTAACTAGAACAAAAAAATTACTTGGCATCCCAGAGGCAAAGGTTATGTTTATTGTTTGAAACAAAAGTCAAATAAAAATATATTATTTATAGGCTAAATGTATAAACATTCAAACAAATGGCTAGGGAAGGTACTCAGAACATTGGTTATACTGCTAAAATGTTAGTGCAATGGAAAACTAGTATCAAATCAAATTAAATAATGTTTTAACAATACCAAGTTTTACAGATTAGGATTGTAAAGACCTTTACTTACTTTTGTTTGTAGATGAATTCCCATCATTTGACTGAGGTAAACTTAATATCTTTCTTCCTCTAGAATTAAAAGGGTCCATATCGATAGTGAACACTTTTGTAATAACCAGACGCAATTAAAATAAACACTAAGGAAAGTCATCATAACAACACAAGCAGAATAAACAGTAGTACATGTCCCCTCCACCAGTCTGTGACAGCAGGTTAACAGAGAGGAATAGGACACCAAGTCCACATGGTGTCCTCTCCCTCTGGTGAAAACGGACATGATGTTATATTCTAATGCTTTATCTTCATTATTAATGGGAACAGGACATAGTGTCCTATACCTCTGCATGCGTTGAAAAATCCACATTATGGACATGGAGAAACAGCAAAACGAACGTGTACTCTTATAACATTATATTTCCAATATTTCGACAATGAATATTGTCATCATCAGGGAGCTACCATACAATTTGCTACGGCCGTTTTACCATAACACAGTTTGGAGAAATCTGCCTTCAATTAGCGGACTGCGTCTTCGTAGTAGCCGGTTCTGGGCAAAAATGAATACACTGTAATCCCTCCAACAATCCACTAAAATATAATAAAATTTAACTGACGTCAGAAATATATACAGATGAAACAATGAATGGGGACAAGCCTTTCAGTATGATCTAAGAATAAAAGAACAATCTCACTTTGTTCTCCTTAGTTTCCAAAACACTATGAAAATTAACTTATCTTGAATTTTAACTTTATACAATAAAATGCACTTATGCAGGAAATATGGAATGTATTAATTTCTGTAAAAACTTGAAAAACATCTAGGTCTTAACTGGGAGACCGTTCTGGTTGGAAAAATTGGTTGACACTGACACTGACATTCATTTATTTTTCAAACTAAAACAAGTTGCGTAGAGACAAGCCCGGCCTATTTAATTTTAAATATAATAATTGTTCGGACGTGTTCTAAACACTATACATGAAAATACAAATTGTTGAACGTGTGGTTTCAACACAATTAAATACTTAGTTTTGAAAGTGAAAAAACCTAACCTTACTTACAATGTTAGCGAGGTTGTACGTAATGATGGAAAGTATCCAAAACTTCAAGCACATTCATCAACCATAACAGCACAAAAATATGCAAATGAATACCACAAACATATAATTAAAATCATTTAAAAACTTGAAAATGTAAACGCCGACAAATTGAAGGTCTGGCTCGTGCGTCTTAGCAACGTCCCATACTAATGAAAATGGAAATTAAATGAACTATCATGTCAAAAACTTCGATCATGACTACCAACTGAAAAGTTGAGAGAAACGTTAGCATTTCTACCACTCCAACAAATAAACATATTATTTGCTCATCATACAAGGTGAGCAAAAATATTAAAGAATGTTTAATTATTTAAGTTGAAAAAGGAAAATAATTTTTACATTAATATTATTATTATTCAAAAATCAACATTGATCACATCCATATTGATGATAAAGACAAATATCAGATTATGAGGCTGATGACTAACAACCTCAACCAGAACGAGCTAATCAGTTATTAATAACAGCTTCCTTTAAGAAAAGATATTCACACTAATGTGATATAAACAGAATCAAATGAACATTTTTGTACAGCTGTGTAATTCTTATCTAGCATCAGCAAATATGAATAGATTTCACTGAGATGATTAAGATCAGTTTTTTATTCATACAATTATAAGATTGAAATATGAATGCCATCTCCTAAAATGTACGCTTAGATAACTTTCTTTCTTTAGCCAATACTCTAACTGCCTTGTAGTCCATGTTGTGACCTTCCCTTGGCAATTCACGGTCCCGGTAAGAAAGTCCATTACTTAATTTTGTCTTTTGGTCGTGAAGGCGAAGTGGACGCGGTTTCCGGCGCCACTTGTTACGAAACAGTTGTATCCGTAGAAGGAGGGGACGAGGTGCGTTAAAGTGTCGGCTACTAGGCCACGGGCAGTCAGGACGGCGTTCATTATGGTGGTTGCCAAGATCTCGATTAAGATCTTGGAGTCGGTGGTCAGGTCGTATGGGGTTGGTGGCTTCTCAAGAGTCACGGGTGCGATCTCTTGTGCGGATTTCGGTGCCTCCAGCCGCTTGGGGCACCGAGGGTGGAAAGCGGGGTGTGGATCGCCGCAATTTTTGCAGAGTGGTTCGTTTGCCTTTGGGAAATTGGCGGGCTTGTGGTCGGTGGCTCCACAGGAGGGACAGACCGGTTTGGCTCTGCAGAGTTCGGCAAGGTAGCCTGTGCTTGAGCACCGGTTGCAGAATTTCGGTACTGCAGGTAAGGGGATGGCGCCTTGGAAGCCTCACACTCATGTATGAGGCCGTGGAAGTTCATGCCGTAGGAGAGGGCAGCGTGGTAATCTCTTTCTGATTCAGTAAGAATCCGGAACATTGACGTGACTTTGCCATGACGGCGTGACATTATGCGCCAAGACCTGGTGGCGGGGAGTTCAATGTCTTTGAGGATGGCCTCAAATTCTAGGTCGGTGATGGTGGTGTCTACATTTCTGCAGACCAGAGAGAAATGGGGCTTGCGGGATCGAGAACGTTGACGGTCTTGGCGAGTGGGGCTGAGGGGGATGATGGTGACTTGGTCGTCACCGAGAGTGTTGCGAAGCCTTTTTGCTAAAGCTTCGTAGGGGAGATCGGATGGTATTTAAAGAAGCGCAGTTCGGTTTGAATTTGCCTTCAGATGAGCGTATTTCCTCTCAACAGCTCTTTGGTGTTGAGAAGGTTGTAAAGTTCTCGCTGGGAGGTGTATTTTTGTGGGAGATTGCGGATGTTGAGTGTCTGAAGTCGGGTGTTCGATTGAGTTTGTCGGGGTTGTCTAGTTTGTTGGGGTTGGGTTGGCTGTTGTTGTTGTCGTGGTGGCTGTTGTTGTGGTTGGGTGGTTGGTGGTGGTGGGGTAGGGATTTTGCGTTCTCGGTTAGGCAGAGTGCCAAAGGAGTGAAGTTTCCCTGCTCGGTGCGGCTGTTGGTAGCCGTGGATAGGTGTGATTTGGCTGAGTAAGTTGGGGATGGACTGCGGGATGATTGAGGTGATTTTTATTTGGTTTCTTTATCGGATTGTAGTTTGTTGATGAGTGCTATAGTTTTGCTAAGTTGGTAGGTGAGGTTGTTTATTTGTTGAAAAGGTTCATTTTTGGAAGCGTCGGCGGTGGTTGGATTGGTCGGGGTTCTGACCAATTCGGGGAAGTCTTCTTTAGAAGAAATGGATGGTGGAGGAGTTTTTTGGCTCCTGGTGCGGATTGAAGAGCGTGTCGAAGACATGGCGGTGGACGAGAGGAACGAAACGAATTCTTGTTTCGTTCTTGCGCGGAACTTTAGTGGGTGGGGTGGCTGACAAAAGCCGGCAGCAGACTCACTGCCGGAGGGAGTTTCCTCCCTGGTTAAAGGTTTCCTGACCCTTTTTGTCTGCCGGTTAGTATTTTATATTTACCTGAATCCGGATCCTTTCGTCTTGTGTGGGTTGGATGTCGGTTGTTTTCTTGTTGGTTCTTCGCTGTCGCTTAGTTGGTTTAAGCGATTTTCATAAATAAAATCCGCTCTAGAAAGAGCGGGATTTCATAAATAGTAAGGCTCTATGAAGAGCCGATTTTCATGAATGCGCTTGCCCTATAAAGGACAGGTTGAGATAACAATCTCAGTTGTTGCGTCGATTCCGGCAGCAAGGGCTTCTGGAAATACTTGGTTTGAATCAGTGACCAAGTTTTCCGTTGGGCTACTACTTGCAGATGACTTTCTTCGACCGATGTGTTCACTACACTGGCGATATATCAATTATACCGACATATATATCGAGAGGTATGCACTATGTAGTCCTTCGGAGGGGACGTTAGGATGACGTTCAAACATCTTGAGCTCATTCAAGAAGGGGTGGAAGTATTCTCATCGGCGTCAGTGTTAAGACTTGGTCGCAGTAATAGGCCGACGTTCAATTAAAAAAAACAATTAAACAATATATTAATATCTTTCTCACGTGCACTTTATATTGTTTTTGAAGTCCTCATCACAAATCATGATATTGGTAACAGTTATGTATTTTATCTTATAAATAATAATGTTTTTCTTGTGACAAACTAGTACTGTAGTCCTTAAATATAGTGAAGTGCCACTCCAATTCCAATTTTTGAAATCAATAGAAACCCACCAACTAGTTCACAACAAAGCAACTAAACGCAAAGAAATTGTTACATGATTTGTAGTATATTTCTCTTAATTTCCGTGGTATTAAATCGCTTAATACTTTTTTTGCGATATGTTCCTCATTATAATTTTTTTAATTAGATCTCACCATACATAAACCTACTTCAATAGATAGAGAGTTTATGACAAATTTTGAGTAGGTGTATTAGACATATTTTGTAAAGTAAAACCTCATAATAGTACTGACCGTTTGCGGTAGTTTTGCTAAAGCTCGTATGCAAATTTTTCAAAAAAAAAATTCATAAAAAAAACCTTTTAGTCACAAAAAAGTTCGAATATTCGCAGATTATAGACAATATCAAACATAAAAATGAGATTGCAAGATATTTGGTGATTTAAGAGTGGCCATACCACCGTAAAATTGATTTCAGAAACTGTGTAGCTAATATATTTTAGAATTTAAATGGCGTAATTATTTAAAATATTAAAGCGTACTTAGAAAAAGTCAGACAGAAATAGTTGGTGAAATGGCTTTCAGAATCGGCCTGAGAGTGAGTGAGAATACTTAACTCCAACTGAAAAACTCCCATTTCCCTATTCTGAATTGAATACGGACAATGTACAGAGATGAACCACCAATATTTTTGGATTTTTTTCTCCATTATTCGGAAATTGTTAATGAAAATATTGACAAATCCCAGCGGAAATTTCTAGTATCTATACTCTCCATGAAAATATAATCTCACTTGAGGAAACCACCAAACCTGCTCAAGATTCGATGGATATGTCATTAAATAGTGCACAGATAGTTCCAAAAGTACGAAAATAACTGGAATATGAGTATATGTGCCTGCAACCCAATACTTTGAAAGCTTGGACAACTCCTAGAGTATCTTCCTAGCGGTAATAATACGGTAACCGTCCATATGATGTTCCGGGACAACGGAGCGGAGGGGAATGGAAAAGTAGAAAAACTCGTAGAAAGGAACTGGAAACGCCGAACAAATAATCTATTATACTTCTTGGAAACTATAATCAGAATATATCTCATGACTGCAGCAATCTTATGAAAAACAAACAGAAGAATGCTCATATTTTTATACTCCACTGAGAGATTCGGTCAGATAAGGTGAAAGTAAATTGTCTTTGTAATTATTCACTGAAACTATAATAATCACTGTGACCAGATGTAAAACTCTACGGTACCTTACCGAGCTGTTTCTTAAACAACAAAAAATCCGCTGTCACCAGTATAACAATCGACCCAATAACACTGTCACCACTGTATTAATTTTAGACCCTTTTATGTCCGCTGTCACCATTTGAAATAATTGCAACCGAGCGTGAAATAACAAAAGAAAGTCCAATTTAGGCGGGGATCTCCTGGTCTTAAAAACGGGTAATTTCCTTTGCTAGGACAGGGTTGATCTTTTTGTTCAGCCTCGTATCTAATGTACTGCTCACTCTAAAGGAAAAATCGAGGTAGGGAACTGGATAAATTTCGTTACCAACAAATGATAAAAAAATATATATATTTCACTATATAAATATGATCCAAAAAAATGCTATACACTTATATTCATAACTTTCAATATGTGAATGGACCCTATGATTCCATCTCGTACTAGCTTCGCTGAAACGTATAATGTCTTCGACTTGAGTGACCTACCATAATACGAGAAAACGTATCTTTTTACGAAAATAATAGTCGGCCGGTGCTAATTTCCTTTATGGCCAAATGTCAATGTACTGTAATTAATAAAAAATGAAGAAAAAATTCTGCTGATTTGTTAATCTTAGCGATTAACTGCTGTGAAAAAATTATACGATAACCGGGTGACGGAGACAGAATCATACGTTCCCGGTGCCTTCTATAAATTTACAACTGGCCTCGCTTCAAACTTTTTACCTACCACCGGCCTACGGGGTGGGCGAGAACTGTGTGACAAAAAAATATCTAAATCCTGTTACATATACAAAAAAAAATCGTTCTTACTAATCGTGTGTATAATCTTACTATAATATCCTCCACAATAAATACATATCTATAAAATGATCGGTGCACAAATTATGAGCCAGGACCTACAGATTTAACTGAACCTAGGAAATTGTCCAATAACAAAATAAAAAAAGGTTATATATCTATATAAACATCTATATTATCTATATCAAGGTTAGAGCAGCGCACACAAAAAAAAATCCCAATTAATCTTAGACGTGTTCAAAAACTTACGGTGTGGAAACTTCCTTTCTCTCGTGTCTGCTTGCTGACTGATTTCGATATAGAAATCTCGCGATAATTATATAGAACGGCGGAGACACTAAATTTCTAACATACGGTGTCGGGATATGTTGGTTAACGGCCGGGGAGAGTTTACTCCGTATTGTTTCAGGGGGGCAGTTTTCACTGTCAAGGATATCTGAGTATCGCTTTGACACCTGACACAACGGAGAGAGAAATTCTCCCTGTAAACCCGCGAAAACGCCAAATAAACTGACACCCGTCACCGTGAGAGGGAAGTACTTTTCCTTTCGCGTTTTTATCCCGACTATGTGCTCTGTCTGCTCTGAACTCACTTTTTATCATTCCCCCAAATTTTTTCGGGATTTTCTGCTGATTTGCAAAGGTTGCATATTTTGTTTTAGAATGGCCTCGATTTTTATTAACTAACCGTTTGTATAAACAACAATAATTTATATTTAACCCAGTTTCATTGTTACATTGTTGCAAAATGCTATGGTCATGTCTCGTTTTTGTTAAACAAAAAGTATGTCGAGTTCTACTTTTTTTATATTTGAAATAAAACATATATTTTACCGTGTGCTATGAAAGTTACTGATTTAATTTTTCCCTTTTTAATATTCGCATTTATTACAAAACTTAGGTTTATTTTCGGGCAAAAGGAGTTCAAATTGATTTTTAGTCTCACTAGTTTTAGATGATTTGATTGGTATAGGATACGTTTATTATTCAAAGCACTTCACCAAATCCCCCATTCCCCCAAATAACTCATTCGAAAGTTTCCTCTATCAATCACAAAATAAAGCCGTATTTCAACAAATTATTTTTCATAGTCAAATGTGACATGTAACTAAATTGGACATGAGGGGTAACTGCAACAGAATACGTGTCTTATGTATTGTATATATTTATGACATTCTCATAACAAACAGGAATTAGTTGTTAAGTCGAAAAAAAATTGGATTGCATCGAAATTCATGTAGACTACGAAGGACATATTTAATATAAGTCGTGATACCTTGGAAGGCTCCTTCTTACTTTTTTTCACAAATTCTAAATATAGTGACCCTAAATCGAGTTACAGCCTTGTTTTTGACTTTTTGGAGTGCCACTAGGACTTCTTTGAGTTTTTAATTATAATTTTGAGAAAAAATACTTATTTAGAAGGAATTGAAATAATTTTATTATTAATTGTTATGAAAATATGTGTCAAATAATAATATTCACATCATGAACATTATTATTTTCACAATGTGATTTTTAATTCATGAAACATGTTGAGATAATTTTCATATATTTTTATAGTTTATTATATTGTGGATTGTTTATAAAGAAATTTTTATTTATTCATACTAAAAGTAAATAATTATTATAGAGATATTACTGAAGTTATTTTTGAATTGAACCTAAAAGGTAGCCATTTTATTCACGCAGTGTAAGTAAAAGGACAGCCCTACAACTCTTCAGAGTAACACATGCTGAATCATTGTTAAACGAATAAACGTCAATTGCAGGTCCATTCGTCCGATATTGTTCTTGGATCATAACTAATGAATCACCCGTTATATTTCAGTCCAAGAACATACATCCTAATTATAAAAGTTGCATGCCCAATTAATCATCATTGAAAATGTGAGAAGAGAAATAGGTACTTATTCATTACAGAACAAATCCAAGTACAAATATTCCAAATATATATTTGTAAACTGAATAGTTCCGGGATATTTGTGTTATTCGAGAGCAATTGGATAGTAAATAATATATTGTACATTAAAACCCTCAAAGAGTTCCGCCAAGTTATTGCACGTGTCGGGTTTTTATGATTTCAAACCCTATATGAAAATTTCTAGTCAAAACGTATATTTGGACTTATGTGAGATTTTCATAGAAATAAGTTGGACATATGATGACTTAACGGTATGGCAGTATTTTTTCAATACTCTCTACCTCGCTACCTCTTCGGTTTTTGCAGAATCTGACAAGGGAGATATGAATAATGAGAATGTCGTTATATACTCAATTTATGGTATATGGACATGAAGACGTAAATTGAAAAAAGGGCCAGAAATATTGTTGGTGTTTTAAATTTTTTCACAAAGTATATTGGTACTGTTACATTTTATATTAGCATATATTGATTGATTCTTACAAGAATCGTTCATATGAAGTATTTATATTGAATCTTGTGTAATACAGAAAACTTTCAGAGCATATAAACAGTACAAAGTAACAACACATTAAAAAAATCTAACAAATGTGTAGATATATACTTTTTATTAGTTTTTTTCTAGATATTTTGATTTACACAATCGTGAATACCAATTGGTAGTATATAACTTTTTTGGTATTATCTCGACCTTTTTGAGAGTATTTGAGAAACAAAAGTATTAAATATAAGGAAAAAAATACGTGTGCATCTTTATTCACTTTATTTACCACACAACTACATTAGTAACAATAATTCCCAAAAGGAATATGTTTATATATTATTCTGAAAAAGTTAACCTCTTCTTATTTTGGAACTGGTTATTAATCCAACTCTTTATTTGTGGTGATATTATGTGCTGCAGGGATTCATTCTCTCTAACGACCTTCTGAATTTCATTGAAAAATGGTAATTTTTTCTCGACAATATTATTACGTAATACTCTGATGACAGTATTTTTCTCCTCTGTTGTCCATTTTGTTCGTTTCACTTTGTCGTATGGTGAAGCTGTGAAAATACATTAGAAAGATAATCTGAAAACAGTTAACTACTGGTTGTGTCACAAATGAAAGAGGTCTTTCTTAAGTCATCATAATGATCTGGAGGGGACAACAAACGTAACTCTCACGCACTTTTCATAAATAATTTGAAAACTTATACCAGATGACGAAGAAATCACTACCAAAGTAGAAATGACACTTATATGCTTGTTCATTGAAAATCATTGTAATTGCTACCTTTTCTACGAAGGAACTAAATCGTTGTTAGTGATTTCGTTCACACTCGGTATGTACCAGCCATCGTGAAAGAGAAAAATGAAACCGATGATTCTTTGGGGCACATTAGTAGATGAGTGCATAAAGCAATGTCTCACAACATATTTTGACCTCTTTTTTCTACGACTTTTAAAAACGCCTAATTAGAATTGCTCAAGAGGCTTCGACTGTAACCTCATAAAAGTTATTTGGACAGGACGAGAGTCACATGAATGAACATAAAATAGGATACAGGAGTATTGAAATACCCACTTATATGAATTATATATTTACTCGATATCTATTTTTCGAGATCTCTAGTGTTTCAAAAAACAACCATTCAAAACAGATGTTTATAACATCAAAAACTAATTTTCAGTATTTTATATTTAATATATATATATAATGTTTTTTAATGTAAGAGATATTGGTTTTTACATTTTTGAAAAGAAAATTAATTTTTTCCTTATCTCTTCTAGCAATTAAGATCCCTCCCCTCTTGACAGACATCTCTTTATGATTAGAGATGTTCTGGAATTTCTTTTGAAAATCTTATAACGTGTGTATACTTTATGAATCCATTTCAGAGTTTAATGCGCTTTCTAAAAAAAACGGCTGGACCATTTGGTAGAGTTCATTCATATTGTCAATATTTTGTAGTTTTTTTTAATACTCAGTGCTTCGTATTCGAGCCGAATACTTCCCACAATAATTATCCAACGAACTAGTTTGCTCATATTCTTCTTTGGACAGTGTGTTTCTTTGTTCAATGGCTTGGAAGTTGTCTGTTTCTTCGTTACCACTTTCATTTTCGTCGCTTACCTCTCCTTGAACTACTTCCAAGAGTTTAGACACCCTTAAGATTTCTCGTGATAATAAAGTTTGTCTATAAATGTCTTTGTGAATATTTTCAGCATGACCCATGAAGTAGGCTAGGTCTGAGACTTCTGCTTGCTCCAGGTTCAAAGTTATGCATTTAGTAGCAATGTGTTTTCGGAGCTTGGTTCCACGAAGTCTCTCGGGATATTAGGCACCACAGTTTTCCGAAAATTTCCTCAGTAAGATGCAGGCTCTGAGATATTTTGGATCGTTTTCATTAATTCCTTTTATTCGAAACACATGGATTCTTCTTTGTCACCACCGTTTTTTCCCATAAATTAAACAGTATTTTCACGCTTTCCACTAGAGAGGTATCAAGAAATATAGGAACAGTTATATTTAGTTTCCCCCTTATTTGGCACCGAACATATTTTTTGCGATTTCTTTACTTTCAACTGATAAATAATTGGAAAGATACTTATCGATTTCATCGCTGATGCCTTGGGAGCTTTTTAAAATCATCAATCAGGAGTCCTTCAACTTCTGTTGGGCGTCTTCTATTGAATACTAAAATGGAAATTAACGTGCTTTCGCCAAGATTGATCCAAGATTTATATGAATATTCTATTTTTAAATTCTCAAACGCGCCTTCTCTTATTTGCAATAAATATATATGGAGTTTTTTAATATCTTCAGTCGGAGGAAGAAGAGTTATTTTTCTTCTTTTTATTTGAAGTTGTGATTCAGTAACAGTTCTATTAATGTTAATGTTTATTTCTTGAGTGAAAATTTGTATACAATCCTTCGCATTTTTTTTCTTTTCATCTTCATGTTTTTTTATACATTCTGTGAAAAAAATGTTACATATCTGTTTGACTAATGTCCCAAGGTGAAAAGCAACAGCATCATAAGAGCTGGTTGAAGGGTTAAACCGAGATTCTATATTGATAGAATCTAGAGTAGCATCGTAAAATTTTGAATCAAACATCGGAAAAAGAGCAGTCACGTTCTGATTAATTCGTTTCAAAGAACGTATGAAACGGCCTTTCTAATATAAGTATTTGCCTGATCATTTCAAAATGACGGGGATTTTTATATTCTTGGACCATTTTGTTTGCATATAATATCACCATTTCATTATAACTGATTAATTTCACGATGCTATGTTCCCGTAACGGTGGGAACAATTGATTCTTCACAACGTCGCAAGCTACTGGATGTAAAGGAGCAGTCACTTTTTTGCTCAAAACCACTACCAAGCGCTTCGTTCTACTAGAGCGGCCTGTGCACTCTTTGAAATGTAACCTTAATATAGATTTCGAAAAAAATCTCTTACAGTTGCCACACACTTTGAAATCGGAAGGGGTTCGATTGAATTTCTTTTGAGGGCGTCTTAGAACTATCATTTTTCCATTATTAAACTGCTCATTCATATTGAATAAAAAATCTCCTTTTCTTCTTATTCCAGCTATTATCGCCTTTCTTTCCGCATTACCTTTCGGTAGATTAACAAATTTCCGAACTTCCTCAACATATTTCTGTATTAATTCCAAATGTCTGGCAATTTTCTGTTGTTTGGTCTTACAATAGTAACAAAAATGAATTTTCATTCTGCCGCTTTCCCCTCTTGATTCTGGAACATACATATTTGTGTCATCACATCCAAACCCACTCACATTGAAGGAACTAGACAAGTTCTCTTTTTCTTCACTTGGTTCAATAGTAAGGTTTCTCAAAACATTTATTTCAGTATTTTGATTAGTTATTTCATGTTCTTCGGGTTCATAATCTGGGTCATCAACCGAATTATCCTCAAAATCTGGAACATCTAGAAAAATCGTTCAAAAATTAAACACAAATACTAAAACAAAGTCTATACTTATTTTTTTAATATGGCTGTATATTCGTTTGAATCAATTTTAAATACTCCAAGGAGCTTACCTCTACCCGTAAATACCGAAGACAACCAGAATGAGGACATCATTTTCAAGGGGTATTTTCACAAATTAAATGGGTTATTTAATATAAATGAACGGAAAATTTCAGCAAAATAAATGTCTTTGTTGTGGCAAGCCGCACGGACCTGGACAGAGCCAGTTCTCAACACTTGATACATCATGCAGTCAAAGTGGCCTGTCACGTACAAGGTCCTGAATTCCACCTCTTCTACTCGTCGTGCCCTTCGGTGGGGATTGCGTGTCGCCCTGGTTCGCCCTACCGCTCAATTAAGAATGGTGGGCCTCGGCAACCGCAACTGCACGGCAAGGGGTCTAAGGATTTTAACCTACCCCTTGTTATCACAGCCCGTGCCACTTTCCAAGCACGACTTGTATCCAAGGTGGAACGAAGACATTGTGTACGTAGCCGATGTCTGCTGCGGTCGCAGAATGAACCAACCAGTTCCCAGTCCCATCCGCTAAAGCGTTTGGGCCTGGAAAAATCTGCGGTTTTGCCGGTGTTATGGCATCTGATGCCTGAGGACGAAATATAAGTATATAGCATAGGCTATTTTATTGCCACTAATAATAATATGAAATCAGTAATATAAAAGTAGAAAAAAGTTAACAAAATAAAACACATGCACAACATTAATAGTATTGTTAGTAAGAATTAAGTAAAATTAACAATACTAACTACCTAAATGGTGGTACATCCTCGGGCAGAAATCATTTGTAAAGGGCTTATGTTATGGAAGGATGTTCATCAGACTATTTAAGATTGAGCCATAAAATAGCGATGAATGGAGATGCTGCCAATGATAGTTTTGGTAATGAAAGATCTGATGTCTTGCTTCGAGAAGCCGAGGATAATAGAAATCATGATATTATCCCGACACCAGATTCCACGCGCTCCAACTATTAGAGGGGCCACGACGATATGTTTCCCAGGGTAGCGGGATGCCATGGCACTTAGAAAGCGCGGTTCGCTATAAATGGCGCGCTTGTTGAGCGCGGCTAATGAAAGGGAGCTAGGTCCTTCCCAACTGACGGCAACGTCACACACTATTACTCTGCAACCCATCTGGAGCACGAGATCGGGTTTTCTTAATGCGCCGTCGGTACAACGTATATGAGGTTCTTCTTCAACAACCCATCCTTTCTTCTCAGCAATCTTACGCGTATGCGTAACGAGCTGGTCATGCCGCCTTATTCTTTGCCAATGCGCTGCAGGACATGTTTGAAGTATGTGGCTCAATGACTCGTTACGATTACATCCCATCCTGCATTTTCTCTCATGTGGTGGATTAGATGGGATGCCTTTAGTAGGAAGGAGATTGCCTCGAAGTTGCACAGCTTTCTTATAATCTGACCCCGACCAGTAGGGCGGAGGGTTGTTTATCCAGCTACCACTTTCTGTGGAGCAGTCACCTTGATGGAGACCATTTCCCGAGTACCCGTTTTCCAGCCTCTCAGCCATCATCCGAGCGATGATGCTACTGCTGCCACCGTTGTCATGCGTCCAATTTAAGAGCTTATCATAAAGACGAACTGAATATGGCGCATGAACGGTTCAGACTAAGAAACTTTCTGACGGATACCCTAATGATCGTATCTGCGGCCTTAAGTACTTTTTTGGTGACTATGGCGCTTTGTAGTTGATCTTGAAACCTAGGCAACAAAAAGTTTTTAACGATGTATAGTTTCTGTGCCGAAGTCAGTCCTGCTCTGTTGATACGATCGAGTTGCACTTTGAGGTCGGAAATAGTAGATTGAGTCTGCCCCATGACTCCATATCGCCTGCCAAGGTATTTAAAAACATCACTAGGTGTAATTTGGCTGATGAACTGACCCCCTGCCGCGAAGAGTGGTCGAGTAACCGCGTACGAGTGTTTATTGCCGCGGTTGATGTTTACCGTCATGGCAACACTCTTTGACGGGTTAATCGACATCCCTCGCTTCGCAAAGAACTTAGTTACAGTTCTAAGCTGGTTAGTGGTACCTTTGACAGACTCGGCCAACAACACTAGGTCATCCGCATATAATCTTTTCGGATTACTAATAATAGACATTTGAAATCATTCGTGTTTAGTCAATTGTTCAAGCAATCGAATTAAATATATTTTTGAAGCACCTTGTATTGAAGTATTTGAGATTTAGCTGTTGTGATAAAAACCTCCATGTAACTTTGTACCAAATTTCGGTATCATAGTATCACTGAGCTCAAAGATATCAGTATTTTTAGGTCATAGTTTACAACGAAAACAACTGAAATACATTTTCATTTCGAAAACGCTTACAGATAGGTACAGGAAAATATCAAGTCGAATTTTTTTTAAATGGGTAGATAATGTCTGAATATGCTCTCAGTCACATGCTCAAAGTTTTCCGTTTTCTGCTTCCCAAGAAACCTCTAATCTACTATCCACCGTGGATCAGCTTGTATTTATTCAAAATATTATTTTTTAAATCATTGTGGTAGAAGATATTCTATGTATTTTCTTTATTATAGGGTTAGTTAAATCACCCGATATTTTTGCGCGACTCTTGAAATCAATTTTATCGTTCATAACTGGGTATTCCTTTAGGACCAGAAAATTCAGTCTCCTATCCCAAAAATCCCTACAAGTAAATTTTGAATAGAATCATACCAAAAATCACAAAATCCATCCGCAGACCGACAAAAAATCTATAATTTGCGATCACAACCAATTTTGATTCTGATCCTCCAACTACTTTTGTGAATAAACTTAAAAACTTCGTTTTATTGTCTCATTGATAATAAATTCAATATTTATTTCCTTCATTTTTTTTAATTTTCCACTGTATAATTTGAATAATAACGTATCATATTTGGTATATATGTGAATACTATTCCTGGGTTCATCCTGTTTGCTTTCCTGTTTATGAAAATTAATAACAATCAACATCTTCGCCCAAATAACTATTTAAAAGGAAAGCGTACCATCATATGAACACTTGAAGTAATACCCAACGGCTGCAGGGATATGCTGTTGTGGCTTCTTAGAATCCCCGGTCTTCTTCAAAACGCTCTCGAGATCTGCATATACTATAAAAGGTGTCTTTACCTTTTGAATTTAAGAACGTTTTTCCCCAGTTCTGGCATCTTAATGGCACAATCATTAATTTTCATACAATCTACGATGTGATCATCCAACTTTTCCGCTGTAGTAATTGGCTGTAAACATCTTTCACATATAAAGCCCATTCGACCCTTGCAACATTTAAGATGAACATGTAGTTTTTCATGGGATCCGAAATAGCGTAAGCACAGAAGCAATTTTTATGACTACGTTTGCTTAACTGCCTCGAAAGAAGTCTTGATAGATTCTTAATCCAAACAAAGTGATATTTCGTTGGCGCTTCATCATATCTATCTTGTACCATCAACAAATTCACATTCTTATCCATCTTATTTCTTGTAAGGTAAGTTGGTAGAGTAATAAAGGACTTTATATCTTTTTGTATAATATAAACATTTATGAATATACCATTTTGCTTCTCAAAATTAGGAATCTGCTTCATAGTCATGGGAAACTGAATACCTTTTAGCTTCAATATGGTCGAATAGTGGGGGTATGATGAAATTCTATTCGCATTTTTCATGACAGGAAAAAGTGCTGACGTCACCGCCCAAGCAAAGCAAAAATCATCTTCATTATTGACGAAATTGACTGTCTCGACCCTTACTTCGTGGAATATGCTCATATTAGTGTTTTTAAATGCTAGTTAATTCCACAATATAATACAAGTTATTGAAAATTCTAAAAAATTGACAATTGTTTCGATAAATCAATATCATCGTCAGAATGTGGAATTAACTAGAGACCTTGAGTTTCATTTAAAAACACATTCATTATTGACGTTAATACAAGCCTGCTTCTTTTTTATTTCTGCTGGTAAATCAATATACGAGGATCCTAGTTGTGGAGTATATTTATTGACGTTAACGCCTAAATTCACTACCTTCTTCAATGCCCAACCACTATCACGTTTTTGAAATTCTTCTAGATCTTTAAGAATAGGTGCAACGACTTTAGTATCAAACCAATTATCAATGTTTGTATCTTTGTAAATTGGTGAATTGATCGTTGTAAAATATTTGAACTCATTAAGAATCTTATCTTCCTTGCATATTCCGAATTCACCTCAGAGAGCTACATTTACCTTAACAGCTACCTCCGTTTTTAATATATTATGTATGCGTCGTTTAAAGGTCGCCTTACAATCTTTAAGAAATTCAGAAGGATCCTTATGCCTTAGGTTCGAAATGGTGCCAGTTCTGATGCGGTTGTTAAATGATGCCTGTAAATCATCCCATTTTACACGATGTTGTGCAGTCTTAGAATGAGATGATAGGCCTCCACCATGTTTTTGAATATATTTAAATTGGTTACGAAATGACTTTATTTGAGTTATACTAGTTAGGATATGTTGCTTTTCTCCAATATTCTTGGCACTCCGTAACGCATTATTTAGTTTCCTTATAGCTTTCCTACACTCCATAAGCACTTTAATCACTTGGTGTTCATTATAATTAGATGTTATAAGCCCCAACAAAGTAGCAACATGTTTTACGAGATTCACAAAGAGAGCCATAATAAGGATGAAAGTTTTTTCGTAAGCACTTTGAGCAAAGAACTGTTATTAATTATTATTATTAAAAATGGTCTTTATTTTATATTAAAATTACCTTTACAGTGGATACAGAAAATTCAAAATGTGTAGGCCGATGTTCTGACAATTTTCTTTCTCCTCCGTTTAAATCATCCATGACATCAATGGCTCCTTGCCGAAGCATCATCCATTGATATTCGCTTGTAACAATAACTTTGTCCCGTAATGAATTTTGACACTCAGTATATTTCGGCTGTTATATCACTGAAAAGTAGCTAAAAAACAGTGACTCGAAAATTATATGAGGTTTAGTTTTGGAGGCGGCGACATGGCTGACGTTGTTTTGGATTTAATTTGTTTATATTAGTGAATTGATAGAACAATTTGTGTGAAAGTAGGTTTGGAGTTAAACAACCTAGTTATGTAATTAACGAACCATGCAGAAGTCTACACCCACCATTTCGGATGTCTCCTGCGTGATTTGCGTCTATGAGATTTTTCCGAAGATCATCTGGCAAAAGTTGTAAAAATTTAGTGATATTTTAGTTATGAAGTCTCTGATAGTGGGTGTATCGGCTTTATCATGTAACCAGGAGTTTCTGGGTGGTCTGGGGTAACAGTTGTGTTTAATTGCCATCCGTAAACACTTGTTGTGTACCACCTGTAGGGAGTGGAAGTTGTGTTTAGTCCCGTTATAATAAACGGGAGCTGCATATGTGAGGATTGGTCTTATAATGTATGTGTATGTGAGTATTTTGTGTTGTGTTGTTAAGTTACTGTGTGTGCAAATGAGTGGGTACAGTTTCCTCATTGCAATCTTTGCTTTGCGCACCTGTTGCACAATATGAGCATTCGCGTTTGTGTTCGCTTGTATAGTATACCCTAAGTATTTTAGGGTATTACTAGGCTGAATATTATGTCCATTTACACAAAGTAATGACTGCAATAATGTGTTTTTCTTAGCCATTCTCCTGAGTAATAAATACTCTGTTTTGGATTCATTAATAGCTAATTTGCATTCGTGAAAGTAAGGTATTATTTTTGTATTAATGTGTGTTTGAACTGTTTCGAGTGCGTCATCAGGATTCTGTGCAGATGATACAAAACAAGTGTCATCGGCATACATTGCGGTTAACAGATGTGGGGATGTTGGGAGATCGTGGATAAATAGGGAGTATAGCAGAGGTGATAACACCGACCCTTGCGGTACTCCAGCTTGGATTAAATACGGTTCAGCAGTGTGATTATTGATCTTGGAGTGAAAAGTTCTGCTTGATAAATATTTTTTAATAAATAATCCGGTATTTCTACCTTAATTAATTTGTGCATTAATCCCTCGAGCCATGCGGCGTCGAATGCCTTTTGGATGTGGAGTTACCATGACCGATTTGTTTTTGTTCTGGAAACCTTCCCTTATATAGTTGATAACTGACTATTTGGGATACAGTGCTGTGGCCGCTTCTGTATCCGTATTGCTCGGAGGGAATAATGTTTTGTTTCTCAACAAATTATTTGAGCCTGAATAATATGATTTTCTCAATCACCTTTGCTATATTGTTTAGAAGGGAAATGGGTCTATAGCTATCTACATAGCTTGGCTGTTTATTAGCTTTGATAATGGGGATAACATTGGCTATCTTGAGCATATCAGGATATTGACCTGTTTTAATAATAAAATTAGTTATGTGTGTGATTTGTACGATGGCTTTTTTGGGGATGTTTTTAAGTAAAATGTTGTGTATGTATCTAATCCGGGGGCTGTTTTGTTTTTGAGTTGTTGAATTGTGTTATATATTTCCGAGCATGTTGTTAAATTTTTTGTGTTGTCTGTATTGAGTGAATTTATGTAATTATGAACTGTGTGTGTATGTTTTGGTGAAATTGTGTGTGTTGTGTATGATTGACAAAGTTGCTTTGAAAATACCCTCCGAACTGTTCTACGATTTCCGGGCTATTGTAATAGGTGTTTCAATTACATATGATTTTATTTATTTCACTGTGTTTTTGCCTAAAATGACGGGCGACTTTCCATAATGAATTGTCATCTGGTTTTAAAGTATCTAGAAAATTAGACCATTCATTATTTTTGTGCTCTTTGATTAGAATATTAATTTTTTGCTGGTATTTATTTAATGTTAGATGATATTTTATATTTCTGTTTTGTTGCCATTTTTTTCTAATCTTGTTTTTATCTTTGATGCATTCAATTATGTTATCTGGCAAGGTATTTTTTTTGTGTTATTTGTTTAGTTGTCGTCGACTGATCTCTAGCATTTAATATTATTTTCTGAAAGTTCTCTATTATTTTTATCAAGTGATTTACATTTACCATTTTATCAATTATTGTTAAGTTGTTGTTTATATATCTGAGGAATGTATTCCAATTAGTTTTGTTATAATGAAAAGTTTTATTATTATCGGAATTGACTATGTTATGGGATAGTTTTAAATGGATGAGGACAGGATCGTGATCTGAGGTGAGGTCGGGAAGGGTTTTTATTTTGGTAATATTATTAATATTTTTTCCAATAGCTATATCTAGTATGCTAGAATAATGGTTGGCTTGAAAGGGATGGTGTGTAGGTTCGATAGTGTGAAACACATCGCAGTCCGTGTTATCGCAGAACTTCATGAAAGTATTTCCATTCGCGTTCGGGTAGTTGGTGTATTGATCCCACTGCGGATGCTTTCAGTTGAGATCACCAACTACCAGAACTTTGTTATGAGTGTTGAATATATTGTGAAAGTCTGTAAGTGTTAATTTATTGTCGGGAGGGTTGTATGCGCCGACTATTTTAATTTTATTATCAGTATCGCAATATGCTCAATTGAATTTTGTTGCAGGATTTTGAATTGTATGCCTTTTTTGATTAATAAAGCGACACCGCCACCGTTGGCATCACCGGGGCGATCTTGTCTATATAGACGATAATTTGTGTTTCTAAAGTTTACTGTCATGTATGATTTAAAGAATGTCTCCATAAGAAAGAATATATCAGGTTTATGGATTTCGAGAAAATGTCTGATTATTGGGAGTTTATTTTGTACTGAATGTACATTACAGAAAATAATTTTGTTATTATATTGTTTTTGAATTACTGTTTTCTCACCTACCTGCCTATATAGCATAGTTGTCTATTCCAGTAACAAAGTTATTGTATAACATGAATTTCTCCAGTTTCGTTGTTGCTTTTCTCATCTCTTGTAAGAGGTCAGATACATCTCTGGTTAGTTCATCTAAGTTTACAAGAGAGTGTAATTCCTGGAAAAGATTGTTTAGCTCGGAGAACTTGTTGCTGTCTGCGTTCGTGTTACTGGGGTGGCTGGTACTTCTGCTTGACGAGGGTTGGGGGTGGACGTTTTGAGGGGTAGTTTGGGGAATATTTTTGACAGGAATTCTGAGTTGATATTACTTGATTTCTGGGTCCAAGGGTTAACTTTGGGAGGTGGTGCGGGGATGTATTTGGGGGTTGGTTTGGAGGATTTCTGGGCTCTTCTCTCGTCCATCCAAATCTTCCTCTTGATAAAGTCAGGACAAACTTCGGCATTAGCGGGATGGTCCCCATTGCAGTTCGCGCATTTAGCAGGAAGTAATCGATCTTTGGTGCATTCTGGCGTAAGATGATAGCCTGCACATTTCAAGCACCTAGGAGCACGTCCGCAGTTTGAGGTGGCGTGCCCCCACAACTGACAGATGTGGCACTGTATGATCGGTTTATTCTGCCTCCTGTGCTCCCAACTTATTCTGGTATGCTCAATTATTCTAACGTTTTTATTTAAATAATCTAATGTTATCGATGAATTGGTAACAACTAAGTATAATGGCATACCTCTTAGTTGTCATCCTATAAATATCTTTAATTTCTATTTTGTATATTTTTTCAAGCTCTTCTCGAATATCTATGATCTGGATTCCCTCGGCAAGGCCTCTCAAGACAAACGCGTGTGTTTTTTCTTCTTTTCGTGAATATGTGTGGTGTTGGATTTTCTCTTTACGAAATATCGCTTTCAATTTTTCGAAGTCGTCGCAATCATTGGTAAATATAATTGAAGATTTGTTGGTATATTTGATCTCGAACGGGTTCTTGATTTCTTCCTTAAGTTTATAAACCATGTCGCGATGGTGACTAACATTACAATCGATTACGATTGGTGGACATTGATTTGTTTTGTTCAATTTTTTTGAAGTAGATTTGGTTTTTTTATTAGCTTGTTTGTTTGCGGTGTTATCGTCTGCTTCAAAACGCTTTCGAGATCTGCATATACTATAAAAGGTGCCTTTACCTTATTCTTAAAGTTTTTGAATTTAAGAACGTTTTTCCCAGGTTCTGGCATCTTAACGGCACAATAATTAATTTTCATACAATCTACGACGTGTCATCGTCTGAACTTTGGTCTGTTGTCGTAAATTTACGAAATCTTGTTTTTTTTTTTCGTTTTTTTGTGAGGTTTTTTTATTAGTTTCATCATCAGATAAATCAGATAATGATTCGTATGAGTTTTGTGTTATGTGTGTGTGGGGGTGTTAAATGGCATCGGAACGAATCCATTTGCCACAGAGACTGTATTTACCTAAATCTAATTTTACCAATCAAAATTTTATTTGGGAGATTCTAATAAAATTCACTACTTCATTTAAAACCTATTTATCATTTAAATGGAGTAGTATAGTAATGTTAACTAGCATATGAATGCCCCTGCTTTTTATATTTTGTAGGAATATGTTTCTGTAACGATGAAAATTTGTTGCATTGAAAAATTAAATGATTGAGATCTCCTACCGAGCTGTTGTCACATGAGCAGAGGGGGGAATGTAGGACACCGATTTTATGTAGGTGAGACGGAAAGCCACCATGATTTAATTTCATTCTGGTAACGTATATGCAATATTGTCTGGAGACATTGTAGTCCTGTATATGGGGAATTTTATTTGGAAGGCTAGGGTGAATAAGAAAGTAATGGTTATTGGATTTATGTTTATATTCGAGCCAATTTTTTTCCCAATTTTTCCTTATTTCTTTTTTGAAGATGCTAGTAATGTCAGGAATTGTATATATTCTATCTATATTTTCCAAACTTGTGGCTTCTTTTGCGGCGATGTCGACAATGTAATTGCCGATTATCCCCGCGTGTCCTTTTACCCATGATAAAATTATATTTATATTTTGTTTTGTGAAGTTATATAGTTTCAGTCTAATCAAATTAATCATATAATTGGAAAATGTACTTAAATTTTGTTTTTCTAAAGCTGTTAATACTGACTGGGAATCTGAAAAAATTATTGAATTATTTGCATTTTCTTTCTCTACCCACTCCAGTGCCTGTGAAATGGCGTATGCCTCTGCAGTAAAAATGGAACACATATCTGTTATCCGAAATTTATAACACAAATTTCTGTTTACGATGAAAATAGCACAACCAGTTCCGTTTGAGACTTTGGAACCATCACAGAAAATAATATTATAATTTCCCAAGTTGGATATGATACTTTTCACAAGTGCATTGTTATGAATTGGTATATTATTGAAATCAGGCCTTAGGATAGTTGGTCTAAACATAATGAGGTTGTATGGAAGTTTGCTGTCAAAAGGAGAATTTAAATTTTGTATTTTTTCCACCAAATTATTGGTGGACTTTTTTTGATTTGCCAATATTTGTTTGTTAGGTTTTCTATAGCCAATTTGTGAATAGATTTAACGATACAATTGCAGAATGTTGTCATTAATGATATTATTTTTTTTTTGAGCTAAAAATTGTCTTCGAATAATGAGTGGGGGTTCTTGGGCCTCTGCTAATACTGCTGGTGATGGAGAAGATTTGTAAGCACCAAGACAAATTTTTAATGCTTTTAATTGTATTCTATCTACTGTTAGTAAATTCGAGTCTGCTGCTGATCCATAAAATATGCAACCGTAGTCTATTATTGATCTTATATACGCTCTGTAAAATAATATAGAGGTTGTGGGGTCGGCGACCCAATTCCTCGCCGTCACACATTTAAGCACATTTATTCCTTTTTCGGTTTTACTTTTGATATGCTCTAAATGTTTTTTCCAAGTTAGCTTTTTATCTATTACCATCCCTAAATATTTGTAACTATCAAGGATGGGAATATCTATTTTACCCAGTTTTATAATATCTACCAATACCAGACGGTGACGGGTGAAGACATCACCCCTGATTTATTGGGGGATAACTGAAAGGAGTGCTCGTTTAGCCAAGTTTGGAGGCAGTACATTACGTATCGAAGGTCTCTCACACATTGGTTGTATGTTTTATGAATTATATAGATACATATATCATCAGCATACTGTATTATTCTGATGATTTTATAAAATAAAATGTGAAGATCTAAAGTGTAGACATTAAATAGCAGAGGGCTAAGAACCGCTCCTTGAGGTAAACCCCGATTAACAATTCTCGGTCCGTGAAGAGTATTGATATGATCTCTAATGTACATTTTACGATTTCTAAAAATTTGTAGAATGTTAGAAGATACTTTTTTACTTATACCGATAAGGTTTAATTTTGATTCTAATATGTCTAAATCAACTGAATCGTAAGCACCCTTAAGATCGACAAAAAAACACGCAAGATATTCATTATCTGAAAACGTGCATTGTATGTCCGATACTAGTTGCGATACTGCTTCTATGGTTCCTTTGCCTCTCCTGAAACCGTGTATTAGTCCATGATCCCAGAGCGATAAGACATAACTTATTTTCTAAAATATGAAACTTTAAGTTCTCAGTAGTGTCTCATGTACTTCGTATGCGTGCGTGTTTGTGAAGTTTGCCCAGTGACACCTGGGCAGGTACCAGGTAATTAAGGTGACTAAAAATAAGAGTTACTTAACTTAAATTTATATGGTTGATTTTGATATATATTTAATAGAATATCATTCTCAAATAGTATTGCAAGTATCTTCTCATGGACCAAAACTTTTGTCAGACGCTTTAAAGCTCCACCAAAAATAAATGAACTTTACTTATTTTTTAATGTCCGATTTTTTAATATGTTATCAAGATAACTATTACAAAATTATATTTAGTCGGTCAGACAAATTGGAATGACCAAAAATCCCTTAAACACAAAAATTATTCTGCCGTGAGTACGAACGCGAGAGCATTATGCATGCGTTTCAGAGCGAAGAATTTAAATATTCCAAAAAGTACTTACTGCTTTCGATAAAATACTTTTGCATCTCTTTTCAAATAAAATGAATTTAAACATTAAGGTAATAATTGATAATTATTAAAATTAAAATAATTTATTGCATATATTCGGTAAATTAATTTTTTTTCGGAGTAATTGTATTTTATAAAAAATTATTTTTATTTTTTTTACCAAAGATAACAGTTTTTACATTATTTAAAAAAATTATTTTAGTAAAAAAAAAAATGAATATAGTTAGTAAGTGAAAGTATTTGATTGTCCTTAATCATCGTTATCATAATCAAAATAATCATTAGAATTTGCATCATTGAGCCAGTCATATTGTCCATTCGAGTCATCATTCGCATCGTCATCATTTATATTGTTGTCGTTGCTGTCAGCTTCTTCTGTAAAAAAACAAATAAAAGAATTACAAAACATAAAACTACAAATATAAAACAAAAAATGAATTGTAAACCTAAAGTTAAAGTGCAGTACCTGGATCTTGAAGTGCTTCACTGACGTCTCCTGGTAATTGGGCACCATCAAACCAATGAAAGTGATACTGGTTTTCTTCTAACGTCCAGCCATTATTTTCAGGGGTAAAGATGGTTGGTTGTTTTTCATTTGCATTATTCCATATGCTAGCAATGTAATTAGCTCGGAGATATTGTTGAAATAATTCAGTTTTGCATGGTGGTAAATTGCTAGCATCAAAATTTTTTAAACTTTTTGGATTAAATTCTTCGTTAACATCAGAAACGGTATAATTATTTAAAAACAGCTGAAGCCGGGCAGTATCAACGTCAAGTGTACCAGAAACATTATAAATTTCGCAGATAAATGTTTGTACTTTGTTAAAAATATCCTGTTGTATGTGTGCATCGGTGAACGACTCTGGGCTTCCAAATTGCATAAAAGCAAGCTGATATTCCTGCTTCTTCATCATTATATTAAAAGGTCTTTGTTTACCTTTTTTGAAAAAGGAAGGATTAAAGTCACACCCAGTCAATGCATGAAATCCTGGTAAACTTTTACACAAAGATGGGCTCAAATGCTCGTAATTTTTTTTTAAATTAATGTATCTCTGGTTATTTCCAGTGCCTGCGTATAACTATACATTGGAGTCATCATTTTTCAAATTACCCTTATGTCCTAACATAATTATTGCAATATCCGTGTCAGAACATCTAATAACAAAATTTGCTTGAGCATCAATGTTACAAACATGAAAAACAATTTTTGTGTCAGCTTCTTCATGCTCTGGACAGGATAAACTGTCATCTACACCTGATACAACTTTGTTGTTATCAACGATGTAAGAATGACATTGTTTATAATTTATAAATATCCGTTTATTCTCAACAAAAGGAACCATTTCATCAGATGCCCAGTGTTGAATAAAGAAATCAACGAGGGCCTGTTTAAAATTGATGTTTTTCAGTTCTTTTAAAAAATCTGACGGTCTAACTTGATCAGGAGCAGCAAATATTGAAATCCAGTTGAGTTGATTCTTGGCGAAGAGATCTTTCATAATCTTTAATCGTAGGAGAGAAATATTGATCAAAAATAACATCGTATCTTATCGCTTTCAGTTGCGTTACCATTTGAAGCATTTTTTTGAGATAGCTCCAAAAGTTTTCGGGACATTTTTCATCGTATGCAGTAAAAAGAAACCATCAATTAATAAAACATCTATTTGAGCAGGTGGATTGTGCTCTAAACCTTTCTCCAAAGATTTCATCAAGGTGGATTTCTGGGTTTTACAAATGGCCCCATCAAAGTGGCACATTGATAATGGCATCGGAGTAATAGGATAGGATAGAATTTTGGCCATATCTACTTTTTGATCTATAGATATTCCATGGATACGCCCGAAAAGGTCTCTTTGCATACGTACCTCTTGTACTTTACCACCTACTTTTGCTTTTTTCTTTTTGGAATAATCCAGTGTAAAGTTTTCCAGTGGTGTTTTCTTAATACTTTTTTCGAATCTGCTAATATCCAATTCACACTCAGAGATAAATGTTTGACGTTTATCGTCACCATTTTTTTCAATATTTAGCAAAAAATTTGCTACGGACTCTGATGCAGCTTTACCCGATGAAATATTGATTAAAAGATCTTTTGGCACTTGTGAGTCGAATGGATTTATAAATAAATCAAAAGTATCAATAAATTTTTGCAATGTTTAGTATTATTTTTAATAGAATGATTCGTGAGCTCGGCCGAAACGTCTTGATCCTTATGCAATCCCAAAACTTTATACATTGAATTAATTATAGTGGATCTGACATCATGACTCCGGGCCCATCGTTGACGAGCAGAAATTGAATTTGTGAAATGTATTATACCAGTGAGCCTCCTTGCTGCATCTGCGTTTATTGTTTGTTCAAGAACTAAATCAATTGTTTGTTTAGAAAAAGACTTATTGGTTCTTCGAATACCAAAAAAACCTTCCTGGAAATCTTCGTACAATTTAGGATGAGTTTCGGCAACGTTCAATAAATTAGAACAATATCTAACAGTCCAACGAGCATAGTTTGGTTGATTACAGATGAAAAATAAATTTGCGATATTCGGTAATACGTACTTCAATAGATCAAAATCTCCAATACGAATGCTTCTAGACAGAGTTAAATAATAGTTGATAAGGTTTATATATATATTAAATAAAACTGCGCTGTTTTTCCATTCTCACCATTCAGAGTCTGTTGTTTGTAAATGCAATAATGGTTCAATAGTTTCTTCAACTCTTAATTTTCAATTTTAAACGATGACATTTGAGTATTTTGCAGACGTTTAATTTCTTCAATAATTTCATCCGCAACTTCTACATTATTGATATTTAAAAAAGATTTCAAATGTAAAATCTCCAGACCTACTGACATCAACGGATGAAGCCTTTTACACCGATTGAAATGTTTTCCTTCCTGAAATCCTGCAACTGACCCTGAAGCTAACAAATTACTTTGCACCATGACATTAGACAAGCCGCAATCCACTATGAATTTCCCTATAGCCTTAAAGTATGACATCATAATATGAAATGGTCCTAAATGAATAAATAAATTATCAAACTTGGGTGCTTCAGTAGCTTGAATTTGTAAGGTCACTTTTGCTATTGCCAGATCATAAGTTACTTGAATGCAAGGTTGTTTCAGTTCTTCGCAAATTTTTAAGCTTTGCTCCATTGTTTCCAAAACAACTGATGTGTTTGTGGGCGATAAATTTATTGGAGTGAGATAAGAAATAATTTACTTTGGATTATTATCATTGTTACTGATTAAACTATTATAACCAACCCACATAGGAAGATTTGGTAAATGGTAAGCATGGCTTCGCATCCAAATTACATCAATGTCTTTATATAATTGTAATGAAACAGGCAGTGTTTCCTCAGCTTCATGAATAGAAATTTGTAACTCATCAGTCATCTTGGGTTTTTTCATGTATGGTCTATCTTCTACCTCAATAATCTCCATTGTTCTGCGTCGTCCTTTTCCCGTCGTTTCACATTCTTCGCTGGTAGCTGAAGGTAAATTTGGAGTTTCTGTTTCATGTAAAGTGTTTGGGTCCTCGTTTTGGTAGATTATACCGACTGTGTCGTGTAACGTGTCTTTACCACTTTTGGTTTCTACAAACCGATCAAAATTATCAAACGCAACTCCAGTGCATAGATTCGGATTTTTTCTTATTACTTCAGGACATATAGTTGATTTTTACACGGAGTAAAAAGTACTTTCAGTTTCCAGCTCTTCTACCCCTGGATAGCTAATGCAATGGCCATATCTTATTGGTTTTTCATACCAGTCAATTAAAATTTTATTTTCATTATTTCTAATGAATTTAGTATCAAGAAAAGGTAAGGATTGTTCTGTGTTTTCTTTTTCTATAGTAAATTGTATATGAGGATCAAAGCTATTAAAATAGAAAAGAATATTATCAATTTCTTCCAATGGAAGTGATAAAATTATATCATCCACATATTTTTTGATGAAAAACAATTTAAATGGTAAAACAGATATAACAAAGTCTAAAATGTAATCCATTACATAATTCGCTAATATAGGAGATATTGAAGAGCCCATAGGTGTTCCAAAAATTTGTTGGTAGTTCATATTATTATACGAAAAATATGTATTATTGAAAATAAATATTATTAATTCTAAAAGATTTTCTTTACTAATTTTACAATTTTTACTTATATCACTCCATTTTTGTTGAAGGGCTGTTAAACATATATTTAAGTGTACTTTACTAAAAAGGGATACTACATCTAAACTTAGAAGAACATAATTGGGTGGTAATATTATATCATTGAATTTTTTGCTAATTTCTAATGAGTCCTTAATGTAATATTCATTTTCATAATCATATGATTTTGTTAATATTTCAGTTAACCAAAGAGTAACAGGTTCAATTGGGGTGTTTATTGATGCTATAATTGGTCTAGCAGATAATGTTGGTTTGTGTATTTTAGGTAAACAGTAAAATTTTGCAGAAATACCGTTATAGCTAGTTAATTTATCTTTTGTATTTTTGTCAATATATCTTTTATTGAATAATTTCTTTACTAATTTATTACAATCATTAGTTATTTTATAGGTAGGATCATTTTTGATTTTCTTATATGATGTATTATTATCTATTAGTTCTTTAGATAATTCGAAATATTGTTGTTTTTCCATTACAACTGTAACATTACCTTTATCAGATGGTATGACTATTAAATTTAGATTTTCCTTTAAAAATTTTTGGGTTTTATATAATAATTCTCTAAATAGAGAAGATTGTTCAGGTTCATGAATATGATTAGTTAGAACATTTGTTGTTTTAGCAATGACAATATTTCTTTCTTGTTCGTTTTGTATAAAAGACGATATATAATCAATATTGGCTAACAGTGTTTTAATTGAAATATCCTTTGTAATTATAGGTTCAATACTGAACTTTGGGCCTAGTGATAGAAATTGTAGAATATCTTTAGGTATATCTATATTAGAAATATTTTTTATCCAATTATTTTGTGTTTTAAGAACTTAATGAATTTTTTTGTCAATTAAATTATTAAGTTTTTTTTGTTGTTTATTTTTAATTATAAAATATAATTTGTTATAAATAATTTGTTGTCTACCAGAAAAATTATCAAAAATAAATTCATTAGTTGTATCAATTATTTGACTTTTAAATTTTGTAAGGTTATTTTCAAGTCTATATATTGTTTTTTGATTACAAATAATCTCGTTATTTGAAAGCTTATTGACTAATCTATTATAGATGAAATAACTATTACTTGTTTCTTGTTCTTGTCGGATAAGTACTTTTTCTACATATTTGATGTTATTTTCCAAAAACTTTGGGATAATATTCTTCTTTCTGCATTGTAAAAGAAAGCATCTTCTATTGTACTCTTTCGCAAGTTTAAGTTTTGGACCATGATTTCAGATTTATTATTGCTTCTTGACCATACGTTCTTGAAATGGTTTGGTAGTAACCCATATTAGTATGTAATTTTAAATTAATTATTTAAAATTACATACTAATATATATATATATATATATATATATATATTGTGGCGTTAATTTTACTACGTCTTCTTCTTTTGGGCGCCTATATAAATTTAGAAAAATAATTGTTCATATTTCTTGAGAACTGAGACTTTATGAGACGTTGATACTTTTCATTCAACCCTTGTAGGTATTATATTTGAGCATGTGATTCCTCTCAAGGCGTACGGGCTATGGAGATTAGTAAAACTCGAACATAGACGAATAAGCCCTCGACTGTACTGTATAACTGTTCAATTAAAAATAAAACAAAACAAACTGTTCATTAAAACATCAATATAGAAAAACAAATACATTTATTTACATAGATATTTAAAATAGAGATGATGAACGTATAAAAATAATCCAAAACAATTTAATAAATGAGAATTTTCTCATTATGAAACATTTATCTAGTGAGAGTTCGTTACGTCAAACTTAACCTTGCAATTATATTTATATTAATCTTGACTGTCCTTTGTTGTTGTTCGGATTGATATTATGGATTGAATTTAGGGTAAGTAAATTATGGATAAACTTACCAAGAGATAATATCTTTATTGTTTTTAGTTTAGTTGTCCATCAGCAATTGACAATGTAAACCACTACGGCGTTAGGCAATTCGCAGTGGATATGTGAATTCATCTGCTAGGAAACTCTTCTTCCGGATAACAGGTAACAAACGAAATTATATTATTAAAATATACTCTTCCATATAGATTTCTAATAATGATTCATGTCGTATAATGTTCAAATTAGTTATTTTCTCTTCTCGACAGGTGAACAATCTTGACGATTCTTTTTTATTATAGTTACCTCTGTTAATCTACGTCATGGAAACAAATGACTGTGGAGCAAAAATGATACACAGCTCCGTCTACCACGTTCAAATACCGACTGCCAGGACAAATTTGATTAACATAACCTCACTTATTACATATAAAAAATATGAATTTTTCTAAAAACTAATTTTAAACATATTAAAATTAAAGATTACGATCTACTATATTACCCATAGTATGTCCTTTTTTCCATAATTGTTATTAAGTCCGAAATTGTATAAATAAATTTGATGTTGAATTTCCAATTTTAGTTTTTCTTATTAGAAACACTTTTTTCACCCTATATTACTGTTTATAGTGAAACACTTGACCACTGTTTAGTACTGCTTCCTTCTGGTGTCACACACTTTGTGTTGAATACAAATATTTCAAAGAAATATTTCCTATCTTATTTAACCTCTTCGATTTACAATAAATTACATTGTTTCAATATTAAATGAAAGTTTCAGTAAGTTTTGCTTTAATATTTCCTAACAAGAGTAATTAGGATAGTCCATATATAATTTAACCCATCTTGTTAGTAAATAGATTAAATATAATACACACGTTATTATATGACTACCTAGTACGATGCATTTCATCCCTATGGATAACTTATAACAATTTAGACTCTAATAGTTTATCATTCTGAAAGAACACATTATAAACTTGAATATTATTGACAATAATTTATCTTCCTCTATGTGAGATCTAATATTAAGAACATTGTTTTTAAACTATAACAAAATTGAGGTTTATTTGAATGTGTCATTAAATAATATTGTTAAGGAGTAATACGGTTTGTCTTTCTTATGGACAGTTTATACTGTTCCAATATATATATATATATATATATATATATATATATATATATATATATATATATATATATATATATATATCAAATATTACAGAACCTAGTAATAAAATCAAAGTTTCATCTTGGTTAGACAATATTTCTGATAAACAAATACCTGAAGATGTTGCTGAAGTTTTAGGCCTAGACGATAATTTCTCTATACCTGTTGTTGAAGAAAGTAAACTACCTGTAACAGAATATATAGCTTGTGTTGAATCCGCTATTAAAAATAAACCACACGAAATCAAAGACATCATACGTGGAAACATTGTAAATCTAATTACTAACCATAAAATCAAAATTAGACACAAAACAACTAATAAATTTAAACTAAAAGTCAACAAATTAATAAAGCCGAACATTTTTTTTAAAATAACCCAGATATTACTGTTTTAAAACCTGATAAAGGTAACAAAACTGTTATAATGAACAACCAAACATACAAAAAATTACGTAACGGTCCGACAAAACCATACCAAGAAAAAAATAACTTACTAATAAAAAAATTCTTGTCTAGAGAACTTATTTCTGAGAATGAAGCCAAAAAGTTAATGATCCACAAAAATTTACGGGTTGCCGAAACTTCACAAACCAGGTACTCCATAATGACCTATAGTATTATCTATTCAGTCACCTTTTTAGAGATTATCTAAGTATTTAAGTAACTGAAATAACATGTAAAAGTAACTACTACATAAAAGATTTTTTTAGTTTCAAGGAGTTTATCAATACAACAAAAATACCAAACAGATACAAACTAATTTAATTAGACGTGGTATCCCTATATACTAATATCCCGAACGAATTACTTACAAATATCATTAAAGAAAAATGGAACTCCCTAAAAGAATATACAACTCTAAATCAAGATATGTTTATTGGAGCTTTAAATCTAACACTGAATAGCAATTATTTTCAACATGCCTAACATTGCCATAACAAAATCGGCAGCCCCATGCCAATCCTCGCACAACCCAGACTCCCAGAGACACCGTGGCACGCGGTATCCTTTGATATACTACCCGCCTTCCAGAGGGAGGAAAGACAGATTCATTCTGCTTGCCACTGATACCTTCTCCCACTGGATACCGATGTGTCCCGGCAGCCAAGAGCCTACAAGCCGTATAGTTCATTCGGGAGGAAGTGTGCAACCACTGGGGATATCCGTCCAGAATAGAGGCGATATTTGGGAAAGATTCCTGGCAGAAAACACCATATTGCAAGAGTTCTCGCCCACAAAACACCAAAGAGCAAACCTGGTCGAACGTCGAATCCAAGTACTAAAGAAGATCCTCAGAATACAGGTCTTCGTCCAGACGACCACCGATGGAAAGACCATCTGCCTGAGATCATTTTCAGTTTAAGGACAAGGTCAAACGCAGCCACATAAACGACACCCGCCCAACTGCTGCTAGGCTACGACCCAAGGCGACGGAGGAACAACCAAGCGCAGGAGCTCCTAACACACCAGAGCTAATGGAACAACGCTTCGAAACAGCCAACGCAAAGCCCCAGTGTACGCCACGACTCTCCTCCCAGAGATGGAACCGAACTGCCCCAAATACAAGATCAACGACGAGGTCCTCACCCGAAACCCGACCAAAGGCAACTTCGGCCAACCCTGTGTCGGACCATCCACTATCAACAAAGTTCTCGGCCTGCATACCTACGAGGTGAGAAGAGCAGACGAGACTACATCTATAGTCCATGTTGACGAGAGACTCCACGAAACGACGAGGGAAACCTCCAAGACAACTCCGAAGAAGAGACGGATGACGAGGACTAAGAAACCACTTCATTCTACCCATTGGATATATTGTAAAAAACATAGCTTCTTTGACACATATTGTAAGTATTAACTTTATCCGCATAAAAACAGGCCTACAGGTCTATCTCCAAAGCGGGGGTGTCACCAGTGCGCATACGTGTGGTCGCATAGGCTCCGCACCTACCAATCATATCTCGCCATTGCGCTTCATACCAAGCATCGTGGGTATAAGTAGGGGACGCACACGTCGTTTCAGTCAGTCAGAGTCCAGACTTCGAGTGCATCAGTGATCCTCAACTATACCAAATTGAACTGTTCGGTCCGGATCAAACCTCATTAACTGTGTTTTATTCTGGCTACCGAACCTTCCGACGTATTAAAAAAGCTCGCAACTCACCAGTACTATTTATAGTGAAAAAATGTCTTTTTCAAGACACACTGAATATATTGTGAATGATAACTGCGGTCCCTCAAACCCAGCAGAGAAGTCACCCGAGGGAACTAAATTAGACCTGGCGGAAACGCCCCCTAGCTCTACCGTTAGTGAACAAAACAACAAATCAAAAAGTAGCATAAACACGTTTTATAGAATCATCTACTTTAATAACCGGTCTAGATCCAAAAATTGGTCAAATTGTCAGAGCTAGTGATCCAATAAGTGTTTTATCAGCTAACCTCAAAGTAATCGTAGTACAAATAATTTATCTATTCCTAGACCTAGCCAAAATGCACCAAAACAGTGTAATTTTTGTCATAGGATAGGACATACTGTAAATGAGCGTCTCACATGTCAAAGACAATCTCAAAATTTAGCTCATGGTTCCTTTAGACCAGTGGTCGGCGAAGTGCGGCTCCAGAGCCGCATGTGGCTCTTTGACTCATCCTTGAGTGCGGATCTGGCACAAATATCTAAGGAAGGCGCAGTAATATATTCATTTAAGAATAAACTTGGTAAGAAAAAATTACGTCTTATTTAGATAAATTAAAATTCTTCTATGAATCGAGAACATGTATAATGTTGTAACACGATTACGGATTTCTTGAAATAGTTTATTCAGGAACAAGGAATAACACTTAAAATTTTCTTAAAACCGTTTACAATTACTCGCTAAATCGTTCAACTTCACTCCCGTCACAGTTGTCAACTCCCCTCGCAACTGTCGCACCTTCTTATATATACATTTTCAATCTTCCAGAATGTTCCAGAATGACATTTCGAACCTACCAGAATCATCGATCGAACAATCCAGAACATTCTATTGCTGTTCAACCTAACTGACATAGGACAACTCAAAAGGGAAAGAAGAATACCTAATATTGGAAGGTGATAATAACATAAGAAGCAGCAATTGAATATATTAAATTGAAAATAAAAGTAAAATCAGTTATATCAATATTTGAAAAAGTATTCGTAAGGTAGGAGCCGGGAGCAGCAAATGACATAGAGTTAAAAGAGAAGCAAAATAATAAGTATAAAAATTTTTATATATTAAATTGGAAAGATGAGATAGATTTAAAAGTTGAGAAAATTCGGGAGCAGGGAGCAGCAAGTTTAACATAGGTCAAACCAAAGGGGTCAAATAAAGAAATAATTTGAGGACGCAGGAGGGGATTTGAAAATTTATTTGATAAAATTATAGAAAAGTGTTAAACCAAAGATATTTGGGTAAGTTTCTATTATTGTTATTTTGGTTAGAATTCATTTCAAAATTTGTAAATAATAAATCGTTAAATTATTAAATAAACATAATAGATATTAAAACGAATTTTCCACAACAATTGGCGCCCAACGTGGGGCTCCATAAATTAGGGGGACCTCAAACATATATAAAATTAAAAAAAAGTTGACATAATTATTTTTTCTTTGGCATTTAAAAAGAAATTTAGAAAATATTTGTATAATTTTAGTTGAATCTATAAATTTATATATAAAATATTAAAAATGATGACCAGACAAGGGACTATATTAGTCGAGGAGACAGTGATGGACAACAAGAAAACGGGAGTATTGGAGATCGTAGCAGTGTTACAGAATGTTTGATTATAAATAAAGTTTGAAGATTATAAATTGGAAATTCAAAATGAGGAAGATTTTGAAGATATGTTCATGGGATAACTTCAATAATTTCTATTTTACAAATTTTAAAACAAAACGAACTGAAAAAAAGTGACAGATGCTTAATCTCAAACCAAATCGTTGAACTCTTGTTGAACGTGTCAAACTCGAGTGGATGGACGTTGTGTGTGCCATGTGTGACATTTGCAAACATGACTTTTGATGCAAGCGCGTGTGCTGCCAGTCGTGTTCACAGTACACACCCACTTAATAAAGAAACTTGAATATACCAAATAACGAGCATCTGGCAACAGAACTCAGTACGCCAATCACAATACCGGAATGATCTATGATAATTTGTGTAAAGCTTAATACTCACGCCAACTCACGCAAATCGCGATTCGTGTCTGTATGAACTTAGCTTTAGGAGAAATTCGCGTTCTTTTGACATAATGTGTCAATCCAGATTGTTGTCGCACATTCGCGTATTTCATCCATACTCATAAATGCGAAATTTGCATACGCGAAAGCGCAGATAAATCTATCATTACTGTCATTTATAGTGTCAAGTTCTTGAGACTTGTGAGATATTTGTTTTATGTTCATACTACATTGTGCCACATATTAAGTTATTTTTCGCGTGTATTCTTTAATTTACAATGAATCTCCAATAACTGGATGGTGATGCGCAAGTAATTTAAACGACATATCAAAATATTTCAATGAATAATAATTTTTGGCGTTTTGTAGATAGACTGCGATTTTTGTATAAAAAATGTAACAATTAACGCTCTGTGCCAACATTTCCAGGTACAGGAGACCGAGGAGACTCCGGAATATTTGCAAACGCGGAAAGTCTATCGTGAAGGGAATAATAATGCTGAGCTGCTGTATTATAACTCGTTTGTATGATTTATTTCATCTTATCTCCAATGCTTCCTGCTAAATTATCCTAATCCTGCTTATAAATGATTGTTATAGGATAGTTTAGCAGGAATCATTTAAGATAAAATAAAATAAATCGTATTCGGATAAGTTAGGCTTGGGAAATAGATGTTGTAACCCTTTCTTGGAGTTACAAAGCTCCGGTAGCTCTTCGTCTGGTGCGCAATGGTCGTAGGATCTTACGTATTATCAGAATTGGCAGGAATAGGGCGCCACTTATTTTTTGGTATCATTTCAAAAACAAGAAATTACTAACCTTAGCTACTTTCTTGGCTCAATTTAACCTAATTTCGTAGAAGAAAATAATATTAAAAATAAAAAAAATAAAAAAACAGAACCTCACTATATGGTTTTTTAATCAAGTTACTTCGTAATCACATTTAATCAGCTACTTATGATAGAAAAATAAAAAATATTTGGTAAGTGCATTTGATATTAACAAGAACCATAAGAACCCCTAAATACAGCTGTATTTAAGTTCACATTGTGTGAACAATTTATTCAAATTGAGAAATATATGTATATAGAGCATATGCCTTGTACCAAAAAATATATCAGTTTATTAAAGATTAAAAAAAAAAAACTTTTTCTCCGTTGAGATATTTAGTGATTAAGTTAAGAATTTAGGTTATAAAAAGTCCAATAAATCACTGTACTACACTAAGAATATAGTATTACGTAATCAAATAGCAGTAAGGGTATGCCGGTGCACTTCCTTAGTAGATTTTTGTGATACTGGAATAGACTCACCAAAGTTTGAAGACGACTTGAGACCTTCAGACCCTATTTTTGAAATTAGATTCATTCTTCCGAGCCCCATCCATCTTGAAGGAAAAATATCTAGAACATGCGGCGAACACGTGCATCAACGAGATTAATTATATCGGCAACTCGAGTCCAGGGTGGTGAATGGCTCAAAACGCCGCTTCCTCTAGGATTTCCTCCCTCAAAGGTCTCAGGCGGATTGTCAGGGTGTCGATGTAACTATTTCTAGTCATACAAATATACTACGTGTTCAGGTCCAAAATGGCTACCTCAATATTAGATTTGTGTTGGAAGAAAAAGTTACCGATGAAATGACATTGAAAGGTCGGCGAATCTGGAATTAATGTACCACTTAACGACTGTACTATTTCAAGAAAATATTACGCTTACCTCCTTGTTACAGGAAAACCTTTTAACCAAATTACAACGGCAGAAAACAGTTACTTAAGGATGCCAGCAAACGAAAAAACAAAAATCTGCTACTTCCTTTCGATATTTCTAAAACTGGAGAAGGTAACCCGAAACTAAACGAACTGCAACTTTTTGTAAACTTCAACGGCCAATCAAGTTCTAATAATCCCTATAATACCTTCTTATTTTCGGCTGACCAATGGAATATCTTCAATACATATAACGAACTCCGAACTCAACCGAGTTGGCTTAGTGAATTTCAGATTTAAGTAGTACCCTAGTGCTCAACCTGTTTGGTGAAATGAGAAGTGTCAACGTCAAACTAATCAAAAGTAGTACCTATTATGAATGTCATTGTGAATGACATTGAAAACCAAACAAATTTCAATAAGGCGTTCGCAATAAAGGTTTTACCAAACGACAAGTAAAATCAACGAGAAAGATTATTTATTTTATGTCTGAAGCCATTCTAAACTTTGTGTAGTCGTTGTATGAACTGTTTACGAAATGTAACCTCATTCAAATATAAACATTGTATTGAAAGAAGCAGTTTGATGAGTTTTATCATTATCCAGTACTGGTAAGTAAACAATACATTAACTTTTAATTATATAGTTAATCAACGTTTTAATTTCTTTTAGGAACTTGTGTAGCTGTTAACTAAATTACTGTTCAAGATGCCATCACCTGTGTTAATTAATAACAATACTTTGTGTAGATAATTTAGTGACTGTTTAAGCTGATTACTGATTTAAAATAAAATATATTTCAAAGTAGACACACATTCATTTCTTAATGCTTAAGGTAAGTCTGAATGTTACACCCCCCTACCTTGGGAAAATAAAAATAGTTGTCTCTTTATTTTAATTAATAGCAACTATTTTTATTGGGCCGTAACACCAATACAAAATGATATGAATATCTTTAAAGACTTTTCAACAGATATTTGAAATATTTAATTTAGGTTTACTTAGTGATTAATTGAAACTGATATAATGAGAAAAAATTTCTTTATATTATACTAACCCCCATATGATCATGATCAAGCGCAATTTTCTAAAGATATCTTCAACCTATTTCCTATAAAAAATTGACTAAATCTAACTACTAATACTAACTTTGTACACTATTTTATATTTTAATGTAGCTTTACTGATCCCAAACTAGTAGTTACATTAAAGAATTATGTGAAAACTATTCAGCTTCCCATATTTATTCGTCATCAGAGGATACTATTTCATTGTAAGGTTTCAAATGTTCAATGTGCCATGTACCCGCATCACTACCATCCTCTTTCTGCAAAATGTATACTAATTTTGACTTTTTCCCAACTATTTTGCAAAGGATATAACGAGGTGCTAACTTTTTGGTAAAATCATTGGCAGCGTCTGATAACACAATGTTTCTTTTCCATACAAATTCACCCACATGGAATTCTTTATCTCTTCTTCTTAAATTGTAGTATCTTGTATTTTTTAGATGTGCTGAATGTATCCTTTTTTCTACGTCTTTGTATATTTCTTTTAAATCTGTGACATTATTTGCCCAAAATTCGTGACTTTTTGGAAGTATTTCAGTACTATGATTTTTCCCATAATAACTTCCCGAACAAGGAACAACTCTACCAAAATTCAAAAATGCTGGGCTATACCCAGTCACTTCATGAACACTGGTTCTGAGTGCATAACCGATTTTTGCTAACTGTTTGTCCCACGATTTGTGATTTTCCGGAATGTAACATCTAAGAGCTGTGCATATTGTTCTATTCCAACGTTCTACAAAATTTGGAGAAGGATGATAAAAAGGAGTATAAGATATACGTGATCCGTAATCTGAAACTAACTTTTGTATAGCTTTACTAACTAATTGTTTACCGTTATCACAAATAATTGTTTGAGGTACACCATATACTAAAAATATATCATTTTCTAAATGTTTAATGATATTTGGTGATTTTGCATTTCGCAAAGGAAACAAAACTGGATATTTAGTGAACCAATCACTAACTACTAAAAGATATTGATAGCCGTTCGATGACCTAGGTAACGGACCTAACAAATCTAAAGCAATGACTTGCCATGGAAATCGTACTACTTTTTCTGAACCCATTAACCCAAATTTAGCATGATTTATCGGCTTTTGTGCGGCACATTCCTTACAATTTCTAACGTACCTATAAACATCGTGGCGCATTTTTGGCCAATAGTATGTTAATGAGACCCTGGAATATGTTTTCCAAAATCCTGCATGTGATGCAGTGGGCTCATCATGACAAGACCTAATAATTTTTGATCTCTGACTTTTCGGAACTAGTAATTTCCAATCAGAAATGTTTGTATTTAATGGTACTCTAGAAGGAATTAGTTTGTACACATAATTATTTTTTACTAACCATTGAGGATAATTTTCAGGTGAATTTTCAATTTTTTCTCTGATTTTAACGTAAAAAGTATCAACATTATCTAAATCTATATCTAAAGAAATTATATCATCTGGGTTTTGAATAATCAATACTTCCTTCTCTGAAGTAGGTGACTCTACTGGACTTCTACTTAACGCGTCGGGTACTACCATCAATGTGCCTTTTCTATGTACTATTTCAAAATCAAATTGGCTAAGTTTACAACTCCATCGCGCTAACCGACCAGATGGTTCCTTCATTTTAAATAAAAATTTTAGGGCAGCATGATCTGTTATCAAACTGAATTTTGTACCTTCTACATAACCCCTAAATTTTTCACAAGCGAAAATACAAGCTAAGCATTCTTTTTCTGTTGTTGTGTAATTTTTTTCAGCTTTACTTAACCCCCTAGATGCAAATGCAATTACTTTTTCCTCATTGTTTTGAATTTGTGTTAAGATTGCACCTAAGCCGGTATCACTTGCATCACATTGAATAAAAAATTCTAATTCAAAATTTGGAAAACTTAAGATTGGGGCTGAAATTAATAATTCTTTAATTTTTCTAAAGGTTGATTCGGCTTCTAAATTCCACTGTATTTTCTGACCTTTCTTTTTATTTCTCAGCAAATTATTTATGGGTGCCATGACGCTAGAAAAGTTTGGAATAAAACGCCTATACCAACTACACATTCCTGTAAACCGTTTTATTTCAGTCGTTGTTTTTGGAACCGGATAGTTTACAATTGATGAAACTTTTTGCGGATTCGTGGAAAGTCCACTAGAATCTAGGACAAAGCCTAAATACTTTAATGATGGTTTAAAAAATTCGCATTTGTCAAGATTGACTGTTAAGTTTGCATTTTTCAGACGACTAAATACTTCATGCAAAAGTTTAATATGCTCATCAAAAGTTGATGAAACAATAATTAAATCATCAATGTATACAAAAATATTTGGTTCTAATTCTGCACCTATTATGGCATCCATCAGCCTTTGCTGACACTGCGCTGCGTTTGCTAAGCCGAATGGTAAAACTTTAAACTGGAATAAACCACGACCCGGTATCGAAAAAGCAGTTTTTTCCTTTGATGTATCGTTTAAAGGAATTTGCCAAAAAGCTGATTTTAGATCTACCGATGAGATAAACCTAGTGTTTCTTAACATTTGCAAAATTCTATCTACATGTGGTAAAGGATAACTATTCTTTTTTGTAACAGAATTTAATTTTCTTCCATCGAAACACAATCTAAAATCCCCGTTTGCCTTTTTTACTAATAAAACTGGACTACACCATGCGCTATTTGATTTTTCTACTACATCTAATTTAATCATTTTATCTAATTCAATATTTAAATTTTTTAACATATAAGGTGAAAGAAGATACTGTCTTTGCTTAATTGGTTTTGCGTCCCCTGTGTCTATGTCATAAATCAATTTTGAAGTACGTCCCAATTTGTCACTTCCAGATATTTCCTTGAATTTATTTGTAATTTCTTTTACTATTTTAATTTGTGTATCTTTTAAATTATCAAACGTCTGAACATGGTCCAAAGTAAAAATACATGTCTCTGATCCGATTGATACGATACTACTTTTACCCTGGATTTCCCACGTATTGTTTTTAAAATCTACCTGCAATCCAAAATGTTTGCAAAAATCGCTTCCTAAAATAACTGAATACTCTAAGTTTGGAACTACTAAAAATTTTAATAACTTACAAGTTTTATCAACCACTAGTGGCAATTCTACATGACCAGTAACGTTTTGTTTCGTACCATCTGCTGTAGTAACAAAATTATTTTTAGTTCTTGACATTTTTACCCCAAAGTGATCAATCATTTTCAAACTATTTTTCCCTAAAATTGAATTATTTGCACCAGAATCCAACAAACAAGAAATTTTTCTATTAAAAATATTTCCATCAATATATGGTCGATTATCATTAAATTTTTGTTTGAATATGGGCATCACATTTTGCGTTTTTAAATTTTCAAAGTAAGTTTTAATAAACTGAAGTGTTTCCCGCTGTAGTGCTTTTTGTGATGTGATAGCCAATGGTTTTTGAGATAAACGGTGGCTAGCTCTATTTACCTCCCCTGTACGTTTCCCGAACATTTTTCACAGTTTTTAACCACAACCCCAGGCTGTCCGCACTTATAACAAAATTTATTTCTTTTCATCGTACAAGACTGAAAAGTATGATTAGGACCTTTGCAATTCCAGCAAATAACCCTACCATTTGAATTTAAACTGCATGCTTGTGTAACTGAGCTAAATGGTTGTGAATTTTCCTGAAATTTTTGTCTATTTGTTTTCTTCCTATTTGAATTATTGAAAGTTCTAGTGTTCGAAGTATTTCTAAAACTACTGTTAAAATTAGAAGAACTACTACTGCATGGCAAATATAACTCATTATTGATTTCCGAACGCCCAACAGTACAGTTATCACCTGATTTAGGCTTGTGCTGTTCTTTTAAAAACGACTCTAAAATTTTTGCATCTTGTACTAACTCATCTACTGAATTATAATCTTTTAAAGCTACTTTACCACTAATGTCTAACGTAAGATTCTTTTTTATCCATTTAATTCTCGTTACTAGTGCAGGTTTATTTGAAAGGCGGTTAAATAAAGATTCCATAACTGCCACGAAGACAACTACTGACTCGTCGCGTTGTTGTTTTCTACTTTTTATTGTTTCCCAGAGGGATTCATCATAATCAATATCTAAAAAATCTGTTTCTAATTTTGAAGCCAAGGTATGCCAATCTTTGATTGTTCCTGACTCTTTTAAGTGTCTAAACCAAAGCAAAGCTTTCCCTGAGAAAAGATCAATAGCAGATTCGTATAACATTTGTTTATTTACATGCCTAGCTTCTGAAAGTTCTTCAACTCTTTCTAAAAATGCTTTTACCCCTAAACCTGTTGTAGAACCATCAAACTTTAAGTCCCATTTATAAATAGGAACTGCTTTATTGGAGAAACCATACGGTGAACTAGTTGAAGGTTGATTGAATGCATAAGTTTGAGATAAATCAGCTACACACGGTGGTGAAACATCATCCGATTGAACTTCATCGTCCAAATCAGCTTCAAGAGTAATAAAAGTTGCAGTAGCTTCATTCTTGAATGTAACTTCCTCTGTCTTACTAACATCAATTGGCATTCTCCCTATTCTAGCTTGAATATGAATTAAACGAGACTTTGTTCTTAAATATAAAGAATCTTTAGCTGTACCCTCGAAATCTGCTATGTTATTTTTTATATTATCAAGAATTGTGCTTATTTCATTTTTTTCTGTTGCAAAACTATACTCTGGATCTACTAGAACGATAGGTGCAACACCTTTTTCTTTCTGCAAAAGTTTACCTAATATTTTCTGTTTATCGTTTCTGTCCCTAGAAGTTACTATTCCCCTAATGCGTAGTTCATAATCTAATTCAGATATTAACAAGTGTCTTGCTTTCATTTCATACATTTTGGAAAATGATTTTATTGATTAAAAAGCTTGTAAATGTGATAGTCTAATATTATTCAAAACTAATATTACTCAAAAATAATGTAACAGATGGTATTATGTATTAAAAAAACAGTAAGTACGGTAGTAGTAGTGTCCTAAAACTATGTTTCTAGCAATTCTCCAAAAATTTTCCTCAATTTAAAATGTATCAACAGTAATATCTATATATTACTCACTATTAATATAAAACCAAATTTACCGACAGTAAACAATATTTTTATATGTAATTGTGGAAACAAAGTCCTAAAAAATTCCTTCTACTTATTCATAAAACTAGTTTCACGATGCAGCGGAATATACCTATTAAATACTAAAAACTCAAAATAAAACCCAAAACTGGTTTACCATTTTTGTATGTACATTGAACAACAACACATATCGAGTTATATAAAAATGTTTTCATTCTATCTAGCTAGACTATATACCTACATTGATGAAATAAATGTATGTCTCTCTTGTATACCTTTTTGGAGTGCAGTATTAATAGGATATCTCGAGGTCAAACAAGTTCATTTAAAACATTGTGAAAGTGTACTGGCTGTATTACTAAAATGTGATAAATTTCCTGCAATTCTGTAACTGACTAGTGTATATTTGTCAGATTGAAATTTCCAAATAAATTTAGGCTAAAAACCAATATTTCGTGCCCCACGTTGGGCGCCAATTTTTTGTAACCCTTTCTTGGAGTTACAAAGCTCCGGTAGCTCTTCGTCTGGTGCGCAATGGTCGTAGGATCTTACGTATTATCAGAATTGGCAGGAATAGGGCGCCACTTATTTTTTGGTATCATTTCAAAAACAAGAAATTACTAACCTTAGCTACTTTCTTGGCTCAATTTAACCTAATTTCGTAGAAGAAAATAATATTAAAAATAAAAAAAATAAAAAAACAGAACCTCACTATATGGTTTTTTAATCAAGTTACTTCGTAATCACATTTAATCAGCTACTTATGATAGAAAAATAAAAAATATTTGGTAAGTGCATTTGATATTAACAAGAACCATAAGAACCCCTAAATACAGCTGTATTTAAGTTCACATTGTGTGAACAATTTATTCAAATTGAGAAATATATGTATATAGAGCATATGCCTTGTACCAAAAAATATATCAGTTTATTAAAGATTAAAAAAAAAAACTTTTTCTCCGTTGAGATATTTAGTGATTAAGTTAAGAATTTAGGTTATAAAAAGTCCAATAAATCACTGTACTACACTAAGAATATAGTATTACGTAATCAAATAGCAGTAAGGGTATGCCGGTGCACTTCCTTAGTAGATTTTTGTGATACTGGAATAGACTCACCAAAGTTTGAAGACGACTTGAGACCTTCAGACCCTATTTTTGAAATTAGATTCATTCTTCCGAGCCCCATCCATCTTGAAGGAAAAATATCTAGAACATGCGGCGAACACGTGCATCAACGAGATTAATTATATCGGCAACTCGAGTCCAGGGTGGTGAATGGCTCAAAACGCCGCTTCCTCTAGGATTTCCTCCCTCAAAGGTCTCAGGCGGATTGTCAGGGTGTCGATGTAACTATTTCTAGTCATACAAATATACTACGTGTTCAGGTCCAAAATGGCTACCTCAATATTAGATTTGTGTTGGAAGAAAAAGTTACCGATGAAATGACATTGAAAGGTCGGCGAATCTGGAATTAATGTACCACTTAACGACTGTACTATTTCAAGAAAATATTACGCTCACCTCCTTGTTACAGGAAAACCTTTTAACCAAATTACAACGGCAGAAAACAGTTACTTAAGGATGCCAGCAAACGAAAAAACAAAAATCTGCTACTTCCTTTCGATATTTCTAAAACTGGAGAAGGTAACCCGAAACTAAACGAACTGCAACTTTTTGTAAACTTCAACGGCCAATCAAGTTCTAATAATCCCTATAATACCTTCTTATTTTCGGCTGACCAATGGAATATCTTCAATACATATAACGAACTCCGAACTCAACCGAGTTGGCTTAGTGAATTTCAGATTTAAGTAGTACCCTAGTGCTCAACCTGTTTGGTGAAATGAGAAGTGTCAACGTCAAACTAATCAAAAGTAGTACCTATTATGAATGTCATTGTGAATGACATTGAAAACCAAACAAATTTCAATAAGGCGTTCGCAATAAAGGTTTTACCAAACGACAAGTAAAATCAACGAGAAAGATTATTTATTTTATGTCTGAAGCCATTCTAAACTTTGTGTAGTCGTTGTATGAACTGTTTACGAAATGTAACCTCATTCAAATATAAACATTGTATTGAAAGAAGCAGTTTGATGAGTTTTATCATTATCCAGTACTGGTAAGTAAACAATACATTAACTTTTAATTATATAGTTAATCAACGTTTTAATTTCTTTTAGGAACTTGTGTAGCTGTTAACTAAATTACTGTTCAAGATGCCATCACCTGTGTTAATTAATAACAATACTTTGTGTAGATAATTTAGTGACTGTTTAAGCTGATTACTGATTTAAAATAAAATATATTTCAAAGTAGACACACATTCATTTCTTAATGCTTAAGGTAAGTCTGAATGTTACAATGTACTACTTAAATGTAAAATCACGCACATATTTGAGTAGATCTGAAATAAATTATTGTTGATTGTCTCATTTTTATTCCAGTACAAAAGATGAATCAAATCTACAAGGCAGCTTCGAAGAAATTCTTATATCCGCAATACAGGCACACCCTATTTTGTGGTAATCCACAAAAGGCATAACTTTGAAGTCAAAATATGCCAAAGATAAAGCTTGGCTTGAAATTTTCAACTTATTTAATGGCAAGTAGTACGATTAAAAATAAATCTATACACAAATTAGGAGGTATCTTACTTTTGAGGAATAACTCCATAAAAATAATTTACAAAATGGATAAGTAATTTTTGAGGATTACTTACCTATATGATAAATTTGGACAAATGTTTTTTTTTTAGAAAAATACTCCCTTGAATTATTAAAAAAATGGAAAAACTTGAAGGACACTTACATAAAGGTGAAAAATGATATGGAAACACATGTTCCTAGTGGTTCTGGAGCCATAAAAAGAAAGAAGATCTAGAAACTTTTTGAAACAATAAAGGTTTTGTCTGACCAACAACCAAAAAGATCATAAATATGACGCAATATATTTCACATTATAATGAAACTCCTGCTAAAGACTGTAAATTCTCGTATTAATAAAAAGATATAGAATATCTGTTAGATCAAATGCAAATATAGAAAGTAGGTTCCTACATTATTTATAGTAATTACGAGCACTGAAGTAAATGCTGATTTGCAAATCTGCATAATATCGCTGCCATGATTTAAAATATACATTTTTTCTGGACAATTGCAGACAACTACCTTTGTGACATTGCGATTCATACATAATTTTTTTTGTAGTACAGTTCCTAATTTATTATCACCCCCACTGATGTCTACCTGCCTGTCAGATGGAACAAGGACAAACAGTTCGTTTTTAGGATTGCTGATTATTATTTTCTTTACTGGTCTCTTGTGAGGCATTCTAATTTATTATAATTTGTCCTTAGTGAAACGAAAATGTGATCCGGTGTAGAGTGCTATTTTGGAGGTAATCAAACAAGTTCCCCCCCCCCTCAGTTGTCATCCCAAAAGATAAACCCAATATGCCTTAGAATATATCAAATGCTAGAGGAGATGTCTGGGAGGAAGAAAATAAAGGCTGAAATAACGTTATTACAAACTATGTTTGACATTAAATATGGAATTGATGAAACACATTAATTTGGCGGTGTACCAGAGAAAAATAAATGAAAAATCAGTTGTGTATGTTGGTACAACTTTTTTTTTAATATAAGCAGAGTGCTTACAGTTTTATAACAAAAACTACCTTCAGCGCCCCATATCAAGTTATCACATTTGGAAAACTTAAGCAAAAATAATGACTATGTATTTTTGAATACATTTTCCAGATGTGTTAACTTGACATACCATGGGGCACTGAAGATAGTTTTTGTTATTAAACTGAAGGCGCTCGATCTGCTTATATTAAAAAAAATTGTATCAAAATACAAAACTGATTTTTTGTTTAAATTAATTTACTACAAATATTTTTTATCTTTGCTTCAATGTTTTCCTTATAATCAATTGTATAAAAGTTTTCTTGGCATTTTTGAAAAATATGAATCATTTTTTACAAAGTGTGTAGATATTCTATTTTTAAAGATGTAAGATGAATGAATGTTATTTTGTCATATAAGACTTAAGTGGATAGATTTACAATTATTTAGGTATCTTGTAAAAAAGGTCTTTAAAATATGTCATTTTTATTTGTTTCAATAAATCAACAGATACAGGTGTTTTTTGCATTTGTTGCATATATGAAGACTTTTATTACCAAACTAAATAAATTTGAGATACTATTTACTTATCCCACTGAAATGGAATAGCACCTTCTAGCATAAAGTAATTTGCTAATTGGTTTCTTATGTAGGCAACATTTTTTGTAGTATTATTAGTTCCTGCCATATGCAGGGGTTCCATATTCTGAGAGCCTACTTCCTCTTCCTTTCTGATGTTTCCATCATTATCTCCCTGGTCTACATAAAATGGTGGACAATATATTTTAAGGTACGTGGTGTCAATACTTAATGGAGAAGTCTTTATTACCCCTTAATAAAGATAACAATATTTAAACAACTTATATCACATAATTCTTACAACAAAAAAGAACACCAACCTTATTGTCCCATAGAATATATATCTACTCACGTGTGGAGTCATCCACATAAACTTTCTCATATATTATCGCTCATGCGCCCTGCACATAACTGTGATACACTGACGTACAATATAAATGTAACACATTTCTCTCTCAACACGCCTTAAATTTGCTGAATATTTTGCATCGGTGCATTGCCCCGAACAGTCTAATTATAATATCCACTACAAGGATTGAATTAGTAATAATCCTATTTTAAATATTTCTGAGATTACAATAAATGATTATGAGATAGCAATAAAAAACTAAAACCCATAAAGGCGACTGGATCCGATGGAATTCCTCCATATATACCAAAAGAATGCTATGAATGGCTAAGGACACATTTATTGCATATCTATAACAATATACTCACAAACGCACAATTTCCAGAAAAATGGCAATTATCATTATACTCTCCTATACACAAATCTGGAGATAGAAATATTGTTGAAAATTACAGGGGTGTGTCGATTATGTGTGCCGTTTCTAAGGTTTTTGAACAGATAATATATCTAAAAATTTATAATCACGTAAAAAATAATATAATTGTTGAACAACAGCATGGATTTACGTCGGGGCGCTCAATAAACACAAATTTATTTTATTTTACGGAAGTAGTAAATGATACTTTCGAGGATAGATTACAACTAGATGTCATATATACAGATTTTAAAAAAGCTTTCGATCAAGTTAATCACGACATCTTGCTTAAAAAATTACACAATTATGGAATGTCAAATAATTTATTGAAACTTATATCAAACTATCTATGTAACAGGCATTTTGTGGTGAAACATAACGGAAATACATCTGGTAAATTCCATGCAAACTCGGGAGTTCCGCAAGGATCAAACCTTGGTCCGCTATTGTTTATTTTATTGATCTTCTAGGTTATGTTTAGAATTCTGAGAGTTTGGTATTTGCGGATGACTTCAAGATGTTCAGGAGCGCGTTCGATAAAGCACTCTAGTGACACTCCGGGTAAGGTAAATCGTTCGATATGTCACTCTGTTCTCAAAACAGGGGAAGTGTGGGCGGAGCTATACATCGAGTAAGCTGTTCGAAAAGTGGAGAGTACATTACTCGAGTGCAGTCAAATGTACCCATAAAATTTGATCGAGGAGGTTTACTCGAAGCCTTTTTAACCTCAATCTACTAAATTATCAACTGTCATTTTATCCAGAGTATTTTATTTTATCTATGTATGCATAAACATTATTCTATTACTCGATGTATTATTATTATTAAATTAATAATTTGTAAAAACAAAATTATTATGGTAAGTAAATTTGTGAAATTATTTTGTTGGGGTCAAAAACATCATAGTTACCCTTTTAATTTAAATAATACATGCTTCTAAGAAAATTATAATTTTAGGATACACAAATAGAATTCAGTTGCAATCATTGTAAAAGAAAAATTGGCACCCTAAACCAAGTAATGACTAATAATTCACACGAGTATTTTAAAAATTATGAAACTGTATACGTTAATGAAGAAGAAAAAATACTATATGGTGTTAATAATTGTTCAGAAAATAATGTTAATGATGTCGTCAATGAAAATTTTGAATTGCCCTTAGCAGATGTTTCAAACAGTTTAAATAGCTGCAGTAGTAATAGCAGTACCACAACCACGTCTGCAATATGGACTAGAAAGGCCACATCATTACTTATATTATAATAATTTTAATGATAGCACAACCCGAAATGAGCAAGTGTGGCTAAAAGTTTGCAAAGATATGGAAAAAGAAGGACATATTTATACAGCTACTCAAGTGGAAAATAAATTTAAATATCTTAAAAAATTGTAAGTGCTATGTATAATTACAGTTTATAAGGAAATATTTTTCAACTTATTGTAAATAAAAACCAAATTATTTTCCAATTTTAAATTTAAAAGTAATTGTTGAAAAAAGATAGATAGATTTTCTTATAATATATTTCATTATTTTTTTTTATTTTTAGATACATGAGAAAAATTGACAATATGTTTCGAGAAACTGGAACTTCCCCTATAAATTTTGAATACTTTGACGAAATGGATGCAATATTTGGCAAAAAACCAAACGTGGTTCCAGCAATCGTTGCAACTTCTGGTGATGGGTTACAAAAAAGAGCATGTAGTGATTATAGTGATAATAACTCTGAAAATGAAAATTCCTTTAATATAAGAAAAACTAAAAAGAAGAATAGGGTTGAAAAAGAAACAGAAACACTTTTAACAGCTCTTAAAGAACAAGAAGACAGACGAGAACAGCGACATCAAGAGCGTCTTGCTCTTCATCGAGAAGCAATAGATAACTATAAAGACTTAATGGCAATACTTATTGATAAACTATAAGATTGATTAAAAGAATATTAAAAGCAATGAAATATAAAAATTATGATACTTTTGCATAATATTTTACTGTTGAGCACTCGTTATAAAAAGTACTATTTTTGAAACTAGTTATTTAAATGAGCATTTTGTTCATATCAGTAGTTGTAGCCTTTTATTTTTTTGTCATAAAGGCTCTTTTGTTCCTTATGCTAGTCTTTAAAGTTCAAATGTAAGAATTATATTTTATTTAATGTTTCTTCTTATTACTAGTTTGTAAGAAAATTTTGTGTTTATTCTTGGTTTTTATAAATAAATTTTTTTATACTTATTTTTTTTAATGTTATTTCAGCTCCCACAGATGAAAATGGCGGCCTTTAAAATATAAGAATTTGCCTTTACCTTTGCTACTATTACATGAACATTGCGCTACTCTAAAATTTGACACTTGTTTTGAACCACTTGCAGGAAGTGGAAGTTGTGTTTCGTCCCGTTATAGTAAACTGGGGCAGCGTATGTCAGTATTGGACGTATTATGTATTTGTATGTAAGGATTTTGTTTTGTGTTGTTAAGTTACTATGTGTACAAATGAGTGGATAAAGTTTTCCCATTGCAACCTTGGCCTTGCGTATTTGTTGCATAATATGCGCGTTCACATTTGTATACCCTAAATATTTTAGGGTATTACTAGGCTTAATATTATGTCCATCTACACAAAGCTGAGTTTGCAATGATGTGTTTTTCTTAGCTATTCTCCTGAGTAATAAATAATCTGTTTTGGATGCGTTGATAGCTAATTTCTGTTCGTGTAAGTATGGTATGATTTTTATGTTTATGTGTGTTTGTACTGTTTCTAATGCGTCGTTTGAATTCTGTGCTGTGACTACAAAACAAGTGTTGTCGACGTACATTGCGGTTAACAATTGAGGGGAGGTAGGGAGATCATGGATGAATAGGGAGTATAGCAAAGGTGATAATACAGAGCCTTGAGGAACTCCAGCTTCCATGGAGTATGGTCCAGCTATGTGATTATCAATTTTTGCATAAACTTTTCTGTTAGTTAAATGAGAATTTATTATTTTTATCAAGTAATCCGGTATTTTTATATTTATCAATTTGTTCATTAATCCCTCGAGCCATACGGAATCAAAGGCCTTCTGAATATCTAGTGTAACCATCACGGCTTTGTTTGAAATCCATTCCTAATGTAATTTATTACACGAATTATTTGCGCAACCGTACTGTGGCCGCTTCTGAATCCTTATTGCTCAGAGGGTATAATGTTTTGTTTCTCAAAAAATTGTTTTAATCTAAATAAAATTATTTTGTCAATCACCTTTGCTATATTGTTTAATAGGGATATCGGCCTATAGCTATCCACATAACAAGGTTGTTTGTTGGCTTTGATAATAGGGACGACGTTGGTTATCTTAAGCATATCGGGATATTGTCCCGTTTTAATAATAAAATTAGTTATGTGTGTAAGTTGAACTATTGCTTTTTTTGGAATGTTTTTAAGGAGGATGTTGTGTATAGTGTCTAAACCGGGGGCTGTTTTGTTTTTCAGCTGTTGTATTGTATTGTATATTTCGGTGCATGTTGTTAATTTTTTTGTGTTTAGAGTGTTGAGTGAATTTATGTATTGTTGAACAGTGTGTGTTATGGTTTGGTGAAATTCTGTGTGATTAACAAAGTTGCCTTGGAAATAGTCTCTGAACTGTTCTGCGATTTCTGGAATATATATCAGTTTTACCATTATTCGTAATTTTAGTGACTTCACGTTGTTTTTTCCTGAAGTGTCGAACAATTTTCCAAAGCGAATTGTCGCCTGGTTTTAATGTTGTTAAAAACTTTGCCCATTCATTATTTTTATACTCTTTAATTAAATTATTCATGCTTTGTTGATATTGGTTTAAAATCTGATGATATTTGATGTCTCTAGTAATTTGCCATTTTTCCTGATTTTATTTTTTTCTTTAACTATTTCTATTATATAATCTGGTAAAGTGTTTTTAATATGTTTTTTATAGTAGCAGTTGAATGTTCTCTTGCAATAATTATTATATTTTGAATTTTTTTATTATTTTTTAATTGGTTAACGTTATCTATTTTATCATTGATTGTTAAATTATCGTTTATGTATTTCCTGAATTTGGTCCAATTTGTTTTTTTATAATTAAATATTGTTGAGTTGCTGGGATTAATGATATTATGGGATAATTTTAGGTGAATAAGGACAGAATTGAGGTCGGGAAGGGTTTGCATTTTTGTTATGTTATTGATGTTTTTACCTATCGCTATGTCGAGAATGCTTGGAAAATGGTAAAGCTGCAAAAGGATGATGCGTTAGCTCAATCGTATGAAATACGGTGCAATCCGTATTGTCGCAGAACTTCATGAGAGTATTACCGTTAGCGTTCTGGTAGTTGGTGTATTGATCCCACTGCGGGTGTTTGCAGTTGAGATCACCAACTACCAGAACTTTGTTGTGAGTGTTAAAAATGTTAAAAAAGTCTGTTTGTGTAAGTTTATTGCCGGGAGGGTTGTATGCTCCGACGATTTTAATTTTATTATCGAACAGGATCGCGATATGCTCAATTGATGTATTATTATGTTGCAGAATGTTGAAATGTATGCCTTTTTTGATTAACAATGCGATACTGCCACCGTCGGCATCACCGGGGCGGTCTTGTCTAAATAGACGATATTCTGGGTTTCTGAAATTTATTGTTTTATATGATTTAAGGAATGTCTCGATTAAGAAGAAAATATCTGGTTTGTGAATTTCGAGAAAATGTCTGATTAATGGGAGTTTATTTTGTATTCCACATACATTGCAGAAGATTATTTTGAGATTTGATCTTTTTGGAAATTCTGTTTTATCACCTACCTGCCTATATGTCATAGTTGTCGATCCCGGTGACAAAGTTATTATAAATTGTGAATTTTTCCATCTTTGTTGTGGCTTTCTTCATCTCTCGTAGTAGGTCTCCCACTGCTCTGGCTAATTCGTCTAGGTTTACAAGAGTATTCAACTCTTGGAACATTCCATTGATTTCATTGAATTTATTAATTTTCGAGTTCTTGTTGGCATTATTAGGTTGTGGAGTTTTGTGTGATGAGGGTTGAGGGTGGGTGTTTTGAGGGTTGGTAGGGGGTGAGTTTCTGCTGGCAGACTTGGGAAATCGTTATTGTCGATGTTGTTGCGTTGACATGGGTTATTTTTAGGTAAGGGTGGGGGATGAATTTTTGAGATGTGGGTTTGTTTTTTTGCGCTGCATTCCGTTATTCTTCGAGCCAAATTTTTCGTTTGACGAACTTGGGACATATTTCCGCGTTCGCTGGGTGGTCCCCATTGCAATTTGCACATCGGGTTGGAGTAGTTTTTTCCTTTATGCATTCCGGGGTGAGGTGCCGCAGTTGGATGTTGCATGTCCCCATAATTGGCAGACATGGCATTGAATTACCCTAATTTTTTTGTTTAAATAGTCGATTGTGATTTTCGAATCAGTGATGACTAAATATAGCGCTCTGCCTTTTGTGGTTATTCTACATACATCCTTAACTTGAATTTTATAAGTTTTTTTGTAATTCTTCTTTTATGTCAATTTGTTCTATCCCCTCGGCAAATCCTCGAAGTACAAAGGCGTGAGTTTTTTCTTCACGCCTTGTATATGTGTGAAATTGGACTTTTTCCTCTCTCAGCACCTTTTTCAATTTCTCAAAGTCATCGACGGTTTTCGCGAAGACTATTGAAGAATTTAGTATATTTTGTTCCGAATGTTTGTTTTAATTCTTCTTTTAGTCTGTATACCATATCACGATTATGTGATACGTTGCCGTCGATGACTATCGGTGGGCAGTTTACAGCTGTTTTTTTGACGTTGTTATTGACGGTTTTTGCCTTTTTTGGTCTTGTTTAGTTGACATTTCCTCGTCCTCTGATGAATCATCCGTGGGATTAAATTTTTTGAAATTATTTTTTTTCTTTTTTTTGCGTTGTTGATACTGCTTTTTTTTCGTGTCGTCATCGCTCGTATCAGTTAACGAATCGTAGCTATTCTGAACCGTTATCTCTGGTTGGGTGTTTCTTGTTTGTTTAAGTATTTTATTGAATGTACAAAATTTTTTTGGTAGTTCAAATCCCGGGGGAATGGTATCTTTAACTTCTGCTGAATTTATCATTATTTGATACAAATTTTGTATTTTGGGAACATTTGTTGTGGGTTGTATCTGCCTTGCATTTATTTGTTTCCCTTTACATACCGCCTCGTATTGAGAGGTGAATTTGCCTTTGTTTAATTTTTCTTCAGTATCAATTTCATCAGCCCAGGACATGTTTGCTGGCTTGTTTTGACTAGGGGTGTTTTCATCGTAATCGGTTGTGTTCGTGTTAACATTAGGCCCTATAGTGCCTTCTTCCATTTTTTTTGTGTTTTTTTTTATTTATTTTGGTTTTTATTGGTGTAGAGCTGTTTTTGTTTAAGTATCCCCTACACACTGGTACGGATACTTCAGTATCGAGCGATATATCGTTTTCTGGAGAATTTTTATTTTCTCCTATACACTTGTTTTCGTGGTCGTTTTCTATACACTTTTTATTCTGAATGTTTTCTAGACACTTTTTATTATGATTGTTTTCTAGACACTTTTTATCAGAGTTGTCGACTTTAAGGGTATCGTCGTCAATATAGACTAATTGTAAATAGTTTTTGTTTTTATTTTTAAGTTCGAGAGTTTTATTTTTAATTCTGCTTATTTCATCAGAATAACTAAATGAATTTACACTGTCAACTGAGAGGGCTGCTTGCCTTCGTTCGCTGCTTTCGCCGGCTTTCGCGTCACTTTTATTACTAGATGTGTCTTTTTCCTCAGTGGTAAGTTTAGATTGTTTTTTACTACTTTTTTCTATGTACTTTAAATTTTGACGTACCTTTATTTCTGGTTGATTTTGACTATTTTTTAACATGCAGTATTTGATTAATATTGGGATTTTCACTTGCAAATATTTCGGATTTTATTGCATTGATATCTATGATTTTTGCTTTTAGCGTACGGGTGTATTCAGTTTGGAACGGAATAGTTCCCGTTGTTGGGGGAGAAGGAATGGCTAGTGAATCAATGAGCACTGACTCTATTGACCATTTATATAAAACACTGTAACTTTATAGAAAAAAAACTTTGAATTATACAAAAATAAAAAAACAGTTTAATTCACAATGGAATCCAATTATCAATCCAACAAGGATGAGAATTAGCATAGGAATTTTTTTTAGATCAAAAAGGTTCTTTATTCAGTTTTTGACTCCCTGAATAACAGAGAATACGAAAATAATTATATACAGATATATATAAAAAATGCCGGTGTTCTGGCGATTTTCTTCCCCTCCCTTCTTTCCGGTAAGTACTCACGGCTCCTTGCTTCTAACATTATCCGCATGTTGTCTCTGAATGTATAACTTTGTCCCTAATACAAACCTTTCGCTCCTACGATCTTTCGACTTGGGTTTTCCCAGAAAAACAGCTGAAAAACTGGGTTTCAAATTGATAGGGGGTTTAGTTTTCGAGAGAGCAACATGGCGGACGTTTATTTGTCGTTATATAATATGTGAATGAATAAATAAGTTTGAGTTTTGTTGAGCAAAGACATCGCAGTTAATTACTGCGAGTCTTTTACTCCCTTTGTGAAGTATGTGGTTTGGAATTCAACAACCAAATTATGTGATTAACGATCCATGCAGAAGCCTACACCCACTATCTCGGATGCCTTCTGCGCGATTTGCGTCTTTGAGTTTGTTTCGAAGATCTTGTGGCAGACAATAGTTATAAAAATTATCTGAGATTTTGTTGATAAAGTCTTTGATAATGGGTATGTTTACCTTGTCATGTAACCAGGAGGTTTTAGGTAGTTTGGGATAAACCTCATTATGATTTAATGCCATTCTGAGACACTTGTTCTGTATCACCTGCAGGGAGTGAAAATTATGTTTGGTGTCCGTGTAGTATATGGGTGCAGCGTAAGTGAGTATGGGTCTTATGATTTGTTTGTATAATAATATTTTGTTATGGCTTGTGAGTTGACTGTGTTTATATATAAGTGGATAAAGTCGACACATTGCAATCTTAGCCTTTTTTATTTGTAGTGAAATGTGCGTATTTGCCGAGGTGTTTCCTTGCATTGTATACCCTAAATATTTTAGGGTATTGCTAGGGACAATGTAATGCCCATTTACGCAAAGCTGAGATTGCAGTGGATCGACTTTCCTAGCTATTCTTCTGAGTAATAAATACTCTGTTTTTGAAGGGTTAATAGCTAGTTTGTGTTCATTGAAATAGGGTTTGATTTTTGTGTTAATATGAGTTTGTACAGTGTTGAGTGCATGTTCTTCATTCTTTGCTGTTGCTACAAAACAAGTATCGTCAGAGTACATTGCCGTTAATAGTTTAGGGGATGCTGGGAGACCTTGGACAGATAGGGAGTATAACAAAGGTGATAAGACAGAGCCTTGTGGTACTCTAGCCCTTATGTCATATGGACCTGCTATGTGATCATACATTTTAGAATAAAACTTCCTGTTAGTAAGATATGAATGTATGATTTTTATTAAGTAATCTGGAATTTTTACTTTCATTAGTTTATAAATCAGCCCCTCAAGCCATACGGAGTCAAAAGCTTTTTGGACGTCTACTGTGACCATGTTCGATTTGTGTTTATGTTGAAATCCTTTCCGGATGTGATTTATAACACGAATGATTTGAGCCACCGTACTATGTCCACTTCTAAATCCGTACTGCTTGGGGGGGGGGATAATATGATTTTTATTAACAAATGATTGTAATCTTTTTAGAACTATTCTGTCTATCACCTTTGCGATATTATTCAAAAGGGAAATTGGCCTGTAGCTATCCACATAACTAGGTTGTTTGTTAGCTTTGACGATCGGTATGATATTGGAAATCATGAGAGCATATCGGGATACTCTCCGGTTTTGATGATATAATTTGCTATATATACTAATTGAGCAATTGCTTTTTTTGGAAGATTCTTTAATAGTATGTTGTGTATTTCGTCTAAACCTGGGGCTGTTTTATTTTTTTAGTTTTTGTATTGTAATGTAGACTTCTGTAAATGATACAAGATTTTTGGTGTTTTGTGTGTTTATTGAGTGTAAGTGTTGCTGTACTGAGTGAATTATGTTGTGATGTTGTTGTGTGTGTGGTGTATTATTTATTAAGTTATTTTGAAAGTACTCCCCGAATTTCTCCGCGATCACCGTCATGTTTGTGATTATCTTATTGTTATCAATTAATTTGTTAATTTCGCGGTTTGTTTGTTTTGATAACTTCTTAATAGCCGATGATCTTCATCTCGTCTGGTTATTTGCCAATGCTTCCTTATTTTGTTTTTTTCATAAATTAAATTAGTAATTTTTTTTTTCTTTTCTAACCTAACCTAACCTATATTAAATTAGTAATGTTATCTGGCCCCCTATTCTGTAACTCAAGCGAGAGCTCGTGCACGAGCTCTCTCTCACAATTTAACGTTACTGCGCATGCCACTCTCCTAAATATCATAAATCCGTATTCTCTAAGGTAGGAGAGTGCTCACATACTCCTATGCGACTACTCTACTGGGTAAAAGCAGGGGAGTAAGAGAACGGACTTGCGCATATCTTTAGTCACAGAATAAATATAAATAAGAGGCCAATAAAATGATGACAAGGACCGTTTTATTTTTGTTCTTTAACTAAACCTCAAAAATCAAAGATTAATCATAATCAACGAGTTTTCTATGTTGTATGTTGTTGGATTGTTGTAATTAAAACAGTAAACAGGTTTAATTTTAATTGAACAAGTGGTTTAGTTCACAGTACAGACTTAGTTTTTAGTTGTTATTTATTTTTAGAGAAGAGTTAACACTTCAGTTTTTGTGGTTTTTAATTTGGCGTAAATTTTCCATTAAGCAATTCTGGATGATTGTTCATAAATTCTATTAACAATGTTTTTTGTGCTTTACACAACATTATTATCGTCTTTTTTTAATATAGTAAATAACTAATACACAAAACTGAAATATACACACAACTCAAATCACCCACAAATAACAACGTTGGACAACAACAGAATCTTAAAATATTTCTTCGTTTCTTATCCTCATATAACCTAAAGTACATTTAAACTACTAAATAGTAGGTCAAAACTGGCCGTTTCATTTGGCAACGCTGAGCCAAATGTAGTGGAGTCGCCGATTCATCGTGAATACGGTTTTAAGAATTATGTGAGTGAGGAGTGAGAGAGTACTCATACCAATGAATAGTCGTGCACGATCTCTCGCTTGAGTTACAGAATAGGGACCCTGGTAGTTTATTTTGTATTTTTATTTTCTTTTTTAAAGTTGTTGACTCATTTCTGGCATCAATAATTATTTTTTGCAAGTTTTTAATAGTATTGCTAAGATGGTTTATGTTTTCTATCTTCTCTGTGATTTTCAAATGACTATTTATGCATGGTCTGTATTTAACCCAATTTGTTGTTTTATAATCGAAGTGTGTGTTATTTTGTATTTGTGTATGATGGGATATTTTGAGGTTTATGAGGACAGGGTCATGATCGGAATTGAAATCGGTTAGGGTTTTAATTTTGGTGAGGTTATTGATGTTTTTGCCTATTGCTATGTTAATTGTACTGGGGGTGTGATTTGCGTAGGGAAAGTGTGTCGATGTGTCTGTATAAAAAATGTTGCAATCGGAATGATCGCAAAACTTTCGAAGAGTACTTCCATTTGTGTTGGGGTGTTTAGTGTAGTGATCCCACTGCGGATGTTTGCAGTTGAGATCTCCTAGAATTAACACCTTGTTGTGTGAGTTTGTAATATTAAAGAAATCTTAATCTTTAAGCTTATTTTCCGGGCTGTAAGTGCCAACGATTTTAATTTTATTATCAAAGAGTATCGGGATATGCTCAATTGAAGTATTATTTTGTTGAAGCAGTTTGAATATTATGTCTTTTTTTATTAGTAATGCGATACCACCTCTTTTGACATCGTTGGGGCGGTCTTGTCTAAATAGACGATATTCGGGGATTCTGAAGTTTATTTTTTTATTAGGTTTAAGGAACGTCTCGATTAGAAAGAATATGTCTGGTTTGTGAATGTCGAGAAAGTGACGAATTAAATGGATTTTATTATGTACACCTTGTACATTACAAACAATTATTTTGAGATTGTATCTTTTCTGAAAGCCAAGTTTTCCACCTACCTGTCTAGATGTCATAGCTGTCTATATTAGCTACAAAGTTATTGTATATTGTAAACTTATCAATTTTGTTTGTTGCTTGTTTCATCTGCTGGATGAGGTCCGAAACTACTCTGGACACCTCGTCAAGATTTACTAATGATTGCAGCTCCTTGAACAAATTGTTTACTTCTGTAAATCAGTTAGATGAATTAACTATAAATAATATAGTACCTTCAACAACCGACAATAATCAATTAGTTGAGTTAGCTACAAATACAGAACCTTCAACAATTGACAGAAATCAGTTAGATGAATTAACTATAAATAATATAGTACCTTCAACAACCGACAATAATCAGTTAGTTGAGTTAGCTACAAATTATATGGTACCTCCAACAACCGAGAGCAATCCTGAGTTAGATATTAATCAGTGGGTTGCTGTAGTGTATGACGAACAATGGATACCGGGAATCGTCGAAAAAAAGGAACCGTTAGGAAAAATAAAAGTTAATTTTATGAAAGTTGTGGAGCCTAACAGATTTACTTGGCCTAATAAAAAGGATACTGATGTCATCTGCGCCGATAGTATTTTATGCACAGTCAACAAGTTTCCAGAACTACTCTCATTCAACAGGAGATCAATTCATTCTTCACCCGCTGATGAGTTTGCTCGTATAACAGACCTGTTTTTAAAAATATTTTGATTTATAAAAATTGATTTTTCGCTGTAATAACTATGTATCTTTAGTTTTAAGTTTAAGTTGTCATATTAAAAGCATACCTTAGTTCTTAAATAACTTACTATTATCAAACCGTTCATAATGTCACTCCCTCATATCTTATGTCACTCCCTCATATCTTATGTCACTCCCTCATTTTGAAATTTTGAGTTTTTTTTAAAAAACAACAAATCATCGTGAAATAAAAAGTTTCACTTTTAATTTAACCTATTGAGTTAATCTAGGAACAAAAATATGTATATATATATATATATTATTTGATAGTATAGTTAAAAAAATATAATTAGATAGATTTTTTGTTTAATATAGTTATAATAAAGATATTCGCAGCTACAGGAAGCTAAAAGAATAATTTTCATTCATTGTGATATCGTGTCAGAAATAATGTGACAGATATAAAATAAAAACAGAATGCATGAAAACAAGCCTTTAGAATTAAGTTAGGAAGTTCGGAAACGGGGTTTGTTGAAAAGAGAGTCTAGTGACTTGACACTTTTTGGAAGTATGAAAATGAATTGATTTTTCAAAAAAGAAAAAGGCATTTAAACCTATTTTTAAGATTGTTGAAACGTTGTAACGTTGAAATATTAATAGAATTGAATATATTCAGAGAATATAACAATGGAAAAATTATCATAAATTGAATTTATATATAATATTGAAAATTCTTTATTTTTCAAGACATTGAATGTTATATAAAGTGTGTTATTAATATATTTCTTTATAAGGTGAATTTAGGATAAAAATTATACTTCAAACAAAGATCTTTGTTGATGAATATAAAGAAAAGCAGTCCCTGTCCTGTATAAGATAAAAAAATAGGAAAGAAAAACGTTACAGACCGTTACAGAAACATATTCCTACAAAATATAAAAAGCATGGGCATTCATATGCCAGTTAACATTACTATGCTACTCCATTTAAATGATAAAAAGGTTTTAGATGAAATAGTGAATTTTATTAGAATCTCCCAAATAAAATTTTGATCAGTAAAATTAGATTTAGGTAAATACAGTCTCTGTGGCAAATGGATTCGTTCCGATGCCATTTAACACCCCCACACACACACAAAATAAAAAAGATATTAAAATTAAAGCTAAACTAACTTCATAAGAAATTGTTTGAGCAACAGAACGTAAACTTCCTAATAAAGAATAATTAGAATTGGAAGATCAACCTGCTAATATAATTGTAGAAACTCTTAATCTAGAAACAGCTAAAAAAAATAAAATTGCTAAATTAAATCTAATATTAATACAAATAAAAGGTATACATATTCATATAAATAAAGCTAAAAATAAATTTAAAATAGGGAAAAAAACATTCTTATTCTACAAAAAAAAATTAAATAATTTAATGAAATAGGTAAATACATTAATTTATCATAACGATAACGAGGTAACGTCCCCCAAACTCATAATCAAAAAAAAGATAAAAAGGTTAATTTTAAAAAAAATATATAACTAACCAAATTTGCCCCTATAAATGAAAAAATACATATTATTCTTATAGATAAGATATTACCATATTCAGCCAAGAAAATTATAGCAAATCCTCCTCTTCTATATTCAACATTAAAACCTGAAACTAATTCTGATTCCCCTTCTGCAAAATCAAAAGGAGTGCGATTTGTCTCAGATAAACTTGAAACTAATCATATAAAACATTAAGGTATTAATAAATATAAAAATCAAATATATTCCTGATATTTCATTATATCAATTAAACTAACACTTAAAATTAAAAATAAAAAAGATCATCAGTTTTGTCCGATCGTTAGAAGTGAGCGGTTGTGTACAAAAAGTGGTCTTACTATCTTAAGATAATTTCCCAGTGTGTATTTCCTGACCCTATTATTTAAATTTTCGTTTAAGCTTATTCCCGGTAATCGGCCAACATCTTAAGATAAGTAATTTATAATATTTACTTAGTAGATTTTCATATTGAATAGCTGGTTAAGTCTTTTCGTTTACTTATATATTTAAAAATGGGCGAAACAAGGGGCGGCGAATCGCCTCCCCATGATTTAGATGTACACTCCAATAATACTAATAAACCACTGGATGCATCTCAGAATAAAATCGAAAAGAATGAAATAATACAATACGATTTAAACAACAGATATAGATTTAATGATAAGGGACCTTTCATTGTTTATATTCAACATAAAGAAAAAAACATATTCGTATCGGGCATTATTTGCGGAAAGACATACGATTTAAAAATAATATTGTTGACATAAAATCAATAGGGAAAAATACAGTAAAAATTTTGTAAAAATTATGAGACTGCTAATACATTGATTGATCATGAACTAATTATAACAAACAGTTTGGTAGCATACATTCCAACGTTTTTTACCCAAAAAAAGGGAATCATAAAAATGGTTGATACTTATTTTAAAGAGGAGTATATTAAGGAAAATATAGAATCAAATATTAAAGTCGTATCAGTAAAACGTCTTAAAAGAAAAGTATTCGATGAAACCTCAAAACAAAATATATTTGTTGACAGACAAATGGTAATTCTTACATTCTGAGGTAACAATATTCCAGATACCGTCAAAATTAATATGGTAAATTTTATCGTTGAGCCTTACATTTATCCAGAGGTTCAATGTTTCAATTGTTTACGCTACGGGCATACAAACAAAATGTGCAAAAGTGTACGAAAGTGTCAACGCTGCGGACAAGAAAATTGTACATTCGATGATTGTGAGAATCATCTAATCTGTTTACATTGCAATAGCTCGGAACATAGCTCAATAAGCAGAACTTGTTCGGTTTACATTAAACAAAAACATATTAAGATAATTATGGCCAATGAAAACATCTCATTCAAAGAGGAGGAAGTCATATTTAATAATCCCTCGTATTCGAAAATTGTTACAAACAGATTCTCAATATTAGCAAATCACGAAAGTTTTCCAAGTCTGCCAGTTCCTAACCTAAAAAATCAAACCCATACAAATAATTTTATCAGAAAACCTATACCAAAAAAACAAACCGTAAACATAACGAATGAAACAACCAAACATAGTTCAAAAAGACGCAAACATTCAACTTCCCCTCTCCAAAGTCCTTCAATAGAAAAAGAACATCATAAAACATTACACACCCCCCCCCCCAACCTATCATCACCAACCCATACCGGGAAGAATTACAAAAATTTAAAGAAACCAAAGACATGATTGTTGATAATATCATTAAATGTTTACATACATGGTTAAATAAAGAACCCAGTTTTAATGGGCTCCCGACGCACTTTGATAATAATATTCGCGACAGTATACTATCTATTTTAAGCCCAGATACAAGTTCAGACACCAATATGGAACTTAGTGATAATGAATCTGAATACTGAGTCCTTGTCAATTCTACAATGGAATTCCCATTCTATAATTAAGCAATACCCGTCATTAATACAATACCTAGCAAATAACGAAACTGATGTTATCATCTTGTCGGAAACCTGGATTAAAAAAAGAAGTAATTTCTATGTAAAAGACTATAATTTAATTTGCAAAAATAGAGAAGACGAACACGGTGGAGTAGCAATACTCATCTCTAAAAATATAACCTTCAAAGAACAATACATAAACAGTAATTATAATAAAAAAATCGAAGCATGCGCGATAATACTCGAAAAACCCAAATTAACGATTGTTAGTATATATAATCCATCAAAAAACAATAGAATTACGTCCAATGACTGGGAAAACTTAATGTCACAATTCCAAACACCGGTTCTTATATGTGGAGATTTTAATAGTCATCACACCCTTTATGGAAGTATTGCAAACGAAAGTAGTGGGAATGCCCTCGTTGACGCATTAAATAACCTAAATTTAATTTTACTGAACGATGGATCTCCTACAAGAACTTCACGCCCCGGCTCGCCTCCTTCGGCAGTAGATTTGACCATTATTTCTCCCGATTTAGTAGGTATAACAGAGTGGAAGACCCTTCCAAACACCATGGGTTCTGATCATTTCCCCATTTCAATAAGTACCTCAGTCACAAGCAAAATTCCCAAAATTCATCCAGCAACAATTTGGAATGAAAATAAAGCTTAAAAAATACAAACAAAATTCTACTTCATTGAATACAAAAAAAATAGAAGCTCAAGTTAAACTAATTATTAAAAACAAAAAACATAACAGCTGGAAAAAATTCATTAGTAGCCTAAGCAAAAGTACACCTATAGGGGAAATATGTAAACAAGTAAAAAAACTCTCTTATAAAAACTTCTCTGATAATAAGACAATACTCTCTGAGGAATTAATCGAAAAATTATTTGAAGTAATAGCTCCGCCACATGTAATCAACCAACCCAAAATAATCTCAGAGAGCGTCAACTACAATATGTTATCGGTACCTTTTACCTTAGAAGAATTGGAATCTGCAATCAAAATATCCCGCTGTACCTCTCCCGGAAAAGATGGCTATACTTATAGTATGATTAAAAGTCTTCCAAACAAAGCAAAAATAGCACTTTTAAACATTTATAATGACTGGTGGATAAAAAATAATTTTATAAGAGATTTTAAAGAGATCATTTTAATTTTTATTTTAAAACCCAAAATGGATCACAATAATCCCATGTCTTACAGACCAATATCCCTCTTGTCATGCCTGGCAAAAACTTTTGAACGTATGGTTAAAGTAAGAATGGAGTGGTACCTGGAATCCAAATCTATTTTCCCGACTACACAATATAGAGTAAGATCCCAGAGCGATAAGACATAACTTATTTTCTGAAAGATGAAACTTTAAGTTCTCAGTAGTGTCTCATGTACTTTGTATACCTGCGTGTTTGTGAAGTTTGCCCAGTGACACCTGGGCAGGTACCAGGTGAGAAAGGTGACTAAAAATAAGAGTTACTTAACTTAAATTTATATGGCTAATTTTGATATATATTTAATAGAATATCATTCTCAAATAGTATTGCAAGTATCAGACACTTTTCATGGACCAAAACTTTTGTCAGACGCTTTAAAGCTCCACCAAAAATGAATGAACTTTACTTATTTTTTAATGTCTGGTTTTTTAATATGTTATCAAGATAACTATTACAAAATTATATTTAGTCAGTCAGACAAATTGGAATGACCAAAAATCCCTTAAACACAAAAATTATTCGGCCGTGAGTACGAACGCGAGAGCATTATGCATGCGTTTCAGAGCGAGTGAGACGTCCACAGTAACCCGGTTCTCCTTCTTTAACTCACATTCTGTTTCAGTCTACTGTGTATGTGCACGCAATGTATAGTATACATTAGTATAGTGCGGATCTCTGAGAGCACATGTTTTTGTTGTTTACATCGTGTCAGTTGTGAGTGATAATTATTTATTTGCAATAGTGAATATCATTGAAATGTGTATTTTGTAAAAAATCTACGGATAAAATAAACTTATTTTCCGAAGAGACGTTTAAAAAGTGCAAGATCATTTTGAGACAACGAATTCATAACCTAAAATTCAAAGACATAATTTTACCGGATGATTTGTACGACAGTAGTTATCACCGAGAATGTTATAAATGTTTTACTGCGTTGCCAAAAAAGTATTATTCTGCAACTTCAGAAAAACCAAAAAATTCAAAAGAAAAAATGCATCTAGTATCGGTAAAAATACATCAGTACCATCGACATCAACCCTACCAATTAATCACATTGTCAATAATGACGCATATACACCAAGTGCTTCAAGTCAACAAACTACTGTTACGGATTCAGATATAGCATCAAACTCAAGTCCAGGTAGTACTGTACCTGAACCTGTTGTAATACCGGAGCCAGCAGTTGAATTAGTATCAATTGAACCAGTATTATCTTTTTCTGAAGAATGTCCTGTAGTGTTTGAATGTACCGCTGTAGGGAATGTAGGGAATGTACTTCTCATAACATTTCATTTGAAAGTGATGTGAACACTGACGACAGCCAAGCATGTATATATTGTGGCCAAAAAACTAAAAGACAGAAATTAAAAAGATTACCACTGCATGCGTGTGATAAAAACAGTTTTTTAAAGAAATTGAATGAAGAACAGGAAGACTTAGCGGAGTTGATTGAAAAAGTACAAGATATTACTGATTCAAAAATATATTATCATAGTAAATGTAAATTGGAGTATTCTTATAAGTTGTCAGCAAAGAATAATACAGCTAAAACGTCTTGGCATGATCTTCGTCAACACCATCGAGTTGTTTTTGACCAAATGTGTGAATTTATAAAAGAAAATGTTATAAAGAAAGGTCGGTGTTACTTTCTGACTTACCTCCACAGACATTATATGGAGTTATTGAAAGAGGAAGTAGAAAACTTTGAAGAAGTGACAGGGAATTTTACTCCACATAACTTAGAGAGCAAAATAAACAATGCGTTTACAAAAGAGGTTAAATTTTTAATGTGCCAAAATAAAAAATTACTTGCTCAGATACATGTTACTGTGAAGGATGGGGAGATGTTAGAAATTTTAAAGGATGAGGACATACTGAATAAAGCTGCTTTAATATTGAGGAAATCGATGTTGCAAGTCGAGAAGAAAAATTTGCCAAATAATTTGTCTGTAGAGGACCTTACGGCCGGCGAAGTTTCCGTGCCGGAAAATTTATCGCAATTTTATTATACTCTTATTGCAGGAAGTAACAACAAAAGGAAACAAAATCCAAAATGTAAACGACAAGTTCAATCTTTGGGTGCAGATATTGTGTATGCCATCTTTAATGGTAAATGGAAAACTTCTAAGCATATTAAGCTTGGAATGACTTTGAAAAGCTCAACAAGCAGTCGTAAAATAATCGACATCATCCACAGATATGGCCATTGCATTAGCTATCCAGGGGTAGAGGAGCTGGAAACTGAAAGTACTTTTTACTCTGTGCAAAAATCAACTATATGTCCTGAAGTAATCAGAAAAAATTCGAATCTATGCACTGGAGTTGCGTTTGATAATTTTGATCGGTTTGTAGAAACCAAAAGTGGTAAAGACACGTTACACGACACAGTCGGTATAATCTACCAAAACGAGGACCCAAACACTTTACATGAAACAGAAACTCCAAATTTACCTTCCGCTACCAGCGAAGAATGTGAAACGACGGGAAAAAGACGACGCAGAACAATGGAGATTATTGACGTAGAAGATAGACCATACATGAAAAAACCCAAGATGACTGATGAGTTACAAATTTCTATTCATGAAGCTGAAGGAACACTGCCTGTTTCTTTACAATTATATAAAGACATTGATGTAATTTGGATGCTAAGCCATGCTTACCATTTACCAAATCTTCCTATGTGGGTTGGTTATAATAGTTTAATCAGTAACAATGATAATAATCCAAAGTATATTATTTCTTATCTCACTCCAATAAATTTATCGCCCACAAACACATCAGTTGTTTTGGAAACAATGGAGCAAAGCTTAAAAATTTGCGAAGAACTGAAACAACCTTGCATTCAAGTAACTTATGATCTGGCAATAGCAAAAGTGGCCTTACAAATTCAAGCTACTGAAGCACCCAAGTTTGATAATTTATTTATTCATTTAGGACCATTTCATATTATGATGTCATACTTTAAGGCTATAGGGAAATTCATAGTGGATTGCGGCTTGTCTAATGTCATGGTGCAAAGTAATTTGTTAGCTTCAGAGTCAGTTGCAGGATTTCAGGAAGGAAAACATTTCAATCGGTGTAAAAGGCTTCATCCGTTGATGTCAGTAGGTCTGGAGATTTTACATTTTAAATCTTTTTTAGATATCAATAATGTAGAAGTTACGGATGAAATTATTGAAGAAATTAAACGTCTGCAAAATACTCAAATGTCATCGTTTAAAATTGAAAATTAAGAGTTGAAGAAACTATTGAATCATTATTGCATTTACAAACAACAGACTCTGAATGGTGAGAATGGAAAAACAGCGCAGTTTTATTTAATATATATATATAAACCTTATCAACTATTATTTAACTCTGTCTAGAAGCATTCGTATTGGAGATTTTGATCTATTGAAGTACGTATTACCGAAAATCGCAAATTTACTTTTCATCTGTAATCAACCAAACTATGCTCGTTGGACTGTTAGATATTGTTCTAATTTATTGAACGTTGCCGAAACTCATCCTAATTTGTACGAAGATTTCCAGGAAGGTTTTTTTGGTATTCGAAGAACCAATAAGTCTTTTTCTAAAGAAACAATTGATTTAGTTCTTGAACAAACAATAAACGCAGATGCAGCAAGGAAGCTCACTGGTATAATACATTTCACAAATTCAATTTCTGCTCGTCAACGATGGGCCCGGGGTCATGATGTCAGATCCACTATAATTAGTTCAATGTATAAAGATTTGGGCTTGCATAAGGATCAAGACGTTTCGGCCGAGCTCACGAATCATTCTATTAAAAATAATACTAAACAATTGCAAAAATGTATTGATACTTTTGATTTATTTATAAATCCATTAGACTCACAAGTGCCAAAAGATCTTTTAATCAATATTTCATCGGGTAAAGCTGCATCAGAGTCCGTAGCAAATTTTTTGCTAAATATTGAAAAAAATGGTGACGATAAACGTCAAACATTTATCTCTGAGTGTGAATTGGATATTAGCAGATTCGAAAAAAGTATTAAGAAAACACCACTGGAGAACTTTACACTGGATTATTCCAAAAAGAAAAAAGCAAAAGTAGGTGGTAAAGTACAAGAGGTACGTATGCAAAGAGACCTTTTAGGGCGTATCCTTGCAATATATATAGATCACAAAGTAGATATGGCCAAAATTCTATCCTATCCTATTACTCCGATGCCATTATCAATGTGCCACTTTGATGGGGCCATTTGTAAAACCCAGAAATCACCTTGATGAAATCTTTGGAGAAAGGTTTAGAGCACAATCCACCTGCTCAAATAGATGTTTTATTAATTGATGGTTTCTTTTTGCTGCATACGATGAAAAATGTCCCGAAATCTTTTGGAGCTATCTCAAAAAAAATGCTTCAAATGGTAACGCAACTGAAAGCGATAAGATACGATGTTATTTTTCATCAATATTTCTCTCCTTCGATTAAAGATTATGAAAGATCTCTTCGCCAAGAATCAACTCAACTGGATTTCAATATTGCTGCTCCTGATCAAGTTAGACCGTCAGATTTTTTAAAAGAACCGAAAAACATCAATTTTAAACAGGCCCTCGTTGATTTCTTTATTCAACACTGGGCATCTGATGAAATGGTTCCTTATGTTGAGAATAAACGGATATTTATAAATTATAAACAGTGTCATTCTTACATCGTTGATAACAACAAAGTTGTATCAGGTGTAGATGACAGTTTATCCTGTCCAGAGCATGAAGAAGCTGACACAAAAATTGTTTTTCATGTTTGTAACATTGATGCTCAAGCAAATTTTGTTATTAGATGTTCTGACACGGATATTGCAATAATTATGTTAGGACATATGGGTAATTTGAAAAATGATGACTCCAATGTATAGTTATACGCAGGCACTGGAAATAACCAGAGATACATTAATTTAAAAAAAATTTACGAGCATTTGAGCCCATCTTTGTGTAAAAGTTTACCAGAATTTCATGCATTGACTGGGTGTGACTTTAATCCTCCCTTTTTCAAAAAAAAATTACAAAGACCTTTTAATATATTGATGAAGAAGCAGGAATATCAGCTTGCTTTTATGCAATGTGGAAGCCCAGAGTCGTTTACCGATGCACACATACAACAGGATATTTTTAACAAAGTACAAAAATTTATCTGCGAAATTTATAATGTTTCTGGTACACTTGACGTTGATGCTGCCCGGCTTCAGCTGTTTTTGAATACTTATACCGTTTCTGATGTTAACGAAGAATTTAATCCAAAACGTTTAAAAAATTTTGATGCTAGCAATTTACCACCATGCAAAACTGAATTATTTCAACAATATCTCCGAGCTAATTACATTGCTAGCATATGGAATAATGCAAATGAAAAACAACCAACCATCTTTACCCCTGAAAATAATGGCTGGTCGTTAGAAGAAAACCAGTATCACTTTCATTGGTTTGATGGTGACCAATTACCAGGAGACGTCAGTGAAGCACTTCAAGATCCAGGTACTGTACTTTACCGTGCCCGGGGGAGTCGGATGGAGGAGGCTGGAAGTGGTACACCCCTAATCTTCCATGCGAGTTTCCTTTGAGGGGGTGCCCTACCCGACACGGCGCGTCCCAATGGCTCATAGGGTGTCTCCACGGGGAGTGGTCGGTCATGGTTCCTGCGCTCCTAAGAGCTGTGAGGGAGGCACGACCGACCAACCTCGGGGATAGGTGATGAATAGGAACAAACAGTTCTGAATAATCGCCCGCGGATCAAAAGGGATAGAGGAGTAAACCTGACTAAAAATCATCGTCGCTGACCTCCTCGCCTCTGCTGACCATCTTACAATCAGTTAAGGGGAGGGAGAAACTTCTTCTTCATGGCTATCATGTCTTTCTACTCTAAGTAACCCTTCAATTTCTTGTATTTTCTCTATCTTTCTTTTCTTTTCTACTCTTCCATATTAACACAATAGTTTTTCTCATCACTTTGGTCTGTACGTCTTTCTCTCTTCTTTCCTCTCGCCAACTAGGTCACTTTCTTTCTTCTTTCCTTTTCTTCTTATTTCTTTTCCAATTACCACATTCTTCAATTTCTGCATGGAACAGCCCGGTTTATTCCCTAGATAATCAATTCAACTCAAAGATCACGCACAGGGGAGGCAGCTGTGTGGGTCCACCCGTTGGCAAATCTGCGTCCGGAGACAACCGTGAAAAAAGCCTAGAGGAGTAAACCTCGAAAAAAGAACCCGTAATCCTCGTTGTTAGCTACCGTGACCATGGATGAATGGCTGCACGAAACGCAGTCAGAAACGGTGCCTCTGGGATACCTGGCGACCTCCCAGAGTATCTAGCCTTAGCGGGGTAAGGGCGCACTGCCCCGCTGGACTTTTCATTCGTCCCAACTCGTGGGAACAACTATGAATAAAAACCAAAAAAAAGCTAAGGACATGGAGAAGAGGAAAATAGAGGAAGAGGAGGAAAATAGAAGGAAGGAGGAAGAGGATAGGTCAAGGCGAGAGTTCGAAGAGGGACTTCAAAAAAAGCAAAGAAAACCCCTAGAGAAAAGTTGGCTGGCGGACAAAAAACAATCGACCCTAATCGAAGACGAGGAAGTAGAAGCGAATAAACAAGGGGAAAAAGAAGAACAGGAACAGGAGCAGCAACCGGAAAAGAGCTCCTACGAGGAGATGAGCGAAGTCATACTCCGAATAATAAACGGCGTCCCAGGGGCGACCAACAAAAGAAGAATGACAGAAGATAGTGAGGACGAGGAGCAGGAAAGAAAGGAGAAAAGGGGGGGAAAAAGGTTAATGACGGGATGGAGGGCAGGAAGGATAAAGAGGGAGGGAAAACAAATATAGAGGAAAGTATGGATAACCTGGAGCGGCTTATAGAAATACTGGGTAAAAAAGGAGAGGATAGGGAAGCAATTGGTTTGATCACTGAGACCCTGTCCCTGTTAATCAGGGAGAAGGAAAAGGCGGTGTGCAGAAATTGTGAAGAGGAGAATAGATTAAAGAAAAAACAATGGGAGATGGAATATATCAAGGATAATATCAAGATGGGAGGAGGATACGAAAACTTCCGTAAAGTCAAAAGCATGATTTGGGAAGAAGAAGTGTACTCCAAAGTAAGGAAGGAATACGGTAGTACCAACAAGTGGATCGAGGAGGGCGACGTACTTATAGTCGCGAATAAGAAAAATAAGCTGGCTCTTAAGCCTGACCTGATGGACCTGCTGGAGGAAACAGAAATGTGGAAGACTGAGTACCTGGAGGAGGGAATTAGGCGCTCGACCACAAGAGGGAGGGTGAAAAAGAAGTTCACTTTTATTACTGAGGTGAGTGAGGAGGAGGATGAAAGGGTATATCGGGCCTTGGAGGAGGCAGTGGAAGGGATGACGGGCATGGGTAAAATTACAATCATATGTTCGGAGGGAGAGAGAAAAGCGTTGGAACATATCATGTTCCATAAGGAAATCGAAGCGGTAATGGGAGTCGAAGAGGAGATGCAAGAAAGGAGGGGGGGGAAAGTGTATGGATTAGGACGGGGGAGAAAACGTATGCCCAAGTTATACAGGAAATAAAGGAAAAGGTAAGTGTAGAAGGCATAGGGATAGGGAGAATTAGGAAAACAAATAGTGGGAATGTGGTGGTCACAACGAGGGGTAATGAAAATGCGGGGAAACTAAAGAAGGCCATAAAGGAGATGGCTAACTACGAGTCTGTGGTTAGAAGGAGGGAGCAGGCTTTCGACATCTTTGACTTGGACCCGGTTATACAGGCGAACGATGTGGCAGAGGCAGTCAGCAGACAGGTGGGGATCAATAGGGATCTGATAGAGGTCAAGGGGGTCAGAACGGACAGATTTGGGCAACAGATGGCGACATTCACCACACCGATGGAGGTGGCGGATAGGATGAAGGAGATCCAAAATATTAGGGTTGGATGGGTATCGTGTAGGGTCAAGAAGCGGAGCCAGCCGATACGGTGCTACAGGTGCCTAGAGTTCGGACACAATATGAGTGGGTGTAAAGGAAAGGATCGGACGAAGCTGTGTCTCAACTGCGGGAAGGGGGGACATAGAGTAGGGGAATGTACAAATGAGAGGTTCTGTATCACGTGCAGTGTAGAGGGACACAGAAACGATAACATGGGCTGCCCGAGTTATAGGGACTTAGTATACAATAAATAATGATAGTAAGCTCTGCAATAACTGGTTTAGGTAGCAAAATAATAGGATATATTATATACAATTTTTTTTATTGTATAGTCTGTACATACATTATCTATGACCATTTTAATTTTACAAGTTTTATTTATATACAATTTTATTTATACAATCTATGTAGGACCCTTTACACCCTACATAGAATAAATTTTTTACATTTACTTTTTAAGGAACTTTCAGGGGAATCACAAATCTTAAATGGCGGGGAATAGAAGAGCGAGTGGAAATTCTCTGGAGGTGGTCCATCTGAATCTAGGCAGATCCAAAATGGCGCACGATATGGCACTCGAGGAGGCGGTGAGAACAGGAGTGGACTTAATGATCATCTCCGAGCCCAATAAAAAACTGGCACATAAAAAAGGTTGGATCATGGATAGCAAGGAAGCGGTGGCGATTGCTATAATGAACAATAATTTGACGGTGGAGAGGACATACATAGGGTCAGGGTATGTGATTGTCGGCACAATGGGTATCGAGATAATAGCGACATATGTGTCCCCGGCGCTGAAGATTGATGAGTTTAAGAGAACGGTGGACATAGTCTTTGACGAGGCAGCTAAAAGACCAGCAACATCGATCGTAGCAGGAGACATTAACGCGAAGTCTGTGGTGTGGGGCTCTCCGGGCACGGATAACAGAGGACAAATAGTGGAAGACTGGCTTACACAAATGGTATGGGAACCGATGAACGACGGAAGCCATACGTTCGAGCGGGGCACATCTAAAAGCCATATCGATGTTACGCTATGTTCAGAAAAGCTGTCCAGAAGAATCAAGGGCTGGAGGGTGGCGTATAATAACCCGTATACCCACCATGGACAAATAAGTTTCCGGATCAAGACGAGCGGGAAAGTGAGGAAAGTGATGCCGAGGAGGATGGTCTACCTAGATCTGGCCAGGTACACTCTACTTATTAAATTAAAGATAGCAATGCCACCTATGCCACCTATGAGGACATACTCAGAGCATACAAAGACGCTTCCGCAATAGGGAACAGGAGTACCCTGCAACCATATTGGTGGAACGAAGAAATCCAACAATTAAGAACCACGTACATCGGCCTGAGAAGGGAATACACAAGAGAAAGAGAGGGGAATAGAAGAATTGCCTTAGCCGGAAGGATGAAGGAAATTAGTAAGAAAATGAAGAAAAGTATTTGGGCCTCAAAGAAGTGCTGCTGGGAGAAGTTGCTAACGGAGCTGGAGGAGGACATATGGGGACAAGGTTACCGTATCGCGACCAGTAGACTGGCTAACAAAAATAGGGGTCAGATACCAACAAGACGTAGGAAACAGATCCTGAGGGAGCTTTTCCCAACAGTAAACACCAGGATATCAAATACAGAGTGTGTGGAGACTGTAAGCCCGGAACCGTTTACAATCGGAGAACTTAACAAGGCTATGGGGAAAATGAAGAATGGGAAGGCACCGGGGCCAGACGGACTAACAGTGGAGGCTATAAAGATCGCCCATAAGATCAGGCCAGAAGGCATACTGGATTATTTAAACATGCTACTTAGCAAGCAAGTGTTCCCGGAAGCTTGGAAATCGGCGAAGGTCATTCTATTGCTTAAAGAGGGAAAGGACCCGAAGGAAGCATCAAGTTATAGGCCGATATGTTTGATCAATACGTTTGGTAAACTGCTGGAAAGACTAATAGCCAACAGACTCGGCGAGGAACTCGAGGAAAAAAAAGTACTATCTCCTCAACAGCATGGGTTCAGATCGGCAAAATCCACGGTTACGGCCATCATCAGCCTGAAATCAATGATAACAGAAGGTACCTCTAAATGGGGCGTATTGGTAGCCGTAGATATCCAGAACGCATTTAATACGGCTAAATGGGGGATGATCATTAAGGCACTCGGCAGCGGGGGAGTAAGCCAGTACTTGGTGAAGTTCATCGGAAATTACCTGAACAACAGGAAGGTGGTGTCGGGAACTATCGCACACAAATGTACGATGGGCGTCCCACAGGGGTCGGTTTTAGGACCAGTACTGTGGAACGTCATGTACGACGGGATAATTGGATTGGACTACGGACTAAAGGTGAAGACCATGGCATACGCAGATGACTTGATCTACTGGATCGAAGGAAACGACGAGAGGGAGATCAAGCTCAGGGCAGAAAAGGCCACCAGTCTTGCAATTAACTGGACGAGACGTAATGGACTGAAAGTAGCTCCACATAAGACGGAGGTCTGTGTAATAAAACGCCCAAGGAAGGCCACTGGAAATTTCCACATAACGGTGAATGGACAAAGGATTGAGGCAAAAGAGTGTATAAAGTATTTAGGGGTTATTATAGCCAAAAACATGAATTTTGGTCCACACATTGACCACTGCATTGACAAGGCGGCTACCAAGAGCGCACAACTGCAAAGGTTGATGCCGAACGTCGGAGGCCCGGGATATCACAAGCGTCGGGTACTGAGCCAGGTGGCTCATAGCGTCCTCCTATACGCTGCTCCGGTCTGGAGAGATGCGGTAAAAACTATAAAGTACAGGGATAAATTAATAGCGGCGCAGAGGAAAAGCCTACTAAGGGTAATATCGGCTTATAGAACAGTATCGGCAGAGGCAGCTCAAGTTATCGCTGGTTTTCCCCCGATAGATCTTATGGTGGCTGAGAGATGTTTTTTATTCAAGATTGGTGGAAGGTTAGCGGGTAACAGAAGAATGGCGCGGGAGCGCACATATAAGAAATGGCAGGAGAGATGGGACAGGCTAACGACAAAGGCTCAATGGACGAAGCTGATAATAAAGGATATCAGAAGCTGGGTGATGTGTAGGCACAGGACCACATCTTACTATATCACGCAATTTCTTACAGGACATGGCTCGTTCGGAACTTTTACATACAAGATCCAGAAGACGGAGAGCGATCTGTGCGCAATTTGCGACAAGAGGGACGACCCGAGGCATGTCCTGTATGAATGCGCGAGATGGGATGCCGAGCGGACGGATGTAAACAACCAAATAGGCGAATTACCGGAGCCAGAAGACATCATGCAGGTAATGATGGAGAATGCAGAGAAATGGGACATTATCTCAAGATATATCGTAAAGGTCATGAAGAAGAAAGAGATGGAAGACAGGGAAAGACAAGGATAATTGAGCGAGGGTGCCACGTTGAAGAAATGACAATTAGATGTCCTCCCAACGTGCACATTACCTCGAGGTAAGAAGAGGAGGGTGTTTTAGTGCGGTGAAAGTCCCACACGAACTCACAGCATTGCACTGCCCGCTGTGAGGAGTATCGCAACTAGTATCGGACATACAATGCACGTTTTCAGATAATGAATATCTTGCGTGTTTTTTTGTCGATCTTAAGGGTGCTGACGATTCAGTTGATTTAGACATATTAGAATCAAAATTAAACCTTATCGGTATAAGTAAAAAAGTATCTTCTAACATTGTACAAATTTTAAGAAATCGTAAAATATACATTAGAGATCATATCAATACTCTTCACGGATCGAGAATTGTTAATCATGGTTTACCTCAAGGAGCGGTTCTTAGCCCTCTGCTATTTAATGTCTACACTTTAGATCTTCACATTTTATTCGATAAAAACATCAGAATAATACAGTATGCTGATATATGTATCTATATAATTCATAAAACATACAACCAATGTGTGAGAGACCTTCGATACGTAATGTACTGCCTCCAAGGTTGGCTAAGCGAGCACTCCTTTCAGTTATCCCCCAATAAATCAGGGGTGATGGTCTTCACCCGTCACCGTCTGGTATTGGGAGATATTATTTATAAAACTAGGTAAAATAGATATTCCTATCCTTGATAGTTACAAACATTTAGGGATGGTAATAGATAAAAAGCTAACTTGGAAAAAACATTTAGAGCATATCAAAAATAAAACCGAAAAAGGTATAAATGTGCTTAAATGTGTGACGGCGAGGAATTGGGGCGCCGACCCCACAACCTCTATATTATTTTACAGAGCGTATATAAGATAAATAATAGACTACGGTTGCATATTTTATGGATCAGCAGCAGACTCGAATTTACTAACAGTAGATAAAATACAATTAAAAGCATTAAAAATTTGTCTTGGTGCTTACAAATCTTCTCCATCACCAGCAGTATTAGCAGAGGCCCAAGAACCCCCACTCATTATTCGAAGACAATTTTTAGCTCAAAAAAAAAATATAATTAAGAACAACATTCTGCAATTGTATCGTTAAATCTATTCACAAATTGGCTTTAGACAACCTAACAAACAAATACTGGCAATTCAAAAATAGTCCACCCTTAGCAGATGCTTACATTTATACCAATAATTTGGTGGAAAAAATACAAAGTTTAAATTCTCCTGTTGACAGCAAACTTCCATACAACCTCATTATATTTAGACCAACTATCCTAAGGCCTGATTTCAATAATATACCAATTCATAACAATGCACTTGTGAAAAGTATCATATCCAACTTGGGAAATTATAATATTATTTTCTGTGATGGTTCCAAAGTCTCAAACGGAACTGGTTGTGCAATTTTCATCGTAAACAGAAATTTGTGTTATAAATTTCGGATAACAGATATGTGTTCCATTTTTACTGCAGAGGCATACGCCATTTTACAGGCACTGGAGTGGGTAGAAAAAGAAAATGCAAATAATTCAATAATTTTTTCAGATTCCCAGTCAGTGTTAACAGCTTTAGAAAAACAAAATTTAAGTACATTTTCCAATTATATGATTAATTTGATTAGACTGAAACTATATAACTTTACAAAACAAAATATTAATATAATTTTATCATGGGTAAAAAGACACGCGGGGATACTCGGCAATGACATTGTCGACATCGCCGCAAAAGAAGCCACAAGTTTGGAAAATATAGATAGAATATATACCATTCCTGACATTACTAGCGTCTTCAAAAAAGAAATAAGGAAAAATTGGGAAAAAAATTGGCTCGAATATAAACATAAATCCAATAACCATTACTTTCTTATTCACCCTAGCCTTCCAAATAAAATTCCCCATATACAGGACTACAATGTCTTCAGACAATATTGCATATACGTTACTAGAATGAAATTAAATCATGGTGGCTTTCAGTCTCACCTACATAAAATCGGTGTCCTACATTCCCCCCTCTGCTCATGTGACAACAGCTCGGTAGGAGATCTCAATCATTTAATTTTTCAATGCGACAATTTTCACCGTTACAGAAACATATTTCTACAAAATATAAAAAGCATGGGCATTCATATGCCAGTTAACATTACTATGCTACTCCATTTAAATGATAAAAAGGTTTTAGATGAAATAGTGAATTTTATTAGAATCTCCCAAATAAAATTTTGATCAGTAAAATTAGATTTAGGTAAATACAGTCTCTGTGGCAAATGGATTCGTTCCGATGCCATTTAACACCCCCACACACACAAAATAAAAAAGATATTAAAATTAAAGCTAAACTAACTTCATAAGAAATTGTTTGAGCAACAGAACGTAAACTTCCTAATAAAGAATAATTAGAATTTGAAGATCAACCTGCTAATATAATTGTATAAACTCTTAATCTAGAAATAGCTAAAAAAAATAAAATTGCTAAATTAAATCTAATATTAATACTAATAAAAGGTATACATATTCATATAAATAAAGCTAAAAATAAATTTAAAATAGGGAAAAAAACATTCTTATTCTACAAAAAAAAATTAAATAATTTAATGAAATAGGTAAATACCCTTTTCAAGCTAAATACATTAATTTATCATAACGATAACGAGATAACGTCCCCCGAACTCATAATCAAAAAAAAGATAAAAAGGTTAATTTTAAAAAAAATATATAACTAACCAAATTTACCCCTATAAATAAAAAAATACATATTATTCTTATAAATAAGATATTACCATATTCAGCCAAGAAAATTATAGCAAATCCTCCTCTTCTATATTCAACATTAAAACCTGAAACTAATTCTGATTCCCCTTGTGCAAAATCAAAAGGAGTGCGATTTGTCTCAGCTAAACTTGAAACTAATCATATAAAACATAAAGGTATTAATAAATATAAAAATCAAATATATTCCTGATATTTCATTATATCAATTAAACTAACACTTAAAATTAAAAAAGATCATCAGTTTTGTCCGATCATTAGAAGTGAGCGGTTGTGTACAAAAAATGGTCTTACTATCTTAAGATAAGTAATTTTTGTTATTTATAATATTTAGTTAGTAGATTTTCATATTGAATAGCTGGTTAAATCTTTTCGTTTACTTATATATTTAAAAATGGGCGGAACAAGGGGCGGCGAATCGCCGCCCCATGATTAAGATGTACAATCCAATAATACTAATAAACCACTGGATGCATCTCAGAATAAAATCGAAAAGAATGAAATAATACAATACGATTTAAACAACAGATATAAATTTAATGATAAGGGACCTTTCATTGTTTATATTGAACATAAAGAAAAAAACAGGTAGATTATTTCCTATTCGTATCGGGCATTTTTTGCGGAAAGACATACGATTTAAAAATAATATTGTTGACATGAAATCAATAGGGAAAAATAGAGTAAAAATATTTTGTAAAAATTATGAGACTGCTAATACATTATTTGATCATGAACTAATTATAACAAACAATTTGGTAGCATACATTCCAACGTTTTTTACCCAAAAAAAGGGGATCATAAAAATGGTTGATACTTATTTTAAAGAGGAGTATATTAAGGAAAATATAAAATCAAATAATAAAGTCGTATCAGTAAAACGTCTTAAAAGAAAAGTATTCCATGAAACCTCAAAACAAAATATATTTGTTGACAGACAAATGGTAATTCTTACATTCTCAGGTAACAATATTCCAGATATTGTCAAAATTAATATGGTAAATTTTATCGTTGAGCCTTACATTTATCCAGTGGTTCAATGTTTCGATTGTTTACGCTACGGGCATACAAACAAAATGTGCAAAAGTGCACGAAAGTGTCAACGCTGCGGACAAGAAAATTATACATTCGATGATTGTGAAAATCATCTAATCTGTTTACATTGCAATAGCTCGGAACATAGCTCAATAAGCAGAACTTGTTCGGTTTACATTAAACAAAAAAATATTAGGATAATTATGGCCAATGAAAACATCTCATTCAAAGAGGCGGAAGTCATATCTAATAATCCCTCGTATTCGAAGATTGTTACAAACAACAGAATCTCAATATTAGCAAATCACGAAAATTTTCCAAGTCTGCCAGTTCCTAACCTAAAAAATCAAACCCATATAAATAATTTTATCAGAAAACCTATACCAAAAAAAAACCGTAAACATAACGAATGAAACAACCAATAATCAATAATAAAAAGCTAACTTGGAAAAAAATTTTAGAGCATATCAAAAATAAAACCGAAAAAGGAATAAATGTGCTTAAATGTGTGACGGCGAGGAATTGGGGCGCCGACCCCACAACCTCTATATTATATTACAGAGCGTATATAAGATCAATAATAGACTACGGTTGCATATTTTATGGATCAGCAGCAGACTCGAATTTACTAACAGTAGATAGAATACAATTAAAAGCATTAAAAATTTGTCTTGGTGCTTACAAATCTTCTCCATCACCAGCAGTATTAGCAGAGGCCCAAGAACCCCCACTCATTATTCGAAGACAATTTTTAGCTCAAAAAAAATAATATCATTAAGGACAACATTTTGCAATTGTATCGTTAAACCTATTCACAAATTGGCTATAGAAAACCTAACAAACAAATATTGGCAAATCAAAAATAGTCCACCCTTAGCAGATGCTTACATTTATACCAATAATTTGGTGGAAAAAATACAAAATTTAAATTCTCCTTTTGACAGCAAACTTCCATACAACCTCATTATGTTTAGACCAACTATCCTAAGGCCTGATTTCAATAATATACCAATTCATAACAATGCACTTGTGAAAAGTATCATATCCAACTTGGGAAATTATAATATTATTTTCTGTGATGGTTCCAAAGTCTCAAACGGAACTGGTTGTGCGTTTTTCATCGTAAACAGAAATTTGTGTTATAAATTTCGGATAACAGATATGTGTTCCATTTTTACTGCAGAGGCATACGCCATTTTACAGGCACTGGAGTGGGTAGAGAAAGAAAATGCAAATAATTCAATAATTTTTTCAGATTCCCAGTCAGTGTTAACAGCTTTAGAAAAACAAAATTTAAGTACATTTTCCAATTATATGATTAATTTGATTAGACTGAAACTATATAACTTTACAAAAGAAAATATAATTTTATCATGGCTAAAAGGACACGCGGGGATAATAGGCAATTACATTGTCGACATCGCCGCAAAAGAAGCCACAAGTTTGGAAAATATAGATAGAATATATACAATTCCTGATATTACTAGCATCTTCAAAAAAGAAATAAGGAAAAATTGGGAATAAAATTGGCTCGAATATAAACATAAATCCAATAACCATTACTTTTTTATTCACCCTAGCCATCCAAATAAAATTCCCCATATACAGGACTACAATGTCTCCAGACAATATTGCATATACGTTACCAGAATGAAATTAAATCATGGTGGCTTTAGTCTCACCTACATAAAATCGGTGTCCTACATTCCCCCCTCTGCTCATGTGACAACAGCTCGGTAGGAGATCTCAATCATTTAATTTTTCAATGCGACAATTTTCACCGTTACAGAAACATATTCCTACAAAATATAAAAGGCAGGGGCATTCATATGCCAGTTAACATTACTATACTACTCCATTTAAATGATAAAAAGGTTTTAGATGAAGTAGTGAATTTTATTAGAATCTCCCAAATAAAATTTTGATTGGTAAAATTAGATTTAGGTAAATACAGTCTCTGTGGAAAATGGATTCGTTCCGATGCCATTTAACACCCCCACACACACACACACAAAATAAAAAAGATATTAAAATTAAAGCTAAACAAACTTCATAAGAAATTGTTTGAGCAACAGAACGTAAACTTCATAATAAAGAATAATTAGAATTTGAAGATCAACCTGCTAATATAATTGTATAAACTCTTAATCTAGAAATAGCTAAAAAAAATAAAATTGCTGAATTAAATCTAATATTAATACTAATAAAAGGTATACATATTCATATAAATAAAGCTTCAAATAAATTTAAAATAGGGAAAAAAACATTCTTATTCTACAAAAAAAATTAAATAATTTAATGAAATAGGTAAATACCCTTTTCAAGCTAAATACATTAATTTATCATAACGATAACGAGATAACGTCCCCCGAACTCATAATCAAAAAAAAGATAAAAAGGTTAATTTAAAAAAAATATATATAACCAACCAAATTTGCCCCTATAAATAAAAAAAATACATATTATTCTTATAAATAAGATATTACCATATTCAGCCAAGAAAATTATAGCAAATCCTCCTCTTCTATATTCAACATTAAAACCTGAAACTAATTCCCCTACTGCAAAATCAAAAGGAGTGCGATTTGTCTCAGCTAAACTTGAAACTAATCATATAAAACATAAAGGTATTAATAAATATAAAAATCAAATATATTCCTGATATTTCATTATATCAATTAAACTAACACTTAAAATAAAAAATATCATCAGTTTTGTCCGATCATTAGAAGTGAGCGGTTGTGTACAAAAAGTGGTCTTACTGTCTTAAGATAAGTAATTTTTGTTATTTATAATATTTAGTTAGTAGATTCTCATATTGAATAGCTAGTTAAATCTTTTCGTTTACTTGTATATTTAAAAATGGGCGAAACAACGGGCGGCGAATCGCCACCCCATGATTTAGATGTACAATCCAATAATACGAATAAACCAGTGGATGCATCTCAGAATAAAATCGAAAAGAATGAAATAATACAATACGATTTAAACAACAGATATAGATTTCATGATAGGGGACCTTTTATTGTTTATATTGAACATAAAGAAAAAAACATAGGTAGATTATTTCCTATTCGTATCGGGCATTTTTTGCGGAAAGACATACTATTTAAAAATAATATTGTTGACATAAAATCAATAGGGAAAAATAGAGTAAAAATATTTTGTAAAAATTATGAGACTGCTAATACATTAATTGATCATGAACTAATTATAACAAACAGTTTGGTAGCATACATTCCAACGTTTTTTACCCAAAAAAAAGGGAATCATAAAAATGGTTGATACTTGATTTTAAAGAGGAGTATATTAAGGAAAATATAGAATCAAATATTAAAGTCGTATCAGTAAAACGTCTTAAAGAAAAGTATTCGATGAAACCTGAAAACAAAATATATTTGTTGACAGACAAATGATAATTCTTACATTCTTAGGTAACAATATTCCAGATACCGTCAAAATTAATATGGTAAATTTTATCGTTGAGCCTTACATTTACCCAGTGGTTCAATGTTTCAATTGTTTACGCTACGGGCATACAAACAAAATGTGCAAAAGTGCACGAAAGTGTCAACGCTGCGGACAAGAAAATTGTACATTCGATGATTGTGAAAATCATCTAATCTGTTTACATTGCAATAGCTCGGAACATAGCTCAATAAGCAGAACTTGTTCGGTTTACATTAAACAAAAAAATATTAAGATAATTATGGCCAATGAAAACATCTCATTCAAAGATGCGGAAGTCATATCTAATAATCCCTCGTATTCGAAAATTGTTACAAACAACAGATTCTCAATATTAGCAAATCACGAAAATTTTCCAAGTCTGCCAGTTCCTAACCTATAAAATCAAACCCATACAAATAATTTTATCAGAAAACCTATACCAAAAAAACAAACCGTAAACATAACGAATGAAACAACCAAACATAGTTCAAAAAGACACAAACATTCAACTTCCCCTCTCCAAAGTCCTTCAATAGAAAAAGAACATCACAAAACATTACACCCCCCTCCCCAACCTATCATCCCCAACCCATACCGGGAAGAATTACAAAAATTTAAAGAAACCAAAGACATGATTGTTGATAATATCATTAAATGTTTACATACATGGTTAAATAAAGAACCCAGTTTTAATGGGCTCCCGACGCACTTTGATAATAATATTCGCGAGAGTATACTATCTATTTTAAGCCCAGATACAAGTTCAGACACCAATATGGAACTTAGTGATAATTAATCTGAATACTGAGTCCTTGTCAATTATAGAATGGAATTCTATAATTAAGCAATACCCGTCATTAATACAATACCTATCAAATAACGAAACTGATGTTATCATCTTGTCGGAAACCTGGATTAAAAAAGAAGTAATTTCTATGTAAAATGCTATAATTTAATTTGCAAAAATAGAGAAGACGAACACGGTGGAGTAGCAATACTCATCTCTAGAAACATAACCTTCAAAGAACAATACATAAACAGTAATTATAATAAAAAAATCGTAGCATGCGCGGTAATACTCAAAAAACCCAAATTAACGATTGTTAGTATATATAATCCATCAATAAACAATAGAATTACGTCCAACGACTGGGAAAACTTAATGTCACAATTCCAAACACCGGTTCTTATATGTGGAGATTTTAATAGTCATCACACCCTTTTTGGAAGTATTGCAAACGAAAGTAGTGGGAATGCCCTCGTTGACGCATTAAATAACCTAAATTTAATTTTACTGAACGATGGATCTCCTACAAGAATTTCACGCCCCGGCTCGCCTCCTTCGGCAGTAGATTTGACTATTATTTCTTCCGATTTAGTAGGTATAACAGAGTGGAAGACCCTTCCAGACACCATGGGTTCTGATCATTTCCCCATTTCAATAAGTATCTCAGTCACAAGCAAAATTCCCAAAATACATCCAGCAACAATTTGGAATGAAAATAAAGCTTAAAAAATACAAACAAAATTCTACTTCATTAAATACAAAAAAATAGAAGCTCAAGTTAAACTAATTATTAAAAACAAAAAACATAACAGCTGGAAAAAATTCATTAGTAGCCTAAGCAAAAGTACACCTATAGGGGAAATATGTAAACAAGTAAAAAAACTCTCTTATAAAAACTTCTCTGATAATAAGACAATACTCTCTGAGGAATTAATCGAAAAATTATTTGAAGTAATAGCTCCGCCACATGTAATCAACCAACCCAAAATAATCTCAGAGAGCGTCAACTACAATATGTTATCGGTACCTTTTACCTTAGAAGAATTGGAATCTGCAATCAAGATATCCCGCTGTACCTCTCCCGGAAAAGATGGCTATACTTATAGTATGATTAAAAGTCTTCCAAACAAAGCAAAAATAGCACTTTTAAACATTTATAATGCTGGAATCCAAATCTATTTTCCCGACTACACAATATAGAGTAAGATCCCAGAGCGATAAGACATAACTTATTTTCTAAAAGAGGAACTTTAAGTTCTCAGTAGTGTCTCATGTACTTTGTATACCTGCGTGTTTGTGAAGTTTGCCCAGTGACACCTAACCAGGTGAGAAAGGTGACTAAAAATAAGAGTTACTTAACTTAAATTTATATGGCTGATTTTGATATATATTTAATAGAATATCATTCTCAAATAGTATTAAGTATCAGACAATTTTCATGGACCAAAACTTTTGTCAGACGCTTTAAAGCTCCACCAAAAATAAATGAACTTTACTTATTTATGTTATGATTAAATAATAAAATCACAACAATTTATATAAATAAAAATAAAATCATAACAAAATGTCGCAACCAACGTGAGGTTAGATAGCTAGATAGTTATTTTTATAAAAAAGAATTAACACGTTAAATATCACTTAAATTTTGAAAATAATTATAAATAAAAGGGAAATAATATTTATGAAATCGAGATCAGGAACAAAAATGAACATTGGTACTGAGATACAAAGAGAGCAAGATGAAGAGAGAAATCAAGGTGAAAGAAGAATTGTAGGGGAAGAAGGTGATCAATCATAAAATAGTGAAAATAATATGATGCAACAAATGATGCACTATTTGCAACAAATGAATAAATGATTAGAAGAAAAACTTGAAGAAAATTAGATAAGATGGATAGTAAGTTTATACAAGAGAGAAAAGAAATTCGTGAAATGGTTAAAATCCAAAAAGAAGCGTATGAAAAACTGCACGAAAAAGTGGACAAAAATCAAGAACAGATGGAAGAGAGAATACAAGAATTTCAAGGAAGAATTGAACAAAGAGTGGAAGATTTACGACAAAATATACAGGATAATAGGGAACATGCAAACAATATTGAAGGAAAATGGAATCAGGCTATAGCACAATAAAGAGATCATATTGATCAACAAATGGAAAAGGAAAGAAGAAAGGTGCAGAAGATACTAGAAATACGTCAAAGGAATTCTATGATAATACCAAGGATTTCAACAGATCTTGGAATAAAATTTACAGGAAATATCAGGAAATTACATCCTAAAGTGTTTGTAAATAGTTTAAAGAATAGAATTAAGGGATTGACAAATATAGAAGACATAAAAGATATAATTAGGATGAATATAAAGGAAAATGCATCATTATGGTTTGCAAGTCAAGAAGGAAACATTGAAAATTTTGAAGATTTTGAGAATAAATTTATAGACTATTTTTGGGGAGAAAACGCTCAAGTCCAATTCAGAGAAAATTTATATTTTGGAAAATTCAATTATAATTGGAGTTCAGAATTTGTAAATTATGCACTACAATTATATACAATTGCACAATATATAAATCCTCCAATAAAAGAAGAGGAAATAATTTTGAATATATCACGACATTTCAAACCTGAAGTTGTTGAAACGATAACGATGCATAATATAAAAACAATGGATCAAATGACTAATTATTTAAATAGACTTCAAAGAGGAAATGTAAGGATAATTCAAGAAAAGAATAAAATGAATGGAAACATCAATAGGAGTGATGACAGACATAATTTGTACCAAAATTATACAAACCAAAGAAACAATCAACAATTTAATCAGAATAATGGAGGTTATATTAATAATAGAAATTTTAGACAAAATATTGATAGAGAAAATTACAAAAGAGGAAATTATGAAAGAAACAATTATAATAAAACTTATGAGAGATATCCAAGAAATGGAAACCCTGAAGTAAATCCAGAAAGAAGAGAGGAGAACAAACAAATAAATGCAACAAGACGATTTTGTAATAGTTGAGACTCAATAAGAAGAGAAAATGAGGAGAACATAAGATCAAGAGGAGAAAATAGAAGACAGGAACAACAAGAACAATATGATCAAGAATTAGATAGGGGTCGAGGGGTCTGTTCCCTCTCTCTCGCAATCGACGTAAAGTTGAAGGGGAGAGGGAGGCAGAGCCCAGGGGATAGGTTTTGCACGGAGAGTCTTAGAACATTGCACCTCCTTAAACTGTCCCAGGACCGCTGGGATCCACCGAAATACAAGTCGAAGCAACGAGCGAAGTCAGAGAAGAACGGCAAGTTGTCCGCGGTCTGGCAACTCGCGATAGCTGGACTTGTGCGAAGTCTATAGTCATATACGAGTCTGTGACATGGGCTATTCAAACTTTTAATCCCTTCAAGGCGCCTGGAATGGACGGAATCTACCCTGTACTGCTCCAAAAAAGCGCCGACATAATAACTCCAAGACTTGTGAATCTGTTCAGATTAAGCCTAGCCACAGGAGTTATACCAACGGTGTGGGAAATCTCCAAGGTGGTATTCATACCAAAACCTGGAAGACCCTCTTACGATACTGCAAAGGCTCATCGTCCGATAAGTCTCTTGTCATTTTTTCTTAAGGCACTAGAGAAGATGATAGATAGGCATTTGAGGGTCACGGTGCTGGGCGACATGCCTACCAAAGGGGCAAATCTTGCGAAACAGCCTTACATAGCTTGGTGAGCAAGATAGAGCAAGCCATTACCCACAAAGAAGTTGCACTGGTTGTGTTCCTGGATATCGAAGGAGCATTTGACTACACGACCACTCGCTCAATATTGTCAAAGCTGGAATCCAGAGGCACAGACAGGACAATCACCCGATGGATAGGGAACATGCTAAGCAGCAGGAGAGCACAAGCATCCCTGTGTGGAGTCACAAGAGAGGTGAAGACAGAAAGAGGATGTCCACAGGGAGGCGTTTTGTCACCAAAGCTGTGGAATCTAGTAGTCGACGACCTTCTTGTCTCACTAAACGAGCAGGGGTGGTATGCTCAAGGATATGCTGACGACATCACCATTCTAATACGAGGAAAACACGTGGGCATCTGCCTGGAACTAATGCAGAGGGCAATGTCCGCAGTGGAGAGATGGTGTGATGCGGAGGGACTGTCTGTAAATCCCTCGAAAACCATCATGGTACCATTCACAAAACAGCGAATCGCAGACATTACTAGTGCGCCAAAACTCTTCGGCAAACAGATAAAGGTTGCCAGGGAGGCAAAATATCTAGGAATCTGATTAGATGACAAGCTAACCTGGAACAGCCATCTAGCGAGCACCACAAGCCGTTCTCAGATCACGCTAATGACGATGAGACGAGCAATTGGGTGCACCTGGGGACTAACTCCGACAATGGTAAACTGGTTGTACACCAGAGTAATCAGGCCAATGATGGTGTATGGTGCGATCGCATGGTGGTCTAAAGTTCAGCAAAGCACAGCCGCCAAAACGCTTTCTAAAGTGCAGCGAGCTGCGTGTCTGAGCATTACAGGCGCCATGAAGGGCACCCCAACCGCAGCATTGGAAATATTGCTAAACATCCCACCATTAGATCTCTATATACAGGGGGAGGCTAAAATGGCTGCTTACATAATGCAGTGCAATGGCAACTGGTGCAAGCACCATGCTATGAAACATACTAAAATACACGACAACATGAGGTGCGACATCATCAAAATGCCACCTGACAGAATGTCCAAGGTCGTGGAAACTGAGATACCATATCGTGTCAACTTGAGTGGCAGATCCGAATGGGCCCAGGGAGAACCTCAACGCATGTTGAACAGTATCACCTGGTACACCGACGGGTCAAAGACTCTAACGGGTACAGGAGCAGGCGTTTACGGCGTCAGACCCAGGCAAAGCATAAGTGTTTGCCTTGGCAAAACGACGACCGTATTTCAGGCAGAAATAGCTGCATTAATTGAATGCGGCAGAACATGCATAGACAGGAAATACAACAAAAAGACCATCTATGTGAACACGGACAGTCGGGCGGCCCTTTTGGCCTTAGCAAGCCACAGCTATGCATCGAAGATAGTGTGGGACTGTCACAATACCTTGAAAACCTTGGCAAAAGACAACAGAGTAATCCTCACTTGGGTGCCAAGCCACATAGGGGTAGCTGGAAATGAGGGAGCTGATGAGTGTGCCAAGAAAGGAGCTCATCTCACCCTCATGGGACCAGAACCAGCATATGGCGTATCATACAGCGCCGTACGAAAAACCGTTTCCAACTGGGTGTCGATTGAACACCTAAAGCGCTGGAACCATGCTCATTCCAAAAGAATGCTAAAAGGACCATCGAGTTCCTACGCAGCAAATGCTTTTAGAATGGGTAGGAAAGAACTGCGAAAAGTGGTAGGATTCATAACTGGCCACTGGATATTCAACGCACACCTACAGAAAATGGGGATTGAAATAACAAATCCCCATTGTAGGATGTGTGGAGAAGCAGAGGAAACCGCAAAGCACGTGGTCTTCGATTGCCCTGCCCTGTGCAGAAGGCGAGCCTCCTGTCTAGATATTTCTCCAGGCACAAATCAGGAGGGAATGCAGGAAAACATAGTCCGACGTATCTCAATGTTCGCTAAGAATTTAGGATGGGACTCTGCTTAATACCTGTGAGTGGGGGTGCACAATAAGCCAATCAATGGCTGAGCGGCAACAATTAGGGCACCTGAACCCTAACCCCCCCGTGACTAAAAAAAAGAATTAGATAACGGAAGAGAGACAGAATGTGAAAATCAGGTCTGGACAGGACAGGATTTTTAAAAAGGCAGACTCCAAAAGATATATCACTCAAAATTTGTAGTTATGAACACCCAAATGAATTTATAACATTAGATAATAAGAATGATGTAAATAATTCAATAGGATTAATTTATATTAATGGAAACATAGATGATAAGGAAGTTAAAATATTGGTAGACACTGGATCTGAAGCATCAATGATTAAAGAAGAGCTGATAGAACATAATGAACAAGTACTAAGAAATTTAATCAGAATACCAAAAGTAAATATAATTGGAGCCAATGGAAAGAAAATCTATGAAATAAATAAAGCTATTAATTTGGAATTAAAAATAAATGGAAATAAAATAAATATGCAATTACTTATTGTACATAAAATGGAATTTGATATAATTATGGGAACAGATGAATTGGAGAAACATAAAAGTAAAATAAATTATGAGAAAAGAAAAATGGAGATGCAAGGAATAGAAATTGATTTTGAAGAAAGAAATGAAAATGGAGAAAATGAGAATCAAAATAAAAATAGTAATATGAGTAAGAGAAAGGAAGAGAGTAGAAAAGAAGAAGTAATAGTATTTGAATGTCCGGAGAAAAGACTGGATGAAATAAAAGAAATATTAAATGAATACAAAAAACTTGTATCTAAGGAAAATAGAGTAGCTGAAGGATATATGCATAAGTTTGAAGTGGAAAGTATAGAAGATTTTAAAACTAAAGCTTATCCCAGTCCCTATAAATATAAAAATCAAGTAAATAAAGAAATAACAATTATGTTACAACAAGGTATAATTGAGAGAAGTAATACAAAATATATAAATCCAATTGTAATAGTTCCAAAATTAAATAATGAGTTGCGATTATGACTTGATGCTCGTATGATTAATAAGTTCGCAGTTCCACAATATGAAGCACCATTAACTGTTGATGCAATTTTTGGGAGTATATCAGAAGTAGTGGTATTTACGAAAATTGACCTGAAACATAGTTTTTGGTTAATACCATTACACCCAGATAGTCGAAAATATACAGGTTTTCAAATAAATGGAGTGATATACCAATTTAAGGTAGTGCCATTTGGGGTACAATCTGCCTGTGCTGCGTTAGTTCGAGCACTACACAAGATTTTAGACAAATATGATGAATTTGTTTTACATTATGTCGATGACATATTAGTTTATTCAAAGGATGAAAATTTACATAAGGAGCATATTAAAATAATTCTAAATGAATTAGACAGAGCTGGATTACAAGTGAATTTGAAAAAATGTAAATTCTACTAAAAAGAAATTACTTACTTGGGATTTAAATTAAAACAGGATGGTATTGAAATGGATCTGGAAAGAATTGAAATTATAAATAATTTTAGAAGGCCACATAATTTGAAAGCATTAAGAAGGTTTATTGGTATGTTTAATTATTTTAAAAGAATGATACCAGATTTAAGTCAACAGGAAATAATATTAGTTGAATTATTAGGGAAAGATGTGAAGTTTAGATGGACAGAAGAAAGGGAAAAAGCTTTCTTACAAATAAAGGATAAAATATCACAAAATTTGAGAATTTACCATCCAAATTATAACGAACAGTTTGTATTAAGAACAGATGCTTCCATACATCGTTTTGCAGGAGTTCTTTTACAAAGATATAATGGGAAATAATATCCTATTTATTTTGTTTCAAGTTTAACTAAGAAATATGAACGAAATTATACAGCTTCAGAATTAGAATTAGGTAGTATAATTTATTGTATAAATAAGTTAAGATTTTATGTGTTAGGAAATGATTTTATAATAGAAACAGATCATTCTGCATTACTGTCAATATTAAATAATAAATAAGCTAATAGTAGAATACATCGATGATCATTGTTACTGCAAGAATATTGTTTTAAAGTGAAACATATTCCCGCAAAAAAGAATGGTTTAGTTGACTATTTGACTCGATATGATGAACAGGAAAGACTGAATCAACAGAAAATTAAAATTGGAGTAAACATATTAACAGAGGAAGGAATATTTAGTTTACAAGAAGTGCAGAAAGATCAAGAAAAATTAGAAATTGATAAGAAAGAAATAAATAAAAATGATGAAGGAATATATGGGGAGGAAGTTTATGTTATAACTAAAGAATTCGCAAAAATAATTATGAAAGAATTACATGAAAGATATGGACACATAGGATCAAGAAAATTATGGTTCATGTTCAGAGAAACATATGTTTGTAAGAAAGATATAAGTATTGCAAAAGAGATAACAAAAATATGTAATATTTTTCAACTAGGAAAAGATAAAAATAGAACTAATAAAAATAAACCCAAAACAATAATAGCAAAAGAATGTCTAGAAATTATTGCAATGGATTTTTTGAGCAATCTTATTGAAAGCTATGAGGGAAAGAAACATATTTTGGTGATTGTTGATGTATTTTCAAAATTCACAAAATTATATTCATGTAAAAGAACAAATTTCAAAGAAATAAAAATATGTTTGGAAAAATATTTTGAAGAAGTTGGAAAGCCAAAGAGATGTATTATAGATAATGCAACATATTTTAGAAACACAAAATTTGAAAAAATTTGCAAGAAAAATAACATAAAAATAAGTTTTACCAGTATAAGACATCCAGCGGCAAATCCATCAGAAAGATATATAAAAGAAGTCATAAAATATTTAAGAATAATCACATTTAATGATCATCAAAATTGGGAAAATAATTTGAATAAAGTTCAAGGTTTTTTGAATAATATACCGCATATTAACACTGAAGATTCACCAATTTATATTATGACAAAAATAAAACCAGAAAGGCCATGGAAATTTGAATGTAAAAAGAACTTTGAAGACGCTTTAGAACAAGTAAATAAACAAATTCAAAGGAAAGCAGAAAAATATTTGAATAAAGTAAGAAAAAGAATTAAAAATAAAACTATTTTTAAAAGAGGAGACTTAGTGTTAGTTAAAGCATTAAGGAAATCAGATAGGAAAAAGGAAATATGTGCAAAATTATTGCTACCATTTGAAGGCCCATATGAAGTTTATAATGAGGAACCGAAAAATAGTTATATTTTAAAAGATCTACAATCGGATAAAATAAAAGGTGTATTCCATGTATCACAGTTACATAAATATTATGAATAGGATAAAAGGCAGACAATAAAATAGATAAAGAAAGTTAATTATGAAATGAAAATTAAAACAAAAGATTTGATAAATTTGATATTCATTATTTCCTGAAAATGAAATTTACAGAAAATGGATGAGTATGAAATTTAGGGGAATTTTTATACTATTTGATAGTAAAGTTAAAAAAAATATAATTAGATAGATTTTTTGTTTAATATAGTTATAATAAAGATATCCGCAGCTACAGGAAGCTAAAAGAATAATTTTCATTCATTGTGATATCGTGTCAGAAATAATGTGACAGATATAAAATAAAAACAGAAAGCATGAAAACAAGCCTTTAGAATTAAGTTAGGAAGTTAGGAAACGGGGTTTGTTGGAAAGAGAGTCTAGTGACTTGACACTTTTTGGAAGGATGAAAATGAATTGATTTTTCAAAAAAGAAAAAGGCATTTAAACCTATTTTTAAGATTGTTGAAACGTTGAAATATTAATAGAATTGAATATATTCAGAGAATATGACAATGGAAAAATTATCATAAAACATATATATATATATATATATATATATATATATATACATATATATGTATATATATATATATATATATATATATATATAATATATTATATATATATATTATATATATATATATAATATATATACATATCAAATGTTCCATTCCTGAACACCTCCATTTTATGACTTGGCCAGTGTGTATTTGGAGCTTCATGATTCTTTATGGCTGTCAACATCTTTTCAGATGTATATGGGGGCCAATAACAGTAGGTTCCCACAATCCATGTTGTTGGAACGGCCTCTACTGCATTTCCCTCATTGAATTTGATTACAGTCCATGTTCGCTCCATTTTTTATTTACCAGAAGACAAATTGAAATGATGAATATATGAAGATTTCTTGATTTTTTGGTTCATAAACAAAATTATTTTATTGCAGTCATAATTAAGTTAGCAAATTACAAATACGAATCAAATTCGTTCTCGTTGACCGAGGGGAAAACATCTAGGCAAAATCTTTATGAGACTTGAAAGAATCAAATAAGACTCAAAGTGAAAAGTTCCTTATTCAACCCCAATGACTGGAATGACTCAAACTGAAAAATCTGATATTGAATAAGCCGAGAACTCAAAAAAGACTCAATAACTCAAGATATTCTGCTGTAGTTGTTTCCCCCTCAACCCCGAGTCATAGCTTTCACGGCGTATTCTGAACATAACATTATTTTAGCGAGTAAAACTTATTATTAAAAAGAAATTATACAGAATGCAATAAGGGTATTATTATTTTCATAATCCAACTTCATGCACTTGCATGAAATGTCAGTGGCATTATATTCTTGAAGGGGGCTCAGATCACTAGCTAAAAATATTCCTAATTCCGATGATTTACATGGAGATTCATAAAATTCTCCCAGCACTTCAAACTTCTGAGTGATTAGTTTCATTTCATCAAGTCCAATCAAAATGTTTTTTATAATAACAATATCTGAATTGATACGACAACAGTTATCTGGTTCATTAATACTTAGGAAAAAAATTTCAAATACAAGCTTTTGATACTGTTTGTATCCTTTTATGTCCAGCAGAGGTACTTTAAAATGTTCAAAAAACGGTTCTGGATATTTTTTAATATTGCAATCTTGCTGATTTTTGTTCTGGTCTTGTTCATATATCCTATGAATTATTTGTTGAAGAGGCTGATCGGTTTTTCTGATGTTTTTCTTGAAAGTTCTCATGAAGTTTTCAAAAGGAAACGCACTAAACATATCTAACGATCCAAATCTCTCGACATCCTCACAAATATGAAGCAAATTGTGTATATTATGTGACGAATTTATGGAACCAAATATAACAATAAATGTTTCAACAAAATATTGTAACAACGTTTTTGCATATTCTATGTTATCCTTCCAATTCGTTTTAGACAAAAATGACAAAGAAACATGCAAACTCAAAAAGTTCAGGAATTTATCATGGTCTAAAACTGTCTTCAAAACAACTGGCCCTATGTAAAATAAAAACAACCGAAATTCAGTGGCTTTCCACCGTTTTGCTTCACTCAATGGCCTCGGTTTACGATTGAACTCACTAGGAATATTTGGATGTTGACCGACTAACAATTGAGAAATTTTTGAAATTTGATGGGAAGATAATTTTGAAGGAGGTTTTCCATTCATCCACAAATTGACAATCATTTTCTTCATGACTCCCAAACACACCAAATGCATGTAATGTAGAGGAAAATCTTTGATCATATCTATATTTGGAATTAACTCTAAAATCGATGTTCCAGTATGATGATCTTTTTGAATTTTCAATCTGAACTCTCCATCATTACGTAAATTCAAATTACCAACTTCTGGAAAACAAACTCGAACATGAATTATAACCACTGTGACCTTTAATATATTTAATGAAGGACTTCGCAGGCACATCACAAATGAATGCTTTAATTGTGACCTTATATTTGTAGCTATCGAATTTGTATTCAGTGTTCAACAACTCATTGCAGTCATTCACAAATGCTCTCAAAAAATCATTGGATTCATTTGGTTTCTCATAGCCATGATATATGCCTATTACATCAACAACATTCTTGTTTAAATATAAGTTACAAAGAATTGGATACAGTTGGCTTCCGGAACTTTTGGAAAGTGGCAAGCCATCTATATTTACACAAATTTCTAATAAATTATTATTCTTTTGTAATAAATGCTTGGAATGATTAATAAGGTTATTCAAACATCTTTTCATGCCAAAGTGGTAATAAGTACCTGGTTGCACAATTTCTAAACTGATTTTTCTTGGACTTCTCAAAAGAGTCCTGGTATCCAGAGGTAATTCACTAAAATGGGGTTTCAAAACTTTCAATAAATCATTGATCGCTAAGTGTGTAATGTTATGTTTCAGTGCCCACTCTACTAAATTGGAAGAAAGTGTTTTTTCCTCAACCTTGTTTACAACAAGGTCTTGCATGCTATCATGGATTTCTGTATTGTACTCATTATGAGAACTGCTTTTCGAATGGCAGTTCTGATCATTGGAAGATCGAAATGAGATACTGAATCAAAAGCTGAACTGGTTGAAGGAAAGACGCCGTCTGAAGAAACATCATCGGCTGAAACCACAATATCATTTTCAGCTGCGTTATTTTCAATAAAACCAATTTCATTCTCATTCCGAACTCTTTTATAATATTTATTCAAGAAATGGGACTTCTTATAAGATCTTTTCATGTCTCTATATTCCTATACTAATTGCACTCACCTTTAACCCTGGTACATCACACTTATTTTTTGAGACAAGAACTTCACACTCGGGTCTCAGAAACCCAAAGCTATTTTTTAGCAAAAAAACAAAAAATTTAAATATTTTATGGTTTCGGGAGAATAACTAAATTTCGTAGTTTGCGTAGAAAAAAAGTATAATCATGGTGTTTTATTTCACAAAGAGATATATTTGTTGAAAGTGAAAAAAAAACAAAATAACATCCAAACATAAAACATTTTTTTGAAAAAAAAATAACATGAAATTCAAATTATTATCTACGAATACAAACTCTATATCTATCCTTGTAACAAAAAATAAACTCTTTTGACATTATCAGTCTTAGTTATTCTTAGCCAGGTCTTCAGTTTCTTGGATCTTGATGTTCGCATTATGCATGTGACACGCAGAACACGCAAAATCAGTTTTTCTATCTTTCTCTTTTGGACAGAAGGAGCATCTAACTTTTTTTGCTAAATGAACATCAATTCCGAAAATTTCAGAAATTTTCTGCCGCAATGGTTTTTGTAACGTAGTAACTGTCAAACGTTCTCGTAAACAATTAGACTCATTCCAAACTGCTTCAAAAAATATTTTCGATTATTTTGTCTATCTTCTTTCCAGTGTGGATTTGCGAGAGAAAACAAAACCTTTGCATTTATTCCACTTGCATCAAGTATATTGAAAAAAACTCGTAGCGTCTAGTCTTTCGTGAAGGAGTGTACCAATGGCAGAGCTGATCGAATGTATCTGTCTCTTCCTTTGTTTCATTATAAGAATGTATAATATTGGGCTTCCCAGTAATGGCATTTAGGGAGTCATCAGAATGCAATGTTGACAGCAAAAGTACAATTTTGTTTGGTTCAGGAGTGTATGAAACAAGAGTTTTATTTCTATCAAAAGCAAATAGAGATGTACCTACTTCTTTTTTTTTGTAGAAAGGAAGAAGGTATTTCTCTCATTCTTTCTCAAAGTTCCTAGGAGAGTTAATTGATACTGTTCTAACATTCGTTCAGCTAGGGGAATTGACGTAAACCAATTGTCAACTGTGAGGTTTCGATTAGTTCCATGTATTGGTTCTGAAAGTTTTCGGACATAATTAGCCGGTACTGATTTATTGTTTTCTGTAGTTACTCTTCCTGCGTATGGAATTGCATTGAGAATATAATAAGTTTTTGAATCATTCAACATTATTATTTTTATTCCATACTTATCAGGCTTACTAGCCATGTAAATCGGAAACGGGCATTTCCCTCTGTATCATACGAGCTGTTCATCTATAGTACAGCATTCATATTCTGTATAGTATGATTTACAATTATTCACAAAAATGTCAAATAATTTCCGTATAGGTGCAAATTTATCAACCAACCTTCTTTCGGCTCTAGTATCTTCACTATCAATAAATGCAATAAACTGAAATCGCTGCTGTGACATTTTCGCCCGAAATATTCCATTTCCAAATTTTACTGACCAAAGTTCATCTAAGTTACAGTTTGATACGCGTAATGCACCTGCTAAAAATACCAGCCCAATAAAAGCCTTGACATCTGCTTTATTTACTGGCCTTGTATAACTCTGTTGTCTAATATCATTGCATTTACGAGTAATTTCTTCATTTGTGTATAAAACAATAATATCTATCGTTTGTTCGTTGCACAACAAATTCCAAGCTTGTTCAGGAGACTGAACTGTCCTGGCTTCTCGTTTATGGCCAGGTAAATGCATTACAATGTTTTCTTGTTTTGTACGACCCTGTTTTGCTGGGGCTTGTGTGCTCCATCGATGACCATTTTTCCCCTGTAAACTATGGACATTTTTAACTGGTTCATCCAATAATTCGTCTTCATTTTCGCTTTGGTCACTGTTGCTATCTGAGAGTTGCTCTTCAACATAATCTTCGTCAGAATCTTCTCCTCCAAACATATCGTCAACGATCTCGTTTCCGCCCTCATTCTCCCATAAATTTTCTGCCTCTCTCTGCAATTCCACCTCGGTTAATCGACGACGATTTTCTCTGCTAGTTGAAGCCATTATAATAAAATAAATAAACGTAAGTTAAAACAAAATAATTAGCATAAACATCACACTTGGGTTTGTGGTACCCATGCTCGTATTTTTGAAAATATCGTACCTCGCTGTTTCACTCAAATGCAGCAAAACACCCGTATTCTAAGTCGTCTAACTGTAGACTGAATTTACATAGACTGGCGACGCAAACAAACCACTCATGCGCATGTCACATTACAATGAAGGACCCTCTGGGTTTCTGAGACCCAACAGTGCAGTTCCAGGGTTAAACTTGAACAAATCTTAATTTTGTTAATGGCCACTAACTTTCAACGCCGATGACGCCGGTAATGGCTAATGGCGGTAATAAATAATAAATAACGTGACATCGTGACACAATAACACGAAACTAATTTGAGGTTAGGTAGGTTAGGCTGTACTGTGCCGTCCGTCGTTTCGAACTACATTCTTCTCACTCACTGCCAGTGCTACCTAAGCAGAACAAGGAGATGGGTATAGAACACAGATATTTGAATTTAACAACTCTTTTTTCGTGGTTCGGGTGTCTATCAACGAACTATCACTTATACGAGTACGCGATTGATGCTTTGTCGCAGTTCAGCACACATATTCTATATCGCTCTATGTCATTCTAATTTCTTGTATCGTGAAAATTATTTCACTCGATTCACCTTGGATTGGGGCTCCGAGTTTTTCCAAAAGACAATTAAAATTGAATTATCTTTGTTTTGACCTTCATTATGCGTAAAAACGAAAGGCCCATCCGTAAATTTTCGGCGCAATAATTTAATGCGTCTTAGAAACATAATAAATCATTAAATTTATCATTGATATCATATCTCAGAACTGAACCAAATTCAGAATAGGTATCGCTAAAGTTATTTCAACTCACCAAAAATATTTTTTTGTTCCCGCAATTTGTTTTGAAACGCCTATATTCACATTAATTAATCACTGCTTATAAATAATGAATTTACGTGATAAAATAAAAGACATAAGATAGACAGGTTAATTAATAAAACAATGTCATTTGAACGTTCAATATTGGTACATTTCCCGATGTCAATTGAATGTCCAGTTTTGTACGTCCAGAAGAAGTACAGTGTCGGATGTTCGGATTCAAGTCTTCTTCTGGATGTCCAATGGATGTCCATATTCGGACATCAATATTAGTATCCAGAGATGTACGTCCAGTGGACGTCCAATCTGAACTCATGGACGTTTGGACCTAAAATGGGTAGAAAATGGACGTCCACTGGACATCCCGTGTTATATGGGGTGGACCAATCTATATTACTCGAGACTCTGGATGATATGGGGATAAGAGGCATACCACATAAACTTTTCAGTAGCTATCTACTAAATAGGCGGCAAAGAGTGAAAATTGACGACAGTGTGAGTGATGAAAAAATTATCTTATGTGGTGTACCCCAAGGGACGGTCCTTGGACCAATACTATTCAATATTTACCTTAATAATCTCTTCTTATTGAATACCTACTCAAAAATTATCAGTTTTGCGGATGACACGGTCGTGTTCTGCGAGGACGATGACTGGTTCAATTTGAAACTTAAGCTAGAATACGACCTGAGTAAAGTTCGACTATCGATTACTATCAATCAATTTCGAAAAAACGCACTACTTGCCTTTCAGTAGCTATGATGTTTCCCTTCCAGAATATGGCATAGCGGTATCCGACATAACTATCATCAGACCTGTCAAAAAGATAAAATACCTCGGCATAATTCTGGATAAGCATCTAAGATGGGACCAACATGTACTACATCTCGTGAAAAAACTACGATGTATTCTGTACAAATTCAAAAAGATCATAAGCATACTCAACCATAAACAGAAAATAATTTTGTACAAAAGTTTGGTAGAACCACACTTGAACTACGGCATAATTGGGTGGGGAGGAGTCTCTAAAACACATCTGCATTCCCTTGAAGTCATCCAAAGACGCTTTTTAAGTTGTATTATGCAAAAACCATACGACTATCCCAGCAACCTCCTCTACTTTGAAACTGTAATATTCGACCCAAGGCAACTGTTTTTCATAAATATAACTGCAGTTCAATATAAACACAAAAATGAATTAATCACCAACAGCCATAACTACAAGACCCGCCACAGAAGAAGTATTCAAATACCAATCATGAACAAATCAGTCGGTCAAAGTAGCTACCATTTTCTAGGCCCAAAACTCTTCAGCGATCTGCCAGAAGCACTAAAATGTGAGCCAAACCCTAGAAGATTTAAAAATAAACTGAAACTTTATGTTCAGCATACTTCCCGTGCAGAAATACACGATAAAATTGGAAATTAAATAGAACAACTATACTTGCGATTATCATATAGCTCACGTCTAGTCATAAGCATTTCAAACTACTTAACTTTTCCGCTTTTCCAGATTCTCTTGAATATTGAGTATTGTCCTGTAACAGTTATATACTCTGATGTAATTGTCTATATCTTGTAATGTTCTATATCATATTATTTAAAGTATTCAATATTTTTCATACTTACATATTTTATTGTATACTTTGGTTAATCCTATAACTATACATATTATATAATTCCTACTCATTACATTATATTACTCATCTCTCATACTTATACACACTTTACTTTTATACTATATGTCTTATTTTGTGGTGTTTGTTATATTACTGTAGATCTATGTATCTTATGTTATATAGCATGTACCTTATATAAAATTAATTCGCTTATCACGCACAAGCTGTACCTACATCAGCGTCTGTGATTGTCTCTGTTTATTCATAAATTATTGTACACATTGTAAATTGTAAATTTCCCATTATTACTGAATAAACATTATTATAGTTATACAGTTATGTACTCTGATGTAATTCTCTATATTTTGTAATGTAATTTTTTTTAATTACATATCTTATTGTATATGCCTTGGTTAATCCTATAACTATACATATTATATTATTCCTACTCATTATATTATATTACTCATCTCTCATACTCATACACATTTTACTTTTATACTTTATGTCTTATTTTGTAGTGTTTGTTATATTACTGTAGATGTCTGTATCTTATATTATATGGCATGGACCTTATATAGAATTAATTTGCTTATCACGCACAAGCTGTACCTACACATCAGCTTCTGTGATTGTCTCTGTTTATTCATAAAATATTGTACACATTGTAAATTTTACATTATTATTGAATAAACATTATTATTATTATCATTTTATTTTTCGACTTCTCAATTTTATACTAGCATATAAGATATTTCATCACTTTGTTTAAATTTATAATACATATTTCTTGACTAATATAATATATGTGTAGTATTAAATGTATCCTTGAAATCATTGTTTGTATATATAAATATTACTTCAACTGATACGAGTGACATTTGGAATCGATTGCTATATTGAAAATTTCTATCTATAGGCGCATCAAATAATATAAAAAAAATACAGGAAAAGTTATTTGAATTATTCATATATATATAGTATTGGAGATAAAGGTTAAAATCACGTCCGGAAACCAAAAAGTAGTAAGAGTTTCTCATTCTCTCTACATAAATGAATAAATGCATAAATTTTTTTTTATTTCTATTAATGAGCTAGCTACACTAAACTCGAATATATTAAATTAATACTATAACAATAATAAAATTCCTCACACACAATCAATCATAATTATATATATATATATATATATATATATATATATATATATATATATTTATATATATGTATATATGATAAAAATACATAGGTACCCAAAAATGTACAAAACCCGAAAAACCCAATTTTTCTAATTCTAACAGGATTCATAGACATTTTACAAAATAAAAAATTCTGACTTTTGAAGGTCGCTATGAACCTGTAAATTTATAAACATAACTAAGCTAGGTAACTTATGTAGTGTGTAATAAAGGAATGGACACAAAGTTCAAACTATTCATACCATTTGGAAATACCATGCATTTTGCCAGAACTTCAGATATTTTCCATACTTGCAAATCCGACACATCACTGATTACATATATATTTATATCTTTAGAATTAATGGGATAGTTATATAATGATTCATAATTTGAAATTTGTTTACCAATTATATGCATTTTATCATTTATACCTGTACAAATATTATGTATTTCAATAACCAAACCCTTTTTTGTCAAACAATAAGCATATTTCATGGAGTAACTTTTCACAATTAGAGTAAAATTATTATAGTAAAAATTTTTATATCGTTTAGAATATTTAAAATGGTTGCTGAATTTTCATGTTCATTAAATAACCGATATTTTTGTATACAAGTGGGCTTTAAATAAAAATTGTTTTCAATCAATCTATTATAAATTTGTTGTAAAGGTTTCACGGGAGACATCATGAAACTCTTAATGAGTCCTAGAAAATTTTCAAATGCGAAGGCCGAAAAAAATCCAAAATTCCATACAGTTTAGCTTCATGAGCTAAATGACGCAAAGTATGTATATTATATACATAAAACTCTGGACCGTATATATTGGCAATGTTTTATAAAAGTGTTTAATAATTTATTCGCACTGTTTGTACCAAATACTGATAAATGATTTGAAGAAATTAATATGGAAATGCCAACATGCAACAGTAGAAAATGTTCATAAATTGAAATAGCTATATTATCTTTAAGGATAAATGGTCCATAATACAGTAGGAAATTTCGAAATTCTGTGGCTTTCCAATATGACAGTTCATTCAAGCTTCTGGGTTTCCGATTAAACTCACAAGGGACATATTGCTTTAGGAACAACATGTTTTCACTTAAAATATTAATATCTGAACTTCTTAATCTAACACCACAAACCCAAGATGACAGAACTTTTTTTACAACACGTAAACATACTGCATGCATATAATCGATTGTAAATGATGAAACAAGTCCTATGTTTAAATCATGTAATGAGGATTTAGTTTTGTGATGTTCTTCATCAGTTCCCAACTTAAATTGCTCATCCGTTCTCAGTGAACTGTTTGTGCCTTTGAAAATTACTGTTCTAGCTTTATTGTTATAAACACCATATTCCCAACATTTCCCACAAGATGCATAACCACCGTGATATTTTATACCTTTTAAGTAAGCTTTAGCAGGAGCATCGCAAATAAAATTTAGTATGTCAACAAAGTATACTCTATTATGTAAAAAAGAACCTGTTTGATTTAATATCTTAATATCATCTATAAAATCTTCTAACAATATGTTGAGGGAGGAGGGCTTGCACGTGCGACAAAATATACCAATAGCAAAAGGAAAGGGTTCAAAATTTTTTAATAAACCTAGTATTTTCCAAAACTGTAACTTGCTACTGGAAAACAGTGGAGTACCATCAATATTGATACTAAGTTTTAATATTTTATCAAAACATTGTGATGGAATAATTTGTTTTAGGCAATGTTAAACATCAAAATGGCAATATTCGCCATCGTCAATTTATTTAATTTTTGATTTTCTGGGTGTTTTTAGTGAAGATCTACTGTCTAATGGAAGTTCTGAATGTATTGTAACCAAAATTTTTGAAAGACTAGTAACAGAATGATGAGAAACCTAGCTTTGATTCAACAGCCCTCTGCCTTAGTGCAGATGTTAGATTATCACCACCATTAGAATAAGTATTAGAGTTATAAGAAGTATAAAACCCACAGCTAAAACTATTATTTCCTTCAAAATTCTCAGAAAATTCAGATTCATTTTCATGAGTTTTGTCAAAAAATTTTGTAACGTTATTATCTGATTCTAAGTTATTTTCCTCAACATTATTATATTGATTTATTATGTCAAATGTATTGCTATTAATGAACTGATGAATATCTGAATTAGTTTGAATATGAACATTTTCAGCCTTAATATGAATGTTTTTAACTGATTATAAGCTATTTCATTTTCCATTGCTACTCTGCGATAATACTGTCGTTTACCTACATCTTGCTCTAAATGTTTTCTTTTATACATTTTATAAAAAAAAATCAAAAAAAACGAGTGTATGCCAATGCCGGTTTAGCCACTTACTGATCTTTGTTAATAATTAATATTATGTAATCAGTCTGGCAAAAAACATTTGCATTCCTTGTCAAAGAAAATATATAATCAACACTAACTCATATCTCTAACCAATTACCACTTGAGGAGTTTTTCTTCTTGATTTGACTCTGTCAGGAGCATACTTAATCCAAAGTTTGTCGCTTCTTCTATATCTGTCAGTTACACCGTCGTAGTCAACTGAACTTCACCTGAAAATTGAATATTTTTAGAAAGAGAAAAAATTGTAACAATATCGTTAATTTTAATAAATAGGCACTACCGACTAAGTATTGTTATCGTTTTACTCACTAATTACTGCTTTATTCAAATTTAACTCATGAAATACGTCTTTTTTCTTTTCCCATAATAGCTAAAAATTGAAGCCAATTCATCTTTTGCCAATGTCTTTAGTATATTATGAGTCTTAGATTTCAAATTCTTTTTTCCCAGTGATCCAAGATAAGAGACCTAAAATTAAATAGGTTGTTAGGTAGAAACACTTTTATTCAATAAACTAGTAACTTTTTTATGATACATTAAAAAAAAATATGTTACAAAATGCTTTTATGTATATCAATAACCTTCATATTTTTTATTTATTGACTGTAAAGATAGAAAACTGAAAAATTACCAGAATCTGCAAGTTTTCTTCGTTATTAAGAAATTCTTCCAATACCTCCTTGGTTATTAGAGGAAGTTTTACCGGAAAATTTTCTTTTACTACATCTTTTTCTGAGGTACACAGTCTCTCGCTTCCTGTAAAAATTTTTTTCGATATTGTCAAGTCGAGCAAAAATTAATTTGTTTTGCTCCGTTATTTGGTTCACCGCAGTTGTTAGTAACTTGATGCCTAAAACATTTATCATAATGTAACATTTAAGTACAATAAATCTATTTATTTTGATTTACCTAGCTTGCTCTCGATATATATTTTCTTATGAAACAGACGGTCCTTGACTATGACTATTTGTGCTTATCCTTGCAACCTCTTCTAAAGCTAAATAAAAACAATACTATAGTATTTAGTAAAAAACAATGTGCTGGAATTACATAATTCAGGTGGGTTATCCAAATAATATTTCTTAATTTTAAAAAACATAAGAAGTAGAAAAGAATGAGATTTAATAATAAATTGAGTCTCCATAGAAACAAACTGTTTTGAAACATATTCTGGTGCTTTTTTGTTTTCCCTTCTTGTAACGACTTATCATTTTGTTATAATTTACTTTTCAAAATGAAAGAGAATGAACAGTGTTAAACTTAATATTGCTGCAGATACGTTAGACTGAAATTGTTCCTAAATCTTAATTTCGTTGGCTAATACCCTTGTTTAATGCTTTCTTTATCCTTATTGATGTACGTATTTTGTAATTCGTAAATTTGTGTTGTATAAACGAATTTGTGTTTCAATTGTCAATTTCTTAGAATTTTAAAAAAGTGTTCAATATATTTTGGAATTATCTAGAAACAGTTAGTTTCATTTTAAAAGTAATTTTTATTTCATTCAATTTCTCTAAAATCTCAAAATTAATTAAGTAGATACCTAATATCCTTGATCCTAAAATTGAAATTACTAGCTATTAAAGTTACATATTATGTACTATTTAAATGCTAAATCAATTAACACGTAAAGTGCCGTGGTGGGTGTAGGGAGCTCACCATTTTTTGACATCAAAATATTTCTGAGGAGCCGTGGTGGGTCCACCGAATCAATGTAAACTATATTGGGTTAGATTCTTAAATGTTTTGACTTCATTTTAGTCTATTTGGCCTGTATGTGGTGTACTTATGTGGCCCACCATGGCCCGAAAATTTTATAAAAAAATAAAAAAGAGATATTCTTTTTATAAAAAAAACTTTTATTGTAAGAAAAAGATACAATATAATGTGTAGGTGATTCAAACATAGGAATCTTGAACATTTATTGCATCGATATTTAGTTTGTTGTTTTATTTTTAGCAGCCTTCCTTCCCAGTTGAATTACATTTTTCTGATAGCAACCAGAGCATATTTGTTTTTTTCCATCTCTTCTAAAACATTGTGTTCTTCTATTGATGATTGATTGTCTTCAGGAAAATGTTGCTTTACCAAACCTAATAAAAAATTAACAGAATAGTTATTTACTTTCTGTTTTTATATGTTTTTTTAACCTTCTATAACTTGTTTCCGAAATTTTGTAATACTCATTTTGTCATTGGTAATAGATTGATGAATGATAAAGGCGTTTACCAAAGCAGACGCAACAACCAACTCAATGGCTAATTTCCTATACCACTTCAATCCCCGCTGTAATGAGGTGTTGTATGATTTCATTTGGTCTAGAATGAAAAATAAAATAAGTTCAAAAAAGCTGAAAAAATTACAAGACATCTTACCTGACACGTGTATGTAGCTTTTGTACTTATTATACTCCACTACAGACTTCGGTTTTTTAATTTCCCTAGATCTTTCACGAAGGGTCACCATTTCAGGGACAAACTTTGTATTTAGCATCAAAATGTCTCGCTTGTCCTTCCACTTTTCTACGAAGACCCCCGTGTTACTTTCTTCGGCACAATGTTCTCCTTTTTTCAGTTTCTTTTCTAATACATTCTTAGGGTTCTTTTTTCTATTGCTTCTCAACGTCCCTAGTAGATAAGGTTTCTCAGACATCAACTTGTGCGCGTAGTTATCTACACAAAGGGTGCGCCCTTTTCCGAATAAATCAGCTGCTAGATTCAGTACAACTTTAGTTGGAACTGTTTCAGCTCCTTCAGCGTCTTTCTCTTGACCGCAATAAACTTTTAAATCATACAAATAGCCTCCTTCAAGACATAATTTAAATAATTTAATGCCAAACTTGTGCCTTTTATTGCTTATATATTGTTTAAACTTCAACTTTCCTTTAAATGGTACCAAAGTCTCGTCGATGGAAATATACTCACCAGGCACAATTTTAGATTGAAAAGACTCGCGAAATTTGTCAAGAAGTGGTGAAATCTTATATAATCTGTCAACAGAATTTTGGGCCTTTTCGGCTGTGTTATCAGAAAAATGCCACGTTTTTAGTAACATCTGGAAGCGATTGCGTGACATTATTTTTGAAATATTATTTTTCTACAGAAAACATTGTGACCCATATGCCGAAATAGAAGGCAGTGTAACAATGCCCATCCACATTATAATACCGATGAATTTTTCCATTTCTTCTTGATTTGTGTCTTTCCAATCCCTTATTCTTGATTTTCTAAATATGCTTTCATTTTTTTCTTGAACCGCATACCTATTTGTTTGTGTTACGAATAATTGATCATATTGTAAACTTTTGGCGTTTTGAGCAATAACAGATTCAATAATATCATCAATATCGGTAAAATCACCGACACTTACGTTATTTAGCGACGCTTGGGCATTACCCTCAGAAGAAGCCTGTCTGATGCTACCAACGACTTGAAACGGAGAATCGTTAATACGATGTATTGTTTTATCGGAACTAGTAGATGTCTTGCAATCTTGATTTATGGGTATTTGTAACTTTCTTTTTACTTTTAACTTTTGGCTAGCTAGTGGGCTAAAAAAATGGACCTCTTCTTTGGAGTAATCGGATCGGAATCGCTAACTTCCGACGACGGCTCATATTCCGAATGATCAGAGGAAAAGTCTGACTCATCCGATAACATTTCTTGCAATAATTTCTTGAACCGTTTCTGTTCATTTTCGTAGGAATTAGCCATGTTTCACTACATTTATTTGCAATTCACTGACTAAAAAACAACACAGCAGTATTAGCCTACGACACCAGACAGTCGATACCGAATACCGACACGTCTGAACGCGAACTAAATTGAAAATATACAGGAACGACGCGGTGGGCGGGTTTTACTACCACGGCCTTGACGAACTTCATATGTATTTGTGGCCGTGGTGGGTCAAAGTGAGCCACCAGAAGAAAAACGTTAATTTTATACAAAAATTGCACTTATTTGGGAACTGGCTGTTTTTACCTACTACTATAGATAATTGTATATGATTAAAGGAAAGAAACTCGTCCGGCCATTAGGACCCGATCTTTTTTATCATGGCGGCATTTTACGTGTTAAAGGTGGATTCATGTACCATTTTATTTTTTAATTTAATTCTCGTATTTTACAGTTGACCAGCTATTTATTCATGAATATTCTTCACTAGTTTTTCATGAATAAATAGCTGAACATCTGTAAAATACTAGGATTAAATAAAAAATAAAACGCCAACATGAATCCAGCTTAAAATATTTACTAAATAAAATATAAAACCCATAAACTATATAATTACCCACCTGAATATCTATTTATTTTTATTCTAGGAGAACGTGTATAAGAACTTTCGACTCCGCTTGAATCACTGACGATTCTCCTTTTAATCTTTGTTCGAAGGGGTCTCTCTCTACTCTTTTCCGCAATCTCAATATCACAGTTTAGATCGCTTATAGTTTCTGCCTCTTTTTCCTTCTGCAAAGCTTTATGTAATTCCGCTAAAACATGTACAATTTATTTAGGACAAACATTCCCAACAATATTAAAAAAAAATGTAAAATACTTACAAGTAAATCTCTAGTAACGCCGTACAACCGTCATTTCTCATCAATGCTCTCTCCTTCAACAAGAGCCCGCCTAAAAAACCGACTGTCCTTATATGGCGACCAAAAAACATCCTTCTTTAGAGGGGTTAGCTCTGTCATGGACGGTGGCTAAACCGTTCCGACCCTTCTCATCAAGTTGAATCACAATACATTTTTGTACCTGCTATCTACCAACAACCTGCACAATCACACCACAGCACGACAAAGCAGAAACCGCAAACCATGTAACGAGCACTTTGCATATCTTTATAAAGAAAGAACAAAACGGGGACGTTCTGTGCAAAACACATAAACACAAACAACATGCGATTCCATCCGATCCCACTGCGACTCCGTGGGTGGCCTACTGGCGTACAGAGTTGCCAGTATAAAAAGTATTCTATTTACATTTCGTTTCATGTTATTCACTATATTTCATTTCATGTTAGCAAAATTTCGGAATTTCAAATTAAATTCAAATATCTGTATTTACATATTTTTATACGTTAACAATGATTTAAACTTTCGGAAATTACAGAACAACTGGCAACGAGTAAGGCACAATGGCGCTTCAAGTAACGACACCGACAGATTAATCGAAATTCTAATATTATCGACTTTCTCTAGAACCGACCAATAATATGCTTGGTGTAGGAATGCGCGGCAATATTTGAAATAATTTCGTCTAGTATAATCGAATACTTGTTCAACTATTGGACGCATTTAACCCGCAATAGATCAAGCTTCTAAATTAAAAACATGAAACATTGATCTGAAATAAGAATTTAAAGCACAAAAAAGGAAATAAAATTAAAAATAATTCAGACTTAAATGGCGACATGTATATATATATATATATATATATATATATATATATATTACGACTATAACTACAAGTCATGGTCATTAGGCGGACCAAACAAAAAGTGACAAAAAATTTGTTTTTTGTGCATTTATCTGTTTTCTTTAGATGATAAATTATGTTCCTTTTATCGTACGATACACCTTTGGTAATGATAGAAAAGTCTATGTTTAGACGTCTAAAATTCAGGCTTATATGACGTCATAGCCCATGACGTCATATCCTATGACGTCTATATGACGCTATAACCTATGACGTCAATTTATGGTCATTAGACGTACCAGACCAATAATGTCCAAAAATAGCCGTCTTTTTGACGTCGGTTTCGACAATCTGGTTACCTGGGTAACTTCTTTTTATTAAAATGTTTGTTGGTTTTGTTGTCAATAATTTTAAAATAACTTAATGTGCAATTTGATGTGATATTGGATTAATTTTCTTAAATATAATGTAATGTAATTTTAGTAGAAATATGTAATTGTCATTAATATTTTTTTATATTATGTGCAGTTTATTAAAAAATTTAAATGTTTGCTGTTTTCTTATTTATCTAAATTATTGGTCTCAAACTTGTTTATTGTAATTATTTCATTACAAAAATTGAAATATAATTTTATTTTTTGGAATGAAATAATTTTATAATGAACAATTTTAAGACAAACTGTAAAGTTTACGTACCCATAATCCAAACTACTATATTTAAATATCCCGCCTGTAAGAATTAGTTCTGCACCCCGCAAGCGGTGCGCTCAGATCGACGCGATGCCAGCTGTTTGTACGGGAAGGAACCCTCTCTTATTACTTTCTCTATGGTCCAGTCGTTGGGTTTAGCCAATAGAAATGCGAGATTTAAAATATAGGAAATTGACATTAATTAACCCGTAGCCGGTAGTAGTGATGGGCAGAATCGAATACTTTTAAGAATCGGATACATGGTATTCGAATCATTTTAGGAATCGAATACTTATACGAGTACTGATTTCTCGAGAACAAAGATTGTATATGGATGAGGACGAATACGAACGAACACGAATACCGATACACCAACGCATCAACGGATACCGGTGCCTGTGCGAACTTTTCACTGTTTTTATGTGGTTATTTGTTTATCTCTGATTTCTCTAAGGTAGCAGCTTAAGATTTTGGTTTCTTCGTTAGACAAGAACACTTGAATGTAATATAAATATTTTGAAGAAATCAAAACAAACAAAATTGGTCGTGTATTTTAATTTGAAATAAAAGTTCAGGGTTTCTCTTAAAATGTTTTTAAAGAAAATATAAAATATATAACAGGATAGTGTACATGTTTCGATAAATATAAAAGTAATAAAGATTCTAATAAAACAACAAAAATGAATTCTTTAAAAAATAAAAACGAAAATAAATAAAATAAAATAGAAAATATGACAGATGGTATAAATGTAAAAATAAAGATTCTAATAAATTAACAAAAATAAATTCTTTAAAAAATATAGGCCTATTTACTGAAACTATTTAAACATATAATCATTTCCAATTTTTTTGAAGATTAACGATTTCGCCTAACATGTGTTCATGAATTAGTGAATCCCACGAACCTACCTTACAACTAAATGCATGGGCATGCGATATGAGTTCTACATTCAACCGAGCCGAGCAATCAATCCGAGTCCTCAATCGGAATCTGCTGACAATAGAGCTTTTTTAATCCCTTTATTTTGTCACGTAAGTATGGTTATCGTTATTCTGAGAATGCGCAGTATGAAAACTTGGAGACCTTAACTTTAATAACGATAACGGACTTCGTTATTTACGGAGAAATACCGTTAGAAGGTTTTTATGCTTATGGTTATTTTTCCAATTACAACGTTGTCAAAATTGATATATTTTGGTACACGCAATTGTTAAAACCTACTTAATTTCTTTAATATAAAGGAAACTACTATATTTCTTTATATTTTGGAAGACAGTAGTTTATAAAACAATCTTTTTTTTTGTCAACAAAGCTGTTACATATTTTCTCTGAGAAAATCTGACAACGTTAAGAATTTATTGTGCCAAACATAAAACCTAACCTTCATTATTATTATCCGTGATTAATTATTATTCAATATGTAAGGATTCTTCTAACAATAACATTTTATAAAGCTTCTTCCATTTTTAAATTTATGAAATATTGATCCATTTACTATTTAAATAACATGGAGTTAAATTTCCATTTCGTCAACTGTCATTATAATTAATCTGTAACTGTTTATTTTTAAATGGCTTAAAACACCTTCTTTTCTTGTTCAATGTAATCGTTATTGTTGATAAAGTTAACCATAACTACACCTAAAATCTCCGTTATATTTGTAGGCTTAAAAACTCTCTAATGCTGACTGTTATTTTCGAGTTTATGCGATCAGCCATGCCGAGATCCGAGAATAGACTGTATTCGAATACTTGGATAAAAGAATCGAATACACCGAGTACTGTTAAGAATCGAATCCTTTCTGATTCTTAGTATTCGAATTCCCCATCACTAGCCGGTAGGGATGTGCGATATTGAAAAATAATCGATGTTAATATCGATATTGACATCGATAGGCAAAAATCGATAACCGATTATCATCGAACTTTATTTATCGATGTTAAGCAACATCAATGTTTTTGTAAGAATGGATAAAAGTAAAAAGAAATTGAAATAACAATACTATAAAATGGTTATTCAAATATGCATAGACTAGGAAATAAAGAAATAAAAAATGAAAATAACAAATAAAAATAAAAAAACCATTTCTAGAAAACTACTATAAACTATAAAGTAAAATAAAAAAGTTTGTGCCTAAACTTAATAAAAATAATACAATTTAGAAGTCCCAAAATTTCTTATCAACAGACTGCATAAATAATAATTTTGAAAGTAATTGCCCTTTCAGTCTGTTTCTTTGCTGGGTTAATGTAATTCCTGCTTTGGAAAACAGTCTTTCCGATGGCGTGGAAGTTGCAATACAAGATAAATATTTTATCGCAACCGGTTTCATTTTGGTAAACGAGGAACCAATTCCATGGCTCCAAATTTCTAAAGGTTCCTGCTTCAAATCACTTAGGGGGCTTTTTAAATAAAAGCTAAATTCTGAAGGCATATCACCTACTTCACTTTGATGAGGTAACGTTTGTTTTTCTTCAACAATTTTATAATGTTCATTCCATAAATTAAATTCATCTTTGTCAGCTTTCGAATAAGTTTCTTTAGTTACGTCTATTTGCTCAGATTTATCGGTCTCTTGGATTAACATTAAATCTTTTATAATTATAATAGCTCTAGAACATGCCACAGCGTCTTGGAAGTGGATGTTTTTGAACCTGGGGTCCAATAAGGTTGATACAGCCAGAATGTTAATGGATTCTGCTGGAAGTAATCTTTTTTTTTTATTTCATTCATTATGTTTTCTTGGAGGTTTATTCCAACCGCTGTTTTCGGTTTTAAACCAGATATTTTTAATGATAACATCCTGGTTAACGGAATTACTTTACTGCTTGTTACATATTTTTGTCCACAAATTTCGCGAGTTGCCAATTCAATTGGACGCAATATTTCCGTAATTTCTTTCAAGTCTTCTATGTCTTTGGCCGTTATCATTGCAGAAGCCGTAGCATGACAAATTAAAATTTTATTAATTGCGGCTCGTAGCTCCAAAAATCTTTCTATCATGTAGAAAGTTGAATTCCAACGAGTGGAAACTTCTTGAATTAGTTTAAGTGATGCTTCTTTTCGCAATTCGTCACTTGCGATCACGCTATGCTTAAACCAAGTAACAATTTTTTAATTGCTGAAATTAATTGAGGTAGGTTTTGTGTCGATTGTTCAATGAATTACATTTATGAATTAAAAAAAGTAATCTACTTTTAAACGGTGTCGTGCCCCATCTATTTATTAAAGCTGCAATCAAAATTTCTAAGTAGATCGAGATTAGTGTCTTTCTACCTTCTAAACCTCTTTTCTCTTGACGAAATCTTATCTTTATAATGAGTAGAAAAAGAAAATCATAAGGCTGGTAACAGTGGCAACTATCAATTCATATTAACGTGCTGCTTGTTGCCTACCTATCCTTCCATAAAATATTGCATTATCGATGTTCTATTAGTGATATTAGACTATCGATGTCTTCGATATTAGTAGTATTTGACATCGATGTTGAAACATCGATGTTTTAACTTTAAATATCGATGATCATCGAATATCGATAATTATCGAACATCCCTACTAGCCGGTAGCCATAATCTGATGATTAACGCATTAACGTGGTATACTGTTGCCGGCAATTAACAATTTATACAATGTGCTATATGATTTTGAGATTTTGTTTCGTTTACAGTTTTTGATATTTGGGTGAGTTTTATAAATCTATATTATTTAGTCATCGTCAGCAGTAAAGTATACAAAATGAGATATTCATATGAACATCACACGAACTCCAGGCTTATATTTTTAGCGATTTAAGAATGGATAATGTATGTAGATTGTCAGATATATTTGTGATTAATTTTTAGTAGATTAATAGAATAGACTTTATTACTTTTAGTAAAGGAAGGAACATAAATTAATAGGTACTATTTTAATACCCAAATTATTGACGATTTAATTTCTTTTTATTCGTGTTTTAAAAACTCTTATATCTATTACCAAGTACATGTTTAATGTTAGAAATAACATCTTGATGTGTTATGATCCATCCAGGGGCGTAATAAACCTTAGGTTTCATTTCATTGTAACCCCGTTAAATAATGATCCATCCAAAATGCTAACTCATCTGTAACTACGAGGTTATTACATTTTTTCACTATGTAATATGGTCAGGTTTTTACATTGATTGGAACAATATAAGTGGTATATCTCAGACTATCAGAAAAGTGTGGTCTTGTCATATATAATTAAGTTATATTTTTTCTTTAATAAATATCTTTCACAATTGTAAATGCAATACTTGGGTTGGGTTTCGGCTCCGGGGACCGTTTTTATATACACGTATCGAGAAGACATGGAGACTTCATTTTCGGTATAGGGCATATAGGATGCGTAAAATCTCAAAAAAACACATGAAATAAAAGATTCACCCTCGGGGGCGGTTTTTTTGAGAAAAATGAAATTCCAACGACGTCATCGTTTTCCTTGAATTTTTTTATATATGGCCCCAAATTTTAATAATTTTATCTCAAACTTGAAATTTTTCTCAGGTATGGACTCATTTCAGAAAAAAGCGAGGGTTTCGGCTCTGGGGACACTCTGTTATATACAAAACAGGAAGACATAGAGACTTCATTTTCGGGATAGGGCATATAGGATGCGTAAAATCTCAAAAAAACGCATGAAATAAAAAATTCACCCTCGGGGGCGGTTTTTTTGGGGGGCGGCTACCCTTATTTTTGGGAAAAATGAAATTCCAACGACGTCATCGTTTTCCTTGAATTTTTTTATATACGGCCCTAAATTTTCAAAATTTTATTATAAACTTGAAATATTCCTCAGGTATGGACTTTGACAAAATTTCAGAAAAAAGCGAGGGTTTCGGCTCTGGGGACACTGTGTTATATGAAAAACGGGAAGACATGGAGACTTAATTTTCGGGATAGAGCATATAGAACGCGTGAAATATCAAAAAAAAATGCATGAAATAAAAAATTCACCCTCGGGGGCGGTTTTTTTGGGGGGTGGCTACCCTTATTTTTGGAAAAAATTAAATTCCAACGACGTCATCGTTTTCCTTGAATTTTTTTATATACGGCCCTAAATTTTCAAAATTTTATAATAAACTTGAAATATTCCTCAGGTATGGACTTTGACAAAATTTCAGAAAAAAGCGAGGGTTTCGGCTCTGGGGGCACTCTGTTATATGAAAAACGGGAAGACATGGAGACTTCATTTTCGGGATAGGGCATATAGAACGCGTGAAATTAAAAAAAAACACATTAAATAAAAAATTCACCTTCGGGGGTGGTTTTTTTGTGGGGCGGCTACCCTTATTTTTGGGAAAAGTGAAATTCTAACAACATCATCGTTTTCCTTGAATTTTTTTATATACGGCCCTAAATTTTCAAAATTTTCAGGGCGCTTGTGACGTCACTACGATGTTCGATATGGATGGCGCTGATCGTTGGCGGTCGCTGGCGGGCGATTCGGGGCGCTTGTGACGTCACTACTATGTTCGATATAGATGGCGCTGATCGTTGGCGGGCGATTCAAATGGGGGGCTTGTGACGTCACTACGATGTTCGATATAGATGGTGCTGATCGTTGGCGGGCGATTCAAATGAGGCGCTGGTGACGTCACTATGATGTTCGATGTACAGGGTGTCGCGAACAGACAAAAGGGCGTTATCGATGACGCGAAACTCTACTTTTTCGTGCCAAAAGGGCTGTAGTAGCTAAGCTACTTTTTCCGTACCCTGCGCATATTTTTCCTTACATACAGACAGTAAAAGACGTATGTTGACGTTCTGCGCAGGTCGTAAGGGCATTGGTGCATATCTCTGTAATTATTGGTCAGATTTTTATGGAACAAACGATATTATGATTGCTAGACTATTATCATATACAGGATGTTCAAAAAAGTTGTCATTAGGGCTCTAGCGATCATCTGTTATTATTGATCAGATTGAAGTCGAATAAACGGTATTATGTTACGACGATATACAGGGTGTCGACATAAAGATGGTCGTAGTTACATCACCCGCGCCTCATTTTGTAGTATTTCAGCGATCAATATACAGGTTGTCGACATAAAGATGCCATAAGGGCACTACAATGTATATCTACTATTATTGTGACGTTACACGTGACGCTAACGCCCTTATGGCATCTTTATGTCGACACCCTGTATATTGATCGAACGTCATTGTGATGTACCTAATGCCGTTTATTCGACTTCAATCCAACCAATGATAACCGAGTGCCCTTATGACATCTTTATGTTGACACCCTGTATACTGATCGGACGTTGTAGTACTTAACATAATACCGTGTGTTCGACTTCAATCCGACCAATAATAACCGAGTGCCCTTATGGCATCTTTATGTCGGCATCCTGTATATTGATCGAACGTCGTAGTGACGTACCTAACATAATACCGTTTATTCGACTTCAATCCGACCAATAGTAGCAGAGTGCCCTTGTGACATATTTATGTCGACACCCTGTATATCGTCGCAGTGACGTACCTAACATAATACCGTTTATTCGCCTTCAATCTGATTAATAATAACAGAGATATTCGCTAGTGCCCTAATGACAACTTTTTTGAACATCCTGTATATGATAATAATCTAGCAATCATAATGTAGTTTGTTCCATAAAAATCTGACCAATAATAGCAGAGATATGCGCTAGTGAACTAATGACATGTTTTTTGCACATCCTGTATATGATAATAGTCTAGCAATAATAATGTCGTTTGTTCTATAAAAATCTGACCAATAATAGCAGAGATATGCGCTAGTGTCCTAATGACATCTTTTTTGCACTTCCTGTATATGATAATCATCTAGCAATCATAATGTCGTTTGTTCCATAAAAATCTAAACAATAATAGCGGAGATATGCGCCAATGCCTTTAAGACCTGCGCAGACCGTCTATTACGATCTGTATGTAAGGAAAAATATGCGCAGTGTACGGAAAAAGTAGCGTCGCTACCACCGCCCCTTTAGCTCGAAAAAGTAGAGTTTTGGCGTCATCGATAACGCCCTTTTATCTGTTCGCGACACCCTGTATATCTAACATCATAGTGACGTCACCAGCGCCTCATTTGAATCGCCCGCCAACGATCAGCGCCATCTATATCGAACATCGTAGTGAAGTCACAAGCGCCCCATTTGAATCGCCCGCCAACGATCAGCGCCATCTATATCGAACATAGTAGTGACGTCACAAGCGCCCCGAATCGCACGCCAGCGACCGCCAACGATCAGCGCCATCCATATCGAACATCGTAGTGAAGTCACAAGCGCCCGTCAACGACCGCCAACGATCAGCGCCATCCATATCGAACATCGTAGTGACGTCACAAGCGCCCGCCAACGATCAGCGCCATCTAGTGGCGAAAATTGGAAACAGTGAGCTCAGACTAACATAGAATATCTACTTTTCACGCATCGTATATGCCCTATCCCGAAAATGAAGTCTCCATGTCTTCCTGTTTTGTATATAACAGAGTGTCCCCAGAGCCGAAACCCTCGCACTTTCTCTGAAATTTTGTCCATACCTGAGGAATACCTGAGGAATATTTCAAGTTGATTATGAAATTTTGAAAATTTAGGGCCGTATATAAAAAAATTCAAGGAAAACGATGAAGTCGTTGGAATTTCATTTTTTCTAAAAAAACCGCTCCCGAGGGTGAATTTTCTATTTAATGCGTTTTTTTTGAAATTTCACGCGTCCTATACGCCCTATCCCGAAAATGAAGTCTCCATGTTTTCCTGTTTTGTATATAACAGAGTGTCCCTAGAGCCGAAACCCTCGCTTTTTTCTGAAATTTTGTCAAAGTCCATACTTGAGAAAAATTTCAAGTTTGAGATAAAATTATGAAAATTTAGGGCCGTATATAAAAAAATTCAAGGAAAACGATGACGTCGTTGGAATTTCATTTTTCCCAAAAATAAGGGTAGCCGCCCCCAAAAAAACCGCCCCCGAGGGTGAATTTTTTATTTCATGCGTTTTTTTTTGATAATTCACGCGTTCTATATGCCCTATCCCGAAAATGAAGTCTCCATGTCTTCCCGTTTTTCATATAACACAGTGTCCCCAGAGCCGAAACCCTCGCTTTTTTCTGAAATTTTGTCAAAGTCCATACCTGAGGAATATTTCAAGTTTATTATAAAATTTTGAAAATTTAGGGCCGTATATAAAGAAATTCAAGGAAAACGATGACGTCGTAGGAATTTCATTTTTCCCAAAAATAAGGGTAGCCGCCCCCCAAAAAAACCGCCCCCGAGGGTGAATTTTGTATTTAATGTGTTTTTTTGAGATTTTACGCATCCTTTATGCCCTAACCCGAAAATGAAGTCTCCATGTCTTCCCGTTTTTTATATAACAGAGTGTCCCCTGTCCCCAGAGCCGAAACCCTCTCTTTTTTCTGAAATTTTGTCAAAGTCCATACTTGATAAAAATTTCAAGTTTGATATAAAATTATGAAAATTCAAAGCCGTATATAAAAAAATTCAAGGAAAACGTTGACGTCGTTGGAATTTAATTTTTCCCAAAAATAAGGGTTGCCGCCCCCCAAAAAAAACACACCCGAGCGGGAATTTTTAATTTCATGCGTTTTTTTGAAATTTCACGCGTCCTATATGCCCTATCCCGAAAATGAAGTCTCCATGTCTTCCCGTTTTTCATATAACAGAGTGTCCCCAGAGCCGAAACCCTCGCTTTTTTCTGAAATTTTGTCAAAGTCCATACTTGAGAAAAATTTCAAGTTTGAGATAAAATTATGAAAATTTAGGGCCGTATATAAAACAATTCAAGGAAAACGATGACCGCGTTGGAATTTCATTTTTTCCAAACATAAGGGTAGCCACCCCCCAAAAAAACCACCCCGAGCGGTAATTTTTTTTCAATGTGTTTTTTTGAAATTTCACGCGTCCTATATGCCCTATCCCGAAAATGAAGTCTCCTTGTCTTCCTGTTTTGTATATAACAGAGTGTCCCCAGAGCCGAAACCCTCGCTTTTTTCTGAAATTTTGTCAAAGTCCATACCTGAGGAATATTTCAAGTTTATTATAAAATTTTGAAAATTTAGGGCCGTATATAAAAAAAATTCAAGGAAAACGATGACGTCGTTCGAATTTCATTTTTCCCAAAAAAACCGCCCCCGAGGGTGAATTTTTTATTTAATGTGTTTTTTTGAGATTTTACGCATCCTATATACCCTATACCGAAAATGAAGTTTCCATGTCTTCTCGATACGTGTATATAAAAACGGTCCCCGGAGCCGAAACCCAACCCTTTGAAATCCCATATGTTATGATTTTTGTATATTTTTCAAATAAGTGAACAGTGGGGTGAGAGCAGTATGGATATGTTATCATGAATTATTTATTGTGTTCACAACTGACAGCATTACAATTTTTGTTGTTATGTGCAATCATAATACAGGAACTGGTGATGCGAATGATTTGCTCATCGAATTTACAGCTTGCTAATGAAAGAGTAGATAATATATTTTTAAATATTTGAAGATTCGTGGGTGAATTTATATTTTTCAAATGCCTGGCAATTTTGTTATAATTATCTCATGTTTCTGTTTCCATTGACCTCTTTATGACTTCATCTATATGATCATTTAATATTCCTTCTTCAGCAACATCCATGTCTAAATGAATTGATACAGTTCAATTAACCATTAGTTCAAGACTATAAATACCTGTTAAAGAAATGTGCAAAAATATGCATGTTATAAATTACAAACAAATTTACAGACCCATTACGTGTTACACCTGAATATTTAGAACACCAGAACCTTATTGCTAATAATCTAGAAAAAACAGTTTCCAATGCACTAAGCTTAATAAAAAAATTATTATACATCACTTAAATATTGATTCCACCCTCATTGCATCCTGTGATAAAAATAAAATGTCATTCTCGTAATTCATCATAGAGATTATAATTACATATTAAGTTGAACAACTTACCAGTTTCTGGTTTGTGATTTTCTTCTATTCTTGAATCAACAACTAAATGAATCTTTACAAATAATATTGAATCTGATAGCAGAATCAACGCAGGAACAAATGTATTCATGAATGCAAATATTGCAATCCGTACATTTCAGCTGGCACATTCTACGTCACTTTCTGTTTTCTGTATAATATAAATTTCTTGAGTTGTCTTTGACGGCATTTCTCACCCAAGTACACACTGGATCAATAAATTTACATCTAAACTAATCATATTTTTATGACGAATTCTCGTTTCTTTTATTTGACTGCATATTTTGTCTTTGTTGAGGATTATTAATCTGTCAAATAATTTATTTCTGACAAATTGCATGATAGCACAGATACATTTATCTAGCCACTTTACAGTTTTCCCTTTAAGGTAAATGTATTTAAGGCTTTTATGAAATCGTTCTAGGTACATATTGGAGTCTGTAGGCATATGCCCAATATTCTATGGTATATGTAACTAATAAAATCAGCTGAATCTGGATCTTCACAAGGACTTTGGAAATTATGGATCATTCTTTCTAAAGTTTTTTCGTCTCTTTCTTGCCCAGTAATGCTAAAGAAAATAATAGAGAACTTTAGTCAATTTGTATTCATATGCTGGGAGATAATTATAGAAAAAAGTTGGGATTTAGTTTTTGTTGAGTTTTAAACAGATTTATAGACTGGACATCGACCGATTGAGGTATTTTGTCCTGTGTTTATTGTTGTGTCCTATAGTGGAGGTAAGGATTTAAAAATTATAAGTTTTGGTTTTTATTATCTGAAAAATATTTGGGAATTTTAGTTCGAGTTTTGAGACCAAATATTATTTTTTGATTTGTCGGTCCTCTACCTTCGTCTCTCAATCAACCTTACCATCTACATATTCAATTTCGTTCTGCTAGTGAGTCCTCTCGAATCACCCCTCAAGTTTTTGTCGCTGACAACAGTCTGAGTAGTGTATCCAGCTGCTATCGATAACTGTACAGGGGTGTGTGTGTGTGTGTGTGTGTGTGTGTGAGAAAGATGGCACGGAAGAAATTACTCCATTTGCCACAGGATTATGAAAATTGCTTTTTTCAATTCGGATACTAACATTGCACTCCTTCAAGAACAGTACAGGGGTATTGTCTTTCATCTTGCTGCATTTTCCCGAAAAAAACCCAGCTTAAGTACAGTCACAGACCCAAGGACTCTGTAAGTTTTTACTATTCCAGAGATTGTCAGTGGTGATTCCAATGTTGGAACATTTGTGAATATTAAGTAATATTTGAGTAATAAAAGCATTCGCATTTAGTAGATATAGGTGGTAACTTTTCAGTAGTTATTTTATGATTAGTTTTGTGATAAATACTTTGTACTTCTACTAATAATATAAAACTTAAACTATGTGAACCGACCATAGCTATGAAATGTATAATAAAATCTATATATTCCAAATTATTAAGCGAATACAAATTATCTGTCAACACCCAAGAATTGGTGAAGCAATTTAAATCTAAGTAAAATACCTAGTCATTTTTACTCCAGGGTTTTAATAAAAAAAAAATACCTTTCCAAACCCCTAAAATAGTTAATGGTTATGAATAGTTTTATTGCTTTTACTCTAATCAAAAGCAATTGGCGCTTTACTTAGTAGAATGTAAATTTCAGGAATAAAGGTGAATAAGTGTATGTAAAGTTCATGTCCATGTAATACTCTATCAGTATTCTATTTGTTTCTTATAACCCATGACCAGCTCTCCAAACCAAGGTAGCTGTCCGGAGCCAGGGATTTCTTCCAAACTATTAAGAGTTCCCTTGTGGAAGTATATAATTGGGGAGTCCAGTCAGGAACTTTAATATAAGGCGGGAGACCTGTACAGTAGCACCCCTACGTTGTTAATTAGTTGGTTCTTTTGCTTTTCTTGTACCGATAGATAACATTTTTTGGATAGTTTGGCATATTTGATTAGAAAATAAAATTGGAATCATTTATTTTTTTTTAAATATTTGTAGAACTTGTAAATACAGTAAAAAATATTCCTGGTGGAGTAGTTACACTTTTTTCAGTTTTTCATAAATTTTTTATAAGTACAGATAGTGTTGATAAATTTAACTAATTAGTGAGCGTTTTTGATAAATTTAAAGTTTGTATTTTTCCTAAAATAATAACGAGTTTCGATTCTAATTTAAACTGACATGTTTTGCCCCATTTTTTAATATTGATATTTTCACAGTTGATAATACAGTTGGAAATATTTTTGAATATGGTATTTTATAGTGCTGGCTGTACATTATTTTATATACCCTTGGATTATTAGTATATTGAGCAATATTGTAGTAGTTCCTTGGAAATTTTTGTATATTAGAAATTTACATACTGATACAAATTTAGGCAAGCCCTGCTGACTTGAATTGGCTAGTTAAATTTTGCGACAGTTTTGCAGTAACATATAGTGCCAGTTGGTGAGATTTGAGAGATACACTTTCAAGAAGGTACGCATATTTTTTGAAATTGGTAGGAAGATAGTCTCTAGTACACTGCAGTTGCAATCGTTTATGCAATTAAAATATTGGGAGATAAATTTTTGTAATTGTTCAAATAAAACATTGAAATTCGAGGAATTAGTTAAAATCATTTATTAGCAAGTGAAATAAATTATGAATTAAAAATTAGAGGCATAAATACAACTAGGGACATAATGGAAAAAAGAAAAATTTTAGGTAGAGCATTATTAAAAGAAAAAGGTAAAGATATTAGGCATATAGATACTGATTTTGATTATGACACTGAGGTTAACACAATTTAAGCTACTTTAGATAACATTAAAACTTTAATAGATGAATTTCAAGGTCCAGCAACTGATAGTGCATTTATTCGAATAAGGTCTAGGTTAATTACATATTACAGGTAGAGTTTCTCGTATTCAGTTAGCTGTTAATGCTACTAAAGTTCACAAAGAATTTAAGAATTAATCTTATGCAACATGTTTACAGTTTAAGAAGCTGAACTTTTTCAAAAAATTATGTCAGATATTACAGCTAGTCAACGTAGTACTCTTGTACATTCAGTTAATTCAACTTCTACGGTTATTACAGTACCAGTAGTTAACCAACCCAAATCAATACCTATTCACAAGTGGGACTTAACCTTTTCCAGTAAAGAATTTCATTGAAAGAGTTGAAGAATTAGCAGAAGCTCGGGGTGCCAGTAAAGAACAATTATTTAATTCAGCAGTAGATTTATTTGTAGGAGAAAGGTTTAGAATGGTGGCGTTATGTAAAACCTTCAGTTCGTAATTGGGATTCTTTAATTGAATGTTTAAAAAATTATTTCTTACCTAGGGACTATGATGAAAACTATTAAAGAGAGAAAACAAAAAACAGGTGAATCAGTTATAAGTTTTATTGCTGAAATGGAATCATATTTTTAGAAAATTAACAAGTCAACCAGCGGATTTTACAAAAATTAACAGGTTAAAGAAGAATTAATTATTTCAGTATTAGGAAAAAATTGCGTTGCAAGAATTTGAAACCGTTTCAGAACTAGGAAAAATTTGTAAAAGGTGGGAAGATATATTTGAATCTTGTGTAGAAGAAAGTAGCACAACTGAAGTTAGCACGTTAAATTCAGGGCAACAACCTAATCATAATTGTAGCTGTAGTAGGAATAAAATTCAACATAGGTCCAGTTTAGACAACAATTTTGAGAGAAGTAGATTTAGGGATACTAGACATAACAATAGCAATAATAATAGAAAAACTGTACGAAAAGGAGGAAAGTAGGCAGTATAATACACAGAAATCAAATAACAATAATAGTCAAACAGTGGTTGCAGATGTTAGTAATTGAGACTTTATATGTTGGAATTGTAATCAACTCAACCATTCATTTAGGAATTGTAGACATAAAAAGAGAAGATTTTGTTTTAAATGTGGGAAAGTTGGAGTCACCAGTTCACAATGTACTTGTCAGGGAAACAAATCAAGGGAGCAACTTTTTATGGCCGATGTTTTACTCCTAATATTTCAAAGGCCAATGTTAACTTAAATTATCCTACGCATGAACAACAACAGACATAAAAACAATTTAAACATTTTTATTTACAGAATTTTAATACTAAATCTGATTACATATCACCTATATTTGAACCAAATTTAAGAGATAATAGACCTTAAGTGTCAGTGAATATTTTTGACAAAACTACAGCATTATTTGATAGCGGAGCAAATAATACAGTAGTAGGTGAAACTGGAATTAAAATAACTGAATTATTTAATCTTAAAATTAGAAAACATTCAAAACGAGAACTTAAGACAGCTGACGGAAAAATTCAAGAAGTAACTGGGAGTAGATTTACCATTTTGTGTAGATAATAACTGCACAGTAATACAGGCAATAATAGTTCATTCAATAAAATCAAGTTTCATTTTAGGCATTAATTTTTGTAGGAAGTTTGGATTAATTATAGATTTTAATTAAAACCGTTGGGAAGTTAAAAACTCTAAGAACTTAGATATTACCTCAATATTAGAAAGCAATATTAGTGAGATACAAGTTAATAATTCTCTTAAGTCTTTGGATAATTTTTCAGATAGTGAAATAAATGAAATCAATAATGTATTGAGGGAATTTGATGAAATTAATAGTGTAAATAGACTGGGTGGTACAAATAAGATATTGTATAACATTGATACTGGTGATGCTAGACCAATAAAACAAAGACAATACTTAATGTCTCCTTACATGTTAAACCATTTACAGAACATATTAGATGAAATATTAAAGTTATGTAGTTGAAACTTCAAAAAGTGCATGGCCATCTCCTGTAATTTTAGTTAAAAAAAGTAACGAAGAGTGGAGGCTTTGTTTGGGAAGTCGGAAGTTAAATTCAGTTACTAAGCGAGATGCTTATCCCTTGTCTACAGTAGACCATATTTTGAATATGTTGAATAACACCAATACATATTATCAGTCGACCTAAGAAGTGCATTTTGGCAAATACCTTTAGATGATAGCTCTAAAGAAAAAACAGCTTTTACTGTACCTGGTAGAGGCTTATTCCAATTTAAGATTCTTCCTTTTGGGTTGACTAATGCAGCTCAATGTCAACAAAGGTTGATGGACGCATTATTTGGTCCAGAATTAGAACCTCATGTTTTTGTATATTTAGATGATATTATTATAGTGTCTAAAACATTTAATCAGCATATTGAATTGTTACATGAAGTAGCACGTAGATTAAATGACGCAAATTTAAATATTAATATAGGAAAATGTCAATTTTTTAGACCGTCCTTACATTATTTGAGATTCACTCTTGATTACACAGGTTTTAGAACTAACTCAGATAAAGTTCACGCAATTGTTAACTTTCCACGACCTTCAAACACCACAGAAGTAAAACGTTTTGTTGGACTATGTAGTTGCTACAGAAGATTCGTCCCAAACTTTTCAACACTTATGGCCCCGATTAATGATTTATTGAAGAATAAGAAGAAAGGTCAGTCAAAAAATACAGTGGAACCAAAAAGCTGAAGAAGCATTCATAGAGATGAAACAAGCCTTGGTATCAGCACCAATATTAACTAGCCCCGATTTTACTCTACCATTTTGTATACAATATGATGCGTCAGATGTAGGAGTTGGGTGTGTCCTTACTCAGAATCAAGGAGACGAGGAAAAAGTGGTTGTCCGTGCTAGTAGAAGTCTGTCGAAAGCAGAGACAAACTACAGTGTAACAGAAAGAGAAAAATTTAGGCCATTTGTGGAAAGAACTAGGTTCACAATAATTACAGATCACGCAGCCTTAAAATTTTAAAGTTCAATGAAAAACCCTTCAGGTAGATTAGCTAGGTGGAGTAAAATTACATCAATTTGATTTCGAGATATTACACAGAAAAGGCAAATTTAACGTGGTCCCAGGCGCTCTTTCTCGAAACCCAGTAGATACTCACATAGATTACAGACATTTACAAAATCGATGATTGTATTACACTAGATATAGATGTTAATAATGTAGATGAATTTTATAAACGCATGAGTAATAAAATAATTAATGATCCAAATACACCACAGTGGTGCATAAAACAAAATTACGTTTACAAGTTGGTCCCTTCTAAAAGTCCTCTTATTAATTCAAATATGTCTGAATGGAAATTGTTTGTTCCAAAAACTCAACGAAAAAAGATTTTATATAGTTGTCATGATGATCTTAAAGCAGCACATTTAGATTATGCAAAAGCTTTAGCTCATATTTTTTCAACTTATTATTGGCCAAAAATGCGACATAATATGTAAATATGTTAGAGCTTGCAAAATTTGTAATTCTCAAAAGTCACCTAACTATAGTAGATTTGGTTTGATGGGTGCTGAGAAGAAAGCAAAGTTTCCGCTTCAAATTGTTGCTATAGATTTAATGGATCTGTTTCCCAGGAGTTCTAACAGTTATGTTTATTTATTAGTAATAATGGTTTGGTATATGAAATATACTATCTTGCATACATTGCGAAAAGCAACAGCAAGTAGTGTGTCGAATTTTTTAGAGGAACAAGTCTTTTTAGTGTATGGAGTTCCTCAGTATATAATCAGTGACAATGGGTTACAATTTAATAGTTTGCAGTTTAAAAAGTCAGCTGCAGAATATAATGTTCAGATTAGGTTTACTCCTTTATATCACGCGCAAGCAAATTTTGTAGAAAGAACAAATCGTACTATAGGTACAGCTATCAGAAGCTATATAGATCAAAATAATAAAGATTGGGACAAGCATATTGCAAAAATTGGGTATGCAATTCGTACTGCTATACATGAGGTGACGGGTTATAGTCCAGCCTTTCTAAATTTTGGAAGCAACGGGTGATTATTATGGTAAACTATCAACAGACCCTGATTTAGACATAAATGACCATCAAAAGTATGCACAATCACTTGGTAATCTACAAGAAATTCATGATTTTGTGCAAAAACTATTGAATGATGCTTATAAGAAAAACATCTGTACCTATAATTTAAGAAAACGGGATGAAGAATTTTCTGTAGGTGATAAAATCTGAAAAAGAAATAAAGTTTTGTCAGATGCATCCCAAAATTTTGCACAAAAATTAGCTCCTCGATATGTTCTGTGTACAGTTAATAACAAATTATCAAAATTAGTTTACAACTTGAAAAATGATAAAGGCATTAATGTAGGTAACTGGCACATTCAAGACTTGAAACCTTATCATGGTTCCTTGTCAGATTTATCTAATTCTGGTGATTAGATGAACTAAAATAAGCAGATTGTCATGTAATAAGAGATACAATTAGTCGATATATAATAATTATACACAGACATTCCTCAGATTTCAGGTTTTACCTTGTAATGGTGTTCAGTACTCCGTATATAATTGTATAGGTCCGCGTGTAATTAAATGTAATTTTTACTATAGTTCAGGTTAGGTAAATTTTAGGAATTGTATGTGTATATGTATATATTTATATAAGTAGGCATATTTTAGATATGTTGTTAGATTAATGCATGCTATAGGCTTTAACACTAACCCATTTAGTTAGGAAGAAAATACGAAAGATGACTAGTCACAACATTCAATAGTTCCTGTTTTTGAAGAACAAATTAGACTTTCAATATGAAAAATAAAAATTTCATACTTCATTTTAATTTTTCACTCTTCGTAACTGAGGTTGTAAGAAATATATATAAACAACTCGCAGAGGACATTCAATAAATATAATAATCCTGTTATTAATATATCATTATTGTCGATAATTATCTATGATAGGCAGTCTATGTCGGACGCACCTGTCAAAGGCCAAAGACCCCCAGTTCTGTCGTTTAGTTAGGGTATTTGAGTAGGTCTTATTTGGTTCGAGGCCAGTAATGCTGAAGAAAAGAAGAGATAACTTCAGTCAATTCTTAATTCTTATGCTTGTTAGGGGAGTATGGAAGGAGATCACAAAAAAGTTGGGATTTAGTTTTTGTTGAGTTCTAAATGGATTTATAGACTGGATATCGACAGATGTCTTTTGTCCTGTGTTTATTGTTGTGTCAAGTTCAGAAGGGCTGTCCTATAGTGGAGGTAAGGATTTAAAAATTAAGTTTTTGTTTATGTCATCTGAAAAAATACTTCGGAATTTTAGTTCGAGTTTTGAGACCAAATATTATTTGTCGGCCCCCTACCCTTATCTCTCAATTAACCTTACCATCTGCATATTCAATTTCGTTCTGCTATTGAGTCCTCTCGAATCAACCCTCAAGTTTTTGTCCCTGACAACAGTCTGAGTGGTGTATCCAGCTGCTATCCATAACCGTACAGGGGTATTGTCTTTCATCTTGCTACAGTCACAGACCCAAGGACTCTGTAAGTTTTTAGTATTTGAGAGATTGTCAGTGGTGATTTCAATGTTGGAACATTTGTGATTATTAAGTTATATTTGAGTTTATAAAGAGCATTCGCATTTAGTAGATATAGATGGTAACTTTTCACTAGTTATTTTATGAAACTTTGTGATAAATATTTTTTAGTTCTACTAATAATATAAAACTTAAACCATGTGAACCGACCATAGCTATGAAAGGTATAATAAAATCTAAATATTTTAAATTATTAAGTGAACACAAATTATCTGTCAACACCCAAAAATTGGTGAAGCAATTTAAATCTAAGTAAAATACCTAGTCATCTTTACTCCAGGCTTTTAATAAAAAAAAATACCTTTCCAAACCCCTAAAATAGTTAATGGTTGTAAATAGTTTTATTGCTTTTACTCTAATCAAAAGCAATTGGCGCTCTACTTAGTAGAATGTAAATTTCAGGAATAAAGGTGAATAAGTGTATGTAAAGTTCATGTCCATGTAATGCTCTATCAGTATACTATTTGTGTCTTATAACCCAAGACCTGCTCTCCAAACCAAGGTAGCCGTCAGGAGCCAGGGATTTCTTCCAAATTATTAAGAGTTCCCTTGTGAAAGGATATAATAGGGGAGTACCAGTCAATAACTTTAATATAAGGAGGGAGACCTGTTACAAAAGATACCACTAATTCAATGATGCTTGATTTGATATCAATTTCATGGATTACCATAAAGTTACAGCTATTATCACTACCCGAAAGGGAAGCTTCTACATGGCTCTTCTGATGACTGCTTAAATTAGTTCCAATAAAATAAACTTATATTTCATGGAATTTCTGTACAAATTGGTGGAAGTTTAATCACCAAGGTCGTTGTGAAAGTTTCACCTGCAGATGACACTGCGGAAACAAGATCATTTGTAGAGCACAGGACGCTGTTATATTTAGGTACCTTCCAAAATATCTCTTCCAGTTCATAAAAAAAACTCCTTAATATGAAGATCAATAGCGTATGAGAGTATGTAGATATAATTTTTATGTTTCCAAACTTAACCTACGTCTTAATAAAGAATGTATGTGTATCTGTTATGGGTCTGTTTATATTGTAGTTGTCACTAAATTTCTATTTGGTGGTAATATACAATATAAATTCTTTCAGACTATTATGCCACTGGATTGTTTAATTACATTATGTTAGTTAGTTTTTTTGTTGATGGTGATTTTAAATGCCCAACTGTGTCTGTTGGGGGTTTCTGTTATATATTAGATAGTAAGTAAGTTTATTGATAAATGGGAAATCCTAATATTCTCAATACAATTGTTTTACAATTTACAGTAAATAATACATAAATATACACCAATAAAAATAAATTTATCCACTATAGCTTACATAAATGAAATATTACAAATATGAAAACAAATTTAACAATACCTACAAATATACAAACAATTAAAATCACAGATATTTTACAAGGTTTTTCTCGAAAGCTACGAGAGTATCACAGGCTTTAATTTCATTTGAAATAGCATTATATTCATTCAATCCTTTTACAAATAATGAGTTCATACCTTTTCTAGTATTGACTTTCTCTAAGTGTAATTTGTTAGTGCTTCTAGTATAGTGTCCGTGAATTACGTGATTGAATATGATGAACTCATTGAAATATGCTGGCATCAATCCTTTGACTATTTTGAAAATAAATATCATTGCATAGTATGTTAGTCTTTTATTTACTGATTGCCACTATAGGGTTTCTTGCATATGAATTATTGGTGTAAGTCAGTTGCATTTTAGAATCAATCTCATACCACGATTTTGGAGTATTTGAAGAGAGGCTTTACTGTTGTTGTCTAAGAGATAGAATATGATAGCACAATACTCAAAATGTGGTTGGATAATACTATTGAAAACTGTTATTCTTGCTTTCACTGATGTTTGAGCAGCTATTCTTGAGAGAGAAAAAAAGAGTTTTTTTTGAAAAAAATTTCTTAATTGTTTTAAAGTGTTCTTTAAATTTTCAGCTATCATTACTCCTAAGTACTTGAAATTCTCCACAATGTCAATTTTTTCGTTTAATTAATGTTATACGATTTATATATATATATATATATATATATATATATATATATGGAGATAGTCTTTGCCGACTAATTAGGTATAAAACCACGAATATTGGGGTAACGGCAAGTTAATTAAAGAAAACTCTTGTTACTGTTTTTCTTCCAAGCTTTCGGAAACGTTTATTTCCATTATCAAGGATAAGTAAATTGAGATTGTTATAAATTGGTAAATATAATTATATTTGAATTTTTTAAAAAAAATTTTTTCAATCATAAATCATTTTGACAGATTCATGAATATAATTATATTTACCAATTTATAACAATCTCAATTTACTTATCCTTGATAATGGAAATAAACGTTTCCGAAAGCTTGGAAGAAAAACAGTAACAAGAGTTTTCTTTAATTAACTTGCCGTTACCCCAATATTCGTGGTTTTATATATATATATATATATATATATATATATATATATATATATTTAGTTTTATTCGGATTGGAAATAATCATAGCCTTTGTTTTATGAACATTCCATTTTAGTTTATTTATTTTTAAATAGTTCTGTAGTTTGTCCAATTCATCATACATTTTCTGAGTTACCAACTCCATGGAATCATCACCAATCACCAACAATGTATCATCTGCATATAAGCTGATAAAGTCACAATCGAGAGAGCAATTGATGTCATTCATATACAGTATAAAAAACAGTGACCCTATGACGCTTCTTTGTGTCACCCCTATATTTACCTCTCTCATGCTAGAGAAATGATTGTTTATTTTCACAACCTGTTTTCGGTTACCAAGGTAGCTTGTCCAACCATTTTGGTGCATTGAATTTAATACCATAACATTCCAATTTTTACATTAGTATAAATCGATCAATTGTTTCTAATGCCCGCTTCAAATAAATGAATACTGCAACAAAATATTTTCCCTTATCCATCAATTGTTTCCAACTAGTAATGGTAAGTTGTAAAGCTGTTTCACAGGAGTGTTTGCTATGAAAACCCTATTGATTACCTACAAATATATTGTTTGCATTTACATGCTCAACAATTTAATTATATGCCGCACGTTCAATCACCTTTTCAATATCAGGTAATGTATTTATTTGTCTGAAATTTATTGCGTTGTTTGAACTTTTAACTTTTGGTATAGGTGTTGTAATAAAAGTTTTCAGCTCATTGTGAAATATGCCAGTTTGAAAAGATGTATTAATAAGATCTAATAAATGGAAACCACAAGTATCAATGACATTTTTTAGAATTAGACCACTCCTAAGATCATGTACCTTACCTTATTATCTAGATTAGGAATAATATTCTTCACTTCATTTAGGCTGGCTGATCAGAAATTTAATAAATGGATTTGTAAAAAAATGCAAAATCATCATTTCTAATAAACTGTTTTAGCATCTTCCACATTTGTTTTGAATTTGTACAGTTGGAATCAATCGTATTTTCATAATAATATAAAAATAATAGAAAGTTTTCTTTTCAATTTAAGACTGTTAATGACTTCATTTCTATACGTTGTATAAATATTCCAAATATTCTGTTTTTATTCCAAATTATTACATAGTCGAAAATTTTTATATGCCTTATCTCGAATTTTTGATTTAATATGAATTTTCTTGTCATACCAAGGTCGCTGTTCTCGAAAATTTTCACTGGACACACTTGATTATAATATTTCTTGAAAGTATTCAAAATTTTATCAAGAATAGTGTTATCAACACAATTCCATGACCAACTGCATTCTATGAGTTTTACATTTATTAGATGAACATTATCTACATTATATTCTCTGTATATTTTTGAAACTTCATTTCTTGTTCTGATATTACTCCTAATATTAATTTATATTGTATCATGATCAGTTATTTTTGGAGTTTTGTGAACTGTAGCCAGACCATTAATTAGGATCATTGGTAATTACATAACCAATCAGTGTTTCGCTAATTGGTGTGCATCTTGTTGGTTCTCGTACCATTTGTTCTAGACTATATTTCATGATTGTTTCTATAAATAATTTTTCACTAAAAATATTACTCAGATAATCCAAATTAAAATCCCCAGTAATTACTAGACGTTATTATTTTTTGGTATACTTGTCGCATAGTTTTTCAAAATCATTTATGAATTTTCCATGGTTACCTTTTGGAGAATGATACACAAGGCCTAAGTTTGTTTTGATGTCAACGAACTGCACTTTTGTACAGATGCACCAATAATTATTCTCCTCAATTTTATTATTTTCGTGTTTGTTGCACTAGTGCCCTGTCTGACTACCAATTTGGTGTTTCACTCCATCATTAATAGCGATATTATATGAATTCTTAATATTAGCAATATCTCGTTTGGTCAACAGGTCCTTTCGCTTTATGTCTTCTGATGATACGTCTTCTCTATTTGATTCCAATATCCTTAAACAAAACAAAAACTCTATTTTTGAAAATAGATATAACAGCTGTTTTAAAAATCAGAATACTTCAGCTACATTACCAAAGTTTATTATGTTTACTTGTTTACTTTTATTAATTACCAATGAAAGTTTACCTTGTAACAGAAACATCCTTGGCCAATTTTTCAGCTATTTCGGCTCGATCAGAAGGCAGAAGTATATGTTTAATTTCATTAGCATGGCCATAATGTAAAGCTACATATTTTACAGTACATAATAGTATATTACGTAACGTGTGTTGTAAGCAGCATTTTACGCACGAACGGAAAATGCGTAAAATGCGTTACAACACGAGTTACGTACTATACTTTACCTACGACCCACTTGTACTTGTGTTTATAATCTTATCAAGGTATTTAAAGTACAAGTAAAAACGTACATCCTCGATGCCCGGCCAAGTTTTATAAAAGTCGCTCCTCGATGCCCAGCCAAGCATCTTAGAAGTTCACTCTCGATGCCCAGCCAAGTTTCGTAAAAGTCTGTCCTAAGTAGTATTTATTTTTATTAAAAATGTGTGTAGAATTACCGGAATTGCATAAAATAGCGTATACACCTCTCGACTAAAGTGACATTAATCCCTTAGGTGGATTACTTCCCTCAGAAATCAAACACCACCCGCGGGATTAAATGGGCCACTTTAGTCGCTTGGTGTATAATATACTATTGTTTACTAATATGAGATACATTCAGACAGCTAAAAGATGCGGATTGAATGAAACGGAACCAATCATCATATAATTCCAAATAACTCTTAGTATTAAATGCAATCTCATATCTACTAAATGTTATCTACCATTTATATATAGAATAAAATTCAACGTCAAATATCTTAAGTAATACATTTTGAATAAAATGGCTACGTCTATTGACAGGTGCTAAGTGGTTGCTATGGAAGCCGTGCGATTTACTTTACAGCCGTGCGTTTTGTTTTACCGTGCGTAACAGACGTCTTACATTGATTGCCGACTGTGTGTTTTTGACTACTTACAGGGGTGGTCGTAGGTAAACCTGTTTTATTTTCCTTCCTAAACTCCATAGTACTGGTACAAGCACTACCTGTCTTGCATGAAACTTGACTTTTCGTAGTTCTATTCCCGTCTTGATTATGAGTAGTCCGAATAGTACCTAAAAGATAAATAATATCACCAAATACCTATATAAAGTATAAAAAATAATAATAATAATAAAAATATTAAATATTAATCATGTAAAATACTTACCACTGCGATTACAGTAATAATATACAACATCAAAATCTTTAGTTTTTCTTGTTTTTTGTCTAACATATTCACTGTTACTTGCTCTGCAAATGTTCCTTAACCAGACATCAAATTCTAAAAACATCATACATATTATACATATGAATGAGAACCTAGCAAAAAACCTAACTTCCTCGTTATTAAACTGAAACAAATCTTCAGTAGAATGGTGTCTCTGTTCTATATTTATATAGGACAGACGACATTCCAAACATTTGTTTATGTAGACATTAAATTCGTAGGAAACAATGTTCTTCTTCCCAAGATTATGGACTCTTTTTAAATGTCTGTTTAAATTGCTTTGATACCTAAGATTTATAATCGATACTCGAAATTACTTTTTTAAAAACTTTATTTACACAACTAACTACTTTAATTAGATATTTTCAAGTTTACAAGTTAAAGATTGACAAAGAACTGAGCTACAAAATATATAATTCGAATAAAGTAAAAAATGCAGAAATAACAGTTTGCATGAATATGATGATATGAGAATCTGCTGACGTTGAAGGTTCCATAAGAAACGGTGACATAATTCCTCCCTTCGAAATTTCAACTCTGAGGGTTAGCGAGGAAGTTGAATAGAAAGAAAGTAATTTATTTCACATAAAAAAAATATTGTACAAAAAAATTATACAACAGTTATAGTGAAACATGTCACAAAGTATAATAAAATGACTTAACTAAAGAACACAAAACACACACACATATATATACACATACACATATATAATTGTTTACATCAAAGACCACAGACAACCCTTAAAAATAATGAAAACAGTTCCACAAAAACAAAACAATTTTTGGCAGATTCATAGCAGGTAACAACAGAAAGACAATTTATCAATTAAAAAACTCCTCTATGGTGTAGTAGTTTTTTCCTAGTAAAAACTGCTTTAGTTTATTTTTAAAATTGTAGAAATTACTGTTTTTTATATCCTCTGGGAGGATATTATAAAATTTACATCCTAGATACTCTAGATTCTTTTCAAAAAGTGCAGTATGGTGTATAGGCACCAATAATTGACTTTTGTTTCTTGTTTTATAGTGATGAGAAGCACGCTCGGCCACATAAATCGATCTATTCCTATGAATGAAAGTACATGCTTCCAATATATATACACCAGCCAGGGTCAATATTTTGTATTTTTTAAAAAACTCCCTACAAGAATCTCTTATTCTGAGTTTTGCAATAATTCTTATAGCATACTTTTGAAGAACAAATACCCTTTGCCTGGTAGAACAGGTCCCCCAAATTTGTATGCCATATTTTAGATGGGAGTGAAAATTAGCATGATACACTGTTAAGAGTGTATTTTTACTACAATGACTGGCAAGAAATCTAAGGCTATAGCAGCTTTTCCTTAATTTGTTACACAAGTTGTCAATATGCGAATGCCAGGTAATGCCATAGTCGATAGTGACACCCAATAATTTAATATTTTCCTTAGATGTAATAGGAAATCCAGTGTTTTCAAACAATTGGCTCTGTCTAAATTGTCCATGATTATTAAACAGCACCGTATTTGTTTTAGTTTTGTTTAATTTTATGTTATTCCTCTCTGACCACATCACAACTTGATCATATGTTCTCTCTGTTGATATTTTCAGAGCATCCTCATTGTCTTCAATAATTACAATATTAATGTCGTCAGCATAACAAGTTGGATATATTCCAGGGACAGCATTTAATGTAGTGAGTAAGTCATTAACAAAAACCAAAAATAAAAATGGACCCAAAATCGATCCCTGGGGAACACCTTGTGAGACTTCTAGTTCCAAACCAAGAGTATTATTCACTTGAACAATTTGTTTTCTATTTGATAAGTATGACTCCAACAAATTGAGTGGTATACCTCTTATCCCATATTTAGACAGTTTAAGCAGTAAAAGTTTGTGGTCCACACAGTCAAAAGCGCTTGAAAAATCAATAAATAAACCCATTACATGCTTTTTAATATCAAGAGATCTAACAATTCTATTATGGAACTCTATCAATGCAGTCTCTGTACCTTTTTTTGAAGTATAACCATGCTGTGAGGGCGATAATAGCTTAAATTTAGCAAAAAAATTGCATAACTGATTTTTAATATTCAATTCATACACTTTGGAGATAGTAGACAAGATACTAATTGGTCTATAGTTATTAATATCATTAGGATCTCCTTTTTTGTAAATGGGAACTACTCTAGCCAGTTTTAAAGATTCAGGGAAGATTCCCCTCTCAGTTGACAAATTCAATAAGAAACTCAATGGCTTTGTCAATAGACCGGCACACTTTTTAATTAATTTATTATTTAATCCATCAGTACCAACTGCAATAGTATTTTTTAAAGATAGTATTAATTCTAAAACCTCCTCCTCTGAAACAGGAAACATATAGAAGGTTTTAATATTAGAAGAGATATTTTCATTGAAAAATTCTGCATCACAAACTAAACTATCAATAGGGGGTTTAGTAAAATTTATATTGAATTTATTTGCTAAAACAGAATCACTTATTTGGTTACCCTGATCATATAATTTGAGTTGGCTACTTGATTTGTTTGTTTTTTGCAATTCCCTAATTATTTCCCAGGTTTCTTTAGTCTTATTTTCCGAGTTTAAAATTCGATTATCATAGAATTGTTTAGAGGCCTGTTCCAACCTAAGCCTATATGTATTATTTAACACTTTACTAATTTCAATATATCGTCTATCATGCTTAGCAAGAGTAGTATATAATGCCACATTATTTCTTAATTCCAACAAATCAGCACTCAATGTAAAGCCATTAGACTTCTTGTATTTAGTCTTCGGTCCTCGTGTAACTAGCTTTTTTGGAAAGGCAGTTTCAAAACAAGATAAGACAATCTCCGCAAATTGATCATAAGCTAAATTGGGACAGATCTGACCAACAACAGTAATCCAATCTTCAGCTCCCAGCAAATCATGAAACTGTTCCATGTTGTCTTCAGAATATGACCGTCTGAAAAATTTAACAGGTAATTTACAGCTTTTTTGAGCTGAATTACCAGTGTGGAAATCAATAAATTGAGCATAGTGATCAGATAAACAAAGGTCAACTACTTTTACACTATACTGATTTGCTGTTCTAATAAATATATTATCAATGCAAGTTGCAGAGTCTTTTGTAACTCTAGTTGGAGTTCTCACGCATATTTCAAAATTAAAACTATACAATAAATCTTCCAACAAAGAAAGTTGAGTAGTAGGTTTCATAAAATTTACATTGAAATCTCCTCCAATAATTATATTCCTGTTGTTTTCTGCGCATACATGGGTTAAAATTTCGTTGAAAACTAACATAAAATCGTTAAAATTTCCTCCAGAGGGCCTGTAGATAACTAAACAAATAGTTTTATATTGAGGTAGTTGTATACCACAACATTCTAAAATGTTTTCCTTAGAAAACTTTTTGATACAATATTCATTCACTCTTCCAGAAAAATTGTCGTTTTTATATATGGCTACTCCACCATGTGTTGTTACAGTCCGACACATGTCAGCGACTAACGTAAACTGGGTTAGTTTGTATGTTTCAATGGCATTCTTTATTTGCCAATGTTCAGAAATCATTAAAACATCACAACAAAATCCATCATCAAATCTATCATTCAGCGTTAAAATCTTATTACTAATACATTGTATATTCTGATGCAAAAAAGTTAAATTGTTAATGGGACATATAGCTTTTTTTATCAGTCTATCATTGTGATTACTTGAGGTGTTTCTAAAAAATTAGTAACTGTATTTTCTGCAGTTTGTATAAAAATTAGGTTTTTCTGGAATTGTTTAACTTTAGGTTTTGTTAAGTTGACAATATTTTGAGCTATTTCATATTTTTTCAAGTTAATCCCTTTATGGCTGTTAAGATCTAAAAAAGATATTTCACCCTCTGCAAATTGATTAATTTTAATAGTGTACTCATATAATTCTTTGTTGAATTTATATATAAATTGATTGACTTCATTTTGATTTACAATGTAAGGCACCGATGCGAGAATAATATTTGTATGCGTACACCTTTTAATTTTATCATTGATATTTTTAAACAGTGGATATTTGCCTTTAACCATATCATTGAAACCTGCTATAATTATAACATGATCATTCAAAGTAAAATTTTTACTTAAATTCAGAACATCATCAATAACGCTATTATATAAGGCATTTGGCTTAATAATAGTTTGAACCTCAGTCCCAATCATTCTAAAATTCAGCTTCCTTCCCAGATCACTGCCATATTGATCACATAAGATTAATAATTTGGTTTTCACGTATTGGCACTTTTCTTCCCCTTTCACCGCCTGTTTGATGCTTTCTTCTCTTTGTGTTAGACATTTCTTTTCATTTCTTTTACTAATTTTGCAATCATTGTGTTTTCCTTTCTGTGTGTCATTTCCATTCATTGTTCTTTCATTTTGCTTATTAACTATATTTTCATTTTCGATTTGCTCTAAAGTTGTTTGTGGTTCATTAGAATGAATGCATAATTTTTTCTTTAGTTCAACTACTTCTGATGCATAGGCGTTATTGTCCATAGTTAATGTTTTAATCGTACTTAACATATCTACATTTATACTCTCAAGTACTTTAATTTTACTTTGTAAGTCCTCTAGTTGTAACAAACCTTCTTTAAGCTCTGATCTTAGTTTTTCATTTAATTTATTACAAATATTTAAATCTTCTTTGTGTTTGCTTAATTGCATTTCTATACATTGTTCCCTTTCATAAACCTCTTCTTCAAACACCATTGAGTTTCTTTTTTGTTTCTTAAGGTACATTTCTCTTTCATAATTCTCTTGAGTCAATGTCTCATTTTTCAGCTTTAATGTTTCAATTTCATCTTCCATGTTCATTTTCATATCCTCCATATACTGCCCTAGTTCTGTCTTGTCTGATTGCATTTTTGATAATTCTTCGTAGAGTTTTGTCGTTTCATCATTTTTGACTACATTACTATCTTGACAGTCCTTAGAACAAAACATTACGTGACCATCTACAACCGTTGTATTTCTTCTTCTTAGAAAACAGCTATCATGAAATATTCCACAACATGTTTTGCAGCAATAGTAATTCATATCCTTGTTTTTGCAACATTTAAATTGCTTCTTGTCCATTTTATAGATTTCAACAAAACTTATAGAATAAATTTATCGTCGCGCCACTGGTAACTGTATTTATTATTTGTTTTTAGTGGCCAGTTTTGTTTGATAATAAATCTCCTAATACGTGGTCTATAATTTGTTTTCTATGGTAATTAGCTTATCAGTTTACTAATTTCTTGTAATTATAATAAGAAGTAAATACCTTCCGTGATAAGAATTATTGATGCATCGATTTCAACGATTCAGTTGCACTTGTTACAATTTTAACATCACCATATTAACAGAATATGCAGAGTTATGATATTGTCAATTTTTCACAAATTTCTGACGTGTTTTTACCACTTTTTTGACACTTTATTCACGGAGCAATCACCAATATTACATCTCTCAAAAGTATGTATAAGTATAAATAGATTCCAGGTCCATTGGTTGATCTTCTTTTTTCTTAGATTTGAATTGGGTCGATAGTTTTCTAACAATGATATATCCTCCTAGTATAACCAATAGACAATAAATTATAATTGTCCATATGCTGGGAGTGTGGTGTATTTTCTGAAATTTTAACTCTGGATCATTTTCGAGAATTTTGGTTTTAATTTGGTTCAGGTCATCTAGGTTGATGTCTTGCAGTTGAATACTGGTAGGAACGTTTTGTATTTCCATAGCTTTGACTTCTAGTTCAGGAAACAAGATGGGTTGACTTGAGACTTGGATGTCATTTCGGTTTACTATTTTGGTGACTTGTGTTTTTATTAGGCATCCTTTTGGTATTCGTATAAGGTATGTATTTTTGACTGTTATGGTTTCGACTTGATCATGACATGTCAGTGTAATGGTTTCTTGAAATGGAAAAACTGCAATCCATTGGTTGGTGTTGTCCAGACGTTGGAAAAACGTTTTGGGGATGCTGATTTTTGACTGTTGGCAATTGGAAGTGTTTTTTATATTTAGTAGTTCCACTTCGCACGGATTTTCATCTTTAACATCTTGGAGGTCGGTGTACTCGCAGAGATGTAGTGTTGACGGATACAGTCCCAGACAAGGTTTGCTCATAGATGCACATTGAACGTTATTTTTTGTTAGATATATTTTATTTGGGATAATTGCTTTAAATTGACCTTCTTTTCTAATGGGGATAGGGTACAAATGATAATAATCAAAATTCTGAGAATTCGTTATTGGAATCTGTAATATATAAGTTATTTTTCCATTTAATATGTAACAGTGGATTTTTATGATTTTTTCAAATAGCAATAAGTTTTGCAAGGTTACTTCTATAGGTAACTGACCATCTTCTAACCTTTTTTGTAGTTGATATAATTCATTATAAAAATCATTTGTTTTTATTATACTTGGATTCATGACTCCTAGCTTCGAAAATGTTATTGATGTTTCAATATCCTGTAATATTGAGATTATTATTTCCAGCATGTTAATAATTTGGTTAATAGTATCTTTAATGAACATCGCATTTTCTCGATAGACGCTTCCTTCAACGATTAATGCAATTTGTTTCAATTTTGATTCTAAAAGACTTTCGTTATGACTTATTTGATTTATTGTAAAGTTAAATTTGTTTATTAATGCTATAGAAAGAGAATTTTGTACTTTTATATTATTGGTTAATTGATTTTGGTTTCCTTGAAGTTCTTTGATTATTTGTTCGTATCTTTCTCCGTCACTTGCATCTAAATTTCCAGTTATACTTTTAAAAATAGATCCTAAACCATTAATAAGTCCTCTTTTTGATCTATGAGACAACGGTATTATTTCGAGTAATTTATTTTGAACTTTTTCTTCTGAGAAACTCAGAATTTTTAGGTAGTTTGAAACATCATGTGAATAATTTAAGTTTTTAGAAATTTGATATTTTAGATCTTTCGAATGAGAATTTAATTTTTTGACTTCGTTAACGATTGGATTCAAATCAAAATAATGAATGAGATTGAAATTACTTTCTTTAATTTTTGCGGTTCCTAATTTTAATGGGATTAGTCCAAAATTGTTCTCCATATTTTTCATGGTTATTTTTCTTTGGGAAAGTCCTAAGGCTCCCATAGATCTGAAATAGTTTAAATTATTTTAGGTTCAAAATTCGTATGTAGTTTTTAATGGGCGCTTACTATTATCCATATGAATTTTATTTTGAGAATCAGTGGTAATTATTTTTTTCTGTCGATTTAACCTTTTAATTTTTGTCGACTTTTTAAACTTATTTGCTTGTTTTTGTCTCTTATGTAATTTGATGAAAACATTTTGATCCTTTTCAAATATTTGGGGGTCATCGCGGTTTTTATTAATTTTTTCGATTCGTTTTTCTTTTTCTTTTATCAAATTTTCATTTAATTTTGAATAAAGTATTTTGGACCTTTCTTTGTGGTCATTTATATAGTCGTTTAGAAGTATTTTATCTATTTCTAGGTTGAATGGATCGTTAGTATTTAGGTGGCCATTAATAACATCAATAGGTTTTAACTTTGTGGTGGAATGTATGGAATTATTATATGCGAGAATTGCATAGATCATTTTTACTGTGATAGGTGTTTTGAGGAAACCTCTCGTATTTAATAACCGAATGTGTTCGATAATGGTTGAATGAAATCTTTCGATCGAGCCTTGTGATTGAGGGTGGTCCGGACAGCAGAAATGAATTTTTATTTTATGAAGACTTAAGAGTTCTGAAATAACGGAATTTTTAAATTCAGTGCCATTGTCACTGAAAATTTGTTCGGGTACACCATGGTGAGAAAAGAAGGTTACAAGGTTGTTAACCAGTACTGGACAAGGTAGTCAGGTGGTATGCCTGGGCATATTTAGAAAAAGCGTCGATAATTGTCAAAAATTTATTCTGTTCCATCGTGAATGTATCTATGTATAATATTTGGAAGGGTTTGTTGGCAGTAGGGGTTTGGTTCATTTTTATTGTAATGGGGTTTCTTTCATATTTACTTTGTTGGCATACTTCACAATCATTTATATATGTTTGTATGGAGTTTTTCATAAACGGCCAGTAATACTTTTCTTTAATTCGTTGGTATGTTTCGTCGATACCTCTATGGTTGCTTTTACTTTCGTGGTAAGATTGAATTACTTCTTTTAAGTCGTTTTTGTTTGTTATGTCGATTAATTTTTTCATGCATTTTTTAAGGTTTAAGGAAGAATTTTTAAAATATTTTTGTAAAATTACTAGAAAGGGTTCGAATATTTCAGGGGTTTCAAAGTAAATGTAGTATTGTGTCTGTGGATTAATATAATTCTTTATGAAGTCGATAACATCCTTTTCAAAATTGTTTTGTGAAAATTGTACTTTAATACGTTTTTTGTTTTCAAAAAGAATTTTAATTTTGGGGTTAGCTGGGGAGTGGAGAACGGAATTTATTATGATTTGATTTTGGCCATAGTTAACGGCAGTATTTATGGTTGGAATTTCGAAGGTTGGGTTTTGTTCAATATTGGAATGAATAGTTTCGTCATCGTTATTGGATTGGATTTCGGTCTGATCTGGTAGGTCATTTTCGGGTTCTGAGTTTGGTTGAACTAATAATGAGATATCGTCTCCATTATCACTTAGATTTTCAGGAAGGGGAAAATTGTCAGTATAAATGTCAATTAGGTCATTTTTTTGGGAAGTGTTAGGTTGGTCATAGTTGAAGAGATTTTTTGGTTGTTTGTTATGCTGATCTATATTTGAAAGTATATCGTCTAATTCTTTCCAAAAGGTGTCTGTTTCTTTAGTGTGAATTTCTTTTCTCGAAAGTGCGTCAGCGTTAGAGTTTAAAGTTCCTTTTTTATATATAATGTTATAAGTATACTCTGATAATTTTAATTTCCAACGGGTGAACTTAGTGTTATCGTCTTTAAGAGAGAAAAGCCATTTTAGGGGTTTATGATCGGTGATGATATTAAATTCTTTTCCAAATAGATAAGGCCTAAAATATTTGGTTGCCCAAACAATAGCTAAAAGTTCTTTTTCAATTACAGAATAATTTTGTTCCGAATCGTTTAGGGTGCGTGATGCATAGGCTATTGGTAAATCCTTACCAATTGGCCCTTGCGACAATACTGCACCTATAGCGACATTACTCGCGTCGGTTGTCAAATTAAATGGTTTAGAAAAATCTGGGTATTTTAAAATTGGTTCGTTAATTAAAAGGTTTTTACAGTTGTCAAAACATTTTACAAACTCATGATCGTGTACAATTTTAGCTCCCTTCTTTAGACATTTTGTTAGTGGTTTGGTGATTTTTGCAAAATTCGGTATAAACCTACGATAATAGCCTAAAAGTCCTAGGAATCCTTTAATTTGTTTAGTATTGCAAGGTATAGGGTACTCTTTAATTGCTTTAATTTTATCCGGGTTCGGCCTTACGCCTTCCGGAGTGACAACGTGTCCTAGATAAGCCACTTCCTTTCTAAGAAATTCAGACTTGTCTAGCTGAATTTTAAAATTTGATTCTCTTAGTCGTTGAAAAACATTTTTAAGGCGTTCAACGTGTTCTTGTAAAGAAGTTGAAAATACGATAATATCATCTAAGTATACAAGACATTGTTCGTTTTGTATACCTCGAAGAATATTATCCATTACCCTTTGAAAGGTAGCGGGTGCTCCTTTCAGTCCAAATGGCATTCTTAAGAATTCCCAATGACCGTTTTCGGTGGTAAACGCGGTTTTTTCGGTGTCCTTTTCATCCATCTCGATTTGATGAAAGCCACTGGCTAAATCAAGGGTGGTGAAATATTGACACCTACCTAGTTTATCCAATAGGTCAGTAATATTGGGGAGAGGGTATTTGTCGTCAATGGTTTTAGAGTTTAATTGTCTATAGTCTATTACAACTCTCCATTTTTGTTTTCCTGAAGCGTCTAATTTTTTTGGGATAACCCATATAGGAGATGACCATGGTGAGTTGCTAGGCCTAATAATTTTTGAGTCTAACATTTTTTTTATTTGTTTCTGTACTTCGTTCTTATAAATAAAGGGATATCTATATGGTCTAGAGTAAACAGGGATTTCGTCTGTGGTTTTAATTTGATGTTTTATTCTGTTTGGAAAAGTCAAAGGTAAATCTTCTTGATAAAATATATCTGAATATTCTTTTATTAAATTGGATATTACAAGTTTTTCTTCAGAATTTAAGGGGTCAGTTCTGAATTTTGATAAGTCTATGCATTGGTTTGGTATTTCGTCAAAATTATTTAGCTCGAATTGTTGTATGAATTGTTTGTCAAAATTTTCTACAGCGATTGGTTCGGAAAAGTCAAGAGTAATTGGGTCCATTGAATTATTAATAATTGTTGTTAGAGCTTCATCGTCTTTTGCTATTGTCAATGATTCGGGTATTTCACAATTGTGAATTTTTTGATGAGGAATTATTATTTCACCATTGGGTATAGAGGTTCTAACTTTAATTACTTGTTCGTACCGAGGAGATACTTTTATCAAATTTAATTCGTTTTGAGTTGGGTGATAAAGCAATCGAATTTTTGTATAAGGTGTCGATAGAAAACCTTCTTTAAAATTTAAACTAGCTTGTAATAATTTTAGGTTATTGAGGCCCTATTAGTCCATGGAATATATTGTGAAATTTGAATAAATAAAACTTGATATTTGTTGGTTTTGGTAGTTCAAAAATTTTTGAAGCTGTCACAGTGGCACTGTGTTTGTGGGCTGATTTTTGAAATACGGTTGAAACTATAAATGGATCATTATTTATTTGTTTTGGGTAAAATTTATAAGCTACGTTGCGGTCTAAAAAAGATTTAGTTGAGCCTGTATCAATTAAAAATTTTAGATTATGCTCAGGAAAAATTATATAAGGTAATTCACTGGAATTTGTGTTATTAAATGATATAATTTGTGGTATCATGTCGGATTTCTCCGGCGAGGCTTGTTTTGAAAATTTACATTTGTTTCGTTTAAATCAATTAGGTCATAACTTTCATTATCAAGTGTTTCATTTTCATTTATATTATAATCTTCGTTACAAACATTGTTACTGGAAAAATTTGGAATAAAATTTTGAAAAGAGGGACCAGGTTCTTGGCATTCTGTGTTAAATAGTTCTTCCGACACAAAATTTCGTGTTTGTTGGTTTTGGTTAAATGGGTGAGAGAAATTTTGATTATTTCGCGTCGAAATATTCGCTCCTCTATTAAATGTATTACGCGTAGAGATACTCATAGGGGTGGCCCTTGGCAAATTTTGGTTTTGTTGTTGGTTCGGCTTAAAAACGTTAACATTCCTATTCTGATTAAAAACTGAATTAGTTGGAAAATTTTGATTTCTTATTGGTTGACTTTGAATTGGTATAGGCCCTGTCGGAAATGAGTTTCTTGTTATAAAAGTATTATTCGGTGTGTGTGAATTAAAATTGTTCCGATTATACGTATTGTTAGGATTATTAAAATAAGACTGATTGTTAAATTTTGGTTTAAATTGTTGTCTTGACTGAGGCATTGGTTGTCTAGGTAAATTTCTATTTTGTGGATTTTGAAAGTAGTGCATATTATCTTCTTCTAGAACGTATTGTAATGCCTCACTCAAGGTTTTGGGTTTCATGCAGCGGATTGTGGTTCCTAAAGGTTCCTTAAGACCCGACAAAAATGTTTTCAAAGCTAGGTTGTTGTATAAATCCCTTTTAAGTATCTTATTTTCTAATGTTTGTTCGTGCAGATCTATATAACTACAAACAAGGTTTAAAATATTTAACACTCTGTCATAAAACTGCTGGGGTCTCTCACCGTTTCCTTGTCTCATCATAACAAGGTCACGATTAAGACATGATTCATCTCTTTGGTCCGCAAAATTTCGAGAAAGTGTATCTTTAAGAGATGTCCAGGAAGTCACATTTTGTATGTTAACTACAAGTTTAGCATTTCCTCGTAGTTTGGAAATTAGTGAATTAATTAAATATACGTTTTGGAAATGGTTGGGTTGGTCTCTAATATAAAAAGTATTAATAATTGAGTCGCAGACAGATAAATAGCGGTAAAGTTCGTTGGGGTTTCCATCGAACTCTGGTACGCAATTTAAGTATTCTGCCTTGAATTCCGTCATTTTTATGTTATTTTTTCGTGTCGATTGATTAGAAACTTGAAGGTCACTTAAAGTATTAATTTTTAATTTTTCTAAATTGTTAATTAAAGAATCTACTGACATGAATAAATTAATTATTTGTATACTATTGATTACTTACAGGATAATTAAGGTAAACTTGAGCATTCCTTGGCTGTAACTATAAGGACGAACACTTTCTCTATTGAGTTTTCGTAGTCCTTGCAAAGTTGAGCGATGCTTGTCTCAACTTTCGTCGTCCTCCGTCTTGAAGGGCTTCGATGGTCTTCAAATAGATGGGTTTTCTCGATTTTTAGAGAGCCTCTCCACTTCCGACACCTCCAATCACAGATTACAACGGTTCGATATCTAGTTAATCGTTGAAACGAAAATTAGACACGTTCGATACGCGACAATTCTAGATATCCTACTGACTGCGCCAGATTTATAATCGATACTCGAAATTACTTTTTTAAAAACTTTATTTACACAACTAACTACTTTAATTAGATATTTTCAAGTTTACAAGTTAAAGATTGACAAAGAACTGAGCTACAAAATATATAATTCGAATAAAGTAAAAAATGCAGAAATAACAGTTTGCATGACTATGATGATATGAGAATCTGCTGACGTTGAAGGTTCCATAAGAAACGGTGACATAATTCCTATGTGAATATTTTTTCACAATGTCTGCAAACTATCCCAGAAAACGATGGACGTGAAAGACCGGCTTGATCAACATGGAGATGCTTATTTAAATTGCCATGAAATTAAAAGTTTTTTGGCAATACCCACAAAGTAAAACCATAATTTCAATACTCAATACACGATCAATTTTCCACAACAAAATGAATACCATAACCTAGAAACTTCATTTTACAGATTTGGCAATGTCGTAAAACGCGCACGCGCATATTAGGGATCGCCGTCTGACTTTTAGTCGCTCCTCAACTTCTCTTTCCTAAAAGTCATTCCTTGAGGGGTTGGCAAATGATTCCATTTGTCATGAAAGCTGCTTTATTAGAAATTAAAATATTGTAGTGAAAGAACTGGCCATTCAAAATCTTATCATTAATAATCATTGTACAAAAGTCAAGCCTCGTGTCATAATCCCAATACTGAATGCATTAGCTAGGATGCTACTTGCATCATGATTGTACAATTTTTGATTTAATTTTGGTCTTAACCCTAGAGTACTAAAATTTACGACGCCGAATTATTTTTCCCGAAATTTGGCAACAACGGAAAATCTTGCAGATTTAGGTCTCCCAGTAGCTTCCTCTTTAGTACTCTGCTAAACGTTGGTAAGTCCACGTCAGTCGGATTTTTAGCGGAAGTGCAGAAATTACGCATCGCGTCGTAAATATTACGACGCTTTAGTGTTAGTGATAGTATTAGCGATAAGATTATTGTGAATGTTTTTCTTTGTTTTATGCTGAATACTCGATTTATTGTGTAAGTAGACTAATAATATTTCATAATTTGTAGAAACAAAATGCAAATTTCAAAGTATAAAGCTAAGATTTATTTATTTATTAATTTCAGAAACTGAGAAATGGCAAATAAACCACTTACTGCGTCGCAGTTGCAACAAGAAATGGAAAAGATTATGAATGGAGAAGATGATTATAATGAACCGTACGAGGACAGTGGAAGTGACTGGGAGGAAGATTATTTAGAAGAGGATTCGGTACATTCTGACAGCTCAGAAGAATATAACCAACCAACCAACCATGCCATCGAGAAAAAAAATCCAGAATTAGCAGAGGAACGTCCAGAAGAAGCTCTCTTGTCATATGATCAAGAATCATCGGATGGCGATGAACCTTTAGCCAGCCTATGTCGAAGCCAGGGTCGAAGGGATCCAAATATAGTTTTTCCCAAACAAATAAATATAAAAGGTAAGAATGGTCATAAGTGGTCATCTAAACAGCCAGTCTTGTCAAAGAGAGTCAGCTCTAGGAATATTGTTCATTTTATATCTGGTTGCAAAGGGGAATCTCGTAACTGTTCTTCAATAAAGGACCACTTTCTGCACTTCTTTCACGACAACATTCTTGACATAGTTATTCTTCACACCAATGAAGAGATTGTTAGGTAGTCTTCTAAATACGCTGCAAATTCTGCTACGGTATCAAAACTTTGCAAAGATGAGTTATTAGCCTTCCTGGGAATACTAGTTTTTTCTGCCGCCAAAAAAGACAATCATCTAAATGCTAGACATATGTTTGAAGGGACCACATCGGGATCTTTCTATCGCGCCTGTATGAGTAGAGAACGTTTTACGTTTTTAGTAAACTGTCTCAGGTTTGACGATAAAACTTCGAGGGAGGAAAGGAGAAAAACCGACTCATTCGCTCCTATTCGTGACATATGGAATATGCTAATAGATGTATGCAGAAGTTCCTATATTCCATCATCTTATCTCACCATCGATGAACAGCTCTTAGGATTTAGAGGAAGGTGTCCATTTTGTATGTACATACCTAACAAACCGTCGAAGTACGGTATAAAGATTATTATGTTATGCGACACATCCTCCAAATATATGATAGATGCTAGTCCATATCTAGGAAAGAGCACTGATACTGGAGGACTACCTCTTGCAAATTTTTATGTGAAAGAGTTAACAAAATCGGTTCATGGTAGTAACCGTAACATTACCATGGACAACTGGTTTACGTCAGTTTCTTTGGCGGATGAACTTTTGGAGTTGCCGTACAAACTAACAATTATAGGAACTCTGAGAAAAAATAAAAAAGAAATACCACCAGAACTATTGAAAAATAGGCAACGAGGCACATCAATGTTTTGCTTTGATAGGAAAAAGACATTAGTTTCATATGCACCAAAACCTAATAAAATAGTGTTGTTACTTTCCACTCTGCATGAAGGTGCAAGCATTTCCGAAAATGGAAAACCTGATATAATTATAAATTATAATGAAACCAAGTCAGGTGTAGATACTTTTGATCAACTATGCAGTAATATGACCTGCTCCAGAAAAACCCGGAGATGGCCTATGTGTGTTTTTTATGGAATGATTAACATAGCTACCATCAATTCATTTGTAGTATACTGCCATAATTCTCACAAAGCTAATACGAAGCCTGCTTCCCGCTTCCAGTTCATGTTAAATTTGGGCAAAAGCCTTGCTGAGCCATGGATGCGCCAAAGATTGAACATCCCCAATTTACGTCGCAATATTCGACAGGACATAAACGAAATTCTAAACATACAGCCTGTTCCTGAACCAGATAACCCTATGGCAAAGAAGCGGACAGTGTGCTCCTTCTGCCCTAGCCGTCTGAGAAGAATGACAACAAACTTTTGTGTACAGTGTAAACGAGCAATCTGCGGACAGCACAACAGAAATTGTTGCCCAGAATGTCCATTTTCTTCGGCATAATTCATTTTTTTTCAAACCATATCCATTTATTTGATTAGTTTAAGATGAAAAACCTATTATTTCTGTTGGAAAATATATTTTGATTTTTTTAAAATGTGTTTTAATCCAAAGTCGTAAATTTTACGACGTATTAGTATTACGGAATAATCAAATCATATTAGTACTCTAGGGTTAAAAAGCAGATCCTGTCATAAAATGTGTACTTATATATATTTTTTATTAAAATAGTTGAATTGCAAATCTATAGAAAATATAGCGCTTCCAAGATATAATCTTTTTGTTGAGAAATAATAACAACTACGTACTATTATGTCATAAATGAAACTACTTTTTCCAAATAATTCCGTCTTATGTGTTAAAATTAATCTTAAAATATTATAAAACGTGGCAACGCCGCACGACAGACCAAGTCAGTTTTTTTGTATGTCAGTACCTTGAATATTTTTTGCAAGCGCCAAGAATTGTGATAGATAAACAGTTGTTCCAGAACTCAACTCACTACGATTTTGAATTTTAATTATTACACATGTACAATTTTATACAATTAAATAATACAGTCCAAACAATTTATTTGAACCAGCAAATAATTCCAAACATTTTGGTCTTCGATTCAGATAAATATAACATTAAGGAAATATCTAAATAGTGAAAAAACTATTAAGAATTTAACAACGATGGAGTGTTTCCAGTGGCCCAGCGAAGTGGCGAAGAAAAATTGTGAGTGCAAACAAGCGAATCAAGCGACAGTGATTAATTTTCTGAACGACTGAAACTCAGGTACATTTTCAATACAATTCCTATTTTTTTCCATTTTTTCCTTAATCTTAGGATCATTTGAGCTATTAAAATCAGAAAATGGTTGAATCTAACAATATATTCAATTAGCTATTGAAAATTAATTCAACGATTTCAATGAAAATTACAATTAAAGTTTATTACCACTAGAAAGACAATTTAAGCGGTATTTTAAATCATAAGATATACGACATATGTTTCTTACAATTTTAAATTGAATAATTATAATACAATTTCGTGAGTTTGGTTTATAAAGATCAATTATGCAATTATTTTAAAAGGAACAATTACTATTTTACGTACAATTTAATGCATAAAGAAGATACAATTAACTTTAAACAATTGAACTGGGTATTTGATCACAATTAAGGTGAAATTTTCTATTGTAGGTTATTTGTTAATAATTACAATTTAAAACGTAATAATGCTCCCGAAAGAGAATAACGACCTCATAATATTATTATTAAATTAAACAAAAACTTACATTATTAGAAACATTTAAAACCAGTCTTAACGTATCAGTTCCAGGATTTAATGAAATCCAAATGCGATAGGACAATCATTTAAATTTAATAGACGAATTTGACAAATTCCAATCTATTATACAGTCTGAATGTAAAGAGGATGACTTAAATGAACAATTTAACGAACGCGATACATTTCAAAATAGATATTATATTGCTTTTGATTTTTTAAAACGATTTATACACAATTACAACCACGTCTAAATACAATTCAGGTCACAACGTTTCGTCGAATAATTTTGACCCTCTTCAGACTGTTTTGCTGCCAAAATTAAAATTACCTAGCTTTGATGGAGAGTTTCATCATTGGCTTCAATTTAAAACCAATTTTAAAACTATTATATGTGACAATACAAATAATTTAAACGAAAATCAGAAATTTCAATTTTTAAAGGCGTCCCTAGAAGTAGGTTATGAAGGATCGGATCCTTCATCTTATGTGTATATATAAAAATTGGAGTCAATTATTTACAGCTTAATAAATATAAATCAATTATTTCAATGGAATTGATCATTGAATTGAGTATTTTTCATAAAATGATCAAACTTTAAGATAAATATTACTGAAACCATAGGAAACTGTTTTCCATAAAATTAAAATATCTATTAACCACTATCAGTTTTATTCAACAATGCATTGAATAAAGGCTTTTAATATATTTGTAACTAAATAGACTGATTTTAATGAAATCGAAAATGTATGTTAGTATGTTGAATGTTTCCAAACATTGTTATAATACATGGAACAAAATAAATCAAATTCTAACGGGAGTAGAAAGAAATGATAGAAGGAAGAACTTTTAATTATTAATTAACCAGGCAGTAATAAGGGAAAAATACATTTTGTGTCATTTAACAGGAGAAATTTGTATCTTAGCGCTGTAAAATTTTATCTTCATTCACAAAGTTAACAAGTCTGACATGTTCGTGTTTACGGGGGCCATCTCTGTCGAATTCATTATTTTAGCTACGATTTTGTTATAATATAGAGTTTATCTCATAGAGGTTGAATGAAATAAAGATCGGGACTAATTCATGCATCCATAAACATGAAATTGGGATCCATAAATGATGCAAAAGTTACCACGTTAGTGTCTTGAATTGTTGCTATACTTAATACATTATGAAGATTGAAGCTAGTCATACATTTTTTATTATTACATCTAATTCAAGAAACGAGATTCATTATATTGAAAGGTATACTATCATAATTAATTATATTTAACAATTTATACATTATAATATAGTAAATCTCCTTTCTTAAATTATATTTAGAGATAAAAAATTATGACATGCAAGTTAAATAACTTTATACTCAGTTATTTTTTAAAAACTTTATTAACTAACATACAATTCATGTGTTGTTAACTCGGAAACTGAACATGGAATGAATTTTCAAATTACAATCGGTAATAAGGAAAGTTTACAAATACTGACTCATCATTTTATAAAATAAATAATATCTATATATTTCACAGGTCATCTATTATATTATATAACTTCTCCCCCCATTGAAGAAAACAATGATGGAGGGTTGTTTTCGGGCCCATTATGGTCTTCTGAGGGTTGCTCTATTTTCTTGGGTCTTCTTCTTCTGTAGCATATGTAGAGGATAATCAATATTATTATAATAACTGATAAACTGGGTATATTCCAGAATAAGGGATGGATTTCTTGATTTTGTATTGTTTTGGTGAATTTTGCTTGTTCTTGAAGAGTATTTATGGCTTTGAGATTTATTGAATGTAACTTGAACAGTAAATTTTGATATAGATCTGTTCTTCGAAGCAATGGATTCCATTCTAATGTTGGGAGTATTAGTGGATTTCCATTTATGCTTTCTTCTGTGTTTTTGTACTGAGAATCCTCTACGGCTACACTACAGTCCTTTGGAATCTTCAAGATTAAGTTTTGTTTAATCATTGGTATTCTATTTCTCTCGCAGTTTATTGTGATTTTCACTGGATTTTCAGCAGGCAGTAGTAGTAAAAATTTGCTATTGATTTGTTCTATTATCTGATGATGTAGAACTGCATGGTTGGTTTCACATGAAGGCGGTTTAGCTCGGATTAGGGTTATGGTGCATGTGTCGTTTACAATGTCTTCATGACGTTGGCAGCAAAATGTACCTTCGATGAATGTGCATAGTTTTTTTTCTTGTTGATGCACTTTAGTACCAAGTATACGGAATGGAGTTTTCGGAATGATTAGGGAGTTTTAAGGGAATTATATGTGTTGTCGCCAATACGGCCCTATCAGCATCCACCTACGTCGACCGCTAGCGACAAGTCGTAGAGGGATCAAGGAGATACAACAACTGTCACCACTGACAGTAGTCCATTTTTAATATCGACGTTACGCTACACATGTTTTAATTTTGTAAATCTTTACGATCTTTTGTTGATAGTTGATGATTATATAATTAAAATTTTGTTACGTGAAATTCTGAAAATTATTCACTTCTACACAACATATGGTTCTTCGAGCTTGGATGAAACAATAATTTTGCTGACAACATTACAGGTTAGTGCCTCCTTTCCTATACCATCCTATAACGAACACAATTTTATTTGACATAAACTACATAATTTACTTTACGAATCACAGAAATTCACAAATCCATTTACGTATTATTTACAAGTTACAAATTTGCAGACAGGTATTTGGTGGATCTAACGTTTTCTATTTCACTACATTATGTCAAACATAAATAAAGTTAAACGTACTTCCATAAAAAGCGCTTTGACCAGATTTACAAACCATTTTCGAGATAATTTCGTTTCGGTCGAAAATGTAGAACAAATTAACATCGAAGATTTGCAGATTCGGCTAAAAAAGGCCGAGGAACTTTTGGAAGAATTTAATTGTGCTCAACTTGCAATTGAGAGCGAATATAAAGATTTCGAAATGAATTATCCTATCATTCATTCCCCGGAAAGGCAAAAATTCGAAGATGATTTCTATGCAATCACTTCAACTGTTAAAAAATTCATTATTTCAAAAGAAGTTAAAAAAGACATTAACGATAGTAGTTATCAACAATTCAATAATAACAGTTCCACAACTGATCAGCTTTTGCTTAATATTCGTTTACCACAACTCAATCTACCTACATTTGATGGAAATCTCACACAGTGGTTATTTTTTTAGAGATAGTTTCAAATCAATTATTCACGATAACACAGCGATGTCAAACGTTCAAAAATTTCACTATTTACGTCTTTCATTACAGGGAAGTGCTGCGGATAAAATAAAATCTTTACAAATATGTGATGATAACTATGAGGTCGCTTGGAAGTTACTTTCAGATCGTTTCGAAAACAAACAAGCATTAATAAAAAATCACGTTAAGGCTCTTTTTGAATTACCCACACTTAAAGAGGAGTCACATAAAGGTTTAAATTTAATATTAGACGGTATTGAAAAAAATTTAAATGCATTGAAGGTTTTGAGGCGTCCTACTCACCAATGGGATGATTTGATTATTCACCTCGTAACGACAAAATTTGACAACATTACAAAACGTGAATGGGAATCACGGGCCGACTCAAAAAATATACAGTCTTGAAAATTTATTGGAATTTTTGAAAGACCGTTGTCGAATTTTGTCGTCATTAGAGTGTGATTCTATGGAAGGATTTAAACATCGTGCTTCGAAACAATCCATCCAAAAACATACGAAATCGTTCGCTACTATTTCAAATAAGGTTATATGCGTTCTATGCAAAAATAATCATAGTTTATATTCATGCCCTGAATTTAATAAATTAACAACAATGGAAAGACTGAACACTGCGAAACGTTTAAGGTTATGTATAAACTGCTTAAGATCTAACCATCGCACGAAAGAGTGTAAGTCGGCTGGATGTCGACGATGCGGCAAAGTGCATCACACTATGTTACATTTTCAGAATAGTGATGCGGGAGAGAACGACACTTCGGTTGACAATGGTACCACAAATAGTACGGGGGCTCTTGGTACAGTTAACGATTGTATCAACTCACAACTAGTTTGTCTACTCCATCACAAATATTACTTTCTACCGCAGTAATTGCAGTTTACGACGTATTTAATAACGCACATCAGTGTAGGGTTTTACTTGATAGTGGTAGCCAGGTGAATTTTATTTCCGAGAAACTTTCAAAGCTTTTAAACCTAAACAAACATTCAATCAACATTTCAATCTCCGGTGTGAATCAAATGCACAACAAAGTTCAATTTTACGTCTCTTTGAAATTCAAATCAAACATTAACGATTTCCAGAAAACAATATCTTGCCTTATTTTACCACAAATTACAGATTATCTACCAACTTTATCCGTACATTCAACAAGACTAGACATACCTAAAAAATTAACATTGGCAGATTCTAATTTTGATAAACCGGCTCCTATAGACTTATTAATAGGGGCTGATACATTCTGGGACCTCTTGAGTATTGGCCAAGTCAAGTTGGGTGACGGTCTTCCTACGCTGCAAAAAACAACATTAGGATGGTTAGTTTCGGGTCCGTTGTTTATAAAGAATGGAGATTTTACGTCACACCATTGTAGTATTTCAACAACAAACGATTTATAAACACAGGTTGCAAAATTTTGGGAATTAGAAGAGTACCCTAAAACACGATTTTTATCTGACGAGGAAGGACACCGTGTGCCGAAACGATATCGGTCGTTTTATCGTGACAATACCTTTCAAACAAGATGTTTCTATTCTCGGCCAGTCTAGAAGCATTGCTACTAATCGATTTTTCAATCTTGAAAGAAAACTTGAAAAAAATCCCGATTTGAAATTGCAATATCATAATTTTGTTCATGAATACATTCGTCTAGGTCACATGGTTTTAGCTGATGTTCAGAATGATGACACGGGGTGTTTTCTTCCACATCACTGTGTATTAAAAGAAAGTTCTTTAACTACAAAGTTGCGGGTAGTGTTCGACGGCTCAGCTAAAACCACATCGGGTATTTCACTTAATAATATCATGATGGTAGGCCCCAACATTCAAGATAATCTGTTTTATATTTTATTAAGGTTTCGACTACATAATTACGTTTTGAGTGCCGATATAACCAAAATGTACCGTCAAGTACTTGTAAATGAAAAACAATGTAACTTTCAAAAAATTTTATGGCGATTTACACCCGAGAGAGAAATTAATGTGTATGTCTTGAAAACAATTACTTACGGATTAGCATCTTCAGCTTTTCTCGCGATCAGATCGCTACAAGAAATTGCACACCGTCATAAAATCGAATTTCCCAGAATTTCGGACATTATTTTACATGACTTTTATGTAGACGATCTCCTCACCGGTGCTAAAACTATCGATGAAGTTAATTACATTAAGGACAATATTTCCAAACTTTTATTGATATATGGCTTTCCATTAAGAAAATGGATTTCGAATGCTAAAGATTTCCTTCTTGATGCTGAGCCCGGTTTAATACATATAGGAGACCAGGATCAAAGTAAAACGTTGGGATTGCTTTGGAATCCAACAAATGACTTTTTACAGTATTCTATTAACATTTCCAATCAAAAATTCAAAGTCACTAAACGTCAAATTCTGTCATCTACTGCCCAGATCTTCGATCCACTTGGGCTACTGTCACCTGTTACCATAAAGGCAAAGATCATACTACAAGAACTTTGGAAACTTAAATTGTCCTGGGATGAGTCCCTTCCCAGTAACATACATACACTTTGGTCTCATTACCAATCACAGTTGCAACACCTCAATTCTATAAAAATACCGCGACAAGCATTATGTCCCAATCCTGTTTACACACAGATTCATGGCTTTTGCGATGCATCTCAGACCGCGTATGGCGCCTGTATTTATATTCGTTGTTGTGATTTGTTGGGTAATCGTACATCTCATTTATATTGTGCCAAAACACGCGTAGCACCGTTGAAGCTCTTAACTATTCCTAGACTGGAATTATCTGGGGCGCTTTTACTTGCTGAGCTCATTGACAAGGCACGATTATACATTTATCAATACGACAACATTTTTTATTGGTCCGACTCTATGATATGCATTTCATGGATTAATTCATCCCCACACATATTAAAAACATTTGTGGCCAACCGGGTATCACAAATTCAGAACCTTTCTGAAACTGGAGCATGGAAACATGTAAGCACTGACGACAATCCCGCCGACTTATTATCACGCGGATTGACTCCACTCGACCTGGCAAAATCCGAATTTTGGTTTCACGGTCCTCCATGGCTCGTACAACATGAATCCACTTGGCCTTCTTATGACAACAACACCACCATTTTGACTCCGTCCGAACTTCCAGAACTTCGCAATAATCTTGTTACATTCGTTAATGCTACTGATGACTTCATCTCATACATTCTCACAATTATCGAGTCACGCTCCTCTATTATGAAATTACAGCGCACATTCGCCTATTTCTTGAGATTTTCAAATAACATCAGGCATAAGTGCAAACCTAAACGCCAAGGCACATTGACAACTATTGAACTTGACGAATCACTTTACTTCCTCATTCAAATTGTACAGCGTCATTATTTTTCTGACGAATATCACAAATTGTCACATTGTAAGTCAGTACATAAAAAGAGCAAACTTTTAAGCTTGAACCTATTTTATGATGAGGCGAATAAAGTGATTCGTGTAGGTGGTCGATTAAAGGAATCCGACTATGATTATTTGAAGAAACATCCAGTGATTCTTCCTTCAAATGGCCACCTGACTATGTTAATTGTCCGACAAGAACATATTAGGCTATTGCATGCTGGTCCTCAAGCTCTTCTGGCTTCGATCAGAGAAACATTTTGGCCGCTATCTGGTCGCAATCTTGTGAAAAGGATTGTGCACGAATGTGAACGATGTTTTAGATGCAAGGCAAAAACACACGAATATATAATGGGAGATCTTAGGCCAGCACGAGTCACTCCATCGCGTCCATTTTCGATCTCTGGAGTTGACTACGCGGGACCATTCCAACTCCGTGACAGAAAAGGTAGAAACTTCAAAACTTTCAAGGCATATATAGCACTATTTGTTTGTTTTGCCAGTAAGGCTATACATTTAGAGGTTGTTAGTGACCTCACATCTGAATGTTTTTTGGCATCTCTGCGTCGTTTTATGGCTAGGCGGGGTAAATGTACAAAAATATACTCCGATAATGGTACCACATTTATTGGTGCTAACAATGAGATGAAATCCTTTTTAGATTCCTCCGGAACTAACATTGCTGAACAACTCTCAACCGACGGCGTTCAATGGCACTTTATAACTCCTAATGCACCGCATTTTGGTGGTATTTGGGAAGCTGGCGTTAAATCTACCAAATACCATTTGAAACGTGTACTAGGTAACGCTTCTCCTACCTTTGAAGAATTCACTACTATTTTATGTCAAATAGAAGCGTGTCTCAACTCCCGACCACTCTATCCAATGTCAACCGATCCTAATGATACAAATCCCCTTACCCCGGCACATTTCCTGATTGGAGAAAGTCTGATGGCGTTGCCAGAACCCAACCTATTGGACATTAGAGTGAATCGTCTTTCAAGATTCGAAAGAGTACAACAAATAACCCAACACTTTTGGTCTCGATGGAACAAGGAGTATATATCCTATTTGCAGACTCGAGCGAAGTGGAAAATAAACCACCCGCAGCTAATTAAAATCGGTATATTGGTACTGATCAAGGAGGATGGACTACCACCCTTAAAGTGGAAGTTAGGCAGAGTTTCTCAAGTTCAAAAGGGTGCTGATGGCATCATACGATCTGTGACCGTCAAAACGTCAACCAGTGAGCTAAAACGCCCAGTGGTAAAAATCTGCATTCTGCCAAACCAACAATAAATTTACATTGAAACCCTGAAGTGTTTCAAGGCGGGGGCTATGTTGTCGCCAATACGGCCCTATCAGCATCCACCTACGTCGACCGCTAGCGACAAGTCGTAGAGGGATCAAGGAGGTACAACAACTGTCACCACTGACAGTAGTCCATTTTTAATATCGACGTTACGCTACACATGTTTAAAAATTTGTAATTCTTTACGATCTTTTGTTGATAGTTGAAGATTATATAATTAAAGTTTTGTTACGTGAAATTCTAAAAATTATTCACTTCTATACAACAATATGGTATGTGAGAAAATGTAAATCTAAAATTATTGGTATATGAATAGCGACCTTTTTTTACGACCTATAATTTGTTTTCGAATGATATTTAAATCACCAGTTAAGTGATTTATTTGTAAATATTTTACTGCTTATTGTATGAAAATGTTTTAATTTACCCTGTATTATTATTATTTGTCTTTTATAAGAATTTGTTACATTTTCAGTAATCAGTATTTCCAAAATAGGATTTTCGATTGCTGTATGTATCATTGCATTGTCGTCATTATGAATATTATCAAGATTTTCAGTTAGTATGGATGCAGGTTCATTATTTCGGTTTTGAGTATTTTGATCATTTCTTATTTAGGTTGAATTTATTGAACTTAGTAAATCATCTAATTCATTAACAATCTCTACATGAGGTTTCGTCATCAACTGGTTCGATAAGGTTTTCTTAGAAATTGTCTTTGCTTGATTTATATCGCCTGGTTTTCCAATCAAAGAATTATTTTCGCCGGACTGACTTTTGTTCATTTTCTGATGTCATGTATAATTCTACTCTGTTAAGAGCGTCGGCACTTTTATTTTTATTTCCCGGTTTATATTGAATTTCATAATCAAATTCGGAAACTTATAGTCGCCATCATACAAATTTTGTGTTCGGTTCTTTCATATTAAACAGGTATTTTAAAGGTTTATGATCTGTAATTATATTTGTTTTGTGCCCAAAAAGGTAACACCTAAATGTTTTTAATGCTATAATTTACTTCGGCATCGTTCAACGTTCTCGACGCATATGCAATTGTAAATCGCTACCAATTTTGCCTTGGCTGAGTACAGCCCCAATTGCGTAATTAGAAGCATCAGTAGTAACATTGAAGGATTTTGAAAAATCAGGGTATTGTAAAATGGGTGCGTTTGTCAAAACAGTTTTACAGGTATTGAATGAATTTATAAATACCGGTGAATGCTGTAATTTAGTATCCTTTTTCAAACATTTAGTATCCTTTTTCAAACATTTAGTAAGTGGCTTCGTTAACTTAGCGAAGTCCTTGATAAATCCCCTATAATAACCTATTAGTCCCAAGAATGATTTTATTTCTTCAATATTTCTGGGTAAAGGAAATTCTTTAACTGCTAAGATTTTCTTAGGATTGGGTTTTATACCATCTGGAATCACAACATGACCCAAAAATTCTACTTCCTTACAAAGGAAATGACTTTTGTCTAATTGTATTTTTAGTTTTGTCTCTCTAAGTCTTTGAAAAACGATTCTTAAATTCTGAATATGTTGTTCTAACAATGAACCGAAAATAACTATATCGTCCATATAGACTAAGCATATTTTATTCTGAAGATTTATCAATACTTTGTCCATGACCCTTTGGAGTGTCGCTGGAGCATTCTTCAAACTAAAAGGCATTCGTGTGTACTCATTATGACCATTCTCTACGGTAAACGCTGTTTTCGGGATTGATTCAGCGTCCATCTCTATTTGGTGAAATCCGGATGCCAAGTCCAGTGTAGTAAACTACTGATGCCGTCCCACCTTGTCTAGTTCGAAATTGGATATCGGTCTTCAATAGTTTTTTCGTTAACCTTCCGATAGTCCACAACAATTCTGAATTTCTTCTTTTCGCTTGAATCTTCTTTCTTCGGGACGACCCCAGATTGGACTACTCCATAGACTTTGACTGTGTCTAATGATGCCATCATCTAACATCTTTGATATTTGTCGTTGAACTTCCTATTTAAATACATATGGGTATCTGTATGACTTAGTGTATACGAGATATTCATCTGTGGTATTAATTTTGTGTTTTACTAGATTTGTGAAACTTAATTTCTCATTTTCTCTATAAAATATGTCAGGAAATTCATTGCATAGATTATAAACTGCAAGTTTTTCTTCAGAATTCAAATGATCTGTTATAATTAAATTTTCAATATCTTCATCTAATTCAGTATTATAAAAAATTTGCATAATGTCTTCCATATGGAAGATTCCAAAGTTATTTTTGTGCCATTCTGTATGCGGAATTACTTGAATAGGTTGTTTTAAAATAATGTTAATTTTATCAGTGTTATTTGTTATTTCCGTTTTTACAAAGCCGTCACGAGAGATGGTGAATATTTCAGGAAAATAAAGATTATCAATTTTCATTTCAGGTACAACTAGTTCACCGTTCATAATATTTACAGGAACTTCTATCCCAACTCATATAGTAGCGGAATTTTTATAAAATTATTTCTTAGTAAATTTGTGCTAAAATCAACACAAATTTTTAAATTGCGTAATTCATTTAAATCTAATAGACCATCAAAATGATTATGAAACTGATATACGATAAATTTCAAATAAATGTTACAACAAAATTCAGCAAAAGCAGGAATGTTGACTTTATATACAGCTCGTTTTTTCCTACTGCTGTAATAATTAAAGTTGAATCTTCATACACATATTCGGGAAAATATTTTTCTACAATAGCCGGGCTTATCATACTAGATTTGCTACCTGTATTTATCAATAATTCAAGAGGTGGATTTTGTATGACAATTTATGGTAAATCCATTGTACAAGAATTTGAAAATATTTCATTTTTATTTTCAGCATTATTGAATTACACAGATGGATTTTGATTATATCCCATAGTCGTATCCGCCGGAGGGTCTATTAAAGAATTATCAGTTTCATATTGGGTTTGATTTATCGAAATTTCATCTGAATTTTCAAAATTATGATTATCTGTTTGATAAAGTACTTCAGCAACATGATATTGATGGTTGTTTTGCCTAGGTCTGAAAATATTCCTGGTATTTATTTATGGACATTGGTTCTGGTTTTGTGGGGGAATTTTGCCCAGTTCCAGTTGGTGCAAATACGTTTTGGGGTGGCCCAAAAATTTGACGGTTTGTCGGATAATGTCTATTAAGATGATGAGGTTGCATTTGAATCGGCTGGCTAGGAAAGGTATTAGCGTTTGGATTGGTTTGAAAGTATTGATTTTGTGTGGGTTGGATATTTGGATTAGGATTATTTTGAAATCTTGTCAGTATTTGATTATTTATCATCAAAGTTCTCTGTGGTTGTGATCCACTATCTTGATATTGAAACTGATTTCTAGAAATGGTAGGGGAACTATTCCGTGGAATATTGTTGTATACATTTTGGTTATAATAATTGTTTGTTCCATTTCTATTATAGTTATTTGGTCTTGATTCGAATTGTCTATAGTTATTTAAAGAATAAGAAAATATTTCTTCTTCAATTAAATATGTAATCGCTTCCTCAATATTGTGCGGACTTTTTAATCTTATAATAGTTTGTAAACTACCTGTTAAATTTCTCAATAGTGTTCTCAAAGTCATTTCATCATATTGTCTCCTGCATATTTCTTTATTTTGTGCAGACATTTCTGCATCTGGGAAATTATTAACTCTGCTGAACAAATGGCTTCTCAACACTTCTAATCTACGAGCAAAATCTATTGGTTTATTTCTAAATATGTGGGCCGTTAATAAATCTTGTTCTAAGCATTCTAACGAACTTCTATCTCTAAAACATTGCTGGAAAGCCGTTTTTATAGCAACCCATGTATCTAATTCAGATCTCGAACCGACCAATCAATTTGCTTTATCAACTAGTTTAGCCTGTATTGCTCTTATAATATAATTTCACACTACAACATCTTGGGTAACTGTGTAATTATTTACTACTTTCGTTCCCATCATAATATGGAATCGTATCAATTTGCATTTTTAGCATTGAAATATTTAATTCTGTATTATTGTTTGTCATTTCTCTGAGATTAACTAGCCTATTAAAATCTGTAATTAAATTTTCTATATCTACGACAGTATTCATAAAACTAAAATACTACGCTTATTATTTTTCAATTCACTTAAAATGTTTATTTATATAATTACTACTAAAATAACGGAAATACAAGTAAATAAAGGAATTGTGAAAGGAATACTTGGTACTCACCCAATTCCGGATTCCAGTCCATATGATGATGTAGGTTCTTGACACTGAAGAGTTGAAACTTCTCGAAAATCGGACACTATGCCGTGGCTTTTCGAAATTCTGCGTCAAATCCTACTGACTGCGCCAGTTAAATAACTTTATACTCAAAGTTATTTTTTAAAAACTTTATTAAGTAACATACAATTTATGTGTTGTTAACTCAGAAACTGAACATGGAATAAATTTTCAAATTACAATCAGTAATAAGGAAAGTTTACAAATACTGATTCATCATTTTATAAAAGAAATAATATATATTTCACAGGTCATCTATTACAATTATATAACTTGCATGAATCTTTATAATGTATGAAGTTTATGCATCTTTTTCTCATTCTCTTCAAATATTGGTCCAATCTTTATAATCTGCTGTCTCAAAATGTCTTAGTAGATATTGCTTAATGAGTTCTTCCCACATCATTTTTCTGGTTTTTTGTGCACTGCCCATGAATTGTGGGTGATACTCATCTCCCCATATTTTAATTCCCCCTACTCATATCTTTGAGTGGGAGGTTAATTTTTATTTAAATTTATATAAGTACATACATTATGGATAAACTGCATCAAAATAATCTTTCATTTTGAAAAATTTCTACCAATTTTCTCTCTGTATTTTAGGGTTTTTTTGCATTACGATTCTAGAATCGCATTCCGTAATTCCGATTCTCGAATCGTAATGTGAAAGAGCACTTAAGTCAAACAAGTGTTACTCATAAACTGAGCAATGGGGCTCAAGACGCCCAGGGTAGCCGGGTCACAGTCTTAAACAAAAAATATCCTCTACGTTAGAGGTGAATATTTTGAAAAAATGTTGGCAGTTGAAATTCATTGTTTTTGTATTAAGTTAAACTTGAAAGAGCAGCTCACAGAAGTGATTGAATATTTCTTGTTTTCAGATAGAATTAAATACTTGAAACTCAAAGAGGGATGATCTCTCCAAATAAGAAGTTGTTTACATGCAAATTCTACTAGTAAAAGAGGAGTTTAATGGCAACCAGTATTTCATTCTTTAGATGGATCAGTTTAACAGAAGATGGATGATCTGATCAAATAAAGAGTCTTTAATTCAAGATGTAGTAAGGAGTTTAATGGCAGCAAGTACAGTACTTAATTATTTTATCAGCTAGTTCAGTATAATTGGTGAGTTATAAAATATTTTATTATGACAACAGTCATAAGTTCAGTTGTCATTGAAAATACCACAAACACAAAATAAACTCTTAATGAGTAAACCATCTTCAGATTGATTAAGATTTCTTTAATAGTGTCACAAATACTTTCTAATTTGCCCATACTTGATTAACAATAGCTATAATTTTCATGGCTCCCAATTATCCACTCTGCATCACTGACAGTATCATGGTTCTAGTTTAATTTTCATTTCTCCAATTTTTTCTATGTAAATAAGCTTCTTAAAATTTATCATCTACTTATCTTGTAGAATGCGAATCACCTATTTTCAATAATAATAGCACTAGTGATTGAATTTTTGCGATAAGTATGTCGACTCGTTTCATAATGAAACTTAGTTGCTTGAAGCAAATCAATTGAGTTACGAAATAAAAAACAGTCACAAGTAGTATTTTATTAAACTATTTCACAAAGTGAAAGGTCAAAACTCTATATTTGAGAAAATCATTTAATAATAATAAATTTAATCCAGGAATTTATTATTCTTAACTAAAAATAGTTTGTTACAATTATTATTTGCTACCTGTAGATTGTAGATGAGAGATGAGAAATGCCTTATTCTTGATTATAATTATTATTAATTAAGCAGTTGTAAATATTTTGAATAGTACGACCGGTATTAGGTGGATCATTGTTATTATTGCTTGCTGTACTTGGAGTACTTCTAAAATTATTCACTCTGTTTTGATGATGTTCAGCACTAATATTTAAATACGGTTTCATTGAGCTCGAACTTCCATGTCCAGTAATTTACTTGGCTTGTTGTTCATTAACGCCAGATTTTAGTAACTGACTGACTGCAGTGGCACAATTAGTGATTTGTTATTTTCACTTTTTTAGTGTCTAATCCTATCTTTTCCGCAGACAGTCTTGTCCATTTTGATATTCTATTAATGCCAATTGAACAATTTTTGTATCTGTTACTATTATTATATTTATTCCACTTACCATTCACCGTCAGAAAATGTCTGTCATTGATAATAACACACCTTTTCGATATCAGTTTTTGGTATAATCTCACAGGACATATTAGAGGATTTTTCAAATTTTGAGTAAACCATTTAATATCTGCACAGTTTTTATTGTCACCTTGGTGGGAATTGGAGAATATAGAGTTAAATGTAAATCTGTTTGTTAAACAGCTTTTGTTGTCAAATTCTTCCTTAAAAAAATGTAACATGGCCTGCTTCGTTTCCTGCCTGTCGCAAGCTAGTTCTACTGCAGTTATGTGAAAAAATTTCGTTTGGGGTCCATTTGGCGTGTCTTCTTTCATCCCATTGTAAACATATATTTCTATATTCGTCTGAAGCCATAGAGATAGAACTAATCTTTCTTTTCTCGGGTTCAACTTGTAACAATTCTCTTACTATTGTGAAACGCTCGCTTCCTTGAACATTATAATTTTGAAAGGATCAATATTCTAGTATTCACCAAAATATTTTTCTTGCACTAATTTTGCAGTTGTGTTCCATATGGGTTTAATAACACTCTGCTTGTAATGACTACCATCAATTTTTTGCATATTGAATGCCCAGTCTTTCAAAATTAATGCTAATTTTGTGATGCTCTGCATCTATCTTGTAGTTGCATTCCACACAGAACGTCATAAATTGTCTCCATATTTATGATTTCGAATATTTTGTATTATGTGGTATATTTTTATCAATATTTTGGTTGAGGTCTTCCTTTGAAATCTTACTGAATCGACTCATTTTGACGTCTGCAACTTACAAATTATTATTACTTCATCAAACTGTTTGTATCCTTCGCAAAACTCCAAAGTTGTTAGACCTATCATTATTTAAAGACAGCTGATGTTTTCGCCATAATGCCAGCTGTTTTGTTTGAAATTGGTCAGATAGTGTGAACATTTTCATATGAAAAATAGTGTTTGTAGCAAATTACTGTGATGTTGATTTTCACTTGTCCATCCGTTGTTTTGGGTGTCATCAGATAGGTCTCCTGTTTCTGCCATTCTGTCGACACGCTGGATATGCTCTTTTACTTTTTTCCTTATCCATATTACCACATCATCAGTTTGAATTTTTTTCTTATGTCTGTGTTTATTTGTCCATTATATGTACAAGTATGTGTGTCTTGTAAATTTCTTATTGATATTTTTATTTTTCTATATTGGATATTCAAGATTTCCCAATACTTATTGATAAGAAAAAATGTAAACAATTGATTCAATGAGTGAGAATATACCGGTTGGTCGGCACAAATACAAATTACCCATTAGGATGTATGGTGCTTTATCAACAAATCAATTGTAGCCATAATGGAACAAGTCAAACTGATATTCTTTGTATGAACACTGATGCATATGGTCAATATTCAAATGGCATGAATTGCTCAATCTTAGACTCTTCTCTAATGCCAATTGGTGATGCAGTGCTTTCTTTACTATTATTATGCATTTGGTTTTCTCTATGGAAATTTCTTTTCCTGTTTGTTGCTGAAATCACATAATATCTTTTGTAGGTTAATTCCAGACTCTGTGATAGGTAAAGCATTGCTGATATAAAATATGTTGTAGCCTCTTTTTCTTCTGGATATTAATAAAAATTTGTGAGGCTACAAATCCTAAGGCAGCATTTCGTCAGAGAACATTAAGGTCGTGAGTTTAGTGTGTTTGAAAAGTCATCCTGGGTTAGTTTTTATAGACTAGACTGATTAATCAAGACACTCAATAAGGAGTAAATTAGCTAGTAAAAACTTTTCAAATAATCTAGTTATGAGATACTTTGGTTTATGTTGGTAAATGAAATAAAATACTCAAACCCAATAAATAAGTTTAATAATTTCAATAGATGGACAGGTTTGAATTGATGATACAGTAGTATTGTTTATGTAGAATAAGTGAACATTGATTAAGTGACAGCTACAATATTAAATGTTATCTATGGATTGCATTTATAATAATCACAGGAAACATAAAAGTACCTTGTAGTTGGTATACTAATTTCAGTTTTGCAACCCTGTATATTTTCTACAACTATAAAATAGAAGAATTCAAATATGGCAAATAATTAAGATGCATCTTTCCTCTATCGAATGGCTTAAGAAAGGAGTAGAATATATAACATAGTTTAGGAATTATGGATTTTTTCATTGAAACGTTAAGAATTTTTCAAAAAATTTGTGGTCCTCACCCAAAAATTGGAGATTTTGGTTTACAGTGAATGTTTGGAAAAAGTTATGCAGTACTATGTATATTAATATGATGAATTCATATTTTGTTTTACGAAATTTTTGTTATTAAAGAATGTAAAAAATGTTTTATGAAATTTTTTCAAGTAAAGTATTATAAATAAAAATGTTGCGTGAAAACTAACAGCCTCGTTACATAAGGGGAATTCATGTGCTGGGTACATCAACTGGCTCTATTTTGGATTCCCATGATACTTGTATATTTTCAACCATTCTAAGGGGTGTACAAAATATTCTTATAGATCCCTTTCTTTTGCCTACACCAATTTTTCAGTTTTCTGGTACCGCTCATTCATTTCATGCTCTATTTAAAAGTACTAGTCGAAATTTCAATCCTACGTTCTCTAAGGTATATATCTATAATTTTTACTGGCTGGCTACCATCTAAAGTCCTAAGCTGAAATCGCATTTGGTTGTTTAGGTTAGGAAGGTCAATAAAATCATCACAAAACATTTCCACTACTTTATAGGGATCACCCTTTTTTTCAGATGCTTGAATGCTAGAAATTGGTGCATGGGAAGTGTACATGGGTCCACTTCTTAATTGTTTTTCAATCTCCCTTTCTATTGTGGAGTGGATAGAATCGCCCTCATGTTGGGTATGCCCTTGTATTAAAAATTTATGAGTAATGGATGAAATGTTTGAGTTCTGTAACATCATACAGGTATATGCTTCTTTTTTTGTCCGAATAAAAAATAATGTCTTTATCTTCCCCATCACGTGCTACTTCTTCAAGATATTTGTAAATGCATGTACCTAGCTCATTTACAACTCTTTTGCCAAGCCCCTCATGCCAGACAAGTGGCATTTTTGTTAACGTATTGTAAATGCTAAAATTTAACACATTCAATTTTGATTTGTAAAAAAATCTGGAAGCATTTCCTTTAGGGCATTGAAAAACTGCTGCCAAATCATATACTGCAAGAACAACATTAGAAGCTTTGGCACACTTTTCTTTATCTGAATTTTTCTCGGCTCATGCCAGATCCTCTCATATCACATGTTTTTTGTGGATGTCACTTCGTTCGATTTTTTTCTTGTGGCGTGGAGTTTTCAAATCTGACACATTCATTGCACTGATCGTTGTTTGGAATAAATGGATGAATATTTAAGTCTTTTGTGAAAATTTTGTAAAATATTCTGTATTTAAATTGCTCCTCATTCTCTCTATGCATTTCAATATTAAACCTTAGAAATTATTAGCCCTATGGGGATATCCTGGATATCATTTTTCCCAATTAAGATCAGTAAAACTGTGCAATGATATAGAAAACTGGGAAAACTATATCTGCTGATCTTTACAATTATCACTTAAGAAGACAGTTTAAATCTAGGGAATGCTCCACTTTTAAACTGTCTTAAGTGATAATTGTAAAGATCAGCAGATATAGTTTTCCTGGTTTTCTATATCATTGCACAGTTATACTGATGTTAATTGGGAAAAATGATATCCAGGATATCCCCATAGGGCTAATAATATCTAAGCTTTAATATTTGTAATATAATATCTTCTTTTTTCTATTAACATATATTTAGTCAATCACAAGGTAGGTCACTTCTTAGACTAGCCAAAATTAATTAAACATCAGGTGATGATATTTAGGTAATATCGAAACAATTGTCAATTTTTTAGAATTTTTAACATTTTTTCAATATAATGTGGAGTTAACTAGAAACAGTAAGTTTCATTTAAATCACTCATGATAGTATTTCCTTCGATTAGGTTCTGGTTGTTATTGTAGAATAAAACACTGGTATTCAAATTTCTACTAACTACTATTATGGCTTCACAATTGTCACTTTATACACAAACTTATGGCTTTTTGCCTACTCTATACACAGTATTATAATAATTTTCAGACTCATGCACTGTATTTTTGCTAATCTCACATGGTATATGTGTTTTAATAATGCCGTCGTTCTTCCCTGTCGTCGACGTGAAGATTTTAAGTTGCTCCCTTGCAGAGAGGGGAGTCTAGTAAGTCAGTTGAGGATTGTGCCAGATGGGTGAGTGGACCTTTTAACGGTTTTTTTTGGAAGAGAGAAGAAGGGGTTAGTGAGCGTGCTAAATTTTTTGTGAACATCAATTTGAACTGAGAAAACATAAGCGCCGTATTAGATTGGGAATGTATCAGTTATGAAATTAAAGTGAATTATTTTCAGAAGAATGAGTTTTAGATTTATATTTTACGAATATCTCTAAATCAATGATTTTTTGATTTGATTTGATTTGATTTGATTCTTTACAAAAGTGTGCTTCTCCCATTGTTATTTCTGTTGATTTTCTCTTTATATTTGATTAATACATCATAAGTCGCCACTCTTTCATTACATTCTTGTTCGTTTGATTCTTAAGTATGTAAATGTTCTATATTCAAAATTAATTATTTCAAACGAAATTAAAAATCATCTTTTTAAAAGAGGATTTTGGATCAAATATGTTTAATAATTTTTTTATTTGTTTTAAGATACAAGAAATCTGAGAGATCTCCAAGACATTCATTTTTACTCAATTCAAAGAAGTAAGAAATCAGTTCAATTGTGACTTGTAAGTGTAACATTAAATATATTTTGATCATTATGGTTTTAGGTTTTAAATGATGAATTAATGATAGTACATATTTTTTTAATGGCTTTTGATAGTGTTGTGTAGAAGTGAATAATTTTCAGAATTTCACGTAACAAAATTTGAATTATATAATTATCAACTATCAACAAAAGATCGTAAAGATTTACAAAATTAAAACATGTGTAGCGTAACGTCGATATTAAAAATGGACTGCTGTCAGTTGTGACAGTTGTTGTGCCTCCTCGATGCCTCTACGACTTGTCGCTAGCGGTCGGCATAGGTGGATGCTGATAGGGCCGTATTGGCGACAACAGATAGCATGATCCATTAAGCCACGAATTTATTATACAGCTTGTTTCAATAGTTAGCATAGGAGGATAGGCATAGTATGTAGGTATATTGTTAAAGTATACTGTAAACATAGCATTGACAAAGCAAGTACCTACTCTCCATTCACGGTCCTAATCAACTTAACGATGGATCTTAGTAGTGGATACATTACAACAGGATTACACAGGGACACTTTTCATGGTAAGGTGCCTTTCATAGCGACTTTATAACAGACAAAACGGGCAACGGATAGAAGGTGAAATGTATAACATAGGGATAGACACGAGGAACAAGACTGAACAGATTTACACCGAAACAGGAGCAGACATTCCATACTAAATTCTTCTTTTAGTCCTTTTTAAAAACTCCCATATGATTTGGTTTAGCCTAGGATATCGCCGAGAGAGATAAAAAGCTGTAGCTTGATTCTGAGGGAGCGGAATCCGTTCTTTTACAAGGGATTTCATCAAATACTTAACTGCATCGTCATTATGTAAGCAGCCAAACATCCAGTGATTGATCTCATCAACATTGCAGTCGCAATCACAAAATTCCGATTCACTTAGTTTGAATCTGTGAAGGTGCGCTTTTACAGTGGCATGATTAAAAATACATCTGACCACCATGGAGTAGATGTTTCTATTGGGATAACTTCTTCCAGCAAAAGGCTCAATATGTAGAGCAGGGTGGATTTTGGTATAAATATTATTGCTTCGATTACAGAAGGCGTGCCATTCAATATCCCAATTTTGCTCCAAACATTTTCTACGTATTGCTAATAGATCACTTCTACCTAGCCAACTGATTTCTGTACCTTTTAAGATCGCTTCTTTAGCAAAATAATCTGCTTTAATGTTACCGAAAATACCAATGTGTTCCTTTACCGAAATGAAACAAACAGAACTATTCATTCCGTGTAATTTTAGTTGATTTTCTAAAATTCTTACAACGAGCCCATTCTTGTGAAGCTGATTATGTGAGTTTTCTATAGCAGATAACTCAGACTTGAATCAGACATGACTAGAACTTGCTGATCAGAGATTTGTCTTTTAACGGCACATTCTAGAGCTTGGTGTATTGCAAATAGTTCTGCGGAATATATTGAACAATGCTGGTTCAACTTAAACATTAGAGATTCTTCATAGTTTTGGATGTATACAGCACAACCGATCCCTAATTTTGACTTCGAACCATCTGTGAAAATCTTGCATGGTTTTTCAAACTCTCCAATCAGTTCATGAAGAACAATGGGGTTATTACAATCAAAAGAAGGAAAGCAAATGTTGGCCCTGGAATATGAAACAGTGTGGTCCATTACATATGGTGTACCGCAAGGAACAATTCTGGGCCCTATATTATTTAATTTATATATAAACGAATTGTTTTCAATATATAGTACAGGACATATGATTGGTTTTGCTGATGACACAGTTATCATTTACGATGAAGACAACTGGTTCCACCTAAAAAAGAAAGTGGAAAATCACTTAAAAATAGTAATGAAGTGGTTTAATAAAAAAATACTAACAATAAACTTCAAAAAAAACCTTCTACTTACCATTCCTTAAGAGTAACTCTACCAGTGACCATTTTGAACCTCTGGTAATACAGCAAGACAACCAAAACGTCATCAGAAATCCTGTAACAAGCATCAAATACTTGGGAGTAATTATAGATAAAAACTTAAAATGGGACTACCACATTAAATTCATTGTAAGAAAATTACAATTTATTCTTTATAGATTTAAGTATTTAAAAAAATGTATACCGTTTAAGTATCTCAAGACTTTATACTACGGTATAGTGGAAAGCCACCTTCGGTATGGCATACTTGTTTGGGGTAGTGTCTTAAAAACTCACATGCATCCTTTAGAAGTTCTTCAAAAGAGATTTCTTAAGATAATGCTACATAAACATTACACCTATTCATCAGACCTATTATACAAAGAAGCCAAGATATTAGATCTGAATCAACTATATTTCTTATGCGTAAGCACAAAATTTCACACCACAAAAAATAAATTTGACTTACCTGAGCATAGATACGAAACTAGACGGAGACATCATTTTACTGCTCCTAGAATGACTAGTTCTTTATGTCAGAGATAATTTATGTTTTTAGCACCAAGGATATACAATTGCATTCCTATAGAATTGCAAGGCATTCCAAATATTAACTTATTCAAAAAAAAAATTTCTCTTAGAAAGGGCAAGAGACTTCTATAGTACTGTCCTTACCAGTGGGTAAGTACTGGAGATGCCCGAATATACATTTTTATAGTTTGTATGAACCTTAAACCAAAAACACAGTCGGATATCATTTGAAAGGTTTAATATTTGTCTACTGGTCCATAGTAATAGTAATGGAAATAGAATTGTTCTTTTGTGTTAGGCTAATTTTAATTTTTTAGTTTAGTCTTATAATAAGCAAAGTTTTATTGATATGTTTTAGTAACATGCCGAAACAGGTGTTATTATTACACCTCTCGGAACCCTTCGGGCTAATTTATTCGTGATTAGCTGTACATTTATATAGTACGCTATATGTTATACGATTCTCACATTTTGTGATTCATTGTTATCATAGTGTATGTATTTTTGAAAATAATTGAATACATTATTATTATATATTATATTTGTGCGAAAATCCAGTCTTGGACCTAGACTCTGCTCTAACTCCGTAGGGGTCATCCGTCCTTCCAGGTGGTATCTCCCCCATGAGAATTAACATCCCCATATAAGCGACCTGGCTGGTTACGTTTTCCAAGCCCCAGAACTCATTTAACTGTCCTTCAGTCAAAAACAGCCATTCCAGTCAACTTCTCCATGCGCATCATAAAATAACGTCGGGTTCCGAGCGTTTGTTGCACACGAGTGCAGTCTACTCCTGGTGCATTATAGTCTATCCGTATTCCTGCGCTGATATACTGTATAGACTTCCTTCCACACCATGACATTAGGTTGGCAAGTCTGTTCAAATCATCTTCAAAATCATTTTGATCATAATTAGGAGGCCAAAAGTCGTCAGCATTTAATAAAAGTGGCCATTGAGGATGGGCCTGATCCTCTTCTCCTAACTGTCTACCTCTGCCTCTAGGTGCTGGTCCCCATCTTGCCCCGGGTAGGGGGTTGTTTAAATAAAAGTGTAGCCTGATTTCTTGTGGGGTGGCAGGGTTGCTTAGCGCAGTAACGACCTCATGTAGGGTCTCAAAGGTTACGTTGTGAGGCATGACAATATTTTCTTTGGGAATACGACAATAATAGTGAGTGTCCCCATACTCAAAGTTTCCGACTGCATTAATCAAATTGGCTAGTGGGGAAAAGTTTAGCCTCGTTCCAAGCAATGCTTCTTGCTGGTCACTGTTCATACAGTATCTCCAGTACTGATTCTCATTTACAACAGTGTTTCCAAGTTGATTTCTTCGTGCACATTGAAACCTAAATGATAATTGTCCGAGAGTTGCATGATAAGCTTCATACATGGTACAGGCTGGTATTCTAGTATATGTTTGGTGTATTTTAGTAAAATTAGATTGAATATAAAAACCAATCGATATAGTTGATACAGGCAGCACAATTGCTCTCTTTTGAACTGTAATTTGTTGACGGAGGGAGTACGGCTTCATCAATATTTTCAAAACCAAAATTTAACTTCTTATCTAATTCTTTAGCAATATCATCCATTGATTCTTTCCCTTTCTTTTCTCGATGTTGATCCATTCTCTGTTGGTCTCGCTTCTTTGTTGATTTAGACTTGGGTTGTCTAACTTTCTCCTCATTGGGTTGCTCTGGTTCCAGTTCATCCGAACGGTTTTGTCGCCATGATAATCCACGTCCACGACCTCGCTGGCCAGCAAACCCACGTCCACGACCTCGCTGGCCAGCAAACCCACGTCCACGACCTCGCTGGCCAGCAAACCCATAAGATCTGCGAAAAAACATGATTTTGGTAAATCACTCGCACTTGTGATTCAGGAAAATCGGTATTACATATTTATGAACATATACTTAAAATTGACCAATTTTATACAAAAGAAATTCTTGTTCATTTTATGCACATATTGATAAATCAAATGGTTCGTATTACTTTTATCGAAGGATTGGGCTGTAATAATACACTATATTTTAACGCAAATTATTAATATAAAAATTACAACTAAAAAACGATTGTAATGCTTGTCATGATATGTGCTCATTGACATCTTGTTCGTTCTGTTTCTCCTCACATCCTCTGCCCACGTGTAAGCTTTACCCTTTCATGGCAACAGCGACTCACCATCAAAATGACTAAAGGATCTTTAGACAGATTTATTCTAACAAAAATTAACCCTTAACTACCTACCTGGGTACCAAAACTATAACTTAGATACCTTGGTGTGTGATCTAACAGGCCCTTGAGACCTTTAGGCTCAAAATATCCATTTTTGGAGATGCTATTTAAGAACAGTATAGTAGTAGATTCTCTAGACAACTTTTTAACATAGTAGGTGTAGTTTTTTTTGAAAATTTTTAATCTTAACCTATAACAACATTGATAAACGTGATAAAAAAGGAGAAATAAGAAAGAAGTGAAATATTATATTACAAATATTAAAAATAACAAAAAATTACATTCTGAAGGTAAGAAATAACTGTTACCATAACGAATAGTAAACACTTTAAACCTATTTTTTCAATAAAAATACAAGCAGGTAAAGTTACTTATTTTTGAATAACACATTCTCTGCACATTTTGTGCGAATATTTCAAACAAATAGGTTTTTTACAATTATAACATGAGTAAAATGTTTTTCGTCTCTTTTTTGGGTCACATGTATAATAAACTTTCCTTTTTCTAACTTTTGCTCATTTATTGGCATGTACTCCTCCCGTACTCCAAGTACTCGACTTATGCAGATGGCAATTCAAATGGTAGGCTGCTGTATGTTAATCTTTCTTTCCAAATGCAGTGTTACAAGTTCTCGTGCCAATTGTTTTATGAGCTTCAACAACATCATTTCTTCATAATTTTTCTGGGCATTATACAGAATGTACGCATTTACAGAGCTTGTATCCAAAATGCGAGAAAATATTGCCATGTGCCACCTTCTTGTCCTTCTTCTGCAGCTATAGTTTGCCCATTTCTCATCCAGTGAGTCTACTCCTCCTTTGGTGGTGTTATAAAACTGTATTATTTCGGACTTTTCATCCTCCTCACTTTTTGATGAGGCATTGATGATACCAAAATGACAGATTTATTTCTTTTAGGAACATGAGACACCATAGTAATTTTGTTCGTGAACCCATATAACCTTGATCCAAGAGCTCTGTTTTTATATGGTAAGAACTGTTTGGGAATCTTTTATTTTTTTTCATAGTTCCTACTTCTGTGAGTCCTCTCGCAGCTAGTTCGTTGACCAATTGAATAGAACTGAAACAGTTATCAGCAGTTATGTTAGGATTTGTGTTATATAAGTTTTTTGTCAAATGAACCATGGCTTGGATAGGTTTTGACATTTTTCTTTCAGCATTTAAAGAAAAGTTATCACTGTCTTTTCCAGTATAAAGATAGGCATTATGAAATAGACGTTCCTTGCGTCAGATATACATATCAATTTTAGCCCATTTTTTGCAGGCTTATTTGGCATATACATTTTAAATGTCGAGCGTCCCCTAAACGCTACTAACATTTCATCGACGCATGTCGTTTGTCCTGTAGAATATAGTTTTATACAATTCTGTATAAATGCATCAAAAATACTACAAATTGCAGCGGCGGGATTTTCTTTCTTGCGTTCATCTCGGGTTTGTGAGTTATCAAATCGAAGACTAGATAATATTGCAAATCAATTTTTTTCCCATTACACATCTAAATATATAACGACCAGTTCCATCTGCAGCAAAGAGAGAATCTAAATCTTCCTGATTAGATTTGAAAATGGCCGAGTAAAATAAGAGCCCAATAAATGCTCTTAGCACGTTAACTGCCAGGGCGGCCCCAGGGACCGCTAGCGTCTTTCCGTCTAGGCCATGGTGGTCCTGTGGACCGCCAGGCAATTATTTGTTTAACATGATCTCCAGGCCAGCGGACCGCTCGTATGAGGTATTTTAAAGCATGCATAGGGTCGCTTGGCCCTGGTGACTGACTGAGGCACAAGTTTTTTAACTTATTTTTTTTAATCTCTATTTTGGCAATCTTAATTTTTAATACGATGGAAGTAAATTTAAATACGGTAATTTGGTAAAAAAGTATATTTCTTATAATAATTACTTTTAATGGAATACAAAAGTACACAACTGAACTAAACTGAAGTACATATTTATTATATTTATGAAAATTATTGAAACAATCTAGGCAAAAATGCGGATTTTCAATACAGTCAGTGCAAAACGTTATAACTTTTTTGACATGGGTTTTCAGAATCACACCCTCAGTTTTTTTTTATAACAACCGACACAATATTTTCGGATTTTGTGGGATTGTCCTTTTTTTTTCTAAAGAGTGCTCAGATTTTCGCTTTCGTCTGTTACTTGTGGATGGTACTGCAACATCATCCAATTCATCTTCTTCTTGAAAAATCAAAATCTGTTATATACATGGAGGAGTCATTAATTTTTTTAAAAAAATAATGTGAATTAACTACGCTGGTACCAAATTGGACTTCTATAGCTAGCTTCCTGTACCACTGTATGGTCTTCCTCAATGCCGAATTATACGATGCCATTTGGTCGGAGAAGTCTATAGAACTCTTTCCTTTGTTATAGTCTACAACAGCGAGAGGTTTTGTTTTTGTTTCATTTCGAACTTGAATTGCTTGCTTAACATCTGTATGCTTGGTTGACAGCAGCAACACGTCTCTTGTGTTACGCCATTTCATTACGCATATTCTCCGTTCATTTTCTCTAGCTACAATTTCACCGCGCTTAAGCTTCTTTTCCGTGACCTCTTTTTCCACGCCTGTTAGATCGCAATGTACCTAGAAGGTGTGTCTCTCAATCCAGCAACTTATTTGCTAAATCCATACTAGTGTAATAATTGTCGGTGACCATAGTTCTGCCGCTATCTAACAGGTTTTCAGCAGGTGTCATTACCACATTTGTAGGCACACTAGCACCTGAATCTTTTCTTTTCCACAATATATCTTCATGTTATAAGTATACCCTTCTGAACTACAAAGCTTAAATATTTTAACCCCGTATTTATGTGTTTTTAGAGGAATATACTGCTTGAATATAAGACGACCTCGAAAAGTGACTAACGATTCATCTACACAAACTGTACTGCCAGGCGTAAATGCATACTGAAACTTCGTGATGAGCTTGTCAAAAAGTGGCTGGACTTTGAAAAGTCGATCACCTTCTGGACAACTTTCATTATTGGATAAATGCCACAGTTGTAACAATAACTCGAAACGATTTTTACTCATAACTTTTGATATATTTTCATTCCGAAAAAGTGATTTTCTGCTCCAGTAATGACGGATTGTTGGCATTCGAACAATACCCATATAGCCGATTAGCCCCAAAAATGTATGCATTTCTCTTCTATCTGTAGGAGACCAATTTTGAAGTCTTGAACACTGTGGAATATCTTGCGCCGTGCAAATAACCTGCGTTGCGTAAAGGTTAGTTTGCTCCACCATTAGCTCTATAATTTCATTATCCACAAAGAAGGAAAAAAATCATAAGGTGTAACGCAGCTTGTAACTCTGGAGTAATACCTTATTCTTGGGTGAACTTATTTTGTAAGTCCAAATGATTGCCTTGTGGAGAGGACCAGTCCGGAAATGGATGCACAGGGGCAACATTCTCCTCAGATTCGGAGCTTCTCTATTGCTCCCTAAGATTCGAGCCAATGCTTGGAACCTCTGGAACAGTTTCGGAAACCTACAAAAATCATTACTTAGAGATATATAAAGGATTTCTAAATAAAAAGCTTACCTTTGTGTCATTGTGGTTTGCAGTTTCTGCGGGAGCGTCTGAATCAGGTTCAGGCAAGTCACTAGGTGAGTAATTTGGATCATTGACTGAGTCGGATGAACCATATGGATCAGGGACATCACTATCATCAGAGCAATCTAAAATTTAATTAATTTCTATACTCTTAAAAATAAATTAAAAGCCAAAACTCTTACCATCGTCGTTATTTGATTTTTGCTGTTTCGCCAATAAAAGTAAACGTTTCGTGCTGTCTCGAATACCAGCCATTTTAACCGTAGCGTACCAAACGACTTCCTCCGCGACACTAGAATTGCAATAACAGCCGAAAATATACGCGCGCGCTGCAATAAACAGGCGATGTCGGTGGACCAACGTGGACCGATCGTGCTTTTGCAGCACTCTTGTTTCAGAGGGTCAAAGCGGTCCGTAGGACCGCCATTTTTTTGTTTTTGGGGAAAATTAGATAAATTTTAGTAAAAATAAGAGAAGTTTAAGCATTATTAATAAAAATCAACCTGAAACTACAAAAATAACAACAACAGCAAAATTAAAAAAATCACAAATTACAACACGGCACTTAACGTCATATCTAAGTCATTTACAGTAGATTTATCCTAGTAGTTCGGCCTTTGTTGAGCAAGCTTTTCATTTGTTCAACATACAGTTTCATTTAAAATATCAGCATCTACTAAATAGGCCACACTGCACTAGGAGATGCATTTTCGTTTCGCCAGTTTCCACGAAGTCCAGAGATATGCATTACAATATTATGTTTTTTAGTTTTTGAGCAACTAAGAGCCTACTGCTTCGACAATTTAAAGCGATTTTTACCAAAATAATTTTTTGTTTCGTTAGGTAGTATATCATCCCCTGTTTCTTGTACATGTTCAGTTTCGACTGTATCTTTAGTGGCTTTTTCAACCGTATTATTTTCCTCTAACTCAATTTTTGAATGGGAATCATGTTCTGACAAAACGTATTCATCCCCAGACACTTCCGTCTCATTGCCACTAATGTCACCATACCAGTTTTGTAACATTTCTTCGAAATTACTGTCACCATACCACACTCTTTTAGAACAATACAGCCTATCGTCCATAACGTAATTACCTGGGTGTGGTTTGTACAACCACTCGTGTATTTCACATTCAAATATATTCGACAAATCGGCAACAAATCCCGTCAACTGCTGGATACAGACTAAATATGGGTCGATTGAGGAATACATGAGCGCGTAGGTGCGTACGCTTTACGAGTGGGTGATAATTAGCAAGGGGTACTGTTTTTTTGGCCTGAGAGACCACACCCAGGTAGTTAAGGGTTAAGAACTGAAAAATGTTATTATTAAAATAGGCACTTATTGAATATGTGTATGCCTCTTTTGATTCATTCATTATCCAATATATTCTCTTGGCATGTGTCATATATTGTAATATCCAGGCATTCCATTGAATCGCCTGCTTGTTGTGTAATATTCTTAAACAACTCCTTAATTTTTTGTGTTGCATTAGAACGTGCAATTGCATCAGCAAAATGAAGTTTTTTAAAACATGCGTCCAAAAGTGTTGCTATGGTTAATGACGTAACAAGTTCAATAGCTCCCATTTCTCTAAAAATAATTTTTTTAACTTCTTTGGCAATAGGCTCCTCAATAGGAAGTGATTTGATTTTGGAAGTAATTCAGTGCACAATGGGTCTAATTTTACTGCTGAAATTTCCTTCGTTGCAGCTTCCAAAGGCCGAAGCACAGGAAGCACTGCAGGGCCCCATAACTCCAAAAATCTATCTATCACATAAAAAGTGCTGTTCCAGCGCGAGGAAACATCTTGAATTACTTTTGTTTGTTTAGCTTTTCTTAGTTCAACGCTAGCAACACAACTTTGCCTAATTCAAGTTACAATAAATTTCATTTTAGATACAATGCTTTGAAAATCATCACACTGTAATATAGACTGGGCAACCAAGTTTAAGGTATGAGCAAAGCAGGGGATATGTTTTCATCTGCCAAATGCTATGTCAACAGCCTTAATCATATTTGCGGCATTATCGGTTACAACTGCAGAAACTTGATCATCTTTAATGTCCCATTCCTTACATGTATTTAATAGCATATCAGCTATATATTCAGAGGTGTGTCTTGCATCTAGCTCATAAACTCCTAATGTTACTCACTGAATTGAATTCAATATTTGTCCGAAAATGTGCTGTAACTCCTAGGAAGCTACGCATTTGCATGGAATCTGACCACCAAATGTCAGTTGTCAATGATGAATTGGACTTCTAACAACTTGCCTTTGTAAATTTTTGACAATACGTTGTACTTTTCATCCAGCCACCTAGGTACAGTCTGTCTACTTGGAAGTATATTGAGGGACAGTACTTTAAATAAATTGTTATATCCTTCATTTTTAACTATATTAAATGGTTGGTTGTCTGTGCACATCATAAATAATATCGCATTATTAAATCTTGTTTTGTTTCCTGTTGATGTAAAGGCGTACATATCTTCAAAGCCATCTGTTATTGTTTTATGACGTTTTATTGGGTTCTCTGCTTTTTTACCACTTTTTTCACCAAATGTTCTCGAATCAATATTCTTGGATTGTTCGCTTTGGGTTGAAATGCAGATCTCACTTGCAACAGGGACACTTTCCTCTATTGTCCCTCGGGATGTAGAGGGTTGATTTGATATGAAGAAATTGGCATTCTCGCCATTCTTGGGGTGTGATCCTGATATTTGTTTTTGTGTTGAGGATAAAACACAAGATTTGTGATATTTCCAAATAAGCAGATTTATGAATATTTCTGATATGTCCCATTAAATTGGTTGTATTTCCTGCTGATTTAATATTTTTGTGGCTGAGTTTGCATCAATTTTGTCATCAACTTTTGCAAATAAATTCCAGATGGTGCATTTTTTAATAGGAGCCATATTAAAATCTGAAAGTATAAGAAATAAGATATGTTAAAGCAGTACCTACGTTAAGATTGAATCTTAAATTTTGAAAGAAAGAAACTAAAGCCTGACATTACCGCATTATGTAATTATCAACTAAGTGAAAATGCAAAGCAATACATATAGGAAAAGTTCTTTAGCATTTATTCAATTTAAAAAAATGTATGTATATAAAAACTTACCTTTCAGTAAAATGCTGGATATTTCAATCTAATATACACTATTGTGGATGTAGACAAATAACTTAAATATTATAAAACAAAATAAAATGTACTACTCGAGATCAACTCAACAACAAAGAACAAACACAATAAACAAACAGCTGACGAGGTGACTAGCTGAAAGCTGACACCAGTTACACCTGACACACGGAAAACGAGAGAACTGAAAACTCTGAAAAGTAAAACGAAACATAAGGACGGTTAAGGAGAAGAGCAGAAGCCAAAACTACATGGACGAAACGTAAACGATGTGTTTTGCAGTGATGTCACTTCAGTTTTCAATTTATTATATGCGCAATACTTTATGTTTTCACATCCATTTTTCATAGATGTTTTCATTTTGAGTAAAAACTTGGTATGTTATTACTATGCAATTGATGTATCGAGAAAAATACATCGATGTATCGAATATATTCATAAGAATTCTGTTGCTTTGGGGCCAAAGATTATATTAATAACCTATAACTGCTCAAACTGACTGACCTGATGCCTCTTGTAGCCAAAACTCTGAGTGCACTCACAAAAGTAGTCACAATAAGTAGAATATAAATATTCGCGTTCAGCGTAGCGGTAATGTTCGGTTTCCTATGTCGTTCGACTTGATTCTTAATACTCCGTTTGGACAAAGACGATATGACAATAAATTTAAAACAGAGCCGGCTTGAGCAACTTTGCATACTTTAACTAAAATGAATTGAGAAGGCCAATTTAGCCGCAACACATTCGATACATCACATAATACCGATGCATTGAATCGAACATATTGATGTTTTCGATGCATCGATGTATATCGGGCATCCCTAGAGTACAACCAGATGAAACCCTGTAGGTTTTATGTATTATGTATTGGTACATAGGAAATGGTGATTTACGACATTTTTATGTGGTCCAGACAATGTTTATAACAAGAAATATAAAAAAATTGGTGTTTAAATTCCTCTATTCAAAACTAGTAAAGATATCGACTAGAAGTTTTAATACAAATGAAGTACTCATATGAGCGCTTCTAACCAATGCTCATTTATTATTGTTGTTTTTTAATTTATTTAAATGATTAGTAATAAAATTCAGTAAATGTATTGAATTTTTCAGCAATCGAGAATTTTTTTATTTTTGAAAATATAAGGACGAAAGAAAATATATTGAACATTTTTTTTTAAAAGAAAATCTTACCTAGCTTGAACCGTTTGTGAGTTGGGGTTTTTTGTTTGAGCGCCGCTTTTGCAGTTAACATAGTTAAATAATATAGCTGCTTGTACTTTCCTATTTTTGTTCCTAATTTCAATTAAAACTCACAATAGCTCTATATACTAAAATAAAAACGGATTTTAATGTGAAAACGTAAAAAAAATTAAGTGGTAATGAAATAGCCCAGGAAATATCCAAGTTTTTTAAGACACATGGTCGAACATATCGTTACATTATAGGCTCGTAATTTAGGTATCACCTCTTCCTCTAGGTTATACTTTTAACAGTTTTCCATTTAATCTATTTCATCATTTTCCTCAGTATTTTCTTTGAAACCATTAATAACATTATTGCATGAGCGACAAATAAACTCATTACAACATTTTAGGCCTTCTTTAACACAACTACATTTTCGACTGTCACCGTTTTTATCTGAACAGTATATACTTAACGATTGCCGAACAAAATCAGGAATTGGCTTATTATTGGAACATATTGGGGTCCAAACGTTATCAGTTAAATTCCATCCTGAATCGTCTGCATTTATCAAGGATATTGCTATATTACTGTTGTACCATATTTTAAGTTGATACATACACCTGCAATTGCATAGTAAATAATATTTCAGAGACCTAGGTACCTATTTAAATATTAATTGGGGAATATTGTTCAAATGATTTTGTAGAAAGTTTTTTATGGATTTTTTTTGTTCGAATACATTTTTTTTAACAAAACCTTTCGAAGAAGATTGTGAACAAAGTTCCTTTGAACAAACATTATCAAACATTATTCGGCGACGCCTTAAATATATATGTTACCTTAAGAAGTGCTGGTAACAGGCGCCTTCAGTGGGAGCAAGTTCAGCAGATGGTTTGTTTGTCGTTATTGCTAGTTTAGTTCTTAGATCGTTTAATTTTAGAATTTGCTTGTCTTTGTTCCTGTACAGCAAAAGAAATAGCAGCTTTATAACGATATCTAAAGCTTCCTCATAAGACAGCAGTGGCAACACCGATAAATTTTGATGAATGGTGATATTTTTTTTAAGAACATCAAACGCTGACTTCTTTCCTATTTTAAAAAAACGCTAGCCGTGTCACAGCCAGTAAAACAATGAAGTGTCAAGAGACAAGAACAAAAATTAGTTCCTAAATTTTGCACTACCTTTATTGATTGACAAATATCGTTTGGTACTGCCATGTCCAAGTTGGATAAATAAATTAGTTCCATTTAAGCTAGGGTTTGAACAAAAAAAGTGAATAAGTAAATTTAATTTATTTATTTATTTATTTATTCGTTATTAAGACACTGTTCAAACAGGACGAACCCAACTACAGAACAGGAACTTAATTATATTGATTACAAAGAGTAATATCATCAATCAAAGAAGAATGCTTTAATCGCAGATATGCGGCAATGAAATATATCAAGCTGGTAACTTACATGATTACATATCGAACACATCCTGTGAAGTGGCGAAAATTTTAAAATATTTGTTCGAGGGGTATTAAGGTGAAACATATTAACAGCTCTTGAAGCTACTCTCGGAGTATTGAACTGGAGTTTAAGAAGAATGTTGGGATCACTGATGTTGTTATTCACGATTTTAAACAGAAATATCAATAAGTGACAGTCACTACGAGCACACAATGCCTCGTTTGAAGTGTACCAGTACGAACTCCTACCGGTGGGTAAATGCCATCCATTTTAAAGGAAAGAAATTTCAAAAACCTCTGTTGAACTGATTCAAGTTTCTGAATGTGTATGTCATACAATGGACTCCAAATAACATCTGCGTATTCAATTTTAGACGTAAGATAGGCGTAGTATAAAGCCTTTAAAGTGTCTTGATCATTGAAGTCACGCGAGTTTCGAACTAAGAAGCCATACATTTTGTTAGCAGATGAGCATATTGTTTACCACGACGTCTAAAATTTACTGACTTAAATTTCTCCTCACTTTTTAGATATGATTTATAATAAAGCATACCAATGTTCTCCGAACAATAACGTGCCCATTGCAAGTCTTTCCAGAGAAATTTTTTACCACTTTCAGAAATCTTTTTATTTACAAAACAACTTTTTAATAAATCGGCAAAATTTAAGAAATCATCGCATTCCATTAATTTTACTTTGAATGGTTTAGTGCTTTTACATCCCCTTATTAGCTGTACCCAGTCATAAGGGTGATTTATTTTCATTGTGGTCCTTTTTTTTGCTTTTTCGATGACTGAGTGATCCACATCGCATTCCATATGCGTATGGCCAGGAACCAGAAATTTGTGATCAACAGATTGTATTGAACTTTTTTCACGTAATACTGTCATGAACATAGCAGCTACGTGGGTGTTTTTATTCCCCGCATGTATCCGAGTAAAAGCACACTTTTCTCACATCACTAGGAAGATCTACAATATGACGATATAGACAAGACTCTACCTGATTCGCACCTCTTCCCGAAACAGATTCATCCCATAGATAGCAGGTTGCTTCATTTGTGGCTAAGTTATGGACGGTGAGATTATAGGTCCATAATTGCCTTTTGTAAAATGAAATTGATGTTTTAAGGTAAGTAGTGGGTAAGCATTGCTGCAGATCAAAAGCAAATACAGCTATTGATCTATCTTCTTTCGCAATTTTTTTGTCATTTGCTGTTGACTCGTAAGCTTCTTTAGCAAAAATGTGGTGATTATTTTGTTCCAAAATCAAGTTGGCCTTTTCATCTTCATTTGCATACATAATTTTCATTTTTAATGTGTCACATTTGTAACAGGTGTCCTTTTATGGTTTTTCAAATGCTAATCCAAGTTTATGAAAATTTCTTGCATAGATTATTTGTGAAACACAATTTTCTCTACTCTCTTTATAAAGAGAATACATTTTAGAAATAGTTAAATTTGACTGAAGATACTTTTTTGATGTCGTCTGTCGGCAGTAATGACTTTCATATGCAGGAAAGCTTTGAATGTGTTTCACCACATAAGCCAAAACTTCCTCAGGCCATTTATTCTTTGGCGCATCTCGTCCTCTGATCATTTTCAATTATGATGGATATGGAGAATTGCCTATTTAGTATTATCTGATTTACAAATGCGTTTGTTTCTCCGAAAACATCAATAAAGCATTTTTTGCAAATTGGCTCTCTTACTCCGTTTACTGAAAGTTCGTACTTGCATGAATAGTTTCGAACCCTATCAGAATAAGTTCTTACTCGAGTAGTCTTTTTTTCGAAAATGCAAATCAGGGAGGACAAGAAGTTAGTTCTTTTGTCATGCTGACCGAGCTTCCAATATTCTTTGAAGAGGGTATGTCTAATTTCATCTGAAAATCTAGTCTTGCATTTCATTCTGCAATCGGTAAGTGGTTTCATAATTCTAGCTTTAACAGTGTTTCCCTTCTCATCTACATACTCTTTACCAGTATTTCTTAAAAGTTTTGCCATTCCCCTTTGTTTCCTTGATCGACCTTTCTTTTTTACAGTTAGGCAAATTTCTGTTCCTATACCTTCGTTATTCATTGTGGCATTCTTGTTCTTTATCTTTTTCGCCACAGGTTGCAAAATTTCTTCTTCTGATGAAGAAGCATCCGTATCCAGCAACGAAATTTGGATCTACTAAACTATCGTCGTCAGAGAAATCCTGTTCTTCGTGCTCTTTTTCGAGTATTTGTTCTTCAAGTGAGAACTCTTCAGTGGAAATATTAGTTTGTTCAACTAGGGATTTTACAGAATACACAGCAGCTTCAACCTGCTCTTTTTCAATGTGAAGAAAACCATCTGTCAAAGTAGTACTGTCAACACAGAAAGCAGAAAAATCAGTATTTTCAAGTACATTATTTTTTATATTGCCGTCAATGTTAGGAGCATAGTGTTCCGTATTTGAAAGATCTTGTATAACTGGTATTTCAAAATTGTCAAACAAATTTGAACTGTTCACGTCTATGTTAGAGGTTGGCACCTGGTTGTCTGTAGAACTTAACTCTTTCTGTGCTACCGAATTATGTTCTACAACAGTTTCATTGCAGGGCTTGAGTGAGTTTTGTGCTGAAACCCATTCTCGACTTCGCTGATAGGTTGATATTTCCGAAGCTATTTCATTCTGGAATACGAACTGACGATTTCTGCTATCTTCTTCGACATCTGATTGATCTGTAAAGAAACGACATGACAGTAACATGGGCGTCGCCAGCCAACGGGCAATTTTTTAGGAACTTACCTGTACCGCTTTGTTGTTTCTTGACAAAATATGTGATGTTCTTCTATGCATTGTTACAAAACTCTTTGTTTTATCACAAAAATTATTAAATATGCCCTTTAAAACACAGAATACCGACCGGTATTATCAAAACTCATCAGACTGCATGTGGCTGACACTACTTCAAAATACAAACTGAATTGAAAAGCGGGAATAAACAGACATGTACAAGTCTTGTAAAAATCGGAAGGCGTCTAGAATGAGATAAGTGTATTTGTGCGATTCAGATCTTACGTGTTCAGACGTGAATAACCCGATAAGTTGACTTATCGGCTTATTAACAAAATAAAAATTCTGCCTTAAATAAGACAAGTTAAGTTATACTATAAAAGTCAAAATTTATTACGATGTTTGAATATTCACATAGCTGTCTATGCCACAAAAATACACCTTTTGACTTATTTGCTTATTCACTTGCTGGGGATCAATATCAAATAAATAAACATGAAGATATCTCATTTTAGTCATTTTATGGACTTATCTGCTTATTCACGGAGACCAGAGATTTACTCACTAGAATTCCGTGGTCTAGTCTATCGAACGCTTTAGAGAAATCGGTGTACACGTCAGTCTGCGATCGCCCATCGATGTTTTCAGCAATAAATTGGGTTATATTTGCCAAATTGGTGACGGTTGAGCGACCCTTTACAAAACCATGTTGCTTTATGGTTATTATGTTGCATAAATGGCTATACATTCTACTGTACAATAACATTTCGAATACCTTACAGAAATTACAAATAATTGAGATTGGCCGATAGTTGCTAATATCAACTCTATCACCATCTTTGTAGATAGGTCTAACCTTCGACGATTTCCACATATTCGGCACAGTGCAAGTCTTCACGTACGTGTTGAGCAGTATTGTTAACGGCGGAGCAAGTACAGACGCACAATCCTTCAAAATGAAAGCAGGGACAGAGTCTGGTCCTGTTGTCATTTTATTTTTTACTTGTTTTAAAGCTATAAGTACTTCATCCTCAGTGAAGGACATGATATTCAGGAACTGTGAGGTTACTGAATCATCATGGGTAACGCACATTGTACTAACTGAAAAAGATTTTGCAAAATATTCAGAAAAACCATTAAGTAGATCGGTAGGCGTATCAAGCGTTTGACCATTAAACGTCATTCTATCAGAGATATTAGTTGACCCTTTTTTGCTGTTGACAAAAGCCCAGAATTTTTTGGGGCCTGCTTTCATACTCGACTCAGCTGTATCAGCATAATCCCTGTACGACTTGTTTATGTCAGATTTCACCTTTGCTCATATATTTTTAAGCTTGTTAAGAGTTTTTACATCATTGTTGATTTTACATTCGTTATTTAATTTCGATTTCAGCTTAATGTCTTTATTAAAATCCCGGGTAAACCACGGTGGATATTTTCTTTTATTTTGTTTCTCTTGGCACATACTCATCAAATGCATTATACAACTTACCGTAAAAGTAGATGCAGGCATCATTGGATCTATCAAATGTTTGAAGGAAAGTCCAATCTATATTAGAGAGACTTTGATACAATAGTGAAAAATTTGCTTTTCGGAAGTTATATGCAAGGATATTGTTGGAAAATTTCGCTTTAAGGTGTGGCAAAAATTTAGTTTACAGGAAATATTTAAAACAGGATGATACCGATCTTGAGCAACTAAATTTTGAATAGATCTTTCAACAAAACAGTCATTATTATAGAGGACAAGATCGAGAGTACGTTCCAAGTCGTTCGCAATAGTATTGTATTGAGTTAAATTAAAAATTGGGAGAAAAATTGGTAAGAGCAGAAACAATGTCATTACCTAAATTATTATAGAAATATGTAGCATAAGAAGATATATTAAAGTCGCCCACAATGAGTAAATTATTATTAAGCAAACTTTCAATATTACTAATTGATTCAAAAAGATTGAGGTATACTTTGTTACTAGCAGATGGAGGAACATAAACATTTAGCACATAAACATAACCTGAGTCAGCTGTTATTTTTACCAAGACCATCTCCACTGTGACTATCGTGGGGAGAATGAAACTATATTCATTTCACACGACGGGAATTCATTGTTTACAGCTATAAGAACCCCTCCGCCCCTCCTAATACATTTTTATCAACTGATTTTACCAATATTTAGTTTCGAGTATTGCATGCAAAATAATTATGGTATCTGCCTCTCTTCCTGGTTGCTGAATAGATTTTTATTCACTTCCGAATGATGTTTATGTAAGGAAACTACTTTTTGTGGTACTTTAAAATCTCCAGCTATTATTAATATTTCGTTGTCATTCAAGTACTGTGCAGCATTTTCGGTCAGATATTCCGTCAAAAAAAATTAGAAGGAACTGTTTTTTTATAGGATTTTAAAAAACTTCTATATTTTTGTATTTTTCGACTACCAATAACTTTGTAATGGGGTAAATTAAAAAAAACCACTGTTATTCGAACTGCTTGACATCTGCGCCCAGCACTAATAACAACTTTTAGGAAAATGTTACCTAAATCATTAAAAGTTAAACATGACACGAATAAGAGTCAAATTATCTGGAACCTCACTTTAAAACTCGTCTCCGTTAATCTTCTCTGGTGTTGGAAATCCACACATTTTTGGGTTGAAATGAAGTCATAGCCTCACGAAGTAAAGCCACACCTCTTAACAAAGTATGAATTTCAGATGCTTGTTTAGGGCATAAAATATCTTCTTGAACTTCAATATCATCTGAAGAGGTAGCCACGTCCCCGGGAGAGTCTGTGGTAATATTAGGAACCATTTTCTTATTTTTTTCAGATTTTATGTTTAAATATATACTGGCTATAACACAATTTGTGATATTTTGCAACAAATGCGAATAAATTTTCATAACCACTTAATTTGGATATCATATCGATGTCATTTCTATCCTTTGCAGCATTTATAATTTTTTTATAAGTAGCTTTTCCACTGCGTAAAATATAAAAACCTAAATAAGCAATCTAGAAATTAATTTTTAGGTAGTTTGAAAATATTCACCTTTTCTTTCAGTACCTATGTACCTACCTGTAATATAAACATTCCATTTTATTTACCTGTTTGGATTGATACTACACTTTTCTTTTTCTTTGTTACACTTTCATTGCAAATAAGGCACATTTTCCTAATGTCAAAAATATGGGATTTAAATCGAGTTCCACAATAATATGAGAGACCGGCGCCACTGTCTAATTGTAATTGACAATCAATATTTTGAACACTTGTATAAGAGTTACGACACTGTATATGATATTTTATCTTTATCTGCCCATTTACAATAGACTTCTATTTTAACAGAATTGCTTTTCCACAATTGTCTTGTCTTTTTTCAGTATTAGATATTAATGAGATCAAACCCTGTTGACTAGGTATGTGTATAACAGATTTGTCATTATCTTGCACTACTTTTTTACAAATAATGCACTCCTGTTAATTAAAAACGAATTAATACTATATTACACAATGCGTACGTTGTAGGCACTATAACTCACAACAGCAAACTAAGCTGAATTGCTGAATGAATAAATAAACACCTTATCTGGGCGCATTGTAAAAAAATTGCTGATGCCTAACTTATTCACTATTTATTTTAAAAAAATTTGTTAAGTTTTGTCTTTATATGATTCGCTGTATATGAAAATATTCAAAAATAAAAAAGTTTATCGTTTGGTGAAAATTATAATACATAAAATTTAAATATCCATATTTTTCAATTTTTAGAGAGATTAAAAAGCAAACAATGGTAAAACCATTAGTACTTTTAAAATCGCTCTCGTGTGTACATTAACTGAGAAAAAATTACTTTGCTAGCTCTATTAGTTTAAAAGATATACTACTACTACTACTACTAATACTAATAGATTCAGGCGAACCTCGGCCGAGCAAGCTCGAGGCAAGGCACTGAGGCCACTGGCAGGCCCATTGTGCCATTCGTGCTACTCATGCATCCATGAAGCCAATTACTTCAATGAAGGACTCGATCCTCTTTATTGGATGCATGAATGTGTCCCCAGGGACCGTAACAGGGACTCCGAAGATTCGTCTGCGTAGTACAGCCCAATGTGGACATACAAGGAGAACATGGACCAACGTTTCGTCAGCCAAGCCGCAACCCCTACATTTGGTACTTTCCTCTAAATCTAAGTTATGGAGGTGTTTCCTCTGAAAGCAATGACCTGTTAAGAGTTCTTCTACCTTCCTTAATCTACTCCTTGATAGTTCTACAGCTGCCATAGCATGTCCATCCAATCAGTAGGAGCTTAGACTGCCTTAGGCCCTATAGAGTGTTCCAGTGAGCGAGGTGTTGGTTTCCCAACCAGTTCCTCGCTTCCCTATTGATTGCTTGTTTTGTAAGGCCCAAGGTCGGGCCCGGGCCGCTAAAAGGAGCTGCCGCACCGTCCACAGCTAGTGCATCCGCCGTTTCATTACCTTCAAAACCTGAGTGGGCTGGACTCCATTCTAGCCACACTACGTTCCGCCTTGCTAGGGTAGCAAGCTGCTCTCGACATTCAGCAGCAAGCCCTGAGTTGATGGTATATCCACTCAGGGCAATGATGGCTGTCTGACTGTCAGTGTATATGGTCGGTTTTTTAGAGATCTTACAGTTTGATCAATAATTTTTAAGAAAAAACTAATTTTAAAGGCAGTTTTTGGATCATGAGGGGTCTCATCTCGATGTTCATAGTAGTAGTAGTAGTTCATTTTAAATTTTTTTGTCCAAGAGAATTGTGCATTAATTGACCAAAGTAACTGAATTACTTATTGGCCCGTCATTTAATAAAAGTCTATTCCATATGGGACGGCAAATACCTACTTTGTTATAACTGTTTCGAAACATGTTTTGTTCATATAATTTATTTTTGGATGGATCTACATTACTATCTATATCAATTCGATAAAATAAATTTACAAAACGTTGGTAAAATGGACTAGACGAATACAAAACTGTCCCTTATAAATTATTTTCATCAACTTCTTCATTGATTTGATATTATCAACTTCTTTGTATAAAATATTCTCTTATTGAAGTAAACAGAATCCCTCTTCAGCATTTTGAACATTAATGTCATAATATTCTGAATTCATAATGACATACAAATTAAACACAAATGAATCGAGTGCGCCTATGTTCTTGATAAGTACTCCATCTGCAATAATATCCTTAAAATATTTTTTGGTTTTCATTTTTGGCTCTATCAAAATCTTCACAACCATTTTTTATAAAGTGTGCCCAACAAATAAATTCCAATTAGTTTGGTAATTCTGATCTTTTTATTGAAATTGACGTTTCGTAACATGCATCTAAATATTCTAAGATGGTGCAACGGTCATTTATTACCTCTGATAAAGCTGGCCAGAAATTATGTTCTTCGCAAAAATATCTATAATTGTGAAATAATTTAAATATTGCATGGAGTCATGGTTAGCAGACACCATACTAAATACAAGAAAAACTCTTTGTTGCTTGCGAATTCTAATTACACTAGCATAGAGATATATTTTTATCTTTGTAGATGACAAAATATTTCTTACAATTCCTGTTACATGAATTATGGGTAAAATTCCATCTCTAACTTTTGATTCTATTCTTGAATATAATTGATGTTTTTCACTTAAAAATGTACCTTCCAAAATTTTACAAGCTTTATATTTTGCTTTACCCATCTCGCTATAACTGACATTTTTCGTATTTTATGGTAGAAGTTGTTCTGAATTCTCAAAACTTGATAAATTTCTAATTTTTTCAGGAATTTGAGAATTAGTGGGTGTTACTTTATTAACTTGTCCAATCATTGAGGTACCATTATTATTTATATCATCACATGGATTCATGGTTCATTGATAATATGAATTCCTCAATGTCAAAGATATCATCACGATTGTTGGAATTTGCCAAGTTTTCAGTATTTACATTTCGCAAATTAAATTGCTAACATGAAACGATTAACTTTATTTTCTTTGCTTATCGTCGTTTCCAGTTTTATCGCAGAAGATGGTCCTTTTACGTTCTCAAATGTTTCATTACTCTGATTGTGGATCGATTGAATGATTGTAGGATTAAACGGCGTTTTGGGGATGGAAGTATTCTCTTATACTTTACCTTAATTAGTTTAGACAATTTATATAACTTAAGCTGACTCTTAAGGCAATTTTTTATGCCACGTTGCTGACATTTTTAAAAATGATTCATTATCCTTTCTATACGTTTTAGAAAAATCCAAGTTATTTAGTTTTAATTCCTCTAAAACACGTCTGAATGCGTTTATATTTATGTGTAATGATTTATTTGTACAAGGTGGGCAAATAAGCGAGGAAAGCGGCCGTATCTCAGAAACTAATGATTGTAGAGAGGCACGGTAAAAAATTTAATGGGTAAGATGGGCCAGGGAAAATGCTGGAAATTATTTTCAAGTTTCCAAGATGGCTGCCAGTGGGCGTTTCCACCATCTTGAATTACATAAAGTTACGTTTCTCGCAATTTTCCCCAATGAAGGTAAGAAAAAAGTATTTGCGATTTAATGTTAACTTAAAGTTTACCATTTTTTGTAAAAACAATTTTTCTCTATGAAATTAAGTGGTGGGGGGTATTTCAATGTTGTTTTAAATAAAAGCCTGTAATTTCGAAACGGCTTAATGGATTTGGATAAATTTGGTATAATTGAAAAGAGGATTTCTTGGGCTTTTAGGTTACTCGTAATCATGATAGTTGTGACCTACACGGCCGCCGATAGAGGACGTTATTCGATATTATAACCAAAATATTGGATTTTCTGAAAAAATTTAAATGCGATGATATGACTTTTTTTAGACTAGAAAATAGACAAATGACCAACTAACAAGTCTGCGCAAACCGCATCTTAATATCTTTCCCTAACTCAAATTATTAAATAATATACTAAACCAGGAAAATTCATATATCCCCATTTAAAAATGCATCGGTTGCTTTCGATAAGACGGCAACTAGGCCATGGAAATAAAAGACAAACTTTTCTCTAAAATATTCATAAGAAATGTCAGTTTATTTAGTGCTGTGATTTTAAGTCGCAAGTTTTCGTATTTATAAGCGATTTTCATTTTAAATAAAGTTGTGGTCCTGAAAAGGACCGATTTTGAAAAGAGATTAATGCTTTCTGTGTTCAAATTGCCTTCCGTCATATTCCACACATTGTTCGAGTCTTTCTTGAGTCGACAGAACCGCAGCCTCGATTTCTGCCGCTGATAGTTGACGAATTGAGTATCGAATTCTGTTTTCCATATCAATTCGTGTGGTCGGTGGAGTTTGAAAAACAATGTTTTTTAAGCGTCCCCACAATAAAAATCAACGACATGTCAAGAGATCTTGCCGGCCAAGGAAATAGGCTTCCCCTTCCTATCCAGCGTTCTAGAAAGGTCCCGTTAATATGGTTTCGGACATTAATTGAATAATGTGCCAGACAATCATCTAATTACAGAAACAGTTGTCCTAGTTTCGACTGGCATATCTTCCAACAAAAATGGCAAGTCGTTGATCGAAAACTCTAAGAAGCAGTTACCAGTTAAAGCTTGATCAAAAAAATAAGGTCAAATAATTCTGTCCCTAATGACACCACACATTTAGGCTCCAGCGTCCCTGGTGCTGCACTTCTCTCAACCAATGCGGATTTTCAGCGGACCAATAATGCATATTATTACAGTTTACTCTACCATCACTACTGAAGGTAGCCTCGTCGGTCCAGAGAATTTCCGTTAAGAAATTTCTGTTTTCCTCAAGCATGTGTAGTATGTCTAGCATCCATTGATAATAATTTAATCTATTATCGAAATCTTGTTAATTTAGTGCCTGGTGCAAGACTACGTGGTAAGGATGTAATCTAAAAGTAAAAATAACATATGCGTACAAATAATATAATCAGTATAACACTGAATTGTGTATTTGAGAGTATGTGCTAAGATACTTGGAATAAGAAAATTATTTACCTATAATATTTCAAAATATTTCTAACAGTTTTTCGTGCTATTCCCAAGTCTGGTTCCAACATGTCTATTAAATTCTATGTAAGCCAAGACATTGATAATGTTTTTTCGGTCCTTCGATTGTGACGCCTGCGACGTTTAGGACGACGAACGCTTCCAGTATCGCGTAATCGCTGTACCAAGCGCAGAAACATTCTTCTCCCGTAATGACGGCGATCTGGATACCGTGCCGCGTACTGTCTTGCAGCTATAGCTGCATTTTGAAAACACTCGAAATAAATCGCAATCATGTCAACGGCTTCATTATTTGTGAGAGGCATTTTGATTAAAAAGTACTCAAATTATAGGCAATCAACAATATTGGGCTGCTTGTGACAAAAGTTTGACGTTACTTGGCAATATTTTTGTTAGGCGATTGTCGTGTCCATACGGCCTACTTGCCTTCTTATCGAAACCAACCGATGCATTCTTAAATGGGGATATATGAGTTTTCGTGGTTTAGTATTTTTTTTTAATAATTTGAGTTAGGAAAGAGATATTAAGATGCGGTTTGCGCAGGCTTATTGGTTGGTCATTTGTCTATTTTGTAGTCTAAGAAAGTCATATCACCGCATTTAATTTTTTTGAGAAAATACAATATTTTGGATAATATCGAATAACGCCCTCTATCGGCGGGCGTGTAGGTCACAACTGTCATGATTACGAGAAACCAAAAAGCCCGAGAAATGCTCTTTTCAATGATACCAAATTGATCCAAATCCATTAAGCCGTTTCGAAGTTACAGGCATTTATTTAAAACAACATTCAAATACCCCCCACCACTTAATTTCGAAAGATAGACAAAAATTGTTTCTACAAAAAATGTTCTACTTTAAGTTAACATTGAAACGCAAATACTTTTTTGTTACATTAATTGGGGAAAATCGCGAGAAACTTAACTTTATGTAATTCAAGATGGTGGAAACGCCCACGGCGGCCACCTTGGAAACTTCCCAGCATTTTCCCTTGCCCACTTTACCTATGGAATTTTTCACCGTAACTCTACGATCATTAGTTTCTGAGATAGAGCCGCTTACCTCGCTTATTTGTCCACCTGGTACAATTGATAAATGGCAGTTAAAATATGCCTTAAAACCATTATTTTTTATCGGATTGGATATTACACTTGGATATCCATATTTTGTGCCAGAACATTCGGAAACAATTTCACGAATAACATTTTTGTATATTAAATCGGTCAACTTAAAATGTGGATTACATGTTTTTAAATATCTAAGAATAATTTTAAAAACATGTGAGTAAATATTTGTATTCATGTAACACAAGTAAACAAAAATAAGTTGTAAACTGTAAAATGCCTATAAAAGGTCTTTTAAAAAAATGTGCACACCAACAAACTTAAATAAAAATCACAACGAAACAAAGGCACTTTCTGAACACAAATAATTGAAAAATACACAAACAATTTGGAGAAATTAATTACTATAAGTGACAATTTAATGAGAATCCAACAGAAGCAGGCAAACACATTAAAAATTTGTAAAGAAACTGAAGTAAAATTGTATTATTACTTTCAAACTCAATTTAAACAGTTAATTAAACTCAATCATAATAATATATAAAAAATGTCCACAGTGGTAAACTTCAAACAAAAGCGAAACACATAAGGTCACATATAAAAATAATTATGCCAAAATGTTACCCATAAGGTAAACACCACGAGACAACTTTTCAGAAAACGTCTCGAAACAAGCTACTGAAAGAATCAACAGAAAAAGTTTTACTAAAACTAGTTGCTTCAATTAACAATCTAAATAAGAAACTAACACAAAGATGATTAAAAATTCAAAATGTTTGATAAACTAAAGTAAAATTCAATTATTCAATTTACCGACCACACATAGAGCAATACGAAAAAAATATTCCAAGAATATGTTCACAGTCATAAACTTGAAACACATAAGGTCAAATATAAAAATACTTATATAATATCATCACACTCTAATGGGTAAAATAAAGGCGTTTTTCTGTAAAGACAAAAATTAAATTTATTAGAACATTTACTTTCAAAGTTTTCCATTTATATCACTCACCTGTAAAGATAAAAAACAACATTTAAAGCGTTTATTTTAGGTCTAGATATATCTTTTACTGGAGATAAACTCTGTACGCATTAATATTTAACATAAGTAAAAATAACTTAATAATATGATAATTTTCAAAATTTACCAGACTGACACTGGCACTTGTGTACCGCACGGGTTAGACGTGACATCTATTACCCCCTGTTAATGAGGCGGCAAAGTCAAAATGGTGAAGGAAAACATAACACAACTTCGAATTCATATTCTTCCCTACGTAGATCATATATTTTTTTATTATAGTTGTGAGATTTTATTGAATTATCAAGGGCTAGCTTTCTATCTCTTTTCAAATCTTCTTTTGTGCATCTTGGTTTCAATTCAAGTGGCAGAATATCCGAATTCTCGCCTTCTGAAATGTATTTTGGAGTAAATTTCATGACTGTATGTTCTGTTTCGTTATATTTTTCTTCACATTTTTGTGCAACAGTTGTCCATGATGTTTTCTTGTCAGATTGGTTTATTTTACATCTTATCCTATTGACTAAAGTTTGATTTAGTCTTCCGTTTAGTCCGTTTGAAATGGTGCATCCACAACTGTGAACACTATTGTTATGTTTTCCAGGAAGTCTTCAAATTCTTTGGAATTTATGCTAGGGTATTGATCTGTTAATACCATCTCAATATTATAGCTTTGTGTCACATTTTCATCGGCTAAATAAAATCCCTGCAGCTTTGATTTCTTGATGTCAAAATGTAAGCATATTTTGTAAAATGATCAACCAGAAGATGTAAGCATTTTTTTGTTGACCGTTGTTACTGCATGAAGGTGTTGAGTTAGATTTTGACAATTTTGAGATATTAAGGGTTAAAGTAATGTGATCGGAGCTTTTTCCGTTTAAGAAAAAAATAAAATCAAATTGCGTCAATACACTGCCTATAAAAGTAATTTTAACATTAGAAGGCAGTTTTTAATAATAGTTGTGTAGGCGTAAGCGGTTTTAAATTTTTTTTGCACCTGTTTGCACAATAATTTAAATTTTTATTCCAAATTATGACGAATTAAGAAATGATTAACTTATGTTTATTAGCAGAAAAATACAAAAACAGGACTATACTAATCAGCTTCAGATCGACTTAAACTAATGTAAAATCCTCTTAAGTTTTCAGGAACCAACGGCAGCTGCTCTTGAATGTTATCAAATTTTTTGGTTGCTATGAGTCATGACTTATTTAAAGGAATACAAATATTTTCCTGTTGTCCTGTTGTAAGAGTTGCTTTGTTTAATATATACTTTTTTTCCACTCTTCCTTCTCATCTAGTGAGTATCTATACTTCGTTGTGCCAAATGTATTGACCCTTATCTATCTTTTCGCACTTGTTACTTTTCTTCCTGTCAAACAAGTTCAACTTTCGGGGCAATTCCTTTAGATCAACAAATTTATCTTCAATTCTCGTTAGGGCAAACAGATTCCTGTTTCTAGCTTCCCTCATTAATGTCATGTACTGATCAACTGTACAAAAGTTTTGGGCTTTTCGAATAATTTTCTCGACAGCATCAAAGTCTCCATCAATATCCATAAAACTGTGGCCAACCTCTGGAAACTTATGGTCAATAATTTTAAAAATTCCTTGGTGTTTAGGTTTTGATATAAGCACACTATAAAAAAGTTTTATGTTTTGTCCACCTGCAGAATCGCTCCAAGTTACTAAATGTTCGTTTTCAATATCAGTGCTTTGTAGGTATGATATAATGCTACTTCCAACTTCTTCTGGGCCTATACCACCTTTATCTTCGGTCCAAAGATAAAAAAATCCTTTACCAAAGTTGTCACCTTTACTTAAAAAATGTATCACCAAATTAGATAGCCACACTTCTCTTATATAAAATGCAACACTGGTAGAGAGCTTTGGCAGAGGTAATGTTTTTTGCATGTCAAAATTTATGTACAGAATGGTACCCTCATGTGCCAAAATTCTGTCTTTTTCCATTCTTCAAAGGCTGCCTCATAGCGAGTAACATGTTCGTAATTTTTTTTTAGAATCACAAACTTTGCAGGTTTCTGATTTTGGTGATCCAAAGCCAAAATTAAATTCGGACACAAAAACTTGTCTGTATTGACTTTGCTTGACAATCTGTAGGTTTTGGTCAGAACACTGATTCTTGTACAGTTCATACATTTTGTTTATTGACAGCAAAGGGGATAAGTATAGGCGATGTTAATATTTATTTCTTAAATAATGTGACATTTCTGCAGGAAAATACTTGATATGTTGACGGACAATCTCAAGCTGCTCGTTGGATGTTTGGTTCTTGCGGTTAACATGACGACTCCGCTGATCTTTATGTGGGACAGCTTGTCCCTGAGAAATTTGATTACGAATTAGCTCCAAGTTATTTCTTCCTACATTAAGTAATTTTAAAAAGGCACTTTTGAACACTTGTGATTTTCCATGTAGAGTTATAAAATATATGAATGATTTTTGACGAATAGCATTGACACCGCATCGTTGCTTAACAGCATATGGCTTCAGACACCCAAACAGGTAGACATTTTTTTCATCGGTGGTAGGTAACGAATATTATTGATTAAATAGTGTAATGTGATCAGCATCAGCAAAATTGCTATCACATTTAAGTCTGTATTTTTCTGTACAAAGTTGTTGCCCAACTGCGGATGATTTTTCTGGAATATGCCTATCTTTGTAGTTAACATATGCTTGTCCTTTTTCTCTGTTAAACATAGTGATGTCTCTTTACCAAGACTTCGGCTCAGCTTGGAACTTCGTTGATTTTTTTTCACTTATTCGTTGGGTAACTTGAATCCCAACCTCAGCTATATTTACTTCTTTGGTCACTTCTAAAATAATTGAACATTTATTTAGCAGAAGTCTTATGGCCTAAATAATGACAACATTAATTTGCTTAATTTTATTCGCAAGTGAATAAAATTTTTGTTTGGTTTTAACGGTAATTTCTTGTTCTTCAACGTCATGGGTTGCATTACTTTTCTTCAGCTCATTGTCAAAATTAGAGTTGGTTCTCTTAAGTCAACGACCATTTTTCGTTTGCTTTCTATCTTGTTCTAAAAACAACGAGAGATTTTACATATAAAATAACAATAACCTAGGAATATAATAATGATACCGATTTTTATCTTTGTTATATCCAAGGCAGTATTCTATATTTTACTGTAATATATCTTTATGCAAAAATATTTACCAGGTCTTACTATGACTTGCTTTTTTTGTGAAATTAGTGTTTGTATTTTGTCTTGATATCTCACTGGCTGTTATCACTTTTTTAGCCACTCTTCGTCTCTTAGAAGAAAATTCAGCCCATTCTTTATCGGTAATATCAGATTCTGGCTCGGATTCTGGTTTGTAGTCTGAACCATAATCTAAAAATGGGTCCTCATCGCTTGCTATTTCGTCATCAGTAGTTATTTCAGCAGCAGCCAAAGCTAACTGAAGAACTTTACTAGCCCTCCCACTAGGCCCAGCCATTGAGGAGTATTTTAATTACTAAAATAAATTAAACGTCCTTGCTAATTTTATGCATTTCGAAATTTCAGGCTATGATTATTATTTTTAATCAGTTCACTTCAAATGAGAGATAAGGACAATGCAAATAAAGGTCTTACCTTTCTTGCAGAACACTTATAATGCAAAAGCTTTCTGACTCTTTAGTATTTATAATAATTTTTAAAACAATAGAGCAATATCAAAATAACATGTGCCTATCTAAACAGTGGATTTCCCACTATTTTATACTGCAAGAAGGCGTCAACTCAATAGTTAACCCCTTCTTCCACAATATCATGTCAGTTAACACCTTCTTGCTCCAAATAGATGTAACAAAACTTCAGTTTTTTCGGTTTCTAGCGACATCTATGATCCACAGTTTGTACTAACTTCTAGAAATGGACACCTTCATGCATATGGTTTCCCATAAGCTGGGGCTGCCAATTACGGCTTCTTTAATTGCCAGACATTATAGATATACTGCATTCTTTTTCTTTTGAATTTCTGTCAATTTTTTTTGAGAAGTAAGCTACAGGTTTACTGACTACGTTTTTATCTTCTTGTTTTAACACGGCTCCCACTCCTTTGAAACTAGCATCTGTGTAAATGTTTATCTGTTGTTCAGGATAAAATATCTTTAGAATTTTATCAAATGATTCCCGGCATTCTGTGGACCACATAAATTTTACATATTTCTGTAATAAATTGTGTAACGGGTCTAGGATGATTGCACCGTGTCATACAAATTATGTTGAAAATTTACTTTTCCGAGGAACTGGCGTAGGTTTTTTTTGTTTCTGGAACTGGAAAGTTTTTAACAGCGGTTAAATAAAATTTGTGAGAAGTCTAATTGAATTATTTTCTATTATTCGACCTAAGTATATAGCATAATTATTTGCAAAAGTACATTTCGAAAGTTTCAGTCTAAACCCTTCTATTTGTATTGCCTCAAGTATTCTTGATAGATGTAGTATGCGTTCTCTAAAAGTTTTAGAAAAAATTAAGACGTCTATAACATTTACTGCAAAATCGGAGAGTTTGTATTTTCTTATTATTTTACCCAATATTCTTTGAAAAATAGCTGGCCTGTCTTTAAACCAAATGGGAGTCATGTCCATTGGAAATGGCCTTCTTGTGTAACAAATCCAGTTTTGTATCTATCTTGAATTTTCAAAGGATTGACTAAAATCCTGAATTTATGTCAGAAGTAGAAAAATATTAACAGTTTTCACCATTAAATCCTCAATCAAGGGGAATGGTTGAGATTGTAGAACGACAATTTTGTTCAATCCTCTGAAATCTGTACATAATCTTACATCATCCTCTTTTTTATTTGATAGGGTAACCGGAGCAGCAAATGTGCTATAGGATTCCTCAATCAAATTCTTCTTCAGTAGTTTTGATACTTAATTTTCGATTTTTTTTCTGCTATTAGCTGTGCACATGTACGGACGTTTGTAACAATATTTATCCACCATCAAATCTATATGAGCTTTATGAACTCGTGCAGCACAGACATCGTATTTATCCTTAGCAAGGACTGGTTTGTACTTTTCTATTAATTTATCAATTTCTGTTTGTTGATATAAATCTAAATGATTTACTGAAATTTCAAATTAATTGAAGTTATATTCGTTGAAATTCATTGTACCTCTGTTTATATAATCAATCTCTTGTTTCAATACCTCAGACTAAATATCTAAATAAACCCTAAGGTATCCGAGAGGTGTGGATACACCTGTTTCGGCAAAACACAATTAAAAATACAAGTCAAAACAAATTCACTAAATTTAACATTATTGCATCTTATTGAATAGTTTTGAATAAAATAAATAAAATAAAATTAAAATTAAAATTAGGACCAAAGTAAATATATGTATATATGGACAATATTAGATTTAAGCGAACGCAGGAATTTGAGTAAACGTAACTTCTATGTTTTCAAAAGTAGGCAAAGCAATATGTGTTTACCCCACCACAACAATATGACAGAAATTTCTCGTCTGTTCCAAGAGAAATCCTTTCAATTTTTTTTTTGAAAACAATAACACTACTCGTATTCTTGATACTATCCGGAATACAATTATAGATTTTCGGAGCTAGAAATGAAAAAGATCGTTGAGAGAAGGACTTTATCATTCTCGGAGCAATGTAGTGGCTTTTGTTTCTAGTTACATATCTATGTGCAGGTAAGTTTCTTACATTTTTTATTGTGTGGTATTTTATAGATGCACATAGAAAGTACAACTGTTTCAGGTCAAATATGTTGCTTTCCCTATACAATCGATCTGAAGAATAGGTATAGGGTTTACACATGATGATCTTTAGAAATCTTTTTTGAATTATTTCTAACGGATGAATGTGAGTTTCCAGGGCACTTCCCCAAGCTAGTATACCATAACGGAGGTGACTTTCCACTAGTGCGAAATACATCTTTCGAAGATATCTAGCAGGGATGAATTTTCTGAGGTATTTAAATTTCTAAAGGACGAATTGTAGTTTTTTTATAATAAATTTAATATGATAATCCCACTTTAAATTTGCATCTATGATAATACCTAAATATTTCACATGTGTTACAGGTTTGATGCTAAAATTTTGTCCGTTTTGTGATATTTCAAGAGGTTTGAATAGTTTGATGCTTAAATTGGAGCTAAATAGTGGTAGGTAATATGTTTTTTTGAAATTTATGGTGAGTAGTTTATTATCAAACCAGGTCTTTATTAGTTTTAGGTCAGTTTCTGCTTTTAATTTCAGCTCATACCAGTTATCTGCTTCATAAGTAATAGCAGTGTCATCAGCGAACCCAGTTATATGTCCTGCACTGCGCAATGAAAATAATCCATTAATGTAAAGATTGAATAAAACGGGGCCTAAAATTGTTCCCTGAGGTACTCCATATGTTACATCCCTCCGACCACTCACTTGTCCGGCAACCCTTACTATCTGCTGTCTCTCTGACAGGTAACTCCTAAATAGTTCTAAACAGTTGTTTCGTATGCCAATTTTTTCCAATGTTTGCAATAGATTGCTATGGCTAACAGTATCAAAAGCTTTGGCTAGATCTAAAAAAACACACAAACAAACTTTATTATCATTTAATGCTTCATAAACTTTTGATGTTAAATTTAAAACGGCATCTTGTGTGGAGTTATTTTGCTTAAAACCAAATTGCTTGTATGAAATTAAATCATATTTGTTTATAAACGATGTAAGTCTATTTTTCAACAGTTTTTCAAAAATTTTTGCCATGTGTGGAATCAGTGATATAGGTCTATAATTTTCGGCAACGGTCTTATCTTCATTTTTGTATACGGGTATGACTACAGTATTTTTGAAGGATTTGGGCCATGTACCTTTTTCTATACACATATTTATGATATGCACTAGAGGATCAAGTATAAATGGTGAAATTGCTTCTAGACATTCCGCACTTATCTCATCAATACCAGTTGCCTTTTTACTCTTCAGTTCATTTATTATTTTTTCAATTTCATACCTATTTGTGGGTAATAAAACAATCGAATTTGGCAAAGAGGCACTATCACCATATGTTTGCTGAGGGTTACCATTTATTTGTTTGGCCAATCTCTTGCCCATTCCTGAAAATACACGATTAAATTCATTCGCAATGTCACATGGGTTTGTCAACATATTTCCCATTGGACCCTTAATAGCTTCATAAGGCATTTTTACCTTTTTTGTTCCACTCAAATCTTGCACCACGCTCCATAATTGTTTATTGTTATTTGAATTTTCCATTATCTTTTCCGTATAAAATTTGCGTTTTGTCTTTTCGATAAGCGAATGCAATTTATTTCTATACACCTTGTATTTTACAAGTAAATCACAGTCATTGGGATGGAGCTTTGTTTGTCGATATAATCTATTTTGTTCATTAATGGATTCTATGAGAGCTTTTGTAACCCATGGCGCAATTTTTATGGTTTTTCTATTTCCCTTTCTAAAATAAGTACTTTTATTGATGTTTTTTTGTATAATTGTTATTAATTTTTCTGTTGCAGGGTCTGGATTACTACAATTTAGGACAATATTCCATGATTCTTTGGATATATTGTCTACAAGTTTTTTATAGTTGACATGCTTAGTATTATACTCAGTTACCTTTTTAGTTGTTTTATTGTCAAAAACTATTTGCAGCGCTATTGTATAGTGGTCTGTTATATTAGTTTCTATTACTACAGGTATAATATTTTCTAGAATGTTTGTTCTTGACTTAACAAACAAATGATCTAAGCAAGCTGCCATTCTGGTTGGGTTATTAATGGTGGATGTAAATCCACACTCACTCAGGCCACTTACATACTCCATGGTATCACCATTTAAATCCAATAAATCGATGTTAATATCTCCAACAAATAGACAACAACTTTCAGAATTGATACCACTGTTATATAGGAAATTATGGAAATTATTGACAAACTCAGGTATACTTGGATTATTATTATCCTTAGACGGTGATCTATAAAAAGCAAGAATCGTAATTTTATTGTTATTACCAATAGTAACTGTCACCTTTAAAATATTTGTCGGTCCTAATCTTATGACATCATATTCGAACGAGTATCTGCAGTTTATGTAAGCCACGACTCCATCATTTTGATTCAGATCGCCGTTGTTGTATATTATATTATATCCCGGTATGTTATACAAATTTATGTCAGTAATCTTCCAGGTCTCAGTTAGAACTAGACAATCAAAATCCGTAATATTAGATAACGAAAGTTTAAGCTCATCTAGATTTTTGTTTATAATTCTGATATTGTTATGAAGTATAGTAAAGTTATGGTTACCTTGGTTAATTTTGAAAACCTCATCACATTCTCTGAAATCCCTTACGTTATATGTTTCAACAATGGGTACATTGAAATCCCTTACATACTGGTCCATTATAGATATATAAATAATGCAACAAACAGTTAAAATCTGGAGTTAAAATCAGTCACAAACTAAAAATTAAAAAATAGCATTAAAATACATGTTGAGGACTGTGCCCATACATCCAACAATAATGAAGTCCCACAACCAAGTACAACAAAAACTAAATCTAAAAGCACAATCCAATAAGCTCATAAAAATAACGAATGAGAAATGTATTACTAACAACAAATTACTAACAACTGCTGGAACCAAAACAGTCTTATAATTGTGGTGTCTCACTTCAGATCGGTTAATTCTTGTTAACTGAGCGGGTTCTTGGTTTCCCCTCCGGAGCCTTAACCGGTTTATTAGAAGCAGGAATCCGCGGAGTAACAGTAACTTTCTGCGACTCCGATGGAAACCTCTCTTTATTCTCTACTGTTGGGGTAGATGGTGCACTGTGCGGTTGGTCTACAGAAGTAGCATCTTTTTCCAAGTCATCAACTCCAAAAGATACTCCATCCACGACAAGTTTATTTCTCCTTATATAATATTCCTTATAGGTACCTTCTTGTTTGGCTAGGTAGAGATGTTTTCTAAGAATTTTGTTCTCGCTCCTTTGTGTCGGTGTGAGATCATGAACAATAGAAATATTTGTCCCCTTCAACCTGCTACAATTCTTCAGAACTTCCCTTTTTTTGATGTTTGAAGCAAACTCAATTTTGATGGGACAATTGTCCGACTTACCTAGTGGATAAACGTCAGCAAAATCATTTGTAGCCAGATCCACACCAAGCAAGCCTCTTAAATCCTTGCACAATATTTCTGCGACAACCTCCTCTCTCTTTTTTTTCAGTCCAAATACTATAATATTCTTCCTGTTCTGGGCTCTTTTCAGATATTCTAATTCTTCTTTGAGTTCACTATTTTCCTTCTCCAAATTTGCTACACTATTCTTCAGATCTTCAATTTTTAGCAGAAGTCTTGCTTCGCTGGCCACAATGCAGTTTTTTATTTCCGTACGGCTGGTCAGGATCTCTTCACGAATAATTTTAATCGCTTTGTCCAATTCTGTCATTTTTACTAGACACAAGCGTAGTGTATGGTACCCTTTAGAACAATTTGGGACCTGTTTACGTTTATTATTGTCGTTATCACTGACAGCAAAATATGAATTATAATATAAAAAACGGACTTACGTGGAAAGTACGTACGGTCTATATGTTACAACTGTTGGAAAAACTGGCATTCAACACAAGGCAGACACTTTGAAAATTTACTGGCGATTCAAACAACTGACTTTCAACTTAAATCGGAGATGAAACACAAATATGTGTGTATTGCTAAAGCTTCACACACACTATGAAGAAACATTTCATTTTTGTCACCCAGTACATCAGGAATTTTGACATTATTTGTTAAATCGAAAATATTAGTATTTTGGCCTTTGTGTTGTATATCCTCTTCATTTAGGGACTTTTCTTTTCTTCTGGATTATTACATTGTATTATATTCAATTCTTCATTTTGAATTAATTTGAAATTTTTTATGCAATCCAAACCGATTAGAAAATCATAACGGACATTTTCATTATCTATTACAAAAATATTCATAATTCTTTCAACATTATAGATTTTTATTTTTAGTGTTACCATACTTTTTGTGTTCTCCCCACCACTAATAGTTTTCAAATTTGTAGTTTGTTTATCACTTGTGTCTTCTTTTTCTCGTATCTTTAATAGTTTAGCATTCATTAACGCCAGATTTGTACTGGAATCATAAATTCCAGAAACTTGTAAGTTGTCATTTAATAGCAACATTACTTTTATTAATGGTGGTACCTCTAGTTTTTTGGATTCTCCTTATTTAGTGCAATTTCTAACAGAGTTATTAGCACTTTTCACAATGGCTTTTTGATTTTATTCTTCAAACCAGCAATTTTCCTCAGGATGGAAGTGTTTCTCCTTTTTCTCGGTTGAACAAATTAGGCAAGGCTTTTTTCTTCAATGTTTTTAGATTTGGTCCCAGAGTATGTTTAGTTATTTTTATCATATTTATTCTTTCCGACCAGATGTTCCATTGTTCCTAACTCTTTGTAGAGATCCTTGGTTTCTTTTAAAGTCTCTTGCTCAATTTCATCAGTCAGATAATTAGGCAGGCCCGCTGCTATAAGGTCTATTAGTGTCCCAGTATCAATAGATTTTCTCACTTCCAATAATAATTTTTCTTTTTTTAGTACATACTCAAGCAACTAATCCATTTGATATTTAAAGTCAAGAGCTTATCTGTTAGGCGACCAACCTTTGTTTGCAAATGTGTCGCAGACATTTTTCTCCCATTTGTTCCATACTGATTCGACTGTAAATTTAATTAACATACAGCTGTACCAATCTATAGCGGAATTTTCTAAAATTTTTTTAAAACTTCAATTTTCTTTTTGACTTTATCAATATGGAAACGTTCACATTGTTACTGTTTTAAATGAAACTAAGTGTTTATAGATAGTTCCACAATATATTGAAAAAAATGTTGAAAATTCTGACGATGATATTTATATCGAAACAATTGTCAATTTCTTAGAATGTTGAACATTTTTTTCAATATATTGTGGAATTATCTAGAAACAGTTAGTTTCATTTAAAACGGTAATATGAGTAGATTCCACGAAGAAAGGGTCGAGACAGCAAAGTTCATATTGTTTGTTGAAATATTTAATCCATTGATGAGCGTTTGTATTTCTACTAGCGAATTTATCGATCATAAAATCCTTTGAAATCTTCTCTAAATTCAGAATTTCAGATTTATTTTGTTTTTCTTCGAGTAATTTCTCTAATAGTTTTTCCATCCGTCAATTGAGTCACTGGGTAAATATTTACAATCCTTTATGTTCTCCATAATTTCTTCAAGGTAAAAGTCATTAAACTGTAAAAGTTATTCATATTTTTCTTGTCTGGTGTCTTTTATTTAATGTTTCTTTTACTTTGGCATAGTTTGAAGTATTTGTAATTACTTGGTGTAAATTTGCAGGTTGGTATTCGGCCGGTATACCAAAAGTCATTAGTAGTACCTAATGGCGTTACGCAAATAATATTTGATTTTCCATCTACTCAAGTCTTCACAGTAAAATCAAACCGCAACTTCTCCATATTTCTTGAAATGTTTGCAGAAAATGTTGTTTTATAATATCATCACTCTGAGGGGTAAAATAGACAAAATAGCCTTTTTCTGTACAGACAAAAATTAAATTTATTAAAACATTTCCATACAAAGTTTTCCACTTATATCACTCAGCTGTAGAGTCAAAAAAACAACATTTAAAGCCTTTATTCCAGGTTTGGATATTTCTTTTACTGGAAATTAACTCTGTACCGACTAATATTTAACATAAGTAAAAATAACTTAATTGATAATCTTTTCAAAATTTACAAGACTGACAGTGGAACTTGTGCAGGTGTAGCTGTCTATTTAGCTCTCTTAATGAGGCTGCAAATTCAAAACGGTTAAGTGAATCACAAGTAAGGTAGATACCAAGAGACAACTTTTCAGAAAAAGCCTTGAAACAAGTTGCTGAGAGCAACTACAAAAAAGTTTTACTCAAAATAATTGCTTTAATTGACAATATAAATAGAAATTTTGAACAAGCAGCATCAAAGTTACGAACCAAATGGGAGAAAGTTTTATATATTTAAGAAAATTGAGGTGTTTTGTTGGGTCGAAAATTCGACAACTTGCAAAGAATCCTGCGTTTGATCTAGCTTTTGGTGGGAAAGGACTGGAAGCTTTGAATGTGCTCGATGGATGGTTTTAGGGGAACAATAAAGATGGTATAACTGTGTTCAGTTGGTGAAAACACTTCTTCGAAAATGCTGTCAACTAGGATGCAACATGTCACTTTTAATTACATTTCTTCTTATCTCATTTAGACTTTTTTCCTCCTACTAGTGAAGCTGTCAGTTAAATACTGACATAGACATGAAGAACGAGTCTACCAGGATATTCTTCTAACGAAAAAATATAGTAGGGTCATTGGAATGAAGCAATGCTTGCAGATTTCTGTTGGTCTGTGTAAAGAGATGCTCCAGAACTGGTATATGAGAAACAAGCCAAAAGATGAGGAATTTCTGAAACCGCCACTTGATGTACTTCAGATCTAAACTGTCGGATATTTTACTATCAATTTTGAGAAAGAATGTCATTTGAAAAAAATCCAAATGAACTTTCAATGTTAGTTGATGATTCAAAATTTATATGTATGGCCATACTTTGCTGATATCAAATAAGTTGACTCTATGTGTATCATAGTTACTAGAGCTAATCAAATTTTTTCGTTACCATATTCCTTTTTTTCAACCCAAAATTGTAATGGTATTTGATTTGTGATGCGAAGGAAACTTCAATTGCGTATTTAAGTGTCATAGCTTCTACTTCAATCAATATATCTTTTGAAGCCCTAGTAACTGAGCACGATAATTTAGGTAACAAAAATTGTTTTTTTTTATAATCTGAAACATTGTTTGTTTAGAATGATTTAATTTAGTTTAAAAATACAGTAAAAGTGCTTTCGGCCACTAGGCCAATTTCAAAGCTGTCGTCGAAACATGTGTCTAATGGCATAACCTCTAAAGTAGGCACATGTTCATCGTAAAATGTAAACTTTATAAAAACATCTTGTAAAAATAACTGCAAAGAGTAAAAAAATTCCTTGTTATGTGATTATTGTTTTCACCAGGAGTTTTACTCTTTGTTGTTATTTTTACAAGATACTTTTAAGTTTTAAGTTAGTAACGTTTACATTTTACGATGATAATGTGGTTATTTTAGAGGTTATGCCGTTAGACACCTGTTTCTGACGACAGCTTTGAATTACTCTCTTAATTCTCGTCGTTGTTTTATTCATTCAATTGTTTTTTTAGGTATGTCCAACTTTAAGATGTTCATCTTATAGATGTCAACAACTATCCTTTGACGTTAATACACAAATGAGGCGACGAAAAACTTCGTGTGTAAGGTTGTTTTTTTTACTAATGTATTTATTTGATAAAATCAAATCAACACGACAGTTGAAAAATAAATGAATAAATATATTTTGAAATATTGATAGAAAACATTATTTATTTAAGTAGGCTACGTACCATTCACAAAAAATTAGCTTACGCGATACAACAGAACAGAAAATGGTAGACTACAAATAGCAGCCGCAAAAGAGGAACCCATAGAATAAAAATAACTGGCTTGATGAGCGATTGGATGGATAGTTATGTTAAAATAGTATCACAAAACTGGTATCAAAATAATTGTCTCCCTCGACCCCTTTAAAAGGCATTTTAATGCTCCCATTTTAAAACTATCCCCTGAGGAGAAATCATTGCTTATGCGTTAACTTTAAATATTGAAAGTTAATATATGATTCTCCGCTCTTCATTTGAATCTGCAGCTATGGCTCCTTGTCTTATACAACATATATTTCTCATAATCCTAGCTTGTTAGTAAACTACAAATAGCAGCAGAGAATGAAGAAATCAGAGGATTAAATGTCACCCACATCGGTGAGAAATTGTTACCGATAGCTTAGCTGAAATATTACAGAGTCGATAGAGTAGCTCAAAAATAATCCTTCATGGATCTTTTGAAAAGAAATTGTAATGCTCCAATTTCAAAATTAACCCGTGCGAAAGAATTATTGTTGAAATACACATTAACAATGAATTTTGAAGTTAATGAATTGTTTTTGTTTGTTTTAAAACTATCCCCTGCGGAAAAATCATTGCTTATGCGTTAAATTCAAATATTGAAAGTTAATATATGATTCTCCGCCCTTCATTTGAATCTGCAGCTATGGCTCCTTGTCTTATACAACATATATTTCTCATAATCCTAGCTTGTTGGTAAACTACAAATAGCAGCAGAGAATGAAGAAATCAGAGGAATAAATGTCACCAACATCGGTGAGAAATTGTTACCGATAGCTTAGCTGAAATATTACAGAGTCGTTAGAGTAGCTCAAAAATAATCCTTCATGGATCTTTTGAAAAGAAATTGTAATACTCAAATTTCAAAATTAACCCGTGCGAAAGAATTATTGTTGAAATACACATTAACAATGAATTTTAAAAATAATGAATTGTCTTTGCGCATTATATTGTAGGTATAGGATAATTCCTCATACAAAATATTTCTCATAATTTAAGCTAATTGTTGATAATTCTAGCTTGTTGATGATTCTAGCTGGTTGGTCATAATTCTAGCAGGTTGGTCATAATTCTAACTTATTGGTAGACTACAAATAGCAGCAGAAAATTAAGAAATCCGATGAATAAATCTCACCTACATCTTTGAGAAATTTTTATCGATAGCTTAGCATAAATAGTATAGAACCACTAAAGAGAGTCTATAGATCAAAATAATCCTTCCTGAACCATTTCAAAAGAAATGTTATTGATCCCATTTTAAAACGATCCCATGCGGAAAAAGCATTCCTTATGCGTTAACTTTAAATATTAAAGTTGATATACGATTCTCCGCCCTTCACTAAACAGAGTCGATAGAGTGGCTCCAAAATAATCCTTCCTGAACCCTTTGAAAAGAAATGTCAATACTTCAATTTCAAAATGATACTGCGCGGAAGAATCATCGGTACTATACGCAATAACTTGAAATTTTATAGTTTGTGAATGGTTCTCCGGTCATTAATTATATCTGCATTTATGGAACCGTGTCTCATACAAAATATCTCCCGAAATTCTAGCTTGTTGACGATAACTCCAGCTGGTTGGTCTTAATTTTAGCTTGTTGGTTATAATTCTAAATTGACCACGATTAAAATCAGCATAAAAAGAAGAAATCTGACGCATAAAACTCGCTAACAGAAACTGTTACCAGTAGCTTAGCTCGAATAGTACAGAACCACTAAACAGAGTCATAGAGTGGCTCCAAAATAATACTTCCTGAACCCTTTCAAAAGAAATTTGAACGCTTCAATTGCAATATGAACCCCTGTGAAAGAATAGTCGTTAGTATACACATTAACTTGGAATTTTAAAGCTTATGAATGGTTCTCCGCACATTAATGATATCTAGAGTTATGGAACCTTGTCTCAAACAAAAAATCTCCCATAATTTTCTAGCTTGCTGGTAATAATGTTGGTCGTTCGGTCATAATTTTAACTTGTTGGTAGACTACAAATAGCAGTATAAAATGAGGAAATCTGACCATCAGCAAAGATAAATTGTTACCAGTAGCTCAGCCGAAATAATGCAGAACCTCTAAATAAAGTCACAGAGGGGCACCAAAATAATCCTTTCCTGAACCCTTTTAAAAGAAGTGTTAATGCTCCCATTTTAAAACCATTCCATGCAGAAAAATCATCATTGCTTTATGCGTTGACTTTAAATATGAAAGTTAATTGATGATTCTCCTCCCTTCATTTGAATTTGCAACTGTGGCATCTTGTCTTATACAACACATATTTACCCTAATACTAGTTGGTTGGTAGGATACAAATAGCAGCAGAAATTTGCGAAATCTGACTAATAAATCTCACCAACAGCGGAGAGAAAGTGTACTGATAGCTTGGCTGTAGAGAACCACTAAACAGAGTCGATAGAATAGCTCCAAAATAATCGTTCCTGAATCCTTTGAAAAGAAATTTCAAAATGATCCTGTGCGAAAGAATCGTCGGTACTATACGCAATAACTTTAATTTTATAGTTTATGAATGGTTCTCCGGTCATTAATTATATCTGCATTCATGGAACCGTGTCTCATACAAAATATTTCCCAAAATTCTAGCGCTTGTAGGTGATAATGTAGGCCGTTTGGTCATAATTCTAACTTGTTGGTGGACAACAAATAGCAGGATAAAATGAAGAAATCTGACCATCATCAGTGATAAATTGTTACTTAGTTGAAATAGTACAGAACCACTAAACAAAGTCATAGAGTGGCTCAGAAATAGAAATAATCATTCCTGAATCCTTTCAAAAGAAATGTTAATGTTTCCATTTTAAAACGTCCCCATGCAGAAAACTCATCATTGCTCTACACATTAACTTTAAATATGAAAGTTCATAGATGATTCTCCGCATTTCATCTGAATTTGCAACTGTGGCATCTTGTTTTATACAACACATATTTATCCTAATACTAGTTGGTTGGTGGGCTACAAATCTCACCAACAGCGGAGAGTAAGTGATACTGATAGCTTAGCTGAATTAGTGGGGAACCACTAAACAGAGTCGATAGAGTGGTTCCAAAATAATCCTTCCTGAACTCTTTGAAAAGAAATTTCAACACTCCAATTTCAAAATGATCCTGCGCGGAAGAATCATCGGTATTATACGCAGTAACTTGAAATTTTATAGTTTGTGAATGGTTCTCCGGTCATTAATTATATCTGCATTTGTGGAACCGTGTCTCATACAAAATATCTCCCAAAATTCTAGCTTGTTGACGATAACCCCAGCTGGTTGGTCTTACTTCTAGCTTGTTGGTTATAATTCTAAATTGACCACGATTAAAATCAGCAGAAAAAGAACAAATCTGACGCATAAAACTCGCCAACAGTAACTGTTACCAGCAGATTAGCTCGAATAGTACAGAACCACTAAACAGAGTCATAGAGTGGCTCCAAATAATCCTTCCTGAACCCTTTCATAAGAAATTTGAACGCTTCAATTGCAATATGAACCCCTGCGAAAGAATAGTCGTTAGTATACACATTAACTTGAAATTTTAAAGCTTATGAAAAGTTCTCCGCACATTAATTATATCTAGAGTTATGGAACCTTGTCTCAAACAAAACATCTCCCATAATTCTAACTTGTTGGTAATAATTCTGGTCGTTCGGTCATAATTTTAACTTGTTGGTAGACTACAAATAGCAGTATAAAATGAGGAAATCTGACCATCAGCAATGATAAATTGTTAGCAGTAGCTCAGCCGAAATAGTGCAGAACCACTAAATAAAGTCACAGAGGGACTCCAAAATAATCCTTTCTGAACCATTTTAAAAGATGCGTTAATGCTCCCATTTTAAAACCATCCCATGCAGAAAAATCATCATTGCTTCATGCGTTGACTTTAAATATGAAAGTTAATTGATGATTCTCCTCCCTTCATTTGAATTTGCAACTGTGGCGAACTCTGACGAATGAATCTCACCAACAGCGGAGAGAAAGTGTTACTGATAGCTTAGCTGAATTAGTAGAGGACCACTAAACAGAGTCGATAGAGTGGCTCCAAAATAATCCTTCCTGAACCCTTTGAAAAGAAATTTCAAAACGTTCCTGTGCGAAAGAATCATCGGTACTATATGAATTAAGTTGAAACTTTATAGTTTACGGATAGTTCTCCGGTCATTACTTATATCTGCAATTATGGAACCGTGTCTCATATAAAATATCTCCCAAAATTCTAGCTTGTAGGTGATAATTTTGGCCGTTTGGTCATAATTCAAACTTGGTAGACCACAAATAGCAGGATAAAATGAAGAAATCTGACCATCATTAGTGATAAATTGTTACCGATAGTTTAGCCGAAATAGTACAGAAATAGAAATAATCATTCCTGAATCGTTTCAAAAGAAATGTTAATGCTTCCATTTTAAAATGTTCCCAAACAGAAAAATCATCATTGCTCCACACGTTGACTTTAAATATGAAAGTTAATTGATGATTCTCCTCCCTTCATTTGAATTTGCAACTGTGGCATCTTGTCTTATACAACACATATTTATCCTAATACTAGTGGGTTGGTGGGCTACAAATAGCAGCAGAAATTGGCGAAATCTGACGAATAAATCTCACCAACAGCGGAGAAAAAGTGTTACCGATAGCTTAGCTGAATTAGTGGGGAACCACTAAACAGAGTCGATAGAGTGGCTCCAAAATAATCATTCCTGAACCCTTTGAAAAGAAATTTCAAAACGTTCCTGTGCGAAAGAATCATCGGTACTATATGAATTAACTTGAAATTTCATATTAGTGTTTTTAAATGAAACTCAAGGTCTCTAGTTAATTCCACAATATAATACAAGTTATTGAAAATTCTAAAAAATTGACAATTGTTTCGATAAATCAATATCATCGTCAGTAAGGGTCGAGACAGTCAATTTCATGAAATTTCATAGTTTACGGATAGTTCTCCGGTCATTAATTATATCTGCAGTTATGGAACCGTGTCTCATATAAAATATCTCCCAAAATTCTAGCTTGTTCATGATAACTCCAGCTGGTTGGTCTTAATTGTAGCTTGTTGACTATCATTCTAACTAGACTACAATTAGCAGCAGCTGAAAAAGAAGAAATCTGACGCATTAAACTCGCCAACATCGGTGAGAAATTGTTACCAATCGCTCAGCTGGAATGGTACAGAACCACTAAACAGAGACATAGAGGGGCTCCAAAATAATCCTTCCTGAACCCTTTCAAAGGAAATTTTAATGCTCCAATTTTAAAACAATCCCATGCAGAAAAATCATATTTGCTTTATACGTTGACTTCAAATATGAAAGTTAATTGATGATTATCCGCCCTTCATTTGAATTTGCAACTGTGGCATGCTGTCTTATAAAACACAGATTTATTCTAATATTAGTTTGTTGCTACAAATAGCAGCAGAAAATGGCGAAATCTGACGAATAAATTTCACTAGCAGCGTAGAGAAAGTGTTGCTGATAGCTTAGCTGAATTAGTAGAGAACCACTACCAGAGTCGATAGAGTGACTCCAAAATAATCATTCCTGAACCCTTTGAAAATAAATTTCAACACTAATTCGAAAATGATCCTGTGCGAAAGAATCATCGGTTCTATACGCATTAACTTGAAATTTTATGGTTTATGAATGGCTCTCCGGTCATTAATTATATCTGCAGTTATGGAACCGTGTCTCAAACAAAATATCTCCCAAAATTCTAGCTTGTTGACGATAACTCCAGCTGGTTGGTCTTAATTCTAGCTTGCTGATTATAATTTTAACTAGACTACAATTAGCAGCAGCTCAAAAAGAAGAAATCTGACTCGTGAAACTCGCCAACATCGGTGAGAAAATCTTACCAGTAGCTTAGCTGGAATAGTACAGAACCACTAATCAGTCATAGAGTGGCTCCAAAATAAACCAATAGCTCAGCGAAATAGTACAGAACCACTAAACAATGTTACAGATTGGCTCCAAAATAATCCTTCCTGGACCGTTTCAAAAGAAGTGTTAATGCTCCCATTTTAAAACAATCCCATGCAGAAAAATCATTGCTCTATGTGTTGACTTTAAATATGAAAGTTAATTGATGATTATCCGCCCTTCATTTGAATTTGCAATTGTGGCATCTTGTCTTATACAACACATATTTATCCTAATACGAGTTTGTTGGTAGGCTACAAATTGCAGCAGAAATTGGCGAAATCTGACGAATAAATCTCACCAACAGAGGAGAGAAAGTGTTGCCGATAGCTTAACTGAATTAGTAGAGAAACACTAAACAGTGTCGATAGAGTAACTGCAAAATAATCCTTCCTGAACTCTTTGAAAAGAAATTTCAATGCTCCAATTTCAAAATGGCCCCGTGCGAAAGAATCATAGGTATTATTCGCATTAACTTGAAATTTTATAGTTTATGAATGTTTGTCCGGTCATTAATTATACCTGCATTTATGGAACAGTGTCTCATACAAAATGTCTCCAAGAATTCTAGCTTGTTGACGATAACTCTAGCTGGTTGGTCTTAATTCGAGCTTGTTGGTTATAATTCTAAATTGACCACGATTAGAATCAGCACAAAAAGAAGAAATCTGACGCATAAATCGAACCAATATCGGTGAGAAATTTTTACCGATAGCTTAGCTGAAATAGTACAGAACCACTAAACAGAGTCATAGAGTGGCTCCAAAATAAAATAATCCTTTCTGAACCCTTTCCAAACAAACATTAACGCTTCAATTTCTAATTCAACTCGTGCGAAAGAATTGTCGCTACTATACGCATTACCTTGAAATTTTAAATCATGAATGGTTCTCCGCTCATTAATTATATTTGCAGTTATGGAACCATGCCTCATACAAAATGTCCAATAATTCTATCTTGTTGGTAATAATTCTATCTTGTTGGTAATAATTCTAGCTTGTTGGTAATAATTATAGCTTGTTGATGGTATTTCTGGCTTGCGGGTGATAATTCTAGCTTGATGGTCATAATTCTAACTTGGTAGACTGCAATTAATAGCAGCAGATAAGGGAGAAATATGGCGAATTACTCTCACCATCATCGGTGAAAAATGGTTACTGATAGCTTAGCTGAACTAGTACATAACCATTAAACAGAGTCTATAGGGTGGCTCCAAAATAATCCTTGCTGAACCCTTTCAAATGAAATGGTAATGCGCCAATTTCAAATTTAACCTTGCAAAAGTACTATACCCAATATATTGAAATTTTAAAGCTTATGAATGCTTTTGTCTACATTAATTATGTCTGTACTTATGGAACCATGTCTCATACAAAATATCTCCCATAATTCTAGCTTGTTAGTGATAGTTCTAATTTGTTGATAATAATAATAAATCTCACCACCATCTGGTCCACTTGGGGGAAGTTCTTGTAAACCAAATTCTCCTCCTTTATTTCGCTCCACATTTTCTTCGCATCTTCACGGGTCAATGTGTATTCAAGGTCTCTGTGTACGAAAGTGTACCCACTTTCACCAGCTTTTCGGATCCTATTGCTGACGGTTCCCAACACACCTTGTCTGAGGATGTTTTGTGTCGTGGACATGACGGTGGTGATGTAACTAACAACTGAATGTTACGTCCATGAACAGATCATCGAATTTGGTAGCTACTAGAACCTTTTGTGCGGTTGTCAATGGGGCACACGTATCCATCAAATTGAGACTGAATAGCGCAGCTGATGTCACTGTGTTTTGATATGCAGTCACTAAGGCCCTTAAACACCTTTTATTGATTTCCTGGTATAACTCTAGCCTTGGACATTTGGGGTTAGGCAGGGGGTTGTTGGTGTCAAGATCTATCATTACGTTTTGTGACATTTTTCGCAAATTTTCTTGCACTTCAATTAAATTTGAATTAACAAGATAAATTAACTTCAACTTTGGCGGATTATTACTTTGGAACTTCGGTACATTTTATACGTTATAGTTTTTTGGCTCGGTTTTTATTCATTTTATTCTCTTTAATTATAGCTATCATTACAAATAGATTGATTTGTAAGCACACAACTAAAATTTGATAATAGAAAAACTTACCAGCGAACAGGATTCATGTTTGTGATTCTATGCCCCCAAACGCCTGAACCGTATCCTACCACCGATACCAGAGACAACCAACGAGACGAGTAACTGAATGATGAAATTTTGATCGATGAAAACTGCTCTGGCGAACTGTAACGAAAGCTATTTGTAGAGGGCGCGCAGTGAAATTGCTTAGCTTCGGCACTATTCGTGTCCTCTTCGGAAATCTTAAACTGTGGCGGGAAAATTCAAATATAACGCCTTTTATTCTAGACCTCCCATTTAAACTTCAGTTGCTTGTTAGCAAAACTCAACAACTCCACAATTGTCAGGAATTGAGTAAGGAGTCGATTCTAGTACCAAAAATAGAAAAACATTGATTGGATACATGTATTCTAACTTATATCCATTCGGTGTTATTCTATTTACGATACTAGAATAGAGTCCTAACTCAATTTCAGATAAGTTAGACTTGTTATGTTTCGCAGGCAAGCTACTGTTTTATATTTTCAATTACAATGTGTAGAATTATATCCCTTCCTAAGAAATTGCTGCTATTTGCTACATTTATCTTCATTTTTAGGAATGTAATTACTGTTTTTTATTTAAATAAAAAATACTTTTATGGTTATGCATAATAAATAATATATAATAAAGACGACAAATTGGAAGGCAACAACATATTTTATTTAAAAAAATATAATTCAAGTCGTTATTATAATGTACATGCAAACACATCTTCTTCCAGTTTACTGTTTTATGAGTGCTCGAACTTTTGTAATTTTTTAGCATGAGTATGCTGTTTTTGCTCTCTATGTTCACGCATTTTTCTCTTGCACCACCAAGGAATGCCTATCTTCCAAATTCCTCTAATGATAGCATTTTTTATTAGATTTGTATGCTCAATGCAGCTAATCCAACTAAAATTAACATTTAAGTTGAGGTGGTTTTCAATTGCCTGGCTTAAATTAGAACTTGTGCAGTTTTTTTCTAAAAATTCTTCCAACAAAGTGATTGCATAACCAACAGTTACTACTGGATGTTCAGCTGGATATATAAGCTTTTCTGTTACATCCGACCACTCTTTGAAACTAATAAATAAATTGTGGGGTGCATCTGATGAACCCAACAAATTTGTTGAACATGCTGCACAATTAGTTTGTTCTAAATTTTTTTTAATGATGAATCCTCCAACATACGCAACAGAAAGTGTTTGTGTTTGCCCTATATTGACAGCATCTGCAATCTGTTGAGAAACATCCTGGTTCTCTAACCGGTTACCTGTTATTATTTCCATATTATCTCTATCTGCAGTTTCACCTGTAATCAAAAAATTAAATAACCATTTTATCTATTGTTGTTATCTTTTCATCTTTATTATACACAATTCAAACAATTCATACACATGTATATAATTAACACATATAGTCAAAATGTATAGGAGTGCCCATGAATTACCTTAGGGAATTTGCTCCACGTTTAAGAAAGTTTGTAAATTTGAAAGAAGGATGCTTTCGTCTTTTTCACAATTACCACCCACGCCTAAATGCATCAATCCATTTAAAATTTGGGTCTTTAGACTACCAATAAATTGGGTTGTTGTAGGATTATCATTGCATCCTAACCCTCCTCTAATAGATCCAAATAAATTTTCAAGACAATCTTGGTTCAAATTTCTAGACTTAAGGGACACAAAATGTTTATCCGACGATAAAAAACTCCATAACTTTTCGATGGATTTTAAAGTGGTCATCCAAGCAATTTGGGATGGTGGTTTGCTGATCCTTAGAGCTCCTGTTTTTGTCCTTCTCAAGTATTTCCAGGTATTAACCATTTGATAGGCTTTTTTCCAATACATTATATGGCCCGATTCACTTGTAATGACACATTTCAAAGCTTTACCATCAGGTGCAGACTTTGCAGTGCCATTAAAGCTATCAAATAGCTCATCAACTTGATGGACAAAAATTGCTGTCGCTATGGCCCTTTGATCCAGTTCACCTGAAAATAATTTTTTAGAAGGAAATTAATAGAATTATAATTTTCTAATGTTTTTACCCTTGATATCCATATTACATAAAAATGAAACATAAAGTAAAAGAAAAATTCCACAATAATAAATATTAACAGTTAAAATTGCAAACATCTAAAATTGTCCCATAACATATATTGCATTGCTCTGTTATGAAACAATTGTAGACATTTATAAACTGTTAATTGTTTATATTTTATAGAGTTTTTAACACATTTTGAATCATTTTTTGCATATATTGTAATGTAAACATTGTTAAGGTGGTTTCCTTGGAAATAACGATTATTCATACACTCCTTAAAAATTATTTTTCAACTTTGACACCAGTAGGGAAATCAAATGTGAAATTTCTATAACATATATTTATTACTATTATGGCACAAGTTCACATAGTAAGGGCGGAAGCAGTAAATAGTTTTGAATAAAAATTGATTTTAACTTACCTCTACTGAGTAGTGTATATAGAAAGGATGATACAGTCCCGCTCATTATTTGAGCAGCCAAGTTAACTTTCATTGAAAATTTAATTTTTGGATTCATGTGGTTAGCATTAATTTTATGCATGTGCCTAAAAATTAATGGTGTACTGAAATCAATTTCATAAGCTGACCTAATATCACTAAACCGGGCTTCCATGACTGCATCATTTAGGCTAGAAACTGGAAGTTCCAAATTATGCCTGCGGAATAATGACGTTGTGCATTTTAAAAGGTGTGGTGGATCAAAAATGGTAATTTTTTTTTTCTCCAACCAATATAAATGGAGTTAAAACAGATGATCCCATATTTCGTAATGCCTTCACGTTGGGTGTTCCACAGTCACAAATTGTTGATACAATTTCTAATTTGGCAATTTTTTGGCAGGCTTCAGTTACTTCAATGATTATTTGTTTTAATTGAACTCCTGAAACTGCTTCATGAGAAAAATAAAAAGCAATTGGTTGCTTCCAATTACGATGCAAGCCTTTCAGCATAAACACCAATGCCTTATTCGCTAATTTATTGGTGGAAACAGACCCTTTTTCTTCAAATCCCCTTATTCGGTCAACATGAGAATCATATTCTATGTGCTCCTTTATGTCCATTTCATCGAAGGTTAGGGCTCAAACTCTATCCTCAATGTTTATGATACTCTCATTAATGTGTTGGAGAATGTGTTGGTTAATGCCTGATTCAAAAGGAATATTCTTCAAAAGATCCATTAATGACTTTTTACATGGCATTGCTACAAACTTCCTTAATAAATTGTAGCATTTAGGACCTTTTTTAAATAAGGCTAATGCTACAATTTTCTCATCTAATGTCCATCGTCTTCCTCGGGGAGATCGTCTCACACATTTTAATTGCGAAATTAAAAAGTTTGCTGTTGTTGATGGCAAATCTTTAAAAAGCTCTCGAACTACTCTAGAATCATTAACATTTGACAGTTGTCTCATGCTATAGGCTCGTTCTCTGGCAAGTTTCTTTAGTTTTCGAATGTGTGCCTCTTTACTCTTGATGGTTTTTATTAGCTTTACTTTTCGAGGAGTAGAGCATACCATTCCTTTAAAAATTGGTTTTTTTATGTTCAAGGGAAGCTTAATGTTTGAAATTGCATGCCACATATTTCTTTGCTTGGACCAGGAATAGGCTCCCCTGGTTCAGTAACCACAATATTCTTATTTACTGGTGACAATGGTAAAATAATGTTATAATCCAAAATATCTGTAAAAAAATAAAACTGTTACAATCATGAAATAATGTGAATTTTACAGTCATTGACAACAACATATGGTTTGACTTGTTAAAAAAGTAAGCTTACAACAAAGATTTTTTCCAAACATATTTATAAAGTAGATGAATTTACCTTTGAAAGTACTTTAAAATATGGGATTATAATTATAAATATAATAAAATATACAGCCTATTTAACACTACTTACTTATCCTTTTCTCCTCATTTATTGTTACATTTTTTTCTTCTCCCATAAATTTAATTGGAAGAGCATTTGATTTTAACTTCCATGACTTCTCTATATACTCGTCTTTGTTGAAATGAGTGCTGCAGATTCTCAAATGTCTCATATTTCCTGGATACTGAATTCCCAGACTATCCTGCCATAACTTGCACCTAAAAAATTTGAACCATTGTTACAAACAGAAGAAGTAAAGAGAACTTTCTCAATATCCCACCCTCATGTACTACAGTTCAGGTATATGGTTTTTTCAGAACAGTATTTAATCTTTTACATAAGCATTAAACGATTACAAGAACTCCAAATGTTGTTTAGATGGAGTCAAACCAATAGTTTCATGATCTGTGAGGTAGTTGCCTTCAACAGGCCTTGCAAAAGTGTTACGATTACACAGATATGGGTTACGACGGTTTGCTTGTGACTGGAGTTTTTCGATGTAATCTACTATAATATATCTGCTATAAAACGTCTCGGGCAGTGTTGTATGACAAAACAGGATACAATAATGTGAAATCACATTTTCGTCAATAGTCTTTTTGCAACGCTCTGGAGATGTAGTATATTTCATAACAGACACAAACATATCAAACACATTTTATGTTCTTTCATATCTATAGGTACCTACTTTTCAGCATTCCTTGGAAAGCAATGCATCTTGGGCACCTCATTTTCATCACAACCACACACTAAACAATACATTGTTTTTTAATATCCTTACTTCAGCATTCCTTGGAAAGCAATGCATCTTGGGCACCTCATTTTCATCACAACCACACACTAAACAATACATTGTTTTTTAATATCCTTACTTTTCGATAATCCACCAGTTGAAAAGACAACAACAATATCACAACAAACGTAATACAAGCAAAATACCAGAGAAGTCTCTGAAAATACAAACCACATAAAAAATTTGGAGGTTAAAGAACATCACAGTCACATGGAAAGAACATACACTGTTGCCATGTTTAATATCGAATTTTATGAAGGTGTTCAAAATTATAATTCAAAAAAATAATTTTTTTTATTTACAAAATTTTTTTATAGCGAATAATTTAAAGCGCTACATTTTAACTGTGTGTACGAGTTACGTTTTTACTTTCTACGCAATAAACATAAACATTTAATTTTTACACACAGTTGAATGTTGGATATTGACATTTGTAGGGATAAATAGTGAATTTTGTCTACACTGTTACACTCCATGTCGTGATGGTAGCGCCATCAGCCTGTGGCTTTCAATTTATTGAAGCGAAATCGTTTAATTACAAATCTAATGAACAACAGAAGGACGAAGTATAGATGAAAAGAGAGCTACTCTCCATAAGAGATAATCGTGCAAGAAAAGGATCGATTATTAGTTGACCTGATTGAAGCAATCGCTTCACAACAGAACCATTTTTCCTATTAGCTTAGCAGTCTCGTTGGTTGTCTCTGACCGATACTAATACTGTGCTTATGTATAGACGTATATGTGTGTATGAAATGTTGTATTCTCTCTGTGCAAAACCAGACAGTTATGCATAACTGCCATAGCCCTGAAATAAATTAAAAAGCATGCGTCAGTCTTGAAAGAAAAGATGAAGCAGAAATGCTGAACACAAATCGACTAATGTAGTAAAGGGTAGTGAAGGTACGTTATGGGTGAGTAAATGAAAATTAATGGTCTTGCACCCTGTGCGTATGGTGGGGTGATGGGGAGGGGGTAAAAAGGTGCTCTTCTTTGGGTTTTCGCTTATAATTTGAAGACGGTACCTCGTAGCGAAAAATATCTCTTAAACAGAAAAGAAGTCCAATAAAATTTTCTACAAGATGACTTTCTAACATTTTTTAACCAGAATTCACCGTTTCTAAGATATCTGCTCTCAATTGTAAGTCATTTCAGAAAAATAAGCTTCCGTCCTACTTTATTGTCACAATTCCCTTTTTTACAGCAGATATTTCACAAACGGTGCATTGTAGAGAAAAAATGGTAGAAACTTATCTTGTAGAAAATTTTATTGGATTTCTTTTTTATGGAAAAAATTAGTCGCTACGAGGTACCGTCTTCAAATTATAAGCAAAAATCCAAAACAGGAATTTTTACCCCCATCCCCTCCTGAAGCGGACGGGCTATGGGCGGGGACTTTTAGTATGTTTATGTCCGAAATACCCTCAACACATTCCTGGAGCAAAAAATCCCCTCCCCCCCGTCCATGCACTCTACAACCCCCTCGTTGCTTAGCCTAGGAAGTAATAATTACTAAAATTAGTTTCGTTCTGAAAATTTATTTCAAAAGTAAATCACAAATCAAATGGAATGTCAGAAATATTCATAAACTGCCAGGAAGGAACCATGCTTCAAGTATTTCGAGCCGTCACCATTTTGTTGGTCTAGAGCTATCCAAATTTCAACCTATAACAAAATAAATCTCCGATGAAATGCTTGGAATCTGCCAATGGCATATCTACATATTAAAATGCTAAAATTTAACGAAATTAGATATAATTTTCATACCTTGAGAACTGATTAACCCTTTCAGTTGACTTTTGAATTTTTTTTATTGTCACTATAAAATAAATGATTTTTTTTAAAGATTTTTAGTAGCAAAAAAATATAATACATAATTTGACAGCTGACATATAAAATGTGCTAAAACTGTAGTACACTGTGAGTTGAAGGTAAAAAAGAAAATAGTTTGAGAATATTTTATTTGAATTTACAATAAACAACAATTTTGTTTTTTTTGTATACATAAATGTACTTTACATTTGGTGCAGAAAATATGTGTTTTCCCGCACAATTTGGAAATTTACATCTGGTTTGGGAATGTGTAGGTTTATCGTCAAAATCAGGAAAGTGTCCTATACCATCTAATCGAACTTCTGTGATAGATCGATGTTCTTGACACCTTTTTGCTGGTTGTAGGAGACGAACGGGGGGGATTATCAGTTGAATATGGTCTACCAGGCTTCCTAACCGTTTGCCCAGAATATATGAGCTCTTATGCAATATACAAACGAAAATGGAAGAGGTCGAAAGTATCTTTTTGGGCTATATTTAGGAACTTCGCTTCTTCTCGATATTCCAGCCATGCGTTACAGCATGCCAAATCAAGAGCATGTGTAAACATCCATAGAGTCCACTTTTTAGATCTAATGAAAGTTCTATATAAAGAAATCAAAAAATCTAATTTGTCGACACCTCCCATACTAGCATTGTAATCTTTTATAACTTCTGGTCGAGGCACTATAAGATACTTTTTTTCTATTTTGCTCCATCTCTTGCAAGTATCTTCTTCCCCTTTTGACTGAAAATTTGAAGCCATGGTTACACATTTGTTATCTAACCATCTAGTCATTATGACTTCTCCATCTGCACTAATGATTTCTTGTGAAAATCCTCGTTCTTTTTTAGTTATTAGCTTATCTGGCAAAAGTGGAGGTTTTGCAAAACGGTCAGTTCTAGTAGTACAGCAGGCATAGATATGTCTGTTTTGAAGCCACTGCAATAGTTGGTAATTAGAAAAATAATTATCCAAGTAAAGCTGGTGGTTTGGATTGGTTATTCTTTCAGTAAGTTTTATTACAACAGCTCACTTTGACCAAAAACTTCTTGATGAAGGGAATTTAGTTCTGTAGTAGGACCTTGGTATAAAACGAAATCGTAAAGTAAACCGGAACTTCCACACAGGGCATACAGTTTTATACCCCATGGACACGGTATTTGGTTCATTAGCATCAGTAGAATGTATATGGGTTCGTAATTTTGAAAATCTGTTGTATGACATATTATTTTTAACAACATTTACACTAAGTTTGCTGCCCCAATAAAGTCGTATGCGAGGATAACTTAGGTTTCCCACAATTTTTGTATTTGTATTCTCAAAGCGTGTATTATTCTGCAGGTGATAAAGGTTTGTGTACGTAACCATAGTATCAAATAAGGTGTCGTCAAAATATTTATAAAAATAATCTACTGGTGATTTTAGGTGTGTAAGATTTGGTTGGACTTTTTGTGCCCATTGTATAGTAGTGGGCGTTATGTACTTAACGTCTTCTCGCCATGTTATTTTTCGTTTTTCTGTTAAATCCTGTTTCTTCAAAAACTTCTCTATTAACTGTTTACGCCCTTGTTTGGTTTTTTTGTAGATCTTGAGAAGTAACGTCATCGTTATTGATAACAGCGGATACTGAGCTTTGCGAAGCTACACATTCAGATATTTCTGCCTCCAAATCATTTACTTGACTGTCAGTTTCATTATCAGATGTGCAAAAATAACTAGTTGATGATCTTACCGGTAATTCCGTTCTCATTCTGGAGATGTTCGAACGTCAGTATGTCATCAGTCTCTTCATCGCATAACTCTTCCAAATCAGAAAGTTCAGCCTCTATCAAGTCATACAGTTCTTTTTCACTCAGTGGCTTGTTCTTGTTATATTCACTCATTTTTAGTATAATTAATAATGTAAATATATACAAAGAAATAAAAAAATGTATGTAGCTTAAGTTTTTCTTTGTATCAGAATGTACTAGCAGTAGTACAACTGAAATATCCTTTATGGCACCATGTACTACCCATAGTACATAGAAAAATAAGTTGCGTTTACGATAAAAAAGGTGTATTGGTTGATAATTGATATTTTAGTCAATAAAACAAAGTGTAAACTTGTAACAAAAAATTAAAATTTACCTCACAACCTTTTCCAACTGCAAAAAATGTTTCTGAAAATTAAGAAATGAAGAAAGCAACCGTTTCTCACGACACGAAATTGTCAACTGGCACTAAAACGTTTAGAAATAAAGAAATCGTAATTGTCTACCATTTTATTAAATGGGTAAATCTGCTATTAAGTCCTAGATGGCGCCATGCAGTGTTAATTGTTCATTTGGTATTACAAAAGTGCACTTCAAACCGGTGTACTATGTGTAGTACACTATGAGCGGAAGGGTTAATTATGATATAGATGGTCCGGGTTCGTTTGGACGACTCTTATGATCCTCATCTAAGGAGCATTCCTGTAGCTCCGATTGTTCTCCCTCGTCACCAGCGGCGCAGCCAGAACCTTGAAAAGAAAGTAGGAATAATTTTAAAATCTATAATATAAGATAGTACACAAAACGTAACGAACATGTAAAGTATATTTAAGGTGCATCCTCAATCAATCTGCTAGCGAAGTGGCACTTCGGCACGCGTGCTAGGACAATGACGTTTAAACGTAAGTATCCTCAATTCAATTTCATGCTGACGTGCACGCCGACTTAAAAGTGCAAGCTTGCAAGGTGCAAACTTTTTCGGTGCGTGCCGAATTGTGACATGCGCATTATAAAATAATATACAACCATAGTAGGCTGTGTCCTAACCATATTTTATTTTATTAATTTTGTAAACAAACATACGTTACTTTCTTATTACGTTATTATAATAATTTGTTGTCTGATTAGTAGTTTGTACCTAAGTAGGTATGGAGCGGAATATTATTAGTAATGAAGGAGAGCTATTATTGTTAAACAATTTATTGGTTTTATAATTACTTTTATTGGTATTGAAGAAACGACAATTGGTTAAGCGTCCTCGAAGGTTTAGACCAAGAAGATTTGGGGTACATCCTATATTTTTGCTCAGGAAAAAGCTCGTTTAAGTGACCCTTATGTTTTTTATAATTTCACAAGAAAGTCTCCTAGCAGTTTTGATAAGCTTCTGTCTATAGTAGGTCCATCACTTGAGAAACATTCAATGAGGGAACCTATATCGCCAGGTTGTAGGTATGATCATTGTACATTTAGATAATAAACTTAATGTAAGTACATACTTTTTTTTAGATTGGCGATAACTTTACGGTTTCTGGCAACTGGGGATTCTTACCCTAGTTTGTCCTATGGATTCCGTGTTGAAACTACTACAGTTGGCAATATTATTAAAGAAACCTGTAACGCTTTATGGTATAAACTACAGCCTGTAGTATTATCTGCCCCATCTGAAGATGAATTAGAAGATATAGCAAGAAATTTTGGTAAAAGATGGTCTTTGCCTAATTGCGTAGGCGCTTTTGATGGCAAGCATATTACAATTCAGGCTCCTTCAAATTCCGGATCATCATATTTTAATTATAAAAAAAAATTTAGTCTCATTTTGTTGGCAGTATGTAATGCAAACTACTCATTTACATATGTTGATATTGGGGCATATGGCTCTGAGAGTGACAGTGGTGTATTACATCAATCAAATTTTGGACAAAAATTAATTAGCAATGAATTAAATTTGCCACCTAAAAAGGAATTGCCATTTTGTCCGCAAAAGACAAAAATTTCACACTTTTTTGTTGGCGATGAAGCTTTTCCTTTGAAAGAAAATCACATGCGACCTTTTAGTAAACCAAGAGTTGGAAATCTTAGCAAAGAAGAAAGAGTTTTTAATTATCGTTTGTCAAGGGCTAGAAGAATAATAGAAAACTCTTTTGGTATCATGATGGCCAGATTTAGAATTTTGGACAGGGTTATCAATGGACTTCCAACCACTGTAGAGAGTATTATGAAAGCCATTGTGTGCCTTCATAATTTTATTTGAAAAGAAAATGTTTCATTTTACCTAAATGACAATGATGTAGATAAAGAAAGTGATGGAACAGTGACAGTGGGAAGATGGAGAAATGAAATTCCAGGAGATGGAGCTGCCCTTAGACTAATAGCCAACAGAATAGGAGCACGCAATGCATCCCTTTCAGCATCCTAAAAGAGTATGTGTGTGGACCTGGTGCTCGCTGAGCTCCTTGGCAATGGGACAGTGTTGATAAAACAAATTAATATAATGAACATATGTTTTTGTTAATACATATACTATGCAGGTATTTTAGGAATATGAAAAATGTAAAAAGTTAATATTTTTATTTTTTTTAATGTAAAATTAATTAATGTCAATATAAATTAAATCAAGCATCTACCAAGTTATTTTGTTTATTAGATGTAAATCTTTATAAAAATAACTATGTTAGCTCTTCTATACTAACATAGGTTCATATATTTAAGTAGCAGTAGGTACCTAAAATCCTATAAGTAATAATTATGTTAATAATACGAACATGTAAAATCACAAACAAAAATATTCCAGTATTTTTGTAACAAATATCCGGAAATTACTTGAACTATAGATAACAAAAATAAGTCTCCTTAAATATAACAAACAAAACATTATTCTTAAATGAAAAAATAGAAACACACATATAAATTCTTAAGCAACATATCAGAGCACATTATGTGGACTATCAGTACTTTCTATCACTTTTTAATTCATATCTTCCTGACGAAGAGATCTTTTAAATTTTATGATCTCCATTAATATAGAACTATTAGGCTCGTGAAGTTCTCTTAGTTCATGAGATAAATATTGACCAAAACAGTCATATTTATCTTCTTTTTGTTGTTGTCGAGGATGACTCTGATTAATTGAGCTTATAGCAGAGGATACATTAATTAAAACATTGTCAAGTTTATCACATTCATTATTTTTTTTGGAATCGGGTTTTCTTTTTTTTGGGGCGGGTGTTTCAGCCATACAGGTTTCTGAATCATCTATTTCACTTGCACTTGAATAATCAATAATAATTTCTTCAACATTCTCAGTTTCCACATTTTCTGTGATTTCACCATCAAATGCCTGTGCTGACTCAAAGTTTGAACTTGTTGGTCTATGTTCTTGGCCGTATTTAAGCATAAATTTAAAAAAACTCATTAAATGCCACACTGGCCTGAAAGACGAGGGTGCCCCACTTCGACTTTGTTTTTCCTCTATTTGCACCTCCCTACTAAATTTCTCCCTTAGGGATTTATAACGGGTTTTTACTGCGGGAACTAAGAAAAATTATATAGTTAATTTCATTTCATTTGATTAGATTATTTGATTACCTGTTGTATGCAATGATCTTGCTACTGAAGCCCAGCAATTTTCTTTTTGAATAACAGATTTGTAGCCCTTGTCTGACTTGTCATACAAGGGTTTATAATTTGCTATACGTTGTAGCAGAAACTCATCATTTATAGGATTATTTTTATCATCCATTTTTACTATTTTTATTTACTTATAGGTTAAACTCCACAATTTTTTAATTATCCCAATAACAATGACAATGAAAATACGCTTGTGCGATCAAATTCAGCCTGACTGAATTGACAGGATTGAGGATGGGTATTCGTTTTGCAGCATGCGTGCCGAAGTGCCACTTCGCTAGCAAATTGATTGAGGATGCACCTTCAAAAATATAAACAAAAAAACAGTCAGGGACGGAGTACCTATACTTAAGACAGCGTACGTATAAAAGATATTTAAAAAATAATAATGACATAAAAAACAAACCAACATTATAAGAACAATTAAAATTAAGTTTATCATTAATATACAAATTACATAAGTTGTAGTAAAATATTAATACGTCGAGATTGGAGAGATAAGACATCAAGAACTTCGTCTTCCAGAATCGGAACATCTGGATGTATGTACATCAAAGCAAGTCCGTTTAATCTATTATCCCCAGTAGAATTTCGCAAATAATTTTTTAGAAATTTTAGGGAAGAAAATGACCTTTCGCAAGAACATGTGGTCACTGGTAAAGTTGCCATGATGATTAAAAGTTCATAAATTGTGGGAAACAAATTTTTATTGCATCTTTCCAAAGCTTCAATCTCATCTTGTGGCTTGTCTGTTTCATCTTTCATAAACTGGCCCCAAAGTGTCAATTCTACTTCTGACGTAGCACCCGACTCATTCAGTTCATAAAATTCCAAAAGTTGGATATAATTCAAAATTTCTTTAATGTTTAAATTATTATTATTACATAAAAGTTTTTGAAACGGTTCAAGGATATTTTTGTGATTAAGAAATTTTGCATGTGTTGCCTGTATTGTTTGGTCGAGAAACGGAATATAAATAGTTCTTCGATAGTATTCTTCCGGCGATGATCCTGGAACATTATTTCTATTAGCTTGCCGATTAGTAGTTCTCGGTTGTGAAATTGTGATATGAAATTCGTCACAAATCATTTTGGTATCCTGATAAATATTCTAAAATGACTCCTCATCGTCTTGTCTCATTGGTTTCAAAGATTTATTGACATTTTCAGCAGACTCAAGAGCTAAAGTCAAGTCCAAATTTGGGGTCTGTAAATACTTGCTTAGTGGTAACGTCAACGAAAACACGGCCTTTATCACAAAAGTACACAAAATAAAACTACTTTGACAAATTGCCGATAAAAGTAATTGAGCGTCGGTGGCCGTTTTTTTATCGGCCCATGTGGTAATTTCAGACACGGCACTTATGATAGGATTTAGAAGCGAAATAAATGCATTTACAGCGTCGTGTCTCTGAATCCATCTGGTGGGACACAGTCTTTTAAGCTTCACTATTTTTGATTTTTGTACTTATTTATCGATTTCATTTTCCAGCACACGTTGTTTAGGAAAATTAAAAAAAACTATTTGTCATTTCAATAGTACCCAAACAGTTTCGGACTTCTGGCACTGAACATCCATCAGAAAGTGCTAAATTAAAGCAATGGGCCGAACAATGAACGTACAGGGCTTTAGGATACCTCCTCCGAACAATTGCTTGTGCTCCTCTTAGAGCACCACTCGTAGCACTAGCTCCGTCGTATCCTTTGCGCCAACCAATTTGTTTACATCCAGCCCTACTCCAATCATGGTATTTGCTGAACCAGCGCCTGTAACATCCGAAACAGGAATAAACTGTAAAAATTTTTCCCGCAGCTTGCCATTTTCCACAAATCTTACACATAATGGCATTTGAGTTATACCGCTTATATCGGTGGTCTCGTCGCATAAAACTGAGAAGTACTTTCCAGCATTAACTTTGTCAACAAGTTTTCTTAATAAAATAGAATTAAACGAGGATATTATTTCATTCTGTATTTGCCAGCTAATATATCGTGCGGTGAGAACTACAAGTAGGTAATTGCAAATTGGTGATTTCGAGAAAAACGCAAATTGATGTTTCCCAACGTTTTTATGTTCTTGTGATGAGTTGGTGCGATTCCTATTTGAAAAAATGTACACACTGTTGAATATTTGAAGGTATTAGTGTTCCATTCCGACTTCAATCAACTGAGTAAAAAAACAGGATTTTTGGAAAACTGAAAAATTTTGAAAAAAACTCAGTTACCTAGTTGAAGCACAGGTTCGTTTTTGGAAAAGGGTTTGGTAAAGTTAGATAGCTCAGAGTATTTGCAGTTCTCAGAACTCTTTATTAATATTAAACACATCTAATAATTGAAATCTTATATTTCGTTCGAACAAGCCCTCATTAATAAAAAATAAAACGTAAAATAATGATAGAAACTTTTTTCTGGTGTCATTCACAATCTCCATCATCTACATCTTCGATAGCATCTTCATTGTGAGGTAAACTCAAGTAAAATGGTTCATACTGTTTACCCAGTGCTGGAGGGTTCATGGTGAACAAGGAAACCAAATCCCTATATTTCAAAGTTGGGATTGGAATTGGGGATGTGTAAAGAAGTTTCAGTTGCGCTAGTCACTGACGAAGATTTCGTTTTTTGAAATTGAGGGTTCTGAAAGATTCACCAAAATTTTGCTTGAATTGCATCTCAAAGGGTTTACATCGTTCAAACCGCATCCAACACATTTTTTGGCAGTACACATCTACTGAGTTTTCATCCTTTTTTCGGTTCGTCAGATTTTGCTTCATGAAGAGCTTGTAATCTTGTATACCTTCTCTTGATAAATTCCTAACTTGGTATGGCTTGTCTCCTTTTCTTCTAGCACTTCGCGCTATCTGTTTCAGATCTTCCGGCCACGACGCTTTGCCTACTCGCCGCAGTTCAGTGGAGATAGCTGAGTGCATAGAGTCACACTCCATTTGAGTGTGACCTGGAACAAGGAACTTCATACCAATCATGGAAATATTGTCCAGTTCCTGCACAGCAATCATGAACATAGTGGCCATAAACTGATTCAAGTTTTGACCCCCACATCTGTCACTGTAAAATGTGATTCTCTTCACCACAGGGGGAAGAGATTTCAGAAATAAATGAACTGAACTTGCAATCTCGCAACTTCCTCTTCCACCTTCAGTTTGGTCCCACATATAGCAGTAGCCTTCATTTTTATTGAGAACATAAATTGTGAAATTTTAAGTTGCGAGGCGGCGATTGTAAAACAGTGCATTGTTTGTGGGGTCTGATGGTACCAGAAGTACTTGTTGGAGATCAAAATTAACACACACAAATTCACCATGTGATGTTTCTGCTTCTTCCTTGTCCTTCATTTTCTCTAACCGAGCATGATCTTTTAGATTCAAATGTTCTTTATATTCGTCCTTCAAATTATTTTTCTCCTGTACTGTAGCATTAGTATAATGAACACAATCACGGCATTGGTCCTTTTTGGGCTTATGAAATGCTAAATTGAAATTTTCATTCAAACTCTTTCGATAAAACTGTAATTTGGCCTTAGGTTCGCCCCTTTGATCGCAAAACTGGCAATACAACTTGTACATCAGGTTAATATTCAACGATGGATCTAGATACTGACGTTTCGTTGTAGCTCGGCAATAATGGGAGGGTACAACGGGAAAACTTCCAATATGTTCCTTGACATTTGTCACAATTTCCGGATGTGTGACTTTTTTGACATGTTTTCCTCTTTTGTCTCCTTCGCAAGTATTTTTGGAGGTTCGCTTCTTCATTGCAATATCCACAACACCCTTTTTGATACCCAGCGTATTGAGGAACATCGTTTTACATACCTTAATTCTTTCTCCATTACTTGGAAGAAAAAAAGTGATGGAATTATTGCGTTTCGAATTAATATCTGCAGTCAATCTTTTTTTGGGAAATTTATTGGTATTGGCTTGAATAAAATCCCTTTGTCGAGAATAATCTGCCATAGCATAGTAATTTTCGAAGAGATCCTTACGTTCATCTTCAGAAAATTTCAGGTGACATTTATTTCTACAGTTATGACACGGTGGGTTCAATGTAACGGCGGGAATGGTTTTCTTTCTAGAAGAGACGTATGATTCACCTCTAGCCCGTTTTCCTTTTTTAATGTTTCGTACTCACTCGTTTTGATGTCGAACCCTTTTCCGTGGTTTATTTGTTGTTTCGGGAAAAATCTCCATACCGTCCAAACGTACAGAATTATTGGTAACATTTCGATCAATATCTGATGAACTGGAGCTGGATGAGCTATCATCTTCAGGGTTATAGTTTGAGTGATCTGATGAAAAAGGTTCTTCATAAGACTCTTCATCAGAGTCAAGTTGTGACTCTTGAGTGGAAACCTCCACAATGTGCTGTTGAACTCTGCTCTGATTTGGTGTAAGGTTAGAATTAGAAGTACAGGGTGCCTCATGTGCGGACGGAATATTACTTGTATTTAGCTCTTCGATTTCAGATTCAGGTGATTCATCTTGGGCAACACCTACCTCTGTTGAGTCGTCATTCCGATGACCATTGTCTGAATAGAAAATAAAAATCAATATGCATCAGTAATGATAAAAACAAAATGAGACGGTTATGAGTAGGTCTGTCTGTGACCGAAAAATCTTTCAAGTCATTACGTTCAGTACAAAAGTTTCATATATCTAAGGATTATATCACGAAATCAATATTCACCACACATTAATTCATCCTTTAATAATGACAAACGAACTACCAGACTATTATTAGTGATAAATGTACGAAAATACGGGCATAAAATATATTTTAACATCGGTGAATATAAAAAATTCATTCGAGATAATAATATCTATTGCTTCTTGAATTAAATTGAATGTTTCAACTCAGTTGTACGCAAGAAGTTGATCAGGTTAAGGCCGCCATTGTTGTCAATATCCTAACCTATGGACTACAGTCATGTTCTCACTAACAATCAGGCATGTCTATAAACTGAAGGTTATTGATATAATTAGAATTTTATACTTACTGGTTTCGCATAACGTTAGAATTCGCAGTGTTCTTGACGACATCCCCAAATATTCACGGCACCACTATCAGTTAACAACGACAATTCGAATCATAGACTATCCTAAACAACGAAACGAAACATACATTCAGATCAATATCATCGGAGTTCGACCGACGCGATGCTAGAGCACTCTACTGATCAATCTTGAAATTACGAGAAACCCGTTTCTCTATAACGCTACATATTGTAATTATCTACTTTGCTCAACATCTAACGCCACCTGTTATTCTCTGACGAGTTTATAGTGCTACAAATGGATAACTACACTCACCTAGTTTTTGCAGTAATTCCTTCACACCATAAAATATGCAACAAGTAGATAAGTAAACTTGCCTAGATTTAGTACTACACTTTCGGTTCATAATCAAGTTATCTACTTTCGACACTGTTTAATACCCCTTCTCAAACACCTCCTGCAGTTATCTAGTTGTAGTATGTTATGGATACAGTACAATGATATATTTTTGTGCAATTACCTGAATTTCGACAATTTGATAGATACCTAGTTGTAGTACTCACCCCACGATATGTTGCATTAGCACCTGCTGTACTTAAGTGTTTAGTCAAAATTTGATCTCCTGCATCCATTCGAAGTTCGAGTAAAGACCGAAAATTGCCTTCTACTTTAATTGGAGGTTCATTTACATTAAGGGGTCCAGAGTTAGGTGACCTCTAAATGAGTTTCCTAACCTAGCAAGATACATCGCAGTTTTATTTATAGGTTTCAGGCTTTCCCGATTATGAATTATTCTTCCGATGTTTATCAATTTTTAAAACAACGTTTTCAGATTTTTACGTCATAATATCTAAAAAGTTAGCTGCTCGTTCAATGCAATTTTTATGATACGTATGCTTTTCATGATTTCTTAATTCTTCTCTGGCATTCTTCCAGTTTTTAAACGGAGTTTTAACTAGTTTTCCACCCTTACTAGCTTGTTGCCCGACAACAGTGGAAGATAACGAAGATACTTGCAGAAAACAGAATCAAGAGAAGGGGAGTAAACTAGCCACATCCACTCATCAAGCCATTTTATCTGGAATTTTAAATTTCTTGGTCCTGACGATGGGAATTTATAAGACAAATCCGGTGACCAAGTATTTTCTAAAAGTTTCTGCTTTGTAACATCATCGATTATTTTCCCCAAATACGACCCAAAATCAAGTAGCTAATAATTGTCTGTTTTGTGTAATAGTCGTTCACCAACATTTTTAGATGCTGAAGGTTTGTTTTCATCTGTGATATTGTTATCGGAGCTAGATAATTTCGACGTTACCTAAAATAAATGTATATTTGAATTTTACGTTTTATATGTATTTTAACTCAATTTTATAATAAGTAGTGTTTCTAAAAGAAATTGGCTATCCACATTTAAAATGCCATTTAAAGCGGTAAATTTGTTTAAAAATACTACGCTGCGTTTAAAAAATAATGCTAAATTAGTGCATGTCTATAATCAAGATGAATATAATATAAAATATATATTATCTTAGAGCATATTTCAGGATATTGCTGACCATACCATAGAAATCCGAACCATATCACACACGACGAAGTTACTTTATATTTTATCTTCAGTATCTTAACATACCGAACGATACGAGAAATATGGAAATATATTTTATATTTCAATATCTTATCTTATAGGCAGCAAGGTAGACTCGTAAGAAAATAAACAGTTTTTTAACATATAAAGTATAACATATAAAGTAACACATTTTGACGGCTTATTACTCGAGAATGGAAAAAGATATCGACGTGCAGTTTTCGCTAAACGTCTTATATTTCCTTCAAATTTTTATTGACATAGTGGCCAAATGTATAATTTTTCCCGAAAGCGCCGAAAAAAAATGACCATTTTTGAAACTAAATTACCGGTTTATTTTAAATACAACGCCCTATATTTTTTATTACCATCTGAAAGTCCCTTTCTTCTCCTTTCCAAAAATGTATATATTATCGGAACATACTCAAGTTTTTAGGGAAATATTTAATTTTTTATGAAACCATGTCAATAACTTCCAAACGTAAATTATCACATTTTAACAGCTTGGAAACGTTATAACTCGAAAATGAGACAAGGGATTAATGAGCGGCTTTCACTGAAATTCTTAGAAATGTTTAAATTTTTTATTACACCGTTTGCAAGTCATCTAAAATTTTCGTAAGAAATTTACTTTTGTTAATTAATAAAAGTGACCAGGATAAGATTCAGAGCCATTTTTGACATAAATACGTCTATACACGATAATCGATATTAACTTGGGTACAACAATTTACAGAATCGGGAAAACTAGAAAGAAAGAAAGAAAACATTTGAAACAAACATTTTTATTTACATATTTGTTTGCTTCCTTTTTTCTTCCTGGCTCCTTACGCGGCTTTTGCCATCTCAGCACGTCACTTTAGACACCCTTGATGCAACACGTTCGGAATTAGTGCTCGGGCGCCAGTTTTTATCGTGGTTATCTCCACGGTCCCCTGACTTCACTCGTCAGGAGTTCCAGGTAGCCTCAGATGGAGGTACGGACGGTTTCAGAGGTCTAATTGTATCTCATCCGGCAGGATTGTATCCAGAAACTTGCTCACTGGTCCTAAAATGAAAGTTATTCTCCTGGCCTACTCTACCGAGAATTTAAATTCGTGCAACTAAATAAATACTCTACCATAGGATTATTTTAGTCTATAGTAGGTCAGTAAAACACAGAGGTTCAGTTAGGTTATATTACAACAATGTTTTTATTTAACAATATATACAGGATCGGTAGCTGCTCAAATCGTTATATATATATATATATATATATATATATATATAAAAAGCTTATTATACATAAAAGCAAACCATACTCTGGTATCCACAGAAAAGCAAAGAAATATAAGCAAACTATCATTTATAAATATATATATATATATATATATATATATATATATATATATATATATATACATTTAACATGTGTTCATTAGAGACGAAGCGGGCAGGGCATAAGCGAGAGAGGTTTTATCAGCAAAAGCAATGTTTAATATGAAAAAGAAGCGTTAAAAGCAAGCTCCTATTTTACAGGTCTTTTCAATATACAGGTTAATAATTAAAATGAATAAAACGGATTCTACGTTGATACAAGCAGTGTTCAATCACTTTCGATGCACCCGGTATGTAGAATAAACATGAATATTGAGTACAGAATGTCTCCAGAGATCAGGAAAGAAAATGCGAAAGGCGGGGGTTCGGTTACTGAAAAAAAAACTGTCGAACAGCTGGCCAAGTGCCGAGACACTTTCTGGAATTATTCCGGAATGGGAGGAACTTTTACTCGGGAATACTACAGGAATTTTCAGATCCGTGAATCAAAATATCGAAGAGCCCTGGCTAGACACCTGGAAGTCTTCAATATTTCAACCGAACGGAATTTACGTCTTCTAATTAAAATATCAAAAGAGCTCAGGCTAGACACATGGAAGTCTTCGATATTTCAACCGAAACGCAAATTAGGGAATCGGGACTAGATACTGACGGTTGAGATCCGTGAATCAAAATATCGAAGAGCCCTGGCTAGACACCTGGAAGTCTTCAATATTTCAACCGAACGGAATTTACGTCTTCTAATTAAAATATCAAAAGAGCTCAGGCTAGACACCTGGAAGTCTTCGATATTTCAACCGAAACGCAAATTAGGGAATCGGGACTAGATACTGACGGTTGAGATCCGGGAATTAAAATATCAAGGAGCCCTGGCTAGACACCTGGAAGTCCTCAAGATTTCAATTTCGAACGGAATTTACGTCTTCCAATTAAAATATCAAAAGAGTCCTGGCTAGACACCTGGAAATCTTCGATATTTCAACCGAAACGCAAATTAGGGAATCGGGAGTAGATACTGACGGTTGAGATCCGGGAATTAAAATATCAAGGAGCCCTGGCTAGACACCTGGAAGTCCTCAAGATTTAAATTCGAACGTAATTTACGTCTTCTAATTAAAATACCAAAAGAGCCTTGGCTAGACACCTGGAAGTCTTCGATATTTCAACCGAAACGCAAATTAGGGAATCGGGACTAGATACTGACGGTTGAGATCCGGGAATTCAAATATCAAGGAGCCCTGGCTAGACACCTGGATGTCCTCAAGATTTCAATTCGAACGGAATTTACGTCTTCTAATTAAAATATCAAAAGAGCCCTGGCTAGACACCTGGAAGTTTTCGATATTTCAACCGAAACGCAAATTAGGGAATCGAATTAACACTTAATAATATATTTTCAAGATTTCAAATGTACCATCTCTCGTTATATTTTGATATATCGCAAAACCACTAATGCTTGTAGTAAAAATGAAATATCTAATATTCAAATAAATTCGAATAAAAATTCAAATACCTATTGAGAAGACCATTTATATTATAATTTCCAAATATTCTTACCTTCACAGTTATCGCTTCAACTTTTTAAAAACAGAAAAAATTATTTCAAAAACATTCAAAAGAAATGGATAACAATTTGAACAAATTTTCAAATAAATCCAAACAAAAATTCAAATACCTATTGAAAAGACCATTTATATTATAATTTCCAAATATTCTTACCTTCACAGTTATCGCTTCAACTTTTTAAGAACAGAAAAAAACTACTCAAAACAACTAAAAGAAACGGATAACAGCTTGAATAAATATTTATGGTCAGAGCGTTGTTCTACTGCTGGCGGTCGGAACTTGGGGCTGGATACAACCAGTGTGTTGCCAGGTGTTTGAAATCAAAATCGGTAGAGTACATCGCAAAATTTCGGTAGATTTCGTAAAATGGACTTTATTACTCAAACTTCAAACTTTATAAATAAAACTTTTATTAAATTAAACTTTTTAAAAACAAACATAAATCCTACTAATCAAAAAACAAAAACAAAACAAACAAAAAACAAAAAAGGTTCTTTTGGTACCATAAAATTAAGAACATTTGCTTAATCTGCTGTTTCATCATCCACATTCACGTACATTGCGTTATTAAAATTTGTAAGTGTAAGGCAGTTATTTGGAACAGGAAAAGTAAAACACGTATCTCTATTAATTAATTGTTTTGTATTTAAAAGTCCCGATATAGATGAGGAATTTAGCTTATTTCTCTGTTTAGTCTTCATTAAATTTATGGCCGAAAAAACTCTCTCTACATTTGCGGAAGAGTGTGGGAGAGTTAATAGATCAAACACAAATCTAGATAGTATTGGAAATGTATACTCTTCGTTTCCATATTTAATATTTTTAATTTGTTTCCAAAACAAAATAACATTATCGTCAAATTCTATTTCAGTGTTCCTTAGATGACGCCATTCATTGTCAAGACTTTGCAATTCGTTTTCTTTAATTAAATTCGGAAAACGAAGTGCTATTTCTGTTAATGAATTAACACTTCCATTCTTTACAACGGGCGGATTTAAAAATTCGAATTTGCTAAAAATATTATTTTTCAGCGGGAACCGGGTAAATATTTGGCTACAACTTTGCACATAAAAATCTAAACACCTAAGTTTAAAAAAATTTACTATTTCTTTGGTTATATTCGTTTCCAGTAAAGTTTTTTCAACTCTAGCCCCAAAATACATCCTTTCAATGGGCAAATAGTTAGAGGGATCTTTGAAATTAATGTTTTCTAATGCAGTGTTCTTAATATATTCTGGTTTAATAAAACAATCAAAAATTGTACGTATGATACTACAAATTCTGTTGTAAACCACATGAATTTTTGGATGTTCCGACTGCATTTCTTTATTTAATTTTGTAAACCAAGGTAGTGAAAAATCTAAGAATAATAAGAATAATTTACAAGTTGGATCGTTTAACTTGTTCAAAATATTTTCAGCAGCGAGAACGTCGTGATTACTAACTGAATCAATAAAATATAGTTTCAGGGCATCATACTGTTCTAAAATTCTAGTGACCACCATGTGTACTGATAGCCAACGTGTTTGTGATGGGTGCAAAATTTTGTGGATTTTAATATTGCAAAAATGTTGGAACTGTTCAAACTCTACAGTTCTTTTAGGACTCGAATTAAAATAATTATAAACGTCCCTTGTAAGATCTTCAACGTATCTAGGTAGCTTTTCACAGGCATATGAGGCACACAAATGAAATGAGTGACAAATACATTTAACAACAAATGAAAATGGAATATCTGTCTTCAAACGTGACTGAACGGAATTGTGTTCTCCCATCATAACATTTGCCCCATCTGACGCAAAACCAATCATATTTTCTTTATATGGAATACTGTTTGAAACAAAACAATTAACAATATGTTCGTATAATGTTTGTGCATCAGCAACAGAAACTTTAACCAGGTAAAAGAAATCGTCTCTAACACTAAAATCATCGTCAATATACCTTACAACTAATGATAAATGTTTAGCACAACAGCGATCTGTTGATTCATCAACTATTAGTGCAAATTTTCTTGTCTTCAATTTATTGCACAAAATTTGGAAGCTTTCCTTGCCTGTTACATTTTTTACAAGTGAACTCATTTTAGTTCTTCCACAAGAAATGCCAGCGGCTATTTTGGAATCGGGAAATACTGATTTCAGAAGTGGGGACAAATGATCCATTAGCAGGAAGGGCAAATTGTGTTCAGCAATAAATCCAGCCAAACGAATTTCAGCTGAAAATTTATAAGTAATAAACGATATGCATTAAAGGAAAACATACACTTACCAGTCTTAATATCCTTATCTAGCGTCGTGTTGCTCTTAAAAAAAGTGTCTATTGGTTTTTGTGTTTTAATACTTTTTGCCGATTTAATGTGGTTTTTGGAGTTGTAATGCTTTAAGAGCGAATCTTTCCCTGATTTTATGTTGATTTCTTGATTGCAACACTTGCAACAAGCAAACTGTCTTCCTTTTTTACTGAAAGTTAGCCACCCTTTAAAAATCTCCTCATTTTCCCAAGCCTCTTTGTAATTCTGGATGTACTTTCTTTTTTTCACTGTACCACCACTTGTTCCTTCCCCTGCACTATCGATATCACTCATTTTTAATTTAATTCTCCAAAAACAAAAGTCAAAACATAAACCGACAGAATTTAAGACGTTAAATAACACTTGGAGTATCCTTTAAAACCGTTTGGAAGCAATGATAGAACGACTAACCACAATATATAACTAACAATAACATAACAACTAAGAAGTGAAAGTGAAAAGTCGAAGTCGAAAAATTCCCCGAAACTGTTTTCTAGTCGAAAACAGTTTTGGGGAATCACGCGTTCGACGTGATTGAATCGGTTGAAAGTCATTTTGAATAACATCTCAATATTAACGAGTTATTTATTTTTGTTTCACTTTAATTTATTTATATTTTCATTTTTCGGTAGATTTTCTGAGTTTCTATATCATTAAATTAAATATCGGTAGATTTTTGTTTAATTTCGGTATATCGGTAAACCGGAGCCAAAATCGGTAGATCTACCGAAATGTCGGTAGCCCTGGCAACACTGGATACAACTGTTCAATTATCGACTCTCGGCGCTAGCACCTACCAGGTTTCAGACTGCTTTCCACCTCTCTCCGCTAGCTCGACTTGCGCGCTCCTTACTCTGTATTCCGCGGTAGGGGTAAACATAAATTGTACCATCGGATCGCGGCCAAAATTTGAAATTATAAATAAATATCCGGAATGTATATTTTATATCAAAGTTATTTCTACATATATAACGGGTTATAAGTAATATTAAATAAAAGTAGATTCGGAAACTTAAAATCATTAATAACAAGAAAGAAACCTCGTTACATCCGGAATGAATATTTCATATCGAAGTAATTTCTACATATATAACGGGTTATAAGTAATATTGAATAAAAGTAGATTCGGAAACTTAAAATAATTAGTAACGGAAAAAAACTTCGTTACATCCTCCTACTTCGGTAAAAAAATTAAATGGCGCTAGCATCGCTTGCGTACTATACATTTTTTTTTCAAATTTCTTACCACCTGAGAAACAAATGATCACTAAATTACAACTTTCTTAAAACTAAATACAGTCTTTGTTCCACAATCCGGATATATCTTCTTCAAGGATGGTCAGAGTCGGTAACCTCTCGTATGAACTCCGGGGCCTGGTCCAAACCCTCGGACTCTGATATTTCGGCGCAAGCGGGAGTAGCGTTCGGGTAGGCGGTTGACGATTGTCGGAGGTGATACGGAGCACCTACATTAGTCGCAATGTACGCCCTCGTCATGGGTTATACGTTGTTGACGGGAACCGGAGCAGGATACTAGATGCGCCTGTACGGCTACTGACTTTGTGGGGCCATTCGCCCGTGAACGGTCGGTGATCCTGTCACATGCACAGTCTCGAGACATTCTTCCTACTCTCTCACATCGGGAACAGAATAGGATAGCTGTACGGTTACACATTTGTCGGTTATGACCAGGGGCTCCACATCTCCAACAAAGGTCATTGGTGATGCGTATGGACCTCTCAGATTCCGGGCGGCTTCGCTTGATTTTTGGAGAGAGAGCGTCCATTTGGGAACAGAAGAGAAGATTTGTTGCCCCCTCAACTTGACCCCAAATCAATTAGAATCAAGTCTCGCGGACAACAGCCCACCCACCTTGCAGCATATGGCTAGTTCTATCCACCATCTACCGTTCCACTTGTCAAGATGAACCCATCCCAACTTCCACACTCCAAAAATGTCGCAGGAAAAGAAGACCCTATCTTATTGATTACGCAATAAGACGTATTGTGTATAAGGAATTGTTATAGATATTTGATTTTAATTGAATTCTAACGCTATAAAACGTTGTCGGTTAATGCTAAGTGTTGGCCAAGAACCCAGTGTGTGGGGTGTATATGTGTTAGTGTTCAGTCATCGTCGTCGTCAAGTATCATGGCGTCTCCCCATTGGTTTATCCAGCTGACGACCTCTCGGTCGCTCAGATCGATATCCTCCGGGGGGTACTCCATTTGTCTTAGTCGTAATTTGTCAATCAGTGTTTGTTTAGCGATTTGTCTATTTGATAGTGAACAGTCGTGTATTATGTGCTTTTGGTCCTCGTGTATGTTACAATGTGTGCAGTGTCCGTTTGTCTGTCTAAGTGTAAAGCGTCTGTAGTAGTCATTCATGTGTCCGTGTCCTGTTATTAGTTGTGTTGTCTTCCATGTCAAAGTCGGTTTTGGCTGTCTAACAGTTTTTATTAGGACATGTGTTTTCTTGCCCCTTGTGTCATTGTCCCACCTGTGTTGCCATGTAGTCATTTTGTCTTTGTCTTTTTGTCTGTTTATGTTTAATTTGGTAATAAACGTTAGCGTGTAGTCTGTGTCATTGTGCGCTAGCTTTGCTAGTTTGTGTGGTTCCTGAATTCCTGTACTGGCCCTTGGCTGTTTTACTATATTATATTTTATGTTATCTTTGACCATAGCTTCTAATTTTTTTTATTTTAATTATTATAGTGTCACGATTGTTGCCATCTTAGGATGTTGTCAGAGTCTGTGTTGAATGTTGTGTTTTTGTGTTTATGTATGTTGTGTACTATTATGCTTTTGCCTATTTTAAAGGCTAGTGCTTCTAGTTTGTTTATGTGTAGTGTTGTGTTTACTTTGTGTTTCTGTCTTATCGTCTCGTCGTGTGATGTGATGTAAATCCCTATTGTTTTGTACCCGTCTTTGTCGCTTGCGTCTGTGTATATCTGTGTACGTGATGGTTCTTGTGTGTTTAGTAATATTATTGTTCTGTTTGTCGGATGTGGTAGGTGTCTAGTAAAGGTTTTCGTCATGTGTAATTCGTGTCTTTTGCTGGTGTAAGTTTTGTGTATGACTGAGGCGTCGACGGCAAGCGGTGTCACCCCTGCCAGTACATGTAAGGCCGAGTTTGGTGCCGTCTTGTAGGCCTTTGTTATTGCAAGGAGGAATGGCCTCTCCGACGCAGCCAGTTGTCTCTGTATGCGCGAGTCATTGGCTCTCCCTCCCCAAACTTCCGCCCCATATAGCAATATGGGTTTAACCGCCCCCTCGTATATGTGTTTGAGTGTACTTGGTTTACGTCCCCAGTCCCTCCCTGAAATTGTAAAGAGTTTGTGTCCCATATCAAGTGATTTTTGTCTGTTCAATTTAACGTGTTCGAGGTATAATAGCCCGGTGTCTATTGTGAGACCTAAATATTTTATTGTGTCCTTAAATTGAACTGTTTTGTTCCGGATTTTAATTCTTGGTTGCCTGGTCGGTCTGAATGGAACAACCATCGACTCCGTCTTGTCATCGTTATATGTCAGTTTGTTCCGTCTTGCCCAAGCCTCGCATGCCGCCCAGATCCCGATCCATTTGTTTTCTATTATTTTTAAACTTTGACCAGAAATATCCAGAATCTGGTCATCTGCGAAGGCCTGCACTATGTCTTCGTCAGTCGTTAGTCCTGTCTTATGTATGTCTGTAAACCTGTCCTCCATAACCAGGTTCCACAGTGTAGGTCCTACACTGGAGCCTTGCGGACAGCCCCGTTGTGTCGTGTTCGTGATGTCTTCTGTTGTGATGTATCTGTTCGTTAAAAAGTCTCTGCATAGTTGTGTAATGTTGTTGGGTGTGCCTGTGTCTAAGAGTTTCTTGACAATCACAGGGATCCACGCTGAATTAAAGGAATTCTTCAGGTCCAAAGTTATTATGAGTGTGTGTAGTTTGTCTTTTTTGTTTTGTGTAATTCTGTCTGTGATCTGTGTGATTGCTTGTATAGTCGAATAGCCTTGTCTGAAGCTATATTGGTTTTCATTGATGTTATGTGTGGTGTCAAGGTAGTGTGAGAGTCTTTTGGCTGTCATCTTGTCGAGAACCTTCCCCATGGTTGGAAGGAGACATATAGGTCGTTTACCTCCGACTTTTTTTGGCAGCCAGACCATATCTGCTCCCTTCCTTACACCGGGAAACCTCCGTTCCGTCAAACAGCCGTTGTATATGTCAGTAATTGTGGGTTTTGTGTGTGTACAAGTTCTATTATTTCTTTACTAAGTCCGTCTCGTGTTGTCGCTTTTTTGTTTTGTATTGTTTGTGTGATTTCGTCTTGTGTAAAAAGTGTTTGGTCTTGTCACCTGCTTGTGTCGTATTGTCATTGTCTTATGTGTTTCTGTGTCTGTATTTTCGTCATCTGTAGGAAAATATTTGTTGTGTAGATAGTGTATCGTGTCTAGCCTGTCTTGTGTCCATGTACCGTCGTCCTTTTTAATTGTTGTGATGGTTCTGTTTTCCGGTGTCTTCCGTCTGATGATTGTATAGGCAATGTTCCAGGGGTTGTCTGGCTCGTTGTTGGTGAAGAATTGGCGTATGGCGTTTTGTTTAACTAATTTAATTTGGTTTTTGTAGTGCCTACGCTGCAGCTTGTATTCAACCAAGTTACGTTGCCTATTCACAGGATCTTGTTCATGTTGGAATTTCTTCCTTAATTTATTTATTTTGTGCCTTAATGTTGAAAGTTCAGGTATACACCAGGTTTGTGTTTTTTTGAGGTGTTTTCCAGTTTTATGTGATGATTCTTTTATTAATCGTATAATTGTATTTTGTGTCTGTTCAATTGTATCGTTAAGTTCCCCGTTTGTGTCCCATTGTGTTGTCTGTATAAGTCTCGTTAGTTTAGTCATGTCTATGTTTCCTAGGTGTATTTTGTTTGTGATTTGTTGATTTGTGTAATGTGTATGTATGTCATAGTAAATATATTGATGGTCACTTAGTGTATCGTGGTTTGATATAGTCTAATTGTGTAGAGTAACGTTTCGTGTCATTGTCAGGTCAATCCAACTCTTCCCCCTTGCGGTTTGAAAAGTTGGACTGCTGTCGTGTCTATTGTGTATATATATGTTATGTAATGTAGTCCAATCCAATATATCTTGTCCCCTATCGTCAGTGATAGTGCCACCCCAACTGGAGTGCTTGGCGTTAAAGTCACCTGCGATTATCGTATTGTGTCTGTCTATTTCTATGTGTCTTTTGTGTTTGTCGAGTCTGGTGTTTGTTGTGCCCCCTGGTTCGTCGTAGATGTTAACTATTGTGATGATATTGTTTGGTGTTATTTGTAAGTGTATCGTTGTTATGTTTTCGTCTGTTCTGTTTGTTAATGTTGTTATGTAGTTTAACCGTTTTTTGTGTATTAGTGTAACTGCTTTAGAGGCCTGATTTACTCCAATTGGTGTATAGTCGCTGCTGTTCCACACATTCCGCCCCGGCCCTTGGATTAACGCAATATCTATGTTATCGGCTTCCATAACATGTAATAGTTGATCGGTGGCCCGTATACCTCGACCAGCGTTAAATTGTAAAAATTTTATAGTCATGTAGTGTAGTTGGATTGTTGTTGTGTTTGTGGTTTGGTGTGGTGTGGTTTGTTTTGTGTGTTGAGTGTTGTTAGTTGATGTGTTTATTGATAATTTGTTTGGCGTCTTAATTTATCCAGTTTTCTCTGATAAATAGGACATCTCGTGTCTCTAGCCTGGTGTCCTCGAGGTTGTATTCTCATTGTTGCAAACATTATGCAACACGAAAAACACTAAAATTTATAAGTGTAAAGTTCATATCCTAGATGTCGTCTGAGGCAAGCATCTGAGGTTGAATCATGCGCAAGCAAAAGATTGCCTGCAGCAGTTTAACTCAAAACATGGTCCAAGCAAGAGCTCTCGCATACGAACGCGTTGTAACTAAGCTGTACCATAATTTTAATTATTAATAGAATCGGGCTAGTTCCCACAAGTCGTAAAGTGTTTTTAATAAGCATACAATCGGGCAAGTACCCATAAATAAAAAACCCTTTCAACAGTGCAGTTGATGTGTAAATATGTTAGTGTAAATAAACCAGTGTAAATATATGTAAATAAATTGTACATAGCAAGTAACATTGAAGGAAACTTATTTATTTTAACACAGTCCACAAACCCATGAGTGATATGCGCGTAATCAAATTGTACATATCAAACACTCATTATTTCACAGTTTATACAATTGAAATCTGATTTTGTACATTCGGCACCAGCGTGTTTTTGTCCACATCTATGACAAGTGGCCGTTTCTTCTTTGCAGAATTTAGCTACATGACCGTATTTGCAGCAACGATAACATAATGCTACTGGCATGTATTCCTCAACATAAACTTTGGATAAATCAAAATATATGAAGCCATTTTTAAGGATTGCTTTTGTCAATTCTATTGGTGCTTGGATAATTATGTTCAATTTCCAGGGATTTCTACATTGTCTTACTGTGAGTATCTTGATCTCGCCTATTTCTTTCTGGTGTTCTTCCGCAAATTGCTCGTTTTCGTATTTAAGACCTTCAACTATGTCACTAACGCTTGTGTCCTTAGGCATACCTGTTAGCATAATAGCCGGTTCATTTGATCTGGTGGCGTCTTTAGTTTCCAAGTTGATGGCTTTTTGAGCTTTATTTATTATGTCGTGGTGCTTGTCCTTCGACTCAGTTGTGACTATTATTCCGGTTTTTGTTCTTCGAATGAAGGCGCCTTCCATTTCTGTTGGACGAATGACTTTTTTTAACTCACTCATTGTTTTTTGTTTCGTTTCATTATCTGTTCCCTCTTCAAGTGTAATGAGTGTCTCATATTTCTTTTTATTCTGAGGCGTCGTCCACTGTGTTTTAGTTACTTCTGACCTATTTGTTGGTTCGCGTGATGCCAAGTCAGCATAGGTTCTCGTCTGAGATCCAAGGGGTGGAAAGTTAGCATTATATTGCGGATTTGCTGGGCTCTCTACAACTTGAATTGCCGGTGCGACTGCTTGTGTGGTTTCCCTCTTATTAGTTTTTTGTATAATACTTGTCAGCGTATCGATTTTGTTGTTCAGTGTTTGTAAGTTTTCTACGTCTGTTTTTTCTTGGTGGTTGTTGTCTTTCCTAAGTTTCTCCTTTAGCTCGGTCAGTCCACTTTCTTTTATGGCTAGGTGCGCTACCAACTCTAGCACGTAGTTGGTGAGCGTTTCAGTATTGTTTATGACCGTTCTTTGCTCTGCCTTGTTGAAGGACATCTTGTCTCTTCCTGCCGATGTGGTTTTTGTTACTGCCGCTGTAATCTCCTTTTTTAAAATGCCGGTGTTTGTTGCCACTTCTAAAATTAGTTATTTCAGATTTGTGTTCCCCTTCTTAGAGGGGTTATCTGGTTTGTTCTTTTTCGACACAGTCTCATTTGTCTGTGTGTCGACGTCCATTTCGTCCTGCCTTTGCTGTTTCTTGTATTCTTCTTGTTTCTTGTATTCTTTTATTTCAGCTTCAAATTTTTCAACTTCTGCTTTGTCTATCTCGACATAAGGTCTACTGTCGCTTGATGACCGCGAGCGGTGTGTAGGTGTCTTTTGTAGACTGAAGCGTGGTTTGAATGCTGCTGTATCTTCATTATTGTCGTTTGCCGTCGGCTCCTGTTCTGTGTCCGATGTAACGCCCATTTTACTACTTTAACGCGTGTATATGTATATATGTGTATAAATTCTTATATCAATGATTATACTGTGACGTGCTTTCTTTCCTCAAAAAGAATCACGGACGTCACTATGACACCCACGGCTTCGGTACTTCCTAGTTTTCCTCGGGCGCCAGATTTTTGGGGTGGTTTACTCCACCGAACTCTCGAAAAATACGGCGTCGAGAGTTACCAAGGTAGCCACAGATGGAGGTTCAGTAATTCCAGGGGTCTGTTGTTATGGACCTTTCCGGATATGTAGTGTGCAAACAGGCTTTAATTGCTTACCACTATCAAACAAATGAAACTACTCGCTACTGGAGAAATTATTACTTTTAATTCCACAAATAAAATTGAGTTTTACATAAATGAGACATTGCAAAAATATCAAAATAAACTACTCGTTATTGGAGAAATTGTCAGTTTTAATTCCACAAATAAAATTGAATTTTACATAAATGAGAAATTGCAAAGATATCAAAATCTACTACTAAATATCTACGTTACTTATCAAACCAAAAGCGGACTCACACCAAGCAATAAATATTCTAGCTATTTTACAACGGAGGCGGAAAATAACGTGCAGAATTCTACTAGTACGTAGCAGGTGAAAACAGTACAAAGTTCCTAGTAATAATAAGTCAAAATGCACAGAGAAAGCGTTATGGTTGCACTAACAGAGCGTACTATATCGGTTCCTAGTATTTGTGTACCTTTTTAAATAAAGCGGAAGAAAATAATCAATTAACTAGTCTCGGCGGCTAGGTTAATCTCAATAGCCACCGGAATTTCTTAGCGATTTCACTAGATTCAACTAAACTAGGTTTTACTGATCAACACGATGGCCTATCGTACAAGATCAAATTCTCAGATAATGAAAACTACTAGCAGAATGCGAAAACCTCTCTTGGGTACCCCTGCTCAGCAGCGAATACTTCTGAGATTATTTCGTATCCCTTAAATTAAATCTGCCTTAGAGGCCTCTCGAATTGATCCCTGCTCAGCAGCGAATCCAGACGAGATTTTTCTACTCAGGTGCAAACGAACTAAATTTTCTTAACAGTACGACGGCCTATTCAGCGGGATTAAATACTCAGATAAACTAGACTTTAAATGTTCTAACTAAAGTTTTACTGGCAAAACAACAGCCTATTGTACGTACTAAACTTTTCAGATAAAATAGATTGACAGTAGAATCCGAAAGCCTCTCCTTCGTATCCCTGCTCAGCAGCGAACACTCTCGAGATTATTTCGTATCTCTTAAATCAAAACTGCCTTAGAGGCCTCTCGAATTGATCCCTGCTCAGCAGCGAATCCAGACGAGATTTTTCTAAGCAAATGCAAAAGAAACTAAATTTTACCAGTACAACGGCTTGTTGAGCGGGATTAAATATTCAGATGAAACAGACTCTATGGGTTATATCTATGATTTTACTAACAAACAACCGCCTATTGTACGAAATCAAATTCTCAGATAATGACAACTACTAGCAGAATGCGAAAGCCTCTCTCGGGTATCCCTGCTCAGCAGCGAATACTTTTGAGATTATTTCGTATCTCGTAAATTAAACTGCCTTAGAGGCCTCTCGAATTGATCCCTGCTCAGCAGCGAATCTAGACGAGATTTTTCTAAGCAAATGCAAAAGAAACTAAATTTTAACAGTACAACGGCTTGTTGAGCGGGGTTAAATATTCAGATGAAACAGACTCTATATGTTATATCTATGATTTTACTAACAAACAACCGCCTATTGTACGAAATCAAATTCTCAGATAATGACAACGACTAGCAGAATGCGAAAGCCTCTCTCGGGTATCCCTGCTCAGCAGCGAATACTTTTGAGATTATTTCGTATCTCGTAAATTAAACTGCCTTAGAGGCCTCTCGAATTGATCCCTGCTCAGCAGCGAATCTAGACGAGATTTTTCTAAGCAAATGCAAAAGAAACTAAATTTTAACAGTACAAAGGCTTGTTGAGCGGGATTAAATATTCAGATGAAAGTGACTCTATATGTTCTAACTTCGGAATTGTACACAAATACTATGAATTCAAACGTAAAAATAAAAGCGGCTAAGCGTTGGATGATAATAGCTATTTACAGAGAAAAGAAAAATGTATATCCACTTACCGGGTTCACAAAAAAAAACCAGTCACAGTATTCGGTGTAAACACAATTAAATTTTTAAGCAGGAACAGAAAGAAAAAGCCCCGTTTACCTGTATGCTACGTCCTTTTATTAAATTCTCCTACCCCACTTACGAAGTCTCCTCCTTAAAATTTTGAAAATGCGCGCACATTAGCAGACTGGTTTAAGTGAACTTGACAAAAGGATATACCGGATGTCTCAAAAGCAGTACATTTATATAAAAATAAATATTCATAGGTAAATTTCGAAAGAGAGGCGATTTAATTATTAAATAAAATGAAATTTATACTGCATGGTTGCTGGAAATGAAAACATTAAAAAGTGACATCGTTACAATACCCACGAAATAAAATGTTTATACTGTCTCAAAGTTGCTACTTATATTCACTATATAAAGCACTTTGTGTCTTTTATATATGATATGTAAAGCAGTTAAATGAAAAGTTTATCAGAATGAAAAGATAAATAAAAAAAAGTGTCTAGTAAATAATTATTTACAAGCTTTAAATATACAATATAAAAAAGTGTATAGGAAAGCTACTATAAAAATATAAAACTTTACCGTTAGGGCTTCGAAAAGTTACCTGGGGCCCTCTGGTACTCCGCTGGCCTGGTAAAAAAACTTGACTGGGACTGCGCACACACGACACTAGATTTTATTGGTGCCCCCTTTTCACTCACTGTTAACAATTAATAAACTTTCAATACGCACGGTGGTTTCAAAATACGTCTGTACTCAACGGCGACTGAATGCAAACTGGGAACATGAAAGCGAAGCGTTTATCGCCCTCTCGTCTCGGCCATCACCCCCAAAGGGAATGATCGCCGAGGCGCGGAGGCGAATGGCCCACCTACCTTTCGGCATAAGGCCATGACCATCCAACACCCAGCGAGACCACTGTCAAGAGAACCCATCCCAATCGCCGCACTCCAAAAACAAGCCGAGAAAGAAGACCCTGCCTTGCATTGTGTTTCAAGACAAAGCAAGAATTTTAGTGGAAGCCAGAAATGCCAAAATTAAAAGTCCATGTTTACCTAAAAAATGGAGTTAAGTTAAATTAGATCAACCAATTCAATAAAATGTAATGAAATCATATCAATGAAAGCAAGTCAAATTTAATTAAATCGAACCAGGTCTAAACCGAGTTAAATTAAACTAAATCTAATCGAGTTAGACTATTTAGGTCTAATTGAAAGTAAAGTTAATTCAAATTTTTAATTTAGCCATGCCAGCTGAACATCTGGTTATGGGTGTTAGATATATAATGTGTTTTGTGTTGTGTTGTGTTGGTGTTATTGCATTGGAGGAACCCAAGTCTCTTCGTCTGCAATCATTTGGATGCCCCAATCATTTATCCATTTAATTATTTGGCCATTGTTAAGGTCTAGATCTGTGGGAGGGTATGGTTTCCCTATCAGCTCCAGCCTCTTTTTTAGAGTGTCCCTGGCGTTTTTTCTAGTGGTTAGAGTACAGTAATTGATTATGTGATTCTGGTCCTCGATGACATTGCACTCCTTACATTTGCCGTCTGTGTCTCTCAAGTTAAATCTTAAATAATATTGTCCCATGTTCCCGTGTCCCGTGACAAGCTGTGTGGCTTTCCAGTTGAGAAAGTGTCTTGTTATTCCAACTGTTCTCACAATCGGATAAGTTTTCCTGCCCTTGTTTGATTTGTCCCAGTTGTTTTGCCATGTGGTGATTGTAAGTGTTTGTTTTTGTTTTGTTATGTCTCGTTTAGTGATGTAAGTTAGTGTGCTGTCGGGGTGTGTGTGTGCGTCTTTAGCGAGCTTGTCAGCTATTTTAATACCAGGGTTGTTCCTTTCTGTTTTGGTGATGTTGTAGGTAATTGTGTTCCAGGTTCTTTTTAATTGTCGTTATTGTCTTGTCAGTGTTTGTATTGTTAGCTAGTTGTTGTGTAAGTGATGTTGAGTCGACGTAGAAGTTTATGAATGTATGTGTATATGTGTGTATATTGGTGCGAATTAGTTCGGTCGCTGTCATTAGTGCGTAGGATTCTAATTTGTTTATGTCGACTGAAGTGTTGACTTTGTATTTGTGATGTTCTGGTGTATTCTGTTTGTGTATGTATATGCCTATGGCTTTGTTTGTGTCTTTAATGCTTGCGTCTGTGTAGATGTGTACGTCTGGCTTAAGGTGCGTATGTTTAGTGGTGATTGTTGTAGCGGTAGGTCTTTCGTGCGTGTGCGTAGGTGCTGTAGTGTCTGTATGTTGTCATTATATGTTCTGTATGTAGTCCATGCGTCTACGTCCAGCGGTGTTACCCCCGCCAGTACATGGAGAGCAGAAGTGGGTGCGGTTCTGTAAGCCTTAGTGATGGCTAGCAGGAAGGGTCTCTCCGCTGCGGCTAGCTGCTTGGCAATTCGGGTGTCATAAGCCCGCTTGCCCCAAATCTCCGCCCCATATAACAGCATCGGCTTCACCGCCTTGACGTATATCTCCCTTAGTGTGTTTTGTTTACGTCCCCAGTCGCGGCCGGCTATGATAAAGAGTTTATGCCCTATGTCTGCCGATTTTTGGCGATTATTTTTAACGTGTTCTAACCATAGCTGGCTTGTATCGATAGTCAGTCCGAGATATTTAATGTTGTCTTGAAATGTTATATTGGTGTCTTGTATCTTTAGTCTGGGTGGTCGTGTTTGTTTATGTGGTATGAACATGGCTACCATTTTTGTGTCGTTGTAAGTGAGTTTGTTTGTCCGAGCCCAGTGTTCGCACGCCGACCAGACAGCCTTCCACTTTTGCTCGATGGTCTTGAGCGAGTTGCCTGACAGTAGAACTATCTGGTCGTCGGCGAAAGCCTGGATCAGGTCGTTGTCGTCTGTCTGTTCAGTGTCGTGTATGGTCGTAAACCAGCTCTCCATGAGGAGAAGCCAGAGTATGGGCCCAAGGCTCGACCCTTGCGGGCAGCCACGTTCTGTTGTGTCCGTTGTGTCTTCTGTCTGTATTTGTCTATTGTGTAAGAAGTCTTTGCACAGTGTCTTGATGTTTTCTGGTGTATTTACTGTGTTTAGTGCGTGTATTATTGTAGGTATCCAAGCCGTGTTAAAAGCGTTCTGTAGGTCGAGTGTAATGATTACTGTGTGTAGTTTTCTGTTCTTGTTTAATGTGATTGTGTCAGTAACTTGTTTGATGGCGTCTATAGTTGAGTGTCCTTGCCTAAAGCCGTGTTGTTTGTCGTTAAGTTTGTTGTGCGTTTCTAGGTAGTGTGTCAAGCGTTTGGATGTCAGTTTGTCTAGGACTTTACCGAGAGCCGGGAGAAGGCAGATCGGCCGTTTACCCCCATCTTTTTTGGGGAGCCACACCATATCCGCCCTCTTCCACCTCTCGGGAAAGATTCCTGTTTGTAAGCAGGTGTTGTATAGGTTGGTGAGGAGTTGCGGGTGTTCGTCGTGAATGATTTGGAGAACTTCTTTGCTAATGCCATCTGTGGTTGTGGCTTTTCTGCGTTTCATGTTTTTGAGTGTCATTGTGATTTCGTTTTGTGTGAATGCGCATTCGTCGGAACCTGTACTAACGTCGCAAGTGTGTCGCCTGAGTTCTGTGTGTATGTCTATATCATTTTGTGTATTGTCTTTTGGAAAGTATTTCCTGTGTAAGTACTGAATAGTGTCTGTTCTGTCAGTTGTCCAAGTCCCGTCGTCTTTTTTTATTGTAGTTAGTGTATTTTGTGTTTTGTATTTACCCCTAATTATGTTGTAAGCGACCTCCCAAGGATTGTCTGGGTCGTTCACTGTCAGAAATGACCTTATTGAGTCTTGCTTTGTGTGCTTTATTAGTGTTTTGTATTTGCGTCTCTGTGAAATGTATTCCTCCTCTGCTCTCGCTCTCCTCAGTGTGTCATGTTCTCTCTGGAATTTCTTCCGAAGAGTGTTAGTGTGTCTTTTTTGAATATCGAGGGTTTCATTCCACCAAATTTGGTTTGTCTTATTGCGTTTGTGTTTTGTAAGTGTAGATTTGGCCATAAGTTGTGTAATGTGGTTTGTTATGTCATGTATTTGTTGGTCTGAGGCTCCCGTAGCAGGCCATAATGATTTTCCTACCAGTTCCCTTAGTCTTCTCACATTTATGTTGTTTATGTTGAGCTTCGGCGAGCGACGGCAAGTTTCGGTTAGTGTTTCGTTTCCAATAGTATATGTGATGTACTGGTGGTCGCTGAGAGTTTCTTCGTCAGATACCGTCCAGTTGTTTAGTGTCATGTATTTTGTGATGGTCAGATCGATCCAACTTCTCCCCCTGTTAGAGAGGAAAGTTGGAGGACTGTCGTGTGTGTTGTGTATGTAGAGGTCGTTTTGTGTTGTCCAGTCTATGATGTCTTGTCCCCTGTCATTGCTCGTCGCGCCTCCCCAGCTGGTGTGCTTGGCGTTTAAGTCTCCTGCTATGAGCGCCTTAGCGTCTTGTTCTATGTAGTGTTTATGTGTGTTGAGTCTTATGTTCGTGTTACCCCCGGGTTCGTCGTAGATGTTAACTATTGTAATTTTATCTGCGCCCGTGTTTAAGTGTATTGTCGTTGTGTTTTTGTCTGTTCTTTGTCTGATAAGTGTAGTGTTGTGTACGTGTTTGTTGCTGATGAGAATGGGAGCTTTAGAGTTTCCGTCTAGTGAGAGGGTGGTGAATAGTTGTGTGTGTCCCAAGTTTTTCCCTGGTTCCTGTAGAAGTGCAATGTCAAAGTTATCGGAAGCTAGTTTATGTAATAGTTGGTCAGTGGCTTGGATCCCTCGTCCTGCGTTAAATTGTAATATTTTGTACATGGTTTGCGATGTGTTAGGTGTTGTTGTTTGTGTGTGAAGTGTTTACTTTTGTGTTTGTGTGTTAGGTGTTGTTTGTTTATTGATATTGTGTTTGTCTTCTTGTTTCTTGGAGTTTTCTTTGGTATATAGGACAATTTTGGTCTCTAGCTTGGTGACTACGTGGTGTTATCCTCATTGTCTCGCAGTTTATGCAGTTGTAGAGGTCTGATGTGCATTCGTTGTTCTCATGCTTTTTACCGCATTTCAAGCACCTCGGCTCATTTTCTGAGCAGTATTTAGCTACGTGCCCATATCTACAGCATCTAAAGCACATAGTTACTCTTAAGTATTCTTCGGCGTATATTTTGGTTAGGTCGTAGTATACATAACCTTGCTTGAGTATTGCCTTTAGCAGTTCAATTGGGCCTTCCAATAAAACATTCTCTTTCCACGGATTCCTGCATGGTCTGCTGGTGACCAGTTTTAGTCGTCCGAAGTCTTCCCCGTGAGTGGTAGCTAGCTCTTCATTCTGGGCTTTCAATTCCTCTTTGATGTCGTCCTCGCTATGTCCTTTGGGTAACCCGGTCAAAATGATGATAGGGTCTCTGGTTTTTGTAGCGTCTCTTGCATTAAGTTTCTCGCACGTGCTTGTTTTTTGGAGGACTTGCTGGTGTGTATCTTTGTCTTTGGTAGTAATGATTATTGTATTGGGGTCCCTCGTTCTTCGTACGTTGATTTGGTGTAGGTCAGCTGGTTTTATGACCGTTTTTAGAGCATCCATCGTTTTCCCAGTTTCCCCTTCTTTTAATCTAACCATGGTATCGTACATTTTGGTCACTTTTTGCGGAGATTTCCAGGGCGGTAAAGTCGTAGGTTCAGTTGTTGTATTTACGGATTGGGCATAGGTTTTAACTGGAAGACTTGGGTATTCCCCAATATTTGATCTTGCCTGCACTTCGTTTGAATTGGCTTGTGGGATTTGTTGTCTTGTGTCTATAATGACTGGTTGATTTGTGTTTTGTATTGTTTTTACAATAGTTTGTTTTATTTCTTCCAGGTCCTGCGTTGTCATGTTCTGGTTTTCTGATTTCGTTTTATTCAAGTCAATAATTTCCGATTTTAGATCATTAATTTGAGTTTCTTGTACGAATAAATAGGTAATAAGATCGTGATACATGCTGATGATTTGGTCCGTCGATTCTAGTACTGTGGCCTTGTCTTTAAGTGTAAAGGATATTTTTCCTTTGGCCTCAGGAGTTGTTCGTGTCACGGCCAGTGTAATTAGTTGTTTTAGTTCCCTAATCTTGATATGGTTGTCCAAAATGTTTTCTTTTATACTTTTTTTGTGTTTTTTCGGTAGACCTTGGGTTGGTTCGAAAGCTTCGTCCACTTCATCTTCTTCCCTCTGTCTCTTATTCTCCGTTTCTTCTCGTCGGCTGAGTACATCCCCGACACTGAGGGACCTGTCTCTCGGAGGCGATCTTCCCAGAGATTGTCTGGCCTGGAAGGGGTCTTTGGTCATACTTTCCATCTGTGCGAAGTTTCAGGCCTCTAGGGCCTTTGGTTACGTAGATACGGTCAAATTCCCGGTTTTTGGTGGATGCGCCCCAAAAATTTGGTGGAGGCGCCCGAAAATCGAAATTTTTTATTGTCCAAACCGAAGTTTTGTGCGTCTATCACTTACCGTTTAGAAGTTAGGACCAGTCGTGTACTAGGTCAATGTTTTTGTGTTAATGTTGTGTCACTTAGTCTAACTAGTTTACCCACTTAATACTAACTAAATCTAACTACTATTATTTACACTTTATACGTTTTTGACTTTTGAAAATTTTTAAAAAATCTCACTAAAAACGATAAAAATTATTCTAAGTCCCTTAATTTCACTTAGTGTCTTATATCAAAAATGTAAAAATTTTTCTAAGTCCCCAAGAAACTTGTGAAATTTTTGCGATTTACTATGTACGTCGAAAAACGTATTTTATCGACTTGTAAAAATTTTAGAGAAATACCTTTTTCGTCTTCTGTGCTCCTGATACCTGTCTATGTTAAAACGGCCTATTTCTCCGGTTTGGGGCGTCGTAGCGGCGTCCGGTAAACGGCGTTGTATTGAGGGCACTTCAGGGCTTCTGTAGAAGTTGTTTGAGACTACGCACACAGGACACTTTATGGGGCACTAAGCACTTCACTACTTAACTTTAGCAGAATACAGAAAACGTCTATTCTCTTCAAAAGCTAGATGTGGACTGGGAACAGAAGAGAAGATTTGTCACCCTCTCAACTTGACCCCAAATCAATGAGAGCCAAGCCTCGAGGACGACAGCCCACCCACCTTGCGGCATATGGCTGATATCTATCCACTATCTACCGTCCCACTTGTCAAGGAGAACCCATCCCAACATCCACACTCCAAAAATGTCGCAAGAAAAGAAGACCCTGTCCTATTGATTACGCAATAGGTCGTTTGTTGTCTGCATGTATTGCTACTAGGTAAATAATTGATAGTTAATGCAAATGTTTTAAGTAACATTGTCGGCTAACTCTAAGCTTTGGCCAAGAGCAAATGCAGGAACCAGATATGTATGTGTTTGAGTTATGTGTCTGTGTCGTCGTCCAGTATCATGTCATCCCCCCATTGGTTAATCCAGCTGACGATCTCTCGATCGTTCAGATCGATGTCCTCCGGGGGGTATGTCATTTGTTTCGTGTTTAATCTGTGTGTCAGTAATTGTCTTGCGTTGTGTCTCTGTGGTAGTGTGCAATCGTGTATAATGTGTTTTTGGTCTTCTAATGTATTACAGTGTGTGCAGTGTCCGTCTGTCTGTCTGAGGTTGAATCTTAAGTAATAGTGGTTCATGTGTCCGTGTCCAGTTATTAGTTGTGTTGTTTTCCATGTAAGTGTCGGTTGTGTGATTCTGACTGTTTTAATGAGGTCGTATGTTTTCCTGCCCTTTGTATCCCTGTCCCACCTTTGTTGCCATGTCGTTATCATGTCTGCGTGTCTTAGTCTGTTTATGTCTGTTTTAGTTGTAATTGTGAAAGTGTAATCTGGGTCGTCATGTGCAAGTGTAGCGAGTTTGTGTGCTTCTCTGATGCCTGCACTGGCCCTTGGCTGTTTCGCTATGTTGTACAAAATATTATTGCTTAATAACAGCTCAAGATTTTTCTTAATTTTTACTATGAATGTGTCTCGGCTGTTGCCGTTTTGTAAGGCCTGGAGTGTATTTGCAGAGTCAGTGTTGAATGTTATGTGTGTGTTTCTGTATTTGTGTATGCTGTTGAGTAGTAAGTCTGTGCCTATCATGAGTGCTATTACTTCGAGTTTGTTTATGTGTAGAGTTGTGTTTATTTTATATTTCTTTTTAACTGTGTCCTCCTGTGTTTTAATGTAAACCCCTATTGTTTTGTCCCCGTCTTTGTCGCTTGCGTCTGTGTATACTTGTGTTGTTGTTGGTTCTTGTGTGTTTAGTAATTTGATTGTTCTGTTTGTTGGATGTGGTTGTTGTTTAGTGAAAATTTTGGTCATGTGTAGTTCGTGTCTTTTGTCAGTGTATGTTTTGTGTATGGTCTTGGCGTCTACGGCGAGCGGTGTCACCCCGGCCAGTACATGTAGTGCTGAGTTTGGTGCCGTCTTGTAGGCCTTTGTTATTGCAAGGAGAAAAGGCCTCTCCGACGCAGCCAGTTGTTTCTGGATGCGCGAGTCATTGGCTCTTCCTCCCCAAACCTCCGCTCCATATAGCAGCATGGGTTTCACCGCCCCCTCGTATATGCGTTTGAGTGTCTGTGGTTTACGTCCCCAGTCCCTACCTGATATCACAAACAGTTTATGCCCTATATCTAGAGCTTTCTGTCTATTGGCTTTGACGTGTTCCAGCCATAGGAGCCCGGTATCAACTTTAAGTCCTAGGTATTGTAAAGTGTCAGTAATGTGTATTGGTGTATTGTGTATTTTGATTCTTGGTGGCCTAGTCCGCTTGTACGGGATAAACATTGACCCCATCTTGTTAGTATTGTATGTAAGTTTGTTGCGTTCAGCCCAGGCTTCGCAGGCTGCCCAGATCCCCGTCCACTTGGTTTCTATAATTTTTAAACTTTGACCTGTAATGGCTAGGATCTGGTCATCCGCAAAAGCCTGTACTACGTCGTCGTCAGTTATAAGTCCTGTTGTGTGTATGGCTGTGAACCAGCCCTCCATCAGCAGATTCCACAATGTTGGACCGAGGCTGGAGCCTTGCGGGCAACCTCTGTATGTGAAGCTCGTCACTTCCTCTGTTTTGATTTGTCGGTTCGTCAGGAAATCTTGGCAGAGTTGTTTTATGTTGTGTGGTGTACATGTGTCGATGAGTGTTTGTACAATCGCAGGGACCCACGCCGAGTTGAAGGCGTTCTTCAAGTCAAGTGTAATAAGTAGTGTGTGTTGTTTGTTCGTTTTGTTTTGTATTATTCTGTCTGTAATTTGTGTGATTGCGTCAATTGTGGAGTGTCCTTGTCTGAATCCGTATTGTTTGTCGTTTATTCTGTGCGTAGTTTCTAGGTAGTGTGTAAGTCTTCTAGCTGTCATCTTGTCAAGAACCTTCCCCATCGATGGGAGAAGGCAGATAGGTCTTTTGCCTCCGTCTTTTTTCGGAAGCCAAACCATATCTGCCCTCTTCCACAAACCGGGAAACTTCCCTTCCGTCAAACAGCTATTGAACGTGTCTGTAAGTATCTGTGGGTGTTGTGCGTGTATGTATTCAAGTATTTCTTTGTTAAGACCATCCCTTGTCGTAGCTTTTTTATTTTTCATGTCCTGTAATGTTTGCGTGATTTCGTCTTGTGTAAAAAGTGTCTGGTTTTGTCCGTTACTGTTTTCGTGTTGTCTTTGTCTTATGTCTTTATGTATTTCTGTGTCAGTGCTGTCGTCGTCTTTGGGAAAATATTTGTCGTGTAGGTATTGTATTGTGTCAATTCTGTCATGTGTCCATGTGCCGTCGTCTTTTTTAAGTGTTGTGATTGTTCTGTTGTCTGGTGTTTTTCGTCGTATGATGTTGTAAGCTACATTCCAAGGGTTGTCAGGTTCGGTGTTAGTGAAGTATTGTCGTATTGCAGTTTGTTTTGTTTGTTTGATTAGGTTTTTGTAGTGTCTTCGTTGTGTTTTATAGTCTATTATGTCTCGTTGTCTGTTAATGGGGTCTCTTTGTTGTTGGTATTTCTTTCTTAGTGTATTAGTGATGTGTCTTTGTATTGTAAGTTCTGCTGTCCACCAGATTTGTGTTTTCTTGTGTTGTTTTTTGTATTTTGGTGATGCTTTGTGTATTAAGTGTAGTATTGTGTTTTGTGTATATTCGATTTTGTCTTGAAAGTCCTCTCTTGTGTCCCACTGTGTTTCTTGTATAAGTCTTGTCAGTTTGTTCTTGTCAATTTTGTCCAAGTGTATTTTGTTTACAGTTTGTTGTTGTGCTCGTTGTGTAATTATGTCGTATGTAATGTAGTGGTGGTCGCTGAGCGTGTCTTGGTCAGATACTGTCCAGTTCTGCAGGTGTATGTCCCTTGAAAGTGTCAAGTCGACCCAACTTTTCCCCCTTGTATTTTGAAATGTCGGTGTACTGTCGTGTTTGTTGTTTATGTATATGTTGTGTCGTGTCGTCCATTCGAGTATGTCTTGTCCCCTGTCGTCTATGTTTGGTCCCCCCCATGTAGTGTGTTTGGCGTTGAAGTCGCCTGCTATTATCGTGTTATTTGTGTCGTTTTCAATGTGTCTTTTATGTTTGTCTAGTTTAGTATTTAAACTTCCACCTGGCTCGTCGTATATGTTCACTATGGTTATGTTTTTACTAGGTGTTTGTAGGTGTAGTGTTGTTACGTTTTGATCTGTTCTGTCTGTGAGGGTTGTGGTGTGTTGTATCAGTTTTTTGTGTATTAGTGTTACTGCCTTGGAGGCCCGGTTTACGCCAATAGCCGTGTAGTCACTGCTATCCCACACATTACGTCCTGGCTCCTGAATCAATGCGATGTCTATGTTGTGTGTGTTCATTGTATGTATTAGTTGATCTGTGGCCCGTGTTCCCCTCCCTGCGTTAAATTGAATGAGTTTAATGTTCATGTTAGTGTTTGTGTAGGTGTGGCTAGACTCTGTTGTTTTTTGTTTGTGTTGTGGTTAAGTGTAGTGCGGTTTGTTTGTGTGCTGTTTGGTTTAAGTTTATGAATATGTGGTTTGTCGTCTAGTCTCTTCGACTTTCCTCTGGTAAATTGGACACCTCGTGTCTCTGGCTTGATGGCATCTTGGTTGCAGTCTGAGAGTCTCGCAATTTATACAGTTGTAGTCTAGGGTATTACATGCGTTACCGTCGTGGTTCTTCCCGCACTTGTAGCAGGAGGTTTTAGTTTCCTTGCAGTATTTAGCAACGTGGCCGTATCTACAGCATCTAAAGCACAGCGCCACCGACAAGTGCTCTTCGACGTATACTTTCGTAAGGTCGTAGTAAATAAATCCATTTTTTTAAATTTTCTTAGTCAGCTCTACTGGTCCATGAATTATAAGATTGACTTTCCAGGGGTTCCTGCAGGGCCTTCCTGTCAGTATTTTAATATCGTCGATCTGTTTGTCAAATTCAGCTAAGTCTTCATTCTCATATTTGATGTTCTCGATTAGCTCTTTTATGGTTGTTTCTTTGGGCATTCCTGTAAGTATAATAGCTGGTGTGTTTATCTTGGTGGCGTCTTTGCTTTCTAATTTTTCCGCGGCTTGTGTTTTCCTGAGTATTTCATTGTGTTTGTCTTCTGATTCGGTGGATATTATTATTGAGGTTCTTGTTCTGCGTATAAAGGCTCCCTCCATTTCAGCTGGTTTTATAATCTTTTTGAGTTCCGCCATTGTTTTGGCTTGAGACTCGCCGTCTTCTCCTTCTCTTAATTTAATCATGGACTCAAATTTCTTCTTTGTTGGCTCTGGTGACTTCCATGGGGCTTTAGCAGGCTTAGTCTCTACTGGTCGCGATGCTAGTTCCGCGTAGGTAGTTGTTTTTGTTACCAGAGGGGGGTAAGTAATGTCGTATTTTGTTCCTGCGTTTTCTTTTACTTTTGATGCAGTTTCAGTCAGATTACTAGGCGTCTGTACCTGAGTTAAGTTTTCCAGCACTTGGAGCTTAGGTTCTACGGCTCTGACTATGTTCGTTAACCTCTCTATGCTGCTATTCTGGTTTTCCATTTTATTTTGATTCAACTCTATAATATCTGTCTGGAGGACGGTAATTTTTGTTTCTTGCACAAATAAATATGTAAGCAGGTCTTGGTACATATTTATAATCTGTTCAGTAGAATCTAGTACCGTCGCTTTGTCCCTAAGTGTAAAGGAAATTTTTCCTTTAGCTTCCGGCGTCGTTCTTGTTACGGCCTGCACGATAAGCTGCTTCAGTTCCCTCATTTTGATGTTATTTTCTAAAATATTGTGTTTCATACTTTTCTTGTGCTTTTTAGTATGTATTTGTGTGGCATCGTCCGTCTCGTCGGCAATGTCCTCGTCCTCCTCCCTCTGCCTTTTGTTGTCGTTCTCCTTGTCGCCCCTTTGCATCTCCAGTTCTCCAACACTGACTGATCGATCTCTGGTTGGCGATCTACCAATCGACAGTCTTGGCTGGAATGGGTCCTTAATGCCGTCCATCAGCTCTAAGTTTCACTAGAGCTTTGTAGAGTGTGATGTGTGTTTAATGTCTGTATATATATATTGTGTGTAAAATGTGTTTACAGATATACAGTTCTAAGCCTAAATATAACTATAACTATAACGTATTAAAGAATATTTGGCACTTCGTGTCCGATTGTTCAATAGAAAAATAAAAAGGAGTATGGGAAACTACAGCAATAAAAATATTGGCACCTCGTGTCCGAATACTATTCACAGTCAGTAAAAAAGTGTATAGAAACTGTAGTAACAAAAGAAATAATTGGCACTTAGTGTCCGTATTTTATTCTTGATTATTAAAAAGTGTATAGGAGAATAAAATAAAAAAAACCAAAAACTTTTCAAGCTAGTTGAAAAGTTACCTGGGGCCCAGGGTGCTCCGCTGGGCTTGGTACTCCAGTGGTCGTCGCACAAAAACCTGACTAGGGCTTCGCACACACGACACTTAATTGGGGCCCGATACACTGAAAAACTCGTTTAGGGCTTCGCACACTAGACACTTGATTGGGGCCCGTTTAATTCACCTTTACTAACACAGATCAAACGCACGCTTGAAACACACGTCCGTCGTTGTCAGTATCTTAATAGCAACTACGACTGGGAACAATCAGCTGTTTGTTCCGGTCGTATCCAGGGAATCTCATCTTCCTCCTTACTTCTCCTGGGGACACCACGCAGGGGGCCACATTTGGCGAAATGTTCGGACAGCTCCTCCGCATCCTCTGACAGGCTCTCGGCGGTGTCTGAAGACTTACTTCAATGGATGATTCGGAATCGGGGTCAATTTTTACTTTCGGTCCTGGTCTGAGATTAACTATAACAGAACAAACAAATTTTAATACTACTTCGGCGAGGTCAGAGGGCCATGGTTACTCTACCCTAAGTCGCCACGTTTTTTCCGCCTGGTTAACTTAAACATGAAAAGAAAAAAATAAAGTAAATGTCCTTCGTTATAGGTTTAGTGAATAACCACAAATAAATAAAACAATCCTCAAGAAACTTGGAAGAAAAACAAAACTTGTACGTCCATTTTCACGGGACGGCGGATACGCACGCACTACCCAAAATAAAAAAAACACAGTCACTGGTGACCAACTCAAATAAATTCTATCAACAAAAGAAGCATTGACTCAATTTTCACAGGGGGAAGGGGGTATCGGAATATTGTATCTCCGTCCATCTGGTCCCTTCATCCTGACGGTGTGCCATCGCCCAGGCTGGGCGGTACGGGGTCACGGTTGCGGTCGCGGGTGCTGTAGCTAGACTTCGTGCTCGGTGGTCTTCTCGCCCCCGAGTCGCTTCCTGCTCGGACTTCGTAATTTCCTCCACTTCTGTGATTTTGGGCGCTGGCACTCGGTTTTCGGTATGTGGGGTGAAAGTGTAATGACCCCCGGAGTGATACTGTGCCACGGCTTCGGTGACTTCCTCGGTAATCTGCCAACCCTGGTCTCTGGTATGCACCGCTGTCTTCTCGTACAGGATGCACACTAGGTATGATTCCCGGTATACTCCAGTCTCTGGTGCAGGTGGAGAGGGTGGAGGTGTGGCTTCCGGTATGTACGGGTCGATGTCGAACACTCCCGGGTCAAATTCCCATTCCATGTCCCCGTCTGTCGGTGAATGGCTATTTAGTCCCTCGGCGAAGTCGAAGGTGGCTTCGAGAGATATGTCCTCGGCTTCAGGTCCGGGAGAGTCGGAGGAAGACGGTGAGGCGGTGAGGTCTACGACCTCAGTCGCAGAGGGTCGGCGACTTTCTCAATCGTCGGGCGGTTTCTTTAGCATTCTCGGCTCGGGCTTGTTCCCTCCTCTGTCGTTCGGCTAGGTCCTCGTAGGGATTGTGGCAGGGAAGCGGCTCACTCCCTCGGGGTGGTGCATCGCACCGCGGTTTCATTCTGAAATAAACTAATTATTTAACGGTTTTAAATCTTTAATGTGTATTCGGTTATATCGCTTGCCGTTTTCGTCTCGCAAGTCATATACTACCGGGGAGACGACGCGGACTACTTAGTAAGGCCCAGAGTATTTCGGGGCTAATTTCGCAGCTACATGATCGACAGCTGACGACAAAGTGTTCTCCTTTTTCATGACTTTGTCTCCCAGGGTGCATTTCCAGTCACGGCGACGTAAATTGTAATAATGACTTTGACTGGTGAATGCTCTAGACAAATTTAAACGGACAAGATCAAAACACTCTTGTAACTTATCAAGTCGTAAGAGATGTAGTCTTGCATATTCCTTAACGGGGTTTGTAGTTTCGGCATCTTTCATCGAATCGGCTTCATGGTTATCTTCAGTCTCCCTCCTGAGGGATTTCGGAATGTCGGGATCTCGTCCAAAATTTGAAAATGCAGGTGTAAATCCAGTAGAATCGTGTTTGGAGTTGTTCATCGCAAACTTCAAATCGGCTCATCTTATATCCCAGTCCCGGCGATCCTGTTCGCAATATTGCGCAATCATTGTCTTCAGAGTGCGATTGGCTCTTTCTACCGGATTAGCTTGCGGAGTGTACGGAGGTCTGAAACGATGTCGAATTCCCAATTCTTTCAACATATTTTTAAACAGTGTACTATTATACTGAGTTCCATTATCGGTTACTACTGTACGGGGACATCCAAATGTTGTCAGTATTTCTTCATGAAATGCAGTACTGATGTTACTGGCCGTAGCACTTCTCAATGGTTTACATTGTACCCACTTGGTAAATCGATCCTGTAACATTACTATATAGCAGTTTCCCTTTTTACTCCGCGGCAATGGTCCTATGATATCAGAACTAACGGTATCCCATGGTCGTTGGTTTGAAGATGGCTGCATCTTCCCTGGATACTTCTGTTGTGACGGTTTGTACTGGCATTGTAAACATCGGCGAACGTACTTGGTGATATCTCGAAACAATCCAGGCCAATTGTATGATCTAGCGATACGCGAAATGGTCTTGGCAATTCCCAGATGCCCTGCAGTTGGAGCATCGTGATTTTCTTGGAGAACTCGGACTCTGTCGGTTTTTGCTATGCAAAGTTTCCAGGGATCACTAATCTCCGGCTCTCTCAAATCATTAATATCCCAAAAATGACGGTACAAACGTCCTTCTTTAATGCAGTAGTCCGGAAACTTCTCTGGGTCCTTCAGGACTTTTCCCTTTTTATTTCGATACCATGAACATTCGAGAGGTAAATCGTCCAAACAAAGTGCAGATGATGGATCGACTTCAGGGCTGGCGGGCAGCGGATTTCTAAATAGAGCGTCAGCCACACGGTTTAAAGCGCCTTTACGGTACTGTATCTCGAAGTCATATTGCTGCAGAAAGATACTCCATCGAGCTAAACATCCGGACGGACTAGCTATGGAATGTAACCATCTAAGGGATTGATGATCGGTAACAACCGTGAAATGGTAGCTCTCTAAATAAGGACGCATCTTTTCAATCCCCCAAACAATGGCAAGGCATTCCTTTTCTGTGACTGAGTAATTTTTCTCGGCAGGACTCAGAGTGCGACTGGCATACGCTACGACGTGTTCATTACCATCCTTTTGTTGTTTAAGGGCTATTCCCAACCCATATTCGGATGCATCGGTCTGTAAAGTGAACGGTATGGTAAAGTCAGGACAGCTCAAAACGGGTGCTTCTGACAGACATGTTTTAATTTTAGTGAAAGCGGCTTCTTGCTCTTAAGCCCACTTCCATAGCTGAGACTTACGGAGTAGTTTCGTTAACGGGGCCACCTTTTGTGAAAACGATGTCACACTCCCAAAAATCTCTCACCTCTACGATAGATGACGAAAACACTTCGGTATTAGATTGCTCCTTGTTAACCCCTAAACTACACAGGGTGGACGCGGAGAGTTCGGAAACAGCTTGCTCCTTGTCAACCCCTAAACTACGCAGATACTCCATGAACAGATTGCTCTTTGTCAACCCTTAAACTACCCAGGGTAGACGCAGAGACTTCAGAAACCCATTGCTCCTTGTCAACACCGGGGAGGACGCGGATACTTCAAAAACAGACTGCTCCTTGTCAACCCCTAACAACACCGGGGAGGACGCAGACACTTCAGAAACGGATTGTTCGTTGTCAACCCCTAACAGCACCGGGGAAGACGTAGAGACTTCAGAAACACGTTGCTCCTGGTCAACCCCTAACAACACCGGATAAAACTCAGAAACTTCAGAAATTGATTGCTCCTTGTCAACCCCTAACACCAGGGATGACGCAGAGACTTCAGGAACGGATTGCTCTTTGTCAACCCCTAACAACACCGGAGAGGACGCAGAGACTTCAAAAACAGACTGCTCCTTGTCAGCCCCTAACAACACCGGGGATGGCGCAGAGACTTCAGAAACAGATTGTTTCGGGTCAACTCCTAACAACACCGGAGAAAACTCAGAAACTTCAGGAACGGATTGCTCTTTGTCAACCCCTAACAACACCGGGGAGGACGCAGAGACTTCAAAAACAGACTGCTCCTTGTCAACCCCTAACAACACCTGGGATGGCGCAGAGACTTCAGAAACAGATTGTTTCGGGTCAACTCCTAACAACACCGGAGAAAACTTCAGAAACAGATTGTTTTCCATTACTGCTGTTTTCTGAGAGACGACGGTTGGTATTTTCCTTAATTATCATCGGTACAACAGCATCGATTTCTTTCGTGGACGGGTTCACTAACTCCAGGACTGGCTGATTGTGAACGCCTCACTAGTCTATATGCCATGTATATTTCCCGCTTCCTAGCTCCAAGCGGAAATTATACTTTTTAAGGATATCGTGTCCTAACACAATGTCAGTTATCAGACCAGGAAAATGTTCGAATGGACCTTCCATAATGACGTGACGGATCTTCAATTTTAGTTCGTAAGTGTCGGTGATGGGGACTAAAATTCCATTAGCTAAACGGGCCGTCGCAGCTTGACGGGCTGTGGTTTGCTTTCTTTGGGAAAATGTCCTAGCTATCTGATTACCGATGTATGATTTAGCAGCTCCAGTATCCAACAGGGCTCTAAACTTATGGTTTCCAATTTCGACGTCGATGTGCGGTCGGGAATCGGTCATTTCTTCTGGTGGTTCGGCATGAGAGGCAAATATCTGCGGAAGCTGTGTCAGCCTCTCCTCGGGACAGCTTCGTATTAGTTTTCCTGCCTCCTGCAGGGACAATCTCGGGAAAATAGTCCTTCCTTATGACAACGGGAACAGAATATCTTTTGAGGGTTCTGACAGTTGTTTCGGTATTGTCCGGATTCACCGCAGCGGAAACAGATTGGTTGTCGGGGAGATGAGCCAGACGGTTGCTGAGTAGTATCACGCGGCGTACCGCGAGATGTGTCGTTTGGTGATTGACGGCTGGTACCGCGGACGGCCTCTCGAGATGGATCCGGCGTCGTGCTGTGGGACGCTCCATATCTGGGTGCACTTATCGGCTGCGGGCGTTTTGATCCACGATTTGGACCACTGGTGTTGGGAACGTTCTGGAGCTCTTTTCTAAGCAGCTCATATTCTCTTACCACCTGGCAAAACGTAGAAAAATCCTTGAAGTCTCCTTTTCGGATCTGCAGCCGGTATTCGGGTAGAAGATTTCGGTACAACCATGCTAACTGCTGATCGGGTGTTAGCTTTCCATGCCTTCTCATTAGGGTTTGAAGTTCGGTTATGTACGTAGAGGCGGACTCATTTCTCCTTTGTAGACGTCTACCTTTCTCGGCTTCTAAGTCTACTTCATAATTAACAGGGTAGAAGAAAATCCTGAAATCCGCTTCGAATTCATCCCAGGTTGTGTACCTGTTACGGTTAGTACGGTACCAAAATGCGGGTTCTCCTGATAGTAATTCCGGTAATACCGGGAGTAAATTGTCTTTCTGGACGTTGTTTGCAGTACATATTTCCTCTATTCTTTTTATGAATGCGGCAGGATCTCCTCGGTTTCCAAAAGACACCTTCCAATCGTGTACGTTTATCGATCGGATAATCCACAGGCTCCCCTTGGTCTCTAGTGGGCTCCGTAGAAATATTTCTTCGTCTGAAAAAGTTAACGAGCCTTTTCCGTTTATCAGGAACGGTTCCAGCAATCGATAAATTCCTCTTTTGTAGCTCGGTCGTAAGACCCTCGTTTCTCAGTAAATATACCCAATTTATGCGATGGTCTATAGCCTCTTCTACGGAACTTACGGTCGGTGGTTGGGTGGGCGTTACCAAAATATTTGATTCGGATCTGTCCACTCCTCCACGATCATACGAAAGGGTCAAGTCGTTATATCCAGAGTTTTCTTCAGACATAAAAAAATCTCTTCCAGTTTTTCAGCGGTAACTCGTCTGGTTCGTTGGTTTGTCCCAAACTCCTCTTCTATCTTCGCAGTTTTCGCAGCAAAAGAAAACAGTTGGCCACAGTCCTTACTCTTCGTACTTCTTCACATCCAAAACAGTCTTCAATAGTCCTTACTCTTCAGTTATATAAAAACAGTTTACAATAATCCCTACTCTTCGCAGTTATATGTAAACAGTTTACAATAGTCCTTACTCTTCACAAAAAAGAAATAATAACAGCCTATATATAACAACCAGGTATATGCTCTATCAACAATCAGAGGTCCCTGCTAAATCAATAAATCAACAATACGGGAAAAAATTTAATCAACAATCAGAATACGGAAAACCTGAAACAGAATAAAACAGTTCCTGCTCAATCAATAAATTAACAATAGGGAAAAAAATAATTTATTCAATACTCAAAAATACGGAAAACCTGAAACAGAATAAAACAGTTCCTGCTCAATCAACAATTCAGGGTCCCTGCTCGGGCGCCCAATTTGTGACGATTTTTTGTTTGCTTCCTTTCTTCTTCCTGGTTCCTTACGCGGCTTTTGCCATCTCAGCACGTCACTTTGGACACCCTTGATGCAACACGTTCGGAATTAGTGCTCGGGCGCCAGTTTTTATCGTGGTTATCTCCACGGCCCCCTGACTTCACTCGTCAGGAGTTCCAGGTAGCCTAAGATGGAGGTACGGATGGTTCCAGAGGTCTAATTGCATCTCATCCGGCAGGATTGTATCCATAAACTACCTCACTGGTCCTAAAATGAAAGTTATTCTCCTGGCCCACACTACGGAGAATTTAAATGCGTGCAACTAAACCAATACTCTACCATAGGATTATTTTAGTCTTTAGTAGGTCAGTAGTCAGAGGTTCGGCTAGGTTATATTACAACAATGTCTTTATTTAACAATAAATATAGGATATGTAGCTGCTCAAATCGTTATATATAAAAAAACCTTATTATACATAAAAGCAAACCATCCACAGAAAAGCAAAGAAATTTAAGCAAACTATCATTTATATATATATATATATATATATATATATATATATATATATATATATATATATATATAATAAAACTTCAAAGAGTGGTCTTTGTTAAAAAACCCTCAAAATCGTGGGGATAGCAGCCAAAAAAACTTTACAGGTTAGAGATAAAGTGAATCAAATAGTACATTACCTAAGCTTTCGAAGAGCATTGTCTTCATTCTCAAAGGCTATAATAAACCAGAAAGAAAAAATCGGTTAACTTAATAAAGAAAACAACTTCTGAAATCATTACGACTTACTTGTAGTGTTGATTTAAAATTAAACTCACATTTCACAAATTGCAGGAAAACCTTCATCCACTAAAGATTAAAATGTCGACTAAATATAATTTCTCTCCTACATATAGTAATGAGAGCCAGGATTTTTTTTCTGTTTTTTAAAAACCAAAAGACATACACAAGAAACGAACTGATATTGTTGAATATCTATTTCGACATGAAATCGACTGCTGTCGAAAGGTAGAGATACGGGGGGCAATTACAAGGTTGAAGTAAAAACATTTAATAAAAATCTAAATTTCTCAGCAATACTGTTGTGTTTTTTTAGTTGCTTTGGTGAAAACTTCAAAGAAAAACAATAATAGATTAATGTCCACACCTAGGATCACGTCAAGATTGAAAAATTACACCTTTAAATTTAACCAGACTATTGTCTGACAGCTGCCACCTGTCTTTTGTAAAATGTAAAAAATTGGGATGACGAAATAAGCAAACAGTCAGTGAACACTCAAGCCTCTCACATTCGGTATTCCCCAACTGTCAACCCATTCCAGCATTACTATTATTAAATAAAAAAGCCAAACAAAACCCACCCGCAAATACTAACGATCTCCACTTTCGTCTGATGTTAATTTCCATGAAAATCAGTATTGATAATTTAAAATACTCATAACAATAATAATGTCAGTTAGGAAAAGTGATGTAAGATCTGTAACTTTTAACACATGGAAAGGACCTAACCTCTCACGTTAAGGCCCGACTGTTTGGAAATCATTTGCATTCGCAACTGAGCTGTGATAGCCATAATGTATAAAAATTGTTTTGTTTTTAAATGAATTATTAAATAATGTTTGTATTGTCAACACTCGACTGACCTGTCACTTCAGCCAACCATTAACTCAAAACACTAATTTGGGAATCAATCTCCTCGCTACCGGAGTGGACATTATTAAAGTGCAACAAATATGTATAAATCTTACTAAGTGACTCAATGTCAGACCTTCTATTCATTGGTTCCTCAATGTTATTAATATGATACATTTCTAAAAATTTTCTTTTGTTATAGTTTCTTTCTACATCAAGAATCTTTACTTTATCAAAATCTATATGGTGGAACTCATCTATAACATGTTCTGATAATGCACATTTTCGCTTTTTTAACCTAGCATCGCTTTTATGTTGAGCACAACGTGATTTCAAATTCTGAGATGTCATTCCTACATACTTTTTGTTACAATTTTTACAAGAGATACTATATATTACGTTAGTTTTCATCATGGAATCCTCCGGTTGTTTTAACTTAGTAAAAAGAGACTGTAAAGGTTTGGCTGTTCTTTGAGCAATTTTGACATTGGTCCCCTTGAACTCTTTGATGATTTTTTCTGACAGATCTTTAACATAAGGAAATGAACCAAAAGTAACCTGCTGTGAATTATTGAAATTAGCATCCTGTTCATTTTCATTACTATTAATATGACTGACAGTATGCTCGCCAGGAGTGTTGTAAATCAACCTCTTGAGAAGTTTAATAGGATAACTATTTTTTTGAAGCGTATCAATCAATATTAAGGTTTTTATTAAGTAATGTTAAGTAAAAAAAAAAAAAAAATATCACATCCAACATTACTTAATAAAAACCTTAAAATATTGATAAAATTTTTATATTCATGTAGTCAAACTCATGTCCCGTACTTATATGGTGTTCAGCTGCCGCACAGGTGTTTTTTTTGTTGCGACAATCGCTTTTGTGTTGAGCGACTCTTTGTCTCAACCATTGGCCCGTCTGTCCTATGTAACATCCATTGCAATCAGAACAGGGCAAACTGTAAACAACATTGCTATTAAATAGCGTGGGGATAAAAATCTTTCACTTTCGAGAAAATGTTTCTGATTGTTTTCAGATTGTAAGGGGCAATTTTCAAATTAGGAATACAATTTTTAAATAGTGGTGTAATACGATTAGTCAAATAGTGTATTCTAGGAATCCTTTTATAAATTATGCTAGTAGGTTTCTCTTCATTTGTGGGACCATCGTAAAAGTCTGTGTTGTATATTAACTTTTTTAAAATGTTCTTTGGATACCCGTTGTTTGCAAAAATATCAAAAAGCTTCTTAAGATTGTCTTGAATGAAGTTGTCATCACAGATGTGAAAGATTCTATTTTTCATGGCAATTACAGTGTTGTATTTTTGATTTTTTGGATGGTTAGAGAAAAAGTTTAAAAATCTATCGGATGTTGTTGGTTTTTGATACCAATCCAAACTTATTTTCTGTGCTTCAGTACGTATTACTCTCGTATCTAAGAAAGACACAGAACATTCTTGCTCGATCTCCACTGTAAACTGCAATCTATCGTTAAATGAATTGAATATATCTAATGTTGTTTGTATATAGTCAGCTGGAATAGCGCTGATCATATCATCTACATATTTATAAAAAAAGCGTAAGCTGAAAGGTAGCAGTGGGATTACATTATCAAGTAACTCATCCAACACTATAATTGCCAAAATAGGACTTATAGGAGAACCCATTGGAGTACCAAATTTCTGCTGATAAAAATTGTTGTTGAAACTAAAGTAGGTATTGTTTATGATAAATTTTATAATAATTAAGAAGCTTTCTTTGGATAATGTAGTGTGCTTCTCAATCATGTTCCATCTCCTCTGTAAAATGTCGATTACCAAATCTGTAGGAATGTTGGTGAAAAGTGAAACAACATCTAAAGAGATCAGAACATAATTGTCTGGCAAAGTAATACCTCTTACTAGGTTGACAAAAGAAAAAGAGTCCTGAACATTATAGTCAGTGCGATCCTCTAAAGCATCCTTTAATATATTTGAAAGAAATTTTGAGATTTCATAAGTAGTCGAGTTCATCGAACTGGCTATAGGGCGTAGAGAATTAGAAGCTAGGCTAAGTCAAGTATACAAGACAGCGCTGAAAAACACAGAGAAAGCAAAAGAAGAAAGGATAGCCAGATATAACGAAAAAACAGCATTAAGAGAATTTGCACCTGGAGATTTAGTATACCTACTCGACATAAGCACAAAAGTAGGAAAATCGAAGAAACTACAAAACCAATGGACAGGACCTTTTGAAGTAAAAGAGAAGGTAGGACCGGTTACATATCAAATAATTTCGCAAAAAGGGAAGAAGACACAAATAGTACACATCAACAGATTAAAAACATACCACGGAAAAATAGAGGACAAGGAACATAAGATACTTCAAGATATAGTGAACTTGGGAAGTATAGAAGAGTTAGAGGAAACACACGAGCAGGAAGAAAATGAAGTAGATCCAGGGAAAGTAGCAGCACTACCATTATGGTCAACGAACGAGAATCTACAACCACCAAAAAATAAGCCACCATCCCAAACCAGACATAAAGGGAATAGAACAGAACAAAGACTACACTTCTCACTACGACCTCCACCGGAGATAAGACGATCCGCCAGAGTGAGAAACAGGATACCAAGTGCACCCAGTTACACAAAAACATTTAATGCCGAAAGGAGAAGAACACGGAATACAGGACAAAGACAGACGACTAACTATAAAAGAAACAAGACCAAAATAAGTACCAGACGGATAGCGATGAGCTTGAGTCGACGTAACTAATACGTTAAAATCAAGTATACATGTATATATTAGGTTACATCGATTTGAAGTTGGATGTTGCCTGAGTCCTGCCAGAACTTTTGCACCTGCCATCATTTTATCATCGTTTATCGTGGAACCTTCAAAAATGTCATTCAATACTTTAGAATGGGATGAGATCATAGAAGTGCTGCATAAAAGTAACGAGTTATTCTTCAATTCTCCAGATGATGATGTTGTAGATTCTAATCCCATCATGTTGTACCAAGATTTTTGTCAAATAACTAAAGTTATTTATGATAATCAAAAATTTGTGAAAATTCAGAAAGATGATGTAATAGTTTTCCTCGATGAAGAAGAAGTTGTAGAAATTCAACGTGTTCATGAGAATTTGCTTCAACATCACATTTCAATTTTAAATAAAGTGAACTTTTGCAATTTTTATTATAATATCATTAATTTATTAAAAACATTTATATCGAATCCAATATGTGGCTTTTCCAATTGTTTAAATTTAATGTATGCTGTTTGTGATATTTATTCTTATGACAACAGCAGTTTAATAGGAAGAGCACTTAGAGAATATCTGTACTATTACAAAGTCCATGTAATCAATGATTTAACATTATAAAATTATGAAAATATTCTTTGTTTCATTTCACCTCTAACACAAGTAATGCTGATGATGAAAACTTTTATGTTGATTTGGAATCAGTATTGAACATCGAAAGTGAAGGATGTTTCTTTTACTATTAATAATAATTCTACCTTTAGTGGCATCTGAGAAAATTGATGTAAATTAACGAAAGATTTGGATATGTTAACAAGTCGGAACATGATATCACAAATATGTCATCGATTTTAAAAGATTTCCAAGAGAAATTAAATTTTCCTGTAGATGGCACTCTAAATCCTGCAACGATTCAACTATTAGAGCGACCTCGATGTAGTGTAAATGAAAACAATCATGATGGTGAACATTCGTATCGCGTTAGAACAAAATGGGAAAAAGACTAACCTAAATCGGTATTTTCCTCAAGCATCACCGTCATATGCTGCTGAAAAGGCATATTTGGAACAAAATTCCAAATTTACAATTTAAACACCAGTCTAAAGGAACAGCACTTCTTACTCATGTACTACTTATGAAACTTCAAATCGACGTAAAACCTGTGGGGAAGGAGCTAGGATAAAAAATCAAGTTTCAAGGTTATATGAATATTGTTTTATTAATTGTATTTATATTTATATTACATCAAATAATAAAACAGTACATATTACATTAAAGGCAAAATGAAAATTATACATTTGACAGTACATATTAAATATAGTTATACAGATAAAAGCAAAAACTGAGGAATTTGAGCTTGTACAAGAAAACTTGAAATTCTAGTAATACGATTACAAATTATCTTAGTACATAGATCTACCAAACTCTTCATCTGAAAATAAATTCCAATCAATTTATTATAACTCCATAATACTATAATGTCCCCACGGAAGAGTGTCATGTGAACCAGGTATCAAATTTCTTTTATCATCTGATGGGTTTAAAGCAATTTTTGTCTGTTCAATGGTGTATACATCATGTAACTTTGATAGTATACAACGTTGAGTTGCATGCATGAAACACTCTTCTTGAGGATTTTCTATAAATTTCTGCAAACAGAGAATATAATCATCAAAAGTTATTTTTTTCTTTACCACATTAGACTTAATACCTTTAGCTTTTTTTACATCGTTTTCCTCACCTAACACTCTGAAGGCATACTGTTTAGAACGTAAACCTACAAAATGTGTCATAATTTTTGAGTTATTTTCATCCTTCATAATTCCGGGTACTTTCTTATTAGCTAGAGGAATATCCCACACATTATTTACAGGATAATCACTAGTATCATTATCTTTCACTTTCGAGAAAATGTTTCTGATTGTTGTCAGATTGTAAGGGGCAATTTTCAAATTAGGAATACAATTTTTAAATAGTGGTGTAATACGATTAGTCAAATAGTGTATTCTAGGAATCCTTTTATAAATTATGCTAGTAGGTTTCTCTTCATTTGTGGGACCATCGTAAAAGTCTGTGTTGTATATTAACTTTTTTAAAATGTTCTTTGGATACCCGTTGTTTGCAAAAATATCAAAAAGCTTCTTAAGATTGTCTTGAATGAAGTTGTCATCACAGATGTGAAAGATTCTATTTTTCATGGCAATTACAGTGTTGTATTTTTGATTTTTTGGATGGTTAGAGAAAAAGTTTAAAAATCTATCGGATGTTGTTGGTTGTTGATACCAATCCAAACTTATTTTCTGTGCTTCAGTACGTATTACTCTCGTATCTAAGAAAGACACAGAACATTCTTGCTCGATCTCCACTGTAAACTGCAATCTATCGTTAAATGAATTGAATATATCTAATGTTGTTTGTATATAGTCAGCTGGAATAGCGCTGATCCTATCATCTACATATTTATAAAAAAAGCGTAAGCTGAAAGGTAGCAGTGGGATTACATTATCAAGTAACTCATCCAACACTATAATTGCCAAAATAGGACTTATAGGAGAACCCATTGGAGTACCAAATTTCTGCTGATAAAAATTGTTGTTGAAACTAAAGTAGGTATTGTTTATGATAATTTTTATAATAATTAAGAAGCTTTCTTTGGATAATGTAGTGTGCTTCTCAATCATGTTCCATCTCCTCTGTAAAATGTCGATTACCAAATCTGTAGGAATGTTGGTGAAAAGTGAAACAACATCTAAAGAGATCAGAACATAATTGTCTGGCAAAGTAATACCTCTTACTAGGTTGACAAAAGAAAAAGAGTCCTGAACATTATAGTCAGTGCGATCCTCTAAAGCATCCTTTAATATATTTGAAAGAAATTTTGAGATTTCATAAGTAGTCGAGTTCATCGAACTGACTATAGGGCGTAGAGGTACGTTGGGCTTGTGAATTTTTGGCAGGCAGTATAATTTCGGTAAAGCTGAATTGTAGATGGTTAATTGTTTGGCTTGTTGTCAATTCTTTTTTTTTTGTTTTAAGGCTTTAATTAGATCATTGTAATTATTTTGAATAGACGTCGTGGGATCTTTATTTATTTTTTTGTATGTGAATGTGTCATTTAAAATGAATTCAGTTTTTTCAATATAATCATTTTTATCCATAGCCACCGTGCAACCACCTTTGTCAGATTGCAGGATATATAACTGAGGGTTATCCTTTAAAAAAGACCTAGACTCTTTAAACAATTTGTTGAAAATTTATGGTTTTTTAAATTTATCTTGTTGTACAAAATTGGTAACTATATTAGTTGCTTTACATCTGATAATATCTCTCATTTCGGTGGGTGTAACGTCTTTTTGGCAGGCAGTATAATTTCGGTAAAGCTGAATTGTAGATGGTTAATAGTTTGGCTTGTTGTTCGGTCAATTCTTTTTTTTGTTTTAAGGCTTTAATTAGATCATTGTAATTATTTTGAATAGACGTCGTGGGATCTTTATTTATTTTTTTGTATGTGAATGTGTCATTTAAAATGAATTCAGTTTTTTCAATATAATCATTTTTATCCATAGCCACCGTGCAACCACCTTTGTCAGATTGCAGGATATATAACTGAGGGTTATCCTTTAAAAAAGACCTAGACTCTTTAAACAATTTGTTGAAAATTTATGGTTTTTTAAATTTATCTTGTTGTACAAAATTGGTAACTATATTAGTTGCTTTACATCTGATAATATCTTTCATTTCGGTGGGTGTAACGTCTATTATGTCTTCAACGTCTGCCAAAAAGGTGTCAAGTTTTACATCAGCTTTAGTGCACTTCACTCCAAACTTCGGTCCAAGGGATAGAAAATCCGATATATGTTCGGGAATCTCTGTGCTTGATATGTTTTTGAACCATTTACTGTTATCTCTAAATGCTATTTTTATGTCGTTTGGAACGTTTAGTTGGAGTTTTCTAATTTTACAAATGTTTTTTTGTTTCACTGCTTTATGTATGCGATTATATGAGTTTTGTGACTTTATTTCAAATTCAGTTAAGATGTTGGAAGGAATTATTTTTTTGATTTGTGATTTTATCGTATTGATATTGTTGTTAATTCTAGAAATGTTACCACAAGTTATTTTAATCTCCAAAGATAACATTTTACTACATACATTCAAAATAAAATTGTCTACTTTTTTGTTCATATTTCTATCATTGTTTGTAAATAACAAATACTGAATGTTTTTCACACTGTCCTGAATGTGTTTAGGAAAAAATCCACCATTTCTGCATCGAAGTAGAAATATTCTTCTGTTGTTGTTTTTGGCTAGTCTAACCTACGGTATCAAAACTATGAGACTATTGAAACAATGGGCCAGTTTTAACATCAAACTAGCCAAAAACAACAACAGAAGAATATTTCTACTTCGATGCAGAAATGGTGGATGTTTTCCTAAACACATTCAGGACAGTGTGAAAAACATTCAGTATTTGTTATTTACAAACAATGATAGAAATATGAACAAAAAAGTAGACAATTTTATTTTGAATGTATGTAGTAAAATGTTATCTTTGGAGATTAAAATAACTTGTGGTAACATTTCTAGAATTAACAACAATATCAATACGATAAAATCACAAATCAAAAAAATAATTCCTTCCAACATCTTAACTGAATTTGAAATAAAGTCACAAAACTCATATAATCGCATACATAAAGCAGTGAAACAAAAAACATTTGTAAAACTAGAGAACTCCAACTAAACGTTCCAAGCGACATAAAAATAGCATTTAGAGATAACAGTAAATGGTTCAAAAACATATCAAGCACAGAGATTCCCGAACATATATCGGATTTTCTATCCCTTGGACCGAAGTTTGGAGTGGAGTGCACTAAAGCTGATGTAAAACTTGACACCTTTTTGGCAGACGTTGAAGACATAATAGACGTTACACCCACCGAAATGAGAGATATTATCAGATGTAAAGCAACTAATATAGTTACCAATTTTGTACAACAAGATAAATTTAAAAAACCATAAATTTTCAACAAATTGTTTAAAGAGTCTAGGTCTTTTTTAAAGGATAACCCTCAGTTATATATCCTGCAATCTGACAAAGGTGGTTGCACGGTGGCTATGGATAAAAATGATTATATTGAAAAAACTGAATTCATTTTAAATGACACATTCACATACAAAAAAATAAATAAAGATCCCACGACGTCTATTCAAAATAATTACAATGATCTAATTAAAGCCTTAAAACAAAAAAAAGAATTGACCGAACAACAAGCCAAACAATTAACCATCTACAATTCAGCTTTACCGAAATTATACTGCCTGCCAAAAATTCACAAGCCCAACGTACCTCTACGCCCTATAGTCAGTTCGATGAACTCGACTACTTATGAAATCTCAAAATTTCTTTCAAATATATTAAAGGATGCTTTAGAGGATCGCACTGACTATAATGTTCAGGACTCTTTTTCTTTTGTCAACCTAGTAAGAGGTATTACTTTGCCAGACAATTATGTTCTGATCTCTTTAGATGTTGTTTCACTTTTCACCAACATTCCTACAGATTTGGTAATCGACATTTTACAGAGGAGATGGAACATGATTGAGAAGCACACTACATTATCCAAAGAAAGCTTCTTAATTATTATAAAAATTATCATAAACAATACCTACTTTAGTTTCAACAACAATTTTTATCAGCAGAAATTTGGTACTCCAATGGGTTCTCCTATAAGTCCTATTTTGGCAATTATAGTGTTGGATGAGTTACTTGATAATGTAATCCCACTGCTACCTTTCAGCTTACGCTTTTTTTATAAATATGTAGATGATAGGATCAGCGCTATTCCAGCTGACTATATACAAACAACATTAGATATATTCAATTCATTTAACGATAGATTGCAGTTTACAGTGGAGATCGAGCAAGAATGTTCTGTGTCTTTCTTAGATACGAGAGTAATACGTACTGAAGCACAGAAAATAAGTTTGGATTGGTATCAAAAACCAACAACATCCGATAGATTTTTAAACTTTTTCTCTAACCATCCAAAAAATCAAAAATACAACACTGTAATTGCCATGAAAAATAGAATCTTTCACATCTGTGATGACAACTTCATTCAAGACAATCTTAAGAAGCTTTTTGATATTTTTGCAAACAACGGGTATCCAAAGAACATTTTAAAAAAGTTAATATACAACACAGACTTTTACGATGGTCCCACAAATGAAGAGAAACCTACTAGCATAATTTATAAAAGGATTCCTAGAATACACTATTTGACTAATCGTATTACACCACTATTTAAAAATTGTATTCCTAATTTGAAAATTGCCCCTTACAATCTGACAACAATCAGAAACACTTTCTCGAAAGTGAAAGATAATGATACTAGTGATTATCCTGTAAATAATGTGTGGGATATTCCTCTAGCTAATAAGAAAGTACCCGGAATTATGAAGGATGAAAATAACTCAAAAATTATGACACATTTTGTAGGTTTACGTTCTAAACAGTATGCCTTCAGAGTGTTAGGTGAGGAAAACGATGTAAAAAAAGCTAAAGGTATTAAGTCTAATGTGGTAAAGAAAAAAATAACTTTTGATGATTATATTCTCTGTTTGCAGAAATTTATAGAAAATCCTCAAGAAGAGTGTTTCATGCATGCAACTCAACGTTGTATACTATCAAAGTTACATGATGTATACACCATTGAACAGACAAAAATTGCTTTAAACCCATCAGATGATAAAAGATATTTGATACCTGGTTCACATGACACTCTTCCGTGGGGACATTATAGTATTATGGAGTTATAATAAATTGATTGGAATTTATTTTCAGATGAAGAGTTTGGTAGATCTATGTACTAAGATAATTTGTAATCGTATTACTAGAATTTCAAGTTTTCTTGTACAAGCTCAAATTCCTCAGTTTTTGCTTTTATCTGTATAACTATATTTAATATGTACTGTCAAATGTATAATTTTCATTTTGCCTTTAATGTAATATGTACTGTTTTATTATTTGATGTAATATAAATATAAATACAATTAATAAAACAATATTCATATAACCTTGAAACTTGATTTTTTATCCTAGCTCCTTCCCCACAGGTTTTACGTCGATTTGAAGTTTCATAAGTAGTACATGAGTAAGAAGTGCTGTTCCTTTAGACTGGTGTTTAAATTGTAATTTTGGAATTTTGTTCCAAATATGCCTTTTCAGCAGCATATGACGGTGATGCTTGAGGAAAATACCGATTTAGGTTAGTCTTTTTCCCATTTTGTTCTAACGCGATACGAATGTTCACCATCATGATTGTTTTCATTTACACTACATCGAGGTCGCTCTAATAGTTGAATCGTTGCAGGATTTAGAGTGCCATCTACAGGAAAATTTAATTTCTCTTGGAAATCTTTTAAAATCGATGACATATTTGTGATATCATGTTCCGACTTGTTAACATATCCAAATCTTTCGTTAATTTACATCAATTTTCTCAGATGCCACTAAAGGTAGAATTATTATTAATAGTAAAAGAAACATCCTTCACTTTCGATGTTCAATACTGATTCCAAATCAACATAAAAGTTTTGATCATCAGCATTACTTGTGTTAGAGGTGAAATGAAACAAAGAATATTTTCATAATTTTATAATGTTAAATCATTGATTACATGGACTTTGTAATAGTACAGATATTCTCTAGGTGCTCTTCCTATTAAACTGCTGTTGTCATAAGAATAAATATCACAAACAGCATACATTAAATCTAAACAATTGGAAAAGCCACATATTGGATTCGATATAAATGTTTTTAATAAATTAATGATATTATAATAAAAATTGCAAAAGTTCACTTTATTTAAAATTGAAATGTGACGTTGAAGCAAATTCTCATGAACACGTTGAATTTCTACAACTTCTTCTTCATCGAGGAAAACTGTTACATCATCTTTCTGAATTTTCACAAATTTTTGATTATCATAAATAACTTTAGTTATTTGACAAAAATCTTGGTACAACATGATGGGATTAGAATCTACAACATCATCATCTGGAGAATTGAAGAATAACTCGTTACTTTTATGCAGCACTTCTATGATCTCATCCCATTCTAAAGTATTGAATGACATTTTTGAAGGTTCCGCGATAAACGATGATAAAATGATGGCAGGTGCAAAAGTTCTAGCAGGACTCAGGCAACATCCAACTTCAAATCGATGTAACCTAATATATACATGTATACTTGATTTTAACGTATTAGTTACGTCGATTCAAGCTCATCGCTATCCATCTGGTACTTATTTTGGTCTTGTTTCTTTTATAGTTAGTCGTCTGTCTTTGTCCTGTATTCCGTGTTCTTCTCCTTTCGGCATTAAATGTTTTTGTGTAACTGGGTGCACTTGGTATCCTGTTTCTCACTCTGGCGGATCGTCTTATCTCCGGTGGAGGTCGTAGTGAGAAGTGTAGTCTTTGTTCTGTTCTATTCCCTTTATGTCTGGTTTGGGATGGTGGCTTATTTTTTGGTGGTTGTAGATTCTCGTTCGTTGACCATAATGGTAGTGCTGCTACTTTCCCTGGATCTACTTCATTTTCTTCCTGCTCGTGTGTTTCCTCTAACTCTTCTATACTTCCCAAGTTCACTATATCTTGAAGTATCTTATGTTCCTTGTCCTCTATTTTCCCGTGGTATGTTTTAATCTGTTGATGTGTACTATATGTGTCTTCTTCCCTTTTTGCGAAATTATTTGATATGTAACCGGTCCTACCTTCTCTTTTACTTCAAAAGGTCCTGTCCATTGGTTTTGTAGTTTCTTCGATTTTCCTACTTTTGTGCTTATGTCGAGTAGGTATACTAAATCTCCTGGTGCAAATTCTCTTAATGCTGTTTTTTCGTTATATCTGGCTATCCTTTCTTCTTTTGCTTTCTCTGTGTTTTTCAGTGCTGTCTTGTATACTTGACTTAGCCTAGCTTCTAATTCTGACACATAATTGTTGTCAATGTCGTATTTGATTCTTTTCGGTGTGATGAATTTTTCAAATGGTAGTGATTGGTCTCTTCCATGTAATAGGAAATATGGGCTGTATCCTGTTGAAGTGTGTACGCTTCCTCTGTACGCCATAAGTACGTATGGTATCCATTTGTCCCAATCTCGTTGATCTGGTGCTATGTAGTGTGCTAACATGTCTTTCAGTACTCTGTGTAATCTTTCTATTTGACCGTTTGTCGTTGGCGCATAACTTGCCGTGTGTAGCCTCTTTATGTTTAGTAACTTGCATGTTTCCTGCATTAGTTCTGATATGAAGTTTGTCCCTCTATCTGTTAACAGTTTGTTGGGTGTACCGTGTCTTGATATTATTTGTTCAACGAATGCTCTTGCTACTGTATCTGCTTTCTGATCTGGTAACGGTATTGCTTCACAGTATTTGGTAAAATGGTCTTGAAATGTTAGTAGGTATTTGTTTCCTTCGCTTGAGGTTGGCAGTGGTCCTACTATGTCCATAGAGGTTATTTCCCATCGTTCTGTGACCTTTGTAAATTTTTGTAATGGAGCTTTCTTGAAGTGGGGTGAAGTCTTCCGTCTATTGCATGCGTCGCATTGTTTGCAGTAGTTTATTATGTCTGTTCTCATCGTTGGCCAGAAACACCGTCTCCTTATCGCCAGTAATGTTTTATGTTGTCCTTGATGGCAGTATATGGGTGAGTCATGAAAGTCTTCTATCACTTTGGTGATATAGCTTCTCGGTATTATTAGTTGATCTCTATGTTCTTCCTGTTCTTGTCTATATAAGATACCTTCTTTGTCGATGTAGTATTTTCTTTTTGTTTCTTCGTCCTTGTCCATTTGTTGTAAGGTGTTGTTGCTGAATTCATCTCGTTTCTGTGCTTTTTTCAGCATGTCTTTGTTCCATATTGGCTCCCATCCTTCTTCTATTTCTATCGCGTAAATTTTTTTTGTTTCCCCTGCGTTATCTGGTCGTAAAATGATTATTTTGGTGGGTATACTGTAAAATGTAAATTGGATCATTTTGGTAATCTCGTCCCAACAAAGTCCTGGGATTTGGTCTTTGCTCGCTATGAAGGTTATACTCTCTTCTTTGTTTTCCTCGCATAGTGTCTTTAACTGTTGTATTATGCCCCACATGATTTCGTACGAGGTTTCTTCTTTCACCGCTGCTCTATTTACCCCTATGTAGAATTTTGCGTCCAACGTGTCCCATTCTTTAATTTCTTCTATTCGATTTTGTGCGACGTCCGGTAAATTATATGTGTCTTCTATTTCCTTTATCAATGGATCTTGGTTTGGCTTATTTTTGGCTGTAAATAGTACTATTGCTTGTTCTTCTTGTATGGATACTAACTTTCCCTCTTTTTCTAATATTTTGTCTTTTGCTGGCACTTCGTTTTCCGTTATGTATTGTAAGTAATCTTTGTATGACGTCTCTATGTAGTTGCACGTATTGTCGAACATTCTGCTTAGCGCGTCTGCATTTCCGTGTTTTCGTCCTGCTCTGTGGATTACTTCGAAGTTGTATTCGGCTATGGTTAAGGCCCATCGTGTTAGTCTTGAATTTGGGTCCTTCAGAGTAAGTACCCATTTTAATGCTCTGTGATCTGTGATGATTGTGAATTTTGTCCCGTAAATGTAGCATCTGAATGTTTTAATGGCAAAAATCACACCTAGAAGTTCTTTTTCAGTCGTTGAGTAATTTGTTTCTGCTCTACTTAGTGTCCTGCTTGCATACGCTATTGGTCTTTCTCTACCGTCCCTTATTTGACTTAATATTGCTCCTACGCCTATGTTCGATGCATCTGTCGATACGATGAACGGTTTGGAAAAGTCTGGGAAGATTAGAACTTTGTCTGACGTTAGCGATTCTTTTAGTAAGTCCATTGCCCTAATTACTTCCTCTGTTATTTTGAATGGTGTGTCTTTTTTGGTTAGATTTACTAGTGGTGCTGCTAATTCGGTTATGTTCGGTATGAACCGTCTGTACCAGTTTACTAGCCCTAAGAAACCTCTTACTCCTTTTACGTTTTTTGGTAGGGGGTATTTGTGTACTGCCTCCAATTTCTGTGGATCTGGAGCTACTCCTTCTTGTGAGATGATATGTCCTAAATATTTTACTTTCTCCAACATAAAATTGCATTTCTTTGGTTTGAGTTTAATGTTTGCTTCTGTTAATCTATTGAATACTTCTTCTAATTTTTCTAAATGGTCTTTTTTTCCTGCATAGTTAAATATGATTATGTCGTCCAAATAAACCATACATTTTATTCCCGTTAAGCCTCTTAAGGTTGCATTCATGAATCTTTGGAAAGTTGCTGGGGCGTTTACCAGTCCAAATGGCATTTTGGTGTATTCGTAGTGCCCTTGATATGTGCTAAATCCCGTTAGTGGAATGTCTTCTTCGTTCATATCTACTTGGTGATAAGCTTCTGCTACATCAATTACTGAGAACAACGTTTCTCCTCCTGCTTTGTAGCCTTGTAGTAGATCCGATATGTTTGGTAGAGGGTAATATTCCTTTTTTGTTACTGCATTTAGTCCTCTGTAGTCTATGCACATTCTCACTTTCTCCTCTCCTTCGGGTGTTTGTTTTACCACTAATACTACTGGCGCTGACCATGGGCTGGATGATGTCCTGATTACTTTAGCTTCTAGTAGCCTATCTATTTCTTTTTGGAGTACTTCTCTTTGGTAATATGGTATTCTGTATGGAGCTTTGCATATTGGTTGGCTTCCTGCTTCTATGGTTATGTGGTGTTTGACTTTTGTAGTGCTTGTTAGAATTTCGTCGTCATCTGTGAATAAATGATGGTACTTTTGTATTAACTTAATTAGTTCTTCCTTGTACCTTGTATCTATATGACCTAGTTCAAAATTTTTTCTGATCCATTCATCTGTTCTGATGTCAAATTTCCTGATCGTGTCCTGTGCTTTCGTTTGTGGTACTGTGTCTTCTGCACATTCATATGCTTTCCCTAGTTTGGTTCCTTTTGTTAGGTGTATTTCTTGTGCTGATGTGTTTATTATTCTAATTGGAATCTTTTTCCCGTTATTTGCTATGCTATTTGCCAGTCTTATTGCTTCTGGTCCTTTGTGTTGTGTTTCGCACGCAATCGTGTTTCCTTTTATTGTGTGTTTTAGTGTCCCAATTGTGTGAACTTCGGTTAGTGCCGGTATACTTATGCTATCTTCTATGTATACATCTGTGAAGTTTCTGTTAGTTATTGTTTCTTTTATTCCTTTGTTCTCCTCCCTGGTTTCTGTTTTTCCCTTTTTTTTCCATGTTTCTGATTCTGTACTATTCTTCTTTTGTTCTATGTGTCCGTATATTTCTTCGTTCATTCTTGTTTCCTGACTTTTTTCTCTCTTTGTATCGATTTCTTTCTTCCTTCTGTATAGTTCTATATTTTCGTCTCTGTAGCCGTTTTGTCTTTGTTTGTCTGTTTGATTTGTTTTTGCTTTATTTTCCCTTGTCATTACCTTCTCTTTTTTCTCCATTGTTCTGTGTTCTGTGTCCCTTCTTTTATACATTGTTTCCACTATTCCTAGCCATTTCTGCCAATTATTCTTTTCGGTAGTGTTTGGTTTTTCCTTTACTGTTGCAACTTGGCCATTTACTTCCGTGCTTCTGCCGTTATTTATTGTGCTCTCAACTTGCCTTGCGTTTATCAATGGTATTCTTCTTTCCCATATTTCTAATGAAGGCTCTCCTTTGTATGATATGATTGCTTTTTGTTTTTCTAGGAAATCTCTTCCTAAAAGAACTGGTATTTCTCCCATTATTTCGTCTTCTGCTGCGATGGCTCTTACGTATATGTTGTAGTTCATTGCGTTTGTGCTTATCGCCAATTTCGTCGATCCATACAGCTGTATTGTGTGCCCTGTTATCCCTTTTAGAGTTAATTCTTCTATGATTCTTGTGTCTAATTCCCACTCTGCAATTATCGACCTATTTACTAATGAGTACGCTCCCCCTGTATCTATCATGCATGGTCTGTTTATACCATTCACCCTTAACATTACTATATATGGGGCGTCCTCGTTTGTTACTGACATTGCATCATTGTGATACATTGTTTCTTTTTTTTCCTTTTTTTCCATTCTCGGTTTATCCTTATTCGTTGCTTCTTGGTTTGTTTGATCCCATTGTGGTTTATTTAAATCTGTTTCCCCTGCTAAATTAGCTCGGCCACTTGTCCGGGGACTAACTGTGGTCCTTACTAGTTTAAATGTTTCGTCCATTCTTTGTTACTTGTGTGTCCTCTTTCTTCAGACTGTCCTCTTATATTATCGTTCCTTTGGCGTCCGTTTCTGTCGTAGTTCCCGAAACTATTTTGTTGGGACCTCCTCTGTGTCTCTTGTTTGTGATCCTCTTCCCTTTGATTTCTTTGTCTGTTATATTCTCTGTAGTTTCCTTGTTGTGTTTCCTGGTTTTCCCCGTGATACCTAGTTTTCTCCGTTTTCCATGACCTTACTTTTTCGTCGTTGCATCTGTTGTACTTAGAGGTTGTTTTATTCCGTTTGTTTGCTTCGTCGAATATTTTCTTTCTACATTCTTTTGCCCAATGTCCTTGTTTCCCACAGTAGTAGCATGTATTTGTTGGTTCGTTCCCTTTTTCTCTGCAATCCGGTGCCCCATGTCCTTGTTTTCTACAAATCTGGCATCTTGTCTCCCTTTTTGTTTCTTCTGCTTCCTTCGTCCTACAATTGGCCATCCAATGCCCTTGTCTGCCACAGAATAAACATTTCGCGTTCTGCCTACATTCTTCCGAAGTGTGATTCGACCTTCCGCACGTTGTGCACCTCAGTTTTTCACTCATAAATGCGACTTTGTGGCCATTGTTTCTGCCGCTTGTCATAGTTACCGCCGTTTCCTGACAACTAACTATTTCTTCTGCTTCTTCTAATGTCATGTCGTCTTTGTGTAAAATGTAAAAACCTACCTCCCTTAATAAGTCTTTTCTCAACCCTACTTTGAATTGATTTATTAATACCGAATTATGTTTTTTTTGTATGTTTGGTATGTGTTCCCTACTTGCGCCCTTTATATCCTCTTCTAGTATCTTGTTCCCGGTTAATTTTAGTCTGGTGCAGAACGACGCTACGTCCTCATCGTGTCTTTGGTAGCATTGCACCAATTGCATCCACCAATCTGCTATCGATTTTTTTGGTACAAATTTCCGTAGTAGTTTTTCTCTAAATTCCGAATATGACACTGTGTCTAGCCTAGGATCCGCTTTGAAAAAATCGTGTGCTACGCCCGCAAGTTTAAATTTCAATAATGTTAGTGTTTCTGCTTCCGTCCACCCGTCTAATTTAGCCCTTAATTCGAGTTTTTCTATGTATCTAGCCGCATCTCTACCTGTGAAATCGGCTAAAGTCGCCGCTATGACCCCTAATGGTTGCGCCTGTGCTACCCTCAGTGTGGGCGGCATGCTGCTTGTGTCTCCCGTGGTTTCTGGTCCACCTTGATTGCTTGTACCTAACCTATTTTGCGAATCGAGTGGCATAACGCTGTCTGAACTTGGTTATTTTTATTTATTAAATGAAGCTTTCTAATTTTATAAACTTATATTACTCCTACCTTTCTGGCTTCTACGACGCCTGAAATGGATAGGTTTTGGTGCACGGATAGGATATTTGAGGATGGGTTAACTTCCCCCTTTGTGAAATTGAAGCTTACGTCGTTTCAGGAATTATGATTTATTGTAATGAAAAGAATTGAAGACGAAAGGACAAACAAAAAAAAATCAATTGTATGACGGAATGACAACTGGACTAATTTGTAGCAAAATGCTGTATAATTGTTCTCATAGACGACTGTTGTACCTATGGATAACTGAGATGATGGTGGAGGAGTATCGGCTAACTCTCGATATTTTCCAGCCTTTCTACCCTCCTGTATGCCCCGTTTACTGCCTATTGCAGCCTCTGGTTACAGACCGTACAGCTTCACCGTTCCCTGTATTCTCTTGTGCTGTAGCAAGATTGGCATATGATCTTGGCCTGACAGGAATATTTTGGATGAAGAACTGGCGTCCCTGCTGGCTTACAACCCTGTATTTTAGAACCGCTGTGACGACTTGAACGACCAACCCTGTATCGGAAAACCGCTGTGACGACTTGAACGAACAACCCTGTATCGGAAAACCGCTGTGACGACTTGAACGAACAACCCTGTATCGGGGAACCGCTGTGACGACTTGAACGAACAACCCTGTATCGGAAAACCGCTGTCACCAGATGTACAACTCTACCCTTCTTTGATACCGAGTTGATTCTCAAAAAACAAAAACAAAAACCGCTGTCACCACTGTAATAAAGTAGACCTGTAATAAAATCTGGACCCTTATTTATTTTAACATGTAACTGTAATAATCTTAGCCAACAAAACTTAATGATCAGTGTAATAATTTATCCTCCTGAACAAAAAATCCGCTGCTCTAGATGTACTAAAAATATGGGTCAGAAAAAAAGAGAAATATTTCCTACCTATCTTTTGGCCGCTCTCTATTGATCCCGACCCTAGATTGTTGCCAATTTCTGCCTCCAAAGAGCGGCTGAGCGTGCAAGGCAATCCAGTCCGATTTCTTTTAGCTAGGTTCGCCTGGTCTTAAAACGGATGTATCCTCCTTTGCCAGGACAGGGCTGTCTTCCTCGTTTCTGTCGCACGTCCACGTTAATACACTTCCAAAGGGGAAATGTTGGGGTAGGGGAGTTGGGTGAAATAATATAGAGCCAACAAGTTATACAAAATACATATATAATAAAAAATAACGTTTCTAAATCCTTAGATACAGCTATGCATACTTAACCCTAACAATAATCCCGAAGGACTCAGTTCCCAAAATTCCCCGTTATAATTTCTACCTATACATAAAATTTGTCTAAAAATTTATATATTGCTTATTCCTACCCCTGTATAAAACGATAATTATGAACGGAGTTCCCGTTTTTCCGGGGGTGGCAGTGAGCCTATCCCTGTTATCAGCTCGGCCCTTTACAACAACTGCGGGAGAAGCGTGTAGCTTATTATTATTCGTTTCTCAATATTTCTATTCCCCTGCGACGAGAAAACAAATAAATCGTATGTGTAAGTTTGCTTTTAACCACAATAAACGTTTCACGTTATGTCGATTCAGGTCGCCATTGACCTTCAAAACGAAAGTGAAATTCTTGTTCTATACAGAAATTCTGATGAGCTAATGAAATAGTTTAAATTATTTATCGACACTGGCGGTCTAAGTTGCGAAATTCCCCAGTAGTTTAATTACATATGTTAATTTGTGCTTTTACCCTGGCAAAATATAATCGAGTTATAATTTATAATTACGGCTGAACGAAAGACTGATAACAAGGGTTCTCTACAATCAATTTACTTTTCAGCCAGAGTTCGCTGACACCCACGCAAATATGGCAAACATCCGCTCCGGCCTTTTTGTTTCTTTTTTTTTCTCTACTGGCTACAAAATTAACCTTGCCTAACTTTCTATCTAATTCCTACTTTCGAGGTGGAAGAGAAAATACGTAACTCAACATATGATAATCTCCTACTTAACAAAATGAAACCCAACTCGTTTCGGGTTGGCGAAACTCTGGAAATCGAAATTATTTCAGTACACACGGTAAATTAACTGTTCGTTAGGACGAAAAAACTCAATCTGAGAGTGAACAGATGTGTCCCGTCTCTTTGAAAATCAACAATAAAACAAATCAAATAAATAATATCTGCTATCGCTACACCTGGTATATAGAAATTTTCTTATGCTCCCAAGTTCAGACTCCAGCTCGACCAATAACGAGTACATATATATATATATATATATATATATATATATATATATATATATATATATATATATATCACTAATAAAAGAAATTTATCCCAATCGAAATCTAATTCAAAAACTTACTGTTTGACTATCTTCCTCCGTCACGTCGGGAGATTTCTTGATTTTCTCTATCTGTTTGGTCGCTACGTATCGTACCCGATAAACGAAATCGTTTTAGGTTGAAAGGCAATTAGCGTAGAGGGTAAATCTACCGTTTGTGCATCGAAGTAGGAGACAGTATCACCTCCTAACACAACGGTGAGAATTTCTACCTCTCGTACCGCTAACACTAAAACACTAGTTACCGTAGCAAGGGAAAACCTTTCCCTTCGCGCCGTTCGCACCCGGTACCCACTGCCGCTCTTCATCTCTCTACACTCCATTTTTGTTTTCCCCCGACATTGATTTTGGGGTTTTTGTCGACTTGCAAAAAACAACTTTTGTTTTTTTGAATCGTGCTAGTTTATGTTATTGAAATCCTTGTTTTTAAAACAATCATTTTGCTTTGACCCAGTATTTCTCTCTTCTGTTTTGGCTTCGCATTTGTTTTATTAAACATAATGTGGGTCGTGTTTCCATTTAATATTATGATTCAAAATAAAATATGTTTTACCGTGTGTTCTGAAACTTTCTACAATAAAATTATTCTTCTGAATATCCGTATTTATTACAGTACGTCTAAATCACTGGTTAGAGGTTAATAACAAAATATCTCTTAGATAATTAGGGTTTAGAAAAGGATGTTCTATCAATGGAAATATAGGATATTTGGTTATTGAAATAAATACTGCCTTTTGTGAAAAACCATCAGTACCTGCAATATTTGTAGATTTCTAAAACACCTACGATAATGTCGATTTATATATTCTGTACAAATTGATGGGGGTAGGACTATCAAAAAGTGTCTGAAGCAAAATAATACATCTTTATTCAAATTGTGTTATATACTTGAAAAAAAAAATGAGATGATTGGCCCAAAATCAACGAAAATATCGGCCTTACAAAACGTAGTATCTTAAGTCCAACTGTTTATAATATATACTACAGACTTGGAAAAGTGTGCCGTAATTAATACTTCTACAAAAGTAATACAATATGCTGACGAGATTTGCATATACCACATTGTAACAATCATTTTCACGATTGTTACATTTTTCTTGTTATTAATGGTAGTTCATATTAATATGTTTAATATAGCTGATGTAAATTTATTCTCAAATCAACTCCAAGATAAAACTTAATTATAAACTTTTTGATATTTCGGTTTACATAGTTGTCTACCGCCCCTCGTATTTACAATATACATAAATTCGATTAGGATTGTTATAACTGGTGTTCGCCGAGGGAGTTGCTTTTCGACCGTGAATGTGAATATATCTTTGATATAGTAACGGGTCTCCGGATATAATTCACATGAAAGTCGAAGACAAGTTTTTTGGTTCTGGGCTCAGAGTTTTTGTGAGTTTCTTTTGAGTCTTACTTTTATGGTTAAAAAAAATGGAATGCTACGAGTTCTTAAGCCGCAGATATTGATTTTCCAAACAAATTGTAAATATACTAATATGGTAAGGAAGTCAATCTATCCTTCTACGGAATCGGGAATCGTTTGGATGTTCCAGTAAGTCCTATTTTCCACCTTACAGTACAACTTGGATTTAGCGTTGGAGCCGTATCTACCGGGATTTGGGATATTTAATTATCCTATGATGTAATGCTGTTGTTGCTAGGAGTACTGTAATACAAAGTTAAGTAATTCTCTTCACCTTTCATTAAATGCCTTATCAGCATTAGCAGAGTCCATTCAATTTTTTTATCTTCACGCTAGTAAATGGTTTTAAGTGTCTTTCAAAGTTAACACTTTACAGTGAACTTTTATATAGGAATATCAACTTAATTATAAATTTTGTTGTCAAACCAACCTTCTAGAATCTTCATAGATGTAAATAATATTTTCATATTTTGATGTATAAAGTGTCTTATCTGACTATAACCAGTAATTTTAAGTAATTTCGGCGCAATGCCGGTTTTGTAATATAGTATAATCTTTGTAACTACCTTTATTGAAAATAGTCTCAAATTGTTTGGTAGGATTTAATAAGTAGAAATTATTTTGTAGATGCTTAAATTTGTAAATACTGAAATTAAGTGAGGTTTCTTGTTTGCTGATTTGTTTATTCGAGGTACTGATCACTTTAGACTTTAAGTATTATGACCACTTGTTTTTATAGGGGACAGTTGTTTATTTAATTCTATACTTTTACCTTAATTTCAGCGTCATATGGTAAGATTGTCTACTTATTTCTTGTTTGAAATTCTAAGTACCAATTGTTGGAGCAGTGGTAAATCAGTATTCGTATTCACAGAATGAAATATTTTTTATTTTAAAATTTTCTTCATACAGATACCACTTATTACACCCAAGTATCATTGACTTGAAAATTTTTTCGTTTGATTTGTTGAAATTATCGGTTTAATTTTTTATTTCGGAATAAAATGAAAATTGATAGTTCGAAATCATTGAGCATAACCTGATGTAAGACCATCAAAATTAATTTCAGTTTCATTAAGTATGCAATTATTCTTGATCTTAAGTAATGTTACTTACTTAATAGGTTTCACCGAGCCATAAAAGTTATCTTCACCCAAATAGTGATATACGCTTAAGAATCAGATCATCTTGTGTCTGATTTCATTTGTTGATTATTTCTGATTAATTATAAATACTCCAACTTAGTTACTTAAAAGTAAATCAAAACTTTTACTTGTCACTTCAACTACCTTTTAATGAACGTACGATCATTAAATGTATAATTGAAGATTTTTATCAGTCCTCTCTGGTTTTAATCATTAATACTTAAATAATTAATATTATTCAATATTTGCACAAATAAGTGATTGGCTCATTACTTAGTGATAACTATTGTTATTTGTTTAGAGCAGCTTTATTGATTATTTACTTGGAATAATCTTGGTTGGGTAGCGTCCATTTTTTGCTTAGATCACTTCCTTACAGGAAATAAGTATTGTATTTCAGTTAATATCACTTTGGGGTCAGGTTTATTTTACTATCAGGTTTTGCTTGTATCGCCTTATTATCTTTAATAAGTAATTAATCTTGTTTGAGGATAAAGTAGTTTTTATATAGATTCGGTCATTTATGAAAAATTGTATATTTTTATATATAGACTTGTATTGTTAATTCGAATTATTAATATATGTATATCTGTATATTTCGATTATCTAGTTTTCTTGGCTCCAATTTTGGGATCTGGCGCCTTCTATTACCCACGATCCTAGCCGCCGGAAAAGCTGTATTACAGTCTGAGTTGGCAGGGCAACACAAAATCAAAAAAAAACTTGCACAAAACAACGCTATAACATATGTAACCATCTAAACAGTGCATATAGTAATATGGAAAAGTGTTGTCAAAATAACGGACTATTAATAATATAAAAAAGAAAAAGTCAAGTCTGTACATTTTACACGATATCGACAGGGTGTTCCAAATCAAATTGAATTAAATGAAACAATTCACGAGATATACACATGTATCAAGTACTTAGGTATATGGCTAGATTAAAAATTATTTTGGAAAAAACATATAAATTATATTATAAAAAAATGCGAAACAGGAATAAACATAGTAAGATCTTATATGTGGTACCAAGTGGGGATCTAACCCAAATATAGCGTTGCTCCTTTAAACCGGTTAGTTTAAATAATACCAATATTTATGAAATTTTATATACACATATTGTTAGACTAAAAATTAGTATCTAAATTCCCTTGTGTATACCCTAAACCTATACATCGTACACCCATTATTATGTCCAGCTCTAACATACCCCAGAGCAAATTGTGCTCTCAAAAACATATAAATAAATGTAGGAAAAAACTATTGAACAAGGTAAACGTATGTCTGAAATATAATGTGATGGCGGATTGGTGACAATCAATCAGTTTTCACAACACAAACTGAATTTGGCGAATGGAATTTCTTCCGAAGCCGTTGTAACCTGTCATACGCAGACATTCACGCACACTTACATAGTACCTAGCATTATTTCTTTATTTTTTACCACTTTTAGTGCTGTTGTAAGTTTTTTTCTAGATTGTGCTCGCCTTTGATTGTCGATCCATGTCTTGAGTTGTTCAGCAGATCTATTTATGTAAAATTTTATAATTCATACTTATGCAAGTCTGACACTCTTTTAGACTTGGTAATTTTGGTACTGTCAGAATATTTCCAAAGTATTTAGTTACTGCTTCCTTTTCATTATCCAGCCACTTCTGTCTTGTTTTTACATTTTGTAATGCTGAAACAATGTTTTGTTTATAATCAATTATTCATTGTAAATTAACAATTTGCAATACGTCTAATGAAAAATGATATATGTTCTGATAATTAATACATGTATTTACGATATGAAGTTTTAAGCGGTGCTGACTTTTTTACTCACCAGTATGAACAAATTCTGTCTTCATGCGTTTATTATACGTTTCACCATGTTCTGATATCAATGAGTGAGAAACCTTTCTTTTTTTAATCTCGTCATCCGTTTCCGATTGTAGGTTATCGTATCCATATTCCCCCTCATCTTCACTAGAATCACTATTTTCTTCACCACTTTTTTCGCCTTCTTCGTCATCATTGCCAATTGCAGATATCAACAATCGGGAAACATCGGTTATTTCAGCGACTGGAACAGGTACTCTGTATACATTTCTATGTATATCTTTACTATGACCCATAAAGTTAGCTAATCGGTCAACTTGTGTTTCTTCTATGTCTAACATTGCTGTGTAGGTAGCTATATGTTTTCTGAGTGTGGTTCCTCTCAAGGTGCTCGGTATCAGTGCACCACATTCATTTGAAAATCTTCTCATCAAAGGACATGCTCTGAAGTATGGTTTTGATAATGTACTTTTAGGTAGTTTACTAAAAATATACTCATTGCTTGAAGAAACTCCAGCTTCTTGTCGATTTTGAAGTATCACATCGATGCAGGTCACAGCAATGGGACTGAGTAAAACTGGAACTGTCCTTCCTAGTTTACCTCGCAATGTCAATCTCTTAAATTGGGCAGCATAATCTTTAGTACTTTTTGAAAGCTTTTTATATATATCTGGATCTACATTTTCATTTAAAGACTCTTTATTTTCATAGTCTTTAAGTGTTAATCTTTCAATTTCCCCAGCTCGTCGTCTATTAAAAATCTGGACAAGAATAAGTGTACTTTGAATTAAAAGAATCCAAGCATTCATTTGGAAATCATTCGTCAAAATTGCTAAGCAAATTGAGCATTGTTCGTGAAGATAATCGTACAGTAGTTTAATGTCACTTTTTGATGGTAAAATATTTTTTTTTTGTCGTTTTTGGGCAATTTGATCTTCCAGAGCTTTTTTGTTGATTGTAGTTGGTACTTCTTCTTCCCATAACAAAATAAAATTTTCTACTATTTTTTGTCTCTCAGTATTTTCTGATTTTATACATTCCACTCTAAGTCTTTTTGCTACTTTTTTTATGAGAGTTGTAAGATTCTGAGCTATAGTAGGATGATCATACCACATAATTTGTTTATTCCAAGAAGCAACTTCTTTGATCGCTATTATTAAATTGTCAAATTGTTTTACATCAAAAACACTAATATCGATATTTTTATCGAGAAACATCATTTCAATTTTTAAGCGACCAAGTAGTCGAAGTTATGCTCTTATATGGTCATGTTGATGAGATGATGTATATTTCTCACACAATTTATTGCCAAATTTAATAATAAGTGCATCATATTTTATGCATCTTACAATGACATCATCCTGGAAAACAGGGAATATTGTCCTACGCAATCTTTCTGATGCATCAGGATGAATATAACCGGCTAATCTTTTTCCATCTGGGAGTATAGTTCGACTACCTTTTCTGTGTGACATATCACAAAATGGAACGTGAAATCTAATTGAATTTTTTGAAAGAAATAATTTGCAATTTTTACATGGAATATAGTCCTCTGCTGTATTGGATGACGTGGATTTACGTTGTCTTGGTAAAATCAATATTCCAGTATTATATTTTGCTGATGTATTATGCAAAAAATCGCCATCCTTCCGAATTTGGGCTATTATTGTCTTCCTTTCTCTACTTTTTTTAGATAGACTTGAAAACTTGGTGACATCGTCTTCATTAGGATGCATTAAAACTAGATGCCTTGATAATTTGGTCTGTATTGTCTTGCAAAAGTTACAAAAATTAGTTTTTGTTAATTTTGTTGCAGGATATTTTTTTAATTCAGATTTCTGTTTACAATCAAGAGCAGCAGGAACAATCAGTCTATGAATGTCAACCGAAGGAGTGTTGTCAAAAGTAGATTTTTCCGATGCTGACGATGTATCTATTGATTTTTCATGTAAATTACTTATTGAGCTATCGCTTAGGATAAAGGTTGGATCAACTGTGGTATTGTCACTATCTGTTGACTTCTCTGTACTTGAATGCAAATTTTTTTCATCTCCATTATTTTGGGGTAGAAATGAGTTTGATAAACTAATTTTTCTATCAGAGTTTTGAGAAACAATATATGAGGTGTCTGTCATTCCAATAGGAAGAGTATGATTTAAGTTTGTTTGATCACCCTGAATACTGGATAATTTTTTTGGCAACTGTAAATAGGATGTTTCAACAGAACTGTCATTTTTTGAAGTGGAAAAGCTGATATGCCCTGTTGGAAAAGTTTCTATATCTACAGTCCGACATTTAGGCGTATTTTCATTGCCACGAGATGCTGAATCATTCTGAGTGAACATTTCTTTTTCGTTATTAATTTGTATCTCAGAGAAGGAGACATTTCTAATTACTGAAAATAAAAAAGCATCTTCAATAATCTAAGTACGTAAATAACGAGGTAATACCTCAATGTTATTTTGGCATGGTTTTATATTGAATGTTTACACAGAAGTTACTTCAGATATTAAATGAAAATTATAAACACTAATAAAAAAATAAACTCAATGACAAGAGTTAATTTTGAACAAGAAAAAAAAATTCCTTACTAGAATCGAATGACATGTCTGCAAGGTTGAGCTCGTCACAAATCAAACTTATTGGAATACTTGTATCATTGCTAGCTAATGATTCGGACTTCTGGTTATCAATATTATTATTTTTATATGAAACTCCTGGTATTCCATTAATAGGTTCTATAAAAATAAAAACAAAATAAATTCAATGATGAGTGAGAATTGTACATTAGGATAAACATTTTTTTCTTACCTATGTCAGATACTCCGTCTTTATAATTTTTGTTATGGTTACCTTCCTCACTTGGTTTATCTCCATAAGTACCTGATTCTTTAATATTTTTAATGGCGTCTAAATTATTTGAAATTTGAGATTGATTATTTGAATTTGATTCATTTTCTCCTTCTTTTAAATCCAAAAGATTTTTTTTTCATCTGAAACGGATCAATAACAAATAATATATTGTAATAAAATTTTGTTAAATAAATAACTCTACTTATTCTTCCATACTGCGAACTATAGATAGTAATAACTAATATTTTGTCATGAAATTGACTGTCTCGACCCTTACTTCGTGGAATATGCTCATATTAGTGTTTTTAAATGAAACTCAAGGTCTCTAGTTAATTCCACAATATAATACAAGTTATTGAAAATTCTAAAAAATTGACAATTGTTTCGATAAATCAATATCATCGTCAGAATGACGATGATATTGATTTATCGAAACAATTGTCAATTTTTTAGAATTTTCAATAACTTGTATTATATTGTGGAATTAACTAGAGACCTTGAGTTTCATTTAAAAACACTAATATTTTGTCAAATTATACGTGAGCACGCAAAGAATGGAACACATTCTTTAAACGCTTGATTGGGCCATTGGGGAAAAAAGCTCATACACGTCGATTTTATTTTTCAGTTGCGCATTTTTTGGTGTACTCAATTTTTGGATGACGTCACCATTGTTCGAGTTGTGACGTCATTGTCATTTTTTTAATAAGAATACCCTATTTTGATAGTACCATCAAAGAGAACGCTTTTTACTGTGTAGTGTGTCATATTTTTATATTATATAACCGCATATTCAAGAAATAAAAGAGATTTCGTTCATAATAATGTAATTTACAAAAATGTAAACAGGTCTAAATAAACCTACGTAAGTGTTAAATTAAATGCTCAAATGACAAAACATTTGTTTCTTGACAATATGCAAGGCAATGTTGAAACTCTTGCAGAGCATTATTAAGGGTATCAGGATCAGCATTAATTGAATTAATTTCGATCCTAATTCTCTCTTTCAGATCATCAATATTATTAGAATATTAGAACTGTTAATTTTTCACTCAATTAAGTTTTCCCCACTAAAAAATCTAATGGGGATAGATCAGGAGATCTAGTTGGTTACTCTAAAATCCTCATCTGCCAATCCATCTATTGACAAAAATATTACGTAGGTATTCACGTACGTAATGCCGTGTCGATCCATCTTGCTGGTACCAAAGTCAAATGTTCGGTAGCATAAATCGATTGAAAGACGAGTATTTTTAGAGTGCCCAGCTAAATCTCCTGACCCATTCCCATCAGATTTTTTGTGGGAAGAGCTTACGTTATTAGACCTAATATTGATTAACTGAAAGAGAGAGGACGGAAATTAATTAAATTAACGCAGATGCCCTGTATAATGTTTGCAAGAGTTTCAACATCACCTTGCATATCGTCAAGATGCAAATGTTTTGCCATTTGAGCATTTAATTTAACACTAACCTAGGAAAATTTAATCCTGTTTACCCTTTCATAAATTATATTATTATGAATCTTTTATTTCTCTAATATACGGTTATGTAACATGAAAAAATAAGAGAACCGTACACAGAAATATGCGTTGTATTTGATGGTAATATCAAAATAGGGTACTCCCATTTAAAAAAAAAGTATGAAGACGTCGTAACTCGAACAGTGATGACATCATAAAAAATATGAGTACACCAAAAAATGCGAAACTGAAAAATAAAATCGACGAGAGTTTTCCCCAATGGTCAAGCTTTTAACGAATGTGTTCCAACCTTTGCGTGCTGATTGTAAGTATATCTCGTGTGAGCGGCTATATATCGGAAACCGCTTAACTTAACACCTTTCGGTAGAAATCATAGTTATGGATGTAGCCAAGACATATTGCTGGAAATTATTTTCAAGTTTGCAAAAAGTCTACAGAGCATAAAATTTTCCTCCAATTCTTCAAGTAAACTGGTGAGGGTGTGACGAAGATAGATTCCAAAACATGCAATATCTCGGGAACGCATTATTTTAAGCCTTTATTAGGCACTTTATACAAACCGTGTTATATTCTGCATATGTTCAACTTTTATTAGAATAATAATAATAATCATTATGATTCAAAAAAATCGCCATATAGCTCTAGATATCTTAAACAGGCAAATTTAAGAGAAAACTTATTTTTTGTAATTTCAATTAGTGTTATGCCCCCTAGCGGACGTTTTACATATTTGAACAGTTTCCAGCAATTTCTCTTGGCCACTACCGTAACAATAATTTTTACCGAAAGATCGTTAGCGGTCTCCGAGATTCAGCCGCATACCTCGCTTATTTGGTCATCCAGTACATATTAACGTCATAATTCGTAATAATAACTCGGACTATGTAAATATGATTTCTGGTTAATTACTTGAAAATACTTGAAGGTTAAACATACATTTTCGATTTTTAATAATAAATAATCAATTTTACCTGAAGTTTTAATTAACCGTGCACGATACGATGCTCCACTAGCCCACTTTACTATACAATCATCACCTTGTAGAATTTTCACCCTTTTTGATGATAACACAGAGGTTTCACCGTTGTCGAATTCTACTAGTGAGAACATGCTGTCGAATACAAAAAATAATCATATAGGTATATTTCTAAATACACTTGAAAAGAAAGTACATGCAAATTTTGAGTTTTCTTGATAAAAAATCATGTTGTTCATCGTCTCTTGTTTTCAAAAAAAGTTTTTACATACCTACCTAGCATTCTATGATGATGGAAGTTAAGGTAATGTCTTAGAGTTAGGTAAAAAAATTGAGTTTCGTTTAAAGATATGAAGAACGTTCAACAAATAACACATAAAGAAAAGAAATTCAACGGCCTACTATCTTGATCTGGCCAGAATATTATTAAACAATTCTATTAAAACTTTATTATGAGAATTGAAAATTATCAACAAATGCTTAAAAATATTGAGTTTATGTTCAACACAATGCAGTACAGAGCACCAAGTTTATCAAGAAAACATGTGAAAAACTAAATAGAGAGAAGAAAATGTAATTATACAAACCTTACAGATCAGTAGTATGATTGTATAATAATACACTAAATTTATCACGAATTTTCGTGTTAATAACACCACAATTTATTAACTAAACGTAAATCGATGCCTTTACAGACCCACGAAAAAGTTTTACTTAATCTAACGAAATACACCTGCTATAATCAAATAAATAATACTATTTGTTGGAATTTTCTTTACATATGAAACTCGAATGAAATAGATCAGCACTGGTTCACGATCATAGAGAGTAGATCTCCAAAATCCCAAAGTCTGTGTAAAGATTTATGAAAAAAACTCTAAGAAAAACCGACCAATGGCGTATCAATTTTACTTTTAAATCAGATATATTTTCACAAATTATTGATTACGAAGCAAAGCTTTGTTGATATTTTTTGCTGAAAGAATTAAGGCATTTGATATGAAACCATTTTTATTCACAGCGCGCAAAATTATTCGTAGTTTTCCTCTCTAACATGGCGCATTAAGTTACAATTATGTGAATGGCCTGCACAACGCGTTGAACGACATCCTGACTGTCGACCCACGTTTAATCTAAATAAATTATATTTCTATTACTTTATCTGTGAGTTACAATGTGTTTAAAATAATTTGGACGGAGTACCACAATACGAGGCGATTCCATTAATACACATTCGACTATCTTAATTTTATTTATCGGTTTACTCACAAAAAGGATGGAATTTTGAATTTTCTTCAAGTATTTTTTACGTTTTTCAGCAAGAAGAACGCGAAAAAACGGTTTTTAGAAAAAAATCCTGTGTGTATGTCGTCGCCGTCGTAGGCCCCTTTTCGTAACATGTCTTGTTAGCACGATACAGCCTCCGGACTGCAACAAGTCACCAATTTTATGATTGAATATTGTTCAGGACATCTTACACATGAAACCTATTGATTTTCAGATCAACAGTGCCAGTACAACGTGTGATGGGGTTATTTTTGGAGAAATTTCAGTTTGTTAGTACGATACAGCCTCCGGAGTATATACAATTGACCAATTTTATGAAAGAAGTATTGTTCAAGGCACCTCACCAGAGCCAGTGCAACGTGTGCTATGGTACTTGAAGTACGTAATTTTTGTAATTTTTTGAGAAATTTCAGTTTGTTAGCAAGATACAGCCTCCGGAGTGCAACAAGTCACCAATTTTATGACTAAATATTATTCAGGATATCTTACAGATGAAACCTTTTGATTTTCAGCTCACTGGAGGCAGTACAACGGGTGCTATGGTACTTGAAGTACCAAATTTTTGTAATTTTTGGAGAATTTTCAGTTTGTTAGAACGATACAGCCTCCGGAGTATATACAAGTGATCAATTGTATAACTGAATATTATTCAGGGCGTCTTATAGATGAACCTCATTGATTCTCAGCTCACCAGAGCTAGTACAATGGGTGCTATGGTAACTGAAGTGCCACATTCTCAGTCATTATTGGAGAAATTTCGGGGTGTTGGTACGATATAGCCCCCGAAGTATATACATGTGACAATTTTATGATAGAATATTGTTCAGGGCGTCAGCGAAAAAGTAATTTTTAATCTTTAAAATATTTCATTTTAAACTCAAAACTGCATTCTATTAAAATTTGTGGAAATGTTTCTAACGATTTATGGGAATCACAATTTTTAAACTCCCAAAAGTGTCTCTCATTTTCATTGTTATTTAATTTGAATTGCATTATTAACCCTTAATTGGTTGCACCATTTTACTTCACACACCTGGTTGCATGGCGTACTTTGTACGCCACTCAAACAAAACTGCTCAAAGTGGGTTTTCCTACTTTTAAAAGAAATGTAGAATCCTTAGTAAGTTAAATTATTGATTTATTAACTCAGAAGTTTCACAGAAAATTATTACACTATGTATAAAAAAAATAAAATATATATATTTTATTCACAAAGAAACTCTTAGTTTAGTTTAACCAGTTTACGAACTGTCTTCCTCATTGGGCCGACCGTAGGCAAATGTGTGTTGTCACTACATGTTCCTTATATGCTGGTTCTTTGCAACTTTGACAGATGATTGTAGTTGTTCTATTTTTCTTTCTTCCACACTGAATACATCCTCCTCTCATTTTATCAGTATTTATTTGTGTTGGCTCTTCATCGGGTATAAATGAACGAAGAAACTGTTTTATGTCCGAGGATAAATTTGGGATTTTGGCTCTCATAGAAAGATGTGGCTTCATTAGACTCAAAGATAAATTTTTAAGAAATATTCTTCGATTTTCATCATCTGCATGGATTGCATTATAAATAACATTTGAATTTATACCAGCAATATTTAGTAATTGATAAAAAATTACCAAAGGCCAGCGTTTGGTACGTTTTTGCACCATGTAATTTCCACACATCTGGTCGACAGTATCCACTCCTCCCTTGGTGGAGTTATAGAATAGCACGATTTCCGGTTTCTGGGTTTGTGAACCACTTTATCGTTAGAATGCATAGTGGAAAGTAAAATGACAGCCTTGTTTTTTTTTGCAGAATAAGATACCAATGTTGTATTTTTGGTAAATGCAAATATAGACGAGTTTGTCGGTCTTTTTTTATTTGGTAATAAATCGGGGGGGATCTCCCTCTTATTCTTTTTTAGTGTGCCTACAAACGTAATATTTTTTTCAAGTAGTGTCTGAGCTAGTGGATAGCTGGTGTACCAATTATCTGTGGTCAAATTTCTATTTTTATTTTTGAACGGCTCTACCAATCGAAGGACAATATCTGTTGGAGAATTAGATAATTCATATCTTCCTGCAGGTTGATTGCCACAGTAAAGTTCAAAATTGGACACGTAAAACATTTTGGAATCGCAGAGGGTAAATATTTTTATACCGTACTTTGCCGGTTTGTTCAGGATGTACTGTATAAAACTGCAACGGCCGCGGAAAGGAACCAGCGTCTCGTCAAATGTCATGTACTCCCCTGGTGAATAATTTTTCAAACAGTTTTTTACAAATTCATCCAAGATTTCTGTAATAGGGGCCAGTTCGTCCTCTAGCTTTCTTTGCAGACGGTCATCTTTGTTGTCAAATCTCAATGATCTAAGGATAAACAAAAATCTTTTATAACCCATGCATGCCGGAAAAATGGTCATTCCGGTACCGTCAGTCGCCCATATTTCTTCAAAAGAGGTATGACTTAGTTTTTTAAGCCCTGCAAGATACAGCATTCCAAAAAAAGCTAATAACTCTTCTTTACTTGTTTCTTTTGCATTCCTTACCCTGGAATGATTATCTTGGGTACTTCTAATGAAAGCATTTATATAAGTTAAAATGTTCTCTATCATTTCTTGAGTAAAAAAATGGAAAATATACTGAGTGCATCGGAGACTTCCTCCTTTCTTATTAGGCTTCGAGGGAAAATTTTTATAATATTTTTAGCAGCATGTTTAGCAAATTTGCTTCTTACTGGCTGTTTATTCCGAAACATTTTTTTGTCTCGGCTAGTCAGGGTTGGCTCTCTTCCTACACTTTGTTTCCTATCTTCAGTTTGTTCCTCAAGCAGAAATAATTGGTCCTCGTCGTCTCCTTCTTGTTCTGATTCTGAATTGTGATCGCTATCCTCAATAAGTTCGTCAGATGCATCGTCATCGCTGCCTCCCACTATTTCTTCATCCCATTCTTCATGAATTTTTTTCATTTCTCCTTCCAATTCAGTTTCCGTCAAACCTTTACCTACTCTAGCCGACCACCTATAACAATATTACATATTACTGTAAAATGAAAAAAATTATTTGAATTAGTTCTTACATGGTTGTTTGTCACTATTTCTTGGGCCAATTAGCAACAAAAATCAACTCTTTTCCAGTTCAGTAAACAGGTCGCCACTGCAAAACAAAAATCCCAGAGTGTCTTAGCCTAAATGTCACAATTTGGAAAAAAATTTATAATAAAAAATAAAAAACATAAACGTTCGCGTGGCGTATTTGGTACGAAAATTAGTACATTACTCACAGTAACTCCCTGATAAAGAGCTAAATCAAAACTGACGGGATCGCCACTTCTCTTGACTAGCGTCTAGTGAGTTGTAGGGTCACGGATGATCCTAACCAATGAAAATTAACAAGAACAACCTTGTCGACGATTGAAGCAGCGTTGCCAAATCGAAATCATTATCTGATGGAATAATATTTTAAGTAGACTGAAAATAATTTTTACAATAATAAAAAAGTTATGGGCAATTTTAAAACTTTTCTAGCTATACTCGATTCTCTAATTTATTCATTTTATACTTTTTCAAATATCTCCGAATATTTTTGATTTGTAAAAATTTTGCTATTCTGAGGTATTTCAAGTTTTAGTATACTGGCATTGGCAACAATAGTATCGGACTTTTAAATAATTTTGTAAGGTTTTGCGGAATGTAGAATAGAAATGTTTATCATTGTGCAAGATTATATGTAAATTTTATTTACGTTCCTTGATCATTTTTTATTTAGTTTTTGTTGCAAAACTATTTTCTCTATTGATTATGAATTCTGAATGCAAGGAGTGCAAGAAATCGCTACCTCTCCAATTATAAATCTTTAGACAATTCAAAATTGTGACATTTCCCCCATACAGAGATGGGAGTTTAACTTAAAAAATTATAAATAGTGATACATTGACTAAAAATTTATTAGGAAATCTCTTGCAGCTGACTAAAAAAATGTAAAGGTTCGATTACACCCAGAAAAAAAATATCTACGCCGCTTATTGGAACTTTTCTGCAGAGTGCAATTTAATCTACGAAGTTTTCCTTATTCATACTTTTTATGACTTTTCATGTTATTTTCTCAGATGACGAAAATATTCTTCATATGCACGTAGTCCAAGAAAATTTCATTGAATAGGACTGCATTCTCAAAGAATTATGTAAAAAGAATAGTTCAAATTATTTGAATTTGATAAGAAAAAAAAATGAAAACAAAGTTTTTGCAAATTCTTGAGGCTACAAAACTTCATTGGAGGAACTTGAGATTGTAGATAAAGATATTGCCCCCATACCACCAACAATTCCAGCACTAGTGTCTAAACACCACCTTGTTAATTCTGCTTCTTCGCAAAATATTAATATTCCACACAATAAAAAAATAAATACTCAGAGGAGGTTGTTCTGTACGACAAAGAAGAAAAAGTAGCTTTAAATTTGGTATCTAAGAATGTATAAATAAATTACAATTTATAAAAGACAATCCAATAACCTTGGTAGTTTTTTTGCCCTGTTAAATATTCATATTTCCTTATGACAACAGATATAGGTCAAAATAAAACAGTATTTTTTCGTTTCAACTTTGATCAAAGTAAGAATTAGAATTTTCTTAACCATCCCATTTTTTAAAATCTCTGTTAATCTGCACAATTCACTAAGTCATAACGACATTGCTGTTAAACGATTTTTTGTTGTTACTATATCAACAATTATTGTTAATATTGCTATGATAGCCAATTGATCGATTCAATGAGAAAATAGAAAAGTTAAATTATTTTGGCTCTTCTACTAAACGATTTATATTTTAATTTGATATTTGATAATGAAATACCTATATTAGTTTAAGTTTTTTGATAACTTAAACATAAATGAGTAAATTAACATTCCAAAAAAGTTCGTTTAACCGTTAAACAGTTTTTTTATTCAAATTTAACAGATTTTCTTAAGTTGAAATAACTGGAAAACAGTTCTCTCACCTTTTCTTTTATCTCAGTGTAGCAATGTCGTTATTATTTAGTAAATGCGGCCGGATATCAAATAATCAGTTAATGGCCTAGGAACAACCAATTACGATGCGTTTTAATTGAAATAATTTAATATCTTGTCAAAAGAAAGCACATATTATTTTCAAACTTCCACGCCAACAGATCCTAACCTCGGTAGTTTTTAATTGGTCAGGATCATCTGTGACTTGCAGCTCGCTAGACGCTAGTCTTCTCTTGTGCTTAGAAGACACTATGGTGGGAGGTTACATAGGCGATCACCGTCGGCCAATTGCTGGTTTAAAAATGTCAAGCGTTTAAACTCGTTTGGCGTACTTTTTACGCCGCAGCAACCAATTAAGGGTTAAACTGTTTATAAACGAAATGTCACTGTGCCCTGATAAAATCATCTTATTTAAACTGACATTATTGGAAGAAGAGTATGTCCTGCAGTACGTTTTGTTAGTTTAGGAATTCAGACATTGAACATATTATTGATCGACCGAGATGTCTATATCGATCTAACAATAATGTGTAATTATTGCCAATGCGCAAAAAATTTATCGATTGATCAACAATAGGAGTCTAATTTAAAGAATAAAATGTCACAAACTGTGATTAGTAAATAACAATGATGTACATGAATATTTTCGGGACAGACTGAAATATGAAAATAAGCTCAAAAAATATGAATTTGATATACGATGGTCGTTAATATTAGTTTTCAAGTTATTCAAAAATAATTACAAAATCACTACAAGCCATACAAGTTGTTATATATTTATGGTACGAAATTTAAATCAAATTAATGAAAAATATAAGTATGAAGACACTTTAATTGATGTATGGTATGAGTACTTAGTTACCTAGTTTAGGAAAACACAAAAAGATTACCGCTGGAAAATGCTTGGAGCAGAGAAAATTTATACAATTCTGAAGTTTTATTAAAAATTTTTGGTAGAACTTCACTTTCAATATTTCTAGTAGAAGAGTATATTCAGTCATAATATTGTAAAATTTTAATGACGAGTTATATTCCAATCATAATTCATTGACGTTGAAAGAGATAATAAAAACAAGACTAGTGAGCGATAGAATCATGAACGTTAAAGAGTCAATTCAACTCATGTCGTTATCAATTATCGTTATCAATTATCACTATCATGCTTCGACACTTCTGCTTCATACTACTTGTATTATAAAACACATTTAAAGGTCACCAACGAACTTCCACATGTATTATACACACATTTTAAATATGTACTCTGCCTGTAAATAAAATTTCGTAGTTTTCGAAAAAAATCCAACATACAGTAACAGAAAATAATAATTTTTTCGGATGACATGAAAGTTAAAATGTATGCAAACGATATAAAATGTAGAAAAGGATTAATATCCTATGGTTTGAATACACTTCAAAAATTGAATGGTTCCCAAATGGCCTAGTCGAGAAGTTAGTTCCCTGCGAAAAATTGTTGGAAGATGTACTTACTTTTAAAAATTTCTGGAGATGAAAATTTCAAGTATTTATCAATAAAAAAACATAAAACGGGGATGTTTGTTAATAATTAAAAAACTATAAGTGATAACGATAGTTTGAAAAAAGATCCTTAAAGAGGAGGAAATTTCCTAAGGAAAGTCTCGACTCCCGGCAAGGCTAATAACCAGTAATTTATATTTAATGCTGAAAATAGGCTTCCGCGCGGCCGCTACTACAGGGCGCGTCGAAGCGAATGAGAGAGTACAACACAAAAATGTTTTTTTTAGTTTCAAACATTAATTCAAAAATTTGTAAAAACTATCGTATAATTTAGACACTTGAAGGAATCAGTTCACGTTGGAAAAAAAATTCCATCCATTTTTCAAAAACATAAGCTATCTAATTCCTTTTGGATTTTTTTTGGAATATTTTATATTTCCGGTTTCATTTCAGATAATGGCATAAATTAATTTAGACCGAAAATTCGTTCATCAATTTGTTTCAATTTTTTTTATAAAAAAATTGAGTAATTGATTATTTAAGATTATTGTGCAATATTATTCGATTTAGTAAATTTCAATTTTTAAGGAAGAAAATTTTCTTAAATTTTTTTCCAATTGTTAATAATTGAATTTTTCAATTAACAACCTTTTAAACAATTATTTGAGGAACATTTTTTTCTCTTAAAAATCATAATTAATAATTTAGTATAAAATCCCAAGAAAAATATTTCTTATTAATTTAAGTGCTAATTAACTAAATGTTTAATGAAAAATTCAGAGCCTAGATATAATTTTTCTTAGTAAAAAAAATACAAAACAACCGTATATGAAAAATAGAGAACTCTTTTTTAACCTTTGGTTGTGTATGGTTGTTTTAGTAATTTTTTGTAGTTTATTAAAAATTACAGAGATTCCGATTTTAATTATTAAAGAATTAAATTATTAATAAATTAATTGTTTAAACTCTCGCGAATCTATCAATAAATCAGATATAAACAGAAGGTAGATAATTTTGTAAGTCGACAATGGGATATACATGAAATGATATTATGAGGACAGTTCTTATATGTGTTAGATAGAGTGTTCAAATTTATTATTAATATGTCCGGAACGATATATTTGGTCCTATCTGATAACACAACCGACAAATGTCAAATTATTTTGTTCAGTTCTTCACTATTCATAGAAAGAGATACGATATAAAAATTATGTTGGTTATGTTATGAGATAATAATAACGCACGGGAAAATATTTACCGGACCAACTGTATTCAATCGTTGCATTTTTACAAAAACGTTCAAATAATCGAATTTTACATATTTTGATAAAATCAGATCACGCAAAGACATATACATATATGAAATTGTTTGGGACCTTTGTGGTAGGTATATAAAAATGGAAAATAATTAATCCTGTAATCTGTATCAAATTCAAACTTGATAATTATTGTTAATTACTGTAAACACGGTCTAATCTATTACGAGCAACAGAAGATGCAGAAATTGATACCGAAAAAAAATCTGGAAGTCCACAAAGAGACATACAAACGAGTATAAGATAGATTGTTCGATCACTCGTCGTTATATGGAATGTTTAGTATGAAGACATCTAAAATATTTCGTTACAATAAATTCTTCTATCGATTGCTGTAGTGCCTCACGGAGGTTTTTATTGTTTTTTTTATTAAATACTGAATGAGAATTTATCAATAAATCATTTATATACAGAAGATAGATGAATTTGAAAAATAACATCGAGATGACCATGAAATGATAATATGAGGACAGTTCTTATACGTGTTAGGGTTTTCGGTGACAATTGAAGATTATTATCAATATGTCCAAAACGATATATGGAAACAATCGCTGCATTTTCCCTAAAAAACGTTGGAATCATCGAATTTTACAAATCCGGTAATCTGCATCAAATTCAATCTTGTTAACTACTCTTAATTACTTGAAACATTCTCTATCTATAAAAAAAATCTGGTAGTCCACAACGAGGCATACATATAAAACAGATAGTTCGAGGAC